>OX421381.1:10050000-14850000 GCA_949126905.1 Amorpha juglandis | reverse complement strand
GAACAATGTTTTTTTATAGCACAGACTTGCTAACGAGCAAATGGGTCACCTGATGGTAAATTCTCCACCGCCCATGTACGCCTACAATACTAGAAAAATCATAGGCGCGTTGCCGACCTTAATGGGAAGGGATAATTAAGGGATTAGGAAGGGGAGGGGGATTTGGGCCTCCGGATATCTCACTCACCGTACAAAACGCAGCAGCAAGCCGCTACTTTACCTCGGTTTTCTGTGAATTTGTCCATGTCGCTTAAACCGGCTTATAAATAAAAAATACGCATTTATATCGGTGTATATGTTTATGTGCTACAATGTCAGAGACAGTCAGACAATACAGTCATGTATATTAGGTTAAGTGCAGTGCACTCAAAAATGTACTTTGGGTTTTTCGGGTTCCTAACTTTGATAAGGAAATTTACCTTCATAATATACGAGAGAAATAAATAACTAGGTAAATTCCTTTTTGCATTGGATACCGGTTTATCGACAATCCTGAAAGTGGGGCTTATACCTTGTCAATACCATATTGGTAAATTTAGCTCAAATGCAAGTTTAATCCATTCATATTGATAGTGTACTGGTTGAAAGCAAAATGACACCCGAATGTATTTTTTTATTTATTGAATGACGAGAGCAAGGCGCGCCTGATGGTAAGCGCCACGCCTGTCCATAAACAGAAGCAACACCACACAGAACTTTGAGTTATAAAGCATGGCACTGAACTGTGCTCGTCACCCCAAGACATAAGATGTTAAGTCTCATAATTCCTAGTAATTTACAGATTTTATTTCATTTTTATAAATACTACAGTGCTTACACACTGTTGCTTGGCAGCAGAAATAGACAATGCAGTGGTACCAACCCAGACGGCCTCTCGCATACGAGGAACCTACCACCTTGTCCGCGGAATACTGTCTGGAAAGTCTAAGTTTATTACTTCTGATTACCACGCGAAAGCAGTGTAATTGTACATAATAAGGACTTTCTTTTCGCTTTGTAACCGATTAGTTGTTAATGTTTGCAAGTCATGATAGTGTAAAAAAAGTCGTCGGTACTTTCTAACGTAGACAATGTATCGGCCGCGAGTGGAATGGCCGTGTGATCTAGGTCCATGGTCACCATCGCTTGTCAATAACAACACTGTCGTGAATGTATTAGATCCATTGAAGCGTTAAACATATTTAATGCTGAGTATATATTATCATAAAGATAAAATATACGATACGACCTGATAAAGATCGCAGGAAGTCGCTGGATGCAGGCCGCTTCCAACAGGTCGGTCTGGAAATCTTTGGGAGAGGCCTATGTTCAGCAGTGGACGTCTTGTGGCTGATGATGATGATGATATATTATCATACAAAGTGGTAGGTCCCTCATATGCGAGAGGCCGTCTGGGTTGATACCAACAAACATTTGTGTCGATGCGGTAATCGAACCCACGGCCTATCGCTTCGCAGTAGGCTACTAACCCATTGCACCACGAAGGCTGTATCCGAAACCAGGTTCACAGAAGACAGTTATATACATTTAATCATGATTATTGTTCGTCCCAATACAAGTACGTGGAATCAACGTATCGAGGTTGCGAGGACCCCATTGTAATTTCACTGATACAAAATTACACGAATAAAGTAAGTTTACCAAAACCTGCTGTCAACAGTTACAATACAGTTATGAGGTAGGGACATCTGAATTCATATCTTTTTACTTTATGCCACTTAATGACAGGGAAAGCTGTTGTTTATATTGTTATTGTGGTAAAATTGAACCTCATGGTCAGTATAAAGATATATTTACCTTTATACTTAGTGATATAACCTTTACCTTTACATAGTATAAAATGAATTCCCTTCCGCTGTTTGTTCGCTTACATCTTTTAAACTATTCAACGGATTTTTATGCAGTTTTCAGCAGTAGATAGAGTGATTTACAAGGAAGGTTTTCATGTATAATACATACGTATTAAAGTACAGAAAAGCCGAAAAATTCAACGATTTGTAATGTGATGTCGTAAAAAACATATTTTTATCCGCGTGAAGCTGGCAATTGATCTAGTGTGGGGTTAGGACAGGATTTTCAGTGGTCACACCATCACGTACATTGAAGACATTGTCGTGCGGCGATAAAAATACGATCCTTCACAACTTACATCACTTAGCTACACAGCTATAATTTTCCCTACATAAAGCCTTACTTAAACATCTATTCAGACAGATATCCTGCAAACAAGGAGTATGATCGTATCGGAGGCTTTTGTGCGCCGGCTTAGCTCGGAGAAAACGACAGGTAGAGGCAGAGCGGTCGCCGGCCATCGTTTACTCCAGATTTCATCTCGGCGCTTATCAACGTATATTTGCGCCTTCAACGTTGTCAAAAGAGTCTTTTGAAACTCGCCTTTGTCAGTATAGCTTTTGAATGGGTGTACTTGTTTTATATGAAGAGTACATATTTTTAACGGCCTTTGACAAAAATATTATCTTAGTATAATAATAATATTACACCCAACAGTCACACATATAGTCCTGACTCTACACTAGGTTACCTGTATCATGGGTATCAGGAACTACGGGCTTGTGGTTCCACTACACCGAGACGCGAAACAAATATTAATTGGATCTACTTACGCAAACAGGAACCAACCCACAGCAAGTTCCCTCTCAATGAGGGTTTGAATAACTTAGTCTTTACTAGAAAAATATTTGATTCGAACAGCGCATAGACTTCATGGTGTCATGTGATCGTATTGACGGTAATCTAATCCGCTTTTGCGGCAAAAGATCGCAATAATTTAAAAATATATGGTATGCCAAAGGAGTTCAAAGTGTGCAACAGAGCTCTGCCTGTGACACTGCAGGAAATTGATTCAGTTCAAAGCGCATCCTGGCTGATGCGGATGACAGGGGTGGCGAGCGTTTCGAGATAGAACCTGAATGATTTGTTGTCTATTGTATGTTATCGGATATATTCAGATCTAACAAAGTCTGTAGTTGAATGTACATTAGGGTGGGTCAAAAAAATCGACTATTTTTTTTTTTACAAGTGCAACGGAAAAATGGGTTCCTAGACACCTTAAAAAAATTCACACCAAATATGAGCTCTTAATTTTGAAAGGAACATCCTCCGCATCGCAGTTTTTTATTTTTTTTTCAGTCCAATAGAAAAAAATTCATACATCTCTATTAATTGACTGTACAAAAAAATGTTTCGAATAAATTTTGTAGGAAATTTGATGCTCTACAAAAAAGGTGTCTTATATTTTTTTCGTAAACCTCGCCATTTGAAAGATATAAAGTATTTAATTTTGATTATTTTATGATAAATTTCATTTTTGTTTATGAATTTTATAACTCGACAATAAATGACTTTTACGAAATGCGAAATACCAATTTTTGTTGGAAATTAACTGCTCTATAAAAATGGTTTCCTATGTTTTGGCGATAAAATTAACCGTTTAAAAGATATTCATCATCAAACTTTCATGTGTACGGATCTTAAAAGTTTTTGATTAGATATTCGAAAAATTTCAATTTAATTTATAAATTTCATTGCTTGTCATTAATATAAGTATTATTTGAGTTTTATTTTCAAAATTATCAAAATTTTTCTTCAATATTTCTAAACATTTTAGTTTTAATCATTAGAAATCACGATCCTAGGGAAAATTTCATCTCTAGAGAATTTTTGTTTCGTATTTTATTTCATCTGTTTGAATTGTGAACTAGCACCACCAAACACTCATAACCTCTTTCACTGTTGGTAACTTACGTTCTGAAAGTTTTTGCACAAGTTTTCCGATCAAATGAATTTCTTTATCCATATTTTCGATAAATATCAAGTTAATTCACGTAGTAACCACAATATTTGTAAATAATTAATCGTTCGATCACATATACAAGACCATAAATTTTGGAAACACTAAAAATGCTGTAGAAATAAATGTATACAAACCAACGACAACATAACGATGAAATAAAAAGTAGGTGGTGCTAGTTCACAATTCAAACAGATGAAATAAAATACGAAACAAAAATTCTCTAGATGAAATTTTCCCTAGGATCGTGATTTCTAATGATTAAAACTAAAATGTTTAGAATAATTGAAGAAAAATTTTGATAATTTTGAAAATAAAACTCAAATAATACTTATATTAATGACAAGCAATGAAATTGATAAATTAAATTGAAATTTTTCGAATATCTAATCAAAAACTTTTAAAATCCGTACACATGAAAGTTTGATGATGAATATCTTTTGAACGGTTAATTTTATCGCCAAAACATAGGAAACCATTTTTATAGAGCAGTTAATTTCCAACGAAAATTAGTATTTCGCATTTCGTAAAAGTCATTTATTGTCGAGTTATAAAATTCATAAAATAAAATGAAATTTATCATAAAGTAATCAAAATTAAATCCTTTATATCTTTCAAATGGCGAGGTTTACGAAAAAAATATAAGACACCTTTTTTGTAGAGCATCAAATTTCCTACAAAATTTATTCGAAACATTTTTTTGTACAGTCAATTAATAGAGAGATATGATTTTTTTTCTATTGGACTGAAAAAAAAATAAAAAACTGCGATGCGGAGGATGTTCCTTTCAAAATTAAGAGCTCATATTTGGTGGGATTTTTTTTAAGGTGTCTAGGAACCCATTTTTCCGTTGCACTTGTAAAAAAAAAAATAGTCGATTTTTTTGACCCACCCTAATGTACATGTATATTCTAATTTTAACATTTGTTATTTTGAAGTGAAACTTATTTAGAATAGTGTGATTTGAAACTCGATGAAACGAAAAAGGGCCACGACAAAGACAGACATATTCATAAATAGGATTAAGCCTTCGAGAGAATGAGATAGATTACAAGTATGCTCTCACGTATCTTTGCTTTCATAAACAACGTGGTGTATTATTCCCGTGTTTAATTTTTTTTGCATTTGCGTATTAAAATTCTTTGGTCAATTAATTTATTTTAATAATTCTGAAGTATCACTTCTGCCGTGTGTGAATTGCACACACGCACTTTTTTATTTTCTGTACGCTACACACTAAAAACAAACGAAAAATAAGACTCGAATAGTGAACATTTTGGCAGCCCTACTTTACAATATAATAAAGTAGGGCATTGAAATCGAATGTGAACTTTTATCGAAGAAATCCTCGTAGTGTAGTACAAATAATATATTTCCATTATTGTTCTCAAGAGGATGTGTTCAGAATAATAAATGAAATAAAAATAAAGTTTACTTCTTAATTTACACTACCACTTTATTTTCGATAGTTCAGCGGGGAGTGGTACGGAATGTGGAGACTAAAGTCGTATGTTCGAAATCAACCCTAAGAGCATGCACCTTTGAAATTTCTAAGTTACGTTTATATTAATTGTTGATTATCGATTGATTTAACGCTGAAGGAAACATTGTGAGGAAACCTGCATACCTGAGAAAACAATAAGATTTTTCGAAGGTATGTGAAGTCTGCCAACCCGCACTAGGGCAGTGTGGTGGGCTAATGCCTAATCCCTCACATCCAGTAGAGGAGGCCCGTGCCCAGCAGTGGGACGTGTTCACGTGTATAATACAGGGCTAGTATTATTATTCTCTTATTTCAATTTTTTATTTTATTTATATATCTATTTATTTGGTAAACATACATTGTTTATTGTTCTTATTTTAAGCAACACAATACAAAGATGGCATGCAAATAACACCTAGAGTTGTATACTATACGGATCTTGTGGAGACTAGAAAGAATTTCCGTGATTTCCGGCGTTTATGCCATACCTATTATTGGAATCAAGTGTTCTTGTCCTATCACGCGAGCAAGAGCTCCACTCCCACTTAATGAAATGCGTGGTTCTTCACATCTGGCTTCTCCAGTTGTAAATGTCTTTACACTTGAGGTTAATATCTCCTTAGTTCATTATTTTGTCTCCCGCTTTGCTATGGAAGGAAGTGGACAATTAATATTTCTAACTCCTCCCTAACCTTCTATCTGATTAATTTCATTGCGGGACAAAGACATTTAGGCATTCGAGATTCGCTGAGCTTCACTGCTCGGTGTCGACAAAAATGCGTGCCACTGTTGATCTTGGTGCACAGGAGTTACAGTGGCAGGTGTGTGGGCGGGATAGGTACCAACACAATACAAACAAACATACTATATTATGACTTGAATATTAGTTATACTTGTTTTACTACTACTACTTTACTATATACTTGTTAACATAGCGTAGATGACATTGTAGTAAGTAATATAATTTCTTTTCACTTTCATTGTACAGCACGACTTTTCTTTGTTAATAATGTTCCGTGATAGTGAAAACACGAGATTACAATGCGTGAACGAGTTATAACGTTAAGGTATTTTACTGACAGTGAAAAAGAGGGTTCCGTATGAGAGAAAGGCATTAACATAAAACACACATTTTGTGATGTAGTAATTACATGCGAGTATGGAGTTAACAGTGTGTGAATAATTGTATGAACGTACTAACACCTTAGAAGATCACTCACTATCAGGAGACCCACTTGCGCGTTTGCCCGTTTATGCTATAAAAAAAATGATACAGCCTTTAAATAACACGAACTATTGCTTGTTACAATATTTATTAACATTAGCCGAGGGGTGGTGCGGCCTACACTTAGACTAGTCGGGTTTTAATTGAAAGCCTGTGTCCATGATTCTTCTGGTATTTTCGGTGTTTATGAGCGAGCGTATACCAACAGGTGACCCACTTGTACGTTTGCCGACAACAGACCAAATATTATCAATTTTGAAGCACATTAGTAAAAAGATGTATAGTGACCTGTATTTGTACTTGAAAGTAAAATTTTGTACGTAAAATTTAAGGTCTGACCTTAACATACTTCTTGAAAAATCGCACAACCAGGCCTGTGTCCCCGTAGGCGTAAGCAGTTGTACAACGAGTGCACGGTAACGGTATTTCTGTCCCACGTTGTGATGGACATAAGCCTTTATGCCACAAACCCCTGAGTATACCTATAAAGTTATTGCCGATTTAAAAATCATTTTGTATGAAAGAAGAGCGAAAATGAGCGTGGGGATCGGCTGATGGCAGTAATCACGGATGCCCGGGAATACCCACATTATGTGGAAGAATCTTGAGCTTTGCCAATCTTTCCGGAAAGAAAAAGCGTTGTAGGGAAGGTTTTTTGGGCATTCATTAGAGTAGCTGACTTGGTTTTTTTAACTCGCTTTTATTAATTATTTTAATCAATAAGTTACGTTACCCAAAACCTATTGCAGAAAGAATTTCATTAATCCGTCCGTAAAAACATAAATTAGAATTCATTTAAATCTGATGGAGGGGGCACTTGTCAAATAACAGTCGACTCAAACTTTGACGTCACTGTGGCAAATGGCCATTACGGTGCACGCGTGCGAGCGAGATAGTGAGATGCCCCCGCGCCCACCTTTGCTCATACCAGTATTTAAAATCATAATTGCGGGCTTTTTGAATCGATTTTGATTGTGGTTTAACAAAAGGATTTCTTTTTGGTATTATTTTCTGTTGCATATAAAATAATGTATAATATTCAACATAGGGGTGTACGGGGTCCTATACAACATCTTTCGGGATCCAAGCCATCCTCACCTGCACGTGGTGCACCCTGCTAGCTAACGGACGAGGCTCTGGCGACCCACCAACCCGCACTGGACCAGCGTGGTGGGTTATGGTCCAAACCCCTTAATTATGAACACAAGTAAAAGAATGCCCCTAGTGCCCGGCAGCCCTTGTCGCCGTACTGGCGTTGATGGGCGTCAGTCCGGTACTAGGGTCGGGGGCCAGGTAAATCCCCGGGCGAGGTGCTACCATCAAACGACCCTGGCAAACGTAATAAAGGACACCGATATGCTTAACATCCTTACATTTAATACTCGCACGCTTTTGAAAGACGAACGCATTATAGAACTGGAAAATGCATTAAAGAAAATAAAGTGGGATATAGTTGGGTTGGCAGAAGTCAAAAGACAAGGAGAACATACTGAAGATCGAGAGGATGCAGTATTTTTCCACTATGGTGAGAAAAGTGGAATGCATGGAGTTGGGTTTCTTGTCTCGAAAAAATGGAAGGATAACATCATAGCATTTGAACCTTATTCGGAACGAATTGCCGTACTAAAGTTTCGACTGACACCAACCAAGACGCTGACACTGATACAAACATATGCACCAACATCTACATACTCCGACGAGGAAGTGGAGGAATATTATGGCCTATTGAATAAAGCATGTGACGATAACCGAGGCACATGGACTCTCATCCTTGGTGACTTTAACGCTAAAATTGGCTCCAGACAAGCATCCGATAGTATGAACATCATTGGTCGGCATGGATCTGGTAATAGAAACGAACGGGGCATTCAACTACTACGGTTCTCGTTCGGACAACATCTCCACATTGCAAATACATATTATTTTAAAAAACCACAGAGGCGTTGGACATGGTTGTCACCGGACAGTAACACTAAGAACGAGATCGACTATATCCTATCATCGGACATTGGCATAATAAAAGACGTTGGTACCATAAACAGATTCAGCTGTAGTTCCGATCACAGACCTCTCCGAGCTAAAATTCGATTTGACTTTAAAATTCACAGAGCCAAACTTTTTACTAAAAAGTACAAGCTCTCCAAACAGAATCTTTTTCAAAATCGCATTGAGTATAACTTGGAACTATCCAACCATTTTAAGGGCTTGCCGTTAGATGTGACCGATGTAGAACAACAATTTAATACAATTGTAACTGGTATTAATACTTGCAGCAGAAAATTTAAAAATACTAACAAATGTAAATTATTAACACCTCCAACCTTACATCTAATAAAAGCTCGAGATGACGCAAAGAAGAATACAGCTGAGTATAGAAATATTGATCGGCAGGTTAAACGCAGTATTAGGAAGGATATAAGAGACCATAATTGCCATCAAGTTAAAATCGCTTTGGAGAGACATTCTTCATTGAGGGCCGCCAAACAAGGTGTAACCAAAGGAAAGGCCTGGATTAATACCCTACAGGATCAAACTGGCAAGAAACACCATAACCGGGCAAAAATTATGGATATCTGTACTACCTTTTATAAATCCTTATACTCTGACAGTTCCGAAGTTACTACATTTCCGGAATACTCCCTATCTGATTCCATTCCCCATGTCACAGGTTCTGAGGTTCATAAAGCTCTCAAAACAATGGCTTTTGATCGCAGCCCAGGGAGCGATTGAGTTACCACGGAGGCTCTAAAAATTGGTTCGCCTGTACTGTTGCCTTATGTGACGAATCTTTTCAACGCCATATTAGAAACAGGTAACATTCCGAAAGACATGTGCCATTCTAACATCATCTTAATTCATAAGAAGGGTGAGAGGTCTGATATCAGCAACTATAGACCCATAAGCCTATTATCGCATATATACAAACTTTTTATTAGAGTCATCCTTAATCGCATTGATGGAGATCTTGACATCCATCAACCACCAGAACAAGCTGGTTTTCGTCGGAGCTTTTCAACTATAGATCATACAATAAATCAGGTCATAGAGAAACATACAGAATTTAATAAACCATTATACCTAGCCTTTGTGGATTACACAAAGGCTTTCGATAGCATTAAGCATTCCGCAGTATTTGCAGCTCTTGAAAACCAAAAAATAAACAAAACATACATAGACTTATTAAGAACCATCTACCGTAATAGCACTGCTGATATCAGACTTCACTCCTCCGGTCCAGCTTTCGGAATTTATAGGGGTGTTAAGCAAGGCGACCCACTCTCCCCAAAGCTTTTTACCAGCACCCTCCAAGAAATATTTAAATCCATATCGGATTCTTGGGCAGAACGGGGTATTTTGGTGAACGGTCGCAAGCTGTCAAATCTTCGGTTTGCGGATGATATTGTTCTATTTGCCTCTTCGGCCCACGAACTGCAACTTATGCTCGAAGATCTGAGCAGGGCGAGCCTTGAGGTTGGGCTCACGATGAATCGGTCAAAGACTCATATAATGACAAATAGCACCCAAACTAGGATTGAAGTAGATGGAGGGGAGATACAATATGTCGACGAGTATATATATCTTGGCCAAATAGTCTCCTTCGAAAACCGCCAAGACCGAGAGATCCACCGTCGAATTGAAAATGCATGGAGGGGCTATTGGTCTTTAAAGCGATTTATGAAAGGTAACCTCCCGATGTCGCTGAAGCGTGTACTCTTCGATATGTGTATCTTACCTATCCTCACCTATGGAGCTCAAACCTGGTCCTTGACTGAGCTTCAGAAGTCCAGGCTCAAGGTTTGCCAAAGAGCTATGGAGCGCAGCATCCTTGGCGTGACACGTTTGGACAAAGTACGCAACACCACCTTGCGCCTCATAACTACAATAACCGATGTAGGATATAAATCGGCCATGTTGAAATGGGACTGGGCAGGTCACGTAAGCCGGATGGAGCCGGAGAGGTGGGCCGGAGCTGTCACACATTGGGTTCTCGAAGATGGTAGACGGCGACGGGGCAGACCCCGAAAGAGGTGGCGCGACGACCTTGACCACTTCGAAAAAGACTGGCCGACAATAGCCATAAATAGGGAATGTTGGAAGGAGTTAAGGGAGACCTTTGCCCAGCAGTGGGACAATATAGGTTAAAAAAAAAAAAAAAAAAAAAAAAAAAAAAAAAAAAAAAAAAAAAATCAACATAGGAAACTATCCTATCTTACTGCATACACGAAACTCAACAGCAAAGCTACACGTCAGTTTCGGACACTGTAGTGCCAATTGAACCGTACGATTCATATTATATCAGAATAAGACTAGCTGCAATGCGGCTCTAGCTCAAAGCTCAAAGCTGTCATTACAGCGTATCACAGGTTTGTCGCTTCGACCCTACGCTATGGGTTAGTTATTTGGGGCAACTCAGTAGCAAAGGATAAAGTATTTAAAGCACAGAAAAGATGCATCAGAGCAATTGTAAAAATACAATCCATAGAAAGTTGTAAACCATACAGTCAACCTGGGTAACTTAAGCTTTCAATGTAACATTGACTCACTAACTTGTATTTGAATGTTTAATTTTTTCTCTTCTTACTGATACACTGTATAATAATAAGTTGTTTAATTTATGAAAGTAAAAAGTGTTTTTAAACGAAACCTGCAGTGACAATTGATATTTATCAAATATATATTTTTTTCTCACCATTCAAAATTTGGGCGGTAAACAGAGTTAGAAATATACTTGCTAAAAAGCTGTGTATAGCAATTACTACAGAAGAACTACAGAAGGCGAGTTCAGTTTTATGTTGAAGAATCATATGTTTTTTATGTAATAACACTGAAATATCCCGCGATATTGATAGATTTTTTAAAAAATCTTTAATTAATCTTCGAGCCGTTTCATTTTCAGACCATTTGGGGTAACATTAGCTCGGGGCGAGGACAGACAATGTGTGAAAATTTCAATTATGCAAAATAGTTTTGAAGGGTGGAAGTGGCCATCAAAGCTTGACATATTTAATTGTCACCCCCGAAATATAGTTAGTCGATTTGGAGGATCTAAAATCACAAAACAAGGCGATTCTTATGCGATTGATGATCAATTTCTATACATGGTATGGGGGAATTGAGAGTCGATATTATGTTTCTTTTTTATATGTGATTGAGTTTGTTTTATTATTTTTTATTATTTTAGGCATTGCTCAATAATTATAAGTACATCAAAACCCGATTAATACAAAAATAACTTGATTTAAGAGGTCCATAAAATAGAAGTTGATATTGATAAACCAGGCAGTTTAATATTGTATTAATATGGCGACCCTACGTTGCCACTAAAAAGGAGATAGTGATATAAACGAAATGTATTTTTTTATCAATATGACAAGCTAATCTTACCGAGGAGTAAAAAAAACTACATAAATTAGAGATTTTCTTCATCAACTCCTCATACTTGTTAATGTTACCCAAATGTCAGTGTAACTTTGGCTCACCAAGTTTTTGGTAATTTAAGGATCTATTATTTATCGTTTTGATAAATAACACAGGAATTTAGATTATAAAGGTCAATATCCCACTAGAAACACTCATTTATGACAAATAACAATAAAAGTAAATCCGTACTACTATAAATTACCTCTAAAGTGAGCCAAAATTACCCAGGTTGACTGTACTTTAAATCATTAAAATTATTAACATTCCCGTCTTTATACATATTCGCAGTAGCAGTGTTTGTTAAAATACACTCACATTTATTCCAAAACGTTTCACAGGCATCAAACAGAACATTGCGAAATAATCAGAGACTTAGAATAGTACCTTCCAATACGAAATTAAAGCACGAAAGCTTAGTCTGTTTGGCTCTATGGTTATAATATATCTATCTAGACTCGGTACCTGTGCTGCTTCCTACTAATTGAAATCCAAAAAGACGTCTAGCAATGATTATTTTGGCCTTTTAGTTATTTTTTTATTATTTAAACTTTATATACAAAATATGTATAAAGGTGGACTTAATGCCGCTTACCATCAGGTGTAGTGCAGTAACTTTGCCGTGCTCGGATGAAAACAAAGTTTAACTTCTTTTATCCCGTACTCATCGTAGCTGAACTCTGTCGACAAACATTTTTCAACAAAATCGGACCACTGTTGGCGTGGAAACCGATGTAAATACATAAAATAAAGCAAATAACTCGCCAAAATCAGAAACTCCATTTTTAAATCGGTTAAAAGAAAACCTAGTTCTAATTCTTTTATATAGAGAAGGTTAGCCATTTTGCGAAATCAAGTTCGCCAAACACGGAATCGTACGTGGCAAGTGTACCACGGGGTGAGCGAGTGCCAACCTGTCGGAATAATAACGTGGTAAGAATGTCGCTCCAACCTCGTAACCGCAGATGGGCCGAGCCGAGAATAAGGCACGCGGCATTGTGGCTGCGGACAGTGTGGAGCGACAGCGGGTTACAAGGAGATTTTGAAGTGATAACTTCTTATGGTAAACCACTTCGTAATGTAACGAGTTACGGCGCCACTGTGTTTGCCTTTCTCTCACGCATACGGCAGCAGTAGGCAGGCTCCTCCTCTCTTTAACCCACATTAGTTTAAATTATCACTTCTGTCGAGCGTCCCGACACGAACAGGTTTTTTTTACACTTTTGGATAAACTGCAGGGGTCCCTGCTAATGGGATACAGGCGACCCCTGCAGTATCTCATCCTTAGGGTTAAGGGATTTTAATAGGTAATGGGGGTGATTGGAGGGGGAATGGAAAAAGGGAGAGGGATAGAGGTAAAATATTACATACATACACACTGTCATTTTCGAAGGGGTAGGCAGAGATGTAACCAGTACACCCACATTTCGCCGAGCGTATCTCCGTCCCATGATGTGATAGGGGGCGAGCCTATCGTCACACCGGGCACAATTCCACACTCCGGGCTGATACTGAGCATTTCGTGATAGAAAAATCCAATATCACCACCCGAGCCAGGGATCGAGACCTTAGCTCAGCAGTCGTACCGCGTATGTAATACAACTGCGCCACCGAGCCATATATTAAATAAATGTTAAATTATTAAGCTTAACTTCTTTATACTGTTACCGCTACCGCCTTATTTTAATTCTAGCTTTACAAAATACAAATTAAATACAAACAAATATTGCAACGTAATAAACCGCTGCCGCTCTTGTCGTGTAATCGCAGCCTAAGCGTAAAGATGTCTTCGCAGTTTACGAGTTTTCCTGATTATTGAGAAAGTTAATGGAATAAAACAGATTCGTCTTAACGGATTGAGGGGCTCATAGTTGGTGGCTTATACAGGACATGAATTTGATGTTGACTGTTGACTGTTGCTTGGCGGCAGAAATAGACAAAGTGGTGGTAACAACCCAGATGGTCTCTCGTATACGAGCGACCATCCATCTGTGAGTGAGATATCCGGAGGCTCAAATCCCCCTCCGCTTCCCAATCCTTAATTATACCTTTCCTTTAAGGTCGGCAACACGCCTATAATTCTTCTAGTATTGTGAGCGTTCATGGACGGTAGAGATCACTTACCATCAGATGACCCACTTGCTCGATTGCCGGCCTATGCTATAAAAACACTTTAATTCACATATGCCTAAGCGGCCATATTGCCTTACCTAGTGCGTTGACCCTATGCCACTATAACCAGCGTACCGGACGCTGAATCTAGGTCGAAGGGATACTATCGTGCGAGCATCTTAGTCTGCCATAAAATTGATTTCATGAGACAACCTTACATTTTTTTATAGAATTCAATGAGACGAGCAGATTGCTCGCCTAATTGTGAGCGCAACGCCTGTCTACAAACAATAGCAACATCACTCAGGTCTCTCGTAGTTTCTAATACCCACGATAAAACTTAACCTAGTGTGGGTTCTGGACTATTGACATTGGAAAGTCGGGGACAAAAATATCAGGTATGCTCCCACCAGCAAAACACCTCGGACAATTACTTTTATTTTATTTTATTTAATTGACGAGACGAGCAAGTCGCTCGTCTGATGGTAAGCGCCGCTCCTGCCCATAAACAGAAGCAACACCACACATAACTTTAAATTAAAAAGCACTGCACGGCACTAAACTGAACTGCGCTCGTCACCCCGAGACATAAGAAGTTAAGTCTCATAATGCCCAGTAATTTCACCGGCTTCAATTTCCTTCAAACCGAAACACAACAGTGATTACACACTGTTGCTTGGTGGCGGAAATAGACAAAGCGGTGGTACCAACCCAGAGGGCCTCACGCATTGTCTTCCATGTTCGACCTCATTTAGATGAAGATTTTTACGAGATTGATTCAAGATCATGCGATCCGAATTAAGAATCGATTCAAAGGCATTTGATGCAATATAAAGCACAAAATCGATTCAACCAAAAAAATCCTCCATTCAAGTAATTACACACGAGTACTTATAGATAGATGTTATCGTTCATTAACTCGCTAACATTAAACACAAAGTTGTCGATTAGTAGCCAGAAAGTTCCAGAAACCGGTACGTGACGCGACTGCGAACAGGATCCGAGGCTGAACTCTGAAGACCGGTCTGTGTACTTATAAGGAAAAAGTTGTAATCACGGGCATCATCATTACACACTTACACTGTGGCTACAATAAATGTCTGCCTTGAAATATATTATTGAACTAGCTTTTGTTCACGGCTCCGCCCGCGTGAACAGCTTTTAAATATTATCATCCCCTATTTTGACCCCTTTGGGGTAGAATTTATCAAAATCCTTTGTTAGCGGATGCCTACGTCATAACATCTACCTGCATGCCAAATTTTAGCCCGATCCCTCCAGTGGTTTGGGCTATGCGTTGATAGATCACTATGTCAGTCAGTCAGTCACCTTTGAGTTTTATATATTTAGATATACCAGATCCGTATTAAGGGATTTGTTTTATCCGTATACGGCACAGTTATTGCACTACACCTGATGGTATGCGTAGTGCAGTCCTAAAAACTAGCGACCACCGATAAACAATAAGATTATCGGTGGTCACCAGAGTCATGCCGGCCTGTATACATAGAGGGAAGAAGCAAATCGAGAGATCGCAGACAGGACAGGCGGATGACCGAAACAGGCACAGTAATACAGAGATGTTCCCCTATACCCGGTCCAAACAACCATCAAGTCATGTCGCAAGCCCCTTAGGATAACCGGATATGCATTGGCTGATGTGGCAAGGCATGTGGATCGCTATGGTCATCTATATATATCTTAATGCAAGCTAGTGTAATTAGTGGTAGAGCGACGCTGTAAACAGTTTTGTCCCGGGCCAATGATGAATGATTTTTCGAATTATAATAAATAATTATAATAATAAATACATCCAACAGTCACACACATAGTTCTGATCCCACAATAAGTCTTGTGTCGTGGGTATCATGAACTACGAGAGACTTTCGGCCTCTCACCTCACAGCCGGCTACTCGCCCGCTGCCCCAAGGAGGCTGTCTTTTTGTGATTGCCCGAACAAGGAGTTGAACCGAGGACCTCATGTCTTTTTATACTACGGAATGTTAAGACGAGCAAGTCGCTCGCGGGCGGTAAGCGACACGACTGTCAAAGCACTGCGTGGCACTACACAACGCTCATCCTGGTACATAAGATACTAATTCTCATAACACCAAGCATTTACATTGGCTGCGATGACCTTCAAACCGGAACAATAGTGTATACACAATCTGCTTGGCGGTACAAATAGAGAATTCAGTAGTGCCTAGCCAGGCGGACTGTTGCATACGAAATTTCTACCACTGAGTAGACAGTTCTCAACCTTACCGCTACACTAATGAACCGCTTCTAATTATTAGATTAGATTCGTTTTGTACATTTTATTTCTTTTTAAGTGGACTTTTACGTTCTATGTGGCACGTGCTTATTTTACAGTTACATTCGCATTATAACATTAAAAGCGGCAAATATACACTATCGTCCTGCAATAAAACGTGACTTGATTTCGGATTCTGTATCTGGTGTAATCGTTAAATTCATTTGGCAATCTATAATTAGATTTGTCGGAATATAACCTAAAATTTTGATCAGAATTGTTTTAGTAGGGTAGTTGACTTTTTTTTTTTTTTTTTTTATTGCCTTGATAGGCAGACGAGCAAGCGGCCCGCCTGATGGTAAGCGGTCACCGCCGCTCATGGACATCGGCAATGCCAGGGGCACAACCAAGCCGCTGCCTACCACTGAAGGGATACTCTTTTTAAACCTCGTTTAAAGAAGGACATGTCATAGCGCTCGGGAAACACCGAGGCAGGGAGTTCATTCCAGAGCTTGCACGTGCGTGGTATAAATGAACGCTGGAAACGTACGGTACTAGACCGTATTGTTTCCAGGTGGTATGGATGAACTCTACTGCGGTGTCGGGTGGTGCGATGGTAGAATGGTGACGTTGGCACCATCTTAAACAGTTCCTCAGAGCACTCCCCATGGAACAGCCGATAGAACACGCAGAGAGAACCAAAGTCTCTCCGCAGTCCCAACGGTTCCAGGCTATCCGTGAGATCAGGATCATCGACGATTCGAACAGCTCGCCTTTGCAAGGAGTCAAGTGGGTTGAGCAGGTATTTGGGGGCTCCTGCCCAGAGGTGGGAGCAGTACTCCACGTGGGGCCGTACCTGAGCTTTATAGAGCATCAATCTCTGGCCCGGCGTGAAGTACCGCCCCGCTCTGTTCAGGATACCCAGCTTTTTACTAGCCAATTTGGCTTTGTCCTCCAAATGACTCCTAAACTGGACTGTGCTCGAGATTTCGACGCCGAGAATCCCAATACTCTCGGAAACCCGAAGAGGTACTCCTTGGAACTGAGGCGCTATGACAAATGGGTCCTTCTTCGCAGTGAACGCGCAAACTTGTGTCTTCGTGGGGTTGAACTGAACTAAGTTCATTTCACCCCATTTGGAGGCTCGCCCCAGAGAGCTCTCGATTTCAGACACAAGTTGTGACCGTCTTTCCTCTACGGTGCACCGAGGAACATTCTGGTGGCCGATGTATCGCGCATCACTCGTGCTGTCATCTGCATAGCAATGCATGCTGTCAATAGACAGCATGTCATTGATATGCAAGATGAAGAGTGTCGGCGACAACACCGAGCCCTGTGGAACGCCAGCATTGACTGATAAAGTCTCGGAGCAACAGCCGTCAACGACGACTTTAATGCTCCGGCCTTCCAGGTAGCTAGCGATCCACTTGCAGAGTTCCTCGGGGATTCCGTAAGATGGTAGCTTCGATAGAAGGGCTCTATGCCATACCCGATCGAACGCCTTCGCGATGTCTAGGCCAACAGCCATAGCCTCACCCTTGCCCTCCAAAGCTTCTGCCCAGCGATGTGTGAGGTAAACAAGAAGATCACCAGCTGATCGACCGTGACGGAAACCGTACTGACGATCACTGATCAGCTGGTGCTCCTCAAGGTACCGCATCAGCTGGGCATTTATTATTCGTTCCATGACTTTGGAGAGCAAAGATGTGACCGCTATCGGCCTATAACTCGAAGGGTCCGACCGGTCACCTTTTTTAGGGATCGGATGGACATGAGACACCTTCCATGAAGTGGGAACCCTGTTAGTAGAATAGGAAAGACGGTAAAGGCGCGTTAGAACGGGGGTCAACTCAGGGGCGCACGTTTTAAGAACCACCGCGGGGATACAGTCAGGCCCACTCGACTTACGGATGTCGAGAAGCCTTAGTTCCCTCCTGACCGCACGCTGGCTTATGCGGATTTTGGGCAGGGAGAACTCGCACCGGGGGATGTTTGGCGGTGTGGCTCCTCGATCATCCAGAGTCGAGTTCGAGGCAAAGGATTGAGCGAGAAGATCGGCCTTTTCCTTTGCACTATGGGCCAGACTGTCATCAGGCTTACGCAGTGGCGGGAGACTAGACTGGCAGAAGTTACCTTGGACAGCTTTGGCAAGCGACCAGAAAGCACGGCTTCCAGAAGGGTAGCTCTTCAGTCGCTCGCCAATTCTGCCAATGTGTTCCGCCTTGGCCTTGACTATAGCCCTCTTGTTGAATCTAGAAGCAGCATTATATTTCCGCTTCTCCTCTTTGACATTCGGATCTTGACGCTTTCTGGCATCGACCCACGCCTCGTATGCGGACCGCTTTAGGCGCGCAGCTTCGGCACAAGTATTATCATACCAGGGCCGGCTGCGACGCCCGACGGGTATTTTAGTGTTGGGGATAAATATATCCATCCCCAAGAGTACCACGTCCCTAACCGAGTCCGCACAAACGTCAAGATCTTCCGAGGAGAAGCAGAGCTGCTTCCATGGGAAGGACGCATAGAATTCACGAAGTCCATCCCAATCTGCTGACCCATACCGCCAGACCCTGCGAGTCCCAGTAGCTGAGACACGACTGCGATACATAGCAGGGGCTGACGAACGGATCAGGCAGTGGTCAGACGACCCAAGAGGGGCGTCGACCACCACTCTGTATCCGTCGGGGTGTGTAGTCAGCAGAAGATCCAACAAGGAAGGCTCGTGGGTCTCAACATCTGGAACACGGGTGGGCTGCGCTACCAGTTGTGTGAGACCATAAGCCAAGGCCATTTCGTAAACAGTCCGACCCGGAAGGTCGGTGGTCCGCGACCCCAGCCACTCTACGTGATGAGCATTGAAGTCGCCAAGGACCACCACCTCCGCGGATGGGAACTGTTCAAGAATTTGGTCAGTCCCCACTTGAACGTTCTCACTTTTGATTGAGACGTCACACATCTCACGTTCTGACTTGATATTTTTTATTATTTTAATCAATAAGCTACGTTACCCAAAACCTATTGAAGAGAATTTCATTAGTCCGTCCACAAAAAAATAAATGAGAAGTCATTCTAATCTGATGGAGGGGGCACTTGTCAAATAACAGACGACGCCAACTTTGACGTCACCATGGCAAATAGCCATTAAGGAGATAGTCAAGATTTCAGCCACCAAATAGTAATATGTAAGCACTTAGGTATTTCAGTTAGGATATTGAAGCCAGTTAAATTACTAAGCAATATGATATGCAGTGTTTCGTAATTCAATGTCAATAGTCCAGAACCCACACTAGGTTAAGCTTTATCGTGGGTATTAGAAACTACGAGAGATTTGCGGTCCCACAACCCCCATGTTTGTGAATCACACAAATATTTGTTTGTGTAGGAATCGAATCCACGGCCTCTCGCTTCGCAGCCGGCTACCCACTAATCCACGAACGCTGTCGCCATAAGTATACAACTATTTACGATTACAAGAACACTTCTTATATCCTCAATAATAAATATGGAACGGTACCTCATTAGTCGTATTCATTAAAGAGACATAATTTGTTTCATTATCATTTATTATTATACAGTAAGATCATAAATTAGTCAGAGTGTTTTTTTTATAACATAAGGCGGCAAACGAGCAAGTAGATTACCTGATGGTAAGTGATCTCTACCGCCCATGTATGCCCACAATATTAGAAGAATCATAGGCGCGTTGTCGACCTTAAAGGAAAACTATAATTAAGGGATTGGGAAGGGGAGGGGGATTTGGGCCTCCGGATATCACACTCACCGTACGAAACACAGCAGCAAGCCGCTACTTTACGTCGGTTTTCTGTGAGACAGTGGTAACGACCCAGTCGAGCCTGCCCATTCATGCTGTAGACAAACTGTCTACAGTGTGGCTTTACCGGTAGAAAATCTGCATAGTTGTTAAATGTAGTATATTATTCATAATCATGTGTTATTACTTTATAAAGTGTGATAATGTTTTTTTATGGATTAATGCAATGGAATTATCCATTACCCGTAATAAAGCGAATATTATATGTCTTTATTATCGTATTAAACTTTTATGACTTAAAAAAATGACAAGACGAGCAAGATGAAGCCTGATGGTAAGCGCCACGCCTACCCATAAACAGAAGCAACACCACACAAAACTTTGAATGACAAAGCACTGCATGGCACTGAACTGCGCTTGTCACCCCGAGACATAAGATGTTAGTCTCATAATGCCCAGTAACTTCACTGGTTTCAAAGTCTTTTAAACCGACACATAAGAGTGCTTACACACTGCTACTAGTCGGTAGAAATGGTTCCACAACACATGGATATTCGAGACTCGTAACAAATATTTGTGAATCACTTCTTTTTGTTCCACAGTCAGCTCACTGAGCCACGGAAGCTGTCACAGGTCTCTTTACTGTCTCCCCAATTACTTCCTAAATCCCTTTGTGAGGTTTAGTTCACGCAGAATGCTTTGATTGGACATTCAAAGCAACAGTCATTTATGTTATACTGAATAGAGTTTACAAAGGGTTTGATAGAACGTGTGTCCGTCAGTAAAGGACCTTGTGGCATATTCTGCTTTCGCTTTGAATGATTATTTATGACTAAGTTGACGCCTGTATCTCCGCAGGGGTAGGCAGGGTTGCAACTAGTGTACCTACGACTCGTCTAGCTTATTTCCGTCCCATGTGATAGGAGATAGGCTTGCTATCGCCAAAACGGATGCAATTTCCAATCTCGGGCAATACATGTGTTGAAATAAAACTAATTTAAACGGATTTTTTCGTGGTTTTTATGTTAATTTTGGTCCCGACGTTTCGAAAGCTTTTTAGTTTTTGTGGTCACGGGGTGGACTGAGGTGTAGGTTGTACCAAAATGTTAATGTTACACTATTTACCTTCAGTTTAAAATTATTACAGTTTGTTGCTTGTCGGATCTACTGCTCCTTCAGTTCACGGTGTTTTGAGGTCTGTCATTTTAAATTAGTTTTATTTTATTGTGTAACATTCGCGTAAACATAAGAAATCATTAAATACATGTGTTATTTTTCGAAGCGAAACAAGACTTATGGTTGCTCGATCTGGGATTAAAAACCCAGCACCTCACCAGATTCTCAGCCTAAGGACGTCGCTCACTACTCACTAAACCAAGGTGATTATTAATTGTTTTATCAGTGACTGCACTAAACCTGATGGTAAGCGCAGTGCAGTCCAAAAAAACAGTTCCTCTTATCAAAAACTACTATAATTTTATTTATTTAAACATTTGGTTAAATGAATTTTATGAGTGGTGGAATCAAGCTATGTTGTCTACAGTATGAATGGACCGGCTCGACCGGGTCGTTACCACTGTTTAACAGAAAACCGACATAAAGCAGCGGCTTGCTGCTGCGTTTCGTACGGTGAGTGAGATATCTGGAGGCCCAAATCCCCCTCCCTTCCCAATCCCTAATTATTATTTTCCATTAAGGTCGGCAACTCGCTCATGATTCTTCTGGTGGTGGGCGTACATGGGCGGTGAAGATCACTTACCATCAGGTGATTTGCTCGTTTGCCGGCCTATGCTATAAAAAAATTTATCAGGTTAAAACAATTCCGCTTTACATAATGTTATAAATTCCATAACCATTAAGTTATTTCCACCGGACGACTCGGACGGTAATTTTACAAACTGTCTCTAATCAAATTACTCCATCGGTTAAAACGTTTCAAAGAAAAGTGGAATCCAATTGTGCTCCGATGTGGTTAGCGTCGTTATATTAATTTAATTTTTGTAAGAGCTTTACTAATGAAGACAAAAAGAAAGCAGCTTACAACTCCTTTGAGGTTTGTCTGCTGATCTGTATACAACGTTCTTTTTAACTGGTTTTAATTATAATGGATGTTTTTTTTGCGAGGAACAGGGCTTCGCCCAAGGCGTGGGATTTGGAAAATTCTCTAGTAATGTTGGTTTCGTTTATATGTTTGAATATTGACTGTAATTATTTTTTTATTTGATTGAAGGACAAAACGAGTAAGGCGTTCGCCTGAAGGTAAGCGCCAAGCCTGCCTATAAACAGAAGAAACACCACATAAAACTTTGAATTACAAATCACTGCATGGTAATGAACTGCATTCGTTACCCCGAGACATAAGATGTAAAATCTCATAATGGCCAGTAATTTCACTGGCTCCAATGTCTTCCAAACCGAAACACAACAGTGTTTACACACTACTGCTTGACGGCAGTAATAGGCAAAGCGGTGGTACTAACCCAGACGGCCTATCGCATTCGAGGGACTCACCACCTTGTATTTATATACGCATTCACGACTATAGGCCCCGAAGGGGTAGACACAGGTGTAACCAGTATACCATCATTTCGCCAAGCTTATTTGGCATGATTCTGGTGACCACTTAATAAACTCATTGCTTGTCGGTGGTCGATGGATTTTTGGACTGCACTGCGCTTACCATCAGATATAGTGCAGTCACTTTGCCGTGCTCGGATAAAATACTAAACTACAGCATAAATCTAGCATATCTATTGTACGAAAGGAAATCTAGTACCTATAATATATGGAAGGCATTAAAAATCCAGATAAGGTGGTTTCTTATTTCGCTGGAGCGATGTGGTAAATCGATTCGTATCAGTTATGCATTGGTTCGCGAAACCTCCTTCGAATATGTATGACTTATGGTGTTCGGCGTTCCCAATAATACATGTAATATAACTTTTGCTCACGTCAAACTGTTTACCGGGATAATTGTAAAACACATTTATATGGGATATTTTTTTTTTTTTATAGCATAGGCCGGCAAACGCGCAAGTGGGTCACCTGATGGTAAGTGATCTCCACCGCCGATGTCCGCCAATAATACTAGAAGAATCATAGGCGCGTTGCCGACCTTGAAGGGAAGAGATAGTTAAGGGATTGGGAAGGAGAAGGGGATTTAGGCGTCCGGATATCTCACTCACCATACGAAACGCAGCAGCAAGCCGCTACTTTACGTGGGTTTTCTGTGAGACAGTGGTAACGACCCGGTCGAGCCTGCCCATTCATGCTGTAGACAAAACTGTCTACAGCGTGGCTCTACCACTCAAAATTTTTAATGATTATTACGTGTATGAGCTTGAATAAATGATTATTATTATTACATTCCCGGAGTCCTTGTTCCCCGATAAATATAATCTGGATGTGTTCAAGTCTCGAGTGAATCGGTTTTTGCTAGGCAAGCATGCTTCATCTTAGGCCTCACCGTCGCTCACCATCAAGCGAGATAGTGGCCAAATGCAAGCCTATTATGAATTAAAAAAAAATTGTCTCATTGTTTTTAATAAACGATAAAACCAAACAGTTTTGAGTCGATAGTTTGCGAATCAAAACTGTTTTTTTTAGCTTATTTTTGATTAGGGTTAATTTTTTGTGATTATTTTTATTAAAACATCTATTTTTGTTATCATTTTTGAATGGCAGGTTCAAGGAAGTGAAAGGGTTGAAATACAAAGCATTATGTACTATTTAGAAAGTATCTGGTGGTGGCACGAAACAAAAAATTAATGTCGATATTTTGGTTATTATTTCGTTTAGAGTTCCGTGTTTTATTAGAATGGTTCATTACAAAAGTTAATAAATGTGGCCAGAGACATATAGACATTTTTGTCTAGAGCAGGGATTCCCAAAGTGGTCGATAACCCTTTGGGGTCGAAATCGGTTTCCCGGGAGTCAACATAAATGAAAACCATAAATTGGTAAGTATTTTGTATCAGTTGGAAAAAAAACTAGAGATAGGATTTTTATAGTAATTTGGCTATGGGGGGCTGAAGTATCAGTCAATTTTGGAAAAGGGGTCTCTTGCCCAACATAGTTTGGGAGTCCGTGGTCTACAGCGTGAATGAGCCAGTCGGCTAAATCGGGTTGTCTCACAGAAAACTGGGACATGGCAGTTTAGTGTTTCATTTCGAAGGGAAGTAAGATTTCCTAAGGCATAAATTTCTCCTCCCTTTCCCAGTCCCCATTACAATCCTTTAATAATCGATAAGTCTTAAAACTAAGAAACCGACTACAAAAAAATAACACTGATAAGTCATAAATAACATTTTTTATAGTTATCTTTGGAGACGGTGCAATCTCAGTTGACGGCAGCGGCACAGGCACTGACTTATTTCCTTCCTTTGTTTAACTAATCAGTGCTGCATCCAACGTTTATAAGGCCTAATGTTCAATATGTTTGTAAGAGAAAGTAACAATGTTCTAGAAATATACTAAGTTACTATACAGAACCCCGAATCGTTTAGCAAGTTAGACGTTTCTCTGCTCGTTATTTTGTGTGCAGTTTTTTGTGTGTTCTAATTTCGCTGGACAGTTGTTAGGGTTGTACAGCAGAGAATCTTTTTCTTTTTATATTGCTTGCCATTAGAAATAACTAATAACTATTAACTACACCCAACAATAAACTGTATCGTGGGTATCAGGAACTACGAGACCACAACATCCAGACCCGAAACCAATATTTGTGGATCACACAAACGTTTGTCTCGGTGCGAGAATCGAACTCACGGCATCTCGCTTCGTAGCCGGTTACTCGCCCGCTACGCTACGGAGGCTGTCAAATATTTGCCGTTATTTGTTTCGGGTCTGGATGTTTTCTCCTCACGAGGTTTTGACGTCAGACAGGCCTAGTCACAACAAGCTAAAACTACAAGCCAAATCTTTCTGTAATATGTGTTAAAAAGCATGCTGGGGTCGGCGCCCACTAATTCGAGAGGATAAGGGCAGGTGGAAGAACTTTGTTATTACCTGTTATTATTTTTATAACGGTCTGAGCCCTATTGAGTTTCTAATAAGGTTCCAAAATAGATAGAAAAGAATGGAAATAGATATAAATTATGTGAGTGCTGAATTGAATAATAAAGCATTTTTGTTCCTACTCAATGTCTATGTTTATGTTTTATGTTTGTACCATTGTCGTACTCACAGTGAAAAACCCGCCATAGTGGCTTGTCAGGCGAACAGCCAGTTGTCCTGTAAGTTCAGGCCGGTCAGTCTACCATCGAGAGGCGCAATATCTCTTGACGGTAGAACTTATGTTTCGACTGCACTGTACTTAACATCAGGTCCAGTGAAGTCACGTGACTGGATGTAAAAAAAAG
Organism: Amorpha juglandis; assembly: GCA_949126905.1. NCBI lineage: Eukaryota > Metazoa > Arthropoda > Insecta > Lepidoptera > Sphingidae > Amorpha > Amorpha juglandis. Next base: position 14,824,565 of record OX421381.1, on the reverse strand, counting down.
GGGTCATCAAATACTTATGTATGTATTCTTTTCATGTTTTTGGCGAATTTATACCGATGTTTTATTATTAACCTGCAGCCTTTATAGCAATGCATTTCCTATCGGGGTCAATTTCCGGAGTTTGATTGTCATTGAATATTTTAGCAACTATCGCGTGCCATCCTTAGTTTTTTGTTGTGTTGAACAAACAGCGAATGCGCAATTGTTCCGTGTCAGCCGCTGGAAACCAAAACGAAGTATTGGCAGGCTTGACTGATACCCCATTTTGATTGCCAGTTTTTTGGTTTTGAATTTTGTATTGTTCGTTATCTACAATAGTATCAATACATTAACTATTTTCTTTGAGATAGATATGAGGATTAACAACTGTCTGAGATCTCGAACGGAATTCGACAGGTGCAGTTATTGCAACTTTTTTTTTAGTGCGTAGTTTTAAACAAGCTATCGTTTTAACAAAGTGTGTTACTGACTATGTATAATATAAAAGGTTTTTTGTTTAGACTCCAAGAAAAAGCCTAATTTATTTGGCACAGTAAAGGCAGTTTGAGAAAGTAATTTAGAAAGCTATCGTAATTGAAAGAAATACTGACAAACCTTACTTACTATATGTTTGTCGTAGTTGCTTTATTGTACCTTATTATATTTCTAAAACATCAAACTCCCAGAAGTAAGCCCACATAACACAAAATACATGAACGTCATAAATGAAATCCATTTCCACTGATCAATAATAAAGTAGCACAGATAGAAAAAGTACAGAGAATCTGAACCGATATTCCTATTGAATAAGTTTATTGTGTTAGTACAGAACGGTGAGGCGGGGGTTGTGGAGCGCCAGTAATTGACAGTTTGACGCATCGAGGCCGATCCGTTCAGGTGACAACGATAAAAATTTAACTGGTACAGCGAGATGTTAAATAGGATGAATGAGATAATTTTTCAGAAATGCTTAATCCCAGTTCCAAATGAGTTGAATATAAGGAAGTAGCTGTCCCTCGCGGTTTCTACCTGAATACACTGCCCTGCTCCCATGGGTCATAGCGTGGTATACATATAAACCTTGAATCACTCTATCTATTAATGAAAACTGCATTAAAATCTGTTGAATGGTTTAAAAAATCTAAGCGAACAGACAGCGGAAACGACTTCATATTATACTATGTAAAGATTTGGAATTCATTATGATTAGTGTTAAGGTATCTGGCGTTTGGGTTACAGGGAATAATGCCAGTTGCTATTGTTTTTAATTTGTTAACGAAGCAAATACTTAGGACTGAGAATGAGAATTTTGCTGGTGGGAGGATAGTTGTATCCGACCGGATAGCGACCACCGCTGGTGGTGCTAAAACCTGCCATAGTGGCCCACCTTGTGTGGGTCGCGTTCCAGGATCAGCCAGTGTATATCCGGTTCTCCCCAGGGGGCTTGCCCCCTGATCCTAACCCTTTTCCCATCTCTTTTTCCTTCCCCTCCCCCTTGGCCCTTTGGCAGGCCGGCATGGTCTTGCCGACCTACGATGGACACATTGTTTATCGTTGGTCGACACTATTCTTGGATTGCGCTACACTTACCATCAGGTGTAGCGTAGTCAGTTTGCCGAGCCAGGATAAAAAAATAAAAATAAAAAAAAGTGCTTGATGTCAGAAATTATTTTTATTTTTCTGTTCTGACATGCACTGTCACCCATATATTGCTTTATCTAGGTGACATATTTGTATAAACGTGATCTTCATTCTTACCTAATTTAACAGAAACTATCTATATGAAATAATTCGCGCGTGGAAAATTAACTGGAGAAAATTTAATCGACATATAATGTTTAATAAGGCAGGATCGAAAACACGTATTGACCACGCCATTAGTCATTGTGCAATATCAGTTCTGTTAGTTGTCTTTTTCGTTGGGTATCGATCTGGTCTACAACTGAGAGACTTGTGATTCTTTATGCTGGCCTACTGCGAGTAGGTTTACTTCACATGCCTTCAAAGTTCATTTAAGGAACTCTTCATGTATACTGGTTTCCAAATGATGTCTTCTTACACCGATAATTTTTTCCTCTTCTTCCAGTTTTGGTTTGTAGTTTTTACGATCTGTCTCCGACTACAACTTCTGGGGATCCTACACCAATAGAGTAAATTTGACAAATCAATAGAACCCGAGACCTCAATCTGAACAATCTGTGACTACTAGACTATTCCTTCTTTGTAATGTAACGTCGATACAATATGCGAACTTATCTAGAACATGATTCCCACATTTCAATAGATGTAAATGCAGAATTCTCGTCGAATAATGCACCAAGTACTCGGACTTTTTGTGAAGCTATGAGCGTTAAAGTTGAACAGAGCTCGATCAGTGTCTGGAGAATCGGTATGAATATTTCCCGGAAGTTGAAAATGTATCGTAGGAATTCCTCAGGGAGTTGTACGGCGTAGTCATGATATTGTATTTTAGTACCGTCTAAGTAATTGTTTTAAGGCCAAAGAATACTCTTGTTCGTTTTATCTTTATACAAATATCTACTTGTAAGAAGGAAAGAAAAGGCAAGAGACGCGAGGCTTCCGACGGTCACGTCAAGAGTTGGCAGAGACGACGTTAGACTGCCAAGAGTCTTTACTAAAATATATATCGTCAAATCTAATTGGTGAGTCATGCTGCAGATAGATTTATCAACAGCATGAATGGACCGGTGCAACCAGGTTATTACCACTGCCTCTCAGAAAACTGATTTGAAGCGGCAGCATACTATTACCTTTCGTGCGGTGAGTGCAATATCCAGAGGCCCATTTTGTTTCCTCTTACCAAACCATATTCCTTTCCTTTAATGTCGGCAACGACCCATATTTCTTCTACTATTATGAATGTTCATAGATAGTGGAGACCACTTATCATCAGATTAATATACGTACCTGTTTACTGGTCTCGGCTATTTTTTTTTAAATCATATCAAATCTCTTATTGAATTATTAAAATGTCAAACATGATTTAGATTCAGTCAAATTTTAACTCTGCCGCCAGTTCGAATGCTGTTTCGCTGAAGAACGGGCAAGAAACGTTGCTTTTTCTAAACTGATTTACAATACATATTTGCACTACATACATTGAAGTATTATTTATTTGAATTACGGCAGCTCAATTTATGCTAATGAGGAACGTTATAAAGTAAAATAATTAGATATATATGTAATAAGACGTATAAGACGGCTCACAGTCACTCAGCGAGCTATGGAGAGAGCTATGCTCGGTGTTTCTCTACGTGATCAAATCAGAAATGAGGAGATCCGTAGAAGAACGAAAGTCACCGACATAGGTCAGCGGATTAGCAAGCTCAAGTGGCAGTGCGCAGGCCACATAGCTCGCAGAACCGATAACCGATGGGACAGAAAGGTTCTGGAATGGAGGCCACATACTGGCAAGCGCAGCGGACGTCCACCTACAAGGTGGACAGACGACCTGATAAAGATCGCAGGAAGTCGCTGGATGCAGGCCGCTTCCAACAGGTCGGTCTGGAAGTCTTTGGGAGAGGCCTATGTTCAGCAGTGGACGTCTTGTGGCTTATGATGATGATGATGATGATGATGATATATATATCGTCGATGAAGTACCAATACCTCCTAAGTGTTGAGAATCTAATTTTACACCAGACTGTTTAAAATAAGGTTTTTTTTTACAAAAACTGTTTAAAATAATGTTTTATTTATTTTGATCAACTATTGATAGTATATAGTTTCCAATACATTACCTTTTTATCAGTTACTAAGGGATGTGGTTTATGTTGAAGCCTATTGTAATAAAAAAGGAATTTTGGACTAAATTGTCAGTTAGGAGGTATTGGTACTTCATCGACGATATAATAGTTTTTGTGCATGATCCTCAAGAACAAAAATGAATAAATCAACTGAACACGCAATAAGAGCGTGGGTAGTTAAATAATATAAGTAACGTAGCGTCCCTCAGCGGGGAGTGGTACGGGCTGTCGAGAAAATAGCTTTATTTAATAAGCCCTCTAGCGTACTTAAAATCATCGTGCAGTAGCATACATAAAAACTACTCTACAAGATAGTAGGTATCACGAATCATTTTAGTTAAATTATGTTTTTATTTTGTATTGTTTGAGTTATTGATTTGAAAAATTTCACACGAGTTGCCAGGAATTGGAATTTGTACCCAGTCTGGCAATACACTAGCCCCCTATCACATCACGAGACGGAAATAAGCTCGGCGAAACGTGTGTGCGCCACTTGCACATCTGCCTACCTTTTTAGATAATGACGTGAGCTTGTTATGAGTAAATGATATAAAAAAGCACAAATCACAAGAATAAGTCATTGTTTTTTCATGAGTGCATTAACATTACTTTGTTAAGTCAACTATAATGCATTGAAGGTGATAATTTACATCAATCATACACTTGACCCGTAGGTTAAAGTAATATCTTGCAGTTAATTTGGATTTTGACTCCTTTCACCTTAATTACTGTATTGGATAGTTAGTGAAAGTATTTTGTTAGTAAGTTATTGGAATGAGTGATTTGTTATTTTTGTCTTTGCAAGAGCGGCAGGTATATTTTACACTGTAATTACAAGCAAATGCCTGTCCATTTATTCGTAATGTTTTATTTTGTTGTATTATTTTAGAAACTCCTAAATGTCAGTAACACACTTTCAAATCATAAATGCACTGTCACGTCTCGTTGGGTCAGCCAGGGTTTGTTTAGTTACTTCAGGCTGGTATATTTCTTTGAATTTTTTATCCGAGCACACAGGGACTGCACTACACTTGATGGTAAGTCCAAAAGTCTTTGGGCGACTGTCGAGTGATGCAATGTCTCTTGACTGTCAGCATTATTTAGAGTGCACTATATTTACCATTAGGTGGTGTATAGTCACTATGTCGTGCCACTTTTTTATTTATAGCATAGACCGGCAAACGAGCAAGTGGGTCACCTGATGGTAAATGATCTCTACCGCCCATGTACACCCACCACCATAATAATCATGGGCGCGTTGCCGACCTTAACGGAAAGGCATAATTAGGGATTGGGAAAGGGAGGGGATTTGGGCTTCCGGATGTCTCACTCACCGTACGAAACGCACCAGCAAGCCGCTACTTTACGTCGGTTTTCTGTGAGACAGTGGTAACGACCCGCTCGAGCCAACCCATTCATGCTGTAGACAATACTATCTACAGCGTGGCTCTACCACTCGAAGTGGTAGAGCCAGTGCTCTACATTTACCATCAGGTGGTGTGTAGTCACTTTGTCGTGCCATGATAAAAAAAAACTTGGATAAGCAGACTATGTTACTCTTCTTCTACTCCGCTTACATCTACTCCGCTTACATACTTTCAATCTCTCCCGGTCTTCCTTTGTAGTAAGGCTGGGATATAACCCACACCTACTTATAAATAATTTACAATGAAATCTTAATCCACTCTTGCACTTACATCAAAAAATACAATATCCCAGAGGGTACTGAATGTTTTTAGTTAAAACAAGCTCCAACATTGGCTCACAAAGATGTTTTTCTTATGTAAATGAGTACTTGAGCAGCGCGTGAATTAAACGCTTCTTTTAAGTATCTTTTAGTCGTTGTTTATCTTGTTTAGTATTATCCTGCCCTAAAACAACAAGGATTTCGTAGAAGCCGAGTCAATTTTACCGACGAACTGACTTTAAGGGACAAATTGTGGTGTAATTTCGTGTAAAAACAACGCTAGAAACGAATTTACTATTGTATAAATTAACTTTTATTTTTTACCAAAAGCAATTGTGGCATGACACTATCAGGTTATTAGAATGTACATTATATGGGTAGTTTATAAGTGGTAGAGCCACGCTGTACATGCTGCCGGCTCGACCGGGTTGTTACCACTGTCTCACAGAAGTCCGATGTAAAGATGATGTGCACCGATGATGGCGTCGTGGAGATCATTTAGTATCAGGTGACCCAACTGTATGCGCAATACAACTGCGCCACCGAGTTGTCGAATATAAGGCAAATGAGAAATTAAATAAATACACTCAACAGTCACACACATAGTCCTGACCCCACAGTAATATACGAGTCTTGTGTCGTGGGTATCAGGAACTACGAGAGACTTTCGGTCTCACAACACCCAGACCCCGAAACAAATATTTGTGGATCACACGTACATTTGTCTCGGTGCGGGGATCGAGCCCGCGGCCTCTCGCTTCACAGCCGGCTACGCCCGCTGCGCCACGGAGGCTGTCAAATTCAAATTCCAGGAATAATACTCTCATGCTATACCGTTCACTAGCACACACAAGGTATACCACCAATTTTGATCAGATCTATTACTGAGTGATAAATTCTCTTACAGGAGGTCTCTTCGGCATCAGCAAGGTGCTGAACTTCTTCCCAGTGGGTGGGGAGCGTGAGTGCCAGCCTATGGGATACAACATTGCCAAAGCTGGGATCTGCCTCAACGCTTACGACTGTCGACAGAGAGACGGTAGAGCGTCCGGTGACTGCGCCCAAGGCCTCGGTGTTTGCTGTGTCTGTAAGTGGTTTTTAACTGATTTCAAAAGGGAGGAGGTTTACAAGATGGTAGGTCCGTCGTATGCGAGAGGACATCGGAGTTGGTACCACCGCTTTGTCTATTTCTGCCGCCAAACAAGAGTGTGTAAGCACTGTAATGTTTCGGTTTGAATGACACTGAAGTCAGTGAAAATACTAGGTATTGGGAGACTTAATATCCTGTGTCTCGGAGTGACGAGCGCCGTTCAGTGCCATGTAGTGCTTTGTAATTCAAAGTTCTGTGTGGTGTTGCGTCTGTTTATGGGCAGGCATGGCCCTTACCATCAGGCGAGCGCCTTGCTCATCTCGTCATTCAATCAAATAATAAAAAAAGAAAGTAATAGTTACTTTTATACAATTTATTTTTGTAATATAAGAAACAAACAATCGTATAAACGAATACACGAAAACACAAACCTGCCACAATTAAATTTCTATTACAATTCCCAAGATGGAACATAAAATCTTAATATTTACATAAACATTGTTCATTTATTTACATTTATTTACATTAAATTACACAAAACTATTATAATAATTGAAGGCAAACTTAATTCAACGGGTTTAAATAATTCAGACACAGTTAGCAGACGCCTCACCACAAATCACTTGCCTCGTCTCACAAAGTTCCACTTTCCAGTTCAAACTGATGTTATTGGAGAAAATATATTTATTGTCTATTGTTGGTCCACGTCAATGGATTAGTGCTGTGATCGGTTGGTATTGCTTTGAGGTTTCCAAGTATAATTTCCGTACTGTTTTTTTTTCGCCACATTGATGTAGTTTATTTAATTTAGAGTTACCAGAATGAGCATAAAAAACATACATTATATAATGATTTCTTACGTTTACGCGAATGTTACTCATTGAAATAAAACTAATTTAAACGGATTTTATTGCGATTTTTTATAGAACAAAAAACATACATTATAAAACAAAATCCAGGGGGGTACACAGGTAACCACAACTTACAATTTGTAGCTTACACCACATGATTAACAATTAATTCATTAATGAATACATAAGCAATTAGTTAAATAACAAGAAATTAAGTAAACAATAAGTAATTTGCATGAGGTCAACAAGGCGATTCTATTAATTTGTATTAAGGATTAAGAATTACATTAAGGAGATTTAGATATTTCGACTAAGAATTTGAACAGAGAAACTATATTAGATAAGTACAGTATAGACGATATAGTCGACTATAGGCACCAAACGCCTCCAAAATACTGATTTTAAAGTCAATCGGCCTCAAAATAACAGAGAATGGCTGCCAATCGGTTCGATTGGATCCAACATCCAAACCTTGTTTTAGGGTTTTTTGGGGTCTTTGGATTACCAAAGTAATCTAGGTGCACACCCAGCAGTAGGTGTACAATAGAAATAATCCAGTCGAAATAAAACGATATATTAACATTATTATGTTGTCAATATTTACGGCACACAGCGCCTTGACCGTGCCCTGGCATTGCTGAAATCCATGGGGTGGCTTGGCGGTGCCTGCTCACCATCAGGCGGGCCGCTTATTAGTCTGTCTACCTGGCCAATAATAAAATAAACCAGACACCAACATTTTCCTTCTGTGCAGAAACAGCAAAAACTATTCGAAATAGACAATGGGAAAACAAACAAGACCTGTTTCCGAAGTTATCTGCGACTTGATACTTTGCAAGGATAACTTTTGCGTTCATATTTCTTGTTTGGAAACTTGCTAGTTAGTTAGCTACCTTTGTTGTGCATTGGTGTAGAAATAGATGTTTGTGTGTTTATTTTTGGATTCCTGTTCATTACTGAATTTTCTGAAGCATAAGTTGTGTAAAAGCGCTCAAATGTTGAAAATAATATTTTTTGGTTCTCTGATTTATTTTAATACTTATAAAAAAAAACCCTGTGTTCGAATCATAAATGCTTTTAACAAAACGGAAGAATAACAGATAAAATCAATAAAACACTCTTTTTTATAGCATAGACCGGCAAACAAGCAAGTGGATCACCTGATGGTAAGTGATCTCCACCGTCCATGTACGCCTACAATACTAGAAGAATCATAGATGCCTTGCCGACCTTAAAGGGAAGAGTTAATTAAGGGATTGGGAAGTGGATGGGATTTGGGCCTCCGGATATCTCACTCACCGTTCAAAACGCAGCAGCAAGCCTGTGATTTACGTCGGTTTTCTGTGAGCCAGTGGTAACGACCCGGTCGAGTCGGCTCATTCATGCTGTAGACAAAACTGTCTATAGCGTGGTTCTACCGCCATGCTGAATTTTAGCCGCGATACTCCAATATAGAATTGCTCTGTTATATGAGCAATGGGCAATTATCAAGGCCCATCCACATGGGTTAAGTGAAATATTGATTAGTTAGCCCCATCAATTAATAAACTGTTCATTACAATAAAACTATAGAATAAATTTACATATTCATGAAAATAAAGAAATCGTACAGCGGGATCGAGAGATCAAATCACGTGAAAATATGTATTAAAAATGCTCACAAATAAGATGCTAGCAAAGAATTCACCTCCATTCGAGAATTGAGACTGAGATCTGCGAGATTCAAACGATGTCGTCATAGCGACACTCGCAGACTGAATTTTAAAATATATGCGAAAGCACGTGGCTCGAATGCTTTCACAAAGTTATTATGAATTCAGATGTTCAGCGGACTTCGGAATAAGGTTTGTTTGTTTTAAAATGGAATAAGTTGACCGTTTTGTTTAAAAGTGGCACGTGCAGATGTCACTGATAATGCTGAGATGGATTTTGAAAAACGGTCGCTATAGCTATGTCTGACTGATGCCTTTCGGGTCTACGTTCACTATTGCATGAATTATGATACTACAAGCATGAGTCAAAAGATGTTTTTTTTTATATACCTTAGGTCGGTATACGAGCAAGGGGTCACCTGATAGTAAGTGATATCCACCGTCTATATACGCCCACAATACCAGAAGAATAATGGGCGCGTTGCCGACCTTAGAGGAAAGGGATAATTAAGGATTCGGAAGGGGACGGAGATTTGGGACTCCAGATATGTCACTCACCGTACGAGACGCAGCAACACGCTACTTTACGTCGGTTTTGTGTAAGACAGTGGTAACGATCCGGTTGAGCCGGCCCATTCATGTGTAGACAAAACTGTCTACAGCTAAGTTCCACATTCAATTCTGTATTCCGTAGGGATAGAAAGACTAAGGAATTCTTACACGAATTTTACCACTTCTACTTCATCTTCCTTTATTTATCTCTTCGTGCTTTCTCGTCATTTAAGATAGTCTTAACGTGCCTTTTTAGTTTGTCAGCGTTTTGTTTGACAAAGTTGCCTTATAGTCTTTCTTATCTAAGCTCTCCTTATGTATTTGTTTCGTCAGTCCCCTGTCTTCTATCTTCTCTAACATAAAGCAATATTACATCACAAGCCACAGTAAACTATCTTACTGTAATGACAAAGTTTTATTACACGGTGTACAGTAACTAAACGCGTTTGCGGTACGACAAATGATCGCTATAAACCCGATACAGACCACATGCACTGTAATGGCGCTTTAAAATTGTATGTCGTTAAAATTGTGAGAAAGCATCTTCTGTGTTTGACTACAGAACAAAAGTTGTAATATTGAGAAAGATGTTGCAGTGTGCATAAAAGTGGACTGTAATTTAGTGATTACCAAGTCCATCGCTTTGTTTATTTCTGCCGCCAAGCTACAGTGTGTAAGCATTGTTGTGTTACGGTTTGAATGACATTGAAACCAGAGAAATTACTGGGCATTATTGGACTTAATATCTTACGTCTCGAGGTAACGAGCGCAGTTCAGAGCCATGTAGTGCTTTGTAATTCAAATTTGTGTGTGGTGTTGCTTCTATTTATGGGCAGGCGTGGCGCTTACCATCAGGCGAACGCCTTGCCCGTCTTGTCATTCAATCAACAAAAAAAAAAGTCACGAAAGGTAAATTGAACGAGACTGCCTCGGTAGCGCAGTTGTATTGCGTATGCGGTATTAATGCTGTGTTTGAGGTCTCGGGTTCGATCCCTAGGTCGGGTCAAATGATATTGGGTTTTTCTATCACGAAATACTATATCAGCCCGGAATCTGGAATTGTGCCCGTCGTGGCGATAGACTCGCTCCCTATCACATCATGGGACGGAAATACGCTCGGTGAAATTCAGTGTCGGCCCGGGGTCTGTAATTGCGCCCGGTATGGCGATAGACTCGCCTCCTATCACATAATGGGACGGAAACACGCTCGTCGAAATGTGGGTTTACTAATTACACCTCTGCCTACCCCTTGGGGGATTACAGGCGTGAATACGTATATATGAACGGTCAATTATATTATACAACATGTTGCAAAAATGTGTGGTCATACCTACCACCCTGTAAATTAGTTGTTAGACTTCTGATTAGACAAAGTAAATTAGCATTGGGTTGGTTAATTTGATTTACCTACTGTAATTTAGAAAGTGGATCATTTGTTAGTGGATTTTAATCCCAAATAGACAGTGATTAATCGTAATTCGTATCCAAGTAAATTTAATCCTTAATGATTTCTTATGTTTACGCGAATATTACACGTTGAAATAAAACTAGTTTAAACGGATTTTATCGCGGTTTTTTATTAATTGTGGACAGTCCACCCCTTGGCCACGAAGGCTGAAAAGCTTTCGGAACGGAACGTCGGGAATATTTCTCAAATTACTTTGACTTCAATTTCAAATCGGTCAGCATACACACAAACACTTTGTTTTTATGAGTGGTAGAGCCACGCTATAGACATTTTTGTCTACAGCATGAATGGGCCGGCTCGATCGGGTCGTTACCACTGTCTCACAGAAAACCAACGTATAGTAGCGGCATGCTGCTGCGTTTAGTACAGTGAGTGAGATACACGGAGGCCCAAACCGCCTTCCCAAACCCTTAATTATCCCTTTCCTTTAAGGTCGAGGTATGATTCTCCTAGTATTGTGGGCATACATGTGCGGTGAAGATCACTTACCATCAGGTGACCAACCTGCTTGTTTTTCGATCTGTGCTATAAAATAACAAACACAAAGCAGGTTGTGCATAACATACATACAAACAGCTTAATCTACCTATCATGATGCACATTTTATATTACTCTGGAGTCGAGCGGTTGCTGACTTCACCTTATACGGTAGATTTATATATGCAAACACGTGTCTAACGGAGTCTGCGAGGACGCGACGGGTGCATCTCCGTATCCATATTAATAAACACGTGACACGTGACACGGTGACACATTATTATATATGGCAGTGTTTCCCAACGTGGGGCCCACCCCACACAGGGGGGCAATTTGATAGTTAAGGAGGGCAATTTAAAAATGGACTCGACACGACTTTATCCCTTTCGCTTTGGGTTATTTAATGCTAGATTAATGCTAGATATCGGTGACAAATTTAACAAAAAAAAAATACGGGTTGCACTCTGGGAGTGCCGACAGAAGTGAAAACTTACCAATCAAGATGTGAGAATACAAAATTACGGCAACATGCCCACTCGACATGATAAAAGTACATTCTACTCTCTTCGCGTTTATGCGAGCCTCGTACTTTTTACGGCAACATTTTCTAAATAAGAAAAAACCTAAAAAGTTTTTCTTTGTCCTAATCGTCATTTGTTTATTAATTACGGCTACTCGCCATGAAAAGAGGACATTCTACTCTCTTCGCGTTGATGCGAACCTGGTACTTTTTTTACGGCACCATGTTCCAAATTATAAGTATTTCTTTATCGATCGTCATTTTTTTTATCAATATCAAAAACAAAATTACGGTAACATGTCTATTCGCCATAAAAAAACGAACACAGTCCGGTCAAAGGCCTGTGAAAGTCCGGTCCAATCCGACTGGTCACTGTGTGACGCCACCTGGGACTTCAAAATTATCGAAGTTCCAGGGAAGTCGGCTAGCGCTGGCTGGTCAACTGGCCCGCGTGACGTCTCACGGAACGTTCTCGAATATTCTGGAACCTTCAGCCGCTCGCGTTACGGAACGTTTCGGTTCACCCTCCCATAAGAAGTTATCACTTCAAAAATGTTAAGGTGGGGCATGGACTAAAAAAATTGGGAAACACTGATATAGGGAGTCTGACACTTCTGATAAAGATCTTTTTACTTATGGAAAGACACGGATACGGACAGATACAAGGTGGTAGGTCGCTCGTATGCGATAGGCCGTCTGGGTTGGTACCACCGTTTTGCCTTTTTCTGCCGCCATGCTTGGCGGCACTGTTGTGTTTCGGTTTGAAGGACATTGAAGCCAGTGAAATGACGGGGCATTATGAGACTTTACATCTTATATCTGGGTGACGAGCGCGGTTCGGTGCCATGTAGTGCTTTGTAATTCAAAATTCTGTGCGGTGTTCCTTTTTTTTATGGGCTGGCGTGACGCTTGGCTTGTCTCGTTTTTCAATCAAATATAAAAAGTAACAAACAGGAAAAAAAACAGACAAATATATAAAATGTATTTCACAAAGTTCTAAATAGTTTAGTGTTGGTACCGATAGGCTATTGGCACCCTTCACGCCATTTCTTGATTAACGAACTAGTATAAAGTTCGATTTAATGTTGTAGCTACCAGGAACTTTGAATGGGTCGAATTGAACTTTGATATAAGAGCTACATTTGGCGATAAAACTGATTTAAAGTTTAGTGGACTAGAAAGTAATATACCTCTAACTATATTTCTAACTGTGTTACGCTTTGTTGCGTATATTGATGTAAAATATTTAGTTATTAAGATGACAGGTGGAGAAGTTTTTGGACTAGTCCATTAATACCATACGCACTGACGCCTGTAATCCCCGAAGTGGTAGGTAGAATCGTATTTCGCCGTGCTTATCTTATTTACTATTGTCTATTTTCATGAGGCTTATTTCTTTGCCTTAAGTGTCGACAGTGGAATATGATAAATCAGTATATTTTTTTATCACACATTCAATGAGTAATATTGAAGAAGGTTGGCCTCTTAACTATTGTCATCTAAATCTAAATATGTATTAAGATATCCCTCTATATTATGTATTGCAGTTGAAATATCATGCGGTGGTGCGGTGCAAAACAACTTGACTTACTTTATGTCGCCCGGCTTCCCTGAGCTATGGAGTGGCGAGGAGGACTGCAACATCACCATAGACAAGACCTTCGCCGGCATCATGCAGCTCAGGATAGACTTCATACACTTTACTATTGTGAGTTTTTACAAGATCTGGGATCAGAAAGCTTAATAGTCTATCGATTTTCAATCCGTAATTATTGATCAGGTCTCCCCGGATTGTCAGATAGGCGGCCGCTCATAAATGTCCAAGCCAAAACTTTCTGTAACATGGGTTGATAAGCATGTTGCGTTGACCCCATTACGAGTGGGATAAAGGCAGTGGAATGAAGGAAGGAATTAATGGTAAGGTCCATAAAGTTCATAGAGGTCTGCCAATTAGCGTGATATAATTTGGTTAAAAGTCTTTTAGCGTAAGAGAATTATTGCAGATACTGTTTCTAAAATCTAAGTACTAGATGGTGTGGTGGACACAATATATTGATGATATATTTTGTTTCAGGGTCAACCAAACAGAACCACAGGCGAGTGTGATGAAGACGTGATGGTACTGGGTGACGGTGAAACGAAGTTCACGTTATGCGGCCAGAATCACGGACAGCATAGTATGAGTTAACATTTTTATCATCACCAGTGTAGTAAATTATTATTACCTTTATATTCATTTCAACATCTCGACCGATCTCACCGATTTGGGCCTCCGGATATCTCACTCACCGTACGAAAGCTACTTTACGTAGATTTTCTGTGAGGCAGTGGTAATGACCCGATCGAGTCGGCCCATTCATGCTGTAGACAAAACTGTCTACAGCGTGGCTCTACCACTCAAAATTGAATGAATTGAACTCAAATTTGAATTTCGTTACGATTTTTACCTATCCCGTTAAAGATAGCGATATAGACACAAATCACTTCGAAGTTTGAACTTGCGTTTCGGCCCCTTCCACTTCGCACAAATTTTTCGCTTTTGGATACTCCTCAGAAACCTAAAACGTTTGATTCTAAAAGTCATATATACAGTTTAGGTTCATTCCCAATCAATAAATTAGATGACTAGATATTCTGACGTTCCTAGACATTCCAACCCTACGGAATAATAACGTTATAGAATACTAATGAACTCATAACACAGAATTAATAACGCCCGTACGAACACCGTTCATATAGCTATTAGTAATTATTACATGAATCGGTTCAAGTGCAATTACTGCCGCTGGATTCTGTTCCATAGGTATTCTATAATTACTGTTTCAATTATGTTATGTAGAATCATGTTGCGATATTTAAAGTTATTAAATTATATTGTTTGTTGATTGAAAATAATTTACAATATATTATACATACATTGACTGCCTCGATGGTGTAATTGTAATGTGTACGACTGCGCGTCGTACTGCTGTGCTGAGGTGTCGGGTTCGATCCCCGGGTCGGTTAAAAGTGATATTGGGTTTTTTTTTATCGCGAAATGCTCTGTATCAGCCTGGAGTATGGAATTGTGTCTGGTATGGTGATAAGGTTTCCTCCTGTCACATCATACGGAAGTAATCGCGTCGAAATGTAGGTGTACTGAAATTTTTCACCTGTGCCTACCCCTTCTGGGATTGCAGGCGTGACAGCCTATATATTACATACAGAGATTCATACCTGTTTTCCATTAGAGTAGGCAGAGATGACAAATAACTACTTACTATGTTTTTTTTATAGCCTAGGCCGGCAAACGCAAGTGAGTCACCTGATGGTAAGTGATCTCCAACGCTAATGTACGCCCACCACCAGAAGAAGCATGGGCGCGTTGCCGACCTTAAAGGAAAGGAATAATTAGGGTTTGGGAAAATACAAAATGGACGTGTCGCTGACCACTGTCAACTGTCTCGAGTCGCTGTCTCTAGTATCAGTCGTATCCCTCAACACTCAGCTAATAATTATCTAAGTTATACCTTGTTGCTGGATTGTTTTCATGGGATTAGGACTCCAAAACGGTGGGGACTTGGGCTTCCAGATATCTCACTCACCGTACGAAACGCAGCAGCAAGCCGCTACCTTACGTCGGTTTTCTGTGAGACAGTGGTAACGACCCGGTCGAGCCAGCCCATTTATGCTGTAGACAAAACTGTCTCACTAACTCAAAGAGAGGTATCTGAAGGAGTTATTATAAACCAACTCCTATACCTTTTCAGTATACTACACATTATCAAGCAACAGTGAGAAACGTGAAGCGGAGGACCTAGCGGGTACTAAAACTACTCACTTGTCGATGCGCATGCGCGGTGGGGACATGCCTCGACTGTGGCTGATGAGGCTCGCGCAGATGCCGCTGGCTCAGGCAGCGCCACAGGGATGTCTACAGTATTACACTGCTGATAATGGTGAGTGAAATCATCAGGTTCATAGATCCTACTGATATAAACGTGAAGCTGAAGATCTGGCGGGCACCAAAACTACTCACTTGTCGATACGCATGCGCGGTGGGGACATGCCTCGACTGTGGCTGATGAGGCTCGCGCAGATGCCGCTGGCTCAGGCAGCGCCACAGGGATGTCTACAGTATTACACTGCTGATAATGGTGAGTGAAATCATCAGGTTCATAGATCCTACTGATATAAACGTGAAGCTGAAGATCTGGCGGGCACCAAAACTACTCACTTGTCGATACGCATGCGCGGTGGGGACATGCCTCGACTGTGGCTGATGAGGCTCGCGCAGATGCCGCTGGCTCAGGCAGCGCCACAGGGATGTCTACAGTATTACACTGCTGATAATGGTGAGTGAAATCATCAGGTTCATAGATCCTACTGATATAAACGTGAAGCTGAAGATCTGGCGGGCACCAAAACTACTCACTTGTCGATACGCATGCGCGGTGGGGACATGCCTCGGCTGTGGCTGATGAGGCTCGCGCAGATGCCGCTGGCTCAGGCAGCGCCACAGGGATGTCTACAGTATTACACTGCTGATAATGGTGAGTGAAATCATCAGGTTCATCATCATCATCATCATCATCATCAGCCACAAGACGTCCACTGCTGAACATAAGCCTCTCCCAAAGATTTCCAGACCGACCTGTTGGAAGCGGCCTGCATCCAGCGACTTCCTGCGATCTTTCAGGTTCATAGATCCTACTAATATTATAAACGCGAAAGTTTATAAGAATGGATGTATGTTTGTTACTCTTTCACGTAAAAACTACTGAATGGATTTTAATGAAACTTTTCAATAATATAGCTTATACATCATATAGGACATAGGCTACTTTTTATCAAAAAGCAGATCACGCGTGCGGAGCCGCGAGCAAAAGCTAGTAAGGAATAAATAGTAAACACTCAACAGTCACACACATAGTCCTGACCCCACAGTAAGATACGAGTCTTGTGTCGTGGGTATCAGGAACTATGAGAGGCTGTCTAAAGGAAAGAGGATCAGTAAATCATACTCACGACAGCTGATACTGTGTGTGGCCATCACTAGTCTATTCAATATCGATTCGTTAGTATAGATGACAGCCTCCGTGACGCAGCGGGCGAGTAGCCGGCTGTGAAGCGAGAGGCCGCGGGTTCGATCCCCGCACACAGACAAATGTTTGCGTGATTCACATATATTTGTTTCGGGGTCTGAGTGTTGTGAGACTTAAAAAGTCTCTCGTAGTTCCTGATACCCATGACACAAGACTCGTATCTTACTGTGGGGTCAGGACTATGTATGTGACTGTTTGGTGTATTTATTTATAGGTTTTTTATAGCATAAGCCGGCTAACTAGTAAGTAGATCCCCTGATGGTAAGTGATCCTTTGTCTTAATTTAGAGCAAAAACCATTCAATTTAAAGACTGAATGAAACTTTTTATTTGAACGATGTCTTCTAAAAAAGGAGAACGATTAATACGTGAACATAAACGCTTTGTACTTCAGAAACGACTTAAAATAATTAGAAACCCGTTATCCAGTGCCGAGTGAAGCGCCTGTTTCATAAGATTAGCAAATACCTCTCCGGATGCGCGGATAGAATTAACTTTCAGATAACTTTAACTTAAAGTAATGAAATAAAACTTTATGCGGCGAAGTTACTTAGGACAATTCTCCCTCGTATGCGAAAGGCCGTCTGAGTTGGTACCACCGCTTTGTCTATTTCCGCCGCCAAGCAACAGTGTTTAAGCACTGTTGTGTTTCGGTTTGAAGGACACTGAAGCCAGTGAAATTACTGGGCATTATGAGACTCAACATCTTATGTCTCAAGGTGACGAGCGCAGTTCAGTGCTATGCAGTGCTTTGTAATTCAAAGTTCTGTATTGGTGCTGCCACACCGATGTTATAAAATGTTTACAAACATTTTCTAACATTAAATCTAACATTTTATAACATTTCTTAACATTTTATAACATTTCTTAACATTTTCTAACATTTCTGAACATTCTTCTTTGACGGCTTCTTTGACGGCGCCGCTCTCAAAAGTACCGCCGCCTGCGGTTATAAAATGTTAAGAAATGTTACAAAATGTTACAAATTGTTAAGAAATGTTTACTAAATGATGCTGCCACACCGGTGTTATAAAATGTTATATAACATTTTCTAACACCGGTGTGGCAGCACCATATGGTGTTGCTTTTGTTTATGGACAGGCGTGGCGCTTACCATCAGGCGAGCGACATGCTCGTCTCGTCATTCAATCAAATAATAATAAAAAAGTTGTTTTTCTTTGTTTTATGTTCGTTACAGAAACGGTAACATAGTAGAAAACAACTATACTTATATACCTAGAGTGTTATTTTAAGCTATACGCCTTGAGTAAACAGTTTGGGGCTTTTTAGAAAGTAAATAAGAATGAAAACATTTATTGACAGGTACACAAAAAACATTTATTTTAAATAAATATGTTTCTTTTTCACTATACATCACCGAAACGACTGGCTAATAGTTTTTTGTTGTTGAAGAGACCTGCAAACGAGTAAGTGTGTCATCTGATGGTAAGTGATCTCCACTGCCCATAACACTTACAATGTCAGAAGAATCATAGACGTGTAACCAGTGTTGGGCAAAATGTAATCTAACTACTGATTACTAACTACGATTACATAAAGTAGTTAGTAATCATAACTAATAACTACATAAAAAAATCAAAAATGTAGTTAAAAATTTTGATTACTAACTACTAATTGTAGTTGCAATCATGATTACTTGATTACTTTTTATAACTACATATTTAAAATGATTTTGCGCGCACACGCGCGATAGTCGTTCATGTAAATACATTAAATTAATTAAATTAAATCTATATATAAAAATGAATCGCTGTGCGTGGAAAAAATAAAAATCGTCTCATTTTTCGGTTACGTCAGATTTTTCGGTTATGCGTCAGATTTTTCTGTTACGCGTCAAAATTAACTGGACTTGATTAATTGAATTTGATTTTAACTGGACTTTGACTGGATTTTGTCAAGACTTTGACCGGACTTTACAGGACTTTGACTGGTATTTGACCAGACTTTGACCCGACTTTGACAGGACCTTGACAGGACTTTGAAGGGACTTTGACAGGACTTTGACGGACTTTGAACGGACTTTGACCGGACTTTGACGGACTTTGATGGACTTTGACCGGACTTTGAGGAGGCTTTAACCGGACTTTGACAGGACTTTGACGGACTTTGACAGGACTTTGACAGGATTTTGACGGACTTTGATGGACTTTGACCGGACTTTGACAGGACTTTGAGAAGGCTTTAACCGGACTTTGAGAGGACTTTGACGGACTTTGACAGGACTTTGACAGGATTTAGACGGACTTTGACCGGACCTTGACAGGACTTTGAGAAGGCTTTAACCGGACTTTGACGGACTTTGACCGGACTTTGACGGACTTTGATGGACTTGGACCGGACTTTGAGAAGGCTTTAACCAGACTTTGACAGGACTTTGACAGGACTTTGACGGACTTTGACAGGACTTTGACAGGACTTTGACGGACTTTGACAGGACTTTGACAGGATTATGACGGACTTTGATGGACTTTGACCGGACTTTGACAGGACTTTGAGAAGGCTTTAACCGGACTTTGACAGGACTTTGAGAGGACTTTGACCGGACTTTGACGGACTTTGATGGACTTTGACCGGACTTTGACAGGACTTTGAGAAGGCTTTAACCGGACTTTGACAGGACTTTGACGGACTTTGACCGGACTTTGACGGACTTTGATGGACTATGACCGGACTTTGAGAAGGCTTTAACCGGACTTTGACGGACTTTGACAGAACTTTGACGGACTTTGACAGGACTTTGACAGGACTTTGACAGACTTTGACAGGACTTTGACAGGAGTTTGACGTACTTTGACCGGACTTTTACAGGACTTTGACAGGATTTTGACGGACTTTGATGGACTTTGACCGGACTTTGACAGGACTTTGAGAAGGCTTTAACCGGACTTTGACCGGACTTTGGCAGGACTTTGAGAAGGCTTTAACCGGACTTTGACAGGACTTTGACGGACTTTGACAGGACTTTGGCAGGACTTTGACGGACTTTGACGGACTTTGACCGGACTTTGAGAAGGCTTTAACCGGACTTTGACGGACTTTGACCGGACTTTGACGGACTTTGATGAACTTTGAGAAGGCTTTAACCGGACTTTGACGGACTTTGACCCGACTTTGACGGACTTTGATGGACTTTGAGAAGGCTTTAACCGGACTTTGACGGACTTTGAGAAGGCTTTAACCGGACGTTGACGGACTTTGACAGGACTTTGACGGACTTTGACAGGATTTTGAAGTACTTTGACCGGACTTTTACAGGACTTTGACAGGATTTTGACGGACTTTGATGGGCTTTGACCGGACTTTGACAGGACTTTGAGAAGGCTTTAACCGGACTTTGACAGGATTTTGACGGACTTTGATGGGCTTTGACCGGACTTTGAGAGGACTTTGGCAGGACTTTGACAGACTTTGAACGGACTTTGACCGGACTTTGACGGACTTTGACCGGACTTTGAGAAGGCTTTAACCGGACTTTGACGGACTTTGACCGGACTTTGACGGACTTTGATGGACTTTGAGAAGGCTTTAACCGGACTTTGACAGGACTTTGACGGACTTTGACAGGACTTTGACAGGACTTTTAGAAGGCTTTAACCGGACTTTGACGGACTTTGACCCGACTTTGACGGACTTTGATGGACTTTGAGAAGGCTTTAACCGGACTTTGACAGGACTTTGACGGACTTTGAGAAGGCTTTAACCGGACTTTGACGGACTTTGACCGGACTTTCACAGGACTTTGACAGGATTTTGACAGGATTTTGACGGACTTTGATGGGCTTTGACCGGACTTTGACAGGACTTTGAGAAGGCTTTAACCGGACTTTGACCGGACTTTGGCAGGACTTTGAGAAGGCTTTAACCGGACTTTGACAGAACTTTGACGGACTTTGACAGGACTTTGACAGAACTTTGACGGACTTTGACAGGACTTTGACAGGATTTTGACAGGATTTTGACGTACTTTGACCGGACTTTTACAGGATTTTGACGGACTTTGATGGGCTTTGACCGGACTTTGACAGGACTTTGAGAAGGCTTTAACCGTACTTTGACCGGACTTTGACCGGACTTTGGCAGGACTTTGAGAAGGCTTTAACCGGACTTTGACAGGACTTTGACGGACTTTGACAGGACTTTGACAGGATTTTGACGGACTTTGATGGGCTTTGACCGGACTTTGAGAGGACTTTGGCAGGACTTTGACGGACTTTGATAGACTTTGACAGGACTTTGAGAAGGCTTTAACCGGACTTTGACACGACTTTGACGGACTTTGACAGGATTTTGACGGACTTTGGTGGACTTTTACCGGACTTTGACAGGACTTTGAGAGGGCTTTAACCGGACTTTGACAGGACTTTGAGAGGACTTTGACAGGACTTTGACGGACTTTGACAGGACTTTGACAGGACTTTGAGAGGACTTTGACAGGACTTTGACGGACTTTGACAGGACTTTGACCGGACTTTGACGGACTTTGAGAGGCATGTGCAATAAACTGTTTTTTTTTAAGCAGCCATATACCAAAACATATGTTACTACACTTTACGTGTTTTTTTAATTGCAAAATATAAGTTCATAAAACTTAAATAATCAGTAGTTATAACTACTAGATTGCAGCAATCAAATTAATAACTACTTCATGTAGTTTGATTACTGTAGTTAAGTTACATGTAATCATAACTACATGTAGTTAACTACTTTTAATCGAAATTAGTAATCAGATTACAAAATGTAGTTAACTACGCCCTACACTGCGTGTAACCGATCTTTAATGAAATTAATGGGAATTGGAAAGGGGAGGATTTGAGCTTCAGGAATTCTCAGTCACTGTATGAAAGCTGTGAGCTGCCACTTCATGTATGTTTTTCTATGAAACAGTGATAATACGGGTGAATAACAAAAAAGACATTTCGAAGTAACGTCGTACAAAATTGTGTTTTTTAGGTTTTAATTAGCATCTTTTCCATCATGTTTCTTTCAACATGGAAGCTCGTTGTGTCTACCTAACCCTATGGGAAACAGGTGTGAATCTATGTATCATCATCATCATCATCATCAGCCACAAGACGTCTACTGCTGAACATAGGCCTCCCCCAAAGATTTCCAGACCGACCTGTTGGAAGCGGCCTGCGTCCAGCGACTTCCTGCGACCTTTACGAGGTCGTCTGTCCACCTTGTAGGCGGACGTCCAACGCTGCGCTTGCCAGTACGTGGCCACCATTCCAGAACCTTTCTGCCCCGCCGGTTATCAGTTCTGCGAGCTATGTGGCCTGCCCACTGCCACAGCTTGCTAATCCGCTGGGCTATGTTTTTTTTTTATAGTATAGGCCGGTAAACGAGCAAGTGGGTCACCTGATGGTAAGTGATCTCCACCGCCCGTGTACGCCCACAACCATAAGAATCATGGGCGCGTTGCCGACCTTAAAGGAAAGGGATAATTAGGGATTGGGAAGGGGAGGGGATTTGGGCTTCCGGATATCTCACTCACCGTTCGAAACGCAGCAGCGAGCCGCTATTTTACGTTATTTTACGTCGGTTTTCTGTGAGACAGTGGTAACGACCCGGTCGAACCAGCCCATTCATGCTGTAGACAAACAAAACTGTCTACAGCGTGGCACTACCACTCTAAATATATGTTTGTGTTTACAGGTACAATAAAGACGTTCAATTACGCGAGCAACGGTCGCCACCTGTCCGATCAGGAGTACAAGTCCTGTGTCAGGCGCAATGTGGGTCGCTGCGGCGTGAGGTACGTGCCGTGTGACGCGCGATCCTTCAGGATAGGACCCAATGGAGACGTGCCCAGTGTCATCGATCCTGCCGGTGAGTTTATGATCAAGAAGAAGAACCTTTAAGAACCTTGAAATCTGTAAAAACATCTGTAATGCATATTTAAGTTAGAGAAGTTTCTAGATTAAATTAGCTTTCCGGTTCATGAAGAATGCCCCATACATAAATTATTCAAAGTAATCCTATGATTTTTTTTTTATCCTGGCTCGACAAAGTGACTACGCTACACCTGATGGTAAGTGTAGCGCAATCCAAGAATAGTGTCGACCAACGATAAACAATGTGTCCGTCGTAGGTCGGCAAGATCATGCCGGCCTGCCAACGGGCCAAGGGGGAGGGGAAGGAAAAAGGGATGGGATAAGGGTTAGGATCAGGGGGCAAGCCCCCTGGGGAGAACCGGATATACACTGGCTGACCCTGGAACGCGACCAACACAAGGTGGGCCACTATGGCAGGTTTTAGCACCAGTGTACGGTGGTCGCTATCCGGTCGGATACAAGTATCCTCCTACCAGCAAAATTAAAATTAAAGTAATCTTAATAATCAAACCGTTAAGAACCTTGAAATCTGTAAAAAACATCTGTAATACATATCTAAGTAGATAGAGAAGTTTCTAGATTAAATTAGCTTTCCGCTTCATGAAAAATGCCCCATACATAAATTATTCAAAGTAATCCTATGAATTACGGAAAATAACCCCAGAATCCTGTAATTCACAATCATTACCAGCAAAAATGCTTGGCTAACCATTTTGCTGGTGGTAAGTTATTCATATCCGCCCGGATAGCGACCACCGTACACATGGTGTTAAAACCTGCTATAGTGACCCACGCACCTTGTGTGGATGGCGTTCCAGAATCAGCCAGTGTATATCCGGTTCTCCCGAGAGCCTTGCGACGGAACTTGATGGTTGCTTGGGGGCACACAATGGCAGATCCTTGTATCCCTGTGCCTGCATCGGACATCCGCCTGTCTTTTCTGCCTCGATTTGGTTCTTCCCTTTTCGGAGGGTTAAGAAGCATTTATACAGGCCGGCATGATTCTAGTGACCACCGGTAAATTTATTGTTTGTCGGAGGTTTTTTGGACTGCACTGCGTTTACCACCAGGTGAAGGGCAGTCACTTTGCTGTGCCCGCATAAAAAAAAAATTGATATAATTATACCAGCCTCCCAACCAGAGATGACTCCAGCATCCGACATCCAGACCCAGGATGACGAGATCGAAGGTTCAGGAATGGATCCTCAAATTGAGACGCCCGCAGTAGCCGCGGAACCCGGCATGCTGTCCAGGGTAAGACAATATTAATTTAGAATGATTTTGTCAGATTAGTTGACAGTATTGCAAGTAAATAGTTAATATTGATAAATAAAAGTAATTAGCAACATTTATAAGTAGATACCAGTACAATTAATGAAAAAGAAAAGAAACAAATCATTTTGTTTGAATAATATTAAGAAAAAAATAATTTGTTGAAACTGAATTTTGGTTGTCAAGGACTAAGACGCTGCGGATTCGATTTCCGCGATACACAATCTCGATTAAAAACGGAATAGTCCTAATTTTTGAGGCCAAATTTTTAAATTGTGTATTATAATTGAACATTAATAAAGTAATTTTTCTAGAAAATATTATTATATAATTGAATTTAAAAATCAATTAAAATTAGTAAACAAGTGAAATAAATGATAAAAGTACATTTTAGTATAATACTAATTCGCATGCGAAATACTAAGCCCCCGCTGATCCTCAATAAATATTAAACTCAAATATTAACATATAATTTTAATATGGACGTACAAGAATGGGTTTAAATAAATTATTACTTTATTTAATTATACAAATATTATTATGATTATATAACATGCATAACATAAAAAAGAAATGTAATAATGTATTTTTATATTCATTATTTAATTTTTATTAAAATTTTTACATGACGTAATATAATTCTGAGAATAACATATATTGGTGATATGTAATCAATAATTATTTATGAATATTCATAGTATTAATATACGATCAAAACAATAACATTTTCATGAAATTATGGACTGAAATTAAATTGTGGTTACTAGATTAATTTAATGATGGAGTGGGAAACCGACAGCACTTTGAAATGAAGTAAGGTTGTCCATAGGTTTATAATTTAATGCTTTTATCGTTTTAAATATTAACATTGATTTCGATCCCATTAAGGGAGTGACCCGAGTTTTGGCGGGAATTCTGACAGTGCAGTTCATCGCTTATTTTAATTCATTTCATAAACTAGTTAAGGCTGGATTGCACCATCTTACTTTAACAATAACAAACATGTTAAAGTACCGGTTAAGCAAAAAATGAGTTGCACCATTTGACAAATGTTAGATTACGTCATAACTTTAGCTGTTAACAGTAACTGCCAAAGATTCGCTGGTTAAAGCTATTGTTAAAGTTAAATAGTTGTCAGATGGTTCAATATTCTAAAGATGTTGTAGATAACTATGCCAAAGAATACGATGGTGCAACACATTCCGCAGTCATTGTTAAAGTCAGCGTTAATGTTATCGTCAAATTTGACATAAACCTTAACTTTAACAGCTATCATGGTGCAATCCAGCCTAAGAGTTGTGTTTGTTGTATAAAAGTGGTGTGGATTTATTCAATAAACATTGACGGTGATGAACAGTGTATGAAATAAGTGAATTAACAATCGTACTGAAAAGAGTTAACACCAAAACTCCGGCAAGACCTTCAAATCACGCGTTTCATCGTTTTTGTAAAAATAACTTGAGAATAAATTATACTTAAGCAGCGATAGCTCAGCGGGGAGTGGTATGGACTGTCGAGACGAAAGTCGCAGGTTCGAAACCAGCCCCAAGAGCATACATCACTGACTTTTCTAAGTTACGTGTATATTAATTGTTAATTATCGCTTGCTTTAACGGTGAAGGAAACATCGTGAGGAAACCTGCATACCTGAGAATTTGATAAGATTTTTCGAAGGTAAAATGGCAAAATGAATAATAATGCGAAAGCCATAAATAAAAAAGAAGGGAGTGACCAATATGATGATGTGATTTTTAATTCGAATTATTCTACGTGTTAGCACAAACCATCGGATTTCATGGTCTGAGAATTCAGTTAATTGACTAGCTTTCACTGTTTCCAAGTTGCGAATGCTAGTTCCACTTCATCTAATAAAATCTGAATACTAATTCCTATTAAACGGATGTTTTGATTCACCTTTTGTCGAGGAAAGTGTCGGCTTACCATCCAACAACAAAAATAATGACCTGTTTCACAATGTCCATTAATTTTGTAATTTGTGTTGTCTAGTATTAACATTGTAGTACCTATGCTGTTGGTGCATCTAGAATTAAATAAATGTTGTTCACCAGATAGAATAAACAGCCAGTTTAGTAACTAAGTACTTTAGGTGGTAGAGCCACGCTGCAGACAGTTTTGTCTACAGCATGATTGGGCTGGCTCGACCGGGTCGTTACCACTGTCTCACAGAAAACCGACGTAAAGTAGCGGCTGGCTCCTGCGTTTCGTACGGTGAGTGAGATATCTGGAAGCCAAAATCCCCTCTCCTTCCCAATCCCTAATTATCCCTTTCCTTTAAGGTCGGCAACGCGCCTATGATTCTTCTGGTGGTGGTACATAGGCGATGGAGATCACTTACCATCAGGTGACCCATTTGCTCGTTTGCCGGCCTATGCTATAAAAAATAAAATAAAAAAATAAGTAGCAATTTGAATTACGCTTCTCAATGTGTATTAACATCGTGATAATTTAGTATTCGGGTGCCTGTTAAACCAACATGGACATTGTGAAATAGGCCTTAAATCATTACTACGACTACAGTAACGCGATTGAAGTTATGTGCTTCAGTAATATTCGTTTTTAGAGAACTATACCTTACCAAAAATGTACCAACAGAATGATATTATTTATTTATTATATTTTTTAGTATATTATCCCTCGTATGCGTGAGGCCGCCTGGGTTGGTACCATCACTTTCTCTATTTCTGCCGCCAAGCTAACGTGTGTAAACACTGTTGTGTTTCGGTTTGAAGGACATTGAATCCAGTGAAATTACTGGCCATTATGATCATTAACATCTTATGTCTCGGGGTGACGAGCGCAGTTCAGTGCTTTGTAATTAATAAATTAAAGTTCTGTGTTGTGTTGCTTCTGTTTATGGGCAGGCGTGGCGCTTACCATCAGGCGAGCGAGTTGCTCGTCTCGTCATTGAATTAAATATAAAAAAAATACCACACCTTTCTATAACACCTCGTGTATCCGAAGTCGAAACCATAACTCCAATCGTAGTTACTGTACATATAACTCTCATGACATTATTGACAGCTTCCGTGGCGTAGTAGGCGAGTAGCCGACTGTGCAATGTGAGGCCGCGGGTTCGATCCCCGCAGCCAGATAAATGTCTATCTGATCCACAAATATTTGTTTCGTGTCTGGGTGTTGTGACACCGAAAGTCTCTCGTAGTTCCTGATACCCACGATACAAGACTCGTATCTTACTGTGGAGTAAGGTCTGTGTGTGTGACTGTTGGGTGTATTTATTTATTTGTATATTATTTTTTTACCATCTCTATATATTACACATTATATATTGTATGATAACCAACCCACCAACTAACTGAACTAACCGCATACCAGATCTGGAGTTATATGTGGTCTTGGTTGGGGGCGCAGAGCTGGTGGTCTCGCGGTTTCCATGGCAACGGCCAACGCGCCTGGCCTCGCTGGTCACCATACGCCCAGCACTATGGCGACGACACCTTCAGGTACTTCGGCTATGGGAACTTCGGCGTGGGGCTGACAGGGTACGGCAGGCTGCGGTGCCAGGATAGGATCACGATACCCTGTGAGAACGAGTATTTTGTTTCGGTGAGTTTTTCAAGTGATAACTTCTTATGGGAGGGTAAGGGTAGGTTTTGAGTGGTAGAGCCACGCTGTGGACAGTTTTGTCTGCGTGAACGGGCTGGCTCGACCGGGTCATTACCACTGTCTGGTGGCCGGCAAACGAGCAAGTGGGTCACCTGATGGTAGGTGATCTCCACCGCCCATGTACGCCCACCACCAAAAGAATCATGGGCGCGTTGCCGACCTTAAAGGAAAGGGATAATTAGGGATTGGGAAGGGGAGGGGATTTGGGCTTCCGGATATCTCACTCACCGTACGAAACACAGCAGCAAGCCGCTACTTTACGTCGCTTTTCTGTGGTAACGCCCGGTCGAGCCAGCCCATTCATGCTGTAAACAAAACTGCCTACAGCGTGGCTCTACCACTCAAATATGACCATGTATATGTATATGGGACAGAAAGGTTCTGAAATGGAGGCCAAGTACGGGCAAGCGCAGCGTTGGACGTCAACCTGCAAGGTGGACAGACGACCTGATAAAGGTCGCAGGAAGTCGCTGGATGCAGGCCGCTTCCAACAGGCCGGTCTGGAAATCTTTGGGGGAGGCCTATGTTCAGCAGTGGACGTCTTGTGGCTGATGATGATGATGATGATGACTATGTGACTGCACTACACCTGACGGTAAGTGTAGTACAGTCCAAAACCAGCGACCATTGACAAATAATGAGTTTATGGGTTACCAGGAAAATGCCGGACTGTGTAAATTTCTTCATACTCCGAAGAGGGACGAAGCAAATCGAAGGGCCTGCGATAGGACAGGCGGATGACCGATGCGTGCACAAGGGTACAAAGATGTACCTCTATACCCGCCCCAATCTACCATCAAGTCATGTCGCAAGCCCATTGGAAGAATCGGATATACACTGGCTGATCCTGGAACGTAATCCACACTCCTTGTTTTAACCCCATGTGTATTAGCGAATATATATTAACTCTATTATTTAATAAGCCTACGCTGGATTGTCTGTCCATTTGTCTGTACTACCATTAAATAATGGTAGGACAACCGATAGTAGTAGGTGAACCGTAATAAGTAGGTATTTAGCCGGTTGAATTTTTTCTGCAATATGTGTCATACAATTTAATAAAAGATAAAAAGAACAAAATTAGACTTTATGAGTAGTAGAGCCACGTTGTAGACAGGTTTGTCAACAGCATAAATGGGCTGGCTCGACTCTTTCTTCATTCTTTCTTCCAGATATCTGGAGGGCTAATTACATCTCCCCTTCCCAATCCCATAATGATCCCTTCTCTTTAAAGTCGGCAACGCGCCCATGATTCTTTTAGTATTGTAGGCGTACGTGAGCGGTGGAGATCACTTACCATCAGGTGACCCATTTGCTCGTTTGCCGGCCTGTGTACAAAAAAGGCTTTCATCGCTTTTTTCTTTCACATGTTCGAACCTTCAATTCAATTAGTTTGGAATGAGCATGTTAATTTGACCCCCTTACTATATGCTCGCAAGAAGTACGCAGGGATCTACTCCCGTTCCATCGAACAGATTCCAATCAACTAGTAACTAAGTTACAGCGTGCGTTCAGAAACTACAAAAGTTCTGTCTGTATTAGTTCGGGGTGCTTTAACTGAAGCAAGAACAAACAAATAGATAGTTTCGATACGGGTTTTAGTAACATTTTGCAATTAGAGTATCACAAGGTCCTGGCAGAATACGAATGGTGTAGATTATTTGCGACAGCCTCCGTGGCGCAGCGGGCGAGTAGCCGGCTACGAAGCGAGAGGCCGTAGATTCAATGTTTGTGTGACCCACAAATGTTGGTTTCGGGTCTGGGTGTCGTGGGACCATAAGTCTCCGTAGTTCCTGACAGTAGTACCGTAGTACCCATCCGTATACAGTCGATAGT
This sequence comes from Amorpha juglandis, assembly GCA_949126905.1. NCBI lineage: Eukaryota > Metazoa > Arthropoda > Insecta > Lepidoptera > Sphingidae > Amorpha > Amorpha juglandis. The sequence goes on along the minus strand of OX421381.1, from coordinate 14,794,831 downwards.
CCCTGAACAGTTTGTACACTTGATTTAGCTGTAGAGTGGGCTGAGAAAGGATTTAGTTATAGGAAAAATATTTATTCCACTAAGATCGTACAAGTTAGGTTGGCTATTCCTTTCTCAGCAGTGCGGCTAAGTCCGCAGTAATGTTTGCACTGAAGTAGCTGCATTACACGATTATATTGACATGAAAGGTTCTGGAATGGAGGCCACGTACTGGCAAGCGCAGCGTTGGACGTCCAGACAGCCTCCGTGGCGCAGCGGGCGAGTAGCCGGCTGTGAAGCGAGAGGCCGCCAGTTCGATCCCCGCACCGAGACAAATGATTGTGTGATCCACATTGATTTGTTTCGGGGTCTGGGTGTTGTGAGACCGAAAGTCTCTCGTAGTTCTTGATACCCACGACACAAGACTCGTATCTTACTGTGGGGTCAGGACTATGTATGTGACTGTTGGGTGTATTTATTTATTTATTTACCTACAAGGTGGACAGACGACCTGATAAAGTTCGCAGGAAGTCGCTGGATGCAGGCTGCTTCCAACAGGTCGGTCTGGAAATCTTTGGGGGAGGCCTATGTTCAGCAGTGGACGTCCTGTGGCTGATGATGATGATGAATGCGCGTAAAATATTTGTCGTGGCTGCGTCAGCAATACATGTACAGTGGAAACTGTACAGTCCCTATGACTGCCAATTTTTGTCTCTATTTTATATTCCTTCTGTCTCAAGCATGGGTCAAATAAAGCTCTTTCTTTCTTTTATGTAAATGTATTATAACATCTGTTACTTTAAAATATCTGAACAGATTTTCTTCAAATACAGCTTAGAAATTTTATTGAAAGGATCGCTTCTGTCTCTTGACCTCAAATTGTACGATTCTTTACCAATCAATAGATTTAAAACAAATATTTGGTCTAGCGTTATAATTTTAACTTTACCCTGTATTTACATTATTTCCAACCAAGTCTGAAACTATAGTTTTAATCGATTATCGCTACTACAATATGATATCTGAAATTCTTGTTTTAATCGATTGGTGCTGCTAAAAATGTGAATTATTACGATTCCAGCTCTTTATTGGCAGTATTTTTTTTTATTTGATTGAATGACGAGACGAGTAAGGCGCTCGCCTGACGGCAAACGCTACGCCTGCCCATAAACAGAAGCAACACCACACAGAACTTTGAATTAGCAAACTTTGAAAAAGCATTCCATGGCACTGACTGCGCTCATCACCCTAAGACACAAGATGTTAAGTCTCATAATGCCCAGTAATTTCATTGCAGTAGCTAAATTACTCGCATGGAATTCTAAATATAGTCCAAACCAACCTTTATTTAATACAAACTGGTGTGTTCGTTTGCCAAAACGCTTGGGAAGCAGATGGGACGGTTCAGTCGAATTTCCGCTAAGTCTTTATATCAACAGCCTCCAATCTTAGCGAGGTAACTGGGTTGATAGTGTTTGCACGTAGTTTGCGATAGTTTGACAAAGTGTGTGGTGAATACAGTGAGTTGACTGATATACGTGACGTGGGTTTTTAAATGTCTTGGTTTGACTAAAATTGGAGTGTAAGAGAGGTCGCCAACATTTTAGGTTTTTTTTTTATTCGTGCTCAGCAAAGTGACCGCACTAAGCCTGATGGTAAGCGCAGTGCAGTTCAAAAAAACCAGCGATCACCGACAAACAATGATTTTGTCGGTGGTCAACAGAATCATAGCAGCCTGTATAAATGTTTCTCGACACTCCGAAGAGGGAAGAAGCAAATCGAGGAGCCTACGACAGAATAGGCGGATGACCGATGCATGCACAGGGATACAAGGATATACCCCTATACCCGCCCCAACCAACCATTAAGTCCTGTCGCAAGCCCCTCGTGATAATCAGTTATACACTGTTTGATCCTGAAACGCGATCCACACAATGCGTGTGGATCACTATGTCAGATTTTAACACCAGGTGTACGGTGGTCGCTATCCGGACGGATATGAATATCTATCACCAGCATAAAACTTTCTTCTTTCTTATTAATACATACCTTCCCCCCAGAGTCCCTACGGTCCCGGGGTGTGTGATCCCCACCACTGCGGCAACACTTTCTGTCCGGGACAACAACACAACCAGTGCAGGGTGGAGACATCTTTAGCCCCCTTTGCAGTCTCCGTACATTTCGGACCCCCCACCATCAAGCGAAGTCCTGAAGAAAATATAGGGGTGTGTTTAAAATACACTCAGCTACCGTGTGATTCTTAGTCAATGTAAATGTTACTACTATTTATGTGAAAGTTTGGATTGTCAGTTTGTGAATTTGGATGTTTGTCAGTCCATCACGCCTTAACTGCTGAACGGTTTTTTACTACTATTGTGAATGTGAAATTTTGGATTGTCAGTTTATGAATTTGGATATTTGTTAGTCCATCTTGTCTTAACTGCTGAACGGTTTTGGATGAAATTTGGGACACTGGTGACCTTGATTAGGTCATAGACTTTTTATCCCGCAAGATTGTTCATGTGGCGGAGTTGCAGGCAAAAGCTAGTGTTAAATCAATTTACTGAAGCCAGGACACATACAATTGTGTAATTGAACGCAACTTTAAGCAATCTTTGTTACCTTTTTCTCTTTAAAGCGGTCTCACACGATTCTATTTTGACGCTGTATGGTTTTTGTTGATCAATCCGATTTACAATTTGGTCAGACAGTTCAAATACCATCTTATTTAGCAGAGCAAAGGAAATCGAAGCGTGTGAACATCGTTCTGTAAAAATATAAGAAGTTGTCGCAAGAACAAGCCATTAGTTACATACAAATATATACCTTGCTTAAATTTGACCACAACTTTATGCTAGGACTACTTTGGCTGGATGATTTGAAAATGTATTATTACTAAAAGAAACTAACTAATGCAATAAAAAAAAATACTTTTGTTTTACTTCTAAAAGGTTTTAGAACGAATGTTTGGACAAAAGAGAATTTCAAAGAATAAATTGTATCTTTTAAGAACAACATTAAAATCTTTGTATTAATGCCAAAACATCGTTGGAGGAATGAAAACGGAGCGTAAAATATAACATTTCTCAGTAGCTACTTTACAACTCAATTTAAATATGTGCTTCGAAGAAAAAAGCCTTAGGGGCCCTTTCCATGCGCAAGTTTCTCGCTGCGTTTCCGAGCCCGTAAAAACTGTTTAGGATTCATGTCAGTTAAACGGTGTTAAAAAACGCTTTATTATTTTTTTAAGTGGCAATAAAGGTGTGTTTTGTAAATGTAAATAATTTGATCGTGGTTTCGATGTTATGAGTTCAAAGATTTGACACGGGGAAGCAATGGATTGTTGTTTGTAAAGAAAAATTGTTAAAGATTAATGCGTTTGTTGGATGTTTGCGTTTATTGCTTGAAAACTCCTGCGTGGAACTCGCTAATGGATGTAGTCCCTACATGAAATAGGTGCCATTAAATAAACGAAAGATGTTTTATGTTTGTAAATACTATTTTAATATTCTATTAAGTGCTTAATTGTTTATTTATTTTTACGTTATTGCTGTCTGTGTTTTAATGTTAATAAATTATTTTTCAATTATTTATTGTTTTGTCTTTATTTTTGAAATAAACAAATTTTGAAATAAATAAACAAATTGTTTTGTCTAGAAATTATTTTGCCCTTTATATATAGTAACCTGTTTTTTTAATCTGTCCTTTGTCTGTACCGAAGTTTTCAGAAGAAAGAATAGGTAAGTACACTAATTATCACTGGATAAGATCAATAGAAGTTCTTGTTTAATAAGCCACGATGATTCTTGTCCAGCATACATACATACATAGACTCACGCCAGTTTCCCATAGGGATTGGCAGAGACGTACTTCCACCTGCTACGATCCGATACGATCAATTCATAGTATTGTATTTGTCAGTTAATGACTTCTTGCAGTAAATAGACGTTTTTGGTTACGTTTAGTTGTTGTCATTAGAATAGACACAATTAATGGTCGTTTCTAATAGCCGTGCAATCCAAAAACTCAATTTCCACTTCTGAATTGTCGGTAAATAGTCACCCGAATACACGAAATGTCATCGGGGTGTAAACAATAGAATAACGCGGTGAATAACCACGAACATTCCGGTCGTGGCTCGTGCCAGCTCTCTATAGAGCTTGTTGGACATCAATATCCGCTCTCAAATACTGAATCGGTCGCAAAAATCGGTGTTTATATAGACACATTCTTATACATTGAAATAAAACTAATTGACAATTTTATCGCGGTTTTTTATTTTAATTTTGGTGCCGACGTTTTGAAAGTTGTTCAGCCTGCGTGGTCACGGGGTGGGCGGGTTTAAATTAGTTTTATTTCAATGAGTAACATTCGCGTAAACGTAAGAAAACACTGTTATATTTATTTATTTATAGCCTTATTGTACATCACACAAAACGTATTGAAAATACACAACAAACAATTTAAGATAAAAAATAGAAGTACAATTGGCGGCCTTATTGCTAACGGCAATTTCTTCCAGGCAACCTTTATAGCACGATTTGTGGGTATTTCGCTTTTTGGATAGTCTTTATCAATAGCAAAAACGTATGCAACTATTGACTTGCATTGTATTGACACGCGACAAAAGTGAAATAGGTATACGCTTTTTTTACAGCAGAGACCAGCAAAGGGGCAAGTGGGTCACCTGATGGTTAACGTCTACCGCCCGTGAACAACCAGGATACCACATTCATGGGCGCGTTGCCAACCATAACCCTTTGAAGCATGGTGGTAATTCCGATTACCAGCTACATTTCTTCAGTTTCTAACAAGTAATTGTCTAATTAACCGATTCCAGCCGGATTTTTTGTATATTACAGGTATATTAGACATTCAGGAACATAATACATTATCAGTAATATAACAGGAACACATAAAAAGAAATCTAGTAAGATTAAACACTGATTGTTTATGTTTTATAAATAAACAAATTATGAGAAAAAAAACAGTGGCGGCCATCTTAAATCCGCCATCTTGAATTTAACATTTTGAAATCTAACTTCAGATTCGTAATCAGCGACCCCCAAAACCCCTGAGTAAGAATTTTCAAGTAAATTCACTGAACAGAAAAATATGTGCATCAAAGGGTTAAAGGAAAAGGATAATTAAGGGATTGATAAGGGGAGGAGGAATTTGGGTCACTCTTTAGATATCTTACAGTACAAAACGCAAGATCACGCTGCTTCACATTGTCTGTGAGACAGTGGTAATAAACCGGCCGGTATGACACATTCAATCCGTACACAGCACAACGGTCTACAGCGTGGCTGTACCACATATTGGTGGTAGGTCCCTCGTATGCGAGAGGCCGTCTGGGTTGGTACCACCGCTTTGTCTAATTCTGCTGCCAAGCAACAGTGTGTTGTGTTTCGCTTTGAAGGACATTGAAGTCAGTGAAATTACTGGGCATTATGAGACATAACATTTTATGTCTCGGGGTCATCTATCACATTATTGGACAGAAATAAACCTGACGAACTGTGGGTGAATTATCTCCTTCTCTGACTATCCCTTCGGTAAAGACATAAGAGCTTACGATATTATGAAAAACACATTCAAAAAACCAGAATGAACAACTTCAAATTTACATTTACTACAACTTTTTAAACCCAAATCTCGGCACATGAAGTCGAGAAGTAATAGTTTTCAGGCACCTTATACCAATTTATAAGAGCCGGCAGATAGTGTGACCTCGATGTATTTTTCCGAGCTATCGTGTGTGAGGCGACACTTTATCTGAGATTTATGTATGGGCTGATAAGGCTGGCTGTAACAGGGACGTCGCAGATTACAGCCACGAAGCGGGCTTTGTGTTTCTTTACGATATGTATTTTATGGGCCAATGCAGTGATATTTTAATATGTGTCGTACATGTCAACATAAATCAATCACATGCATGGTTAAATGAATGAATGGACTGACTCGACTGGGTCGTTACCACTGTTTCACAGAAAAAAAAGTGACGTAAAGTTGCTGCTGCATTTCGAATGGTGAATGAGATATCCGGAGGCCCAAATTATGTTATTATCTTATGTCTCGGGGTGACGAACGCAGTTCAGTGCCATGCATTGCTTTGTAATTCAAAGTTCTGTGTGGTGTTGCTTCTGTTTATGGGCAGGCGTGGCACTTATGGTGCTGCCACACCGATGTTATAAAATGTTAACAAACATTTTCTAACATTAAAATTGTTACATTTTGTTAAGAATTGTTAGATGTTTTAAGTGCTCCCACACCGACGAAAAATGTTTGCAAACATTTTCTAACATTTTTTAACATTTTCTAACATTTTATAACATTTGAAAACATGACATCGGCCCTTTTTCTTTGACGTCTTCTTTGACGGCGCCGCTCTCAAAAGTACCGCCGCCCGCGGTTAAAGAATGTTCAAAAATGTTACAAATTGTTAAGAAATGTTTACTAAATGGTGCTGCCACACCGATGTTATAAAATGTTATACAACATTTGTTAACAAACATTTTATCACAATGTTAGATAATGTTAATAAATGTTTAATGTTAGAAAATGTTATATAACATTTTATAACACCGGTGTGGCAGCACCATTACCATCTAGCGAGCGCCTTGCTCGTCTCGTTATTTAATTCTTCTGACCATTCTTCTTCTCGCTTTCTCGGAGGGTCCACATCTCCGCGGCGTATAAAAATATGGGGAATATTAGCGCACTGACGCGGCGAGTTTTGGTGGCCTTCGTAATATTACGGTGTCCCCAGATCTTTTTTAATTTGTCCATCGCAGATCTAGATATTGCCATGCGGCGTTTGATCTCGTCTATACATCCACCATTGTTTGTGATGGGGTGCTACCCCAAGATAGACATATGACTGGACAACGTCACAGTTCGCTATTCGTGTGACCTCTGGCGAATTATTATTGAGACGATCCACATTCATGATTTTAGTTTTGCTCCGATTTATCTTTATTCCGAACTCGAGACTGGTGATTTCCAGCTTACATAGAGGACCTTCCAAATGATGTATACTGGTTGCAAACAAGATGGTATCATCTGCATAACGTAGGTTCTCATTCCTCCAATCGCAACACCGTCCGTCCAATTTTCGAGGGCAATTATTATTATTAGCTCAGTGTATATATTGAAGAGAAGCGGTGAGATAATGCAACCTCGACGAACTCCTGCCGTAGGCTGAAAATTACTAGAATATACATCATCAACATCCATCAGGTGATCCATTTTCCCGCCAACCGGTCTATGTTATATAAAATCACATAATACGCAAGAAACTTGGCGAACCGTGGGAGCGCTTGCTGCACCTTTCAATGTGATTAATCTGCAACCACGCACGTGAAACTTGAGGTCTTAATTTTGTAAATGAATTTAAGTTTCCAGCTCGGAATGTTTGTGTGAAGCTTTACAACCTGCAAGTTGAAACTCTTCTGAATCTATACAAGTGTTCTACGTGGTTCTATGGATAATAGTTGACCGTAATGTTTGTCTAATTAAACTAATCTGAAACCTGGTATAAGCTAGTATGTTGCATTTCAGGTGTGGCTTGCAGGCTTACAATTGGTGAAGAGTACATAGTAAAAAATTCGCTATTTGCGCCTGTCTGTTTGTCCGGTAATTTCTCATATACTATGCAACATATTTAAATACCGTTTTCACTATTATTTATTTATTTAAACTTTATATACTTTTGTATAAAGGCGGACTTAATGCCAGCGGCATTCTCTAACATTCAACCTACAGGTGATGCAGAGACGAGACAATGTGGGTGTATAACGGTTATAAAAGAAATAAGTACTATATCAGATATTGATACATGAATTTACTAATAATCTACTAATATATTATCTAAATGAATACTTAAAATATATAAACAAAAAAAACAAATAAATAAATATATATACATACATGTGATACATATTAAGCGATGAATCTGCTAAAGTTCTGATTTTGCTTTATCATCAGCCATGAGCATCCGAACTATTATTTCAAATGTGAATCGATTGGTGCAAGTCCGAATTTCGATGAGAAACACATTCTAAAGAAGTAGTATTTATAAAATGAATTCCCTAAGCTTTGTACGTATATCACGCTATGATTAATGGGAGCAGGGCAGTAAAACCTGCGGTGAAACCGCGAGGGACTGATAGTACTATATAAACAACACATGTGCGACATATATTATGTACGATATCTTAATTACATATTGCTTATACATAACGTATTATAAAGAGTTTCGTATGTGTGTATAAATACCGCCGCTCCAAACTCTAGTCGCAAACTGTGATTGCTGTTTAATAATGTACGTGTTTTAAACGGGGTTGCCATGTTTGGGAGATATTCTAAGGTTCTTTTATTTTAGGATCAAAATATCGCAGGTCGCTCGCGTGATGGTAAGCGCCACGCTTGCTACAGGCAACACCACACATCACTTTGAATTAAAAGCACTGCATGGCACTGGACTGCGCTGGTCAACCGGAGAAATAAGATGTTAAGTCTAGTAATGCCCAGTAACTTCACTGGCTGTTGTTTCGTTTTTTGTTTGTTGTTTTTTTTTTTGTTTTGTTTCCTTCAAGCCGAAACACACCAGTGCTTACACACTGTTGATTGGCAGCAGAAATAGACAAAGCGCTGGTACCAACCCAGACAGCCTCTCGCATACGAGTGACCTACCACCTTATAGTTATTTTACACCACCTCCTGTTATTTTTCACCTTACATTATTTGAAGTAATGGACCCATAATATGAATTCGTTTGTATCAATTACCTACATAAATAGAAACATGCCATTGCGTGGGGCAAATATGTAATATTGTTATTAGTAGGCAAAAGATTTTGCGTGTTTTACGAGTCATCGTAATTGGACAGCGTTCGTTTATTTATTATATTTACTATTTTCGTTTCTTTTACAATAACTTTCCTTTAGTTAAGTAGGTTTTTAGTTATTTTTGTAGACTTAGAAATGTCTGGATTAGTGAAACATACCAGTGTCTTAAATGTAGATTTTGTTTTCAGAAATAGATTAAAGATTTTTATAGAACTCCTTTGGCGGTGGAGATCACTTACTATAAGGTGACTGACTTGGTCGTTTGGCGGCATATGATATAAAAAATAAAATGTTGACTATGGGAGGTTTTGCCATTACTCGCCACGCTTGGCAGACCGCTTCCAACAGGTCGGTCTGGAAATCTTTGGGGGAGGCCTATGTTCAGCAGTGGACGTCCTGTGGTTGATGATGATGATGATGACTATGGTATAAATGTTAACCTAAATTATTTGGATGTATTGAAAAGGTTTTTTTGATTCTAGGTTACTAGTTTAATAAAACTATGATTAAATAAACACAAATCCACTCATAAACATTTGCGTTGTGCCCTGAATCGATTAACAGTATGGTATGTATTCCAGGAATATTTCCCGGAATACATCCCCTAGCTCGACAACCCGTCTGTAGAAGTGAGCTGTGATCCATATTTGATTATGCACACAGCGTAGAGCGCTACTTCTGTACCAGTGCCTTCGCTGTTTAGATAATGGCGATTCACTCAGATGTACCTACGACAGACTGTCGCAGATTCAATGTCGGACTAGCTTCTTCAACATCAGAACATTTACAAACCTGCTGTTTTTAATAATATTTAACCAAATCTAAAAGGAGTAGTTTCTCAACTCGGCGAGTTATTTTTTGCTTTTATATATATGTACATAGATTTTTCCGCCAATTTTGGACCAATAGTGTTTAACTGCGATGTGGTTCCATATAAATTTAGCTAAGTTCTGAAATTTTTTATTTATTTTTTATTTGATTGAATGACGTGACTAGCAAGGCGCTCACCTGATGGTAAGCACTACGTCTGCCCATAAACAGAAGCAACACCACACAAAATTTTGAATTACAAAGCACTGCATGCACTGGACAGCGTTCGTCATCCCGAGATATATGTTGTTAAGTCTTGTAAATATATTTTAAATTGAAAAACAACAGTGCTGACACAATGCTGCCTTGTAGGAGTAATATACAAAGCGGTGACACCAACTCAGACGGCTTCTCGCATACGAAGGACTTACCAATTTACCCAACAGCATTATTATTACATTCCTTTATGTATCACGGCGCGTGCTCCATGCATGTTCCAGCTAACGCAAACGTGACGACTCTTTATCTGGATAACAAACGACCGCGCTATGCAAGTTTTGGAAAAAAACTCCTGTATCAGGTGTTGGTATGTGAAACATAAGTGCTGTGTTGCTAGCGTTACACTAAAACTATTTTTACAATATTTTGGCTTTTAATTATAAATAAATACACCCAACAGTCTCACGCATAGGCCTGACCCCATACTAGGTTGGATCTATATCGTGGGTATCAGGAATTATAACTTGCGGTTCCATAACACTTAGACACCAAACATATACATGTTATTAATAGTTGGATCATCAGTTTTTGACAAAATAAATAATATAGAATAAGAATATAGAACCTCCATTTTTAAGTACGTTTTAAGTTGGCAATTGTTTTAAAAAATTACTTTTATTGTTTATAATATTATGTAGTAGGCTTGCTCGCAAATCTTTGTACGTGTAAGGATCGGGTGGCATATTCAGATATTCTGCAAAGTGTGGGACTGTTATAAAATATTTAGTAACTTGAACTTGAGAAAAATCAACCAACATTTGTCTTTTTTATTTGATAGAATGACGAGACAAGTAAGGGGCTCGCCTGCCGTCAAGCAACAGTGTGTAAGTACTGTTGTGTTTCGGTTTGAAGGACATTGACGCCAGTAAAATTTCTGGGCGTTATGAGACTTAACATCTTATGTCTCAGGGTGACGAGCGCAGTTCAATGCCCTGCAGTGCTTTATAATTCAAAGTTCTGTGTGATGTTGCATCTGTTTATGGGCAGGCGTGGCGCTTACCATCAGGCGAGCGCCTTGCTCGTCTCATCATTCAATAAAATAAAAAAAATCCGTTTAAATTAGTTTTATTTCAAATAGTTTTATATTAATACTAACGCATAACTATTAAATTACATGGTAGGCGAAATCACGCAATCTGTTAGATTAGTGAACATGTATGTTAAATGCAAGAACCGTGTTGCGTGTCAAACTGAGGATTTACATAATCAAGAACGTGCTGTGATTAATTATAACACTAGAAATACCTCTGTTATAGTTATTAATACATCAAACAGCCACATTTAATCCTAATAACGTAATAGGTTTCCCCGTATCATGGGATTTACAAATACCATCAACTACATCATCATACCAAGTGTAAATCTGGATTTCATATTTTGCTGGTGGTAGGATATTCATATCCGCCCGGATAGCGATCACCGTACACATACATTAAAACCTGACATAGTGACCCACACGCCTTGTTGGATCTCGTTCCAGGATCAACCAGCGTACATCCGGTTCTTCCGAGAGGCTTGCGACATGACTTGATGGTTGGTTGGGGCGGGCATAGGGGTACATCCTTGTATTATTGTGCCAGCATTGGTCATCCGCCTGTCCTGTCGCAGGCCCCTCGATTTGCTTCTTCCCTCTCCGAAGAGGGAAGAAGCATGAGTCTGGTGACCAGCGATAAACTGTTATTCGGTGGTCGCTGTTTTTTCGGACTGCACTACGCTTACTATCAGGTGTAGTGCAGTCACTTTGCCGTGCACCGATAAAGAAAAGAAATAACTTTGAATTGGAAATGCATTCAATACAAATTTAAATCGAGTACCTAGGGACGCTTGTTCTGTTCATTTATTATTGATTGTAACATGTAATGCCAATCGTGTTACTATGTGTTTGGACGTGTTCAGGGTGCTCTGTAACAATCGCAGAAATGTCACGTTCACCGGATCCCCTTGTTAAAGTATTTTCGCATGCAAATAAATATAATTCAATATAGGATGACATTCGAATGGGACAACTTTGGCGAAAGGTCACGTCGCGTCGCACCCAACCCATTGCACCGTTTGATAAATTGTTAGATTTGTTTTCACTATTTGTTTGTGCATTAATGTTCGCTAGTCGTCGTTTATTAGTTAATTCAATCGTAATTAATTGTGCTATTTGAACGATATTGAGGTCCTTTTAGAGTTTATCTTTATTTGAATTTTTATTTCATTTTATTTGAATATTGTTCCATTACGCTGCGAGCGCGTACCAATTCGTCTTTATTATGACAGCCTATCATGTGTTGGACATTGGCAGTATGGGCCCGTAAACAAGGAATGTTTTATTCATATAATTTGCAACACGTATTAGCTTTCTGCACTCCTACTATATTTTAACTATGCCAGATTTCTCACTCACCGTACGAAACGCAGCAGCAAGCCACTACTTTACGTCGGTTTTCTGTGAGATAATGGTAACGACTCGGTCGAGCCGGCCCATTCATACTGTTGATGAAACTGTCTACAGCGTATCTCTACTACTCATAAAGATAAATAACATCAAATATATAATGTAATTCGGTGTTTTTCTACGTGATCAAATCAGAAATGAGGAGATCCGTAGAAGAACGAAAGTTACCGAGAGCTATGGCTCAGCGGATTAACAAGCTCAAGTGGCAGTCGGTAGGCCACATAGCTCGCAGAACCGATAACCGATGGGGCAGAAAGGTTCTGGAATGGAGGCCACGTACTGGCAAGCGCAGCGTTGAACGTCCACCTTCAAGGTGGACAGACGACCTGATAAAGATCGCAGGAAGTCGCTGGATGCAGGCCGCTTCCAATAGATCGGTCTGTAAATGTTTGGCGGAGGCCTATGTTCAGCAGTGGACGTCTTGTAGCTGATGATGATGATGTTATAATGTAATTCAAAAATAAAATATACCTGTGAATTTTAATATCAGTATAGCTTTTTTCCATTACGCCATCGTAACAGCACTTGGCATACCCGCCATGACGCCGAACGCGGCAATCGATGCGTTCCACCGGAAAATGAAAGGCAAAAAAAGCAACACGAGATTACAATGTATTGGACCATTCCGCTTTTTTGTAATATTGCCTGCGAACTAAAGTACAATGTGAAATTTGTATATGAATTTTGTTGGGTAAATAGAAGTAGCAGTACCGACTGAGCTCATAGCAGGGAATTAGCAAGGAGTGGAACGGAATGTCGCGACGAAAGTCGCAGGTTCGAAACCAGCCCTTAGAGCATACATCTTGTATATTAATCGTCACCGCCCATGTATGCTTACAATACTATAAGAATCATAAGCGCGTTGCCGACCTTAAAGGGAAGGGATAATTAAGGGATTGGGAAAGGGAAGGGGATTTGGGTCTCCGGATATCTCACTCACCGTACGAAACGCAGCAGCAAGCCGCTATTTTACGTCAGTTTTCTGTGAGACAATAGTAACGACACGGTCGAGCCGGCCCATTCATACTATAGACAAAACTGTCTACAGCGTGGCTCTACCAATCATAAACCGTCTTCTTTCCTGAAAAATTCGGTTAGCCAAAGTCATTTATGCTCGATATCCACACAAATAACAGAATTTGAGTTGTGGCTCATGTTCTGGCTCACGGCACACGTAAAATTGATATGAGAATAAATAGGAAACGACAATGGAGTACATTAGGCGTGCGGCGCGCACAAGCCGGCAGTGGTATCGAATGCATTTTACAATAATGCGGGAAGCAGCGGCACATTTTGACTATAATATCTGAGTATTGAATATTGTACATCATCATAGTTTATTATTTTTTTTTTTTAACTGAATGACGAGACGTCTACAGAACATATTTTCCATTGCAGACTAAGACACAATATCTTTACGTGAACTGGGGCATGTGCCACATAAAATGGGAGTTTTACACGAGACCCTCACATTTGGTCAAAAATATTCCTGCGTAATATCAAGATATACCCGGATAAAGTCAGAAAGGGGTAATACTGACCTCCACCACCCATGTATGATTACAATACTATAAGAATCATAGGCATGTGGCCGACCTTAAAGGAAAGAGATAATTAAGGGATTGGGAAGAGGAGGGGGATTTGGGCCTCCGGATAACTCACTAACCGTACGAAACGTAATAGCAAGCCGCTACTTTACGTCGGTTTTCTGTGAGACATTGGTAACGACCCGGTCGTGCCGGTCCATTTAAGCTATAAACAAACTGCTTACAGCGTGGCTTTAACACTCAAAAATATAACTTTGTATTGTGTATTAGAATGTACCTTTTATATGTAACGCCCCTGATATGTATATGAAGTGAAAGCAATTTAGCAAAAAGATAAAGTGTGTGGCTCAGTGGGCGAGAAGCCCCAAAGCAGTCGGCCGTGGGTTCGATTTCGCATTGAGACAAATGTTTGTGTGATGCACAAATATTTGTTTTAGATTATTTATCTGGGTGTTGTGGCACCGCAAGCCCCTCGTAGCTCCTGATACCCACAGTACAGTTTAACCTAGTGTTAGGGCAGGACTATGTGTGTGACTGTTGGGTGTATTTATTTTTATTCACTTATTTAGTAATGTCAGACCAATAATAAATCCAATATGGCGAACGTTAAAGGCTTGTTTAAAAAAAAATCTTATTAAAAGCTAAGAAATTAACGAAGCATTTTATTTATAAAGGCACGTCTGCATGCGATTTCTATCTGGTAGTTATTAACGACTCAATGCCGTCGGCACGAGAACCGATCTCTTCGAAAGGTTCATTAAAGAATATTAAAATAAATTCCGTAAGCTTCATAAGTTAAAAACCTTTCCGCCATTTTGTATGTTTTTTTTTGTATCCTAGCACGGCTAAGTGAATGCACTATACCTGGTAGTAAACGCAGTGCAGTCCAAAAAACCCAGCGACCACCGACAAACAATGAGTTTATCGGTAGTCACCAGAATCATGCCGGCCTGTATAAGTGGTTCTACACACTCCGAAAAGGGAAGAAGCCAAGTGAGTGCGACAGGGCTGGAGGATGACCGATGTAGGCACAGGAATACAAGGATATTTCCGCCCCAACCACCACTATGGCAGGTTTTAATACCATGTGTACTACGGTGGTCGCTATCCGGGCGAATATGAATATCCTACCACCAACAAAGTAATTCAACTAAAACATCTTAAACAGTTAACTGTTTAAGATCCCTGACATCAATTATAAAATGTACGAGTAACGAGTGGTAGAGCCATGCTGTCTACAGCATGAATGGGCCGGCTCGACCAGGTCGATACCACTGTCTCACAGAAAACCGACGTAAAGTAGAGGCTTGCTGCTGCGTTTCGTACAGTGAGTGATATATCCGGAGGCCCAAATCCCCCTCCTCTTCCCAATCCCTAATTATCCCTTTCCTTTAAGGTCGGCAACGCGTCCATGATTCTTCTGGTATTGTGGGTGTACATGGGCGGTGGAGATCACTTACCATCAGGTGACCCAAATGCTCGTTTGCCGGCCTATGCTAAAAAAAATGGCTGAACAGATTCTATAAAAATGGCTAAGAACTATATCTAACTAGCTGTCCCGCGCGGCTCCGCCCGCGTGATAAGTAGCCTAACAGTGGCGCCATCTGTCAGCAATGTGTCACGCACCGACGCCATCTACTTAAAATATTGGTTTGTAGTACATGCTATGTATCATTGGCGCTGCGGCAATGATACATAGCATATGCGCGCGCGGCGATGGCGCTGTATTTAAAAAATGATTTTCCCTATTTTCCCGCTTTTCTATTGAAATTTTTCCTAGATTTTCGTTGCTATAAACCTCACGGAGCCCGAGACCTTTCCAACGAATGCAAAACCGTGGAAATCGGTTCGTGCGTTCTGGAGTTATATCGTCAGGAAGGAAAACCCGACTTATTTTTATATAATAGATAAACCAGCTTTCAAATTAAATATACATTAAAATCAGTCTATTCGTTAAAGAACTATGATGTCACAGTCAAACACATATAAAGATTCCAAATTCAAATATACCGTACACTCTACACTCAGGATAATAGCCTGTTGTTTCACTGCGACGGGCCCCAACAAAGGTTTCTGCTGTCGCCCATTGATGGCTGCAACGTCATATATATTGACGGTTACTTGTGAGGTGGGATTCACTATTGCTTATACAGCTCGAGCACATTGTTTATGGATACATTGACATAGAGTATATACTGTTGTTTCTAGTATTTTCTATGCAAAAATTATATAACACAATGATGAAATAGCCTTTAGCACTCACGAATAATGTCCTATTGATGAAAAAAAAAATTAATCAGTTTGGTAGTTCCAGACACACAAACCGATAAACTTTACCTCACTTTAACAGAAATAAAGCATTTATTGGCAGGTTTTGGTGGTATATTTACAATTTATGTTTAAACATTTTTATAAGTAGTAAGTGGGGGGGTATCTAGTTACCCTACCACTGTAGAACGGAAAATAAATTCAGCGACCATGAGTGCATTAGTTGTACCTCTGCTTCTTATTGTTTCGGGGAAACATTCGTGGACTTATGTGAAATCAAATAAAAAAGTCTTTAACTAAGATATACTATTTGCTCTTTACGAAGACATTAACTAACATAAACTGACTGTTTGACATAACGTATACTTACCTTGTTTTAACTTCACCAAGCGACCAGAGCTGAGGGCAAAAGCTATCTCACGAACAGATAAATCACGATTAAGATCAGCCATTTTCCGCTGTGTTTAGTAATTAGCCGTATCTAGACAGTAGGGTTCCCACATAAACAAACATGGTCAGCATAATTAACAGGTCACAGGCACCCCTATAACTTAGTAGTGATGTTCATAACACTCACGAAGAACGAAAATTTTATACTAATTTCTTACACCGAATTGACTGCGACTAACTTGATGGAAAGTGCAGTGCTCAAAAACTAAATCAAAAGGATGACTATACCATGACAACCTGCTATGTTGACAACCCTAACACACTGAATTCTAAAGTAGGCAGTGACTTTTTTTATCCGAGCGCAGCAAAGTGTCTGCACTACACCTGATGGTAAGCGTAGAGCAGTCCAAAAAAGCGACCATCGACTAACAATGATTTTATCGGTGGTCACCAGAGTCATGCCGGCCTGTATAAATGCTGATCCTGGAACGCGATCCACACAAGGTAGGTCACTATGGCAGGTTGTAACACCATGTCTACGGAAGTCGTTATCCGGGCGGATATGAATATCCTACCACCAGTACTAGGTTGTGTCACGAGCATGCCCCAGGGACAATGGCAACCTCATACCATTAGGTGGGCAGTCAACTAGTCTAGATTTAGATTTTAAATTCGGGGTTTGAAGTTTTTAATTTATAAATATTACTATTAATTCCTCACATATTGGAGGAAGATATGAGATCCAATGGTCTCACTACAGAGGATGCTCAAGATCGGGCGAAGTGGAAACGTTTAAGTCGAAAGGCGGACCCTGGCACATAATCCGGGACAACGCTAGGCAGAAAGAAAGCATTCCTCACATAGCGTGTAGTTTCATTACGTCGACTGTTTCTTTGTTTCTAGTGCCCTAAAACCGAACACTGACAATAGAACAACCTATGCAAATGTTGAGGTCAAAATTCGTATTCGCAAACACTGCCCCTCGCGTACGAATATTTAAAACAGCACATCACTAATTCAAAGAGCGGGGTCAGCACGACAAGTGTAAATCATGTTGGCTGTTTTAGCTCTGCATTAATCCCTTTATGACAACTAATATAGTCCCTCGCTAACAAATTCAGGGCTTTGTGGGATTTGCTGGTCGAATGTGAGTTAGATTTGGGGATTTTTTGTTTTTTATTCGTGTGAATGATGGTGAGTAGGCCATTCGCTTGATCTGCATACAATTAGACACATCGATTTTTAACATGGTACTGCATGACACTTAAAAAACAAAAAGGCGAAAATTATATATACCTACAGATTCACACTCCACTGATACTCACACTACTCTACTGACAGCTTCTGTGGCGCAGTGGTCAAGTATTTTTTTTATAGCATAGGCTGGAAAACGAGCAAGTAGATCACCTGATGGTAAGTGATCTCCACCGCCCATGCCCACAATACTAAGAGAATCATAGGCGTTGCCGACCTTAAAGGGAAGGGATAATTCAGAAATTGCAAAGGGGATTTGGACCTCCAGATATCTCACTCACCGTACGAAACGGAAGCCGCTACTTTACGTCGGATTTTTGTGGAACAGTGGTAACGATCCTGCCGAGCCGGCCCATTTATGCTATAGACAAAACTGTCTACAGTGTGGCTCTACTAGTCATAATCGGCTGTAAAGCGCAAGGCAGCGGGTTTGATTCGCGCTCTGAGACGGACGTGTGATTAATATATATTTGTTTCGGGTCTGGGTGTTTTCCCTAAAGAGGGGTTGATGTCAGGCTACAGACGAATTCAGAACATTCTACGTTTTTTTCAAAGTTAATTTAAATTCATTGAACAAATTCTTACACATTTAAATAAGCTACCAAATTATAACTGTACTAGTATATGCTAGAGAGCCTATTGAGTTCTAATCTGGCCTTGAACACGATGTCAATTTGTATCATCCAAGATGGGAGAGCGTGAGAGGCTTAGCAATGAATAGGCCTCTACGATTGCATTACCTATTAGGGAGAGGATTAGAGGTGATATTGGAATAGGTTACTTTACTCCTAACGTCGTAATAGTATTTTTAAAATGGGTTTTCTTATAACAATAAAGACGCAGTACAGAAAAATAGGGTTTTGTAATATGTAATAGTTTTGTGTGGAACGTGTCTGGGTTGTTAAATTTTATTTTGAATTTCGTGGCAATTTGTAATTCTCTTTTATTTGAATTCTTATTGATCATGCAATGTTTTTTTTACCATAGATTGGCAAACGAGCAAGTGAGTCACCTGATGATAAATGATCTCCACCGCCCATATACGCTCACAATTCCAGAAAAATTGCGTTGCTGACCTTAAAGGAAAGGGGTAATTAAGGCTTTGGGGAAGTAGGGGGAATTGGACTAAATCTTTCTCTTTCCCAGATGAGGATGAGAGTAGTACTACTAAAGTACACTGCAGTAGCAGGGGTCGCTAATATCCCATTAGCAGGGCCCCTGTAATTCATCCTTAGGGTTAAAAAAAACCCTGCCATCCAGTAGAGGAGGCCCGTGCCTAGCAGTAAGACGTGTATAATACAGGGTTAGTATGTATTTAATCTGTTTCTAAGGCAAAGGGTGTTAAGCTTCACGACTTGTCTGCGTTATACGATAATCTTTATTAAATCAACAGGGATCCCATTTGTGCCCCGTATGCAAATATAGTGGTCGGGTCTTATCAGATTACTGCTCCACCGATACCTTAATATGTCAGTTCCACATATTACTCAGAGCCGTGTATTTTAGCCGAGATATGGGCTTATATAAAATGTATTTTTTTATAGCGTAGGCCGGTAAATGAGCAAGTGGGTCACGTGATGGTAAGTGATCTCCACCGCCCATGTACGCCCACAATACCAGAAGAATGGGCGCGTTGCCTACCTTAAATGAAAGGGATAATTAGGAATTGGGAAGGGGAGGAGGATTTGAGCCCCCGGATATCTGACTTACCGTACGAAACGCAGCAATTCGCTACTTTACGTCGGCTTTCTGTGAGCCATCGGTAACGACCCGGTCGAGCCGGCCCATTCATGCTGTAGACAAAACTGTCTGCAGCTTGGCTCTACCACTCACATATGTTTGGAGCATTATATCTGGCATTAGTTTTTGGGCTCTTGCTTTTCGATCTGGAACAATCTATTGCGACTGAAGTATTCTTGTGGCTTTATCAAAACATAATGAAGTAACAATATGTGATTGAATATTATACATAATTTTATACGCAAAAGAAAAGAATACTAAAAAGAAACCCTTTCATCACACAGTCAAAAACGGTTTAAAAATGAGCCTGCAATTATGATTTTTAATACTGGAGTGATTAAAGTTGGGCGCGTAGTGGTACATCTCACTATCCCGCTCGCACGCATGCACCGTAAAGGCCATTCTACTCAGTGACGTCAACGTCACGTTTGCGTTGTCTGTTATTTGAGGCTGCTAGAACCACAGTGGCCTAACTGTATTTTGATGACTTTTAACCTATTTGTATTTTCGACAATTTAAACCACGGCCGTAATGGACCTGTACTGATCTATGTAAAAAAAAAATAATTACAAAAATACAAATAGGTCAAAAGTCACCAAAATGCAGTTAGGCCACTCTAGTTCTAGCAGCCTCGTTTAACAAGTGCCCCTTCCATCAGATTTGAATGGCTTCTAATTTATTTTTTATCGACGGATTAATGAAATTCCTTCTGCAATAAGTTTTAGGGTAGGTAACTTAAATTATTGAATTAAATAATAAAAAAAATAAAGTCAACTACATTATCACATGCCCTCGTCAATGTCATGAATGTTATATATTCTCTCAAAGAATGTTATTTTTCCGTGTTGGAAACTTATAGCTCCTTTTCATAATTCAAGTTTATATGATGAAGGATGACATTTTATGACTGTAAGTATATTCAACTAGCTTTTGCTCGCGGCTCCGCCCGCGTGAGCAGCATTTAAATATTATGATCTCCTATTTTGACCCCTTTGGGGTAGAATTTATCAAAATCCTTTCTTAGCGGATGCCTACGTCATAGCATCTACCTGCATGCCAAATTTCAGCCCGATCCTTCCAGTAGTTTGGGCTGTGCGTTGATAGATCACTATGTCAGTCAGTCACCTTTGAGTTTTATATATTTAGATATAGTGTTGGCAACACCAACGATAGTTTATATATATATTTTTAATAGCAGAGTTAGCTCAGCGGGGACTGGTATGGACTGTCGAGACGAAAGTCCCAGGTTCGAAACCAGCCCCAAGGGCATACACCACTGACTTTTCTAAGTTACGTGTATATTAATAATTGGCTTTAACGGTGAAGGAAACATCGTGAGGAAACCTGCATACCTGAGAACTCGATAAGAATAATCCCTCTTATTCAGTAGAGGAGGCCCTTGCCCAGCAGTGGGACGTATATAATACAGGGCTAGCAAAAAATAAATTAGTGCTTACAACATCTGCTTTTATGGTGTAAAATTTGTACGTTAATTTTTGGGTGCAACAATAAAGTTTAATGTTGGCAATTCAACACGTGTTTTAACATATAGAACCATCAATTTTGCCCCAAAAATGTAGTGTATTTTTTTATTTTTATTCTTTTTTTATTTATTTATGGAAGGAAAGTTTCAAAATATATTTTTAATAACGTGTTACAGAAAGGTGTGGGTAACGACCCCTAAATATGACCACCTTTCTGTAACAGATTGTATAGCAGGGGCCGGTCAGCAAGTGGGTCACCCATGAACACCCACAATTTAAAAACAATCATGGACGCATTACCAAATAAAGGAGAGGCATAACAAACAATGTATCTGGCAAAATGTCTTCACATAAGTCAGCCAGTTTATTTATCCAAGTATTCTACGTCACGCCACCTATCTCACTCCGCACAACAAAGTGATATATTCATTCAACTGAGTTTTTACACGTGGTCTAAGATCCCGCGGAACATTGACCTTCACCCATCTGTTTACCGGATCAAAATAACATTTTAGGGTATAAAAGGTGTTGCTGAACACATACCAATAGGGTTGCCTAAAAAAATATGGTCAAGGATAGGTTTTGCGAATTAAAAAAAAAAAAAAGAAGATATTATTTCACTGACTTGCTCACCAAATAAATGAACCTTCAATGAAAACCTACAATGTATACTACCTGCAAAAGCTAGGAGCTAGATGAGCGCAATTACCACTTTTTAGTTACCTGTTTGCACACGGCAACCAGGTAGTAGTGGCCAGAAAAAGGTAGGCAACCTATTTTTTACAGATAGTATACATTGTACACTTTTCATTGAAGGCTAAATTTTTTTGGTAAGCAAGTCAGGGAAATTATAAAAAAAAAATATTTTTTTTAAATGTTAATTAATCATATCCTTGACCATATTTTTTTAGGCAACCCTATTGGTACGTGTTCAGCAACACATTTTATACCCTAAAATGTTATTTTGATCCGGTAAACAGATGGGTGAAGGTCAATGTTCCCCGGGATCTTGTACTAACGTAATGCATCCCCATTTGCGTGGTGTACGTCACAGACGCCATTAAATGTCGTAGACACATCGACTACACCCGGGCAGACGACATGCGTCATACAACGACCGTGTGATGTTCAACAAATTGCAGACGGACAGATGGTCGGTGGAGCAGACAGGTGCAGTGTGGGGCGCCCTGCTACACGGTGGACCGACGACTTGAAAAAGATGGCAGGTATTGAGTGGTAGAGCCACGCTGTAGACAGTTTTGTCTACAGCATGAATGGGCTGGCTCGACCGGGTCATTACCACTGTCTCACAGAAAACCGACGTAAAGTAGCGGCTTGCTGCTGCGTTTCGTACGGTGAGTGAGATATCCGGAAGCCCAAATCCCCTCCCCTTCCCAATCCCTAATTATCCCTTTCCTGTAAGGTCGGCAACGCGCCCATTATTCTTCTGGTGGTGGGCGTACATGGGCGGTGGAGATCACTTACCATCAGGTGACCCACTTGCTCGTTTGCCGGCCTATGCTATAAAAAAAAAGGGTAGCGGATGGATGCGGGTTGCCCAAGACTGGGATGGTTGGCGCTTACTTGGGAACGCTTACGTTCAACAGTGGACGGCAATAGGCTGACATTTGCGTGGTTTATATCATTAATGACATTAGACGTCGCCGTGGATATATGGAGGATAAGGCATAATTTGCGCTTTACAGTTGGTAATCAACAGATTGCGATGACCACAATTTCTTTATATGTAATGCAACCTAATTTGTGTGGCATGCATACAACAACATTAGGCTGACGGCTTCATAGGCTAAATCCCTAGGCGGACCCCCCAGGGGTCAACGGGAGACTCGGGGTCTACGGTGGCGTGACAAAAAAATGGGGGTTCACAGTTCGTAAGCGGGGGACCACGAACATTTATCTGCTTTCGATAGTAAAGAACTAAAATGTTGGCTTGACTTCACCTATCAATGTAAGTATACAATATTTTAAGAAGCTCAGCGACTGTTACTTGTAAAAACTTGCACATTTCATATTCGGTACAAAGTGTCAAGACTTGCAGAGCGCCGCAGGGAATCCACCGGAACCAGCTAAATTTTGACATTGGTCTATTAAAATTAATTAATAAAAAATAATGACGATGATAAATATAACCTACTTTTGAGTTATATTGAAATACACATCACTAAGATGTCTTAGCGTGGCGTGTGTACAATGTACCCAGCACGCAGTATTTTAGCTGCGTTGGGCGCCATTTTCCAGGTTCCGTCATTTGCGCCGGATCTGCCATTTGTGGCGCGAATTCGGCCGCGTCTCGCTTCTTAATGATTTACTGAACTTCTTGTCTTTAAGCCCTTTAAAGTTTTGCGTTTGTTTTAGTGTGAGTTGTGTATTAAAACTTCGAGCTTCACTTTAGTTAAGTTTTGTATGAAGAATAGTTTAATTCTATTAGATTAGGTAAAATTATTGTATTTTGTACGATACAAAGTTTCGTAAATTTGATGTTTTTTTTTGGGAAGAAGCTATCAAGCGAGCAAAGGTCCTTGATAGTAAATAATTTCCAATGTCCATTTCAGAAAAATCTTAAAGCGTTGTAAATCTTAAATGGGAAAATTGGAGATTGGCAATAGAAGGTGGGATTTAAATCTCTGGGAGCCTCATTCCCTGTAGGAAATTTTGAAAAAAAAACGAGTGGTAGAGCCACGCTGCTTTTGTCTAAAGCATGAATGGGCCGGCTCGACCGGGTCAAGTCGCTCACAATACCAGAAGAATCGTGGGCGTGTTGCCGACCTTAAAGGAAAGGGATAATTAGGGATTCGGAAGGGGAGGGGGATTTGGGCCTCCGGATATCTCACTCACTATACGAAACGCAGCAGCAAGCCGCTACTTTACGTCAGTTTTGCGAGACAGTGGTTACGGCCCGATAGAGCCGGCCCATTCATGACGTAGACTAAACTGTGTACAGAGTAGCTTTACCACTCGAAATTTCGAACTAAACATTAGCCCTTTTTAAACCTACCATTACAAAGGAACCCAAACATTAATGTCAGGACTCCAGTCATTACTGATGCGAAATGCAAATACGCTGCTTAAACGATCGTTGAGTTTTAATTTAGAGTATCAATAAAAAACAACCCAATGGTTATTGTGAAGGCCTCTCGGATATACAATATGAGAGGTTTAGGGCAGGATTAGCATTTCAAGTGGCGGTCAGTTTAAACAACGTGGTTGTTAAAGGGCCTATTAGAATTGACGAGATTGGAATGATATTAAATTATAACAACTGTTTTTTGGATGATGACCTTATACGTCTTGTTGGTACGTCTTTAAGGTGGTAGGTCCCTCGTAAGCGAGAGGACGTCTGGGTTAGTACCACCGTTTTGTCTATTTCTGCCACCAAGCAACAGTGTGTAAGCACTGTTGTGTTTCGGTTTGAAGGACATTGAAGCCAGTGAAATTATTAGGCAATATCAGGCGAGCGCCTTGCTCGTCTGTAATTCGTAAAAATGAAGTTTGACCTGGTTATTACAATGAAAAGCTACAAGTGTGTTTGTTACATTAATTGTCAAATGTAGTAGAGCCATGCTTGTGACAGTTTTGTCTAGCATGAATAGGCCGGCTGGACGGAGTTATGACCATTGTCTCATAAAATACCGACGTGATGTGTAGTTGGTGGTAGGATATTCATATCCGCCCGGATAGCGAACACCGTACACATGGTATTAAAACCTGCCATGAGCCAAACATATTTGTGAATCGCGTTCCAGGATCAGCCAGTATAATATCCGGTTCTCCCAAAGGGCTTGCGACAGGACTTGATTAGTTTTTGGGACTGGTATAGTGATCGGTCATCCGCTTATCCCATCGCAGGCCCCTCGATTTGCTACTTCTCTCTTTGGAATGTTAAGAAGCATTTATGCAGGCCGCCATGTTTCTGGTAACCATCGATAAACTCATTGTTTGTTGATGGTCGCTGGTTTTTGAACTGAACTACGCTTACCATTAGGTGTAGTGTAGTCACTTTGCCGTGTTTGGATAAAAAAAATGACGCTTTATTATATAAGTTATTGCAAATCGATTCCCCTTTGAAAATAATTAGAACAACAACTGCCAATAATACAATAGTTACGGCCAATAACAATATCGTTTTATTATCGTTTCATTATCGTTCTATATTCTCAACACGTGTGCCAACGCGTAGTGGTATTTCGCCAGCTTTCAGCCGGAAACACTTGGTTTTACGTTTATGAAGTGTCCGTCGCACTCCTTTATATGACACTGGAACTTTTGATGATTCCGCATTGGATATTTTTTTACGTTTCAGCAGATTACGAAAATTTTGTTGTTCGAAACTGAAACACAACAGTGCTTACACACTGTTGGCGGCAGGAATAGACAAAGCGGTGGTACCAACCCAGACGGCCTCTCGCATATGAGGGACCTACCATCTTGTATATGAACGGTATAGTAAAAAGTTAATATATAATAAATATTCGTACGGTGAGTGAGATATCCGGAGGCCCAAATCCCCTTCTCCTTCCCAACCCTTAATCATCCTTTCACTTTAAGGTCGGCCACGCGCCTATCACGTGACCCACTAGCTCGTTTGTCGGTCTATGCTATAAAAAAAACATTCATACTCATCGTTTACATAATTTTAACTCATGTCTACCCGCTACTAGGCCTCTTGCGATATAAGCCATTACGGTCTTGGACTACTCGGATCACAATATCCTGAACAAAATTTAATCTTCAAATTCAATCCCTAAAATAATTTTCGTGTGTATACATAAAAGAGAAACAGTTATTTCGAATGCAAACGCGTTTGGAATCCACACTCAACGCGGAAGCTGCCTAAAATCCTTTAACCATGATTGTTTACTTAATACTTGCTGCAAACAAACTCACCAAATCTGTTTATTTTAAAACCGCTTTGGATGTTAAGGGCGTGGAAAACGAGTTTTATTCGTGAATCAACTTTTTGCGTATATGCGAGTGAAAAACACGGTCAATTGTAGGTCGTAATCGCATAGCAAGAGTTCCGTACCATCCCTTTTTTACGTTATTGTTATTTAGTATACAAAAAACATTCTGTGTCCATTTTAACTGGCCACAAATTCCGGTTCAAAAGAAGCCAAATTTATATTTTAGAAAATGTTAGTGTTTCTTGTTTATCTCGTTTCTTTAATCGTCTAATATTTAGGTCGCTTCAGATCCCACTTATCCAGGTTTTTAGCACTTTTTGGGTTAATATTGAACTTTTTATTTTAACCACAATTTTGTTAAAAATCAGGATAATAAGTACTTTGAGGTGGTAGGCGACTTAAAAATTGGCTATTAATATTATATCAATTTTTTTTTGTATATCAATGATATCAATCTTCAATTTCCATTACAAGCGTTCTCAATCTGCGTATCGAACCTAAATCACTCAAAGCCTTAAATATTCCTTACATACTGAGCTAGCCCTTTTACTAAAATATTTGATATCAAGTTATAAATTTCAGCAAGTACCAGTTTCAAGAAAGGATGTTTACAATTAGTTGCTGTTTATGTTCGCTTGTTAGTATTAACCTTCGTTCCCGGAAAAGTGCTTCAATCAGAGCTTTAATGTTTATTGTACTTCCAATAATAAACTAAAACATATAAATCAAATTGAAGTGGGCATTTGTCCAAATTTTAAGTATTTACGTAACGACTAGGCCGGTGGTTGATCTAGTTACACCTGGTTTCTTAAAGGCTGATCAATTCAGCATTCAACTAACAAAACTTTGATTTTGACAACGCTGTCCAATCAATTCGAGTTTCTGAAACGTTAGTTAGTGAAAACATTATTAATCTCTGCTCTAATTTTTTTAATTATTGACACCCCATTTGATGGTAGCACTTATGAATCTTCCGGAAACCTAAAATAGCATTCGATATACGATTTTTCAGTTTTAGTTTGAAAGTCTCATCAACTAACAGGTGTGTCAAATCAAAAGCATTGCTTTTAGCAAATTAATTTTAACTTGACATGAGATATAAAAGAAGATTAGTTGATTTTTACTTTCATCGGCTTTTCGAAAACCGGGCGTTAGTTTTCAAAAATTATTTCAATCCGCAAAGGCCAAAAAGAATCGAATATTATAATTTTAGTATTTTTGTTATTATAGTTTGCCGTCTCCTGGTTTTAATATAACCTTTATGAGTTTATGAGTGTTTTTTATAGCAATGATGGGCAAAATAATAAATGGATCACCTGGTGGTAAGTAAAGGTGGTGGATCCATAACCAGTTCACAATTCCAAAATTGATGCACGCATTGCCAACCTTAAAGGAAAGGAATAATTAAGGGATTGGGAATGTGAGGATAGATTCAGGCTTCCGGATATCACTTACTTACTATACGAAACGCATTATTCCTACTACTACTCCTCATCATTTTTCTGTGAGATAGTGGTAATAATTCGGTCGAGCTAGCCCATTCATTCAGTAGACAAAATTGCCTCCAACATGGTAGCCTGCCTATCCATTTGATGTGGATGTATTGTTTTCTCGTAAACCAGAGTTTTGTTTTATTCTCGTCTAAGTAGTACGAGATTCGAGAAACTCACATCGTGTATATGGATAAAGCGTGGGTGTGGGATCAGAACCATGTGGGTATTCACTGAATTGCTTGAGTTCAGTAAAATTTTAAACAAAAATTAAACAGAAACATTGAGCGAGCAATCGGCGAACGTTGATTAGCCAAATGTTTATTAATAAAACTCCACGGGGCACTTAATTTTACAAAACAGGAAAACCCCAAGGCATTAGTGTAATTTTTAACTTTGGAAATTGTGTTTCATTCGATCTGCCGCAGGGAGTTCATCTTTTAATGCTTTAAGTAAGAAGTTTATGTTTCAGAAAGTGGATATTGTATACCTATATATCCATGACAGATCATTTTTTTCAACCGATGACAAAAGGAGGTTCTCTATTATTTTATATATTTTGAATAACTTTTTGCAGAGTAATCTGGTTTTTATTCGAAAGGAATAGGTTGGTGCCATTGAAATGAAAAAAAAAATAAGGATAAAAAGAATAAATATATATAAATAAATAAATAATAAAGATAAAAAAAATAAATAATATAGACGAAAAACTTATTTTTCAACCTCCGTGGTGCAGCGGGCGAGTAGCCGGCTGTGAAGCGAGAGGCCGCGGGTTCGATCCCCGCACCGAGACAAACGTTTGTGTGATCCATAAATATTTGTTCCGGGGTCTGGGTGTTGTGAGACCGAAAGTCTCTCGTAGTTCCTGATACCCATATTACAGGTTTTAATCTAGCGTGGGGTCATGACTATGTGTGTGACTGTTGGGTGTTATTTATTTATTTTTCACTTTTTTTAGGGTGAGGTGATGCTCAGTGATCACCAGGCATGAATGCACACAATACCAGAAGAATCATGGTTGCGATGCCGTCATAATAAATAGTGACTAACCGAGTATTGACCGAGTCTGTCTTTCTGGCCCTTAAGTAATCCGCTTGCTAAATAGCAACGTCTTGTTAAATTTAGCATGTGTAAACAATGACGCTAGCTGAGTCAATTCCGATAATGATAATGTTCAGATTAATTATGTCCGACTCGGGTGTTACCTCTAATTTTGTTTATTTACCAGGTTTAGTGCCTGTTTCAGCACCTCTGAGTAATTACTATCTATTCAATAAAACACATTCAAATTCAAAAGTCTAATTTTAACAAAACCCTACTAATATTATAAATGTGAAAGTTTGGATGTTGTGAGTTTGTGAATTTAGATATTTGTTAATCAATCGCCTTAACAGATTCACATAAGATTGGGCATATAGGTAGACCAGGACTTAGATAAGGATGACGATTTTATAATAGAAAAATACATTCACTTGGGCAGAGTCGCGAACAAAAACTAGTATTATGTACCGGCAGAAAGATGCCTACTAGATATAAATTGTAATTAGAAATGGAATAAGCTCATAAAATAATTTAAGAACTGTGAATTGAATTAATTGCATATACTGACTACGTGTCTATAAACAGTATGGAACTGTGTGTTACTGTTTACTGGTTTGTCACACTCTTCCTGATATCAAACAGTATGAGAATGAATATAATATGAGAATGAAAATGATACGAGTCGGTTAAACACTAATTAATTTAATCTTCATCTTCTGTCTGTAACTATCCCTCATCTTAGTGCCAGGGTCCATCTGCATCAATCCAGGGTGCTGGTGGTAGGCTATTCATATCCGCCCGGATAGCGACCACCGTACACATGATGTTAAAACATGCCATAGTGACCCACAGACCTTGGGTGGGTCGCGTTCAAGGATCATCAGTGATAATCATTGATTTAATCAGACATTAAAAATGTTTAAAACTAAGGCCAGTTATATTTAATGGGCTCTAAACCTACGTACATCTCTTAGCATTTAATTTGAAACAGGTACATACCTCTGATTGATATTTATCACTTTTAATGTATCTTTTTGTGCATGTTGCTAAAATAAAGGTAAGGTAGAATCTCTGTGGATGGTTGCTTTTAAATTGGTGTAAAAATATTTCTTCTCTGAAGCGTTAACGTAAAGGAAGAATTTTACCCGTCTTTCCTAGTATTATGCAAATTTACGCCTATTGCCGGTACTATAATGATTACACCTTCCCAACAAGATACATGATAATCAATAATTAAAACTAAATTGTAAGTATATAATTGCATTTCATATACCATTATTGACATAAGTTCCTTTAGCCATGGGTATCAAACGAACCAGCTCATGAGAGTCAGAATATATCAAATTGTTGACCTTATCAAATGTAATTCCTAAAACTCCTTGAATGTTGACGATCTTCTTTACTTTCTGTATCACTTTCCTTACGACGTATATGCCATCATCACTACAAACGTAGACTACATTCTTATTGTCTATAGCCATGCCTGAAAATCTCGGATTATTTCTTAGCAATACAGCAATATCCGAACCTTTTTTGATCCCGTAAAATCCAGTACTATTTATAAAGAACAAATTCTCGTTTCTATCGATAACAAATTGATGAACAATATTCGATCTGAACTCTTTCAGTTCTTTGACAGTTCTGTCGGCGTAGTAGTAAGCGTTCAAACTCGGGAATTTGATGAAGTAAATATTGTTTTTGATAAACAGCCACCAAATATCCAGGTTGGGGACGTTCAACCTCAAGAGATTCCTTTTTTTCGTGTCGTATTTATATATCCCGTAGCTGCCTCCGAAGTACATTTCACCTGAGGGGCTGCTTGCTATAGCAAAAGCATCTTTGATGCCTTGTAACACTGTTAGTTTTTTCGTGTCGATTCTTAAGAGTGCGGGCATGTATTCTCCCTGCCCTGTATCGAAGCTGAAGTAGAGCGTGTTTGTTGATTTATCGATGGCTAATTGGTTGGGGCTGTGACTGATGGATAGAAGAGACTCTTTTATGTAACACTGCTTCGTCGGATCGTTGGTGGGTAGATCACAGAATTTATCTGGATACTTAGCTTCCACTATTGATACCGTCAATATAATATAGAATATTATCATGATGTGCTTTGGTTTATATTGCATTGCAGATTTTTAAGGAGATTTGGTATATTATATCTTATTTTTTGTATTTATTATTATTTATGATTTATTGGTTGCCGGTGTAATAAACTCAGAACGATATGTTATGTTTCCTTTATGTTATGTATGTTTATTATTTTTTTTTTCTTCAGACTTTTATTAACCACGTAACTTTTAATTAATATCTTGACAGCTTTAACTCATTCCATCACAAATGACTCACTTGACGTTGATTTCTTTTAAGTTCTCTTTTATAGTTATCAAATTTTTTAGCGTTAAGTTACCGTGCGAATGTCCGAACACAAACTGCGATCAATTCGTTTAAAATATTTATGCTTCCTACCGTGTGTTTAATAATAAAGTACTCAGCTTCGTTGTTATTTATTGAATCTGATGTCGCGGCGTCAGATATCGTAATGGGGAATGTTTAATTGAAATAAGAATTGGTGGTTTGTTATTTAACTTCGAATGTGGTTTGAAGAATTAAATTGAATGTACAGGATAGTTCCGCAAATAGTACTGGTATTAATAGTACTGGTACTAGTACTAATATTAGTATTCAATAAAATGTGATCATTCTGTGCCTACAAATCGAGGAGCCTGCGACAGGACAGTCCCAAGCCCCTCGGGAGAACCGGGTATATACTGGCTAATCCTGAAACGCGATCCACCCAAGGTCTGTGGATCACTATGGCAGGTTTCAACACCATGTGTACGGTGATCGCTATCCGGGCGGATATGAATATCCTACCACCAGCATAAATAATTATATTTAAAATTTTACTCGATAATATTACTGTTATCATGCACTTAGGTGTTGCAGACATTTAATTTGTCGTCATGGTAAAAGAAAATTGTGTAATGACCTAGCTGAAGATTCTATTTCAAATCCCTACAATTTCAATAAAACTATTTCCAAACGCGAAATCAATAAGCAGACATCGCTAGCATAGTTTTCCTTTATTCACTTACAGCACAATGATGGAGAAATAAAGCGGATTCCTATAAAATTCGCCATAAACACGGAACTACACGAGCCCACTGTCAAAAATCACCTCATAAAGAGGAGGGTGATAAAATTTAACGATCAGCAGGATTGGAAAAGGTTAAAGGACACGGGTTGGTGCCCTATAGCAATTTCACTCATTCCATATTTTGTATTTGTTCTAATAAAAATATTTTGCTTTGAAAAGATTTCATATTGGATTGTAGATGTGAATGTTGCTTATTTTTGATAGGTATAAATTTTTAAGTATGTGTTTTAAATGCCGACTTGAGCTAGAGAATTTTTTTATTTCAAGTAAATTGGTCGCCGTTTTTAGGGTTCTATTTTTAAGGTATGTATAATACTGGACTTGTACTAATATTATTTTTTACAGTACTCTTTATTTATAAGGTTAAATTTTTACATTTAAGATATAAAAAAATATATATATGGATATAAAAACTATACCCTCCAATGGCGAAAGAAACTAAGCCATTGGCGGTTATTATTTTGTCTTACCATATCTCGGGACTATAGAGTCCCGGACCTTTGGTAGGCGTGCGTGGGGCCGAAGCCAACACGTTCAGGCTTGTTAGACAAATTTAATCTAATATTGTGATGTGACACCGCCCGACGGCTATCCCTGTATACACTAAAAGTGTACCCAAGGACCGCCCCCGGTCGGTGTAGGACTATTGTAACTATTATTATGCTGTATAAGAATTTATATTTTTATAAATTTGTACCAAACAACTTATTCCCAAGTCGTCCAAACCCCTGGAAGTTAAGAAAATCGTAAACATAACGTTCTTGTTAGACACGAGATAAAGTTTACATATAGCTGTATTACTCAGGGTTGCCAAGGGTTAACATTTTGGGGAAATCCTTCTTGCTAAAATATGTAAATTATGCTAAAGTTATTAACTCAACTACAACATGAATGGGCCGGCTCGAGCGGGTTATATATTTCTCATAGAAAACCGATGTAAAGTAGCGGCTTGTTGCTTTTCTGATTTTTTTTATTTCATATTTGATTGCATGACGAGACGAGCAAGGCGCTCGCCTGATTGTAAGCGCCACGCCTGCCCATAAACTGCCATTGCATGGCACTGATAAGATGATGAGACATATGATGTTAAGTCTCATAATGCCCAGTAGTTTCACTGGCTTCAATGCAATTCAAACCGAAACACAACAGCCCAACACAAACACTGATGCTTGTCGGCAGAAATAGACAAAGAGGTGGTACCAACCCAGACGACCTCTCGCATACGAGGGACCTACCACGCTTGAGTGCGTATGTTTGTATGTATTAATCCTTTTTTCTACTGTGACAGCCCTCATACCAATACCTGTATACAGCTGTATCGTTTCAGTTATTCGAATTAGTAAGCGAATGTTATAAGGTGTTTTAACAACAATTTTACACGTTCCAGTTTATTTTGCGTATCAGTCAGTTAAACATTTGGTTCATTTTACATCGCATGGGAATGTTATGTGCGGAGAGACGTGAGCGAAGGATTAGCAAATGGGTGTGACGCAGCATTTTTAAAGCATAGACCGGCAAACGAGCAAGTGGATCACTTGATGGAATGTTATCTGTGAGTTTCATAAGATTCTAAAAGATGGCAGTGTAAGGTAATTTATCGGCTGGATTGACTAAGTATCCAATAGATGGCGCATACTGTATTGAATAGTTTACTACGTGTACTATATAATTTAATGTATACCTTAGCCACAGCAACTCGTGGCCTGCTAGTATATACATCTTTTCTTTCTGCCTTGCGTTATCCCGGCTTAGCGCCAGGGTCCGCCTTCCTACTTAAACGCCTCCACTTCGCCCGATCTTGAGCATCCTCTATAGTGAGACCATTGGCTCTCATGTCTCCCTCCAATTACGTCAACCCAACGCTTTTTGGGCCGGCCACGGGATCGTACCCCTGGTACGATCTGGCTCAGGCACCTGCGACCGACGTACTCCTGTGGTTTCCTCAAAACATGGCCAAACCACCTTAAGCGACATTTTTGGAATTTATCAGCCACGTCGCGGACACCAAGGCTGCCGCGGATGTACTCGTTACGAATGTGATCTAATCGTGTAACATTGCACATCCACCGCAGCATCTTCATCTCCGCGACATGGATTTCTCCGACATGGCGCTTAAGGGCCGGCCACGTCTCGCACCCATACAGGAGTACAGGCCGAATAATGGTTTTGATCTTTAGTATATACATATAAATGATAATTAAATAAATGTTTACATTAGTTATTTCGTAAGTCTCACGTAATTAGTTTACGAGAGTATGTTACAAATGTAATCCAGACCTGTAAATTAACTCGCTCTGTCCATAGTAATAAACACGCGAATTCACACTAAACAAAGCTTTCGGTACCCTTCTCACTCTAGACACATCACACTGGCTCTCTGTAGCTGACAGAACTTCGGTGTTATAACACATTTCCCACACACTGGGTTTCGCAACGTTTTGAAAAGTCAAAAATAACAATTTCATTGAAATAAAACTAATTTAAACGGATTTTATCTCAAAACGTCGGGATCAAAATTAATAAAAAACCGTGATAAAATCCGTTTAAATTAGTTTTATTTCAATGAGTAATATTCGCGTAATCATAAGAAATCATTATAACAATTTTCTCTTTGGATTTGGTGCCTATATTGCTTCTGGTCATCTGAAATTACATCGACTCCAAAAAGACCTGAAATTGTTAGTTTTAACTTCTCAGTGTTAGGTATTGGAAATCGGTTTTAATTTTTTCGGAGTTTCAATTTTTTTACTCCGTACGCTATCATCAGATCTAAAAAAAAAGATATGTGGGACTACATCGCAGCTAAATTTCTAAAAAAAAAAAAATGGGTGCGTGTACTTATGTACGCGCGTGAGAAGTTATACTTCTTTGGAATCATTAAATAACCAATAATAAGTATTTAACATTAATAATTTAATAATATTTAGTGTTAATTATATTAAATAAAAGTATTTTAATTTATATCAACATATCCACTCCACATGATAGAAGTACATTCTACTCTCTTCACGTTTATGCGAGCCTGGTACTTGTTCCGAATAAGAAAAAAACCTAAAGAGTTTTTCTTTGTCCAAATCGTCATTTGTTTATTAATTACGGCTACTCGCCATGAAAAATGGACATTCTACTCTCTTCGCGTTTATGCGAACCTGGTACTTTTTTTACGGCACCATGTTCCAAATTATAAAATAAAAACCGCATCTATATATAATTATATATATATATATATATTTATATTTATTTATTTATATTTATTTATTTATTTTTTTATTTCACTCATCATTTTTTCATAACGCGCCTAACTTCATACTGCTGGCATAATGTATAACAGATGCCATTAAAAAAAAAAAAAAAAAAAAAAAAAACTTCATACTGCTCTCACGCGCCTAACTTCATACTGTTAATTTTTTCTGTTAATTTTTTGTGTCACAGGTGCGCGCGCATCTTAAAATTTCACTCTCATCATTTTTTCATAACGCGCCTAAAGAAGTATAACTTCAACTAGCCGAATTGAGAACCTCGTCCTATTTTGAAGTCGGTTCAATTTTTATAGCATAAGCTGGCAAACGAGCAAGTGGGTCACCTGATGATAAGTGATCTCCACCGCCAATGTACGCCGACAATACCAGAAGAATCATGGGCGCGTTGCCGACCTTAAAGGACAGGGATAATTAGGGATTGGGAAGGGGAGGGGGATTTGGCCCTGCGGATTGGCTGTTATAGAGCGCTATGGTTAGCAAATAACTGATGGAAGTCAAATATATTCGCTAAAACACGAGCGTGTGGTAAATGGTAAACGTTGTGTCACGTGGCGTGCAATAAATGTGTCCACTCCACATCAGGTTGCTTACTGATAGTTTTTGCTCATTTAACTCCAACCATGATGGTTCACAGTTTATTTACTGCCTTTGATGTCTCGCCTCTAGTATCATTGTAAAGAACTGTCATCTCTTGTGTTATAGTGGTTTAAAGGGATAGTCTGTTGCTTTTTTATAGCATAGACCGACGAGTAAGTGGGTCACCTGATGATAAGTGATCTCCACCGCCCATGTAAGTCTACAATACTAAAAGAATCATAGGCGCGTTGCCAACCTTAAAGGGTAGGGATAGTTAAGGGATTGAGAAAGGGAG
Source organism: Amorpha juglandis (assembly GCA_949126905.1). Lineage (NCBI taxonomy): Eukaryota > Metazoa > Arthropoda > Insecta > Lepidoptera > Sphingidae > Amorpha > Amorpha juglandis. Next base: position 14,759,044 of record OX421381.1, on the reverse strand, counting down.
GGGATTTGGGTTTCCGGATATCTTATTTATTTTAAATGTTATATCTTTTGACCTCTTTTTTTGGCGGTGGGGAAAGCGATTACTACCTCCTTAGTACTGGAGAGGAGCAGAAAAGATAATGCTGGACTTGCCGGTCTTAAGTGCCATGGCGTTCCATGCGTTCGCTGGGCCGAGGACCTAACCCGGTACTACCAACTGCGACAGCCTCCTGCCTGCGAAGACCGTGGGTTTGAATCTCGCACTGAGACAAATGTTTGTGTGAATAAACGTAAATAATTTATATGACAGCCTCCGTAGCGTAGCGAGCGAGTAGCTGTGAAGCGAGAGGACGCGGGTTCGACTCCCGCACCGAGATAATTTTTTGTATGATCCCCGTTATTGATGTTGTGAATGTGTTATTAAACATTGAATATTTGACATCGAAGCCAGCGAAATTGCTGATTACATTATGAGAACATCTTATGTCTCAGGGTGACGAGCGCAGTTTAGTGCCATGCAGTGCTTTGTAATTCAAAGTTCTATGTGGTGTTGCTTCTGTTTATGGGCAGGCGTTACCATCAGGCGAGCGCCTTGCTCATTACGTCATTCGATCAAATAAAAAAAACATTGTTAGATCGGTGTAAACTGAACCTGTGTCTTAGCACCGGGTGGACAACTTAGATTGGTTTGTTCACGACAGAGCCTCCCAATGTGTTGGAAACTACGTGCCTCTAATAATTTAACCTACTACACTTAGACAGCACCTGTAACTTCACCTTTATCGATTCGCAAACATTGATTGACTATAGCTTCAATGTGATACGCTTCTATTGAATAGGAATTGTATGTCGATGAATGAGATGCCGGTGTTTAGAATCAATAATTGCAAATGTGTGTATGTAAGTTGTAATGGGATTTGTTGTGTTTTTAACCTTCGAATAAAGAGGTGTGAGTTTTGTCTCTTTATGTGTGTGTCTATAGCATCGTATCATCTTGAAGAATGGATAGATTCGGATGCGGTTTCAAAAGGTGGTTTCATCGAGACGATTCAAGTAAATGTTATCGTTATTTATGAAGCTCCCTATTTTTGTAGCCCAGTACCAAATTATGCTATAGAGAAAATTGTCTATACAGCTTTACCGCTGGGCATAGAGAATAATGAGTAAAATTACTTAACACTATTAGTACCGGCATTACGCTTTCGTAATTTTCTGGGAATTTTGAAAAGTATTTTAGATTATGTATACACTATAGTGACAACCTTCTTGGCATAGTGGGCGAGTAGCAGGTTGTGAAGCGAGAAGCCATGGGTTCAATCCTCGCATCGAGACATAGTTGGTGTAATACATAAATATTTATTTCGGATCTGAATTGATGTGAGGCAAGGCAGGCAGCCGGTCGTAAATAATACAACTAATTTTTTTCTGAAATATATGTTAAAAATTACATTGCATCGACCCCACTACGAGCTACCACTTCGAACTCTACCATCCAAGCTATAAGCCCTTTGCACTCAACGCACATAAAAACCACATGAATTAAAATAAACTTCATTCAATTACTCTGGAAAAAATATCAATGTTCATTCCAGTTTGAAAGCGGGAATTAATTAAAACATTCACGTTTTTCCAGTAAAAAGGTGCATTTCATTATAAACTTGGAGTCTCGATTCCGTGTCACAATAACTGATCTTTTATATAAAGTAACGCTGTATTTTATAGGGGAGGTCCTACTTTTAATCATGCATTATTTACTCGCTCGCTGAGCAGCGATAGCTCAGCGGAGAGTGGTATAGACTGTCGAGACGAAAGTCGCAGGTTCGAAACCAGCCCCAAGAGCATACACTACTGACTGTTACGTGTATATTAATTGTTAATTATCGCTTGCTTTAACGGTGAAGGAAATATCGTGAGGAAACCTGCATACCTGAGAAATCGATAAGATTTTTCGAAGGTATGTGAAGTCTGCCAACCTGCATTAGGCCAGCGTGGTGGACTAAGGCCTAATCCCTCTCATTCAGTAGAGGAGGCCCGTGCTCAACAATAAGACGTATATAATACAGGGCTAGTAAAAAAAAATTACTCATGTCACTTGTGTCCAATCGACTTATTGATTCGGTGGTAGCGTAGTTACTTTCACTAGGTGGTAGGTCCCTCGTATATGAGAGGCCGTCTGGGTGGATATCATTGCTTTGTCTATTTCTGTTGTGAAATGACAGTGCCTAAGTCAGGGACCGAAATCTGTATGACAAATACCTGTATTTCTCGGTTATAACAACCTATAATAATTATACCGGTATTTTAAAGGTAGCCGTAATTTATTATCATTAAATTTCTCACTGCTAACCTCTAACCTAACCTAACTGGTTTAATACCAGTTACCGAAATAATCATTACCTCTATCTTACACGTCATGCCATTGGCATAAGATAAATGACGGCCAATAGATATACTTCTGTGTGTATAAAGGTAATTTTTAGGCTACCGTTATTAAAATGGTAACCTAAAACAGTGGTAACATGTTTATTTATCTTGGTTACCCTGATAGCGGTAACTTAAGTCTTAAAAATAACCCAAAATCTTCGATACTGGTACCGTAATTGATGAAGGTTTTCGGTCCCTGGTCTGAGTACTGTTATGTTTTGGTTTAAATCCACAGCCTCCGTGGCTCATGGCGAGTAGCTGACTGTGAAACGTGAGGTTGTGGGTTCGATTCCCGCACCGAGCAAATATTTGTCTGATCCACAAATATTTGTTTCGGGTCTGGGTGTTGTGAGACCGAAAGTCTCTCGTAGTTCCTGATACCCACGACACAAGACTCATATCTTACTGTAGTGTCAGGGCTATGTGTGTGACTGTCTGGTGCTATTTATTTATTTATAAAAGACATATAATCAATCACGTATTAACATGGTTAAATATATTTTTAGATTAATATTTATGCGTGATAAATTAATTTGTAATACAGAATTGAAACCGTAGTCTGTTTATACTAGAATACCACTTTAAAATATTTTCACTATGTAGTGCCGGCGAGCTTGTTTTCGTACAGTCTAGTGTATTTTTTACCTCTCACCAGTGTGCGGTTTTTGCGGGGTGAATTTTAATGTATATATAGGTATATATTGTACTGCAGTTTAACGTTAATTGTTTTTTTTGTGCACGTTGTTTTCGCCATTTTATCAGAGCACGGCGCAGTGCACTATATTTGATGATAAGAGTAGTGCAGTCCAAAAAACCAGTAACCACCGACAAACAGTGAGTTTATGGGTGGTCACTAGAGTCATGCCGGCCTGTATAAATGCTCTTTCCCTCTTCAGAGAGGGAGGAAGCAAATCGAGAAGCCTGTGATAGTACAGGTGAATGACCGATACAGGCACCGGGATACAAGGATGTACCACTATACCGGCCCCTATCAAGTCATGTCGCAAGCCACTCTGGAGAACCGAACCGATCTTGGCGTCAGATATAAACAAAGCGGTGGTACTAACCCAGACGGCCTCTCGCATACGAGTAACCTACCACCTTGTAAAGCTATATAAAATTAATGAGAAAATCTCTTTATTCAAGGCGAAATTCATAATAAACTCATCATCCTTATCAAAACAAGCGTATCTATCTTCAAATAATTAGATATGCAAAAATATTAAACACTGTTTGCGAAGCAGCTTTTAATTGCCCAAAAATTTGATCCTTTCCAAATCTTTTGTATGCTGTTAGATCGCTTCCACTCTCATTAAAGTGTAATGGAATTTCGGATCCCTTGCCAGGAGTATTATGTTGTTCTGTTATATTTTCGGTGATTTAATTAAAAACCTTAGCCGCGTCACTAAGTGACAAGTTGGAGACTGAAATATTGATTGTATAAAGATTTGGCTGAATGGATTTTCTTAAAATATATCAGAAATATAAATAAAACTTTAAAAAGCGAATTCCAAAGCTGAAATGCGGTCCAATCCAATTGGCCCTATTTACGCAAATAGGAACCAACCCACAGCAAGTTCTAATGTAGATACTGATGTTGTTTTACTAAATTCAATAATTTAAACTAATTTTATCTCGTAGTTTTTTGGAAAATCTGGAACGAAATATATTCCGTGTACAATTTTGTAAAAAAATACATTATTAAAATCAATTCTTGGCGACAGAAATAAACAAAGCGGTGGTACCAACCTAGACGGCCTCTCGCATACGAGGGACCTACCACCTTGTAATTATGTTACCAAAGAGTGACGTATTAATCACAGCCATTTTATTCGAAAGGAATATATACGGAGTTAATTCATTAATTTGAACACAGTTTTCTTTGTCAGGGGTTGACACCAGCTATATTAATTACTAGAGTATAAAAGAGAAGGGCTTTACGTAAATTAATTAAAATCTCACATCCACACCCTTCTGGGGAAAAGGAATAATCTTTCTATAAAGCATAACGTTTTTATTTTAATTAGGAGTGAATTAATGAAAACATTATGGATTAATTATTGGACCTGCCTTATAGACGAGTCTTATAGCTCAGTAACTACTTTTTTCTTATAACATAGGCTGGCAAGTAGGTCATCTTATGGTAAGTAATCTTCATTGCCCATGATCATCAACAATACCAGAAGAATCATGTACGCGTTGGCAACGTTAAAGGAAAGGGTTATATGGGGGTTGGGAAAAGGGGGATTTGGGCCTCCAGATATCTTACTCAGCCTAAGGAACGCGGCTAAAGTCGATAATTCACATAGGTTTTCTGTGAGACTGTGGTAACGTCTCGGTGGAGCCGGCTCATTTGTGTTCTAGATAATGTGCAATGTTGAAACCATTACTGAATTTTAAAATCACCAAACCACGTTGACTTGCGATAATAGCAGGTGGAATAGGAGTATACTGTCCACTAGACGGATTAAAATAATTGTAACAATTTTTTTCAATGATCTAAACCACTATGAAAAATATATCGCACAAAGTGGAAGGCGCTCTATTGAAACTTCCGTCCATTCTGCAAGAGTGAAGACGCTTTTACATTGTACTAAGTATACGTAAAGGGGAAATTGTAGCAAAACAAGTGCCATTTGGACGGTTTTACGATACAACGTTAACCCACGACACGGTTTAACAGCTGTTTTAACTTCAACATTCATTGAGATAGGAATGCGCTATGATTGACACCTCATAGGTTAATTCAGATGACTGGCAAAACAGAAACATCACACATGTAGGTGGTAGATCGCTCGTTTTTGAGAGGCCTTCTGGATTGGTAACATCGCTTTGACTATCTCCGTCGTTAAGTAGCAATGTTAAATCACTGTTGTATTTGGTTTAAAGGATGATGTCAGTGAAATTACAAGACATTATGAGACTGAATAACTTATGGCTTAACGGACGCAGTCCTGAGTTATACGTTTCTTTGAAATTCAAAGTTCTATGTGGTGTGTCAACTACAACCTTGGGATTTTTATTGCGATTGAGATTGGGGTTGGGATTGGGATTGGAATTGCAGTAGGTATTGGTATTGCGGTAGGGATTGGTATTGCTATTGGGATTGGGGTTGCAATAGAAATTGGGATGGGTTATGGGATCTAGATTAGGATTGGGATTAAAACAACCCCACAATAGTTAAAACATGTTACATGTGTAATATAGATCACCATGGACCACATAGGAAACGGAAAATTAGGAAAGAGGCAGAAACTTTAAACTAAATACGAGTATATACTTACATATTATATATAAGTATAAACATAATATATCATTTTCGATCCGTTACAACATATCATGTCTTTCATTCACTATATCCCTTAATACTACATCACATCCTTGACCATTTTACAAACTCACAACAAAATATGCACCTCATGAGATGCTTTCATCAATCGGCCATATAAAACTGTGTCTTATACTTATTAATATAAGATTCAATTTGTATCTGAACTAGGGTCAGCGTGCATGTTTATTGCAGTTAATGGCTTACAGCTTGCAGGACAGCAACATTGATGTCATGAAATAGACCTTGCCTGAGATATCTTCGGATTTATGTTATTATTTTTGGTTTATGAACTTTTCATATCTGAAATGGAATTCGGTTTCCAATATCGCAAGTGGGATTATGATATAGGATATGGAGTATGCAGTAACTTCTTTGCAGTCTAGTTGCAGGGTATTTAAACTGAGAAATTTATAGTTAGTGAGTTTGACAGCCTCCGTGGCGTAGGGGGCGAGTAGCCGGCTGTGAAGTGAGAGGCCGCGGGTTTGATCCCCGCACTGAGACAAATGTTTGTGTGATCCACAAATATTTGTTTCGGCGTCTGGGTGTTGTGAGACCGAAAGTCTCTCGTAGTTCCTGATACCCACGACACAAAACTCGTAGCTTACTGTGGGGTCAGGACTATGTGTGTGTCTGTTGGGTGTAAGGTGTTGGTGCGTCATAAGTGTTTTATTTTTATTGAAAATTCACAATTAAAATTCTGATTCTCCGATTTGTAACCTATGACTCCATAATTTCGTAGTCTAAGTTGTCAATAGACAATGAGGAAATTTATAATACCTATAGCTGAATACAGTAATTTCTGACCAAAATTTCATTATTACCACAAAGAATAGCACTCAGCGATAATGTAACTTCCCTTTATTGGAATTATTTTGGGAATCAGATCAGTAGTTCCAGAGATTACCTCTCACAAACAAACTTAGAACTTCGAACCCCTTACCTTTACCCCTTTGTAATATTAGTGTAGATCGCGTACTTCCATTATAGTCATTCTAGGCTAGTGTTTCCCAACCTTTTTTAGGCCATGCCTCACCTTAATTTTTTTTGTTAAATTTGTCAGGGATATCTAGCATTGCATTTAAATAACCCAAAGCGAAAAGGTTAAAGTCGTGTCGAGTGCATTTTTAAATTGCCCCCCTTAACTATCAAATTTCCCCCCTATGGGGCGTGGGCCCCACGTTGAGAAACATTGTTCTAGGCCCTCAATAAACGATGTCCTTAGACGTGAAGTTTCAAGATAAATCTACGAGCATATTTGTGGGTAATCGGAAGCGTAATTGTTTGTAGCGCCATTGAATTTGGGGTTAACCTTAGAGTCAGTAAATTTATACGGATAGTGCCATGCTTATATTCGAAGAAAATTTCATTTAAATACATTTTTATGACATTGGAGTGTGACACTACCGATGTCGTGTTCCCGCCTTTTTTGGAATAGAGAAAAGAAGCGTGTGATGTGAAAAATTATGTTTATTGTAGTATTTTTATACTGTTGTAACAATTGGAGTTTACAATAATTAATAAACATCCTTCAGTGACTTTAGGTATTGAAGTTTTATTTTAAAAGGTGATGAATATTTTGGTTATGGATTTACTTATGGGCGAAGTTCTGGATTATTTAAATTGGCAGCCGTAGTTTCCATGATTCCAAAATACGTTTATTTTTAGCCTGGATGTTGCAACATGTAAGTTCAATGTGGTATGTCCCTCGTATGCCGTCTGGGTTGGTACCACCGCATTGTCTATTTCTGCCGCCAAGCAACAGTGTTCAAGTACTGTTGTGTTTCGGTTTGAAGGACATTGAAGTCAGTGAAATTACTGAGCATTATAAGACTTAACATATTATGTCTTGGGGCGACGAGCGCAGTTCAGTACCATGCAGTGCTTTGTTATTCAAAGTTCTGTGTGGTGTTGGTTGCGTTAATGGGTAGGCGTGGTGCTTATCATCAGTCGAGCGCCTTGCCCGTCGTCTCGTCATTCAATCATATATAAAAAAATCCAACTAAAAAATAAAAAATAAATTTGAATTTAAAAAAAAAACGTGGGGTGCTTTTTAAGACATTATCAAAATGATGATCCTTCTATTCATATCTGTTAATAAAATATTTTTATAACTATTGACACCATGCACCCCACGCTTTTTTTACAATAAAATACATATTTTTTCTTATTTACACTATTCTTAATTTATATATATTTTTAAATTTTGTACACTATTCCTAATTCGAATTCATTAAAATTTATTTTTTAGTTGGATTTTATGTAAAAGCGTGTTTTTTAGTTTTTTTAAACTATTATTTATTTTTAATTTTTTAGTTTGATTTTCTATAAAAAGGTGTATTTTCATCATTTTTTTTTTCTTTGTGTTTTTATTTTTTTTACCATTTTTTGAAGTGAAACTTCTTTCGAATCTTTGTGATTGGAAAATTCGCTGAAACGTAAAAATGTCACGAAGGAGGTAGGAAAGAAACAAGTTTTACGAATGGCTAGTTTAACAAGCCATTTGTAAAACTGTACCCGATCAATCGTACAACACCCATAGTTCATATAAAGCGTCGGAGGTAATGATTCGCTGGAGAATCTTGACATCGCGATGTAGATGTGCCAGTGGCGCCATCTCTTGATTTTTTCTTGTTTTATTTTAATGTGTCATGTAGACTATAATCCAATGTTCTATTATATTGCTGCCACTAATTGTAAATAATATAAAAAAGCGTGTTAAAAAAAGTGTTTTGCGAACATCCCTTACTACTGAAGTAATTTTAATAACAGTTGTAGGTAATAAATTTGTAATTTATAACAATTATTCAATGAAATATTTAAGGAAGTTTTAATTTTTACAATATTTATTTATTTTGTTCTAAACTCGTATCAAAATAACACAACAAAACAACCAGCGCCACCTTTATTGCATTTAAGCTACAAGTTGACAAGAAAAAATCATGAGATGGCGCCACTGGCACATCTACATCGCGCTGTCAAGATTTTATCCGACGTTTTGAAATAGGTCAAAATCACGTTCAAAGACAAGTTACAGACAAACCTACCAATATACAAACATACCAACATACAAACATACCAACATACATACGTCTGAAGCTAATAAAAGCGTGTTTAAAAGAAATCGATACTACCGACCTGTAAATGTACTAGTTATTATTTTTGGTTTTCTTATAAAGTTGGTAGGGTACATACCAATAAACCTGGTTAAAGTTCTTGTTAGAAACCTCTAATCTCTAAGCTGGTTGGCCATAGCATCATTATGATGTTAGAATTAAACACCGTGAGATGTTTACATCACTTCTAACTTGGTTGTACAACTTCTGACATCCTTATCCTTTAATTCTATATTTATTTCCGTCTATCCTTATCCTTTAATTCTATATTTATTATTCAACAACAAACAAATTCAAGAAAACGGCGTCTAAACTAAAAATTCAAATACATGGTCTCCAGTTAATGTGCATTTGAAACCGTATAAATAAATAAATACACCCAACAGTCACACAAATAGTCCAGACGCCACACTAGGTTAAACCTGTATCGTGGGTATCAAAAACTACGAGGGACTTGTGGTCCCACAACACCCAGACCAGAAACCAACATTTGTTAATCACGCAAACAATTGTCTCGGTGCGGGAATCGAACCTACGGCCTCTCGCTTCGTAGCCGGCTACTCGCCCACTGCGCCACGGAGGTTGTCGTATATGTGCGCACATTTTCATGTTACACTCCGTTTGTGTAATCTTACTTGAAGTACCCATTAAATCCCATCAATATCTTATCATGTCCTGATAACTGTAAGATGAAGTACTTGGTATTCAGAAACGAGGTGAGGTAGAAGGTAAAAAGAAATAAGGTGACGGGGGCCCGACTGCCTCCTATACTTTTTGTTAACTTGTTCTGCGGAGTAAAGGATGGTGTGGAGTAGTTATTGTAAGTTTCTTTTATGTATAAAAGAAAACAAAAAGTAGAATCAGCGATGTGAAAGAATTTGTCGTTACCAAGGTTATTTCGTTCGAGGTCTCACTTCCAAAGCTGTGGCTATTTGAAATTTGATGTGTATCAATGATGTAATTCGCATGCATGACTGTTTTTTATTAAAATTTGAATGTATATGAAGTTTTTTGTTGCAGGGAAAATGCATCTTACGGATGTTTTTCCTGCTCTCTCGCTTGAGAAATGTTTATGCTAGTCTTATCGCCCTTCCCATTGCAATACATTCGATTGACTGCTAGGTTGAGATCCTAATCAATTTTACTACGTCGTTATCATCATTATCATCATCAGCCACAAGACGTCCACTGCTGAACATAGGCCTCCCCCAAAGAATTTCAGACCGATCTGTTGGAAGCGGCATGCATCCAGCGACTTCCTGCGATCTTTATCAGGTCGTTAAATACTACGTTTGTCGTTTGTTTTTACTACGTCGTTATATCGACCAAAAATTCCGCAGAGGCCTCTTGCATAAGTGGAACGATTGAAATTCAGTCAGACGTAGACAGTTTTGTCTACAGCGAGAATGGGCCTGCTCGCTCGCGTTGTTACCACCATCTCTCAGAACACCAGCGACTTGCTGCTGCCTTTCCTATGGTGAGTGAGATATTCGGAGGCAAAAATTCCCTTCTACTTCCCAATCCCATAATTTTCCCTTTTCTTAAAAGTGGCACGCGTTTATAATCTTTCTGGTATAGTGGGCGTTTATGCACAGTGGAAATCATTTAGCATCAGGTGCTCATGCTAAATGCATGCATTATTTTGCTCGTTTCTAGTCTATGCTACAAAATAAGGTTATTGTCGTGCATTTCAGCGTATCTTCTTATTCACGAACACATAATAAGTCACCGTGGTGAACAACAAGCTTATTCGGAGACTCGTGCCCAGCTGTAGGACATTACTTATTTATTTATTTTATTTTTCTTAGTTAGTTTCCCCTACGGATTATTAATACAACAGAATCGAGAATCAAATTAAAGTTATGTTAACATGTTGCCGTTTAGAGCCTCCATATATAAAATTAAAAATATGAGCCAAATAGAGTGCACTAACAAAATATCAAATTACCACTCTTACAAAAAATAAGTTACAATTAATTAGAAATGAAATTAACTAGGTACTAAAGTTCAAGAATTATAAAAGTACCTAGCTGATGTCATTATACGTCTTCTCCAAAGATGTTCGTGTTCTTCGGATAAACTTTGAAACTCCATTGAGTGTGATTGTGCTTTTTTTAAAAGTGCTTGACTTTTCTGCCTTTAAAATATATACTGGGGAATATTTTATCAGTGAATAATGTGGCCTCTCAAAATGTTACTCTCAAAGCTTGTTCATCTATTTGCGCATAAAAGGAAAGCTCTTGTCGAATATTCAAATAAAGATTATTTTTATTTCTAACAAGGTTCTGTTTTCGGAATTTTATTTTTATCTCTGCAAATAAAGAGTGTTATAAGCTAGACCCATTTCTTTCTCTCTCTCTCTCTTTCTCTTTTCTCCCTCCCTCTCTAGGATATTAAAGCTGGTGAAATTACTGGGTATGATTAGAATTCTAATGTCTCAAGTGACGAGTGCAGTGTAGTGCTTAGTCCTCGAAGTGCTGGGTGGCGTTGCTGTTGCTTTTGGGGAATCGTAGAGTTTAAATGTTCTCTGTCTTGGTTTTTTTACGTCAGCTGGACACCCTGTTGATAATCAGCATGGCAGTGTGGCTTAGTCTCGTACTGCAGCACGTAGTTGAATGAGGGGTTTGTTATAGGAGCTACATACTTACTTTGTTATGTTATACGCTTACAAGTATTGTTCCAACGATAAATGTCTCCTGTGTTCCTTTTTCTTTTTTCTTATATATTAGATTATGAAGGTTTTTCAGAAACGCATAACTATATTTGTAACATAATTCTTTCTGCAAAATTAGTAAATTATTATTTTTACTCGCTGTCTAATCGCTGAAAGGTGTCCCAAGTACCTGTTAATTAATGAAACAAAGAATAAGCTGATTCAAAGAATTTTGAATAAGCATTTCAATTGAAGCATCGTTTCTTTGTAGTTGTAAGTCTTTCTAGTAATTTAATTTAAATAAAGGAAAAGCAACCTTAAGATCTTTTCAGGTCGCTTTCCTCTGGGTAAGCGCAACGCTTGGCCATGAATAGATGCAACAACACTCAGAATTTTGAATTATAAAGCACTGCATGTCACTGGGCTTGTCATCCCGACATATAAGGTGGTATATCTCATAATGCCTAGTAATTTCACTGCTTTTAATGTCCTTCAAAACGAAACACAACAATTCTTTCACCAATCAACCAGTAGCAACCCAGACGGCCTCTCGCATACGACGGACCTACCACACAGATGTATGTTGTACTTGCATTTTTTGCAAGTCAACTAAATTTCTAACCTATGAGGTTATACATACAAGTAACCTACCACTTGGAAAATCAACCATATCATCAATATATACCATAGGAAGTAAATGAGCAAGTGGATTACCTGGTGAGAAATGACCTCCATAGCATATTTAAGGTGCGGGACGCGGGATTGAATTCCATTCTTCCGTCTTAATCCACTCCATGTTATAGTATAGGCCTACAAACCAGCAAGTGGCCTGTCTACAGTATGACTCTGTAGAGGAACGGGTGTAGAAATCCCTCTGGCGAAGGGGGAGACCTCCAGTCAGGCGGGTGTCTTACCTGACCGGCCGCGGCCTCTCCGATGGTTGATGTGCAGAACCTGTATATATGTATAATTGTCGCGCAAATTTTGCTAGTGCGATTCAGGATCGGTTGATGTAACAGTTGTGCTGTGCATGCTGTTTGTCGCCACAACTCTACCACTTACGTACCGCACATAATAAATAAGCCACAAATCTTTTTTTTATCCGAGCACGGCAAAGTGACTGCACTTGACCTGATGGTAAGCATAGTACAGTCCAAAAAACTAGCGACCACCGACAAATAATGAGTTTATCGATGGTCAACAGAGTTATGGCGGCCTCTATAAATGCTAAAATCGAGGGGCCCGCGCCAAGACAGGTGGATGACTGATGCAGGCACAGAGATACAAAAATGTACCCTTATATCCACCCCGATCAACCATCAAGTCATGTCGGATGCCCTTCGGGAGAACCGGATATATACTGGCTGATCCTGGGACGCGATTCATACAAGGCCTGTGGATCACTATAGCAGGTTCTATCTTGAAAACCAAACTCATTCTCGTAACACAATTCGATTTCGATGCTATTACATCGAAGTCAAGATGGCGTCCGATATACAAGTTATCGACTGGACTGATTTATACCGGACAGGGGCTGTTTATTGCTGCCTCGACAGATACTATCGTAATGGGAATCCGTCTATTTCCCACCACTATTATATTCCAGGGGCTGAATGTACTGTGTTTGATGAATAACTATGCCCCGGGTGTTATACTATGATAATGTAAAAACGAAAGGCTGTGTGTTAGAGGGTGTTTCTAAGAATATAAGAGACGCACGATATTTTCTACGAATATGGTATTTTCCTATAATGAATATTATACATTGTTTTATACGCAACAGAAAATAATACGAAAAAGAAACCGTTTTGTGGAAACACGATCAAAATTGGCTTATAAATGAGCCCGCAATTTTGATTTTATTATAAATATTAGCATGAGTATTTACTCATATTGTAATATCTTGTTGAATATTTACATTTGCACAACCAGCTGTTTTTTTTTGTTTTTACTTAGTTAATATTTATATAATTTAACAGTAATATTGTCCTACAAATAAAATAATAAATTTTTGGGACTCATCAAATCGAAATATTCTATCCTTGCTACCTCTGTTAGCTACCACAATAGAGAATTTTCGCATAGGGAATTGTTGGGCGTCTCATCGAAACGAAGCTACTCACGGAAAATTAGCTTGATAGTAATCAAGTGGAAAAATGGCTCAGGGATCCCTGACCAGTCCGTTTGTGAGGCACTGGGCATCCTTGCACCGACCAGTTGCCAATTTTTTATTATAATCAATAAATGATTTTACTAATTTAGGTTAGGCGTGTATACTAACAAAATGAAATGGATTTTAAATAAATGAATTGAAATTGATAACTGCCACGACTGATTTTTACGTGCCCTCCGAAGCACGAGACGAGACGCTCAGTTGAAATACCACTAAGCGGTCATCCATCCATAGCCTGACCGCTATTTCTGGCCGAGGACGTTGTTATAAAGGACACATCAACTTTCAAAAGGTATTTTAGTTGTTTGTTCAAAAAGATTTATGAACGCGAGCTGAGTTGTATGCAGAAGCCGCTCACTTCGTGTTGTATTAAAATTGCCATATATCATGTTCACACGTGTTTCAGTATTGAGATGTGAGATGATTTATGTAGAGCTCGGGTTATGCGTGCTTTATGGATGCTTGTCTTCGATTTTTGAGGCTCTATGGCGTTGTTTTCAAGTCGCTGTAATATAAGATATCGGGTATGGGAGATAGAGCGGCGATAGCTCAGCGGGGAGTGGTATGGTCTGCCGAAAAAGTTACAGGTTCAAAACCAGCTCTAATAGCATTCATATCTGACATTTTCACAAACGTGTGTATTACTTTTTTTGTGTGGTAGAATTATACAGTTTTGCCTACAACATGGATGGGCCGGCTCGACCGGGTCGTTATCACTATTTGACAGAAAATCGACGTAAAGTAGCGGCTTGCTGCTACGTTTCGTACTTACACACTGTTGCTTGGCGGTAAATATAGACAAAACGGTGGTACCAACCCAGACTGCCTCTAGCATACGAGGGACCTACCACCTTGTAATTCCCCCTGTAGGACCTTGTAGGTACCTTCAGATCCTACTTATCCAGTTTTCACTGTATTTCATCATAGTAAATATAAAAATACTTGTTCATAAACTACATTACACGTTATTTACTTAGCCCTCTTTTCGTATACTTTGGGAGAGTAACTCCGATAATGTCCCACATTGGGACGTGACGTAAATAATCGCACGATCGCGGCCGCGCGCGTCGCGTCCTGTCGTGTCGCTCGTAAATAAATCGGGGCGAACGCAGTCACCTTAATGTAAGATATTTATTGTATTTATGGTTCGGTATTAATAATATATTGCTAAGCTCTTTTTTAAATTAATATTTATTGTTATAATGGTATTAGTGTGCAGCCAAACCATTTTTTTTTAATACAGTTTTTTTTTAAATATTACATATTGGAATAAATCTAAATTATATTCCCTAATTATACTCCCAAAATATTTCCTCTTCGGAAAGGGAAGCAACAAATCTGAGACAGGACAGGCGGATGACCGACGCCGGCACAGTGATACAAAGATGTACCTCTATGCCCACCCCAAAAAAACCATCAAGTCATGTCGCAAGCCCCTCGGGAGAACCGGATATACACTGGCTGATCCTGGAACGCACACAAGACGTGTGGATTACTTTGGTAGGTTTTAACACCATGTGTACGGCGTTTGCTATCTGGGTGGATATGGATATCCTACTACCAGCAGAATACTGTAAGCAGTATATTCTAGAATATAGTAAATCACTATGTTCTCTACTGCTGATCTTTGCAAAAACATGTAGTCCCTATCTTTGCATGCATTAAGGTAACTTATTATTGTGAGGACTTGCGTATTATTTCATGCCCTAGTTTACACCCCTCTTTATCGAGGGTCAAAAAGGGTTGAATTTTTCGTATTACGTAACCAGTTTCTGTCCTAATATTATTCAAAGCGCGTTTTTACCTACGCCCTTTACATTTATGTAATGTGCGTAGAATAAAATAGTAACTTGTTTTATGGTATTCGATTATAAAATCTGATGTTACTATCGTAACGCGAGTAGAAACACTACGTTTCGAATTTGTGCTTTGAAAGTTAATAGAAATATTTGAGTTTTGTTTTTCTATTTCTCATAGACTTTCTTTATCCTCGAAACACTAAGTGACTACTCTGGATTTGATGTTAAGTATAGTACAGTTAAAATACAAGGTGGTAGGTACCTCGTATGCGAAAGGCCGTCTGGGTTGGTACCACCGCTTTGTCTATTTCTGCCGCCAAGCAACAGTATGTAAGATGGCGTGTTTCGGTTTGAAAGTGAAGCCAGTGAAATTACTGGGCATTATTAGACTTAACATCGTAAGTCTTGGGGTGACGAGCGCAGTTCAGTGCCATGCAGTGCTTTGTAGTTCAAAATACTGTCTGGTTTTGCTTCTGTTTATGAGCAGGCGTGGTTTTTACCATCAGCCGAGGCGGCTTGTTCGTCTCGTCATTCAATCAAATAAAAAAATACGAACCTTTCTAATTTTCAAAGGCATAAAACAGGCACTAAGTTAAACAACTACAATTTAATATTTAACAGAAACAATGAAGATCAAAATTCATGGACGATTAATACGAAGGGTTCCTGACCCGCAGTTAACCTAATAGCAGTGTTAACCCATTTACCCCAAGCTATGTAGCTTTGAGAGAAAAAGTAGACGGACAAAGTTTCCTCTTTTATTTCGGTGGAGTATTTAAGGATGTTTTTTAAGAACTTCTAAAAATTCTCGCGGTTATGAAGGAAATGAAAAAGTTTGAAGGTATCTGAGTTTTTTTTTATTATGGCTTAGAACAGAGGGATTTTCTCTTCGGCAAAAAAATATTTATACAGAGTTCGAAAGGTTTACTTGCGTTCGTTATTTTGGTATTTAATCGATTTTTTTTATTATTTCAATTAATAAATTACCTTCTTTAAAATATGTTATCGAAAGAATGATATAAATCAAGTAAAAAAGAATAAGATTAGAAGCAAACTACATCTGCTAGAATCTGGGGTAGCTGTCAAATGAAGAAAAAGGATGCACGACACAAAACAGGTGTTACGTCACAAAATAGGTTACGCCATTACGGTGCACGCGTGCGAGATATAAGATTAGTAAGATTTCCCCACTACGCGCCTAACTTTGCTCATACCAATATTTAAAATATGAACTGCGCATTCATTTATTAGGTACTCAATTTTAATTCTGATGTCATAAAAAAAATCTGTTTTCATATTACTATCGATTGCATATAAAACTTGCCATAGTCAAATACCTTATTGTTATGCGTGGTTGAGAAGCCTAATATTTATTAAATTGACAGTAAGTGCTGCAATCTCAGTCATTCTATAGACAAAACTATCTACAGTGGCTCTACCACTCATAATGTGGCCTCTAACGTCGCAGCCAGCTACTTGCCAACTGCATTATAGATACTGTCAAATAATTGCCAACTTTATTCTAATCTTACTACTATTTTTAATAAAGCAGAGACCTGTAGCAGTTTTCCTACTGGACCATGACCAAACAGAAATCGAAACATGATATGCCTTCTATTAATTGTAGAGGAATTGGAAGCTGCAGACGGTGAGGTTGTAGTATCATTCACACATTCGATTTCAAATAAAAATGCTGCATCCGAATCGGTTTATCACACAGGTGTAAAACCAAAGTGACAAAATACTCATAACACCCTTTTTTTCGTCGGGTGTTTAATAATACAAATTGTCCTCCAGTTCAAATATAATTGAGCTCAGTACGAACAGGTGTAGTTGAAGTCGTAGTCAATCTATGACAATTCACAGAGCGGGACCGGTGCGGCGTCTCCACCTGGTAGAGATGTTACTAATTGTCGATGTTTTACTTAACTTACAAAATACAAGGTGGTAGGTCGTATGCGAGAGGCCGTCTGGGTTGGTACCACCGCGCCGTCTATTTCTGCCATCAAGCAACAGTGTGTAAGCACTGTTGTGTTCGGTTTGAAGGACATTGAAGCCAGTGAAATTACTGGACATTATGAGACTTAACATCTCGGGGTGACGAGCGCAGTTCAGTGCCATGCAGTGCTTCGTAATTCAAAGTTCTGTGTGGTGTTGCTTCTGTTTATGGGCAGGCGTGGCGCTTACCATAAAGCGCCTTACTCGTCTCGTCATTCAAATAAATCAAATAAAAAAAAACTTACTATCGATAAAATTGCTATCGACACATTCCTCCCTCCGTTCTATCGATAACGAATAGCTTCGGGACCAGATGGAAACACTTAGCAGCAAATAATTTGAACAAGCCAGGGCCAAACCGCACTTTTGCTCCACATAATCAGTCTGTAGTCGTTTTTAGATTAACGTAGCTTTTCAATTAATTTACAAATGGACGCGATCAAATAATATTATTTGAGTTAGCTTTCATTCAAGGTTAGTTGGTAAAATTAATGACGACCCAAAAACCTAGATTGTCGTATTGAAGGGGCATGAGAGAGCCAATGGTATTCGCTACGGCGGATGATCAGGAATGGTGAATGAAACAATAAGCCGGGGTAATGCCAGGCAGAAATTAAAGGTGAATTTAAAGGTTAAGTGATTTAGAAAGAGAGGTATTTAGGGAAAGGAAAGGGGTGCAAGCTCCCTCGGGAGAACCAGATATACACTGGCTGATCCTGGAACGCGACCCCCGCAAGATGTGTGGGTCACTATGGCAGGTCTTAACACCATGTGAACGGTGGTCGCTATCCGGGCGGATACGAATATCTTACCACCAATATTATATCAGTAATGAGTATCTCAATAATGATTATCTTTGTATCATGGATATTTACGGATATGGAGATCACCTCAGTTGACCCATTTGATCGTTTGACAGACTCTATAACAAAGGTGTTAAAACAATCCTATTTAAGCTGAAACATTCACAACAATTAACCGAGACAATATGAAAAAAATGCAATATATACTAGGTAAAAGTAAGTGATTTGTCGTGAAGTGGTTCGTAAATATCATCCTGACATTTCAGTTATAGCCGCGCGTGCCCGTAAATTCAAGCGTCCTTGTCCTCCCTCATTTATTTCCCCTGAATTAGGGGAGGTTACTTTTTAACACGCTTATTTTAGCTTCATACGTATGTTAGTGTCTAACGGAAACTTTGAACATGATTTTGACCTCTTTCAAAACGTCGGAATAAACTGGCATAGTTATCAAGGACCGATGACAATTCAATATTTTTAAAAAATATATTTTTTTTTCAAAAAAAGAAAAATAGATAATAGTTCAAAAAACATGCTTTGATAATTATAGTTGGATTTTCTATAAAAGCTTGTTTTTTATTTTTTTATTTTATGTAGTAGAAACCGATAAACGAGCAAGTGGGTCACCTGGTCGTCACTACTATTTCACAGGAAACCGACGTAAAGTAGCAACTTGCTGTTGTATTTTGTACGATGAGTGAGATATACCGAGGCTCTAATCCCCTAACTTTTCCAATCTCCTAATTATCCCTTTCTGGTATTGTAGGCGTATATGGGCGTTGGAGATCACTTACCATCAGGTGACCCACACTTAATCGTTTTCAGGCCAATACTATATAGAAAAGTCACTCGCCTAATGGTAAGCGTCACGCCTGCCCATAAACAGCAGCAACAGCGCACATAATGTTGAATTACAAAGCACTGCATGGCATTGAACTGCGCTCGTCACTCCGAGACATAAGATGTTAAGTCTTATAACGCCCAGTAATTTCACTGGCTTCAACGTCCTTCAAACGGGAACACAACAGTGCTTGCACACTGTTGCTTCGCGGCAGAAATAGACAACGCGGTGGTACTAACCCAGATGGCTTCTCGCATACGAGGGACCTACCACCTTGTAAATGTAATTAGATCATAATTGTTTTTGTGCATGATCCTCAAGAACAATATGAACACCTATAAGAGTTTGAGCAGACCAGTCCACACAACCAGCACCCGTTCAGAACAGAATCAACTATTGAAGTAACTTTAGCAAAGTAACCGAATAACATTATATATTCCAAGAAGTTGAAGGTGCTTCAGCTTTACATGTAGAGGTTCAAAGTTATGCTTAAATTAAATATGTACATCTTAAACTTGGGAAATTTAATTCAAACCGCCGAATCTGTTGAGAGATCATAATTAATCAGGTTAATTTTGAGCGCTTCTTGATTTTTGTTATTAAAACGGATGGGTTTTATTAGTTTACTGATATGAAATTAAACAAAGTGAAATAGTTTATTAATCATATAGGCAATTGAAATAGCGGTTATGACAAGTCAGTACAAAAGTAAAATAAACTTATATGTAGAAATCAGTATTAACTAATGTATACGTAGCATCATAAAAATACACTCGGCAATTACACTAAATCTATTTATTTATCTATCATTATTATTTTTCCGTATTTTTACTATGGAAAAGTCCAGAATTGTTATATATTTGTCGATATGGACCATAGACATTACCGAAACGGCACGTGTTTTAAAACTATCACCGGATCCACAACGATCCATCTTGAGAAGACCTGACGACATAAACCCAAGTGGGCTTCCTTTACCACTGGATTCAACGCGGCACGACCCTGCTACTACTGGTAGCTTTTGGTCGCGGCTCCACTCACATGAATGTCTTGTCTACGAAATAAAAGTATCTTATGTAATAATTTTGGTCATAGACTACCCGTGTGACAAATTTCATCCAAAGCTGTTCAGCAAGGCAAGCTGTTTGATTTATTTCCATCCAAATTTACAAAAATATAATCTTTTACATTTATTTTATATCTACATAATTATATAATTACTTGTACTGACACTTATTTCTATAACATGTGTTGAGCATCTTGCCACCTCATTGCAAGTGGGATGATGGCAGGGGGAAGAAGACTATTTCTTTTTTTTCAATCCAGAATATCTAAATATATAAAACTCAAAGGTGACTGACTGACATAGTGATCTATCAACGCACAGCCCAAACCACTGGAGGGATCGGGCTGAAATTTGGCATACAGGTAGATATTATGACGTAGGCATCCGCTAAGAAAGGATTTTGATAAATTCTACCCCCAAGGAGATAAAATAGGGGATGAAAGTTTGTATGAAAATTCCGCGGGCGGAGCCGCGAGCAAAAGCTAGTTCAATAAATATCTTATTCACAACCACAAAAAAATCAAACATACCTTTTTTACAGTAACCGCAGAGTCAACATTTGCATTCGTTTTAAATGCAAAAAGGTTTCAAAAAAACTTGCAAAATTGAACGCGCGTTAAAAACCAATCAAACACTAGTTAACACCTCTAACTTTGTTTATAAAGCACGTAATAGGGAAATGCAATTTTCCAATTACGTCGATGCCAATTTGCGCCAATACACAGAACTGCAAAAGGTATTAAAAATGTTATTACTTCGTTGAATGCAAAGGCATTGTAGGGTGAGAAATAAAAATACTGTTTTTTATTGCCTTGTAATGAGGTGTAAGGATCGTAGCAGATGGAAGTCCGTTGCCTCTGTCTACTCCTATACGAAGCAGGCGTGAGTCTATGTATGTATGTAATAATTTAAATTCTATTTTGCGTAATCGTAAACGGGGAATATTTATTTTATGGTTTTTGGAAAAAATACATAATTTAACCTATTTAAATCTAATAAATTTAGCAAAACTTAATCAATATCTCAATTTAAACTTGATGTGGGTTTAAATGTTAATGCATATTTGCATCCCACTGCAGATTGACATCTTTAGATTCAGTGTTCATATGCAAATTACCAGCTTCAGACAGTTAACTTAGATTGCTATCGTCCAACGTTAACTTAAACCAACTTTGTAACCTTTATGAAAATACATTAGCGTGGGATACCTTACATAAACTATTGTTAGTAAAGGTCAAACTGTCAAAACTGTATGAAGTTGCCAATCGGTGTAATAAGTTAGTTTAAAAAAAAACTTAGTATGAAGAAGCAGTTAGGCAGACCGGCATGATTTTGCCGACACGTCATTAGACACGTCATTTGTTGTTGGTCCACACTATTATTGGATTGCGCTACACTTAACATCGGTTGTGGTGTAGTTACTTTGCCGAGCCAGGATAAAAAAAAACTCGCCAGTCGGTCTTAATCGTTTGCAATTAAAATACCACCAACTCAATTTTTTTACATTTATTTTGATGATTATTTTTTTGAGTCGGTTTAATTTTTTGTAAAAAAAATATTTACTATATTTTTTAAGAAAATCGGTGCATAAATGTTAAACTTTGAGTCTTTCATTCCCGATTTCACCCGCTTAGGAGTAGAGTTTTTACTTAATTTTCTTTTCACGGCCAAGTGAGTGCTTTATATCTGATGTTAAGCGTAGTGCAGTCCAAAAACTAGCGACCACCAACAAACAATGAATTCATCGGTAGTCCCCAGAATCATGCCGGCCTGTATAAATACTTCTTCCTTCTTCTGAGAGGGGCTCTTCTCTATATAGGCCGGCATTGTTCTAGCGACCACCGATGAATTCATTGTTTGTCGGTGGTCTTCCCTCTCCGAAGAGGGAAGAAGTATTTATACAGGTCGGCATGGTATCGAAATAGGAGCATTTAATATTACACACGCTTACTGTCCTACTGCGCCAGGATCGGCTCGATGTCGCAATTGATCAGTATGAATGATCTAATTTGACTAACGGCTAATATTTTATCCCGATTTAGCTGAGATAGGAAATTCAAACCATTTGTTACGCTCTCCGATGATTAAAGTAATATTTTATCGGCAAATTGGAATTTAAATTTTCCAAACGAAGTCTATGTAAGGACAGTTTACAGATAGACTTTTATCTTTTATCTTTATTCTAACCGGGTTGTTATCATTGTCTCACAGAAAACCAACGTAAAGTAGCGGCTTGCTGCTGCGTTTCGTTCGGTGAATGAGATATTCGGAGCCCCAAATTCCCTATCCTTCCCTTTTCATTGAGGTCGGCAACACCCGCATGACTCTTTTGATATTGTGGGCTTACCTGGGCGGTAACGTTGCAGACCTAAGATTTTAAAAATTGATTTGATGAAGGAATCGGAAAATCCACACTAACTGTTCCCTGACCTGGGAATCGAACACGGGACCTTATTTTGACAGCGTAAATATTATATAATATTATAATTATATTATACAACTATATATAATTGGGTTATTATATATACATTTCAATTTCTGTGTCCCAAAATTTGAAATATAGACATAAAACAACACAAGTGTATCACCGACCAAAGGTTTCCAATTTGCTGACTACAAACCCAACCCATGAATCGAACCCGAAGTAATAAAATATAAGACACGTACGCCTTAGACCCAAAGAGCGTTTTTTTATCGTAAAATTGATGCAAATTCAATGGAAAAGACAAAGGGTTTTTTTAATAATTCATAGAATCGATGGTGGGTAGCCGTATATGTAAATATTTATTGCTACTGCTTGTAATAGAAATACGGCAGGTTTATGACATTTTTATTATTCTGAATCGAGAAACAGTTACTGGATATTTTTTGTTCCTTTTTTTTTTATAGCATAGACAGGCTAACAAGCAAGTGGGTCTCCTGATAGTAAGTGATCTCCACCGCCCATGGACGCATACAATACTAGAAGAATCATAGGCGCGTTGCCGGTCTTAAACGGAAGGAGGGATTAGCAAATAATTAAGGGATAACTAAGAGATTGGGAAAGGGAGGGGGATTTGGTCCTCCGGATATCTCACTCACCGTACGAAACGCAGCAGCAAGCCGCTCAAGTGACCCAGTTATTCGTTTGCTTTTTCTATTAAAAGTAGACTACACGATATCTCACATTTACGATATACAAGGTAGGTCCCTCGTATGCGACCACCGCTTTGTCTATTTCTACCGCCAAGCAACAATATGTAAGCACTGTTGTGTTTCGGTTTGAACGACACTGTAGCCAGTGTAATTACTGGGCATTATGAGACTTAACATCTTATGTCTCGGGGTGACGAGCGCAGTTCGGTGCCATGCAGTGCTTTATAATTCAAAGTTCTGTGTGGTGTTGCTTCTGTTTATAGGCAGGCTTTTCATCAGGCGAGCAACTTGCTCATCTCATCATTCAATTAAATAAGAAAATAAAATATCAATTTGAAGTTTATTTCTGGTAGAATCTGCAGCCTTGATTATATAAATATACAAATAATAAATTGTGTGTCGGAATTTTCAAAAGCCTAATTGTATAACAACGTATCGCTTAAGACACGTGTTTATAAAACTTTTAACTGTGTGCCTGTAAAGCCAATTTAACTCTAATTACAGCTCCAACGCCCGGCACTGAAACAAAGCTCTTCTAATGAATATTAACAGTTAATTTGACATCATTAACGTATTTCCCAATTAACATGTACCAACTCATCCATTTGTGATTTATTAATGTGTATTTTCGAAATTATTTCACATTTAATTGTTCCTACGTGAACATTGTGTCTTCGCCTTAATCGAGACAATAATAAAGGTTTAATAGAGATATTCTTAAACATAGTCTCAATAGTAGTTAAGGCTAGATTGTAGTTTTTTTTTTGTAAAGTACATTTAAAAAAAAGTGTGTGTGTGCAATTCACACACGGCAGAAGTGAAACTTCAGAAAAGTAGTCTACAACAGAATGAGATAAATATAGAGCTAATTTAAACAGATTTTATGGCGGTTTTTTATTAATTTTGATTCTGACGTTTCGAAAGCTTTTCAGCCTTCGTGAACCGCGATAAAATCCGTTTAAATTAGTTTTATTTCAATGTGTAATATTCGCGTAAACATAAGAAATCGTTATAAATATAGAGTATCAGTAGAATTAAGATAATTAAAAGGTTTTTGGAACGAAGTTCCTTACGGCAGGCTTGGAGGGGATAGGGATTTCGCTGCGTGACCGAACTGAAAAAAATGTGATAGTAAAACCGTAAGAAAAATGCGTGGAAAAAATGCGTGGAATAAAAGCGTTAAATGAGAAGTGCGCAGGCGCGACAGTCGCATAACCAGCCAGCGTTAGTTCCTTTTTTAAAATGAAATTCATTCAGCCAGTTATATTTGAAGTATATAAAAATACTCCTTCGATTTTTAAAAGATTACGCTAGCTCGTTATCTATACTAATAATAAAGCTGTAGAGTTTGATTGTTTGATTGTTTGTTTGTTTGTTTGTTTGTTTGAACGCGCTAATCTCAGGAACTACTGGTTCGAATTGAAAAAATCTTTTTGTGTTGGATAGTCCATTTATCGAGGAAGGCTTTAGGATATATAACATTACGCTGCGACCATTAGAAGCGAAGCATCAGTGAAAAATGTTGCAAAAACGGGGAAAATTATTCATATTTGAAGGCTTCCGTTGCTAAGCTACCCAAATAATATTATTTGAAGGCTTCCTTTGCTAAGCTACCCAAATCTATACTAATATTATAAAGCTGTAGAGTTTGATTTCATTTGTTTGTTTGATCACGTGGGCGGAGCCGCGAGCAAAAGCTAGTTATTTATAATTACATAAGTTGATAAAAAATGCTATACAATAGCTTTACCGCGGCAGTCTCCGAGTGCCACACGTCTTTTTTTTATTTCTATTTTTCTATTCTATTTTCTATTTCTATGTAATTTTATGTTGTCAAACAAAAATAAAGAGATATTTTGTTATTTTAGTTAATAATTTGAATTTTTTACAATTTGTGTCGATTCTACATTAGCCGAAGGAGCTTCGTTCCTACCTGGTGTCCCACGACACACACCAATTTTTTATTTTCATAATATTTTTGCCAAGCTTAAAAAATATTTTTAATTTACGTCCCACTTGATGGTAAGTGTAGCGATGTGTCTATCGTAGGTCGGCAAGATGATGCCGGCCTGCCTAACTGCTTCTTCACATTATCATAGATTATTTTACTATCTTAATCATAGCAAGTTTTCCGGTGCATTTCCTCCAAATGGCGGCTTTATTACTCAGCTATTTAATATGAGTAAAACACAGGCCGTTCGATGGAAGGTAGGTGCGCTCACAAAGAGGTGATTTGAGAGTCCAGCTGCGATCACGGTCGCTTATTGAAAATTCCTAGTATTGTTAAAGCTCGTAGTCTCAACCGCGTGTCTTGCTTTCAAATTGTATTTTTAACCGACTTAAAAAAAGTAGATTTTTTTAAGTGAAACTTATTTAGCTCCGTTATGATTTGCAAATTCGATGAATCGAAAAAGCGACATATGAATATGAGACAAACAAGATATGAATCCAGATTTTGCTGGTGGAGAATATTCATATCCACCGGGATAGCGACCACTGAACACATGGTGTTGAAACATTCTATAGTGATCCACACGCCTTTTGTGGATCGCGTACCAGGATCAGCCAGTGTATATCCGATTCTCACAAGGGTCTTGCGACATGACTTGATGGTTGATTGGGGCGGTATATGGGTACATTCTTTTATCACTACCTGAATCAGTCATCCGCCTGCCCTGTCGCAGGCCCCTCTTCGAAAAGGGTAGCAGCATTTTTACAGGGATGACTCTCGTGACCAAAGATAAACTCATTGTTTGTTGCTGGCTTTTTGGACCGCACTACATTTACCACTAGTAGTGCAGTCACTTTAACGTGCTAGAATAAAAAAAAGATTTAATCCTCGCATTCAAAAAGAGCTTAATAGCTAAATATATAAAATAGTAGCATAATATAAACAGACTACATGAAACTAATCTATTTGACCTAAGAGGTGGCCTATTAAGACACCAATCATGCTAGACAATCTCGAACGCCGACATAATTGATAGCCATTTAAGATTAACGCCTAAATCGGCTTTGAAGTCGGCTTAAACTGCCTAATAGAGCCCCTACGAAGTTCCGGCACACCTTAATCCCCATTCGGGATAACACGAATACTGAATTAAGCACGTCGTTGGCTTATCCGAAGACATATTTATTTAGCTAAGCCACTTAGTTTTTCTATTTTCTCGAGATAATGACTCCCACTCTACCTCGTGCTTACATTTGTGGCGTAAGTTATATGTGATTGGCGTGTTTTTTTTTTTTTTTTTATAGTACAGACCGGCCAACAAGCAAGTGGGTCACCTGATGGTAAGTGATCCCCATTGCCAAGTACACTCTTAATACCAGAAGAATCATGGGCGCGTTGCCAACCTTAAATGATTGGGATAATAAGGGATTGGGAAGGGGAGGGGGATTTGGGCTGGATATCTCACTCACCGTAGGAAACGCAGCGGCAAGCCGCTACTTTACGTCGTTTTTTTTTTCAAATAGATATAGCTCAAATTTGAGGTAATTTAAATTTCAGTGGGCAGAAAAAACTGAAATTCCCCATTTATTTATTGGACCATATATACAAATACATAAAGCACCGCGCGAAAATAGGGTAAAACGTCTGCGCTATACGATCTTTTTTCATCCGAGCACGGCAAAGTGACTGCCCTAAACCTGATGGTAAGCGCAATGCAGTGAAAAAAAAAACCAGCGACCACCTACAAACAATGATTTTATTGATGGTCACCAGAATCATGCCAGCCTGTAAAATGCTTCTCCTCACTCCAAAGAGCGAAGATGCAGATTGAGGGGCCTGCGACAGGGCAGGCGGATCAACCATGCAGGCACAGTGATACAAATATGTACGCCTGTACCCACCCCAACCAACCATCATGACGTCATGTCGCAAGCCCCTCGGGAGAATCGGATATACACTGACTGATCCTGGAACGCGATCCACACAAGGTATATGGATCACTATGGCATGTTTTAACACCATGTTGACGGTAGTCGCTATCCGAGCGGATACGAATATCCTACCACCAGCTAGCTATATCATCACATCACACAGTGGACATGTTGCTGTCATCGCGGGTCAATCTTGTGTCTCACTTGCACACAATATTCCATTAAAGTTGAAATAAAACTAATTTAAACGGGTTTTATCGCGGTTTTTTATTTTAATTATGGTCCCGACGTTTCGAAAGCTTTTCAGCCTTCGTGGTCACGGGGTGGACCCGTCAGTCCAAACCGCGATAAAATCCGTTTAAATTAGTTTTATTTCAATGAGTAACATTCGCGTAAACGTAAGAAATCATTCCATTAAAGTTCTCTAAGCTTATCAACCACGCACGAAATTATGTTGGAAGTTTGCGCAAAATCCTTTTAGAGCGTAGCCCGCTACCCTCTCATATTTTAGCCCATAATGTATTGTTACAAATTAGAAGCAATTTACGGCTAATTTCCCACAAGAATAGAAACCCAGATATAGCCCATGGCGTTGTACACCCGCAGCGGTATCTACTGTTAATTATTACTTACTGTACGAAATTTAATAACGTAGATCTATTGAAGGGTTTTAGACGTTGGGCGGTGTATATATTGCTTAATAATATCACCTCTGTATTTTATGCTGACCCTCTGCTGAGCACCAATCTCCTATTTTTAAAAGCATAGGCCGGTAAAAAATGGTAAGTGATCTCCATTGTCCATGTATGCTTACAATACCAGACGAATCACGGGCGCGTTGCCGACTTCAAAGTAAGAGATAATTATGAGATTAGGGAGGGAAGGGAGATTTGGGCCTGCGGATATTACTCATCGTAGGAAACGTCTCAGCCAGCCGTTATTTTACGTTGGTTTTCTGTGGCGTGGTGGCGATTCGGTCGAGCCGGCCCATTCGTGTTGCAGATAAAACTGTCCACAACGTGGCTTTACAACGCTCTATTTATATTTTATATAAAAAGTATGATCAAGATTGAATTATTATTATTGATTATCTTTACTGGCAGAGAATGCCTCCGGCATTAAGTCCGCCTATACATTTATGTATGAAGTGTGTAAAATAAATAAATAAATAATAAGATTAGAAATTTGGTGGGATTGTGCGTGAATACACATAATATATAGATAAAGACAAATTGAGAACCTCCTTTTTAAGTCTATTCTATTTTTAGATCATGACTCCAACGATTTTCGATAAATTTGTCGACTATTAAATAGCAATTACTAAAAATAAAGATCAAAACGTAGACATCTTTCTTATAAAATAAAAGGGAAATACATGTTTTAAGTCAGCTATATAAACTCGTAGGAGCACGTAACAAGTGCACGATCCAATTATCTACGTATAAAACCAATAAAGATGTTTAGTGGTGACATTAGTTTTATATCACTCCATTCTGTAATCGACATTGATGGATCGGCTTATCGTAATTGTCAGGACCTTTATTGTCTCCGTATAAAATATAGCGATGTATTTGTTTCTTATTTTTATTTGATTGAATGATGAGACGAGCAAGGTGCTCGCTTGATGGTAAGCGCGCCTGTCCATAAATAGAAGCAACACTACACAGAACTTCGTATTACAAAGCACTCCATGGTACTAAACTGCGCTCGTCACCCCGAGACATAAGATGTTAAGTCTTATAATGTTCAGTAATTTCACTGGCTTCAATGTCCGTTACACCAAAACACAACAGGGCTTACACATTGTTGCTTGGCGGCAGAAATAGACAATGCGGTGGTACCAACCCAGCTGCTTCTCGCATACGAGGGACCTACCACCTTGTTATAAGCATATTAAGCACCTTCAATGTTGCCAGCTAGACAACTACATTCATGAAAACAAGTCTTATAGAAATTGCTGTTAAAAAGCGTGTAAGTTGTGATGGTTATTTAGTTTACCCCGTTTCGAGGTAATGATATAAGGCTATGCGGAAAACAAGATTAGTCTATAACATGTTATAGTTTGAAGTGAAGTAGGGTTAAAACCATTCGTGTTTTATGCAGTTGATGTAAAGAAATCTGCTAATTTCATTTAAAATATTTTGAAAGCAGTATCGATCTTATTCGAATAATAAAAATAAAACAGTTACTCTAAAACATAATGAAATATCTATACTAATAATAAAGCTGTAGAGTTTGATTGTTTGTTTGTTTGAACGCGCTAATCTCAGGTATTACTGGTTCGAATTGAAATATTCTTTTTGTGTTGGATAGTCCATTTATCGAGGAAGGCTTTAGGATATATAACATTACGCTGCGACCATTAGAAGCGAAGCATCAGTGAAAAATGTTGCAAAAACGGGGAAAATTATTCATATTTGAAGGCTTCCGTTGCTAAGCTACCAAAATAATATTATTTGAAGGCTTCCGTTGTCAAATCAAAATCAAATCTATACAAATATTATAAAGCTGTAGAGTTTGATTGTTTGTTTGTTTATTTGATCACGTGGGCGGAGCCGCGAGCAAAAGCTAGTAATTGATAATCTGCTAAAAAATTCTAAAAGGGTTGCATTAATCCCATGTGAAATGTTGGCAAGGATAATCAGATGAAATGCTGGAACAAAACCCCACCGCTGCGTCATTATAAAATTAATAAATCATGATTGTTTTTCAATACCCAGTAATCTTTACATAGTATAAAACGAAGTCGCTTCCGCTGTCTGTTCGCTTAAACTATTCAATGGATTTTAATGCAATTTTCAGCAGTAGATAGAGTGATTCATGAGGAAGGTTTATATGTATATCACGCTATGACCAATGGGAGCAGGGCAGTAAAATGCAAGGGAAACCACGAGGGACAGCTCAAATATTTTAAAATATATACACATTATGTTGTAGATCGAATGGTTTGTGGAACGTTGTTTCCGCATTCGGATTAAACAACAATATTTACTGATCAATAACTGACAAATAAAAACAAACGTTTACTGATCTCGACCCCTTCTAGCGCATACGTTTAATTTTTTTTTATTTTGATGTCCTATTTTTATTTATATATCTGTAAAAAATAGTAATGTTTCAATTATCAAAAATGCCCCCGAAGACATAACTATAATGCTAAGTGACCCAAACAACTATTTGCTAGTCGCTACATTATTTCAGGCGTTAGGATCTGTTAGCTCATTTGTGCTCTATAATGGGGTACCCACATTACAGCCAGATGTCGCGTCGATATTGACCCGGTTGTAGGGTGACCATTTCAAAATATAAAAAGTCCCAACAAAAAACAACTATTTTTGTAGCTTAGTGAAATAAATACAAGGTGGTAGGTCCCTCGTATGCGAGAGGCCGTCTGTATTGATACTACCTCTTTGTATTTCTGCCGCCAAGCAACAGTGTGTAAGCACTGTTATGTTTCGGTTTGAAGGAGATTGAAGCCAGTGAAATTACTGGGCATTATAAACCTTAACATCTAAGGTCTCGGGGTGACGAGCGCAGTTCTTTGTAATTCAAAGTTCTGTGTGGTGTTGTTTCTGTTTATGGGCAGACGTGGCGCTTACCATCAGGCGAGCGCCTTGCTCGTCTCGTTATCAAGCAAATAAAAAGATAAAAATAAAACATATGTTTTTTTTATCCTGTAACGACAAAATATAGAAATATATACTACTAAACCTAATGGTAAGTAGAGTGTTGTTCAAATAATAGTAGTAAAAATTTACTGTTGACGGACAATCGCGTCTCTCCACCTTTGCTACAATTAAACAGACCGAAATTACTGGATATCGAGTCGTCGACATCGACATCAAGTTTTAAAACACAACGATTCTAAAGAAGTTTCACTTCAAAAAACACTGACGATTTTTTACAATTTCTCAAAAAAAAACCCTATTCAAAACGTAGACTGTAAAAAAATCCGACATGTCCCGTAAAATCCGGACGGATGGTAACCCTACGACTACCGTACTTCTGCCGTTCACGGGTCGCAAAATAAACTCGTTTTCTTTTTGTTTACAGTATTACAGTTAGCTAAAGTTATTTGACACAATTCGGGTCGGGTGTGTTACATGCAAAATGATACGGCACTTTACTTTCGAAGGGACTGTGTTACAAATAATAAAATTTACAAGGTGGTAGGTCCTTCGTATGCGAGAGGCCGTCTGGGTGGGTACCACCGCGCTGTCTATTTCTGCCGCCAAGCAACTGTTGTGTTTCGGTTTGAAGGATATTGAAGCCACGCTGTAGACAAAATTGTCTACAGCGTGGCTCTAACACTCTTAAACAATATTCATATATATAGTACATTACGTTTAATAAAAACCAATACTACCGATAATATTAAATGGGTGAAAAAAGAACATTCTACGTATTTGCCTCACAGCTGTACCCCCCGAAAGGATAGGCAGAGACGCATCTTGTACACACACGGCTTGCCGAGTTCATTTCAAAATCAAAGTTCTGTTGGTTCAGTCATTTTATATTGCCGGATAAAAAAATATCAATTATTACAATTGCACACGTTCTTTATATGTCTCTATGCGTCCCACGAGATCTTAAGGATGTCAGGAAGTGTCACTCACGCTCATGACCGCTGTTACCCGAAAAAGGGAATTTTTCATTTGTCCCAAATACGTTTTGTAAGAGGACATGTTAAGGCAATGATGGGATTTTGACATGAAAAGAATTTACGAAATAATTTGGCCGTTAGCGTGTATACTTACGTATTCACTAATACTACACCTGTAATCCTTGGCGTAGGCAGAGGTGTAAAAATTAAACTCACATTTCACGATGTGATAGTAGACACAACTGCACTGCTCTTACTATCAGCTGTGCACTCACTTTGCAGTGCTCGGATAAAAAAAAATGTCATGCTTAAATAGAATAATATATATTTTTTTATCCTGGCTCGGCAAAGTGACTACGCTACACCTGATGGTAAGTGTAGCGCAATCCAAGAGTAGTGTCGACCAACGATAACCAATGTGTCCATCGTAGGTCGGCAAGAACATTCCCTCCCCCTGCCAAAGGGCCAAGGGGGAGGGGAAGGAAAAAGGGATGGGAAAAGGGTTGGGATCAGGGGGCAAGCCCCCTGGGGAGAACCGGATATACACTGGCTGACCCTGGAACGCGACCCACACAAGGTGGGCCTCTATGGCAGGTTTTAGCACCAGTGTACGGTTGTTCCTATCCGGTCGGATACAAGTATCCTCCCGCCAGTAAATAATACCAGCCTTGTACATATTATACACGTCCCACTGCCGGGCCTTCTCTACCGAATGAGAGGGGTTAGGCCTTAGGCCACCACGCAAGCCTAAAGCGGGTTGGCAGACTTCACTTTTAACAATATGTATAAATTAGGTAAACTGAATACAAACAGACATTAGAGCTAAAGCCCTTAGCGATCCAAGAAGTCTTTATATATTTACTTTCGACGAAAATAAGTTCAAAGAAATTCTATTAGTGAAACAAGAACCTCACTGTCACAAGTGACAACAGTTGTACGAGACGTAAAAATGTCGCATGAATTTTTAAACTCATTGTGTTATTTGCAAATGGTCCGTAGTTGTCTTTTTAACCGAAATCAAAAAAGGAGGAGGTTGAAATAAAACCAGTAACCAACTACCAGACCTCAATACACCGTGAGCTCCTTCTGTGTAGACCGGACCATCATCAAACCTTAATAATCTTAAACTGAAGGTAGATAATGTAACGTTAACATTTTAGGACAACCTACATCTCAGTCCACACCGTGACCACGAAGCCTGAAAAGATTTGGAAACACTGGTACCAAAATTAAAATAAAAAGCCGCGATAAAATTCCGTTTAAATTAGTTTAATTTCAATGTGCAACATTCGCGTAAACATAAGAAATCATTAATATAAGGAGTAACTTATTTTATGTATGCACATCGATTTATCCACCAATTATACACCGACTAGGTTTTGCTCGCGGCTCCGCCCGCGTGATTTGCTTTTCCCGAGATAAAAGTAGCCTATGTCTTATTGTAATGTATAAGCTATATTATTGTAAAGTTTCATTAAAATCCGTTCTGTAGTTTTTACGTGAAAGAGTAACAAACATACATCCATCCATCCATCCATAATAACAAACTTATAATATTAGTAGGATATTATAGATAGGACTTTTCAGTGTTATTTCTTTGAAGCCGATTTTTTAGTTTAATTAAAATTTATTTATATACCAATCCATTCGTTGCCGCTTATTATAAAACTAGCTTTTTCTCGCGGCACCGCACGCGTGATCTGCTTTTTCCGGCATAAAAAGTAGCCTATGTTTATCAGGGATAACGTAGGATTCTAATGGTGGAAGAATTTTTCAAATCGGTACGGTCAGTAGTTTTTAAGTTAATTCGAATACATATAAAAATACAAATATTTCTTCTTTATAAATTATTGTTTACAATGAAATACTCTTAATCAACAATACATTTATTTGGATAACGCTTTGGAATCAAACAATTTGATTACCATAGCAACAATTTGATTACCATAGCAACGGAAGCCTTTTCCCCGATTTTGCAACATTTTTCACTGATGCTTCGCTCCTAATGGTTGCAGCGTGATGTTATATAGCCTAAAGCCTTCCTCGATAAATGGACTATCCAACACAAAAAGAATTTTTCAATTCGAACCAGTAGTTCCTGAGATTAGCGCGTTCAAACAAACAAACAATCAAACTCTACAGCTTTATAATATTAGTATAGAAGTATATTTCTTAAACACGCGCGAAATATTTTCACCGGATAATAGATCCTTAATGAAATTGAAAATGTTTGACCTTTTCATTGGACGCATTATCATGATTTAGGCACGTTTGTGTAAGTAATTCGACCCAAAAATCTATTTTTTAATAAAAACAAATATTATAATAACACCGATTCATCAAAATACATGTCACGCAGAAGTTAGGAGAAGTTTAATATATACAAATCGATTTATTGAAGTTATAGTGAATTCATTTCGCGTAATATTAAACTTTATTGAGAGCACATATTTTATGACTCAATTTACATTTTTTTATTTGGTCGAATGACGAGACAAGCAAGGCGCTCGCCTGATGGTAAGCGCCATGCCTGCCCATAAATAAAAGCAACACCACATATAACTTTGAATTATAAAGCACTGCATGGCACCGAACTGCGCTCGTCACCCTGAGACATAAGATGTTAAGTCTCACTGGCTTCAATGTCCTTCAAACCGAAATACAACAGTGCTTACACACTGTTGCTTGGCGGCAGAAATAGGCAAAGCGGTGGTACTAACCCAGACGGCCTATCCCAGACGGCCCTACGACCTTGTACACTTGTTTAGACTGCATAATTCGCGCACGGCTGGCACAAGATCACTAACGGCTCGCCTTTACCAGAAGGATCATCCAACGCGTGTGCGGAGTAGAAAAGACAGCATGCCCCAGAAAGGGGAGATTTGCATCAGGGACAAGGTACTGATTTATAACTTGTAGGGCGACCGAAGAGCTCGCGCAGTGGAGTGCAAACTGCTTGCAGACGCAATATCTGCGTGAGAGTCTCCTAAGATTAGGCCTCATATAAACGGAAGGTTCTTTGGGCCAAGGGAGGTGGTGGGTTTGTACTTAAAATCACGTTCAGTGTAATCGCTTTGCCGAGCAACAAAAAAATGTTTTGGTATATTTACTTTAGCGTAAATTGATTTTTACTCAGAAATTTGAAACGCTTGTGGCTTTGTTATTATAAAGACTGTTGATGGATGATCCCCGTTGTATGATTTGCGAATAAATTTGTAAGGTAAATATATATTCGAAAACGGTCGATCACTCTGACATGCTGATGTAAGCGTGTTGAATGTATGAAATTTAAGACGAATATTTTTATTGTATTTAATTTATCAAGATTAGACAGAAAAGATTTTGCTGGTGGTAGGATATTCATATCTGCCCGGATAGCGACTATCGTACACATGGTGTTAAAACCTGCCATAGTGGCCTATGCACTGTACTGTTTGTACTGATCACGTTCTAGGATTAGCCAGCGTATATCCAGTTCTCTCGAGGGGCTTGCAACATGTCTTGATGGTTAGTTAGGGCGTGTTTAAGCATACATCCTTGTATCCCTGTGCCAGCATCGGTCATCCGCCCATCCTGTTGAGGGCTCCTCGATTTGCTTCTTCCCTTTTTGATTTATTTATGATTCCGATGAATCGATAAACTCATTATTTTTCGGTGGTCGCTGAGTTTTTTGACTGCACTCCGCTCACCATCAGGTGTAGCGCAGTCACTTTGCTTTGCTCGGATAAAAAAAAATGATGACGATGAAAGAACAATACATTTTGATTTTTTCCTCGATTAAAAATTTAATTCATTTAAAACTATTTGTATTCCTAAATTACGTTTTCATACAAAACTTTTCAAACAAAACTCAACCCTTTTCATAACAATACGTTACATTAATTGTCGAGTTTACACAATAGTCTCACAGACCCTTACCTAAAACTTTAACTTAGCCTGGGGCATTCGGTGTCTGTAAAATTATGTTTTATATGAATTTTCGGGATGACCTGCCAACTGTAATGGGGTTACGGTGTATGAAACCCCCTCATAAAGACTTGCAACTGTCGCTTTAGGCGTAAAGGAGTTCTTCTTCTGTTTTATTTATGGCTTTTGCATTATTATGCATTTTGCCAGTTTCAAGTATAATTTATTCACAAGTTATTTTTACAAGAACTATGAAACACGGGTGCGGTCGATTTCAAGGTCTTGCCGGAGTTTTGGTGTTAACTCCTTTCAGTACGATGCTTAATTCACTTATTTCAATGTTTCCATACACTGTTCATCACCGTCAATGTTTATTGAACAAATACACACCACTTTTATACAACAAACACAACTTTAAACTAGTTTATGAAATAAATTAAAATAAGCGATGAACTACACTGTCAGAATTCCCGCCAAAATTCTCGTATAGGAGTTACAGTAGTGGCAGTTGTTTTTATTTGCTTAGATGATGAGCAGGTCACTTCCATGATGGTAAGTGCCACGCCTACCCATGCAAACGAGCAAATGGGTCACGTGATCACGCAGTAGGGCGAGTAGCCGACTGAGAAACGTGAGGCCGCGGGTTCGATCCCCGCACCAAGACATATATTTGTGAAATCCACAAATATGTATTTCAGGGTCACGGTTTTGTGAGACCGAAAGTCTCTCGTAGTTAGTGATACCCACGACACAAGACTAGTATCTTACTGTGGGATCAGGACTGTGTGTGTGACTGTTGGGTGTTATTATTATTATTTATTATTAAACATATAAATGGAATTCGAATAAACATCGTGAGGAAACCTGCATACCTGAGAAATAGATAATATTTTTCGAATGTATGAGTAATCTGCCAACCCGCATTAGGCCAGCGTGGTGGACTAAGGCCTAATCCCTCTCATTCAGTAGAGGCCGGTGCCCAGCAGTGGGACGTATATAATACAGGGCTGGTAAAATATATATAAAGGAATTGAGAAACCCGTCCTTTTGAAGTCGGTTAAACGTCAATGTAGACTACGCTTCTTATAAGGCGCAGAATACACACTTAAAGGCACAAAGCACGGCCATTAATAAGATTAGGGGCCGGCGACGCGACGTTCAAACTCATTACATGTTTCTAACGACACGGTTGCGCCTTAATTTCTGTCGTTTGTCGCCGGCAGTGTCGCGCGACATTGTCGGTAGGGCTGTGTCGTGTTACTTTAATAGTATAAAAAACTATTAAATACGTGTTGTATTACAAAAAGCGTGGGGTGCTTTTTAAGATATTATCAAAATGATAATCCTTCTACTCATATCTGTCAATAAAATATTTATATTTCGGAGCGGGCTGGGGTAGACGCATCACGGAGGATCATTTAACCACTCCGACATATAACTATTGACACCATGTACCGCACGCTTTTTTTTGCAATAAAATACATTTTATATCATACTTATAAAAATTTATTTAAAAATTTTTACATGGATTTTCTATAAAAACGTCTTTTTTAGATTTTTGAAGTGATAACTTCTTATGGGAGGGTGAACCGAAACGTTCCGTAACGCGAGCGCTCCATCGACCAGCCAGCGTTAGCCGACCTCCCTGAAACATCGATTATTTCGAAGTCCCAGGGGCGTCACACAGTGACCAGTCAGCTTGGACCGGACTTTCACCGGACTTCAACCGGACTTTGACCGGACTTCAACCGGACCTTGACCGGGCTATGACCGGAGTTTGACCGGTCTTTGGCCGGACTTAGACCGGACTTTGACCGGACTTAGACCGGACTTTGATCGGACTTCGACCGGTATTTGACCGGACTTCGACCGGACTTTGACCGGACTTTGACCGGACTTTGACCGGACTTTGACCGGACTTTGACCGGACTTTAACCGGACTTCGACCGGACTTTGACAGGACTTTGATAGGGCTTTGACCGGACTTTGACAGGACTTTGACCGGGCTTTGACCGGATCATGACAAGACTTTGACTGGACTTTAACCGGATTTTGGCAGGACTTTGACTGGTATTTGACCGGATTTTGACCGGGCTTTGACCGGATTTTGACAAGACTTTGACTGGACTTTAACCGGATTTTGGCAGGACTTTGACTGGTATTTGACCGGATTTTGACCGGGCTTTAACCGGACTTCGACCGGACTTTGATAGGGCTTTGACCGGATTTTGACAAACTTTGACAGGACTTTGACCGGATTTTGACAGGTTTTTGACCGGTATTTGACCGGATTTCGACTGGACTTTAAACGGACTTCGACCGGACATTGATAGGACTTTGACCGGATTTCGACAAGACTGACATTACTTTAACTGGACTTTAACTGGATTTTGGCAGGACTTTGACCGGTATTTGACCGGACTTTGACCGGATTTTGACCGAGCTTTAACCGGGCTTTGACCGGATTTTGACAAGACTTTGACTGGACTTTAACCGGATTTTGGCAGGACTTTGACTGGTATTTGACCGGATTTTGACCGGGCTTTAACCGGACTTTGATAGGGCTTTGACCGGAATTTGACCGGATTATGACAGGTTTTTGACCGGTATTTGACCGGATTTCGACTGGACTTTAAACGGACTTCGACCGGACATTGATAGGACTTCGACCGGGCTTTGACCGGAGTTCGACAAGACTGACATTACTTTAACTGGACTTTAACTGGATTTTGGCAGGACTTTGACCGGTATTTGACCGGGCTTTAACCGGACTTCGACCGGACTTTGATAGGGCTTTGACCGGAATTTGACAAACTTTGACAGGACTTTGACCGGATTTTGACAGGTTTTTGACCGGATTTCGACTGGACTTTAAACGGACTTCGACCGGACATTGATAGGACTTCGACCGGGCTTTGACCGGATTTCGACAAGACTAACATTACTTTGACTGGGCTCTAACCGGATTTCGGCAGGTTTTTGACCGGTATTTGACCGGATTTTTACTGGACTTTAACCGGACTTCGACCGGACTTTGATAGGACTTTGACCGGGCGTTGACCGGTTTTTGACAAGCCTGACATTACTTTGACTGGATTTTAACCGGATTTTGGCAGGACTTTGACTGGATTTTGACAGGTTTTTGACCGGTATTTGACCGGATTTCGACTGGACTTTAACCGGACTTCGACCGGACTTTGATAGGACTTTGACCGGATTTTGACAAGACTGACATTACTTTGACTGGACTTTAACCGGATTTTGGCAGGACTTTGACCGGTATTTGACCGGATTTCGTCTGGACTTTAACCGGACTTTGATAGTACTTTGACTGGTATTTGACCGGACTTTGACTGGACTTTGATCGGATTTTGACCGGACTTTACCCGGACTTCGACTGGACTTGTTTTTTTTTTATTACATAGATCGGCAAACGAGCAAGTGGGTCACCCGATGGTAAGTGATCTCCACCATATGTATGCCCACAATATCAGAAGAATTATGGGCGCGTTGCCGACCTTAAAGGAAAGGGAGAATTAGGGATTGGGAAGGGGAGGGGTATTTGGGCCTCCGGATATCTCACTCACCGAACGAAACGCAGCAGCAAGCCGCTACTTTACGTCGGTTTTCTGTGAGACAGTGGTAATGACCCGGTTGAGCCGGCCCAATCATGCTGTAGACAAAACTGTATACAGCGTGGCTCTACCACTCATAAACATCACACATCTTACATCTTTGATAGGGCTTTGACCGGGCGTTGACCGGATTTTGACCGGACTTTGACAGGACTTCGACCGGACTTTGACAGAAGTTTGACAGGGCTTCGACATGACTTTG
Source organism: Amorpha juglandis (assembly GCA_949126905.1). Lineage (NCBI taxonomy): Eukaryota > Metazoa > Arthropoda > Insecta > Lepidoptera > Sphingidae > Amorpha > Amorpha juglandis. The sequence continues at coordinate 14,719,505 of OX421381.1, read as the reverse complement.
ACCGGACTTCGTAACGTAACGCGTTACGGCGCCACTCTGGCTTCCCTTTCTCTCACGCATACGGTAGCAGTAGGCAAGCTCCTCCGCTCTCACCTTAACCCACATTAGTTTAAGTTATCACTTCTGTCGAGCGTCCCGAGACGCACACTTTTTTTTTAACTATTATTTATTTCTCATTAGTTAGATTTTTTAAAAATATTGAATTGTCATCGGTCCTTGATAAGTATGCCAAGTTTCGATTTAATCCGACGTTTTGGTGTAGGTCAAAATCATGTTCAAAGTTTCCGTTACAACGTAACATACTAACATACGTCTGAAGCTAATAAAAAAAATAAAAGCGTGTTAAGAAGACTGTGGTGTTAATTCTGTTACTACAGTATTGTATTTTGTTTAGTTGAAGTTTTGTGTTTTGTAATCTTAGTCCCTATTTTACAATCACCAAATAAACTTTAAAATAAAATATAAGACAGACAAAATTCATTATCATGTTTTAAATACAAAACGTCAAAGTACTTCGTACATTGTATTTGTAATATTTTCTGTTATCTGAGCACGGCAACGTGCGCTAAACCTGATGGTAAGCGTAATACAGTCCAAAAAACCAGCGACCACAGACAAACAATGAGTTTCGGTGGTAACAAGAGTCATGCCGGCCTGTATAAATCAAGGGGCCTGCGACAGGGCAGGCGGATGTCCGCTGCAGGCACAGTGATACAAGGATGTACCTCTATACTCGCACCAACCAACCATCAAGTCATTTCGCAAGCCCCTCGGAAGAACAGGATATACACTGACTGAACCTGGAACGCGATCCACATAAGGAGTGTGGATCACTATGGCAAGTTTTAACACCATCTGTACGGTGGTATTAATTGTTAATTATCACTTGCTTTAACGGTGAAGGAAACATCGTGAGGAAACCTGTATACCTGAGAACTCGATAAGATTTTTCGAAGGTATGTGAAGTCTACCAACCCGCATTAGGCCAGCGTCGTGGACTAAGGCCTAACCCCTCTCACTCAGTAGAGGAGGCCCGTGTCCATCAGTGGGACATGTATAATACAGGACCAGTAAAAAACAAATTGAACTTCCAACCCTAAAACTCAGCCTTGGATACAAGGAACTGATTACAATTTGTATAATGTGCGCTCATAAAATTTTACACAATTTTAATAACGCGTGAAATTGTCTGAGATGCTTAGTGCCGATTGTTTGAGTCTTGTCTGCGTTTGATGCCTAGTTTAAAGCCTAATTGAGACGTCGGAGATGTGAAGCTTGTTTTGAACGCGACCAAGTCGCGGAGACCGCGACAGGTGTCCCTAGTCAAACGATAGTCACAGCTGGTGGTAGGATAGCAACCACCGTATACATGGTGTTGAAATCTGCCATCGTGACCCACGCAACATGTGTGGGTCGCGTTCCAGGATCAGCCAGTGTATATCCGGTTTTCCCGAGGGGCTTGCGATAGAACTTGATGGTTATTTGGAGCGGGTACATCCTTGTATCACTGTACCTGCATCTGTCCTGTTACAGGCCTCTCGTTTGCTTCTTCCCTCTACGAAGAGGGAAGAAGCGTTTATACAGGCTGGCATGACTGGTGACCACCGATAAACTCATTGTTTGTCGATGGTTGTTAATTTTTTGGACTGCACTACGCTTACCATCAGGTGAAGTGCAGTTACTTTGACGTGCTCGGATAAAAAAACTCAGGTTTAGTGTGGTCACTTTGCTTTGCCATGTCTGGTAGTAAATAAAATTTGTGCTAAAACATTTAAATAAGAATATTTTCTACTGTCGTGTTGCCGTATTGACGTGTATATTCTTTTATCATTGTGTTGCTGTCTACCCGCCCCCTGCGTTATCAATGCTCCGCCCAGGAACATTATTCGGCAGGACACATCTATGGTGGTTTTTTGTAGTAAAGGCGGGCAATTGAACGAGTGTTTCACTTGATGGTAAGTGATCTCCACCGCTTATGTACTCCCACAATACCAGAAGAATCATGGGCGCGTTGCCGACCTTAAAGGAAAGGGATAATTGGGGATTCGGAAGGGGATTTGGGCTTCTGGATATCTCACTCACCGTACGAAACGCAGCAGCAAGCCGCTATTTTACATCGGTTATCTGTGAGACAGTGGTAACGACCCGACCAAGCCGGCCTATTCATGCTGTAGACAAAAGTGTCCACAGCGTGGCTCTATCACTCAAAAATATACATCAATGGTTATAATATGGCGCGAGAAACTCAAAAAGGACCAACAATAAAACAAAAGTATTACAATATAAAAATTTGTTTACAGACAGATACTTGTCAGTTCGTGCCCGCAGCTTTATGAAACCCGAAACATCATTAAAATATGTTAATTTGCTTTGCTTTACGAAAACAAAATACTCTGTGTAAAATGTAGAAAGAGCGTTGAGGGTTCTAGAATTTATTCTATTTAAAATATTTGTTTTAATGTTGTGACCAAGGATAAATCGCAAAAAATATTTTGGGTTCCGAGATAACTTTGAGATGTTAACTAACTCAATCGGTACGGTTGGCAGAAGTGTTTATAAGTGGTACAACCACGCTGTAGACAGTTTTGTCTACAGCATGAAATTGATCGGGTTGTTATCACTGCCTCACAGAAAATCGACATCAAGTATTTTTTTTTATTTGAGCACGGTAAAGTGACTGTATGTGAATTTATCGATGGTTACTGGAATTATGCCGGCTTGTATATATGCTTCTTTATACTCTGAAGAGGGAAGAAACAAATCGAGAGGCCTGCAACAGGACAGGCGGATGACCAATATAGGTTCAGGGATACAAGGATGTATTATACCCGCCGTAACCAACCATCAAGACATGTCGTGAGCCCCTCGAGAGAACCAGATATATCCACATTATAATCCTTGGATTATTCAAGGACACCCCGTGGCCGCACATGCGCCGAAGAAGGTCACCGCGAGGTTTTTAGTTGGTATTTGTCGTCATAGGGTGTACATAGTGTAGGGACTCGGCCCAGCGGTCGCCCGGATGTTTTCCATCTCTCCCGGGCGGCTCAACGCTGAGTCGTAAGGCCGGCAGAGCCCAACATAACCGTCCTGCCTCCCCCGGAGCGGGGCGATAGTCATAAAACGCTTTTCCCCGCGACAAAAATAAAATGGTGTTTATTGAAATGAAAGAAATGAAAGCATTTATTAATCATGTAGGCAATTGAAATAGCGCTTATGACAAGTCAGTACAAAAGTAAAAGAAACTTAAACTTAGAAACTTTTATTACATAGAAATCAGTATCAATATTTATTTTATTTTTTTTATTTTATTGTGTTCCTTCTGTTTATGGACAGGTGTGGAGTTTACCATCAGGCGTCATAAAAAAAAACGACCCTTCAGCAAATTATATCCCAAATTAACTAGAAAGTTTCAATTTTATATCATTTAATTATGAATGGAACAGTATTAAACATGTAATATTTGTCTTAATTAGCCTATACAGTTTGAAATAGGCCCAATTAAACATTTCAAATTAATTAACTTACGGGACCCTAAAAACTAACAGTCCTAAACGGATTTTAAAAGGGACTGAAACAACAAATTAGGCGTGTTCGTGTCTGCGACGGAGTTTGGGGACAAAAACTGGGTTTGTGGGTGTTACAAATGTCAAATTGACATTTCGTAGGGTGAAAGGTGAGATAAGATGCTATTCGTGTATTAGGGATTTTGTGGGTAAGGATGTGTGAGATATTTGGACACTACGCACTTACGCCTGAAGTCCCCTAAGGGGTAGGCAGGGGTGTAACCAGTAGATGCATCCACATTTCACCTAGCTTATTTCCGTTCCATGATGTGATTGCGGCGAGTCTATCGCGCATAGGCACAATGGCAGCCTCTAAGAATCAAGGAAAGAGCTATGTTTTTTGTCGATCAATTAATAGTTATAAATACAGTCAATAGTCACACAATACGCCTGACCTCGCAGTAATTTATTTTATTTATTTAATTGAATGACGAGACGAGCGAGTCGCTCGCCTGATGGTAATATATTTTACACAGATTTAGGTTTTGAAATATACAAAATATTTTTGTCATCCAAAATCCCGAAATCATGTTTCATCGCCCTCAAACCATTCAAAGAGGTTAAAAGACTTTCTTTAGGAAATGGAATTGCAATGATTAATTGTCGTTTTGTGCCGAAGACGCTTTGCTTAGAAAAGGTTGGGTTTAATAGACTTATATAAAAAAGCGGTAATGCCTTTAACTGTTCATGTAACATTTTTCTTTTTTTATTTTATTCGACCACGGCAAAGTGACTGCACTACACCTGATGGTAAGCGTAGTGCAGTCCAAAAAATTAACAACCATCGACAAACAATGAGTTTATCGGTGGTCACCAGTGTCATGCCGGCCTGTATAAATGCTTCTTCCCTCTTCGGAGAGGGCCTGCGACAGGACAAGCGGTTGACCGATGCAGGTACAGTGATACAAGGATGTACCCCTATACCCGACACAATCAACCATCAAGTCATGTTGCAAGCCCCTCGAGAGAACCGGATATACACTGGCTGATCCTGGAACGCGATCCACACAAGTGGTGTGGATCACTATGGTAGATTTTAACACCATGTGTATGGTGGTCGCTATCCGGGCGGATATGAATATCCCACCACCGGTTTTTATTTTTGAGTCACCTAGTTTGCTTGGCGGTTTCGTGCTAATAACAGAAAAAATATAATTGTTTTCTTCTTGTAGCACCAATAAATGTTTTTTCTTTCTTATCTCTTTTCTTTGATTGCTCGACCTGGGAATCGACCCAGGCCCACGCTTCTCAGTCTTAGTACGGTGCCCCTACTCACTAGAGTAATGAGGGGATCCTATTAGTTTTTTGATGTAATATTCTACTTTATCATAATTATCTCCGAGTACACGAACCTCTTTTGTACATTTTTCCCAGATTGTATGAATAATAGACGAAATAATTATATTTTTGAACTTTTTTCCAAACTCGTTTGTTACAAAGAGATGTGTGGGTGACGTCGCGTCGCTTCGGGTTACAAATTAAACACAACTCCCTTTGTGCGAACGTGGAATTACATTGCAAACATCGTATAAAAAATGTCATCCTGATTTATATATTGAAATATATTATAATAAAAAATAGCCATTTCATAATGCCGCCAAGCAAGTTGGTCACTTAGTGATAGGTCCCTCATATGCGAGAGACCGTCTGGGTTGGTACCTTTTGGTTGGTGGCTTTGTCTATTTCTGCCGCTAAGCAACAGTGTGTAAGCACATTTGTTTCGGTTTGAAGGACATTGAAGTCAGTAAAATTAGTGGGTATTATGAGTCTTAACATCTTACGTCTCGGGGTGACGAGCGCAGTTCAGTGCCATGCAGTGTTTTATACCATCAGGCGAGCGCCTTGCTCGTCTCGTCATTTAAACAAAAAAAAAAGAAACTTGATGTTAACTCCACCGCCCTCAAACACCCATAATTCTAGACAAATATTGATGCAGATTTTAAACGACGGGAATAGGGACCTGAATTATTTCAAGACTTCTAGAGATTTCTAGAATTTAGCAAAATGAAATTAATATCCCAATTTTTACTTGATGTGGGTTGAAATGTTATTGCATATTTTCATCCATTTAGCCTTCATGATCAAGGAGTGGACTGAGGTGAAGGTTGTGACGCAAAGTCAATGTTACATTGCATACCTTCACTTGAAAATTATTATTTTAGAGTGGTAGAGCCACGCTGTAGACAGTTTTGTCTACAGCATGAATGGACTGGCTCGACCGGGTCGTTACCACTGTCTCACAGAAAACCAACGTAAAGTAGCGGCTTGCTGCTGCGTTTCGTACGGTGAATGAGATATCCGGAAGCCCAAATCCCCTCCCCTTCCCAATCCCTAATTATCCCTTTCCTTTAAGGTCATCAACGCGCCCATGATTCTTCTGGTGGTGGGCGTACATGGGCGGTGGAGATCACTTACCATCAGGTGACCCACTTGCTCGTTTGCCAAAATGATTAAAAAGAAATTTAATGATCCCATCATCGCAGAAACGTCGGGTCCAAAAATAAAATAAAATGCAATAAAATTCGTTTAATATAGTTTTATTTCAAGACCAGATAATATTATTAAACGCACGAAGCGGTAATATTCGATTAGGGTCACCGCTTTATCATCCAAAACATAGGAATTAATAACTGAGCGTGGTAATTTCCCTTGTTTATGACAAACCTAAGTTTAGGATAATTGCTTCGGAGTTAAACTGCGGTGAAGCGGTTCTCCTGCAGATATTCAATAGGCCTGCAAACTAAGTTTTATTATTGAGAAGGTAATATCAGCCCAGTCTACTTAGCAAGAGCCTAAAATATTTCTTTTTTATATTTGAATGACGAGATGAGCAAGGCGCACGCCTGATGGTAAAAAGAAGCAACACCACAAAGAACTTTGAATGACAAAGCGCTGCATGGCACTGAACTACTATGGTCATTCCGAGACATAAGATTTTAAGTCTTATAATGCCCAGTAATTTCACTGGCTTCAATGTCCTTCAAACCGAAACACAACCGTGCTTACACACTGTTGATTGGCGGCAGAAATAGACAAAGCAGTGGCACCAACCCAGACGGCCTCTCGCATACTAGGAACCATTTTATACCATTGTCTCTCATACGCCAATTGATACCTTTTACCAAATAGCTTGGGTATAATAAATAAATAAATGAAACACAACACTTATTTTCACATGTTTATTGAACAATATTTCAAATTTGCTTGTATTGTTCCTTGTATATTCATAATATAGAATGCTATACAACAAGATATTTGTAAGCCCTGTTTATTCACTGTGTAAGCCTTATCCTAGATCATTGCTTGCGTATACTATATTTAAACAAACATATGAGGCAAGAGACCGATTCATCATACAGTGTTTTTTTGATAATCATATGATATGCAACTGCCTTAAAGAACCTGTCTGCCTTAACTGGACACCTATTCTATAAATACGTCTCTTCAAAAATTAAAAAAACAAAAGTATTCCGTAATTTAAAAAATTATCCATCACATCTGAATGGCTTTTGATTGGTTATTTTTTGATTTACAAAATTCTTTCGATAATTGATTTTGGGTAACGTTAATTACTGACTAAATCAAATCGAATACCCTATTAAAACATGGAAATTTAAAATTGATGGTCATTGTTTTTTTTGGATTGCACTGCGCTTACCATCAGGTGTAGTGCAGATAAAAGAAAACATTACAATGTATTTAATATCAGGTCCAGTGTACCTATTTTTAAAGTACTGTGATTTAATACCATTATAAATATTGTTTATACTTCAAAGATTGGGAAGAAATAGAAATAAGTATCAAAAACAAAAAAAATATTTTTGGTTTTGACTACCAAATACTGGCTGAGTTGTGACTGTTTTTGGAATTTTTAAATAATGCTTTCATTCCTTCTTTCTTCTTGGCATCATCCTCGCTTAGTTATCTAAGTTTTTTTCTTTGTAACTGTAAGATGAATCGATCTGTGATAAAATATATAATGTAACAATAAAATGAAATATAAAATATTTGTATTTGAAAACATTATGGTGTATTATTTTAGTTAATTATGACAGAATAATCATCGCAATCGGACGCTTTTCATACATTTTTATAATTTTTGACGTGTTTATAAAAATATAAAAAGTTTTACTATGACACAGAGTAGACATGTTTTTAAACAAAAAAAAAAATATATATAGTAATATCTTACTAAGAATACAATTAATTTAATTTTTCCATAGAATAATTTAAGTGTATCATCAGTTTTTTATAATTCATGTTTTTTATTCTAGTTCTGATGGTTAGGTACACTTTTTTTTTATAAATAAATGAAAAAAGCTTGAAAAAGAAACGGACGTAAGCGAGATTTGGCAATTTTTCATCATTCATCTCTGCTGGTTAAAGGTACCTAAAACATCTTTGTAACTGACTAGACATTCATGTATACGGTGAAAAACCTAACAGAGTAGCTCGTTCCAGCTAGGCTTAGTCTGTAATATACCTAGGCCGGCAATATACTTCAGTTCACTTCTATAATATACTTCAGGCCGGTAATTTTTCAACCATTGAGGGACAGCGGTCGATATAGTATTTGAACTGAACTACTATCAAACGCAGTCACTTGGCCAGGGTAATAGCAAAAAACCCTTACCACCCTTACGTCAAAAAGCCACTGACCCACTAACAACAGATTCATAATAAATTTTAACTACAGACATACTTGTTAAGGCTCGGGCAGGAGTCATAAATTATTTGGAAGGAGTCGACTGCGCAGTCCCTTCGCCAGACCCCGTGAAATTATGTACTTGTTCATTTTATGCCGGATTGTGATTTTATGAACCTTATGAGTTTGAGGAGTGGATTTAGAAGTCAATGCTGAGGATGATTAGAACCGGAGGTAGTTCTTTTTTTATTTGATTGAATGACGAGACATAAACAGAAGCAACACCGCACAGAACGTTGAATTACAAAGCACTGCATGACATTGAATTGCGCTCGTCACCCCGAGACATAAGACGTTAAGTCTCATAATGCCCAGTAATTTCACTGGCTTCAATTTCCTTCAAACTGAAACACAACAGTGCTTACACACTGTTGCTTGACGGCAGAAATAGACAAAACTGTGGTACTAACCCAGACGGCCTCTCGTATAAGAGGGACCTACCACCATGTCAAAGTTACAGTATATGTAAAAAGTTTCGATAATACGTATGAAGTTTTTAAAGTGAATGTTGTTATTGATAACAAAATTCTGTGAACACATAAATAGGCCGGTTCCACCGGGTCGTTACCACTGTCTAAACCGACGTAAAGTAGCGACTTGCTGCGTTGCGTACGGTGAGTGAGCGCTACGGAGGGGCAAACGCCCCTCCCCTTTCCTTTTTCTTAATTATCCATTTTATTTAAAGTTGGTAACAAATTGCGCAGATATTATGGGTGGTGGAGATAATTTATTATCAGATGACCCACTTACTCATATCGGCTCCGTCATAAAAAGTTGACCTTTATAAAGACAATGTTTTTATTGATAACAAAATTCACTGAATATATAATAAAGCCCACGCTTTTATCCCCAATGGAACAAGGGGTCCAATTAGTACACCCACGATACGCCGAGCTTATGATGTGACAAGGGATGAGCCATTTTCAATCTCGAACACTCATCTCTTTTAATTGATAAACTTGACGTAAAATATATTATTTAACAATTATTGTTTTTTGTAAAAAAACTTTTTTTTATTTAATTGAATGACGGGACGAGCTCTCGAGCACTCATCTCTTTTAATTGATAAACTTCTGATAATCCCCAAATATTTGTTTCGGGGTCTGGGTGTTGTGAGACCGAAAGTCTCTCGTAGTTCCTGATACCCACGATACAAGACTCGTATCTTACTGTGGGGTCAGGACTATGTGTGTGACTGTTGGGTGTATTTATTTTAACTTTCAATTACAAAATACTGGATGGCACTGAACTGCGCTCGTCACCCCGAGACATAAGTCTGTTCAGAGCCATGCAGTGCTTTGTGATCCAAAATTTTGTGTGGTGTTGCTTCTGCTTATAGGCAGATGTAGGTAGCATTTACCATCAAGCGAGCGCCTTGCTCGTCTCGTCATCAATCAAATAAAAAAAAAGTAACTTATCCACATTCAATCTGTAAAATAACATTATAATACATGTACTAATTTAACACGATAAGTAGAACACACTTTATTCCAACAATTTTATTCATAAATATTGCAAATAAAACCTACTTTTCAATGGAAACTGGATGAATATGGTTATTTCTAGTTTTGAAAGCGTATTGGCACTCCAGAGCGTCAAGTCCGGCTTCATAATGGGGCTGCATCAAAATTTCAATACATTCGAGTTTTCATTCCGCGCTGACGTCAGACGGTCTTTACGTCACCGCGCTATACTAGTAGACCGGTGATTATCCGGTTGAAAATGCTAAAAATAGAAACAAATTTATAGTAGAATCAAACCCATTGTAAAAGGAAGAGAATACAACAAAATGGATAGGAAAAATAAATTACCGGCGATCTGAGGTCGGGAAGTGGGAAGGGGGGGATTTTGAGGGTAAAAAACGGTTTATCTCGATTTCCGGAAAAACTACAAGTCCTATGGAAAAAAGTTAAATCGCAAAGTTGTAGGTAATAAAAAGATCTACAACTTTTGTATACACACTCTCTTCACATAACCTCAAAATATATGTGAAAAATTCAAATAACCAAGTTTTTTGTTTTTATTTTTATCTATTATAATAAATCATTTTTTTTCACGAATTTTTTTTTTAAATTATATGCGTAGATGCCTCTTTATTGTTATTTTGATATAACTTATATACCTGAGTGATCTACGGAAAATTTTAGCCCATCATAAAGAAGTGGGGAAGGGGCTAGGTGGGTCTGGGCCTTACTACCTGTTATTTAGTAGTTCGTTTCTTTACATTTTCTGAGCACATTTACCATAGTAATGTATATATTTTTTTACACCATCAGAAAGTAGAGAATTTGATGAACAAGAAACCAACAGACTTTTTTAAAAAAGCTCATATTTTGACGTGAGAATTTTCGTTTGAAAATTAGGCTGCTTTTTCGATATTAAGTCAAAATAAGGTGCAAAAATAAATATTTTAAATCAAAAAAACTACAGTGTATTTGGGATACAAAAAGGTAAGTTTTCACCAAATTTCGTGTAAAAAAATGATTTATTATAATAGATAAAAATAAAAACAAAAAACTTGGTTATTTGAATTTTTCACATATATTTTGAGGTTATGTGAAGAGAGTGTGTATACAAAAGTTGTAGATCTTTTTATTACCTACAACTTTGCGATTTAACTTTTTTCCATAGGACTTGTAGTTTTTCCGGAAATCGAGATAAACCGTTTTTTACCCTTAAAAGCCCCCCCCCTTCCCACTTCCCGACCTCAGATCGCCGTTAATTTATTTTTCCTATCAATTTTGTTGTATTCTCTTCCTTTTACAATGGGTTTCATTCTACTATAATTTATTTATGTTTCAAATTGGAAAATCATCGGTCTATAGTTGAATGTTCGCATTTAGATGTAAATATTTTGATAACATAGACCGGCAATCGAGCAAGTGGGTCACTTTATAATTGATCTCCACCGCCTATGTACGCTCATAATACTATAAGAATCAAAGGCGCATTGCCGACCTTAGAGGGAAGGGAGAATTAAAGGATTTGGAAGGGGAGGGGGATTTGGGCCTGCGGATATCTCACACCTTATGAAACGTAATAGCAAGCCACTACTTTATGTCGGTTTTCCGTTAGACAGTAATAGTTGCTTCTTCTCTCTCCGAAGAGGGAAGAAGCATTTATACAGGGCTGCATGACTCTGGTGACCATCGATAATCATTGTTTGTCGGTGGTTTTTTGGACTGCACTATGCTTACCATCAGGTGTAGTACAGTCACTTTGCCGTGCTCGGATAAAAAAATACCAGATTAAGCACAAATTAAACAGTATAAACACGTCAAAATTATTGTTTACAACTTCTACTAAACATTAAATCTAAAATTATGTACAAATATATTTTTTATCGAACAAAATCGTGCTATCTATACATAATGCATTTGATGCGCGTAGTTCTATATCCGACACATACAATAGAAAAAACAAAACGATATGGCTAAGACGTGAAATGATTTTACACAATTGTATAAATTTATGTAAAACATTTAAGGGTCCCGTGAATTTAGACATATTATATTATATATATTTTAAATAGGTAGAAATATTTAAATATGCCCTTAGGTAATGAATACACTTCATAATTTTTTAGCAGTGGTGATCGTTGACAATTTATTTAAGTAAATATACATGTTTATAAATATATGATGATGGATTTCATAATTAGACCTACTTGCGCAAACAGGAACCAACCCACAGCAAGTTCAAATGAAGATATTGAGTTTGTTTTGCTAAATTCATTAATTTAAATTGACTTTAATACCGTATACTTTTGTAAAATCGTACGTGGAATATATTTTATTCCCGATTTTCCAAAAAAAGAAACTATGAGTTAAAATTAGTTTAAATTATTGAATTTAGTAAAACAAAATAAGTATTCCCATTTAAACTGGCTGTGGGTTAATTCCTTTTTGCATAACTAGGTCCAATTTCTAATGAATAAACTTTACGCCTGAGATTTTCGAGTCCAAAAATCTGTAATGTCTTAAATGTATGATATTATTATAACAAATTTAAGATGTAAATTGTAATGAGTACTAATTATTTTCTTGCCATCAAACTTAGAATGCTGGTGGTAGAGGATTCATATCCGCCCGGATAGCGACCACCGTACACATGGTGTTAAAACCTGCCATAGTGACCCATACAACTTGTGTGGATCGCGTTCCAGAATCGGCTATAGTGTATATTATCTGATTCTCCGGAGGGGCTTGCGATAGGACTTGATGGTTGGTTGGGGCGAGTATAGGGGTACGTCATTGTATCCCTGTACCTGCATAGGTCAACCGCCTGTCCTGTCGCAGGTTCCTCGATTAGCTTCTTCCCTCTTCGTAGTGTGAAGAAACATATTGGTGACCATATACACTCATTGTTTGTCGGTGATCGTTTTTTAGACTGCACTGCGCTTAACATCGGTGTAGTGCAGGCACTTTGCCGTGCATATAAGAAAATAAATCAAAATATCAATTTTAGGCTTGGATGTATGTATGGCCTGAACATATTTAAATATTTCTACATCTTAAATAATTAATTTTAGAAATTCCAATTACGTTGCCAAGCAACTTTACACTTAAACAAACAGTGATATTCACGACTTTTGACAGACAATGACGATACGCGGACAATGACGTCATCACCTAAAGATCGTCAATCGCTTCGCATTACACTCAAAATCGACATAAAAAAACGGCGAATACATATTAAATATTTCCTTGTTAATCTATCTACCCTTATCATATTTATATACATTTACAAGTATATAACATCAAGAATGAAAGAACGTGCTGATGATATGTGTCTAGTGTTAACTGTAACGATATATAAAATTATTAACGCTACATTACTTGTTATATACAATGGCACGGTAATGAAGGCTCGAATTGAAAATTTCCTCTAGACACTAGAACGTCAATTTACGCAATTTACCGGATTCACGGCGGGAAACAATGCGGCTCATCTGATTTGATGGGTTTATACGTAGGAAATGTTCAAAATTCATGCCCCCATTAACCCTAATTACTTATTAGCGGTGTGACTACTGTCTGATTTGTCTGAGGCTGATTAAATATTGTTATTTGATTGCATGCGTAGTTTCTGATTGATCAAGTTTATTGTAATTTGGTATTATGATTTTGTATGATTACGTGGGATTAATAGTGAATAGAGAGCTCGTTATATAGGCCGGATTGCACTATAATAGCAGTTATAGTTAAGGTTTATGTCAAATTTGACGATAACAGTAATGCAGACTTTAACATTGACTGCGGAATGTGTTGCACCATCGTATTCCAATACAACTAGATTCCTCGATTAATTCTAGAAACAGAGACATCACATTATTTTGGAGTACAGACGCTTAAGGGCCGGCGCTCATAGACGGCATGGCACGGCATGGCATGGCAAAGGATTTTATTACTAATCAAGTTATATTGAATCTTATTGCCACGAGTTTAGAATTCACGTTACTTTATTTCAATACCACAGTGCCGCGAAATGACGCGACGTGCCGCGGGATGCTATGGCATGACACGACGCGCCGCGGGATGCTCCGGCCAGACGTGTCATGCCGTTTCATTCCACGGATTGCCGCGGTGCGCGAGAGAGAGAGAGTGGCTGGGCATTCAGCAGGATGCCACGGCATGCCACGGGATGCCGCGGGATGCCGCAGCATGACCTGCCGTGTCATGCCGTCAGTGGGCGCCGGCCCTTAGGAGATATATCAGTTTGGAGGTTATAATTGAACCATTTGACAGCTATCTAACTTTAACAGTAGCTTTAACTAGTGAATGTTTAGCGGTTTCGGTTAACAGCTAAAGTTATGATGTCATCTAACATTAATTGTCAAATGGTGCAACAAATTTTTTGCTTAACCAGTACTTTAACATATTTGTCATTGCTAAAGTAAGTTGATGCAATCCAGTCTTAATCTATAAAGTCTCTTTAACAAGATTACGTGTTTCGAAACCTGACACACTTTTCCTACTATACCCATTACGTAGGTCTTTAAACAGGTGAGAGGACTTGGATAATAGACCATCAAAGTATCGTAAAGTAATTAGGACACGTGTTACGTTCCTATTCCAAAGGTCGTGAAACATTTCCTGCGTCTTTCTGATATCCTAGTACTTTTTACTTAATCAACCGTGACAAACAAGTCAGTACCACACCCTTTTTACTAATGGACTGCGTACATTGATTATGATATAAACCTGGTCATTAATGACATATTATAATTATAATTATTATCCCCTCCGACTTTTAAAATATTTGGTAAAAATAAACATCAAATAAATTGACTATAGAGATTCTTGAATAACGTTTTTAATATTATATTAATAAAGTTTGGTAAAAATAGAATTTATTCGAAAAGAACCATGAGATTTTAAAATCACTGGCTGGTTTATATTTTTTAAATGGAATATAGACTATGAAAGTCTATTTCATTAATTAGGATGGAGAAAAAATTCTAAAATAAAAATACTTTTATGCAAAGACATCGGAGCGGTCCTTACAGCAAATTGTGATACTATATCTAACATAATGTGATATATAAAATATTTATAATAAGTGCTTAAAACACTTACCTATCTTAGTTCTATCACGGCCTTCAGTGATCTTATCCAATTTTAGGTTACCATAGTCTGGAAGGCAGGGGACTTTTTACTTCGATAAAGTTTATTAATGCTATATTTTCTTGCTTAATAAATATAAATCAATTAGTATTCTGAGAATCGGTTGGGACAATGAAACTTTTGAATGATCTTTATGTTTTGATGCAATTAGTTTAAGTTTAAAAGATGTTACAATGATATTTTACCATATTGATATGTATAGGTTTTTGTTGCATATTCACACTAGGAATTTAAATTCTTTCAGTTTAATACGTGTTTCAGAGTATAGAAAAATAATTTCTATACTCTAAATAAGTATATTTAAGTTACATACATAACTTACTAAACATCTTCACAACTTTTTAAAATTAAAAAGGTTTAAATACACGTTGTTTCGCAAAATGTAAGTAATTTAAATAAAAATTGTCACTCAACATTTTTGTTCCTCATTTTACAAAAGGTCACCTATCTTCCAGACTATCCCGTTCACAATACATAAGATAAGTATATAGTATTTGACGTTGCACAAGCGAAATATTCTGCAACAACATTACTCACAGATGAATAAAGAGAGCGATGTAATAGATATTTTTTTTCTAAATTCTCACTTACTCTATTGGTCTGTTTTAAGCATACATTAACGTTATGTAGATGCCGACGATTTTCGTTTCTCTATTTTTGTATCCCTCAGTTTGGTTTCGTCAAGAGATTCGTTTTTATGATCTCTGAGCAAAGGGGTTCTTGCGTCTGTTTTCTCCTCAATCTTTTGTATGTATCTCTCATTTCTATAATTATTTACTCTTACTGTATTATCGCTGTCTACCGACTCCTGACGGCTTGAAGATTTGCTGCCACTCTCACTTTGCTTGTCTTCTGCTTTCTCGTTATGGAAGGCCATGTTATCGAAGCACTGGGCTGGAACTATGTTCACCGACTTCATCATGGGTAGTGCTATGGCTAGAGCTGGTGACATATCACGAGGACTCGGAGACAACCGCGTGGTCACTGAGAGATCTACGCCTGGCATCAAACTCGCAACTGTTGGGGGTAACACAGTTTGTATTAGTTGAAAAGCTTTTGTAGTATTTTATGTTACACTTTTTGAGATAGTACGTTATTTGACATACATGCAGTTAGCGTACTTATAATAAACACCTATAGTTTTGACAAAAAAATACTCCTGTTATTGATAAAACGTTTTTTTTTAATTTTTTTTTTATTGCCTTGATAGGCAGACGAGCAAGCGGCCCGCCTGATGGTAAGCGGTCACCGCCGCTCATGGACATCGGCAATGCCAGGGGCACAGCCAAGCCGCTGCCTACCACTTACTTCACGTACTTCTGAGGCTATTTTTGGATATTGTGAAGTCAATGCCATTCTCACACTTTAAGTTAAGATATAATCCTATACTCCAATGAACAATAAAGTTACAAGAAAATTAAAAATAGTATTAAATAAAAACACATAGACAATTAAAACAGATAAAGGAACAGGCAGAAGCAATAAGATAAAGAAAGGGATAATAAGAGTAAAAATATTAACAACTAGAATGCAGTTCACAATACAGACATTAAAGACAATGAGGCATTATAGTTTAGTGGTTGTTAGTGTTTATATAAAATAGTGTACCGCTGTGTTGACTTGTAATGTGACTTGATTTATACTTGTATGATTTGGATATTTAACTGGTGTGTAATGGTTACCTGTAAATAAATGAAATGTATCTACACATCTTGCATAACAAATTACTCGTATTATTACAACTTGTCCTAATCTCGACCTTTTGCATTTTAATTTCACTTACATATTAAATGGAAAGCGTCGAGATTAAGCTATAATTCACTGTATGATTCTATTAATTAAAAAGTAAAAACCACATGATCACATTTTAATAGTAAAACCTTCACTAGAAAAATTAGACGTAAAATAAATGCAGGACATAAAAAAAGAGATTAAATCTACGACAACAACAATTCTGGATGATGCAGCGAAGCAATACCGAGGATTATAGGAACTGGGAGTCGAACCTCTGGTTTTATATCGAAGCATCGGGGACCTAATGCGACGGCTTGAAGACTTGTGCATATGTTAGTGATGATATAAGAATGTAGCATTCCTGTAAGCTAAGTCCAGTGTGTGCAGGCGATATATAAAGCCCTTTCGCAGACCCATTCGCCGCCATTATGATGATATTCTAAAGCATGTTTAAATTTTTTCTTTTGCAGTTGTTTGGTGTGGTTTGGATCATAGCCTCAAGCTCGCTACGATCGCCATCTGTGGAGGATTACATTGCGTAAGCTACTGTTAGGTCTGTGAGTACCTAGTTTATATTAGTCTTTAATTTTATAAAAACATTTTCAGCAGATAAATTTTGTATTTTTCACGTCAACGAAACAAATGCTGATCTGCATAGTGCATAATATTGTTTTTACCGTTACTTATTAGTATTACTTATGTCTTCAGATTAAAAACATAACATTTCAGTACTGCATTCCCAAACAATAGTATACAACTTTCATTGTTACCTTTGTGTTATTTCATTCTTTTCTCTGCTAAAAATGTCCTATTCATCCACACCTAAATCAAATGCATTGTTATATGGATCGTCAGTTATATTGTTAGTTTATTATACACTGTCATAGTGGTATCGGTGTGTTTACGTCTAGTCGTGATTGTTGCCAATTCAATCAATGGTTACATATTTTGCTTATATCTACGCCGTGGTATCATACATCCAAAGTGCTCACAACTACAAGTGTCGTTATACTTTGAAGACTAATTTTATTTGGTTCTTACATCGAATAATTACACTTTTATTGATTGAAAGTTAAAAGTATAATCGACATTCTAAACACAATAATAGATTTTTGTAATCTATCTATTTGTATATTTTAAGAATACTCGATCATAGTTTCAGCGAGAGAAAGCTTTTAACAGCTAACATTTTTGGTACAGTTGAATCAGGGCGGATACAACTCAATTTAGTTTCTTTGTAAAGTGTTCCGTTTTGAAATAATAAATTCATTTCAAAATATTTTGAATTATTAATTTGAAGCTGGCTATTGGTAATTGTTTAATTAAGATATGTATTTTATGATTTATTCATAAAATTAGTCCTTAAAGTATGACCATGTTTTTTAATACAGCATACTGTACATTTGTCAATGCTTTCATGGACTCTTCGCAATTGTCCATGAATGATTTTAACAAAAATTAAAATATTATCAAAGACAAAACTATTCTCATAACCCGATACGGTCTTTATTTTACTGCCATGAATAATTTGATCTACTTCGCTATACTTATTAAGGGCTTCATTTTTAATTATGTAAATGTAAATCTTACCCATATTAGGTCCCATCATATCTTTAGGATGATTAGTTTTTATAGCATTCATTCTACGATTAACTACTTGAGGTCCCATGCCAGGAGCTAAGGGACCGGCTGGCGCTCCCGCCACTCCTGGTGCACCTTGGAAAACGAAAAGGGATTTAATAGTACTTTGTAGACAACTGTATTTGATTAAGTTTCACTATTTGTGTTTCTTAGTCACAGATGAATGATGATGATGAAGAATAATATTAAACATCAAGTGATTAATATATCAATAGCACATAAATGTTATGCCTTTTATTGCAATTAGTGAAATATTTTCTATTATTTGTATTATAATTCATATGTATGATAAAACATTATTTTCTCTCTAAGCGTCTCTGTTTTATAAAAGATATCTGTATTATTTTATCTGATTTGATTGAGAATCAAAATATATACTCGTATATTAACTTCAACAATCCATTTCGTACTCTATTCTTTATGGTCTACTTACGAAGCGGAGGCCTTGTTGGTTCCACGTTGATGACTCTTCGGCGCTTCTTCGGAAGTTTTGCCCTCGCTTGCGTGTGCGAGTAGTACATTGCGAAGTTTGACACGATGACCGGCACTGGCAGAGCTATCGTCAGCACCTGGATATATGGGTATAAGGGTTTATAAGGGTTTCTATTGCTGGCACTAAGATTCTTAAAAACTATGAGAAATAATTTATAAAATTAAAATTTCTTGTCCGTTTATCAATTAAAGCTTCAGTTTGCTCTTAATGTTAATTTTATCTGAATTTCTGGTTCAATAGAATGAATATGTGATGTATTAAAAAATATTTGAGTAATTTTCGCATTAATACTTATTGTGAAAATTACTCAAAATATTGTAAAATGGGTCCTAGGGTCTAGGATAAAGCTAGACAGAAAAAAAGAAGAACAATATGTAAAAGAAATGCTTTAGTTTCGCGATTGCCAAGTAAGAATGAATAAGACGTTTGATGTACTTACACCAGCTAAAGCGCAGAGAGCTCCTACAAACATTCCCACGTAGGTCTTAGGCGCCATGTCTCCATAACCAACGGTGGTCATAGTCACCAGCGCCCACCACAGTCCCAGTGGAATGCTGTTGAAGTCGTTGTGAGGATTCGTCTGTATCCTCTCCGCATAGTACACCAAACTCGCGAATATTACTATGCCAAGCACCAAGAAAAATACCAACAGTGTCAGCTCTTTTGCTGACGCCCTAAATGTCTGGATCAAGATCTTCAGACCAGATGAATGTCTGGTCAGCTTGAACAGCCTCATGATCCTGATGATGGAAAAGAACTCTAGGATATCAGCGTTCTCGACATGCGAAGCGTACTTCTGCAGAATCAAATCGATGTAGAAACTCATCGTTGCGATGTAGTCGATGATGTTGACTGATGACTTGACGAATTCGCACTTATTGGGTGACGATATGAAACGAACGAGGATTTCTAGCGTGAACCACGCGTTACACACACATTCTATGTAGAAGAACGCGATATGAGCATTCGTTTGCACTTTGTCCAACGCCCAACTCTGCGTTTGGTTGGCCGTGGTCACTGTATAGTTTCTTATCACTGGCACTCTCATGTCCGGGTGAGTTTTGAGACAAAACGATATAATTGATACGCATATGAAAAATACTGATATCACACCGATTATCTGAAAAAATAAAAACATGTTAGTTTTTGGAGAAACAAAATAATGCAAGAAGTGTTCATTTTAAACCTATCTTTATGCTTATCGCTTCATTCTTCTACACTTTATAAACAATGTTACTAGTTGTTAAATTCACCATATACATAGCTACCGAACCAACATAAATTCATCTAAAATCAATAATCCCTATCGCTTTTATTTCCCCGTACGTAGCACCAATAACATTATCGTACAATATAAAAGGGGAGCGATCTTTTTAAAAGTTATTTTCAGAGCAAACATCTCTCACAAACAGATTCCTTCTTAACTTTTGCCTTGAACAAACGGTGTAGGCTTATAATTGCGATGCTGCAATTGTGTTTGTTTAATTTTTTTCTGACGTTATATAAAAATGTATTTTTATGACCTTGCTGTACCTTTATACAGAATAACTTGAAAAATTGTGTTTTTTCTTTTAACATTAAACTGTGCTTCAATATTTACTTAGTACGTTGGAATTATGTTTATTTTTTTGTTTAACTCGCTCTAGCTTTCTGAGCGATAGCTCAGCGGGGAGTGGAACGGACTATTGAGATGAAAGTATCAGGTGCGATAAGAGTTTCAAGAGCACCTTTGAGTTTTTTACGCGTGTATCATAGCTTCCTTTATCCTTGAAGTAAAATATCGTGTGGAAACTAACTAATCTGAGAAGTTCTACATAAGTATTTATAAGGTATGTAAAGTCGTCCAATCCTCATTAGGCCTGCGTGGTGGATTGGCCCTCTCATTAAGTAGAGGAAGCCCATACACAGCAGTTGGACGTGTGTAATACAGGACTAGTATTATTATTATTACCACCCTAGAGTAGATATACGTTTTAATATACTGTACTTTATGATAAAAAACATTATCAAAACAATGTTTTTAAAAATGTACACCACAGAAATCTTTCTCGTAAATACCAGTATAATTACGAGAGAAATCCTACTTCAAATAAAACTTGAAATATTGAAATTAAACCTTCAACCCTGAATATTAATAGTGAACGGTAGAAATCTTCTCACGTACAACACCTTTACAAAAACTCAAGTCAGAAACTAAAGGCAAAGGTAGAGGGATTTTTAAAACAAAGACTTGAACACTTCGATTAACATAAATTTAAATTCAGGCGTCTCTGTCCGTCTGTTATTGCACCAGCAGTATTTGACACTTTCTAAAGAAACATTCTCTTCTGAGAATTTCAAGTAGGCTTTCATTTGTGTTTGGGTTTTTGATGAATATATTTTGTTTTGCGTTTGAGAGTAATTGTGGATTGTTCAGTAATCTAGGTTGGCTATAAAGCGTATTGAGGTTGGTTCTTTGTTTTTAAATTATGGGATATTATTTATAAATGGGAAATTATTTATATTATTTGAATGGCAGGATAGTAAATATTGTTGAGCTTCAAAATAGAACAGGTAGTTGGTTCTTGTAAACGAAAACCGTTTGGGTTTGTACTACCGCTTTGTCTGTTTCTGTCGTTAAACAGCAGCTGGTTTGAAGGATTTTGAAGCTAGGTAAATTACTGGATATTATAAGACATCATTTTATGCCTCGGGGTTCTTACTGTAGTCCTGTATCATGCAGTGCTTTGTACTTCATAGTTCTGGGTGGTGCTGCGTCTATTTTACGGGCAGGATAGGCGTAAATAATTCAGACTATAAAAAAGGAGGTCAAGATAAATTAGACACTCAACCTAGACTCTTTATTTTATGTAATCATTAATTACAAAAGTAAAATCATTATTTTGTTGCAACTAGCAACTGCTATGATGACAGAACATGACTATCTATCGTATTGAAGTAATTAATCTGGCAAGATTTATAACAATTAATAATTCTCTCTGGGCTTCCACAAAGTCATCACTATCAAACTTATCGGCTTGTAACAAATCTTTAGGTTTGATCTTACCTTCGCAGCGTTAGAACTGTAAGGCTCGTCAAAGAGCGACCACATCTGAGGTTTCAGATGCTGCCACCAGGACACGGTGCCCTTCAGGTAGTCCTCCTCAAAGCCGAACTTCCTCGCCACCTCCTCATCCGTGGGCTTCTCAGTGTCCAGGTCCAAGCGATCCAGGACTGCTAGCGTCTCTTGGGTGTCGCGATGCTGTATCAAATAAATCGTTGGTATATTTATCATTGGAGTAAGGTTATTAAGTTGGTGAAGTATACTTTGAAGAACTACCCCATTTTTTTGGGTTTTGTACTCCAAGGATAGCAATGAAATTCTATTTCAGATCTTATGCCATATTCTGTCTACCTATCCGTCTGTCTGCCTGTCTGTTTGTCTATCTAACTGTCATGTTATTAAATGACTTTATCTTTTTAAACGTTAAACGAGCAAGCGAGCAAAGGAGCAAGGCGCTCGCCTGGTGGTAAGCGCCACGCCTGCCCATAAAGAGAAGCAACACCACACAGAACTTTGAATTACAAAGCACTACGTGGCACTGAACTGCGCTCGTCGCTCGCTCGTACTACTAGATGTAATGATGTACATAAGATCATGTATTTTTAGAAGGTGGTAGGTCCCTCGTATGCGAGAGGCCGTCTGGGTTGGAACCACCGTTTCTTTTATTTCTGCCGCCAATGAACAGTGTATAAGCATTGATATATTTCGGTTTGAAGAACATTGAAGCCAGTGAAATTACTGGGCATTATGAGACTTAACATCTTGTGTCTAAGTTTAAGAATTATTTATTTCTCATAAGATTTTACAATCGCTTACTGAGAAAATATATTATGTAGCTAATTTACATAGGCGAGCATACTTAACGCTTCAAATATTATTATAATACATATGTAATAACAATAATATATTATTAATGATAACAATTCTATTTTAAAAACATATAACAACTATTGACAACACAAAAACATTGATGGTTACAAATAACAATTATAAATACCAAGTTCCACATTTAACAATAAAAATCAAGTTTGGTGGGTAGATAGAATAGGGTCTTAGGGTGACGAGCGCAGTTCAATGCCATGGAGTGCTTTGTAATTCAAAGTTCTGTGTGGTGTTGCTTCTGTTTATGGGTGGGCGCTTACCATCAGGCGAATGCCTTGCTAGTCTCGTCGTTTAATCAAATAACAATAAAAAAATACAGATCTAAGCTTGAGCATGTGTCAAATAAAATGATATATGTATGAAACAAATTGAATATTTGAAATGTGCTTTCACCACGTTGGTAACTAAAGCAGCTTACTGTTACATAAGCCGATGAAATACTACGCGAATCAAATAGACTTTATTCCATATCAAATAGGCCCGAACTGTACTCAAATAAGAACAGTCGAACTCAAAAGTATATATTTATGTGAATAAACAAACCATACTTCCTACATTTAGTATACTATTCCTATGTAATCTGGCTCGATCAGAGTAGTATTGCTGTAATTGGTTTTAGAAGATGATGTTTAGATGATGATCATGATCATGAGTGAGATCCCATCCTTCTTAAACCCAGAATTCCCAAATATTTTTTTTCTTAAAAGTTAGCAACGCCCTCATGATTCTTCTGGTATCGAGACTGTTTATGGACAGTTCCTATCACGTACCATTAAGTGTTCCAGTTGGTCATTTGCCAGCTATCTGTCATCAAAATGAAGCTCATAATATCTGTTAAAATTCAAGTAGAGAAATTCTCAGGTATCTATGTTTCTTCACGATGTTTCCTTCACCGTTAAATCTTTTAGCACCGTTAAAGCGATAATTGACAATTAATACACCCATAACTTAGAAAAGTCAGAGGTGTATGCTCTTGTCAGCTATGTCAGCGATTTTCGCCTCGACAATCCATACCACTGCCTGCTGAGTTATCCCAGCTACCCAACAATAAACCATTAAAAATAAAGAGTACATCGTATAAAGAATTGGAAACATACCAGAATAAATGGAAATAGATACAGATTTTTGAATATGACTGTACCTGCGAATTTATATTTTCAAATACTGAACGAAAAATTTAATTTTCTCTCGGGAAAATTGAATGAACGAAACCGCAATGTGAAATGAGCACGATACATATATCGTACAAGGGTACAGTCGACCGTTCCATACGCGCGTAATATTATTTTTATCAATTTATTGCTTCACTGTTTTTGTTGGAATATTGAATTATTTTGTGCTGTGATTTTGAGGTGATCGTGAATATTGTAACCTTGAAGGTATGACGTCAATGAAAAAATTCTGCGCCTGGTGATATTTGGTAGAATTATGCAAGGTTTGTAACAAAATCTGATAAAAGCCGATGGTGTTACAGAGATTAAGAAATTTACTTGATTTCATATTTTGAGAACTTATGTTTCATTCACAATTTGAACTTTTATGAGTGGCAGAGCCACGCAGTAGACAGTTTTGTCTACAGCATGAATGGGCCGGTCGACCGGGTCATTACCACTGTCTCACAGAAATCCGACGTAAAGTAACGGCTTGCTGCTGCGTTTCGTACGGTGAGATATTCGGAGGGCCAAATCCCCCTCCCTTTCCCAATTCCTTAATTATTACTTGGCGGTGGAGTTCACTTACCATCAGTTCACTTACCCTTGCACGTTTACCGGCCTCTGTTATGAAAAATGCGATTTCATTTCATGGTATCAAATTGTGATGCAATCTCATAATCAAAAACCTTAAAACAATGTGAAATCCAATTCACACGTAATTCGCAATGATCAACTTTCAAAAAAATAAGGAAAATTACGCGTGTCCCTACAACATTCGCTGTAAACATTACAACGTAAATGTTTGCCCTGTTTAATCAGATAGCGCTGCAGTCGCTGCAAAGTCATGGAATATTAAACATGCAATTAACTAGGTACCGAATATACATAAAGTTTTATCTGAATACTGCATCCTTCGAGCGCTTTATTCAGATTTATGCTTTATAGTTTGAATTTTGGAAGCATAAATCGTTGACAAGGAGTACCTGGCAGTTTGGTATTTTGAGATTATAAATCCAATATTATTTATTCTAGTTTTACTGTTTTATCGATATTGGATGAATATAACATAAAAAGTTATAAATATCGAATATCGATAAATGATTTCTTTCTACAACCAACTCATTTCTTTTCGTCGTAATCCGTGGCGCAGCGGGCGAGTAGCCGGCTGTGAAGCGAGAGGCCGCGGGTTCGATCCCCGCACCGATACCGATGTTTGTGTGATCCAGAAATATTTGATTCGGGGTCTGGGTGTTGTGAGACCGAAAGTCTCTCATAGTTCCTGATACCCCTGACACATCACTCGTATCTTACTGTGGTGACTGTTGGGTGTTTATTTATTTATTTATTTCGTCATCATTTCACATCAAACAATTATTTGTCGCAAAACAGAAAGTAAGTAACTTCGAATACTGAAATCGAATCGAAATCCAAATGTTTATCGCTCATGATTACCGCTGAATTATACGAAAGTAATCAAAAGGCCCGAAGCACTCAAACTGAGTGCTCAGCGTAACCTAATTCATGAAAACGAGAAAGATACTTGGAGCAAAGTTTGTTGTAGGCCCATTAGGCTATCTATCCGAATTTCGGCAAGTTTCCAAACTCTATAGTATTCTACTTCTAGTAGTTAGTAAGGTTCCACTCACTTAGTACATTTTATTGGTTTCTGAAGTTTTTTATTGGCAATTATTTTGGATTACGTTGATGATCACAGTGTTTATTAGTTGTAATTGATTGAAAATACTGAAGTTCTGTAAAATTCATTAGTAGAGTAGACCAGTGTTTTCTCTCCGGAGGGGTTGAAGTCTGACAAGCGGCCGGTCGTTAAATCTACAAGCATAATCTTTCTAGAGTAGGTGTTACCCGAAACAAATATTTGTGGATCACACAAATATTTCCATTGGTGTAGTAGTTGAACCTACGAATTCTCGCTTTCCAGCCGGCTACTTTCTCACTGCACTACGGACGCTGTCAATAATAAGCTGTAATAACGATACTACTAGTCCTACATTAAACACGTTCTACTGCTGGGCACGGGCCTCTTATACTTAATGAGAGAGGTTGGGCCTTAGTCTACCAAGCTGCCAAAATTCAGGTTGGCAGACTTCATATACCTTCAAAAATTATGAAGAACTTCTCAGGTATGCAGGTTTCCTCGCAATATTTTTTAACCGTTGAAACAAACGATACTTTACAATTAATACACACGTAATTTAAAAGTTAGAGGTGCATGCTCTTGGGGCTGGTTTCCAACCTGCGATCGTCTCGACGGTATGTATGACTCCCTGTTGAGGTGTCACTGCTATTCCATTAATTAACCGATCTTAAAAACAGCCATAAACAAACGTTATTAAAACTATAATTACTTCTTAACTCGCATGTGATCTCTCAGTGTGGTTCGAAGGACCAAAATTAAAGGAAAGAAAAGCAATTCCCGTTACAACACCAACTTGGCAACACACGTCGCGCCACAACTTTGCTCATTTGCCGGGATTTCAGACATGTCCGATTTTTATGACGGCAACGTGGTGAAACGTCGATGCTCCTTTATTAAATTCGCCGCAGTTTTGTCTTTATGTTTGTCTATTTTTGTTGCAATGTCAGCTCGTTGGCCTGATTTAGGGCATTGTAGTTTTTGTATTGGCCAATTTTATGTTATGTTTTTTTTTATTAGCTGAGACAATGTTGTGTGTGTTGTTTGTGTATTGCTTAAATACTCGTAAAATAAATTGCGCTCAAGTCATTTCAAGTATACGCTCTCACTGAGAAGACAGCATTTCAAAGATATTATTATTTATTACATCGTAAGGTCTTCCTTGTTTCTTGTGAGGCAGACTAGGCGGTTGAGGCAGTTCTATGTGGTGTTGCTTCTGTTTATGGGCAGGCGTGGCGCTTACCACCAGGCGAGCGACTCACTCGTCTCGTTTGAAAAAACAGCCCGTTGACCGATGATAACAGCCCTGATACTTAATTCGACCATCGAAAATCCGAATTTATGCCTCAATAAACATATATAAAATGAAGGTCTTTTCATACTAATAGGTCTAAGGCCCAACCATTTCTACAATGCTTCTTCCATTAATAATCGTTCTAAAAGAATAAAAATATATGATGTTACCTGCGTATATGTCATCCAGCAGCAAGGTTCCACCTGGTTCGCGTCCAGCCCCCAGAACTCCAACTCCTCCTCGAACAGCGGCCCGCACACGTCTGTAGGGTAGTGGAGTTTGCCAGTCCTGCATAAGAGCATATCATGAGAATTTATTCTCATCATCATGAACATAATTTTCATCATCATCCTTCGTAATGAGCGGTGGAGATCGCTTACCATCAGGTGACGCACTTGTTCGTTTTCCGGCCTTTGCTATTTTTATAGCATAGATCGGCAAACGAGCAAGTGGGTCACCTGATGGTAATTGATCTCCACCATGTATGGCCACAATACCAGAAGAATCATAGGCGCGTTGCCGACTTTAAAGGAAAGGGCTAATTAGGGATTGGGAAGGGGAGGGGGATTTGGACCTCCAGATATCACACTCGCCGTACGAAACGCAGCAGCACGTAGCTACTTTACGTTGGTTTTCTGTAAGACACTGGTAATGACCTGGTCGAGCCGTCCCATATTATAAACAAAACTGTCTACAGCGTGGCTCTGTCACTCGAAAAACTATTAAAACTCAGCAAACAAAACCCCAGCCCAACATTCTATGATGTAAATTTAATTACCCCAAAGGGACACCGCAACGCTGTTGACACAATCTCAGTAACTAATCAATCAACGGTTACTTAACGTCTTGACCTCCAAGTTTACTGTATCCATCCACTGCCGATGAAATTAATTTGACCCGCTCTCGATACGCTCTTTCACTGAGTGTGATATCATTAGTTATCGATCGTGTGTCATGGGCGTTGTTAATTACACGCCAGGCGAACGCTTTTTCGATTGAAAGGAAATTGAGGTAAATTGGGCCTTTGAATCATTTACGTCATGATCTTGGTTCTTTCTTCTCTCTAATGTATACCATTGTTTGTTACTTTGATCTTAGTTTTTTATAGTATAGACCGGCAAACGAGCAAGTGGGTCACCTGATGGTAGGTAATCTCCACCGCACTTGTACGCCTATAATAATAGGCGCGTTGCTGATAGGATTGGGAAGGTGAGGGGATTTGGGCGTTCGGATATCTCACTCAGCGTACGAAATGCAACAGCAAGCCGTGGTAAAGCATTGGTAAAGACCCGGTCGAACCGGCCCATTCATGTGTGTGATGAAACATACTTAAAGAAATCTTTGTATCAATCTTGTAACACCTCATCCTGGCATAGAAATAAAGACAATTTGAAATAAACTAAGGATCATAAAATATGTAAACGCTGTCGTAATATTCTAGATGTAATTCGATGTCTCTCATAATTGTGCGAATGTTGCGTGGGTTGTACCCGGCTTAGTTGTTTGCGTAAATGTTATTTACCATTCAGCGTTCGGTTGGTTTGTTCCATTATATCTTGGATTTTGTGCTTAAAATACATTCATGACCTGCTTGAATATCTACTGTTAGATATTAATTTTTGTTGGTCTGTACGAACGGTGTTTATAACCTTTATGCATAAAATTATGTATAAAAGAGGAGCGCGACTTGACATGTTACAGTTCGCATTCCGTCTTCGCGCAGTAGACTTTAGTATCAATCGTGGTCGTTATTATAGTAGTAGTAATACTGTCGTAGTTAATCATATTGAGCGCGTATACAAGTACAATTAAAGTAAGGCCTACAATTGTTTAATCCCACGAGTTTGTTCTCTGTGAGTAAAATAAATTATTTTGAAAGTGATAATTTTATTTATGTCCTTTATTAGTTAAAAATCATCACATTAAATTCCTAAATGTACTATATTTATTGTTAGGACTTACTTTCGTATTACGTTATGAATATGATTCAATTTATGAAATAAGAACTGAAGAAAGAGGAGTAATGCGAGATAATATTTCCAAAGAGGGTTGACAGCAAGCAGGGTCTGTAGGTAATATGTGCCGAAATATGTCACGCCGGATCCTCGCAGTGGGATGGCGGGAAGATCATTAAATTATCAAATATAAAGATATATAATATACATGTTTAGAAGTCAGAACTATAGTATATTAGCATTTAATTACAATAATGATTAATTATCTTATATCTCTATATAGAACAATGACGTGGAAATACTGCTACCGTGTTGTCTTTTGAAGTGTGAAGAAAGTAGTTTTAACAGTGAAATTTGATCTGATAATAAAATAAAATAGTGAATATAAGAAATCACGCAGTGTAATTCCCGAAGGAGTAGGTATGGGTGTAATGAGTACACCCATATTTGGCCGAGCGTATTTCAGTCCCATGATGTGATATGGGGCGAGGCTATCGCCATACCGGGCACAGTTCCAGACTCTGGGTGGATACTGAGCATTTCGTGATAGAAAAACCCAATATCACTGTACCGGTCCCAGGGATTGAACCCAGTACAGCAAAGCAGTCGTACCGTACACAACAACTTCACCACAAAGACAGACATAAAAAAACATAATTCATGTATTAATGTTTTGACTCTAAGTCACTAAGAGTGTAACTCTAAGTCTAAGTCTACGCAATTATTTTTAAATCATATTCCTCGAGTCATCTCCAATGCGAGCATCTTATTAAAAGTCTGCAAAGATTCATTTTCCTCCGAGAACGATTCTTGAGCTACTTATACAACTTTTATTCTAAAGATACCATTTGAATTGCATTTTTTTGTATTACATTGCAACTGATGGTAAGTGATCTTCACCGCCCAGGGACGCCCACAATACCAGAAAAATCATGGATGCGTTTCCGATTTTAAAGGAAAGGGATAATTAAGGGATTAGAAGGGAAGGGGGATTTGAGTCTCTAGATATCTCTCATCTTAAGAAACGCAGCAGCAATACACTACTTTACGTCGGTTTTCTCAGAGACAGTGATAACGACCCGGTCGAGCTGGCCCTTTCGTGCTGTAGACAAAACTGACTACAATTTGGCTCTACCACTTAACTCAAGTTTGCTACTTTATTTTTCTTAATTTTACCTTATAGCTTTATAGTTTATCACTGAATTCTTCTTATTTAGAGTTATTAATAAAGCTTATTATGCCTTAACTCCAGGACAAAACCTAAATAGATTTCATTATTTTTTTTATTTTACAAAGGAATATTTCCCCCAATCTGTCATATTTCATCCCCTTCAGCGCTTCGTGTTTAATTACAGGACAAGATCTTTTGTCTTCCCAATTAAAGTGAGGGCTTGATAAATAGCCCACAATTCGTTTCTCCTTTGTAAATGTTTTATTTTTTGAGGTTAGATACTATGTAATTCAAAGTTCTGTGTGGTGTTGCTTCTATTTATGTTACGCTTATCATCAGGCGAGCGCCTTGCTCGTCTCGTTATTCAGTCAAATAAATAAAAAAAACTAGCAGCTGAGCATTCAATTTCCAATTTTTACTTTCTTAACCAACATTTTTATAAAATCCTTTACCAATGGCAAGATTTGAACCCACTGCTATTAGACTTACTAACCCAACCGCACAGGTATATATCAGGACCTCTGTTGCACGACCTCTGCGGTTTTGCCAAATTTTTGGACCATAAAACCTCGGCTGTTAACCACGGCGAGGGCACACGTTTTAATAAATGAGACGGGTCTGGAAATAAATTCTTTGGGTCAGAGAATTTGTATTTTGATACCCTTTATCTTTTGGATAGGGATCATTTTATTCCAGCTAAAGTTTTTATTCTCGAAAATTAATATATTTTCGTAATTGATACAAACTAGGCAGGTGTTTAAGACGCTCCAGTTGAAATTAAAGTGGTAATTAGTTCAAGGGTTCCCAGATACGAATATTTATTTAAGACGTCTTAGGAAGATAAATAAATTTGGGTCGACGAAAATATTGAATGAGAGTCAGAACTTTACTTTAATTAATTGTTTTACTGTCTAAAATCATTAGAATGATGGCAATCATCGGATGAATAAATTAACAAAACTTAAAAACCGTCTTCAAAAATATAACACTGAAAAGTCTAAAATAACAATTTCAGTTCTCTTTGAAGTCGGCGTCTGTGTCGCTGCCGGTTTATTGAAATTGCACTGACTCCAAATAGGGGTCTATTGTTAATTGTTATTTTTGTCTTTTCAGTGTTATTTTTTTGAATTCGGTTTATATGTTTTGTTAAAACTTTCAATTTTGAGTGTTAAGTACAGCTATGGTTTAAAAATTCAAGACAATATCATATCACGATGACTGAACTGTTGTCCGTTGAGCAGTTTTATTTTTTACTCCGTAATCCATTATCAGAAATTCACCAAATTTAAATGGGACCACATTGCAGCTAAATTCTATCGAATTATATTTCTTCAGTAAAAATCGGTTAACAATTGGAGGAGAAATCGGTTATCCACCTTTCTTGTCGCAGGCCCCTCGATTTGCTTCTTAAATCTTTAGGGTATGAAGAAGAACTTATATAGGTCGGCATGATTCTGGTGATTACCGATAAACTCATTGTCCAGTGATCGCTGGTTTTTTGGACTGCACTGCGCTTACCACCAGGTGTATTGCAGTCACTTTGCAGTACCCGAATAAAATATTAATATCGGCTATATTATCGGTACTGACCATTTGATCAGTTATAAAAACTATTTTATTGCGTTGACGCAAGAGTTGTTTTTCATTTAGCGATACTTCACCTGTGCATAGTGCTAATACACTTCTGTAGAACTATTATCTACTAGTTCATACCTGTAGTAGTTGAGGACCTGAGCGAAGACCCCCGGATGGCGATCGAAGAAGTACTCGTTGAGCACCGGGTCATAGTTGGCGAGCGCCTCCGTGAGCCTCGACAGCCGCGTCGCCGGGATCTTCTTCAGGGTCGCCTTGTACGTCTCGTGGCGGATCCCACCCACGTTGAGTACCACGCGGTTCTCCGCGTCCATGTTTAGTAGATTCATTTCTGTTGTCCAAAAAATTATAATGATTTGTTTTGTAGCAAAGCAAAGCGATCAAGTTTATACATTACTCTTTGGGGGATTTTAGATAATTCTGATTAGTTTCCGTTAGGCAAGTACTAAGTAGTTGTTAAAAAAAAAGTTTCATAGTGTGAAGATACGAGAGAAAGAGAAAAACTGACAACTACCAAATATTATCAATATAACTTGGCACTACATTTGGAGACGTACTCCTATAACGTAAAAGCAAAGAAACATATATTTTATTTGCTGTTGGACAAGATGAAGAAAACATAATAGCGAGCAATAGCCTTACGATATTCAAACATGTTTTTTATTTTGTATAAATCTGAATGACGAAATGAGCAGGTCGCTTGCCTGATGATAACGACTGCTCATAAACAGAAGCAACAACACACAGAATTTTGTATTACAAAGCACTGCATAAGACAGAGACATAATATGTTAATTTACCCAGTAATTATACTAGGTTCAGTGTCCTTTATACCGAAATACAACAGTGATTACACACTGCTGCTTGGAAACAGATATAGACAGAGTGGTGGTACCAACCCAGATGGCCTGTAGCATATGAGAAGGCTCTACTATCTAGTTAAATAGTAATAGGTATATAGAAATTATTATTAATTATTATTGTTATTATTATTAGAAGTGGTATATATTTTTCATAGTCTTGATGATAATGGTATTTTATTTCATTCTATCTAGTTTAGTCTGGCTTGGTACCAGGATCTGCCTTCCTAATCACATGCTTCCACTTTACCCAGTCTTAGTACATTCAGTAATGAGAAGCTAAAGGATGTATAAAAACAATTATAGCTTACTTGCAACCACCCGTCTCCCTCAGAACACGTTAATAGGTAGAACTACGGGGACCGGCTCTGTCCCCTTCGCGACATCACTTCTATGTACTCGTCTTCAAGCGCGCTGAACAGGCCGCCCTCGGACATTGCTGGTGATGGACTCAATCCTGAGGAATATTATGAGGGATTAGTTGAGAATGAACATATAGAAGCCATTGATCAACCTGCTAATAAACAATATCCTATGATGATACCGCAAAATCATCTAGGCGATATTTATAAGATTTCCGACGCACGACTAGACAGCACGGTAAACATCGACTTTGTAAATACCTAATCGACGAGACCGCAGGTCACAATCACAAACACTAATACAGCTGATGACGCTATTTAAGTAGTTTTTGACGTCAACCGTTTGGCAAGCTGTATGCTGACCAAATCTTCCGTGATCTGCAACCACAGACGATCACCAGCACAACATTTTCGAACAATGACTTAGTCGCTGACTTATTCTAGGTGAATAGAGTGGCTGGTGCACAGTTTGTGAGATGATTTAGTTTGTGATTAACCGCACTTCTAAAATCCAGTCATAAAAACACCCCATTATTATTTAAGCTCACACAAAACAAAACCTTACATTTTACAAACATAAAATTATATCTTAACCTACTTAATATTATGTGGCATGCAAACACTTAACGCCATCAAAATTAAACCTTTTCAGAACATGGATAAAGGAGTTATAATTAAAACACTGAAACTTTAAACAGTAGAAAGTCTACAGTGTTCCCGGTGAAATGCGACCTTGACACGATAAATGGGTCAGTTTTATTTCCAGCCAGCTTATTGAACGTTTGCGTATATATAATTCAGAACGAGAAACTAGATGTCAATTGGTGTCAAAATTAGAAGGTCAAAGTTTATTCGATCTGACAATCTGGCTTTTTGAACTGGAAAAAATACGGATTTTACTTGGTGGTTGGTGTCGGTTTTTGTCAGCCAGAATGACGAAAGAAAGAAGATCGCGTGATAGTCAGTGCCGTCCCATAAACAGCAGCACAATGTCCTTACACTTGAGGTTAATACCTCCTTAATTCATTATTTTGTCTCCCGCTTTGCTATGGAGGGAAGTAGACAATTAATATTTCCAACTCCTCCCTAACCTTCTATCTGATTAATTTCGTTCGGGACAAAGATATTTAGGCATTCCCAGAGACTCGCCGAGCTTAACTGCTCGGTGTCGACAAAAATGCGTGCCACTGTTGATCCTGGTGCACAGGAATTACAGTGGCGGATGTGTGGGCGGGATAGTCTCTCATAAAACAGAAGCAACACAATAAAACACCTTTAATTACAAAATGCTATACGGCACTGTACTGCGCTTGTCGCAACAAGACGTAAGATGTTAAATCTCATAATGCCTAGTAATTTTACTGTCTTCATAATTCAGAGCACAGCAGGGCTTACATGCTTGTTAAATGTTATTTTCTGACTTTTATGGCAGCCGTGGGAATTTAATAACTTTATCTGTCTTACTTTTAATTATAGAAAATAAAAATTGAAAACCTTTATGTCCTCAATAAAAATTATAAACTAGTATTAAAAAAGCAACGCTAGAATTTCTTACCGGTTGTTCTCTAGCAAAACAGCCTTGAAGAAGATAGAACTTGTGATAGAGTTATTAACTGAAAATATAAACAATGTATAATGCTTTATAAATTGAATAAATCTTATGAATTTTAATTTGACACGATACGACTATACTATGAATAATGTTTTGGGTTCAGTCAATTTGCCATTCAAATCAAACCAAAATCAAAATGTTTATTGAATCTGTAAATTGTTTTACATCATTTAGTTTTGGTCAAATTTTAACTCTAATGCCAGTTACAAATGCCAATGAGAAATTATTAATAATATTTTAACCTGCATGTGACTATAAAACTATTGGAATATCGTCTTCTTAGTTGAATTAAGCAACAGGACTAAAAAGGTCTAGTTTTTCCTCCTTATTTTTTTAATTTATAACTTAAGCTAAAGTCACCCAAATCAAGCTTATTTTCATCCAAAGATGTAATTTTATAATGATTAATGTTAATTGCCGAAATAGGAACTAACCTAGAACCTAGAACCCCCGGTTTTGTAGTCTACATACGCTACCGCTAAATCATTGAAGTGAAGTCAAACTGTGACTCAAATATCGGTTGAGAAAAAACAGTATAAAGTTGTCTTTTTAGCTGTGCTAGCCAAAACAAACTAGAATACTAATAAAAAGTCTACAAGCCCTCTTGAACTAGTTACTTTCACTTTTATACCAACTGAAGTGGCTAGAGAGATGCTCTCATACATATCCGATGACGATGTAGTAAAACTAACAGCTGTGGTTGGTGAAAATATTGTTGAAGTAGGTTTATACGCTTTGAGTGTTCTTGATGATGTTTTGCCATCAAGTTCACTTTATCTTTTTAAACTAGGTTTTACAAGGTAGGTCCGTCGTATGCGAGAGGCCGTCTGGGTTGTTACCACCGTTTTGTCTATTTCCGCCGCCAAGCAACAGTGTAAGCACTGATGCGTTTCGGTTTGAAGGGCATTGGAGGCAGTGAAGTTACTGGGCATTATGAGACTTAACATCTTATGTCTCGAGGTGACGAACGCAGTTCAGTGCTTTGTAATTCAAAGTTCTGTGTGGTGTTGCTTATGTTTTTGGCAAGTGTGGCGCTTACCATCAGGCGAACGCTTTGCTCGTCTCGTCATTCAATCA
Organism: Amorpha juglandis; assembly: GCA_949126905.1. Lineage (NCBI taxonomy): Eukaryota > Metazoa > Arthropoda > Insecta > Lepidoptera > Sphingidae > Amorpha > Amorpha juglandis. The sequence continues at coordinate 14,684,083 of OX421381.1, read as the reverse complement.
AATAAAAAAATGAGGAAATATTAAGATGAGGTTCAAGGCGCCATATTTGAAGTTCCTTTTTGATTATTGCCACTATTGTAACATATAGCGTTATGATATGAAAGGCTTTGAGGTTGATCCCTACCCTTACATTAATTTTAACACAATGTTAATGCCAGTTTGGTAGCATAATGTTGATTTTGACAGCCTCCGTGGCGCAGTTGGCGAGTAGCCTGCTGCGAGGTGATACACAAACACACAACACAAATGTTTGTGTGATTTACAAATATATGTTTCAGATCTGGGTGTTATGAGACCGCAACTCCTGTCCTGTCCTTAGTTCCTGATACCCACGATATAGGGTAACCTAGTATGGGGTCAGGACTATGTGTGTAATGACTAGATCACCTTTTTAAATGAAAACTGTATAATTCTCACAAAAAATATTGAAATTTTAAATTACATCGCCGTGTCTAAATTTTACAATATCACGAGAGTAAACAACTGCGATATTCAATTTAAAGACAAGCCGAAAGAAGTTTGTTAAAAGTGTCCTAATCCGGGTCTGATTAACCAAGTTTCCCGAGATCACGCAAACAGTTGATTAGATTCCGATAGGGTTAAAATTTCAATTATAACTTATTTAATGGTTTAGAAGTAGTTTGCTGATGGCTTTGTCGTTAATTTTATTGATTGTTTTTTGGCAATGTATGTGGTCTAAATAAATAAATACAACCATCAGTTCCATGTAGTTTTGTATCGTACCTACGACGTTCAAGGACTAAGCAAAACTTGCGTTCCCACAACACCCAGATCCAACACAGATATTTGTAGATCAATAATTTGTTTCAGTGTAGAGATCGAAGCCGTAGACTCTCATTTCACTGCTGGCTACACGAATGCTTAGCTACTAGGTATTTGTACTGTTTTATCTTTTCTTTATTGGAATTTTAATACCACAGTGCTTTCAACAGCATAAAGAAGCACAAGTTGCGTCATGTGAGAATCGACCACCCTGCTTTTTACTGTAACACTTACTTACGAATTTAACTACTCAAACATGAAGGTAAACTTCATCTCAACACAACCAACAACTGTGTCGATGTAAAGGACTATGAAACTGTACAGCTTCAATTCCTCATAGATTAAGTTAACACCGATTCAGATAGAAATCCTAACATGGAATGATTGTTGCTAATTTATTTTAAGTACTTTTGTTGCTGGTGGTAGGATATTTATATCCACCCGGATAGGGATTACCGTACACATGGTGTAAAACCTGCCATAGTGATCCACACGCCTGGTGTGGATCGCGTTCCAGGATCAGCCAGTATATCCGGTTCTCCCGAGGGGCTTGCGACATGACTTGATGATTGATTGGGGCGGGTATATGGATACATCCTTGTATCACTGTGCCTAAATCGGTCATCCGCCTGTCCTGTCGCAGGCCTCTCCATTTGCTTCTCCTAAGCTAGCTTCTTTGGTAGCTAAGAAAAACTCAAGCAATCAATGTCCTTGGATGACGCGTGTTCGAATTCTACTGACCTTTAGGCTAATAAAATAGTCATACCTTCTAAAACTCGGCTGGCTGCTTGTCCGACCCTTGAAATTACATGAAAAGGCCACTAGATTCATCAATCAATGCCAGGTTTCGTAAAAATATGCCCAGTACCTGTTGAGCCCGACTCGTCTATAATGAAACCATCGTTTATTCTCAAGGAACTTTTTATTTCTCTCATCATTTTCGGTTAATGTTATTATACTTAATGTCAGACGAATTTATGAAGGATTACTAAGTGGTAATTCTTTCATATTCGAAGGTCTATTTGAGTGGGTGCTACAGCTTTATTCCGAGCGTGGGAGGTTAATACGAACCTAAGTTTAAAATAATGCAATGCCCGTTCACATAAATATTTTAAAAATATGAAACAAATTCTATCAAGGCCGGCATGATCGTGCCGACCTACGATGGACACATTGTTTATCGTTGGTCGACACTATTCTTGGATTGCGCTACACTTACCATCAGGTGTAGCGTAGTCACTTTGCCGAGCCAGGATAAAAAAAAAAAAATATTAATGAAATTTCAAAATAACAAAATTCATACAAACTAAAAGGCACAAAAAAATTTAAGAAATAGTACACCATTTATAAATACCAGGCACAAACCGGTGATAAGAACGGCAACAGCGCGCTATTATTTCTAGTCAAAATAAAGCCATTAAGCGATGAGCTGGCAACATGTGTTTGTTTGTTGTACCGGTGCAAGGGTTGTAAAACTAGCGATAACTTAGTAACAGATACAGCATTTAGTAGTTGTTGAAAACGGAAAATAACGTCCTGTGTCTTAACTATCCAGAATATTTGATTTTGTATGCAGCAGTATGAAATTTAAGTCAAGGTCTTATTGTCCTTCCACACCTTGTATACTTCTGACGTCAAGTAGCAGTAAGATAGGACATTTGTGTTCTGGTTTAAAGGACATACCTGTTTAACAGAATTAATGCGCGTTACGAGATTTAACATCTTATAACCGCCCCAAGGGTTACCTCATTGGTTTAGTGGCTGCCTGTTTAACACTGAGAAACCGCGAGCTCCTGGGTTAAATTTGCAATCACAATTTTTGTTTACGTTATTGGTTCAAAAAAATTCTTCAGATTTCCCGGAATTGTGGTTGTACCCGGTATGGTGATAGACGTTTCACAAAAAAACGTGGGTTAATTGCACCTCTGCCTACCCCTTAGGGGGTACAGACATGAACTTATGTATGTACGTCTAATAGTGATGAGCAAATTGGAGTGCGGTATTTTTTATTGATTCCGTATTTTAGACCACATTTAATTATCACATTCCCACCATGAAGATAATAGGAGCATTTAAAAACCTCAGGCCATATTTTTCAACAATATTTTCATCCTGTCTGTCGCCAGCCAATGAAAAGCTTTGAGTTCGAATGATTAACGATCCAACCACAATTATACGAACTAGCTAACCTTTTGTTAACGTTCCATCGATCAATATTTGTCAATGTGGTTAATTTGAGTGCTAGCTGGTATTTAGAAATCGGTGTTGATGATAAATTAATAATTCGATTGAACCTGATTTGCTTTGGTTAAAAAGTAAACTATTATTTTGAGAAAGCATCGGTGGTTTTTGATTTATCAATAAGTAACGTCATTTTTTTCTATTTAAGTGACTAAACGAGCAAGGCGCTCGCCTGATGATAACCGCCACGCCTGCCCATAAACAGAAGCAACACCACATAGAACTTTGAATCACAAAGCACTGCATGGCACTGATCTGCGCTCGTCAGCCTGAGATATAATATGTTAAGTCTCATAATGCCCAGTGATTTCACTGGCTTGAATGTCCCTCAAACCGAAACACGACAGAGCACACTGTTGCTTGGCGACAGAAATAGACAAAGCGGTGGTACCAACTCAGACGGCCTCTCGCATACAAAGGACCTGCCAGCGAATTCGAACCAAAAACTCAAATAAATCATGATTACCTGGACCTGAAATTTGAAACCAGAATATCACCGATTTCTCAGATTATGTATATTGCAACTAGTCTAAAGGGGCGATTGAAAAATTAAGTGAATGATAATTAAATGACTAACGTATTGAAACCCTCAATAAAATAGGTTCTGGTGTCGATTTTTGACGACTTCATAATGAAGTCATTAGGTTAAAACACTTGCTCAAAACGTACATAGACTGTTCATTAGTAAAATATATGTGGTAGACCTAAAAATAAATATACATTGCTAGGCTACAGAAGCCCCACCTTACGACACAAATGCCCCGGTAATTACAGAACTCTGCTATTTAACTTAATTTTAATTGTACTACGAATTAAAGAACTTTTTGCTTAATTAAATTAGGATTCCGTCAGGTGTAAAGTGTGACAACACGAAATTCAGAGGAAATTAAAGCAAGAGATAATGATGTCAACTGACTTCAAACGTTAATGAGAAATATATAAGAAATAGTTTTTTTTATACGATCACGGCAAACTGACTGCACTACACCTGATGTTAAGCGTAGTGCGGTTCAAAAACCCAGCCACCACCGACAAACAATGAGTTTATCAGTAGTGACCAGAATCATGCCGGCCTGTTTAAATACTTCTTCACACTCCGAAGAGAAAAGAAGCAAATCAAAGGGCCTGCGACAGGATAGGCGGAGGGCGATGCAGACACACACATACAAGGATGTACCCCTATACCCGCCTCCAACTAACCATCAAGTCATGTCGCAAGCATCTCGGGAGAACCGGATATACACTGGCTATTCCTGGAACAGTGTCTCAATTAATATTCAGCGATTGATCCAGACGAATTATTATATTTTTATCCCAGTAAAATATTACCACGCGGGTGGACCTGCGATCTAAAGCTAGTGTATAGAAAAAATATATTTACAACCAAACCCATATTGCTTCAAATTGGTCTATTCTCCTATTCATTCATTCATACCGCAAGTCCAACATGGCAAAGGTAGGATACGGTTTATAAATACGTAAGATATCACCAACCTTAGCAAAATATTTTCCACGGTTGTCTGGGGAGAAATATTATTTTTCGTTTTGCTTACACTATTCCCTAGGGCGGTCTGGGACGGAGCGAGTTCGTGATATGGGGGGCAATTCCACTGCAGTATAAAGGCGTTTATGATAGTTGGGTTGAAGACTTCGTAATGGTTTTTGGGTAGTGGAAAATGGTATTAAAACACAATTACTAGGTGATAGATTGAGATGCCGTCTGGGTAGATACTGCCGCTTTTTCTTCCGCCAAGCAATTGTGTAATCTTTATTGCGTGTTCTGGTTTGCATTAAAATCAGCTGGTGGTAGGATATTTATATCCGCCCGGATAGGGACCGCACCATGGTGTTAAAAACTTCCATAGTGACTCACACATTTTGTGTGGATCGCGTTCCAGGATCAACCAGTGTATTTCTGGTTCTCCCGAGGGGCTTGCGACATGACTTGATGTTTGGTTGGGGCGAGTATAGGGGTACATCCTTGTATCCCTGTGCCGGTATCGGTTATTCGCCTGTCCTGTCGCAGGCCCCTCGCTTTGCTTCTTCCCTCTTCGGAGTGTGAGCCGCTACTTTATGTCGGTTTTCTCTAAGAAGAAAACGACCCGGTCGAGCCGGATGATTTATGCTGTAGACAAAACTCTCTGCAGCGTGGCTCTACCAAAAACTATTAGCACATTTAATTATTAGTTAGTATTTCATCATCATCATCATCATCATCTATAGTTAGTATTTATTTATAATTTATTATAAAAACCCAAGTCCGTGCCTGTGAAGCTACATAAAAAAACTCTCTCGGCAGATGTTCAAAAGACATGAAGATAGAAATAGTCCCGTAGAGAGTCAGTGACATAATATTACTTGTTTTGTACTTTCAAAATTTTATTTTTTGGTTATCTTTTTAAAAATCCGCAGGCGCGAGATCTGAATTTTTATTCATATATTTTTATACAGTAGGATTGTATTTTTTTTATTACATATTCTTTGTCGCGTAATTTAATTTTGTAGACAAAATGTTTAGTAATAATTTTATTGTGCTGTACTTTGCATCGTAGGTTGGGATATCCGATATAGTAGTATCTTAATATTCTAGATATTATTCTATCTTTTTTATAGTTTAGACCGGCAAACGAGCAAGTGGATCACCTGATGGTAAGAGATTTCCACCACCCATGTAAATCTACAATACTTGGTCCCAAGGGATTGGGAAAGGGATGGATTTGGGCCTCTGGATATCTCACGCGTCTTTCGGTCTCCCAACACCCAAACCCCGAAACAAATATAATATGTGGACCACACAAACATTTGTCTCGGTTCGGGGATCGAACCCGCGGCATCTCACTTCACAGCCGGCTACTCGCCCGCTGCGCCACGGAGGCTGTCATAATATTCTCTTTATGTCTGGCGTTATACCAGTCTAATACCAGAGTCCGCCTTTTTCATCATGATTTGACGGTAATTGGTATTATATGGTGTGACCAAATTTACTCGTTTTTTTGTCAGCAGAGTGTAGTGAACAGGCAAGGATGGCTTTAGGCCTGAGATGTTGGCTGCCAACTTTCACTTTGAAGATTAAACCAACAATTAATGAGACGTATATTTTTTAAAGTATTTAATATTTCTTTCAGCACATAATAATGCCTGCCTCGGTGGCGCAGTTGTATTTGTGCTGAGGTTTCGGGTTCGATCCTCGGGTTGAATAAACAGCCATTTTTATTGCAATATTTATGTACCTGGTATGATTCCATCCGATTCTTTCATCCAATTTTTCATGGCAATTATTTTAATGGCTTTCCTAAAAGCGAATATTCTTTAAAAGAACCGACGCAGCTGCCATTTCGACAGACATAGAATAAGTAGATGACGCAAGTTTGCGTGCCATAATCTTGGGTAAAATAATGAATAATTTCTCTCTCTTGTTTGCTCTCAATGTTACCACAGTAAATGGTCAGTCAAATTTCCGGTAATAGTATTATCAAAGTGTATAGTATTGTAAAAATTATTCAAAAATGGATTAGAGCTATATTATTAAATTATTTTGTTCTATTGGTAACTTAGGCTGAAAACCCCCAAGATCTTGGGTTTAAGTCCTAGGCCGGGCAGTCTCAATTAATATTTTAGTTATTCATTCGAAATATCAGACATGAATTGCCTAGGATTCAAATTTGGTGATCGGTGTAGTGATGCAATTAATTTTTTCGTTGACAGAACCAAATGGCGGGCCCCTATAACCTCAGCATTGAGGAAACGACAGGATGGCGATAAAGTCGTCCCCTATTATACCAAAGATAAGTTGAACCTCTGGCTACTCCTCCAAAGATACATCCATGAGCTTATGTTAAATTATTTTATGACGTCACAGCTACAAAATATGACTCTTACTATTTTATGAGGCGCGGTTCATACCTATGTCTAGATATTGAAGATACGACATCTACAAAGATTTATGTCTGTGGTGAGACCTTTATACATTAATAATAAATTCACTTACGTGATTATTTTTGCGATACGTGCCCTCAAGGGGTGGCTTCGGGGGATGTCTGAAAGAAAACGGGTTTAATTAGTTTGAATAAAAGAAGCCAAGATATAAAACTAAGAATAAAATCTTGTTGCAACTGAAATAAATAGCGGAGTTTTGGCGGGAATTCTGACAGTGCGGTTTATTGCTTATTTTAATTTATTTTATAAACTAGTTTAAAGTAATGTTTGTTGTATAAAAGTGGTGTGAATTTGTGCAATAAACATTAATAGTGATGAACAGTGTATGGAAACATTGAAATAAGTGAATTAAGCATCGTACTGGAAGGAATTCACACCAAAACTCCAACAAGGCCTTGAAAACGTCCACACCGATATTTCATTGTTCTTGTAAAGACTTGAGAATAAAATATACTTGTCATGGGTGAAATGAATAATAATGCGAAGCCATAAATTAAAATGAAGAAGAATAAATAGCGATTACAAATTAAACTACACATTTGACGTCACTGGTCTTGTGGCAGCGTAGTTCGAATCTCAGGTCGTGCAATCATAATCTGTATTTGAGGTTTAGATTCGAAACATCACACGCGTGGTGGTGAAAGTTGTTGTCTGTATGGCGATAGGCTTGCCCACTATCACATCATGGGACGGCAATAAGTTTGACATTGGATGCTGCCACATTGCTTTCATTATCCATAGGTGACGTTTTGTATACCGCAAATAAAGTTGGAAATTACTTTTAAATTTCGTTAAATTTTCTCCTACAACCTGGTAGGTGTCTAGTATACAAGAACCCGTCTGGGTTGCTAGCACTGTTTTGTCTATTCCTGCCGCCTAGCAATGAAAGTAAGTACTGCTGTTTTATTTTTGAAAGACATTAAAGCCAGTGAGTATACTGGATATTAATGAGATTTGCCGGCCTATATAAATGCTTCTTCACACTCCGGGAAGAAGCAAATCGACGGGCCTGCGACAAGGCAGGCGGATGACCTATGCAGACACAGGGATACAAGGATGCACCCCTATTGCGGCCCCTAATAACCATCAAGTCATGTCGCAAGCCCCTCGCGAGAAACGGAAATATACACGGGCTGATCCTGGTATGCGATCCACACAAGGTGTGTGGGTCACTATGGCAGGTTTTAGCACCATGTGTACGGTGGTTGCTATCCGGGCGGATATGAATATCTTACCACCAGCAAATGAATGGATTGATTATTATTATATTTATGGATTATTATCCAACCAATCAACGACAAACAAATATTGAACTCGGAAGATATTGCCATCATAAAAAAAACAAACAAAATGAACGTTAATCTGGCAACATTGACGTAAGATACTGCAATAAAGGAGACTCGAATGGTGGAGGTAATCAGCGGCCTTCACCCTAAAATTGCGTAGTGTTCGCACATAAAATGAATGACGGTTAGTCATTACTTTTATCTTAGGATTTTAGTGTTAATTTTGCATACTATTGTAATTATTATTGACAGCCTCCGTGGCGCAGCGGGCGAATAGCCGGCTGTGAAGCGAGAGGCCGCGGGTTCGATCCCCGCACCGAGACAAATGTTTGTGTGATCCACAAATATTTGTTTCGGGGTCTGGGTGTTGTGAGACCGAAAGTCTCTCGTAGTTCCTGATACCCACGACACAAGACTCGTATCTTACTGTGGGGTCAGGACTATGTATGTGACTGTTGGGTGTATTTAATTATTTAATTTAACACGACGCTTCTTTGTTGGAAGGCTAGCTTTGCTCTAATCGCTGGTGGTGGGTAGACTTGTCAGATTGGATACCATTCACCCTATAAATGTTTTACGAGTGTTGTCGGAATATCCAGTGTATTATGTTCTTTTCTTTGTATCTTCTTTACTTTAGTGGTCTGTCAAGTTATCTGTGTTTATGCTGTCAGTTGAAAGGCAAAAAAAGTGTGTGTGTGTGCAATTAACACACGGCAAAACTACAGAATTATTAAAATAAATTAATTAACCAACGAATTTGATACGCAAATGCAAAAAATAAAACACGTGATTAATCACGTTGTTTATGACAAATTTTTTTTATGTAATTGAATGACGAAACAAGCAATTTGCTCCCCTGATGGTAAGCGCTATGCCTGCCCATAAATAGTAACAACACCACACAGAACTTTGAATTACAAAGCACTGCATGGCACTGCACTGCGCTCGTCACCCCGAGACATAGATGTTAAATCTCATAATGCCCCGTAATTTCACTGGCTTCAATGTCCTTCAAACCGTAAAACCAGTGCTTACACACTGTTACTTGCCGGCACGAAATCACAAATTGGTAGTACCAATCCAGACGGCCTCTCGCATACGAGGGACGTACCATCTTGTGAAATGTGTAACTGCTGATTCAAAACGCATTTAAGAGGTATTAACTTCAACGTTTATATGAAACGCCTATACTAAAGCACTGCAACGTTATTTGGCTCTGAGCCAAAAAAGGTATGAAACTTGAAGTTTAATAACGCATCTTGTGTAATACATCTAGACCTCTGGTTGTTAAACTGCGGCCCGTGTACGATATTTGTGCGGCCCATCACATAACAATCAATTTTAGTAGACAAGAAATAAATAAATACACCCAACAGATACATACATAGTCCAGAACCCACAGTAAGATACGAGTCTTGTGTCGTGGGTATCAGGAACTACGAGAGACTTTCGGTCTCACAACACCCAGACCCCGAAACAAATTATTGTGTATCAGAGAAATATTTCTTTCGGGTCGGGGATCAAACCCGCGGCCTCTCGCTTCACAGCCGGCTACTCGCCTGCTGCGCCACGACAATGACGATATTATCAAAGTTGATTTTGTACATGAAGTTTAAATAGATGAACGCAGAAGAATTTGATTAGGTGGCAGGTCCCTCGTAAGCGAGAGGCCGTCTGGGTTGGTACCACCGCGCAGTCTATTTCTGCCGCCAAGCAACAGTGTGTAAGCACTGTTGTGTTTCGATTTGATAGACATTGAAACCAGTGAAATTACTGGTAATTATGAGACCTAACATCTTATGTCTCGGGGTGACATGTGAAGAACTATGTTAATTCCTGTTTATTATCGATTTTTCAGTTTTGTTATTTAAAAGTTATGTTTTTAGTTAAATAATTATCAATTGTATCTCCATTCATATTTATAGCCTTATATGTATAAATACACACTATAATCTTCTATACCGAATGAATAGTGACCTAGTGACCAACCTAGTGTCAAAGTTTTCAAGCAGCCCAACAACTGCTGACAGCCGGGACAGAGTTTTACGTGCCCTCCGAAGCACTGAGACGCTCAGTTGAAATACCACTAAGCGGTGACCCATCCATAGACTGACGGCGCCAAGCGTTGCTTACCCCGCTAATAGTTTACCGATTAGTCAGTGCGACGGGCAATTAGCGCCATTAATCATATATCATTGATTGAAATAGTGCTTGGTGGAATCTCGACGGAACAATCTGCTTAATTACCAATACCGAGCGAATAATTTGGAACGCATTAATTAAGAATTCCGAAGAAGTAAGCGAAGGCGGAATAAGTTTAAATGAGGTCGCGAAGTTTTCTTATGAAGTAGTTGGGTTTGGGGTTGTGGGTTCGTTTGCGTGGCAGGCCCATTATTTATATGCCTTGAATGTTCTTCTATATAACTACACACATAATATGTCGTCGTTTTTCATAGAAAGGGGATAGGAGAGTTTGTATAGGAAATATTATGATTCTAGTCAGATTTGAAATTTGGTAATAACTATTCAACGTAATTATTGAAATACATATTTCACTACTATTTATTGCAGAAAATACTCACGTGGTTGAAGCTACGGATATAGACTATAGCACAACAAAACAAAGGATGTATGGGTCTCAGATGTTTTAAGAAGCAAAAACAAACAAACTCTTTTCCGTTGACTAAAACCTATTCATGAAAATTATTTGGTTTCTAGGATGCTTCAGATTTGGAAGTCTTAAGATCTTATTAGGGAGGAGCACGTTGACGTTTCAGAATTCCGCCGTTGAGGAAATAAATTTGTTGTATATTAAGCTGTCATGCTATTTATCAGTTCTTTCAATCAGAGCACTTTATTAATTATTTAATTTTACAAGGTGGTAGGTCCCTTGTATACGAGAGGCCGTCTGGGTCGGTACCACTGCTTTGTATATTACTGCCGCCAAGCAACAGTGTGTAAGTACTGTTGTATTTCGGTTTGAAGGACATTGAAGCCAGTGCTCAGTTCAGTGCCATGCAGCGCTTTCTAATTCTGTGTGGTGTTTTTTTTTTAATAAGTGTGGGGCTCTACGCCCCACTCTCGACCCTCTGATATTAATATTCAGAGTTGTTACCCATCTATAAAATTCTCAACATCTTTTATTAATAAAAACCCCATAATAATGCAAAATAAATGTTTATGAGCAGGTTAACTTACCACCAGGCATCGTCATTCAATGAAATAATAAAAAAAACTTAAGCCGTAGGTAAAATAATATGATCACAACGTGGCTTAACCAGCAATTAATCATTTTCATACAATATAGAGATTTGATCTCGGAAACAGCACCAATAGGTAATCTGGCATATATTTTGGATGTATATTTAACATCGTTTTTCGTAACTCCAAATGAACTTCATGTTAATAATCACGCCCTCGCAATCAGGGCTCTGTTGGGTCACGTGGATGTATTTTTAGATTAGCCCCGTCAAAGCCGAAACAAAACGATGTGACCGGCACAATTATGTTACATTTTCCTGTGGGTCGTTTAATCTGATTAAAGTTTTAGGCAATCGTCGGGCTGGCTCTTTTGTTTTCGTACCACTCATACATTTTGGGTGTATTAAAATCTCTACATGAAATATAATTTGTTCTATTAATTTGACAGTTTATTTATTTATTTACAGCATCGAAAACTTACAGCTAATAATTAAATTAGGAATAGTAACAATTTAATGGACAAAAAGCCAATAACAAGTTCTCACTTTTAGAATTAAATTAGGTTATGTGAGTGTGAGCATTTCCGCCCTGTGGAATGGGGGCGTTTGGAGAATTCCACCACGGTATCCCCTGCCTGTCGTAAGAGGAGAATAATAGGGGCCATCGGGGTCGCGGGCGCGCAGCCGGGGCCGGTGTCGTAGCGCCCAAGTGTACTGTTGTACATGCGACCCCGGGATGGACGGCAGCACGGGTGGTTGGCCTCGTTGCTGCTGTTGACACCGAGGATGTCCTTCGGTGCGCGGGGGCTTCTGAGCCCCCCCACAATGAGACGGGCCGCCGCGGGTTTACCATGTGTACGGTGGTCGCTATCCAATCGGACACAAAAATATCAAGTACTTTACAAGGTGGCGGGTCCCTCGTATGCCAGAGGTCATCTGGGTTGATACCACCGCTTTGTCTATTTCTGCCGCCAAGCAACAGTGTGTAAGCAATATTTTGTTTCGATTTGAAGGATATTGAAGCCAGTAAAATTACTAGCCATTATGACACTTAACATGTTATGTCTCGTGGTGACGAGCGCAGTGCAGTGCCATGCAATGCTTTGTAATTTAAAGTTGTAAATTTAATGCTTTTATTTCTAATTTGTACTGCTGCTGCCTGCTGTTTATATTTAGGCGCGCCGTTTACCACAAGACAAGTGTTTCGTGTTATCTTTGCATACTTAATACATATTTTCTAAAAGTCGAATGGCCATGTCATGGCATAGTATGCAGAGGTGCATAATGGCGATTTCTGTGTATGTTATTGGTTAGTTTTTGGCGTTAAATATAAACAGACCAATCATAAACACAGAATTTGACACTTGGGTTCGTAGACAAAATACTACAAATAGGTAGAAAGAACTTATAGGTATAAGAACTATTTTTCTAATTTATCTCTACTTTTTATATAACGAGTATTCTATGCCACCAGGTTAGTATTAATAGAGCGATACAGATATTGAGATAAAAAGAAATGAGAAAGCTCAAAACGAGTCGACAAAAATTTCTCACGTTGCCTATACTAAGCCCCCTGGAATCGAACGGGCGACTCTCGGCTGTCTGTTCCATTCCCCGTTATGCTATGGCAGATAATATCAGTCAATAAAAAAATCAATATAATGGTAACATTTTCGTAACAAGCATTATCGAGCTATAAAACTTAGAATTTCTTCACCTTGAGGCGATGGAAACTTGTCGGTAGGGGTGGGGGGTTGTTTACGTGCTGTTGCCATGGTAACCGTGATACCGACCCCCTGACACAGTGGGCTGCGTGCTGCGGAGACTACACTGTTTTGTTTCGTGTAATGTGCTATAGTTTATACTAAAGATTTTTTCTATTTGCCAACCGGTGTAACTTCTGGATGTTGCGAAGTTTACTATTTTTATCACAGCACGGCAAAGTGACCGCACTACACCTGATGGTAAGCGTAGTGCAGTCCAAAAAACTAGCGACCACCGACAAACAATGAGTTCATCGGTGGTCATCAGAATCATGCCGGCGTGTATAAATTCTTCGAAGAGGGAAGAAGCATGACTGATGCAGGCACAGAGATACAAGGATGTACCCCAATACCCACCATCAATTCATGTCGAATATCCTACTACCAGCGTACCAGCAGCACTTGCGAGATTAAAAAAAATGGATTAAATGTAGATAAATCAACTTACTCTTGCACGTCTTGCTATATACTGGACTTACTTATGGTCCTACAATACCCAAACCCGAAATAATTAGGTAGAGCCACGCTGTAGATACATTTGTCTACAGCATGAATGAGCCGGCTCAACCGGGTCGTTACTATGGTCTCACAGAAAATCGACGTAAAATAAAATACGCACTGATTTGAGAACCCTTCCATTTCGAAAGCGCTTTAAATTTTATTTTTATTTTTTGATTGAATGACGAGACGGGCAAGTCGCTCACCTGATGGCCTGCCAATACACAGAAGCAACACCACAAAGTAGTTAGAATTACAAAGCACCGCATGGCATTGAACTCCGCTCGTCACTCTGGGACATGAGATATTAAGTCTCATAATGCCCAGTAATTTTCCTGGCTTCAATGTTCTTCAAACCGAAACACCACAATGCTTACTCACTGTTACTTGGCGGCATAAATAGACAAAGCAGTGGTGCCAACCCAGACGGCCTCTCGCATACGAGAGACCTGCCACCTTATAAAATGCTCATACATCAAATTGTACAATGTGGTCTATTTCCTTAATAATATGTACACGGGTTGTAAGGTAAAGAATCCAATGATTGACATGTTTTCAATTTGATTCAAACATAACAATGAAACATATGTTACCACCGCTTGCTATGAAAAATAAATGAAGCGTCGTAGTTTACATGAAACGTGTTATTGGTAGGAAAAAGTTTTGTAAGTTATTGTTGGATTCATATTTGTGTGGTGGTAACATTCGATTTGTTTTGGTAGTGGTGATAGATTACAAGCATATTGTATAAACATACAATACAATTTATAATCAATTCAATTAGAAGGAGGTAGGTCCCTCGTATGCGAGAGGCCGTCTGGGTTGGTACCACTGATTTGTCTAATTCTGCAGGCAAGCAATAGTGTGTAAAAACTGTTGTATTTTAGTTTGAAGGGCATTGAAGCCAGTGAAATTACTAGGTTTTATAAGACTTATATCTTATGTCTCGGGATGACCAGCGCAGTTCAGTGCCATGCAGTACTTTGTAATTCAAAGGTCTGTGTGGTGTTACTGTTTATGGGCAGGCGTGGTGCTAACCGTCGGGCGAGCGCCTTGCTCGTCTCGTCATACAAATAAATAAAAAATAAAATAACAAAACCTCAAATATCCCGTTATTCAAATCTTGTTTTCAAATTCAATCAAAACAGGGTCAGTTATTCAGATTTGCGAAACATTAATGTCAAGCAAAATTATGTAAGTTGCAACCAAAAAATAAAATATTTTTGCCTCTACGTAAAATTTTATATCTTTCAGTTACCCCCTTTTGATTGCAAATTCCTCAAATACCATATGAAATAATTTGCATATTTAACTTAGTAAGTAAGGGGATCAACCAGTCGTAATCGTATAGTAATATTTCTTAAATAAAAGGAACTTTTTAAGTCATATATTAAGTATTTAATCACTAAACTGGTACTTAGTTTCAATTCAGGCCGAATTAATCCAAGAATATAAAGAGTATTATAAGGATCATTACTAACGTTGGCTTTAACACAAAATGTAACGAATAGGAAAAATCCATTCCGCAAATACCTACAAATCCCAATCCAACCGCGAATATGCCCTCATAAAGCCCAATTTAGAACATCAAAGTTTTGAAATGGCGTTGAATATTCAGGCGCATCCACTTTACAAACTAAATCCAACTCGCTACGAAACGCTTTAATTAGATACGCGTCACCCAGACTACATAACTTTTGCTGTTTAATTAAATTATGTATTGTACACAATATACATCGATTGCGTTTAAGCTTTATGCAGTGCTACGCCGCGTAGCGATACGTAGAATGGCTACGGAATACGCCGAGTGGCAGTTATGAGAGATTCTCGTTCGAGCACACCGCGTAGCTTTTGCAGTAAGCGGAATAGCGATACGTAGAATGGCTACAAAGGGTAAAGTTTAGCAGTTTTGAAAATTATTAGTGTGGATTAATTGGCGGGATTGAGATCTTACTAAGGAACGTTTGTTCAAAGGTATATGGATTATGTTTGGTACTTTTTAATATAATTTTAATTATATTATTACCTAACTTTCTTATACTTTTTTTAAAGAAATGAAATCTTTAATTGCTCTTAAATTTCACGATAAAAGTTGATTTAGGCGCTTGTTAACTTTTTAAGTCGTCTCTTGACGTACGCGACCGAAAAAAGGGAGACCACGACGTGTAACGTGAATTAGACCAAAGTGCCAAAGTAGCTTTATATGAAATAAATGTTTGGAAACGACGCCGGACCGTGGCGTTGCATTACGTTTGCGCTTCTCAAAACTTATCTTGGAGTAAAAGTCCTATCCAAATGTTACTGTTTTTTATGTCTATTAAATATTTCAATGAACTAAATTACTTTTATAAGTAAATAATCTTAAACAATAGTTTGTTCACTCATGTTTAAATTGCTTTATAAATTATTATAATATTTTTGTAATGTAACATTAACATTTATTTCATTTTAATGTATTACTATTATATCTATCCAAGCTTTGTTAGTCGCCGAATAATAAATACATTATTGAAATAAAACTAATTTAAACGGATTTTATCGCGGTTTTTTATTTTAATTATGATCCCGACGTTTCGAAGACTTTTCAGCCTTCGTGGTCACGGGGAGGACTGAGGTGTAGGTTGTCCAAAAATGTTAATGTTACAGTATCTACCTTCAATTTACAATTATAAAAATCTTTATGGTTTGGTCCGATCTACGCAGAAGGAGCTCACAGTGTCTTGAGGTCTGGCAATTGGTCTTTTGGGACTTCGTAGAGCGTCGGTGTTTAACATCAGCTATGTGTTCTTTTACACATAGCTGATGTTAAACACCGACGCTCTACGAAGTCTGCAGTTGCTGAACATTCTGAGGAAGGCTCCAATCATTATCTTAGATTCGACAAACCACAAATCCTTGCTAAAGAACACCGATTCCTACCTAGGATGATTCGTGAGGCTATTGAAATTAAAAAACATCCAAATTTCAATAGAGAAGATGGTTGGAAGCTAGCACAAGCCTGGGATCCGGTTATACATTTAATTAAATCGGAACCCAAAAGACCAATTGCCAGACCTCAAGACACTGTGAGCTCCTTCTGCGTAGATCGGACCAAACCATAAAGATTTTTATAATTGTAAATTGAAGGTAGATACTGTAACATTAACATTTTTGGACAACCTACACCTCAGTCCTCCCCGTGACCACGAAGGCTGAAAAGTCTTCGAAACGTCGGGATCATAATTAAAATAAAAAACCGCGATAAAATCCGTTTAAATTAGTTTTATTTCAATGAGTAACATTCGCGTAAACGTAAGAAATCATTAAATAAATACATTATCTAAGTTTGTAAAGGATCTTTACAAACGATTAATTAAGACCATAATTAAGAATTCTTATTTCCGAAATACATGAAAATTTGCCAAAGCACAATTTTAATCTATTTTATGTACTTTTTTAAGTAACATAATTTATCAGCCTTCGTGGCGTAGTGTGCGAGTAGCCGGCTGTGAAGCAAGAGGTCGCGGATTCGATTCCTGGACGGAGATAAATGTTTGTGTGATCCGTTAATATTTGTTTCGGATCTAGGTGTGTTTTCTGCTTCGAGGAGTTAACATCAGGCAGGCGGCCGGTCGTAAAAAGAAGAAGAAGTCGTCGTGGAAGAAGAACATCAAGATTTAAAAACTTGACAAAACTGGGAAAAGCATTATACATTTTGTAAACGCTTCAGACATCTATACTTATAAAATAACATGTCCTGACTGACTGACTGATTCATCATCGCCGAACGTAAACTATCAAGGCTACAAGCATGAAATTCGGATTGTATATTCATTTTGTTATGTAGGCACCCACTAAGAAAGGATTTTAGAAAATTCCACCCCATAGGGGTCAAAATAGGGGATGATAATATGTATTAAAGTCCGTCATTTTGAAAGTTACATAAACAAAATTTTGTATTTCGGTTATTGACGTAAAACAAATAAATACGTGTTTCAGGAATATTGGAAATTTATTTAATAAGGGATGAAAAAGGGGTGAAAGTAAATGCAAAAGTGAGTTTGTTTGCTACGCTTTCACGTCTAAATCACTGAACCGATTTTGATGAATTTATCTATAGAGACAGATGGGACCCTGGAGACGGTTACGGGCTACTTTTATCCCGGAAAATGCTATTCACGCGGGCGGAGCCGCGAGCAAAAGCTAGTAAACAATAAAAATTCTCAGTCCCAACAATACTATGCAAATTTTCAACGAAACCCGAAAGCTCTTATTTTACTATCCAGTAACGAGGGCGATAGTAATCAAACAGGCAACCCTTATAATGAGGGGCGAATTCACCACGAGGATATTGGAATTGAACCGATTAAACTAATCGAGTACATATCGATATCGATTGTTAAAGGGATACCGTCTATTCGGATAATATAATTAGGGATGGAGAATTCTCGTACTTAACATAGTCTTGTAACATTACTATGATATTGTCACGCTTGTGGTCTAGGATTGTAAGTCGTACGGACTAAGTTGTAAGATTAACTATCATACTATTTTGCGTACCGACTGCTGTGCTGAGGCCTGGGATTTGATTCCCGCGTCGGGTAAAAGTGATATTGGCTTCTTATATTACGAAATGCTCAGTATCAGCCCAGACACACACACACACACACACACGAGGTTACTGACATGTGGGATGTAGACTCGACGATTATTGTCCCGATAGTCGCTGCTAATGGGTTGATACCAACGAGCCTCGTCCAACACCTCCAGAGGCTCTCAATTGGTCGTTGGGTCAGAGGTCAGATTCAGAAGGTCGTGTTATTGGATGCGGCACGTATTGTGAGGAGGTGCCTCACTCAGGGGTCTTAACCGCCAATGGCTTGTGTCCTAGCCATTGGAGGGTGATAGATTTTTTATATTTTTAAATGATTTTTTCTCTTAATATCTAAAAATGTAAAAGTAACCTTTTAAATAAAGACATGCTCTAACCATTATAACACTAATGAATCTATTTCGATCTGTTTATAATCTTTGCTAACAATGTTAAATATTGTGAATATGAAACAGTTATTACTACGCAGTTAAACAGGACGGGAGTTAAATAATAAAACAATCTAAAATTATTTATTTCATAATGTGTAATGTATTTTTGTTTCTAAGCTGACCTTATCCTTGAAAAATTAAGGTATAACTCATTGGAATTGTTTCGTGATAGAAAAATCCAATGGCATATTTGCCCAATCCGGGGATCGAACCCGAAACCTTAGCACAGCAGTCGTACCACGTATGCAACTACGCCCCCGAGGCAGTCACTTATGTTTTTTTATAGCATAGACCGGCAAACGAGCAAGTGTGTCACCTGATGGTGAGTGATCTCCACCGCCGTACACCCAAAACAATAGAATAATTATAGGCGCGTTTCCGACCTCAAAGGGAAGGGGTAATTAAAGGATTGGGCGGGGAGGAGGATTTCAGCCTCAGGATATTATACTCACCGTACGAAAAGCAGCAGCAAGCCACTACTTTACGTCGGTTTCCTGTGAGACAATGGTAACAACCCGGTCGGCCCATTCGTGCTGTAGACAAAACTGTCTACAGCGTGGCTCTACTACTCAAGAAAGGCCTTTGGGCGTCTTGAAAAACTTTGACACTAGAATGGCCTTGATGAACGAATGAATTCGATATAGAATAGAATGGAATAGAATAACCGTGTATTATACTGCCTCACGGGTCTCATTTCTTAATAAAAGGAGTTGGCCCAACCTTAGTCTACCAACCTGGCCTAACGCGGGTTAGCTGACTTCACATACCTTTGAAATTGTGATGGAGAATTCTCATCATAAAATTAGTTAAAATTTTTGAATTTAGTAAAACAAAATCAGTATATCCATTTGAACTTGCTGTGGGTTGGTTCCTTTTTGCGTAACTAGGTCCAATTATTCCGTTATATTAAAAATAATTTCAAGAGAATAATGCGCTAATTGTAAATGCTTGAACCGTATGAATCTATGAAGCCCTCGTGCATGGGTTCAGCGAAACGACCCTTATGTGTATTCATGTTTAAAGGGGCGTTGCATTGTGTATTAAATACGTGTGTTTTTTAAACAAGATTTTTTATCCTAAGGCAATGTAACTACACTTGACCTGAAAAGTTCAATTATAAAGAGGTCTTCCTCGATAGTGCCAGAATTATGCCGGCCTAAGGTGACTGGATATAGACTGGCTGACTACGAAACAGGAATCACCAGAGCGAATCAATATGATGGTGTTTTTCGACAGTTTTGTACAGTGGCCGCATTTTTTTTTATTTAATTGAATGACGAGACGAGCACGGCGCTCGCCTGATGGTAAGCGCCACGCCTGCCCATAAGCAGAAGCAACACCTCACAGACCTTTGAATTACAAAGCACTGCATGGCACTGAACTGCGCTCGTCAGCACGAGACATAAGATGTTAATTCTCATAATGCCCAATAATTTCACTACTTTCATTCGGGTACAAATGCATCAGGAACTCCTTCACCAGTAAAAACAGTGGATTCTTCGCCCTCTACAATATTCACTGGCCCCTGAAACATAATCTAACAGCTGTCATATCAGTTTTCTTGTGGTATCCTAAAACACTCGTCAAATAATGTTGACCCATTCAAAGTTGTAATCTGAGATAGGTCGGTAAGAGTAAACTCCTAAACGATTGTAGGAAAATACACGGAGACGGCACCTCTCTTTTGAAGTTATGTTTTTTTATCACGACGGTAAAGTGACTGCACTACATCTGATAGTGGTGTTTTTCTCAGGTGGTAGGTCCCTGGTATGCGAGAGGTTGTCTGGGTTGCTACTGCCGCTTTGTCTATTTCTGCCACCAAGTAACAGTGTGTAAGCACTGTTGTGTTTCGGTGTGAAGGACATTGTAGTCAGTGAAATTAATGGGCATTATGAGAATTAAGATCTTATGTCTCGGGGTGACGTGGGCAGTTCAGTGCCAAGCACTGTTTTGTAATTCAAAGTTCTGAGTGGTGTTGCTTCTGTTCATGGGCAGGCGTGGCGCTTACCATCAGGCCAAAGCCTTGCTCGTCTCGTCATTCACTCAAATAACAATAAAAAAGTAAGAAAGTGCAGTCCAAACTTAGCGACCACCGACAAACAATGAACTTATCGGTGGTCACAAGAATCATGCCGGCCTGTATAAAAGCTCATACTCCGAAGAGGGAAGAAGCAACTCCAGGGCCTGCAACAGGACAAGCGGATTACCAATGCAGGCACAGAGATACAAGGATGTACCTACCCCACCTAACCATCAAGTTAAGTCGCAAGCCCCTCGGGAGAACCGGATATACACTGGCTGATACTGGCACGCGATCCACACAAGGTGCGTGGGCTACTATAGCAGGTATTAACACCATATGTACGGTCGCTAACCGGGTGGATATATCCTACCACCAACCGATATTTCCATCTTTAACACGATCAATGATTTACAAGAAGATTTATAATACCAGAAGAAATATTCGCAAGTTAGCGACTTTAAAGAAAAGGGATAATTAAGACATTGAGGAGGGGAGGGGGATTTAGGCCTCCGGATTTCACACACACACAAAACGCAGCAGCAAGTTGTTTTCTGTGAGAGTAGTAGCGACCCGGTCGAGCTGGACATTCCTGCTATGGATAAAACTGTCTACAGCGTAGATCTACCACTCAACATACCTCATATTCAAGTCATAGCGTATATGATGACAGCCTCCATGGCGCAGCGGGCGAGTAGCCGGCTATGAAGCGAGAGGCCGCGGGTTCGATCCTTGCACCAAGACAAAAGTGTGTGTGATCCACAAATATTTGTTTCGGCGTCTGGGTGTTGTGAGACCGAAAGTCTCTCGTAGTTACACACACGACACAAGACTCGTATACTGTGGGGTCAGAACTATGTGTGTGTCTGTTGGGTGTATTTATTTATTTTATATAGAGTCTCAGACCAGATTGAGCAAGTCCTCTATTAATTATTAATGTAACTAAAGCTTCTACCAACATTAGGAAAGTTTGTCAATCAAGAACCGAATCAAAGCTGGAGTGCTTGAGTAACGCTAATTTCACGAGTTAGTTAAGTAAGCGCGGTTTATGAGAACTGTCTGTGCGGTTTCATTATACAGGTATGTTTGGAACTAGCGACAAAGATGACTGCAATACTTGGGTGTATCCATGGTGGGGCAAGGGGGCGCTTGCCCCACCCGGGATATCTTTATTTTATCGTTTAGGCGCAATACATAAGCAGTAATTTTTTTATATAGCATAGACCGGCAAACCTATGCTAAGATCTCCACCGCTCATAATACTAGAAGAATCATGGGCATGTTGCTGACCTTAAGGGAATGTGATAATTATTAAAGGGGAGGGGGATTTGGGCCTCCGGATATCTCACTCACCGTACGAACGCAGCAGCAAGCCACTACTTTACGTCGGATTTCTATGAGACAGTGGTAGCGACCCGGTCGAGCCGGCCCAGTCACGCTGTAGACAAAACTGTCTACAGGGCTGCTCTACCACTCGATCTGTCTATCTAGGAAACTCGCATACGCGATACTTGCTGATGTAATCATTCAGATGAATAAAAAACCAGACGCTTCAGCAACAAATAAAATTACGTAACATTAAATTGCAGCGAAAGCCATTTCCAATTACATAATGGAAAATCAGTTACCACGATATAAAAATATCGTCGAGTTAGATTTGTTTACATCGATCGCTATGCCCAGCTGTTTACACAGTATAAACGGATAACTTAAAAATAGACGTTGGTATCCTACCGAGAGCGGTTTTTATATAATTGTGGAAAATTTTACGATCATTGCGGTATTTAGATTTATTTATTCTGTTCTATTGGTGTTTAATGCATCGCTTTTGTTTGTTTTTGCGTGATTTGTGAGCGATATAGAGTTAGGTTTTGTAATTTTCTCGACCCGGGATAGTCTAAATAATGCTACAATTTCCAAAAAAAAAATAGCTGCATAGTTGGAGATATCTCTACGGTATTTTGTAATATACTTTTCTGCCGCCAAGTGTTTAAACACTTACAACAGTGCTTAAGCACTGTTGTGTTTCGGTTTAAAGGATATTGAATTCACTGAAATTACTGGGCATTATGAGACTTAACATCTCATATCTCGGGGTGACGAGTTCAGTGCCATGCAGTGCTTTATAATTCAAAGTTCTGTGTGGTGTTGCTTCTGTTTATGGGCAGTCGTAGCGCTTACCATCAGGTGAGCGACTTGCTCGTCTCGTCATTCAATCAAATAATTAAAAAACTTCTTATTCTGGCGCATGCTTTGATATTTCAAAGCGATGTATGCTCTGCCTGTTTTTACTTAGAAAAAAATCGTTTGGGTCTCTTATGAAATATACTGCTTTTTTACCGGCTCAATAACTCAACCCCCATAGTTGTCTGCATCATAGACAGAGTCTTGAACCTTCAAAAGAAATACTTCGGAACCCCCACAGTGTAACGTTATAAAACTCATCAAAAGGATAGCATAACCTTAACCCAGTTTGTGACTCTGCGACCAAGAAAGGGATCTTTCCTTGCAGAGAAAACGTCTGAATAGTCGCCTTCATAACTATGACAGTTTCTCATAAGTAGTCTATAGTTTTCTATTCATTCTCTCTCACCAAAGTCACTGACACGATTGTTATAAGGAAATAGTGCGCGATGCTTCTTTTTATATTATAGACCGGCAAATATTAACGTTTAACAAATTTAACTATTTTGATTTGTACATATACAGTAGTGGTGTGTAATGCTCTCAAAAACTCTGTTTCTAATTTAATGTGTAGTCGTGATAACCTGTAATTGGATTTTCTATATCTATTATGTAACTTAACCTCTTCTGTATACCATTGGTTGTCCAAATAAATAAATAAATAAATGACCAAGTGGGTCACCTAATGGTAAATGATCTCCGCCGCCCTTGT
The DNA here is from genome assembly GCA_949126905.1 of Amorpha juglandis. Lineage (NCBI taxonomy): Eukaryota > Metazoa > Arthropoda > Insecta > Lepidoptera > Sphingidae > Amorpha > Amorpha juglandis. The sequence goes on along the minus strand of OX421381.1, from coordinate 14,660,438 downwards.
ACGCCCGCAATGCTAGAAGAATCATAGCCGCGTTGCCAATTTTAAGGAAAAAGGCTAATTAAGTTATTGGGAAAGGGAGGAGAATGTGGGCCTCCGAATATCTCACTCACCGTAAGAAACTCAGCAGCGAGCCGCTACTTTACGACCCGGTCGAGCCGGCCCATTCACGTTGTAGACAAAACTATCTACAGCGTGGCTTTACCACTGAACCTTTCCTGATATTTCGCCAAACCGAGACCGTGGCTGTCACATGTACTTGTTCCGCTAACTTGGACGCGTTTCGTTACAACACAATGTCATTTTCTCAGCAAAAAATTACAAAAACATTATATGTCATGTCACGGTGAAATATTACGGGGTCTCAGAGGGGATCGCTCTGACATTCAGTGGTAATATCTGACAACCGTCTTCACTTGAGAGAATTTCACTGGTGTTTGTTATAGTCACGGTTTTCGGTGTGCGTGTAAATGTCATAAGGAGAAGCATGACATTCGAACTTTTCTTTCATCTGTTGTTTGATTTCATTTTCTTTGATCGTAATTATTTAGTTAACTAAAAAATCAGATTCATTTTCGAATTTCTTTCCTCCTTTTAACAAAGCTGTCATAATGTTTGTGTGTGCAATAAAATTTATCGTTTATTATTTTATCAAAATTTGTATTTTACAAACCCGATAAACTAATATACAATTAATGTAAAAATTATAAGTGGAGTTGAGAAAAGGATATTTTTTATGATTTTTTTTTATTATAGCGTAACCCGGCAAACGAGCAAGTAGGTTACCTAATGATAAGTGATCCCCACCGCCCATGTACGCCTACAATACTAGAAGAATCATAGGCGCGTTGCCGACCTTAAAGGGAACGTAGAGCCACGTTGTAGATAGTTTTGTCTATAGCACGAATAGGTCGGCTCGACCGAGTCGTTACCATTGTCTCACAGAAAACAAACATAAAGTAGCGGCTTGTTGCTTCATTTCGTATGGTGAGTGAGATATCCGTAGAACCAAAACCCGCTCCCCTTCTCAATCCCTAATTATCCCTTTCCTTTAAGCCGGCAACGCGCCTATGATTCTTTTAGTATTGTGGGCGTATATGGGCAGTGGAGATCACTTACTATGAGGTGAACCACTTGCTCGTTTTCCGAACTATACTAAAACACGCATCAAATTCAGACTCTCCTTTTTTAAAATAGCTTAAAAGTTATATAATTTTCATAAAACCAAGTAGCAATTGTTATTGTACCTACAGGCATATTACTTCTTTCATATTAATAACATCTAGAAACTTTGAACGACTTTGTAATTTCATCTAAAAGAAATAAAATATGAATGTACATTTGTACGACCTTTAGAATGTTTGAGCGAGATATTCGTTTCCATTATTACTATTTATTTTTTTATTTCATTGAATGACGAGACGAACAAGTCGCTCGCCGAGAATCATAGGCGCGTTGCCGGCTTAAAGGAAAGGGATAATTAGGGATTGAGAAGGGGGGCGGGTTTTGGTTCTACGGATATCTCACTCACCATACGAAATGCAGCAGCAAGCCGCTACTGTACGTCGGTTTTCTGTGCGACAGTAAGAAAGACCTGGCCGAGCCGGCCAATTCATGCTGTCCACAAAACTGCTTACACCATGGCTCTACTACACAGATAGACAGACAGGCATTTGTGATCAACAAACAAAATATATATTTTTTGATGTGATGAAAAACATAAAAACCTCGTATATTAAAAACAAGAACACCAGAAACCCAGTTTGTCCGGTTATGCTACTTTCACAATGAATCATGCGAAGTTATAATATTACACTAATATTATAAATGTGAAAGTTTGTTTGTTTGGATGTTTCTCCATCAATCACGCTGAAACTACTGAACGGATTTTGATGAAATTTGGTATACAGACAAGGTATGAGCTGACTTGGGTGATAGGATACTTTTTATCCCGATTAAATGCTCCCTTGGGATAAAACAGGAATCTTGATATTCATCAATCACACCGAAAATTCTGAACGGATTTTGTTGAAAATTGGTATAGAGACAGGGTATTACTTGACTTATATTATATGCAAAATAGACAGTCACAAAATCATTTGTAAATATCCTAATTCCACGCAGGCAAAGCCGCGGGCAGAAGCTAGTACGTCATAAATCTATAAATGACGGAACATATTTAAAAACATTTATAATAACAGGGAAGTGTAAACCACATATTGCGCATCCCACACATTGTGGTATTTTAAGACTTTTCATGAAAATGATTTTGAGTGATGTTTGTTGAGGATTTTTAAGTGTAGAGTAAATGTGTTATATTTCTATTTGTTATTGCGGATTGAAGGTCTAAATTTATAGACATGGCGTGTGTACTTTTCAGCGCAAGGCAACGCACTTTATAACATAATACACACGCGCTCAGGCCTATAATCCGCAAAAGAGGTAGGCAGGGTTATAACCAGTACGCCCACATTTTGCGGAACTTATTTCCGTCCCATGATGTGTACAATTAAATACTCGGGGCTGATACTACGCATTTTGTTATAGAAAAACCCAATAGGTATCACTTTTTCCCGACCCGGAGATCGAATCCGAGACCTCAGCACAGCAGTTGCATAGACAGAGACAGTCTACTATAAAAATGACAACGTCAATGTATATATAAAAATAAGCATATTTGGCGACCTATGAAAAAAAAGCACCAAGCCGTCACTATAAAGCATATTGTAAAAAAGCGTGTTAAAAAAAATTATGACTCGCTTCTATTCTATTTTTGAGTGGTAGAGCTGCGCTGCAGACAGTTTTGTCTATAGCATAAATGAGCCGGCTCGACCGGGTCGCTACCACTGTCTCACAGAAAACCGACGTAAAGTAGCGGCTTGCTGCTGCGTTTCGTACAGTGAGTGAGAAATCCGGAGGCCCAATCCCTCGTCGCTTTCCCAGTCCCTTAATTATACCTTCTGTTAAAGTCAGCAATGCGCCTATGATCATTCTAGTATTGTAGGCGTACATGGGCGGCGGAAAGCACTTACCATCGGGTGACTCACATGCTCGTTCACCGGTCTATGCTATATAAAAATCTTTCTATTTATCTAGCTATACATTAGCTCTTAAACTAAAGTACTCCGACCCATTGGGAATAAATGTTTATTGAATAAACTTCCCAATAACATAATGAATAACAAATAGAAAACATATTCTGGTCCCATAACGTACAGATTTGAATAAATAAGTACCAAGTAAATATTGTACATCCCTTATTGTTGGGCCGAGAGCCAGATATGTTTTCGAAGACATCATCTATAAGTAAACGTAACATAAGCTCACGCCTTTATCCCCGAAGGGATAGGCAGAAGTCCATCTGTTTCGCAGTTTTTTTGCCGTCTCATGATAGATAGTAACTATTGTAGATACACAAATAAAAAAAAGGATAAAACTAATAAAGGCCGCAGGATGCAGGCCGCTTCCAACAGGTCGCTCTGGAAATCTTTGGGGGAGGCCTATGTTCAGCAGTGGACATCCCGTGGCTGATGATGAATTGAAAAAAAAGAAAAAATAATTATAATATAGACATGATGTGATAGGTGAGCTTATCGGCTTACCGGGCACAAATTCCAACCCAAAGCAATTTTGCCACCTTTTCCCCGCCAAGCAGCAGTATGTAAGCATAGTTATATTTCGGTTTGAAGGAAATTGAAGCTAGTAAAATGACTCGAGGTGACGGCGCAGTCCAATGCCATGCAGTGCTTTGTAATTCCAGGTTATGTGTGGTTTTTCTGTTGATAGATAGTTGTACCGCTAACCATTAGGTGAACGACCTTCGAGCCACAGAAAAAAAAAATCGAAATTTTCAGCACAATTTCAGACCGCATTTTTTTTCATTTATGCTCCGGCAATGAATATATTTCCCATCTAAGCATTCAGTAATAATAAAGAAAGTCCATTTGTAAATTTCCCTCAAGATGGCCGCACAAAAAATCAAGAATAATTCGGACAGATCACGTAAATTCTGTGATTGATGGCTCGGTGTCTACCAGAGAGAGAACGGTCCATCGTTTGTGGAATTGCTTCAAATAAAGGCAGTTTTTCCTTGCTTCTATCCGTTTCCAGAATACTAAATAACTTTACGAGTAATAAATAATTGTTATTCAGGTGCAGAGGGAAATTCGCTTTTAACGATTTTCTTATTTTGGTGGCAACATCTATTTATATGTATGTAGGTAGTTATGCACCCCGCTCCCGCTCATGACATTATAACCACATGCTAATGTGTTGTAACCTTATTTACTATAGAAAGGGCATTGCAATTGCTGACACAGGTACTCAGATGTAATTCTATCTATTTGTAATATGATATTCTTGTTTTGTCTAAAGCTCTTAATATCAAATTATGTTGACCATAAAAAGTGCTAGCCTAGCGTCTAGACGGTGATCTTGTTATGATCATAAGGCGTAGATCTAAGCATTCATTGTCAACAGATGAACAGGTATAAATAAGGAAATTTGTCAATTGTAATTCAGTTCGCAATAAAGCTTCATTGTGAAGACTTGTCTTTTTTTAAAAAACCTCCGGGCGCTCCCGCGTAACTTATCTGGCGCAGCCGGTAGGATATCCGCGACTGTAAGCTCTGTCTGCGAGTACACAAGCATCGGTCTTGCGGCATAGCTCCGGGTATCCTCGAACCAAACAAATACGATAAACGGCGGGAACCGAAGGTCGTCGCCCACGAAGTCAGCTTTACGAGAAGGCATGGGATCGAGCGGATTGTAAGTAGACCTCTTTACATTTCCTGTCTCATCCTTGCTATTTTTCCTGTGGTTGATTTTGTACGACACAATTTTAAAAAAAGGTGAACTCCGTAACTTTTGAACAAAAATCGTCGAAGGTTATTTGACTTCTGCACAAAAATAGGCAGGCTAATTTTAAGAAATAAGAATTTTTGATTGAAATATTTGAATTTTTTATTGAAATATTAGAATTTTTGATTGAAACATTTGAATTTAGATTTATTGTTACAAAGTTTTAATTGTGTGTTAATTTTATTTTTTTTAATTTACTGTGTGTATAACTGTGTGTTAATTTTTATTTTCATTTTATTTACTGTGTGTTATATATACGTGTAAAAAAATGTCGCGCAACGGTGAATTTCAGATGATTCCCAAAGACTTTATATGCTTAATTCCAAAATTCGATGGAGATCAAAGTATATTAAACTTATTCATAAGAAAAAGTGAATATATTTTGAGAAATTTTGGTGAAGTAAATAATCCTGTACAATCCACATACGTTTTTCAGTGCATTAGTAGTAGATTGTGTGGTAGAGCCGCAGGCTTATTGAGTGAACGCGAAGACATAACCACATGGGAACAGCTCAGATCTGTTCTCATCCAACATTTTGGAGATCCTAGATCTGAAGAGTGTGTGGCTATTGAATTAGAAAATTTAAAAATCAATTCTGGCGAAAGCTACTTGCAGTTTTGCAATCGCATCCAACAAATACGCAGCGCTCTTCTTTCTAAGATAAACTTATTATTGGATGACAATATTAAAGCAGCAAAAATGATAATTTATAATAATTTGTCTCTGAACGTGTTTATGTACAACCTTACAGAAGATTTAATTCGAATTGTAAGATTGAAAGATTGCACAAGTCTTGAAAGCGCACTTAGTGTTGTAATGGAAGAAGTAAACTTCCAAATACAATACAATGCAAAAAATAAAAATAGAGGTATTGTAAAGCCACCTCAGCATTCTTACCCACCTAACTCTACTAATTCAGATGTGAATAAAGCTCATTTCCAGCCGACATTTAGACCAAACCCTTTAAATAATTTAAATCAACAATTTAAATTTGGAATGCCAAATCAATTATCCAATAATTTCAGGCCTGTTAATTCAAATGGATTTAAATTTGGTCTTCCAAATCAGGGTTTTAATTCCAAACCGAATTATCCTCAGCCCCAAAGCAATTTTAAATTTGGTTTACCGAATCAACAAGGGTTTAGACCAAATGTCAACTATCCCCAAAACAATTTTAAGTTTGGCATAGTGCCCCAACAGGGATATAGGCCACAATTTAATAATACTCAAATGAGACCATTCAACAATGCACCAAACCAACAGTTTAAGTTTGGTATTCCACATCAAAGCCTACCTCAACGTAATATACAAGATACTGATGTATCTATGCGTACTGCCCGTCCCCTAAGACAAAATATGATCAAGCATGAATCGGATGACGATCATAATAATTTATTTCACTCAGATAACTATGCTGAGATAATGCAGGACTCCGATGATCAGAACAATGATATCCCGAATGTCAATTTTTCTGATAATAATGAACAGATTGATTTCGAAAATTTTTATTCAGAAAATATGAATCCCACAGATGAGGAACATTTAGACGAATCCGAAAATTTTCGGATAGTGGCCTCGAAGACCGACCATCCGAAATAATACAGATTAACTGTAATAGAATTAATAAATTACCTCATATCTACATACCCGAAATTGACTCGAATTTAATGATAGACACTGGTAGTACTCGAAGTTTTATTAGCCCAGCCAAAACTGATAAATATTTTTCCAATTATAAATATTATGAGCCGTTTGAAGTTATTAGTACTCATGCTCGTAGCTCACATAATGAAATAATTTTTATACCACTTTTGAAAACTTTCCGAAGTACTCAACAACATAAATTTTATGTATACGATGTCGATAGTCGTTATGATGGTTTAATCGGATCGGACTTATTAAAGATGTTAGATGCAACAATTGACATGAAAAATCAGATATTACATACACGTGATACAGAGATACCAATAGTATACAGTCCTCCATACGAAGTCACATTAGAACCCCGCACTGAAACACGCATCAAAGTACCCACCAGCGTAAAAAATGGTGATGCAATTATTAACTTTAAAGATTTTGGTGATAATGTACGTATGCCCAGTGCTTTAGTTACATGCATAGATTCATATGCCACTACCATCATTCAAAACGCCTCCCAAAATAGAGTGACAATAAAATTTTGCGAACCACTGCCTACGACTAGATTCAATACCAACATTTGCGAAACAAATTTTACATCTGATGAGAGTTTAAGCAATTTTGAAATTGATGAATTACTTAAACAAAATCTTTCCAAATTACGCTTGAATCACGCAAATACAGAGGAACGAAAGGCTATAGAAAAGCTCTGTTTCGAATACAGGGACATATTTTATTGTGACAAGTTGCCCCTTTCATTTAGTAACCAAGTCAAACATCAAATTAGGACAAAGAATGAAGATCCTATTTATGTTCGACCATATCGACTTCCACCTTCACAAAATATAGAAATACAGAAACAGGTTGATAAATTATTAAAAGATAACGTCATTCAAGAATCGTTTTCACCATGGAGTGCCCCCGTTCATATAATCCCAAAGAAATTAGACGCATCAGGTGAACAAAAATTTAGGATGGTAATAGATTACCGACGTTTGAACGACTTAACTACTGACGATAGATACCCAATGCCTAACATTAACGATTTATTTGACAAGTTAGGAAAATCAACTTACTTCAGTACATTGGATTTAGCAAGTGGGTATCATCAAATTGAAGTAGAGGAACATGATAGACCCAAAACAGCTTTCACTACACCTGCAGGACATTACGAATTTAGTCGCATGCCTTTTGGACTTAAAACTGCACCTGCAACATTTCAACGCGCAATGGATAACGTGTTGAGAGGATTGCAAGGAATACATTGTCTCGTTTACTTAGATGACATAATAATTTATTCAAATAGTTTACAGGAACATATAGAAAAACTTAGAAAAGTTTTTGACAGACTCAGACAGACCAATCTCAAAATGACTTTGGACAAATGCGAATTTTTGCGTAAAGAAGTTTTATACTTAGGGCACAAGATTACCAAAAATGGTTTAGAACCAAATGACGATAAAATTAAAGCAGTATTGGATTTCCCACTTCCACGAACATCCACGGAAATTAAAAGTTTTCTAGGTTTGATCGGTTACTATCGAAAATTTATTAAGGATTTTGCCAAGGTCACACAGCCTCTTACATCTTGCCTTAAAAAGAAAAATAAAATAGAAATAACTCAAACATACATTGATGCTTTTCAGAAATGCAAAGAATTACTTGTTAATTCCCCTATACTTCAATTTCCGGACTTTTCCAAAGAATTTATTTTGACTACTGATGCATCGAATTTCGCTTTAGGTGCTGTCCTTTCACAAGGAACAGTTGGTAATGATAAACCCATTGCATATGCAAGTCGTACATTAAACGACGCCGAGACACGTTATAGTACAACGGAAAAAGAATTGCTAGCCATAGTGTGGGCAGTTAAGCACTTCCGTCCTTATTTATACGGACGCAAGTTTAAAATATATACTGACCACCGACCTTTAGCATGGTTAAATTCACTTAAAGAACCTGGAAGCAAATTGACTAGATGGAAATTAAAATTGTCTGAATTTGATTTCGACATTATATACAAGAACGGAAAACAAAATAGTAATGCAGATGCTCTTTCACGTATAAGATTGAATGTACTTACCAAGAAAAGCGGTAATACATCAATGAAAGTTAATATAGATGATACTGAATCAATCGTGATATCAGACTCATCTGAAACATTATCTGCTCCTTCAATTTCAGAAGAAACTATGAGTTATCCAGTTCGTTCTCCCTCATCTAGTACAATAACAGCTAGTTCATTACCGGAAACAGTTCACTCTGCTGACGATATTGACACTAACGGTATTCCTATTCTTGATGAAGCCATAGATACGAAACCGAACCAAATACTTGTTTTTACTTGGAATAGAAATCAAACATCAGTAAAAGATTTGTCACGTGATAAACAGAAAGTTTTAGAAGTTCACTTACCTTCAAATAATCCCGAACTTGTTAAACGTTTCCTTTTAGAATATATTAAACCGAAAGTTAAATATTTCTTTTATTTCGAAGACCAAGTACACCGAAACCAATTTACAGATGCGGTTATTAAACTGTTCAAAAAAGATACTGTTAATTTTTATGAATGTACTAAAAGGGTAATATATGTTGAAAATGAAGATGAACAACGTTCGATTGTACTAAAGTATCACCATGGTACAACATGCCATCGTGGTATAAAAGAAACACTAATGAAACTGAAACGCAACTACTATTGGAAAAATATGGATATAGTAGTCTCTACCATTATTAATGCTTGTGAAACTTGTAAAGCATTAAAATATGACCGTAAACCTTTGAAGCCACAATTACAGTTTACTCAAACCCAATCAAAACCTTTTACCGAATTATTTATGGATTTATTTTCTATAGAAGGGAAATACTTCCTTACTATAGTGGATGCGTTCAGTAAATTAGGTCAAGCATTTGAAGTACCCAACCGTTCTACACCTGAGGTAGTTCGTGCATTGATTAAATTCTTTTCATTTTATGGTGTCCCATCTAAAATAAATACTGACCCTGGTTCCGAATTCAAGAATACTTTGTTGAAAGAAACATTACAATTTTATAAGATAGATCTTCACATAGGTACTCCGCACAACCCTAACTCCATGGGTTTAATTGAACGTTTTCATTCTACCATTTTAGAAATATATCGTATCGCGAAATACGAACATAAGATAACAGATGCCGCAAACATTATGACATACGCAGTTATGTCTTATAATCAGACTATACACTCAGCAACTGGTCTTACACCTTTTGAAGTTGTATTCGGACATACTGATTCTAACAGCATGTTTGATGTTGACTTTAACAGACAGTATACCCAACAATTAGTAGCAGATCACATGAAACGTACAAAATATCTTTATAAATATCTAACAGACAAATTAATAGCTAACAAAGAAAAGGTGATAGATAAACGCGGCGGTGAAACCTCCTTTGATATACAAGAAGGTGACACAGTTTTCATAAAAGGTGTTAATACGAGGCGAAGTAAAGATAAACCTCGCTTCCAAAAAGCACAAATCACTGGTGAAATTAACAGGAATACATGTCCTGTTAAAATAAAACATCGAGATACAACTGTACCTATTAAGGACGTAAAACGACCTTCACAGGTACCTCCTCGAGTTAGTGCTGCTGATGACCAGTACGCACGCCCTTCAACTTCAAAGGATTGAGAAAAATCCAGGGGTGCTGGTCGTGAAGCAAGGCGAAGCTAGCGTAAGTTATGATAAATGGACTATAATTAAGACTATAGATTTAAGTATCACAAAAGAGGAATTAGAAATTAACATCAATAGATATGCTAATTTAAATGATCATGTTGGAAAATATTTTAAGAATAGACCACCTAACCATCAATTACTTAATATAAAGCTTCAAATAAATTATATAATGAACTCTACAATTGAAAAATTTAAGCAATTAGCTCCTCAAGTTAGAATTAAACGTGGAATTCTGAATCCTTTAGGATCTATAATTAAAATTATTACTGGCAATTTAGATTATGATGACGCTATTAAATATGAAAATTTAATTAAGGCTGTACAAACACGTCAAGATACATTAAGTAAAAAGGTAACTTTGATATCGGAAATGTCTGAATCACTTTTGAAAATAAATAACTCAACAACGAATAATTTTATTAACATTGATAAAGAATTATGGGAAATGAGAAAATTAATAAACCAGAGTAATGTTAATATAACAATTCATAACTTTATTAATATTTATAATTTATTTTTGCACAATTTCCAATTATTGTACATTCGGTTGGAAGAGATTGAAACTTGTATTACTTTTAGTAAATTAAAAACTTTACACCAGTCACTTTTAAATTCTGACGAATTATTAATTTTGTTAAAAGAAATAGAGAAATCTAATAAACTCATTTACCCAGTTAGCTATGATAATTTAATTAAGTTAGAATTATGTATTAAGATAAAAGTTTATTCAAAAGGAAGTCAAATAACATTCATTTTGGACATACCTATAATTAAAGATGAAATATACATTTATTACAAAATCATTCCAATACCCATCACCAATTCCTTTGGTAAAACAGTTATCATAATCCCAAAATATCCCTACCTCCTAGTAAGAGGGTCAAATATGGTCTCGCTCTCCCAGCCGTGCAGCGAACTCTATGAGGCGACGTTCCTATGTTATGAAGATGATACTCAATTACCATTAGAAGACACATGTATAACATCATTGATGAAATTTTCGCATAACACCAGTTCTTGTCAACCCATACCAGTTGAAATAAACTCTATAAAAATAGAGCCAATAGAGAAACGAAGATGGATTCTCTACAGCAAAGCGGAAACTATATTTACAAAAAGCTGTCATAATGAAATGACAAAAGAAAGCATAAAAGGGACTTACCTCCTCACACTTGACGATCACTGTGACGCCAAAATAGACAACGTTACCCTGAAATCCCACTATGCGGGAATTAGCACAATGGACTTCAGAAAACTGCCAATTATTGATCTTCCAGAAATAACGACTATAGAGCCACAAACAGGATGGAAACCAATAAATTTGGATGCTGCTGAGTTGAAAAATCTACAGAATCTAAATGAATTGTTGAAGAGCAGTGAAAGTGAAGTGGAAATTCGTGAAAAAGGCATTTTTGTGAAAAGTGTTAGCGCAGCTACTCTGTTATTATATGTAATCATATTTCTGTTCCTTTTTGTGTGTATAGCGTATAAGTATAACTTTTTAAAATATATTGTGTGTCGAAATAATCAGAGAAATATACATCCCTCTGATAATTTCGAAGCTATGGGGGGAGGAGTTATGCACCCCGCTCCCGCTCATGACATTATAACCACATGCTAATGTGTTGTAACCTTATTTACTATAGAAAGGGCATTGCAATTGCTGACACAGGTACTCAGATGTAATTCTATCTATTTGTAATATGATATTCTTGTTTTGTCTAAAGCTCTTAATATCAAATTATGTTGACCATAAAAAGTGCTAGCCTAGCGTCTAGACGGTGATCTTGTTATGATCATAAGGCGTAGATCTAAGCATTCATTGTCAACAGATGAACAGGTATAAATAAGGAAATTTGTCAATTGTAATTCAGTTCGCAATAAAGCTTCATTGTGAAGACTTGTCTTTTTTTAAAAAACCTCCGGGCGCTCCCGCGTAACTTATCTAGGTAAAGGAAATAATAATAATAAATAAATACACCCAACAGTCACATATACAGTCCTGATCCCACAGTAAGACACGAGTCTTCTGTCGTGGGTATCAGGAACTACGAGAGACTTTTGGTCTCACAACACCCAGACCCCGAAACAAATATTTGTGCACACAAACATTTGTCTTGATGCGGGGATCGAACCCGCGACTTCTCGTTTCACAGCCGTCTACTCGCCCACTGCGCCACGAAGGCAAATAAAGCAAATAAACTTCATTTAAATATTATTTTCCCACAAAAAGATCCATCCATACATAGTTGAACAAAATGTTATTTCGCGGAAGAGTTCAAAAGATCTGAAAGCCTTGGTCGGTGGTTCGAATTTATTTTATACCTTGTATTGAAAACCCCGAAGGCTTTATTCAATAGAAGAATATTTTAATATAGACTCCGTAAATATGTAAGAAACATATTTGGTTTTATAAGTAGTAAAAGTATACTACAGAAACATTACCTGCAGCATTAATTACCCGGCTCGACTGAGTTGGTACCAATTTCTGATAGAAAATAGCTGGGAGTAAGTACCTTACTTGTTGAGATTTCCACGGTTCATGAATATAATAAAGCCAGCTCAGTCAGTACGGATTTTTATTTTTTTACCACCACCTTATAATAAAATATCTCGTTAATAACTTTTATTGAGACAAAGCTGTTTACAGATTGGTTTGATTATAAAATATTTAAAGCAAATGACATATCTTAAACATTTGGCTTCTGCTTTCATCACATCGCTTCCCCAAAATCGAATACAATTCATCGAGTAACAATCGCGAATACTCGAATTCGAAACCAATAAAATCGAATCGAAACGTGCCGTTTAACGCAAAGCGATTCCAGACGGCAAACCGAGCGCAAATCTGATGACACACTCATCAAACATAATCGGATTTAGCTCTCAGCCAGACTAGAACTGAGATTCCAGACTTTTGCATTGTTCGTGCAGTGTTCGGAATTCGATGTTCAGCGGTAGAATTGATACGACCAGTATTTTTGCGGTTTTAGTTAAATTGTGTTTTTTTTTATCCTGGCTCGACAAAATGACCACGTCACCTGATGGTAAGTGTAGCGCAATCCAGGAATACTGTCGACCGTCGATAAACAGTGTGTCTATCGTAGGTCGGCAAGATCATGCCGGCCTGCCTAACTGCTTCTTCACACTCCGTTTAAAGGACCCAATATTATAGGAAGGTGGGAACATGTGTGGCGGCAAACTACTCCACAGCTTAATGGTCCGGCAGAAGTACGATTTCGCGAACTTTTAATGCTGTTATTGAGGAGATGGGTAAAGAAGACTTATGAGTGTAACGTGCTGTTTTTGGTCTGCAGTAGCAACCTAAGGGTAACTTTTATTTATTGCATAAACCGGCAAACGAGCAAGTGGTGATGATGGTAAGTGATCTCCACCGCCCATATACACCCACAATACTAGAAGAATGATAGGCGCGTGGCCTTAAAGGAAAGGGATTGGGAAGGGGAGGGGGATTTGGGCCTCCGGATATCACATTCACCGTACGAAAAGCAGCAGCAAGCCGCGACTTTACGTCGGGTTTCTGTGAGACAGACACCAGTAAGATTTATGACCCAAAATAATCATACCATATACTATGCCATTATTTTTAATGATAAACCGATGGTGTAACAAATAAATAAATAAAATAAATAAGAATATTGAAAGAATAAACGTTAATACTGTTTTATTCTTCGTAAAGATGGATCAAGGTATTTGTAGGTGCGAAGGTCGTCTACAAAACTTAATTATTAAATTAAGTTTAATTTGAGTTTCTTATCATTTTAAAGATATTCTTAGCCCACTAATGAAACTGCGAACAGCAGATTATCTTCTTGCATTAAACTAAAGCCTCCAATCCACTTAAAAGCCTTTATAATAAATCACAAAGGATTATCTATTTAATCTATTTGATTGATATAGTTTATAAAATGAATTCATATTTTTTAACACAAACGGTCAGAAAAAAGGTCTTCTCTACGAATGGGAGAGGGTAGTTCACCACGCTGGCTCGATGTTTTTTATTTGATTGAATGACGAGACGAGCAAGGCGCTCGCCTGATGGTAATACGGCCTGCCCATAAACAGAAACAACACCACACAGAACTTTGATTACAAAGCACTGCATGGCGCTGGACTGCGTTCGTGACACCGAGACATAAGATGTTAAGTCGCATAATGTCCAGTAATTTCACTGGCTTCAATCTCCTTCAGGCCGGAACACAGTAGTGCTTACATACTGTTGCTTGGCGGTAGAAATAGACAAACCAGTAGTATCAACCCAGACGGCTTCTCGCATATGAGGGACCTACCACCGTGTAATGTGCATGCACCTTTGAATTTCTTGTGGAAAATGTTGTTTTGCAGATTTTCTTACGATGTTTCCATCACCGTTAAAGCAAGCGATATTTTACAATGAATACACACGTAACTTAGCACAAGACCGAGATATATGGGCATCTATGGAGGAGGCCTTCACGCAACATGGGGTCCTTGCAGAGTAAAACTAACAAAACTAAAACTTAAACTACAACTAACCCACTAACATACCTACTAGAAATAAGTTAACCCTGTATTAATGCAAGGAATAAAAGTCTTTTTATTTTATCACTAGCTTTTGCTCGCGGCTCCGCCCACGTGATCTGCTTTTTCCGGGATAAAAAGTAGCCTATCACCCAAGTCAGCTCATACCCTGTCTGTATACCAAATTTCATCAAAATCCGTTAGTAGTAGTAGTTAGTAGTTTCAGCGTGATTGACGGACAAACATCCAAACAAACAAACTTTCACATTTATAATATGAGTAGAATTTATTTTATTTACACACGTAACTTAGATAAGTCATATGTGCCTTTTGTCTCAGTAAACCGTACCGCTACCCACTGAACTATACCTGCTTTTTGCGAAACAAAAGAATTTAAAATGCAAAAGACTGAACGTGTTCGGGGAATTCTTTCTCTATTAAATTAATTCAGGTTTGTGGAATGAAAACAAAACCTCCTTTGTTTTATTGACTAGTTTGTGTTTCTACTTTGGAATAAAAGTATTTTATATCTGGTGCCCCAGTGTGTATCACGTCTAAAAGAAATTGCCCTGGTGCCATGATAGATTTGATCTCTGCACCTGCTGCAAGGACAAATCATATTAAAACGTTAAATAATTCCGACATACATTATCAGGAAATGGAAGTCAATAACTCTGAGCTTACCAGTCGTTTTTAACGTTTTGTAATTTTGATTAATTCTAGCGATGTTTTAATACTAATAAATATGTGTAAACTTTAAGTAGTTCGTGTAAATGAGATTTGTAATTCAATGAGGCTAAAAGTATAAATTTTAAAATTGACATAGATACTTAGATTCACGCCTGTTTCCCATAGGGATAGGCAGAGACAACGGACTTCCACCTGCTACGCCACTGCCACCTTACACACCTCTATAGCCTCCTTCACTCTCATTATATTCTTCATGCATGTACGTCGGTTTAGAATACTTCTGACCTGGCCTTTCTCGAGAGTATCTCCGACGTGATCTAAGAAAGTTCGCCGAGACCTGGCCAACTGTACCATTCAGCCCATGTATTTTAAAAAATATTGATAAAATAAATGTATTAACTTCACTCAAATAATTTAAAAACCTATTTTAAAATTCCAATACAAATCTTTCCAGCCACTTAAGTTTCAAAGGACACGGGCCATCATATTTTCCAATATTTTCCCGCGTACAGAGAATCTGATATCCGAAACGACCCAGACGGTCTGCCGAGAATCCTGTCCGGTGATTTGGCTCGCCCAATTGGTTTTCAACCGAGAGCTTTTGAGTGGATACTTGATGAATATCTTCTTTTTTTATATCATAAGAGTTTATTATCGTCTTCAGGGATTTATAAGTCAGTAAAAAATTCTTATTTGACTATATGCATTAGATTCATAAGACTTTGAGTCTCACAATACTCAGACCAAGAACAAATATTGTGGATCACACAGAATTTTTTTTCGGTGCGGGAATCGAACCTGTAGCCTCTCACTTCACAGCCAACAGCTCTCCCAAAGTGCCACGAATACACTCTGGCTAGGCAACTTACCATTTAATTTTACTTTAAACCAGGGATAATCGAAGAGTAGGTTTTCAATGGATGCGAAGACTTTTCATTCCCCAGCCAATTTCCCGGCAATATCCTCTGTGTAATATTGACTTTTTTTTTGTTTACGATGTTCGCTTCGAAAACAATGTAATAATTGTCCCCTAGAGTAGATGGAGCTTTATAGATAAGCCTTTGTTATCGCAGGGTTGGGAGTTCGAATTTCATATAAAGTTTAAATGATTTAATATTTCTTTGTTTTTTAAATATACAACCCTCGTTGTAAATGATAACAAAATATATTAGCTTTGTATTTTTTTATGAGTCACGTATTTTGTAATAAGACTATTACTTTGTTAGTAAAGTAAAACGTTAAGTAAGTGTAAGTTGACCACCACCAACCACACGGAAGGCACAGATGTAATCATCATACCCAAATTTCGCTGAGCGTATTTCCGACCCATGATATGACAGAAGGCGAACCTATCGCCATACCGGGTACAATTCCAGACTCCGTGCTGATACTGAGCATTTTGTGATAGAAAAATCCAATATCATTTGACCCGACCCGGGGATCGAACTCCAGCCCTTAGCACAGATAGACGTACAGACGTAGTAGAGTTGATATATATGTTTTTACAGCATATACCGGCAAACGAACAAGTGGGTCACCTGATGGTAAGTGATCTCCACCGCCCATGTGCGCCTATAATAATAGAAGAATCATAGGCGCGTTGTCGACCTTAAAGGGAAGGGATAATTAAGGGATTGGGAGGGGGAGGAGGATTTGGGCCTCCAGATGTCTCACCGTACGAAACGCAGCAGTAAGCCGCTAATTTACGTCGGTTTTCTGTGAGACAGTGGTAACGACCGGGTCGAGCCGGCCCTTTCATGCTGTAGACAAAACTGTCTACAGCGTGACTACCACTCAACTGATAAATAAATTCATTTTTCATGTTACAATGTCGTACATTGTTTTTATCACATTAGCTATTGTTAATGTTGTTGATGTTAAAAACTACAAATTGCTTTTACTACACCTAGACATGGAACAAAAAGTATATTGTCACAGCTTTTTAACCTCTGACTAAATGAGGGGTGTTGTATGGGTTTGGATGGGTGTATGTTGACAGCCTCCGTGGCGCAGTGCGCGAGTCACCGACTGCAAAACGTGAGGCCGCCGGTTCGATCCCCGCGCCGAGACAAATATTTGTCTGATCCGCAAATATTTTTACAATGGTCCCTCGTATGCGGGAGGTTTTCTGGGTTGGTACCATCGATTTGTCTATTTCCACCGCCAAACAACAGTGTGTAAGCATTGTTGTGTTTCGATTTGAATGCCATTGGAGCCAGTGAAGTTACTGGGCACTATGAGACTTAACATCTTATGTCTCGGGGTGACGAGCGCAATTCAGTGCCATGCAGTGCTTTGTAATTCAAAGTTCTGTGTGGTGTTGTTTCTATATATGGGCAGGCGTGGTCATCAGCCGAGCGCCTTGCAATTAAATAAAAAATAAAAAAGTATCTTTACATCATACATCGTGATATTATTTTAACCTTATACAAAACAATGATCATTCATGGAACTGCCAACCAAAATCCCCACACCAATTACCCGTTGAGTTAAAAAAACACATCACCTCCCAAACTAAACAACCGTGTTTAAAATAAATATTACATTCAATTTAGAAACTATTAAGCCAGCCAATTTCCATGAAGAACTAACTATTACGCCGAAGGTCAATAGCAATTATTTAAAGAACAAATATTTTCGATCGTAATGGCTTAGAAATCGATTTTTCTAAAGATATCTCCCAAACAACTTTGCTATCACAGCTGGATTAATAGGAAGATAAATTAAGAATAGATTTTTGCGTGGTTTGGTGAAGTAATCGAGCGATTTATAGCATTACTGGATAATGAAACGTTATTTAAATTTTACTTTTGAAATGAAACTAATTTAAACGGATTTTATCGCGGTTTTTTATTTTAATTTTGGGATGGACCACCCCGTGACCATTTTATTTCGTATGTAATAATTACTCTGAGTTAGTACAATAGGCACTTAATACTTATACGCACTTACGCTTATAATCCCCGAAGGGGTAGGCAAAGGTGTAACTAGTACACCCACATTTCACCGAGCGTATTTCCGTCCCATTATAGGGGGCGAGCCTATCGCCATACCGGGCACAATTCCAGACTCCGTACCGATACTAAGCATTTCGTAACAGAAAAACCAAATACCATTTGACCCCACTCGGGGATCGAACCCAAGATGTCAGCATAGTTATATCCCGTACGCAATATAACTACGCCACCTAATAACATAATAAGATAATACTACGATTTTATGTTCAACGGTTTTTTTTTTCTCAGTGACTGGCGCTGATAGACTGGCAAGTCAAACAATTTAGCACTGGAGCTTGCATGATGTTGGCTTAAAATAATTGATGCTAACACAATCGCTATAGATAATAGTCCAGTTAAGGCTGTAACTAAGGCGAAATCTTAGAGTTCTGCTGTCTAGATCATTTATAAAAACTTCATTTAACTATTTATTAATTAGAATTAATATAATCGCGATCAACTATTGTATAAGAAATAATTATAGCATTTTTGATCTTTAGATTACTTTTATCACTGAATCGACTTATCTGTTCCTGTGATAACTATATCAAAAAATATTGTGTTATAAAAATACGCTATTTATATTAGTACCATAATATCTTTACATAGTATAAAATGAAGTCGCTTCCGCTGTCTGTTCGCTTAGATCTTTTAAACTGTTCAACGGATTTTAATTCAGTTTTCAACAATACATAAAGTGATTCATGAGGAAGGTTTATATGTAAAAAACATACATATTATAGTACAGAAAAACCGTAAAAATCAAAGATTTGTAATGTGATGTTGTAACAAACATATTTTTACCCGTGCGAAGACGGCGCGGGTCGTTAGTTTTTAATAAAAGTTAATTCAACAGATAACAAATCATTGCCTCGCTGATCTCGGCGTCGATACCTCAATGCCACGTAGCTCTTATATAGCACAGAGTTCATCTTTCAAGGTCATTGGCGTGTGTTACAGCCTTAACAAACCAGAATTCGGAACCACGTTGACTCGTCATGGCCTTTTTTTTCCTCCAAAATCTCAATGATTTAGTACCGTGCGGTGAGCTGGTTAGAAATAAACTAACCGCGTAAATATTTACAGTAACCGTTCCGTTCACTGGTTCATAATTACAAGCACGTTTATAATAAACGATGCGTTTTATATAGGTATTGATTGTTGAAATCAAGGATATTACGGGCTAGAACAAATAAGTCCAAGCTTTCGTGATGAAAAATGTAAGCTTTGTTACTTATGATTGTCAAAATCAATATTATAGAGATTTTTTTTCCGAGCACGGCAAAGTGACTGCACTACACCTGATGGTAAGTGTAGTGCAATCCAAATAACCAGCGATCACCGACAAACAATGAGTTTATCGGTGGTCACCAGAGTCATGCCGGCCTGTATAAATGCTCTCCCTAGAGGGAAGAAGCAAATCGAGGGGCGTGCGACAGGACAGACGGATGACTAATGCAGGTAATAGATAGATGTACCCCTTTACCCGCCCCAATCAACCATCAAATCATGTCGCCAGCCTAAATAGATATATTAAGCCTAATAAATTATGACTGCCTCGGTGACGGAGTTGTCATGTGTATAAGGTACGGCTGCTGTGGTGAGGTCTCGGGTTCGATCTGTGGGTAAAAGTGATAATAGGTTTTTCTATTACGATATAAATAAATAAATACACCCAACTGTCACATACATAGTCCTGACCCCACACTAAGATACGAGTCTTGTGTCGTGGGTATCAGGAACTACGAGAGACTTTCGGTCTCACAACACCCAGACCCCGAGACAAATATCTGTGGATCACACAAATGTTTGTCTCGGTGCGGGGATCGAACCCGCGGCCTCTCGTTTCACAGCCGGCTACTCGCCCGCTGCGCCACGGAGGCTGTCTCCTGTGCTCAGTATTAGCCCGGAGTCTAGAAATGTGCCAGCTATAAGCTCGCCCCCTATCGCTATATCGGTCATCCGCCTGTCCTGGCCCCTCGATTTCCCTCTTCGGAGTGTGAAGAAGCATTTATAAAGGCAGACATTATTCTTCAGTCACAGGGATACAAGGACATGCCCCGTGACCACGAAGGCTGAAAAGTCTTCGAAACGTCGGGATCAAAATAATTAAAAACCGCGACAAAATCTGTTTAAATTAGTTTTATTTCAATCATATGATTTAAACATAAGAAATCACTAAAAAAAAGCGTGTTAAAAAATCATGGTGATAAAAGCTTCCCCATCGATAGGCTCTATCTGCAGCTTTATCTGACGTTTCTATAGAGCTAATAACGTTATCGACCCTCGATACACTGCAGTGCAAATATATCGGTTATCTATCGTTTTTAGGTCAACGCAATCTCTGGTTAACACGAAAGGTGGTTCAGCTTTGATCAATTATGAAGATAAGGTTCTAATTTTGTTGTTTAGTAAAATGTTGAATAAAAATGGACTATTATTGGTATGAATAAATTAAACTAACATAACCTCTTGGTTTTATCCGAAGGGGTGGGTAGAGGTGAAACTAATGCACTTATGTTACGCAGAGTTTATTTCTGACCCATGATGAGATGAGATTATGTTTGATGCATGTATTTTTTTATGATTTTAATCAATAGCTTACATAGCTTATTTTTTTCTTACACCCAACAATCACACACATAGTCCTGACAGTTCGATTCTTGTGTCGCGGGTGTCAGGAACTACGGGAGACTTTCGGTCTCACAACATCCGACTCGAAACAAATATTTGTGGATAACACAAAAAAATTGTCTCGACGCGGTAATCGAACCCGCGGCCTCTCGTTTCACAGCCGGCTACTCGCCCGCTGCGCCACAGAGGCCAATATAATTCATAATATTAGTATGATAATAATGACCAACGACGTGTCCATCGTAGGTCGACAAGATCATGCTGTGAAATGATCGGCTGTGAAATGAGAGGCCGCGGGTTCGATCCCCGCACCGAGACAAACATATGTGTGATCCACAGATATTTGTCTCGGGGTCTGGGTGTTGTGAGACCGAAAGTCTCTCGTAGTTCCTGATACCCACGACACAAGACTCGTATCTTACTGTGGGGTCAGGGCTATGTGTGTGACTGTTGGGTGTTATTTATTATTTATTATTTATTATGCCGGCCTGCCTAACTGCTTCTTCACACTCCGTTTAAAGGAGCCCATATTATAGGAAGGAGGGAACACGTGTGCTGGCAAACTATTTCACAATTTAATGGTCTGGCAGAAGTAAGATTTAAAGAACTTTTAACTTGAAACAGTTACCTAAACAAATATTTTCAAACAAAAAGCAAAGTTAAAAAAGTTACCGCAATTGAGAAATACGCTGAACAGAAATATAAAAATGGAATCCTTATAAAGTATTGAAGTTTTTTACCTGCCCACTTTCTATGGCTTCCATTGCATAAACAAGTGCTTTATAAAAAAGTAATTTTGTACATAATAAACAGAACGGGAGAGGCAAGAAATGAAATTTCTCACTTGGCAGCCCTTTGCATAATGCTGACTTGTTTTAGAATATTTTTGCGAGCATAGTAAGGTTAGAATGTGAAATCTTAAGTGCGATTCATTTTTCCTTACTTGAGGGGCTTTTTTACAAAACGATTCGAAGCAACGAAGTTAAAACGTAGATCTAAAATATCCATCACAATAATAATATTTTTAATGTAAAATATTATGACTAAAATAAAATAGTCGTTAGAAATATGTTTATAAAGGGGAATATGTTTTATTATTGCAACGTGCTATGTTGGAATTTTTATATACATATATAAACAGAAGAAATAAATACCACACAGAACTTTTAATTATAAAGCACTTGATGGCACTGAACAGCGATCGTTACCACGAGACATAGAATGTTAAGCCTCACAATGCCCAGTAATTTCACTGGCTTCAACGTCTTTCAAACCGAAACACAACAGTGCTTACACACTGTTGTTTGGCGGCAGAAATAGACAAAGCGGTGGTGCCAACCCATACGGCCCAACTTTACAAGGTGGTAGGATTCCTAGGAGTAGGACAGTACCATGCCTGTGATGATTTTTTTTCCTTTAATTTGGAAAATACAGAAACCTTTTGACTTATTATCAGTAATACCTCACGTTTCCATGGAAAGTGTATATAGAAGGATGGATTTACGGCCCAATGCTTTTCGTGTGTGAGCCCCTGCCATGTACCCTGGTCTAACGTATCTGACGCACGCAAACGTATTGATTGCCTAAATATAGCTCTTGATTTGTGATAAGATAATGTATTTTAAAGATGGCGTAGGCAATCCTACTAATATTATAAACGCGAAAGTTTGGATGGATGGATGAATGTTTGTTACTCTTTCACGTAAAAACTACTGAATGGATTTTATTGAAACTGTACAATAATATAGCTTATACATCAGAATAAGACATAGGCTACTATGTTTTTCAATAATCAACCCCTGAAGGGTTTAAAAAGAGGATGAAAGTTTGTATGGAAAATCTAAACGCTGAACCGATTTCAATGAATTTTGGCACAAAGGTGAAACCCAGGGTTAAACATAAGGCATTTTTTTCTTTAAATTTCAACCCCTAATTAATTCCTTTAAGATCGGCAACGCGCCCATGATTCTTTTGGTATTATTAGCCCACAAGGGCGGTGGAGATCACTTACTATCACGTGACCCAATTGCACGTTTGCCAGGCTATGCTTAAAAAACCTAAATGTACATTGCATGTACTGCATATGCAGAATTTCTCTTTACATATACTAAACACAACACAGTATCATCCCACGAGTACTTTATTTCACAGCACATCACGATCGGGCTCTAAAAGTTCGCCAACTTTTAAGCACATTCCTCGAGTTTCACCAACTTTACCGCTTCCCAGATCTCATTTTAACTGTACCCGAGATAGTGATGTGACGAATTGTCGGAATGATCCGGTATTTTATCCGAAATTAAACATATTTTAAGCGTAGTTGTGCAAAAAGAAACAATATCCTAATGTATCGAGTGATGGATAGGAGTAAATATTACGCGTTATACAGAACAAACTTATTTTTTTTGAGGACCGTAATTTATTTATTATTATTAAATTTCTCAAATCTAACCGGTTTAATACCAGTTACCGAAATAATCATTACCTCTAGATAGAGGCGACGGCACGTGTAAGATTTCACATGCCGTTGGTATAAGAAAAAGGACGCGCAATAGGTACCTCTGTGTGTACTATGGTCGTTTTTAGGTTACCGTTATTAAAATGGTAATAAATAATGGTAACTAGTGGTAGGTTATTCATATCCGCCTGGATAGCGACCACCGTACACATAGTATTAAAACCTGCCATAGTGATCCACCCGCCTTGGGTGGATCGCGTTCCAGGATCAGCTAGTGTATATCCGATTCTCCCGAGGGGCTTGCGACATATATTGATGGTTGATTGGGGCGGGCATAGGGGTATCCTTGTATTTACTGTGCCTGCATCAGTCACCCTGTCCTGTCGCAGGCCCCTCGATTTGCTTCTTTTCTCTCCAAAGAGGGAAGAAGTATTTATACAGGCCGGTCTGACTCTGGTGACCACCGATAAACTCATTGTTTGTTTGGTGGTCGCTGGTGTTTTGGACTGCACTACGCTTACCATGCAGTCTCTTTTCCGTTTTCATTTAAACTGTTTTCATTTAGGTTGGTTGAATCGCCTGTGTGCCCATGCTGTACACTTAACTGCCGGTACGAGCAATCCGCACATCATATTCTTTGGGAGTGTAGTCTCTGGCAACATGAGCGCAACATTATGTTAGACAGTATGCAAATAATATCTGGAGCTGTATACTATATGGATCTTGTGGAGACTAGAAAGAACTTCCGTGCTTTCCGGCGTTTTTGCCATACCTATTATTGGAATCAAGTATAACAGCTCGCGTGATAGGACCCACTTAATGACATCCGTGGTGCTTTACATCTGGCTTCTCCAGTTGTAAGTGTCCTTGCACTTGAGGTTAATACCTCCTCAATTCATTATTTTGTCTCCCGCTTTGCTATGGAGGGAAGTCTCTTTTCCGTGCTCGGAAAAACAAAATCATATTTATTTATATTGATTACCCAGATAGCGGTAACCTAAATTTATAAAATAACCCGAATTTTTCGATACCGATATCGTCATCTATAGGGGTTTCCGGTCCCTGACTCAAATAAATATTGTAGTTGCCTGACCTGGTATTTGAATCCAAGACTGCGTGGTTTCTCAGTCTAGGTATAATGTAGACAAATGTGGCGATGTTATTTCCAAAAATATTTCGGACAATTTTATATCTGAACGCGAATGAAAGCGGGCACAGCACTAGTGGACCACCGTATTTTTGTGGGTAAATAACGAATTCGTTTTGAAAACTTTCTAAAAATATGAACCATATTATTACGAAGCAGACGAACAAAGTATTTGAGACATCAGTGGCTGCATCGGTGACTAGATCCTGTAATCCCCAAAGGGGTAGGTATAGGTTAACCTACACCTACATTTCGCTGCATCTACGTCCTACGATGTGATAGAGGCTAGCATATCGCCTTACCGGGCACAATTCCAGACTCCGGGCTGATACTGAGCATTTCGTGATAGAAAAACCCAATGTCACTTTTTACCTGACCCGGGGATCGAACCCGAAACCTAAGCATAACAGTCGTACCGCGTGCGCAATACAACTACGCTACCGAGGCAGTTAAAAATGATTAAATAACTTTTTCATTAAACCTTCACAGCTTAAATAAATGTCTCTCACAATTTCTAAAATTTTAAAATAATATTTTGTTACATTTAATGTCCTTCTAGCAGAAACAAAACAAAATTTTAATTGCATTGCAGCGAAACCTTCGTTTGGGATCTAGAAATAACAAATCATTTTGCAGTTGCTTCTGCTATGTATGAGAGAAAATTGAATTTATGCTTCACTGAAAATGTTATTTCGTGTTTCGGTTGTGTCTTTATTTGCTAGCGTGATTGTTAACGTCTAAAATGAAATGCAAGCCTTCGTTTTAAGGATTCCGTAGCCACTGCGAAAACTCGAAAAATTAAGCCATTTAATTTAATCATGTCCATTATATTTTTATTTAATTGAATGACTAGCCTCACTCGCCTGATGGTAAGCGCTACGCCTGCCCATAAAAATAAGCAACATCACACAGGACTTTGAATTTCAAAGCACTGAACTGCGCTCGTCACCTCTATTGATTGGGGGCAGAAATAGACAAAACGGTGATACCACCCAAAACGGCCTCTTGCATGAAAAGGACACACCTAGCGAAAAATGAAAAAGATAACTCAGATAAAGAACAGAAACTACACTGCATAATTACTTGGAAAATTAAATCCCAATACTTAACATGAAGCCATCCACTATGGCAGTTTTTAACACTATGTGTATGGTGGTCGCTATCCGGGTGGATATAAGAATCCTACCACCAGCCACTGCTTAATTTACTCTGCAAGGTTTATTAAACAAAGCCTCAAGTCACAGCCAAGCACATTAACAATATCCACCAAGATATTAACGATAGGAAAGAGATTCTCGAGTTAATCTGCTCGCGCCTGCTTCTGGCACATAATTAATCATATTTAATACTTTATACCACCATCTCAAACTTCGGAGAATTTAGTGAATTGACTTCCACGCGCCATTTTGCATGTTTTCTAATTACCTTTAGCAAGAAGTCTGGGAAGTTCTGGAGGGAGCTAATTGTATTTCGCGTTTAGGTTATGTTAGAGCGTTTACGAAACAATTCAGTTAATGGAAATAAAATAAATGAATCTTAAATAATTACTTCTGCGGAACATAAAGCTGTGGAATAGTTTGCCGGCACACGTGTTCCCTCCTTGCTATAATATAGGGTTCTTTAAACGGAGTGTGAAGAAGCAGTTAGGCAGGTCAGCAAGATCATGCATAAATAAAAAATATGAGGTACCAACCTTTCTATGACCTCTATATATCACTAAATTGGAAGTTGACTCTCCTTTCCACTTGAAATAATTATTGTAGTCCCAAATACCCAGAAGTGGGACGTGAGTGCCTTTAACGTAATTTGACGTGTGAGATTTATGGGGAGCAGTGACTTTATAGACGGACAGACGGTGGGTTAGGAGGCATAAAGTTTCTTGGTACTATTATACATACGTATTCACGCCTGTAATCCTCGAAGGGGTAGGCAGAGGTGTTTTTTTTTATTGAATGACAAGACGAGCCAAGCGCTTCTCAGATGGTAAGCGCTACGCCTGCCCATAAACAGAAGCAACACCACACAGAACTTTGAATTACAAAGCACTGCATCGCACTAAACTGCGCTCGTCACCCAGAGACATAAGATGTTAAGTCTCACAATACCCAGTAATTTCACTGGCTCCAATGTCCTTCAAACCGAAATACAACAGTGCTTACACACTTTACGAGTGAGTGAGTGTGAGTACGAGAGGTCATGAAAAACTCAACAAATAACAGCAAAATAATAAAATATAACATAGAATAAATAAAGAGGTATACAAACACGTAGCACAATAGCGAATAGACAATGCATTAGACACAATGTGGAGGACAAGACATCAACCTATATTGTATGACTTGCATTGCTCTACATTCAGTTTATGTAAAAAGGAGTTCTAACTCTACTACATCTTTAAATGCAGTAAACTATTTAGCACAAGAAAGCTCACTCTATATCAGTCCTACAACCCAAAGAGGTAGGTAATTCTGCAACCATTGCACCCACGGTTTGCCGGTTTATTTTATGTTCCATAATATAGATAGTTGCACCCAACAGTCAAACTATCACATGATAGGCAAAAACCTATCGAATACAAAAATAATCATTCAAATCGGTCCTAATTTAGCCGAGTTAAGCTCGAATATACATGAAAAATATATGTGCCTATGAATCGAAGGCCTCGATGGGTTTTTTGCGTCGAATAAATGCAAGACGAGAACAAGAAAATAAAGACGAGTACCTTTCAAATACTGTCGAAAGACTTTGAAATCTATCTGTCAGCATACATAAAGCCATCGAGGTATATATTGCCTCACTATAAAAGGTATATAAGCTAAGAATGACGGAACACTCTGGCCATAGAGCGTTATAGCCTGGTGTCATGCAATTTCCCGAGGAATGTTACAATATATGAATAACTAGATTCGTATATTCATTTCGACTAAGTTCGTATGTGTTCGGTAGGTGGTAGGTCCCTCGTATGCGAGAGGCCGTCTGGGTTGGTACCACCGCGCCGTCTATTTCTGCCGCCAAGCAACAGTGTGTAGGCACTGTTGTGTTTCGGTTTGAAGGACTTTGAAGCCGGTGAAATTACTGGGCATTATGAGACTTAACATCTTATGGCTCGGGGTGACGAGCACAGTTCAGTACCATGCAGTGCTTTATAATTCAAAGTTCTGTGTGGTGTTGCTTCTGTTTATAGGCAGGCGAGGCGCTTACCATCAGGCGAGCGCCTTGCTTGTCTCGTCATTCAATCAGATAAAAATAATAAAAATGTGTTTATTAGGCAATGTAGATGTAAATGTACACTTTTGACTCCCTTTATTTCTCTTATTCTTATCCCCATCCAATCGTTGCCTGTAAGAGATTGCCTTGAGCGATAAGGCCGCCAATTGTACTTTTATTTTCTAAATGAATAGTTAAATACTACATTTTATTTTTATGCTGGTGGTAGGATATTCATATCCGTCCGGATAGCGATCACCGTACACATGGTGTTAAATCCTATCATAGTGACCCACACACCTTGTGTGGATCGCGTTCCAGGATCAGCCAGTGTAAATACGATTCTCCCGAGGGGCTTGTGACATGACTTGATGGTTGGTTGGGGCGGGTATAGGGGTACATCTTTGTATACCTGTGCCTGCATTGGTCATCCACCTGTGCTGTCGCAGGTGTCTCGATTAACTTCTTCCCTCTCCTAGGATGGAAGGACCATTTATACACGCCGGCATGAATACCGGCATGGTTTGGTGACCACCTATAAATTCATTGTTTGTTGGTGTTTGCTAGTTTTTGGGACTGCTTTACGCTTACCATTAGATGTAGTGCAGCAATAATTCCACCCCTAAGAGGGTGAAATTGGAGGTAAAATACTTCGACATTTATACACCGATGTTGATGATCCTTTCACTTATAAAAAGAACACTGACTTAAAGAATTGAAAAGCCAAAAAAATATACCAATTTCAAGCCAAACTAAAATCAATTTCATTCCCACCACCGACTGGATAGCTACAACCGCACACATGGTGAAAAACTCGCCATAGTGGCCTGAAGGCCAGTCGCGATCCGGGATCAGTCAGTGTATCCAGTAACTTAGGCCGGCATAATTCTGGCTGTAGACAAAACTATAGCGTGGCTCTACCACTCATGATTATACCATTTAGTTTTATTCAAGTTCACTAATGCATAAATTACTACGACTAATGCATACTTAGTTTACTAAAAAATATATAAATGCTGTGTCACTAATATACAGTTAAGTGTCGTGACTTTCATTTTCATGCTATTTCCTTTACTTTATTTTCAAAACAATATCTTGCTTTATTATATTCAGGTCGTTTAGTATTTTTATATAGCATAGACCGGCATTCAAGCAAGTGGGTCACCTAAATGTTTTGTAGTATTTTGAACTAATGGTTGGTCCGTATATTCTTTTTACAGATAGATTCTTTTCTGAGTAATTCATATCCGCTCTTATGGGTGGTAAGATATTTATATGCATAGTGACCCACACACCTTGTGTGGATCGCGTTTCAGGATCAGCCAGCTAGGTTTTGGTTTCGAACCTGCGACTTTAGTTTCAATAGTCCGTACGATTGTGGTAGGCAGCGGCTTGGCTGTGCCCCTGGCATTGCCGATGTCCATGAGCGGCGGTGACCGCTTACCATCAGGCGCTTGCTCGTCTACTTATCAAGACAATAAAAAAAATTAAAAAAAACGGTTCCGCGCTGATTTATCGATGCTTCTATAAACCTATTTTTTATTGATAAGTAATCCATTTCACTATATTCCCACCCCACTCTTTTGGATATAGGTGTAGTTGCATCCAAGATCGACCCCGATTTTGACTAGATCTAAGGGTCTTTTTTTTATCTATTTAATGAAATTCTCCTGATTCTAAGCGCCACGCCTGCCTATAAACAGAAGCTACACTGATAAAAAGAAGAAAGAAAGACAATTTACATTAGCCACAGATCATAATTATTTTACATTAAAAACCATGTGCATCGTGACTGTGACAGATAGGTGACTCAGCGTACTTCTGTGCTGCATCGCGTACCACAACACAGCGCTGATTTTCAGTGGTTACTTAATTTTTATTTATTTTTTACTAG
The DNA here is from genome assembly GCA_949126905.1 of Amorpha juglandis. NCBI lineage: Eukaryota > Metazoa > Arthropoda > Insecta > Lepidoptera > Sphingidae > Amorpha > Amorpha juglandis. Next base: position 14,630,676 of record OX421381.1, on the reverse strand, counting down.
CCTTGTATTATATACGTCCCACTGCTGAGCACGGGCCTCCTCTACTGAATGAGAGGGATTAGGCCTTAGTCCACCACGCTGGCCTAATGCGGGTTGGTAGACTTCACATACATTCGAAAAATCTTATCGAGTTCTCAGGTATGCAGGTTTCCTTACGATATTTTCTTCACCGTTAAAGCAAGCGATAATTAACAATTAATATACACGTGACTTAGAAAATTCAGTGGTGTATGCTCATGGTGGGTGGTCTCGAACCTGCGACTTTCGTCTCGACAGTCCATACCACTCTCCGCTGAGCTATCGCTGCTTTCCTATAGTGTCCTTCAATAGGGTAAATGCCTCGCTTTACTTTGAAGGAAGGAGTTCCCAATTCCAAAGGGATTCATGACCCTGGCGGTCCACTTCGAGCTAGTGGGTCATTATAGCCTAGTTTGTAAGTTAGTAGGGTATACCACGGGCAGGTGAGGTTGGCTTAGATTTTAAAATATATTGTTTGGGCTTCTTTTACTCCAAATCGAAATTTAAAAAACAAAAGTTACCACAGCGAATATAGAAACATAGATGCAAAAGAAATAAGATATTTTGCAATAAAGTTTGTCAAGACTTCATCAAAAAAATGAATAATTATAATAAAACTTAAGCTCACGCCTGAATCCCCCAAGGGGTAGGCAGGGGTGCAACTACACCAATGTTACGTCAAACTTATTCCCATCTTTATTAACCCACATTGACCCGAAAAAAGAATGTAAGCCGTTAACACAATAAATGTAACATAAAAGGTGCATACTTTTTTAAATAAAATAACGTACCGACCACCCCATTTTAATCACCCTAAATTGTTATCGCGTAAAAACTTTAATAGTACCAAATATTAGTTAAAATATTACCATTTCCGTAACTGTGCACGCAACATAGTAATTTAATATACGAACCTGTGTTGAGGCAGAGGGGCAAAGCCACATTCGGGGCCTCGCCACTGCCGCACTGCGATGCTCACACAAAAAAAAATAAAAAAAAAACACCAAACCACTTCTCAAAAAAATGCACTCGTATCCAATGACGTCACTCTTACAGATTTCTGTATTTGCTTTTCGAACATTATTTTTGTTTTGTATGGTGCCGCTAGGGCGGCGCTGGCGTGCGCCCTCTACCACGGTCTCGGACTTACTAAAGCTCTACGTGGTCGCGCAGGCGCGCCTACATTTTTGGTACCTAGACACATTTCATTTTGTAATGAACTGAAATTTGCATTCTCCATTTGATTTCCCACCTTACTGATAAGATCACAGAGTATATATTTGAATGTAGAGATGGAAAAGGGTGCGTTTATGTTGCGAATATTCTATCCTACTCGCACTGGTGTCCACATGCATTCGAATTGATATAAAAACCGTTAATTTGTCGACTGTGACACAATATATGTAACTGGTATTCGTTTCAGAATGTCCTGTTACGAGTGAATGCCTTTATGAATATTACAATAATTGTATTTATTTATTGCACGCGTATTAAAAATTGCAAGCTGCACAGTATATTTTTATCAGGGTATGTAAAAGTTAAGCCGTTGCTTGCGAGTTCTGAAAAATGCTTTTTGGATGTATATTTTTTACCCGACTGCGCGAACACTTTACACATGGTGAAAAATACAATATAATGGCTCTATAAGCGAGTCGCGTTCTAGGTCCAGCTTTTTTATTTTTTTTATCCGAGTACGGCAAAGTGACTGAGTGTGAGTAATACACCTGATGTTACAAGCAATACAGTCCAAAAACGAATAAGCGTTTATACAAGCCGGCAGGATTCTGATGACCGCTGATTTTTCTAGACTGCACCACAGTGCAGTCACTTTGCCGTGTTCAGATAGAAAAAAACAGTAAGGCAAGTCGAATTTAACATAAAGACGCTTCTCATTACGTAGCCAGCATGATGATTGATGGTACAGACATGCGGAAAATAGAACGCGTTTACTCGCTGGTAAACGTTTATAAATGATCTGCTAATATCAACCATCGTTTGGTGTGTAATAATGCCGATTGGTTTGTGGTTTGGATTATATTAAAATTGGGTTGGAATGGCAGTGTTTATTTTGTAAAAATAGATGCGCAATCTCATTGATGTTTTGAAATAAAACTAATTTAAACGGATTTTGTTGCGGTTTTTTTGGTCCCGACGTTTCGAAAGCTTTTCAGCCTTCATGGTCACGGGGTGGACTGAATTAGTTTTATTTCAATGTGTAATATTCGAGTAAACATAAGAACTCTTTGATGCTTTTAGGATTAGGACATATAGGGTGCCAGCGAAAAACTTCTCCTATTTTTTATAGCATCGGCTGGCAAACGGGCATATGGGGCACCTAGTGGTAAGTGATCTCTACCGCGCTGGAAAATTCAAAACGCATAATTAGGGTATTAAAACGGCGAAGAGTATTTGGGCCTCCGGAAAGTACTAACCTAAGAATACATTTCTCCGTTTTTTATATGGCATAAGCCGGCAAAGGAGCCTTCCGCTTCACAGCCAGCTATTCGCTCACTGCGCCACGGAGTCAAACCTAAACGCCCTTTATGACGATGGATTGTCAAAGATGAATCTCAATTGGGGACACCCGCTGCCATCATGAAATATGTATTCGATGAACGCAACACATCCATTAGAGAAAGCAATAAATAAATAAATAACACCCAACAGTCACACACATAGCCCTGACCCCACAGTAAGATACGAGTCTTGTGTCGTGGGTATCAAGAACTACGAGAGACTTTTTGGTCTCACAACACCCAGACCCCGAAACAAATATTTGTGGATCAGACAAATATTTGCTCGGTGCGGGAATCGAACCCACAGCGTCACGTTTCGCAGTCGGCTACTCACCCACTGCGCCACGGAGGCAATGTATCTAATGACTGTTCCAATAAACGGTCTTAGTTTCAATCTGAGAAATGAACCAATCAAAACACAGTTTAAAGGTCACACGTACAAATAACTTCATTTGATTGGTTGATTTCCGTGATCTATCCGCATAATCTAAGATCGTTTATTGAAATTGACCATAAGTAACTGTACACACGGACGGTTAGTTTGAAGAGTAAATTTTACATAATGATTTTTTATGTTTACGTAAATATTACATATTGGAATAAAACTAATTTAAACGGATTTTATCGCGATTTTTGAAGTGAGACTTTGTTAGCACCGTTGTGATTTCAAAATTCTATGAAACGAAAAAGGGATAATAAAAAGAGACTAACATATTCATAAATAGGATTTACACGTATTTTTGCGCCTGCGTACATCGAAGTCGTCGGAAAATGTGTCATAAACAACGTGGTGTATTCACGTATTTTATATTTTCGTCGGCAAGATCATGCCGGCCTGCCTAACTCCTTCTTCACACTCCGTTTAAAGGACCCCATATAAGGAAGGAGGGAACACGTATGCCGGCAAACTATTCCACAGCTTAATGGTCCGGCAGAAGTATGATTTAACGAACTTTTTAGTTCGAGCCGAGATGGAGGAGATCACGAAGCTGTGGCTCCGCAAGCCAGCACGCGTTCTTCTGTTAAGATTCATACAATTTGGCTAGCTATTGATAACATCAGTGTGTGGTCAGTTTCAACGTATCATTCCGCATCCATTCAAGTATAATTTCCCCGGAGGGCAGTGGCCCGTAATTTTGTTATATTTAAATAATTAGCGACAACCTTACTGTTTGACGTCATTATATTACATCAGCTCGTTAGAATATTTGATTGTGTATTGTTTTATTGTATAAGTGGTAGAGCCACGCTGTAGACAGTTTTGTCTACAGGATGAATGGGGCGGGTTGACCGGGTCGTTACCACTATCTCACAGAAAACCGACGTAACGTAGCGGCGTGCTGCTGTACGAAACGGTGAGTGAGAGAGATATCCGGAGGCCCAAATTCCTCTTCCCTTCCCAATCCCTAATTATCCCCTTCCTTTAAGCCGTCAACGCACCCATGATTCTTCTAGTATTGTGGGCGTACATGGGCGGTGTAGATCGTTTACCATCAGGTGATCCACTTGCTCGTTTGCCGGCTAATGCTATAAAAAAAATGACGAGACGAACAAACCGATCGCCTGATAGTAAGCACCACACCTGCCCATAAACAGAAGCAACACCACACAGAACATTGAATAACAAAGTGCTGCATGGCACTGAACTGCGCTCGTCACCCTGAGACATACGATGTTAATTCTCATAATGCCCATTAATTTCGCTGGCTTCAATGTCCTTCAAACCAAAACACAACTATGCTTACACACTGTTGATTGGAAGCAGTAGACAAAGCGGTGGTACCAACTCAGACGGGCTCTCGCATACAAGGGCCCTACCATCTTGTAATGTTTTAAATAGAGACGTAATAATTCTATAATCAAAATAAAACTCTGGACAAGATATTGTCCACAAAATATATCCTAACATAATTAAGGAACGCAGATAAAGGAGATATGAAACAGTCAAAAACCGTCGCGAAAGGACATAAACCGAACGCCGAAACGCCTATGTAATTGCAGGGATAAAATATAAGTTAATCGCGTATTACTCGTAATGTTTACAGCGTCGTTTGTACGTTGAAATCGTTTTGAAGCGTAGTTTTTTAAGCTGGTAATAATTTCGGGGATGTTAGCTATAATAATATGCGAATATTGTTTGATGTACCTACTGTGCGATCAACGTTTCTTTACAAGGTGGTGAGTCCCTCGTATGCGAGAGCTCTGGGTTGGTACCACCGCTTTGTCTATTTCTGCAGCCAAGCATCAATGTGCAAGTACTGTTGTATTTCGGTTTGAAGGATATTGAAACCAGTGAAATTTATGGGCATTATGAGACTTAATATCCTATGTTAATGTCTTTTCCGGGATTTTACTATGTCCTAATCCATGTTCTGTGTGTCAAATTACATGCAAATATATACAGCAGTTAAGACATGATCGCTTCACAAACATCCAAATATCATTTAAAACATTTTTTTTATATACACACAACTGTCACACAAATAGTCCGACCCTACTCTAAGATGCCAGTCTTGTGTCGCGGGTACCAGGAACTATGGGCGGTTTCGAAACCACCTTACACTAGATTAAGTAGCTGCAGTTATGAAGTCTAGTCCTAAAGCTTTTATTAAAATTTTATATCAGATACAATAAATACTCCACTCACGCCTGTATTCCTCGAAGGGATAGGCAGATGTGTAACCAGTACACCCACATTTTGCTGAACGTATTTCCCTCCCGTGATGTGATAGGCGGTGACCCTATCGCCATACCGGGCATAATTCCAGACTCAGGGATAGGATATCCTATCTCCTTACCAAATTTCATCTAAATCTGCTCAGCCGTTAAGACGTGAAAGCACGACCGACAGAGTTACTTTCGCATTTATATTATTGGTATATATGTATACCATATATACCATTACCATTATTATAGTGCTAACATTGCCAGAAAATTCGTCTACCATTTTCCCTCTATATTTTTACATCACGTCGTAATTTATTCAATTTTCATCGCAAAAAAGTTTATTCTCCAACGCTTTTAACTACTCTCGAGTTTTCAATATAGTTTTTACTTAGTTTAAATGAAGATAGAATTAACTTTGCCTCTAGTTGAATTAACTTTCCAATCAAAGTAAAACTAATGAATTTAAGCTGAATTTCAAGAAATAGCAGGATTACGATTAAAAATATTTATTTATTTAAACTTTATATACAAAACATGTATAAAGGCTGACTTAATGCCCGAGGTATTCTCTAACAGTCAACCTACGGGTGATGCAGAGACGAGACAATGTGGGTGCATAAAAATTATAAAAGCAATTAATACTATATCAGATATTAATATATAAATCTACTGACGTATTATCTAATATATATATATATATATATATATATATATGTATATATATATATATATATATATATATATATATATATATATATATATATATATATATATAGATATATTAAGCGATGAATCTGCTAAAGTTCTAATTTTGCTTTATCATCAGCCATGAGCATCCGAACTTTTATTTTAAATGTGAACCGATTGGTGCAAGTCTAATACCGAGGGGGAGCGCATTCCAAAGAAGTATAGATTGGATAGTGAAGAAGGAGTGGATGAAATCAGAATTGTGAGGAGGGCATTGAAGAAGAAAACTGCCTGTAGATCGAAGGTTTCTGTCATGTTTAGATTCAAGGTATTGAAAGGTGGAAGTTAAGTAAAGGGTGGATTAGGAGAGGTGAGAATAAAAAATAATGTAATAAGGCCGCGCTGATTACGGCACTGGTGGATGGGTAACCATTTGAGTTGGGAGCGGTAAGAAGATATGTGGAAACATGTACTTGGCAATCTTCGTCTTTTTCGGAAATACGATTATGTATCGGTGATCATTTAATACTAGCTGTCCCTCGCGGTTTCACCTGCATATTACTGCCCTGCTCCCATGGGTCATAGCGTGATATACAAATAAACCTTCCTCATAAATCACTCTATCTGTTGCTGAAAACTGCATTAAAATCCGTTGAATAGTTTAAAAATCTAAAAGAACAGACAGCGGAAGCGATTTCATTTTATACTATGTAAAGATTAGACCAGCTGTTATATTTTTTTTTTATTTCTTGCAGACCAGGCCGGGTGCTTAGGCATCTGTTGTGTATTTCTACTAATTCGTTAATTAACTTACCCACAAAAAAACCTCTAACATCGATCACAAAAAGATCCTTCATATACAGGGTTAATTTTAAAACACCAGCAACCTCGCAGGACCAGATAGCTGACCCCATACGGAACAACTTTTGTTCTACGAGTTTGGATATAACTCAATATATTAAAAAAAAAAAGATTTTACAAGTTTTCGTTGTGTCGTGTTTTTCTTCTTAGATTGCGGCGCGGCGCGGCGTGCGCGCGCGATATCAAAGGGCGGTCAGCTGCTCAGCGGTCAAGGTCGTAGGCGCTAGCCCGGTTCCCCACGCTTCGCGTGTTTGTTTACGTAATCTGCGATGCGCGTTGTATTTAACATTCAAGACGGAAATTAAATGAATACTTATTTTTGACGTGATAACGTCTTATAATTCGATAGAGCCGGCTGCACGCACGAAAAAACATGACTCATGCGTCGTTACCTTGCTCTGTCACGTTCCATTTAAGGCTTTAAGTGCAAGCGAGAGCGCGGAACGAGCGACAAAGAAGCACAATCGGCCTTTGCGTTCGGCAGCGTGCGAGATTTAAAAAAATTAAAACATAAATATTACATATCACAACAACGTGTCTGAAATGACAGGTTAGACCAGCCATCCGTCAAAGGGAACATTTTATCCTATATCAAACATATTGAGGCGGGCTTTTTAAAAACTAAATTTACGAAAAGGACATTGTTCGTCGTCCATACATAGTTGGCCTAAGAACCAAAAGGTAGGTGAATTTACTTTTTGGGTTTTAGATAATGTATATATTTGATGGAAACTATATTAAAACTACGGACACTTGAGAATTCCGAAAAATAAATAAAATACTTTCGGATTTTGAGGTTATAATAAGGCCAATAAATACTATCAAATATTAAACAAATGAAATTAAAATTTTCTTTTGAAAAATGCTACCATTCCATCGGTATTTTCTTAAGACTTATCACGTTCAACTATCGTCAGTAAACCGACTTTACAGACAACCGATTTTTGTATGAAAATAAAATCTAACAAATTATCAAAAGTCGTAGAACAAAAGTAGTAGCTTATAACCTTAGGAATCTACCCCTGCGAGGTTGCTGGTGTTTTAAAAATAACCCTGTATATATACATACTCACGGCCGTAATCCCCGAAGGTAGGCAGAGGTAAAAAGGTGTAAAAAATGCATCCTCATTTCCCGAGCGTATCTCCGTTCCATGATGTGATACGGCGAGCCTATCGCCATATTGGGCACAATTCCGGACTCCAGACTGATACTGAGCATTTCGTGATAGAAAAACCGAACATCTCTTTTATCCGACTCGAGTATCTCAGCGCCATAGAGACAATAAGATAAGATTTTTTTTACTAGCCGTATATTATATACGTCCCACTGCTGGGCACGGACCTCCTCTACTGAATGGCAGGGATTAGGCCTTAGTCCACCACGCAGGCCTAATGCGGGTTGGCAGACTTCACATATCTTCGAAAAATCTTATAGAGTTCTCAGGTATGCAGGTTTCCTCACGATGTTTCCTTCACCGTTAAAACAAGCGATAATTAACAATGAATATACACGTAACTTAGAAAAGTCAGTGGTGTATGCTCTTGGGGCTGGTTTCGAACCTGCGACATTCATCTCGACAGTCCTTACCACTCCCCGCTGAGCTATCGCTGCTTTAAGATAAGATTATCATACAATATTTAATTATAAATAGTACTCTTGATAAAACAGTTGAAAAAATATTCCTTTGTGCTACACTTCAGGTCGGGTGTTCTTTCATTATCCTTGCTTTTTTGTTTCCGTTCAGTTTTTGTTGTGCCAATTTTAAACCACCTTCATTATTAACGTTCCTTTCTTCGTGAAAATGGCTTTTTATATCTCTTGTCAGGCTTCGGTTTAAAAAAAAATCAGCGGCCGATTGGGAATATTTATAGGTTTTTTGTTAGTCGGTATAAAAAGTGGTCCTTGATTGTTTTTAGGGTTTCTTGAGGAAATGGCGAAAAGGAAATCTTAAATTTCTTTTTTTATTGTGTATAACATGGGCCGACAAACGAGCAACTGGGTCACTTGATGGTAAGTAATATCTACCGCCCATGTACGCTCACACTACCAGAAGAATCATGTGTGCGTTTTGAACCTTAAATAAAAGAGGTAATTAAGGGGGGTATTAAGGGATGGGGTTTTTGGCCTCCGGATATCTCACTCACCGGACGAAACGCAGCAGCATGCCGCTTCTTTATGTCGATTTTTGAGACAGTGTTAACGAGCCGGTCAAGCCGGCTCATTCATGAAATTTTTTACCCACGACGAAATGGAGACGGTATATGCGTTTGGGGTGAGAGGTTGTGTGTGTGTTTGTGCAAACCAATATTTCCATTTATCTACAAAACCACTGGTCCAATTATAATGCGGTTTTCATTATACAATATCGTTGACAAAAACCGGGCTAAGTAAGGCCAGAAATACATTTTCTACCATCTCAATTACAGCTAATGTAAAAATCAATTATAACTAGAATTTACATCCAATACTCTAAAGGAAGTAATATTTCATTTAGTGCTTTACGCACCGAAATATACACTTATTGTTGGTAGACCGAATAGTGGAAAATCGTATACATGACTAAAGAGTAAATCTGTAATTAATTAAGGGATTAAATATTGCGGCAGTAGAAGTGGAAAATCAGTTATAAACCTGCAAATGGTGCAAGTGGTAGGCAGCGGCTTGGCTGTGCCCCTGGCATTGCCGATGTCCATGAGCGGCGGTGACCGCTTACCATCAGGCGGGCCGCTAGCTCGTCTGCCTATCAAGGCAATAAAAAAGAAAATGGATAAATTTTACAAGGTGGTAGGTTCCTCGTATGCGAGAGGCCGTTTGTGTTCGTACCACCACTTTGTCTATTTCTGCCGCCAAGCAACAGTGTGTAAACACTGTTATGAATCGTTTTGAAGGATATTGAAGTCAGTGAAATTACTGGGCGTTATAAGACTTAACACCTTATGCCTCAGGGTGACGAGCGCAGTTCAGTGCCATGCAGTGCTAATTGTAGTTCAAAGTTCGGTGTTGCATCTGTTTATGGGCAGGCGTGGCGCTTACCATCAGGCGAGCGCCTCGCTCGTCTCATTCAATCAAATAAAAAAAAATCTGTCTCAGTTTTCCGATCACTATATCGAGGCAGTCTAATTTCGTCGAGACCTCTAAACTTCGTATACTAGCTTATACATGGTTACGCAATATACATCCGGGTCGAGCTTTGTACAAAGCTTTGTCGCAAGCTCAGGTGTACTGAACATGTTTGTACCTCGCCGATACATCTTGCAAAATCAAATTAAAGCTCTTGTTTGAAGATCCTAACAGGGTTCGAAATGCTTACATTGTTGTACGGGATATTAATTCTGAGTCTCATTGGTGTGAAGCGAGAGGCCGTGGGTTCGATTCCCGAGAGAAACAATAATGTTTGTATGATCCACATAGGTAGGTCCCTTGTATGCGAGAGGCCGTCTGGGTTGGTACCGCCGCTTTGTCTATTGTTGCCGCCAAGAAACAGTGTGTAAGCACTTTTGTGTTTCGGTTTGAAGGAAGGGTTGACGTCAGGCAGGCGGCTGGTTCCAAAAACTACAAGACAAATCTTTCTGTAACATGTGTTAAAAGTATGTTGTGTAACCCCACTGTGAGTGGGGTAAAGACAATTTGCAAAATCACACACGAGTTGCTCGAGATTAAAATTTATGCACAATATGTGGGAGGTTCGCCTCCTATCACATCACGGGACAGAAATAAGTCATTTTGTGTTTCAAATATCAGCCGTATAAATGAAACTAGTTTTTCGGTTTTTTTTTATTTATTCAAACAATAAAATATGAGGTTTGACGAACAATATGTATTCAGGCCCGCTTGAATTTGTTCATTTAAATAAAGAATTGAATATTTTATGAATAGGATTTTTAATAAATATTATTAAGGATTTAATATTTTTAAAGATTTCATAAAATTAATCAAACAAATTAGAATGCAATCCATAACATAAAAATATATACCATACCGTTAATAATTTATGTCCTTTCAATAATGTTTATTATTTACAACATATTCAAACGGGTCTAATACGAACAAATAAGAAAAATATGTAACATTAGAAAAATATTTTACATGTTGGTAAATCAATATTCTAACAATTTTAAAAGGGAATAATTGTGATAAATACTGTCGGGAATAAAATATTTTGAAAATATACAAGATTTTATTTTTTCCCGACAGTATTTCAGTATAATATCGAACAGCCATATTTTTTCTATAATCTATATAATTTTATAATATTCGTATCTACATCGTATTTGGCAATCCAGTTTCTTATTTTTATTTCCACAATTTCAATTACACGAGTAATTTAATTGAAAATATGTTTTCACTTTTAATAAATTAATGATTATGCGTGCATTTTACTTGTATTCATTTATTTCTATGACTGATTTTAAATATTCATTATACTTTTACGTTATTTTATTTTTTTCCCAAATATAATGAGCATCAATTTAAAAAATTCGTAATTAAATCAAATCAATAAGGAATATTCAAAGACGCTTTTTAGCACATTTTACAATAATTAGAATTATTTTAGTTTTCATACGAGTCAGTTATCGAACGACTTTTTAATGAACTTTACTTTGGCCGTCTTTCACTACTTACAGATATATTTTATTTATCAAATTCAATTATAAGACAACAAAATAAAAAGTCATCACGCTGACACTCGCTGACTGTTTTGAGTGCAGCCACACTATATACATTTCTGTCTACAGCATGAATGGGCCGGCTCAATCCGGTCGTTACTACTGTCTTACAGAAAACCGACGGTAAAGTAGCAGCTTGCTGCTGCGTTTCACTCACTGAGTGACTTATCCGGAGGATCAAATCCCAAAAAAAAATTTTACGAAATGTTTTTTATCTTATATTTTTAAAGGTAAAAAAAACAATTTGCTGGTGGTAGGATATTCATATCCGCCCGGATAGCGACCACCGTACATATGGGGTTAAAAGCTGCCATAGTGATCCATTGTCTTATGTAGATCGCGTTCCAGGATCAGTCAGTGTATATTCGGTTCTCCAGAGGGGCTGGCGACATGACTTGATGGTTGCTTGAGGCGGGTATAGGGGTATACACATGGGGTACATCCTTGTAGCACTGTGCCTGCATCGATCATCCGCCTGTCCTGTCGTAGGCCCCTTGATTTACGTTTCTCCTATCCGAAGAGGGAAAAAACATTTATACAGGTCGGCATGATTCCAGTGACTTCCGATGAAGTCATTGTTTGTCAGTGGTCGCTGGTTTTTTGGATTGCACTACGCTTACCATCAGGTGTAGTGCAATCACTTTGCCGTGCTCGGATAAATATTTTTTATTCGACCACGGCAAAGTGACTGCATGTACACTGTGTTTATCAAGTACAAATACTTAAAAGTCGTTTCGTTAACCTTATTACATCGTCAAAATAATATCGTATGGAGAAATAAAATCGTTTTGAAGCGACGTATTGGAATTTCACTAGGCTCCCGAAATCGATTCTTAATCCGGCCCCATCCACAACATAAAAACCAATACCCTTCTTTCACATTTTACAAGTTTTTTTCTCTGTACACGTTTAAGATATTTATAATCCGTATCGCTTTCCTTTACAAAATATACAAAAATAACAACAGCACGAGTAAATTATAGGTTATACTACATTTTGGTCGTGGGCGTTTGCTCGAAGTGCTGGCATTTAACATTCAACTTTTTGTTTATGTGCAATACAGAACAGAAACGTGTTTGTTACAGGTCAAAACATGGATTGATAATGTGGATTTAGAAGAAACGAGTATTTTTTTAAATCGAGCCTTGGTTATATGGTTGGTAGATTAAATTTACCATACATTTAACCAAGGCTTTATTTTATTTTAATTAAGACAGATCATATACTTCAAAGACAGAGAGACAGATATAGGTCCGACTTGAACGTAAATCAAATAAATATCAAGTCACCAAAGTCGACTTTGCAAAGTTAAATTTAAATTCAGACGGTCACGTTTAGATATAAAAATTTGGCACAAGATTGAGTAGGTAAGATTAGTTTATGAAAATTTTCTAAAATGAATAATCTTCTTTACATTAATAAGTAAAGATAAAAATGTATACCCCTTTTTAGCATACAACCCGCACGTATGAGTCTCAGATTTGGCATATTTAAAGTCTATATGGAGAAGGAGTACAGAAAGTATATTATGTTACAAATACTATTAATTGAATAGATAAGCCAATCAATCTTAAACACATAATAATCTATAATAAATAATAAATAAATCTATCATGCTAATGACGCATTTGTACTTGCTTGCAGCGTACGTAATGGAAAAAAATATATAATCTATAATGAATAGATAATAATATACTCTTTAACAAAATAACTTAAAAAATTATCAAACTTAAGAATTAATGAATTACATACAAGAAAGACTCACTTTAACATTAAAGAAAAATGTTGTGACGAAACTCCAACAATATAATTCTCAATTACGTATTTTTCAGTGTAGTTTAAATTAAGTAACACTACATAATAAATAATTTTAAGGATTCAACAAATATTTTAGATTTAGTTTATTATTCCGACTTTAATATTAACCAGTATCATCATCATCATCAGCCACAAGACGTCCACTGCTGAACATAGGCCTCACCCAAAGATTTCCAGACCGACCCATTGGAAGCGGCCTGCATCCAGCGATCTTCCTGCGACCTTTATCAGTATAATGTTTATTAATTGATCTATAACAAACACATTTCCTTACATGTCTAGCTATTCCTTAAACTAGATTGTTCAACTGACTAGAAATTCTAATTCGAGACATGATTACATTTAAATTACAATATAAACTAATGGGAGACATTTTTATAAAACTATGGGGTTTCACAGCTAGATTTTATTCGAATAAATGTATCGTACATTGTCAAAAACCAAGACGCTAAATGTCTTTCGATTTTTGACAAAAAGTATCGTAAATAGGGTTTTAGGGTCCCGCCATATTAAAACGGAAGTGAAGCATATGAGCCGTTGCGTCGCCGATTTTCCATTAAAATACGTAATTTTTTTGTAAGCGAAGATCTTGTAATATTCATATTCTCCTTTTTTTCAATTGCCTATATCAGCGCACATACTTTTTAACACATATTACAGAAAGACTTGGCTTTAACTTTTTACGATCAGTCGTCTGCCTGACGTCAACACCTCAATGGAGAAATAACATAACAATATAGTATGTAACACATTCTTATAATTTTAATACAACGTTTTCATAACAAATACAAATGGCACAATAGTATGGCCAGGGGCCCCATGCTATACTGCACGAAACGAAACGACGAAGTTCGAAAACATAGACTTAATGTAACATAGAATATCAATCATAAAATTTTTAATATAAAATTCTGTGACTAAAATAAAGCAGTTGCTAAAAACATGTTAATAAATGAGAATATTTTTTATTATTGTAACGTGTCATGTTGGAATTTTTAGGTATTTTTTAATTCTTTTGTATCACTTAAAGAAAAATATTCTAGGAAACAACAATAAACAGAAAAAATAGATCATTTTTATATATATTTATTAAAACTTTGTACACAAGGTATACACAGGCGGACTATATGTTGTTACTTAAAAATTAATCTTTGAAGAAGTAATTTTTATCAAAAATATTATTATTGTAATGGATATTCTATACCTTCTTTATTCTATGTACGTTCCGAACATCGTTGTCGTTTCAAATTGAAGAATAGGGGCTACGATACTTTTCAGCTTCGTCGTAGTATGGCGAGACCCTCATTTGAAATCACTTCTCTATATATACAATTACACCAAATTCTCATGTAGTTGACTGTAACATTTCAAAGCGTGTTTTAAAAATACCTTCATTAAGTTATAATGAGCACCAAGAATTATTTCATTTGGCACATGACACAGATTTGTTTACTGCCGAGAATGTAGAATGGTGTGAATATATCCATAACTTTTAACATCAAATTCTTTATACAAATAATATAGCTTTGATCCTTTCAGAACCAACATTTTTGAAACTTGAATGTTAGAGTCCCTATTACAGTTCTAATTTTGATATAGTAATAAAATAGAAATTTCGGATTAGCAACAAAACGTAAAACTTACTGCATTATAAATATGTTATGGAAGCTATTAAATCGTATTTAGCTACTAAACATGTTTAAGAAACGTCAAATCTGATGAGTTTGACGTTAATAAACATATTTACTATCTAAGGATTTAAGAATTGTTGTGCAAGCCGGCCTAAATTACGCAAAATTTCAAATGCTAGTTTGCAAATCGCTTCAAATTATTGGTCTGAAAGAATCACTAGCACCACATTAATAAGAATTATTATTAGGACTGTCATCTGACTTAGTGTCAGTGTTCCTTTCAATGACATTAGAATTGATTTCCTCCTTACACGAATCGTTATCATTTAAATTATTGTGACTGTCTCTACCATTACACCTATCCTGAACTAAATCACATTTGACTAAATTTTCTTCACTATTCTCCAAAATTACTTCAACGCTTGGTTTGAAGTCTTCTTTCTTTTCTAAATCTGGTGGTCTTACTGTTGACAGGGTGTTGGATAGATACGACGATTGGAGGTTATAGCCGGGTAGTAACTTTGGTTGCAGTGGTAGCATTAGGTCGAGGGAGCCAGTGGTTGCAGGTCGTGGTTGCAGTGGCGGGGCCGTGATCAGGGGTGGTTGCAGCGACGCCAACGATATGGCGCCTGACTGCGTGTTGATTATGGGGCTTTCAACTGGAATTAGGAAAAAATGATTTTTAAGAAACGTATTTTCTACAGCCATCGAGGTCTACATTTTATATTTTATGTGTAGGTTAGTGTGGTGTTTCGTGA
The DNA here is from genome assembly GCA_949126905.1 of Amorpha juglandis. Taxonomy (NCBI): domain Eukaryota; kingdom Metazoa; phylum Arthropoda; class Insecta; order Lepidoptera; family Sphingidae; genus Amorpha; species Amorpha juglandis. The sequence continues at coordinate 14,615,052 of OX421381.1, read as the reverse complement.
TTTCTTTAAAACTATGGAGCTCTATATATAATGATAAATTACTACAATTTGTTTTACGCGGATGGTATAGCTTTGACAAATTACATAGATACGTATGTAAGGTATTTAGTTATTGTATTTAATTCATTAGTTCCCAATTTATCTGCTTTCGATAGTGAAGAACTAAAGTGTTGCCTTGACTTCACTATCAATTTAGGCAGATAATATTTTATTCAAAATTTTTGTCGACTTTGGGAATATGGTAGAAATGTAGCTGCACTGGGTCCACCGGAACCAGCTAAATTTTGAAAATGGTCTATGAAAAAAAATGTCTGGAAACCTCTGATTTAACTCCATGTACATGGTAAATATACAATATACTATGAAAACCAAACTAGCGATCTGTATGATAAAAAACTAATTTAAATCAAAACTTTGTAACAATTAATTAAATGTAATGAAGTGACACCATATTGTCTACTATAAAAATATAACTTTAAAAATCAACCGTAAGTATTAAATTATTAATTCTACAAATCACTACGAAGTTCTTTAAATAAATGCCAAATTATAATAAAATAGAAAGCGATACTAATGAATATACTGGTGCAGTACAGGCTAATACAATAAACAATAAAAATAATCAGATTAATTAAGCTTGATCTAAAGAAATGAATGTATCTTCATGATTTCAAATGGTAGGTAGGATGGACTATAACGATGTGCGCTTTACCAATGGGCGCTCGTGCCTGCAACGGCTGCGCGACTGATGGAGGGCGCAGGAGGTTCGGAGGACCCTGCAGTGCCAGGCTGATCATGTTCATACCGTTTACTCCTGGAATTACACAAACACACAACCTGGAATTACATAACTCCTGGAATTAAACACATTTAATAAGATGAGTATGGTCGCATGTATTATCTTTATAAAACAAGAAATCGTTGTATATGTAGTTTGAAACTATCTTCTTTTTTTATTGAATGACGAGACGAGCAAGGCGCTCGCCTGATGATAAGCGCCACACCTGCCCATAAACAGAAGCAACACCACTCAGAACTTTGAATTATAAAGCACTGCATGGTACTGAACTGCGCTCGTCACCCCGATACATAAGATATTAAGTATAATAATGCCTAGTAATTTCACTGGCTTCGATGTCCTTCAAACCGAAACACAACGGTGCTTACACACTGTTGCTTGGCGGCAGAAATACACAAAGCGGTGGTACCAATCCAGACGGCCTCTCGCATGCGAGGGACCTACCGCCTTGTACATCGACAAGACTTCAATGAAAATAATTTTATAATTCACAAAATTCAAATTTAGAAGTTTCCAATTGATTACTTAATGATAAAATCAATACAATAACACCTGTAAAATACCTATGCTTACAAATAAAGAATTTGATTTGATTTGAAAAAATCATAAAGTTATGTTAACCTGCCAATTTGGGAAACTGGGTAAATGATAAACCTCTATAAGTAATAAAATAATGTAGGTCCCTTCACATCCCACTTATCCAGGTTTTACTATATTTCCTGTAAGCAAGGTACAGGTTGAATGTCGATAATCATTTTTCATAGAACATTTATTACAACGCCATCTATCGGATTACCTTGTAAATTATTTTCAAACAATGTATCAACTTACCAAACTTGTTTCCTCCCGGCGAAAGGTCCTTCAACACCACCGGATGTTTTACTGCATTCACCCGCCGATTGGAGGCGCTGGCGTCGCGTTTCCTCCGTGGTTGCTCAACGGGTAACACCCGACGTCGTTTCTTCGGAAGTTTTGACCTCGCCTGTGGATAGATGGCGTTGATACAATAAATAAATTAAACATAGAAAGAGTATTTTGTAGATGCCGCTTAAATGTATAACAAAAAGAACGTCTGAGGGCTTGGGAAGCTTGAAAATTTGCCTAAAACACCGTCCATAATTGGCGGACAAATCGATGCACATACATACATAAAAAAGGAAAAAAGACTCGCTGAATTGGGAACCTCCTCCTATTTTTAAGTCGGTAGAAAAGAAAGTTTTTTTCTGCACATACCCACAGAAAAAATAATACATTTAAGCTTCAAACTTTGAATGATTATTATAAACCAAAGCAAAATCAAGTCTTAGATCAAGTCGGAGATATTCTCGAGAAAGGCCAGGTCAGAAGTACCCTAAACCGACGTGCATGCTTGAAGAATTTATGAGAGAGACGGAGGCCAAAAAGGTGTTTAAGTATCGTAGCAAGTGGAGTCGAACAACAAAATCGAGTCAAATAATAAATAAATAAATACATCCAACAGTCACACACATAGTTCTGACCCCACATAGATACGAGTCTTGTCTCATGGATTCTACGAGAGACTTTGGTTGTCATAGCACCCAGACCTCGAAACAAATATTAATGGATAACACAACCATTTGTTTTGACCGGGGATTGAACCCGTGGCCTCACGCTTCACAGCCGGCTACTCGCCCGCTGCGCCACGGAGCCTGTCCAAATACCCTATTGTGATGGCATGGAACACTTGGCCCAAAATCCAGCCACACATGGCCGCTTTTTCCTCTCTATCGAATTTCACAATAATGGTCCTTTGAAATTAATTCAAGCAACACAAATTTAAAACTATTACATGATGCTTCAGTGAAATATTCCTAAGGTTGTTATGGAAGATTTGTTCGTTTATTTGCGTTCAACACATTTTCCCTGCTCCTTTGTTCATAAACAACGCATTGTATTTGCTAGAGATTCAGAGGGATAAGGTTCCTCGTAAACAAGATTTAATCAAATTACCTAACACCTACAAGGAATTATATTCTTTGTAAGTAGTTTTTTTATTCTATTCGTTTCTCTACACTAATATAACACAGAGGAAAGATTTATATTTTTGTATGTACGAATAAACTTAAAAACTACTCGACGATTTCAAAAATTCTTTCACCATTAGAATTCTACATTATTCCTGATCAACATAGGCTTCTTTTTAACCCGGAAAAATCAAATCACGCGGGCGGAGCCGCGAGGAAAAGCTAGTAATTAATATATTAAATCGACTTCAATGATGTTTCTCAATTTGACTATTTTTTAAGTTACATGATATTTCTATCATTTTTTGTTAGTTCATTGACGAGACGAGCAGATCGGCTGATGGTGATTTTTACCATGTATGCGGTGGTCGCTATCCAGTCGGGTACGAAAGATGGAGAAGGGTTCTTTCGAAGAGGGAAGAAGCATGATTCAGGCCGGCGTGATTCTGGTGACCACCGATAAACTCATTGGTCGGTGGTCGCTGGTTTTTTGGAATGCACTACGCTTACCATCAGGTGTAGTGCAGTCACTTTGTCGTGCTCGGATAAAAAAAATACCAAGTACCAGAAATATCTATCGATAGATACCTCACAAATAGGTTTCCATTATGCAGTCACCCTACATAGGTAAAATAAAAGACACTTTCCCTTTGACGAGGGGTGCGATTGAATATTCAATGCAATGAATTATGTGACACACACTTTACATGTAACCCGCCCTAACCATTCACTTTAGTGTTCCTTTATTCATACATATACATAGCTCGCAGAACCGATAACCGATGGGGCAGAAAGGTTCTGGAATGGAGGCCACGTACTGGCAAGCGCAGTGTTGGACGTCCGCCTACAAGGTGGACAGACGACCTGATAAAGGTCGCAGGAAGTCGCTGGATGCAGGCCGCTTCCAACAGGTCGGTCTGGAAATCTTTGGGGGAGGCCTATGTTCAGCAGTGGACGTCTTGTGGCTGATGATGATGATGATGATGATACATACATACGCATCCACGCTTGTAATCCCCGAAGGGGTAGTCAGAGTAACCAGTAAACCCACATCTCGCCGATTTTATTTCCATCCCATGATGTGATGAGGGGAAAGCTTATCGCCATACTAGGTACGTTTTCAGACAGATACCGGGGATTTTGTGATATAAAAACCCAATATCACTTTACCCAATAAGATGGTACAAGGTGGTAAGTCCCTCGTACGCGAGAGGCTGTCTGGGTTGGTAGCACCGCTTTTTCTAATTCTGCCGTCAAGCAACAGTGTGTAAGCACTGTTGTATTTCGGTTTGAAGGACATTGAAACCAGTGAAATTACTGGTCATTATGGGACTTAATGTCTTATGTCTCGGGGTGATGAGCGTAGTTCAGTGCCATACATTGCTTTATAACTCAAAGTTCTGTGTGATGTTACTTCTGTATATGGCCAGACGTGGCGCTTACCAGCAAGCGAGCGACATGCTCGTCTAGTCATTCAATTAAATAAAAAAGCATATCCCAAAATAGGGGGATCAGCCCCTCAAGTCCGTTCCAAGTGCGTCCCATCAGAAGTCGCTCCAAGGATTTCATTCAATTATAAAGCAATCCCGGATTGCTTCAATCATAGATGTAGTGCGATTGATTAGTTGATAAGGTGATATCGGTTTTGAGATTAGGTTCCTCGTTTAATGAGGTCAGGAAGCCAACTTATTAGCTATATATAGAGCCAGTTTAAAGAAATAATTAATGTTGTTATTACGTATTCAAAAAAGCAGCGATAGCGTATATGTAGTGGTATGGACTGTCGAGACGAAAGTTGCAGGTTCGAAACCAGCCCTAAGAGCATACACGACTGACTTTTCTAAGTTACGTGTATATTAATTGTTTATTATCGCTTGCTTTAACGGTGAAGGAAACATCGTGAGGAAACCTGCATACCTGAGAACTCGATAAGATTTTTCGAAGGTATGTGAAGTCTAATAACCCGCATTAGGCCAGCGTGGTGGAATAAGGCCTAATCCCTCTCATTCCGTAGAGGAGGCCCGTGCCCAGCAGTGGGACGTATATAATAATTTAGGGCTAATAAAAAAATAAAAAAATACTATTCATAGATTAAATTTGTCTAGGTACAACATGAATGGGCCGGCTCGACCGGGTCGTTACCACTTTCCCACAGACAACCGACAACTAGCGGCTTGCTGCTGCGTTTGGTACGGTGAGTGAGTTATCAAGAAGTCTAATTTAACCAAACGTGGCAAGACCTCATTGATACTTCTGGTTTTATAGGAGTACATGGGCGGTGGAGATCACTTAACATTAAGTGCTTTGTATTCGCATAATCACGTGAGAATGAATGTAACATGAGGATATAAGCAAGCGTAATTCAGTCCCTGTAACCCTCTTGTAACAAAAAGTTCTTTTTTTTATTTGATTGAAAGACGAAACTAACAAGTCGCTCGCCTGATGGTAAGCGCCACGCCTGTCCATAAACAGAAGCAACACCACATAGAACTTCGAATTACAAAGCACTGCATGCCACTGAGCTGCGTTCGTCACCCCGGGACATACGATATTAAGTCTCATAATGCCCAGTAATTTTACTGGCTTCAATGTCCTTGAAACAGAAACACAAGAGGGCTTATACATTGTTGCTTGGCGGCAGAAATAATAGTTCGTCAATTAATCGTCACTTTACGAACCCTGGACTTCTCATTCACCAGCCCGAATATAGCCTCACACCGACATATGGCACATCTCGGCACATCGAGACTGCTAAAAAAGTAATACTAGTCTCACGTAACCAAACAATGCCTTCTCCAAAAGGTGCCTTCACGTATCTCTGAATACCGTACTGTACCGTAACATGCTTGTTCATTAATATATCTAATCCAATTGAATTAGACTACTCAGATTATTATTATCCATTTCCTGAGATGGCGCATTACACGTTTCTCTACATTGCGTATTGATTTATATACATGTGCTCTGTTTATAAGTAACTAGCTTTTACTCGCGGCTCCGCCCGCTTGAACAGCACTTTCATCCCCTATTTTATCCCCTTGGGAGACATCTACCTGCATGCCAAATTTCAGCCCGATCCCTCCAGTGGTTTGGGCTGTGCGTTGATAGATCACTATGTCAGCCAGTCAGTTACCTTCGAGTCTTATATATTTAGATAAAGATTCCAAAATGAAAAGAATATGTTATTATTTTTATTATTATATTTTTTATTCTGGCAGTGCTGTTTCGTACAGTACTGAGGGCTATTTTTTTATCCGAACACGGCAAAGTGACTGCACTACACCAGATACACTTGATGGTAAGCGTAGTGCAATCCAAAAAACCAGCGACCACCAACAAACGGAGTTTGTCGGTGGTCACCAGAGTCATGCCGACCTGTATAAATGCTTTTTCCCTCTTCGGAGGGCGAAGAAGCAAATCGAAGGGCCTGCGATAGGAAAGGCGAATGACCAATGAGGCACAGTGATACAAGGATGTACCCATATAACCGCCCCAACCTACCATCGAGTTTTGTCGCAAGCACTTCGGGAGAACCGGGTATACATTGGCTGATCCTGGAACGCGATCCGCACTAGGCGTATGGATAATTATTATTATGGCAGGTTTTAACACCATGTGTACGGTGGTCGCTATCCGGGCGGATATGAATAGCCTAAGTGTTAAATAATGAAATCATGCTGATAATTGTAAACACGACGGCATTAAATTCTATTCCTGTTCAATCTTATATTGATATGGGACGTGCCGGTAAGCCTATCTCTGTATGTTACATAATACGCCACTCCACTTAATACATATGGTTCAGAACATCGTGAGAAAGTAATGAAATGAAGTGTTAGTATTCATTTCTTATCTTGTTTTCCACTTAGGCGTACACACCGCTTGAAAGTACAACATACGTGGGTAAAATTTGTCAAACATAACACATTTTTTTTTACACAAAACAATTTTTTTATAACATAGGCCGACAATGAAGTAAGGGGCAAGAAGAATCATAGGCGCGTTGTTGGCCTTAATGAAAAGGAATAATTAGGGGATTAGAAAGGAGAAGGGGATTTGGGCCTCCGGATTTCTTGTTTTTTATTTGATTGAATGACGAGACGAGCAAGGCGTTCGCCTGATGGTATGCGCCACGTCTGCCCATTAACAGAAACAACACCGCACAGAACGTTGAATTACAAAGCACTGCATGGCATTGAACTGCGCTCGTCACCCCGAGACATAAGATATTAAGTCTCATAATGCCCAGTAGTTTCACTGGCTTTAATGTCCTTCAAACCGAAACACAACAGTACTTACACACCGTTGCTTGGCGGCAAAAATAGACACTCACTGTATAAAATGTAGGAGGAAGCCGCTAGCTAGCTAGTTTACGTCGGTTTTCTATGAGACAATGGAAACGACCTGATTGAGCCTTAAAAAAACTTTTTAACTACTGCTAGAATTAATGAAACAAAAAAACTCGCAGAATTAACAGTACGTATGTTTACAATGAATGTGTAGCCGAGAAACAATGTGATTGGTGAAAAATAAGGGATTTTATCACCCGTACCGTGTCGCGCTATCCGGGAGATATTGCATGGTACGGCTTCGGTCATTATCACAGCGACTAGCGAAAGTTTGTCAAAAATCACTTTTTATTTATCGTGTAACTATGGAACAAATTGACCGATTGAGGTAATATTCGACCATGACAAAGTGACTGCACTATATATACCTGATGGTAAGCGCAGTGCAGTCCAAAAATCCAGCGACCAGAATCATGCCGGCATGTATGAATGCTTCTTAACACTTCGAAGAGGAAAGAGGAAAATCGAGGAGTCTGCGACAAGACAGGCGGATGACTGTGCAGGCACAGAGATTCAAGGGTGTACCCCTGTTACCATCCCCAGCCAACCATCAAGTCATGTCGCAAGTCCCTCGGGAGAGTCGGGTATACACTGGCTGATCCTGGAACGCGATCCATACAAGGTATGTATGTCACAACTTTATATACACTGGCTGATCCTGGAACGCGATCCATACAAGGTATGTACTCGTATGTCACTAGGCCAATTTTTGCTAACCCCATGTGTACGGTGGTCGCTATCCGAGCGGATATAAATATCCTACCACCAGCACATTCACACCACAATTTTTGTGTGTGTATATATTGTTATGTCATAACGACCCAACTAATAACAAGTCCTAGGTCACTAGTATTTTATAGCTCCATGCCATAAGTAGTAGTGTGCGACGGGCTTGAAGCTTCTTAGGTGGCATATTTATTGTTCACATGAATCACAATGCATCGTGTCGTCGCAATGCAGTAGTGTTAGATACTTCGCCAATTCTCACTACAGTGAAGTGTTTTAATAATTATGAAGATGTTTGACACTGATATTTGTGGATAATAATATAAACTTTCACAAGGTGGTAGGCCCCTCGTATGCAAGAGGCCGTCTGGGTTCGTACCACCTCTTTGTCTATTTCTGCCGCCAAGCAAAAGTGTTTAAGCACTGTCGAGTTTCGATTTGAAGGACATTGAACCCAGTGAAATTACTGGGCATTACGAGACCACCCGATGTAAAATAGCGGCTTGTTGCTGCGTTTCGTACGGTGAGTGAGATATCCGGAGACCCAACCCCCTCCCATACCCAATCCCTATTATCCCTTCCCTTTAAGGTCGGCAATGCGCCCATGATTTTTATGGTATTATGAGCGTACATGGGCGTACATAGGTGGTAGAGATCACTTACCCAAATGACCCAATTGCTCATTTGCCGACCTATGCTATAAAAAAAATTGGACTAAGTTGAAATTAAACTTATTCCATATCATCAGTATCAAAAGCAAATTCTAAACATAAATGTCGTCCAAATATATGGACCGTTTATTTTGAAAGTGGTGTAAGTCCATTTTTGAGAAAAATGAGCTATCACGTTATTCATGCTTAATTTAATGTAATTTTTTTATATATAACTAGTCCGTGTTTAATTTCTCAAAAAAATCCCATGTTTTGTACAACTTAAAATCGGTCGGTAAATGAAATTGCATAATCATCGATTATGAAAGTGGTGTAAGTCCAATTGACAGAGGTAGGTGGCATAGCAGATGGATGCCGATCAGTGTTTTGTTATATTATATTATTATAATTTATTGCATTGGGAAAAATGAATTTTGTGTACACACCACAAGATTACTATAATGTAATAGCACAATGTAGAAAACAGGATAAATTCATTTTATATGAAACTAGCTTTTGCTCGTGGCTTCGCCCGCGTGAACAGCATTTTCCGGGATAAAAGTAGCCTGTAACCGCCTCCTGGGTCCCATCTGTCTCTGTAGATAAATTCATCAAAATCGGTTCAGTGATTTAGGCGTGAAAGCGTAACAAACAAACTCACTTTCGCATTTACTTTCACCCCCTTTTTCATCCCTTGTTAAATAAAATTTCCAAAATTCCTGAAACACGTATTTATTTGTTTTACGTCAATAACCGAAATACAAAATTTTGCTTATGTAACTTTCAAAAAGACGGACTTTCATACAAATTATCATCCTCTATTTTGACCCCTTTGGGGTGGAATTTTCTAAAATCCTTTCTTAGTGGGTGCCTACATAATAAAATGAATATACAGTCCGAATTTCATGCTTGTAGCCTTGATAGTTTGCGCTCGGCGATGATGAATCAGTCAGTCAGTCAGGACATGTTAATTTATAAGTATAGATGAAACGGGAGAATTTCATTTCAACAAAAAATCTCCAAAATGCAATTAAAAAACAGATAAAAAAAAATACTAATGGGGAACAGGGCAATTGGTTGCAAATATGTTGGTTGAGGTTCTTCAAAATTGCACCATATACCATTTTTTATAAAACAACGATGACGGACGCAGAATTTAAAATTATCAATTTATTACCTCTACGTCCTGGAAGACCGTTAAAATTTGAAAAAATCGCCTCTCAAATGGAGCCTTTGTACCAAAATGCCAGACCTATTACGTACGAAAAATATAAAGACATGAAGCAGCTACTACCCTATATACTTCCGGTGCATCATGCATATATTGTAACACTACCACATGCAGAGAATAAGTAAATTCTTGTAATCAGTATCTTGTAATGACAATGTAATTGCCGTCTAAAATAAAATTTTATGTGTTGTTATGCGTATTTTTAAACAAAATTATATTAAAATGAAGTATATTTTAAGCGATATTTGATTTTTCAAAACTGAAATTAAACGATTTTTACAATTGTCTAATTTTGAAAGTGGTGTAAGTCCATTTACAGCACATAAATATGTGTTATCGTAGTCTAATTAGCCAAAAACAAATTTATATAAACAAATTAAATGTTGATAAAACAATAGAAAGAATGCCAGACCTCATATGATTTGCCTGTATTTTTAAATCAACAAATATAGTAACCTTTAATTTTCTCGTAACAAAAGAAAATGGACTTACACCACTTTCAAAATAAACGGTCCATATCCAAATCACAAAAAAAAATCATATATTTTATTCGACCAACATCTAGTAAGGAATGTGAGTACGGACCACGTACCCTTGTAATTTATAATTAAAGTAGCTTGTACGCTTCCGAACTTATTTCAATTTTCAATTTCGAGTTCAATGGGGGTTTTCAATAACTTTTATTGGGTTCGCAGAAGGTGTGACGCCTTGTAATTAATTTCTTTTGAAACTGGGAGGTTTCTTGTATAAAGATTTTGCAATTTTACAGGAAATGTTGGGACGGTCTTTACACTTTCAATAAACCTCCTTTAGTATGATATTAATAGCTTATGCCCAAAGAGGTAGGCAGAGGTGTAACTATTACAGCCACAGTTTGCCAACCTTGTTTCCATTCCATGATGTAATACGTGGCGAGCTTAGGCTCGCATTATGGCATTAGTGCCATGTAAAAAAAATTACTGTAATCAAATCCTGTATGTATGTAATTAAAATGTTGCAAGTCCCTCGAGAGAATTGGATATACACTGGCAAATCCTAAATCGCGATTATATTACTGTGCCTACATCAATCATCCGCCTGTCTTATCGCAGGCCTTTCGACTTGCTTCTTCCCTCTTTGGAGAGGGAAGAAGCATTTATACAGGCCGTTATGAATCATGTATAAACTTATAGTTTGTCAGTGCTCGCTGGTTTTTTGGACTGCACTACGCTTCCCATCAGGTGTAGTGCAGTCACTTTCTCGTGCTCGGATAAAAAAAACTAAGTTTGAGGGTCACTATTGTAGGTTTTAACACCATATGGTGGTCACTATCAGGGCGGATACGAATCCTACCACCGGTCGCTAAAGCATTTACGATTACAGTTTATTTTCAAAAATAACTTTTATAAAGTTAAAAATAGTTGACAGTCATCAAGTTTTTACGATACAGTGATTTAATGTGTTCAAATGTAGAGTCTGTCCCTCAGTTGCTAATGGTTCTTGTATATAGCGATTAGAACCCGTAACGTTCTGCGGCCTAGAAATTTATCACTGCCGGTAAACCACTCGAATGAAACTATGTCGGACATTGCTTAATCACCCTTTCACAACACGCAGCCGCAAATCAACTAGTAAAGCTAGGTCTATTCAAACTAGCCTAGCCAGTCAACCAACCTAGCTAGTCAAGTTTCAATGTACTTTAGTGACATATCATTGGTCAACGTAGTCGAATATATTGATAGCGTATTAATTTTTTTATCCGAGCATGTCAAAGTGACTGTACTACACCTGATAGTAAGCACAGTGCAGTCCAAAAAACCAGCAACCACCGACAAACAATGAGTTTATCGGTGGTTACCAAAGTCATGCCGGTCTGTATAAATGCTTCTTCCCTCTTCGGAGAGGAAAGAAGAAAATCGAGGGGCCTGCGACAGGACAGGCGGAAGACCGGTGCAGGCGCAGTAATACATGATGTACTATACCCGCCTCAATCAACCATCAAGACATGTCGCAAGCCCCTCGGGAGAACCGGATATACACTAGCTGATCCTAGAACGCGAACCACACAAGGCGTGTGGATTACTATGGCAGGTTATTGAGATGTCAATAAAAAGCTAGGTGAGTGACAGACTGATTTATTCATAATCAATACCATAAACTAAAGGAGATCGTCACATTTCTCCCCTTTAAGTCTACCACTTATTACAATCTTTAAAAAACCTATAATCTTTAAGTAACAAAACATTTAACCATAGAAAATAAACACTACAACCAACTAATGCTGGGACTGAAAGAAAGCTTGTTTAGCTCGATAAAACGCACGAAAGTTGATGCGCCCACCGGAGGTGGCGATGGCTCTGGTGCACCACTCAAGACGGGCGCGTGGCGACGGCACCTTCTCTGATGGTTCACTCAGTACAAGTGTCCTTTGTACACCGCCACTCCCGCTGGATGCGTCCACACACGCTACACCTTTAACTCCATTATCAACCCCGGAATATGCACCCTCTGTGGTAGCCGCGCCGCTCAAACGAGTTAACGAGTATTTATTTCTGTTACACATGGAGTTGATCTGATCGGCATGCCTACGCCATTCAACTCCACTATCTAAATCTACTACTACTACGACCTATCTCTCCTCCCACAAAAAACGACGGCACGTGCTCTTACTATTCGCAGAGATACGACTACCAGTGTCAACCTCAAACTCAATATAATTTTTAATCAATGCACAATTTAATAAAATATGATTGATTACCTCCGGCTACCAGTTCCATGTTGAACTTATGTTATAACACTATCAACCGAGTTGTCGCCTACAAAATTATGCCGACCAATATACATAACTATGCCGACCAATGTACATAACTATGCCGACCAATGTACATAACCATGCCGACCAATGTACATAACTATGCCGACCAATGCCCCCCTTTTGGCACATCAGTTGCAGATGCCCTCTTTGGTCGCATTCGTCGCAATTGTAACCTTAAAAACGACACCTAAACGGATTGTGCGCCTTGCCACAACGCCAGCATAGGTCCGCAGCCTCTGAGCCGCCCGTATCCCCTGCTGCCGCGACTTGCCACTACATCAGCATAGGTCCGCAGCCTCTGAGCCGCCCGTATCCCCTGCTGCCGCGACTTGCCACTACATCAGCATAGGTCCGCAGCCTCTGAGCCGCCCGTATCCCCTGTTGCCGCTCCACTTGCCATAGCGCCAGCATAGGTCCACGGCCTTTGAACCGCTCGTATGCCCTGCTGCCGCTCCACTTGCCACGCTGGTGACGGGTGCTCTTGAAAAATCGCGCTCGCGTGCCCGTCCGACCGCCGCGCGCATTATGCAGGCCTTCGCCCGTCTAGCCAAATCGCGCTCGCGTGCCGGTCCGTCCGCCGCGCGCATTATGCAGGCCTTCGCCCGCCTCGCTACCCGCCTCCTCCTATGAGTCTGTCTTCACCATGGTGGAGCTGCTCAACTCGGCATGTTTCTCTGCTGCCACGAGATCCAAAGCCAACTCCACCGCTTCCTTTTATTGTCTTTTCTTCTCCGCAAAGATTCTCGAGCGCATATTGTTGTTCAATACGCCGAACTACTATTTTGACGCCAAATCAAAAAGTTCCAATTAACCGATCGGCATATTAGCAACCAAAAGAACTGCTCTAAAACGCGTGATAGCTCTAAAATAAATTTAATTTTATTTCTCGTCGCCAATGAGATGTCAATAAAAAGCTAGGTGAGTGACAGACTGATTTATTCATAATCAATACCATAAACTAAAGGAGATCGTCACAGTTATAACACCATGTGTACAGTGGTCGCTATCCGGGCGGATATGAATATCCTACCACCAGCGAATGAATGAATGAATGAATGAATGTCCTATTTTGCAAAAAAATACAGTATTAAAAACAATTTAAATTAACGAATTTAGCAAAACAAAATCAGTATCTCCATTTTAATTTACTGTGGGTTGATTCCTGTTTGTGTAACAAGGCCCAATTATTTTATTTCACAAGGATGTTTATTTCAGTTACACAAACATCCCAGACCTTTTGTCCACTTAATGCAAATATAAGTAACATTCATAAATTGGCGTATTTTGGGGACGCACAACAAGAGTGCCTTTTGGAGTGGATGCTTTGTCATGAGCCACGGACCCTTGACGTATTTATGTTGCTGAACGTGGGTGGAAAGATTTTGGGACGGTCAAGGTACGGAAGATAGGCGGTTTGTGAACACTAGTGGTAGAGTGGTAGACGAAATTCGACCATTCTTTTTATTCTATTATGTCAGCTGTGAGATTTGACATTCCGATATTGTCAGTGTGAGCGTAAACAACGAATAGAACACAGATAATTCTATATAAATAGAGAGTGGTCGAGTCACGCTGTAGACAGTTTTGTCTACAGCATGAATGGGCCTGCTCGACCGGGTTACCACTGCCTTACAGAAAACCGACGTAAGCTAGTGGCTTGCTGTTGCGTTTCATACGCTGACTGATATATCCGGAGGCACAGATTAGGTGGTAGGTCCCTCGTATGCGAGCGACGAGCGCAGTTCAGTACCATGCAGGCGTGGCGCTTATCATCAGGCGAGCGCCTTGCTCGTCACGTTATTCAATAAAAAAAAACAAATTAACAATTTCTTATTCGCTGTCGCTCATGTCTTGAACGCAACGTATCTGCGACGTGACATTTCTAAAGTTATTTTTATCATCTTCCTGCAAAAAAAGAAGCCAATCATGGAACATCGGGGAGCCTAAGATCAGAGCTATCCGTCATTTTTTGTTAAAATATGCCTCTACATAAAATATATTAAAGAAGTATTTTTAGACACCTGTTCATGAAAAATGTGTCCCTAAAATGTTATTAAAGATGCTTTTGCTCGCGGCTCCGCCCGCTTAATTGTCTATTTTTGGAATAAAAAGTAACTTAGACATGATGCCGGCTATCTGGTCCACCTGTGTGCTGAATTTCATCGAAATCTATTCGGTCATTAAGGCGTTTTTTTGTAGCATAGACGGATAAATAAGCAAGTGGTTCACCTGATGGTAAGTAATCTCCACCGTCTATGTACGCCCACAATACTAGAAGAATTATAGACGCATTGCCAAGCTTAAAAAGAAGGGATAATTAAAGGAAGAGAAGGGGGATTTGGGCCTCCGGATATCTTACTCACCGAACGAAACGCAGCGGCAAGCCGTTACGTTACGTCGTTTTTCTGGAGACATTGGTAACCACCCGAGCCGGCCCATTCATGCTGTAGACAAAACAGTCGACAGCGTGGCTGTACCACTCCATACGTGAAGAACCAGAGTATTGGACTAAGGCCTAACCTGTCTCATTCGTAGAGGATGCCTGTGACTAGTATTAGGATAAGTGTAATACAGGGCTGGTACTAGGTATATTTAATTACAACCAAAACAATCCCCTAACAACATTACTTGTAATACAAAACAAACAAATCAAATTAAAAGGTATTACAGTGGAGGATTCATTGCTTCTCCAATATAATTAAGTAGATTTATGACAATATCGCTATGTCGGCATCGCAAGTTGCAGTGAAGCAACTGGTGGGATCTCGTTTTTTAAACTTTAATTTCATTACATTAATCGTTTTAATAACAAAGTAACGTCTTTAACTACGAATAATCTAGAACAACTAGAACTATGAGTGGTAGAGCCTAGCTGTAGACAATTTTGTCTACAGCATGAATGGGCCGGCTGGACGAGGTCATTACCACTGTCTCACAGAAAACCTTTCATAGCTGTAGTCCGATCTCTTTGGTCTGTTTTGTTGGGATACAAAACAGTTCCGTTTCAGATATATAAAAGTGTCAGTTGGTTGTCGAAAAAAGAAAATAAATAAATAAATCTCAAGACGATTATCAAAATCTATCATTAGTCTGCGCGAGTATATTATTTATTGTTATTGATTTAAAATGCCAAGGAGAAGACGACCTGACTTAGGTCGTCGAAGTCAATCAAATATGCGACGAGCTACCTCACGTGCAATGGTGCACGTACCTCACTTAATATAAATTTTATTTACATTAAGTACATAATTGTATTGCATTTAATTTACATACAAAATTTGTATTAAGTTACTACATTTTATACTTGCTGGTGCGAGGATATTCGTATCCGACCGGATAGCGACCACCGTACACTAGTGTTAAAACCTGCCATAGTGACCCACCTTGTGTGGGTTGCGTTCCAGGGTCAGCCAGTGTATATCCGGTTCTCCCGAGGGGCTTGCGACATGACTTGATGGTTGGTTGGTGCGGGTACAGGGATACATTCTTGTATTATTGTGCCTACATCGGTCATCCGCCTGTCCTGTCGCAGACTCCTCGATTTGTTTCTTCCCTCTCCGAAGAGGGAAGAAGCATTTATACATGCCGGCATGATTCTGGCAACCACCGATAAACTCATTGTTTATCGGTGGTTGCTGGTTTTTTGGATTGCACTACGCTTACCATCAGGTGTAGTGCAGTCACTTTGCCGTGCTCGGATAAAGAAAAAATACAAATATTTATATACGAAGTTCACCGGGTCATCTAGTAAATTAAAAAAATAAAGCCAACTCAAAAAACTAAAAATAAAATGATCATCTAAAGGTGGCACAGACTCAAAAATTATTTTTATTGTCTTTATTTTATGTTAAAAAGTTTTTATTTCATTATGTTTAGTGAAAAACATATCAGAATCGGTGTATAAATGACACAATTAAGTCTTAATCACCAATTTCATCTTTTTGGGGATGGATTTTCTTCTTAAAATGAAATGAGACCAACTTGAAATTATACTCAATCGAATGAAAAAAATATATAGAAATGGATTCACATTTGGCGGCGTTATGCATTGTTAAACACCCCTCCGTCGTTTTTCGTATGTAACCAATAGCCGACGATTTTAACAGCAATGCGGAAATCGTTTCTCTTATACAACTTTTGGTATAACATTAACACTTGGAAGGATTATATATTATACGCGTTTGAAGTTGCCTTTTTAGTGACAAGAATCCTTTTACCAGACACTAAAAATTAATAATGTTATAAAAGAAATAGAAAGAAATGAAGTTAACACATCTAAACTTGAGACCAGTCACCGTATCAGAGTGGTTCCGCGGCACTTAATTCCGTTAAAAAAATCCGTCCCAAAGTGCCTTTTCAGTATTCCACTTCGTATTACTAAAATCTCAGCCTTTATCCTACCAAATCTTTTTTATTTGAATATATAAATTGTGGAAGCGACAATGGGTTGAAGCAAGCGTAGTGTTAGACATATAAAGGAACTATACTTACATAATTACAAATTTATAGATTGCTCCATTCTGGAATTGAAACAACTATTACTGCTAGTTCAAAAAGGAGCCTTTTTTTATCCTAGCACGGTAAATTGACTGCACTATACCTGATAGTAAGCGCAGTTTTGGCTAAAAAATTAAAAGACGACCACCGACAAACAATGAGTTTATCGGTGGTCATCAGAATCATACCGGCCTGTGTAAATTCTTCTTTATCCTCCGAAGAGGGAAGAAGCAAAACGAGGGTCCTGTGACGGGACAGGTTGTTTTTTAGTACTGAATTACTCTTAATATAACGACTTGCACACTCTGGATTTTTTATTTACAATATGTGCTTGCGTCCATCTACTTAGATTACATGTTCTCAAGTTTTTTCGTCTAATGCCCGCAAAATCATTTTATTTTAGTGTATCATATTACACACAAATTAGTTATTAAATCGCCTTCTGATAACGCCTCTTTGTGGGCGCTCGTCAAGTCAAGGGGGCGGCAAAGGGTCCAGTGGAAATTGGGGGCGATGAAGTGATTTGAAGGGGGACGGAAATTTAATTACTATATTTAAATAAAGTAATTTCAGAGGGTGTTAGAACATAATTTATTCTTAAAGTGGACGCAATAAGTTTGAAAACCAATGTATTAAAGTAAAACAAAAAAGGTAACCTAAAATACAGAGACGTGACCTGAAATCCTGAAAATTATGAAATTGCAGTAGTTCAAAGATAGTTTTATCTTCTGCCAAGGCTGAGACCAAAAAATGGAGTTATTAAAAACTTTGCCTTCGTAATCGGAAAATTGACATGAATAAAGCAGATGTCTTTTCCAGCACACAAGCTATTTCCTTGCAAGTAAGCTAAGCCAATAAAAACTTTCTTGTTCGCGTTTCCCGAGAAAATGTGGGGATGAAACCTCCATAAAGTGTTGGTTGATTTTAATTGAAATGAAATTTAACAAATCCACTCCTTATTACGATTACAGAGTGTTCATTTTCGCGAATCAGAACGCAAATTGGAGAGTTCAGGTCAGACTGTCAGGCAGAATTGATCGCGCGAGTGAATGTCTCTGAAATGCGAGTGATGATAGTGGAAATGGGGCTGAATGGAGAGTTTATGTTCGTTTTAAATTGCAAAAAGTGTTAGTTTCGATTGTGTGGACTATTTGACGATGTTTATTATCATCATTGAACGGCCTCCGTAGCGCAGCGGGCGAGTAGCCGGCTGTGAAGCGAGAGGCCGCGGGTTCGATCCCCGCACCGAGACAAATGTTTGAGTGATCCACAAATATTTGTTTCGGGGTGTGGGTGTTGTTAGACCGAAAGTCTCTCGTAGATCCTGATACCCACGACACAAGACTCGTACTGTGGGGTTAGGACTACGTGTGTCACTGTTGGGTGTATTTATTTATTTATTATCATAATTGCTATGACTGGCTACTTCGGTGGCGCAATTGTATTGCGTACGCGATACGACTGCGCTAGTGAACTGAGTTGTCAAGTTCCTTTCCCGGATTATTATTTGGTTTGGGAAGTGATATTGAGTTTTTCTACACAAAATTCGTCCAGAGTCTGGAATTGCGGTATGGCGATAGGCTCGCCCCCAATCACATCATGGGACGGAAATACGCTCGGTGAAATGTGGGTGTACTAGTTACATCTCTGATTACCCCTTCGCGAATTTTTGGTGTGAGTGTGTACATTTTTTATTTGATTTAATGACGAGAAGTGCAAGGCGCTCGCCTGATAGTAAGCGTCACGCCTGCCCATAAACAGAAGCAATACCACACAGAACTTTGAATTACAAAGCACTGGGGTAACGAGCGCAGTTCAATGCCATGTCACGTTGATTTTTCTGAGACTATGGTGACCATCCCAATGCATTGCTGTAGACAGTTTACTTTATATTTTAATGACACACGAGTTACATGCTCGTCTCATTTGTATGAAATACTAGCATTTGCTCGCAGCTCCGCCCGCGTGATCTGCTTTTCCCGGGATAAAAAGTAGCCTATGTCTTATTCTGATGTATAAGCTATATTATTGTAAAGTTTCATTAAAATCCGTTCAGTAGATTTTACGTGAAAGAGTAACAAACATACATCCATCCATCCATACTTACAAACTTTCGCGTTTATAATATTAGTAGGATATGCCATATCAGTACGAATAAAAAGCCTGAAAACTTTTTGGCTATTTTTGTTACCAATTCTCCAGTTAAAAGCATTTCGAATGACAGTCTGACAAATCAAAAGAACTTGTAAAGGCTTATTTGAATAAAAATCTTTTGACTTTACATGAACAGAGCGACAAGAACGTTCCTTCCTGAATGAACCTTTATTTACTCTGAATACAAAGACTTTGTAGAAAATAATGATCAAAGAATTGAACTTATAGCAGGGTTATTATGAGTAGTCGAGAAAATGATGAAATGAATTTATGATTATCTTATAATCTACTTATAGTTATGTTGTTTAGAAACGCTAATTAAGTTTTAACAAGGTAAGTCCTTCGTATGCGAGAGGCCGTCTGAGTTGGTACCACCGCGTTGTCTATTTCTACCGCCCAGCAACAGTGCGTAAGCACTGTTGCGTTTCGGTTTGAAGGACATTGAAGCCAGTGAAATTACTGGGCATTATGAGACTTAAAATATTATACCCCGGAGTGACGAGCGCAGTATCTATCTATCTTTGGGCCTCCGGAGATCTCACTCGCCGTAGGAAACACAATAGAAAGTTTCAACTTCACGTTGGAGGCAGTCGTATTACTCCCGCTCAACTTCTACTCGCCGACAGTACTTTGAGTAAAAGTTTGTCTAGATAATAATCTATATAGTACAACTTTGAAGACACAATGATCCCCAAAGAGATAGGTAGAGGTGTAACCAATATACCCACATTTCGCCGAGCGTATTTCCGTTCCATGATGTGATAGGGGGCGACCCTATCGCCATACCGGGCTCAATTCCAGACTCTGTGCTGATACCTGAGCATTTCGTCATAGAAAAACTAAATATCACTCTACCCTACAATCCTACCCTACAATCGAACCCGAGACCTCAGCACAGCGTAGCGTGTACGCAATACAACTGTGCCACCCAGGCAGTCAAACTTTGAACACATTTTTGCAAAATAAGCTGATTATTCGACAAGGTGTAAAACGCTAATTAGAAATTAACTATCGCCTCGAAACATTATTTATTCAAAACTCCCAACATAATATTGTAAGTAGATGCTCATATTCAAACAAAATAAGACCTTTATAATATCTTCTAAATATTTTATGAAAGGAAAGTTTTCAGTGTGCGAGCGAGACAGCTACACTGCCACTTGTGTGTGAGAGAGAAGGATGAAGTGTGCTCGTAACAATGTAGGACTTACTTGTTTCAACACTCCAACGGCTCTCCAGTCTTTGGAGGGCTATTGTTTGTGCCTAGTTTGTGAAAAAATGCTAGACTTTCTGTCTGTGAGAGGTAAGGTAAATTTACTTGGGATTCGGTTCATGGTTTTCAACGAGTTTTTAATTATATAGACCAACTAGCTTTTGCTCGCGGCTCCGCCCGCGTGAACAGCATTTAAATATTATCATTATTTTGACCCCTTTGGGGTAGAATTTATCAAAATCCTTTCTTATCAAAAAGCGGATGCCTACATCATAACATCTACCTGCATGCCAAATTTCAGCCCGATCCCTCCAGTGGTTTGGGGTGTACGTTGATAGATCACTATGTCAGTCAGTCACCTTTGAGTTTTATATATATAGATTTGATAGTTAAGGGGGGCAATTTAAAAATGGACTCGACACGACTTTAACCCTATCGCTTTGGGTTATTGAAATGCAATGCTAGATATCGATGTCAAATTTAACAAAAAAATGTTAAGGTGGGGCATGGCCTAAAAAAAATTGGAAAACACTGATCTAGACGCTTGTGGCGGTATTTTTTTTAAATAAATAAATACACCCAACAGTCACATACATAGTCCTGACCCCACAGTAAGATACGAGTCTTGTGGCGTGGGTATCACGAACTACGAGAGACTTTTGGTCTCACAACACCCAGACCCCGAAACAAATATTTGTGGATCACACAAACATTTGTCTCGGTGCGGGGATCGAACCCGCGGCCTCTCGCTTCACAGCCGGCTACTCGCCCACTGCGCCACGGAGGCTGTCTGGCAGGAGGCGGAGGCAGGCTGGCTGGCTGATTTATAAAGACTAATTAGATGTGGCTAATACCCGGTTTCTTAAAGGTTGATCAAATCAGCATTATCGTGAATAACTTTTCTGCCGTCAAGCAACAGTGTGTAAGTACTGTTGTGTTTCGGTTTGAAGGACATTGAAGCCAGTGAAATTACTGGGCATTATGATACTCAACATCTTATGACGAGCGCAGTTCAGTGTCATGCAGTGATTTGTAATCCAAAGTTCTGCGTGGTGTTGCTTCTGTTTAAGGGCAGGCGTGGCGCTTACCATCAGGCGAGCGACTTGCTCGTCTCGTCATTCAATGAAATAAATTAAAAAACTAACATAACTTTGATTTTGACAGCGCTGTGAAATCAATCCGAGTTTCTGAAACGCTATTTAGTGAAAAATGAATTAATCTCTGATCTAATTTGCCAGAGAGTTTTAAGAGGCCGATGGCTGGAATATATACGTCATACTCATGAACAGGTGCTGTTTGTGTGGACTGGTCTACTCGGACTGTCATTAATCTGTACTATTTAAATTTTATTAAACTAGACATTTACCTACTTTTACATCATTCGTATGAAATTGCACGCAAAACAACAAACAAAATACAATGTATTGCAAAAGACCTAATGAGTTTCTTAGTGCTTCTTCTGCGACCAGTGGGCATTTCCGAAGCACCGATAGAGACATTTCAATGTAATTTATCTATTATTGACATGTAATAGAGCCCTTTGTGGCCTACTTGCAAAATAAATGTATTGAATTTTTTTTTGTTGTTCAACCGCTAAATGGCATGCGATTTGAACGGTCTGAATAGATTATCATTCAAGTTGATCAACAGAAACTTTATAGCTTTTGTCGATTTGAGTCTCTTATTGAAGGCGATTCGACTCGTCCCAACTTGTCATTAAAAAGGTCTAAAATTTCATTGAGCATAACCTTAATAATGCCATGTTTCAACGATAAATAATGTCTAGAAAAATGTAGAGTTCATTTACGAAGCAGTTGTACGTAACATGTCTATGTCTAACAAAAGGAAAAAAGAAAATCTTAAAAAAATGGGTGCGTGTACTTATGTACGCGCGTGAGAAGTTATACTTCTTTGGCATCATTAAAAAATAGTTTTTAATTGCATGCAAATAATTGATTACAATAATAATAAGTATTTAACATTAATAATTTAATAATATTTAGTGTTAATTATATTAAATAAAAGTATTTTAATTTATATCAATAAATAATACATACGGATAGTTAACCTCAATTATATTGGAGCACTTGAAAAAGTATATAAGCACAATTTTTTTCACTAATATTCACAAATAGTAAGTAATATCAATCAAAATATTCAATTTAAATCACTACTGAATATAATTTATTAGCACATATATAAATTATAAAGGACATTGTCAAAAATGGCCTATGAATCAACACGCATGAAACATTTACTATAATAATAATTATTATTTATAATGTACATTATAATTATTATTATAGTAAATGTTTCATGCGTGTTGATTCATAGTTTCAATAGAATGGACACTTATTAATTTCGAAAACAATTTAAAAAGTATTCACTTCCGTCATAGTCCTCGGTATTATAATTTTTGGTTCAAATTCGGGTTTTTAATAGGCAAAGGTATTGTAGCTCATACAGCCAAGTCTTTGTAACAACACTCTTAAGCTTCGCATTGTTATGCATTTCGCCAAAGACAAGTGTAATTTATTCTCAAGTCTTCACAACAACGATGAAATATCGTAACATTAATAATTTAATAATATTTAGTGTTAATTATATTAAATAAAAGTATTTTAATTTATATCAACATATCCACTCGACATGATAGAAGTACATTCTACTCTCTTCGCGTTTATGCGAGCCTGGTACTTTTTACGGCAACATGTTCCGAATAAGAAAAAACCTAAAGAGTTTTTCTTTGTCCAAATCGTCATTTGTTTATTAATTACGGCTACTTTCACTCTCATCATTTTTTCTTAACGCGCCTAACTTCATACTGTTAATTTTTTGTGTCACAGGTGCGCGCGCATCTTAAAATTTCACTCTCATCATTTTTTCATAACGCGCCTAAAGAAGTATAACTTCAACAAAGAATGTTCTCGTTAATGTTACAAAGAAATATCTTTTATTGTGATAAAAAATATTTTAAAATAATTTGTAATCGGTGATGTATCTAACAGAAGTTAATTTACATTAAATTAAGAGCCCCCGTGGCATGGCGGGCGAGTATCCGGCTATGAAACAAGAGACCGCAGGTTTGAACCCCGCACTGAGACAAATGTTTGTGATCCATAAATATTTGTTTCGGCGTTGTGTGTTGTGAGACCGAAAGTCTCCTAGTTCCAGATACCCGCGACATAAGACTCGTATCTTACTGCGGGGTCAGGGTTATGTGTGTGACTGTTGGGTGTATTTAATAAAAAAAAGGCACGGTTTTTTTGCAACAAAATTATTTTTTATTCAAATTTATTAAAATTTATTTTCTATTTTTTAGTTGGATTTTCTATAAAAGCGTGTTTTTTACTATTATTTATCTTTCTTTTTTTATATATATTTTTTTTGAATATTGAATTGTCATCGGTCCTTGATAAGTACCTATGCCAAATTTCGATTTAATCCGACATTTTGAAGGAGGTCAAAATCGTGTTCATAGTTTTCGATACATACTAACATACAAACAATGTATGAAGTTAATAAAAGCGTGTTAAAAATATATTATATTAATATCAGAAGGTCGTTTGATTGTGCTTGCGAAAAATGGCAGATTTGCAATAAAAGGCATTTCTGTGTAAAGCGACCTTATCTTTACGAGGGCTTTTAAATGCTGCAAATGTACTGAAAGCTCAACATAACAATTGCAAGGCCTCAACGATAAACGAAAGTAGGCGGGAAATGAGGTCGACGAACCATTGAAACGTATCAGTTTTATGCTAACGGTATATCCGTTCCCTATGTTTAGAAGTCTCTTATTGCTCAGTAATTCAATTAGCTTCAATCTTTCAAACCGAAACACAACAGTGCTTACACACATTGCTTGGCGGCTGAAATAAGTTGTGGCGCTAACCAAGACAGCTTCCGGCAAACGAGCAAGTGGGTCACATGATATATTATGTACGCCCATAATACCAGAAGAATCATGGGTGCGATCCTAACCTTACGGAAAAGGGGTAATTAAAAGATTTGGAAGAAGAGGGGGTTTCGGGCCTCCGGATATCTCATTCACCACACGAAACGCAGCAGCAAGCCGCTTCTTTACGTCAGTTTTCTGAGACAGTAGTAACACCCTGTCGAGCTGGCCCATTCATGCTGTAGATAAAACTGTCTACAGTATGGCTCTACCACTCGTAGTTCGTGGCTCTACCAAATATTGCATTTTTCGTTTCCATCAGTCACTTGCTGATTTAAAAGCTTTTTATATCCTGGCACGGTAAGACAGTCCAAACATAATGTCAACCGTCAAGAGACAATGAGGCACGCTACGGTCAGTAGAGTTATTTCGGCCCGATATTACTGGTGTACACTGGTTGATCCCGGTGCGCGACTTGCCTGAACTAGCCACTATGGCAGGTTTTTCATCATTTGTACTGTGATCGCTATCCAGTTGGGTACAAACATATCAGATACCCTCTCACCAGTCTCCCATAGATTTTTTTTTTACTACCCCTATATTATACATGTCCCACTGCTGGGCATGGACCTCCTCTACTGAGGGGTTAGGCCTTAGTCCACCACGGTGGCCTAATGCGGGTTGGCGGACTTCACATACCTTTGAAAAATCTTATCGAGTTCTCAGGTATGCAGGTTTCCTCACGATGTTTCCTTCACCGTTAAAGCAAGCGATAATTAACAATTAATATACACGTGACTTA
This sequence comes from Amorpha juglandis, assembly GCA_949126905.1. Taxonomy (NCBI): domain Eukaryota; kingdom Metazoa; phylum Arthropoda; class Insecta; order Lepidoptera; family Sphingidae; genus Amorpha; species Amorpha juglandis. The sequence goes on along the minus strand of OX421381.1, from coordinate 14,589,957 downwards.
GAAAAGTCAGAGGTGTATGCTCTTGGGGCTGGTTTCGAACCTGCGACTTTCGTCCCGACAGTCCGTACCACTGCCCGCTGAGCTATCGCTGCTTGCCATAGATGGAATGGGGATTTAATATATCCTCAAAATTTCCTTTCAAGTCACGTAAGTATCTTTTGAAGACAACGCCCCATTGTTTCCAAGTAACACCAGGTATTCAGGACTGCTCCAAACTTCCCAGTTATGCAGGAAAGTTGTTTAATAAAATGCCACGTAAAATGTCACCTGAGTAAGGTATGAGGTATTAGGTTTTTGTTTACTTCGTTAAGAGTTCAAGAATTCTGATGTTTTTGAGTATAAAATACTTTAACGTGTTTTGCGTACTTCGGGATAACGTATAGACTATATCATTTGTGTTGACTTCCCTGTTTCTAACCCAGATAAAAAAATTGTAGGTTTTTGTCAGTCTTTGGGTGGGTGTGAGTGTGTATGTAACTCTGTGACTTTGTGGCGCCTAAACAAATGGACCGATTTGAAAGCGTTTTTTTTTATTTGGTTAATTCGAGATAAGTCTTAACTTAGAAGAAAAATTGTTGACTTTTTTAAAAGTTACAAATGTTTTTCTAAATGATGTTTACCAATAATAAAAACCAAGGAATTTTCTTAAATCCACAAGGTGATAGATCCCTCGTATGCGAGACGTCGTCTGTGTTAGTACCATCCCTTTCTCTATTTCTGCCATCAAACAACACTGTGTAAGCACTGTTGCGTCTCGGTTGGAAGGACATTGAACTTAGTGAAATTACTGGGTATTATGAGACTTAACATCTTATGTCTCCGGGTGACGAGTGCAGTTCAGTGACATGCAGTGCTTTGTAATTAAAAGTTCTGTGTGGTGTTGTTTCTGTTTATGGGCAGGCGTGGCCATTTGATATGGTGAAAAAAGGCAGTTAATGTTTTATATAATTCGCGACTGAATATTATATTTCACGGACCAACTCGCATACGACAGCCATATTTTCACATATTTTCTATATGAATACGCCAGCATTATTATACAAGCTAACACAAACATCCCCCGCGGTGATCCCCTTCTGAGTTTCCGATAACAATTCGACACAACAAAGGAGACGTGGGAAAATAACGCTAACCGCAAAACTTCCAACGCTCTACATCAAAGCGTACTTTCATATATTTTTCTAGCGTGTGATTGGAAAAAATATTTGCTAATGTATAAATTTGATATTGTTTGGTGAAGAATAGAAAAATACGCGTGGCCTTGTTATCTTGAATAGCATTTTTTATCCTGGTTTGAAATAACAATTGAGTATATATGCCAATGTTTTAATAGTAGAGAGGCAAAGTGGTTTTACTTTTAATTGGGGTCCTATATAGAGTCTATCTGGGTATGTACTATTGCTTTAGTTTGGCCTTTAGTTTGCCATGCTGGCCTAATGCGGGTTGGCAGACTTCAGATACTTTCGATTTTATATTCAATACCTCGAGCATAGGTTGGCAATCGAGCAAGTGGGTTACCTGATGGTAAGTGATTTCCACCGCTCATGTACGCCCACAATACTAAAAAAACCATGGGCGCGTTACCGACCTTAAAGGAAAGGAATAATTACGGATTGGGAAGGGGAGGAGATTTGAGCCTCCGGATATCTCAGTCACCACACGAAACGCAGCAGCAAGCCGCTACTTTAGGACGGTTTTCTGTAAGATAATGTTAATGGTCCGGTTGAGCCGGCCCATTCATGTTGTAGACAAAATTGTTTACAGCGTGGCTCTACCACTCAAATAACTTCTCGGTATAACTTCTCAGTAGGAAACCTGCATAGGTTTCCTCACAATAATTCACCGTTAAAGCAAGCGATGATTCAAAATTAATACACACTTAACTTAGAAAAGCCAGAGGTGCATGCTCTTGGATCTGGTTTCCAACCTGCGACTTTCGACTCGATAGTCCGTATCACCCCCGCTGAGCTATCGCTGCTGTTTTATGCATGAGTAGTATGGCCTTATTTAGTAGGAAGACGTGGTTCTTACCACCAGGCGAGCGATCTATTCGTCTCGTCTTTCAGAAATATATAACAAAAAAACACATATACACAACTCTACACGCATCAAAACTCATAGCAAAATCACAAAATCAAGCTTCCCGCAACTGATTTATTTATATATAATATGTCAGCAAGACATGTGTGGTTTTGACAAGTACATTAAAATATCTGGTACTTATATTAAGGCACCAATTTCATGATCGAAAGAAATTCAATAAGGATGTTTATTCGTTTTTATAAAAAAAAGAATTTAGCAGGAACAAGATGGTAGATCCGTCGTATGCGAGATACCATCTGGGTTGGTACCACCGCTTTGTCTATTTCTGCCGCCAAGCATCAGTGTGTAAACACTGTTGTGTTTTGGCTTGACATTGAAGCCAGTGGAATTACTGGGCATTATTAGACTTAACATCTTATGTCTGTCGGTATGGCGAGCGCAGTTCAGTGCCATGCAGTGCTTTGCAGTTCAAAGTTCTGTGTGGTGTTGCTTCTGTTTTTGGCAGGCGTGACGCTTACATTAGGCGAGCGCTTGGCTCGTCTCGTCATTCAATCAAATAAAAATAAAAAAAAGTTAGTATGAACTTTTTGGGTGTTTGACTGGCTTTACTTGTTTTTTAAGTAAAGGAGGGCTTCCTACTAGCGGGTCAGTCGTTTACAGCTCAATACTCATATATATACATATATATATACGTGCTCACGCCCACAGTTTTTGAGTGGTAGAAACACGGTGTAGATAGTTTTGCCTACAGCATTAATAGGACGGCTCGACCGGGTCGTTACCACTGTCTCACAAAAAATCGACGTAAAGTAGCGGCTTGCTGCTGCGTTTCGTACGTTGAGTGAGATATCCGGAAGCTCAAATCCCCTTCTCCTTCCCAATACCTTAATTTTCCCTTCCTTTTAAGGTCAGCAACGCACCTATAATTCTTGTAGTGTTGTGGGCGTGCATGGGCGTTGGAGATCACTTACCATCAGGTGACGCACTTGCTCATTCGTCGGTCTATGCTAAAAAAATCCCGGAAGGATTCGACAGAGTTGTAACTAGTTCATCCATATTTCGCAGAGTTTTTTTCCCGTCCCGTTATGTAATAGGGTGCAAGCCTATCGCCATACCGGACACAATTCCAGACTTCGGGCTGATACTGAGCATTTCGTAATAGAGCCACTTTCACTTTTATCCGACCCGAGAATCGAAACTCAGTCCACCATTCGTACCGCGTACGCATTACAGATGTACCGTACTGCACTACCAAGGCAGGCCTATACTAATATTATTTCTCTTTATCTCATCCTTACATCGTTAGTAAATTATTTTTACCAAAACAACGCAAAACTCCCTCGCGAAACAATTTTAACGACTTCATTAGTGAATATTTCCTATCTCCGCAGAGCTTTTATAATGCCGTTAAATTTATGAATAATGAAGACAATAAAATCTTGTCTACTAATGCTATATTAATATTATAAGCGTATTTGTATCTGTCTGTAGCATCGTAGCGTTTAAAATAACGAATCTATTTTTTTGTAGGAATATCTAAGTGGTAGAGCCACGGTGTAGACTTTGTCTACAGCCTAAATGGCCCGGCTCGACCGCGCTGTTACCACTGTCTCATATACAATCTACAAAGAAGCAATTTCCTGTTGCATTTTGTACGGTGAGTGAGGTATCCGGAAGCCTAAATCTCCTCCCCTTCCCAATCTGTAGATTATACTTTTCTTTTAAGCTTGGCAACGCATCTATGATTCCTCAGGTACTGTGGATATATACATATATTCAGTATATATCCAGTTCTCCCGAGGGGCTTGCGTCATGACTTAAATGTTGATTGGGGCGGGTATAGCGGTATATCCATTATTTCTGCTGCCAAGCAACAGTATGTAAGCACTGTCGTGTTTCGGTACGAAGGACATTGAAGCCAGTGAAATTACTGGGCATTATGAGACTTAATATCTTATGTTTCGGTGTGATAAGCGCAGTTCAGTGCCATGTAGTGCTTTGCAATTAAAAGTTCTGTGTGATGTTGCTTGTGTTTAAGGGCAGGCGTGGCGCTTCCCATCAGGCGAGCGCTTTGCTCGTCTCGTCATTCAATCAAATAAAAAAAAACATCCTTATATCCCTGTGCTTTTTCTTTTTCTTTTTCCTTTTTCCTTTTTCCTTTTTAATAAAAAGAAACAGAGGAAGACCACTGACAAGATGGGAAGACGAGATAAAACGAACGGCTGGCTCAAACTGGAGCCAAATAGCACAAGACCGCGACAAATGGGCATCTATGGAGGAGGCCTTCACCCAACATGGGGTCCTTGCAGACCAATACTAACAAAACTAAAACTTAAACTAATTTAAAAAACAACTAACCCACTAACATACCTATTAGAAACAATTTAACCCTGTATCAAATGCAAGGAATAAAAGGCTTTTTTATTTTTTATTTTTTTATTTTTTATTTATTATTATTATCCCTGTGCTACCGATAAACTCATTACTTGTCGGTGGTCTTTGCATTTTTGGACTGCACTGCGCTTACCATCAGGCGTAGTGCAGTAACTTAGCCGAGGGGCTTTCGACAGGACAGGCGGATGATCGATGCAGGCCCAGGGGTATGGAATGAGATAAGGTATGTGGGTCACTATGGCAGGTTTTAACACCACGTGTACGGTAGTCGCTACCCGGGCGGATATGAATATCCTACCTAATACATGGCACAAAGTATCAGTTAATGTGTAAGCTATAAACAATGCGCCATAAACTTTCGACAACTTTTTATAAATATTTCCCCTAAATCCATGTAGAGCTACATTACCCAATGAGTTGTTAAGAATAAATCGTTGGCAGCGACCGTTGCAAGATTTCACCGAATCGGTTTCACAAGGTTTTGATAAATAAACTTCGCAGAAAAAATTATAAAAGCTTCGTTTCGGGGTTTTCGATTACGAAACTACTGTGAAAATTATGAAAAAGTTCAATTTTTTTTGCGAATTTCTGATCTATCTTTATAGGGTTTCAGGTATTTAATATAGTTATTTGATTTTAGCTACGCTGTAGTCAGTTTTGTCTACAGCATCATTTATGCTCCCACCGGGCTCAGGCCGGCTTAACCGGGTCGTTATCACTCTCTCACATATAACCGATGTAAAGTATCCAGAGGCCCAAATCTTATATCTTTAATCTTAATTATCCCTTCACATTAAGGTCGGCAACGCGCCTATGATTCTTCTAGTATTGTAGGCGTACATAGTTGGTAGAGATCATTTACGATCAAATGACCCATTTGCTCCTTTGCCGGTCTATGATATAAAAAATATAATACGTTGAAGTTTGACTATTAAGTTAGTAAATCTCATAATAACCAGTTAATGTCACTTTAATGTCCTTCAAATCGAAAAATAACAGTGCTTACACAACCACAGAAATAAACAAAGCCTTGGCCTCAGATGTCCTCTCGCATACGAGGGACCTACAAAATAGTAAATATTAACTTGTACACTATTAATGTTACTAACAAAGTAATATTTGGCTAGTAGTGGTGAAACAGAAGCGTAATCAGTGAACTATGGTGAAATTACATTTTAGTAATAGAGTTCTAAAATCCCTTTTTCGCCTTATATTATTATTGCACCATAATAAGCTCCGTGGCGCAGTGGGCGAGTAGCCCACTGTGAAACGTGAGGCCGCGGGTTCGATCCCCGCACCGAGACAAACATTTGTCTGATCCACAAATATTTGTTTCGGGTCTAGGTGTTGTGAGACCGAAAGTCTTTCTTAGTTCCTGATACTCACAACACAAGACTCGTATCTTAAGGGGTAAGGGCTACATGTGTGACTGTTGGGTGTAATTTATTAATTTATTTGTTTTCTGCTGGGCAGGGCGTCATCTAGAAATGAGAGTGTTTAGGCCTTAGTTCACCACGCTGGCATAATACAATTTGGCAGACTTCACATACTTTGGAAATCCCTATAGAGAATCCTCAGGTATGCAGTTTTCCTCACTAAATTTCCTTCAATGTTAAAACAAGCAATCTTTACGTAGTATAAAATGAAGTCGCTTCCGCTGTCTGCTCGCTTAGATCTTTTAAACTATTCAACGGATTTTAATGTAGTTTTCAGCAATAGATAGAAAGAACCATAAGGAAGGTTTATATGTATATCACGCTATGACCCATGGGAGCAGGGCAGTAAAATGCAGGTGAAACCGCGAGGGACAGCTAATTTACAATAAATATACACGTGACGTAATAATGGAGGCCACGTACTGGCAAGCGCAGCGTTGGACGTCCACCTACAAGGCGGACAGACGACGTCTGGAAATCTTTGGGGGAGGCGTATGTTCAGCAGTGGACGTCTTGTGGCTGATGATGATGATGATACACGTGATGTAAAAAAGTCAAGAGTTGCATTCTCTTGTGGCTTGTTTCGAATAGGCGACTTTCGCCTGGTCTCGAGAGTCCGTACCACTGAGTAATGGCTACTTTACCGTAAACAAATAAACCCAAAACAAATAAAACTGAAATTAATAACGGTTATTAAACGCATCGTAAACAGTTCCAGATAAGTTTCCGAGTGTTGCCCCACATGAATGTTTGCAACGAGTTTGCGGAGTAATCAAAATCTCTAGGATATCGATTATGAAACATGTTTTAATGAGGACTGTCATAGAAAATCAACAATAGCATAAACATAATTCAAATATTGAAATAAAACTGCTGGTAGGATTGAATATCCACCCGGATAGCGATCACCGTACACATGATGTTAAAACCTGCCTTAGTGTTCCACACGCCTTGTGTAGGTCGAGTTCCAGGTTCAGCCAGAGTATAACCGGTTCTCCCGAGGGGCTTGCGACATGACTTGATGGTTGAATGGGGCGGGTATAGGAGTACAACCTTGTATTACTATACCTGTATCGGTCATCCGCCTGTCCTGTCGCAGGCTCCTCGATTTGCTTCTTCCCTCTCCGAAGAAAGAAGGAGCATTTACACAGGCCGGCATAATTCTGGTGACCACCGATAAACTCATTGTTTGTTGGTTGTCGCTGGTTTTTTGGATTACACTACGCCTACCGTCAGATGTAGAGCAATCACTTTTGGTCCGGGTTCCCTGGGCCAGCTGATCCACTTGATTACTATCAAGCTAATTTTCCGTGAGTAGCTTCGTTTCGATGAGACGCCCAACAATTCCCTATGCGAAAATTCTCTATTGTGGTAGCTAACAGAGGTAGCAAGGATAGAATATTTCGATTTGATAATACTCAAAAATTTATTATTTTATTTGTAGGACAATATGTCTGTTAAATTATATAAATATTAACTAAATAAAAACAAAAAAATCAGCTCATTCAAATCATTTTTTATGACCTCGTTATCGATACCTATTGGAAGCCCCTCCTTCTAATAGGTATGATTACTAACCAGCTGTTTTTTTTGTTTTTACTTAGTTAACATTTATATAATTTAACAGTCATATTGTCCTACAAATAAAAAAAAGAGAGGTGTCAAGGGACACCCGGATGGAACGAAGTTACTTTCGATTAATTAGTGAAGGAATTGTAATAAAATTTTATTTTTTTTAAGTTATAATAATATTTATTATATATTATTTAATATAACACCGGCTGCTACGTCGCCCAGCCCGTAAATCGTGTTCGATATTCAAAAAAAATTCAAATGCAAATTTCGAACCGCGTCTACATTTCTAAATGTCATAAGTTTCACACCCGTCTGGATGGGATTAAGTCCTTTTACTTTTATTAACGGAATTTTGACTTTAACTTTGTTTAATAGATATCAAATTATTTAAACAAATGTCATCCTTCACATAGGTCAGTGTTTCGTTGGCCTGTCGCTGTATTTTGGATATCTCTGTCCCTTCGAAGGCTATCACCACGTCGTCGGCAAACGCTTGGCAGTAACTACCCCGTCTATCAAGCTCTGATAGTAGTGGGTCGAGGAGCAGGTTCCAGAAAGTTGGTCCTCCAATGGAGCCCTGCACGCATCCCTTGGAGGTCCACCTTCCGTACTCTTCACCGGAGTACCTCAGTCTGACTTTCCTGCTCTCGAGGTAGCTGTCTATCATCCTTCTGGTGTTTACAGGACATCCTTCCTCCGCCAGTCTGACCCTTATTGCCGGCCACCAGGCGCTGTCGAAGGCTCCCTCTATGTCCAGTGAGATAACAACTACTATTTTCTTTTCCTTTAGTTTTTCTCTAATGTATTTCATCAGGACATAGAGGGAGTCCTCGGTGCTCCTTTGGGGCATAAAGCCAAACTGACGGGGGCTCATCCTCGGGTGTAGATGCCACCTCACTCTACCCACCACCATCTTCTCCAGTATCTTCCCCATCACCGGCAACAGTCCTATCGGCCTGTACGACTTTACGTTGGTGTAGTCCTCCTTAGCAGGTTTTCGGAGGACCACAACCGTCGCCTCCTTCCAGATGGTCGGGAAGTGGCCGAGTTCCAGGCACTTGTTTGCTAGCGATAGGTACAATTCTGGGTACTTCTCTATGGCTTGCTTACAGATGTCGGCCGTAAGGCCGTCTGCTCCCGGGGCTTTCTTGGGATGAAAGCTATTTGCTGCCGCTTTGAGTTCTTCCATCGTAAATGTTGGGTCATGTACACCATCGACCTCGTCATTTATGCTCTCGGCTAGCTGTCTGATATGCTGGTGTTCTGCATTGTCATCCTTATCTTCGTCTTCTGGATAGAACGTCACTGCCAGCAACTTTGCCGACTCTTTAGCGGTTAAGGGGTTTCCTCCCTGCACCAACGGCAAGTCCTCGTACTTGTTCGAGGCTTTTCCGATTACTCGGTGTACGCCTTCCCATATTGTCTCTCTCGCCTGTTTGGTGCAGAACTCCTTCCAACTTGCTATCTGTGCTTCTTTTGCCTCCTTTTCGTATTCTTCCTTGGCTTTCAGGTACTCAGCGACGACCTTGGGTCTTCGAATTGGCGCTGCGCATCGGATTCTCCGTTTTCTGGTGGTGGTCTCCTTTTTCATCCTGGCGAGCTTTTTGGACCACCACGGCACATTCATTTTATTGTTCAATTTTATGGGCGGCAATGTTTGGTTACATGTCTCCACAATTGTCTCTATATATTTTTCTGTTAGTTTGTCTAGTTCAGCTTTACTTTTTATGTTATTCGTTTCTGCTTCCGTTAGTTTATTTCTTTCTAATTGTTCTTTTAAAATTTCCCTAAAATTTGTCCAATCGACTCTGTTTGTTTTATATTTTCTAGTTGTTTTTGAATTTGGATTAGTGTGTTTTGTTTTTGTTCTACTTATTTTGAATGTTACCGCGTTGTGATCCGAGCTTGCCATGGAATCATCCACCCGCCAATCCTCCACCAGGTTCTGGAGGTCCTCTGTGCATGCCGTTACGTCGATGTGACTCGAGATCAACCTCCCCCCTCTCACTGTCTCGAACGTCGGGGTCTGGCCGTCGTTGAGCACCTGTAAGCCGTGCTCTTCAAGCATGGCTGTGGTTTCCTCACCCCTGCCATCAGTTCTCACGGCGCCCCACCATATGCTTTTAGCATTGGTGTCGCCCCCTATGAGAATTCCATGGGGTCCCAGTTTTCCAACTACCTGTCCCAGTTGATCCAAGTATGGCCCTATGGGTTTGTCTGGTTCAAAATAGAATGAGATAACCACCAGTTCGCGGGTTCCAGTTAGGATTTTCACCACCGTGATGTTGGTTGTGGTGTGCGTCGGGCATTGGGTCACCCTCAAGTCGTCATTGAAAACCACAATGGCCGACTTGACGACTTCCCCTTGTCCGGCCGCTCCCTGGTATATCCTTACTCCCTGGCGGTCCCTCATCCTACCTTGATTACCCACATAGGGCTCCTGGATTAGCGCGAAGTCGACCCTCCTCGCACTGGCCTCCCTGAGGAACTCAACTGTCGCCAGTTGTTTCCTCTGGAGATTGGCTTGGGCGACGGAGGTCGGCCCCGCGCTTACTGGGGGGTTTCTCTGATACGGGAAGTTCCTAGGGTCCACCTTAACAATACGCTACTGCGGTCCTAGCCAGGGTTTCCCACTTCCTTCTCACAGGGCACTCTGGGCTAAAGGCACTGTGCTCGCCGCCGCCGATCCTGGCTTTCGCACAGTTGCAGCACGATGGGGGTGCCTTCGCCATCCAGTCAAAAACAAACTGAAGTTTGCCCCACAGAAGACAAAGGCGATGGTAATTACCAGGAAATTGAAATACGACAACCCAATCCTTCACATGGGCGGTGTGGATATAAAATTGGAAAGAGAGATCAAGATACTGGGAGTCACTATTGATGCCGGGTTGACCTTCAACACCCATGTCGCCGAAGTTTGCAAAAAGGCAATAAGCTACTACAAGCAACTCTCAAGAGCAGCAAGGTTGCAGTGGGGCCTGGGGCCAGAAATAATAAAACTACTGTATACGGCTGTAGTGGAGCCAGTAGTTTTATACGCAGCGAGCGTTTGGGCACCGGCTGCACACAAATTGGGAGTTAGAAGGAAGCTCGCGGTCGTACAGAGATCTTTTGCGCAGAAGATTGCGAAGGCCTACAGGACCGCCTCACTAAACTCGGCCCTGTTACTGGCGGGAATACTGCCCCTTGACATTCGAATTAGGGAGAATGCCTCCCTATACGAGGTCAGGAGGGGGTATTCCCAGCGAGTGATAGGTGACCGGGAGGTGGAGCGGCCTGTGGCCTACGCTAATCTTCCACATCCGGCGCAGCGCTGTATGTTGCAATACCGGTGCGTGGAGGACGGTGCAGAGGTGAGTCGAATTATAAATCGGGGGCTGACCATCTTTACAGATGGCAGCAAGATTGACGGCAAGGTCGGAGCGGCACTCTCCGTTTGGAAGGGCGCCACCGAGACCAAAACGCGTAAATATAAGCTTGACTACTTCTGCACTGTCTACCAGGCAGAGCTGCTGGCCCTCCGCCGGGCGGTGGAGGAGATGGCGAAGAGTGGGGAGGAGAGGGGCAGCATCCTGAGCGACTCGAAAGCAGCCCTCGAAACCATCACAAACGGGGTTTCCCTCCATCCCCTTGCATTTGAAGCCATAAAACAAATTAACTCACTAAAGGCGAGTGGTAAAACACTCGACCTTTACTGGGTTAAAGCTCACGCGGGGTTGGAGGGGAACGAGCGCGCGGACAAGCTCGCGAAGGATGCAGCACTAAAGCTCAAAGTCAGACCCCATTACGATAGCTGTCCCGTTTCATACGTCAAGCGACAGATTCGTCTGGAGTCGATTGACGAATGGAACGGGCGCTATTTAGATGGGGAGACGGCTTCAACCACCAAGCTGTTTTTTCCGGACGCGGCGGAGGCCCATCAGCTCATAAAAAAGATCCCAACAAGACCGACACTCACACAGGTGTTCACGGGGCACGGCGGGTTCTCCGAGTACTTGCATCGGTTCAAGTGCAAGGAGAGCCCGGCGTGCATCTGTGACCCAGATGCGAGTGAAAGCATAATCCATGCGCTGACGGAGTGTCCGGTATTCTTGAAAGAAAGAACGGATTTAGAGATAGAATTAGGAATACAAATAACAGATAGAAACTTAAGTATAATAATTAGAGATAAGAACTGTAGAGACAAGTTTATTAAATACTGTATTAAAATAGCTAATAAGGTAATAAATAGGAATAAGTAGTAATAAGTAACACTAAATATGTAATATAGAATTACATATAATTAGTACCTAAGAAACTGTAGCAATAATATAATAAACTAAATAATAAGATAGATATAAGTAGATAAGGTAGATTAAGGAAATAATGTAAAGAGATAAAAATAAAGGAAACTGAAAAATTATTACCCAAAAAAAAAAAAAAAAAAAAAAAAATATAGCTAGGCCAAATAGGAAATAGGATCCCATCCGGGATTAGCGTTAGAGTAGATAGGAGGTAAGTGGAAATAGTGGAAATACAAGACAGCTAGAAATAAACTCTGACTTAGTTAGGGGTACGAGAGTGGGGCACAGCGCCCCACATAAAAAAAAAAAAAAAAAAAAAAAAAAAAAAAAAAAAAAAAAAACAAATGTCATAAGTTTCACACCCGGCTGGATGGGATTATATCCTTTTACTTGTTTTAAAAAAGTGTGACAATTTTTCGTAAGATTTTTTTCCGTCTAGCCCCCTTTCACAACGCGCAATAAGGAACTTCGTTCCAATAATAAATTTTTGAGTATCATCAAATCGAAATATTCTATCCTTGCTACCTCTGTTAGCTACCACAATAGAGAATTTTCGCATAGGGAATTGTTGGTCGTCTCATCGAAACGAAGCTACTCACGGAAAATTAGCTTGATAGTAATCAAGTGGATCAGCTGGCCCAGGGAACCCGGACCATTTAGTGTGCTGGGATAAAAAAAACTAATTTAAACGGATTTTATCGCGGCTTTTTTATATTAATTTTGCTCTGTGATGATATATCGCGTTTATGACACATTTTCTGAAGGCTTCGTTGTACGCAGGCGCAAAGACACGTGATAGCATATGTTTGTCTATTTTTGCTGCCGCTTTTTCGTTTCATCGAATTTTCAAATCACAATGGTGCTTCCTTTCACTTCAAAAAAAACTCTTACTCGTTTGCTGCTTATAACAAAAAAACGTTTATAACAAAATCTCCATATTCCCAGATATACTTAAACCTTGGAGATGTTATTACTCAGGTTACAATATGACAAACACATTTCAAGCAAACGAAATGGTATTTCGTATTAGAATATTTTGCATATTGGAATACAATATTAAATTTACAAAACGTTTTGCATCGCATCACATTCGATATGATTTTATTATTGGCATTCATATCATTTATTCATATAATCAAATTGTTATGTGAATAATGACATTAAAACAATTCGCTTTCAATGATATTTCTAGAACAATATTAGTTCGAATACAAAATTAGCGTTATTTTAGCTTTAATGTAATGTAAAAATGGTACTTTCACGTTAGGCAGCGGGTTGGCTTGGTTTTGCTAATATCTATGGGTGAGGGTAACCATATACCATATGTGGGCCAAACTGATCGAATACACCTGCTGCCAAGGAAGAGGTACTCTTTTATATTGTACCTGCCACACCTACCAGACACATAACTGGTTTATCTACAAGCTGTGATGGCACGACTAATATTTCCATTCACCAGATCATATTTTTTATCGAACACCCTCAAAATTACCAATAAAATGAAAATATGTACCTTAACTATATTTATTTTATTTTCGTTTCAAAATCTGCTTTAAAATAAAGCCTTCAAAGTAATCTATTAGTCTTTCATCCACTACTCTCAGGTAAAATGTTACCCGGAGGATCTTGTTACGGACGCCTCCGGGCTAATCCCTGTTAGCGGGTAATCCGACAACTTACGCTACATCCGGATAACCTTGCAGTTCCTTGCTTACCAGGGTACAAAGATTGAAGGAAAATTACGATGTTTATCTTTTGAAAATCAAATCACTTTCGGAGAGTTGATTTGAAAAAAATATTGGTTAATATGATAGAAATAAATATTTTTTTCTATGCTTAAATCAGCATCATCAGTAGCAGCGATAGCTCAGCGGGCAGTGGTAGGGACTGTCGAGACGAAAGTCGCAGTTTCGAAACCAGCCTCAAGAGCATACACTTCTGACTTTTCTGAGTTACGTGTATATTAATTGTTAATTATGGCTTGCTTTAACGGTGAAAGAGACATCGTGAGGAAACCTGCATACCTGAGAACTCGATAAGATTTTTCGAAGGTATGTGAAGTATGCCAACCCGCATTGGGCCAGCGTGATGGACTAAGGCCTCACCCCTCTCATTCAGTAGAGGAGGCCCGTGCCTAGGAGTGGGACATGTATAATACAGGGCTAGTATTAAGATGCTTAAATCAGACAGAATAGACAAAACTGTCTACAGTGTGGCTCTACCACTCATAAAACGTACGTCGACAATGGTGTGTTTCTAGTGTGTTAATACAACTTTTGTAAGCCCCACCCACATACAAAATAGTGGTACATACCCAGAGAAGACCCTCGTACCCCCGAGCCAGTAGAATAAATTCCATATGAAATTAAGATAAACAAAGGAAATATAAAAGGGAATAACGCTGAAGGCTGTTATGAAAGGAAGAAAAAGTCGAGAATTTTTATTGAATCGTGATGTTTTATTACCACGCGTGCTTTGGATGCTCAAGGGGTAATGTTTGCGATCAATTTAAACTAGGCAAATATTTTATTATACCATATTGGGGTGCTTTAGACTTGTTTGAATGCGACATAATAATCGCAGGAAACTATACCCGTGGTAAGTTTAACAACAGTGTCAAACAATGATATTGTTATTAAACTCACGCATGTATTCCCTAAGATGTCTCATAATCCCCAGTAATTTCACTGGGAAAAAATATAGGGCATTACGAGACTTAATATCTTATGTCTAGGGGTAACGAGCGCAGTTCAGTGCCATGCAGTGCTTTGTAATTCAAAGTTCTTTGTGGTGTTGCTTCTGTTTATGGGCAGGCGTAGCGCTTACCATCAGGCGAGCGCCAATTGCTCGTCTCGTCATTCGATCAAATCAAAATAATTAAATAAAAAAACAAGAGGCTAAGTCCTGACCGCAAGAAACCATTAATATTATCGACTGTCAGTACTAATTAATTTTGACCACAATTCAGCCTATTTGCGGGCCAGGTCGACCAAATTGCTCCGTAATTAATAAAGGTTATAATATTTGTGGTAACTATTTATAAATATTAGCTCGCTCTGGATTTTGTTAGTCAAGTCCTGATTTCACCTGGGTCACCTGATGGTAAGTGAGCAGTGAAAAAAGGCGATAGCGTAGCAGGGAGTCGTTTGGACTGCCGATGCGGGTGTTCCGGGTTCGAACCCAGCTTCCAGGGCACACAACTCTGATTATTCGAAGTTATGTGCGTATTCATTATCAATTGTCACTCGCATATGGTAAAATTTAGCGAGGAAACCTGCATACCTGATAGTCCTACGTAAGAATTTTGCAAATTCTCGAATGTATGTAATATGTCTATAAATATGCAATATATGGTAAGCGTAGTGCAAAAAACTAGCGACCATCGACACATAATGAGTCCATCGGTGGTCACCCGAATCATGCCAGCCTGTATAAATGCTGAGGGGCCTGTGACAGGACAAGCGGATGACTGTTGCAGGCACAGGTATACAAGCATGTACTCTTATATCTATACCCGAACCAATCATCAGGTCATGTCGCAAGCCCCCCAGGAGAACCGGGTATACGCTGGCTGATCCTGAAACGCGATCCACACAAGGCGTATCGATCACTATGCCAGGATTTAACACCATGTGTACGGTGGTTGCTATCCGAGTGGAAATATCCTACCACCAGCAACAGTCTTAGAGAAACCGGGATTAAATCTAGCTGAAGCTAATTCTTTCAATATTTATGAGAACTGTGGGCTCCAATCGAAAACATCTGGAGCAGTGTTTCCCAACTTTTTTTAGGCCATGCCCCACTTTAACATTTCTAAAATTTTTATGCCACCCATACATAATTTTTAACCTTTAAAAATTATAACCGATATCTAGCATTGCATTTAAATAACCCAAAGCGAAAGAGTTAAAGTCGTGTCAAGTCCATTTTTAAATTACCCCCCTTAACCATCAAATTGCCCCCCTGTGGGGCGTGAGCCCCTCGTTGGGAAACACTGGTCTAGAGTCTAACAAAAATCACCTCCTCTTCCTCGCCATTCAGCATACACTAATTGGATTTACTAACGAGCGGCTTTAATTTACACTTATATTCAGTTGCATTAAATTTCTGAGAGAAGGATAGGGATAGGAACAGTTGTATGATAGACAGAGATAGCAGACGAGGTTTAGAGCTCGCCTTATCGCTTATTCGCAGATGTGGAAACTCTTTCAGTAGTTTTGTTATAAATTAAAATGATTTAATATTAAGTTTAAAAGGAGATTTATAAATTAGGAACGAAATAGATCTTATGAGTGGTAGAGCCACGCTGTGAACAGTTTTGTCTATAGCGTGAATGGGCCGACTCGACCGAGTCGTTACCACTGTCTCACAGAAAATCGACGTAAAGTAGCGGCTTGCTTTGCGTTTCGTATGACGAGTGAGATATTCGGAGGCCAAAATCCCTTCCAGTCCCAATCCCTTAATTATCCCTTCCCTTTAAGGTTGGCAACGCGCATCTAGTATTGTGAGCGTACATGGGCGGTGGAGATCACTTACCATCGGGTGACCCACTTGTTTGCCGGTCTATGCTATAAAAAAGGTACCTTAAAAAAAACCACCGTTTAGTTCATTCATGGTTAAATCTTACTCGAGTGTTATGAAATAAGCTCTAAAGCTCATTTTACATTTAATATATGAAACGAATTGCCTTTTTCTTCATATAAGGTATACAACAGTATTCTTATTGTAGGATATTGTTTTTCTAAATAAGGCGATAGGCAGTTTTCTAGGTGTGCCGATGAAAATTGATATTTTCTTAGGGCCACTAAAATAGCGATTCATAATGGAACTTCTCAGCAATAACAAACGTCGAAGCTTTCAACTGAATTGACTTTGTAAAGCTTTACAATTTATATGTAGCTTTTTACAAGTAACGTAGAGTCTGATCACCGTGATTATTCTAAAAATATTGACAAATATTTAATCACTAATTTTCAAATATTTTTTTATATACATACATACGCACCCATGCCTGTAATCCCCGAAGGAATGTAACCAGTATCCACATTTCGCGGAGTGTATTTCTGTCCCATGATGTGATAAGGGGCGAGCCTATCGCCATACCAAGCACAATTCCGGGTGATACTGATATTGAAATCGAATATAACATTACGCGGCCCGAGGATCGAACCTAAGACTTCAGCTCAGCAGTCGAACCGCGTGCGCATTACAACTGCGCCACCGAGGCACTCAATTTCTTTGTTAGGAATTATCATTAAACCAAATATAAGATATGACGCGGCGAGCTCCAGGTAGATTCGTTACGGGAGAGGTTTTTACAACCCTCACTCTTCACTTGATGTAGTCAAGATGTACGGCGTATGAGAAGTCTCAATAATAACGACACAGGGTTATCACTTTATCGTTTATTCACTCTCTAAGCTACTACCGGCTCGGAAGCACAATCATAGGTGGGAAAAAGAGCCGGTGACAGAAAAACCACCCGTTACAATGCTGAGGATACTTTAACATTTTGACCCGAAACAATTCGCGGTTATAAATCACGTTATTTGCGGTCAACTAGTTATTAAGATTAACACTGTACTCAAATGCCTCTAATCTGCCATAATTTTAGCATTTCCCGACTGTTACGACTCGTGGACGGAACTAGATTAATCTTGAAATGGCAAGACGCCATCTTATATAGAAGGACTTTCATTCTCCCCACTTCGAAAGCAGTATTACTTGGTAAAAAACACAAAGCACCCTCAAATTATCAATATGAGTGGCGGTACCGACAACTGACGCAGAATAACATTATTTAAATTGGTCAATTCAGTGTCCGTACTCGTCATGCTCCGACAGATACATAGAATGTTTTATTACAGGAACAGGTATGATGATTGGTGCTCTAAAGACCAAGTCTTCGGGCTATCTACTAATATACCATTTTTAGTGACAGAGCCACACTGTAGACAGTTTTGTGTACAGCATGAATGGGCCAGCTGGGCCAGATCGTTACCACTGTCTCACAGAAAACCGACGTAAAGTAGCAGCTTGTTGCTGCGTTTCGTACGGTGAGTGAGATATCCGGAAGCCCTAATCCCCTTCCCAATCCCTTAGTTATCCCATTTCTTTTAGGTCGGCAACGCGCCCATGATTCTTCTGATATTCTGGGCGTACAAGGGCGGTGGAGATCACTTCTACACATCTACTGAATGAGAGGGGTTAGGCCTTAGTCCACCACGCTGGCCTAATGCGGGTTGGCAGACTTCACATACCTTCGAAAATCTTATTGAGTTCTCAGGTATACAGGTTTCCTCACGATGTTTCCTTCACCGTTAAAGCAAGCGATAATTAACAATGAATATACACGTAACTTAGAAAAGTCAGAGGTGTATGCTCTTGGGGCTGGTTTCGAACCTGGGACTTTCGTCTTGACAGTCGGTACCACTCCCCGCTGAGCTATCGCTGCTGTTCTCTTGGTGATCACTTACCATCAGGTAATCATCAACGTGGCTCTACCACTCGTAATATTATTACGAATAAGTGTTTTAATAAGAACATAAAACGATATAACAGCACTTAATAAACATCTCTCGTCGTGTGGCAACATTATCTTACGTCCTAAAACAGAATTAATGCCACTTTTCATATGCCATAACATTTACGCACAATCTCGCTAAATTCAAATACGTGGACATTATGCAGATTTTATAGCCCCAACTCCACTTAATATGCCCTTAAAAAATTCATATATTCAATGTGATTTCAAATCGCTCCCACTGCGCTTTATCGCTTATTTACCGGCCCAAAGCCGCAACGGGATAGTTCATCTAGAAAAACAACATTTTCTACGAGATAAAATGTTTCTGTATCCTTTGTTTACGGTGTGCCCCTCAACAGGTTCCCGTGGGAACGGGTTAGAATAAGAAATGCGCTGATCCCTTATTTGTTACGTTTGTATGTTGGACGATAATTTACAAGTGACCCCTTTTGTTACAAGTCATCGTTATATCCGATTGGGTTTTTTGGTCGATGTACTCAAGCAAAGATCTTTTAAGAATCCTTAGGATTAAAGCATTGGATATATTTTGTTAATCTAGTATTTTATGGCCTTGGGCCGACAAGGCAAGGTCCAATTAGGGAAATTAATAAATACACCCAACAATCACACACATAGTCCTGACCCCACAGTAAGATACGAGTCTTGTGTCGTGGGTATCAGGTACTACGAGAGACTCTTGGTCACACAACACCCAGACCCGAAACAAATATTTGTGGATCACACAAACATTTGTCTCAGTTCGAGAATCGAACCCACGCCCCTCGTTTCACAGCTGGCTACTCGCCCGCTAAGCCACAGAGGCTGTCAACATTTTTGTATTCAAAATTGGTGCATTAATCTCTTTATCTCTAATTATCTGGAGTTACAGTGGCGGGTGTGTGGGCGGTAAATAGTCTACAGTAATTGCATCTCTGCGTACCCTTTCGATGAAATAGGCGTGTGCTTAAAAACACACAAACATCAACAAAGGACTAAACCTTATCAAATATCCTTAAAACCCGATTCACAACTACTATCCCTATACCCTAACCCTACTCCAATAAAATGATCTAACAGGAAGTCGAATACCCATATTATGTTAAACATCATCTACTCATTAAACTACATGAATGAGTAATGAGTTTGGATTTGGACGATATCCCGCTCTCTCGCCGCAATCTTATTGATAAATAATTTACTAGTGGTAGTATATTCATATCCGCCCGACCACAGTATACATGGTGTTAAAACCTGCCATAATGATATACACATCTCATGTGGATCGCGTTCCAGGATCAGCCAATGTATATCCGGGTTTCCCGAGAGGCTTGTGACATAATTTGATGGTTGGTTAGGGCGGGTATAGGGGCACATCCTGTACCTGCATTGGTCATCCGTCTGTCACAGGATCCACGATTTGCTTCTTCACTTTTCGGAGTGTGAAGAAGCATTTATACAGGCCGGCATGATTCTGTTGACCACCGATAAACTCCTCGTTTGTCGGTGGTCGCGGTGGTGTAGTACACTTACCCGTGCTCGGATAAATAAAAATCGGTTACGCACAATATCTTGATTCCTCCTCCCATCTGCCTTTATCCCATTTGCAGTGGGGTCGGCGCAACATGCTTTTTAACACATGTTACAGAAAGATTTGACTTGTAATTATAATTAGGACCGGCCGCCTACCTGACGTCAATCTTTCTGCGGAGAAACATCCAAACTTGAAACAAGTATTAGTATACAAAATCTGTATCGTTACGGAAATCGAGCTTGCAAACATATCATAAAAGTCACATATATACTGTAATTATATAAATATATTTATGATTAATTAATAAAAGAATATAACCTAAAAATTAACTACTACTGTATAGTTAACATGAAGATTAATATGAATTTCGTGTCCACACTAACTTTAAGAGCAGTATAATTGAGACATACTGTTCGTTTCTTTAGGAATTTGTTAAATTAAACGGTAAAAGCAGTATGGTGATGATATACTGCTGTTTGTAAACTATAATAATTAATCCTCTTTACTGCTCTATTTCGAACAAGAAAATATATTTCTAGTAAGCATAGAGAAATGAAACCTAGATGGAAAAAAAACGTTTGATGCGCATTCCGTTTATGTATGTGTTTTCGAGTGGTAGAGCCACGCTGTAGACAGTTTTATCTACAGCATGATTGGGCCGGATCAACCGGATCGTTACCACTGTTCCACAGAAAGCCGACGTAAAGTAGCGGCTTGCTGCTGCGTTTCGTATGGTGAGTGAGATTATCCGGAGGCCCAAATTCGCCTCCCCTTCCCAATCCCTTAATTATCCCTTCCCTTTAAGGTCGGCAACGCGCCTATGTTTCTTCTAGTATTATCGCCGTACATAGGCGGTGGAGATCACTTACCATCACGTGTTCCACTAGCTCATTTTCCGGTTTATGTTATAAAATAAATAATAGTTTAAAAAAAAACTAAAAAAAACAAGCTTTTATAGAAAATCCAACTAACAAATAGAAAATAAATTTTAATAAATTTAAAGAAAAAAATGTATTTTATTGTAAAAAAAGCATGGGGTGCTCAAAATGATAATCCTTCTACTCATATCTGTCAATAAAATATACTATTGTCACCATACACCCCACACTTTTCTTCTTCGATTTAATCCGACGCTTTGAAGGAGGTCAAAATCATATTCAAAGTTTCCGTTACATACTGACATACGAATGAAGCTAATAAAAGCGTGTTAAAAAAAAACAATCTAATGAATACCAAATGGTCCCTATATTTCCATGTCACAACAAATGTACAATTAGTTACCCAAAATACGCAGCCTAATGTTAATGAATACGTAATGGAGGGACTTGGGGACACTTGGCCAACACTCCTGATTGATTAGATTTGTCCATCATAGCAAATGGGTCACGTAGTGTCCTTATGTATATCTGTCTATTATGTATATCCACAAATATTTGTTTCGGGGTCTGGGTGTTGTGAGACCGAAAGTCTCTCGTAGTTCCTGATACCCACGACACAAGACTCGTATCTTACTGTGGGGTCAGGACTATGTATGTGACTGTTGGGTGTAAATAAATAAAAAAAATATATCTACATCTACACTAATATTATAAAGAGGAATGATTTGTATTTTTGTATGTAACGAATAAACTTAAAAACTACTGGTCCGATTTCAAAAATTGCCGTTAGAAACATTATAATACTACATTATCCCTGATGAATATAGGCTACTTTTTATCCCAAGAAAAGCAGATCACACGGGCGGAGCCGCGAGGAAAAGCTAGTGTATTATACTTAGCACAAAGGAATGAGAAGAATAGGGAATATAAAATAGTCTTTTGTGTGAAACGATCCTGTACAAATTTACAAAGTGCGTATGCGAGAGGCCGTCTGAGTTAGTACCACTACTTTGTCTATTTTTGCCACCAAGCAATACTATCTAAGCACAGTTGTGTTTCGGTTGGACGAACATTGAAGCCAGTGAAATTACTGTGCATTATGAGATTAACATTTTATGTCTCGGGGTGACGAGCGCAGTTCAGTGACTTATAATTCAAAGTTCTGTGTGGTGTTGTTTCTATTTAGGAGTGTGGATATTACCGTCAGGCGAGCGACTTGCTCTTCTCTTGTCGTTCAATTAAATAAAAAAAAGTTTAAAGAAGAAAAGATTTCGTCTTTCAACGTACTATATCTAATACTATATCATTTTTTGCATTTGTGCCCGATATGGCAATAGGCTCGTCCCCTATCACATCACACGAACATTTGTTTCGGTGCGGGAATCGAATTCGCGACTTCTTGCTTCACAACTAGCTACACGCCCACTGCGCTCCCCACTCTTTAAGTCGTAACACAAAAAAATATTACGTTATAATTATTGCAATTATCTAGTTTCCAGACCGAGATCAATCCCTACAACCTTTAATCTTGAGAAAAAATATCTAGGAAACCCTAACAACAGTGAACTGAACAAATTGCCAATACTCGGAGCTCTCCATCATGATGACATATTGAGGAAACAAATCACCACGCAGGTGGATTTTAATCAAAGGCGCAGATTGCCGCCGCAGGCTAATTTATGACCGTCTAATAGACTGACTAGGTGGCCCCTACTATGTGTCACCAGCGATGGTTCGAAAACAATGGATATTTAGTTTCTGTGCTATGTATTATTAAGTGGTAGGTCCCTCTTTTATCCGAGGAAAAGTGACTACACTATACCTGATGGTAAGCGTAGTACAGTCCAAAAAAACTAGCGAATGACAAACAATGAGTTTCTTAGTGGTCACCGTCATGCCGGCCTGTATATTCCCTTTTCGGCAAAGGAAGAGGCAAATCGATGGGCCTGTGACAGGACAGACGGATAACCGATGCGGGCACAGTGATACAAGGATGTACCCCTATATACCCGCCCCAATCAACCAACAAGTCATGTCGCAAGCCCTCGGGAGAACCGTACACTGGCTGATCCTGGAACGCGATCTACACACGTGTGGATCACTATGGCACTATGTATTTGACAACATGTGTAGGGTGGTCGCTATCCGGGTGGATATAAATATCATATACTA
The DNA here is from genome assembly GCA_949126905.1 of Amorpha juglandis. Taxonomy (NCBI): domain Eukaryota; kingdom Metazoa; phylum Arthropoda; class Insecta; order Lepidoptera; family Sphingidae; genus Amorpha; species Amorpha juglandis. Next base: position 14,567,119 of record OX421381.1, on the reverse strand, counting down.
GTCTTTTGGACTGCACTGCCAATACTGACAGCCTCCGTGGCGCAGCGGGCGAATAGCCGGCTGTGAAGCGAGAGGCCGCGGGTTCGATCCCCGCACCGAGACAAATATTTGTGTGATCCACATTTATTTGTTTCGGGGTCTGGGTGTTGTGAGACCGAAAGTCTCTCGTAGTTCCTGATACCCACGACACAAGACTCGTATCTTACTGTGGGGTCAGGCCTATGTGTGTGACTGTTGGGTGTTATTATTATATTATTATTGAATAATATTTGTCATAGATTAAAGAAGGCACAGTACCACAAATAACACAATATAAACCAAATAAAAGAAAAACCTTTTTTGCGATACAAACAATACAAACCTAATTTATATAAATCGATACAATTTCATTCCATGAATCGTGTCTGGTAAAGTAATAAATAATTTATTACGAGAACAAATAGTAGTGGATATACCGAATGATTAACGTATAACCACATCTGAACAGAACATTTTAGGTAGCTTATATAAGAAAAAGATTGATAAAGTGTATTTTCTTGATTCTAAGTATTTGGTCCTTTATATTTTATTTGATTGAATAACGATACGAACAAGGCGCTCGCCTGATGGTAAGCGTCACGCCTGCCCATAAACAGAAGCAACACCACACAGAACTTTTAATTATAAAGCCCATGGCATTGAACTGCGCTCGTCGCATGACATGAGATGTCAAGTTTCATAATGGTCAGCAATTTCACTGGATTCAATTTCCTTCGAACCAAAACACAACAGTACTTACACACTGTTACTTGGTGGCAGAAATAGACAAAGCGGTGGTACCAACCTAGACATCCTCTCGCATACGAGGGACTTACCACCTTGTTCTGACACATAGCAAAACTTTAAAAGGGCTGTTTTGTTCCGATTGTGGGAAATTAATACTGATTACTTCATTTGTTTAATATCAGCTTACTAAGGCTGTAACTTTGGTTTGTGTTCGATCCCCAGATTTCGTAATCAAAAACGATCCGAAAAACACAAAAGTAAGTTTCTCTATACGACCGATTGGCCCTATACAGCTCGATATAAGCCCGGTAAGTTGGTACACAACCACTGCCTATCCCTTCAGTGATATAGGCGTACATACTTTCGTGGTTTGTATAGTAAATCTTATAAAACAAGCCACAATAGAGTTAACAAAATCGATCGGTTACGGAGCGCGACCGCTCACCTAATGTATTTATGGCAGATGATTTTGTAGCGAGAGTAGATCGGATTGAATTTTTAACACTGCAGGCAATTTATTACTGTCTTATTGCAAAGGCAGGCGAGCGACCAAGTGGGTCACTTGATCGTAAGTGATCTTTACTGCCCATAAAATTAAAACATGTATGCGTTGCTGACCTTTAAAGAAAGGAATGGGGAATGGGAAATGGGCAGTTGGGCCTCCAGGAATCTCATAAAAAAACAAGAAGCAAACTGCCGCTTCACGTCGGTTTTCTGTGAGACAGTGGTAACAACCCGGTTGAGCCCGCCCATTCATGGCCACGGTTCGTGGTCACGGGGTGGACGAAGGCTGAAAAGCTTTCGAAACGTCGGGACCAAAATAAAATAAAAAAAATTGGTGTGTGTCGTGGGACACCAGGTAGGAACGAAGTTCCTTCGGCTAATGTAGAATCGACACAAATTGTAAAAAATACAAATTATCAACTAAAATAACAAAATATGTCTCTTTATTTTTGTTTGACAACATAAAATTACATAGAAATAGAATAGAAAAATAGAAATAAAAAAAAGACGTGTAGCACTCGGAGACTGCCGCGGTAAAGCTATTGTATAGCATTTTTTATCAACTTATGTAATTATAAATAAAAACTTATTAATTTAGACTTAGACTGGCTACTAAACGGTGGACGGCCGTGTTCTATAATCAAAAATTCAAATTCAAATTTCAAACCGCGTCTACATTTCCAAATGTCATAAGTTATCTATCTGTTTTATTAACGGAATTTCGACTTTAACTTTGTGTGCTAGATATCAAATTAAGTTTAAAAAAAGTCTCATTTAACGGTTTTATTCCACGCATTTTTTCCACGCATTTTTTCCACGCATTTTTTCCACGCATATTTCTTACGGTTTTACTATCACATTTTTTTCAGTTCGGTCACGCAGCGAAATCCCTATCCCCTCCAAGCCTGCCGTAAGGAACTTCGTTCCAAAAATTACGATAAAATCCGTATAAATTCGTTTTATTTCAATGAGTAACATTCGCGTAAACGTAAGAAATCACCATAAAAATAAACAGATACTCACTCTGGGAACGAATGATTAAGCAATAACTCACTCTTATCCAATTTGACAAAAAAGTCAATTGAAAATTTCAGCGTCAACCATAAAATTTAATGAAAAATATAACGTGCAATATAACCATTGTTTGTGCTCAACGAAAAACTACGTGAGGGAAATTTTCATAAATCGGCAATTACTTTGCCTGTGAGTTATGGGCGTAGCGGGTTAATTAAAAACGAAAAAGCGTTGCCTACCGGTAAAAGAATGTGAAAATTCATGCAGCCGATTAATTACAACCCAATATTTTATAGGGTAAATTAAATTAATTAAAAATATATCGGCACAGTGCGTTCGTAAGTTCAAGGTTAACACGCCATTCCTTGGGGGCGTAATATAATGGAATTACATATATTTAACAATGCGGAAATTAAAAACCTATTTTCAAAAGGGAAGAGTTTCCCAATTCATTTATACTTAGTATTCAGTTATACTGGCGTGACAAAGTGTCTATAGGGTGGTGGGAGGATACTTGTATCCGACCGGATAGCGACCACCGTACACTGGTACTAAAACCTGCCATAGTGGCCCACAGTCAGTCAGTGTGAGTGGTAGAGCCAAGCTGTAGATAGATTTGTCTACAGCATGAATGGGCTGGCTCGATCGGGTCATTACCACTGTCTCACAGAAAACCGACGTAAAGTAGCGGCTTGCTGGTGCGTTTCGTACGGTGAGTGAGTGTATATCCGGTTCTCCCTAGGGGGCTTTCCCCCTGATCCTAACCCGTTTCCCATCCCTTTTTCCTTCCCCTCCCCCTTGGCCCTTTGGCAGGCCGGCATGATCTTGCCGACCTACGATGAACACATTGTTTATCGACACTATTCCTGGATTGCGCTACACTTACCATCAGGTGTAGCGTAGTCACTATGCCGAGACAGGGTAAAAAAAAAAATTGGCCGTATTCACAAATACACCGTACGGAACGCATCAGTAAGCCTCTACTTTATGTCGGTTTTCTATGAGACAGTGGTAAAAACCCGAGCAAGCCAGCCCATTCATACTGTAGACAAAACTGTCTACAGCGCGGCTCTACCAGTCATGTCAATGCGTCGTATATATGTTACCATTAAGATATACTTTACTAGGGCCTATTTCATGTCGAATAATTATATTTTAAACATCAGAAAATAAATTAAGACAGCCAATAATTCAAGGTGTATCAATTCGTTAAATATATTGGCTCCTCGATGTATACTGAGAGTGTAATGAATTTGTATTTAGAAGTTACATTTCAAAAGCAACGATAACTTGGAAATTGTGAAACACGCCAAGTAAATTAGTTACTTGGCCTCCATTTGTTTTAACTACCGTGATATTTCAAATAAAACTATCAACATTTATAAGTCAATAAAACAATAAAAAAATCTATTCCACAGAAAATACTATCATAACACCATAACTCTTCACATTTCACAAACAAAGTGATCCTTTATCCACCTTCTCGAAATCCTTAAAATGATAATATCGTAATAAGTTTATCAAAATTACATTCTATTTTTATAGTAAAAGAATACACTTGCAATAAAATAATACATTAAATTTTATAACAATATAAGAAATATTAATCGAAGAGACCGCCCCGGACCGTACCTGGTGCAAAAGTGCCCATTATACTTGCAACATTGCCACGTTGTATTGAAAGTGATATATGTTGCACCAGGTACGACTCAGCGCGAGAATCCTCACCATTCCTTCTCAGGCGTCGCCCCAGTTCTCGGATAAAATCCTTGGCCTCTGCGCACCACACCCCACTAACCTCTACCGCGAAGGGAACGAAAAAATATGATCGTTCGAGCATGGAGTATTTTAAGTGTTTCTGAGCCGCTGCCCATTCAGCGGCAGAACCGGCTTTATGTACAGTACGCGTCAAGTGAGAGGCGGCGTATGTGCTGACACACGTCGCGTCCCACAACAGACAGCGGCCTTTCTCCCAAGGTATTAGAGTTAGCCCATCGGGCCGCTTGCCATCAGAGCGACTCAAACCAGGCGGTTCCAGTGTGCAGGGTAAGCCGGCAGACACCAAGGCACGACGGATGATGTCATTGAGCATGTGATGCCTTGGAAAACGACCCGCCGACCTGCAGCAACTCAAACCGTGGTGACCCCTGGCATCAACCTGCGCCCCACACACACAAGCGTGTGGCTCACAAATGTTACAGCCAAGTCTAAGCGCTACGGCTACTCTTAGTGAGTCATTATCAAGTAAGGTTCCGACGTGAGGTGATGGAATAGCATGAAGCCAAGCCCCAGACTCCGAGCAAGAAACCGATTTGAGTCGAGCAACCTCAGCTCCCAACGCTGAACTAAGCATATCAGCGACTCTCACTCCACACATCCGCTCGTCCCACTGACGCTGCACACTTGGGTTTTCAGGCTGATCAGCGGTAGGGCACACCAACGACCAGGCGTTTAAAGCCTCCGCTGCGTACGGGATGGCGGTACTGTCACCCTGAACTTGTAGTAAGTTAGTAATCAGTCCCGAAACCCCGTGCGCAGACGCTAAAAAGGCCGATACGTTGGTATCCCCCACACGTCTAACACCCAATCCCCCGTGCCGAACAGGTAAGGATGCTTGTAGCCATTGTTTATCGTCGAGATGTATATTCAAAATACTCTCCAAAGTGTCCTTAATGTCGCTATCCAACAGACCAACTTCTTCCGGAAAAAGCCATGTTGGACATGTTCTCATAACGTACATCAGTTTGGGGACAGAGAGGCAACTGCGATAGAGTGTGAGAGCCACGTGGGCAGATAAATGCGGGAGATGTTGCCGGGCAGATGCCAGCATGTCTCTTTTAGTTCGGAGCGATTCAGGCACACCGTCTTGGAAGATTGGTGCGCCTAGAAGCTTAAATGACTGCCTGTCAAGGACCCTTATATCGGGGAGTATTTTCTTTATGTCCTCCATGCGTCCTCCAGAAACAGATCCACAGGGATATAGCTCACATGTAGCACAATTTATAATGAGCCCAATATTCCTCAGCCTAGGAATCAAAGTCTCCAAATCTTTGATAACAACGTCAGGGTCGCCGCCAATTGTACCATCATCAAGGTACCACACATTAAGCGGCGCCTCTAACGCGGATATCATTTGGTTAATTGCCAGACTGAAGAGTAGAGGACCGAGAGGATCACCCTGTTGCGCCCCCACCTGCGATGACATTCTGTATCCATTAAAATACAGGTTGCTGGGAGAGAGGTAACACTGGTCGAGGAGTGGGCTTAAAAGAGGAATTTAATCCCTTGACTCGACCAGCATCGCCTCTCTCTCAACACTATTAAAGGCATTTTTGATGTCAATTTTTAAAATGATGTTGTCATTGCGCTGTGGATCCATCGCAAAAATACGAGTAGCGTGTATGGCTGCTTCGCAACCCAGCGGCGTGCCGAACCCTAACTGATGCGGCTGCAAAAACTCTGCCGCCTTGTCGCGTACTGCACGACAACCTAATTTCGCCACGAGGCGGCGTATCACACTGCCTACCGCAATAGGCCGTATGCCACCGTCCTTTTTTTTAAGGGCGCAGAGCGATGCTCCGTATAAAAAGGGGCACACATCACAACACAATTTTCCCTCAAGGAGAAAATTGCACAGGTTGGTCAAAGACTCCAACAGTCTTGGGCCATTGTCTCCAGCAGAGATTGCTACCAGCTCTTTTAAATGCTGCGGCCGCAAACCATCCAGACCCGCTGCTGAGCTACAGTGGAAGGAAGCAATTGCACCCTGCACATCTTTGCATGTAAGTTTTAATGCTTGGAGACAATCAGCCGAGGCTGGTGCAAGAGAAATGGGGCGAACAGGAGCCGGATGCTTATCCCGCAAGCTATCCAGTGTGCTGGAATCCGAGGACGCCAAGGTACAGTCTGAGGTCAACAGCCTAACCGCCCCTCTCAGATCTCCGTCAAACACTTTGGTTTCTATAATTTTGTAAATAGACAGAGATCTTTGTGGTTTGTTGCTCGGAAGATAATCGAGAGTGCCACCAATGTTTTTCTTCACTTTACTGGTCAGCGACTCGGTGCCCCCGCCGCCCTCAGGAACCCTGAGAGCAGAGTATGCAAAAGACAATAGTGTATACCAGTCATTAGGAGCATTGCTTCGAAGGCACTTCTCGATGATAGAGGTTAATTTCCCGGCTGCCAGATTTCTCGCGCCTTTCGGGATGTGTTTTAAGACACGCACATTGGCCCTATAGCTTCCCAACCTTTCCAGAAGAGAAGGATCTGGTAACACAACCTGAGGGTCGATGTCGTCAGCCTGCAAAGGCTGTGAAGCCAGTGAGGGTTGTTGTAACGCGGGCGTGACTGTCGGTCTGTGTTTCCGAGTAATGTGTATAGATAGCCCACGCTTTGTAAAGCGACGCAGATTATCCGTGGGGCAATGTGGACATAAAAGATTGGAGACTGAATATACATCCATTACAACACTCGAAATTATAATAAATTAATATATAACATGATAAACATAATTAAAATTATAAAGTTACAATGTTATAATAATGTGTCGTCGTCGCACTGCACGGGTTCAGTTGACGTCACCGCACGGCGCACGCCGAGCGCCACCACACGAGCTGTTGTGCGTGCCATTTTGTTCTACTTGCTCGATCTAACCCCGCTGTTGAACTCGACGATTTACTCAACAGATCTCGTCTTCATTGACACGTTTCCACATAGAATAGCCCAAACACTGTCTTACCGCGTTAAATCGATTCACAGCACAAAGAATCTTTAGAAAAATAATTTAAAACGAAAAAACGCAGAGTACAACGCTAAATTGATTATTATTATTTTTAAGTTTATGTATTTACTGTCCTTTTGGAAATAAATTGATATTTGAGGGATTTCAGCACAGAATAATTTTAATCAGACGAAATTTGACGGCATTTTGTTGTCAAAATTAAATGTCAAGATTACTTAGATATATGTATTTGAATACAAGTTAAAAGGAAAAAAGTCCCACAATATGTGATAATATCAGGTTCTTTGTAATTAATGGGAGTACAATAATACCAATGTAATATGTTCAATGTCTCAGTCCATTTTTTAATAATTTTATGAATTGATTATTGCAATACATTTTTTCCTGATGACGTTTGACGTTAAAAAATAATTTATTACGTTAATTTGTTACGTTTATCAAATAATTTATTGAATCAATAGAATGTCAAACATCATTTAGATTCAGTAAAATTTTAACTCTACCGCCAGTTCGGAATGTGTTTGTTAAAGAAGAACGGGCAAGAAACTCTAACGTAGCTCTTTTCTAAACTGATTTACAATACATATTACCATTACATACATTGAAGTACTATTTATTTTAATTAGAGCAGTTCTATTTATATCAATGAGGAACGTTATAAAGTAAAATAATTAGATTATTATAGTTTTGTACATGATCCTCAAGAACAATACATCAACTAAACACGTAACAAGAGCCCGAGTAGACTGTCCTGTCACAGGCCCCTTCGAAGAGGGAAGAAGCATTTATACAGGCCGACATGATTCTGGTGACCACCAATGAACTCATTGTTTGTCGGTGGTCGCTAGTTTTTTGGACTGCACAGCGCTTACCATCAGATGTGGTGCAGTCATTTTACCGTGCTCGGATAAAAAAAATCGCCATTTTTATAAAATGACAAACAAAATCATAAATTAAATGAATCGTTGCTAAAACTTGGGTATTATATTTTTTCAGATAAAGCTATAGGTACCACTGTTCGCGATGATTTATGATCGTGGTCGAGAAAAATGAGAAATGGAAATCAAATGTATATAAAAACGACAATCCTCTTACGCACTGTTTGATAAATATCCAGCGGATTTATGGAGATGGTTTTACGGGGAAATTGAGTTGATATCCCTTTATTTATGTTTAAAATAAAAAAGCGTGAATATAATTTACAAGGTAGGTCCCTCGTATACGAGAGGCTGTCTGGGTTGGTACCACCGCTTTTTCTATTACTGCCCACAAGTAACAGTGTGTAAGCACTGTTGTGTTTCGGTTTGACGGACATTGAAGCCAGTGAAATTACTGGACAACAGAACAATAAGACTATCCCACAACACAACTCGAAATATGTATTTGTGGATCACACAAACATCTGTCTCAGTACGGGAATCGAACCCGCGACCTTACGCTTTTCAGCTGGCTACTCGTCGAATGCGCCACGAAAGCTGTCTAAACTTTTAACAATGATTTTTTTACTTAAAACAGCTATCAAAACCATCGGACGTAATAAGTATGAAATATATTTATGGAAATTGAATAACCTGGTGGACCTCGGCACTAGACAGGAAAAAATATAATAATTAACTTTTTTTATAACATGTATATGTTACAAAAACTTGCTCGTCTCGCCGGTCTCGGCAGATGAGCAAGTGGGAGATTGCATAGACAAAACTGACTACAAAACAAACTGTCTACATTGAAATAAAACTAATTTTAACGGATTTTATGACGGTTTTTTATTAATTTTGATCCCGACGTTTCGAAAGCTTTTCAGCCTTCGTGGTCACGGTGGATTGTCTACAGCTTGGCTCTACTATTCATAAACAAATATATTTATTAAAGTACCATTATAACGCGCTTAATTCAACACCAACCCCCCAAGAACATTAAACTGGTCTCATTGCCATCATGCAAACCGAAATAAAGACTTTAATCAAATATGAAATCAGTTTCTGCCATTTTTTTTTTCATTTTCCCTCCGAAATGAGTCAAGAGGGTCGTGATTCTTGCTGACTCGGCGCAATAATCGTCTAATATTTGGACTTTCATGTCAAACAGTTGAAATGAAAACGTCAGTGCTCAAGGAAGTAATTCAAATTTTAATATAAAAATATTAATATTATTCTTGTATTATACACGTCCCACTGCTGGGTATGGGCCTACCACAGTAAATGAGAAAGGTCAGGTGTTAGTCCATCACGCTGGCGTAATGCGGTAGTTGGACTTTTTTATTTGATTGAATGATGAGACGAGCAAGGCGCTCGCCTGATTGTAATGGCCACGCCTGCCCATAAACAGAAGCAACACCACACCGAACTTTGAGTTACAGTGCTTTGTAGCACTGGATGGCGGCAGAAATAGACAAAGCGGTGGTACCAACCCAGATGGCCAATCACATACGAGGGATCTACGACCTTGTATACCTTCATATATCTTCATAGACTTCATATACCTTTGAAGTTCTTATGAAGAACTCCTCAGGTATGCTGGTTTCTTCCCGATGATTCCTTCACAGTTGAAGCAATCATTAACCAACAATTAATACACACGTGACTGAAAAAAGTCAGAGATATATGCTCTTGAGGCTACCTTTTAACCTGCGACTTTCTATCGCTGCTAATTCGAATATGGGTAATTTAATTTGTATTTAAAGTTTGGAAATTAAACGTTCTACTTAAGGGAAAAAATCACCTCTTTAAACTAATTGTGGCAAAGGCTGAAAAGGGTTCAAAACCGAGGTTGGGTTGAATTTATGTTTGAATCTTTAATTTTTGAAGTCCCATGTTAATTACCCGGAATTATAATTTGTGCCAGAAATAGCGATGGACTCATCGAATAACACATTGAATACGTTGTGAACCCGGGGTGTACTAGTTGCTTCTCCGCCTACCCTTTAATAACAGGCGTGAGCTTAAGTGTGCTTATGATGACGAAATATTGTCTTCTACATGTAATAAGATTTCTATTTCTTTATGTAACTAAATATTCAGAAATATAAATGCCACGGCTTCAAGACGAGTAAGACGAAACGACGTTCATTTAGAGTTGAAATGATAAATTATTTCAAAGAATAAACGTTGCAAATGTCAACGTGCGCTTTAAAAATACTTCAACATGGAAAATATTATTACAAGAGAATTGTTGTAGCAATCGTAGCGAACTTGTAGCGTCTTCGTAGCTAATATAGCAATCTCGTAGACACCAGTCCTAGACGTTTAAAATATTCAAATCTCACCTTTGTGACTTGGTTTATTTTGATATTTGTAATACATTTGCGTTATTTCGCAGCATTTCTCTCGCCTGATGGTAATCCACGCCTGGATTACACGCCACGCCAAGGCAAAAGCAAAACTACTCAGATTTATGAATTATAAAACTCTGCATGGCATTGGATTACGCTCGTCACGCCGAAACATAGGATGTTAATTTTCATCATGCTCAGTAATTTCACTGGCTTCAATATCCCCCAACGGAGCTTGCACACTGATATTCGGCGGCAGAAATATACAAAACAGTGGTACCTAGCCAATTGGCCGGACCCATACGAGGGACCTACTACAATAAAGTATAACACTTTACTGTTTCTCTTAAGTGACCGACCCCTATTTTTAACTACACTAATAACCGTTAATAGATATAAAAAGAAAATCAAGCTATTTAATTTTATTTCCTTTATATTTTCTAGTAACAGATTATAAAATGCCATCAACCCCTTCACATATCTATCTATCGTATAGGCGTATCTACGACTACTATGCCGAGGTCTCGGATTCGACCCCCGAGTCGAGTAAAAGTAATAGTGTTATTGACACCACACTTGGCTAAACCTGTATCGTGGGTATTAGGGACTTGAGGTCTCACAACAACCAGACTCGAAACTAATATTCGTCAATCACACAAAATTTGTCTCGGTGCGGGAATCGAACCCATAGCCTCTCGCATCTCAGCCGGCAGCTCACCCACTGCACCACAGAGACTGTTTATTTGACAAGTTACTTTTATATTTTTGAATATCAACTCTCATAGCTAATCAAATACATATTTTAAGTTCAATTAAGAGGATACATATTAAACAAGGTAATAGATTTTCTGGTCTGACCTTTTCCCTGTCTAGACTATAATGGTATGTAGGTCAAGCAGGCTTCAGTTTAAACCTAATTTCTGCCTCAGCTGCATCGGTCTTACATTTCGGCGCTTCGAAAACTAAATAATTATTTTCATTCGTTCAATAGATGATTTCAGAATCGCTTTAATTATTGAGTAGATATTTTAGATTTAAATGGAAATGGTTAGTCGTGTGAACTTTAACCTACTTTAGATGACAAATCTGTTATGACAAATTAAAAATAATGTTTGCATGTGTTTTTTCGAGTCAGAGTATTGACTCCAATATTTTTGCATATAAAGATAACCGGGTATCGTGGGACCGCAAGTCCCTCGTAGTTCCTGATTTTAGAGTGGTAGAGCCACGATGTAGAGAGTTTTGTCTGCAGCAGGAATGGGCCGGCTCGACCGGGTCGTTACTACTGTCTCACAGAAATCCGATGTAAAGTAGTGGCTTGCTGCTGCGTTTCGTACGGTGAGTGCACCACTGGATATACACTGGCTGATCCTGGAACGCGATCCACACAAGGCGTGTGGATCACTATGACAGGTTTTAACACCATGTCTACGGTGGTCACTATCCGGGCGGATATGATTATCCTACCACCAGCAAATACCACCAGGTAATCACCTACCATCGACATATGACTCGCTTGCTAACCTTTTAATAAAAGACGTTGCTTTGCACTTTAAAATATAGTTTCTAACAATAATCGCCCTGAATAGACCGTTGAGACACCTCGCTGTGTTTCATTCCGGAAATTTATTATTCATTCCCCGAACCGGTTCTACGGTATGTAGCTATAACCCTGATATGTGATATACTGATATGTATATTATGATGATATATGAAGCTGCTAGTCTTTACTGCATGCGTAAATCTTTTTACAATTGAAATTACTTTTCCTGTACAAACGAAATTATTATTAATTGTATATTTATTTGTTTATTTAATCGAATGACGAGACGAGCAAGTCTTTCCCTTGATGGTAAGCGCAACGCCTGCCCATAATCAGAAGCAACACCACACAGCACTTTGAATTACAAAACACTGCATAGGACTGACCTGCGCTCGTCCCCCGAAACATAAGATGTTAAGTCTTATAATGCCCAGTAATTTCACTGGCTTTAGTATCCAAACCGCAACACAATAGTGTTTACACACTGTTGCTTGACGGTAGAAATAGACAAAGCGATGGTACAAACCCCGACCGCCTCTGGCGTACGAGGGACCTACCAATAATTAATAATACATAGCACATAAACTAAATATCCATAGTTTTCGCACCAACGCTGGTGCCACATAGTAGGGGCCACCTAGTCAGTCTATTAGACGATCATAAATTAGCCTGCGGCGGCAATCTGCGCCTTTGATTAAAATCCACCTGCGTGGTGATTTGTTTCCTCAATATGTCATCATGATGGAGAGCTCTGACCTACCTCCCGAGGGATCTACCACCTTATCACCTACCGCTGCTTAAAGGATTAATTCTTTACAAAGTCATTTAAATTGTAAAAAAATCAACTGATATAAAGAGTAATATTATTAGATGTATTATTATTATTTTTATTGTATGTACTGACTGACTGTACTGTATGTACTGAAGAATTCGGGCTGAGGCTTAGCATTTTGTCATAGAATACCCCAATATCACTTTTACTTGACCCGGGGATCGAATCCCAGATCTCAATATAGCAGTAGTAACACGTAAGCATTACAACTACACTACCGAGGCAGACCTTTAAATAATTTCAAAATGTTGGTTAACGAATAAATCTTTTAATATCAGCACCTCATTTTACATGTACACAAGTACATGCGATGGGGTAACTTCGTCGACGGGGTAACGTTGTCGGTGGGGTAACGATGGACTAATGAACTGTGCTCTCCATCGAACCGGTAAACTGACCGCACGTTGTTACAAACATAAAACGATATTCAAAAGTTTTGTCGGCATCCCACCGAGCTGTTTCTATGTAATTAAACCATGGAATTGATTGAACCCGAAGTTGTGATTTTAAAAACAGTAACCTTCAAAACAGTATTTTTAAATAGTCGTCGAAATATAAGTGGTTTACACCCCTGTCTACCCCTTCGGTGATTACAGGCGTGAATTAATAAAACGTTGGAGAGTCTTCTATTAGTTAAGAGAAAACTTGTGCCAGATGACTTCACTCATCCATAACAAAAACATACTTTTACATCTTGTTATTTTTAAACATACTGCTATTCTCTTGATTAAAATTACAGTCACATTTCATAAGCTCCGGTTTTTATAAAACAGAGACTAAAAAATGTTTTTTTATAATTTAATGATAGAACCATGCTGTAGACACTTTTGTCTACACCTGAATGAGCCTGCTCGACTGGGTGAGTACCATTGTCTTACAGAAAATCGACGTAAAGTAGCAGCTTGCTATTGCGTTTAGTACGGTGAGTGAAATGAGGTCTCAATACCCTTTTATTCCCAGTCTCTTAATTATCCCATTCCTCCATGAATCCTCAGGTATTGTGGATGTTCATGGGTGGTGGAGATCACTTACCATCAGGTGGCCCAGTGTCTTGTTTGTTACGCTCTTTTTTTTCTCCACCGCTTCAGAAAACCCACGATATCAGAAGAAAGATGGATGCATTGGTGACCTTAAAGAAAAGGATTGGGGGTTGAAAAGGGGAAGCGGTTTTGGGCCTCCTAGAACTGATGTCCGTATCTGAAAACACTTTTATCTCAACGAATAAAAACAATGAATATAAATTCGTTTCATTTACCTCCATCAGACCTCCTTAAGTAATGGCAAAGTTATTACTAAGGAAAAGTGTAGAAAAATAAGACGAACATTTAAAATATTTCGTAAATTTCTTCCCTGACAAGTATATTTCGGAGTAAAAGGGAACATTAGGGTTCATTAAATAGAGTTCGTTACCCCGTCAGCTATAGAGCTTCAAAGAAATTTCCCTTTATTATATATTAAGGCATATTATTGTTATCGAAACAAAAAACAATATTAAGAGGTCTTTGCCCACGACAAAAAAGTAAAGTAAAAACATACAATTAACATTAAAATGTTCATGATCATTTATTTTAATAAAATCGACTTAGACTGTGTAAGTTCTTAGTTTTTATAAATTGAGGTAAAATTAAACGTATTTATTTTGTAACATTTCAATATGTTCATGAATTAACATTTATTTTAATAAAATCGATTTAGACTGTGTAAGTTCTTATTTTTATAAATTGGGTAAAATGAAACATATTTATTTTGATCCTTATAATTTTCACAGTATCCCGTTTTCGGTAAAAAATTACCACTTGTGTTACATATACAGCGTGTTAAACAAAGGCGTGATCAACTATGAGCAACGTATAGTGTACAATGGTAGTAGTTCAGTTCAAATCCGAACACATTGCTAGGACATTAATAAAGCTACATATTTTTAGCGAATATATAGTATTTTCGTATTCGATTCGCACTCAATGATAAGCAGCTGAGCTTTTGTCTCACTCCAGCATTGATATTCTAACTCACGCACTTCACATAATTTATAGAGATGTGATCGAGTATTAATGGCGCAGTTGCACGCGGTACGACTGCTATGCTTGGGTCTCGAGTTCGGTCATTGGGTCGGGTAAACGTGATATTGGATTTTTGTCATGAAATAATACTTATATATACTTAAATACAATATAATACATATTTTACGTAATATATACAATATATAATACAAACTAATGTAAATCTGCACGTATATTTGAAAGCTGAAAAAATATCGCCACACAAAACCTTTTGTGTTTTAGTTAAGAATCACATATTGGGGTAAAAGGATGGCACAGTTCATTACGCAGAGTTCGTTACACAGCGGCAACAATGGGTATCCTGCGGGCTTTAATCCGAAGGCTTTCCTCTTATTTAATATTAGTAATATGTTGTTAGGTATAATTTATTAGCTGAAAGTTCTATTAATCGACGTTATCTGATTATTTTTAATCCACGACAAAAAGTGACATAAATAATACCCCATTTTATCTTGTTCGTTACGTTATAAAGAATTTATTTATGTGAAAAACTTTATATGCATAAAATAAACAAATAAAGTTGCATCTTGTATTACCAAAAAGTTGTGCAGAGATCTAGTCCACGGTTCGCTGAATTTTAAAATGATAACACCTGATGGTAAGTGATCTCCACCGCCCATGTACGCCCACAATACTCTAAGAATTATAAGCGCATTGCCGACCTTAAAGGGAAGGGATAATCAAGGGACTGGGAAGGGGAGGGGGATTTGGGCCTCCGGATATCTCACTCACTGTACGCAACGTAGCAGCAAGCCGCTAATTTATTTTAAATATCTGTGAGACAGTGGTAACAAGCCGGCTCATTCATGCTGTAGACAAAACAATCTACAGCTTGGCTCTACCACTCATATTACTTGCCGCCCCAAAATAAATAATACAAAGCCTTATAGGTCAAGTAACAGCATACTTCTCTAATGGTGCCTGAAACGCCCCTTATCACATGAGATATTGGCATAAAGGAAGAATAACGACAGCCTCCGTGGCGCAGGGGGTGAGTAGCCGGCTGTGAAGCGAGAGGCCGCGGGTTCGATTCCCGCACTGAGTCGAATGTTTGTGTGATCCACAAATATTTGTTTCGGGGTCTGGGTGTTGCGAGACCGAAAGTCTCTCGTAGTTCCTGATACCCACGACACAAGACTCGTATCTTACTGTGAGGTCAGGACTATGTATGTGACTGTTGGGTGTATTTATTTATTATTATTATTTTAAGAAGAAAATTATCTCCGCCTGTTAACTAATCTACGATTTTTGTGAATTACACCCCACATTAACTGCACCCCCATTACATCATTAGTGCCATTGGATTTCCGCCATAAAACTCCCTCAACGTTCGCCAAACAAAATTTTTCGCTTAATTTAAACTTTTCGATTCGCGCTTCAAAAATATAGTCCCGAAAACAAACTCGATACAATTCTGCGGTTACTACAAACGAGGGTAGTTCAGAACTCAATGTTAACTTTAATTACATTACGACCTCGTTAATAAAAGGGGTAAAGAAGCGCGGGAATTTTGATTAAGATTCTTTAACTGCACTTATAAGGGTAGTACGAGGCTGGATGAACCTCATATTTTTTTATATAATTTTTGGCTGGACAACGAGCAAGTGGGTCACCGTGTGGTAAGTTATTCCCATATTCCATGAACTTTTACAATTCTAGAAGAATCATGGACGCGGTGCTGACGTTAAAAGAAAGTAATAATTAAGAGTTTGGGAAGGAGAAAGGGATTAGAGACTCCGGATCTCATTCACCGATTGAAACGCAGTAGCAAGCCGATAATAATTTATGACGGTATTCTGTGACACAGTGGTAAGGATCCGGTCGATAATATGGATAAATAAATAGATTTAATGTAATTGCTGAGTGCATTTTAATGATGCTCTGTATACATTAGTTGATACTGATTTCTATATATATTTTTTTACTTTTGTACTGACTTGTCATAAGCGCTATTTCCTTGCCTACATGATCAATAAACTATTTCATTTCATTTCCTCGTGTCGTGGCATATTAACTTCGACAAATATCTAGAGAAAGCACTATGGAAAACGAACCGAAAAAAATCTCGCAACCTTATAATCATTAAGTGTGGAAGTGAGCTAAATAACGCACTTTACGGTCGATGAAAACTTGCAATCGACAGTGGAGAATCGCCACTGACTAATATTCACGATAAAAAAAATCATGACAAATTCCTTAATCACTACCACTTACCTGAGTATGTGAGTAGAACATGGAAAAGTTGGATACTATCACTGGAACGGGTAGTGCGATTGTAAGCACGCCGGCCAAAGCACACAGGGCGCCGACAAACATCCCCAGGTAAGTCTTCGGAGCCATATCGCCGTACCCCACCGTTGTCATGGTAACGATCGCCCACCATAACCCCAGTGGTATGGACTTGAACTGATTGTCTGGGTTATCCTGTTGACAAATAAAATTTATATTTTTGGGGATGTGTTTTATAATTTTTTGTATAGGCAAATCAATATGGTGACTAAGAGAAAAATGCCTGATTGGTTTTCATGTAGATACAAAGTATTTTTTTTTGTTGTAGCATAGGCCGGCAAACGAGCAAGTGGGTCACCTGATGGTAAGTGATCTCCACGTACGCCCACAATACTAAAAGAATCATGGGCATGTTGCCAACCTTAAGGGAAGGGGATAATTATAGATTTGGAAGGGGAGGGGGATTTAGGCTTCCGGGTTGGGATGGAAATACACTCGGCAAAATGTGAGTGTACTGGTTACACCTCTGCCTATCCCTTCGGGGATAGGCAGAGGTGTAAGTTTTTGTTAGGCGATCGCCTAACAAAAACTTGGCTAGAAGTTGATCATTGTGTTTCCCAATTTCTCACGGGTCATGGCAACTTTAAGTTCAAACTGTTTTCATTTAGGTTGGTTGATTCGCCTGCGTGCCCATGCTCTACACTAAACTGTCGGTACGAACAATCCGCACATCATATTCTTTGGGAGTGTAGTCTCTGGCATCATGAGCGTAACATTATGTTAGACAGTATGCAAATAACATCTGGAGTTGTATACTATATGGATCTTGTGGAGACTAGAAAGAATTTCCGTGCTTTCCGGCGATTTTGCCATACCTATTATTGGAATCAAGTGTAACAGCTCGCGTGATAGGACCCACTTAAAGACATCCGTGGTGCTTTACATCTGGCTTCTCCAGTTGTAACTGTCTTTACACTTGAGGTTAATACCTCCTCAATTCATTATTTTGTCTCCCGCTTTGCTATGGAGGGAAGTGGACAATTAATATTTCCAACTCCTCCCTAACCTCCTATCTGATTAATTTCGTTGCGGGACAAAGACATTTAGGCATTCCCAGAGACTCGCCGAGCTTCACTGCTCGGTGTCAACAAAATGCGTGCCACTGTTGATCCTGGTTCACAGGAGTTACAGTGGCGGGTGTGTGGGCGGGATAGTCTCTATCCCTTCGGGGATTGCAAGCGTGAGTTCTTATATATCGGAACATAAAAGCTATAGGGCTGTTAGAAAAAAAAAATACATATTTTCAAAATAAATACATATTGTCTGGTAAAATAACTTTGAGCCTCACAATAAGTTCAGTGCAGCCCAAAAACCAAGGATTTTAATTAACGAATTTAGTTTTATGGCACTTCGCCAAGATCTATTACAGCATGTATGCAAGTTATTACTGTGGTAATGTTCCAACGCGAATGTTCGTGTTCTTTAAATTTAATTTGGAATATTTAGTATTATTTTTTTATATTTAGATTTTTTTTTATAGCATAGGCCGGCAATCGTGCAAGTGGGTCACCTGATGGTAAGTGATCTCCACCGTCCATGTACGCCCACCACCAGAAGAATCATGGGTGCGTTGCCGACCTTAAAGGAAAGGGATAATTAGGGATTGGGAAGGGGAGGGGATTTGGGCTTCCGGACACCTCACTCACCGTACGACACGCAGCAGCAAGCCGTTAGTTTACGTCTGTTTTCTGTGAGACAGTGGTAACGACCCGGTCGAGCCAGCCCATTCATGCTGTAGACAAAACTGTCTACAGCGTGGCTCTACCACTCAGAAAAATATTAGTATCTTACATCAAGGAGGCCTAAATCCCCCGCCCCTTCCCAATTCCTTAATTATCCTTTCCCTTTGTGGTCGGCAACGCGCCAATGATTCTTCTTGTATTGTAGGTGTACATGGCGGTGGAGATCACTTACCATCAGGTGATTTACTTGCTAGGTCGCCATTTTATACTAAATAAAATAAAATTGGCAGTCACAGAGACTGCCGATAGAAGTGAAAACTTATAAGTGTATTTATTTAGTACTCACAACTTAACTCAACTGACTCACTGACTCACTGACTGACGACTGACTGACTGACTGACTACTGACTGACGACTGACTGATGATTGACTGATACTCAGGTCTTACAAGATTTCACCCATCCAAAAAGCGCCTAACGCGCACAGCACACGGTCAGGTATATACGATGTGTTATACGTGTATAGTATTAATTAACATTATCATGTCGATGACGCGAAACCACAAGTTTACCCCCTACCAAAAAAGTGCTCCACGTGGCTAAAGAAGTTTTCAGTAAACAAAAAACACCTAGTAATACAACGTGACAGCGATTTTTGTTTGGCCTCTGTTGTCAATGGAACTTTTTTCTCCCTTTGAACGAAAGGGATTGATGTAAGAGCCCTAAAGCCTTTCCCGTATTTCTTTTGATATTTGATGACACATCGTTGTAAGTAAAGGGGTGTCTTTTGTTCAGATTATTTGTCGGAGTTACTGCGTCGTACTTTGATCTGAGTCGTGTAGAACATCGTTAACGAATAGTCATTGCAATTTTATTTAATATGAAAACGAATACAAAATTTGAAATATTAATGTTAATAATTATGTATCCATCATCATGCATAAGATACGTCTGTATGTATCCACGGTTCATTCCGTCGGTATGTACTGTATCCACGGTTCGCAAAAGTATTTTTTTCTCTTAATTGAATGACATTAAATTAAACATTATAATTATGTATATCAGACATACATGGCACTCAAACTGACATATAAAAAGAATAATAATGATAATATCAAAATTAATATTTTTAAAACGATATTAAAAATGTCAACGTTTCCATAAATACTAATAATGCACCAACAGCGCAGTCAGGTAAATAATAAATTACCCCCAAGGGTTCCTCAAAACGTGACCAAACCACCTTAAGCGACATTCCTAAACTTTGTATAAATATTCAATATAGTTTTCTATAAATACGACCAGACAGTACCGCTATATTTATAGTAGAGTTAAATGAAGTTAATGACCAACACTAATGCGATTTTAATTATGAATAATTCGTTCATAGCATACTTAGTAATTAACCATTATTTGACTAAAATGGTTAGCATACTTTAAAGTAGTATTGAACATTAATATTATGCTTTTAATGGGCTGTTATTGTATTTTTTTTATCCTAGCACGGCAAAGTGGCTGCCCTACACCTGATGGTAAGCGCAGTGCAGTTAAAAAAAACCAGTGACCATCAACAAACAATGAATTGGTGGTCGCCAGAATCATATCGACCTGTATAAATGCTTCTTAACACTCCGCTGAGACAAGTAGCAAATCGAGGGGCCTGTGACAGCACAGGCGGACGATCGATGGAGGCACAGGGATATAAGGATGTACCCCTATACCCGCCCCAACCAACCTTCTAGTCATGTCGCAAGCCCCTTATGTATGCAAGCTTCTGCTCGCTGCTCTGTTCCCGTAAAAATATTCTTCTCAGATAAAATGTAATAATTTAAAGCATATATGTGTTTACTGGGGTTTCGCTAAACATAATAGTGCAATCCGCATCGAAATCCATTTTTATGTGATGCGCAAAAAGCTAAAATTATAATTATTACAAAAATAAGAGTGTACCTGCTATGATAAAAAGCAACCATTATGACTACTAACTAAAATAAACCGACATAACTATTTCACAACTACGATAAAAGCAATTAACATCACCGAAACCTACACCCATTGAAATGGTCAAATAATAAAACGACGAATCCCAGCGGACGAATTTTTAAAAACGATAAAATTTCCAGAACCCCAGCATTGTCATGAAAGCACAAAGTTTTCCAGTTGGCATCGGCTGCCAATTAAGTTTAACGCCACGTTTGGTTTGTCATGCTCGAAATGAAAATGCAGGTGGGTTGGGGCACACAATTATCTATCTATCTAGGCAGTAGGTTGAATTTATTTAATTACTAGCTTTTCCTCGCAGCTCCGCCCGTGTGATCTGCTTTTCGGGATAAAAAGTAGCCTATGTTTATCAGGGACTAGCTTTTGCACGCGGCTCCGCCCGCGTGAACAGAATTTTCCGGGATAAAAGTAGCCTGTAACCGTCTCCAGAGTCCCATCTGTCTCTGTAGATAAATTTATCAAAATCGGTTCATTTATTTAGGCGTGAAAGCGTAACAAACAAACTCACTTTCGCATTTACTCTCACCCCCTTTTTCATCCCTTATTAAATAAAATATCCAAAATTCCTGAAACACGTATTTATTTGTTTTACGTCAATAACCGAAATGACAAAATTTTGTTTATGTAACTTTCAAAATGACGGAACTTTCATACATATTATCATCCCCTATTTTGACCCCTTTGGGGTGGAATATTCTAAAAGCCTGTCTTAGTGGGTGCCTAAATAACAAAATGAATATACAGTCCGAATTTCATGCTTGTAGCCTTGATAGTTTGCGCTCGGCGATGATGAATCAGTCAGTCAGTCAGGACATGTTATTTTATAAGTATAGATAATATATGGTCCGGGTTCCCTGGGCCAGCTGATCCACTTGATTACTATCAAGCTAATTTTGCGTGAGTAGCTTCGTTTCGATGAGACGCCCAACAATTCCCTATGCGAAAATTCTCTATTGTAGTAGCTAACAGAGGTAGCAAGGATAGAATATTTCAATTTGATGATACTCAAAAATTTATTATTTTATTTGTAGGACAATATGACTGTTAAATTATATAAATATTAACCAAGTAAAAACAAAAAAATCAGCTCATTCAAATCATTTTTTATGACCTCGTTATCGATACCTATTGGAAGCCCCTCCTTCCAATAGGTATGATTACAAACCAGCAGATTTTTTTTTTACTCATATCGGTCTAGTAGTTTTTAAGTTTATTCGTTACATACAAATATACAAATCTTTCCTTCTTATAATATTAGTGTAGACAAGCTTTTGTTGGCGGCTCGGCTCGCGTATCTTTTTTTGGTATAATAAGTAGTCTATGATGGATCATAGGGTACTTTAGCTTGTGTGGCAAATTTCAAATCCATTCAGCCATTATGGCATGATTGATTACCGGCCCATATCCCACTCGCATGTGGGGTCGGTGCAATATTATGCTTTTTTAGATATTTTACAGTAATTGACTTGTAGTATTTACGATCGGATGCCTACCTGACGTCAGCTCCCCTGGAGAGAAAGGCACATTTCATATTTATAATATTGATTATGCATTTTATTTTATATTTCATTGGACCTGACAGTCCAAATATAATGCTAAGAGACAGCGTCCCTCGATGGTCAACAGAATTATATCAGCCTGAAATTACTGGATATACACTGACTGATCCAGGAACAGAACTCACCTGAACGAGCCACCATGGCGGGATTTTCGCTGTCCAGTTGGGTACCAAATGATCAGAGATATCTCCCATACCATCAGCCATCAATCAATTAACTTTACTTTACTTTATTAACACATCTCCCTAATTCGTTTTTAGAAATAAATAAATACTGCTAAATATTTAATTGGTAATCACAATTACTTGCTTGAGATTAGATGCCGGATGGTTTGGTTATATAGGCCTACCTCCTATCTCGTCATGGTACAGAAATAAGCTAGGCGAACTGCAGGCGTAGTACTGGTTGCAACTCTCCCCACACCTTCAGGGCCAAATGCATCAGCTTATGTTATTAAATAGCAAAATGATCATTTTCGAACATTAAGTAGCTATATAAGCCATTTAAATTTGGTAACTGAATCGCTATACACTGTGTACAATACATTACTTTATTTCGAACTATATCGAAATTTAATAGACTTGTCACACTGGATATCATCAACTACATAAATTCATTTGTATATTGTTAAGCTGAATTTACATTGGACGTGTTAAAACGCATCGCAGAATATTAAATTATGCATGCACTCATTTTCATACAAACTTCACGTGTCTGTTATTTATAAGGTTCATTTTTAAATGGTTTTATGAGTTCACAATGGAATTGGATTGCGGGATGGAAACTGTGTGAATTTATGACCGGCATTGTAGTAATAATTTGGGATGAATTGTTATGAACAGCCTGAAAAGCGACTGATGACACATCATGCATATTGTCTTAAAAACCGCTTGTATGTGTGTGCGTGATGGAATTGGCTTTTATATGAGTAAGGCCAGATTCAACCAAATTTTATTTTTATTCCAGAGTACCAATCTTTAAAACATTTTTTATAGCATAGACCGGCAAACGAGCAAGTGGGTCACCTGATGGTAAATGATCTCCACCGCCCATGTACACCCACAATACCAGAAAACTCATAGGTGTGTAGCCGACCTTCAAAGAAAGTGTAAAATTAAGGTATATAATATATCTCGCCCACCATACGAAATGCAGCATCAAGCCGCTACTTTACGTCGGTTTTCTGTGAGACCGTGGTAAAAACCTGGTTGAGCCGGCACATTCATGCTGTAGACAAAACTGCACGATACGATCGTCCCTAATCGCCTCGTCTCGCCATTTGAGGATAATATTTTTTTTTAACTTAAATGCTTAAAGATGTAAAAAAAGCCTTTTAAGATAAAGAGTACTGTACATTACTTCTGTTATCTCACCTGTGATTTTTCGGCATAATACACCAAACTGGCAAATATCACAATGCCGAGCACCAGAAAAAACACCAACAGCGTGAGCTCCTTAGCAGACGCCTTGAAGGTATGCACCAGGATCTTCAAGCCTGGACTATGCCTCGTCAGCTTGAACAGCCTCAGGATCTTGATGATGGAGATGAACTCCAGGATATCAGCTTTGTCCACGTACTGTTTGACAACCGTCAGTTCTACAACGACATCCATGTAGAAACTGAGGGTTGCTATAAAGTCTATTATATTGACTGGAGATTTGACAAACTCTATTATGTTTGGAGCTACCTGGAACAAAGAAAATGTTGATTAGGTTAACATGGTTGAATTAGTAAGCTTCGAATCCCAGTTCAAGGATAGGATTACCCGGATTTCCTATCGCAAGCCCCTCGAATTGCTTCTTTCCTCTACGAAGTGTGAAGAAGCATTTATATACAGGCTGGCATGATTCTGGTGGCCACCGATAGACTCATTGTTTGTTGGTGATCGCTGGCTTTTTGGACCACACTTACCATCAGGCGTAGAGCAGTCCTTGACCGTGCTCGGACAAAAAAAATATTGTTATAATAAAAAAAATACACAGACTTATTTAAAAGTTATCTTCAAGAATTGGAATAAACTTATTCAGGGGCAAAGCAATAACAAAAGCTTGTGTTAAATGAAAGGAGCTGTCGGGAAGGTGATTTTCCGAGAAATAATAAAGAAGGTCCCATTACAAAGACTTTCTATTTTCAGGAGATGTAGCCTCTCGGCAATTGTAATTTATTTTAGCACTGGCCTTTTAAATATCTCCAACAATGTCATGTGATCTGGTGGAAAAATATGTTTTTTTATAGCAGAGGCAGGCAAACGAGTAGGTAAGTCACCTGATGGTAAGTGATCTCACCGCCCATGCACTACATTACAAGAGGGATCAAGGACGCGTTGCGGACTTAAAGGAAAGGGGTAATTAACGGATTGGAAAAAGGAGGGGCATTTCGACCTTCGGATGTCTCAACAACGAGCTGCTACCTTATAAGGAAGGGATAATTAAAGGATTGGAAAGGGGAGGGGGATTTGGGGCTCCGGATATATCACTCACTGCACGAAAGGCAACAGCAAGCCGCTACTTTACGTCGGTCTTCTGTGATACAGTGGTAGCCAATTCATGCTTCATAATAATCACAACAAACCACAAGTGAAATCGTTAGTTAAATCATCTGCAGCATGATTATACCTTTATATGGATGGCAACGTTTACCATACAGATGTTTCTAGTAAAGTGCACACATAACGAATTCACAAAGCAAATAGACTGATTTGCATATAATATGCGTCGGGTGATGCTTGCTTTCAGACTGTACCTGTTTTATTGCTCAGCTTTTAGAAATTTCATTTTGGATATCAGGGATTTTGATCGTAGTAAAGCTCACGTATGTACACGTTGAGATTTGAGCAGTAGTGCAACGGATATAGCCACTGTTCACTGAGCTTTTATATGCTTTTTCTTTCTCGTATTTGAGAGGCTGTCTGGGTTGGTACCACCGCTTGTCTCTCTCTGTCGTCAAGCAACAGTGTGTAAGCATTGTTGTGTTTCGGTTTGAAGGACATTGAAGCCAGTGAAATCACTGAGCATTATGAGACTTAACATCTTATATCTCGGGGTGACGAGCGCAGTTTAGTGCCATGCAGTGCTTTGTAATTCAAAGTTCTGTGTGGTGTTGCTTCTGGTTATTGGCAGACGTGGCGCTTACCATCAGGCGAGCAACTTGCTCGTCTTGCCATTCATCGTATAAAAAAATCTGACTCATGATATCCTCACTGGAAAGGACGTCACTCGCATGAGTGGTAGAGCCACGCTGTAGACAGTTTTGTCTACAGCAGGAATGGACTGCTCGATATTCATCTCAACATCGAACTCGTAAGCCGTTCCGTAAGTACAAACTATTTTAACCTACATGACAAAGTGCTATAAACTCTGAATATTAAATAACATAACGTTGGTCGGTCAGTGCAGTCAAACTTGTTTGTGTTTGGCAATTTCTGAATACGAATTTTAATTGTTTAGTGTGCCTCTAGACTGGCGGACGTGCCTCGAACTTGTAGTAGTATAAGATCCCGGGGAACATTGACCCTCACCCATCTGTTTACCGGATGAAAATAATATTTTAGGGTATAAAATGTGTTGCTGAACACATACCAATAGGGTTGCCTAAAAAAATATGGTCATGCTCAGAATAAACGGGCCGACTCGACCGTTACCACTATCTCACAGAAAACCGGCGTAAAGTAACGGCTTGCTGCTGTGTTTTGTATGGTGAATGGGATATTCGGAGGCCCAAATCCTCTTCCCTTCCCAATCCCTTAATTATATCCCTTTGAGGTCGGCAACGCGCCTATGCTTCTTCTAGTTTTGTGGGTGTGCACGGGCGGTGGAAATCACTTACCATCATATTTGCTCGTTTGTCGCTCTATGCTATAAAAAAGATAATATCGCGCGTTGCAGATATATTCGCCAATCCGAATGCACCCTTATGTTCAAATTTCGATTATTCGAGAAATATTTAATTTACTTGTCTTTATTCACATTTGAATTTGTGCAGCTTGCCAGCAACTCTCATTGTTGACTGAACTTTCTACAAGGCAGAAGTTTTAGCCACAAATCAATTCCAGTCTCAGATTGAAACCAGCGTCTTACCACTATGAAAGTTATATGTTCGGTATTGGACTTTAGTGTGGTCACAGATGAAAAATTATACAATCTGTCAACTCTTTTGGTGTTGTTGAAAAACATCAAAATATCTAGCATTGACCATAATGTATAAGTATGAATACTGATGTATGCCGAAACAAACTCATGGGTTATTGTCTCTTTTAATGTCCAGACATTGATTTTACAGAATTATGCGAGTGTAATGTACAGAAATTCCTGGATTGGCATTTTGAAGAAATAGCCATGAGTACAACTGACATACATGGCAATCGCATTTCAAAAACCAATGATAATACAATTTATATATTTGTTTATATTAAAAATGTCATAATTTTGCTCGTAGCTGCTTAGCAACAGAAATATATATAGGTGTGGCACACGACAGACTTATCACCTACTAAACTTTTCGCATATACCCTGTGGGCACAGCTCGTTAAAACAATTCTCTATTGATATGTATATATCTGTAGACAGTATGTGAAACAGCAATTAAAAGGTCCGAAATTGATTACACTGTAAGTAAGTGTGGTCAGTGTGGTTTTCGACACTTAGAAATGCACTTAGTATGGCAGCAAAGGTTTACTTTTAATGGGTCTTGGCAGGTTGTGTCCTATTCGATTCTTGGGAAGGGACAGTAATGTTAATTGAACCATTTTGGTGTATCATACATATGTCCGCACTCACCTATAATCCCCGAAGGGGTAGGTAAAGGTGTAGTGACCCGTACACATTTCGCCGAGCAAGTATCCGTCCCATGATGTGATAGAAGACGAGCCTATCGCTATACCGAACATAAATTATAGGCTGGGTGGTAAGTCTGGGATTGATTCGAATCATTTCATGATTGAAAAACCCAATATCACTTTTTCCCGACACGAGGATCGAACCCGAGACCTCAGCTCCACCACCAAATGTTTAACCGACGAAATAAAACGAGAGAGATGCTCAGTTCGACGCGTTTTGTATTTCGTCACTCTGAGAATGCAATATTAAGTCTCATAATAACCAGTAATTTCACTGGCTTAAATGACCTGCAAAACGAAACGCAACAGTGGACAATGCTGCTTGGTGGACAATTAGACAAAGCGGTGGTACCAACCCAGACGGCATCTCGCATAACTTCAACAAAACTAAAAAAAATTAAACTGAAGGTAGATAATGTAACATTAACATTTCGGAACAACCTATACCTCAGTCTACCCAGTGTCCACGAAGGCTAAATAAAACAAAATACTGCGATAAAATCCGTTTAAATTAGACTTATTTCAATGAAATTCTTTACCTTATTTGCTTTACCAATCCTGAATAAATCATGTCTTTCCAAACTGTAATCCCTCTGATGCAAATAAATAAATTAAGAATATCGCTATCTGTTATTCAGTTCTGGAATTACGCGTGTTGGTGAAATGTTAAAAAGAAAAGTCTAGTAACATCTGTGTTAGATAGTGTCATTTTAACTCTATCGCTATTTTGACAGCCTCCGTGGCGCAGCGAGTAGCCAGCCGTGAAGCGAGAGGCCGCAGGTTCGATCCCCGCACCGAGACAAATGTTTTTGTGATCCACAAATATTTGTTTCGGGGTCTGGGTGTTGTGAGACCGAAAGTCTCTCCTAGTTCCTGATACCAACGACACAAGACTTGTATCTTACTATGGGGTCAGGACTATGTATATGAATGTTGGGTGTATTATTATTATTATCATTTCGGAAAGCTGTTTCGTTAGAGAAGAACGGGCAAGAAACTCTAATGCTTCCTTTCAAAACTGAGTTATAATATTTTCTTTACAATAATACTTTTTTTAGAATCAGAATAAATTAATTTATACTAATTAGGAACATTATTACAATACATGACAGTTGGTCCCTTGTTTGCGAGAGGCCGTCTGGGTGAGTACCACTGCTTTGTTTATTTCAGCCGCCAAGCAACAGAGTGTAAGCATTGTTGTGTTTCGATTTGAAGGACATTGAAGCCAGTTAAATTACTGGGGATTATGAGACTTAACATCTTGTGTCTCGGAGTGAGGAGCGTAGTTCAGTGCGATGCAGTGCTTTGCAATTAAAAGTTCTATGTGGTGTGGCTTCTATTTATGGGCAGGCGTGGCGCTTACCATCAGGCGAGCGCCTTGCTTGACTCGTCATTCATTTAAATTAAATAATAAAAAAAATTTATTATGATTTTTGAATGTTATAGAACTCCGACAGTGGACGAAAACGTCTAGAAATTTGTAGATGTGAAACACAATAGTGCTTACACACTGTTGCTAGGCGGCAGAAATAGCCAAAGCAGTGGTACTGAACTAGACGGCATCCCGCATACGGGGGACCTACCATCTTGTAAAATCAATTAACTCTCATGTTAGTCGAACAGTTAACTTTGTTTAAGCGCTGGCGTTGGTTTTATCAAATTTCAAGCCAAGATTCACGTCTAGTTATAATCCGTTTTGCGATGTACGGTCTGCCATTTTAGAAGATAACTCTATAACTTTGTTAAAGGGTTACATGTAGATTGTGTTGCTCCATGATGGTAATTTTATAATATTGTATATTTTGGTTTTAATATTGATAAATATAGGGCTTTGATGGTCGAAGACTTTATATTATGAGGCAAAAATGTATTATGAAATGAGTGGTAGAGCCATGCTGTACATAGTTTTGTCTACAGAAAACTAACTACGGCTACAGCAGAATAGACCCTAATTATCCCTTTCCTTTAAGGTCGGCAACGCGCCCATGATTCTTCTGGTGGTGGGCGTACATGGGCGGTGGAGATCACTTACCATCAGGTGACCCACTTGCTCGTTTGCCGGCCCATGCCATAAAAAAATAAGACTTTAATGTGGCAGAAATTGATTATGTACAATGAAATGAGTGGTAGAACCACGCTGTAGATCATTTTGTTTGCAGAATGAATGGGCCGGCTCGATCGGGTCGTTGTCTCTCAGAAAACCGACGTAAAGCGGCGGCTTGCTGCTACGTTTTGTAAGGTGGGTGAGATAGCCGGAGGCCCAAATCCCCCTTCTCTTCCCAATGTCATAATTATCCCTTCCCTTTACGCTAGGCAATGCGCCTATGATTCTTCTAGTGTTGTGGGCGTGCATGGGCCGTGGAGATCATTTACTATCAGGTGAACCACTTGCTCGTTTGCTGGTAGCAAACTATAAAAAATAACATACATCATTTATTGTCCAGACTGACTGACTGTGTGATGTAGACAAAACTGTCTACAGCGTGTCTCTACCACTAATCTATTCAGAAATCTATACATAAATAATTATTTGTCCTGACTAACTGATGTGTATGAGAAGATATATAAATGAGGAAGAAGCGAAAGAGCGCTAAATAGTCTCTGCCTACCACCATGTAACATAGGCGTAAGTGTGTATATATATATTTCGGTACCTACTTCAGTTGCTTTATTTTTTTATTTGATTAAAAGACGAGACGAGCAAGACGCTCGCCTGATGGTAACGCATGCCAATAAACAGAAGCAACACCACCCAGAACTTTAAATTACAAAGCACTGCATGGCACTGAACTGCGCTCGTCACCCCGAGACATAAGATGTTAAGTCTCACAATGCCCAGTAGTTTCACTAGGTTCAATTTGAAGGACATTGAACCTAGTGAAATTAGTGGGCATTATGAAACAGTAACAGAACAGTGCCTTCACACTGTTGCTGAGTGGCAGAAATATACCAAGCGGTGGTACCAACCCAGACGGCCTCTCGCATACGAGATACCTACCACCTTGCGTGTTATAATGTCATATAAATAAGTTCATCTTGTCTAATAACAAACTCATGTTGAACCATCCATTTATTCTGTATTAGCCCACACAGTCGTTACGTAATGGTGGCACTCAACTATTATTAGGGAAAATTATCCATTATATAGTGGAATGGTAATGAAAATGTTGAGTCGTATCATTGAGTATAATTAGATTTAGCTTGCAGTTGCGTGATATTAATAAAATAAGTTTTAATAAAACATTCACTCTGTATTTGTATCACTGCTGGTTAACTGAAACTGCACTAATTCCACAGAGACCTATAGAAATTGTTTTTTTAAGTCGGTTTTTGAGTTTTGTTTACACCTATTTTGTTTTTTCTTCTTCAGTGTTAAGTACGGCTAAACAATTTAAAAAAAAATCAGTGTTAAATACAGCTGTGGTATGTAAATTCCAACACAATAACACAATCGCGTCGAGTGTGCTGTTGTCCGTTGAAGAGTTTATTTTTTTACTCCGTACTCCATCATTAGATCTTATTCAAATTTATATGCGACCACATCGCAGCCTAACTCTAACGAATCAATTTTTTTCTGACAAAGTCAATCCATAATTGGTGAAGAAATTTATGTACATACAAAAAACAATTACTCTCGCCGAATTGAGAACCTCCACTTTTTTTAAGTCGGTTAAAATGGGCAAGTGCGTGTCGAACCACGCTCAGTGAAGGATTCCGTAGTCAAGATAAACGTTCGTAGTTTTAAACAATACCAAATAAGGCGAACATAAAAACAAGATCAAAGTCTCAAAAAGAAAAAAAAGATATAAAAAAACAAGTTTGTATTTCACTACTTTATTAGTTTGGAATATGGATTTGTGCACGATATGGCGATAAGCTCACCCGCTATATCATCATGGGACTGAAGTAAGCTTGACATACTAATATTAAAGTCATAATTAAATAAATTATTTAAACATATAATTGGCTATACTGGTTACACCACTGCCTGCCACTTCGGGGGTTATAGGCGTGAGGGCGTATGTATGTACAAATGTTTTTTTTTATAGCATAGACCAGGAAACGAGCAAGTGGGTCACCTGATAGTAAGCGATTTCCACCGCCTATGTACGCCTATAATACTAGGAGAATCATAGGCGCATTGCCAACCTTAAAGGGATAATTGAGGGATTGGGAAAAGGGGGATTTGGGCCTCCGAATACCTCAATCACTACACGAAACGTAGCACCAAGTCGCTACTTTACGTTGGTTTCCTGAGCAACAGTGGTAACGACCCGGTCGAACCGGCGCATTCGTGCTGTAGACAAAACTTTCTACACTCATGTATCTTATCTTTTAGCACACAGTATTAAAACGTCCAGAGATTTTGCTGTCCCATGCAAAAGCCTTAAGGCTATAACCTAATCAGTAATCACCTCATTCACACAGCCCAAGTATCATTAGTGTTATTTGATGACAAAATTAACCTTTACGCTCTATAAGAATGGATCTAAAAATCTTGTCACGTGTAATGTGGTTAGGCCATGAAGTATGCGAAATTTTAGAATTATAATAAATAAATAAATACACTCAACAGTCACACACATAGTCCTGGCCCCACAGTAAGATACGAGTCTTGTGTCGTGGGTATCAGGAACTACGACAATATGAGTTAACAGTCAGAGGCTGATGGCAGGCAGGCCGGTCATAAAAGCTACAAGCCAATGTTTCTGTAACATGTACTAAAAAGCATGTAATAGTAAAAGTATAATAGTAATAGCAGATAAAAGAAGGAGGATATTGTGGATGGGTATGAACCAGGTGGACCTCCTCTACAGAACCAGAGAGGTTAGGGTTGGTCTAACTCTGTTCGAACCAAAACATTTTGGAATAGTTTGCTGGCACACGGGTTCCCTCTATACCATCCTCACTTTTCCTAAAATGATCCACGCGAGCTGGCTTGCTTGCACAGTTTCGTGGTCTCCAACTCTCAACTCTACATCTCAACTCAAAAAGTTTGCAAAATCTTACTTCTGTGGAATAGTTTGTCGGCACACGTGTTCCCTCCTTCCTATTATTTAAACAGAATGTGAAGAAGCGGTATAATATTGGTGACCTACATCTTCGTTGGTCGGAACTATTCTTGGTTTGCGCTTCATTACTATTAGGTGTAATGTAGTCACTTTGCCGAGCTACACTTTACAAGGTGGTAGGTCCCTCGTAAGTGGGAGGCCGTCTGGGTTGTACCACCGCCTTGTTTAGTTCTGCCGCCAAGCAACAGCGTGTAAGCACTGTATGTTTATCAAAGTTCTGTGTATGTTACTGCTGTTTATGGGCAGGCGTGGCGCTTACCATCAGACGAGCGACATGCTATTCTCGTAATTCAATTAAATAAAAAAAGCTAGGATAAACAAAAGCTAGGATGCTACTGCTGAATTTCGTACTCGTATAGCTTATATATTCCGCCCCGCTTAAACCCCCGCTAAATTAGCAGCCCCAATTGAAGTAGATGTAAACAAACCGAGCAATTAAGGCCTTTCGCAGCTCAGCGCCGCCCTTCACACTGCCGTGCCTAACGAGCGTGTGATTGTTTACGAAAAATAATTGTAATCTGCGCGTGTTACGTACACTTTTATATACAAATATATTTTTTTTATAAAGGAGTATTTAAATTATTTGACAGCCTTCGTGTCGCAGCGGGCGAGTAGCCGGCTGTGATGCGAGAGGCCGCGGGTTCGATCCCCGCACCGAATCAAATGTGTGTGATCCATAAATATTTGTTTCGGGGTCTGGGTGTTGTGAGACCGAAAGTCTCTCTTAGTTCCTGATACCCACGACACAAGACTCGTATCTTGCTGTGGGGTCAGGACTATGTATGTGACTGTTAGGTGTATTTATTTATATATTTTATATATATTTTTTATTTTATTTGGTAGCATTTACTCAAAGGTAAATTGGAATTAGAATATTTTGGCTACACAATGAGAAACAACAAATATGTATACATATAATAAACTCCATCACCTAAAAATTCAAGGGAAAATAAAGAGCAGGAGGCCAGGTCATAGGAGAATATCATTGCTTAAAAATAATCGCCAGTGATTCAACAGGATCGTTGTTCTGAGTAGCAGTTTCCAAAATTAAGATAGATTGTATGATCGCCGACCTACGACAAAAGATGGCACTCAAAGAAGAAGACTTAAAAGTAGTGAAAGAGGCACCAAGGTGATAAAGCTATAGACTTACTATAAGATTATGCAAAACTAAACCTTATCATAACTCTACGTTTGACATGAATACACACGAGTCAAGTCTAACTTAACTGGATCAAGTTATAACTCATGCTAACCTAAGTAAACATGATTTCGCTTATACAAACTTAACGTTTACGCAAAGGTATCTATCATATTCTCTTTAAAGGTATGTGTAACATAAATATTCCTTCTACCTGCCTTTATCACTCTGGCAGTAGGGTTACAGAAACATGCTTTTTGAAGTGAAATTTATTTAGAATCGTTGTGACTTGAAACTCGATGAAACGAAAATGCGTCACGACAAAGACAAACATATTCATAAACAGAATTTAGCTTGCGAGAGAGCAGTGGACGTATTAAGGCTGGTGGATGGATCACAATCTCAGATTAGGATTGCATGTAAATGCCTATAAACTCTTAGGCTAAAAAAATGCTTTGCGGTACTATCTTTTCCTGTACTGGTGGTGAGTGCCAGCTTTAGGAAAATAAATGAAAAAATTCCCATATGAATGTGAGCCGCGTTTATTTTGTTTATATTACATGGTCAGTTACAATTTTCGGGATGATATGACGGGATTACATGACATGATTATATGACAGCATGCTCTATTTTTTATCAATAATGATTCAGGTGCACTCACCAATCGTCAGCTTAAGAGTGTACCACGTACAGGTAACAAGTTTACAAGGTGGTAGGTCCCTCGTATGCGAGAGGCGGTCTGATTTGGTACCACCGTTTTGTCTGTTTCTGCCGCCAAGCACTAGTATGTAAGCACTGTTGGGTTTCGATTTGAAGGGCATTGAAGCCAGTGATGTTACTGGGCGTTATAACACTTAACATCTTATGTCTCGGGGTGGCGAGTACCAATGAACGGCGGAGATCACTTACCATCAGTTGACCTACTTGCTTGTATATCGGTATATGATAACAAAAAACTACTTTTATAACTACGTATAATAAAACAAAATAAAACGAAATAGCATTTGGACATAGTTTTGCCCGAGAGGCTAGTATCCTTTGTTTGAATTATTCATATATTGTAAAACGTATGTTTTGCGTTACTCCAATACGTAGACGAGGGTAGTTCATTACGAAGGTAGATTCAAATTTAATGAGTTTTATTGTAGAGTAGTGGGTCGGAATTACAAAATATTTTACAACGAGATTACGTGAAAATTTGTTTAGCTATTTTGAATAGTATTTAACTCAAAACTTACATATGTACATAATAATATAATATTTATAAAAAGCGTACTCATTTTACGTGAAAATAATGTATTATCTTTTGTATACATCATGTTATAATATAAACAATAATCACACAAATAGTTCTGACCCCACGCAAGGATAACCTATGTCGTGGGTATCAGGAACTACGAGGGACTTTCGGTTTCACAACACTCAAACCCCGAAACAATATTTGTGGATCACACAAACATTTATATCGGTACGGGAATCGAACCCACGGCCTCGCTTCGCAGCCAGCTGCTCGTCCGCTGCGCCACGGAGGCTGTCAATTTATAAAAAGCGTACTCATTTTACTTGAAAAAAAATCTATTACCTTTTTTATTTATCATGTAATAAATACAAATAACAGTCACACATATAGTTCTGACCCCACACAAGGTTAACTTATGTCGTGGGTATCAGGAACTACGAGGGACTTTCAGTCTCATAACAGCCAGACCCCGAAACAATATTTGTGGATCACACAAACACTTGTCTCGGTGCGGGGATCGAACCAGCGGCCTCTCGCTTCACAGCCGGCTACTCGCCCGCTGCGCCACGGACGCTGTTATGATCACAATGACCACTGTTTTGTCTGATTTCTATAAATTAAAATATTTTAAATAACACAATAACAACAAATTTATTTGTACTTGTATTTCTCAAAAGAATATATTAATAATAAATAATTAATTATAAATTGCAATCTTGTCTGTTCTTTTCATCGTGCTGTGCAATATTTTATTCATAAAATTAAAATTCATGCCACAAATAAGAACTCTTGCTTTATAAGGAAACACGGTAGAATATAAACCACATCAATCTGCATCAGACACCTTGCAGAATATTTATCGGGAAGGTTGACATTTCTCTGAGTTGCATTGAATAAATATTATAAGCCCACTAAATTTTGCATGTAGCTTTAAGTATGGTCATGGTATGGTAGGCATTACAAGAGACGGGGGATATTTTCGGCCTGCCAAATTTTATTGACTTAATCAAAGCAGCCACCTAACGTCACATATTATACACACACACATATTTTGATATCAACTGCTTTTAAAACCGTTTTATAAGAGTAGTAGAGTCACGCTATGTACAGTTTTGTCTACAGCGTGAATGGGCCGGCTAGTTCGTATCGTTACCACTGTCTCACAAAAAAACCGACGTACAGTAACTGCTTGCTGCTGATTTTTGTACGATGGGTGAGATATTCGGAGGCTCAAAACCCCTCCCTGTCCCAATCCCTTAATTGTCCCTTCCCTTTGAGGTCGGTAACGCGCCTATGATTCGTCTTGTATTGTAGACGTACATAGCTGGTGGAGATCACTATCTACCAGGTGACCCACTTGCTCGTTTGGTGGTTTATGCTATAAAAAAATGTATGTATGAAATCACCAATTTAGCTACTTTTGCTTTCAATCTTATCACCTCTATAGTTTGGTAGAGCTTAAAATTTCCTCAGCCCATAACAGACTAGTGTGGAAACTTCAGAATTTTCATAAGCTATTCAGAAACACAACCGGCTCTACATTTTGATTACGTGCCGCAAGCTAGACGCGTAAGTTTCATGCTTTGTTATTTATTTAACACCCTTCTTAATTAGTGGTAGGTAGAGGCTTGGCCGTGCCCCTGGCATTGCCGATGTCCATGAGCGGCGGTGACCGCTTACCATCAGGCCGGCTGCTTGCTCGTTTACCTATGTAGGCAATAAAAAAAATAAAAGACTTTCAGGTTATTTAGAACAGGAACATAAATGCTGGTGGTAGGATAATCATATACGCCCGGTTAGCGATCACCGTACGCATGGTGTTAAAACTTGCTATAGTAACCCACACATCTCGTGTGGATTGGGTTCAGAATCAGCAAGAATATTCGGTTCTCCCAAAGGGCTTGCGACATGACTTAATGCTTGGTTGGGGCGGGTATAGGGGTACATCCTTGTATCTCTGTGCATGAATTGTTCATCCGCCTATCCTGTGGCAGGCCCCTCGATTTGCTTCTTCCGTCTTCAGAGTATGAAGAAGCATTTATATAGGTCAGCAAGATTATGATGATCACCGATAAACTTATTGTTTGGAGGTGGTCGCTGGATTTTTTTGGATTGCACTGCGCTTACTATCAAGTGTAATGCAGTCCGTTTTTTATGCTCGGATAAAAAAAGACATAAAAATAGACATTGGGACATAATAGCCCGTGACCAACAATACAAGAAGAGAGATAAAAAGAAGAAAGATAAGATATAAGAGTATAAACTGACAACTAAAATGAGCAACATCTAAACACAATTTTATTTCAAAGGTACTTTAACAAATTAATCTATTCTTAGAATTTAATTTTAAATGAACAAACACCGTGATCAAATAATAACATCTTATTAATTGATAACGGTATTTAGACCGGTGATTATCCGGTTGAAAATGGTAAAAATAGAAACAAATTTATAGTAGAATCAAACCCGTTGTAAAAGGAAGAGAATACAACAAAATTGATAGGAAAAATAAATTAACGGCGATCTGAGGTCGGGAAGTGGGAAGGGGGGGGGGGGGGGGGCTTTTAAGGGTAAAAAACGGTTTATCTCGATTTCCGGAAAAACTACAAGTCCTATGGAAAAAAATTAAATCGCAAAGTTGTAGGTAATAAAAAGATCTACAACTTTTGTATACACACTTTCTTCACATAACCTCAAAGTATATGTGAAAAATACAAATAACCAAGTTTTTTGTTTTTATTTCTATCTATTATAATAAATAATTTTTTCCACGAAATTTGGTGAAAACTTACCTTTTTGTATCCCAAATACACTGTAATTTTTTTGATTTAAAATATTTATTTTTGCACCTTATTTTGACTTAATATCGAAAAAGCAGCCTAATTTTCAAACGAAAATTCTCACGTCAAAATATGAGCTTTTTTAAAAAAGTCTGTTGGCTTCTTGTTCATTGAATTCTCTACTTTCTGATGGTGTAAAATAATATATACATTACTATGGTAAATGTGCTCAGAAAATGTAAAGTTATAAGTTAATATTTAATAAGACATATCTACAATATTTTGAGTAAGTTGTAGAATCTTCTTTAAATTATATGCGTAGATGCCTCTTTATTGTTATTTAATTATAACTTTATATAATATGAGTGATCTACGGAAAATTTTAGCCCATCATAAAGAAGTGGGGAAGGGGCTAGGTGGGTCTGGGACTTACTACCTGTTATTTAGTAGTTCGTTTCTTTGCATTTTCTGAGCACATTTGCCATAGTAATGTATATATTTTTTTAGACCATCAGAAAGTAGAGAATTCAATGAACAAGAAACCAACAGACTTTTTTAAAAAAGCTCATATTTTGACGTGAGAATTTTCGTTTGAAAATTAGGCTGCTTTTTCGATATTAAGTCAAAATAAGGTGCAAAAATAAATATTTTAAATCAAAAAAATTACAGTGTATTTGGGATACAAAAAGGTAAGTTTTCACTAAATTTCGTGAAAAAAAATAATTTATTATAATAGATAAAAATAAAAACAAAAAACTTGGTTATTTTAATTTTTCACATATATTTTGGGGTTATGTGAAGAGAGTGTGTATACAAAAGTTGTAGATCTTTTTATTACCTACAACTTTGCGATTTAACTTTTTTCCATAGGACTTGTAGTTTTTCCGGAAATCGAGATAAACCGTTTTTTACCCTTAAAAGCCCCCCCCCTTCCCACTTCCCGACCTCAGATCGCCGTTAATTTATTTTTCCTATCAATTTTGTTGTATTCTCTTCCTTTTACAATGGGTTTGATTCTACTATAATTTAACTATGTTTCAAATTGGAAAATCACCGGTCTAATTAGGGAGATAAATTACAACGGTACTTAATAAAGAACTCAATTTAATATTCCATTAAAGTAAATAGTAAATAAATTATTATCTAAAGCTTTAATACAAAATGTTTATTACTTTGTCGAATAATGTCTAATTTATTATTCAAGTTAAATTGAACGCAGTACGGGCTTATATTTAAGACAAGAGTTAGAGTTGTACAAGGTCGTAGGTCCCTCGTATGCGAGAGGCCGTCGAGGTTGATATCGCCACTTTGTCTATTTCTGCCACCAAACAACAATAAGAACTGTTGTGTTCGGGTTTAAAGGATACTGAAGCCAGTGGAAATAACTGGGCATTATGAGACTTAACATCTTATGTCTCGGGGTGACGAGCGCAGTTCAGTGCCATGCAGTGCTTTGTAATTCAAAGTTCTGTGTAGTGTTGCTCCTAGGCGAGCGCCTTGCTCGTCTCGTAATTCAATAAAAAAAAAAAGAAATTGATTAGTTTGAAGGTTACAAACCTAGTTCTGAAACTTTATTCAGTTTGTATTAATAACAATTCTAGAATCTAATGATATATTCACGCTTAGTTACACAAAACACGTTTAATTTGTATTAATACCCTAATCTACCAGACTTAAATATATTTTAGTGCTAAGCTGTAACCAGCTTAGACTATTCCGTATTTTTATAGCAGAGGCCGGCAAACGAGCAAGTGGGTCATTTGATGGTAAGTGATCTCCACCGCCCATGTACGCCTACAATACTAGAACAATCATAGGCGCGTTGCCGACCTTAAAGGGAAGGTATAATTAAGGGATTGGGAAGGGGAAGGGAATTCGGGCGTCCGAATATCTCATACTACGAAACGTAACAGAAATCTTTTACATTAGTTTTCTGTGAGACAATGGTAAAAACCCATGATTCTTCTGGTATTGATGGGGTAAATGGCCGGTGGAGAACACTTACCATCAGATGACCCACTTGCTCGTTTGACGGTATATGCTTTAAAAAAAACTGTGGTTTTTGTTAATTATTATAGTTATTTTTTAATGTGATATGAGTGAAATATGGCCTGTTATATTTTTTTTTATTTTATTGTGATTGTCGGACTTGGGAATTCATTACCTCACGGTTCTCATCCGTACGCTGCTACTACATCAATGAGACAATTTACCATCAAAAATCGATCGCCAACTCGAGACTAACTAACTAACAAGAGCCTACATAATAATTATTGCCCACAAACGATCAGAAACTTTACCGAGACTTATACACAATTCTTGACACAAAACTTTCACACGCAGAGCAAAAGTCACAAAAGTGTTCGATAACTAGTAACGACACAAAGTTATACCTAAACCCTTGTGGGTTAAGGGAAACATTAGTTACCCCCAAATTAGAGGGTGTAAGTAGTTATTAATGACGCTCCGTATTAACTCGAGTTCATTTGTGTCGATTAATTCGACGCACAAAGAACGCATTGGTTTTCGTACATTCATTTGTGTGAAACAATTTACAAGATGGTAGGTCCCTCGTATGCGAGAGGCCGTTTGGGTTGGTGCCACCGCTTTTTCTATATTTGCCGCCAAACAACAGTGTATAAGCACTGTTGGTTTCGGTTTGAAGGGCGTTGAAACCAGTGAATTACTTGGCATTTTGAGACTTAACATCTTATGTCTCGGGGTGACGAGCGCAGTTGAGTGTCATGCAGTGCTTTGTAATTCAAAGTTCTGTGTAGTGTTGCTTTTGTTTATGGGCAGGCGTTTACCGTCAGCCGAGCGACTTGCTCGTCTCGTCGTACAATTAAATAATAAAAAAAGTTGTGCAGATATGGCGATACGTTTGCCCCTATCACATCATGGGTCGAAAATAAGCTCGACGAAATAAGGGTGTTCTGGTTACACATTTGCCTACCCCTTTGAGGATTACAGTCGTGAGTGCGTTGGCATGTATATTCATTTAATACCTGAATATACTCCATTCATAAATTACTTCATAAACCAACAAAATTTCTGTTTTGCTTAGCGGATAAGTTAATAATCCCCAGCGAGCGAGTTCAAACGCCATTTTCTACCCCAATAAAACGTTTTACCCCAATAGACTTAGTATAGGCAATTTATCTCGAGATATTTGTAGTTTAAAGGCTAAAGTGCCGCATGAAACTTTTGAATTATGAGATGTAGATGAATATTTAAATATAAACTTGATCTTAATAACAATTCGAATAGTATAATATTGTTTAAGTGTCTTGAAAATACAAGAATAATTGGACATAGTTAAGCAAAAAGCAACCAACCCACAGCAAGGTCAAATAGAGATACTGATTTTGTTTTGCCAAATTAATTAATTTAAATAGATTTTAATATCGTATTTATTTGTAAAATCGTGCATGGAATATACTTCGTGCCCGATTTTCCAAAAACCTACGAGATACAATTAGTTTAAATTATTGAATATAGTAAAACAAAATCAGTATCTCCATATTACCTTGCTGTGGGTTGGTTCCTGTTTGCGTAAGTAGGTCCAATGGGAGAATCATTCTTTGTATACACTCAAATGACAGGACAAACAGTGTCTGGTATCGACCAGCTCCCCTTAGAAAGCAAAAAATTCGAAAATCGAAACATTCCATCGTGTCATCTCAGACTTTATACGCTCGAATGACAAGACAGTGGGCTTATTGCGATACTTGCCCAATTATATTCCAAAAATACAAATACGAAACGTTAAGTCGCGTCGTCTTATTCTGACTCTATTTATATCGGAAAACGTCACACGTCGGTCTCTCGACCAATCACAAACGTCACGAACGTGCGTATCGTGCTCTTACGTCATATCTAACCTGACCTGTCATTCGAGAAATATGTATGAAATAACTATGCTTCTAATCCAACTATTACGGGGGCTCTACATACTTGTGGTTGTGAATACAGATTGACAGGTTTCGAAGCACTCTCATTAGGGTCAAATTGGTGAACGATTTTG
The DNA here is from genome assembly GCA_949126905.1 of Amorpha juglandis. Classification (NCBI taxonomy): domain Eukaryota; kingdom Metazoa; phylum Arthropoda; class Insecta; order Lepidoptera; family Sphingidae; genus Amorpha; species Amorpha juglandis. Next base: position 14,525,767 of record OX421381.1, on the reverse strand, counting down.
CCTGACGGTAATTTTCACGCCTACCCGTAGGCATTAAAAGTATTTAGCTGTCTTGAAGTGCCGAGATATGCATGCCCGTATGTCGGTGTAAGGCTATGTTCGGGCTGGCGAATGAGAAGTCCAGGGTTCGTGAAGTGACGATTTATTGACGAACTTTTGTTACGAGAGGGTTACAGAGACTGACTTAATTACTACATCGCTTGCTTATATCTACATGTTATTGACATTCATTTTCACGTGACTATGCGAATAGAAAGTTCACTAATCTGATCTACATTGTTAAAATATGACAGAATGCTAAGCTGATGCAATTGTATGAGCTATGAGTAATCGGGGTAGGTAAAAAATATAAAAGATATAAGATATATAAAAGATAAAATAAAAATAATTAATCATAACATATACGATCCTAACATAATCCGATTATATATTATTTTCTAATATATAAAAAAATAAAGGAAAAAAAAATACATCACATCAAAAAACACTATAATTATATCCCGTTTTTGGTGAAGGTTAAAAACAGGTGCGTTCAGTAAAACGAAATATACATTTAATCAGCGCGTGATCACAATACAAATTTGCAAATTAGCCACCTGTAAAACAATGAAATGTTTGTACATCGCATATTTTAATATAAATTATTTAAATTAACCATATTGTACATGTTTTATCACGAAGGTTTTGTTCGCAGTATTTTTCTTGTAATGTAATTTTTGAGTGGTAGAGCCACGGTGTAGACAGTTTTGGCTCATCTCCGTTCCAGCATATGATAGGAAGCTAATCCATCGCACCCACAGCGGGCACAATTTAATCTTCAAGAAGTTAGAACTGTATACTCTGGGGTTAGTTTTAAACCTGTAATTTCCGTCTCAACAACTAGTCTTTCGACAGTCCTTCTCATTTTTATAAAACATTATCCAACTCAGACCAAAAAGATAAATATTTATTTCAAATCCACTCCAACTTCTTTTCACTTTTTCCCTTCATTACACTCATCAATTTCTTATATAAATATTTGAACGTCTTTCGGTTATTTCAATTTATACATTAACATAAAAACTCATCCAACATTCATTATTATTTCAGCGGTGGCTTTCCTTATTTGCTCATAAGAAAAACCTTTGTTTCATAAAGAAATATTGCGTTTTCATTCAGTTTTTCTAGTATTTCTTAGTAGTAGAAAGAAAGAAATACCACTTAATATTTTGAAGTCAAATAAATTAGAATAACAGTGTTATTACAGCCTCCATGACGCAGTGGGTAAGTGGGTAGGTAATTAAACCCTGCCTATCCTTGTAACACAGTCGTGAACTTATGTGTGATCTATTGGAGGGTATACTTTTCAGATTTTCTCTCTGTACAATATATTAAGTTTCTTAGTATTCAAACTTATTTCATTGCAGCCAATCGATATTCATGAATACTTATTAAATGCAATATGTCTCAAAAGTTCGAATTTACTTTATAGAAAACAGTATAAAATGTTAGAAACGAACTTCAAAATTGCAAAATTTAAACAATAACATTTGATTGATTTGTACTAAAATTAACAATAAATACTTTTAGGACCTTTAAATTCAAATTGATTGAAATTAATTTATTAAGGTGTGATCGAATAAATACACAAGTCGCTAGCGTTAATTAGTCGATTATGCTACGACTAACTACGACGTAGCGATGCGGCGTGGCCATATCGCGTAGCAATACGGCGTAGCGCAATGGCGTAGCGCTACGTAGTAGAGGCTAAGGCTTGATTGCTACGTAACTGACTGAACCATGGCAGGCAGTTGATATTATTAACTAAATAAATATCACCCAATCACAGTTGTGACACAACACACATTGTGTTGGCCCCACAGTAATATACGTTTAACTATTTTGCGTCATTGGAATCAGGAATTATGAAATATTTTCCGTCGCAGTACCAAGACCAGAAAAAATATTTATACATACAAACATTTTTTTCAAACGGGAATCGAACCCAATGTCTCTCATTTTCCGTCAGCTGTTCGCCTTGCGTGCTACGAAGGCTGCCTCATTTTGAACCATAATCTGAGAAAATCAATCAAACGCATGTGAAGCAGCATTGCTATTCTATATACACTTTTATTCATACGTATAATTTATAGTAAAAAGTATACGTGTATGTTTTTAATATATGCAAATTACAATAGCATACATGCTATAACATCATTTAAATAATAACTTGTAAGTACTTTAACACCTAATAAAATTAATCTTTCCATTGTCAACTCATACTGTTTGAAAGTATGAGTATCAAACTGAAAGTAACGAGTAGATACAAATATACGCACTCACGCGTATAATCCCTGAAAGGGTAGGCAGAGGTTACTAGTACATTTTACCGAGCGTATATTCATCCCATGATGTGATAGGGGGGAAATCTATCACCATACCAGGCACAATTACTGATGCTGAGAATTTCGTGATAGAAAAACCCAATATCACTTTACCCGACCCGGGATCGAACCCGAGACTTTCAGCAGTCATACCGCGTGCACAAAACAACTGCGCCATTTAGGAAGTCGAGTAGATATTGAATTCTATTTTATTTCACATAATATTACTTACAATAAAGCTAAGTTATTACAAATTTCTTCAATGTCAATTTCATGCTGTCATTTCGTTTGACACACAAGCGGATATGTTCAATAAAAGCTCCATTTTATCCCACAATTTGCTGGCGAGCTTTATCTCTCAGCTTTCGTGGGATAGCGGATGTCCAACTACTTTTTATTGGTCAATAAATTGGGTTTCATATAAGTCCTCTAAGACTGCCTTTACTATTTGATGATAGGGAACGGTGATCCTTGAGAAAACTTTACTAAATCGCAGAATTTTTGGGAGAAAAAAACTGTTAGTCACAGACAAAAAATAGGATTTTTTATTGGCCTGATGGTAAGTATAACGCCTATCTATCAACTTCTACTTGGCGGCAGATATAGTCAAAGCGGTGATACTCTTCCAGATGGATTCTCACATAGAAGGATACTACCACTTATAATACTACATATTTACATACAATAGTGTACTCATATTATAAATTACTTATTATTTATTTTAGCCTTAATAGGCCCGCCCACCTCTGACGAAGAGACTACACTTCTTTCATACATCCTAATCTTAGGTAGCATTCTGGCAATCCTTCTTAAAGGCATTCAGGTCATCCCGCCATTTCTTCCTGGGCCTAGGCAACTTTTTACCTTTTATAGCAGCCACTCTGTCTTTCATGCCCACATATTGCTGGGCACGTGGAAAAAGAGAAAAGTATTGAGAATTACAACAAAAAATATCTGTATTCTACACAGTTTTTAACAAAAAATCTTTGCATCTTGGCAAACGTAGTGTAAAGCAACCCTGGCCAAATGGAACGATGACCTGCGAAAAAGGGGCAGCGGCTCGCTTAATTATTTCGTTTGACTAATGGCCAAATCAGTGTCCGAATTTTTTATAAATTTCATTTCTGTATTCAGTAAGAACCAAATTCAAACGTTGAAGACTGAATGCCAATGGTCGCACTAAGCGTCGGATACCTCCCTAAGTAATTACATACTATAATAGTGATGCGTTAGCGTAGTCCATGTCAAGTAACTAATTCAATTATTCATTCTATAAATCGTGCACCATTGGAAAGAGCTACGCCAGAGTTTCTCGCCCGTTTTTTCCTACCGAAACAGCATTCTGAGAAGAAATGGTACAAATGAAGAAGTAGCTGAATGAAGAAGTCATAATCCTGTATTGTTAGTATCGAAATTATATGCAGCACATCCTGAGTGTATCTGCCGTTAGAAGAGAGGTGCTTACACCCTCTCATAACTACGATTAAGTAAGGTCTTCCGCCGAAAAAAACGTGGGCGTCTCGGGACACTCGACAGAAGTGATATCTTAAACTTACGTTACCACTGTCTCACAGAAAACCGACGTAAAGTAGCGCCTTGTTGTGTTTCGTACGGTGAGTGAGATATCCGGAGACTCAAATCCCCCTCCCCTTACCAATCCCTAATTATCCCTTCCCTTTAAGATCGGCAACGCGCCCATGATTGATATTGTGGGCATACATAGGCCATGGTGATCACGTACCATCAGGTGACCCACTTGTTCGTTTGCCGGCCTATGCTATTAAAAAAGAAACAATAATGTACTAGATGTTCAAAACAACTCATAAGAAAAGTCCATTAGTAAATTATAATTCCGTAAAAGTCGCTTTAATATTTAATCGCGGAAAATTCCTACACAATTCCTGTGACCGAAAATCTACATTATTTTTCCTCCACCCACCTTTGAAAAGTCTTCAAAGAACATTTAAAAGTCAGGCTAATTTAAAAGTCTGTTTAAGAATTTTAGTTAGTTTAAGAATTTCGAAGGTATATAAAGTCTATCAACCCACATAAGACTCACAGTGCAGACTAAGGCTTAACCACTGTCACTAGTGGAGAAGGGCCGTACTCAACAATGGGAAAATATATAATACAGGGCTGGTTAATAATAGAATTATCAATTTTGCTATGAAGCTGATGAGGTTATGATGATCAATCAGGATTTGTAAGTTTTTAATTTCCAAGACATGTGACTTGCTTGATATTGCAACTTAAGCCTTATATGGATACAAATAGTAATAATAAATATATACACCCAACAGTCACAGATAGACTTGACCCCACGCTAGGTAAACCCTGTATCGTGAGTAACAGGAACTACGAGGGACTTAAGGTCCCACAACACTGACCCAGATAGGCTGTCCCTTTTAAATCATAGATTAGAATAAACTTAGCAAACCGGAAATGTACTAGTTACATTTCTGCCTATTCCTTCGGGTATACATTTAAATGCGTATATCTCAAAAAACTTACAGTCATGGGCGTATTATTGTTGTGGTATTAATGCGTCATTATCAACTGAAGCGCTTGTCAGAAGAAATAGTTCACGGTATTGTACAAATTTTGAAACATGTACTTAAAAATACATTCACACTAGTATTTCATAAGTAAGAAAAAATGGACCCTCAAAAACAACATTTAAATAAACCACTGCTTGTTTTTACTTCATTTTAAACTGCTATTACTAACCTCAAACGTACTATTTTATATAAATATAAACGTACTGTTCTCCGCAACAACCTTACCTTAACGGAATAGTCAATTATGGAGCAAGATTCCTGAGGGCCGTCGTAAACAGAGGGCCACTAACGATGTTGTTAAGAAACACGTAAGGGCCACTCTTATTGCATTATTCAGGGAGGGCCATTTGAGAGGGACTGATGCTTGCCCGATATTAGACGTACAGATGTTTGGTCACATTAGCTGAAGATTTTTGAATGTCTTCTGTGGTTTTTTTTATAGCAGAGGTGATACGTGCAAGCGGGTCACTTGATGGTAAGTCATCTCCACCGCCTACAAGCATTCATCCGCAATTACATAAATATAACTTAAACAATAATTATGGATGTGTTGTCGAGCTTACAAGAAAGGGATAATTACGGAATTTGGAAAGAGACGGGGATTTGGGCCTCCGGATATCTCACTCGCCGAATGAAACGCAAGAGTAAGCTGCTACTTCACGTCGAGACAATGGTAAACTCGGTCGAACTGGTCCATTCATGTTGTACACAAATCCGTCTACAGTGTGGCTCAACCGCTTATAAAATTTGAGAGTTTTGAGTTTTTTCGATAAAAAAATTGCACCAGCTGGCTGGCATTGGAATAAATAAAGGATTCAAGAAATGGCAAGCCATAAAATTTCTGTATTCTGTGACACAATGACACTGACCCGGTCGAGCCGTATTTTACGTTGGAGAGAACTGTATACTACGGTGGCTCTACTTCTTGTAATAATACTAAACTATGACTTTAATAGCATTTACCCCCTATAAAATAGCTTGAAGATACCAAAGTCAAGCACTAATTCTCCCACAGGCTCATTAGTCGGTGAAGTGGGTTGAATGCGAGCGTGATGAAAGAATTCCCATTCATCAGCAGAGTCTTTCAATTCAAGTGTTCCACTAGAAACTGGCAACTATAATTGTATCAAAATCAAAATCAAAATCTTTATTAATAATGTAGGCTAACAAAGCGCTTATGACAGGTCAAGTACAGAAAAATTGTCATTAAAAAGACTAACTTAGAATTAAATTAAATTAAGGGAACTTTGGATTAACCGCCGCGCTAAAGGCTGGCAGGAAAAGGCACACCAACAAGCATGGGAAAAGGGAGGGCATCCTTAAGTGTAGGGATTCACGGACTAGGATATGGAAATCGGGATAGGGCAAGACGGAGTAGGGTAAGTTTACAAAAAAAATCTGTAAGGGTTTAAAAGGTAAGGAGATGTGTCGTGGACCTTACTGGCAGGAATATCCCTAGCCTAGCTAACCTACCAATACCTATACATACGCACTCACCCGTACTCCCTCATTTCACCTAGCTTATTTCCCTCCCATGATGTGACAGGGCCATACCACTTTTACCCGGTCCTGGAATAGAACCGGAGACAGCAGTCCTACAACTGCGCGACTGAGATAGTCCGTTTTTAATTCTAAGCTCAAAATATACCTTATTAGACTGGTGATTATCCGGTTGAAAATGATAAAAATAGAAACAAATTTATAGTAGAATCAAACCCATTGTAAAAGGAAGAGAATACAACAAAATTGATAGGAAAAATAAATTAACGGCGATCTGAGGTCGGGAAGTGGGAAGGGGGGGGCTTTTAAGGGTAAAAAACGGTTTATCTCGATTTCCGGAAAAACTACAAGTCCTATGGAAAAAATTTAAATCGCAAAGTTGTAGGTAATAAAAAGATCTACAACTTTTGTATACACACTCTCTTCACATAACCTCAAAATATATGTGAAAAATTCAAATAACCAAGTTTTTTGTTTTTATTTTTATCTATTATAATAAATCATTTTTTTTCACGAAATTTCGTGAAAACTTACCTTTTTATATCCCAAATACACTGTAATTTTTTTGATCTAAAATATTCATTGTTTCACCTTATTTTGACTTAATATCGAAAAAGCAGCCTAATTTTCAAACGAAAAATCTCACGTCAAAATATCAGCTTTTTTAAAAAAGTCTGTTGGTTTCTTGTTCATTGAATTCTCTACTTTCTGATGGTGTAAAAAAATATATACATTACTATGGTAAATGTGCTCAGAAAATGTAAAGTTATAAGTTAATATTTAATAAGACATATCTACAATATTTTGGGAAAGTTGTAGAATCTTCTTTAAATTATATGCGTAGATGCCTCTTTATTGTTATTTTAATATAACTTATATACCTGAGTGATCTACGGAAAATTTTAGCCCATCATAAAGAAGTGGGGAAGGGGCTAGGTGGGTCTGGGCCTTACTACTTGTTATTTAGTAGTTCGTTTCTTTGCATTTTCTGAGCACATTTACCATAGTAATGTATATATTTTTTTACACCATCAGAAAGTAGAGAATTCAATGAACAAGAAACCAACAGACTTTTTTAAAAAAGCTGATATTTTGACGTGAGATTTTTCGTTTGAAAATTAGGCTGCTTTTTCGATATTAAGTCAAAATAAGGTGAAACAATGAATATTTTAGATCAAAAAAATTACAGTGTATTTGGGATATAAAAAGGTAAGTTTTCACGAAATTTCGTGAAAAAAAATTATGTTTTCTAAAAGATAAAAATAAAAAACTAAAAACTTGGTTTTTTAAATTTTTAACATAAATTTGAAAAAAGTATGTATACAAAAGTTGTAGATCTTTTTATTACCTACAACTTTGCGATTTAACTTTTTTCCATAGGACTTTTAGTTTTTCCGGAAATCGAGATAAACCGTTTTTTACCCTTAAAAGCCCCCCCCTTCCCACTTCCCGACCTCAGATCGCCGTTAATTTATTTTTCCTATCAATTTTGTTGTATTCTCTTCCTTTTACAATGGGTTTAATTCTACTATAATTTATTTATGTTTCAAAATGGATAATCACCGGCCTATATAGACAACTAGCAATTTATGAATGAGTATATTTGGGCTTCCTATGAATATATATACGATTGTTTCTCAACTAGGTTGTTACCACTGTCCCAGAAGGTCGATGTAAAGTGGCAGCTTGCTGTTGCGTTTTGTACAGTGAGTGAAATATCCGGAGGCTCAAATCCCCTCCCTTCTACGCATCCTTGAATCCTCAGGTATTGTGGACGTTCGTGAACGGTGGAGATCACTTACCATCAGATGACTGACTTGCTCGTTTACTGTGCTCTGCCATAAAAAAAAATCTGCGAATGGAATAGAAAAATGAAATATGTATTCATGCAACGTTAACAAATTTAATATTGCAAAATTGTTGTTTCAACCCATGTAGCGAAATAATAAAATTGTCTGAGTGCTATAAAGTATTTTTTCTATCCTGGCACGGCAAAGTGATAAGTAATCTGATGTTTAGTACAGTGCAGTCCAAAAATAACGTCGACTGTCAAAAAACATTGCTTCCCTGGACTATCGGCTTAATTATGCGGCCTGAGGTCACAGGATATATACTGGCTGAATTCGGAACGGTACGGTGGTTACTATCCAGTCAGGTACGAAAATGTTTTTTTTTATGGTATAGGGCGCAACTAAGCAAGTGAGTCACCTAATGATAAGCAATCACCACTGCCCATAGAGACACCTATAACACCAGAGGAATCATCGGTGCGTTACCTGCCTTTGAGGAAAGAGAAGGTTATTTTCTTAGAGGTACCTAAGTCGTATCTGTCTGGAAATACCGCAGGTGAAAGCAGATTCCACAAAGGCGCTGTACGGGGAAGAAAACTCCGAGTAAAGCACCCTGTTGTGAAATGCCATCCATCCAGATGAAAAGAAACCAATCCCAACTTTTAGCGCGTTGTGCGGTGATCAAACCTGGCATCTGGTATTATTCCTAACAATTCCTCAGAACACTCACCATAGTATAATCGATATAAGATACAAAAAGATGCAACATCTCTTCGTAGAGCCAGTGAGTGAAGTCGATCGGAAAAAACTCGACAATCGACGGTTCGAGCCGCACGACGTTGGATGCGGTCAAGTGGAAGGAGTTGGTATTGGGATGCACCCGCCCACAAATGAGAACAGTACGCTATATGAGACCTGTGCCTTACAGAGAGAAGGCGATGGGCCGGCGAGAAATACCGTGATGAGGTATACTCCAACTAATATTATGTAATGCGATACTATTAGAAAATTTACAGATACTTTTTTATATTTCATTGAATAGCGAGACGAGCAAGGCGTTCGTCTGATGGTAAGCGTCACGCCTGCCCATAAACAGAAGCAACACCACACAGAACTTTAAATTACAAAACACTGCATGGCACTAAACTGCTCCGAGACATGAGATGTTAAGTCTCATAATGACCAGTAATTTCACTGGCCTCAATGTCCTTCAAACCGAAACACAACAGTAAACACAACAGATTTATTATGGTTTGCTAGAAGCATAGCCTTTATTTAAATTGAAAGGATATTTATCATGATAGTCTGTCATGAAATCTTTAATTCTCAGTGATAGAGTTAAGTTCAAGTAATTTATGTCCCATGATTTGTTGTTTCTATAAAATGCCTGGCAAATCACCGTCGTCATTGTTGTAACATCAATTAAAAAATATTGACCATCTCGAATTCGTTTTAATATTTATTCTGTCACTTAGGTGATGATAATTTTAACCTATAAGAAATATAGAACAAAATAACACGATATCGAAAGCAGATCCTATAATTTGAAACACAATAAAAACTCATAAAAAACAAGACTGAAAGTGTCAAGCCCGTCAATTTTCCAGCAAAAAATCTCTCAGGAAAATTGCACAGTGGAACGAAAACCAACCTTTGTGCCGGCCAAAGTGCGCGGAACAATTAGTTCGCCACTTTTCCTATAATTAATTTTTAATTGCTGCCAACCCGGCCCATACTTTGTTCATTGTCAAACAAGTTCCAGTGGGTAGACAACAATTGAAACTGACAAACACATTTGAATTGAAGGTACTTTTAAATAAGGGGTTAGTAATTGATTGCCTTATAAATTTTAATGATTTGTTTGGAAGTTGGTTAGTGAACTGCAAAAATGTTTTTTTTTTATTTATTGCATTCTTTTATGCAACTAGATGACGAGATGAGCATGTTGCATACCAGATGGTAGGGGTCACGTGATTTTTTAATTATTATCGGTATTTATATGATCGGTGAATAATTTTATTTTATTATTTTTATCGGTGTGTAAGGATCGTAGCAGGTGGAAGTCCGTTGTCTCTACCTTCCCCTATGGAAAACAGGCGTGAATCTATGTATATATTTATCAGTGTTCACCAGAATCAGACGACTGCAAAAACTGCTTAACAACTGTACGGAAAAAGGTCACGCGTCACGATACCCTGTTGAATAGGAAACTTCAAACAAACCTATGCAATTTTTTAAAAAGCTGACAAGTCGCTGACGTCGTGTGTCGCGGTCTCATGTTTATGAGTGGTAGAGTCACGCTGTAGACAGTTTTGTCTACAACATGAATGGGCTAGCTCGACCGGGTCGTTACCACTGTCTTACAGAAAATCGACGTAAAGTAGCGGCTTGCTGCTGCGTTTCGTATGATGAGTGAGATATCCGGAAGCCCAAATCCCCTCCCCTTCCCAATCCCTAATTATCCCTTTCCTTTAAGGTCGGCAACGCGCCCATGATTCTTCTGGTGGCAGGCGTACATGGGCGGTGGAGATCACTTACCATCAGGTGACCCACTTGCTCGTTTGCCGGCCTGTGCTATATAAAAAAAAATGTCTAAGTCGCGCACCTCAAAACAGCCCTTACAGTGCGACAGAAATTATTGATGACACTTATTCCCAGACTCCTTTGTTCGCAACATTAGGTATTATTACACCTGACACATTTATAAAGGTCTCACACAGACGTGAGATAAGCATATTGCCATCTGTTTATTGTTGTATTCGTAGAACGTACGCCGGTTATAAATATATACATTTATCTTGCTGCTTTGCGTGCTTTATTATATGTATTTTGTGAAACAAACGAAATATTTTATAGGGAACGGCGAAGTTTTTTTTAATTATTTGATTGAATGACGAGACGAGAAAGGCGCTCGCCTGATGATAAGCGCCATGCCTGCCCATAAACAGAAGCAACACCACACAAAACTTTGAATTACAAAGCACTGCTTGGCAATGAACTGTGCTCTTCACCCCAAGACATAAGATGTTAAGTCTCATAATGCTCAGTAACTTCACTGGCTTTAGTGTCCTTCAAACCGAAACACAACAGTGCTTACACACTGTTGCTTGGCGGCAGAAATAGACAAAGCGGTGGTACCAACCCATACGGCCTCTCACATACGAGGGACCTACCACCTTGTGCCTTGTGTGCAGGCTCAGTTATGTTTATGTCTTAGGGTGATGAGCGTAAAGCAGTGCCATGCAGTACTTTGTAATTCAGTGCATGGTGTTGTTCTATTTATATTCAGGCATGCCGCTTATGAACAGACGCGCTTCTTGCTTGTCTCGTCATTCATGCGAAGAAGCAGTTAGTCAGGCCGACATGATCTTGCCAACCTATAATAGACACGTCGTCTGTCGGTATCGTATTTTTGGATTGCGCTACACTTACCATCTGGTATGGCGTAGTCACACCGAGCTACGATAAAAAAAATAATCGCCACTAACAACTTATCATCAGCCTTTAACAACCCCTACAAAACTTTCCTACATATTGGCATGCGTCCAAAGGATTTCCATAATGGATAGAATAACCACTCATATTCTCACTAGATATTATATTCCTTTACATTATTTCAAACGCTGTGTGTATACTGATAGGTGGATACTTTAAACGTATGACTGAATGGATAGCGACCACCGTACACATGGTGTTAAAATCTGCCATAGTGGCCCTCACACCTTGTGTGGGTCTCATTTCGGCCAGTGTATTTTCGGCTCTCCTCAGGGGCTTGCGACATAACTTTATCGTTGGTTGGGGCGGGTATAAGGATACATCCTTGAATCACTGTGCCTGCATCGAATATCCGCCTGTCCTGTCGTAGGCCCCTCAATTTGCTTCTTTCCTCTTCGGAGCATGAAGAAGCATTTATACAGGCCGGTATGATTCTGGTGACCATTGCTAAACTCATTTTATGTCAGTGGTCGCTAGTTTTTTGAACTGGACTGCACGTATCATCAGGTGCAGTGCACTCACTTTGCCGTGCACGGATATTATTTTTTATCCGTGTTTATAAAATAATGTTGAAAATCCCACAATAGTGGCTGGTACAGACGAAGTGCATTCCGGGGTCAGATATTGTAATTTCAGGCCGGCATAATTCTAGCGGCCATCAAAGGACGCTATATTGTCTCGACGGTATAAATAATAGTATTATTTATTATTCAATAAATCTGTTTTACTGGAACTGTTCGAATCTTTTACCAAACCAAGCAAAAACTATGATTTTTAAACGGGCATTGCTATATAATATCACTATTATAATAATTAGTTTCATAGATATTTAAGTTTTACTAATTATATAACTTAAAATCAATATCGAATCCTACTAATATTATAAATATGAAAGTTTGTTTGTTTAGATGTTTGGATGTTTGTCCGTCAATCACGCTGAAACTACTAAACGGATTTTGATGAAATTTGGTATACAGATAGGGTATGAGCTGACTTGGGTGATAGGCTTTTTATCCCAGAAAAAGCAGAGCCGCGAGCAAAAGCTAGTTTCTATATATTTTTCGTGTAACATTAAGTAACAAAAGAACAACGGATTTTACTCAGAAGTCCGGAAACACTTGATATTCAAGACCCTTCGGTTCGCTCTCAACCCAGTATTGGAACACTATAACTGTGGTCCCTCAGTGTCCTAACTTTACCACAAAATTCGTTTTCGTATTTTTTTGACCTTTAAATAACAAAACAGATCGTACAGACTAAAAATATACACTGATAATAAGTTAAGTCTAATACACCAATCATAAATAAAGTTTGACTGGTAGTGCAACGCTGTAGACAGTTTTGTTTACAGACCACGGATCGCACTTATTTCCGTCTTATGGCGACCTTATCGCCACCACATCCGAGGCAAATCTTGCGTAATTTATCGAATCAAAACTTAAAGAAATATTGGAATTGCCTGACTGATTTGAACCCAGAACCTTATAGTTTCTAAGCCCAAGTATGCTGCTACTAAACCAAAGAGGTTATTCGATCATATTTACGAAATGGATTAACCGTCTAATTTTAATCGTACTAATTTGGCAAGACTTTTACGAGACTACCCCACGCACACACCCGCCACTATAACTCCTGTAAGCCAGGATCGACAGTGTCACGCATATTTCGGCACCGAGAATAGAAGCTCAGCACTCTCTGGAAATGCGAATTGAAAGATAAAAAGGAGTTGGAAATATACATACTTCCCTCTGTAGCAAAAGGGGAGATAAAATAATGAAGAAGGTATTAACTTCAAGTGTAGACATTCACAACTGGAAAAGCACCACGGGAATTATTTACAGGGTCCTATCAGGCGATATGTCCAGTAGTAGGTATGGCAAAAACGCCGGATCGCACGGAATTTCAACAATTTTGGCTGTTACAAAAGGTAAAGGTAACTAATAGATAATAAATACCCCCAATCTCTTTACACCCAACAGTTAGACACATAACCTCATAGTAAGATACGAGTCTTGTGTTATGAATATCAGAAATTACTAGAGTCTTTTGGTCTCACAATGCCCGAAACAAATATATGTTAATCACTAACATTTGTCTTAGTGTAAGAATCGACTCCACAGCCTCTCATTTCATAGCCGGTGACTCACCCGCTGCGCCACGGAGGCTGTCAGTATCAGTTTACTAAAGCCACTTTCATAATAGGGTGGACAGAAAGTTAGATACGGTGTGGCAAGACTGGCAATGTGCCAAAGCTGTGCTTAAGACGCTTAGAAACTAGACGTTTATAGAGTGTTTATAGTTTAATAATAATCTATTATATAACATTCTCGTGTCGGGTGTTTGTGGTTAAACTCCTCCGAAACGGCTTGACCGATTCTCATGAAATTTTGTGTGCATATTGGGTATGTCTGAGAATCGGACAACATATATTTTTCATCCCCCTAAGTGATAAGGGTTGTTCACCCTTAACATTTTTTTTTAAATTTTTGGACAAAATTTTTTGTTTTTATTTTTCTATACTGTGGCATTAAAAAATACATACCACCCTAAATTTTCAACCCTCTACGATCAACCCCTATTTTTTAATAGCCATTTTAGTAATCTTTTATCCCGGAAAAAGCAGATCACGCGGGCGGAGCCGCGAGGGACAGCTAGTAATATATAAAATAGCCATAATTACTCTTTTTTATTTACTAGCCCTGTATTATACATGTCCCACTGCTGGGCACGGGCCTCCTCTACTGAATGAGAGGGGTTAGCCCTTAGTCCACCACGCTGGCCTATTGCGGGTTGGCAGACTTCACATACCTTCGAAAAATCTTATCGAGTTCTCAGGTATGCAGGTTTCCTCATGATGTTTTCTTCACCATTAAAGCAAGCGATAATTAACATTGAATATACACGTAACTTAGAAAAGTCAGAGGTGTATGGTCTTGGGTTGGTTTCGAACCTGCGACTTTCGTCTCGACAGTCCGTACCACTCCCCGCTGAGCTATCGCCGCTTTTTTAATTTCTCAATAGCCTTATTAATTTCAATTAAAACCTTAATTACCTCACCAAGCACTCTCTCATTATAATCACTGATTACAGCCCATTCATAGAACTACGTATAATACATATTACATTAGGTTGATTAGAATCTGTCGTAGTATAAGCATGAATGTCTAATTATAATGTATGCAGTATTATTTAGTCATGCGTCATCCGATACCTGACGATTACATCTGCTAGGAATAAATCTTTCCTAATACATGTATTTTTACAAGGTGGTAGGACCCCCGAATGCGCGAGGCCATCTAGGTTGGTACCACCGCTTTGTCTATTTCTGCCGCCAAGCAACAGTCTGTAAACACTGTTGCGTTTCGGTTTTACGGATATTGAAGTCAGTGAAATTACTGGGCATAATGAGACATCTTATGTCTCGAGGTGACGAGCGTAGGTCCGTGCTTTGTAATTCAAAGTTCTGTGTGGTGTTGCTTCTGTTCATGGGCAGGCGTGGGTGGCGCTTACCGTCAGGTGAGCGACTTACTCGTCTCGTCAATCAATTAAATAAAATAAAATCTCTAAAATTGATTATTTATATAGAAATATATATCAGCATGTATCCGCATCACGCACTCACGCCTGTAATACCCGACGGGGTAGGTAGAGGTGTAACCGGTACACCTACTTTTCCCGAGCGTATTTTTGCCCCATGATGTGAATTAATGAAGATCCGTAGAAGAACGAAAGTCACCGACATAGTTCAGCGGATTAGCAAGCTCAAGTGGCAGTGGGCAGGCCACATAGCTCGCAGAACCGATAACCGATGGGACAGAAAGGTTCTGGAATGGAGGCCACGTACTGGCAAGCGCAGCGTTGGACGTCCACCTACAAGGTGGACAGACGACCTGATAAAGATCGCAGGAAGTCGCTGGATGGAGGCCGCTTCCAACAGGTCGGTCTGGAAATCTTTGGGAGAGGCCTATGTTCAGCAGTGGACGTCTTGTGGCTGATGATGATGATGATGATGATGATTTGATAGGGGGTTTGCCTATCGCCATACCGAGCACAAGTCCAATTCGGGCTGATACTGAGCATATCGTGATAGAAAAACCCAATATCACTTTACTTGACCCGTGGATCGAACCCTAAACCTCAGCACAGCAGTCGTACCGCGTACACAATAGAACTACATCACTGAGGCAGTCCAGTAGCAGATATAACAACAAATAATAATACTACATGAATTAATGTAGTGAAATTACTGGGTCATCATGAGACTTATCATTTTATGTCCGCAGTTCAGTGCCATACAGTGCTTTGTACTTCAAAGTTCTATGTGGTGGTGCTTCTATTTATGGGCAGGCATGGCGCTTGCCATCAGACGAACGCCTTGTTCGTCTTGTCATTCAATCAAATAAAAAAATACAATATTTTTCCTTGCAGTTGTAATGCGTACTAATGCTATAAAAACTCGTAGCAGATCTAGTATTACAGCCGTAGCACGCCTACGTGATACTACGAGACATAGCCATCGTAGCAATGCATTAAATCTGTAGAAGCGCGTAGCAGATAAGCCCCGCTATAAATCTTTGCACAAAATATCGAAGCCAAGTTACCTTTTATACGTGCTGCGGTTAGAATGGCACAAACACATCTAACGCGTCGCAAATATCTGTTTTACAGGTTTATAGTACTAAGATATAGTAAAAGAGTTTTGAAAACATTTGTTTTCGGTATTGGAATTCTGTATAAATATTTGGTGAAAAATAGCAAACTTTCGACTCAAGTGTAGGGGGTTTTATTGCCGCTTTATTTCTACCATATATACTATTGCAGTTTTATAGGAAAGTATGTTTAGTATCAGCCGGAACGCGAGTCAGTGGGTCACCTGATGGTAAATGATCTCCACCACCCGTGTACGTCCACAATACTAGAAGAGACACGGGTGCGTTGCCAATCTTAAAGAAAAGGGGTAATTATAGGAAGGGATTTTTTTTCTTTATTTAATTAAATGACGAGACGGCACTGAACTGCGCTCATCCCCCCGAGACATAAGATGTTAAATCTTATAATGTTCAGTAATTTCACTGGCTTCAATGTCCTTCAAACCGAAACACAACAGTTCTTACACACTATTGCTTGGCGGCAGAAATAGACGGCGCGGTGGTACCAACCCAGACGGCCTCTCGCATATGAGACCTACCTTTGGGTCTCCGAATATCTCACTTACCGTACGAAACACAGCAGAAAGCCATTACTTTATGTCGGTATTCTGTGAGACAGTGGCAACCCGGTCACGCCAGCCATTCATGCTGTAGACAAAACTGTCTACAGCGTAACTTGTACTATGTTATTGCGTTACATTTTGATCATAAGTATCTGTTACTATTATGAAGTCTATGAAAGATCACAAATGGTCACAAAAATAGCGCAATGCAGTGCCATGCGACACTTTGTGATTCAAAGTTCTGAGTGGCGTTTCTGTTGTTTATGAGCAAGCGTAACATCAAGAGAGTGACGTAATCTTCTCATCATTCAAGTGTATAATAATATTTATGACGGGTCAAGTTCGCATGTGTTTCGCTGAGGAGAGTTTTACATCCTTCGCAATACTGTATATACAGGGTTAATTTTAAAACACCAGCAACCTCGCAGGACCAGATTTCTGACCCCATACGGAACAACTTTTGTTCTACGAGTTTGTATATAACTCAATATATTTAAAAAAAAATGATTTTACAAGTTTTTGTTGTGTCGTATTTTTCTTCGTAGACTGCGGCTTGCGCGCACGACTCAAAGGCGCCGCTCAGCTGGCTCGGGCGTCGACCTTCAAAGGCGCTAGCCCGGTTCCCCACGCTTCGCGTGTTTGCTTACGTAAACTGCGATGCGCGTAGGTAACATTCAAGACGGAAATTAAATGAATACTTATTTTTGTATGAAAATAAAATCTAACAAATTATCAAAAGTCGTAGAACAAAAGTAGTAGCTTATAACCTTAGGTATCTACCCCTGCGAGGTTGCTGGTGTTTTAAAAATAACCCTGTATACAAAATATACATAACGTGAAGCCCTTTATATATATTTTTTACATACATAGACTCACGCCTGTTTTCCATAGGGATAGGCAGAGATAACGGACTTCCACCTGCTATGATCCTTACACACCTATTTGGTCTCTTTCACTCTTATATTCTTCATGCATGCACGTCGGTTTAGGCCTTTCTCGAGAATATCTCCGACTTGATCTAAGAACGTTCGCCGAGGTCTTCCCCTCTCAACTGTGCCATTTACACTCGCCATGTATGTTTCGTCAATTTTCTTATTATTACTTACTATTTATTTATTATTTGTATAAAAAAATATATAACGCAGCACTGTATTGGACTGTACTGCGTTCGTCACCCGAGGCGGAAGATGTACTATGAAACTGTACTACTATGTATTATGAAATTTAGGTTATAGATAGCCATGATGTGGTTACTTTATTTAAAAAAGGACGTTCACGCGACCGCCCGCACCCTCGAGCAAAATCTAGATTGGATTTAAAAAAACACTTACCACGGATCTCACGAGTAGCTCGATCGTGAACCACACGTTGCAGACTAGTTCGATATAGAAGAAAGCGACATGCGGCTGTCCGTGGTCGTGCCACGGCCTGTCGACGGCCGTGGTGTTGTCGACTTCCGTAATGTTGAGGATGATATACGGGGCAATGGTAGGGGACGCGACTCGAAGGTCGGGATGGGTCTTCAGACAGAAGCAGAGCACCGAGATGCATATGAAGAACACTGATATGGCCGATATCACCTGGAAATAAATAATTATATGATAATATATTTTTTTATCCGAGCACGAGAAAGTGACTGCACTACACCTGATGGTAAGCGTAGTGCAGTCCAAAAAACCAGCGACCACCGACAAACAATCAGTTTATCGGTGGTCACTAGCCGTGCCAACCTGTACAAATGCTTCTTCCCTCTTCGGAGATTATTACGTTTATATATCATATATAACCGGAGGCCCAAACCCCTCCCTCTTTCTGATCCCTTAATTATCCTTTTTCATTAAGGTCGGCAATACGCCCATGATTCTTCTGGTATTTTGGGCGTACATGAGCGATGGAAAGCACTAACCATCAGGAGATCCACTTTCTCCTTTGCCGACCTATGTATACTATTCATTTTTTGTCGAAAAATGTAAACGTTTTTCCTTTTCTTAAAAAAATACCAATAGAATAAAAAAAAAAGACTGAAAAATAAAATCTAGCGAGGGTTTACGGGTTTAGGGCTCTATTTATTGGAATCTCTGGCCTTTTTCCGTAAATATTCCAAAATAATCTTACTTCCGAGAAAGAAAGGTGGGATACGGTTTTACCTAAACAAATATCTGGCATCTTTAACAAAATGCGGAGATAAAAATACGAACATTACAAGGCATGTTATCGAAGTCACATTTATTCAACGGAGTATTTATTTCGCCAAAGTTTTCGGCACAAAAGTTAGTTCGAATCATCAATCATAGCATCAAACCGCAAGCGAGCGCTGGATTTTTTGGTTTAAGTCACAAGAAATAATGTTTTTTTATGTTTTTTATGCATTAAATAATGGTTTATGAATATGCAAAAAAAATATGATGGTAAAACTAATAAAAATATTTAATCTTGTTTCGAAAAATATCTGTATATTTTATTGTAAAGACCGAAACACGTGCAAGTGGGTCACCTGATGGTAAGTAATCTACATCACCTATAAACGCCCACAATACCAGCATAATTATGAACACATTGCCGACCTTAAAGCGAAGGTATAATTAAGTGATTTTGAAAGATGGGGAGGATTGATGTGTGCCTCCGGATATCCCACGCAACAGCAATCTTTTTGCTGGTTTTCTGTGACAGTAGTAACAACCCAGATGAGCTGGCCTTTCCACGCTATAGACAAAGTCTCGCCAGCATTCTACATTTCAATATGTATGACCGAATAACTGTTAAGTATATAATATTCTCAAAAAATTTACACCCTAGCTTGTTGAAATCAACTACGTTGAAAGTGTAAATAGTACTTCATTAAGGATACTTAACACAAAGAATGTTCCAAATTTAAACAATGACTCCTCTAACTCTCTTCCTCCTCTCACTCGAGCCTTGCACACCAGTATCATTTGTCACAATAGTGTGACGTACAAATGTTCAGTGAAAGCTGAAGCTTGGATCAGTTTTGCATTATTGACAGTCGATGCCATATTATTATGTATTTATGTCTCTTTGATACATTATCGCTTAGTTTCGAATTGGTAGCACAGTGTGCTCGAGTTCAAGTGGTAGAGCCACGCTGTAGAATGTTTTGTATATAGCACGAAAGGGTCGGTTCGACCGGGCCGTTACCACTATCTTACCGAAAACCGACGTAAGGTAGCGGCTTGCTGCTGCGTTTTGTACGGTGAGTGAGATATTCGGAGGTCCAAATTCCCCTCCCCTTCCCAATCCCTAATTATTCCTTTCCTTTAAGGTTGTGAACGCGCCCATTATTCTTGTCATATTTTGGGCGTACATGGGCGGTGGAGATCACTTACCATCAGGTGACCCCCTAGCACGTTTGCCAACCTATGCTATAAAAAAATATTGTTTTCTAAAATATCATTCAGTTACAATTTTATTAATACACAGATTATTTCTTAATACTCATACAGTATGTCTTAATTTTCAAAAAACTGTATTTTCTGTACAACATACGGCATGTTCCAAAACCATAAAATGTCTTCGAAGAATCCGCTAACTCTTTTCTTTCAAGCTTTAAACAGTATCATTTGTCACAGTAGTGACGTGCAAATGTTTGTGGAAGCCGGAGCTTCGATCAGCTTTCCAATATTGACAGAGACAGCCAGACACGAATTAATGTCTCTTTGATTTTATCGTTTAGTTTAGAACTGGTGGAACAGTCAGATATAATAGAAACCAAATGGGAAAAAACCGGCCAAAAAAACTTGCTAGCTAAGGGTCTCCTAGCATACGATGGCGCTAGTCAGACTCACACTTGACCAATTTTTATTAATTGTTATTTTATTTTAGAGTTTCCACTATAACCATTCTAAGTTTAAGGTTCGTAAATATTATTGCTTTGTACGTTAGTGAAAAATAAATTCGTAATGCGTGTAAGGAAAAAATTCCCCAAATCTAAGACAGGACAACAGCAACAAGTAAGACCACCATCAGGTGTCACTCTGCCGAGCCAGGATAAAATAAAAAGGTGGTAGTGCTGATGATGATTACGGGCATGATACCACTAAATAAATCGCGAAATAAATCTAACTACTCCTTTTGCGACCACGCGTACGCACCGCTCGCGCATTTATAACACACGCTAACCCCGAGCTTCATTGTTAGTTTATTACTAGTGTTGCATTGACAGCCTCCGTGGCGCAGTGGGCAAGTAGCCAGCTGTGAAGCGAGAGGCCGCGGGTTCGATCCCTGCACCGAAACAACCGGGTCTGAGTGTTGTGAGACCGAAAGTCTATCGTAGTTCCTGATACCCACGACACAAGACTCGTATCTTACTGTAGGGTCAGGACAATGTGTCTGACTTTTGGGTGTATTTATTTATTTATTAATGCTATATTTAAGAAATGCTTCATGCCGTGGAGCGGCGGCTTAGAATACAAACCGCTTCCCCTTATCTTTCCCGAGGGGGTCGTAAGAGGCGACCGAGGGATCTTGGAGCCAACATCCGCTCAGCTGGTGGTAGGATGTTTACATCCGGCCGGATAGCGACCACCGTACACGTGGTGAAAAACTTGCCATAGTGACTCACACATTGTGTGGGTCGCGTTCCAGGATCAGCCTGTGTACATCCGGTTCTTGTGGGGCCTGCGGCGTGACATGATGGCTGGCAGAGTCGTGTATATCGGTTCATTGTCGGATGGAGATGGATTGAACTGCCGGCCAGGGAGACCCGTAGAAACGGTTGTCCCGCTGGCCGCCCGTGGTACAGTACAGGGGCCCAATCGAGACTAACCACCTCGAGAGGCTGCCCCACCATGCCACGCATAATCTTGGGTAGGTTCGTCGTGCCGATTGGTGACCGGATGTGGGGTCCCGGCGGCCTATCCCGGGAGGGTACGGGGGCCCTTCCGTCCGGCGGTTCAGTCTGTCTCCGTTCGGCAGTCTGGTAACTATGTGCATGTCACGGTCATCCATCTGTCATGTTGCAGGTCCCTCAAGCTGCTTCTTCCTTCTTCCTTCCCCATTACCCACCATGACAGTGCCATTAAAGAGAGCAGGTCCTACAGCGGTGCACAGCCCCACCACCGCGTTCACAATGGGGTTCACTAACATCCGTGGACTCCATTCGAACCTTAGTGCCGTCCACCACCATCTTGAGACGGCCCGGCCTGCAATGCTCTTCTTGACGGAGACGCAGATCTGCCGTCCGACCGATATGGCATATTTACACTATCCCGGCTACTTGCTTGAAGAGAGCTTCAAGCCAAGGGCCGGGGTATGTTTGTATGTCCGGTCGGACGTCAGCTGTCGCCGTCTGCACTGCATGGAGGACCCTTCCTTCTCCACACTGTGGGTACACGTGGATCTTGGCCCCCAGAGCCGGATCTATGTGTGCCTCTACAGATCCCATAACGGGGATGACGAGACAACTCGGCTGTTTAACTATATCAGCCAGGCGACAGACGATGTGCTGGAGCAGTATCCGACAGCGGAACTGGTGGTCTTGGGGGACTTCAACGCGCACCATGAGCTGTGGTTGGGCTCCTCCAAGACTGACCATGCTGGACGTGCTGCTCATGCATTTGCTCTGACTCACGACTTGTCACAACTGGTGAATCAGCCCACCAGAATCCCAGATGTGGCAAGTCACACGCCTTCATTGCTGGACCTTCTGCTGACGAGTCATCCAGCCGGGTACAGTGTGACGGTGGGCGCCCCATTGGGTACCTCCGATCATTGCCTGGTTGGATGCACAGTGCCTCGTTCTGCGCCTCCTTCGCCAGTCAAAGTCAGGCGCAGAATCTGGCACTACTCGTCTGCAGATTGGGATGGTATGCGAGAGTATTTCGCATCCATCCCTTGGGGGCAGCGCTGCTTTGAGGGTAACGATCCTTCTGCGAGTGCCGACGCTATTGCCGACGAAATCCGGTTAGGAATGGAATATTACATTCCTTCCTCGGAGGTCGTCAGTGGTGGTCGCGGACGCTCCTGGTTCAATCGCGAATGCGCAGATGCTGTTAGTGAGAAACAGGCTGCGTATCGCGATTGGATTAGGGGTCGCGCTATGAAGGATCCCAACATAAGTTCTCTCAAAGCGGCCTACAACCAAGCCACCAAGGCCTGCAAGAAGGCGTACGTCAGAGCGGATGCCCAGCGCATCAACAGGATTGGACGGACTTTGGCGGATCATCCGACGAGCAGTCGTGCTTATTGGAGTCTTGCCAAAGCCGTCCAATCTAATTTCTGTCGCCCCTCGTTGCCACCGCTGAGATATCCGGATGGATCTCTGGCCCACAGGCCGCAAGAGAAAGCCACTCTATTAGCGGAACTCTTTGCGGCTAATTCGCGGCTCGAGGACGGTGATGCACCGCCGCCCACAGTGCCTGATTGCGGACACTCCATGCCGGATGTTCGTATCAGGCATTGTGATGTGCGGCGTGAATTACGGTTCCTCGACGTCCGCAAGGCTAGTGGTCCGGATGGTATCCCCGCGGTGGTCCTTAAAATGTGCGCAGCCGAGTTATCTCCTGTGCTGACGCGCCTATACCGCTCTTCCTTCCTCTCGGGTATTGTGCCCCAATCTTGGAGAGAGGCCAATGTGCAACCGATCCCAAAAAAAGGTGATCGGTCGGACCCTAACAACTACCGTCCAATCGCCATAACCTCAGTGATGTGCAAAGTAATGGAGCGGATCATAAATACACAGTTGATCCGCTACCTGGAGGATCACTCGCTGATCAGTGACCGACAATACGGCTTTCGGTCGAAACGATCAACGGGTGATCTTTTAGCGTACATGCTACATCGCTGGGGTGAGGCGGTTGATAAGCATGGCGAGGCTCTAGCCGTAAGTCTCGACATTGCTAAGGCATTTGATAGGGTCTGGCACCGTGGTCTTCTCTCCAAGCTTCCGGCATATGGGCTCCCCGACAACCTGTGCACGTGGATCTCCGGCTTTCTGCATGAGCGCAGAATGCGTGTCCTTGTCGAAGGACATGCTTCACGGCTCATGACAGTTAATGCCGGAGTCCCACAAGGCTCTGTGCTTTCGCCCACCTTGTTTATTCTGCATATCAATGATATGTTACCACTCGGTAACATTCATTGCTATGCAGATGACAGCACAGTGCATGGGCGTTACTGCAGTAAGCCTCCAGGTAGCCGGGAAGTCACTGAGAGGGAGCGAGAGAATCTCGTCATTGAGCTTAATCGGACCTTGGATCTCATTTCAGAATGGGGTGCAAGGAATCTGGTTGAGTTCAATGCCAAGAAAACACAGGTGTGCGCGTTCACGTGCAAGAAATCCCCGTTCTCTCCCCTTCCCAATCTTCGGGGTATCCCGCTCGCAATGCGGAATAGCCTAAATATCCTAGGTATGGATATTTGCTGCAATCTGAATCCAAGGAACCACATCGAGGGCGTAATATCCGCCACTTCACGCAGGGTCGGAATCCTGAACAGGGTGCGTCGGTTTTTTACTCCCGGTCAGCTTTACCGCTTATACAAAGCGCAAGCGCGGCCGGGTGTGGAGTACTGTTCGCACCTTTGGGACGGTTCCGCCCAATACTTACTCGATGCCTTGGACGGATTGCAGCGTCGGGCTGTCCGCATTGTAAATGATGCAGGCGTTACAAGACACTTAGAACCGCTACAATTGCGGAGGGACATTGCCTCACTGAGCGTCTTGTACCGTCTGTATCACGGTGAATGCTCCGAAGAATTGTTTAACCTTATCCCATCCTCACCTTTCCTTAACAGAACCACGCGTGCTGGCTTGCGTTACCACAGCTTCGTGGTCTCCTCCATCTCGGCACGAACTAAATAAAAAAAAATGGGTGCGTGTACTTATGTACGCGCGTGAGAAGTTATACTTCTTTGGCATCATTAAAAAATAGTTTTTAATTGCATGCAAATAATTGATTACAATAATAATAAGTATTTAACATTAATAATTTAATAATATTTAGTGTTAATTATATTAAATAAAAGTATTTTAATTTATATCAATAAATAATACATACGGATAGTTAACCTCAATTATATTGGAGCACTTGAAAAAGTATATAAGCACAATTTTTTTCACTAATATTCACAAATAGTAAGTAATATCAATCAAAATATTCAATTTAAATCACTACTGAATATAATTTATTAGCACATATATAAATTATAAAGGACATTGTCAAAAATGGCCTATGAATCAACACGCATGAAACATTTACTATAATAATAATTATTATTTATAATGTACATTATAATTATTATTATAGTAAATGTTTCATGCGTGTTGATTCATAGTTTCAATAGAACGGACACTTATTAATTTCGAAAACAATTTAAAAAGTATTCACTTCCGTCATAGTCCTCGGTATTATAATTTTTGGTTCAAATTCGGGTTTTTAATAGGCAAAGGTATTGTAGCTCATACAGCCAAGTCTTTGTAACAACACTCTTAAGCTTCGCATTGTTATGCATTTCGCCAAAGACAAGTGTAATTTATTCTCAAGTCTTCACAACAACGATGAAATATCGTAACATTAATAATTTAATAATATTTAGTGTTAATTATATTAAATAAAAGTATTTTAATTTATATCAACATATCCACTCGACATGATAGAAGTACATTCTACTCTCTTCGCGTTTATGCGAGCCTGGTACTTTTTACGGCAACATGTTCCGAATAAGAAAAAACCTAAAGAGTTTTTCTTTGTCCAAATCGTCATTTGTTTATTAATTACGGCTACTTTCACTCTCATCATTTTTTCTTAACGCGCCTAACTTCATACTGTTAATTTTTTGTGTCACAGGTGCGCGCGCATCTTAAAATTTCACTCTCATCATTTTTTCATAACGCGCCTAAAGAAGTATAACTTCAAAAATTCGCAAAGTCTTACTTCTGCCGGACCATTAAGCTGTGGAATAGTTTGCCGGCACACGTGTTCCCTCCTTCCTATAATATTGGGTCCTTTAAACGGAGTGTGAAGAAGCAGTTAGGCAGGCCGGCATGATTGTGCCGACCAACGATAGACACACTGTTTGTCTTTGGTCGACACTATTCCTGGATTGCGTTACACTTACCATCAGGTGTGGCGTAGTCATTTTGCCGTGCCAGGATAAAAAAAAAAAAAAAAAAAAAAAAATACCTCTCCGTTTTCAGTAGCGTTTCCCCAACATCCTTTATAATTTTCTATGGACATAATTATCAAGTTTAATGTTTTATTATTATGGAATACATTAATAATTGCCACGTTATAAGCTACCTGGCCAAAGTGTTAACGTGTTTACCAAAGTTAAGAGTTGGAAACTGGCTAGATAATATTAACTTAGAAGACGTTAAATTTCAACATCAGTTGGTGTTGCAGACCAAACTGTTTAAAGGTGAATACTTTGAGTTCTGTGCTATGGTAAAGGTTTTTGCTATTTTTTGGAAGCTGCCACGTCTGTCGCATATAATACTTGCGCCAAAAATTGTATATCGTCAGTCTAATTATCGAAATTCGTAGTGCCAAAAATACGATATTGGTCGTATGATTTATCTGATGCAGATTTTTGTAACTAACATGATGAATTCTATTCTCCTGAAATAAATCCAATATCGCTATGCTAGATAAGAACATGAAGCTAACATTGATAAATAACAATTTATTTAAAACCTAGCTGTCCCTCGCGGTTTCACCCGCGCACATGTAACTGTTCCACTTAGTGTCAATTATCATAATTATATAATTGGTCACAGTGTGACACATACATATAAACCTAAAAAATCTACTAGTTCAGAAAAAAATAGCTTTTCTGTACCATAATAATATGTTTTTATTGTACACATAAACCTTCCTCATGTATCACTCTATCTATTGCTGAAAACTGCATTAAAATCCGTTGAATAGTTTAAAAGATTTAAGCGAACAGACAGCGGTAGCGACTTACTTTTGTATTATGTAAAGATGAAATAGTTTTTTCTTACTCATGTAAATTTTGCCCAAACGGAGTTACGA
Organism: Amorpha juglandis; assembly: GCA_949126905.1. Taxonomy (NCBI): domain Eukaryota; kingdom Metazoa; phylum Arthropoda; class Insecta; order Lepidoptera; family Sphingidae; genus Amorpha; species Amorpha juglandis. Next base: position 14,498,860 of record OX421381.1, on the reverse strand, counting down.
TTCTTGATAATTGGGCCGACGATATAAAAAAAATAGTTTTTAAGAAAATCATTTCACTACAATCACACAGACAAACACTTTGTTGCTCGGATGTAGGTACGGTCTCGCACAATGGCTGACCAAACAAACTCATGGCAGCGCAAACATTGGCGTCAAGTGTGGCTTCGCGATCCTTTATTTGTACCAAATATTATATTGACACGTCTTCGATCGACGTAATAAACGAGGGATTTTGAACAGTGCCAAGGAAATATTGTAAGGAATCTGATCATGTGGGAGTAGAACTTCGTCCTGGAAAGGATCCATAGTATTGGGTATTTGACTATGTCTTATTCTATATACACCCGACAATAATACGAAACAGAAACTACATTACTTTAGAATGGTAGAGCCACGCTGTAGACAGTTTTGTTGCTGCATGAATGGGCTGGCTCGACCGGGTCGTTACCACTGTCTCACAGAAAACCGACAAAAAGTAGCGGCTAGCTGCTGCGTTTCGTACGGTGAGTGAGATATCCGGAAGCCCAATTCCTTAATTATCCCTTTCCTTTAAACTCGGCAACGCGCCCATGATTCTTCTGGTGGTGGGCGTACATGGGCGGTACAGATCACTTACCATCAGGTAACCCACTTGCTCGTTTGCCGGCCCATGCTATAAAAAACTAATTTGCAAAAACAAAACTAAAATTGGATAAAAAATGAGGCGGCAGTTCATGTTTTAAATATTGGTATTAACAAAGGTGAAAATCTCGCTATCTCCCTCGCACTCGTGCACCGTAATGGCGTGACCTGTCTGGTAACGTAACATGCCATGTCATGCATCTAGCCGGCCAGACGGCCTCTCGTTTAAAAAGAACCTACCACATAGTAAATACATTTTGGTGTCATTTAAATTTCCATCCTTTTATCACATAATGGAGATGGGAGACATACTCCCCCCTCTAAAGGGGGGTCCATTAGTCGCGCATTGCCATCATTATGTAAACAAAGTGCCGACTCATGACCTCGGCCGTCACATCACACGGTGTCATGAAGGAAATTTATAATTTATCTCACATCAAAGGAAAATATACCAAATTAGCGTTCGCTCGCGGCTTCGCCCGCGTGAACATAATTTTTGACATAGTAGTTAAGTGATAGAGCCACTCTGTAGATAGTTTTGTCTACATGGGAATAAGCCGGCTCGACCGGCTCGAACCATTGTCTCACAGAAAACCGGCGTAAATAGCGGCTTGCTGCTGCATTTCGTACGGTGAGAGATATCCGGAGGCCCAAATCCCCTTTCCGATCCCGTAATTATCCCTTCCCTTAAATGTTGGCAACGCGCCTATAATTCTTCTAGTATTGCGGGCGTACATGGGTGGAGGAGATCACTTACCATCAGGTACCCCACTTGTTCGTTTGCCGGTTTGTGCTATAAAAAAAATCTGATGTTGACAGTTTTACCTTAGAAATTTGTCTTCGACAGTTAACCCCCTCGCACGCGACATATGTCGTGATGTACATGCTAGGCCCCCTGGTGCGGTTATGTCTAGAAGACAGCTGTCACGGACAGCAGATATAAGCCACAATGTATCTTCTATACTAATATAATAAAGCTGTAGAGTTTGATTGTTTGTTTGTTTGTTTGTTTGTTTGTTTGAACGCGCTAATCTCAGGAACTACTGGTTCGAAATGAAAAAATCTTTTTGTGTTGGATAGTCCATTTATCGAGGAAGGCTTTAGGATATATAACATTACGTTGCGACCATTAGAAGCGAAGCATCAGTGAAAAATGTTGCAAAAACGGGGAAAATTATTCATATTTGAAGGCTTCCGTTGCTAAGCTACCCTAATCTATACTAATATTATAAAGCTGTAGAGTTTGATTGTTTGTTTGTTTGATCACGTGGGCGGAGCCGCGAGCAAAAGCTAGTCTTATATAAAAATTCTCGTGTCACAATGTTAGTTACCTTACTCCTCCGAAACGGCTTTACTGATTTTTACCAAATTTTATATGCATATTCAGTAGGTCTGAGAATCGGCTACTATCTATTTTTCATACCCCAGTTCAGTGCCATTCAGTGCCATGCATTGCTTTGTAATACAATGTTCTGTGTGGTGTTGTTTCTGTTTATGTGGCGCTTACCATCAGGCAAACGCTTGACTCGTCTCGTCATTCAATCAAATAAAAAAACCTACATAATGATATACGTAGGTAGTGGTTTACATCTGGTTTCTCCAGTTATAAATGTCCTAGAGGTTTTGATACGTTTATAGCTCATAATTTTGTTTTCATTAGCAAAATAAAATTAATATCTATTTTTTTACTTGATGTGGTTTGAAATATTATTGCGTATTTTCATCCAACTCAGTAATGTTATTTTGGTTTACATAATATTTCCTTTATCAATATTTGATTAGGTACAAAAAACCACAGGCAATGCTCAACGAAGCGTTGTGACCAGTGGGCACTGACCGAGTTCACAGATTAATAATATTACGATGAAATATCGTTCTGAAACTTATTCCTTTGCTTAAAAATCACAAACATGTTATTGAAAACCGATGCGACTCGCTGATACGTGTCGCGTGTGAAATCTAATAGTACTACTTTTAACCGACGAAAAAAATGGAGGAGGTTATCAATTTGACGCGTTTTTTTGTTTGCGTGACGTGGACCGATTTCATCCGTATCTGTTTGTTTGTCGTCTTATTCCTTCTAAACTATGCAACGGATTTAGATGCCGATTTCACTATCTATCAGAGAATTTATTCTGAACGGTTTTTTAGCCTTTGGGATGAACTACAGGGGTTCCTGCTAATGGGATACTGGCGATCCCTGCAGTATCTCATCCCAGGGCTAAAGGAAAGGGAAGGATAAAGGGATGGGAAAGCTACAGGTCAGGGGCAAGCCCCCTCGGGAGAACCGGATATACTTTGGCTGATCCTAGAACGTGACTAGTTCAGATTCACACTTGGATCCGGTAGGTAGCGCTGCAATCGGTTTATAGGTTCTTATTTATAAAAGATTTTTCATATTCACCCACACCCTCTCAATATTTAAACCCTAATTTAATTATATGTTGCCAGTAAAACCGTGTGCGACAACTAGTAATCTATAAGAAAAACAAAATTTCTGTGGGAGAAAATATAGAAGCGACGGATAATGGAATAAAACGCGCCTAATTCCTGGAAGATGTGTTGAAGGAAGGAAGCACGTGAGCCGGAAGGTAGTTTTACGGAATAATGGTTCGGTACACACGAGATTGTGAAACATCCTGTTTCGTTCGGAAACTGTCACGACTCGAGAGGGTTGGTATTTCGGTATGAAACGTTTTTTCACATAATTTAGTGTATTTTATTGAAGTGAAACTTCTTTAGCACCGTTGTGATTTGAAATTTCGATGAAACGAAAAAGCGACAGTAAAAAGAGACAAACATATTCGTAAATAGGATTTAGCCTGCGAGAGATTGAGAGAGATTACAACTATATATATACGTATGCTATCACGTGGCTTTGTGCCTGCGTACAACAAAGCCTTCGGAAAATGTGTCATGAACAACGTCATGTATCATTCGCGTGTTTTATTTTTTTGCATTTGCGTATTAAAATTCGTGGGTTAATTAATTTATGTTAATTATTTAACACATCTGTGTTAATTTGACAAATAAGTTTATTATGAAGTTTCACTTCTGCCGTATGTGAATTGCACACACATTGTTTTATTTTTAAGTTAGTTGAGTATTACTAAGACCGCAGTAGGATATGATATTATGATAATGACACCTATGACTATTCTAGTATTGTAGGCGTACATGGACGACGTAGACATTTGCTTCTTTGCCGGCCTATGATATAAAAAAATGCAAGCAATATCCGACCATTCGTACCTAGTCAGTGTCTGAAAATAATATAACTTAATATTAAAAATAGTATAACTTTACTTAACGAAATTATATTTACTCCAAAAGAAATGCACCTAAATTGTTTTTATCATTAAATTAAATGACATTCTAGTAATATATCTAGCTTAGAACAAAATTGTGTGACGCGACGCCGCGCCATTACGGGGTACTTTTTTTATTAAAAAACGTCATAAAACCCATTACGTAATAACAAGTTTAATGATTATAAAAAAGCCCAAATTGAGAGAATACAACTAATGTAAACATTTTTTAAGAGTCTTAGGTTTGAACCGAAAAAAATGAGAACGAAAGTACTCTGAGGAAATCACATACACACATAGTCCTGATAGTTTTATAGCATAGGCCGGCAAACAAGCAAGTGGGTCACCTGGTAGTATGTGGTTTCCGCCGCCCATATACGCCTACAATACCAGACTAATCATGCGTGCGTTGCCAATCTTAAAGGAAAGGAATAATCAGGGATTGGGAAGGGGAGGGGGATTTGGGCCTCCGAATATCTTACTCACCGTACGAAACGCAGCAGCAAGCCGCTACTATACGTTGGCTTTCTGTGAGAGTGTAACGACCCGGTCGAGCCGGACCATTCGTGCTGTAGACAAAACTGTCTACAGCTTGGCTCTACCACTCACTGTAATATAAAGCATGTGTATCACAAAAGACAAACCATTTTTCTTTCTGTCTTTCAAATGTAAGTAAATTGTTTTCATCCTTAAATTAAATAAAGTGACATTCTGGTAATAAATCCAGCTAAGAATAAAATTGTACGACGGGGCGGCATTACGGGGTTTTTTTGCATTAAAAAAGTCATAAAACCTTTACGTAATAACGGGTTTAATGGGATCAAAGGCCCGAGTTCCGAACACATGACAAATGTATAAACCTTCTTTATTGCGATTGGGTTAGATGGTTAGAAAAAAACTTCAAATAGCCATAGAAGAATAATGGCTTAAGCCAATAAATTAATTTATATTAAACAGACTGCGTGGCACACAGAAATTGGGCCACTAAGTTACGCTAACTTTGCTCTTAAATATAGAGAACAACCCGACTATTACTATACTATTATTTTGAAAAATACCACTCAAAAATAATAAAATAAAATATCGATCTAATAAAATATTAAAACCTCTACAGAGCAGATCACGTCAAATAGATGCTGTCTAATTTTCTTTATTACAAGAGGGTCGGGCATTATTAATTTTGCTTAAACGTTTGAAAGAGTATGGCAATATTGGATGTAGCAAACATTTACCTATTTTTTAATAAGCTTAGGAATAAGATATTAATATTTTTGAAGTGAAACTTCTTTAGAATCGTTGTGATTTGAAAATTTGATGAAACGAAAAAGGCATCAAAGAGGTTGGAAGGAAACAAGATCTTAAGTATGTAAATATATGAAATGTAATATTTCGCATTAAAATTTTGAATAATTTTTAAGCTTGGCAAAAGTATTATAAAAATAATAAACCTTTTAATTATCCTAATACCACTGATACTCTATTTTTATCTCATTCTCTTGTAGGCTACTTTTTTGAAGTTTCACTTCTGCCGTGTGTGAATTGCACACACACACTCTTCTTTTTTATTGAATAGTCATGTTTGTAGCATTTTCACAAGGAAATATCAGTATAAATGCTAGATATTTCCCAGACAGCTTCTCGCATGTGAAGGACCTACCACCTTACATTTACAAGGAGCTGATGGTACACTTGGCTTACTGAGCACAGGCCTCCTCATAATAGAAGCTACACACGTAACTTCGAAAAGTCAACTTGAAGTTTACACGGTGGTAGGTCCCTCGTATGCGAGAGGCCGTCTGGGTTGGTACCACCGCTTTGACTATTTCTGCCGCCAAGCAACAGTGTGTAAGCACTATTGTTTTTCGGTTTGAAGGACATTGAAGCCAGTAAAATTATTAGGCATTGTGGGACTTTAAAAAAAGTCAGAGGCGTGTGCTATAGGGGATGGGATCGAATCCCCAACGTTTACGTCAATAGTTAGTTCTATTTCTCGCTAAACTATCGCCACTTTTAGGTTCCCCCTGCTACCTTCATACCCTGGAGATGACTAGCAGTTGTGTACTGTCACTAATACAACCCAAATTGTCTTGAAGCCAGCATAGACGTAATTTAAAACCACAAGAAGAAAGTATTTTTAAAGTAGCATCGTTAATATGAAATTTATTCAGAAATAAAGAGCATAAAAATGTAAATCTGACGTTTTATGAGTGTTCCGTGGCAGAAATGTTGCATTTGGAGCATTCTGTAGCAAAATATGCTGCATTAATATACACTGATTTTAAAATAGATTCTCAAGTGTTTTGTCTTGAGATTTTTTTATAGAGACCAAAGGGAGTCTTTACAAGATAGTAGGTCCCTCGTGTGAGAGCCCGTCTGTTGGTACCACCGCTCAAGTGTTTTGTCTTGAGATTTTTTAGTCAGTGTTCAAATAGAAGCCAAAGGGAGTCATTGCAAGATAGTAGGTCCCTCGTGTTAGAGACCATCTCTTGGCACCACTGCTCAATTATTCAATTCCTGTCAGCAGTGTGTAAACACTGTTATGTATCGGTTTGAAGGACATTCAAACCAATAAAATTTCTGGGTATTAAGGCACTGCTTTGCAATTCTAAATTCTATGTTTTGCTTCTGTTCATGGACAGGCATGGCGCTTACCATCAGGCGAGCCACATGCTCGTCTTGTCATTCAATTAAATGATATAAAAAAAGCATTTACATGAAACCAATCACATCTCAAATTCAAATTCTTATATTTTAAACTTGGAAAAAAAAACATTTTTTGGATTCAAAATGTATTTACATCGATCGAAATGTTTCCAAGAATCCACATTATATATAAGAGTTGCCCTTCTTTTATTATTTTAAAAGAACTGATCAACTATTAGCTAGGTTAACAAAATCTTACCTTAGCGGCTGGTGAACTTGATGGCTCATCAAACAACGCCCAGACTTTTGGCTTAAGCCTCTGCCATACACCGATATCCCCTGATAAGTACGCCTCTTCATAGCCGAAGAGCCTCGCGATCTCTTCCTCAGACGGCTTTTCACTGTCAATGTCCAGTTTATCCAAAATTGCCAGGGTGTTCTGTAGACAAAAAAAGAATTGAATTTAGTATTTACAAATTCATGCAACACAATGGGTGTTTACGCGTATATTACGCATTGAAATAAAACTAATTTAAACGGATTTTATCGCGGTTTTTTATTCAACTTTGGTCCCGACGTTTCGAAAGCATTTCAGCCTTCATGGTCACGAGGTGGACTGAGGTGTAGGTTGTCCAGAAAAGTTAATTACATTATTACACACAACATAAAGTTATATATCGATATCACACACAACATAATGCTATATATCAATAAAATCCGTTTAAATTCGTTTTATTTCAATTCATACAACACATTCATATTTGCCGACTGCCTCGGTCGCGCAGTTGTGTTGCGTATGTGGTACTGCTATGCTGAGGTCTCGGGTTTGGGTTTTTCTATCACAAAATGCTCAGTACGAGGGAGAATATGGGTGTAAGAGGTGTACAAAAGTATATCTCTGCCTACCCTTTTGGGATTATAGATGTGAGTGCGTATGCACATTTTTTTTTTATTAGATTGATTGACGAGACGAGCAAGGCGCTCAACTGATGGTAAGCACTACGCCTGCCCATAAACAGAAGCAACACCACACAGAACTTTAAATTACAAAGCACTGTATGATACTGAACTGCGCTCGTCACCCCGAGACATAAGATGTTAAGTCTCATAATGCCCAGTAAAGTCGGTTAAAAATGGCATTCGGCACTCCTCCATATTAACTATACCAAATTGTATACTTCTCCGTACGTTCAATATTTTTATAAAAGGGTACAAAGATATCTCTTCACGTATTAAAAAAATATATACCGAAAATTCCATGCCTACAAATGACCTCTACAAAAACAAAATTGGCATGAATTCTCAATAAATCTTAATACGTTTTTCGTCTAAAATTAAATAAATATAACTGGAATAATACTCCAATAATAACTGAATCATGTTTATTCAACTCAACGTGAGGAAAAAAGAACCAAAACTGTCCAAGTTTCTGTCCCAAAAACTTTGTAACAACGCAAAAGCGCGGGATATAGAACAGTGGAAAAGCTTTGTGCTAAATACAAATCTTTTTTCTTAACTATAATAAAACTTTTTTGTGACTCGTGCCAATCATTTTTGGAGTTCTGTAGGAATAGATATTATAAAGTGGTAGATCGACGCTGGAGGCAGTTTTGTCTACAGCATGAATGGGCCGGCTCAACCGGATCGTTACCACTATCTCAAAAATAAACAACGTTAAGTGGCGGGTTACTGTTGCGTTTCGTACGTTAAGTGAGATAATCGGAGGCCGAAATCTCCCCCTCCGCTTTCCCATCCCTTAACTATACTTTTTCTTTAAGGTCGGCAATACGCCCATGATTCTTCTGATATTGTGACTGTACATGGGGGGTGGAGATCACTTACCATCAGGTGACCCACTTGCTTGTTTGTCAACCGATGCTATAAAAAGGAACCAAAAAGATGTTCAAAATCATATAGTAATATTTTAGTACTGTATTATTCACGTCCAACTGCTGGGCACGGGCCTCCTCTACTGAATGAAAGGGGTTGAGCCTTAATCCGCCACGCTGGCCTAATACGGTTTGGCAGACTTCACATACCTTCGAAATTCTGATGACGAACTTTTCAGGTATGCGATATTTCCTTCATCGTCAAAGCAAGCTTGTGGTAGGATATTCATATGGGCCGGGATAGCGATGAATGCGGGTGGCAGAGTATGCGGACTACCCAAGACCGGGATGGTTGGAGCTCACTTGGAGGAGGCCTACGTCCAACAGTGGACGGCAATAGGCTGAGATGATGAAGATGAAGATGATGACATACATAATTTAGGAACGACAGAGGTGATAAGAAATAAAGAAACGTTTAACTTCGGTCAACATTTGTCAGAAATACCGCGTTATATATAAAACAAGACGAACTGGTAACCTCCAGCTTCTTGAAGGAGGTTAAAACCAACCATTACCCCTTATCTTACAACGGTGCAAATTTGAACTCTTTTAATTTTATCGTAATGGCTGTAACTTTTGTTAACTCGCCCGAATTAGTTAAGTTTGGTCGTGATAAAGTATATTTTGTTTTAATTATCTACGTTTTGGATAATTTTATTGCTGTAGATAAAGAGTTGTTGAAGTAAACATCGCTGTTGAGTTAGAAACAGATTTTTTAAAGATTCTCTTTTGGATACTTTTGAACATTGCCCGTAATTGAAATTTTTGCCAGGAATTGCGAACAGTGAGTGCAGCAATAGTTGCACCTCTGCCTATACCTATAGGGACAACTTGAGCTAGTGCTTTTTTGTTATTTTTTAATTACATTCGTCATCTCTATACTTATTGAAAGAAAGAAAGAATAAAATTTATTCAGCAGACGCATACGTATAAGACACATTCGTACAAAAAGAGAAATAAGTAAGTAACAAAACAACAACAAATAAGGAGAAAAAAAATACTGGTACATGTAATTATTAATATTGTATACAAACTCATCCCACATACAGCACCGGGCGGATAATGAGACATGAAAAAAAAAAATAGAAAAACTTAGATGTTGCTTTGTCGAAAGCCAACCCCGTGTTGAATATAATTTTCCAAATTTTTGCAAACTTTTTTTATGGAATAGATGGCAACTTAGTAAGTGGGTCACCTGTTGGTAAGTAATCTTCTGCATTGAATGCTAAAATGTTCTGCATTGAACCTTGAACCACACCAAGAAATATAACACACTAGATTAAAACCTCATCCTTCACAAAAACTCCAGATGCCAACATTCAGAAAAAGTACGCCAACTATAAAAAGTCGGGCAGAACTGGCTCAGCTCATTTGAATTCGGAACGTACATTCGTACATAATTCAAAAGTACTGAGGGTTGACCGTCCAACGTACGGGACACGTTATTATAGGAGTCAAATATTATGTAAAACCAAAATTCATATCCAATATCGAACATTGGAAATATTTTTTGTCGCATATTTTGTGTTTGGAATCTTAAAAGACGGCATAAATATGTAAAATCGCCTCAATGGTCTAGTGGCAACATGCTTAAACTAAAATAAAAGAAGCAGTAAGTTCAATATTAGAAATTCTATTTTTTTTAAGCATAGACCGGGAAAAATTGGTCACCTCATGGCACGTGATCTCCACCGCCTATGTACGCCTACAATACTAGAAGAATCGTAGGCGCGTTGCCGACTTTAAAAGGAAGGAATAATAAAGGGATTGGGAAGGGGAGGGGATTTAGGCCTCCGGATATCTCGCTCACCGTACGAAACGCAGCAGCAAGCCGCTCCTTTACGTCGGTTTTCTGTGAGATAGTGGTAACGATCCGGTCGAGCCGGCCCATTCATGCTGTAGACAAAACTAGTATTGGGCGTACATGGGCGGTAAAGATCACATACCATCAGGTGACCCACTTGCTCGTTGGTCGATATAAACTATAAAAACAAAGCTATTATGTACAGCCTGAAGTAGCGCTTACTATCAAGCCAGCGACATGCTCGTCTCATCGAATTGTATAAAAAGGTTCACTTGACATGAACCGTATTTAATTAAACTCACAAATGTTGCCAAAATGAAAAATAAAACCATTTTATTCGCTCTAAATCGTGACCCTTATCTCCCGAATAAAATCACTCTTAATGACATTTTTATAGAGCGGACGTGTTTAGGATTTCTTAACCGTCACATTTCACGTTGCGTTAATGGAAACTTACTCGGTATATCATTTTTCGTAAAAATGTAATAAAGTTGAGTTCTAAAGTAATGAAGATTGATGCTTGTGTGTTATTACTTACTTTGGCTATACAGTTGTTCCAAGGCCGTATATTATTTTTGACAGCTTTTTCAATGGTAGAGCTACGCTGTAGACAGATTTTTTTTAATACACTCAACAGTCACATATATAGCCCTGACCCCACAGTAAGATACGAGTCTTGTGTCGTGGGTATCAGGATCTACGAGAGACTTGGTCTCACAACACCCAGACCCGAATCAAATATTTGTGGATCAGACAAATATTTGTCGAACCTGCGACCTCACGTTTCACAGTCGACTACTCGCCCACCGCGCCACGGAGGCTGTCTAGAACATGAATGGTCTAGATTTGTCTAGAACATGAATGGGCCGGCTCTTCTGGGTCGTTACCACTGTCTCAAGGACAATCGATGTGTGAAATATCCGGAGGCCCAAATGACAATACATCCGAAGCCTATGGCCACACCCAGGGCAAATTAATTATAGAGAGCGGTGGTGGTGGTGGTTGGTTGGGGCTAGTATATAGATCCTGCATCGGTCATCCGCCTGTCCTGTCACAGGCTTCTCAATTTGTTTTTCTCTTCGGAGTGTTGAGAGCGGGCGGATCTTAAGCATTTAGTGATAGTAAAACCTAATATCACTTTTACCCGATCCGGGCATCGAACCCGATACCTCAGCACAGCAGTCGCACCGAGTCACCTACCGAGGTAGTTTGTATTTTGCATCTTTTTAATATATGTTATCTGATAAATAAAGTTAACTTGGAGATTGAAAAAAGCAGCCATAAATCTGCAAACGAAACAACCCAAAAAATCTAACAATTTCAAGAGAAATAATATGGAATTCAGATAGAGAATCAATAGACAACAAATCTTTCAGTCCAGATAATCTCCTGTAATGGAAACTTGATCCTTTGCACCCAGCAGTCACAGTGGATTTTGTATCGAAATATCTTAAAATACCACATTACGTGTTTTATGTTATATAAAATACACATGTATCCTCAAAGGAGTAGGCTCTATCTAGTACATTCATAGTTTGCTGAGCATATTTCCGTTCTATGATGTGATAAGGATTATATCGCTGATTATCGCTAGACTACTTTTTTTTGTTTTATTGAATGCGAGACGAGCAAAGCGTTCGAATGATGGTAAACGCCACGCCTACTCATAAATAGAAGCAATACCACACAGAACTTCGAATTACAAAGCACTGTATGGCACTAACAGCGCTCGTCTCTAGGCAATTGCACTAAATCTATTTATTTATCTATTAATTTACAATATTATTACTTTAGAAAAGTCTACAAAGTTTTTATATTTAGGGTCGATATGGACCATAGGCATTATGAAACGACACGCATTTTAAAACTATTACCGGATCCAAAACGACCCATGTTGAGAAGTCCCAGCGAAACAAACTCAGCGGGCTTGCTTTACCACTGGATTCAATGCGGCGCGACCCAACCTTGAGAAGATCCAGCTAGTCAGTCCCAGTGGGCTTGTTGTTCAAATTATTAATCCAAATTATTAATCCAAATTATTTAGGGAAATACAAGGTCCTGTATTTAGTTTTAGGAAGAATGAATACGGACCATAGTATGTATATCCGTATTGTTGCTTTAAGACCACTATATCCAAACGTGACACTGCCGAAAAAGACCCGGCGAAACAAACTCAGTGGGCTTGTTTTTGATCCGCTTACTCTATTCTCAAATGACTTATCGATTTAATAAAAAAAAACCAATATCCGTTTTTATTTTTACGGGATCGGCCGCCATGTTACTCCAATGCAATTTAAACCTATGAATAACGAATTAACTAAGTTATGATAATCTTAAATAGATCGAAGAAAAAAACAAATTAATATTATAATAAAGCTAATATATCAGTAATGGAATCTACTTAATTATCTGCAAGTCTATTGAGATTACATATTTAATATTAGTTTCGTCCCATGAAGATAAATTTCATTTCGTTCAACCGTATAATATAGATCCAATATCTAATTTAGCAAAATCTAGATAATTGAAAAGAAATTACATTTACTAATATTGACATTTTTCTAATATTTTTACACGATTTAGATTTCTAAAGGCTGCATAAGGTTTCATTTTTTTTATAGCAGTGGCCGGTAAACATCATGGGTGTGATGCAGGCCTCCAAGGAATGGGTATTGGGAAGGTTAGAGAAGAAAGGGTTTTTGGGTCTCCAGAAATCTGACTCACGGAACGAAATTCTAGCTTATTTTCCTCTAAATATCTTCATAAGTGTGCAACAGATTATTACGATAGAGAGCAATATAAGCAACTCAAAAAATAAATTCTTAATTCATTAACCGCAAAATGACGTAAACTCAGGGTTTTCTTTCTAAATTTATTTGCTTGTGATATTATTCTATATTCTTATACTCATACATAATCAATTCAAAACATCAGCTACTAACTAAAAGCAAAAAGGCCCAGGTTCAAGGTAGATTCAATGACCAATTAACTTTTAAGAGAGCTATTTTTAAAAGTACCTAGAAGACATATTTTTTCTGGTATTTATGTGTCAGTGTAAGTGGGCCACCAACATCATCGACCCAAAGCCAACCCCTATGAGATTTCCCTCCCCCTCCCCCTTGTCCTAATGCCCATTTCTCTCAGTATTTCTCCAGCATTGTGTGTGTTCATAAGAGTTTAAAATCACTCACTAGATTTTAAGTCACATACTTGGTTGCCATCCACTGCTGATAAAAAAAAGATATTTTGTGGTAGGCAGTGGCTTGGCTGTGCCCCTGGCATTGCCGATGTCCATGAGCGGCGGTGACCGCTTACCATCAGGCGGGCCGCTTGCTCGTCTGCCTATCAAGGCAATAAAAAAAAAAGACGTGTGGCACTCGGAGACTGCCGCGGTAAAGCTATTGTATAGCATTTTTTATCAACTTATGTAATTATAATTATCTATTTACTAGATGACCCGGTGAACTTCGTATCACCTACATATATTTGTGTAAAATTTGTCCTCTCCCTGTCCTGTCACTGTCCGGTCACTGTCCTGTCACTGTCCTGTCACTGTCCTGTCACTGTCCTGTCACTGTCCTGTCACTGTCCTGTCACTGTCCTGCCCTGTCCTGCCCTGTCCCTGTCCCTGTCCCTGGCACTGTCCTGTCACTGTCCCTGTCACTGTCCCTGTCACTGACCGGTCACTGTCCTGTCACTGTCCTGTCACTGTCATGTCACTGTCCTGTCACTGTCCTGTCACTGTCCTGTCACTGTCCTGTCACTGTCCTGTCACTGTCCTGTCACTGTCCTGTCACTGTCCTGTCACTGTCCTGTCACTGTCCTGTCACTGTCCTGTCACTGTCCTGTCACTGTCCTGTCACTGTCCTGTCACTGTCCTGTCACTGTCCTGTCACGTCACTGTCCTGTCACTGTCCTGTCACTGTCCTGTCACTGTCCTGTCACTGTCCTGTCACTGTCCTGTCACTGTCCTGTCACTGTCCTGTCACTGTCCTGTCACTGTCCTGTCACTGTCCTGTCACTGTCCTGTCACTGTCCTGTCACTGTCCTGTCACTGTCCTGTCACTGTCCTGTCACTGTCCTGTCACTGTCCTGTCACTGTCCTGTCACTGTCCTGTCACTGTCCTGTCACTGTCCTGTCACTGTCCTGTCACTGTCCTGTCACTGTCCTGTCACTGTCCTGTCACTGTCCTGTCACTGTCCTGTCACTGTCCTGTCACTGTCCTGTCACTGTCCTGTCACTGTCCTGTCACTGTCCTGTCACTGTCCTGTCACTGTCCTGTCACTGTCCTGTCACTGTCCTGTCACTGTCCTGTCACTGTCCTGTCACTGTCCTGTCACTGTCCTGTCACTATCCTGTCACTGTCCTGTCACTGTCCTGCCCTGTCCCTTTCCCTGTCACTGTCCTGTCACTGTCACTGTCCTGTCACTGTCATGTCACTGTCCTGTCACTGTCCTGTCACTGTCCTGTCACTGTCCTGTCACTATCCTGTCACTGTCCTGTCACTGTCCTGCCCTGTCCTGCCCTGTCCCTTTCCCTGTCACTGTCCTGTCACTGTCACTGTCACTGTCCTGTCACTGTCATGTCACTGTCCTGTCACTGTCCTGTCACTGTCCTGTCACTGTCCTGTCACTGTCCTGTCACTGTCCTGTCACTGTCCTGTCACTGTCCTGTCACTGTCCTGTCACTGTCCTGCCCTGTCCTGCCCTGTCCCTGTCCCTGGCACTGTCCTGTCACTGTCCTGTCACTGTCCTGTCACTGTCCCTGTCACTGTCCCTGTCACTGACCGGTGACAAAGACGTGTGGCACTCGGAGACTGCCGCGGTAAAGCTATTGTATAGCATTTTTTATCAACTTAAAAATAACGGACGGCCGTGTTCTATAATCAAAAATTCAAATTCAAATTTCAAACCGCGTCTACATTTCCAAATGTCATAAGTTTCATAACCATCTGTTTTATTAACGGAATTTCGACTTTAACTTTGTGTGCTAGATATCAAATTAAGTTAAAACAGGGAGGTCAGCTAACGCTGGCTGTTAGGTTTTTTCGTTACGAAATTTCTGGATTCGGTCTCGCCGCAAGGCCCGCGATAAAATCTATACAATAGCTTAAAAAAAAAAAATATTACTCAATTTACATTCGCTCAAAAAGTACCCCATCCAATAAAAGCGAATGATGTTCTAATTCAGAGAATCAAATTGTTAAAGCTTTGTCTGGCGGCCCATAAAATTATTTTAAAACAATCGCCAGCCAGTCAATTAACGAGGGATCAGTCGCATTCTCTAGTGGTACAAGATGGGAGCGAAGGGAGAATTGACATTTATCATCCTGACACGGAAAAGTTTTTACACTGGACCTGATGGTAAGCACAGTTTTTTTTATAGCAGAGGCCAGCATCTAAGTCACCTGCTGGTAAATTATCTCCATCATCTGATCACCTACAACACCAAAAGAATCATGGGTGCGATGCCGACCTTACGGAAATTGATGATTAAGGTATTGAGAAAGGGAGGGGATTTGAGGTTCCAAATATCTCACTACAAACGTCTTACTGCTGGGTACGGATCTCTACTGAATGAGAGGTGTTGAGCTTTCTTCTTTCTTTCTTCACCATGCTGACCTAAGTCGGATTGGCAGACTTAACATACTTTCGAAATTCTTATGGAGAATTTCTCATGTATGCAAGATTCCTCACGATGTTTCCTTAACCGTTAAAGGAACCGATAATTAACAATGAATACACACGTAACTTAGAAAACTCAGCTGTGCATGCTCCTAGGGCTGGTTTCGAACCTGCGACTTTCGTCTCAACAGTCCATATCACTCCCTGCTGAGCTATAGTTGCTTCTACTGTTGTGAAAACACAACCCTTTGTCATATGAGTTCTGCATAAAGGTCTCTAAACGTATGAATGAAATAAAATAAAAAAAATATAATAAATACACCCAACATTCACATACATAGTCCTGACCCCACAGTAAGATACGAGCCTTGTGTCGAGGGAGAGAGAGAGACTTTCGGTCTCACAACACCCAGACTCCGAAACAAATATTTGTGGATCACACAAACATTTGTCTCGGTTCAGGGATCGAACCCGCGGCCTCTCGCTTCACAGCCGGCTACTCGCCCGCTGCGCCACGGAGGCTGTCAAATAAATTCGCCGCACAGATGTTACGACGCACCTCCACGAATTTCATCAAATTTATCAAAGCTTTGCAATGACAGGCCCTCGCTCCAATTATCCCTATACAATGAGAAGGGACCGACTTTAACTTATATGTGTGCTTTTAATTTATATACGTTGGGCTTTACATTTGTGAATAGTGATATAAAACTTTGATGTCAAAGGTGAGTCGATATGTAATTGTATCGATTTCTATCCGATTCCTAAAGGAAGAAGGTTCTGTACATGTTTTTAATGCATAAGTCAGCCAAATTTGGACTCCTTTAATTCACTTAGATGGTAGGATCCTCGTATGCGAAAAGTTATCTGGTTTGGTACCACCACTTTATATATTTCTGTCGCCAAGCAGCAGCGCCGTGTTTTGGTACACGCAATAGCACAGCAGTACGCTGCGATGGCTACTTACCTGTCACAGTCACGACGCGTAAATGTCAAAACCATCAATGGTTTTTACTATATAATTAATTTTGATCTATGACCAATAAATTTTCTTTCTTTCTTTCGTCACTTATTGTATTCCAGTTAGAGGGGTATTGAAGCCAGTGAAATTACTCGGTATTATGAGACTTCAGTTTTTATGTCTCAGGCTGCTGAGAGCACTGCAGTAGCATGTAGTAATTTGTAATTCAAGCAGTGTTATATTATTTATGGGCAGGTGTGGCGCTTGCCATTACTTCAAGTAGACGGTCGGTCGTAAAAACTACAAGCCAAATCTTTCAGTAACATGTGTTTAAAAGCATGTTGCACAGAGCCCACTTCGAGTGGGATAAGGACAGGAGAAAAAAGATTTTTTTATAGCATACACCGACAAACGAGCAAGTGATGATCTCCACCACCCATGTACGCCTACAATACTAGAAGAATCATCGGCGCGTTGCCCACCTTAAAAGGAAGGAATAATTAAGGGATTGGGAAAGGGAGGGGGATTTGGCTTCCGGATATCTCACTCACCGTACGACAGCAAGCCGCTACTTTACGTCGGTTTTCTGGGAAACAGTGGTAATGACCTCGTCAAGCCGGCTCATTCACGCTGTAGACAAAACTGTCTACAGGCTCTACCACTCATAAAAATATATGTCTCCACAAGACTCTATTTTACGTAATCAATCCAAAGCTTTAGCTACCAAATAAGTTCGCAGACAAAATTGTTAACCCACTAGAATATGTGTGGAAAATGTTTTTTGCAAAAGCATTTGCTGGACTCTGGCACTTTAGTTTCAACAGATGTGTACTAGTTATGGTTAATATATTATTCGGATATCTAGTTTTTATGTCGAGTTTATGCTTTAGGAATGTTTTTAATTTATGAGGTTATATCTGGTTTGTATTTTTAATATTTAAGTAGGTATATGATACATTTTTTTAAGTACGAGACGAGCAAGGCGCTCGCCTGATGGTAAGCGCCACAGCTGCCCATAAACAGGAGCAACACCACACAGAACTTTGAATTACAAAGCATTGCATGGCACTGAACTGCGCTCGTAACCCGCAGACAAAAGATGTAAGTCTCATAATTCCCAATAATTTCACTGGCTTCAATTTCCTCCAAACCGAAACACAACAATGCTTACACACTGTTGCTTGGCGGCAGAAATAGACAATGCGGTGGTACCAACCCAGACGGCTTTTTAATGAGAAGCCGATAAATGACAAAATAACTTACATGATATGCGATCTCCACCGTGGAAACCCTAAATATATGAAGAAACATGGCTTTTAAAGGTGAGGATTTTTCATAGCATAGACTGGTACGGAGTAAGTTGATCTATTGTTGGTAAGTGATCTCCATCGCCCATGTACACCCACAATATCAGAAGAATAATAGGCGCGTTGTTGAAAGGAGAGGGATAATTTAGGGATCTGGAAGATGAGTGGGATATGGGCCTCCGGACATCTCATTCACAATACGAAACGCAGCAGAATGCCGCTACTTTACATCAGTTTTCTGTGAGACAGTGGTATCGATCCATTTGAGCCGGCCCATTCATGCTGTAGACAGATTTATCTGGCTCTATAACTCAATAAATATCTCACTAACCACTACCACTCAACTCACAGTATACTTTTTTTAGTCTGATCAAACTTAAATAATATAATAGGCTACTAGAAATTTCAAAAATATAAATTTAATAGACAAACATAAGAAAAACAAGAAACACGGGATAACATCCTGATTTCTGTTACTTATGCTAAATTTTATATGACCACAACACACATCAGAGTATTGTGACGAAACAACGTAAAAATTTATGAAATTAGTTTTATTGATTGAAATTAGTTTTATTTTAGGAATTAGGGGTCAACTATATAAAATAATTATGAAAACAACTATCTTTGAACGGTATAATTCTGAACATCTTAATACAAATCCACTTGAACCAAATAGTCTAAGCTGTTTGAACATAACCATTAATAACAGAAATCTGAACTTGAAACATTAAGATCAGATCGTAATTACAAAATAAAATAGAAGCGATAAAGTTTTAACTAAGTAATTGCGTGCGAATGTATTTCTGGAGCTTTTTATGATGTTTGACCATCTGTTGCTTAGGGTTGGTGGTATAAGTCATGAAGTTACGCGATTTATGACAGCCTCCGTGGCGCTGCGGGTGATTAAACGGCTGTGAAGCGAGATGACGCGGGTTCCATCCCCGAACCGAGACAAATATTTGTAATATTTGTGTGATTCACACATATTTCTATCTGGGTGTTGTGAGATCGAAAGTATCTCGTAGTTCCTGATACCCCCGACACAAGACACGTATCTTACTGTGTGGTCAGAACTATGTGTGTGACTGTTGGGTTTATTTAAAAATAAATAAGGTGAGGGATATGAATATTATCTAAGCCTCTCGCCGTACACGGATGGACGTAGGCTTTCTCAAGACTTCTTCCATTTCGGTCTTGGGTAGCTTGCGTCTTCTTTTTTAATTATCTTGGATGACGAAATGACCAAGTCGGTCGTCTGACGGTAAGCGTCACGCCTGTCCATAAACAGAAGCAACACTGTTCACTTTTTTATCCGAGTACGGCAAAGTGACTGCACGACACCTGATGATAAGCGCAGTACAAAAATGTATAAATGCTTCTTCACTCCGAAGAGGGAAAAAGCAAATCAAGGGGCCTGCGACAGGACAGGCGGATGACCGATGCTGGCATAGGAATACAAGTAAGTGCCCTAACCAACAATTAAGTCATGTCATAAGCCCCTCGGGAGAACATTTTAGAAATCGAACCCACGGCCTCTCGCTTCACAGCTACTCGCCCACTACGCCGCCGAGGCTGTCACTAGTTTCCATTAAACATAACCAAACCAAGGACAAAGTCTATCAAACATACTTCATGTTTCAATGGTAGCGATAGTCAAATCAATGTCGTGAATAGTTTGCTTCGAATAGTTACGAAATCAACAATCTTGTTCTGAGACATTTCTTAGTAAGTCTTCGACCAAGTTTCTATTTGTCGATTATAGCTCATTTGTTATTCTGAATGCAGCCGACCGGGGAATAGGGTTCCGATCCGCCACCCACTTGTTTTGGTCATTGACTGAATATCAACTACCCTAGACGAATTTTATTTTACCAGTTATATTTTGGGACGTTGATTGAATGGACCAGCCGAAATTTATTGGGCTTTTTGATACAGTGTTACAAAATGAAGAAAGTGATATTTTTTTTTCTAAGGTTACTATTTTAACTTTTTTGAGTGTTAGCGCCACGCTGTAGACAGTTTTGTCTATAACAAGAATGGGCTGGCTCGACCGGGTCGTTACCACTGTCTCACAGAAAACCGACGTAAAGTAGCGGCTTGCTGCTGCGTTTCGTACGGTGAGTGAGATATCCGGAAGCCCAAATCCCCTCCCCTTCCCAATACCTAATTATCCCCTTCCTTCAAGGTCGGCAACGCGCCCATTATTCTTCTGGTGGTGGGCGTACATAGGCGGTGGAGATCACTTACCATCAGGTGACCCACTTGCTCGTTTGCCAGCCGATGCTATAAAAAAAAAAACTTCAAGTCAGATGTTTGTAAGATAGCGGTAACAACCCAGCGAGCCGGCCCATTCATGTTCTAGAAAAAACTACCTACGGTGATATTATTAGGTATACTATGATAAGCTTAGATCCAGATTTAGGTCTATGGAACTGAAAAAAAACTAAACTAGCTAATCAACTTATTAATTCTCCATGTTAGTTTAAAAAAATACCTCATTATAATACAATGTTACAATCTGCGTTATCATATACAATCCCTCAATTAAATTACAAGTAAATCGACTCTTGTTTAATTACAACACATAAAGTTATTCGTACCGCAAAAAATATGCAATAAAAAGTAAAACAATCATCAACTAATTGAAAATTTTAATTTGAAACTTCACACATCAATGACTGTATGGGTCGGATAGGTCACTGGTTTTCTTATTAAGCAATACAATAGGCGTTCAACCATGTGTAGAATAAAATGAAATTACATGAAAAAATCCTATGTCAAAATTACATGTAAAACGTAACTGGGTTGGTACCACTGCTTTGTCAATTTCCACCAAGCAACAGTGTGTAAGCACTGTAGTGTTTCGATTTGAAGGACATTGAAGCCAGTCAAATTATTGGGCATTATGAAACTTGACATCATATCTCTCGGGGTGTCGAGAGCAGTTCAGTGCCATGCATTGCCTTGTAATTCAGAGTTCTGCGTGGTGTTGCTTCTGTTTATGGGTAGGCGTGGCGCTTACCATCAGACGAGCGCTTGTTCGTCTCGGCATTCTATTAAATAAATAAAAAAAAAGTTGACCCACTTGCTATAATAGTTTACTAAACTCGTAGCTTGTTCGAGAAAAAAATATTTGCCTAATACAAGGCAAGTTTATGTCAAAAATTTGTTAGGTTAGAATTTTCTCAAATTAATTATCATAAATTATCATTATAATCACGTTTACAAAATAAGTATAAAAAAAATGGCTAATGTACATTAATATATTTACGTTATATCAAAAATCAAATCAGGCTTCGAGGAACATTTCGGGCTACGTAAATAAATTGTATTAGCTCTTGTGCCATTTCCACGGATTTTCCGCCCAACATTTATGTTGTATTAGATTTGAACAATGTAACATAATATTATTATAAGGTCGTGAGTACGTTACACTATTTGTCATTTATTTTATTACTAGCTTTTCCTCGCGGCTCCGCCCGCGTGATCTGCTTTTCCCGGGATAAAAAGTAGCCTATGTCCTATTCTGATGTATAAGCTATATTATTGTAAAATTTCATTAAAAGCCATCCAGTAGTTTCAGTTTTACGTGAAAGAGTAACAAACATACATCCATACTTACAAACTTTCGCGTTTATAATATTAGTAGGATATGTTTTTTACTTAATTGAATGACGAGACGAAACAACACCACACAGAACTTTGAATTACATAGCACTGCATGGCACTCAACTGCGCTCGTCACCCCGAATCATAAGATGTTATTAATGTCCAGTAATTTCGCTAGATTCAATGTTCTTCAAATCGAAACACAAAAGTGCTTACACACTGTTGCTTGGCGGCAAAAATAGACAAAGCGGTGATACCAACCCAGAAGGCCTCTCGCATACGAAGGGCCTACCACCTTGTAAACTATACATACATTGATTTGAACAATGTAATATAATATTATTATAAGGCCGTGAGTACGTTACACTTTGTCATTTACTTTACTAATTATTAAGAATCATGTAAAGTGAAAGGCGTGGAGCTTACTTTCAGCCGAGCGACTTGCTCGTCTCGTGATTCAGTTAAATATTTAAAAAAAGTCTGCAATATACAATGCAAAAGGCCGCTCACGCGGGCGGAGTCACGGTCTAAAGCTAGTACTTTATAATGCTCCGTGAGAATTTCCAAATTATTTGATGTCTACCCACACTAAGCTACCGTGTTTGGTTAAGGCCTAACCGGTTATATGTAAAAATTAGATAGCATATTCAAACAGTTAAAAAATATAGGACAAACAGCCAGTCATATAATTAACTGTTATCTGCGATTTAGTAATATTATATTTAATAATTTTTAGTCAGTTTTGGAACGTAGTTCCTTATCGCGCGTTGCGAAAGGGGGCTAGACGGAAAAAATTGGTACGAAAAGTTGGCACGAAAAATTTTGTCACGACATAATTCTCCGACCAGCCAGCGTTAGCTGACCTCCCTGGAACATCGATAATTTCAAGTCCCAGGTGGCACCACACAGTGACCAGTCAGCTTGGACCGGACTTTCACAAGACCTAAGTCGACCTTGAAAGTATAGGTTTTTACCTAGACTTCGACCTTGACCCCGATTTTTACCGTGACCTTGACCTTGACCCCGATTTTTACCTAGACTTCGACCTTGACCTTGACCCCCATTTTACCTAGACTTCGACCTTGACCCCGATTTTTAACGTGCATTCGACCTTGACCTTGACCTTGGCCCCGAATTTTACCTTGACTTCGACCTTGACCTTGACCCCGATTTTACCTAGACATCGACCTTGACCTTGACCCCGATTTTTACCTAGACTTTGACCTTGACCTTGACCCCGATTTTTACCTAGACTTCGACCTTGACCTTGACCCCGATTTTTACCTTGACTTCGACCTTGACCCCAATTTTTACCTAGACTTCGACCCCGATTTTTACCGTGACTTCGACCTTGACCTTGACCCCGATTTTTACCGTGACTTCGACCTTGACCTTGACCCCGATTTCTTACCTTGACTTCGACCTTGACCTTGACCCAGACCTTGACCCTCAGAATTAAAATTAAAAATAATCGAAAGGAACTTCGTTCCATCCGGGTGTCCCTTGACACCTCTCAAGTTTTTTTATTTTGTTGAAGAGTTTTAACGAATGTTTGTTGCTCGTTGTTGACATTGTAAAAACGACATCACATATTACTCGGTAATATAATACGTAACGTTTCGTTTAAAAACGCTGACTACGAATAATAACGTAACACATGCGTTCACGCGCTGAATATTAATATTTTTATGTTATTTCTAGTATAAATAACAGGTGTTTAAACACTTCGTTATAACAGTTTTTATTTATACGTTGTGAAGATCTGCAGTTATAAGGAGGCCCTTGTCCCGCAGCAGGATAGTTTAAATTAAATAGCGCCGAAATTATTCATTTGAAATTATATACGCACCCACGCCTGTAATCCCAAAGTGAGCTGGTGGTAGGATAGTCGTATCCACCCGGATAACGACCACCATACACAGTATTAAGACCCGCCATAATGACCCACCTTGTGTGGGTCGCATTCCGGGATCAGCCAGTGTATATCCGGTTCTCCCGAGCCGGTTTGTCCCCTCTTTCTATACTTATCCATTCCTTAATCCTTCTCCTCCCCTTTGGCCCTGGGATGAGATACTGCAGGGTTCGCCAGTATTCCATTAGTAGGAACCGCTGTAGTTCATCCCAAGGACCAAAAAAAATCCCCGAAGTGGTAAGCAGATGTGTAACCAGTATACCAATATTTCACCGAGCATATTTCCGTGATAGGGAGCGAGCCTATTGCCATATCGAGCACAATTCCAGACTCCGGGCTGATGTTGAGCATTACTTGATAGGAAAACCCAACCCGGGGATGGAACCTGAGACATTAGCATAGCAGTTGTACCGCCTACGCAATAAAACTGCGCCACCGAGGCTGTCTGAATTAAATAAATAACAATTTTATATTAAATAAATTTTATTGAATAGAAATATTCTACACTAGCTTTCATCGGAAAAATATAACTGAATTGACTACATTTATTCTAATGTTACAAAAAAATGAATTCGTAATTCAATCACACTTTTACGTTCGTTATTTATGACCAGTTTAACGTGGCTCGCACCTGCTTATGGATTTTCTCGTATTTTACTATCTGATAGCAATATTCAATACTAGTTTTTGCCATAGCTTCACTTAATTCTTTCTGTAAACGAATCAAACGCTTCTTGTAAACTGATTTATTAACATATTCTTCTTCTTCTATTAGCAGCTTGTAAGTAACGCTATGTTTCGGTTTGAAGTATATTGAATCCAGTAAAATTACAGGGCATTCTAAGGCCACCTTTTTGTCACAAAGTAACGAGCGCTACAGTTAATTAATATGCAGTACTTTGTAAGTCAATCACTGAAGATATAGTCGTTTGGTTTGAAGAAAAGTTTATCAAATTACAGTTACACGGAAATTTACATAATATATTCTTTATTTGTAACATAGATTACCGTCCGAACAAGCAAGCCATCAGATTATAATTAACGTACTTTTTTTTTATCTGAGAATGACAAATTGAATGCATTATACCTGGTGATGATGATGATGATGATTTCCAGGCCGCTTGCGGCTACGGCGACCGTCTTCTGTTATTTGGTTTTATTGGTGTGTCCTCGCATGACTGATATAGCCGATTTTTGATTCGATTTAGCCGAAATCGGCTAAATCGACCTGGTGATAGGCACAGTGCAGTCCAAAAAAACATCGACCACCGACGAACAATGAGTTTATCGGTGATCACCAGAATCAGGCGGTCCTGTATAAATATTTCTTCCCACTTAAAAGAGCAAGAGAAGACAAACGCAGCAGCAAGCCACTACTTTACTTTACGTCGGTTTTCTAAGACAGTGCCAACGACCTGGTTGGGCCAAAAACTGTCTACAGCGTGGCTCTACCACTCAATGTAGCACTTCAGTTGGTAAACTTACTCTATTATTATTTTATGAACATTTCACCACGCAATATGTAATAAACAATGTATAACAATAAGTTTATGGAGTCCTAACAATATTGCTGCGGTAAGTCTTGATTTATATGGCACGAAGTGTGGAAGCGTGTTTACGAGAGAGATGAATTGTTATATATTATGGAAGGCAGTGAGATTTTTTCTTATGAAATATAGAGCCACTGTAAGTAGATATGAATGGCTGGTATAAAAGCAAACAGGTGTCTATGGAAAAGATAATGGAAATAGTAGTTTTGAATTATTTTTTTTGGGATACGGGCAATGAATCACTATCAGGTGACCCACTAGTTCGTTCACCGGCCTCTGCTATAAAAAACCCTTATTTTCATAACCGGATGTTTTATTTAATTGTATTGCACATGCTGCGACTGCTATGCTGAGGTCTCAGGTTCGATCCCCGAGTCCGGTAAAAGTGGGTTTGGAATTGGGCCCGGTATGGCGATAGGGTTGCCCCCTATCTCATTATTGAACCGAAGTACGCGCTGTGAAATGTGGGTGTACTAGTTACACCTCTGCCTACTCCTTCGGAGATTACACACGTGACATAAAATTAGCCCACATACAATAATAATCTATATGTACAACAGTATTTAAGTATAGCTAACGAGATTCCTCTCTCTTTCACACACCATGTGATAAACAAAGACAGACTATAAACGATATATCTCTATCATTATTCTAAACAAACAGACGGGATGACATATTTCCAGTAATTTCATATCTCCGTACATGCCGCAATCTTCATAAAAAGAGAAATAAACAATTCGACATTGCCACGACCTTGTCGTTATTACTGCGGTATTGAACACATAAAACCGGTATAAAACGCATTAGCGGGTTAACTGTCGACATACTGCTTTAACTTTGACGATTGTCGGTATCGAAACAATTCGATTTTATTTTAACTCTGTCACGTGTAGGGAATACGGACGTTGAAAAAACGTCGTTGGCAAATCAGATTGTACGATTTAAATCATATGCGCTGGGATTGGTTGAGATTAGTGTTCGAAATTTAAATTTGTTGTATATCCTTATTCTAGAAATGTTTTGAAGATAACATCGATAAAAACTATTATAGCCGAATTATTTGCTATTGAATCATATAAAAATAGATTTATTCACCATTAAATTACCATACATTCTCACATAATAAACGGATAAACGAAATCTTTCTCTAGTGTTTTGCCAACTATAAAAACGAATGCAAATCTTCATTGTATTTATATTAAAGTTAACAAGTGATTTAAATGTTTTACGATGCCAAATCGGATGCAGCTGTAAAAATTATGTTACAAATAACAAATGTGATTCGCATATCGTATTCTTTTTTATTTTGGCGTGTGTGGGATGATGTGATGTTTATTGTAAGATAAATGTGGTTTACCAAATATCTGCAGCATCGCTTTGAATATATGATTCGTTTATTTATTTAGATTTTGCCAGCGACTCTGTCTGCTGATTTAAACCGCATGTACTTGTTGTAAGTTAGAATGTCAGACTATGGCGACAAATCATCCCAGTTCATATAATTATCATTTCAGTGGTAGAGCCACGCTCTACAGCGTAAATATGCCGGTTCGACCGGGTCATTACCACTTTCACTCAGAAAACCGACGTAAAGTAGCGGCTTGCTGCTGCATTTTATACGGTGAGTGAAATATCCAGATGCCCAAATCCTCTCCCTTCCCAATCCCTTAATTATCCCTTCCCTTTAAGGTCGGCAAAGTGCCTATGATTCTTCTAGTATTGTTGGCGTACATGAGCGGTGGAGATTACTTACTACTACCATCAGGTGACCCACTTGCTCTTTTGCCAACCTTTTATAAAAAAAATATATAACTTCATTAATAAATAATACAGAGAAATTCACAATTCAACATTTCGTTAACAAAATAAAAAACAGTAATTTGAGAATGCGTTTTATATTTCGACAAAGTTTTATTAATATCCTGGACAAAGACGATCGGCCCATTTCCTTCACAGATGAACTAAATATTAATATCGAAAATTGTAATCCATATATAATTGGAGCGGAAAGTAATTCTCAGAATTTTGATTAAATTTAAGCTAAAACTTCCTTAATCACGGTCCCTAAACTCGAAACTGTGGTTGAATGAACAATTTTATTAATAGTGTTAAATATTTATTCACTTTATAGAACGATAAATAAATAATCACACTCTCCCATAGTTCTATTTTTTTTTCCTAGGTAGACAACGAATTGAAATTTAATGATTTCTTACGTTTACGCGAATGTTACTCATTGAAATAAAACTAAAGATATACCTATGTTTTTAATTGCCCAGGTAAGGCATGGCATGCGGCTCGCCCAATAGTACCTAAACCATTTCTGCCACCCGTGAATTTCAGCTATGCCATGGCATCGCCAAGGCTTTGGAGGAATCTTAAATCTGGATAGGTTATAGCGCTCGAGAAACACTGAAGTAGAGACTTTATTCCAGAGCAAACGTTGGTAAAAATGATACTGATATTGTTTTACTGAATTCAGTCATCATCATCAGCCACAAGACGTTTACTGCTTAACATAGACATCCCCCAAAGATTTCCAGACCGACTAAACTCAATAATTTAAACTAATTTTATCTCGTAGTGTTTTTGGAAAATCGAGCATGATACATATTCCCTGTATTATTTTGCAAAAAAATACAGAATTAAAATTAATGAATTCAGCAAAACAAAATTAGTATCTCCATTTCAACTTGCCGTGGGTTGGTTCCTATTTAAGTAGGTCCCACATCGGTGGGTTTTTCAGACAGTTACACGTTCGTATGAAATCACTGAATGTATATTTTCCAATAAACTTCGTAGAACATATCGCTTTGATCTGATACATTTCAAACAGACGCACATTAATTCCGTACCATCTCCGCTAGATGGCAGCACTTTGATGTTAACATTCATAAATATCGAATGATGTCCGACTGTCTATCTGCATTGGCCTTCGATTCGTTTATTTTCGTCGGTTATTTTCGAAGTCAAGTGTTTAAACTATTCTATTCTTGGAGTTTTATTTTTGGTTGCGCAGTCGATGTTAAGGCACACTTCGGATGGTCGCGTCAAACGTTAGAACGCGTCATAAAATTAACGCCTTATTTGGCTGCATCTTTGGCGCAGTTGTATTGCATATGCGGTACGACTGCTGTGCTGAGGTCTCGGGTTCGATCCCCGGGTCGGGTAAAAGTGAAATTAGGTTTTTCTATCGAGAAATGATCAGGGAAGCGCATTGTACGTCTCGTCATTCAATAAAAAAAATAATTACGGGTTGCACTCCGGGAGTGCCGACAGAAGTGAAAACTTACCAAACAAGATGCGAGAATACAAAATTATGGCAACATGTCCACTCGACATGATAAAAGTACATTCTACTCTCTTCGCGTTTATGCGAGCCTGGTACTTTTTACGGCAACATGTTCCAAATAAGAAAATACCTAAAAAGTTTTTCTTTGTCTAAATCGTCATTTGTTTATTAATTACGGCTACTCGCCATGAAAAAGGACATTCTACTCTCTTCGCGTTTATGCGAACCTAGTACTTTTTTACAGCACCATGTTCCAAATTATAAAATAAGTAAAATATTTATCGATCGTCATTTTTTTTATCAATATCAAAAACAAAATTACAGTAACATGTCTATTCGCCATAAAAAAAAACGAACACAGTCCGGTCAAAGTCCTGTGAAAGTCCGGTCCAATCCGACTAGTCACTGTGTGACGCCACCTGGGACTTCGAAATTATCGAAGTTCCAGGGAAGTCGGCTAGCGCTGGTTGGTCAACTGGCCCGCGTGACGTCTCACAGAAGGTTCTCGAATATTCTGGAACCTTCCGCTCGCCGCCGCTCGCGTTACGGAACGTTTCGGTTCACCCTCCCATAAGAAGTTAACTTACATTATGACATTTTTTAAGTCATTATCATGCACACTTTGTAAACATTCCCGCCAATAATACGCCTTGCCTTACGTCAATCCTGGCCTAATTAATTAAATCCTTTGATCCGTGTAATATCTGACCTTCGCACATGTCAGGCCAATTTAACGACCCGGATAACTTCGTTCGTGGTTTCCGGGTATTTAACAAAAAAAGTAAGCCGTTATATTAATTTACCACCGAAAAAGGGGTGACAGAATGGTGTTATAAATTTCAACCCTTTGTCTGTCTATCAGTGTATATCTGGCACCGTAGCGCCTCAATAAATATACTGAATTGATTGCGGTATTTTTTTGGTTTAAAAGTTGGTTAGTATTATTTCTGTTCTTTAGAGTTGTAGAGCCTCGCTGTGAACAGTTTTGTATACAGCATGAATGGGCCGACTCGGCCTGGTCGTTACCACTGTCTCCGAGAAAACTGATGTAAAGTAGCGGGTTGCTGCTGCGTTTCGTACGGTGACATATATCCAGAGACCTAAAGCCCCCTCCTTTTCGCAATCCCTTAATTATCCTTTCCCTTTGTGGTCGGCAACGCGCCTATGATTCTTCTAGTATTGTCGACGTACATAGGCGGTGGAGATCGTTTACAACTAGGTGATCCACTTGCTCGTTTGCCGGTCTATGCTATAATAAAATATGCTTCGTTGAAATATTAATCGACGTGGATGATTCTTTTTTCGATCGAAACAGTATCGCTCAAAGTCAAAGTTAAAGTTACCCTCCCCTTTGGCCCTGGGATAAGATACTGCAAGGGTCGCCATTAGCAGAGACCCCTGTAGTTCATCCCTAGGGCTAAAAAAATACTCCTAAATATAATAATACCAATTCCATTCAAATATTGTTCGGATCACATATCGTTTAATAGAGTATCCGATCACACTTCAAAAGCTTTTGAAACTATCCCTTGTACCCGATACTTACCCAACTTTAACAATTACATTAAACAGACCCTAACTTCTGCAAGGGTTTGGACCTAAGAGGCGAGTGAGATATTGTTGAATCGAATACGATTTCTTAACCTCCGACAATAAGGAGAGGTGTTATAAGTGTGTATGTAGAGTTGTGTGCTTTTTTTATAGCAGAGACCAACAAACTATCACGTGGGTTTTTATTTTAATTAATTGAATGACGAAACGAGTAAGTCGCTCGCCTGATGGTAAGCTCCCGCTTGCCCACAAACAGAAGCAACACCACACAGAACTTTGAATTATAAAGCATTGCATGGCACTGAACTGCGCTCGTCACACCGAGACAAGATAGTAATTTAGACAGTAATTTCACTGGCTTCAATATCCTTGAAACTGAAACACAACAGTGCTTACACACTATTGCTTGGCGGCAGAAATAGACAAAGTGGTGGTACCAACCCAGACGGCCTCTCGCATACGAGGAACCTACCACCTTGTAAGGTCGCTGGTTTTTGTGGACTGCACTGCGCTTACCATCAGGTGTAGTGCAGTAACTTTGCCGTGCCCGGATAAAAACTGTTACTACTGGGTACTGTCATGAATCCACCATTACAACGCATAGTCTATAAATACTAACTACTTATAGTAGAGGATCCCGGGTAACATCGACCTTCACCCATATATATTTTTCATTCGGTAAATAGATGGGTGAAGGTCGATGTTACCCGGGATCTTAGACCACTACATTCAGAACTGAAATATGCGACCCTCGTGCCTTTTGCACTTATTCCCACGGGAAACAAACTCCGCCGGCGCATGAATGCATGCAATTTACTTCGCCTTTATTTAAAAAGCGCTTGTCCAAGTCCGAAGTTACAAGGTTTAGTAGCTCGTCCATATGGGTTTTCTTGTTTTCTGCATTTCACTGATAAATAGGCATTATCAGACTGTTCTATTACTTTATTTATAGCAAATATATCTGTAGAATCATAATTCCTAACCAAATGAACAAATTTCAAAGCTGATGTTTCTTTGAAAAAACATGAGTGGTTTCTAAAACCGCGTTTTTTACAGCTTAAATGGGCCAGCTCGTTACCACTGTCTCACAGAAAACCGACATAAAGTAGCGTCTTGCTGCTGCGTTTCCATACGGTGAGTGAGATATCCTGAGGCCCAATACCCCTGCCTTTCCCAGTCTCTTAATCATCCCTTCCCTTTAAGGTCGGCAACGCTCCTATGATTCTACTAGTATTGTAGGAGTACATGGACGGTAGATAGCACTTACCATCAGGTGACGCTCGTTTGCCGGTCTATGCTTTAAAAAAAAATGTAATTTGACAATATTTGGTAATCTACAGCATCTAACAAAGGTATTTTGTTCTCATTAACGTTGTCTTCTCATTTGTCTACTTAGTAATATTTTCTACTGTCAGAACCAATAAACAAGCCTTTATTATTCCTAGAGATTAGGTACAACAGACTAACATCAATTTCACCCGGTTCCAGTCAGTTCCTAGTCTTAGCTTAAATCTTGATAGATCGTCATTGGAGTTAATTATTCTAATTTACAAACTTCAAAGTGCTCCAGAAACTAACTTTAGATTTTTAATATTATAAAACGTTTCCAAGGTTATATTTTTGAAAGATTTTATATGAATGTTTGAACCGAAAAAACATTTAAAGATATTAGATTATAACATGATTTTGATACTTTATACTGGAAAATATTTATTTTTTAGTAAATATTTCCCAGTTATTTCTATATCACGCCTCTTTGTCAAAAGTAGATAAGGGATGGTCTTACCACAATATGAATTGCTCTAAGCACCAACCTGAAGCTGTAATCTGACCACCAAAAAGGCCCTTAAAAATCCAGACCTTTTTCCCAAGTTCAGACAAATTTGCGCTTCAAATTCCACGCCCCAAAACATTAAGAACAGGTCAAATCTAACCTTGAGAGTTGTCCCCTCGCCGGACAAAGTGTTGCCATGAGAAATGCGATCACATTTTTCCAAACCCCAGGTCAATTTACATTCAAACGGCATGGCCCATTACAATATATTGTTTTTATCTAGATTAGATTGGATAGGTGTATGAATTTTTACTTTCTTTATAATATAGACCGGCAAACGAGCAACTGGGTCACCTGATGGTAAATGATGTCCACCGCTCATGTACAGTAGTCGGTGCCTGTGTCGGTAAATTGAAATTGCACCGACTCCAAAGTGACCTGCATTTGCGGTTGCAATGCGGTTTTTTATTTTTTGCTTTTCAGTTTTGCGCCGGTTGAATTTTTTTGTTAAAAGTTATTATTTTTTATTATTTTTGGCGTAGTCATTTTGCCGAGCCAGCATAAAAAAAAAAAAAAAAAATTGTGTCTATAGGTAATATCATAAGGGAAATTTATTTATTAATATGAGACCAACTACAAGGTATGAGAGGTGTACACAATAACTCAGTGAAATCAGTGAGTGAATACGCAATCATCCCCTATTTTTCTACCCTTAGGGTTAGAATTTTTGTTAAAAAATTATAGGACCAAATTCGGAGTATACATACCCTATACATTACAAAAATAATTATTAAAATTGGTCTACTCTGTAAAAAGTTATGTTATGTGTGGTCTAACATAAAAAAATATACGTGTCGAATTGAGAAGCTCCTCCGTTTTTTTGTTGGTTAAAAAAAACACCTGACAACATTATCCAAATAAAATCCATATATAATTAAAACCAACTCTATTATTGTATCATATTGCCTGTAAATTAAAGTTTACAATCGGTAAACAAAGTATTTTCCATGTAAATTTCCTTTGTAATAAGTATCAAAGTGTGTTTTTTTTTGCTAATTCAAACTCACTCTTCTACGGTTGCGTTAAAGTTTATTTTTCTTTGAGAGAACAGGCTTTCATTTTTAAGTAGAATCCTCAGGCAATGTTTACGCCACGGTGTTTTCTTTTTGTAACGCTAAAAAGTCTGGTTGATGTTGACAGAAAAGACACGAAGTATTAAAAACTCTCCCCGTTCGATTTCTTTGGAATTGAAGCTTATTGTATGAAAACAAAGTAAATTACAGTAAAAAAGTATTTGCTGGTGGTGGGAAGGGCCCACCGTACTCCTCTCCCTCCTTGCGTCGATTCCCTCATGCTGGAGTACCGTGATCCATTAAGGAACAAACTTCTTAAATCCCACTTTCTTCTGCTTTCAGCGATATGAACCGGGTTGGTGACATTTATTGTTGAGTGAGACGAAGATCCGATCATTCTAGCAGGTGTTAAAACCTGCCATTGTGATCCACACACCTTGTCTGAATCGCGTTATATAGCGAGTGTAGAGGTACATCGTTCTATCCTTGTGCTTGCATCTGTCATTCGCCTGTCCTGTCACAGGCCCGTCGATTAACTTTTTCCCTCTACAGAGTGTGAAGAAGCATTCATACAGGGCGGCATAATTCTGGTAGCCACCCACAAACTCATTGTTTGTCGCTGGTCACTGGATTTTGTAGACTGAACTGCGCTTACCATCATATATAGTACAGTTACCGTGCTCGGATAAAATAAAAATACTAGGGTAGAAAAAAACAATTAAAATCAGTTACAGTGTTTCCAAGCCATAAAAAAAAAATCAGATGGTATATTTTGCAAATACTCTACTAACATCGTAAATGGTTGCTTATAATCTTTAATCGTTTACTATCCCGTCTGAGGAAGTAGGGTAGCTATAGTTCACACGCAGTCGCTAGTCACCCCTTGAGATATGAAGCGCGGAAGCGAGTAACTTATTGACACATCGCTTTCCTTTCGCTGAAATTTCGCACGAGGTGACTAGCAGTAGCGCGCGGACTGTAGTATATTCTCCAAATTCATAATTCTGAAACAAATACGGTTCCATACCTTATAATTAAAAATACTGGCATCCTTTTACATGACAAAAGTTCCTTAAAAGCTTTATTTTCATAAATTACAAGGAAAATAAATAAAAGTCAAATTATAAGTAACTGAGACAAAACCATTCTCCTTAAATTAATAAACAAAAGTAGTCTACAGTAATTATCAATTTAATCTACTTAAAAATAGCAAGAGCTTTCAGGAGCTTACGAGAATAAGCTCCTAATTATGTCAACAGTGGGTTGTTTACAAAGAAAGTTTAAGATGTAAAAAGCTTCTTTGAACTGAAAGTTGCTAACAAGTAAGGTAATATTTTAGAGTGTTGATTTTATTACCGGTTAAGTGTGATTCGGAAACGCGCTCCGTGGGTTCTGTACCAACAAATTTAAACTTTTTGTTATTTCCTTTATTTGTTAATAACTTTTATATATGCCTGCAAGGCGCTCGCCTGATGGTAAGCGTCACGCCTGCCCATAAACAGAAGCAATACCACACAGAGTTATGAATTACAAAGCACTGCCTGGCACATAACTAAGCTCGTCACCCCGAGACATAAGATGTTAAGTCTTATAATGCCCAGTAATTTCACTGGCATCTATGTCCAAACCGAAATACAACAGTGCTTACACACTGTTGTAATAAAAGGCTTGATATTAAGACATGACTTGTTGTTTGTTCTGAGTCCTTTATTTGAATGAATCATCTTATTGCCTAAAAACTTATTTATACATATTATAAAACTGACGTTGCTTTAACCTAGTTTTGTGTAATTATTCACCGAAGACATATTTAATCATAATTATTAAGAAGTCCCAAATACCAATGCAATGGTGCAATATTCGCACAAGCTTGATTTTATTTACTTATTTCGTAATATTACATTACAACTCCCCCGAAAAAGGGCCTGCTACCCTTCCCCATTGAAGGAAAGAGAATTTTTTTTGAAAAAATTAAGAAAAAATTCAATACTATTACAAACTGTTACTAAGTTTAGAATTTAACTTCACATATTTTGAGTAACAAAGATAACCAAACATTTATAAAATATACAATAAAAGTACTTAATATTAACTAAAATATCTCTTAGTATTATTCTTATGTATAACATATTCTTTATTATCCTTTAAAATCTTAACATTAGGAGAAACTTCCTCAATAACTTCGTAGGGGCCGTTATAGATATTTTCAAGTTTAGTTCCAGTTTGATTTTTTATAAGAATAAGGTCACCCTTTTTATAAGTTACGGAGTAAGTTTTCTTATCATACATTAATTTTCGTTTTAATTTACTTTGTAACAAATTCTGCTTGGCATCATACTGGGCTCGCAGTAAACGATAACATTCAACCGCTGAGCTTGCAGTATTTGTAATTACCATCGCCTCTCTTACGATGCGATTAGTCATTTTTCTTATATTGCCATTGTTGGCATTTCTTAACGTAGTCGATTACATCATTCATCATACCTGGCCAGTAATCATATAATATCATTATTAAATCCTCGTGATCACTAATTCTTACAACATCGGTTGTAATTAAAATTCTAGGTACCCTTATATACCTTTATTACCTTCATATTTATAACCTTTATATATGCAACTTTTCATATGACTTGCAAGTATTTTTATATTTGTTGCATTTTGCCTATTCTTTATAGGTAATATTTCATTAATATTTTCTTTTTCGCACATCAATCCTAAATCTCTCGCTAACTCCGTCGGGGTAGATAACGATCGAGTATTTAGGAAAATAGTACCTCGCGAAGGTACATACGTGCAGTATCCTCTATTCGAGTTACGACAAATCAAATTCTTAAAATCTTTGTCATTAATAAAAGTCAATTCTGTCACATCAGTCGGTTTTTCAGAAATTCTACAGTCTTAGGTTGATCAGACCTGCTACTGGTAGAAGTCTGTTCTGTCAAATCATTGTTATCAGTCATGTATATCTGAGATTTCACACGTTTAGTTTGTGCTCTCGTCAATACAGAAACTACTTGTTCTCTAATAGATTTTAAATAATCACACATTATTGATACCGGGAGTCGGCTTAGTGCGCCTACAGTTGCATTATTCCGACCCGGGATGTGCACGATCTCAAAATCATATTCTCCAAGGTATAATCGAAACTTAGTTCGTCTACTGTAAGGATCCTTTAAACTAAATAAATATACTAATGGCTTACTATCTCTAAAGATTTTAAACTTTCTGCCATACAGATACGGTCTAAAATGCCTTACTATCCATACGATAGCTAGTAATTCTAAATCTAAAAATACCTTAAAATACCTTCTAAAAATCTTCTAAATCTATTCTAAGTCTATTTTCTGCGGGCGATAAGTTACGGCTCGCATAAGCAACTACGTGACAATTACTGTTAGACAAAACCGTGCCTAATCCTAAAATCCTAATCCTAATTTACAAACGTCGGTTCGCAATTGAAAAAAAAAAATCGTGCCCGAACATAAAATATAAACCGTTTATAATAATTAGCGAAATTAGCAGTATCGCTTTACGTCATCCGAGTTCATTGGCACTGCGCAATGTCTCGATTTTGCTAACGTCAGGAAGAATACCATTCAATGTTATTCCATGACCTACATAAACCTTATATAATTTCGCACCGAGGCGGTATCGAATGTCTGTTACTCATCGTTATAAATTATTTTAATTCAAATATTTTAATTATTCTTATTAAGTTGTAATAAACTACATATCCTTATAATTAAGAATTACTTCATAACATTTAAAAAAATATCTCCTAAGATTCCGTTTGCAGTACATGGCATATTCTTAAAGACAAAAAAAAGAATTCACAAAATATTTCGTTAACAAAATTATTAAAGTAAATTAAAATTGATATTGAACATAAAAAAAATATTGAAAATTACATACTTTTAGTAATTCTTACTTCAAACTTTGTTGGTAAGGAGCGCGTTGACAAATGTTGGCTGATGATGATGGCTTGATGGCTTAGGGGCGAGCGGAGCTGGCGCAGATGTGGAGCTTGTACGGCATCGCTGCTGCTGATTCATGCTGTAGTTGTGTGGTTGGGCCGGGCTATACCCTGGACTCCTCCAAACCTTCTTTCTTCTCTCTTGATATCTTCCAAACGCTCTTTATGGTTTCGCGTTGTGGCCGAAAGCTGCTCCGTTGGCGTTGATTTCCCATTATGTGCTATTGATTTATTGAAATTTTCTTTCTTCTATGTTATCTTGATTATTTTTTTCTTCTTTTCTTAATTTTCTTCCAAAATAGGTGGCCATGGCCATAAGGCCATGTGGTATCCCATAATGGATACCGCTGGCAGGGTCGCCATGTAATAATTGATGGCGACTTGTAATTAAAACATGATGTTGTTGGTTCAGTGTTCTTTATTAGAATGATCACAATGAATTGCCGAAAACTTATTTATACATATTATAAAACTGACGTTGCTTTAACCTAGTTTTGTGTAATTATTCACCGAAGACATATTTAATCATAATTATTAAGAAGTCCCAAATACCAATGCAATGGTGCAATATTCGCACAAGCTTGATTTTATTTACTTATTTCGTAATATTACATTACACTGTGCTTGGCGGCTGAAATAGACAAAGTGGTGGTACCAACCCAGACGACCTCTCGCATTAAGCATATAAATTGGTAAAATTATCTGACACACTTAAACCCGGGAGCTAAAAATCATATTCTGATAATTGCAGTCGCTTTAATTTTTAAGAGCCTTTTAAAGACTTATTACGGATCAATTTGGCTTAATCAACTTCATACGAATTTTATACAAGATCAACTAATTCAGTGAACAAAACGATGTTTCTGGAAGGGGGTACGTTACAAGCGGAGGCGGTTCGCTTTACAATAGGATCCGGAGCGGTGTGGGTGATAAGCGGGGGCGGAAACGAGCGCGTTTACTAAGGAAGCAATTGTCTATCATGTTTTACGGTCGCCGTAACTTCGGCTTCATTCATGTGTGGCCATCAAAATAGCAGTTAGAAGAGAGGATTTTTTTGTTTTCCAATATTTTATTTGATGGTGTAAAGAAGCAATTTATTTAATAAAACTTTTTAGTAAAATACGAAATCGGTGCATAAATGACGAATTTTGAGTCTTTCGCCCCCTATTTTACTTCCTTAGGGGTAGAATTTCTTCTTCAAATTAAAACAGGATCAATTCTAATCTACACTTAATCGAATGAAAAAAAAATCAAATCGGTCCACATTTGTCGGAGTTATGCGTGGTCAAATTGAGAACCTCCTATCCTATATTATTTATGTCCGTTTTAGTCGGTCGGTAACATTTCTGAACGTTGTGCACAATGGGCAAGTTAGATTATGCCATCCTATTCTATTCTACATTATTAGCATCCAGGCCAATCCAACAACAGATCTGTTAACAACATATTTAATGAATACTTTGTCAGGAGTACTTATCTACCATCAGTTTAGCGTGTTCTATTAAAACAAAAATCTTTACATATATTTCAATTACTGAAATATTTACCAGAAATTCACCAACTTTATGGCCACATATTTACGACATAAATGATGGGACGAAACTACGGCAGTCGAATGTTAAAGAAAATGACTTTCCATCGACGTAACCGGTCATAAATTACATCTTTTTACGCACCTGGGTAAGTGCTGAGTTAGATAATATAAACACAAAGTCGATAAATTTCAATATTTACTTTATAGTATGGAATGTTTGAAGCATTCTCAGGGTTACAAACAATGTCTTTACATGTGTTATTTTTGCTCACGTGAAATCTTTACATAGTATAAAATGAAGTCGCTTCCGCTGTCTGTTCGCTTAGATCTATTAAACTATTCAACGGATTTGATACAGTTTTTAACAATAGATAGAGTGATTCATGAGGAAGGTTTATATGTATAATACATACATATTATAGTACAGAAAAGCTGTAAAAATCAAAGATTTGTAATGTGATGTCGTAAATTTTTTACCCATGCGAAGTCGGCGCGGGTCGCTAGTAAATTATAAACTATTTTAGTATAGGAAATATCCTACTACGAGTTTTCCTTTAGCCAGTATACATTCATAGATGTATAAAAGTAAACCGATTAAATACGGTTTTTTATAGAATAGGCTGGTAAATGAGGTTACACCTCTGCCTACCCCTTCGGGCGTGGGTGTGTAAACAATATTTTCGATCTACTTCAAACTTATTATGACTTCAATACATCTTAATTCAATACATCGTAACTTTTATGTAGTTATAAAATTTAAATTTGATCAAACTCAATCTTAAAATCCTAATATTCCTTAGAATTAAGAATTGATATTGTAAAATAAATTGATCTAGTGGCAGCATACTAAAAACCGTGCGGTCTTTGTTTAAATTCTCAGGCCAGGTATTTTGTGTTTGAGTTTTGATAAAAAAATCAGACATGAATAGCCCAGGATTAGAATTTATGCCCAATATAGCGATAGACGCGCTATCACACCATGAGACGCAAATAAGCTCAGGGGACCGTGGGTACAGCATTAGTTGCACCTGTGTCTACCTCATCAGGGCTGACGGCGTATGATATAAAATACCAAAAGCGAATTGGTGATCCAGTATACTATGACAAACCTGTGTGTCTCTGTGTATGCTGTAGGTGGACCAGCAGCAAGGTTCCACCTGGTTGGAGTCCAGCCCCCAGAACTCCAGCTCCTCCTCAAACAGCGGCCCGCACACATTTGTAGGGTAGTGGAGTTTACCGGTTCTGAAACAAGGGTTCAATGTAAGGATTTCTTATGTTTACGCGAATATTACTCATCATCATCATCAGCCACAAGACGTCCACTACTGAATATGTTCAGCAGTGGACGTCGATGTGACGTGGACGTGGCTGATGATGATGGCCTATGGGCCTATGGTCCTATGGCCTATGGGCCTCCCCCAAAGATTTTCAGACCGACCTCTTGGAAGCGGCCTGCATCCAATGACATCCTGCGACCTTTATCAGGTCGTCTATATATTATATATTACTCATTGAAATAAAACTAATTTAAACGGATTTTATCGCGGTTTTTTATTCATTTTGATCCCGACGTTTCGAAAGGTTT
Organism: Amorpha juglandis; assembly: GCA_949126905.1. Lineage (NCBI taxonomy): Eukaryota > Metazoa > Arthropoda > Insecta > Lepidoptera > Sphingidae > Amorpha > Amorpha juglandis. The sequence goes on along the minus strand of OX421381.1, from coordinate 14,458,846 downwards.
TCAGTCTTCGTGGTCACCTGGTGGACTGACCACCCCGTATTTATTTCAAGGGATCAATGTATTTGGTCTTATCCCATGTGGAAAACCATAAATAGAACATCTACTTTACTAAGTTGTAGTAGTCGGCAACGCGCCTATGATTCTTCTAGTATTATGGATATACATGGGCAGTGGAGATCACTTACCATCAGATGACTTCCTCGTTTGTCGTTGTATGCTATAAAAAATCGTTGTTTTTGGGGAAAATAGTACAAAAATGATTTATATAGGTACACTACCAGCTAGGATTAAAATTTCCTTAGACAAATTTAGTGTTTTATCAATGAATACGAAAATATCCGGGCATCCGAGCCTTTTCACTCAATAGAAGAATAAGACACATGTGCCAAGGCAGGTAGGTATGATTGACGGGATGAAGGAGGTGGGGAGAGGTCGACGTGACGCGACACACGGTTGTTTTGTCAGTCGATACTCCTCGTCCAATTCACGATAAGGTAGTGATAGTCCTATGTTGAATATTATACATTATTTTATACGCAACAGAAAATAATACGAAAAAAACCCTTTTGTTATAATACTAGTAATGTATAATGTAATGTATACGTCCCACTGCTGGGCAAGGGCCTCCTCTACTGAATGAGAGGGATTAGGCCTAGTCCATCACGCTGGCCTAATGCGGGTTGGCAGACTTCATATACCTTCGATAAATCTTATCGAGTTCGCAGGTATGCAGGTTTCCTCACGATGTTTCAATTAATATACACGTATATAACACAGTCAAAACCGATTTAATAATGAGCCTACAATTATGATTTTAAATAATGGTATGAGCAAATGTGAGCACGTAATGGGGACATATCACTATCTCGCTCGCACACGCGCACCGTAATGCCCATTTTGCACAGTGACGTCAAGGTTTCCGTCGACTGTTATTTCATTTTGACAAGTACCCCTTTCATTAGATTTGAATACATAGTTTCTTACTTATTTTTATTTTAAAGGATTTATACCTCTTTCTTTGATAGCTTTTGAGTAACGTAAATTATTAATTAAAATAATAAAAACAAATCAACTAAGCACTGCTTAGTTCAGAGGTTCCCAGACTTTTTTCTCATTGGACCACTTTCAAAATTTTGCTGGTTCCGGTGGATCCCCTATAGCTACATTTCTACCATATTGACAAAAAATGTGAAGATTGTCACACCAACGTAGACCCCCGTCGAGTCTCCCAAGGATCCCGAAGATCGAGGATTCCTGGGGGTCCACCTCAACCACTTTGGGAACTAAGTGCTTAATTAAACACTCTTTTCATCTCTTATATTGTTTAAGTCACTACCAGTTATTTTGTGACTCTGCTCCACTAACTTTTTTGCATCGACCAAACTGTCTTATCTTAAATCATAGTCCATTAAAAAAAAAATTACAAAAAAAAACAAATATTAACATGATATGAAAACCAAACAGAGACGCCACTTAACAGTACCTCAAAAATCACCTGTTGATTCTGCTAGATTGAAAACGTGTTGGCTGTTTTATAAAACCCTCGCAACCCGATTCATGCATAATTAAGGAGGATTTTTCACGCTACTCCACGATACCTGATGTCAACAACTTTGTTGTGAAATACGACCACTATTAAGACTGTAAAGTGTAATCGTTAGCCTTGTGACAGAAATGTTAGAAAATATCTACATTTTTTTCAAATAATTATTTTGTTAAAATAATATAATACTAGCTCTCTATTATATACGTCCCACTGATAGGCACGGGCCCCCTCCTGAATGAAAGGCATAAGATCTTAGTCCACTACGCTGGCCTATTGCGGATTAACAGATTCATAAACCTAAACAGACGTAAAGTAGCGACTTGATGCTGCGTTTCGTACGGTGAGTGAGATATCTGGAGGTCAAAATCCCCCGCCCTCTCCCAATCCCTTAATTATCTCTACCCTTTAAGATCAGCAACACGCCTATGATTCTTCTACTATTGTGGGCGTACATGGGCGGTGGAGATCACTTACGATCAGGTGACCAACTTGCTCATTTGCCGGTATATGCTATAAAAAACTTCGAAATTCTTTAGGAGAACTTCTCAGTACGTAATTTTCCTCACCATGTTTCCTTCATCGTCAAAGCAGACGATACGATTAAATATAAGTTAGAAACGTCAGAGGTGCAAACTCTTGGGGCTGGTTAGATATCATATCCAAGATATCCTAAAAACAAGTTAAAATAATCAAGAATGTTTAGATGGAAAAGGTGTAAGTGTGAGGTGATCTTAGAGAAGCACCAGCTCACTCATCTTAGAAAAGCATAAACTCTTGATCCACAATAAAATTGTACGTTTGGGAACTAGACAGAATACAGTGACTAAATATTTATAAGATTTTCAAAGTTAATTATTCGCTATCTAGTAATTTTGGAATGTTTTGCCAAGTTAACACTTTTATAAAGTCGCCAAATCTAGCCAAAGCTCTAAGCCATGATCTTTGTGTTCTTCAAACTACTCCAGAGTTAGAATAACAGATTATAGAAACAACGGATACGTTTATAAAACAATAAACAATTTTATTTTACATTGAAACTCGATAAATGTGATTTACGGATGTTTACCATCGGTCAGCAATGAAACATTAATGTACTCCGTTTGATGCGGGACACAGCGGTCGACGGATGTTGGTCTGAATCACACGGTCAGGGGTTCGTGATGTCATTGTGGTGTTTAGGTGTTTTACGGGCTTAGTATTTTTAGTTTTCTGATGTAATGATCGAAAATAGTTTTGTGTTGGAAGTCATCATGGACGTTACAGATGCAATTATGAGTGATGTGAGATTAGTCACTAATCTAACCGACCCTAGTGACAACCCACATTAGGTTAACATCACCTCCTTTCTTCTTCCCGGTGATTCTCATATTATTAGAGTTCAGATCAAAACCATGACACGTTGGTCCATAAAATGTGTAGGAGTGACTTATTTATCAGTGCTCGGAAATCCGATCCAGTGCATTAATATCATAAGAACTATCGATACGCTCTGTATATTGGGGAATAGATCTAATCTTCCGGGAATAGCACTCACCACTCAACACGCAACAGCAAGCTGATATTTCACATCACTTACACAGTAATACAAGTATTTGTTTAGGGTCTGGGTGTTGTGTGACCGCAAGTCTCTCGTGGATCCTGATACCCACGATACAGGTTTAAACTAGTGTGGGGTCAGGACTATATGTGTGACTTTTGGGTGTATATATTTATGCCATTAAAACCTATCTACAGCTTTACCTCAATAATAGAAACACTAATAGAAATATAAGACCTTGTGTTTGTATTTCACTTCCTCAACCACTACTTTTACTAGGTGATAGGTCATTTTTATGCGAGAGGCCGTTTGTCTTCTTGTCTTGTCTTCTGTCGTCTTGTAATGACGAGCGCAGGCAATTTCCATTCAGTAATTTGCAATTCCAGGTTCTGTGGTGTTGCTTCTATTTATAAGCAAACGTGGCGCTTACCATCAGGCGAGCAACCGGCTCATTTTATTCAGGCTTAAAAATATTGAAACAATGCTACTTTTCCTAACATAAACGTGAGTTTTAAAAAACTAAAACAAAGACGAGCCAATAGTGCCATAAATTGAGTAGTTATAGTGCTTGAAGTGGGTACTAAAAGTAGATAATCTAAAAACAAAATCTATATCCCTCTGGGAATCAGGTACATTGGACAAACTAAAGACTAAACGACATTGATAAAATTCGAGTAAAAGCTATGAAAATCGAATGATTTCTTGAAGACGAGACTCACGCTAGTATATCTAAGTGAAATCTGAGACTATAAAGATTTTGTTACCGGTAAACAGTATCCATAAAACGAATATTTTAGTAACAATTTAAAGTATCATCAACGACATTGTTTAGTGCAGTGGTAAAGGAAATTTGGAAGTTTGCACTTGCAATGAAGAATGCAGCTACATTGCGCAGTTCCAGATTCTCCTTAAATGAAAATCTATACTAATATAATAAAGCTGTAGAGTTTGATTGTTTGTTTGTTTGTTTGAACGCGCTAATCTCAGGAACTACTAGTTCGAATTGAAAAAATCTTTTTGTATTGGATAGTCCATTTTTCGAGGAAGGCTTTAGGCTATATAACATTACGCTGCGACCATTAGAAGCAAAGCTTCAGTGAAAAATATTGCAAAAACGGGGAAAATTATTCATATTTGAAGGCTTCCGTTGCTAAGCTACCCAAATAATATTATTTGAAGGCTTCCGTTGCTAAGCTACCCAAATCTATACTAATATTATAAAGCTGTAGAGTTTGATTGTTTGTTTGATCATGCGGGCGGAGCCGCGAGCAAAAGCTAGTAATTAATATAATGACAGTAGCATCACAATTCATATTCGCTAATGTTATTTCTTATAGCATAGGCCGGCAAACGAGCATGTGGGTCACCTGATGGTAAGTGATCTCCACCGCCCATGTACGCCCACAATATCAGAAGAATCATGGGTGCGTTGCCGACTTTAAAGGAAAGGGATAATTAGGGATTAGGAAGGGGAGGGGGATTGGGGCCTCCGGATATCTCACTCACCGTACGAAACGCAGCAGCAAGCAGCTACTTTACGTCGGTTTTCTGTGAGACAGTGGTAATGACCCGGTCGAGCCGGCGTGCCAGCGTGCACAATGACCCATGTAGTGCCAATGGAATTGGGATTGCCAGCGTGGAGCCGCCCGGGAGAGATGGAAAACCATCCGGGCCACCGCTGGGCGGAGTCCCTACACAATATACACCCTATGCCGGCAACTACCAACAAAAAATCCCCGCGGTGGCCTTCTTCGGCGCATATGGGGCGGCCCCGGGGTATTCTTGTATTAGCCAAGGATTGCTTCCGGAACCGTGGTGGAATTCTCCAAACGCCCCCATTCCACAGGGTGGAACATATATATACATCAGCCTATATCAACCCACTGCTGCACCTTCGGGACTCTTGCACATCTAAACGAGTGTTTTAATGCTGAACTAGATCCCATTCAGCGCTACCACGAGACACACGCTGTTGATTTTTTAACGTTTTTTTTATTGTTTTTTTATATGTATATTTTTGGTTTTGTTTGCATTTTCACTTGTTTTTTGTCTAATTAATTGTGTGTTTTTGTATTTAAGCTGAATAAATGTTTCTTTGTTCGCTTTCTCACTATCTTTCAATATCATTTGCCCATGTGATAATTGCCCTCTGAATCCGCTTTTAGATTAGAAAAAGAAAAACGGTTTATAAATATTTATTTATATTACAAGGCTATTTGGTAATGATGCGAGCGTAATTTAATAACAGAAGTTTCCATTGTTAAAATCACTATACATAAATGGATTTATCTGATCGACCAAAATCGCAAAGCTATCGCCGCCTTCAAACTTATTGAAAGCCGGCGAAACTTTCCTCACAGCATTAACAATATTGGTGTGATAATAAATCAGTACTTTAGTTAAGGATGAATTTTAATAGCTTAAGATATTTAACAAAAAGTTGGACATCTACATCTCGGCTCAAACTAAAAGTTCGCATAGTTATACTTCCACCGGACTATTAAACTGTGGAAGAGTGTTAGAGCCACGCTATAGACAGTTTTGTCTACCGCATGAATGGGCCGGCTCGACCGGGTCGTTACCACTGTCTCACAGAAAACCGACGTAAAGTATCGCCTTGGTGCCACTTCGTACGGGGAGTAAAATATCCGGAGGCCTAAGTCCCCCTCCCTTTCCCAATTCCTTAATTATCCCTTATCTTTAAGGTCGGCAACGCGCCTATGATTCTTCTAGTATTGTAAGCGTACATGGGCAGTGGAGATCACTTACCATCTGGTGACCCACTTGCTCAATTGCCGGTTTGTGCTATAACAAAAATAGGTTGGAGGCATATTCGTTCCCTACTTCCTTTACGTGTAAAGAAGCAATGACCTAAAGTAGATACATTGTCAGTCGTTGGTTGAAACATTTCTTATACTGCGCTACACTTACTACCAGGTGTGTCAATAGTGTCAGTATCAGCCAGTAATACTTTTGCTGAGCCAGGAAAAAGTCCGTTGTCTCTGCCTACCCCTGCAGGAAACGTCGTAAGTCTATGTATGTATGTAATTTTAATAATAATTAAAATAACAAATCCCAATCCATCAATTTCAACGAACGAAACAGCCTTCGCAAAACTTAGCATTATCGGGCTTGTTTTATGTAAATCTTAATTAAAACTTCGCTATGTTATAATGAATCATGAAGAGGGAGATATTAAAACGTGAAAACAACTTTATATTCAGCGGACAGTGTCGTCTCAGGACAAATTTCAACATTTTAATTCCTTACAACTGCGTTGACCAAATACAGCTTGCTGTACTATAATGAGGTGCGATTTTTATAGTATACACCGGAAAACGTACAGGTGGGTCATTTGATGGTAAGTGATCTCCACCGCCTACGTACACCCACAATACTAGAACCATAGGCGTGTTGCCGACCTTATGAGGAAGCGATAATTAAGGGATTGAGAAGGGAATCTCCCTTGGGCTTCCGGATATCTCACTCACCATACGAAACGCAGGAGCAAGCCGCTACTGTATGTCGGTTTTCTGTGAGATACAGACGACCCGGTCGAGCCGGCCCATTAGTGATTTAGACAAAACTATCTACAGCGTGGCTCTACCACCCAAGACACATTTTTGCCTAAACATGCTTGAAGTTAATAAAGATAAAATACGTATAAAATATGATAAAATAACGTGGATTTTTCTTTGCCTATTCCATAACAACCCTCGTTTTTTACACGAAAATATAACAACGGTCAATTGGTTTTTCGTGAACATGATATTTTGATTAAAATCCAATACAATAAACGTTCCGTCTCTAATATAATTGAATGTTGGAAATGGCCTTACAGAATTCCACATCATTTTTATAATAAAAACTAGCTTTTGCTCGCGGCTCCGCCCACGTGATCAAACAAACAAACAAACAATCAAACTCTACAGCTTTATAATATTAGTATAGATTTGGGTAGCTTAGCAACGGAAGCCTTCAAATAATATTATTTGGGTAGCTTAGCAACGGAAGCCTTCAAATATGAATAATTTTCCCCGTTTTTGCAACATTATAAACTGATGCTTCGCTTCTAATGGTCGCAGCGTAATGTTATATAGCCTAAAGCCTTCCTCGATAAATGGACTATCCAACACAAAAATAATTTTTCAATTCGAACCAGTAGTTTCTGAGATTAGCGCGTTCAAACAAACAAACAAACAATCAAACTCTACAGCTTTATTATATTAGTATAGATAAACTAGTTAGTCTATGCTATTCTTGAGTGGTAGAGCCCCGCTGTATATATAGAACATACTTGGCTTCTAAAATGTCTTAGGTTTGAGAAGTTACAAGGTGATAATTTCCTCGTATGCGAAAGGCCGTCTGGGTTGGTACCACGGCTTTATCTATTTCTACCGCCAAGCAACAGTGTATAAGCAGTGTTTCGGTTTGAAGGAAATTGAAGCCAGTGAAATTACTGGGCATTATGACACTTAACATCTATGTCTGGGGGTGACGAGCGCAGTTCAGTGCCATGCAGTTCTTTGTAATTCAAAGTTCTATGTGATGCTTCTGTTTATGTGCATGCATGGCGCTTACCATCAGGCGAGCGCCTCATCTCGTCATTCAATGAAATAAAAAAAAATGCAGTTGGCCAACGCGTATAATTTTACTGTATTGAAACTAGTTATTAATGAGACAGGTTATTCGTGGTGGCAAATAAACAAAGACATCACGGGTGGAATCCCTCGACAAGAGAACTTAGTCATTACTTACCTAACAAGGGTATGATGTATTTGTGAATAATGTTTGTTTTGAATTTGGATGTGGCAATAAATAAAATCGATGTGTCTGTTTGTAATATTAAAATAACCCATTTTTACTAAGTGTATTTGGATGTATACACGGTACTTATACCAAAACAATTTTTTTTACAATTTTTGTCTGTCTGTCTGTTTGTTCCGGCTAATCTCTGAAATTGCTGGACCGATTTTGACGGGACTTTCACTGTCATTTAGCTGATGTAACAAGGAGTAACTTAGTTACCTGTCACCGTTTGCCGGCCTTTGTTATAAAAAATACTCAAAATATAAGGCATTAATTTTTCTATCACTAGTATAATAGGAGCGTCGTGCAGGCTAAATAGAATTGACAGGGCGCGCTGAACCTGCCACGAAAAGGGTGAACTGGAATAATAAAGGGCTTTACAGATGCGACGTAAAAACGCTAAAATCTTTCTGCTATGTTTAAAAGTACATTGGACCAACCCGACTCAAGAGTAGTAGAAGGGAAAGTAGAATATATGGAATTTTGGAATTTCTCCATCTACAGTAATACTCGTATTATAAAAAGGAACGAATTGTATTTTTGTATATTTGTGTGTAACGAATAAACTTAAAAACTACTGGACCCATTTCAAAAATTCTTTCACCATTAGAATCCTACATTATCCCCGATAAACATAAGCTACTTTTTATCCCGGAAAAAGCAGATCACGCGGGCGGAGCCGCTAAGCTATTTGTTATAATTATCTGTGATTTCCATAAGATTCTAATATATGGGGTAATTTATCGGCTGGATTGAGTAAGTATCCAATAGATGGCGCAAACTGTATTAAATAGTTTACTAAAATATAATTTAACATATACCTTAGCAACGCGTGGCCGAGTCTGCTAGTTTTTTATATAACCAACTCTGTATTATATGCTTCTCACTGCTGGCCAGAGGCCTCCTCTAGTAAAGATCAGGACTTAGTCCACAATACTGGCCTAATGAAAGTTTGTAGACTTCACATACTTTCGAAATCCTCATGGTAAACTCTCATGCATGTTGGCTTCCTCATGATTTTCCCTCCACCGTTAAATCCAGTGATAATTAATATTGGATACACTCGTATCAACAAGAACAAACAAATAAAATTAACGTATCTTCGAAAAGTCAGAAGTGTGTGCCTGATTGCGAATCCATGACTTCACGATTGTCCGTATCTTTCCCCGCTAGACCATCGTCGCTTCAGCATATGTAATATAATTTATTTTATACTAGCTGTCCTTCGCGATTTCACCTGCATTTTACTGACCAGCTCCCATGGGTCATAGCGTGGTATACATATAAACCTTTCTCACAAATCACTCTATCTATTGCTGAAACTGCATTAATATCCGTTGAATAGTATAAAAGATCTAAGCGAACAGACAGTGGAAGCGACTTCATTTTATATTATGTAAATGTATAAAATGTATGTAATTAGGTAACATTTCCAAGAATTCCTAGATTCAATACACAGTCTCACTAGTTTAGTTAAGTGTTTTTTCCCAACGGATATTAACCACGCCAGGGATACAGCCAAATCCGTTGCAGGCAATGGAAAACCATTTTCAAAGCTTACTTGAAGAAAAACATGTCAAAAGAGAAACTGAAACCTTTAAAATTACAGAAAGGTTCTTTAGGAAAGTAGGGAATATCGTTCTCTTTAATGAAACGTATTGAAATACTGAGAAAATATAATATTGCTAAGAAAACTGAAAAGTAATTTAGTTCACGATAGGTAAAAGGTTACTTAGCTAAAATTTAAAAGTGTACACCAACTTAACTTTTATGTAGTACGTTCTATTCAGACAGCTAGTTTAGATTGCGAGGAAGCTAGATTTATTGATACAGTTATTAGTGAATATCTTTAAACACCAGGGGATAAACAAAACGATAAATTACAAATGTTTAGATAGTTTCAAGCTTGTAGATATATATAACCTACTTAATGGTAGTACTTTCATAGTTACATAAACTGCCGTACTAAGAGACAATAACACCCAACAGTCACACACATAGTCCTGACCCCACAGTAAGATACGAGTCTTGTGTCGTGGGTATCAGGAACTACGAGAGACTTTCGGTCTCACAACACCCAGACCCCAGAACAAATATTTGAGAATCACACAAACATTTGTCTCGGTGCGGGGATCGAACCCGCGGCCTCTCGCTTCACAGCCGGCTACTCACCCGCTGCGCCACGAAACAATAAACTTTAACTGTCCATTTCTTCATCATTCTTAGAGTTCGATTATTTTTAGACTCAAAACCAATTAAAGATGTATGCTTAGCTATCAATTAAGTTGGTATATTAATAATTTTAATTGGCGTCTCTGAGAAATAATCGTATTCTGAGTAACGGTTAATTGATAATTAAAAGCAATTAGCACTTCTGAGTTCGGCATTAAAGCATGAAAATGAACCTTGAAAGGTGAGTTCCATTCAAATCATCTTTTGGTTTATTCTTTTGCAACGGTTTTTTTCGAAACGGAATGCCTAAAAAGGCCGGAAAGGCCTTTTAAAAATATAGTAGTTTCTCAAAATGTATAAATTTTTCAGTCCTTACGACGCTGACTTTATTTTCAGCCTATATTGGTTTGCGGCACTAAAACAGCTCCACTGTATTGTTCATTTGACGGTATTGTCTGGCGACATCTGGCTGGGACGGCACAGGTATATAAAATTAATTCAATTTCTGTATCAGAATAGTGTTCAATACCCTCGTGTTGGCTATTGTGTTGTTCGAATGCGCTAATTGCGGGTATTTGTGGAGTGCTCAGAATATCCAACTCAGGTTTTACTTCTATTGTTTGTCTACTTCTTGCTATAATCCAATTATGTCTAAGAATACCCATCTCTCTTCTCACTTCATGTTCATAATTAATATTACCTTTCTGACAAGAGTTGTTAAAAGTTGTCTTTCGACATTTATGAGTATTGTTAGAAGTTACGTGAGATCAGTATTGTTTTAAAGACACAAAACGACAGTTACCAATTCTAGTCATAGTTTATAAGTCCTTTTACAATATTACTGCTTTAACCCCACAACCCCATACGAGGATTCTCTAGAGACCGCTCTATAATTATAACAAAGACAGAACTAAGACCAAACAGTAAACTAGTAATATAGCACGAGATCCGGCAGTAGAATCTCTACGTTCGTGACGTAGATGCTCAAGCTCAAATTTCTACATTCATTTTGAATAGGACAATACATTGATCATAGGGTGCCAGTCAAAAAGTGCCCGCATATATATTTTTTTTTTAAATATAATTAAATTTTGGGAAAAAATTTCGTTCATGGTGTAGTTAAATAAAACATTGTTCCTATTACACAGCTATGTATGTAGAGAATTCAAAAAACCATGGGTGCCGTTGCCTACTCGGCCGCAACTACTTGGCAGCCAGGTGTAAACAGGTAATACTTTTTTGTACGGCAACGATGGTTTTTTGAATTCTCTACATACATAGCTGTGTAATAGGAACAATGTTTTATTTAACTACACCATGAACGAAATTTTTTCCCAAAATTTAATTATATTTAAAAAAAAAAAAATTATGCGGGCACTTTTTGACTGGCACCCTATGATCAATGTATTGTCCTATTCAAAATGAATGTAGAAATTTGAGCTTGAGCATCTACGTCATGAACGTAGAGATTCTACTGCCGGATCTTAGGCTAATAGTAACTCTGCAGCTACCCCGTGATGAGCTCTTGGATTACCGATACACTGTTCACTTAGAATAGACTGAACTGAACGTATATCACCCCGCTCCTAATGGAGGCACTCTTTTATAATGAGCCTGTCGCTCCCACTAGAAACATAGCTGGTTTGCCAACCCTCCATAATTATTTGCGCGCATCCTCATAATTACAATAAAAGGAATCACTGCTAACAGTATGAAGTTGAGTTAAGTGCCTATGCAAGGTAGGTCCCTCGTATTCGTAAGACCATCTGGGTTGGTACCACCGCTTTGTCTATTTCTGCCGCCAAGCAATAGTGTGTAAGCACTGTTGTGTTTCGGTTTGAAGGGCATTGAAGCCAGTGAAATTACTGAGCATAATGAGAATTAACATCTTATCCCTCGGGGTGACCAGCACAGTTCAGTGCCATGCAGTGCTTTGTAATTCAAAGTTTTGTGTGGTGTTGCTTCTATATATGGGCAGCGCCTTGCTCGTCTCGTTTTTCAAATAAAAAAAATACAACCTATGTACTTCAGATGAAATTCGAAATGTATCCGTCCATGTCCACATTTAAAATGCTCGCACAAATAGCTCTAGCTTGATGCGGTCAGCGGTAGCAGATCTGGGCCAGCGGGGTTAGAATGTGGCGTAAAAAAAACGACATGCCATCGATCGTAATCATGCCTTTTGATTGTGATTGGTCGAGAGACCAACGTGTGATTTTTTCTATACAAATATGAGACGACGCGATTGAACGTTTAGTTTTTGCAGGCGATAGCTACGAGGGGCCTTGTCTGACTAGTTTTTGTACGCGACGATTAAAGGTCATTTGTTCTGTCCCTGTAGAACAGTAATTTGAATTTTCAAAAATCTGCATTGATACTCGACAGTGGCATATCTATACTAATAATAAAGCTGTAGAGTTTGATTGTTTGTTTGTTTGTTTGTTTGTTTGAACGCGCTAATCTCAGGAACTACTGGTTCGAATTGAAAAATTCTTTTTGTGTTGGATAGTCCATTTATCGAGGAAGGCTTTAGGATATATAACATTACGCTGCGACCATTAGAAGCGAAGCATCAGTGAAAAATGTTGCAAAAACGGGGAAAATTATTCATATTTGAAGGCTTCCGTTGCTAAGCTACCCAAATAATATTATTTGAAGGCTTCCGTTGCTAAGCTACCCAAATCTATACTAATATTATAAAGCTGTAGAGTTTGATTGTTTGTTTGTTTGTTTGATCACGTGGGCGGAGCCGCGAGCAAAAGCTATCCAACACAAAAAGAATTTTTCAATTCGAACCAGTAGTTCCTGAGATTAGCGCGTTCAAACAAACAAACAAACAAACAAACAAACAAACAAACAAACAATCAAACAATCAAACTCTACAGCTTTATTATTAGTATAGATTGAGCAAATCTATAGTCTTATTATGTTGTAGTAGATTTTTACATTCCATACATTTTGTATGAAAAATCTGTGAAATAACTATTAGAGGTCAAATCTATATGTAAATTGAATATAGGGATTGCATAACATTACCGTTTTAATTTTAGTTTTAGTTGTTACTTTGTCTTTTTGTTTCTATCGGGAAAAATACACAAATAACACCCAACAGTCACACACACTGTTACACATGCTTACACACTGTTGCTTGGCGGCATAAATAGACAAAGCGGTGGTACCAACCCAAACGGCCTCTCGTATAAGAGAAACTTACCACCTTTTGTATTCAAATCCCACATTATCTACCAAAGCCAAACATCTCGAAAACCCAAACGAAATCTTAAAAATATTCTTCCTTCAGAAATGTATTTTGTAGTAAATAAGCACAGTAATCCGATTTGTAAGTATCGGAGTGTGCCAACTCTAGTATTAACCGCTGCAAACGTTTCTAGATCTGTTTCTTTTACTGTCTTTCTATCAGCTGCTTTATTTGTTACTAGCTTTTGCTCGCGGCTCCGCCCACGTGATCAAACAAACAAACAAACAATCAAACTCTACAGCTTTATAATATTAGTATAGATTTGGGTAGCTTAGCAACGGAAGCCTTCAAATAATATTATTTAGGTAGCTTAGCAACGGAAGCCTTCAAATATGAATAATTTTCCCCGTTTTTGCAACATTTTTCACTGATGCTTCGCTTCTAATGGTCGCAGCGTAATGTTATATATCCTAAAGCCTTCCTCGATAAATGGACTATCCAACACAAAAAGAATTTTTCAATTCGAACCAGTAGTTCCTGAGATTAGCGCGTTCAAACAAACAAACAAACAAACAATCAAACTCTACAGCTTTATTATTAGTATAGATTATTTTTTAAAAATTGACTCGAGTTTTTAGCGTGAGAACGTAATATGTCGTTGGCATTTGTTTTGGCAGTAGGTAACTGAAAATGTTTTACACCACAGATTCAAATGAATGTAATGAAGTTTACCATCAGGCTTGTCTCGTCATTCAGTTAAAAATTATCGAAGGTTCTAGGAACAAAGTAACTAAGGCATGTTTAACAAATACACTTTTTTATTGAACAACTGATTTTTTTTGATAAAATAACTCTAAAATATATGAAAACCTTAATTTCCATTTCAAAAACAAATCAAACAAACAAAAGTTGTTCGAATATGCGATTTAAAAGATTCACTATATGCTTTCTAAAGTTCACAGTTGAGAAAATTTTCATTCGAGCAAATAAACACGATCTTTTTTACAGAATTAAAGTTTGGTCGTTTGCTGCAAACAGTATGAGTGTATCAGGCTAGAAATTACTCTTAAAAATAAATTGAATAATAAACACAATTTTACTATTAGATTTTCTTGAAAAGACTTTTTCATACGACTGTGATCTTGTGGAAACTTCAGCGCTATGAGTGCACACAAAAATAATAATGATATATGTGTCTGCCTTTCTTTCTGTCTACCTAGCGCTTCCGTCTGGTTCACCTTCCTACTTAGCAGTTTCTACTACGTACGATCTTGAGTTCTTTATAAATAAACCTATGGGTTCTATGTCTTCCTGTAATATGTAATCGAAGATATTGATTTAAATAGATTATTTTCAGATCGAGGAGCTAAAATGATGAAAAGCAAAAATTCCACATCTTCGTCTCTCGGAGAAAACATTATGTGAACGTAGTAACTTTAGTAGGCCGACAGTCCCATACCATAGCAAAATATTTTAGTGAAAGAAATAAATTCGTAGTATTTTATTGGCCTTCAATACTTGTAAAAGAATTTCCTTCAGTGCAAATTGCCGGTCCAAAACATTCACTAATGCTAAAATCCATCACCCATTCATGCGTGCAAACCCAAATAATGCAAACAATTTTGAACTTTAATCTCTTCGACTTATAGGTCAAAGTGTAACTTCCATTGCTTTTGATTTGAAATCAACTAGAGTACTACCTATGTATTGAATCCGCTAAGTAACTAATAAAAAGTAAAGTACAATAATTTGGTCAAAAGAAAAATTATTACAGACATTACGGTGGGGGCTACCGTTCAGTGTCGTAAATCTAAAAGGCTGTAAGTGGAACTGACGTACGGTAGGGTTGGCAAATATAATATATATAGAATTTTAAATTTAAAACCAAGAAATAAGATTAGTTATAAAAGGGTTTAAATAACGATGGTTTAAGACGTGAAATATATAAAACAGAAAAGTGATTGCATACTAACGCAATTAGACGATGAAGACCACTCAAAAGTTAACAGAATTATGTCAGGAATAAACACCCGATCATACAATTCAACCAGAAAATATATTCCCATTATCTCGATCGAAGACTGTGTCTATATCCCTCGTATGAGAGGAGGCCGTCTGGGTTGGTACACCGTTTTATCTAACTCTACCACCAAATAGCACTGTGTGAGCACTATTGTGTTACTATTTTAAGGACATTGAAACCAGTGATCCAGTGGCATGCAGTGCTTTGTAATCCAAAGTTGTGTGAGGCGTCGATTCTGTTAATGAGCAGGCGTGCCGCTTACCATCAGGCAAGAACTGCTCTCATTCAAACTAGTAAACAAAAGCACAACTGTGCCTTATTTGAAATTTTAAATCACCTTTATTCGATGTTTTTATGTTTTCCTGGTGTTCAATAATGTAAAATTAATTACAAGACTTGTTGAAGAAAAACGATTATATAACCATGAAGTCGAATACGTAAATATAATGCCTTCATTGATTTTTTGCTACACGATAGCAATTAATAGCAGGAGCACTTGGAAGAAATGGGACAAATAGTTAATAAACCCTAACAAAGTGACAACCTTTTGTAACTTAGCTGTGGCCATTTCATGATATCGTAAAATTGGTTCAGTGATTTTAGGTACATCGCAAAAAAAACTAAATGTCTTTAATATTCCTTACAATTTATTGTCGGCACACCTGATATTTCACTTTCAATACTATCTCTCATATTTTCCTCAATATATTGGTACACCACACATTTCCGGGCCCTTGCTTTTGTCATGCATAATTTGATTCCCCAGTTTCCATTGTCATCGTTCGGGCAGGTGTTTTTCCTAGCCGTTATTTTGACGCCGTCCATTTCACACCGTTTCCTTTTCATAATCGTAATTCCAAGATCAGTATCTGGTATCAAGGGACGAGCAGGGTTGGAAATTACTTTCAGTGAAAGCTTTGGAGTCGAGATTAAATTGAGGCGAAATTTTTGAGCCCATATTGTATATTTGGAGCCCTTTTGGAGGTCATGTATGCTAATCCAATAGGTAGATATAACACTTCTATGATTACTTATTAATTTAAATTGAGCTGCTCTAATTTCAACTAGTATTATGTACCTAAACCTTATGATGGCATGATTAATTATTAACTAGTTTTGAAAAGAGTAACGTTAGAGTTTCTTGCCCACTCTTCTCTAGGGAAACAGCCTTCCGAACTGGCGGTAATTTTGACGTAATCTAAATAATGTATTGTAGCATTTCATAGATTCAATAAATATTTTGAATTTATAAATGAAAATCATACCTCATTGTGTTATTGGTTCTATTGAATCAACACAAATATTTTGTCTGATCCACAACTAAAAGTTATATATTATTATGCCAGATATCCTTCATATAAAACAATAGCTCTTCGTGGTAGGGTGCTTGATACATATTTTTTATAAGTTAGATAGCGACAGTCATATTCATGATGAAAAATTCGCCTCTATGGCTCTTTCCGGGGATTCAAGTATTATTTCAGGCTGGCATATTCCTGACGCAATATCGCTCTACTATCGACATTACATATTTTTTTACTGCACTATATTTACCATCACTTGCCGTGTACTCATACAGGAAAAAAAAAACTGACATAATTATTCACTAAATATTTTCATTATTTTATGATCCTAAACAAAATTCTGTCATTATCATCAATCTAGCAACACAATAATATGGTTCTGGAATTTATTCTTCGTCTATTCGACTCTACTACATTCAAAGAAACAGTCATTACCTGAAAGCCATTATCACGTACGTGGTAACCCTAACATCGGAACTCTCCTGGGCATTGTTGAGCCCGGCTGATTTATAAGTTTTACTAGCGCAGGCCTCAATCTGTGGCTTGTGGCGGTTGTAAAGTATTTTTATTTACGTTCTGTATAGAGATGCTAGGCTGAATTCAAATCATCTTCGGCATCTTGGATATTAGACGGGCGTAAAAAAATTGGTGAATTTTTTTATTATAGATATGTGTACGTCAAAACTTATCAATGTGCATAAGATTAAATTTGAAAGAAAAAATGCGAAAATAATTTTTGGAACGAAGTTCCTTACGGCAGGCTTGGAGGGGATAGGGATTTCGCTGCGTGACCGAACTGAAAAAAATGTGATAGTAAAACCGTAAGAAAAATGCGTGGAAAAAATGCGTGGAATAAAACCGTTAAATGAGACTTTTTTTAAACTTAATTTGATATCTAGCACACAAAGTTAAAGTCGAAATTCCGTTAATAAAACAGATAGGTTGAAACTTATGACATTTGGAAATGTAGACGCGGTTTGAAATTTGAATTTGAATTTTTGATTATAGAACACGGCCGTCCACCGTTTAGTAGCCAGTCTAAGTCTAAATTAATAAGTTTTTATTTATAACTAGCTTTTGCTCGCGGCTCCGCCCACGTGATCAAACAAACAAACAATCAAACTCTACAGCTTTATAATATTAGTATAGATTTGGGTAGCTTAGCAACGGAAGCCTTTAAATATGAATAATTTTACCCGTTTTTGCAACATTTTTCACTGATGCTTCGTTTCTAATGGTCGCAGCGTAATGTTATATAGCCTAAAGCCTTCCAGGACAAATGGACTATCCAACACAAAAAGAATTTTTCAATTCGAACCAGTAGTTCCTGAGATTAGCGCGTTCAAACAAACAAACAAACAAACAATCAAACTCTACAGCTTTATAATATTAGTATAGATTACATAAGTTGATAAAAAATGCTATACAATAGCTTTACCGCGGCAGTCTCCGAGTGCTACACGTCTTTTTTTTATTTCTATTTTTCTATTCTATTTCTATGTAAATTTTATGTTGTCAAACAAAAATAAAGAGACATATTTTGTTATTTTAGTTGATAATTTGTATTTTTTACAATTTGTGTCGATTCTACATTAGCCGAAGGAACTTCGTTCCTACCTGGTGTCCCACGACACACACCATTTTTTTTTGTCCTTAATTATGAAGTTGGTGTCAATCAAACATTAACTTAAGATTGTCATTGCATATCATACATCATCATACATATCAATTTAATCGACCTCTAACTCATGAATAACGATTTCACTAATTACAACAACGTGGACATATACGGTATCTACGATAACTACATCACAGATATCAGCATCAATCTTATTTATATCATTATTTAAATCGTGATGGAAATTAAAACAAATTATATCGATTAATATGATACAAATTTCATTCTAGTCTTCCAGATGACTTAGCCAAATTACCTTAATTAACTAAATCAGTGATCAAGTTTAAAGACTTGTTTCTATGTAAAAATTAAATACTCGATGTACGTGTGACGGCATGAGATACGTAGAGAACGATCTCAACTTTACTTTCTTATAAATATGCATTTGACATTAGTTCAAGTGAATTCACAATTAAAGCTTCCGCTGGCGTCAACTCTGAGACGAGTTAATTGTCTGTTCTATCACTTTTATTACGGCGAGGTACTGTTCAAATTACATAAAAGTTTCTTTTATGAGTTTTAAAATTCTAATTGAAAACGTCAATTGTTTACGTGAGGAATTTATAATATGATCGTAGTTTCATTTATACTAGTCGTTGAGTCGTTCTTGATTAGTTGTTTAACTAACTACATAATCCCTACGAATTCATAAAGAAGATGATGATCATTAGAAATAACATAAATAGCTGGTGGTAAGGTGCCTGGTACTTTTGTAACCGACTGGATACTGACCACCGTAAACATGGTGAAACGCGTTTCGGGGTCAGCCAATATAGATCCAGTAACGCATATAGTAAATCTAAAAAGTACATTGTTTATTTATATCACATTAAAATTTAGCGGTCTTAACGCTGAAAATAATATCTTACAAGCAACCATTAAAACGTCTTATCTGGTGCCTTATTTTGGTTTTAAGATCTGTCTACTAGACATCAATCCAAAGAACCTTCCAGAAAGTCATAGCGGATCCACTTCATTTAGAATCGCTTCATTATTCCGAGAAAATACACAAAAACAGCGTTAACATATCGTAAAAATAAACCTAATTAAACGCAAAAGTGACAGATAAAACCGCAAGTTTAAATTTGTTTTACGATTTAGTTCTGTGATTTTGTTTTACGATTTATTTACTAATCTTGTGATTGTACAGTTAAAGTTTCTGTTGACTAGGATTTATTCTGAAACTTTGCAATCTTCAATTATCAGTCTTGATGTTTGCGTGATATTTGTATAGAGGAATTAACTGAGTGTTTTTTACCCGACTAAAAAACGGAGGACATTCTCAATTCAGCGCGTATGTTTGTTTATCTTTTTGTATTTTACACATGCATAACTCCGCCAATTATGAACCAATTTGGATGTTCCTTTTTTCATTTGAAAATATCAAAGTCGGCCCATTACGTCCATATAAAGATCACATCTATAAATCTTCTGGTATCGAGTGTTAATGGACGATTCAAACCATTGACCATCAGATGACCCACTTGTTCGTTTGCTGGCTTCATTTTATCACCGAGCACGTCATAAGTTCGCAGCAGATGCAGGGTGGGTCGAGACTGATAATTGCTAAAGGCAAAGGAATTCTAGCCTTAAGATTAACATACCGCAAAATTAATTTAAATCGTAAGTCGTAATTAAAAGCCATATTCACGGCTTAATCAAAGCTTTAGTACAATATAAAGTCTCTTAAAAGTATCATTTTAAAGGTCATAACACCTTAATTAAATCCCTTACAGTTCACTAAGTAGCAACTTTTTAAACTCTTTGAAGTGCTAAAATAAGTGAATATACGCGAACATAAGGCTGCGTTTAGACGACGCGAAAAATTTCGTGCGGAGCGTTGCGAAATATTAAACATTATGGCTTAGTCAATAGAGTTTACATTAGTTTTTCGAGTGATTCGAGCGCGGTGGGATTCCTTGTCATATAAATGCACCCTAATGGATAAATTCAATTATGTTCGCGTAATATATTTATTTTGAATAGGGTAGTTTCCTATGTTGATTATTATACAGTATTTTATGTGGAACAGAAAATAATACCAAATGAAACCCTTTTGTTAAAACACAATCAAAAAAGAGCTCGCAATTATGATTTTATTATTAAATTTCTATTTCTGTCTCTTTCATGTATATTTCTGCTGCCAAGCAACAGTGTGTAAGCACTGTTGTGTTTCGGTTTAAAGCACATTGAAGCCAGTTATATTACTGGGCATTATGAGACTTAACATCTTATGTCTCGGGGTGACGAGCGCACTTCAGCGCCATGCAGTACTTTGTAATTCAAAGTTCTGTATGGTGTTGCTTCTGTTTATGGGCAGGCGTTTACCATCAGGCAAGCGAGTTTCTCGTCTTGTGAATATAATAAAAAATAAATAAAAACAACATATTGACGCTTTAGTATTTTTCCCTTTTCAGTGACGATAAGAAAATTAAATTTCAGTACATCGACATGTAAATAAAGGGGGGGTTTAAGCTAATAACACGCTTGAGTGTGTAATTACTAACGTAGTCAACGGGTACTTCATCAAAATGCATAATAATATCCCAAACAGAACAAGACATCGAGACGACAATTTCAGGATCAAGTGTCGTCTGAATATTAGTCTACGATTTGCAATATGTTTCATATACTACGAGGTCCTTGACTATATTACATGAATCTGGAGACAATATTGTTAACATATATTTTTTTTAAATCCGAGCACGGCAAAGTGACAGCACTACACCTGATGGTAAGCGTAGTTCAGTCAAAAAAAATCAGCACCATAACAAACAATTAATTTACATATTTACCGATATAGGTACAGGGTTACAAGGATCTAGCCCTATACCCGCCCCAAAAAACCATCAAGTCTTGTCGCAAGCCCCGGATATACACTTGCTGATTCTGGAAAGCAATCCGCACAAGGTGTGTGACTTACTATGTCAGGTTTTAACACCATGTGTACGGTGGTTGCTATTCGGGCGGAAATGAATATCCTACCACCAGCAATATAGTATAGGCCAATTAAATCGACATTATTAAGTCCAATAACAAGAGTATATGAAATGTTTCTAAATTAAACACAACTTTGAATTATAAAGTACCGGACCGTACTGTACCATATAAAATCATGTGAAATTGTATAAAATTAATGTCTTTCAAACCAAATAACAACAGTATATGACAAGTCCCAAGTGTACATTCACCCGAACATTCAAAATTAATTATAGTGTGATAATTCTACATTTATTTATTTTAATTGCATTACAGACACACGTCGTTCCTGTAATGTTCCGAGTTTTAAACGTAACCTAAATAACTGTATTAACATAAACACGCGTTGTTGAAATTGTTTAATTGCTAGTAATATCGCGGTTTGATGGCTAACATTTTGCGGTATAATTATTGTAAACATTTAGAAAATAAAAGATTATTTTACCATATAACACGAAAATATGCATGGAGTATGAATTGTGCTATGTTTTTCTTTAAATTATCTGCAATAAATATAAATTACACTGTAATCAATCCATCAATGCTGGTGGTAGGATATTCATATCCGCCCGGATAGCGACCACCGTACACATGGTGTTAAAACCAGCCA
Source organism: Amorpha juglandis (assembly GCA_949126905.1). Taxonomy (NCBI): domain Eukaryota; kingdom Metazoa; phylum Arthropoda; class Insecta; order Lepidoptera; family Sphingidae; genus Amorpha; species Amorpha juglandis. The sequence continues at coordinate 14,436,989 of OX421381.1, read as the reverse complement.
TAGTGATCCACATACCTTGTGTGGATCGCGTTCCAGCATCAGCCAGTGCAAATCCGGTCCTCCCGAAGGGTTTGCGACATGATTTGATGGATGGTTGCGACGGGTATAGAGGTACATTCTTGATCCTTGTATCCCTGTGCCTGCATAGGTTATCCACCTATCCTGTCGCAGCCCCTCAATTTACTTCTTCCCTCTTCGGAGTATGGAGAGGCATTTATACAGGCCGGCATGATTCTGGTGACCACCGATGAACTCATTGTTTGTCGGTGGTCGCTGGTTTTTGGACTGTACTACGCTTACCATCAGGTCTAGTGCAATCACTTTGCCGTGCTAAACGCCTCAAATATTTCTCTTACAATATTAAAATGCTTTGCTGCAGGCTATTTGGACAGATGCCTTGTTTCCTTTAAGTCGTAAAGATATTAGAAATGTACTATAAAATGTTTTAGTGTCTCGACGACTGGGGGCTAATATTTCACGAGTTGGCTGTGTGAGAACATTTTACTAGAGACGGATATTTTTCTAGTAAGGTTTATAAAGAAATAGTGCTTTAGAACAGAAGATTCTTTTAGGGTTCCGTAGTCATAATTTCACAAGGTGGTAGCTCCCTCGTATGCGAGAGGCCGTCTGGGTTGGTACCACCGCTTTGTCTATTTCTGCCGCCAAGTAACAGTGTGCAAGCACTGTTATGTTTCGGTTTGAAGGATATTGAAGCCAGTGAAATTACTGGGTATTATGAGACTTGACATCTTATGTCTCGGGGTGACGAGCGCAGTTCAGTACTTTCGTCATGCCGTACTGTGTAATTCAGAGTTCTGTGTGGCGCTTACCATCAGGCCAGCGCCTCAATCAAATAAAAAAAATGGCTAGTAGGATATTATGAATGACTATTTTAATTTGGATAGGATCCAAGACACTTTCTATCACATCACTGATGCTGATACTCATACTATTGAACTCAAAACCAATTTCCTCGATGAAATACATCATACACTCCTGTTAAGTTCAACCGTGTTACATTTCACATAGTACGTGATTATAAATTTTAGTACAATCTATGAGCGTACACAACACATATAAAATTATACGGCAGCCATAAAATTTAACGGTCATTATAACTCAGTGTACGTTGTGAATTATCACACTTATTATTCTCCCGACTTGAAGGGTAAAGTTATTTTATTCATTTTCAAATTTAGAATATCTAATGCAGAATTTATAATTTAATCGAGTAAATACTTGTCCTTTATGCTTCTGTCAAACCCAACATTCTTAAATGAGTGAATTATAATAATTATGCATCATTATCAAAGGAATTAATTAACAAACTTAAAAATGCGCGGTAACAAAGCGGAATTCTTTATTTCCTTTTTAATTTAGTATCCTACTCTAATAGTTTATGGCGTTGTTTTTAAAGTCTTTTCACTTGCTACTGTGACGCCATCTTAATTTGCTCCCTTTCAGCGGACATTTTTAATACACTGAGTTGGTACTCCATACTTCCACCCTCCATAATTGGCGTGGATTTCTACGATGCTGATTATACGAATTTTCAATTTTCACAATTTTCAATCAGCATCTGACAATTGGCAACTGCTACAAAAGATCATCTAGCGTCTACTGCTTCCTGATCGATTTGCCACCTTTCTAACTTCTAAAAAATGTTTAAGTGTGATCCACTATTAGTTTTGTGTCTAGGTGTATTTTCTCCAGAAGGTTTGATGTCAAGCAGGCGACCGGTCGTAAAAACTACAAGCCAAATCTTTATTTAACATGTTGTACCAATTCCACTGCGAGTGAGATAAGGCCAGGTAAAAGAAGAATTTACCTTATTATATATTTTTGAACGTCATCATGCTAATAGTACAAAGCGCGTAAAATTCCTTTTCATTCATTCACGATTGGTAGAAAAGTTGCGCTCATTCAGTTCGAAATTGATCCTATAAAGTTCAATTCCAGAGATTCAATTTTGATACACTTCAAAGACGTATTTCACCGCGCTTGGAGCATTTCAGTCTCGCTAAGTGAGTTTAAGCAATGAAGCGTGATACATGAGCTATCATTTAACGTACTCCGAATAAATTGGTTCGATCATGTTCGTTATGGTAATTTTAAGTTTGTTTCCATAATTTAGAAACGCGTCAGATATCAACTTCAATGCGTGTGAAATAATGGCGTTTAATGCGGTAATTTTTTTTATTGTTGAAAAGAAACCTGTCTTTCTTTCTTGTTGCGGTGCAAAGACAAAGCAATCCCAGAGACTGCTTGGTGTCAACGAAAATGCGTGCCCTTGTTGATCCTGGTACATAAGAGTTAGAATGGCGGATTTGTGAGCGAGATAGTCTTTGAGCGGTCCTGATGCATATTTGTAGCCGAATATCGACCACTATGGTGGTGATGGTTCAATGCAGCGAGACGTTCTAGGGTCAGTCGGTGTACCTATATCCAGCTACTTCAGACATTTCTTTTTTTATTTGATTGGATGAAGAGACGAGCCAAGCGCTCGCCTTATGGTAAGCGCCACGGCTGCCCATAAACAGCAGCAACACCACACAGAATTTTGAATTACAAAGCACTGTATGATACTGAACTGAGCTTGTCACCACGAGACATAAGATGTTAAGTTTCATAATGCCCAATAATTTCCTGGCTTTAATGTCCGTCAAACCGAACCATGCTTACATACAGGTTTAGGTTACATGGCGGCAGAAAAAGACAAAGTGGTGGTACCAACCCAGACGGCCTCTCGCATATGCGAGACCTACCACCTTGTATGATTCTGGCAAACATCGAGGGACGCAATATCTCTCAACAGTCTACGTTATGTTTAAAGTGCACTGTACCAATAATTGGGTCCAGCGTCACTACCGTGCCAGAATATAGAAAAGAATCCTTAGAAATTGTTTTTTCAAACTTCATTTACAATTAAGGATCCTTAATGAACCCATTTCCTTTGTGATGCGAAATCATAATTCATTGCCGCGTGAACAGTTCGGAAATCGAGTCGATCTGTCAAACGTCACGGCATTCTGAGTATATTTTTTACAAAGTTAATCTATCCGGTGGTGGACAGTTGGATTTTATTTAATCTGGTGTGGTGAAATGGAACGTTCGCTCAGGGTCAGCGCAGTCCCAGTTAAAACTACTCGAGTATGCTCTCATCTTTTTTATATCTAAAATAATATTGTTTCGATTACAAAAGTAACACTCGAAAGAAACTTTGTAGTTTAAAGACCTATACAGACCTAACGACGGTGCTAACAGACGTTGCAGACACATGATTAGATGAGCTTTAATAAAATAGACCTTAATAAAAATGGGATGAAGGACAAATGGAAACAGAGACAGAATAAGACTCTTTTAAGGTTAACTTAGCTTTTAAAAGCCGCGATGGCCTGGTAGAGAGTGGTAAGGACTGTCAAAAGGGATCACGGAAACAAACGGATGATTTAGAAGTTATATTTGATAAATATCCCTTTAACTGCGAAGGAAAACATAATGAGGCAACCTGCATAAGAATTTCAAAGGTATACAAAGTCTACTAATTTACTATTACTACTACCAGCATTAGACCAGCGTAGGAAACTATAGCCTAAGCCCTTTCATTATTACAGGTGGCCTCCGTCCAGCAATGATATGGAGATAATCGAGGAATGATAATATAATTACTACAAGCTTAAATTACTCGAATAAAGTCGAACTTCGAATTTTAGTATTTGTTAATATTTTAAAGACGATATTAAATATTTAAAGGCGATTGTTCTGGGTCTCTTTCTTTCATATTTTAAACTCCATTAAATATTCTAATTTAGAAAAGTTATTATTGCCAATAATAAAGTAGTATTTTGAGTGGTAGAGCCACACTGTAGACAGTTTTGTCTACTGCATGAATGGGCCGGCTCGACCGGGTCGTTACCCCTGTCTCACAGAAAACCGACATAAAGTAGCGGCTCGCTGCTGCGTTTGGTATGGTGAGTAATATCCGGAAGTCCAAATTCCCCTCCCCTTCGCAGTCCCTAATTATTCCTTACTTTAAGATCGGCAACGTGCATATGATACTTCTAGTATTGTGAACGTACATGGGCGGTGGAGATCACTTACCATCAGGTGACCCACTTGTTCGTTTGCCGGTTTATGCTATTTAAAACAAAATTAATAATAATAAGCTTAGTTTTCCGCCAGGTCTGCGCTGACCCGTCGGGGTTGCAAGGTCGCGTAAAATGGAACGACCACTAAAACAGGTTAAAGAGGAAAAAGCTGGGTATATTTTCGGAACGGCGCGCGGGGCTGTGCCATGTATCTATATGCGTTATTTCAAAAGGCTACATTTTTGGCAACGACGCCCATAGTAACTTAAAGTGACAGCCGATTTATCTCGTTTATACCTTACTATTATTTACCTCTTCCAAATGTAAATATTACCTTTGGAGGAGAGTTCTAAATTTCCGAGTACAGATCATCTAGTAAAAGATGGATTGAGGATATATATGGATTGACGAGCCCCAATCCATATACATAGATTTACTAAACATTATTGTACAACGTGTTGTCAAAATGAGTGGTCAAATTTAAGCAGCATATAGTGTACGATGTAAATATGTATTTTACTCCCCATAGTACCACATCTGATTACATTGCAAGGACATCATCATTGATGATGAAGATCATCATCATCAGCCACAGGACGTCACTTGCGGAACAGAGGCCTCCCGCAAAGATTTCCAGACCAACCAGTTAGAATCGGCCTGCATCCAGCGACTTTCTGCGACCTTTATCAGGTCGTCTGTCCACCTTGTAGGCGGACTAGGACATAAATAACTCGACATTATATTTGGACTGCACTGTACTTAATATCAGGTTCAGTGTAGTCACTTTGCCATGGCAGGATAAGAAAATACCTGTAGTAGTTGAGGACTTGTGCGAAGACCCCCGGATGGCGGTCGAAGAAGTACTCGTTTAGCACCGGGTCGTAGTTAGCGAGCGCCTCCGTGAGCCTCGACAGACGCGTCGCTGGAATCTTCTTGAGGGTCGCCTTGTAAGTCTCGTATCTGAAACAATTCAGTGCTATGAGTGGTAAGTAATCTCTACCGCCAATCCATAAAACCTGCAGAGTTAATGAGCTTTGCTGATCTTAAAGGAAAGTATTTGAGAAGGGAATTTGAATTTGCATATCTCACTCACTGTATACAACGCAACAAGCTACTACATCACGTAGCTTTAGGAGATAGTGGTAAAAACCCGATAAAACCGGCCTGTTCATGCTTAGACAAAACTGTCTACAGCATGACTCTACCACTTATTTCCTCTATATAGGCAAAGATTATAGAATAGCCAATATACATAACGTCACGCAGTATTCCGGAAGATGTAGACAGAGATGCAACTAGTATCTACGGTTCGCCAATATTATTTCTGACCCATAATGTAACAATAGCGGTTTTATTACCATACCGGACACAAATTCCGAATCCAGACAAACTCGAATTATATTTCAAATTGAAAATTCAAACACAAATTGTAATTGCGCGACCGTAGATTCAAACCCTGAAAATCCACCCAGTGAATACGCTGCCATTAGCCTATGAATTGATCAGGATCAGGGATAACCTGTATCGTGGGTAACAGGAACTACGAGGGACTTGCGTACACACAACATCCAAACCTACTCCTCTCGCTTCGTAGCCGGCTACTCATTTTCCCATTTATAATATTAGTAGGAAGTAGAATTAGATCTACAAGACTACATTAGGATTTGATCAAATTCTGACCTAATAGTAAAAAAACGTACAGCAGTAGCTGAAAACAGCCGAAAATCAACAGTAGCAATACATACATTACATATATTATTATTCCGTCGGTTTTTACGTATTCCAACCTTCCAGACCTCTCCTTTATATATTTTATTAGCTTTACATCTACGTGTACCATGCTCAGATGATACGCAATTTCCACAATCATGTTATTTGATCATAACAAAATTCATTTCTAGAGTGCACATTTGGAAATATATTTCGAGCCGTTTACTTTGTATACATCAAGTGCCTATCGTGGGAAAAGATACAGATCGACAGTATTTTTTAACCCTCGACAAAAGAGTGGTGTTATAACCGATTGAATGTTATATCTTTATTCTGTTTTTATCGAGAGGGTTTCTAGCTATTTCTGCCTGCGTATCCCGGCTTAGTTCCAGGATCTACCTATCTTGCTTTTTTATTTATTTGAATGACGAGCCGAGCAAAGTGCTCGCCTGATGGTAAGCAGCCACGCCTGCTCACGAATAGAAATAACACCACATAGAACTTTGAATTACAAAGCACTGCATCGCACTGAAATGCGCTCGTCATCCCGAGACATAAGATGTCAAGTCTCATAATGCCCAGTAATTTCACTGGCTTCAATATCCTTCAAACCGGAACACAACAATGCTTACACACTGTTGATTGGCAGCTGTAATACACAATGGTACCAACCGAGACGGCCTCTCGCACGAGGGACCTACCACCTTGTGAAAATCGAGTTCTATTAAAATACTTTCTCCAAGGAAACTCACAAAGCAAACATACTCAGTATTATTCCTTTTCAACGCTAGTACTTAACTCGGAACAGTTTAACCGACGTTACGGTAAGTGCAGTGCTCTTGTCAAATTTTAAGAGACCCTTCGCAAGTATTAGATGGCGCGGCGCTCAAGTGTTTTCGGTAATTTGACAGATATTTACATCACTCTCAATGCTTTTGCTTGGAAGTTATTATGAGTTTGAATTCGTTCACAGCTGTACCGGCTGGGGCTTTAGAAGTTTTTCGCTTTCCGCGCTTCTTAATCGACTTCAAGGTTTCCATTCGCCTTTGTATATGTTTTTACATATTGATACGCTTTTTCTGAGATTTTTTTGTTTCTGAGTTTTGTTTCCTTGAGAGACCCACATTAAGGTAAAGAACTCATAACGGCCACGATGGCGTATACACGGTACGATTGCTGTACTTAGGTCTCAGATTCGATTCCCGGGTCGGGTAAAAAAAATTATATTGGATTTTCTATTATCAGATGACGGTGCGTCGTCTATGCGACAAAAATAACTTTAATGAAAAATTTCACAAACGCTCAGAATTTTTGAAGGAAACTCCGGAAGAAACACGCAGTAACTTTCACAACGCTAGATCCATTAAAAAGAAAGATCACTTAGATATTCAATAACAACTCACAAGAGAGTAATCAATTTGAATTAATGATTCCCAGCACAGATGCCGACTTCTGAGCAGAATTGATGGATCAATAAATCCAAATTAGTGATATCATTGTTTTGGTCCACAACTTCAAACGCAACTACCATGGTTGCGATAAGACCGCCCATTGTATCACTCTTAGTACGTTCTTTAATGAATCTCTTGAAAAGAAGTTCTTGAAGATCTCTCTCTTCTTTTAAAAAAAGAATGGCTTTCTTAATTCGGCGAGTTTTTATGTATGTGCATCGATTTCTCCGTCAATTGTGGACCGATTTAATCGGAAAAAAACTAATTCGATAGAGTTTAGTTACGATGCAGCCCCATATAAATTTGGTTAAGATATGATTATATAGTACGGAGTAAAAAAAATTAACTCCTTAGCAGACAACAGCTCAGTCGTCGCGATTGTGTTATTGAGTTGGAATTTACATACCATTGCTGTATTTAACATTGAAAATTGAAAAATTAAGTTTTAACATAACTTAAAAGCCATTTTCAAAAAAGTAATACTGGACAGTCAAAAACAAAAATTCAAGGTCTCTTTAGAGTTGGTGCAATTTTTGTTGACCAGTAGCAACACAGGCACCGACTCCAAAGAGACATAAAATTATAATTTTTTGACTTTATAGTGCCTTTTTTAATTTATTTCTAAGTTTTGTTTAAGTACTGTATTTGGTGTATAATAAATAATATTCTATCTATCTAATCTTGAGGTATCAGGACTATGATTGTACATACAGAATTTAAAGTAGCAAAGCCACATAAGATCACCACTAGACTACCGTATGTATATCTAGATTAATAGATCATAAGTAAAGACTGCCTCGGTGGCGCAGTTGTAATGATCAGTACGATTGCTGTGCTGAGGTTTCGGTTTCAATTCCCGGGTCGGCTAAAAGTGATATTGGGTTTTTCTACCACGAAATGCCAAAGTGGTCGGTGGTCGTTAGTTTTTTGAACTGCACTACGCTTACCATCATGTGTAGTGCAGTCACTTTGCCGTACTCGGAAGAAAACATCTGCTCCTTTACAAACTCAATTTCAACAAACAGAATGACATTTTTATGGCGTAGAAAAAGCAACTCCTTCAAACGCAATGAAATCATAAAGTTTAATGAAACATTTATTTGATCCAAAAAAAATCAGTAGGTAATCAGGGGCTATGAGTCCTGCCACATCCCGTGGGAAATCAAAACACGAAATGGTAAAACACCCTGATCCAGAATGAATTGGAATAGTACCGCTTTACAAATTACAGAAATCAACCTTAGAACAGTTGTAATGCTTTTTGAAGTGATACTTCTTTAGAATCGTTGTGATTCGAAACTCGATGAAACGAAAATGCGTCACGACAAAGACAGACATATTCATAAATAAGATTTTAGCGAGAGAATGAGATAGATTACAAGTATGTTATGTGTCTTTGCGCCTGCGTACAACGAAATTTTCGGAAAATGTGTCAAACAACGTGGTGTTTTATTCACGTGTTTTATTTTCTTGCATTTGCGTATTAAAATTCGTTGGTTAATTAATTTATTTTAATAATTCTGAAATTTCACTTCTGCCTTGTGTGAATTAAAACCCGAATTCATCGAAATGGTTCTTAACTATGTTTGTAGTATGTTGTTTAAAAGTTATAGATGCTTTCTAATCAACGTCGAGGTTTTAACCTACTTTATACTGCAGCTCGAATACGATAATTCTAGACCGGGTCGTTACCACTGTTTCATGGAGTATCGACGTAAAGTAACAGCTGTTGCATTCTGTACAGTGAGTGAGATATCCGCAAGCTCAAATCCCCCTCACTCCTTCTAAATCATACCTTTTCTTTAAGATCTACAATGTAAAATACCCTGACCTCTGCAAAAAAATATGAACCAATTTTAATCTCGCATTTTTCAAGCAAATATCCCAAACAATGTTTTTTCATAAACCAAGTCCTGGTCACGCCGTCACGCCATTTCTATTTACGACATAAATATGTAAATTTTCATTTGGACCGGCCAAGAAGCACACGCGCTTTATTTTTTTTGAAGCCACGTGCCCTGAAATACGGTTTTCACGTTAAATTGGCGCTCGCGAATTTGAATAGCTTGGGGCCAATTTCTTTTAAATTTATTGCGGACCTTCATTACGCAGAGTAATACGAATGTAAAAGAGGATTTTGGTTTGATTCAGACAATATCTTCTCTTTGTTTTAGATTAACTGCTTGTCGTGATCCATTAAGTTAATTGTTTGATCTGGTTAATCTCGTTAAATTGAAATTTCGCCTACTATTCAAAATTATGAGTTATTTTCTTTATGAAAAAGTTTTTTTTTATAACATAGGTCGACAAACGAAAAAATGGTTCACCTGATAGTATGTGATCTCCACCGCCCATGTACGCTCACAATACCAGAAGAATCATAGGCGCGTTGCCGACCTTAAAGGAAAGGGATAATTAAGGAATTGCAAAGCGAGATTTGGGCCTTAAGATATCTCACTCACCGTAAGAAATGCAGCAGCAAGCCGTTACATTTAATTGAATAGAATTATTTACTCTGCGTTTGAACCGTTCAATTCATGCTGTAGACAAAACTGGCTACAGCGAATCTCGTAACATAAACCAGTATACTCGAAGTAGTATAGGAAGAGGTACAATTACTGCACTCGCGCTTCGTTGAGTTTATTTCTGCCTCATGCACAAATTGCAGTCCCAGGCAAGTCATGTGTGGTTCTTTGAATCGAAACTTCGAAATGCATATTTTGATTGCTCGATTCGAACTCACGGTATCTCAGCCTTAATACGTCACTAAATCAATGAGGTGAGGCTTGTAGTTACAGATATAAATGTGATCGTAGTAAAATTTGAATTTCTAAGTAATTTTCATAGCAAAAATAATTCCCAAAGTAAACTCGGCGAAGGTTACGGACAAATAAAATTAACGGTAATAAATCAAGCAAAGAATGGAATAAAAATAAAAATCACAACTATCTTTCAAATAAAAGTTAAAGTTTTATAAGTAAACAATGTCTTCTGATGTCTAGTAATGTGAGATGTGAATAAAAAAGTGTATAAAATTTCATAAATCATCGTATTGGCAGAAATATTAGTTACAATTTCTCTATATATTTTGTTCTTTTTTTTATTTATTCGAGTGGTAGAGCCACGCTGTAGACAGTTTTGTCTATTGTCTTAATCCATTACGCTGGCCTAATGCGGATTGATAGATACTTAGGTATACAGGTTTCCTCAGAAAGGTTTCCTTCAATGTGTGAGCAAACATCATCATTACACTTATTATTATTTACTACATTATACTTCATCAGCATATCTGTGAAAATTTAGAGGTGTACCTCTGGAGGCCCGCAGATAAAGCAAGTAGTTAGCAGTATTAAGTTGTTGGTGACACTGTTCCATTTTTTTATCCGAGGACGGCAAAGTGACTGCACTACACCTAACGGTAACGCAATGCAATCAACAAACCAGCGACCACCGACAAACAATGTGTTTATCGATGGTCACTAGAATTGTGCCGGCCTGTATAAATACATAATAAAGGTCTTCCCTTGGGAATTGAGGGGCCTGCGACAGGATAAACGGATGACCGATGCAGGCACAGGGATGCTATACTCGCCCCAACCAACCATCAAGCTATGTAGTAATCCCCTCAAGAGAACCTAATATACGCTGACTGATCCTGGAACGCGATCCACACAAGGTGACTATGGCAGTTTTTAACACCATGAGTACAGTGGTCGCTATCCGGGCGGATGGGAATTTCCTACAACTGCTTTACTGACCCCACAATAAATTCTATCCAGGTCATAAAACGATAATAAATGCATAACTTTATAAATTTATCCTCTGTTTCTATAAAATATGACGCGAAGAATAAAACTCTCAACATGTTTTTTACAAAATAAAAAAGTGTCAAGGCAGTTACCGACAGCCCTACGATGACCTTGGCCCGCGTAGTCTGTCAATTTGTTTATTTTTCTACTACTGTGAATTAAAAACGATGGATCTATCTTGTTTTACTTGTCAGATTGTTTTATGAAGACTTGTGCACTATTGCTTGTTGAAGATTAATTTTATGCATTTTGCGTGTTGCTTAAATTCGTAGGTGGGTATAGAGTGGTAGAGCCACGCTGTAGACAGTTTTGTCGACATGTCGTCGGTTTTTTGAGAGACAGTGGTAACGACCTGGTCGAGCTGACCCATTCATGCTGTAGACAAAACTGTCTACAGCGTAGCTGTACCACTCAAAAAGTGCACTCCAAACTCTAAAGAACTTAAAAAATCTTAAAAAAATATCTTCTTTAAATTGACTTAATTTTTTTAAAACATTTTAATATCAACAGAAATGCCTCAAAAGGTACATAAATCTTCATCCCTACCATAAAACGTTTTAAGTGGGTTCTGTATAAAACACAGGACAAATTGTAGCTATAACTAAACATTAATGAGGCAAGGGCGGCGGTTAGCCGTTGGAGTTCCGTAAATGCATAATGGTCTTTTTTTTTATTTAATTGAATGACGAGATTAGCAAGTCGCTCGCCTGATGGTAAGCGCCACGTAAATAGAAGCAACACCATACAGAGCTTTAAATTATAAAGCACTGCAAGGCACTGAACTGCGCTCGTCACCCCGAGACACAAGATGTTAACTCTCATAATGCCCAGTAGTTTCGCCCGATCTTGAACATCCGCAGTAAGACCATTATCTTTCATGTCTCTCTCTAATACGTCAAGGCAGCGTTTCCTGGGCCGTCCGCGGAATCGTACACCTTGTACGATGTGGCATAGGCACCTGCGACCGAGGTACTCCTGTGGTTTCCTCAAACATGACCAAACCACCTTAAGCGACTACTCTGTCTCCAATTAAATTAAATTAATTACTTTATTTAGTCGACGTTGAAACATGCCAGTGTATATCCGGTTCTCCCGAGGGGGCTTGCCCCCTGATCCTAACCCTTTTCCCATCCCTTTTTCCTTCCCTCCCCTTTGGCCCTTTGGCAGGCCGGCATGATCTTGCCGACCTACGATGGACACATTGTTTATCGTTGGTCGACACTTTTCTTGGATTGCGCTACAGTTACCATCAGGTTTAGCGTAGTCACTTTGCCGAGCCAGGATAAAAAAAAATTTATAAAACTGTATAAAATTGCCAATATAAAATATACGATGCTGATATGTTCATTCGTGCTGTAGACCGCTTTGTCTACAGCACAAATGAACCGCTTCGATTGGGTTGTTACCGCTGTCTCACAGAAAATTGATGTGACGGAGCAGCTTGCTGTTGAATTTCGTACGATGAGTAAAATATCAGGAGGCCCAAATTTCCCTCCCCTAGCCAACCCCTTAATTATCCCTTTCCTTTAAGACGGACGCATTCATAATTCCTCAGGTATTGTGAATATTCTTGTACAGTGAAGATGACTTACCATTAGGTGACTCACTTCCTCGTTTGCTGGCCTCTGCCGTAAAAAACATCACCCTACATAATATTATTACTTCGCTATTGTACAGAACCCAGTACGATCGAAACCAACTCTAGAAATAAGTGCCTGTAGTAAAAAGCACATATAGTGTAAAATATACGGAGGCCACGCGGACCTCAAATGGGAAGGTTCGGGCCTCGTTTTTCATCTGGACGGCAGTGATAGGAGTTCTTGACATGCCTTATTAAAACTTTGACCATTTTATGTTATTACAATTACATTATAATTGTGACCCGTGCGAATATTTTGTTATATAATAAAGTAGAAATAAGTAAATTACAATACAACAAATTAGTTAATTATATTGTCAACAGAATAACGGCTAATATAAGCTTTAAAATAGTGTTTGAATCATTTGATGAAGAATTATGGAAGTTACGGCGTTCCGACAAAAAACACCTTTAGAAAAATAGTATATGGAGATATGAGTTAGTGGCATTATGTTTACTAACTGATTAATACACTGTTCATCACCGTCAATGTTTATTGCACAAATCCACACCATTTTTATACAACAAACTACTTTAAACTAGTGTTTGAAATAAATTAAAATAAGCGATGAACCGCACTGTCAGAATTCCCGCCAAAACTCCCGAAAGAAGTTTTTAACATAATAAATGCGTTCCAAATTCAAAATAATTAAAGAGCTGAAAAAAAGAAAAGTTTTTATGTAACAGTATTATGGCGAGAGTTTTGGCGGGAATTCTGACAGTGCGGTTCATCGCATAGTGCAGTCACGTGTTGTCATGCCCGGATAAAAAAAAAAATATGCACAAAGAAAGAGCTCTAAAGGTGTCTCATACATACCGTGCCTTAAAATTGTAAAATGTATTGATTACTTATTAGGAGGAATGACAAAACCAGTAGGTCGCTCGGCGGATGGTAAGCGCCACGCTTGCCCGTAAACAGAAGCAATATCACTCATAATCTTGGATTACAAAGCACTGCCTGACACTGGTCTGCGCTGATTACCCCGAGACATATAACATATCAAAACGCCCAGTAATTCCACTGAAACACTACAGTACTGCTCGGTGTCAGTAATGACGCAGCGATGGTACGAACCCAGACTGCCACTCGTATAGAAAAGTACTAGATCCCGGGATTAAAACCCACTCCACCTCGTCCAATAGTCACATTTAGTGTCTCCAACTAAGCTACCAATTTAAAATAATTACTGCTACGAATAGTTTTATTAAAACAATAAATTCTAAAACCTTACGTCTAAATGCAAATAATCTTACTTGAATTTAAGTTTGCTTAATTTTCTCACCCGCATTATTTTAACTTTAAACTTTAATTACTAAAAAGGCGTAATGTTCGTAAATTGTATTATATTCGTATTTTTTAACCTTAATTAAAATGATACAGAATCCCACTTAATGGTATTTGTTTTTATTGCCTTGATAGGCAGACGAGCAAGCGACCCGCCTGATGGTAAGCGGTCACCGCCGCTCATGGACATCGGCAATGCCAGGGGCACAACTAAGCCGCTGCCTACCGCTGAAGGAATACTCTTTTTAAGCCTCGTTTAAAGAAGGACATGTCATAGCGCTCGGGAAACAACGAGACAGGGAGTTCATTCTAGAGCTTACCAGTGCGCGGAATAAATGAACGCCGGAAACGTACGGTACTAGACCGTATTGTTTCCAGGTAGTATGGATGAATTCTACTGCTAATAACCACATTCTTAGCGCAATAGTTCACACAATACACACATGATCTTGCAAGTGTGCACACACACACTCACGCACGCACAAACGGTCGAACGTACGTACGCTTGCACACGCACACACATACATCGTTTTCTGATTACTTTTCTCTTTTCATTTTCTCTACTCTAAAAAATCTATTTTGTAACTACGGCTTATCAATGTATTAAATACGACCAGATTTTATAATTTAAATAAGAGATGAATCAATGTATTAATTAAAATCAAATACAATAAACATTGTTCAATATTAGTAGGTATTCATACCATTCAACGACTGCGTAATCCAATTTGGCGTAAGCCTAACATTTAATTTAATTATGATCACGTATTGTGGTGAAATTATAATTTTACTATTGCTCGAGGCCATCGTAAGTCATTTAACCGACGAAAAAAAGGGGATATTCTCAATGTTGGAAATAGTGGACTGTATATTACTCACGTGTTTAATTTTTTAGCCCTTGCGTATTAAAATTCTTTGCTTAACTTATGTTTATTATTCTGAAGTTTCACTTCTGCCATGTGTGAATTTTACACACACATTTTTAACAACATTTTATATATATACCTGGGTTGTTGATTAACCACATTTCTGCTATTCAAATAGTAAAACAGTACAATCCAATCTTCTTACATTCTAAGCAGCTTCGAGCATTTATAGCTGAATTATGATCGGCAGTGAATTTTAAAAGCCAATAACTTGTGTAGATCTATAAATCCATCAACGATTGGGCCGTCAATACCGAACCAATCATTCGACATGATAGATCTCAAACAAAGCATTTGAATGTCTATTTTTAGCTAGCTTTGTACTCTTGCTTGTTTTTTATTGGTTTCGTGGATTTTGGTACAGGAAGCTTGACGAAGTAATGTATAGACAAGACAATTGATTTTTCCCCTGGCCTCATTTTAAGTACAGTGCTGTCAAATTCGAAATTCAAATTCAAACCATTCTGTGAATAAACCAGGACTGAAGCCTTTGAAAATGGTAAAAAGTGAAAAGAAATAATAGTAGGGTGAAACCCATTGGAAAAGGGAAAGGATATAACAAAAATGAAAGGAAAAATAATTTACGGGATCTGAGGTCGGGAAGAGTAAAAAATAAAAAACGGTAAACCAAATTATATTTTCATCAGCATTTCGTGGCTAGCCATGAGGAGAAATGCCGAAACAAACTCATGGGTTATTCTGCATTGCCTCTTTTAATGTCCAAATATCCAGTCCGCCGACACACGGCATGCAGTAACTGGGTATGCACTGGCTGACCTTGGGACACAACTCTTTTTCATATCACAAGTTCATCACTAGGTTTAATCCAGTATTGGCGATGATAGGAAATCACTTCACTGGAATATCCTATACAGGCTGAGAAACTTGAGGTACGGGGTTCAAATCCTGGATCGGGTATTTAATTCAATTACAATTTGTGTTTGAGTTTTTCATACGAAAAAATACACATAAGTTGCATACGATCGGTGGTGATAGGTTCATCTTCAATCACATGCTGGGACGGAAATAAGCTTGAAGAAACGTGGATGCACCTATAGTTACACTTATGTCATATTATGTAATGTCATGATAGGCAATGGTAGGTAAGTACCAGTCACCCTGTGGAATGGGGGCGTTTGGAAAATTTCACCACGATATCCCCTGCCTGTCGGTTTGAAGGGCTTTGAAGCCAGTGAGATTACTGGGCATTGTGAGACTTAACATCTTATGTCTCGGGGTGACAAGCGCAGTTTACTGTCATGCTGTGCTTTATAACTTAACGTTCTGTGTGGTGTTACTTCTGTTTATGGGCAGGCGTCGCGCTTACCATCAGGCAAGCGACTTGCTCGTCTCCTCATTCAAGTAAATAAAAAAATAGTAAAGAAAAACGGTGATAAGAATATAATTTCGCGGGTTTTTATGATAGCGTTAATTTTTTACAAGATACTTTGGTGCAGTGTGGTACAAGTTATAGGCGATAAAGTGCTTCAAAAAACATTACCTGCTTTTAGGACAGTTGAGTATAAAATAAAAGGTGTAAAAATTCATTGCATACTTGTAAAATATTTGTGTTTTGAGTTACCTTTTGGAATAAAAATGCATTTGAGTCTGGCTGAATATAGGTAAACAGAAGTTTAAAAATACAAAAGAAAATTACATTGTGTTGCCATTTTTAACCTCTTCAGTATGTATATTTAAATATATTTGTCTACTGTCTTTTTTGCAATAAAAAAAACTGTCTATCGCGCTGGCCCGCTAAGTTAATGAAACACACCATAACCTTTAAATTTTAATTCTTTACCTATATGCTGAATGCTTTTTGACAGCCTTTGTGACACTGTGGCCGAGTAGCCGGTTGTAACAAGAGCCATGGGTTCGATCCCCACACTGAGACAATGTTTATGTGATCCACAAATATTTGTGTAGCCGCTGGATTTTGTTAGACTCACCCAATCTTGTATAGCTAACTGTTAAATTACTGATCTCTATTAAGCCAAAGCGCTTATTAAAGACGATCTGATAAAGGTCGCAGGAAGTCGCTGGATGCAGGCCGCTTCCAACAGGTTGGTCTGGAAATCTTTGGGGGAGGCCTATGTTCAGCAGTGGACGTCCTGTGGCTGATGATGATGATGATGATGATGATGATGCTTATTAAAACAAAAATATACGTAAACTCGTCATTCTCTTACCACTTGGAGCTCATAAACACGGATAAAACTCTTAGAGTTTTATGTCCACAATAAACTAGGAGTTAACGCGATCTCCCCATCGGTTAAAGTATTTCCTTACCTTTCCACAGCGTAAACTAACTTCCCGGTAGTATTCGATTAACATTATTGTAATATGTATGTTTAAATCTAAAAAACGAATATTAAAACTAAACAAGTTTGAGCTGGTAGTAATATAATTTAATAGTCAATGATTAATAACAACGATTCAAAATTATTCAGTTTTATATTTACAAGGTGGTTGGTCCCTCGTATGCGAGAGGCCGTCTGGTTTGGTATCACCGCTTTGTCTATTACTATCCCCAAGCAACAGTGCGTAAGCACTGTTGTGTTGCGGTTTGAAGGACATTGAAGCCAGTGAAATTACTGGGCATTATGAGACTTTACATCTTATGTCTCGGGGTGATGAACGCAGTTCAGTGCCATGCTGTGTTTTGTAATTCAAAGTTCTGTGTGGTGTTGCTTCTGTTTATGGGCAGGCGTGGCGCTTACCATCAGGCGAGCGCCTTGCTCGTCTCGTTATTCAATAATAAAAAAATCGCTTTTAATTTTCTTGCCTTTTATTTTTGTCAAAAAGTTATTATTATTGTAATTTGTGAAAGTCTTATTAAATTCGGTGCATAAATTACGAAGTTTCAATCTTTCATCCCCGATTTCAGCCCTTGAGGCTGGAATTACTTCTTGAAAATAAAGCTGAAACAACTTTGCGATATACTTTATCCAATGAAAAAATAATCCTCCAAAGTGGTCCACATTTGGCGGATTTATGTGTGGTTATACATACAAAAAAAATTGAATTGAAAATCTCCTTCATTTTTCCGTCGGTTAAAAATATAAATTCGTGTCCAGAGTTTAATTGAATAGGAATTGTTTATAGACATATACGTTTTGTAAATAGTAGAACCACGTGATGAAGCATGATTAGCTAGTAAAAGTACTTACCGAAAAAATAATTCGTTAATTATTTCGTTAATCCAAATTACAACGCACAAAAACTTACAGACCAATATACACAAGGCAATATTACACAACTAGACACAGTTCACAAGCCGGAATTCGAACTCCAAACACGTTAAACAATGAACTATTAGCAAAACGCAAGAACGGAATGGAGGCCACGTACTGGCAAACGCAGCGTTGGACGTCCACCTACAAGGTGGGCAGACGACCTGATAAAGATCGCAGGAAGTCGCTGGATGCAGGCCGCTTCCAACCGGTCGGTCTGGAAATCTTCGGCGGAGGCCTATGTTCAGCAGTGGACGTCTTGTGGCTGATGATGATGATGATGAATACGCAAGAACGCCACCGCACTGTGCTCGTTACGTAGGGAAGTGGACAATTAATATCTCCAACTCCTCCCTAACCTTCTATCTGATTAATTTCGTTGCGGGACAAAGACATTTAGGCATTCCCAGAGACTCGCCGGGCTTCGCTGCTCGGTGTCAACAAAAATGCGTGCCACTGTTGATCCTGGTGCACAGGAGTTGCAGTGGCGGGTGTGTGGGCGGGATAGAAAACCGATGTAAAATAATAGCTTGTTATTGCACTTCGTAGGGTGAGTACACAATCACCTTTGTTTTTTTTTATTTAATTGAATAACTAGCTGAGCAAAGCGCGCTCGCCTGATGGTAAGTGAAATGATGTGAATGAGCAGACGTGGTGCTCATAAACAGAACCAACAACACACAGAACTATGGATTACAAAGCACTGCATGGCACTGAACACTCACTCCGAGACGTATGATGCTAAGTCTCATAATGCCTCAGTAATTTCACTGGCTTCAATATCCATCAAACCGAAACACAAAAGTGCCTACACTGTTGTTTGGCAGCAGAAATATACGGCACGGTGGTACCAACCCAGACGGCCACTCGCATACGAGCGACCTACCACCTTGTACGTATGAATCGTTTAAAACCCAACAATAATACTCTTGTTGTGGAAAGAAGTGCAGAACCTCTTCGTTCAACATGAACAAGTTGTGATCGATCAATTGTCGACGATGCAATCTCGTCTAAGGCTGCGGACTCAAAGTCAGCGGCAAGCGGCGTCGGCGCGGGAGCTGCGCGTTCAAATGCATAGATTTAAATGGACCTGACCTCGAAGGCAGCGGCGCGGCGCGGACGCGAGGAACGGCGTACGAGCGGCACGCCTCAGTCGAGCGGAGCCCGCGCGTCTGCATTGACGTAGTGTTGTGTATTTTCAAAAATGCCCGCCGACGTGGTAGAGCAAATTATTTCAATGATTTTTTATATGGAACATCATATTCACATCAATTTCGTTCGCGAACAGACACTAATTTCTCATAGCCCAACACTACGCCGCTCTAGCGCCGTGCGATCTGCCCGCTGACTTCGAGACCGGGTCTCCGCCGCTTCCGCGCCGCCACCGCCGCCGCCCCGCGCCCGCTGACTTCGAGTCCGCAGCCTTACGGAAGCACGAAAAAAAGGCTACGGCAACATCGACGCGATTACGACTTTATTTCTTCCTTCTAACTTTATAAAAGAAAATTTTAACGAGGTTGTTAGTGTGCCTTGCCTTTTATATAGCATAGGCCGGCAAACGAATACTTGGGCCAGCTGCTGGTTAGTGATCTCCACAATCTTGACGTATCGTCATTCAGTTAATAATGATTACGTTTTTTTTTTATAATTAATACATCCAACAGACACACGTAGTCCTGATCCCACACTGGGTCAAACCTGTATCGTGGGTATTAAGAACTATGAGGATTAAGGAACTCGCAATCCCACAACAACCAGACCCGAAACCAATATTCATGGATCACAAAATCATTTGTCTCGGTGCGGAAATCGAACCCGCCGCCTCTGGCTTCGCAGCCGGCTACTCGCCTACTGCGCCACGGAAGCTGTTAAATACTAATATTTTTGTTACTTATTTAAGACTTTATCGATTCAAAATTCTTGTAAAATTCTGTCGAAGGGTAATTTGAAATCTGGGAAGACATTTTAGTTTTATAAAATAAATAAATATGAAAATATATAGACATAGATTATAGACATATAGACAGAGGACACATTTCGTCGTGCGTATTTCCGTCCCATGATGTGATAGGGGGCGAGCCAATCGCCATACCGGACGCAATTCCAGACACCGGGCTGACACCGAGCATTTCGGAATAGAAAATCCCAATATCACTTTAAACGACACGGGGATCGAACCCGAGGCCTCAGTTCAGCAGTCGTACCGTGCGCAATACCCTGCCGAAGCAACAATAAAAATTGTATTTAAAGATTTATTTTTACTATCCTGAACTACTAATATCGCTAGCTCCTCTAAACTGGGTACACCTGTACCTACCCCTTCGAGGATTACAGTCGTAAGTTCTTATGTACTTTCGCACATATACCACACGTAGTCAGAAATTAGCCTTCAGTTTCCAACTACAATCAATCATCGTTCAGCTACATGGCTACAGATGACATAAGTTATATAATAATTAAGATATGTTCACGCTAGTCAGAAATTCGATGCGGTTCAGCGAAGCCACCGCGCTTAATTGAGTTTACACACAAAATAGACTGGAACAGAATTATCAACTGTATTGTAAATCTATGTAGTTTTAGTCGTTTAAGTAGTCACCTGACAAGGTGGTAGGTCCCTCGTATGCCAGAGGCCGTCTGGGTTGGTACCACCGCTTTGTCTATTTCTACCGCCAACCAACAGTGTGTAAGCATTGTTGTGTTTCGGTTTGAAGGATATTGAAGCCAGTGAAATTACTAGGCATCATGAGACTTAATATCTTATATCTCGGGGTGACGAGCGCAGTTCAGTGCCATGCAGTGCTTTGTAATTCAAAGTTCTGTGTGGTGTTGCTTCTGTTTATGGGCAGACGTGGCGCAAGCAAGCAAGTGTTTGGCTCGTCTCTTCATTCATTTGAATTAATTAAATTCTCGTGATTTAAATTTTGACACTATGTGACGATGATTTTTTTCTCGTTTGATCATAATTAGCTGGTGGGAGGATACTTGTATCCGACCGGATAGCGACCACCGTACACTGGTGCTAAAACCTGCCACAGTGGCCCACCTTGCGTGGTTCGCGTTCCAGGGTCAGCCAGTGTATATCCGGTTCTCCCCAAGGTGCTTGCCCCCTGATCCTAACCCTTTTCCCATCCCTTTTTCCTTCGTCTCCCCCTTGGCCCTTTGGTAGGCCGGCATGATCTTGCCGACCTACGATGGACACATTGTTTATCGTTGGTCGACAATATTCTTGGATTGCGCTACACTTACCATCAGGTGTAGCGTAGTCACTTTGCCGAGCCAGGATAAAAAAAAAATAGTATAAAACAGAATCGTCATCCGTCTATCTGTCTACTTGTCATAAAAAAGCATATAATAAGCCAGTAAAGTCTCTGCTGTGAACAATTTCCATAAAAGCTCATGATTAATTTAAACAACAAATATATGAGCTACAAAAAATATATTTCGTAGAAACAGACTTACGAGAGCGGGGCCTAAAAACACCTTACATAATATTCTAAACTCATCCCTAAATTGCCACAACGTTTTTAAAACCAGGCAACAACGGCATCAAGCGCCTTAGTAACCCACTTTGGTTAAACACAGCTAATTGATCTTTATATCAAAAAATCAAAATCTATATTCATTATGTAGGCTAAGGAAGCGCTTATGACAGGTCAAGTACAGAACATTTGTCATTTACAAGACTAACTTAAGATTATGGGAACTTTGGAATAACCGCCGCACTATAGGCTGGCAGGAAAAGGCACACCAACAAGCATGGGAAGAGGGAGGGATCCTTAAATGTAGAAATTAACTGACTAAAGAGAAGGATATGGCAAACGGGATAGGGGCAGGAGGAAGTAGGGCAAATTAAAAATACACAAACAATAATCTGTAAGGATTTTAAAGGTAAGGAGATGTGCCGTGGATATTACTGGCAGGAATATCAGAGACCCTAGCATTAGACAAAAGCCTGCCGCATGTAGCAATCTTTCATCCCGTGAAATATTCAGCGATGCGCAGTACACTTGTTTACATAATAGCTAGGGCTGTCATAAATCTAGACTTCCCGGATTTTGTCCTAATTTTCAAAGCGTCTTGACAAGGGTTTTCTATTCTTCTTTATCTATTAAATAAATACACCCAAAACATACAAGACACATAGTCCTCGTGGGATCCACAACAACGCAGCAGCAAGCCGTTATTTGACGTCGGTTTTCTGTGAGACAGTGGTAATGACTCGGTCGAACCGGCCCATTCAAGCTGTAGACAAAACTGTCTACAACGTGGCTCTACCACACTGAAATTGTTATTTTTTACTTTTAGTGTTACATTTTTGACGTCGGTTTTTAAGTTTTTTTATCGTACTATGAGTTACTACAGTCCTGGGTAATAAGCCCTGTTTCACTCAGTTAACGTAACGCGGACGCGTTACAAGTTCATGCTGTCATATAAAAGGCCCCAGGTGTTGCAGGCAGATTTAAATTAGGCCTTTTAGTCGAGTGTCGCCGTTGGTGTAATGTGCGAATATTTGTAGGTAGTGGATCTTACAATATGGTGTCGCACCCTGCTTTAATGATAATAAAAAAGTGTGTGTGTGTAATTCCTTAAGTTAAATAAATTAATCATCCAACAAATTTTGATACGCAAAAAAACAAACACGTGAATACACCACATTGTTTATGACACATTTTCCGAAGGCTTCGTTGTACGCAGGCGCGAAGACACGTGATAGCATACTTGTAATCTAACTCATTTTCTCGCAGGCTAAAACCTATTTATGAATATGTTTGTCTCTTTTTACTGACGCTTTTTCGTTTCATACAATTTTCAAATCACAATGATTCTAAAGAAGTTTAACTTCAAAAAAATTGAAATGTCCCTTGATTCCCCGACGAGGTCGATATTTTTTCTACAAATATGTAAAATAAACGCAGACGCAAGGAAAAACACATTATAACCCTCGATAGCGAAGGTGGGTCTACCAGGCCCGCATTATATAAATTTTATTTGTTTAGGTTTCATACAAAGTAAGCGACGACTAGTGCTAAATTATGTATTATAAAATGTTACTCGGTTACTACAGAAATTGTGTGAACACTGAATATTTCAAATTTTGCTTCTCAACAAAATAGGGATGTTTAACTCCGCCCCGAAATGTCATAAAACTGAAAGGGTTCATACCAAAAGGTTTTGTTCTACTCATTTTAGTTTTACATATAATGACGCTGCTGCATATCTTTAAACGACTGCCCAAAACGGAAAGTTGTGTTTTCAAGGTTCATTATGTATGACAGTTTCTTTATTCCTATTCTTTGTTATAATTTGCTGGTGGCCGGATATTCATATCCCGGATAGCAACCACCGTACACATGGTGTTGAAACCTGCTATAGTTATCCACCCATCTTGTGTGGATCGCGTTCCGGATCAGCCAGTGAATATCCGGTTCTCCCGAGGGGCTTGCGACATGACTTGATGGTTGGTTGGGGCGGGTATAGGGGTACTTTCTTCCGCCCTGTGGAATGGGGGCGTCTGGAGAATTCCACCACGGTATCCCCTGCCTGTCGTAAGAGGCGACTAATAGGGGCCATCGGGGGTCGCGGGCGCGCAGCGGGGGGCTGTCGTAGCGCCCAATTTGTGCCTATGTCCGTGCGACCCCGAGATGGACGGCAGCACGGGTGGTCGGCCTCGTTGCTGCCGTTGACGCCGAGGGCGTCCTTCGGTGTGCGGGGGCTTCTGAGGCAAACACTCCCCCCCCCCCCCAATTGGAGACGGGCCGCTAGGCGGCACCGCGCAATCCTTGGCTTTTCTAAGGAGACCCCGGGACCGCTCCACATGCGCCGAAGAAGGACACCGCGGGGTTTTGGTTGGTAGTTACCGGCATAGGGTGTAAATAGTTTTGGGACTCGGCCCAGCGCGGCGGTCGCCCGGATGTTTTCCATCTCTCCCGGGCGGTTCGCTGGGTCGTAAGGCCGGTAGAACCCAACATAACCGCTCCACCTCCCCCCGGTGGGGCGGTAGCAATAAACAGCTTTCCCCGCGACAAAAAAAAAGGTAGACAGGCCGGCATGATTCTGGTGACCACCAATAAACTCATTGTTTGGCGGTCTTAAGCTCCGTCCCCTTGAACGTGGACCGCGTTCCGGAGTCAGTCAGTGTATATCCGGTTCTCCCGAGGTGGCTTGCCCCCCCCCCCCTTTCTATACCCTTTCCCTTAATCCTTCCCCTCCCCTTAGGCCCTGTAATGAGATACTGCAGGGGTCGCCAGTATTCCATTAGCAGGGACCTCTGTAGTTCATCCCAAGGGTCAAAAAAACTATAATGTACAATTTATGTTAATAAAGACACCCAATTTTACATTCTTTAACTTGACCTCAGTAAAACTAAATATACGAAGCGTATTATGAATTATTATGACATCAATTGCATTCTCCAGTACATTCAATGTAATTTATAATAGTTTCGCCACTGAACATTTTGCTCATATATATGGATGACTTTCGTGGCTTTAATACAATCTTTATATATAAAAATTTCATGTCACGTTGTTTGTCCGCGATGAACTCCTAAGCTACTGAACCGATTAACTGTGTCTTTGGTCCAACTTGAGAGATAGGATAGTTTAAATCTCAATTTATAGTCGCAATATTTTTTTAATTGCTAATTATTCTAATTTGACAGCCTCCGTGGCGCAGCGGGCGAGTAGCCGGCTGTGAAGCGAGAGGCCGCGGGTTCGATCCCCGCACCGAGACAAACGTTTGTGTGATCCACAAATATTTGTTTCGGGGTCTGGGTGTTGTGAGACCGAAAGTCTCTCGTAGTTCCTGATACGCACGACACAAGACTCGCATCTTACTGTGGGGTCAGGACTATGTATGTGACTGTTGGGTGTTTATTATTATTAATTATTGTTTATTACATTACAAAGAGTTATAATTATCTGTGAGTCCCATAAGATTTTTACTGTAATATAATTTAATATAATAATATACTTTAACCACAGCAACGCGTGGCCGAGTTTACTAGAAATCATTACGTTCTGAACATTGCATCAATACATGTCTTATTTGTAAAGAACCTCAACCGACTGCAATATATTTATATTTTTTCTAGAAAATGAAAAATAAGTTATAGTTTAAAAAAAACACCCTTTTATAGAAATGCTTACAAAAAAATAGAAAATAAATTTGCTTTTTATCCCGCAATCTTTTTATCAGCAGATCACGCGAGCAGAGCCGCGATGAAAAGCTAGTAAGATTATATACTGGGAGTAAATTCTTCTTCCTTCTAATATTATAAATATGAAGGTTTGGATGTTTGCGAGTTTGAGAATTTGTATGTTTGATAATCAATAACATATTAAGGGAGTTGGATGAAATTTGGCACACAGGTAAATCATAGTCTGAATTAGAATTTAAGATACTTTTTGTCCCGAAAAGACATTGACACGGGCCTATCCGCCAGCAGAAGTTTGTTATTAAATATAATATTCAGTGTTTTATTAAAACAGAAATTACCTCAAAACAAATGTAAAATACCAAACAGCTTTACCATTAATCGTTGAACCAATAAATTTGGGGTTCAACAATGATTCAGTAACATTAAAATAAACAATAAACAATACGGAACCCAACATTTATTATTGGAAACGAACAATACGTCAATAAACCTGAAATACTGAAAAGAGAATTTTCGTGCGACCGAAACTTCCAGTTCTTAATTAAATTCCGATAATAAAGGGCTTTTTGACGGCAAATCTTTCTCACGGGACGTGATTTTTATTTCAATTAAGCCTTGGCTTTTCATAGAAATCGACTTAGAAATTAAAATTGTTATTGGTGTTATATTAAACTTTTCCCCTAATAGAAAAATTGCCTTTGTTTATGTCAGATATCGGAAGACTCAGACTATGTCAGACAAAAATATAGTGCAGCCTTTGCGTTACTAATTTAAAATCAATATACGTCAATAATATGCCATTCCGTTTGAGAATCGAGTTTTGACATAAATTAAAAAGAATATATAAAACTTTTTATTTAAATAAATTCTAATCGATTCCATCCTGGCACATTTAAAATAATAACAGTAGTATGTAGAGCGAGGTTGTGTTAAATGAATATTTTTAAAAATTAAAAACAAAATAATAATTCCGGGTTTGAAAATTAAAAAAAAGAACACACCTTATGCCACCAACGTTCAAAATGATTCGATTCTCGCCATCCATTCCTGCTTAAATACCGCACACTATACCCGTCATTTGAAATATTCACAGCACTGACCAATCACAGCTCATAATTAAATACAATAAAAAATCAACACAATACATTTATTTTCGTTTGTTAACCGTTTTGCGCGCGTGTTTTTTGTATGGCGGCCGAATCGCGCGGGGCGAAACGACCAACCGCGATCGCCGAGTGTTCGGCACTGAGATGTGGCTAGATGAGGGGGTTGGTACACCCCCACCTGTGGCCCTCACGCACTGCAGTTGACCCCTTTGCGCCTTTCAAGTTTATGATGGAGCGGTTACGCTTTGACTCCCACATTATGTTATGAATAAAATCGCCTACGAATGCTACCGCTATCAAATTTGACTTGTTTTCTGTGTCACTACTAAAACTCATTCGGTATTTAATTTAATGAAACCAGATTACAACATTTAGAAACTGAACTGAAGCGGATAAACAGAGTCGTGGTTAGAATTAATGTAATAGAAAAACTGTTAGTCCAGAAATCAGTCGAGATTTACACTTAAATGTGTGATAATTTTTGAGTTGTAGAGCCACGCTGTAGACAGTTTTTCCTACCACCAGCTTACTCAGTGTACGAAACGCAGTGCAACAAGCCGATACTTTACGTCGCTTTTCTGTGAGACAGTGGTAAGACAAAACTGTCTGCAGCGTGACTCTACCACCATATTATACGAAGGCTCTTTGGAGTAGGTGCAGTTTTCAGGCAACGACACAGGCTCCGAATTCAAATTGACCTACAGAAATTATTATTTTTATTTATCACTTATTTTTTTTTGAAGTCGGTTTTTAAGTGCTATGACGTTCAACTTTACCGACTGAGTGGTTACAGTTAAAAGGTATGTTCAAAGATCGATCTGCTTATTTGAAATGTCAATCAAAAAGATTTAAATGCAAATTGTTTATTTGTTCTAAGCGTTATTGAGATAGTATTGGTTGATAGTACACGATGAAAGATTTATTCGATTCTATGTTAAAAATAAAAAAGTGTGCGTCTCGGGACGCTCGACAGAAGTGATAACTTAAACTAATGTGGGTTAAAGTGAGAGCGAAGGAGCCTGCCTACTGCTGCCGTATGCGTGAGAGAATGGGAAGCCAGAGTGGCGCCGTAACGCGTTACGTTACGAAGTCCGGTCAAAGTCATTTCAAAGCCCTGTCAAACTTCTGTCAGAGTCCGGTCAAAGTCCGGTCGAAGTCCGGTCAAATACCGGTCAAAGTCCTGTCAAAATCTGGTCAAAGTCCAGTCAAAGCCCTGTCAAAATCCGGTCAAAGCCAGGTACAAGTCCTGTCAAAGTCCGGTCAAAGTCCTGCCAAAATCCGGTTAAAGTCCTGTCAGTCTTGTCAAAATCAGGTCAAAGCCCGGTCAAAGTCCTATCAAAGTCCGGTCGCAGTCCGGTTAAAGTCCAGTCGAAGTCCGGTCAAGTACCGGTCAAAGTCCTGTCAAAGTTTGTCAAAATCCGGTCAAAGCCCTATCAAAGTCCGGTTAAAGTCCGGTTGAAGTCCGGTCAAAGTCCTGTCAAAATCCGGTCAAAGTCCGGTCAAATACCGGTCAAAGTGCTGCCAAAATCCGGTTAAAGTCCAGTCAAAGTCTTGTCAAAATCCGGTCAAAGCCCGGTCAAAGTCCGGTCGAAGTCCAGTTAAAGTCCGGTCAAGTAGCGGTCAAAGTCCTGTCAAAGTTTGTCAAAATCCGACAAAGCCCTATCAAAGTCCGGTCGAAGTCCGGTTAAAGTCCGGTCGAAGTCCGGTCAAAGTCCGGTCGAAGTCCGGTCAAATACCGGTCGAAGTCCGGTCCAAGTCCGTTCTAAGTCCGGCCAAAGACCTGTCAAAGTACGGTCAAACTCCGGTCAAACCCCGGTCAAAGTCGGGTTAAAGTCCGGATAAAGTCCGGTTGAAGTCCGGTCAAAGTCCGGTCCAAGCTGAGTGGTCACTGTGTGACGCCACCTGGGACTTCGAAATTATCGATGTTCCAGGGAGGTCGGCTAACGCTGGCTGGACGATGGACCGCTCGCGTTACGGAACGTTTTGGTTCACCCTCCCATAAGAAGTTATCACTTCAATAGTTGTATGTTTATAAAACTTTGTAAAGATATGTCTAGAGATCTTTTGCTGTTAGAGTTTTTATTAGATGGATGCAAATATGTAATACCATTTCAAGTCAAAAAGGAGATATAAAATTTATTTTGCTAAATTCATTAACTTATATCGATAATTTAAAGTTCCTTTAACAGTTCTATGACAGCCTCCGTGGCGCAGCGGGCGATTAGCCGGCTGTGAAGCGAGAGGCCGCGGGTTCGATCCCCGCACCGAGACAAATGTTTGTGTGATCCACAAATATTTGTTTCGGGGTATGGGTGTTGTGAGACCGAAAACCTCTCGTAGTTCCTGATACCCACGACACAAGACTCGTATCTTACTGTCGGATCAGGGCTATGACTGTGACTGTTGGGTGTATTTATTTATATTTTGCATAATCGTACAGAGCAAATGTTTCATTTATGATTTTTTTTATAAAATACGGAATTTGACCTACTTTAATCCAAGGAATTTAGCAAAATAAAAACAATGTCTAAAATTTTACTTGATGTGGGTTGAAATATTATTGCATTTTTGCATCCAGATATGCATCATGTTGCTACGCACGCGTTATTTTATAGGGTCTATTTTTACATAGTCCTTTATGGTACCATACCCAAAGGGTACTTAAGGTACCATGCTATAGAGCTTACGCCGACTGTCTTGCTTTTAAAGAACTTTATACTTCGATTCGTAATAACGGAATAAAACTAATTTAAACTGTTTATTTATTTCTTTCCCGAAATTCTGACCGAGTCACATCAGTTGACTGTGAACCCCTGACCATATTTAATAAATCAAAAGAAGAAAGAAAGAAAAACTAAATTTTAAAAACCTACGGCACTCTTGGTGCTTAAGACACCCACACTTGACCGGTTTATCTACATAAAAACCGATTAGAGTAAAAATATACCGAATGACAAAAGAACTTACTCTATGGCTCTACACTTAAACCATTCGATAGATCTATCAATAGGTATAATAAACCATCATCCCTATTTTTTATTGCCTACTTATCGCTCTATTCCAGTCGCTAAATCAAAATTCAACCCTTAACCTAACCCTTCAAGTAAATTTCGTATAATATTTGACTTTACTAAAACGAGCCTATTGTATTGGCCTGTAGAGAGGGTTAAGGTATCCACTTCAATGAACTTCAAGCTTTTGTTCACGGGGATTAACGCTTCGACTTGAAGAGGGTTAACAGTGAAGTAGATAGTTTATTTTGTTGAGAGGTTGCAGAGTTTTTGTGTGGAATGTCTCTGGCGTAGTTCCATTGCGTACTGTTAGACCATCCCGGGTTTTTTTTTATATCATAGGCCGGTAAACGAGCAATTGGGTCACCTAATGGTAAGTGATCTTCGCCGCCCATGTACGCCCACCACCAGAAGAATCATGGTCGCGTTGCCGACCTTAAAGGAAAGGGATAATTAGGGATTGGGAAAGAGAGGGGATTTGGGCTTCCGGATATCTCACTCACCGTACGAAACACAGCAGCATGCCGCTACTTTACGTCGGTTTTCTGTGAGACAGTGGTAACGACTCGGTTGAGCCAGCCCATTCATGCTGTAGACAAAGCTGTCTACAGCGTGGCTCTACCACTCAAAAATATTTAAAAATAATCAGTACATATTAATTTCAAAAGGAAATTTATTTTATTTAATGGTGCTGCCACACCGATGTTATAAAATGTTTACAAACATTTTCTAACATTAAATCTAACATTTTATAACATTTCTTAACATTTTCTAACATTGTCTAACATTTTATAACATTTGAAAACATGACATCGGCCCTTCTTCTTTGACGGCTTCTTTGACGACGCCGCTCTCAAAAGTACCGCCGCCCGCTGTTAAAAAATGTTCAAAAATGTTACAAAATGTTACAAATTGTTAAGAAATGTTTACTAAATGTTACTGCCACACCGCTGTTATAAAATGTTATATAACATTTTCTAACACCGGTGTGGCAGCACCATTACTGATAGAAAAACACCAAGAAGTGGCGGTATTAATTGAACCCTTAGAACACGGGGGTGGTGTGTATTCTGCGATGACCGGTACAGGACTGAGGATATACCAGGGGGACGGTGTCATCTGAATCTATCTAGTCAGCATTAGTCAGTTATTAGATATGTATATGTAGGCTTTACACCATACATCTATATATATATCTATATCTATATCTATATCTATATCTATATCTATATCTATATCTATATCTATATCTATATCTATATCTATATCTATATTCTATATAATATATATAAAAGAAAGTCGTGTAAGTTACTCCACTTATAACTCAAGAACGGCTGAACGGATTTAGCTGAAAATTGGTGGAGAGGTAGCTTAGAACCAGGAGACGGACATAGGATACTTTTTATCCCGTTCGACCGCGTTTCAGTCAAGTCACTATAAAACGTGGTATAACAAAAACACATCTGACATGACACAAAACGCAAATGACAGTGGAATAACAAAACTTAAATGACAGCTAAACGTAATTTTGTCTTTGGTTAAGGATGGTAAAAAAATTGTCAATTATAAAAATGATAGCTAAACGTAATTGATAATATCATCAGTAATTTGTTTTCTCTTTGAATCATCATTACCTAATAATGCTGCGACCAAGACGATCAAATCTTTCCCGACAAAACTATACATTTGATCATGTGATGATCTTTAGCAAAGTTGTTGTGCATGAGCCCACGAAGGTTTCTGAGAGGGTGCGATCAATTTTCGACACATGGCGCCACTGATAGGCTACTTTTGTCCCGGAAAAAGCAGATCACGCGGGCGGAGCCGCGAGGGACAGCTAGTTACATATACAGGGTTATTTTTAAAACACTGACAACCTCGCAGGGCCATATAGCTGACCCCATAAGGAACAACTTTTGTTCTATGAGTTTGGACATAACTCAATACATACGAAAAAAAATGATTTTACAAGTTTTTGTTATGTAGTGTTTTTGTTCGTACGTCTAAGTGTAGGTATTATCGATCGAGACGGCGCGGCCGGTCATTGAACTGACCCGCGCGCCCGCGTGTATTACGTAATCTGCGCGTAGGTAAAATTCAAGACGGAAATTAAATTCATAATTATTTTTGTATGAGAATAAAATCTAACAAATTATGAAAAGTCGTATAACAAAAGTAGTAGCAAATGACCTTAGGAATCTACTCCTGCGAGGTTGTCAGTGTTTTAAAAATAACCCTGTATAACAGTACGCGGTACGACTGCTGTGCTGAGGTCTCGGGTTCAATCCTCGGGTAAAAGTGATATTGGGTTTTTCTATCACATCAAATCATCATGGGAAGATGGACTCTTGCATAAGCCGGGATAAGCCAGGCAGAATGAACATAAAATAATTAAAACGTTAATATAAATCATTTCATAATTACACCGTTTTATTTCTAAGAAAAAAAGATGAAGGAAGTTAATTCCATTGAGAGACAATAAAACGCAATTTAATAATTCTAAGAAGAAAATCCTTAAAGGCAGCTCCGTGGAATAATAAAACATTCGTTTATCCAGTATACATATTTAGGGGAGTTTTTATTAAACACGTCACGTAAATTAACTTTTTATATTATTTTCTCTTCACAGGGCAATCACTGGTGTTATTTTTTTTACAGCAGAGGACTAAGACCAAGTTTTTTTTTATTTGATTGAATGACGAGACGCACAAGGCGTTCGCCTGATGGTAAGAGACACGCTTGCCCATAAACAGAAGCAACACCACACAGAACTTTGAATTACAAAGCACTGATTGGCACTGAACTGCGCTCAGTATCCTAAGACATATAAGATGTTAAGTTTCATAATTCCCAGTAATTTCACTGGCTTCAATGTCCTCCAAACCGAAACAAAACAGTGCTTATACACTGTTGCTTGGCGGTAGAAATAGACAAAGCGATGGTACCAACCCAGACGGCCTCTCGCATACGAGGGACCTACCACCTGGTGAACGTGTGAA
This sequence comes from Amorpha juglandis, assembly GCA_949126905.1. Lineage (NCBI taxonomy): Eukaryota > Metazoa > Arthropoda > Insecta > Lepidoptera > Sphingidae > Amorpha > Amorpha juglandis. The sequence continues at coordinate 14,404,570 of OX421381.1, read as the reverse complement.
GTATGTCTTCTGATTGTAAATGATTTAGATGGAGCTAGGATATTTATATCCGCCCGGATAGCAACCATCGTAAACAAGGTGTTACTACCTGCCATAGTGACCCACAGCACCACTAGTGTGGATCGCGTTCCAGGATCAACCAGTGTATATCCGGTTCTCCCGAGGGGCTTGCGACATAACTTGATGGTTGAGGCCGGTATAGGGGCATCCTTGCCGGTGTACGCTATAAAAAAATATCGAGTAGTTAGTAACCAACTCAGTGTCAAAGTCGTGAAGCCGCCTGAATGCATCCGACCGCTGTCAGTTGATAACATCCGGAGCCGAGTTTACTAAGTGGTCACCCATCCATAGACTGACCGCGCCAAGGAAAGCTTAACTCGTTAACCATTTACCGATTAGTGAGTGCAACTATGAGCGTCTCAGTTTTCCATTTAATTATTAATTTCGCTGGTAGTAGGATATTCATATCCGCCCGGATAGCGACCACCGTACACATGGTGTTAAAACCTGCCATAGTGATCCACACGCCTTGTGTGGATCGCGTTCCAGAATCAGCTAGTGTATATCCGGTTCTCCCGAGGGGCTTGCGACTTGATGGTTGATTGGGGTGGGTATAGGGGTACATCCTTGTATTACTGTGCCTGCATCGGTCATCCGCCTATCTTGTCGCAGGCCCTTCGATTTGCTTCTTTTTTTTTTTTTATAGGTTTAGCCGGCAAACGAGCAAGTGGGTCACCTGATGGTAAGTGATCTCCACCGCCCATGTACGCCCGCCACCAGAAGAGTCATGGGCGCGTTGCCGACCTTAAAGGAAAGGGATAATTAGGGATTGGGAAGGGGAGGGGATTTGGGCTTCCGGTTATCTCACTCACCGTACGAAACGCAGCAGCAAGCTACTTCACGTCGGTTTTCTGTGAGACAGTGGTAACGATCCGGACGAGCCAGCCCATTCATGCTGCAGACAAAACTGTCCACAGCGTGGCTCTACCACTCAAGAAGAGAGAAGAAGCATTTATACAGGCCGGCATGACTCTGGTGACTACCGATAAACTCATTGTTTGTGGTCGCTGGTTTTTTTGAATTGCACTACGCTAGTGCAGTCACTTTGCCGTGCTCGAATAAAAAAAATGTTCAATGAAATTATGTATAATTACCATATACTAAAGTTTCTCTATATGCTCACCTTTTACGGGTAGAAAACTGTAAATCAGACTTAAAGGTCAGCCTTTTTCCAAATATACACGACCTTTCGTAACCTTTATTACGCCCAAAAATATGTTTTAAAATCTGACAGTAATCACACGTTTACATAGTATAAATTGAAGTCGCTTCCGCTGTTTGTTCGCTTAGATCTTTGAAACTATTCAACGGATTTTAATGCAATTTTCAGCAATAGACAGAGTGATACATGAGGAAGGTTTATATGAATATCACGCTATGACTCATGGGAGCAGGGCAGTAACATGCAGGTGAAACCGCGGGGGCAACTAGTCACATATAGAATATAAAAAGTTACATCAAGCTACTGGAACCAGATTCCCGGAAACTATATAAAACAACGCAATATCTGTCTAATAATAAAATGTGCGTCCGTCCATTTGTAAGGTGGAGGCCAACCACAAAAATAAATATTGCAATCTTTTATTTCATTAACTATACCTGTAAATATTTATTTTATATACAGAGCGGTATTGGGATAGTGTTAATGTGGGATCTTGACCCCCAATCGATACGTAATAATTAGCCTCCTAATACGAATGATTAAAGATTTACATCCATATTCGCAAAGCTTATTAAAGAGTTTCATAGTGCAAGAGAACGTAAAGGGGCGAATTGATAAACATACTTTAGTATTCTGTCACACTTCTGAGTTAAAATTAAGTGGACTGTAATGACAAACATTGAGATTGAGAAATGAGATTTACTTAACATAGCGTCATATTATCCCACCTCTCCAATCCTCAACTCCTTTCTTTTTGTTTAGGTAACGCATCCATAATTCTGCCTGTAATGTGGCTCTTCCTGGGCCACGGAGATCACTTATTATTAGGTGACTTACATGCTTGCTTACCAGCATTGTTGTTGCTCTAAAAATAGCTCTATTTGTTTTTCCTGTTATAATATCTGCAGGCTATTTGAAATAAATGTATTCCAATTTTATCTCGATGCTCATGGGACCCAAAACTCTGTTAAACCTTCGATAGATCCGTCCCTGTACAATTTCAATGAAAGAGTATTGAAGATTTTACTATCAAGGCGAATGAATTAAAACGGATACAAATGTTTTGACTGACTCACGAGTGCTTAGTATTGCGTTCAATTCGTAGTGAATGTCAAATTATTTACAATATAAGGATAAACAGACCATTTATTCTATTTTTAGGATCCACATGTTCAACTTAATTCTACAAACTACATTCAAACGAACATACGCACTCATGCCTGTAATCCCCGAACGGGTAGGCAGAGGTTGTAACCAGTATACCCAAATTTCAAACCTTCTATATATTATTCTTCTATTTCAATCCAATCCAATCCTATTTATGAATATCTTTGTCATGGCGCATTTTCGTTTCATTGAGTTTCAAATCACAACGATTCTAAAGAAGTTTCATGTCAAAAATATATATTTATTTGTTTGCCCCACCTGCGATTTAAACCCAACCGAGAAAGTATTAAGAAACTTTATAGTTTCCCACACAAATTTTATCCCGGCCATTTTAATTAATATATTGTATAATGTATGTGAAAAGTAATGTTTAGTCGCTGTCAGGTGTGACGAAGGTCGTGGGTTGGGGGGTCATGCCCCCCCTCGGCGTGTTTTGAATACGTTTAAATGTTTTTCATTATATAGTGAGTGCGTGCAAATGCCTCACATTTTCGTAAATCATGTTATTTATGCTGGGGCGTTTTAATTATTTAATTTTTGAAGATTGCTAAACCAGTTTATTACTGTATATACTATATATTCACAAGGTGGTAGGTCTCTTGCATGTGAGAGGCGGGTTGGTATCTCCGCTTTGTCTATTTCTGCCGCCAAGCAGCAGTCTGTTAGTAAGCACTGTTGTGTCTCGGTTTGAAGGATATTGAAGCCAGTAAAATTACTGGCCATTATGAGACTTAATATCTTATGTCTCAGGATGATGAGCGAGTGCTCTATAATTCAAAATTGTGTTTTGTATTCTGTGTGGTGTTGCTTCTGTTTATGAGTAGGCGTGGCGCTTACCATCAGGTGAACGCCTTGCTCGTCTCGTCATTCAATTAAATTAAAAAAACTTGATCTTAGTCCTCTGCTGTAAAAAAAAAAATCTCCGAAGAGGGAAGAAGAATTTATACAGGACGGCATGACTCTGGTGACCAACGATAAATTCATTATTTGTCGATGGTCGCTGGTTTTTTGGACTGCACCCCGCTTACCATCAGGTATAGTGGAGTCACTTTGCCGTGGTCGGATAAAAAAAACAGAATTTATTCGACGTAAAAAAATATACAAACACGAAACAAAGAAAAACATTTTGATAGTAAAATATGATGTCAACAGTTGCAAAGATAAAATATCAATAGAATTACGAAACGTCTCAACGATGCATCCGAATTTTATCAATGTGATAAGAGATCGATGGCGGTTTCATACGAAATTATTTTTTGTATTATGTGAAGGCCGATCGATTTATGGTATGTTTCAGTAACCAATAGCAAATACTAAAAAAAATCACGCTGGTAATTAATACACGGGAAAATGAAAATTAATATACTAATTTCATCTTCACTAGAAAGGCAAAAATACTAAAGCACCAATAAGTTGTCGCCGAGCAATTGAATAATGAGACGAACAAGGCGCTAGCCTGATTGTAAGCGCCACACCTGCCAATAAACAGAAGCAACACCACACAGAACTTTGAATTACAAAGCACTGCATGGCACTGAACTGCGGTCATCACCCCGAGACATAGATAGATAGATAGATAACTCTTTATTGCACACCAATAATTAAAATTATACAATAAGAACCTTACAACTAGATCAAGTAACAAAAGGCGGTCTTATCGCTAAAAGCGATCTCTACCAGACAACCAGATAGGATGTTGTGAGATAATTGATTGCCCAGTAATTTCACTGGCTTCAGTGTCTTCAAACTGAAACACAACAGTGCTTAACACAGTTTCTTGGCAGCAGAAATTGACAAAGCGGTGGTACCAATTCAAACATCCTCTCGCATACGAGGGACCTACCACCTTGTAACATATCGTATATTGCACCATTTTCATACCAAATAATACTTGTATGAAACCACACGTTATCGAATCATCCCATCGAATCTCTTATCATAGCGATAACAGATAGCCCAAAGTTATTCAAAGTTGGCCATTGTCTTGTGGACAACATGCAGAACTGGTTGCTTTTGTTGGTGGCGGTGGGGGCAGTGGTCAGTTACCCCCAGCTATTCCAGACCCAGAAGTTCAAGGTTGGGATTGAATATGATCGTGAGTAACTTAAAACATTTTTTTATAGCATAGTCCCGAAGCAGCGATAGCCCAGCGGGGTGTGGTACGGACTGTCGAGACGAAAGTCGCTGGTTCATGTATAATACAGGGCTAGTAAACAAAAAAAAAAAAGAGTCCCGGCACACGAGCAGGTGAGTCACCTGATGGTAAGTGTACCCATTTACGCACATACCAAAACAATCATGGGCGCATTGTTGACCTCAAAGGCAAGGGGTAATTAAGGGATTAGGAAGGAGAGGGGAATTTGGGCCACTGGATATCTTACTCACCGTACGAAACTGTTTTGCAGTAGCAAGCTGTTACTCTACGTCGGTTTTCTCTGAGACAGTGATAACGACTCGGTCAAACCAGCTCATTTATGCTGTAGACAAAATGTCTACAGCGTGGCTATACCGTTCAAAATGTTATTATTTATTTATGACGTTCACCTCATCAATCAAGTGGAGCTTCACCGAAAGTCTCGTAGTTCCTGATACCCACGACACAAGACTCGATCTTACTGTGGGGTCAGGACTATGTGTGTGACTGTTGGATGTATTTACACACATCACAATTATTTATATAATTAATCACAATTTATATATATATATAATTTTTTTTATAATATTGCATTGTCATCGGTCCTTGATAAGTACCTGATGCCAAATTTCGATTTAATCGTAATCGTTTTGAAGGAGGTCAAAATCACGTTCAAAGATTCCGTTACATACAAAAATATTAACATACGTCTGAAGCTAATATAAAAAGCGTGTTAATGTTAAAAATGATGGATATGTAACAGTTATATTTATGTTCCAATGTACAAAATAAATGATTTGAATTATGCTGATTGAATGAATTAAAGCTAACTTCAACATGCTGTTTATTTTGTATCCTGGAACCGATACTTACTGTACCTGATATCAATCATTGACAAATAAATCTCTGAATCATAGCTTTAGATTAGATTATATAGGAGTTAATTTTATTTTTGCTCATTTTTTTTAAAGATAGTGATCATCTCGTGGAGTGATATGAAATCCCTGACATATCTAGATAACCGGACCAAACAAGCCCACTGAGTTTGTCTAGCTGGATCTTCTCAGGGCTGGGCCGCGCGTTGAATCCAGTGGTAAAGCAAGCCCACTTGGGTTGTTTCGCCGGGTCTTCTCAAGATAGGTAGTTTTGGATCCGGTAGTATTAAAACACGTTTCGGTAATGCATATGGTCCATATCAACCCCTTCCCCCGTCGTTTCTCTCTCTTTCTCGTTTGCCGATATACAGAATCATATTTCTGCCTTTACCTTAATTGATTACAACAATGTTACGAGACGATTTGCACGGGCTTTTTTTATTTGTTTAAATGACGAGACGATCAAGACGCTCGCCTGATGGTAAGCCACGCCTGCCCATAAGCAGAAGCAACACCACACAGAACTTTGAATTACAAAGCACTGCATGACACTGAACTGCACTCATCACCCCGAGACATAAGATGTTAAGTCTCATAATGCCGAATGATTTCACTGGTTTCAATGTCCTTCGAACCAAAACGCAACAGTGCTTACACACTGTTGCTTGCCGGCAGAAATATACAAAGCGGTGGTACCAACCAAGACGGCCTCTCGCATACGAGAGACCTACCACCTTGTTTAGGCCCTAGGACAATACATTGTCTCTTGAAACCACTTCTAACTGAATATTTGAAGTTTTTTGTTTTTTTTTAGATTCCTTACCAATGAGTGGTGGATCTGACAGACATCGTCACAGGAATAACTATGATCCTTTCTACGTGACCCTAACAGCCACGGTTAAGGTAAATATTAAATAACCTTTTTTTATCTGATTGAATGACGAGATGAGCAAGGCGCTCGGCTGATGGTGAGCGCCACGCCTCCTCATAAGCAGAAGCAACACCACACAGAACTTTGAATTACAAAGCACTGCATGGCACTCAACAGCGCTCGTCACCCTGAAGTAATTTCACTGGCTTCAATGTTCTTCAAACCGAAACACATCTACAGCATGAACGAACTAAGATAATAATTATCTCTTTATTTTGTCTCCCGCTTTGCTACGGAGGGAAGTGGACGATTAATATTTCCAATTCCCCTTAACCTTCTTTCTGATAAATTTCGTTGCGGGACAAGACATTTAGGCATTCAACAAAAATGCAAATGCGAATGCCACTGTTGATCCTGGTGCACAGGAGTTTACAGTGGCGGGTGTATATTCTCGGGGGATATTCTCAACAGCATGAACGAGCCGGTTCAACCGTATGTAATATAAAAGTTTTTTTTTACTATCCCTGTATTATACATGTCCCACTGCTGGGCACGGGCCTCCTCTACTGAATGAGAGGGGTTAGGCCTTAGTCCACCACGCTGGCCTAATGCGGGTTGGCAGACTTCACATACCTTCGAAAAATCTTATCGAGTTCTCAGGTATGCAGGTTTCCTCACGATGTTTCCTTCACCGTTAAAGCAAGCGATAATTAACAAATATACACGTGACTTAGAAAAGTCAGAGGTGTATGCTCTTGGGGCTGGTTTCGAACCTGCGACTTTCGTCTCGACAGTCCGAACCAATTCCCGCTGAGCTACCGCTGCTTCAAAATAAAAGTTAATGACTACATTTTCTATTTTAGAACGGCTTCGTGATATCATACCTGGAGGTGAGCGCCACAACCGACGTGGAAGGGAACGTGGACTTCAAGCTCGTTCGAGGCCAGACAGGCTCCCAGAGCGTGGTGTTCCAGCTCGTTTCCAACAACAGCGACTTCTTGTCTTACTCCTATCTCGCCTACGGGATCAGGGAAGAGGAATATCGAAAGGTGATCGCAGTCTCTACATGGAGTTAGGTTAGGTTGATGCTAGTTTTCGGTTATTTGTTTTTTTTTTTATTATTTGGTTCACAACTTGGAATAAACACCTAACCTAATCTTACATACTATTATTAATGGTGTATATTGTGCTATTCCTAAAATTCGTGAGCACAGCATGCATTTTAAACAGTTACTCAGTCAGTATTTTCCTGACCACACACATTTACCTGACCGCATAGACATGCCTGATGGTAAGTGCAAGTCGAATAATGTCGGCCAATGATAGACAATGTATCTGTGATGACGGAATTATTACAAGGTGGTAAGTCCCTCGTATGCGATAGGTCGTCTGGGTTGGTACTGCCGCTCTGTCTATTTTTGCCGCCAAAGCAAGTATCTAAGCACTGTTGTGTTTCGGTTTGAAGGGGATGAAAGCCACTGAAATTATTCGGCATTATGAGACTTAACATCTTATGTCTCGGGGTGACGAGCGCAGTTCAGTGCCATGCAGTGCATTGTAATTCAAAGTTCTGTTTGGTGTTACTTCTGTTTATGGGCAGGCGTGCGCCTTGTTCGTCTATAAAGAATATCTATGTCTTCAGCATGAAAGATACAGAAACGGAGCGATGAACCAAGGCGGCTATAATTTAATATGATCTAGAGCACTTTGCACATTTAAAGAAATTTTACAAGGAACACATTAATTGCTTTAGAAGCTACAACGAAGAATGAAATTGGTTAAAATAATTAGTATATTTTTTCACTTTCCAAAAGCATAATAAGCAGTTATGAAATAACTGACAAAGTAAAATATTTTAATACCGCCATCTACACAAACTTTCTAGAATTACTTGATCAGGCAGTGGCAATCGTTGTTTTGAAATTACGTATAGTTACAATATGAATTACTAGATGGCGCTGTTTACGTAAAATATTTTGTTTATAAATTTAAATCTTTATATTATTTAGTTCATGGGTAACATTTTCATTTCAGATTGCGAATATAATTGCTGTGCCAGTGACGAACAATGCGATGAAACTCGACACCCATTTTGCGTTAATATTTTTTATTTTACATTACTTATTTTATATAAACTAAATTATCATTAATACTTAATAATATTTATTTATTCTAAATTAAATTATATTTCTGCAATATATCGTTTTTTACTGTAAATACGTGGATGAACGAAAATCAAGACATTAGACATAGAACAAGGACATTAAATCAAATATTTTGTAAATAAGATTATCAGACTGTCCAATTTAATTCGGTAGTTATACTTTAATCGTTTATTTGTGTATTTATTTTAGTATTGTGAGGTATCAATCATCGAAATTTTGGTAACTTATTAAGATTAATTTACAATTACAATAAGTTTATTTTTTATTCTATCACATTACAGTAAATAAAAGTAGTTAATTTAACCAGCTTATTTTGGTACAAATTGATCATTTTGTATTAATACATGCGTTTATTTGTTTCCTGCTTATTTATCTTATGGACGGCTTAAACCATATAACTGTATCGGGTCTTGGCGTTGAAGTACCTTGTAGTTTTTGAAACTATATAGGTAAATCTAGTGTAACTAGGGTAAGGTCTATTTGTGTAGTATTTTTATTATCAGACGAAGGCAAACGAGATGAGGGCCCACCAGATGGTAAGTGGTTACCGTCGCCCATAGACATTGGCAATACCAGGGGCACAGCCAAACCACTGTCTACCGTGAAAGTGCCTTTTTAAGCCTCATCTTTTATATATGTGCTATTCAACGAAATGACTCTCCTTAAGCCCTTTACTATGACCTTAATGTCATAGAAACGATTGTTTTGCTAGTGTACACACATAAGCTCATGTCTATATCCCCGAAATAGGTAGGTAGAGGTGCTCCAAGCTTACTTCCCTCCCATGTATGATCGGGGATGAGTCTATCAACATACCAGGCACTGAATTCAACCTTGGGCAACTGGTGTGACTTTTCCAATGGAAAACTGAAACTTAAAATGTGATTGCCCGATCTAGGAATTGAAGTCGGGAACTCACGGTTTCCCAGCCTAAGAAGACAACCACTATACCAATGAAGCGGTAAAACTTGTCAGAATTGAATATGCTCTCTATACTTGAGTCAATTACCCTTATTATTTAATGATTACTATTTCTGAGGGAACCTAGAAAAATTCCTTTACTACAAAAAGAAAGGCACGGGTAATATTTCTATTTTCTTCTTTGTGACAATACAAGAAGCAGGCGCGTCGCGACCCTAAAGGATAATTAAGAATTTACTTTAATTTTAAAAACCACACTCCCGTTTTACAAATGTAAAATCTTATTAATTACAGTTAAATATTTCCCCAACAGTCCTGGATCGGTGCCGTTCCTCGCAGGACACTTGTCGACGCTCACGCAGTCTCCTGCGTCATTCCTGAATAATCCTGCAGCACAGATACAACCACCGGAACACATTTTAGTACAAATTGGTTCGGGATCTGAGCAGGATGGCTCGCAGGATGCGTTGCAGATGTCATACACTTCGTTTTGGTTGAGGCATTGTTCTGAAATTATGTAAAATTAATTATAACCAAAGAACTTATCTACAAGTTCACAAGGTGGTAGGTCTCTCGTACACAAGATAGTAGGTCCCTCGTATGCGAGAGGCCGTCTGGGTTGGTACCACCGTTTTGTCCAATTCTGCCGCCCAGCAACAGTGTGTAAGCACTGTTGTGTTTCGGCTTGAACATTGAAGCCAGTGAAAGTACCGTTATGAGTATCATTATGAGACAACATTTTATGTCTGGGGGTGACGAGCGCAGTTCAGTGCCATGCAGTGCTTTGTAATTCAAAGTTCTGTGTGGTGTTGCTTCTGTTTATGGGCAGGCGTGGCGCTTACCATCAGGCGAGCACTCAGCTCCTCTCGTCATTAAGGAATCTAGGAATCACTCTTTAGGAATATGGACCTGTCTTTATCCCACAACAAAATTAATCAAATAGAAAGACAGGGAGGGGCGGGAGTGCCTACCTGCAGGACATTTATCCAGTGTAACACATTTGTTATTGGTCTCATCGCGGACATAGCCAGACTTGCAGAAACATCCCATGCTGCAGGCCAGACCGCAGGACAGCGGCTCCGGCTGCTTGCAGATCAGCGAGCAAGCCGTGCCGCAGGACAGGAACTCTTCGTTATCGCTGCATACTGGGTTTTTGCCTAGAAATTATTTATTTATTTCTGATATATTTGAATTGTTATCCACACTAGATAACTGTGGGCCTAGAGTCCAAGAGAAGTATACTCCACTATGTATACTAAACTAAACGTAAGAAGACTGATACGCAGATAGAAACAGCTTGTTTCTCGGTACAGATTTTTTATAGCAGAGGCCGACAAACAAGCATAATGGTAAGTGATCTCCACCGCCCATAAACACTCACAATACTAGAGAATCAGGAAAGGAATGGGGATTGAGAAGGGGGAGATATGTTTGGGCCTCCAGAAATCTCATTCACCTTCAAAATAGCAAGTGATCCCGGTTACATCGGTCTTTCTGTGAGCAGTGATATTAACCCAGTAAAGCCGGTCCATCATGCCGTAGACAAAACTGTCTACAGCACGGCTTGACCACTTAAGAAAAATGACTTGAATATAATCAAAAATATATAAAACATCTTGCTGGACATCCTATTTTCTTAGAATTCCAATTAAAACCATCACTTCTTGATTTTGTTTTGATAAACACAAAAAAGGCCTCCAGCTCATACGCATCTAAGGTTTTTAGAACAGCTGTATTACATTATAAAAATTCTACTAAACGTACCTCCAATACATTGATCAGCGCTGACACAAGTTCCGTTCTCATTCCTTAAATATCCAGATTTACAAAAGCAGCCCTCGATGCAGTCCTCGGAGCAATTCACAGGACCCTCAGGGTTCGTGCAGTTAAACGGGCACGCGCTTCCACATAATAGATATTCTTCGTTTGCTGGACACTCATCTAGAAACAAAATTATAATATTTTAGTATAAAGTCGTTATGATAGCTAATAAATTAATCTTACACCCCGAGATGCTGGTAGAAGTAAAAAATAGATTCTGAAGGTTATGTTCTGTTTTTTATCCGGGCACATGCGCAGTGCAGTCAAAAAACCAGCGACCACCGACAAACAATGAGTTTATGAGTGGTCACCAGAATCATGCCGGCTGCATAAATGCTTCTTCACACTTGAAGAGGGAAAAAGCAAATGACGGGGCTGCGACTGGACAGACGGATGAACGATGCAGACACAGGGATACAAAGATCAAGAATGTACCCTTGTATCCGCTGCAACCAACCATCAAGTCATGTCGCAAGCCCTTCGGGAGAACCGGATATGCACTGGCTGATCCTGGACCGCGATCCACATATGACTTATAATAAGGTTACCTAAACCAACTAGATTTAAACACATTGCAAGCATTCGTGCAAATGTGAAGACTTGTGACAATAAATGATCAATATTCTTACATTTTATGTGGTTTTAGCGTCTTTATTTCATTCTGGACTGTGTATAATGCTAAGTAAGTGTACAACATTTATTTCTGTTATATTTTTTATAATAAAAATACCAGCCATCTGGTTCCTAGACGCATTGTTTTGATTATATAAATATTCGATTTATTTGTAATAAAAAACAAGACAATATGATTTCCACAACATCTAGACTTGGAAGTACTATGCACCTATTTTACAAGGTGGTAGGTCCCTCGTATGCGAGAGGCCGTCTGAGTTGGTGTATAAGCACTGTTGTTTCGGTTTGAAGGACATTAAAACCAGTGAAACGACTGGGCATTATGAGACTTAACATCTTATGTCTCAAGGTGACGAGCGCAGTTCAGTGCCATGCAGTGCTTAGTAATTCAAAGTTAGTTGAAGATAGTTGTTATTGGCTGCCTAATTCTTTTTCCTAAATTTAAGTTCAATATGTAGAGAGCTGTTACTATTCCTGTACAATAAAATAACATAAAAATGTGTGGTGTTGCTTCTGTTTATGGGCAGGCGTGGCGCTTACCATCAGGCAAGCGCCTTGCTCGTCTCGTCAGTCAATCAAATAAGAAAAAAACAACCTACACCAAAAGGATTTTTGTGCTCAATCATTTATTGTTTAATGTTTATAATATAACAGAGAAAGAGTGTCCCCACGACGAAGTGCACAGATCATGCGCTTTTCTAGAAGAATACACGTGTTGGTCCCGAGCTGATCGTTTGGAAAGAGTGAAGTCGGCCCCTAAACGGCTGCCACATTGCAGAGCTGGTTGTTATTGCAAGTACGTTTGCTTCGCTATTCCTTGATCCAGTTTTAATTTGATACTGTTTCTCATTATACTTATAAAGAATTTAAATTGACCTTGGTATAAATTGAGTAGTCACTGACTAAACGAAACACAATTACAAAGTTTAGTTTCAAGTCGGTTTTGTTTGACCCACTAGTATTACCACTATGACAAGTCGGCCTATACAGGAGGAGACAACACTGACTTTTTTGGATCTAATGGTTAAAAAATGCAGTCCAAAAACCAGTGACCACCGACAAACAAACGAGTTTATCGGTGGTCACCAGAATCATGCCGGTTTATGCTTCTTCACACTCCGAAGAGGGAAGAATCGAGGGGAATACGACAGGACAGGTGGATGATTAATGCCGACACAGGGATATAAGGATGTGGATATAAGGATGTACCCCTATACCCGCCCTAACTAACCATCAAGTCATGTCGCGAGCCTCTCGGGTGAATCGGGTATACACTGACTGATCCCGGAACGCGATCTACACAGGGCGTGTAGGTCACTATGGCAGGTTTTAACACCAGGTGCTCGCTATCCCAGCGGAAATGAATATCCTACCACCAGCCTACTACTTTGACTTCTAAAGATTAAAGTTCCGCATTCTTGCTAGTCTAATACTTAGCATAGCATTTCATTTATTCTTCTTCTTTTAAATGCCTCGATTTCACCTCCTTTTCTATATAGAAGCATAGCAAACCTACCCTCCACGGTTTCATAAACAGGAGTTAAAATATTGTTTTCAGAAAGGGTCTGGTACGTACTTTTCCCGAGGGACCCTGCCTAGTAGCAGCCGCTTGTCGAAGTCGGAGACTTCAAGCCGTACTGAAGAAACTACCTACTGAATTCCCATACATGTAGATTGTTTAAAGTTTATTCATTAAACCCTTATTGGGTTTTTGAACAGTTTATGTTCCCTTGTGCATTTTTTGTTTTATACTGGCACGGCATTGACTACACTGGACCTAATGTTAAGTTTAGATTACATTACATTTGGTCCCGCGACGGTCGAGAGAGTAAGGTAGTAAATTAGGGTAGGTTAAGGTAGGAATGGGTAGTTTTTCCAAAACAAAGACACTCAAAACACAAACAGAGTAACATAATTAACAAAACTTAAAAACCGACTTCAAAAAGTAACAATAAAAACTCAAAAATAACAATATCTATAGGTCTCTTTGGAGTCGGTGCCCGTGTCGCTGTCGGTCAACTGACTGACGCAAAAGTAACTCCTTGCTGGTGGGAGGATACTTGTATCCGACCGGATAGCGACCACCGTACACTGGTGCTAAAACCTGCCATAGTGGCCCACCTTGTGTGGGTCGCGTTCCAGGGTCAGCCAGTGTATATCCGGTTCTCCCCAGGGGGCTTGCCCCCTGGTCCTAACCCTTTTCCCATCCCTTTTTCCTTCCTCTCCCCCTTGGCCCTTTGGCAGGCCGGCATAATCTTGCCGACCTACGATGGACACATTGTTTATCGTTGGTCGACACTATTCTTGGATTGCGCTACACGTGTAGCGTAGTCACTTTTTCGAGCCAGTATAAAAAAAAAAACTCCAAATCAACTACAAACTCACAAACATACTGAAACGCTCTCACTGGTCGATTGCTTATTATGTACCACATAATTTGTAACGCGCCATAATATTTTAGAAATGGTACAGGGTGGTAGGTCCCTCGTCTGCAAGAGGCTGTCTGGGTTGGTACCACCGCTTTGTCTATTTCTGCCGCCAAGCAACAGTGTGTAAGCACTCTTGTGTTTCGGTTTGAAAGACATTGAAGCCAGTGAAATTACTGGTCATTGTGAGACTTAACATCTTATGTCTCGGGGTGACGAGCTCAGTTCAGTGCCATGCAGTGCTTTGTAATTCGAAGTTGTGTGTGTGATGATGCTTCTGTTTATGGGCAGGCGTGATGCATGATGATTATGAATTTATTTAACTGCAATTAGTATGATATTCCTTTAACTACAATAATATAAAAATAATATAGAAGAAACTATAATGCAAAATGTTATATTAGAATAAGAAAACAAGCTAATTTATTGTTAGTAATAAACTAACTAGGTAATAATCAAAGCCGAAATTAATTTGAGAAATGTTTACTTAATTATCAACAAATATCCAATTATAAAGGCTGATTTAATACTAATTAAATTTTGATTGGATTTCCATTGTAATGTGGCGCGGAAACAACCTTGTGACATATTTAGTTCCGGAGACTGTTACTAGATGGCAGCACTCAAAGCGTGACGAAGAATTTAATTTGCGGGTATGAATAAATTATTTCCTCGTTTTTGAAGGGTTACAATTTTCTGCCTCGGTGGCGGAGTTGAAATACCGAAACGACTGCTGCGCTGAGGTCTCGTGTTCGAACCCGGGTCGGGTAATAGTGATATGGAGTTTTTCTATCACGAAATGCTCGGTATCGCCCGGAGTCTAGATTTTTGCCTGGTAGGTAGGCTTGCCCCCTATCATATAATAGGACGGAAATAAGCACGACGAAATGTGGGTAGTTACATGGAAAATCGACATAAAGTAGCGGTTTGCTGCGTTTCGTACGGTGAGCGATATATCCGGAGGCCCAAATCCCTCTCCCCTTCCCAATCCTTTTATTGTCCATTTCCTTTTAAGCTAGCGACGCGCCCATGGTTTTTTTGATATTGTGAGCATACATGGGCGGTGGAGATCACTTACCATCAAGTGGTCAGATGCTCGATAGCTGGCGTTTACTATAAAAACACACGTCTGCCTACCCCTTCAAGGATTTGAGGGGTATGTCTACAATTTAAGGTTATTTTATAGCATACACCGGCAAACGAACAAGTGGGTCACCTGATGGTAAGTGATCTCAACCACCCATGTACTCTCACAATACCAGAAGAATCATTGGCGCGTTGCCGACCTCAAAGGAAAGAGATAATCAGGGATTGGGAAAGGGAGGGAATTTGGGCCTCCGGATATCTCACTCGCCGTACGAATCGCAGCAGCAGCAAGCCGCTACTTTACGTCCGCTTTCTGTGAGACAGTGGTAACAACCTGGTCTAGCCGGCCCATTTATGCTGTAGACAAAACTGTCTACAGCGTGGCTCTTCTATTCGCATTTATTTATTTAAAACTAAGAGGTATTTTAAACATGCAAAGAATGTACTTAACCATTGTAAATCTTCGACATCAATTACTAGAAGAAATTGATACATTTTAAATGGCTGTACATATACATTTTTGCTGGTTGTAGGATATTCATATCCGCCCGGATAGCGATCACCGTACACATGGTGTTAAAACTTGCCATATTGATCCACACGCCTTGTGTGGATCGCATTCCAGGATCAGAACATTTTGATTGGGGCGGGTACATCCTTGTATCCCTGTGCCTTCGTCGGTCATCCGCCTGTCCTGTCGCAGGCCCCTCGATTTGCTTCTTCCCTCTTCGGAGAGGGAAGAAGAACATAATATACAAAAGAGGAAAAGAAAATTACACCTTTGTGTAGCGTTTCATAGAATACACAGCATCCAAATTTCATTCAAACATATATTTAATAGTCTGCGAGTAAAATGGCTAAACGGACGGACTTAGGGACATTAAAAAAATCTGCAAAATTATCTTATCCACCAATAAAAAATAATTATTTTAAAAAACTTACCTTTAACTACGTATAGGCCGCAGCTCAACGCGACAACGCTTAGTACAAACAAGTCAGACAACCTAAACATTTTCACCAATAAACAACCGTTATCACCAGAGAATTAATGCAGTCTGCCACAACTGTCACAGGGCTGCCGGCTGACCTTTCCGCCGTTCACAATAACACACTTTTTGTCTGGACAATAAAAAATTAGTGACATCCTTGAGCATTCAGCGCGGCCGACCGTGATTGAATTGTATTGTGTACTAGTTCTGGAAATTGCGAAATTTAATTATTGTGTGAGAAAAAATGTTTGTGAGCCCTTGATGCCTTTGGTGAAATTGTGAATAGAAAATGTTAAGAGCGACTTCCGATCATTGCGTACGCACAAATGAGTAAGTGGGTCACGTTGGTGAGTGATCTCCACCGTCCATAAAACGCAATACCAGAGAATTGTGGATGCATCACCCGCCATTAATAAATATACCCAACATTCACACACAGTCTGGACTCCACAGTAAGATACGAGTCTTGTGTCGTGGGTATCAGGAACTACGAGGGACTTTCGGTCACACAATACCCATATCCCGAAACAAATATTTGTGGATCACACAAATGTTTTGCCTCGGTGCGCGGGTTTTACTTTTTTTCTAGTACTATTGTATCAAAGTTGCCTTTAGTACGGCCCTTAACAATCCAATTAAGTTATCTACAAAGCTTGAAGGTTTTAAAAACAGTGTAAAGGATAATCAGTTCTGCCAATGCCATTGACTCGTAACGTGATGTTACGATACAGCAATACTTAAATAAATAACCCAACAGTCACTCACATAGTCCTGACCCCACACTAGATTAAAACCTGTAATGTGGATATCAGGAACTACGAGGAACTTACGTTTCCACAACACCCAGACCGGAAGACGTACTGGTGGATCACACAATCATTTCGTCAAGTCCGTTCAGTCTTGATTAATTAATTATTAATTAACGGACATCCAAATTATTAATAATAATAAATAAACACACCCAACAGTCACACATATAGTCCTGACCCCACAGTATGATACGGGTCTTGTGTCGTGGGTATCAGGAACTACGAGAGACTTTTGGTCTCACAACACCCAGACCCCGAAACAAATATTTGTGGATCACACAAACATTTGTCTCGTGCGGGGATCGAACCCGCGGCCTCTCGCTTCACAGCCGCTGCTCGCCCACTGCGCCACGGAGGCTGTCACAAACATTCAAACTCACATTTGCAATAAAAGCAACTGAAATTTTCCGCAGATAAAACTTTCTGCAATGCTCTTCAATCTACGCTAAATTCAGCTGAATATAGCTGTATCAAGCACAGCAAACAAGCATCGTAGGGAGCAAGCACATCGTCAATAAGTCGATGTTTGCACGGCCGCGCCCAATCAACTTAATGCTTGTACACAAAGCATCGGCTGACGTAAAACCGCTTTATAATACACTGGCCAGTGACTTTTACTGCCAGGGATCGCCCATAAACTACCGTATGTTTCCTTAGTGATTTTCTATGAAGCTCACTTCGATTTGGATGTGTAGGAATAAGTTTATTGGGCCATATTTTTAGTTACTGCTCCCGGTAACAAAAATAGAGATAGACATCTAGGAGACCGTTTGTGCAATTTTGGAGTGGTACAATATGATTTTAAGTAAGATAGGGTCCAGCCACATGTACCCCTTGCAGCCATGGTGATTCGTGGTGCCAGGAAATGCTTAATCTTCTAAGATGTAGCGCCAGCAAACTCAGCCCTATTATTCCATCTCAATAATTATTTGAGGAAAGGAGGTCATCAATTTTTCGATTTGAGCTTTTTCCCTCTTCGGAGAGGAAAACTCGTTAATAGATATAATTATAGGTTCTTAGATGAAAATATTAGCTCTCAGTCGAAATATTACACAAATACTAGCAATTTTTGCGCAGCTTATGTTCAGGCAGACTTTGTTCATATCCGCCCGGATAGCGACCACCGTACATATGGTGTTAAAACCAGCCATGGTGACACATACCTTGTGTGGATCGCGATCGCGGATCAGCCAGTGTATATCCCGTTTTGCGAGGGGCTTGCAACATAATGCTTGGTTGGGGCGGATATAGTCTACAGGGGTACATCCTAGTATCCCTGTGCCTACATCGGTCATCCACCTATCCTGTCGCAGGGCCCTCGATTTGCTTCTTCCCTCTCCGAAGGCGGACTGCATTGCGCTCTTATCATCAGGTGTAGTGCAGTCACTTTACCATGCTCGTATAAAAAGGCCCAAATGATACTTCAGTGTTCTCTTGTAGATTGCTAAAAAGAAGATATCGCGTGAATTGTGCTGGCTTTGCTGTTTTTATTTGGCTGCTATCCAAACATCACTTGAACATATACGCTTCTACGTTAATTTAAATACGTAAACAAAAGCAGGCATTTGTAACTGCTACGTTATATCAACACTTTCCGTTGTTTGCACGACATCGCATTGTTTCAAATGAAAAATTATCATTTCTTTTGGAAATTCATCCTTTATCCCTTTAACCCAATTTACACTGTATGCAAATTGTCATAGAGTACACAATAACGTGGCTGGATAAATGAAATTTGAATAAGAGCCGAGGGAAACTATAATTTCAGCGTTGAAATTGATTTATGTTCCGAAAACGCCCTCTGCAGCCTTCCCTAGCCCGGTTCTGGAGCGATTAGGCGAAAGTTCGCAATCATTTTATACTGGGATATGTTGAGAATTATTCTGTGAAGCTAGAAAGTAAGATAATGGTTGGAAGTAATTGCATGGAAATGCTCAATAGGAAATTTTAAGTGGTAGAGCCACGGTATATATTGTCACAGTATTGTCTACGCTGTTATTGACTGTCTTAGCTGAGGTGATAACATCAATAGAACAGACATTAATTGATAATTTACTGCAATTTCGGACAGGGAGTGAGAATTCCTGAGTCCCAAATTGTTTTATTTTTCTTTTTTATAGCAAACGAGCAAGTGGGTCACCTGATGGTAAGTGATCTCCACCGCCCATGTTCGCCAACAATACTAAAAGAACCATGGGCACGTTGCCGACCTTAAAGGAAAGGGATAATTAGGGTTTGGGAAGGAAAGGGTATTTGGGCCTCCAGGTATCTCACTCACGGTACGAAACACAGCAGCAAGCCGCTACTTTACGTCAATTTACTGTGAGACAGTGGTAACGACGCATTCGATCTCGTCCATTCATGCTGTAGACAAAACTGTCTACAAAAAACTCTTCCAAACATTCAGTAAAAGTAAACTTAAAGTCAGAAGCACATCCTCGTTTCTTCTAGTGTAGTTGATGTTCATGGGTGGCGAAGATGACGTACCATCTACCACCCTACCATCATTCTTTAAAAAATATCTGCTACACTTTTTTATCCTGGCACGGTAAAGCGACTACATTGGACCCGATGTTAAGTACAATGCAGTATAAACATCATGTAAAAAAACCCTTAAAAAATCTTAATTACACTATCTAATACAAGTCCAAACGCTGCAAGCGACTAACATTTATACAATATACTTCGAAAAACATATGAATACAATTTGAAACTCCACGAGAGTGATTCGCGTGGGCCCGCGGCAACAGCAAATTGAATTCATCATACAGGCACTGCACCCGTCCTCACTCGACGCAACACGCATTTGTACGTGAAATCTTATGTAGGAAAGCCTTGGAAATACCACGTCTGGAAAATATTATGTATTACGTTGTTCCTACGTGAGATGACTGGATTAGCATTCGGTACAGAGTTTGCGCTGTCTACCAATGTCGACTACTCTTTTAAACATGATTTTATTAGCTTCATACTTATGTTACTATGTTAGTATGTAATGGAAACTTTCAACATGTTTTTTACCTTCTTCAAAACGTCGGATTAAATCGAAATCTGGCATACTTATCAAGGACCGATGACAATTCAATATAAGAAAACTCTAAAAAATGCAAAATAAATATGTAATAGTGATTTCTTATGTTTACGCGAATATTACTCATTGAAATAAAACTAATTAAAACGGATTTTATCGCGGTTTTTTAGGTTAGAGTCCACCCGTGACCACGAAGGCTGAAAAGCTTTCGAAACGTCGGGATCCAAATTAATAAAAAACCGCGATTTTTTTTTATAGCATAGGCTGGCAAACGAGCAAGTGGGTCACCTGATGGTAAGTTATCGCCACCGCTTATATACGCCTACAATAATAGAATAAGGCTCAAACTGAGTTCGTTTATTTAAAACGGCTGCTACTTATATGGTGGTTGTTGGATTGCCACTCTAGGTTCCTGGTTAATGGACCAAGTCTTTTTTTTATTTAATTGAACGACAAGACGATTAAGTCGCCAGGCCTGCTCATAAACAGAAGCAACATTACAGAGAAATTTAAATTACAAAGCATTGCATGGCACTGAACTGCGCTCGTCACCCCCAGACATAAATGCTAAGTCTCACAATGCCCAGTCATTTCACTGGCTTTAATGACCTTCAAACCGAAACACAACAGTGCCTACACATTGTTGCTTGGCGGCAGAAATAGACAAAACGGTGGTAACAACCCAGACGGCCTCTCGCTACCACCTTATAAAACTACCACCATGTCCACAGATTTTATTGCTGCATACAAAATAAACCTCAATAACTTTATATTAGTCGGTAATAAAATGTCTTGGCTTGCATTTATAGCATTAGAGCCTACACCAGAGTTATGCTTAAATTTTAGTGTACTATACCATCTACGGAACCCAACAGTGTGTCTCCCTCTCCCAGCATAACAAAAGTGCATCGAAAACAATCCTCGGAAATCAGTGCGCGACCCAGTTGCCCCTGACTGAGGGACGCAATCCTGCAGTTTTCAGCCCAGTTAGCGCAAATAAGACTTGCTGGCCGGATTTGGAGATTTTGCGAGAGCCCCTATGTAATGATTTCTTAGGTTTACGCGAATGTTACACATTGAAAATAAAACTAATTTAAACGGATTTTATCGCGGTTTATTATTTTAATGTTGGTTCGAGGATGAAGGCTGAAAAGCTTTCGAAACGTCGGGAAAAAATTAAAATGAAAAACCGCGATAAAATCCGTTTAAATTAGTTTTATTTTCAAAGCTCATATGTATTTAGTGCTGAGAATTTTGTAGTTTGTGTATTTAATTACTCTCTTTGATAAACTATTACGTATGTCTTACCATATCTCGGGATTATAGAGTCCCGGACTTAAGTAGGCATGCGTGGGGCCAAAGCCAACACGTAGCACCGCCTTAAACGAATTAAATTTTACAAAGTGGTAGGCTCCTCGTATGCCAGAGGTCGTCTGTGTTAGTACCACCGCTTTGTCTATTTCTTATTACGTATTTTCCATAGGTTATACCACAATAGGCTAGCTTGGAGGACTACGGCATAATTTGTCTCCCTAGTACAGGAACCCTGTACCTAGGAGTGGGACCTATATAATACAAGGCTGGTATTATTATTAAAAACCCTTATAGCCCTATTTTTCTTAAAGTCGCTAAATCTTACTTCTGCCGGACCATTACGCTGTATAGAAAGAAAAGAAAGAAATAATGCTGGTATGATCTTTCCGACCTACGATAGACACATTGTTTTTTGTTGGTCGACACTATTTCTGGATTGCGCTGCACTTACCAACAGGTGTGGCTTAGTCACTTTGCCGAGCCAGGATAAAAAAAAACATCTTATGTGATCAAAATAAACTGCAGCTTTGCTTGGTAGCAGATTGAAGTGATGACGGCGAGTGAAGAAACAGACAACTTAGTTCATGTTTTTTGGTACATTTTAAATTATAAATCATTTTCGTTAAGTCTAATATTTAATATTTCATATTTACTTAACTTAAGAATACGAAATGAGGGTTCAATCCCACGTCTACCTCTCCCTGAATACGTCCCTGACTAACCCACCTTACAAATGCGCCTCCGCGTATACGAAATGCATATTCTTCAAAGGAAGAGACAACCTAAAGTATGAAACTAATACGAGAACTTCAGTATGGTTTTACGTACATTACAACTTATGTTTTTTTTATAGCATAGGACGGCAAACGGGCAAGTGCGTCACCTGCGAAATATATGAATAATACTAGAAGAATCATAGGCGCGTTGCCGACCTTAAAGGGAAGGGATAATTAAGGGATTGGGAAGGGGAGGGGATTTGGGCCTCCGGATATTTCACTCATAGCACGAAACGCAGCAGCAAGCCGCTACTTTACGTCGGTTTTCCGTGAGACTATGATAACGACCCGGTTGAGCCGGTCCATTTATGCTGTAGACAAAACTGTCTACAGCGTGGCTCCAGCACTCATATCTTTTTGTATGCCGTAGGATTTATTCCGATGGTGGTTTTATATAAATTTAGCTAATAACTGATGTAATATGGGGGAAATAAGAAATTCTTATATCCATCATCCAGCCAATGCATCATGATTCGGATTTTGAGCCCGATTAAAAAAAAAACTGATTTTTTTTCGCCTTAATATGAACGGGGCGGGTGACCCGCCATTCGCGATATTTAAATTCGTCTTTAATATAAATTTAAAAAATCATAACATCTGTAAGGTGAGATTTTCTAAACATACAACAAAAATAGTCCTTTTTCATACAAACCGAGTTATCGCGCTTCTAAAATGCATTACTTACCTCGTGTGGTACAAGCGATAGACTTACTGCCTCACTCAGAAATCTCGTCTATGTTCCGTCCCTGAGTACTTAAACTGCATTCAGTTACTAGTACAGAAATAATATGAAATTACTTCCGTGAAAAATATTTTTTATCAATCTTTATAAATTCTAAGAAGTGCTTAATTAAGACTTCGGCTTAATTGATGTCTTTAAATGAAGAATCGTTTAGTTAAGTTTAGAAAGTATTGAGATAGATAAATGAATAGAAAAATTTTAGTGCACACCAATAAAGTAACTTAGAAGTATGGTTCATATGGTAACGATGATACAATGGGCGGTCTTGTCGCAACCAGCTATTTCTTCCAGACAAACTTAATTAACCTTATTTATTCTATAATAGGCAAAGGAATGCCCATGCGTCATCATGGTTTTCTCGGATTAAAAAACATTTAAGTTTCATAACATCCATGCTTTATAGGACACGAATTATAAAATCAAAATCAACGAATCGTCGACATCTTTGTATCTTCATACTTTGAATTCAATTGTAAAAGCCTCATTAGTTTATCGGGTCTTTTTTCAATATAAAAACTATCTTGCTAGTTTTCTTACATATTACGCGTTAACCAAAGTTTATTTAAAACGTTTACCTCCGTAGACTATAGAAATTAAAAACGCTTCCGCTTTGACGTCCGCTCTCGCTACCTCCTATAAATTTCCCCACATACAGTAGCAGACGGCGCAGTGCAGTCTGCACTACGTTATTAAATCTCCTCTGAACAAACCGACAGACGGATACCATTGGTACGTGAATCAGATATATGTATTGAATACCTCGGATTTATTTTACATTACTTTAGGATTTTAATGATACATTTTGAATGTTTTGAAATTGCATTTTTTAAGCCCTTAGTATGAACTACAAGGATCTCTGCTAACGGAATACTAGCGACCGCTGCTGTATCTCATCCCAGGGCTAAAGGGGAGGGGATTGATTAAAGAAATGGAAATGTTTTGGAAGAGGGGGCAAGCCCCTTGGGAGAACGGATATACGCTGGCTCATCCTGGAACGTTATGGGCAGGCGTGGCGCTTACCATCAGACGAGCGCTGGGCTCGTCTTGTCATTCAATCAATAAAAATAAATCTCGGGGTGATGAATGCAGTTCTGTGGGGTTTGCTTCTTTTTTATCGGCAGGCGCTTACATAAGCCAAATGACTTGCCAATTTTGTCATTCAAGATAGTAAAAAAAACTTACAATATATTTTCCCATAGCCACATAATATTTTTATAGCTTAGACCGGTAAACGATCAAGTGTGTCACCTGATGGTAAGTGATCTCCACCGCCCACAATACTAGAAGAATCATAGGCGCGTTGCCGACCTTAAAGGCAAGGGATAATTAAGGGATTGGGAAGGGGAGGTGGGATTTGGTCCTCCGGATATCTCACTCACCGTACGAAACTCAGCAGCAAGCCGCTTCACTTTTTAATGTCTGAGGTGCATGCTCTTGGGGCTGGTTTCGAACCTGCGATTTTATTCTCGACAGTCCGTGCCACTCCCCGCTGAGGCATCGCTGCTATTGTCATTACACGTTAATAAATAAATAAATATTAAAAAAAAATTATTTCGCTTCTAAAATGCAATTCCATTCGTCTACGAACAATGAATTTAATAAAACTTCTTCACCCCCTCCCTCCGCCTCTTTAGACAATGGCTTCCGAGCTTCAAATACCATTGCACAATACGGCACATATTTGTCGCATCTGGCAATCCCAACGAGCTCCGCCGTGAAGATATTTCTTATTATCAAATAAATACTGAAAGATGTGCAATAAATGGCTGTTTTACTTTTAAGCGACTTTACAACTTTTCATAGGTTGAATATTGTTAAATTGGACATCATTAGTTTATTATGTTTTTTTAGCATATGCCAGCAAACGAGCAAGTGGGTCACATGATGGTAAGTGATCTTCACCACCCGTACGCCCATTATACCATAAAAATAACGGGCGCGTTACTGACCTTAAAGGAAGGGATAATTAGGTATTGGAAAGGGGAGGGGGATTTGGACCTCCGGATATCTCACTCACCGTATGATAGGCAGCATCAAGCCACTACTTTACGTTAGTTTTATGTAAGACAATGTCGTCGACACTAATAAGAACTAATAATATATTTATTTACCAAACAGAAGCAATGTGTCCATTTCATATTTACTATTCTAATACCGTAAACCGTCTACATAACAAAGCATACTCTCTGTCTACCACATAACAGACGTGTCTATATGGTAACTACAAAATTGAAAACGAAACGAGCTGCGGGACCATTTAATAGAATTTAAATTCGAATCCATTGTATACGGCCAGCGATGCAACACAAATGAGTGGGGAGAAGGGCTGTGTCGGCGGCCCTGGCATATTTCACTTTAAAAATTATAATTACCTTTCTTATTATATTGTTTCTACAATACATTACACACGAACATACATACACACTCACGCTAGTAGTCCTTGAAAGGTGGCAGAGGTCTAACCAGTATTTGGCGTATTTCGCCGGGCTTATTTCCATCCCATGATGTGCCTGGGGCAAGCATATTTCTATACCGAGCACAATTCCAGATTCGGGGCTGATCATCATCGTGATTAATAAAACCAATACTACTTCTACCGAACCCAGAGATCGAACCGGAGACCTCAACACGGCAGTCGCACCGTGGATGTATTATAACAACGCCACCAGCGCTGTCCATAATATACTAGCTTATAGAACGCATTAAACCATTACTGAGGAATTTAGATACAACATACATACATTATTACATACATGCATACATAGTAATCATAGAATTTATTGAAGTTTCCTTTTCCAAACGAGAAAACATTTAACATTGTACGTGGAGACAGGTACCTGCAATCATATAAACTCAATGTTATCTTAACTTTTATTCTAATTTTAAATAAGGAAAACTGAAACATTAATCATATACATATTAAAACAGCTCATGTGAATTTAAAAACGGACGGTAATGAAAATAATATGATATTTTGATTTAATAAAAGTGACGTTAATAGTGTCGTATACCTTATTGCAGGCAGCCATTACGAAAGCGGATGCATTTGTCTGTATCAACCGCCTAGGGACAATAGTATTATAATATGATAATTTTGTGCATTTTCACCTTCCGCCATTCTTATGCATCACTGTAGCGGTCCAATGCATAAGTTTACATCTTTTTAATTAAAAGATTAGTTATACGTCGGTGAAATGTGGTTTAAGACTGCATTTTTTTTATTTGGATTTTTTATAATATACGCGTCATATTTTTCTAATTAAAATTATGGGTATGTAATGTGTATGAGGAACAGTGATCACTAAACGACCACCTTTAGATGACCCACTTGTTTGTTTGCCGGCCAACGATATGAATAAATGCTATAAAAAAACATGTCCAATCAGATCGTAACCACTTTATCCTGTCCCTTCTCCATGTAATACATCTCTTCTTCTACACTTATCTCCAGCGCATGGTTGTCTGTTAGAGATTGCCCTGACAGCCTTTGCGTGTTCGATTCCCGCACCGAGACAAATGTTTGATAAATATTTTTTCGTGTCTGACGTCAGGCAGCCGGTCGTACCAACTACAAGCTTAATCTTTTTTTTTATATACTCGTAATAGGCTTGTGTTTGACGATTATCTCGCTTGATAGTGAGCGATGATGTGCCCTAAGCTGAAGCACGCTTGATTAGCAAAAAACGATTCACTTGCGATTAAAAGACACAACTTTCTTTCTTTTTTTATTTGATTGAATGACGAGACGAGCAAGGCGCTCGCCTGATGGTAAGCGCCACGCCTGCTCATAAACAGAAGCAACATCACACAGAACTTTGAATTACAAAGCACTGCATGGCAGTGAACTGCACTAGTCACCCCGCGACATAAGATATTAAGTCTCATAATGCCCAGTAATTTCACTGGCTTTCAATTTCCTTCACACCGAAACACAACAGCGCTTGCACACTGTTGCTTGGCGGCAGAAATACACAATAGAGTGGAACCAACCCAGACGGACTCTCGCATACGAGGGACCAACCACCTCGTAACATATGTGAAAAAGCATGTTGCTCCGACCTCACTGAGAGTTGGATAATGGCGGCTGGAAGAAGAAACCAATGAAGAATTATAAAAAAAATAAAACGCTATTCCTTAGAAATTACACCACATTTCTACTACTGTGACACGTGCGTGCTTTCATGTTTTAAACATATCCGACATGTTATTAAGCCGTTAAGGGTTTATGATCATTTGAACCCATCGTTTATGGTAATCATTGAATTGTTCACACTGCTTCAAAAGGTTTTTGTTATTTAAAATAATTTTCTATAAATTACATGCCTCAATATTCCATTGTTAATGGCACAAATAAATGCTTTAATTATAAGTAAAATTCTATAAAATGACTTTAAAATCTGAATCGCAGTGAATTTTTTCCGTCGAGGAAAGTCCCTATTTTCCCTCGTCTACGTCATTATCTAACCAAATGTATGTGGTTATGTGGTTATGTGAAATAGGTTATGTGAAATACCACTCAGCTTTGTCCAAAAAAGTTAGTGTTACAGTGCCTACCTACAATTATTGCTAAAAAATATATATAATTTTGTTAGTGGTCCGATCAACGCAGAAAGAGCTCACAGTGTCTTGAGTTCTGGCAATTGGTCTTTTGGGTTCCGATTTAATTATTCAAGACAAGGCTTGTGTTAGCTACCATCCTTCTTCTCTATTGAAATTTGGATGTTTTTAATTTCAATAACCTCGCAAATCATCCTAGGTAAGAATTGGTGTTATTTAGTTCTTTGAGGATAGGATTTGAGGTTTGTCAAATGTAAGGTAATGTTTAGAGCCTTCCTCTGAATGTTCAGCAACTGCAGACTTCGTGAATGCTGTTTTTTTCAATGTGTAATATTCAATGTGTAATCTATATATATAAAAATGAATCGCTGTGCGTGTGTCTCGCAAAAACTCGAGACTGGCTGTACAGATTTGGCTAATTCTGATCTTGAAATATCTGTGGAAGTTCAGGGAAGGTTTACCCGGTGAGAAAAAATGAGTAACATAAATAATAAGTAACGGAAAACACTAAAAACAACAACTTAATTTTACCATACAAACTGTTCCTGGGTATGAAACATTTGACATCTTTTTGGTGTGAAACATCTATAAGCGCAGGTATAAACCGGATTGTTGGCGTTGCAAAGCTTGCAGTGGTGACGGGTCGCCACGCTATACTAGACAGGACAGGGACAGGACAGGACAGGGACAGGGACAGGGACAGGGACTGGGACTGGGACAGGGACAGGGACAGGGACAGGGACAGGGACAGGGACAGGGACAGGGACAGGGACAGGGACAGGGACAGGGACAGGGACAGGGACAGGGACAGGGACAGGGACAGGGACAGGGACAGGGACAGGGACAGGGACAGGGACAGGGACAGGGACAGGGACAGGGACAGGGACAGGGACAGGGACAGGGACAGGGACAGGGACAGGGACAGGGACAGGGACAGGGACAGGGACAGGGACAGGGACAGGGACAGGGACAGGGACAGGGACAGGGACAGGGACAGGGACAGGGACAGGGACAGGGACAGGGACAGGGACAGGGACAGGGACAGGGACAGGGACAGGGACAGGGACAGGGACAGGGACAGGGACAGGGACAGGGACAGGGACAGGGACAGGGACAGGGACAGGGACAGGGACAGGGACAGGGACAGGGACAGGGACAGGGACAGGGACAGGGACAGGGACAGGGACAGGGACAGGGACAGGGACAGGGACAGGGACAGGGACAGGGACAGGGACAGGGACAGGGACAGGGACAGGGACAGGGACAGGGACAGGGACAGGGACAGGGACAGGGACAGGGACAGGGACAGGGACAGGGACAGGGACAGGGACAGGGACAGGGACAGGGACAGGGACAGGGACAGGGACAGGGACAGGGACAGGGACAGGGACAGGGACAGGGACAGGGACAGGGACAGGGACAGGGACAGGGACAGGGACAGGGACAGGGACAGGGACAGGGACAGGGACAGGGACAGGGACAGGGACAGGGACAGGGACAGGGACAGGGACAGGGACAGGGACAGGGACAGGGACAGGGACAGGGACAGGGACAGGGACAGGGACAGGGACAGGGACAGGGACAGGGACAGGGACAGGGACAGGGACAGGGACAGGGACAGGGACAGGGACAGGGACAGGGACAGGGACAGGGACAGGGACAGGGACAGGGACAGGGACAGGGACAGGGACAGGGACAGGGACAGGGACAGGGACAGGGACAGGGACAGGGACAGGGACAGGGACAGGGACAGGGACAGGGACAGGGACAGGGACAGGGACAGGGACAGGGACAGGGACAGGGACAGGGACAGGGACAGGGACAGGGACAGGGACAGGGACAGAGACAGGACAGGGACAGGACGGGGACAGGACGGGAACAGGATGGGGACAGGACAGGGACAGGACAAATTTTACACAAATATATGTATGTAGGTGATACGAAGTCCACCGGGTCATCTAGTTACGCGATAAAATCCGTTTTAATAGTTTTATTTCAATGTGTAATATTCGTGTAAACGTAAGAAATAAATATAATACGAATACAGTTTATCGAGTAATCTAAATAGTAACTACATTCCGCTGTTCACTCGTTCACACTCACCTTTACAAAATATCTAAATTAAACCATAAATATAAATGATCATTGTAAACACACATTATGTTAGTTTAACCATCTGAAACGTTTCCTCTAGTCACGCCTCTTGGGCCACAGCGTGATGATTGTATTTCAAATTGAAACCCATTAGTCCTTTATTGTATTATTAATGTTTTGACATGACATTAATAAAACATGTTTATTATTTGAAGAGGGAGTGGTTTTGAGTATATATTTTTTTTATAGCATAGATCGGCAAACGAGCAAGTGGGTCACCTGATGGTAAGTGATCTCCACCGCCCATGTATGCCCACAATATCATAAGAATTATGGGCGCGTTAACCACCTTAAAGGAAAGGGATGATTAGGGATTGGGAAGGGGAGGGGTATTTGGGCCTCCGGATATCTCACTCACCGTACGAAACGCAAACGCAGCACTTTACGTCGGTTTTCTGTGAGACAGTGGTAATGACCCAGTTGAGCCGGCCCAATCATGCTGTAGACAAACTGTCTACAGCGTGGCTCTACCACTCAAAAATAATATATGAATACATTTTTTTTTATTTGATTGAATGACGAGACGAGCGAGGCGCTCATACTTGTTGGTAGATAGGTGGTAGGTTTTTAGAAGCATGAATGACAAAACCTGCAGGTCGTTCACCTGTAGGTGAACCTTTGTGTGGGTCGCGTTCCAGGGTCAATCAGTGTATATCCGGTTTTCCCCAGGGGGCTTGCCCCCTGATCCTAACCCTTTTCCCATCCCTTTTTCCTTCCCCTTTCCCTTGGCCCTGGGATGAGATACCGCAGGGTCTTTATATAGTCGGCAACGCACCCATGATTCTTCTGGTGGTGGGCGTACATGGGCGGTGGAGATCACTTACCATCAGGTGACCCACTTGCTCGTTTGCCGGCCTATGCTATAAAAAAAAAATGGGTGCGTGTACTTATGTACGCGCGTGAGAAGTTATACTTCTTTGTTATTTATTCAATTTAATAGCAAATATTAAAAATTAATATTATTATTTGATGTTCAATTTTAATTTTTATCACAAACTTTTTATTAAATGTTTAATTAAATTTATTTCTTTATTTTGTGAATATTAAATAACCAATAATAAGTATTTAACATTAATAATTTAATAATATTTAGTGTTAATTATATTAAATAAAAGTATTTTAATTTATATCAATAAATAATACATACGGATAGTTAACCTCAATTATATTGGAGCACTTGAAAAAGTATATAAGCACAATTTTTTTCACTAATATTCACAAATAGTAAGTAATATCAATCAAAATATTCAATTTAAATCACTACTGAATATAATTTATTAGCACATATATAAATTATAAAGGACATTGTCAAAAATGGCCTATGAATCAACACGCATGAAACATTTACTATAATAATAATTATTATTTACAATGTACATTATAATTATTATTATAGTAAATGTTTCATGCGTGTTGATTCATAGTTTCAATAGAACGGACACTTATTAATTTCGAAAACAATTTAAAAAGTATTCACTTCCGTCATAGTCCTCGGTATTATAATTTTTGGTTCAAATTCGGGTTTTTAATAGGCAAAGGTATTGTAGCTCATACAGCCAAGTCTTTGTAACAACACTCTTAAGCTTCGCATTGTTATGCATTTCGCCAAAGACAAGTGTAATTTATTCTCAAGTCTTCACAACAACGATGAAATATCGTAACATTAATAATTTAATAATATTTAGTGTTAATTATATTAAATAAAAGTATTTTAATTTATATCAACATATCCACTCGACATGATAGAAATACATTCTACTCTCTTCGCGTTTATGCGAGCCTGGTACTTTTTACGGCAACATGTTCCGAATAAGAAAAAACCTAAAGAGTTTTTCTTTGTCCAAATCGTCATTTGTTTATTAATTACGGCTACTTTCACTCTCATCATTTTTTCTTAACGCGCCTAACTTCATACTGTTAATTTTTTGTGTCACAGGTGCGCGCGCATCTTAAAATTTCACTCTCATCATTTTTTCATAACGCGCCTAAAGAAGTATAACTTCAAAAAGGCGCTACGCCTAACCATAAAATGAAGCAACACCACACAAAACTTTGAATTACAGAGCACTGCATGGCATTAGACTGCGCTCGTCACCCCGAGACATAAGATGTTAAGTATAATAATGCCCAGTAATTCCACTGGCTTCAATGTCCTTCAAACCGAAACACAACAATACACTCTGTTGCTTGACGGCAGAAACAGGCAAAGCGATGGTAACCCTACCTACCTAGCGACCAACCACTTTGTAAATTGTATGTCCTAACATATTGTTGATAAATCACGCCACACACTTCCCGTACCACACAAGATGCGAATGTAGGTCCGAGGGTTAACCGACTCGTGATATTAAATGTCAGCCACAGCACGTTTGGAAAGTATTTCCTACAATACGATACAATCGCTTTAATGTATTCACTCTATGAATCAAAAAACCAACATAATAATAGTTAAAAAAAACTAAAAAACACGCTTTTATAGAAAGTATAACTAAAAAATAAAAAATAAATTTGAAGAAAACAATGTATTTTATTGTAAAAAAAGCGTGGGGTGCTTTTTTTCTTTTCATACATACGTCTGAAGCTAATAAAAGCGTGTTAAAAAGAGGAATGCTTCGCTCATAGAAGGTTATCAATATTATAACAATGTCAACACTGTTTTGTTTCCGATTTGAAGGACATTGAAGCTAAATTACTGGGCATTATGAGACTTAATATCTTATGTATCGGGATGACGGGAGCAGTTCAATGTCATGCAGTGGTTTGTAATTCAAAGTTCTGTGTGGTGTTGCTTCTGTTTATAGGCAGGCGTGCGCTTACCATCAGGCGAGCGCCTTGCTCGTCTCGTCACTCGATTAAGTAATATAAAAAAAGATTATTTCGTCGATTTACTGCAAGAATTCGTTAACCGACAAATACTAAAGTATGAATTAAGCCACTTTTAGATTTATTTATATTGTTTTCCCTATATCATCTAAGATATGATTATGTTGAAGAAAACATATAACTGATACTAAAAGTGGCTTTATAGTTTTGTATAAGAACTCATTATCTGACAAATTATTTAGTAGTCTTGCAGTAACCCGACGTTTTATAACATAACACCGACGTTTGTTTGTTTATCCGAGCACGGCAAAGTGACTGCACTAAGCCTGATGGTAAGCGTAGTGCAGTCCAAAAAACCAGCGACCATCAACAAACAATGAATTTATCGGTGGTCATCAGAGTCATGCCGGCCTGTATAAATGCTTCTTCCCTCTTCGGAGAGGGAGAGAATTATTATTATTATTTTTAAGAAATACACCCAACAGTCGCATACATAGTCCTGACCCTACAGTAAGATACGAGTCTTGTGTCGTGGGTATCAGGAAATACGAGAGACTTTCGGTCTCACAACACTCAGACCCCGAAACAAATATTTGTGGATCACACAGACATTTATAATGCGAACAAAAAATGAGGCTGCCATATCAAAAGAATTGTTAAAATTATTTTATATTTGGATTAGTTTTATTTTTATTGGGTTTTTTATTGCCTTTCAATAAACGATTATTATTATTATTATTATTTATCTCGGTGCGGGGATCGAACCCGCGGCCTCTCGCTTCACAGCCGGCTACTCGCCCGTTGCGCCACGGAGGCTGTCAAATTTACAAGTCTGAAATAGGGATACACGTTTCAGTCTAGATAAAACCTCGCTAAAACGAATCAAAACTGTTCATCCGTACGGTACATCGAGGTGGTTGCACACATACCAGCGTGTTGCATAACACCATGCTATAAATAGGGTTTAGTTTGATTTAGGGCCGGTGCACACCGCTTGTTAATTTTACTGTCGGACGTGTGCGGTATGCCTGTTTTGACGCACTGTTTGTATGGAGTTGTTTGTTTCTCTGATAACATGACGGTGAGGCGTGAAGGACTTGTGTATTGTTAGTGTTATTAATTAAATAAATACACCCAACAGTCACACTTCTTTTTTTTTATCCTGGCTCGGCAAAGTGACTACGCTACACCTGATGGTAAGTGTAGCGCATTCCAAGAATAGTGTCGACCAACGATAAATAATGTGTCCATCGTAGGTCGGCAAGATTATGTCGGCTTGCCAAAGGGCCAAAGGGGAGGGGAAGGAAAAAGGGATGGGAAAAGGGTTAGGATCGGGGGGCAAGCCCCCTGGGGAGAACTGGCTGACCCTGGAACGCGACCCATACAAGGTGGGTAACTATGGCAGGTTTTAGCACCAGTGTACATTGGTCGCTATCCGGTCGGATACAAGTATCCTCCCACCAGCATACTTGTTTCATATTTGTAGCCCATAGGGGTTGCTGACGCGTCCTTACTCCGATTATTGCACATCGTGAATATGCACCAGCCAAGAGTCGCAGACGCAACGCCTCGTGACCACCATTGACGTCATCAACTCCAAGCAAGGTGCATCTTTGAGGTGGTAGGTCCCTCGTATGCGAGAGGCCGTCTCGGTTGATACCACCGCTTTGTCTATTTCTGTCGACAAGCAACAGTGTGTAGGCACTGTTGTGTTTCGGTTTGAAGGACATTGACATTGAATGTCCCTTGACATTGAAGCCAGTGAAATTACTGGATTATGAGACTTGATATGTTTTGTCTCAAAGTGAGGAGCGCAGTTCAGGCTATGCAATGCTTTGTAATTCAAAGTTCTGGGTGGTGTTGCTTTTGTTTACGGGCAGGCGTGGCGCTTACCATCAAGCGAGCGCCTTGCTAGTCTCGTCATTCAATTAAATAAAAAAAAATACTCAGAGGTGGTGAGACAGGCGCTAAGTAATCTTGTGAAGGAGCCATCATAATATTATCTCGAACATGTGTCACCATACTTTATTTCTCGAGCCTCCCCATATTTCATTTGATGGGAGTTTGATAGACGTCATCCGGAGTGTATAGTTATTAGATTTCATATTAATTGCTTCCGAGAAGTATTGACCCTATTTTAATTGTAAGCTTCTCTATGGCTTTGTACTTAACCCTTTCTATGATTCGGTTCTGTTAAATTACAAATCAGTTGCTTTACGTTAGAATTCAAAGTTTATGAGCACCATCGAAATGACGCTTACATTTACAAATTCTTTAAGACCCACAATGTGTAATAAGAGTAGAAAAAATATTTTATGATATATGAGTGGTTGCCCAAGACCGGGATGGTTGGCGCTCACTTGGGGAGGCTTACGTTCAACAGTGGACGGCAATAAACTGAGATGATGATGGTGATGATATTATGAGTGGTAGAGAGTGTATACAGTTTTGTTCACAGCATGATTGGGCCGGCTCAACCAGGTCGTTACCACTGTCTCACAGAAAACCGACGAAAAGTAGTGGCTTGTTGCTGCGTTTCGCGTGCGCAGTAAGATATCCGGAGGCCCAAATCCCGCTTTACCAATCCCTTCCCTTTAAAGTCGGTAACGCGCCTATGATTGTTCTAGTATTATAAGCGTACATGGGCGGTGGAGATCACTTACCATTAGGTGACCTATTTGCTCGTTTGCCAGTTTATAGCAATTAAAAAACCTGACACTAAGGCTTGTGCCACAAATTTGTTCTATTTAAATTCCATACATTTTTAGAAATGGATACTTGTATCGTCGGTGTCTAAAAAAAAAATAGTCTTTCGCAAGCCTTATTAAATGTCAACTAGATAATAATACGAAAAAATACATCCATAATCGAAACATGAAAATCTTTAGATATTCTTCGACATCTTAAAACAGAATGAGATACAATTACGATGGGACTGACATGATAAAAATGTCACCAAAGGCCTCTCAAATATATAAGATAAAAAAATAATAGTTCAAAAAAACTAAAAAACACGCTTTTACATAAAATCCAACTAAAAAATAAAAAGTAAATTTTAATGAATTCGAATTAGGAATAGTGTACAAAATTTAAAAATATATATAAATTAAGAATAGTGTAAATAAGAAAAAATATGTATTTTATTGTAAAAAAACGTGGGGTGCTTTTTAAGACATTATCAAAATGATGATCCTTCTACTCATATCTGTCAATAAAATATTTTTATAACTATTGACACCATGCACCCCATAACCTACCAGATAAATCTACCAGACATCCCACATTCTGTAAATCATTTTTACAAAACCTACTTCAATAGTAAAATGTCAATTCTGAAAATGAATCCATATTCCGTTATCAACGACCGCGCCTGTACGCAACGCTTTAACCACAGTCTAAAATTTATACAGTCTCTCAACGCTTTTGGTGTTGAGGAAAAATCTGATATCGTCCATAAGAATGTAACGGTATCTGACGAAGTAGCTTTTTCGTATTGTCCTCGAATGCATTCTTAATTCAATGCAACGCTTTGAATGCATTCCTGACTCATAACATACACAGTTCTGATACTCCGTTGATAGATTGTAGGATTTTTAGACTATGCTTCAACTTTAAACAAAAGCGTTTAAAAACGTTCAGTCGGTATTTAAACGGGCCATTCGACTGTCCTTCCGTGAAATACTTTTCCGGAATTATTTTCCGTTATTTATTGCCCTCGACGATTTCAATTCATGAAAGCTCTTTGACAAAAATCTGTATTCTGATTGCGATGCGGCATTTTTGTATGTCCAATTAAACCATTATAAATATAAAAGTTTGGATGTTTCTTTTATTTTATACCATAGGCCGGCAAACGAGCAAGTGGGTCACTTGATGGTATGTGATCTCCACCACCCATGTACGCCTACAATACTAGAAGAAGCATAGGCGCGTTGCCGACCTTAAAGGAGAGGGATAATTAAAGGATTGGGAAGGGGAAGGGGATTTGGGCCCTCGGATATCTCACTCAAACGTAGCAAGCCGCTACTTTACGTCGGTTTTTTGTGAGACAGTGGTAACGACCCGGTCGAGCCGACCCATTCATGCTGTAGAAAAAACTGTCTACAGCGTAGCTCTACCACTCATAAACATAATAATAATCTCTCACTCGATTCCATACATCTCAGAACAAGTTATAACAACGTTGAACTTAACTACTAAGTTGAAGCAACATCGCCTCTCCCAGACTTGAATAATCCCTAAACTAAAGTCTAACTACCAATCTTCGAAACAACTAACGAGACATGAAGGTTCAAACTTTAACTCGTAATACCTGGTAATGAAATTAAACGCCATTGTGGCGGTATGAGTTCTGAACTTTGTGTTTTAAACAAAGGCTTAGAGGTAGGGTTTTGATGTTTAGCACAATGATAATGATAAAGCTTTATTGAACACTTCTTTCACAAATCTGATAAGCCCTGATGTCCTCAGGCTTTCAAACTAGTAAGGACTAAGTTTATTCTGCTAAAGACAATAGTAGCAGTTCCATAGTTTATTAAAAGTAAAACAAATTAGAATAAAAAAATTACAAACAATTTTTTTTTTGTTATGCATAGACCGGCAAACGAGCAAGTAGGTCACCTGATGGTAAGTGATCTCCACCGCCCATGTACGCCCACCACCAGAAGAATCATGGGCGCGTTGCCGACCTTAAAGGAAAGGCATAATTAGGGATTGGGAAGGGGAGGGGATTTGGGCTTCCGGATATCTCACTTACCGTACGAAACGCAGCAACAAGCCGCTACTTTACGTCAGTTTTCTGTGAGACAGTGTTAACGACCCGGTTGAGCCAGCACATTCATGCTGTAGATAAAACTGTCTACAGCGTGGCTCTACCACTCATAAAAGTAAAAAAACTAAAACGTTTCACGAGTTCCACTTCTATTTTTGATCATATGGATATTAATATATGATACATAATATTAGGTGTGCAAAGATCGTAACAAGGAGAAATCAGATAGCCTCCGTGGCGCAGAGCGCGAGTAGCCGGCTACGAAGCAAGAGGCCGTGGGTTGGATTCCCGCACCGACACAAATGTTTGGGTGACCCAGAAATTATAAAAAATCCAAAACCGACAGTAGCATCATATCAGTTTTCGAACGCGCTTTATTTATTCTTCGCATTATTTAGAAACTGCCATTTTACGTCATAATTCCGAACTTAATAGTTCAAAAGTAAACACAGAGATGGCGTGCAAATAAACTAAGTTTACACCAGTCTGTATTCACTGTTTGTGTTGCCCTCATTTCACGTTGCTTGTTACTTTATTGTTTGCTATATTTAAATGTGTTTAATTCTATTTAGGTAAGGGGATTTCAAATCGACTTCGGTTATGAGACAGATGGCCTAGCTTGTGAATTTTAAAGTGTAAATGGACGTACTTACGCAAACAGGAACCAACCCACAGCAAGTTCAAATGGAGACACTGATTTTGTTTTGATAAATTCATTAATTTAAATAGACTTTAATACTGTTTTTTTTGCGAAATCATACATGGAATATAATTTCATGCCTGAATTTCCAAAAACTTACGAGATTATATTAGTTTATATTATTAAATTTAGTAAAACACCGATGATTTTTTGGTGTTGTAAGTATCCATGGGCGGTGGTGATTACTTACCATCAGGTGATCCACTTGCTCAGTTGCCCCCTACTCCGTAAAAAAAAGACATAATCTATCAAATAATGACATAAAGACCCTTCTGTCTACAAATTTGACCTCTTTCTGAACACTCAGCAATCAATTATCTAATATGACGACGTCGCGAGGCGCTTCTGTGAACGATGGTGTCGCTTATTGCATTTCAAGGGAAATCTCAAACAACGCCCGCGCCTGCTTGTACTTTTTTAAGTGATGGCAAATTCCATGACAAATTGTATATTGTTAATGATGCGACTTTAAAAGAAAAATCGCCTGGTGTAATAGCGTATTTATATTGAGGGACAGTGAGGTGATTCCAAGTTCAAATGCCAGGTTGAGCTACAAATTTGTTATTTGTAATTCAAAAAGTTACACACGGGTTACCGAGTTAAAAATTTGTGTTCGACATGGCGATAAGCATGTTTTTATCACATCATGGGATAGAAATACTACACTTCCTTCTACTCCTTTGGGTTACAGGTGTAAGTTTACGAGCTTATGCGATTATAAATGTATAGTTTTTTTTTGCCTGACTCGTAAACATGACTACAGTTTTATAATGTAACTTCGGAAGTTTTCATTACAATTGGTACAAATGAGCTTACTATATGACGGCAATAAGCTTATTTTAAGGACGTGGGACGTAAAATCGAAGTAAGATTAGAATAATACTGTTAATGTAATGTAAATGTCATGTAAATGTTTACAGTAAAAGATACGGCAAACGACTAAGGGGGTCATCTGATGGTTAATGATCATTACTTCCTATAAAAACCCAAATGTTGCCAAACTTTAAGATAGGAACTAAGCAGTGACCCAAAAATCTACTTTGTGAATCCCACTACCATTTCCTTTAACCTTCTAGATAATAGGTAGGTACTAGATACGTACCTTCATATCGGTAACATATTCTTTAAGATTAAGGTCTATTACGAAATACTTTCGCGTAGAAACCAAATGTCTACAGGAAATTCAGATAAAACGAATGTAAACACGGACGTGTGCAGTGCTCGTTTACGACCGTGTGGGTTCCTTTACGATCTCATCAAAATACTTAATGAAAATAAAGTTGGACGGGATTTATGAGCTGTAAAAAAACTGCATAATTGTGCAACAGTGTTGGAAATGATGGCGGGTGAGTGGGTTAGGAAATAGATACGATTTTTTAAATTCGGACTGTATAATGTTGAAATATTATCTTTACAGATTATTCTTTTATTTATTTTTATTTGGGTAACCGAAGAAATAAAAGATTAATACAAAATTAGCAATTACGTGATCAATATTAATACAATTACAGAAAAAAAACAAAAACAAAAAAATTTACGGCATCAATATAAATTATAAAAATTACCATAGTCATGCATACTTTTAAACAGACTTATTTAAAAGTAGATTGTTCTTGCCTTCTCGTCTTCTTCATTGGAAAATTGGAACGAAATTGGACATTACTTTTATATATTTTTTTTTATTATAATTCATTTATAATGGTTACATAACAGGTTATTTTATTTAATAATCGCATCTCTCTAACTGACATAACCTGTATTCTGACCTCTATTAATGGGACCCTCTGTAAATCAGACTGATATTTATTTATACCTGGATATCTGAGACACTGGGTAAGTAGAATACCTCTATAAGTGAAACAACATTGCAGGTCCTTTGATGTCTCACTTAACCAGGTTTCACTATATTATATTCCGCCAATACTAGTTCAGCATATTTCTAAGCTAGTAAGTAGCCTTGTGCTGTTTTTCAACTGTCCTCCCCCGAGGCATACCGATAAAGGTCACAGGAATCAAATCAATCCCATATGCCTAAGTTAGTTATACTAAAACAACATTTTTATATTCCATGTAGATTCACTGACGCATGTCGATTCACTTGTAACAACATCCAGGATGTTTGTGTTACATCGTTATTCAGGACAATTGGGATATCGAAATTTTGACCGTCATTTTTTTTTTTGTTTTTTATAGCACAGGCCGGCATACTAGCAAGTGGGTCACCTGATGGTAAGTGATCTCCACCGCCCATGTACGCCCACCACCAGAAGAACCATGGGCGCTTTGCCGACCTTAAAGGAAAGGGATAATTAAGGACTGGGAAGGGGCGGGGATTTGGGCATCCGGTTATCTCACTCACCGTACGAAACGCAGCAGCAAGCCGCTTCTTTACGTCGGTTTTCTGCGAGACTGTGGTAACGACCCGGTCGAACCAGCCCATTCATGCTGTAGACAAAACTGTCCACAGCGTAGCTCTACCACTCTAAAATGTCATGTCATGTCATGATGAAACAATAATACACAAATATATATATGGTGAGTTTGAATGGTACAGTTGGGAGGGGAAGGCCTCGGCGAATTTCTTACATCAAGTCGAGGATATTCTCGAGAAAGGCCAGGTCAGAAGTACCCTAAACCGACGTGCATGCATGAAGAATATAATGAGAGTGAATGGGGCCAAAGAGATGTGTAAGAATCACAGGAGGAATTCCGTTGTCTATGCCTACCCCTATGGGCAACAGGCGTGAGTTTATGTATGTACATATGACCGTCCGTAGTTTTTTTAAGCGACAAAATATTGACAACCTTTCTTAGTTCGATGCGTATAATTCTTTTTTGTATCCGATTTGGATGACATTTTCTATATTTCATGGGATATAGTTTCAATTAGGTCAAATTTTAAATGTAAGAGTTGAGAGCGCCTACTTTACGTCGCTTTTCTGTGAGACAGTGGTAAAGACCCGATCGACCCAGCCCATTCATGCTGTACACAAAACTGTATAAATCGTGGCTCTGTCCCAATCAGACGGTATAACGAGAATATACAATCCACACGTAAATGGCAAATTCAATATTTCAATAATCGAGCAGGGCAAATTGACTTCAGATGTTAATTTTCCTTGTTCGATTGTTCGTTACGTATCGACTGTCGAGGGCAAACACGATCATGCATTTTCAAATTAGTCATTAGTCATGTTTGCGGTATTGTACTAGTCCATGACTGCGGTTTGGCCTCAATCAGAATCGAACTCAATTCCTCACAGATCAGATTAAATTTCGTAACGTTCGTGCCACTTTGGTAATATGAACTTTTGACATGTAGAAATTATATAACCTACTGTAAAAAGAAGGAGGGTGTAAACAACGTGGTACAGAATGGTGTGGTATTATTTATGGGCTTTTACAAACCTATTGGTATTGT
Organism: Amorpha juglandis; assembly: GCA_949126905.1. NCBI lineage: Eukaryota > Metazoa > Arthropoda > Insecta > Lepidoptera > Sphingidae > Amorpha > Amorpha juglandis. Next base: position 14,363,162 of record OX421381.1, on the reverse strand, counting down.
GTTTATGTACCGGATTTTATCAAATTGTAGACATTTTATAATTTCACACTTAATTTAACACTCTTTTATTACAATCGCTCAATCGATCTTGATCACATCACTATAATTTAAGTGCGTGAGCGAGAATTACTATGTTAAAATACAAATAAGACAATACTAGAAAAATCATGAGCGAGTTTCCGACCTTAAAGGAAAGAGATAATTAGGTGATTGGGAAGGGGAGGGGCATTTGAGCCTCCGATATTATCTAACTCACCGTACGAAACGTAGCAGCAAGCTGCTACTTTACGGTAGTTTTCTGTGAGATAGTGGTACCGATACGGATAAGCCGGGCCATTCATGCTGTAGACAAAACTGACTACAGCGTGGCTCTACCAGTCACAAATCATCACAAAACCTTGTTGTCTCAGTGCGGTAATCAAACCCACGTTCTCTCGCTTCGCAGCCGGCTTCTCTATGTGAACGCTGGATAGGGTATCCCCGGTAACACAGGACTTGGATCATTTTATTTATCCGTGGTCCCACTGAAGTCTTTTTTTTATCCTAGCTCGGCAAAGTGACTACGCTACACCTGATGGTAAGTGTAGCACAACCCAAGAATAGTGTTGACCAACGACAAACAATGTGTCCATCGTAGGTCGGCAAGATCATGCCGGTCTGCCAAAGGGCCAAGGGGGAGGGGAAGGAAAAAAGGATGGGAAAAGAGTTAGGATCAGAGGGAAAGCCCCCTGGGAAGAACCGGATATACACTGGCTGACCCTGGAACGCGACCCACACAAGGTGGGCCACTATGGCGGGTTTTAGCACCAGTGTACGGTGGTCGCTATCCGGTCGGATACAAGTATCCTCCCACCAGCATATTATCGAATTTTGCTATGCGAAATTGGACTTACTTACGCAAACAGGATCCAACCCACAGCAAGTTCAAATGGAGATATTGATTTTGTTTTACTAATTTCATTAATTTTAATTGATTTTAATACTGTATTTTTTTGCAAAATTGTACATTGAATATATTTCATACCCAATTTTCTAAAAAACTACGAGATAGAGATAAAATTAGTTTAAATTAATGAATTTAAACGGAATAATTTGAACGGTGAAGGAAACATCGTGAGGAAACCTGCATACCTGAGTACTTGATAAGATTTGTCGAAGGTATGTGAAGTCTGCCAACCCGCATTAAGCCAGCGTGCTGGACTAAGGCCTAACCCCTCTCATTCAGTAGAGGAGGCCCGTGCCCAGCAGTGGGACGTATATAATACAGGGCTAGTAAAAAAAAAAGTGAATTTAGTACAACGAAATCAGTATCTCTATTTGAACTTGCTGTGGGTTGGTTCCTGTTTGTATAAGTAAATCCAATTTATCTTTTGAAAATTATTATTTCAATGATACCTTCAAATTGCCTTTAAACTAACATGACCGTGTGGCCTAATGGATAAGGCGTCGGACTTCGGATCCGAAGATTGCAGGTTCGAGTCCTGTCACGGTCGCTAAATGTGAGTATGGGCTCTTTGTTTTTACGTATAAAATAAATTCTTTTTTTTCAATGAATGATTTGTCTTCAATTCAATCAATGATATCAACCATATGCATTCAAGAATCATCCAGTAACTAAACCTACCAAAATTACGCTGCGTAGAAATTATAGTGCCTAAATAGTTGAAAAAAAAGGCGAAGAATTAAAATATGTCCAGGTTTTCTAATATCTATTCAAATCCTTAGATATTATAATAAAGCAGTTTCATATATGTAGCTAAAAAAAGAGTCTTGTAAAACACGTTCAATACAAACGTGTGGTTCACTTTGGTGTTAAAAAGGAGGGATAATCCAAAGCTAGGCATAGATGTCGCTGCCTGCACAAACACTACAATTGTTTGCCTAAACTGGATAAAAGCTTTGTATTTAGTAGCAAAATCTTTGTTTTTTTTATAATTGAATGACAATGAAATGAATGACGGGACGAGCAAGGCGCTCGCCTGATAGTACGACATTTATATGATATTCATATCCGCCCGGGCAGTCACCACCGTACACTTAGTGTTAAAACCTGCCATAGTGACACACACAGCTTGTATGGATCGCGTTCCAGGATCAGCCAGTGTATATCCGGTTCCCCCGAGGGGCTTGCAGCATGACTTGATGGTTGGTTGGGCCGGGTATAGGGATACATCCTTGTATCCCTTTGCCTGCATCGGTCATCCGCCTGTCCTGTCGCAGGCTCTTCGATTTGCTTCTTTCCTCTCCGAAGAGGGAACAAGCATTTATACAGGCCGGCATGACTCTGGTGACCACCGATAAGTTCGCGATAAGTCCCGGACTTTGGACTGCACTATGCTTACCATCAGGTGTAGTGCAGTCACTTTGCCGTGATCGGATAAAAAAAAACAATACAGTCACATACCGTACAACTAGGTAAACTTTATATATAACAGATTTAACAATAAAATTCCCAAATAGTATAGGTTGCGTAAAGAAGTCGCTGGGACCACCCAGGAACTAGGCGGAGTCCATAAAATCACAATAAATTTGCATTAACAGGAATTTTACACTTTCCTATATCGTTGAGACGTTACTGGTTAGAGAATGGTGAATATTTTTTTTTATTGAATGACGAGACGAGCAAGGCGCTCGCCTGGTAAGCGCCACGCCTGCCCATAACCAAAAGCAACACCACACAGAACTTTGAGTTACAAAACACTGTATGGCACTGAACTGCGCTCGTCATCCCGAGACACAAGATTTTAAGTTTCAGTATGCCCAGTAATTTCACTGGCTTCAATGTCCTTCAAACCGAAACACAACAGTGCTAACACACAGTTGCTTGGCGGCAGAAATACCAACGGTGCGGTGGTACCAACTCAGACGGCCTCTCGCAAACGAGGGACCTACCTTGTAAATTATAAATTTGTATATGTGACTTTTGTAAGTTATGTGTATATTAATTGTTAGTTATCGCTTGCTTTAACGGTGAAGGAAACATCGTGAGGAAACCTGCATACCTGAGAAATCGATAAGATTTTTCGAAGGTATGTGAAGTCTGCCAACCCGCATTAGACCGGCGTGGTGGACTAAGGCCTAATCCCTCTAATTCTGTAGAGGAGGGCCGTACCCAGCAGTGGGACGCATATAATACAGGGTTAGTAAAAAAAAAATGTGAGACAATAGAGTAAGTACAATCATTTATCGAGGCCGGCATGATTCTGATGACCACCGATAAGCTCATTGGTTATCTATGGTCGCTCGGTTTTTGGACTGCATGGCGCTTACCATCAGGTGTAGTGCAGTTTGGGCTTCTGGATACCTCACCGTACGAAACGCAACGCCTCTACTTTACGTCGATTTTTCTGTGAGACAATCGTAACGATTCGGCCGAGTTGGCCCATTCATACTGCAGGCAAAACTGTCAACAACGTGGCTCTACCAACCACAAAATAAAATAAATAAACACACATTTAAAGTGAAAATGTGTTAACTAATTTGTATCGTACGGGGAATGGTACAACGCTAACTAACTTTACACCTAGTAAATAAGCAATTTGAAAGTAAAACAATTTTATTTAAAACCATATTTAGTGTTTGAAAAAGGTTTTTACACCTTTTCTCTTACAAAGGTACTCGTTTATTCTCGAAGTACATAAATGGAATCTTCATAAGTGCATAGAGTTTGTATGTGTTTTATGGAAAATATGATTTAGAAACTTCAATATATATATGCACTCACGCCTGTAATCCCGGAAGGGGTAGGCAGAGGTGTAACTAGTACACCCACATTTCGCTTTTTTCATCCCATGATGTGATAGGGGGCGAGCCTATCGCTATACCGGGCCCAATTCAAGACTTTGGCCAGCAGTATCAATTGAGCGTATCGTGATAGAAAACCCATTATCACTTTACCCGACCGGGGGCTCGAACCCTATTCATCCTCGAACCATACTCAAACTCCTAAATGTTTAGTTTTTATCGAAGAGGGAAGAAGCATTTATACAGGCCGGCATGATTCTGGTAACCACCGATAAACTCATTGTTTGTCGGTAGTCGCTAATTTTTGGACTGCACTACGCCTAAACTACAGTCACTTTGCCGTGCTCGGATTTAAAAAAATACATTTCAGAATTTGATGCCAAATGAACATTTCTACAACACGCTACTCATAAAGCAAACTCAAAACAAAACAACAAACCGAGCAATCGCAACCAGTGGTAAACTTTAGCAATAACTCAATGGCGGTCGAACTGCACGTCAATAACGATCGGAACCCGACCACCTGACCGACGGGGTCCAAGAGCCATACTTACTTATACTTATTCCTACTAATATTATAAACGTGACAGTTTGTATGGATGGATGTATGTTTGTTAGTCTTTCACGTAAAAACTACTGAATGGATTTTAATGAAACTTTACAATAATATAGCTTATACATCAGAATGAGACATACGCTACTATGTGTTTCAAAAATCAACCCCTTAAGGGTTTAAAAAGGGATAAAAAGTTTGTATGAAAAATATAAGCCGCTGAACCGATTTCAATGAATTTTGGCACAAATATAGTTGATGACCCAGGGTTAAACATTTTTTCTTTAAATTTCAACCCCTAAAGGGTCCAAATAGGAGATGAAAGTTTGTATGAAAGCTTTTTGATGGCGAAACGGAGTTCGCGGGCACAGTTAGTGCAAAATATAATCAGTCCTGTATTTTTTTTATCTGAGTACGGCAAAGCGACTACACAAGGTGGTGGTAGGTTTACAAGGTGGTAGGTCCCTCGTATGCCGTCTGGATTGGTACCACCGCTTTGTCTATTTCTGTCGCCAAGCAACAGTGTTGCGTCAGCTCAATGTTTCGGTTTGAAGGATATTGAAGCCAGTGAAATGACTGGTCATTGTGAGACTTAACATCTTATGTCTCGGAGTGACGAGTACAGTTCAGTGCCATGCAGTGCTTTGTAATTCAAATTTCTGTGTGTTGTTGCTTCTGTTTATGGGCAGGCGTGGCGCTTAACATCAGGGGAGCGCTTTGCTTGTCTGCCCAGTAATTTCACTGGCGTCAATGTCCTTCAAACCAAAACACAACAGTGCTAGCACGCTGTTGCTTGGCGGAGAAATAGACGAAGCGGTGGTACCAACCCTCTGGTGGTGGTGCCTCTCGCATACGAGGGACCTACCACCTTGAAATATTATTGTATCATCATCATCATCAGCCACAGGACGTCCACTGCTGAACATAGGCCTCCCCAAAAGATTTCCAGGCCGACCTGTTGGAAGCGGCCTGCATCCAGCGACTTCCTGCGATCTTTATCAGGTCGTTTGTCCACCTTGTAGGTGGACGTCCAACGCTGCGCTTGCCCGTACGTGGCCTCCATTCCAGATTCATTTATTTCATTATTGAGCTTGCTAATCCGCTGGGCTATGTCGGTGACTTTCGTTCTTCTACGGATATTATTATATATTACGGATTATTGCATATTTGCATTTATATGGAGAAATACAGGTGCTTTCCTTCTCCTAGACTTTTTGAAGGGTGGAACAGTGAGGGAAGTTACCCGTCAGGTTTTCATACTGAAACGTGGTCTGAAGTTATTTTCCAATGTGAGCGAATAATGTACAACACTTAATACCACGTATGTGTTTGTATGCAGCCTTTTCTTTCTTTCCAACTAACTTTATCCCACTCGCAGTAGGATCGGCGCATCATGATTTTTAACACATGTTACAGAAAAAAATGGCTTGTAGTTTTTACGACCAGGCGCCTGCCTGTTGTGTACCTCCCTCAGGAGAAACACCAAGACTAGAAAAAAATAATATATTTGATCACACAAACATAATGCTTCGGTGCGGGAATCGAACCGGCGGACTCTCGCTTTACAGCTGCTGCGCCACGGAGGCTTTTGCAACATGTAATATGTGTTATACAGTAATACGATTTAAGTTATTAAGTTATGCTATAGGCAGTTTTGTCTTCAGTATGAATAGGCCGGCTCCATCGAGTTAACGCCATTGTGAATTGTCAGCTTGTTGTTACGTTAAGTACGATGAGTGAAATCTAAAGGCTCAAATCCTCATCCACTTTCCAATCCCCATACCTTGCCTTCAAGGTCGGCAACGTATTCGTATGCGAAAGGCCGTCTGGGTTAGTACCAGTGCTGTGTCTATTTCTGCCGCGAAGCAACGGTGGTAAGGTGGTAACACCACACAGAACTATGAATTACAAAGCACTGCATGACACTGAATTGCGCTCGTCACCCCGAGACATAAGATGTTAAGTCACACCATCCAGTCATTTACTGGCTTCAATGTCCTTCAAACCGAAACACAACAGTGCTTACAGAGAGCTTGGCGGCAGAAACAGAAAAAGCAGTAGTACCAACCCAGTCGGCCTCTCGCATACCTACCTACCTTGTGCTTCTAAACTCAAACGTGTAAATAATGATAGTAAAAATAAACAGCTTTCAAGGGGAAACAACATCATTGTAATCAATCAGTCGCGTGTGTTGCTCCATATGAAGGTCCCCTAAGCAACTATTTTTACTTTCTCCATTCAAATAATCATATTTCAGACAAGATTTAGTGGTATTGTCGTTTTAAACAATAGTTGTCATTATTTTTAACTAAAGCAAAGAGATTAAATAAATAAATAAATAAATACACCCAACAGTCACACACATAGTCCTGACCCCACAGTAAGATACGAGCCTTATGTCGTGGGTATCAGGAACTACGAGAGACTTTCGGTCTCACAACACCCAGACCCCGAAACAAATATTTGTGGATCACACAAACATTTGTCCCGGTGCAGAGATCGAACCCGCGGCCTCTCGCTTCACAGCCGGCTACTCTCCGGCTGCGCCACGGAGGCTGTCTGTCTGATTGTTCTTTTATAATCAAAATAACGTCAACTGATGAAGAAATATTATGCTGCATTATATGGTGCTGCCACACCGATGTTATAAAATGTTTACAAACATTTTCTAACATTAAATCTAACATTTTATAACATTTCTTAACATTTTATAACATTTCTTAACATTTTCTAACATTTCTGAACATTCTTCTTTGACGGCTTCTTTGACGGCGCCGCTCTCAAAAGTACCGCCGCCTGCGGTTATAAAATGTTAAGAAATGTTACAAAATGTTACAAATTGTTAAGAAATATTTACTAAATGATGCTGCCACACCGGTGTTATAAAATGTTATATAACATTTTCTAACACCGGTGTGGCAGCACCAATATATGCACCTAGAGCGGTAAAGGAAGATGATTTAGATAGCGTAAACATGCACTTTTTTATCATCGACTGACAGAAGAATCGATTTTTTAATTATGATCTTATTTTATTCGTCACTAGCTGTCCCTCGCGGTTTCACCTGCATGTGACCGCCCTGCTCCCTTCGGTCATAGCGTGATATATAATCTAATATGCAGATATCAGTTCTATGATTGCTCATTAATATAAAATGAGTTTGTATATATCCAATCAAATGTCGTAAAACATTAATTATGATCTCAATAATAATTGTAAACTAGTTTTGAAAAAAACAGCGCTAGAATTCCTTGTCCATTCTTCTCTAGTGAAAAAGCCTTCCGACCGGGCGGTAAAGATTTGATGGAATCTAAATAATATTTCGTAAAAATTTAAAAATGTTATGAATATTTTTAAGTTTGAAAATTTGAATTTGAATCGGATAAAGATTCAGTATCACTTGCTCCTTTATTCCACCAATAACATTTCTAAATTTAAATTACAGGAACAGGTAAAATTAGCGCTCATGACTTCTGCCTGTAGATACAATCCATTGCACACCTGTACAGTGGCAAACAAAGCACGGCAAATGTACAACATTTTCCACTACCTAGATTTTTTTTTTAATGATAGGTTAATTTAATGTTTCATTTGTTTAAATACTGTGGCATATGCGGTGGTTGCATATAAGTATTGCTAAAACCTTGCATAGTGGCCCACCTTGTGTGGGTCGCATTCCAGGGTCAGCCAGTGTATATCCGGTTCTCCCCAGGGGCTTGCCCCCTGATCCTAACCCTTTTCCCATCCCTTTTCCTTCCCCTCCCCCTTGGCCCTTTGGCAGGCCGGCATAATCTTGCCGACCAACGATGGACACATTGTTTATCATTGGTCGACACTATTCTTGGATTGCGCTACACTTACCATCAGGTGTAGCGCAGTCACTTTGCCGTGCCAGGATAAAAAAAAAAGTAGAGTTGCGATTACTTTTTTTTACAACGCATGTGTAGAATTTCATATAACTATTGGTAACTCAGTTTGCAACCCTTATCTAAATAAATAAACGTTTTCCATATTTTTAATACTCCCCAATAGTTCCCTACAACCTTGATCATAAAATCATTAAAAGATAGCCGAACCATAAAACCAAAGTGTCGGTCATAAACCATTCAAAGTATAGTAGATATTATCTAGTAAGTATGGTGTTATGTCGACAGATTACGGTTTATGGGACCTTCAAAACAAGGCATATACATATTTTTTAATAGAATAAGCCGGCAAACGAGCAAATGATCTCCATATATCGCCCATGTACGCTCACAATATCAGAAGAATCATGGGCGAGTTGCCGACCTTAAAGGAAAGGGATAATTAGGGATTGGGAAGGGGAGGAATTTGGGCCTCCGGATATCTCACTCACCATACGAAACGCAGCAGCAAGCCGCTACTTTACGTCGGTTTTCTGTGAGGCAGTGGTAACAACCAGGTCGAGTTGGCCCATTCATTCTGTTGACAAAACTGCTTACGCTACCACTCAACACGCCAAGTACAGCGACTTCTATTAAAAATATTAGGTGTCATGTTGGCCTGAGTAATAAAAAGTTATTTTGGTAGCCAGCAAGAAAGCAAAACGGCAAAAACTTCAAATGTCTCGTTTTTTGTTTCCTATCCCAAAAAGTAGAGTAGTTTCCTATGTTGACTGCTATACATTATTTTATATGCAACAGAAAGTAATACGAAAAAGAAACCCTTTTGTTAAAAAACAATCAAAATTAATTCAAAAATGAGCCCGCAATTATGATTTTAAATATTGGTATGAGCAAAGGTGGGCGCGTAGTGGGGACATCTCACTATCTCGCTCGCACGCGTGCATCCTAATGGCGATTTGCCACGGTGATGTCAATGTTGGCGTCGGCTGTTATCTGAAAAATCCCCCTTCCATCAGATTTGATAGACTTCTAATTTATTTTTTTGTAGATGTATTAATGAAATTCTTTCTGCAATAGGCTTTGGGTAACTTATTGATTAAAATTAAAAAAACAAGTCATCTACTCTATTCTGATCACCCGTCTTCACAGATCAGTCATCGGTGAAAACTATCAAAATATTCAGTTTATCTATTTTAAAGTGTTGAACAAAGACACCACTCCACATGTCTCCCAGACCGTTCATCCGAAGTGTATAGTTTTTTCTGCCATATTTAATGAACCCTCTCATGAGGTGTGAATGAGGTGTTTCACCACTATACCATCTCGTGTTAACAGATAAAGACAGGAATTTCATAAGACACCTAATATTTTATTGTTTAATATTTTCTAGTAAGATTTTGCTTACGTGACACTACAAACTCGTGGTATTTTACATTTATCAGAGCTGAAAAAAAACACTTCATAATCAAATGAGTTTGCCATTTTGCCAAAAATCATCCCATGCCCTCATCAGATCTCAACCACTTTATTGAGATCACCATCGGAGTAAACCCTGTGGAAAATAACTATTAATATGGATCCAAATTTGATGGAGTTATATGTAAACATAAATATAATTCGACAGTCTCTGTGGCGCTCTGGGTGAGTAGCCGATTATGTAACTTGAAGCCGTGGGTTCGATCCCTGCACCGAGACAAATATTTGTCTGTTCCACAAATATTTGTTTCGGGTCTATAATAGAGTCACTCGTAGTTCGTGATACCCACAAGATAACCGTATCATACTATGGGGTCAGGACTATTAATGTTGGGTGTTATTTATTAGTAAAAAAATGCTGATGATTGAAGAAGCTCCTCTGTTTTTAATTCGGTTAAAATATCCATTATTGATGACTTCTAAAATTCAATAATAGTGGATACGTCAATCAGCGTTACTACTTGCATAATACGCCATTCGTTATTTCTGTAAATTGCGTTCAAAGGCTAGAAATATACAAAAATAAAACCATTAAAATCCACGAAAACGTCAATAATATACATTCGGTGAGAAAAACGTCAGTAACCACGTTTTAATAGCTGTTAATGATCTCAAGTGACATCTTTAGAACCGGAAGCAAAGAATATTTCATGAGTAAAAAAATCGTGGTATTTAAGTATTAATCTGTCTTTAAAATAAGTTTACTTTAGAGAACATTAATAATACAGTGCTAAGAATTAAACATATATTTTTTTATTTAATTGAATGACGAGACGAGCAAGTTGCTTGCCTGATAGTAAGCGCCACGCCACACAGAACTTTAAGTTATAAAGTTCTGCATAGCACTGAACTGCGCTCGTCACCCCGAGACATAAGATGTTAAGTTTCACAATGCCTAGTGATATCACTGGCTTCAATGTCCTTCAAACCGAAACACAACAGTATTTACACACTGTTGCTTGGCGGCAGAAATAACATGACTGCATAGCGACCATAGTAATGTAATAGTAATGTATTTAATTTTGTACTGGAAAGTCAAAAAATACTTAAGCGCCAATACGTGAACTTTACGGTGGAGCATTTTAAAGTGTTTTATGATAATAATTCGTAATAATTAATTTAGGAAAAAAATTGGTTCAACAAAATATAAGTTTACTGTAAGTAGTTCCAGTACGAATTACAAATACGCAATAGTTTTCAAGTTGATATAAGTTACATTTGACGCACATTCAAACTATTTCCACTTTAAAAGGAACGAACCGGTCGAAAAACCACTTTCGTATTCGATTATTATGATATAAAATTAATCCTATCGATTTTAATTTATCATAGTTCCCACTAGTGGTTACTACTACTCGATGTATGGAGAGTAAACGAAAACTGTCATCGTTTTAGAAAACTAGCAAAACTTGTACTACACCCAGGTGTAGTCAGTTGATACGATAAAAAATAGCTAAATGAATTCGGTAGCGTCGCGACGGCGCCGACTAAAAGCGCGTGGAAGAGTAAATGCCGATTATATGGATTTATGACCGCCATGGGATAGGGTGAATGTCATTTGAAAGTCACTAATGGGAGCACGAGTGTGTCAACATGTGAAAAAAGGTTAGGTCCAGCTGTCGGGTCATCTCTCTGGAGACAGCCAGTTAGAGGTAATCAATATATATTATGAAACAAAGTAGCTATCTGCAGCTGTTTCTTTTTCTTCCAACCGTCCTTATCCTACACATAACTGCCGGTACGAACAATCCGCACATCATATTCTTTGGGAGTGTAGTCTCTGGCAATATGAGCGCAACATTAGGTTAGACAGTATGCAAATAACATCTGGAGTTGATCTGCTGGTGGAAGGATACTTGTATCCGACCGGATAGCGACCACCGTACACCGATGCTAAAACCTGCCATAGTGGCCCACCTTGTGTGGGTCGCATTCCAGGGTCAGCCAGTATATATCCGGTTCTCCCCAGGGGGCTTGCTCCCTGATCCTAACCCTTTTCCCATCCCTTTTCCTTCCCCTCCCCCTTGGCCCTTTGGCAGGCCGGCATGATCTTGCCGACCTACACATTGTTTATCGTTAGTCGACACTATTCTTGGATTGCGCTTCACTTACCATCAGGTGTAGCGTAGTCACTTTGCCGAGTCAAGATAAAAAAAGAAAGAGTTGTATACAGGGTTACTTTTAAAACACCAACAACCTCGCAGGACTAGATAGATAACCCATCCGCCAACCAACCCGTCGCCCATGAACACTACAATACCAGAAGAATATAGGCGCGTTGCCAACCTTAAAGGGAAGGGATAATTAAGGGATTGGGAAGGAGAGGGGGATTTGGGCATCCGGATATCACACTCACCGTACGAAACGCAGCAGCAAGCGCTACTTTACGTCGGTTTTCTGTGAGACAGTGGCAACAATCCGATGGAGGTGACGCATTCATGCTATAGATAGATCTTTTCAACGTGGCTCTATCAATGTTAGCGTGGCTCTACCACTTCTAATCATGAACCACCTATGAAGGCGGTTGAGATCACTAACCGTCAGGGGACCCACTTGCGAATTAGCCTATGCTATAAAAAACAGTGAATTTTGAAGCCTTGATATTACTTAAATAAGGATGTATCTTTGAGGTATAGTATATTTTGATGTGCATAAATAAAATTGTTTGGCATTAAAATTCGATTTCTCAATTCAAAATTGGGATACTACGGCACGACAAATAAAAGCAAATAAGTTGACGACTGCCTTTCAGTACGGTCACAAAACGTATAATAAAACTAATAGATACTTGTCTTTAGTTTTGAAGTTTAACTGACCATCAATCTTGGTGATATATATTTTTTTATTTAATTGAATGACGAGACGAGCAAGTCGCGATAATCAAAATCCACACAGAACTTTGAATTATAGAGCACTGCATGATACTGCACTGCGCTTGTCACACCGAGATATAAGATGTTAAGTCTCATAATGCCCAGTAATCTCACTGGCTTCAATGTCCTTCAAACCGAAACACAACAGTGCTTACTCACTGTTGCTTGGTGGCAGAAATAATGTGTACAGTAGTAATGTGTGCAGAAATAATGTGTTCTGTTGTCTGTATCTGTAACAATAAATAAATAAATAATGAAATCAGTTGACGGCTGCCTATCAGTACGGTTACAAAACGTATAATAAAACTAATAGATACTTGTCTTTAGTTTTGAAGTTTAACTGACCATCAATCTTGATGATATATGGCGTGACCACCAAATCATTTTACCACGCCTACTAATTTAGGGTATTGTGCAATGTCCCTTATTATGATCAATTTTTTTTGTATTGAATTCATACATACGCACTCACGCCTATAATCACCGAAGGGTAAGCAGAGGTATAACGTCTCATGGACGGAAATAAGCTCAGTGAAATCCGGGTATAATGGATAGAACTCTGACTACCCTTAGGGATTACAGGCGTGAATACTTATATAAACAACTAAGATGCTAGAAGGATCATGGTTGCGCAGCCGACATTTAGTATAAGGAATGGGAATAGAGAACAGGAATGAGGTATTTGGGCCTCCGGAAAGCGAACTCATAGTGCAAACTACAACAGCAAGCCACTATTTTCTGTGAGACAGTGATACTAATTTGGTAAGGCCAGCCGATTTTTTCCGTAGACATAAATTCTACAGCGTAACGCGACCTACAAATATTAGGTTGGGTAATGTAATACAATAGCTTGTCTTACCTAAAATTATGAGATGTAACAAGATATATGGTAGAGTGGTAGAGCCACGCTGTAGATATATAAATAGTTTTGTCTAACTATTTATTTATTTTGGTGTTGTAGGAGTCTATGGGTAGTGATGATTCCTTATCATCAGGTGACGCACTTGCTCAGTTGCCACCTATTCCATAAAATTAAACCATGAATAGACCGGATCGAACGGGTTGTTAGCACTGTTTTACAAACATCGATATAAAGTAGCAGTTTTCTATGTTGTTTCGTACAATGGGTCTGATTATCTGGAGGCACAAATTCTTTAATTATCGCTTTTCTTGATGATCAGTGACGCGTTCATAAGTCTTCTGGTATTTTGGATGTTCACGAGCGATGCTGGTCACTTACAAGCAGGTGACCCACTACCTCGTTTGCCGGCATGTGCTTTAGGAAAGTTAGGTACTCCATTTTTAAAAAGTGATATTTAAAAATAAGCATGGGGCAGAAATAAGTTCGAACCACGCGTACACAAGTTGCGTCACTGTCTATGTTTTCTAGGATATTGGCATGAGCTTATATCAAAACTTTATAACGTTGAAACGTTGAAACTCAAAGGCAGTAGTCAAATAAGACCAACAAGGACATGACCGTGTGGCCTAATGGATAAGGCGTCGGACTTCGGATCCGAAGATTGCAGGTTCGAGTCCTGTCACGGTCGGTCAGGCAATAGAGCAACTTTTGCTTTTCGGCTAATTATATTTTAAACTCGTAAAAAATCACCTAATTAAGAACGTTCTCCTTTTTTTGAAGTCGGTTAAAAATAGCTTTCTGATCGCGAGTCCGCCTGCAGTTAATAAAAACTACTCTTATGGGTTGAAATTTAAAAAAATAGAAATATGTGTTTATGTTTGTGATTAAGCAGCGTTAATAACAAAGTATGTGTTAATTTTACAAAAAATATACATCCTATACGAAATTAGAAACCCCTTTCCACCCCTCTAGGCATAGATTATAAAAAATCTATTTCATTACAGCTCTATCTATCTACCTATTATGTTAAAATTTCAGCTTTTCAGCCTTGCTTTTGATGAATCAGTCAATAAGGGCATGTACTTTTATACTTAAAGATATTGGTTGCATTTGCAACATATATGCCTACCCCTTGGAGGATATTGGGAATATATCCATCCATCCAAGGTCAATAACATTTTTAATTTCATAGAGCACATAAAACATGTTGCAGACAACGAAAGAATAAAAAAAAAAACAAGCATACCCCAAAATGGCGCCAAGAAAAAAAATCTCAAGTCGTTAAATCATTGTCATTCGAGACGTCATTTGTCGCGTCTGAGAAATCAAACAAGTCATTTTTTACCGAGGGGTGTTTTTGCCACCCTACGGAGAGGCGGTAGAACGCAGATGGCGGCTAAATGGATACCTTACACCGTTTAATTAACGCAATTTGTTTTATTTTTGTTTTTAAAATATCCATCGTGCGGTAGGTTTCGTAAAATTTATTTATTTAAGTTAGAAACTTTGTCATCTTCTTTAGAAATGTTTAGTTTGTCCTGATAAACTAGGTACTACACTAGTAGGTTGTCAAAGTTGTCCTACCGTGACACCTGGTAGGGCCTGGGATCAATCTCTCGACCGAGCAATCAAAAGTTGTCGAAATTTTTCAATTTTAAAAATACACCGCACATTATTTGTAATTTAATTTATTTTTAAATGAATATGTCGTTTGTATGGAACAATAAAAAGGTTTTTCATTTTTCCACCAAACTGCGATTGTCATCCGTTCCCGATTTTCTGGGAGTTTTTGAGTGTGGACTCTTTCAATTTCCCCGAAAAATAAATAAAAAAAAAACGAATTGCTACCAATGTTTTACATCATTTATAAAGCAATGCTTAATTAATAATAATAAAATAATACTCAGGACACAATACAGTGAAAATTGTTTCTATGACTTGCTATAAAAGCGTAAGCGAGTAAATCCGGAAGAGTTAGCCAGTGTACGGTGTCGGGTTCAAATCCGGCGTCCATTGTGTAGGCGGCTCTGATAGGCGTACGCCGCGGACGGCCTATTTACAACTGGTACTATCTGCAACAAAAATACGGTAGGCAGCGGCTTTACTGTGCCGATGCCCATGAGTGGCAGTGATCGTATACCGTCAGGCTGGCCACTTGATCGTTTGCCTTAACAGGCAATAAAAAATATATAGATTATTATTTTTAATAATAATGAATTTATTCCACAAGTTACGGCTCGCCGCCGCGCCTTGTAAATGGATCTTAACGATGATGATAGCATTTTATTAATAAGACATGGCCTTCCTCAACGATTTTTTTGTTATTGTCCCGATTGTTTCCATATCCTCCTAGTCCGTGAATCCCTTCATTTAAGGCCCTCCTTTATGCCCTCCCTTTTCCCATGCTTGTTGGTGTGCCTTTTCCTGCCAGCCTTTAACGCGGCGGTTAGTCCAAAGTTCCCTTAATTCTAACTTAGTCTTATTAATGACAAATGTTCTGTACTTGACCTGTCATAAGCGCTTTCTTAGCCTACATGATTAATAAAGATTTGATTTTGATTATTAAAGTTTATTTAGTCATGAAACATGTTTATGAAACATCCAATTGTGTGCAATTGAACTTAGTAACATAATTAAGGGTTTCTTACGTTTACGCGAATGTTACTCATTGAAATAAAACTAATTTAAACGAATTTTATCGCAGTTTTTTATGTTAATTTTAAACCAAACATTAAATTATATTAATAATTGTAAACTGAAGGTAGACACTGTAACATTAACTTTTCTGGACAACCTACACCTCAGTCCACCCCGTGACCACGAAGGCTGAAAAGCTTTCGAAACGTCGCGTCGGGAACATAATTAAAATAAAAAACCGCGATAAAATTCGTTTAAATTAGTTTTATTTCAATAATTAAGGGGTCAAATAATTAAGGATTAAACAAGTGTCGTAATTTTTCTGTAACAAAAACTCCCAGTCCTACTGATTTAATTTCCCAACCGTACCAATAGGAAGGGTTTAGCGGTTACCGAAGCAATATCAAATGATTTATAAAAGACCTCCACACATTTGAATGGGAATGTTCCCGCTGGATTACGTTCGCCGTTTCCAAAACGTCCCTAACTTTTAGATAAAAACCATCCCTTTCACCATACAAAGAAATCACTCCCTCACTTTATTACGTTTGTCAATAATATATTATAGCGGTGGGTTAGTAGTCCATTGATGTAGCATGCAAAATGATGTACTGGATATAAATAAGGTTTTCGTTGTGGTAGAGCCACGCTGTAGACAGTTTTGTGTACAGCGTGAAGAAACATTTATATAGGCATGACTCTGGTGAGCACCGATAAACTTACTGTTTTTCAGTGGTCGCTGGTCCTTTTGGACTCCACTGCGCGTACCATCAGGTGTAGTGTAGTCAGTTTGCCGTGCTCAGATAAAACAAAAATTTCCCTTAAGACTGTGAAAAGACTACTGTTTTGTCTCTTCCATAGTCGGATCTGATAGCCTGCTCAGACTATCAGAAGGAACTCGTGTCCTACATTAGTTTAAATATGCAATAAACATCCGATCCGACACCAGAATTAGGCGCCCGAGTCGTAAGTGTCTGTCTGAAACCGCGCTCTGCATATAAGATCTAAGTTACGGTTGTCTGGAAGAGATTGCTTCTAGCAATAAGACCGCCTATTGTCTTCCATAAGTTTAGCAATAGCTTTTTAGTTTTAGTTACTTGCATTGTACATGGTTTTAGATAGTTTTTACAGTAAAGAGTTTTGTATTGAATTGTATCACTTAAACTAGATTTTTATGGCATGACTACAACCTGATAATCGTATAAAGCAGTCGGACTCAAAATAATATATTAAAACAGTTCCATACCATCCTAATTCCAATATTACAAGTGGTTTTAAGTCAGATTATTAAAAACCAAAAACAATTCGACCGTGACAGGACTCGAACCTGCAATCTGGATCCGAAGTCCGACGACTTATCCATTAGGCCACACGGTCTTGTTAGCTATTAGGCCAGTGAGAAGTTCAGGCGGAGTTAGAAAATAGGTCAAATAAATCTAGAATTCTATGCCAGAAACTTTATTAAAATTTTGGCAGTAACTTTGTTAAGGACTTAGAGATGGTCTCTGATAATTTTTGTACCTGACTAGATACCGACCACCATATGCATTGTGGAAAACTATAGGAACTCGTTCAGGAAAGTCACATTGTAGAACCGACCAGTGTATACCCAGTAACTTCAGGCCGGCATAATTCAGCCGAATAGCAAGGAACGCAATGTTGATGATCAACATTATAACATCGGGTCCATTATAGTCACCTTGACGATAAAAAAGCTATTGATTAAATTAATACAAACACAGTATGCTATACAAGGTGATAGGGTCCTCGTATGCGAGAGACCGTCTGGGTTGGTACCACTGCTTTGTCTCTTTCTACGCCTAAGCAACAGTGTGTAAGCACTCTTGTGTTTCGGTTTGAAGGACATTGAAGCAAGTGGAATTACTGGGCATTATGAGACGTAACATCTTATGTCTCGGGGTGACGAGCGCAGTTCAATGCCATGCAGTGTTTTGTAATTCAAAGTTCTGTGTGGTATTGCTTCTATTTATGGGCAGGCGTGCCGCTAACCATCAGGCGAGCGCCTTGCCCGTCTCGTCATTGAATCAAATAAAAAAGAACAGTACTGCACATAAGCCCCTTCATTTCTTACACTTATCCCTTTTTTTTTAATAAATACACCCAACAGTCACACACATAGTCCTGACCACACACTAGGTTATCATGTATCGTTCGATAAAACTTCAGACCGAGGCAGCCTCGCGTGGCATCCGTCACACGGCAAGCGTCTGAGGCGGCCTCATCAGGTAGATAACTCAATACGCAGCAAATCGTTTTTATTTAACACAAAAAACGGAAATAGCGGCCCGAAATCGGGAGCACTATGAGATTTCATAGTGAGGTTTGTGATCACGGGTATATCTAAACACATAAGCATACAACACGCATGTAAATATCATTTGTAGGGTCATTCCGTCTCGCTGAGTACCCTCAATGGCCTGTGTAAATGGGTTAAGAACCCTTTGATTAGGTCTCGAGTGCTCCTTTAGTGCGTTAGACCTTTGAATAATGTACATAAAGGGTCTCTGTATTAATGTGTATAATATAGGGCAATAGGAATAGCCATCAAAGGAATTGTCTTTATTGTAATCTGTATGAAATAAATTAAGTCGAAATTTTGCATAATATTGTTGATGCAAGTATTATTTTTTATCCAAGCACGTCAAAGTGACTGCTGACACCCGATGGTAAGCGTAGTGCAGTCCAAAAAACCAACGACCACTGACAAACAATGAGTTTATTGATAGTCACCACCTGTATAAATTCTACACGCCCCGAAGAGGAAAGAAGCAAATCAAGCCGAAGGCTTCGTTGTACGCAGTCGCAAAGACACGTGATATCACACTTGTAATCTATTTCATTCTCTCGCAGGCTAAATCCTATTTATGAATATGTTTGTTTTTTTTTTTTTTTTTTTTTTTTATCCTGGCTCGGCAAAATGACTACGCCACACCTGATGGTAAATGTAGCGCAATCCAAGAATAGTGTCGACCAACGATAAACAGTGTGTCTATCGTTGGTCGGCACGATCATGCCGGCCTGCAAAAGGTCAAAGGGGATGGGAAGGAAAAAGGGATGGGAAAAGGGTTAGGATCAAGGGGCAAGCCCCCTGGGGAGAACCGGATATACACTGGCTGACCCTGGAACGCGACCCACACAAGGTGGGCCACTATGGCAGGTTTTAGCACCAATGTACGGTGGTCGCTATCCGGTCGGATACAAGTATCCTCCCACCAGCATGTTTTTGTCGTGACGCATTTTCGTTACATCGAGTTTCAAATAACAACGATTCTAAAGAAGTTTCACTTCAAAAAATTAATATAAGGTAAATTATAACTTAGTTATAATGGTCTAAGATCCCGGGGAACATTGACCTTCACCCATCTGTTTACCGGATGAAAATAATATTTTAGGGTATAAAATGTGTTGCTGAACACATTCCACATTCCAATAGGGTTGCCTAAAAAAATATGGTCAAGGATAGGTTTTACGAATTTAAAAAAAAAATAAAAAAAATATTATTTCACTGACTTGCTCACCAAATAAATGAACCTTCAATAAAAACCTACAATGTATACTACCTGCAAAAGCTAGGAGCTAGATGAGCGCAATGACCAATTTTTAGTTACCTGTTTGCACACGGCAACCAAGTAGTAGTGGCCAGAAAAATGTAGGCAACCTATTTTTTGCAGGTAGTATACATTGTACACTTTTCATTGAAGGTTAATTTTTTTTGGTAAGCAAGTCAGGGAAATTATAAAAAAATAATATTTTTTTTAAATGTTAATTAATCATATCCTTGACCATATTTTTTTAGGCAACCCTATTGGTATGTGTTCAGCCACACATTTTATAGCCTAAAATATTAGTTTCATCCGGTAAACAGATGGGTGAAGGTCAATGTTCCCCGGGATCTTGTACTATAACGTAGGTAACCGTACGTATGTTACATTTATCGACGCCTGTCATCCAACAAGTCAAATCAATCCAAATGTAAACGTAAATAATGATGAGTAACATTAGAATATATTCCCAACGCATCTGGCGTACGACTCAAAGCGTTCCTTATTAGAGAGCGGTCTGTCTGTCTGTCTGGAGTGTTGTATTAATATCGTATTCAATAACACATTGTACGGACATGTTACAGTATAGCAATCGTTGTTAACTGTAAATTATTCTCATCGAATTACCTCATTAGGAATTTTAGTTATTGATTTTTTGATCGCGTTCAAGGATCAACCAGTATACAGGGTTAATTTTAAAACACCAGCAACCTCGCAGGACCAGATAGCTGACCCCATACGGAACAACTTTTGTTCTACGAGTTTGGATATAACTCAATTATAATTAAAAAAAAATCATTTTACAAGTTTTTGTTGTGTCGTGTTTTTCTTCGTAGAGTGCGGCCCGGAGCGGCGTGCGCGCGCGACATCAAACGCGCCGCTCAGCTGCTCGAGCGTTGATCTTCAAAGGAGCTAGCCCGGTTCCCCACGCTTCGCGTATTTGTTTACGTAATCTGCGATGCGCGTTGTAACGTTCAAGACGGAAATTAAATGAATACTTATTTTTGTATGAAAATAAAATCTAACAAATTATCAAAAGTCGTAGAACAAAAGTAGTAGCTTATAACCTTAGGAATCTACCCCTGCGAGGTTGCTGGTGTTTTAAAAATAACCCTGTATATCCAATTCTCTCGAGTGGCTTGCGACAAGTCTCGATAGTTGGTTAGGACGGATATAGGGGGGCTTCCTTGTATCCATGTACCTGCATCGGTCATGCGCCTTTCCAGTCGCAGGCTCGTCAATTTGCTTCTCCCCTCTTTGGAGTGTGAAGAAGCATTTAAACCGGCCGGCATGATTCTGCTGACCATTAACTCATTATTGGTCGGTAGCTGGTTTTGGACTGCTTTGCGCTTACCATCAGGTGCATTGCAGTCACTTTGCCGTGCTCGGATAAATAAATATCTAAACGCTTGTACGTTTATTGCAACCTTGTATCATTTAATTCTTCTCCTTTAATCGAATGACGAGACGAGCAATCGTTTGCCTGATGGTAAGCGTCTGCCCATAAACAGAAGCAACACCACACAAAACTTTACAAATTACAAAACACTACACTGAATTGCGCTCGTCACCCCGACACATAAGAAGTCTCATAATGCCCAGTAATTTCACTGCCTTCAATGTCCTTCGAACCGAAACACAACAGTGGCGGCAGAAATAGAAAAGGTGGTGGTACCAGACGGCCTTCAATTTAAATCTTATCCTACAGTACCATCTTATACGCTTCGCATCTAGTCATGTTCTGTAATACGCCACGTTATTTCAACCCACTACCGTTCACTGACAGCGAGAGTGCATGCTAGTCGCAACTCCACATGACATGTTAATTAATATCACATAATGCATGAGTTATGGCAGTCTTTAAGTCAGAATAAAGATATTTAGTCAGTGTCGCCCGCAACAAATACTAAAATGGTCGTGTAACTAGTGGTAGGATATTCATATCCGCCCGAATAGCTACCACCGTACACATGGTGTTAAAACCTGCTATAGTGATCCACAAATCTTGTATGGATCGCGTTCCAGGATCAGCCAGTGTATATCCGGTTTTCAGGCCCTTCGGAACAAAATTCGGACCACTATATAGTTCAAAACTATGATGATCAACAAATATTGAGCATTTTTTTTACTAGACCTGTCTTATACACACCCCACTGCTGGGCTTGGGCCTCCACTACTGAATAAGAAGGGTTAGGCCTTAGTTCACCACGGTGGTCTAGTCCGGGTTGGCGGACATACTTTCTAAATTCTTATGGAGAACTCCTTTGGTATACGTTTCTTCACGATATTTCCTTCACTGTTATAACAAGCGATAATTAACAATAAATACACACGTAACGTAGATACGTCAAATGAGCTCTTGGTTATTTGACTTTGACTTTCGTCTCGTAAGTCCGTACCACCCCAATGAGTTATCGCTGCTTCTGAGCGTCTTACAACCAAAAAAAATATTACCCCATGGTCTAAGGGTCCGAATTTTCGCCAGCACAAAGGACGAACCGCGGCATATGCAGTGAGACATAATAATGTATATTTAAAGATAATAGAAAAAGATACTTCATTATTTGACTACTGGAACAGGTAGAAAAATAACAAAGACCCTAATATAGCATTTGTCAAACTGACCACCTGTCATGACACAAAAACTTATTAGTTCACAAAAGAAAAATATAAAGTGCATCCATAAACTACCGTAATATTAACTTTGGCTTTATTTCGTATTGGTGGTCATATTTTTGGTTATTTTACAGCAGCTATAATGCAACGTTTGTCAGAACTTTAATCTCTAATAAGTAGTAGAGTTTTTTTACCCTTGGAATGAACTAGAGTTCACTGCTAATGGGATACTGGCGACCCCTGCAGTATATCAACCCAGGGCCAAAGGGGAAGGGAAGGATTAAGGGATAGGAAAGGTATAGGAAGAGGGAGCAACCCCCTCGGGAGAACCGGATATACACTGGCTGATCCTGGAACGACGACCTACACAAGGTGGGTCACTATGGCAGGTTTAACACCATGTGTACGGTGGTCGCTATCCGGGTGGATATGAATATCCTACCACCAGCAAAAAATTGCATAGAGTAACTAGGTTACAACCAGCAGTAGTAGCGTTTTGTTCTTAAAAAATTACCGTCACACTCAGAAACGTCAATGAACTTAATTAAAGACTACAACTACTTAGAATTTGATTATTTCCATCAGGGTCAATTAATATATAAGGTTCTATTACTGGAGTACTTTAGGTTCCGTTACTAAGTACAGAAAATGTTTTATGCTCTGTTTCTAAGTAACAATCTAGCAAATCTTAATGAACGACTCTGTCAATTAGTTTTTCAGGAATTTGTGTCCCAAAATATAGCAACGATGTTTAATTTGGTAATAGTATATTGTACCAAAGTATCTGTTAGATCAGATTTAGTGTTGCCCAAATTCAGTCTTGGTCTTGCAGTCTTGGTCTTGTTCTTGCGTTTTTGCAAGACCAAGACCAAGAACAAGACCGCGTATTTTTAGCAAGACCAAGACCAAGACTGACCGTGCAAGACTTGAGCAAGAACAAGACATAGCCTGCAAGACTCTTGCGTCTTGCAGCTAGGACTTAGCGCTATTTCACTGAGTAGTTAGGTGTAACAGTTCGGTGTATAGGTAGGTACGCTTAGAAATTCTATGAGACGCAAAAAACTGTATCAAAGAATAGGTATGAAAAACTGGACCTATCTATTAAAATCAAACTGAGTGCATGCATAGTTATGTTTTAACCATCGGCACTTTGATAATGCGGCTTCAAAGGTTTTGTACTTACTTCTCAAAGAAATTTGCCGCTTTTCGGAAGTACATGGTTACGATACACGCGCCGGCGGCTTCTTTTGAAATCTAAAACAATCGTTGCCGCCACGCCGAAATCATAACATTTGACACTATTTGATTGCCGCCATAGGGCGTAGGCGTAGGTATACTCGTGCAAAATAATTTCGAATTTTAAGAGTACCTACAGGTGTTCCAAAGAATAAATAAGTTTCAGAGTGCTTAGAATGAAAATGAATACATTATACTGATCACGCAAGTAGTATTATGATTGGGATAAAATGGTAAGGATAGGTAGTAGATGTCAAATTAATTCATTCTAGTAAGTATATATTATAATATTGATTACTTATATGGTTTTAAACTAATTACTTAGGTACTATTATTGTACATTTAGTCATTATATTTCTTAAGTTTTTACAAGAAAAAATAGCAAAAAAGTGTTCAAATATCACCCCGCACCCGTTTAATAAATATTGTAGCCACTTTTAAATATACTTGAAACGTGTAAAAAAATTCTACAAAACTAATAAAATAATATAAAAAGCGTAGGTACTTACCTACTAATAAAATAAAAAGCCTGCGATAAGAGTTTTGTATTACTTACCAGCCCGAATATCTCTGAGAGAGATGATGAGAGTAAGTATTTACTAGCTGTGCCCGCGACTTCGTCCACGAGGAATAGTAACTTTGGAGGTATAGTGACGTTCAGGACTTATTTATTTATTTTAAAACTTCTGTCATCAAACATACAAACGAACTCTTCAGCTTTATAATATTAGTATAGATGTACGCCAAAACATTCACTTATATGTAAAGAATAGTGATTTTCACTAATTCTTTATATATATTTTATTCACGCGTCGCGTCTGTACAAGTAGGTAATATTTAGTGTGTGTTTGTACGCCGCACGCGGCATTATTTGATTTGCGGCGGCATCCTTTTCATAGAGCCGGCACGTGGCGAGGCGGCGCGGTAGAAAGCAAGGAAACGTACTATAAATAAAGGAATTATTTTAATTCCAGTCATTTCCAATTGAGCTGTGCTTCGAGTCTAACTTAATAATTGTTTTTACTAATTCTTGTTGTTTTCTAAAAACGTATCACGTGTACAATTTAATATGAGTGACGAAGATTCAAATTATTCGAGTCCGAGTAACGAGAGTTTGAGTCACAGATCTAAAAGACCCAAAAGCAAATTTGAAGAGTTTTTCGAAATAATTCATGCATCCCAAACTGCCTTCTGTAAATTGTGCCAACATAAAAAGATTGAAATAAAAATGAAAAACAGAAACACTTCAGGCTTAAGGAAACATCTAATATCTTTCCACAAAAAGGAATCAGAAATATTTCTTCCTGTTAAACCAAAATTAAGTGGAGATATCACAAGCTTTTTAGTAACCGCTGGAAGAAGTGGACAGGTAAGAATATTTTTTTAACTCTGCATAGCTATTCATGCGATACTTTCAAAAACGCCATTAACTTACGTAAGTATTTTTGAGTTAGTGGTGTTTTCATCTAGGGGTGCGACATATTAAGTATGTAATTATCGTCTTAAATATTTTTTATAAACACCCATATTTTCATTTAATCGGCCAGTAACAACTAAGTACTTTATTTTGGTAAATTACAGTACAGTGCAACCTTAATATAACAAATATCAATTTAACGATTTTCTCGATTTAACAACAACATACCTCCTCCTCTTATATGCTCAAACCTTGTATGTTTTAAATAATAACACAAGATTTATTGTTTTGTTTCAGTCGGAAAACAGCAGTGACAACATCACGACAGCTACAGTTGATTGGGTGGTGAAAAAATATCTTCCCTTCTCATTTTTCGATGACGAAGCTACACAAGTATATTTTCGACGTATTTGCCCTAATATGGTGTTTCCTAAAAGGTCTACACTTAGAAGGAAAGTCAAAGAGCGATTTGAAGAGCTCCAATTGAATCTCAAGGAACGACTTCAACAATTATCATCTAAAATGTCTTTTACCATTGATGGGTGGACGTCAATTGCTGGTAGGAGTTACTACGGGGTTACTATTCATTATATAGACAACGAATGGAAGTATCAATCTGTAGTTCTTGATTTTATACCATCACGCGGTCGACATACTGGGGAAGATATTGCAACGATTTTCCATGAATGTTTATTGGAATATGGCATAATTGATAAAATACAAGGTATCACGGTCGACAACGCAACTGCAAATACCAAATTTATATTGTATGAACTGGGCAAACAGCTGCCGCCACACTTTGATTCAGACAATCAACATTTCCGGTGCTTTGCTCACATTTTAAACCTTGGTGTACAAGATTTATTAAAGACCTTAGCATTACACTGTGAGTCTGACACTAACGCGCAAGATCAGCAGTACGAAGACTATGCAGACGAAACTGAGGATGAGGAAGATGAAGAATCTGCACCAAATATTGCTGACTCGCGTACATCTGTAACAAAGTTACGCAGTGTTTCCAGTAAAATAAAAAGAAGTGAGATAGTGAAGAAGAAGTTTCAGTCTGCTTGTGAAGCAGCTGGCGTGCCATCAAATCTAAATGCCATTCTTGACTGTCCAACGAGATGGAATTCCACACATGATATGATTGGATTTGGTTTAAAAGTGAGAGCGGGCATTGACATATTGTGCAGTTCTGTCACCGAATTAAATGATTTTCAAATCACAGCTAATGAATGGCAGGTACTCGAAAAATTACATAAATTTCTAATAAACTTTAAACTTTTAAGTACAAAACTTGGTGGAGACAAATATGTTACATTACCGCTAGTCATTGTATCATTCAATCTTTTGCTAGATAAAATTGAATCTATGGTAAAACAGTTAGATGAGAAACCTAATCGATCTGAAGTGGATGAAAGGCTCATTCTAGCTTTCCAAGCAGCTCGAGACAAAATGCTTAAACATTACAAAAAGAGCAACTGGATTTATTGTACTTCTTTAATTTTAGACCCAAGGCATAAGGCTCAGACTTTTGACCTGACAATGTGGGGGAAGCAACTTAAAACAGAAAGTCTGCGCAAGTTCAATGAACTTTATGAAGAATATAAAAATCTACACTCACTGAACAAATCTCTGGAATTACCAGAAAAAGAAAATAAAGTATGTGATGAAGATGAAGACGTAATAGACTTTGATAAACTCTATGAATGTCCCTCGACGTCATCTGGATCTTGTCTTCAAGGCTTAGTGATAGACGAGTTGGAGGAGTACCTGAGAAAACCAAGAACTGCCAGCTCGGAAGACATTTTAGATTGGTGGAGGACGCATGAGACAGAGTATCCGATTTTATCGAAAATGGCCCGTGATTTTCTCTCAATACCTGCAACTTCAGTACCTGCTGAGAGGTTATTTTCTAAAGCATCATTAGTAATTAGAAAACATAGAAATAGGTTAAATGATGAGTCAGCCAGATGGTTACTTTGTATTAATTGTTGGTCAAAAAAATTGATATAAAGTATCATAACCTAATGATAAAGCTGTTGATTAGTGTTGTATTTTATTTTTTGTTCAAATAAATGATAAATCGTAAAACTCTTTTATTAAATTTCTTATAAGTTGAGGGTTCAATCTCTTTTTAGACAGATAAGTATTGTTCTTTAAAATACAGTCAAGTTATTGTAATTAATTTGTTTTTTTACATGTTTTAGCAAATGTAAGCTTATAAATCATAAATGTTTATTAAGAAACAGTTACTTCCATGGAAAACGACATATAGGTCAGTT
This sequence comes from Amorpha juglandis, assembly GCA_949126905.1. Lineage (NCBI taxonomy): Eukaryota > Metazoa > Arthropoda > Insecta > Lepidoptera > Sphingidae > Amorpha > Amorpha juglandis. Next base: position 14,336,033 of record OX421381.1, on the reverse strand, counting down.
AATTTTTCGAATTTCTTATTAAATCTTCAGTTATTTGTTAATCTGCTTGATCTTTACTATGGCTATGTTAATTCAAGCTCACAATGTTCCAATTCTAATACGTTTTTTTAAGATTTAAAGTAAACTTTAATAAATAGTAATAGACTAATAGGTAATTGCAAGACTTGCAAGACTCTTGCTGCAAGACCAAGACCAAGACCAAGACTGGGAGCGCAAGACCAAGACCAAGACCAAGACCAGGTGTATTGGCGCAAGACCAAGACCAAGACTGGCTAAGTCTCGTCTTGTTCTTGCATTTGGGCAACACTAATCAGATTTTATTGTTATACGGTTTAATTATGTATTCCAAATACTTTAATTTAAAATATCACATTGTTTTTAGTCATGCCATTTTTAGAAAATTCATCTAAAAACTCCTTTATTAAACATATTTCAAAAGGACAGCTTTGTAAGGACACATAACAGCTGAGACCGTGTGGCCTAATGGATAAGGCGTCGGACTTCGGATCCGAAGATTGCAGGTTCGAGTCCTGTCACGGTCGACTATTCTTTTTACATGTCCCGAATATTTATTGTATCTAATGGTGTTATTAATTTAATATGAATGTTACCATTATATTCTAACTATGTCGGGCAGAAAAATGTTTTTTATCCTGACACAATTATACTTCTAAACAGGCCGATTGAAGTCTTTGTCAAATCATTATAGGAATTCGGACACTGACATTAAAAAAAGAAGTGTTATAACACGACGTAAGCGGAACAAACCGCCTGTAATTGATATTATAAATCAACAAGCGATCGGCGCCTACTGCCCACCGCACACACTTCTGTGTACTCACTAAACACGCATTTCATAGCCAGTTGAACCGCCGATTTATTGTGATAACTGGCTGTAAATTAGGATTAGTGTAGTGGATACTGGTTCATTGATCTAACTATTCAAATTCAAATCATTTATTAAGTAACTAGCTGTCTCACTCCTCTCTCTAGCTGTTTCACCTGCACGTTACTGCCCTGCTCCCATGGGTCATAGCGTGAGATACATATAAACCTTTCTCATGAATCACTCTATTGCTGAAAACTGCATTAAAATCCGTTGATTAATTTAAAAGATCTAAACGAACAGACCGCGGAAGCGATTTCATTTTATACTATGTAAAGATTAGGCCCCAAAGGGTACTTTTGCACGTCATTATAACATTATTATCTATCGACTAAAATACTCTACCAGTATTTCGGAAAAGCCCACTGACCTAAGAAGCACCAAGAAACTCAGAGTAGTATAGTTTGACACAAAGCAATGATGTGATTATAGTGTATTTAAGGTTTGTGACCTCATTGTGATCGTGATAGGCTACTAGGGCTAGAAAATCGTTAGATCCTGGGTTTTAATCCTAGTTCGGTTAATCACAATCTGTGTTAAGTTTTGAACTCGAAAAATTAGACAAGAGTTGCTCGTGATAGCAATTTGTGCCGTGATGCCGGGTATAGCAATAATCTCGCTTATTATCACGTCATGGAGAGGAAAAACTCTGCGAACTGTGGGTGTAGTGCTTGTTATAACCTGGTAGGCAGAGGCAGGGATATAGAGGTGAGACTTTATATGTTACAGAGTGAAATAAAACTAATTTAAACGAATTTTATCGTGGTTTTTTATTAATTTTGATCCCGACGTTTCGAAGACTTTTCAGCCTTCGTGGTCACGGGGGGGGACGATAAAATCCGTTTAAATTAGTTTTATTTCAATGAGTAACATTCGCGTAAACGTAAGAAATCATTATGTTACAGAGTGTTCAAAAAGATGGGTGATAGGATTATGGGTGGCTATCTGATACAGCTGGTGGAAAGAAACTTAATAATATTTATACGCGGCTATATAGAAACCATGGTTGAAACACACGGTTAAGAAACAAATATGGTCGGTAGAAAATAACTGCCTTGGAAAGTGAACTTTAGGGTAGAGCAGTTTAAATTCGTGTCTGTGCCTTTAAAATTATAATAACTACCAGCTTTTGCTCGCGGCTCCGCTAGCGTTAACAGCATTTAAATATTATCATCCCCCATTTTGACCCCTTTGGGGTATAATTTATCAAAATCCTTTCTTAGTGGATGCCTACGTCATAACATCTATCTGCATGCCAAATTTCAGCCCGATCCCTCCAGTGGTTTGGGCTGTGCGTTGATAGATCACTATGTCAGTCAGTCAGTCACCTTTAAGTTTTATATATTTAGATCTGATTTAATAAAATGTAAGATCTAGCCGCAAGCAAATGCCAGTTATCTATACCCGATATTCGTGTCGCATGACTTACACAGATGGCAAGCATCATAAATATAAATTAGGTAATTAAAATAAAGTGAACCGTAACAACGGGTGTTATTATTTTATCACGAGGGTGCAACTGTGCCATTTGTTTACCACCCGGCTGGTTAATAGGACCTACTAACTTATTAATAAATAGTCTATGTTGTATAAATAATATTTTAATTAATGAAAGTTATTTGTCTTTCTTTGTTCCAATACAATTTAGTGTTCTACCTTCGATAAATAGGATTACATAGGGATGTTGAAAAAATATCGAAATATCGATGGCTTGATTTTTTTTCTACGATCAAAAATCAAAACCAAAAATCAAAATCTTTATTCATCATGTAGGCTAAAAAAGCGCTTATGACAGGTCAAGTACAGAACATTTGTCATTAATAAGTCTAACTTAAAATTAAGGGAACTTTGGAATAACCGCCGCGCTATAGGCTGGCAGGAAAAGGCACACCAACAAGCATGGAAAAGGGAGGGATCCTTAAATGAAGGTATTCACGGATTAGGAGGATATGGAAATCGGGGCAAGGGCACGATACATCGATATTTTTCGGCCGCGTCGAGGACTTCCCCGCGGCCCCCGCTGCCCCGACCCTAATACCAGACCGCGAGCCGATGATGATGATTAGTTTTTAAAAACCCCAAAAACCATTAATCGGAGATTCCCTGCCCTTTTCCAGCGCTTAAGTCCAGGTTCGTACCCCACACGGAGTGCCCTCAGCATGGTCGCTAATCAAATTTAAAAAAAAAGGAAGGGTTGAGAACGCCTAAAGCTGTCACCCAAAAGACCGGTGAAGTTGAAAACAACCAACTCAAGTAGGTCTATCAGCACAAACGTCACACTAAAAAAAGTTGATATTCAGTCTACAGTTGTCTATCTCGGGTTCATCATCACGACGTCACTCTTTCAGTTGTAGTCAGTCTCCAACTAATCCCCAATATCTCATAGCGGTTACGCTAACCCATTCGGTAATCTTCTTTTTTTTATTTGATCAATGACGAGGCGAGCAAGTCGCTCGGCTGATGATAAGCGCCATGCCAGCCCATAAACAGAATATTTCTTCATAATAAGGATGTCTCTTGAAAGCGAACAACTCATTCAAGCGATCAAGCAACATTCCGCACACATCAAATCGATAAAAACCTGAGGTGCAATAACATGGTAATCGATTTAAATAATTCGAAACCACATTATTTTATTCGAATCAATCTAGAAATGTATATAGCCATAGACATTTTCCTAGACACCGGACGGCGCCGCGAGAGAAATTAGTATTTACCGTGCCTTACAACTTTCCTTCGTGTGAATCTGATGTTGGAATTTATCGATTGATTTTGTTTAATAGAGAAAAAGAAATCAATTACATGTATGAGAGCCTCGGTGGTGCAGTGCGCGAGTAGGCTGTGAAACGAGAGGCCACGAGTTCAAACCCCGCGTCGAAACAAACGTTTATGTGATCCACAAAGATTTGTTTTGGGTGTATTGTGAGACCGAAACTCTATCGTAATTTCTGTTACACACCATACAAGACTCGTATTACTGTGGGGTCAGGGCTACGTGTGTGACTGTTGGGTGTTTTTATTTATTATGAATGAAAGGTTCGACTAGTTTAACATAGATTATGGCAAATTTTATATAACATAACAACATAATATACGTTGTTTACAGTTTTGTCTACAACATGAATGCGCCGGCTCGACCGAGTCGTTAACACTGTCTTACAGAAAACCAACGTGAAGTAGCGGCTTGCTGCTGCGTTTCTTACGACAAGTGAGATATCCGGAGGCCCCAATCCCCCTCCCTTTCCCCAGCCCTTCATTATTCCTTCCCTTTAAGGTCTGCAACGCGCCTATGATTCTTCTAGTATAGGGTAATTGTCTATATTGTTTTACTAGCCCTGTATTATTTATACGTCCCACTGCTGGGCACGGGCCTCCTCTACTGAATGAGAGGGATTAGGCCTTAATCCACCACGCTGGCCTAATGCGGGTTGGCGGACTTCACATACCTTCGAAAAATCTTATCGAGTTCTCAGGATGCAGGTTTCCTCACGATGTTTCCTTCACCGTTAAAGTAAGCTATAATTAAAAATTAATATACACGTAACTTAGAAAAGTCAGAGGTGCTCTTGGGGCTGGTTTCGAACCTGCGACTTTCGTCTCGACAGTCCGTTCCATTTCCCGCTGAGCTATCGCTGCTATTATTATACAATCAAAATCGGTTCAATAATGAGCCCGCAATTATGATTTAAAATAAAATATGAGATATGAGTAAGACACGAGTCTTTTATCATGGGTATCAGGAACTACGAGAGACTTGGTCTCACAACATCCAGACACAAAATTAATATTTGTAGATCAGATAAATATTTTTCTCGGTGCGGGGAATGAATCCGCGGCGTCGCGTTTCACAGTCGTCTACTCGCCCACCGCGCCACGCAAGTTGTCTAATAATTAATACAATTACAAGATAAATGAGCACATTTAGCCTGTATCCTGCAATCAGGCCGGATAATGGACTAGCCATGTAGCCCGTGTTCCTAACGGGCGAACTTCCTTTTCCTGTCACTTGTTAGAGAATTCGCAGTTTAGGATTTTACAAAATAGTATCAATGTAAAAGTCTTTTTACAAAAAAAATCGGTGTGTGTCGTGGGACACCAGGTAGGAACGAAGTTCCTTCGGCTAATGTAGAATCGACACAAATTGCAAAAAATTCAAATTATCAACTAAAATAACAAAATATGTCTCTTTATTTTTGTTTGACAACATAAAATTACATAGAAATAGAATAGAAAAATAGAAATAAAAAAAAGACGCGTGGCACTCGGAGACTGCCGCGGTAAAGCTATTGTATAGCATTTTTTATCAACTTATGTAATTATAAATAATAACGAGCTAGCGTAATCTTTTAAAAATCGAAGGAGATATAAAAATACTTCAAGTATAACTGGCTGAATGAATTTCATTTTAAAAAAGGAACTAACGCTGGCTGGTTATGCGACTGTCGCGCTTTAACGCTTTTTTCTTACGCTTTTTTCTTACGGTTTTACTATCAGATTTTTTTTAGTTCGGTCACGCAGCGAAATCCCTATCCCCTCCAAGCCTGCCGTAAGGAACTTCGTTCCAATAATCATTAAAATTTATCCACATTTGCGAAGTTATGCGTGGTTATACATACCTATACGTAAACTATAGCAAAAAGAATACTACGAATTTCTTGCCAAAAAACAGAACCAAAGATTAAAAGTAATGTGCGATAATTTATGCTGAGGCTGCCGCGATAAATCGTACGCTAGGTAATATTGACTGGGTATAAATTATGGATGGCCCACATCGCACACCTTGCTAAGGTCTTAAATATTTAATATTACCCATGTTACTCTTTGTAAGAGTATTTTGCGTAATTATTGGCTTTTGGGTGAATTACGAGGTTTAGATATTGCTTCAGTGTTTATGTTACTATGCAGTTTTTAAGATGAGGTCCGACTATAAACACAATAGAATGAGGTTAGTTATACCATAGCATCAAGGACTTTACGACGAAATTCTGTACGATTTTCTAATTTTTTTCCGCTATTGGCAAAGTAAATGCACTACACCTAATGGTAAGCGTAGTGCAGTATAAAAAAACAACCACGAGTTTATCGGTGGGCATCATAAATATGCCGGGCTGTAATGCTTCATCCCCGCCTCTCTGAGCGCGCGACGCATTGAGAACTTCTTCCATTTTTTAGTCGGTTTAAATACCCAAATACGAAGAATCAAAACATAAGAATGTCCGATCAATTGTTATTCGGCTCAACGCTCGAGCTGGCCGCGTAACGAGACTTTAAATCGATTAAGAACTCGGCTTTATCGCGGAATACTAAACTATATGTGATAGTCATAACAAAGAGGTGGTGTTTTTATGTTAGTCATGAGTAAGTACTTGCTACTGGAAGTTGCTTAAAGGTGAAGATTAATGGCGTGTGATTTTATACATACACTAGCTTTTGCTCGCGGCTCCACCCACGTGATCAAACAAACAAACAAACAATCAAACTCTACAGCTTTATAATATTAGTATAGATTTAGGTAGCTTAGCAACGGAAGCCTTCAAATAATATTATTTGGGTAGCTTAGCAACGGAAGCCTTCAAATATGAATAATTTTCCCCGTTTTTGCAACATTTTTCACTGATGCTTCGCTTCTAATGGTCGCAGCGTAATGTTATATATCCTAAAGCCTTCCTCGATAAATGGACTATCCAACACAAAAAGAATTTTTCAATTCGAACCAGTAGTTCCTGAGATTAGCGCGTTCAAACAAACAAACAAACAATCAAACTCTACAGCTTTATTATTAGTATAGATATATAGAATCACGCCTGTTTCCCATAGGGGTTAGTAGAGACAACGGACTGCCACTTTGAAATAATACTAATTTAAACGGATTTTATGGCTGTTTTTTATTTTAATTTTGACCCCGACGTTTCGAAGACTTTTCTGCCTTCGTGGTGACGGGACGACCACTTGCTACGATCCTTACACACCTCTTTGACCTCCTTAATTAAATTCTTCTGTTTATGCATGCACGTCGGTTTAAGGTACTTCTGATCTGGCCTTTGTCGAGAATATCTCCGACTTGAACTAGGTAAGTTCGCCGAGGCCTTCCCCGAAGTCTGACAACCAGCATTAGGCCATCGTGGTGGACTAAAGACTAACCCCTTTCATTCGGTAAAATAGGCCCAGCAGTGGGACGTGTATAATACAGGGCTAGTATCATTATTATATTTAAAGGTAATTACGATCACACGGAGCATGCCTATGTTGAAGTAAAACCAGTGGAGAGTGAGGGGGAGAGGGGTGCAAAAGTGTACACAATTAGTGTTCAGTAAATGACAAAGCGCAAATACAGAGTGTCGACTCTCAAACTTGAGTGTTGTTGTACTAACAAGATCGCGTAGATATACAAATGTATAGAGATGAATTCCAATCGTAACGAATTGTTTTAATATTTTTTTTACGGCATTGGCCGGCAAACGAGCAAATGTGCCAACTTTACCTCAATTAAATGACGAGACGAGCAAGGCTCGCCTGATCGTAAGCGCCACGCCTGCTCATAAACAGAAGCAACACCACACAGAACTTTGAATTACAAAGCAATGCATGGCACTGAACTGCGCTCGACACCCGGAGACATAAGATATTAAGTCTCATAATACCCAGTAATTTCACGAAATCAAATTTTATTAAATAAAAATAAGTATTGTTTTCATTGCATAAACTACGATTTCACACCATTTTACTCCCCAATATTATTAACCGATAATAAAAAGAAACACCCCGTTCTATACGAGTCCGATAGCTTTGTGGCAGGGGTCACACACCAATCAACGTCAAATCATGAGTGACAGACAAACACACAAAAACACCGGATATTATTTGACACGTGGCTTAATTTGCGCACAACCCTATTCTAGGGGTGAGGGTGTGTTATTAGTTTTTGTATAAAAATATATTTATAGCATACAGTGAACATTCATTATAAATACAGCCACACCCATAGTCCTGACCCCACACTAGACTAACTTGTGTCGTGTCAGGAACTATGAGGGACTTGCGGAGCTACAACATCTAGATACGAAACAAAATTTATAGATCGCACAAATATTTGTCTCGGTGCGGGAATCGAACCCACGACCTCTAGCTTTGCAGCCGGCTTCTCGCCCACTGCGCCATAAATGCACTATAATATTCACTAGAATGTTCCCATTGAAATTAGTCCTCCTACTAATATTATTATAAACGCGAAAGTTTGTAAGAATGGATGGATGTATGTTTGTTACTCTTTCACGTAAAAATTACTGAATGGATTTTAATTAAACTTTACAATAATATAGCTTATACATCAGAATAGGACATAGGCTACTTTTTATCCCGGGAAAAGCAAATCACGCGGGCGGAGCCGCAAGCAAAAGCTAGTCTAAGATAATACTGAATACATTAAGACCTACTTACGCAAACAGGAACCAACCCACAGCAAGTTCAAATGGAGATACTGATTTTGTTTTGATCAATTCAATAATTTAAAATGATTTTGCTTGACAGTGCTTTGTAATTCTTTGTATTGATCTTCTGTTTATGAACAGGCGTGGCGCTTACAATCAGGCGAGCGACTTGCTCGTCTCGACATTCATTAAAAAAAACTCAAGACAATTTTTCTTATATTACCGCCTTACGTTAATTCTTCAAGTCAACTTTACCATTCGCTTTCTACCAAAAATAAAACAAAATATTTTCCTCAAAAATAACTAAAATGCCTAAAAGTAGCTTGACAATGTCATTACTAATCGGTAGAGTAACTCCCAGCGACTATACTTCCCGCATACATTAACTTTTTACCCATAATGGACAACTATATATACTCGAGACCATTTGCTATTCCTGTACGTTGTTTCTGGTGCGCACGCGCTCGTGTTTCCGCCCCATTGTTGACTTAGGGGAGATATATTGGACTGTAAGGCTCAATGTGTTTAATGGAGTCGAACAATGATGTATTATTTTAATTAGATTCATTGACGAGACGATTAAGGCGCTTGCCTGATGGTAAGCACCACGCCTGCCCATAAACAAAAGCAACACCACACAGAACGTTGAATTACAAAGCACTGCATGGCACTGAACTGCGCTCATCATCTTGAGATCAGATCAGCATAATATGTGAAGTCTCATAATGCCCAGTAATTTCACTTCAATGTCCTTCAAACTGAAACTCAACAGTGGTAACACACTGTTGCTTGGTCGCAGAAATAGACAAAGCCGTGGTACCAACTCAAACGGCCTCTCGCATACGAGGGACCTACCACCTTGTAATCATGCCAGCCTGCCTAACTGCTTCTTCATACTCCGTTTAAAGGACCCCATATAAGGAAGGAGGGCCGGAAAACTATTCCACAGCTTAATGGTCCGGCAGAAGTACGATTTTTAAATCGATAACTCAAACAAGTTGTGATTGCCCAGCCTGAGAATTGAACCCGGCACCTCACGGTTCTCAGCCTTACTACGCTGCCACTAGACCAAAGAGGGTATATGATAAATAAAAAGTGTTGTATTATAAAATGTAGCCCTCAGTATATCAAGGCCACCCTTCTAATTTTTCCGAAAATTAGTTTTTTTCTACATCAGCCCCATCTGCTAAATTGGGCGCACGCGTCGCAATACATCAACGACCCTATTCATAGAGTCTAATTAGGGGTCCGTATTGACCAAAACAATTTATTAACTGCGGAACCCGCACACCTGGGGTACGATTTGATAAATTGTAATATGTAATTAGGGTTAATGATTAGCTAAATGAGTAGGATCGGGTGTGAATTGTAGGGTTGTTTAGTTTTTGGGTTTCTTTTACGAAATAATACATTAGGGTTGTTTAGTTTTTAGGTTTCTTTTACGAAATAATACTTATTATTTTTATTTTGCAACGGTTTCATATTTCGGAAACTAACTAGCTTGCTAAATATGCGTCTGTTCACAACACGAGCCTCGTATCTTACTGCGGGGTCAGGGCTATGTGTGTGATTGTTGGGTATTATTTATTTATAATTAATAGTGAATACATAAGTAACTTAGAATAGTCATTAGCGCGTGCTCTTAAGGCTAGTTTAAACCTTGAACTTTCGTCTCAGCAGACCATATTACTACGCCGAGCTATAATTTAAAACATTATTCTCCTTCACACATCGCCACTATCATCATCATCATCATCAGCCACAAGACGTCCACTGCTGAACATAGGCATCCCGCAAAGATTTCCAGACCGACCTGTTGGAAGCGGCCTGCATCCATCCTGCATCGCCACTATAAAAACCTTTAATTAAAACCAATGCGAGTTGGAAAAAATATTAAACTTTTCACAGATCTAATAAAATTCACAGTTCAAACTTTACGCCTTTTTATATGTTTAAGCGACTTTAGCCTTTATTAGTGGGGATTAAAGAATAATTTGCGATACGTGGTAGTGGTAGACGGAAGGTAACCGCTGGAAGGGCCATCGAACGTCCAATTGGGAATAAAAGGTTTGGCGTAGGAAAATATTTGTACCTTTGTTGCCCTGTAAATGAGATCTGTATTGGATACGGTTTAAAGCGATATTGGTGGTGAAAATTCAAAATGGGGCTGGGGGTTGAACATTACCTTTCTAATAATGTCCATATGCTATTAGGTAAGAATACGCTAAGACTTAAGATAATACATACAAGGTGGTAGGTCTCTCGTATGCGAGAGGCCGTCTGGGTTGGTACCACCGCTTTGTCTTTTTCTATCGACAAGCAAACGGTGTGTAAGCACTGTTGTGTTTCGGTTTGAAAGACATTGAAGCCAGTGAAATTACTTGGCATTATGAGGCTTAACATCTTATGTCCCGCGGTGACGAGCGCAGTTCAATGCTATGGAGTGCTTTGTAATTCAAAGTACTGTGTGTGTGTTGTTGCTTCTGTTCATGGGCAGGCGTGGCGCTTACCATCAAGCGAGCCTCGTCTCGTCATTCAATTAAATAAAAAAAAAAAGAGAAATTTTGTTAATCTACTTTCTATATGTGAGTGCGAGTGCCATGTATGTCGAGTATACTCATGGCTATTTACTCAACAGGCCAATCCAAGAATTTCTGCACTCGCATAATTCTGTAAAATCAATGTCTGGACATTAAAAGAGGCAATAACCCATGAGTTTGTTTCGGCATTTCTTCTCATGGGTAGCCACGAAATGCCGATGGAAATATAATCTAGTTTAAAAAATTATTGACGTGTAAAGTGATATTTATGATCCAATTTACAGAATAAATAATTCTAATTTTAATTTGAACCTCTGTCTGCACCATTGAGATAACGGCGTGATTCTAATTTATATTATTAGCTCATCCTATTACTTCGTATCATCTACGACAAAATACAACAAAAATTGGCCAAACGTGAGTCGGACTCGTGGGCAGCGGGTTCCGTCCAACCACGTGTTTGCAGGAATTTCATTATTTATGTTTTACTTAGACTTTAGAGCTTAAAATAAAGAATAAAAAAATACATCACACGCATAGTCCTGACCCCACAATAAGAGTCTTGTGTCGTGGATAACAGGAACTACGAGAGTCTTTCGGTCCCACAACACTGACACCGAATATTTGTGGTTTACACAAACATTTTTTACATCTCGATTCATAGCCTGCTACTCGCCCGCTGCGCCACGGAGGCTGTCAATCCAAGTTTGAAGCTTACACGCAAAGAGTTCTGTCAATGACCTTACACAAAAATGTATGAATATATACAAGATTTGTGCGATAGAGCAAACACAAAAAACTTGAAAAAAATGTTTATTGTACTCGGACCTCCATGTACTTTTAGGATTTCCTGCTTGTTTTTGAAGTGAAGATTTCTTTAGCCACGTTGAGCACTTTTTGGTAAGGGGTATACTTGTGGTTTCGCGTCAGCGACATGCTAATGTTAATTCAGACTATATATCCAAAGAGTTGATAAAAGTGTACACACTTTATGATACCCTAGTAACTGTACTTTTGTAGACCTACAAAAGTACTAGGCTATCAAAAACTCCGAGGAGTTGACAAAAATGTACAAACTGTGTGCTTACACACTGTTGCTTGGCGGCAGAAATAGACAAAGCGGTGGTAACAACCCCGACGGCCTCTCGCATACGAGGGACCTACCTTGTATGTTCGTTTCCTCATTCAATCTAATAAAAAAATCAAGAGAGACGGTGCGGCGTAGCCTTAGTAAAAGTTTCCCGTTTGTACCTTTTGTTTACGGAACTCTAAAAACGCAGGTGACAAGATATATTACCGTCAAATATTGACATACATCCAACGTATCCGAGATAAAATTGGGCATAAATCTACTGGGGTTGATAACAGACGGCGCGGCGGCGCGCGATAGCGCTCATTGCGCTTTGATAGTTTTATTAGTTGCGTTTAGGGGAGACTGGGGACGGAGCTCGACGTCAGATTAGGTTTTGATACGGTAAATTACGTTTTGAAATGTTTGTAGTTTACGAGTTGGTAAAGATGGGGGATAGGGAAAAAAGCATTATCATTTTTTACTTATTTTGTTGACTATCATTTTTTTATAGTATAGACTGGCAAAAGAGCAACAGAGTCACCTGATGGTAAGTGATCTCCACCGCCCAGGCGCGTTACTGACCTTAAAGGGAAGGGATAACTAAGGAATCATTTTAAAAAAAGTTGGAGAGTAAAAGGCGTATTTATTTCTCAGTCACACTCATAATCATGTCACTGTATTGTTTCTTTAAACATTTTAGACAAAATTGTAGGAAATTGAAGACATTTCATCCGCTGGATTGATCGGGTTTTAGTATTTCAATATAGTGCAGACAAACTACCTCCTAGCGTCCCCTGTCTCCTCTATGCTATCACAACCACAAAACCAATTCAATTTATAAGTCCCATATTTTCCTAAAATCCTCTAAGCACACTTCCAGGCTATAAGTAAACTAGACACCTAGGTAATAAAGAAGAGCTAGTTTTTACATCTAATACCTTAAGGCGCTATGGGAATAATAGCCGTTTTCCCTTATCACAAAGCTTTTAGCGATGTTGCACCGCTCCCCAATCTCCTCGTACTGACTCCAAAAGCCCATTCATTTTAGGGATACGGCGATAAAACTGTAATAGAGTGCGGTGTCAGCAATTTGTGCGCTACTTTTTATCCGAGGTGTTAGTAGTTCGAGGTTTTGTTAAAATAAATCACAAAAATCTATAGTAATAAGGTAGTTTCCTTGTTGAATACTATTTTATACGCAAAGAAAAATACGAAAAAGAAGCCTTTAAAATTCCACAGTCAAAATCAATTCGAAAATGAACATGCAATTATTATTTTTAAGATGATGAGCATATCACTTTTACCCAACCCGGGGATCGAACCCAACACCTTAGCACAGCAGTGTGAGTCGAGTGAGTGTATTTATTTATTTAAATATCAAATTGTATTACGAAAACATGTGCGAAGTCAAACGCTTAAAAGAATAAAGTTTTCCCCTCCCCAAAATTGAACCGTGAATAATCGTTTGTAATAGCTGCGGTATTTCCCCTAATTCCCTTGAGGAACATTTGAAAATGGAAACTACATGAGTGTACTCAAATATCCTTAAGTATCGCTTTATTGCCAGTACAAATAATTTGCCGTAAAAGTGGAATAAAATTAAATTGTAAGTACCCAATACATAGTCCCATATATAGCCTTAGATATAAGATGGTCAGGAAGAAATTTTATACTGAGTTAGGTATTTTAACCGACTTCAAAAAAGGAGGAGGTCGCACATTCGGCGAGTGTCTTTTTATTTTGGATTTTATGTATGTACACATGCTAACCGTAATCGTGGTAACCTTTATCATATTTAACTACATCTGCGCTGTCAGTTTCATGGTAAAGGAAACCGAACCGTCACCGATGACGTCACAAGCCGATCAGTGACTAAACTTTCAGCTCTCACTGTTCCACTGTACGAGCTCTATAATGCTCAAAAGCTAGAGCAAAAAGCTACTGCAAGTTGCTGATAACTTTGTGATAGGAGGCAGCGATTTAAACGCCAGTACAGGTTTTGTTTGTTTGAAGAGAGTTATCCGCGCTTGTATAAATAGTGCTTACATGTATTGTGGATTGGGCTGGCTTCAGGGCCGATATCGGAGGCCAGATAGAAATACTTAGTGAGTGGTAGAGCCACGTTGTAGACAGTTTTGTCTACAGCATGAATGGGTCGGCTCGACCGAGTCCTTATCACTGTCTCATACAAAACCAACGTTAGCGACTTCCTGCTGCGTTTCGTATGGTGACAGAGATATACGGTGGCCAAAATAACCCCTCCACTTCCCAATCCCTTAATTATCCCTTTCTTTTAAGGTCGGCAATAAGTGATAGAGGGCGATTCTATCCGCAGTGCCGGGTACAATTCCATATTCCGGGCAGATACTGAGCATTTTGTGTTTAAAAGTCCAATATCACTTTTACTTTACCCGGGGATTGAACCCGAGACCTTAGCATAGCAGTTGTACCGCGTGCGCAATACAACTGCGCCACCGAGGCAGTCACTAGTATATAATTTTCTTTTATATTCGTACTGACTTTAATAGCATTAAAATAAATAAACTATTTCATTCTTTCAACGACTTTACTGTGAAATACTCGAGTGGTATAGCCACGCTGTAGATATTTTTGTCTACAGCATGAATGGTTCGGCTCGACCGAGTCCTTATCACTGTCTCATACAAAACAGACGTTAGCGGCTTCCTGCTGCGTTTCGTACGGTGACAGAGATATATGGAGGCCCAAATCCCCCTCCACTTCCCAATCCCTTAATTATCCCTTTTCTTTAATATCGGCGAGGCACCGATGATTCTTCTATTATTGTGGACATATATGGGCGGTGGAGATCACTTACCATCAGGTGACCTACTTGCTCGTTTGCTGGCCTATGCTATAAAAAAAACATGATGCATAAACGATTTAATTCTTGCAACGAATTTACTGTGAAATCGCCTCCGCTATCGCTTCTGCTGTCAATACATCCCCTACCCAAGTACGTAAGAGGCTAAGGCTTTGTTGCAAAAGGCTGCCTTTGACGGTACTTGTACGTTGTTCTTTTGAGCATGTCACGTCGTTAATTCTTACTTGTACCATAGACTTTTTGTGTTTCTCTGTATTTCAATGAACATTGTATCAAAATTTCATATCAAACATGATGTTCGCCGTATGGTAGAGTCGGCCCTGTCTAAGGCCAACGACGCAATCACTAGAGATTAATTTACTTGAATAATCAACTGAGTAGGTTTTTTTTACTAGCCCTGTATTATATACGTCCCACTGCTGGGCACGGGCCTCCTCTACTGAATGAGAAGGATTAGGCCTTAGTCCACCACGCCGGCCTAATGCGAGTAGGTTTTATAAAATGAGAAGTAACAGTTGATTTCTTCTGTCATTGTTATCTATACTAATAATAAAGCTGTAGAGTTTGATTGTTTGTTTGTTTGTTTGAACGCGCTAATCTCAGGAACTACTGGTTCGAATTGAAAAATTCTTTTTGTGTTGGATAGTCCATTTATCGAGGAAGGCTTTAGGATATATAACATTACGCTGCGACCATTAGAAGCGAAGCATCAGTGAAAAATGTTGCAAACACGGGGAAAATTATTCATATTTGAAGGCTTCCGTTGCTAAGCTACCCAAATAATATTATTTGAAGGCTTCCGTTGCTAAATCTATACTAATATTATAAAGCTGTGGAGTTTGATTGTTTGTTTGTTTGATCACGTGGGCGGAGCCGCGAGCAAAAGCTAGTAATGGATAAAAAAGCTGGTGGTAGGATACTCATATCCTCCCAAATAGCGGCCACCGTACACATGGTGTTAAAACCTGCTATAGTGATCTACACGCCTTGTCGGGATCGCGTTCTAGGATGAAACATGGTGTATACGGTTCTCCTGAAGGGGCTAGCAACATGACTTGATGGTTGGTTGGGGCGGATATAGGGGTACATCCTTGTTCCCTGTGCCTGTATCGGTCATCCACCTGTCTTTTTGCAGGCCCCTCGATTTGGTTCTTCTCTTCTTCTCTCTTTTCGAAGAATGCCCTTATACAGGCCGGCATGATTTTGGTGACCACCGATAAAATCATTGCTTTTCGGTGGTCGCTAGTTTTTTTGACTGTACTACGCTTACCATCAGGTGTAATATAGCCACTTTGTCGTCCCCGGATAAAAAAATAATGTGATTTGATATGATCATGGCTTTTAAGTTACTTTATTTGGTGTGCAATAAATTGCAAGCCCCTATTTGCTTCTTCCCTCTCCGAAGACGCAAGAAGTATTTATCCAGGCCGGCATGACTCTGCAGACCACCGGCAAACTCATTGTTTGTCGGTAGTCGCTGGTTTTTTGGACTGCTCATCGCTTACCATCTGGTGTAGTGCAGTCACTATGCCGTGCTCGAAAAAAAAACCCGTTGCGTAGTTAACTATTTTTTTTCTTGTATTCCGACATCACCTCAATATCAAATGAATATGGAACCACTATAGAAGAAACCCTAATGAATACAAAAATAATCATAACTCTTCGAGAATTATAATTGTTTGTTTTTGAATAATAAATGTCTTTAAACTAATAATCAGCCGCCAATAAGCGAAGCTATGCGTGAACATACATAAGATAAACAGGTTCAACTAAAAATTACCTATCATTAACTTCTGAGAGGTGTCTTAATAGTGAATATTTTTTTTGACAGCCACCCTTTCGCAGTTGGCGGGTAGCCGGAGTAGCGAGGCCGCGGGTTTGATCCCTGCACCGAGGCAGATGTATATATGATCCATAAATATTTGTTACGAGTTTGGGCGTTGTGGGACCGCAAGTCCTTCGTAGTTCCTGATACCGACGATACAGGTTAACCTCGTGTGGGGTCAGGACTATGTGTGTGACTGTTGGGTGTATTTATTATTATTTATTACATGTTGTAATTTATATAAATTGTTTCCTTTTAAATATTAAATTCTATACAACATACAAAGTGTCTGACTGCATCAGTAACGCAGTTGTATTGCGTGCGCGGTACGACTGCTGTGGTCTCGGGTTCAATCCCCAGGTCGGGTAGAGTGATATTAGGTTTTTCTATCACGAAATGCTCAGCATCAGCCCGGTGTCTGGAATTGTGCCCGATATGGCTATAGACTTGCCCCCTATCATGGGACAGACATACGCTCGGCGAACTCTGCCTACCCCTTCTGAGATTATAGTATGTATGTACATACCCGTACGGGTATACAAAGCGTTGTAGATAAAGCTAGAAAGCAACAAGTGCTCTAATTTGCGACGAAGTAATTAGAGGAACAAAAAGCAAAAGAAAAAGTGAAACGCACCAACGACGCGTCTGTGTCGTTGACGGATACGTCTTGCTGTTGTAATATCCATTGCTTTTTTTATTTGTCTTTCTAACAAACATTTCTTTGCTTTAGACTACGACCCAGTGAGCGAGTCTCATTGAGGAATTGAATAAACGAAATGTCGTGGGTTTGTACCTTTGGAAAGATTTTAAAAGTAATTAGAAAGGTAAGATACTTAAATTTTACAGTAAAACATTTCAATGTTTTATTTTTCACGATAAAAATTCAAATAAATTTAATTACTAGATAATTTTCATTAAAATATATATTTTATTGATTGAATATTATTTTTCATTAGAATTATTATGATTTTTTATCGTTTAAAAATAGTTTTGAAATGCACTACCGTAAAGTTCACGTGTTGGCGCTTTGGCCATTTCATCTTTCGACCGTCTGTAACCTTGACGTCGACTAATTATTAATTAAAATTTAAAAAAAGTGTTCCAAAGGGATTATTTGCACTTTATCTTATAATAGCTTTTGCTCGCGGCTCCGCCCGCGTGAATAGCATTTAAATATTATCATCCCCTATTTTGACCCCTTTGGCGTAGAATTTATGAAAATCCTTTCTTAGCGGATTTCTACGTCATAACATCTACCTGCATGCCAAATTTCAGCCCGATCCCTCCAGTGGTTCGGGCTGTGCGTTGATAGATCACTATGTCAGTCAGTCAGTCAGTCACCTTTGAGTTTTATATATTTAGATTTATAAATAAAATAGTTTATTGCATTGTCTTACCTTTTTGTTAGAACTTCGTTTATGTACATATATATGAAATTGGTTTTGACAAATGTTGTTGATCTATAGTATCGGATAACACCCACAAAATCACGTCTAATATGGTATCAAGAAACAACAAGCACCGTTCTGTTTCGGTCTTAGGACATTGAAAACAGTGAATTTACTGGGCATTGTGAGACTTAACATCCTATCTCGGGCCGATGAGTGCAGTGCAAAGCCATGCAGTGCTTACCATCAGGCGAACAGTTCGTCTTGTCATTTGCGTTAAAAAAAGGATACTTCACATTTATACTGGTGATAGCAACTGTGATCAATAAATAACATCAAACATCCATCGTAACGTCTGAAAATTCTCTAGCGGACATCGACCGCATTCTCAAAACAATCCTCATCTCAACTTTCTAGGAATACCTATAAAAATACTAATTGTAGGAAGTTCTATTTTATTGCCGCGACATTTTGCAAGTATGTAAAGGAGACGTAGCTGGAATTAAATGACAAGGAATATTAGCGACCGTATACATGGTGTTAAATCCTACCATAGCGACCCATATACCTTTTGTGGATCGCGTTTCAGGATCAGCCAGTGTATATCCGGTTCTCCCGAGGGGCTTGCGACAGGACTTGATGGTTGGTTGGGGCGGGTATAGAGGTCCATACTTGTATGTCTATGCTTGCACAGTCATCCGCCTATTCAGTCGCAGGCCCCTCGATTTACTTCTTCTCTCTTTGGACTATAAAGAAGTAACAGGCCGGAATGATTCTGGTGATCAACGATAAAATTGTCGGTGGTCGCTGTTTTTTGGAAGACACTACGCTTACCATCAGGTGTAGTGCAGTCACTTTACCGTGTTCAGATAAAAAAAAACAGAGAAAGTTTCTCATACGACATAGTTGAGCATGTGACTGAAAACTATCATTTCCGAATTCGCGTCATATGATTGTTTTTTAAACTATACGACGCGGCCTCGTAAACAAGATTTTGCTATTATATTCTCATTTGTGTCATGGGATTAACTCTCTTAATCTTAATGGGGCTTAAGAAAACTTAAGTAAGGGGACGAATAATTTATTTGGATTGTCAATTTGCCTTAGTATAAAATGAAGTCGCTTCCGCTGTCTGTCCGCTTAGATCTTTTAAACTATTCAACAGATTTTAATGCAGTTTTCAGCAATAGATGGAGTGGTTGATGAGGAAGGTTTATATGTATATCACGTTATGACCCATGGGAGCCGGGCAGTAACATGCAGGTGAAACCGCGAGGGACAGCTAGTTGATTATAATTCCTACTTTAATATTCACCTCCCTGTCCTTTGCAATACGTGGGGTCGGCAGTCGTCATTCCGCAGTACAAGCGGTGAAATTTTACGACCGTCTGCTTGAAGTCAAAGTTGGGGTAGCTAGTTTTTTTATATATAACATAGATCAGCAAACGAGCAAGTGGGTCATCTGATGGTACGTGATCTCCGCCGCCCATGTACGCTCACAATAATAGAAGAGTAATAGGCGCGTTGCCGATCTTAAAGGGAAGGGATTGGGAAGGGGAGGAGGTTTTGGACCTCTGGATATCTCACTCGACGTAAGAAACGCAGCAGCAAGCCGACGAGCACAGTTCAGTGCCATGCAGTGCTTTGTAATTCAAAGTTCTGTGTGGTGTTACTTCTGTTTATGGGCAGGCGAGGCGCTTACCATCAGGCGAGCGACTGGCTCGTCTCGTCATTTAATTAAATAAAATTAAAAAGAAATCACTGCAAAGGCAAGAATGCTAAAGCGTATACGTGAACTTTACGGTAGAGCATATTAAAGTTGATTTTTTTAAGATAAAAATTCATATACATTTACCTGATGGATAAACATTTATACTTTATTGAATCATATATTTGTCTTAAGGGGTTATACGCAGTTAGAATTTTCAAAAAATTGATTTTCTTTTTTTTGCATTTTAGAAATGTACATATATTTAAGTATATTCTCTGAAAATTTGAAGCCAATCCGATAAATATTTTCGGAGATATACCTGAATTTGTAAAGCCACGCCAGAGTGTTTGAAGGCAGGTAGAGTAAGAACTACTGTGTTTTCTCGTAGAACGAGAGTATAATAGGTCCACTAAGTACTTCAAGGTCACATTCAGTTATTATAAGCTAAAATGAAGGTATTTCGTTCATTTATTTATTGATTTCATCAGTCTAAAGAGTTCTACCACGTTGTAAAGGGGTACGTTCAGTTCAAACTTATATTTGTGATTTTATGTTTTATATTGGAGTACATTTTATTTAAAAATTATAAAAATGCCCCGGATATGTTCAAGATTACGTTGAAGTACCGAAAAAATCCATATTTCTAAAGGTAAAAAGAAAACATAGGCTTTTAATCCAAAGACTGCTGAGACGGATTAGTTTTAGTTCATTCGTTAAAATCATCAACATACAGAGAGAGATTTTAGTTTCACGTGATCGATTTCGATTGAATATAAAATTTTAAATTCCATTACTGTATTTGCTGCGATAAGTAATTGTGTGAAATGTAACTCTTGTGACACAAAAATAAAATTTGAAGCTTCTTCCCGTGGACTTGGTTTTAAAATCGTTGTAGTGTGTGATAAGTGTGAAAATCGTGTTATAAACTTCATTTAAAAGTAAAATAAACAGAAAATTTATATTTGTGATAAGAATTCTGGGACGAGGATCAAAAAGCGCAGCAAAATTTTGTGGCTTGATGGCCATGTCTGCTTTTTTAACGCAAAACACTTATGATTTGATAATTGATAACATTCACTCTTGTGCGAAAGTGGTAGCTGAAAAACTGTTTGATAAAAAGCCTGTACCGAGGAAAAAGAAGCGAAGGTCTAAGAAGGTCCCTCTTATGGCCCTGGAATAGATGATACCATGTAAGTTGAAGAAATTTTTTTTAGCTATGGTTAAACTACTTCTGAAACTTTAAACGCGGTTTTCTCAAAACGGTATTTTCAAAGTCGGTGATCTCGATTTCTCAGAAATGGCTCAACCGATCGCTCTCAAATTTTTACACAATCTTCTTAGATATATTCTTCAGGTATTGAACGAAGGAATAAAATTTCAAAAATGTATTACTATTTTTTTTTAACAATTTGGAGCGAAAATTTCGGTCAAAAATGATATTTTTTTTTCAAATAGACGTCATTTTGTCAATAATCAAAATTTTTATTATTCCTTCGTTCAATACCTGCATTAATCTATCCTTTAAAAGAATCCATCATATTTTTTGATTTCAGATAATTCAAACCGCCGAAATCGAGATCACCGCCACGGGCCTTTTTTTAGAGGTCGTTCGGGACATCATCTACAAGAGCGGTGCATATTAATATTTTTACATGATCGACACGCTATTGTATTCTTAAAAGTAGGCCCTATTTGAATTATCATCACTTGTAATTGAAAAATAAAAACTGTTTCTATAAAAAAATCATGAAAAGACGTCTTTTTTGAGCCTCGCAACTGCGTATAACCCCTTAATATAGTTATTATGAATTTGTATAATTTAAAATGGACCACGGTAAAGTTCACGTATGGCGCATTACCACTTTTATATTTCCACTGTCGTTAACCTTTTTATTGACATTTACTGGAATATCTGAGTGATGAAAGTACGTATAGTCAATAACACCTTTTTTTACCACGTCAAAGTGACTGCCCTACTGTTGATGGTAAGCGCAGTGCAGTCCAAAAAACCAGTGACAACAAACAATGAGTTTATCGGTAGTCACCAGAATCATGCTAGTCTGTATAAATGCTTTTGTACCTACTAATAAAGTGTAAGTGAGCCACCAAAATTAGTAGCCAATCTTACCTGTAAATGGTGCACTCTGCTAATTAACAGAAGAGGAAATGGCGAAGTTGGTCCCGCTGTGTTGTGGGGTCACCCCACCTAATACCAAATCCACCCTCAACCAAATCTACAAGGTGGTAGGTCCCTCGTATGCGAGAGGCCGTCTGGGTTGATACCACCGTTTTGCCTATTTCGGCCGCAAAGCAACAAAGTGTAAGCACTGCTGTGTTTCGGTTTGAAGGACATTGAAGCAGTTAAACTACTGGACATTATGAGACTTAACATCTTATGTCTCAGCGCGAGCGCAGTTCAGTGCCATGCAGGGCTTTGTAATTCAACGTTCTGTGTGGTGTTGCTTCTGTTTAATGGCAGGCGTGGCGCTTACCATCAGGCTAGCGCCTTGCTGCTCTCGTCATTCAATCAAATCAAATATAACACCACAAATGTTTATTAACCTAAGTACCTACATGTATTACAAAACTGATAGTTCAATTATGCCTAACTTAGTTTATCGGAATACATAAAATAAAGACACGACGTTATTAAAACGATATCTCAAAATGTCGCAAAAACATAACATTTTCATTATTATTCTAGACAATTTCGTTAAAGAAAAAACAACATGAACAATGGATGAGAAAACGAGGTCAGATAACAACACACCGACTTGAATTTGGTACATTTTAGTGAATTCTCTGTTATTAAAATGTAAATTATAAGAAAACAATGAGGTTCAGAGATTTAATTTGGTAAAAAACGCTCAAGGCATAATAAATGTTTATACTTTGTTCGCCTCGTGTTAGAGCAATTTGAAAAAAGAATTATTTATAAAACTTAAACAAAGTACTTATCTTGAAAACCAATAGCACTTTTATGGAGTGTTTTTATTTTAAAACAATATTCGTAACACGTGGCCCTAACAAAAACGCGGCAACTCACAATTTGTGCAATGATTATAATAAAATTGAATGCGTGCCATGTGGTCATTCTCGGTCATGACAAATTCCGCTAACTTCGTTCATATCCGCCATCTCTTTCGCACGCGATGATTTTTCAACGCGTTTTGTTTGACCTTTCTCTCGTTCTAGCACGCTCTTCAGTACGCGACAGCACATTGTGTGTAACGGTTGTGTCGCATTACTTCGTAATACACGTCACACAACTTTCGTAAAAAAAACCGTCGTAAGCAATTTTTTTCGTGGTTTTCGTACAAACTACTGTAGTGTCCGTGCGAAAGTTGAAAACTTTTTGCGAGTGTTGTTGTGTTGGTTTGATATTGCGTGAAAGAAATTGTAATGTTTTAGTGCATTTTTGGAATATTGCGAATAGCAGGTAGTGAACGCGTCGGCTTGGCGCGAAGAAAGCGGATTTTTGCCGAGGTTAGTAAAATTTTTGCTTATCAATGCGTTTTGTGTTGAATATGTGACATTTTACGTGATATATTACGATTGATTGTGAGTATTATCGTTATCAGAACGAATCGTATTGATTGTGCCGCGGTGGCTGGTTATTTCGTTTGCACAACTGCACGTAGCCTATTTGTAAGGAATTATTACACCGTATTTAATAAGGTGGATTTCGGAACTTAGCATATATTATAGATATTATGTAGTGTTGTTTCCCAATTCGTTTATTTTGTGTAAGATATTGAAATATCTAGTTCATCATACTTATAGAATGTGGATTAGTTCATATGTAGTTCCAATCAAAAATCAATGTTTTTGCTTCAGTTACAGTTACAAAAGACTTTTGCTTTATCGAAAACAGAAAACAGATTTACAGTCTTACACAAACATTATTGTCAGGCAGTAGGTGCCTATTACACAAATTTCGTAGTTGCACCTTTTTTCTATGTAATATTTGCCGGTTGAACAATGTACAATGAAAAAAATTGTAACTTTTTACAAGTCCGAGTATATTTCCTAAGGTAATATATAATTTACAAGGTGTTAAACTTCAAGGTTGTTGACATAAGAAAATAGGTAGGTACCTACCAAAAACATTCGCTAACCAGTTTGTAAGGCAAAAAACCTGACAATAATGGTTATGGGCAATTTACTAGTTTTAGTGCCTTTATAAATCACGGAATCCTGCAAAACATTGAATGAGGAATTTATTACATACGTTTTCTGAATTTTTACATATAGTATAAAATGAAGTCGCTTCCGCTGTCTGTTCGCTTAGATCTTTTACTATTCAACGGGTTTTAATGCAGTTTTCAGCAATAGATAGAGGGATTCATGAGGAAGGTTTATATGTAAATCACGCATAACCCATGGGAGCAGGGCAGAACAGGTGAAACCGCGAAGGGTAGTTAGTGTTATAAACGACGATTAACGCGTAATAAAGCTATTTCACCACACTTGCTAATATAAAATACTTTACTTTTTACTATTTAACCCTCGACAGGAAAGAGGGGTGTTATAATATGACTGTCTGTTTTTGCCATCATGGCGCCGAAATGGTCCGATTTGAATTTGGAATGCGTTTTTTTTTTATTTCAAAAGCTGGTTCAATCGAATACCTAGATCATATATTTTTTTAAATTAGAAATAACAAATTTAATTACATCGGGTGTATGATATGGTTGTGTATGAAATGTGTGTGTGTGCGATCAGTCACAAATAATTCCTCAAAAAGTCCGGACGTATGGAAACACTACCAAATACCTATGGATAGTGCCTACCAAGCATTCGCCTTTTTGCAAATTAACTGAGACAAATAGGCAAAAAATTACGTACCAAATAAAATACGTGACTTGCCGATCGTGTGATTCGATTCGGCCATTAACTTTAGCTGCGTCATGTGAGAAGAGGTGAGGTTAACTCGAGTTTTTTGGAAAAAAATATTTAATAGTCGAATAGATACATACAGTGAAACTTGGTTAAGTGGGACCTGGATAAGTGAGAAACCTCCATAACTGGAACTCATGCTGAGGTCCCAACACTTTGGCACTGAATTACCCCTGTTAGTGGGACAAAGCAAACCTCTGTATCTGGGATTTGTTCTTTCGATTTATCATCATAGTTACCTCTATAACTGAGACAGCGAGTGAATTTTATATGCATAAACCTCTGTAACTGAGATAACATCGTTTTGTTTGTTTACTTACTTATTTTTATTCTAACCTGTATTCTGACCTCTGTTAATGAACCCCTCTATAAATGAGACAGATATTTATTATACCTGGATATCTGAGACACTGGGTAAGTGGAATACCTCTATAAGTGAAACAACATTGCAGGTCCTTTGATGTCTCACTTAACCAGGTTTCACTGTATATACATACATACCTGAGTTACAAATGTATTGAAATAAAACTAATTTAAACAGATTTTATCGCGGATTTTTATTTTTTATGACGGCTGAAATCCGTCTATATTTTAATGTGTAATATTCGCGTAAACATAAGAAATCAGTTACAAATACGCTGATAGTTTTGGAATTTGTATAAAATTACTATTGACGAGGTGTCAAACTAGTAATTTATACTGTAACTAGCGACCCGCGCCGGCTCCGCACGGGTAAAAATATGTTTGTTACGACATCACATTACAAATCGGCTTCTCTGTATTATATTATGTATGTATCGGTCCCAAAACACCCAGACCCGAAACAAATATCTGTGGATCACACAAATATTAGATAGATTAATCGAACCCACGGCCTCTCGCTTCGCAGCCGGCTACTCGCCCACTGAGTCACGGAGGCTGTCTATTATAGTAATATGTATGTCTGTCTGTCTGGCTGTCTATATAGTATATACAGCGCAGTAGTTCCACCGGGTTCAGTGTCCTTCAAACCGAAACACAACAGTACTTACACATTGCTGCTTGGCGGTTGCAATAGAAAAAGCGGGTGTACCAACATCTTGAATACGAGAAACCTAGGGCAAACCTACCCAAAGGGCCCTATCATCTAGTTGTGATGCCATAGTTATCCCGAGAAATAAGTCACATAATGCGCAGTAATTTCACTGGGTTCCTTCAAACTTATACAGAACGGTGCTTACTCACTGCTGCTTGGCGGTTGCAATAGAATAAGTGGTGGTACCAACATCTTGAAAAATGAGTTACCTTTTGTATAATATTAAGAACAAGATATGCATTCTTTGTTAATTCTTGCTTACTTTAACGGTGAAGGAAACATCATGAGGAATTATGCATACCTGAGTTATCCAAAAGAATTTCTAAGGTATGTGAAGTCTGCCAAACCGCAATAGGCCAGCGTTGTTGACTAAGGCCTACCCTCTCTCATTCAGTAGAGGAGGCCCGTGCCCAGCTGTGGGCTGTATCTAATACATGGCTAGTATTATTATACTCCGAATGTGCTAAGATCTAAACGCTAAACATATATTTGATTCTTCGAACCGGCGACCTTTCTCACCGCCACTCCCCGCTGCGCCACGGAGGTCGACGTAATGTCAACTCTAAAATATTCACGCAACTTGAAACATTGGCAACATTTAATACGCATTTAAAATTTGGTCATGGGATATGTATAACCGGAAGCTTACTGATGGAATCAATTATACGATCATGGTATTCATCTTTATACAGGGTTATTTTTAAAACACTGACAACCTCGCAGGGCCATATAGCTGACCCCCTAAGGAGCAACTTTTGTTCTACGAATTTGGACATAACTCAATACATAAGAAAGAAATGATTTTACAAGTTTTTGTTGTGTAGTGTTTGTGTTCGTACGTCTACACTCTACGTTTCAGTCATAAACGAACGACCCGACGCGCGCTCGCGCGCGTGCAATAGTGAAATCAGCTGACGGCTGGGTGGAGGCACAGTAATAGACATGCGCAAAACAGTACGCTATGAAGTAATGCCATATGGCATGTCATTTCGTACGGCGTAATATGGCACTATAGCATGGCATGGCATGGCATGGCATGGCATTACTCTAGGCATGACCTGACATGACATGCTATGTGAAGTAATGTGTACGGCCCACTATTACTAATATGGCACTATAGCATTACTCTAGGCATGACCTGACATGACACGCTATGTGAAGTAATGTGTACGGCCCACCATTACTTGTACTGTTGTGTACTGTATGTTCAATCAGGACTCAGGTGTAATGTAATAGCAATATTAGAGAGATAGACCTTTTATATTTTTTTTGAAGTGATAACTTCTTATGGACTTTAACACGTCTTTGACACGATTTTGAAACGACTTCGACACGACTTCGACACGACTTTGACACGACTTTGACACGATTTCGACACGACTTCGACACGACATCGACACGACATCGACA
Source organism: Amorpha juglandis (assembly GCA_949126905.1). Taxonomy (NCBI): domain Eukaryota; kingdom Metazoa; phylum Arthropoda; class Insecta; order Lepidoptera; family Sphingidae; genus Amorpha; species Amorpha juglandis. Next base: position 14,308,958 of record OX421381.1, on the reverse strand, counting down.
CGACTTCGACACGACTTTGACACGACTTTGACACGACTTCGACACGACATCGACACGACTTCGACACGACTTTGACACGACTTTGACACGACTTCGACACGACTTTGACACGACTTTGACACGATTTCGACACGACTTCGACACGACTTTGACACGACTTTGACACGACTTCGACACGACTTTGACACGACTTCGACACGACTTCGACACGACTTCGACACGACTTCGACACGACTTCGACACGACTTCGACACGACTTTGACACGACTTTGACACGACTTTGACACGACTTCGACACGACTTCGACACGACATCGACACGACATCGACACGACTTCGACACGACTTTGACACGACTTCGACACGACATCGACACGACTTCGACACGACTTTGACACGACTTTGACACGACTTCGACACGACTTCGACACGACTTTGACACGACTTTGACACGATTTCGACACGACTTTGACACGACTTTGACACGACTTCGACACGACTTCGACACGACTTCGACACGACTTTGACACGACTTCGACACGACTTCGACACGACTTCAACACGACTTCGACACGACTTTGACACGACTTTGACACGACTTCGACACGACTTTGACACGACTTTGACACGACTTCGACACGACTTCGACACGACTTTGACCGGACTTGGACATGACTGACTGGACTTCGTAACGTAACGCGTTAAGGCGCCACTCTGTCTGGCGTTCCTTTCTCTCACGCATACGGTAGCAGTAGGCAGGCTCCTCTGCTCTCACTTTAGTTTAAGTTATCACTTCTGTCGAGCGTCCCGAGACGCACACTTTTTTTTATTTGATTGTATGACGAGATGAGCAAGGCGCTCGCCTGATGGTAGCGCCACGCCTGCCCATAAACTGATGCAATACCACACAGAACTTTGAATTAAAAACACTTCAAATTCGCCATAATAAACAAATACATTAATACCCAAAAAATATATTTACACACCTAGCAATATTTTTTCTAGTTATTTACAGTTAGAATTAAGTAGGTAACAAATTAAGTACTTTCTTCACAAACACACAAAACAAACACTTTCCAAAACAACAATTTTTTTACCATACCGCATACAATAACCTCGTAAACAAATGTGAATTGTGAAATAATTCAAAACAATAGTAAAAGACGAAATAAAGCGCGCCAGTTGAGTTATTATTACTTACTGGGCGGTGCCATAGAAATGTAAACCCTATGAACAGTATTTTATATACTGCTCTAAATCAAAATTCTACTAAGGGGCGTGACAGAGACAGAATCCCGACCGCCCGAACGTTTCCGATTGCGCGCCCGCTTCACCGAGCCGCCCGGCCCGTGTATGTACTATGGCAGTGCGCACGTCATGCCATGCCATGATTGCCATGTGCCATGCAACATTTCGCCGGGTACTGTGTACTGTTTCAGTACTCGGTCGTGCTATATAACATGTCATGCATTACTCACAGTACTTACACATGTCTACACAGTAAAGGTATATATATATAACTAACAACCCGCGCCGGCTTCACACGGTTAAATATATGTTTGTTACGACATCACATTACAAATGTTTGAATTTTTCGGCTTTTCTGTACTATAATATGTATGTATTATACATATAAACCTTCCGCATGAACCACTCTATCTATTGCTGAAAACTGCATTAAAATCCGTTGAATAGTTTAAAAGATCTAAGCGAACAGACAGCGGAAGCGACTTCATTTTATACTATGTAGAGAAGATGTAAAGATATTTTTTGCACACCAAATAAAGTAACTTAAAATCATCAAAATCATATCAAATCAATTGAAATAAAACTAATTTAAACGGAGAAATAATAAAAAACCGCGACAAAATCCGTCTTCTTACGTTTACGCGAATGTTACTCAACATTCGCGTAAACGTAAGAAATCATATCAAATCACATCATTTATTCTGTAAATTGAATCATATGGTGCTGCCACACCGATGTTATAAAATGTTTACAAACATTTTCTAACATTAAAATTGTTACATTTTGTAAAAAATTGTTAGATGTTTTAAGTGCTCCCACACCGACGGAAAATGTTTGCAAACATTTTCTAACATTTTATCACAATGTTAGATCATGTTAGTAAATGTTTAATGTTAGAAAATGATATATAACATTTTATAACACCGGTGTGGCAGCACCAATACATGTCAATATTTTTTTTAAACTAGATTATATTTACATCGGCATTTTGTGGCTAGCCATGAGAAGAAATACCGAAACAAACTCATGAGTTATTGCATTTTACAGAATAATTCGAGTGTAATGTACAGAAATTCCTGGATTGGTCTGTTGAGTAAATAGCCATAAGTATACTCGACATATATGGCACTCGCACTCACATATAAAAAAATAATGATAATAAAATAAAAGTACACATACAGTAAAGGATACAAGGGGCAAAGGGGCGACCTTATCGCAACCGGCGATTTCTTCCAGACAACCTTACTTTTTTATCTTTTTCAATGCAGCGTCGCATATCAGCTTTTTTTAATTTGATTGAATGACGAGACGACCAAGGCGCTCGCCTGATGGTAAGCATCACCCGCCCATAAACAAAAGCAACACCATACAGAACTTTGAGTTACTAAGCACTGTATGGCACTGAACTGCGCTCGTCACCTCGAGACATAATAAGTCTCATAATGCCCAGTAATTTCACTGGCTCCAATGTCCTTCAAACCGAAATACAACAGTGCTTACACACTGTTGCTTGGTGGTAGAAATAGACAAAGCGGTGGTACCAACCCAGATGGCCTCTCGCATACCCTCGAACGAGTAACTGTACTTTGAATACTAAGTTAATGAGTTGCACATGTTGCTTGCCAATGCACTGTTCTTAGAAGCACAACAATGTATAATTCATTAGAATCATAGTACGGTTCGAATTACTTACTAGTAAGTAGCGTCGCATGACTCCATTAGTGAAGAAAGATTGCAGGTTCGATTCTCAGAAAGGGACTGATGTTTATGTTCAGGATTTTGTTGTGATTCGAGTGTGGTGGAACGCTTAGTGGTGAGTTGACAGCATCCGTGGCGCAGTGGGCGAGTAGCCGGCTGTGATAGGTCGCGGGTTCGATACCCGCACCGAGACAAATGTTTGTGTGATCCATAAATATTTGTTTCTGGTATTGTGAGACCGAAAGTCTCCCGTAGTTTCTGATACCTACGACACAAGACTCGCATCTTACTGTGGGGTCAGGACTATGTGTGTGACTGTTGGATCTATTTATTTAAGAAGCTAAAGAGTATAGGTAAGGCCCTAAACTCCATGAGAGAGGGGGATTTAGACCTCCGAAAATATTACCATACGAAACGCAATAACAATCACAAGTTTTCTTTTACCCGGTCGGTAAAACTCCAGAAGTTTATTTTTTATTTCATTGAATGACAAGACGAGCAAGGCGCTCGCCTGATGGTAAGCGCCACGCCTGCCCGTAAACAAGAGCAACACCACACAGAACTTTGAATTACAAAGCACTGCATGTCACTGAACTGCGCTCGTTACTCCGACACATAAGATGTTAAGTCTCATCATGCCCAGTAATTTCACTGTCTTCAATATACTTCAAACCGAAACACAACAGTGCTCACACTGTTGCTTGGCGGCAGAAATAGACAAAGCGGTGGTACCAACCCAGACGGCCTCTCGCATATGAGGGACCTACCACCTTGTATACCCACGTTAGTGCAGTTGCATCAAACCCTTATTCTTCATCTTGAATTTGAATTGAATCTGAAGCATTATCTCACCAACTTCAAACGCTTCTTACTAACTACAAAACTTCAACAAAATGTACAAAATGAAAACGAGTTATAAACTAGGTAATTTATATTCAACCGTATACATAATAAATAAGGCATATGTACAAATGGTGACGTCATATTACATGCTCCGGCGCAAGTAGGCAATAACATTCCACAGTGAGTTTAAGACGTGGAAAACATACGCTAAATAGTTCACACGAGGAAAAAACTGCAATTCGCTAGACTGCCAATGCCACTTGTGTATTCGGGGACGCTAATGATCTGCGGGGTTAGGAGTGGTGTAAAAACACGAAAACTTCGTTCCGTTTGATTGTGATTGGTCGAGAGACCGACGTGTGACGTTTTCCAATACAATGTTCCGTTTTTAAATTTTTGCATTCTAAGGGAGCTCGGTTATGTAACAGTTTTTAACCTAACCTAACTGTTATAAATACCGCGTCGAAACAGAACCTCCTTTTTTGACCTAGGTTAAAAACCGCCGCTGTCAATTAGAAAAAGATCTGTAACTAAACAGCTCGAGAGCGTTATTATTTTTACTAATAATCGAAATGTTAAAAACTAATACAGCGAATTCAAAGCCTTTTTATCTCGTCGGTTAAAACTGTCCCCATAGTTAGAAAAAGATATGTGATCGAAGAGCTGGATAGATTTTCTAAGAAACATCTTGACGAAAACCTTTCAATGAAACCTTACAAATTAACAAACCACATTCAAATCAGCGTATTCGTTTAGGTCCTACGATGCTACAGGCACGATAGACTGCTAAAAAAGACATAAACCTGGAATCCAATGGTAAAGGAAGCCCACTTGAGTTTGTTTCGCTGGATCTTCTCAAGATGAGTCGTTTTGGATCCGGTGGTAGTTTTAAAACACGTGCCGTTTCGGTAATGCCTATGGTCCATATCGGATAACCGATTTTGATGAATTTTAATACAGAGATACACGGCACCCTAAAGACAGATATAAGCTACTTTTCATCACGCGGGCGGAGCCGAGAGCAAAATCTAGTTATTCCATAAATTTCGAAACATACCTTACTTATAAATGTCCTTAGCAATGCCTAGTTAAAACACTATTTTCGTCTCTTTCTAATCTAAATATATAAAACTCAAAGGTGACTGACTGACATAGTGATCTATCAACGCACAGCCCAAACCACTGGAGGGATCGGGCTGAAATTTGGCATGCAGGTAGATGTTATGACGTTTGCATCCGCTAAGAACGGATTTTGATAAATTCTACTCCAAAGGGGTTAAAATAGGGGATGATAATATTTAAATGCTGTTCACGCGGGCGGAGCAGCGAGCTAAAGCTAGTCACTTTATAAGACACGTTGTCACAGAAAGAAGTGTTTAACTAAGCAATGTTTAAGTAACGTTTATTAAGGCCCTATATTACCAACTAATCAAGCAGTGTAATAAATAAATCAGTAGCGATGAAAGGCTTTACGATTACGTCACTCCTCCGAGTCGTGTGAAAACCTCGAAGGTCATTACACCATTGTAAAATGCACTCGTACCTCGTTTTTAACTGCCCTTTGTGTACAGTATATGTTATGTGACTTGTGGCCAGTCTAGCAATTTGACCCGCGGAATGTAAAGGCACTGTAATGTGAGACATCTTGCTTGAAGGTCTAATGTAGTACTCAAACTTTTAAATCTACTCTAGCACTCAAGAAATCGATTATATTTATTTTTATAGCATATGCCGGCAAACGAGCAAGTGAGTCACCTGATGGTAAGTGATCTCCGCCGCCCATGTACGTCCACAACACCAGAAGAATCATAGGTGCGTTGTCTGCTTAAAGAAAAGTGATAATTAGGATTTGGGATGGGGAGGGGATTTGAGTCTCCGGATATCTTACCGTACGAAACGCAGCAGGAAGCCGCTACTTTAAGTCGGTTTTCTGTGAGATAGTGGTGACGAGCCAATCGAGCCGGCTCATTCATTCTGTAAACAAAACTCTACAGCGTCGCTCTACCACTCAAAAATATTTATAATCTAAGAATATTATTGATAAAAAAATACCAATTCGCGAACCCTCGGTGGCTCGGTGGTTTAACCACACCGTTTTCTCATAATTTGTTACATAAAGGTAATAAAGTTATGTAAAATAAATATCCTCACATGTTCAATTGTATTTGAATTGTTATTTGTTATAGGTGTAATAAAAGAACAGCTTTTTCGGAGAAGATCACATGAGGCTATTCCGACGAAACGAATTGAATCGTATGTAACCAATGCATTGGTTTCGCTAGAAAGCACTGCTATATTGTGAGTTTCACACCATGGGAATTTATATTTTGAAATAAAACTAATTTAAACGAATTTTATCGCGATTTTTAAGAACCTGAAAGACCAACAGCCAGACCTCAAGACACCGTAAGCTCCTGTGTATATCGGACTATCAACAAAAAATAATAATTTTATACTGAAGGTAAATAATGTAACATTAACATTTCGAGACAACCTGCACCTCAGTCCACCCCCCCTAATGAAGGAAAAATTATTGCGAGGATATTCTTCATGCTTGAGATTTCTTCATTAGAAATAAGGATGCTGAGATGGTATAGGCAGTTTTGACGAGAGGGACAGGCCGTGCCTAAAAGCGCAAAAGCTGAATACATTTAGTTCTGATGCCGCGCTAAGATCTTGCCTCGTGGTTATCAGAAACTAAAAGAAACTTTCGATCTCACAACACCCAGACCCGAAACAAATATTTGTGCATCATAATATAAACTTATTCGCGGGGATCGGACGCGCGGCCTTTCGATCTATAACTGGTTATTCGCCCGCTGCGCCACAGAGGCTGTCAAAGTAACAATACATTCGGATAAATGCCACTTATGAAGTGTCAATTTGTCAAGTTTTTATTGAGAGTACATTTTTAAACCACTTTAAAACCTGACTTTGCGTAGTCCAGTATATAGATAGGTCTAGTCTAGATATTCATCACTTCCGTCGTACCGCCCCTCTAATGCCACTCACTCCCCTAAGGGTTCTTAAACGTTGAAAAAACTAGACTTTCTGTAAAATTTTAAGTAAAAGAAGAATAATGCGTATTAATTTTTTTACGTTTTAAATGTTAAGTTAAACGACATTATTACAAAATGAACATGAAATCAATTTAAAGATATTTATATCGGAAATTATAGGATAAAAATTTACCTATTCTTAACCGATTTAAAACGGGAGGTTCTGTATTCGATTCGTATACTTATACTTGTTAGCGATTTATTTAAATCAATTTTGAAGGTTGTTTTATAATTGCACTTTCGAGAAATAGGGTTTATATAAATAGAGTTACTTAGTGCTTATTCCTATCATGCAAAACTACTTGCTCCGTTTCGATAGAACTTTTGCGAATGAAAACTAAAACTCATCCTAATTAACACATTATTGGATGCTCCCCTAGACTGAAGTTTCCAATATTGTCAACCACATATATTTGTAAGATAAATCTTTATTTAGAAACAAAAGATCATGCAGCTGTGGGCGTGGAGCCACCCGGGCGACAAATGTTTATGGCATCAAACATTAAAATTTATGGACACTGCGTTATGATTTAATGGTCTCCGCTAACTCGCTTGTAAGTCGCTTTCAAATTTAAATCTGCGAGCTATTTCGTGTTACAACTAGGTACAAAGTATTGTCATTTTATGCCCATAATATACATACGATGACGTCTCAGAAAAGGAATAATTTTGGCCTAAGTGACTATCAACTACCTATCTAATAAATCACTCCACAAGACTAGAAAACTCCAGAGTTTTGGCGGGAATTCTGACAGGAATTTTGGCGGGAATTCGATCAGTGCGGTTCATATTTTATTTTAGTTTATTCCTTAAACTAGTTAAAGTTTTATTTGTTGTATAAAAGTGGTGTGGATATGTGCAATAAACATTGACAATTATGAACAGAGAATGGATCAGAATCCGGCCGGCATTAGAATCAGTCGGCCGGCTGTATAAACGCACCTTCATACTCCGAAGAGGGAAGTAACAATTTGAGCGGAAAGGCGGATGACCGATGTAGGCACAGGGATACAAAGATATTCCCCTATAGCCGCTCCAACCTACCATCAAGTCATGTCGCAAGCGCCTTGGGAGAACCGGGTATACACCAGCTGATTCCGGAACGCGATCCACGCAAGGTATTGTGGGTTACTATACCAGGTTCTAACACGTGTATGGTGGTCGTTATCCGGGCGGATATGAATATCCTGCCACCAACAAGTTTTGCCATTGTCTTGGATTGTCAGCAGAGTTGAAGATGTTGGTGCCGCACTCCTAAATAACATTTAGAAATGTATAAAAAAAAAGACGTGTGGCACTCGGAGACTGCCGCGGTAAAGCTATTGCATAGCTTTTATCAACTTCATCATCATCATCATCATCAGCCACAAGACGTCCACTGCTGAACATAGGCCTGTCCCAAAGATTTCCAGACCGACCTGTTGGAAGCGGCCTCCATCCAGCGACTTCCTGCGATCTTTATCAGGTCGTCTGTCCACCTTGTAGGTGGACGTCCAACGCTGCGCTTGCCAGTACGTGGCCTCCATTCCAGAACCTTTCTTTCTTTACTTTCTGTCTTATCAACTTATGTAATTATAATTATTTATTTATTTTATTTATGCAGTATAGTTTTTCCTTTGTTTTTAATTTTAATTTTGTGGGTCAAAGTCGGGGTCAAAGTCCGGTCAAAGTCTTCTGAAAGTCCGGTCCAAACTGACTGGTCACTGTGTGACGCCACCTGGGACTTCGAAATTATCGATGTTCCAGGGAGGTCAGCTAGCGCTGGCTGGTCGGAGTGGGGGGTGTTAGGTTTTTTCGTTACGGAATTTCTGTATTCGGTCTCGCCGCTCAAGGCCCGCGATAAAATCTATACAATAGCTTAATAAATGCGATGTTACAAGAAGCAGTAGTATTGATAAACACTTGAGACGCAAGTATTTTTCCGATTTGATAACTGAGCACACACCTCAAGTGCTCTGACTTCTTTACTTTTAATATTAGGTAGCATTTTGCAATAATCCGATGTTATAGTTAGTATTTACTCTTGTTTCGTGACCTTAGCTCGGCCAAGTTATTTTGCGCCTAATATTCGGGTCTTTTGAAAACGAAAGTCAACTATTGTTAATATTTTTGAATATTTTTTTATAGCATAGACCGGCAAACGAGCAAGTGTGTCACCTGATCTGAGGTAAGTGATCTCCATCGCCCACAATACCTGCAGAATCATAGGCGCGTTGCCAACCTTAAAGGGAAAGGATAATTAAAGGATTGGGAAGGGAAGCCGGATTTGGGCCTTTGGATATCTCACTCACCGTACGAAACGCAGCAGCACCCCGCCCCTTTATGTCGGTTTTCTCTGATACAATTGTAACGACCCGATCGAGCCGGCCCATTCATGCTGTAGACAAAATTGAAAATAGAATTATTTAATTGAAATTTATGAATTATTCTAATAAATATTAATGCCCACAAGACAGCATCATCCATTACTTCATATACAAAAACTCGTATTAATTCCATTAACTAATATTTTATTATTCAAGGCTAAACAAGTCAAAGACCAGGTAAGCATTGCGGAAAAATTAAAAATACTCAAAACATAAATTATAATAGCACTAAATCACAACTCAAACTCACACGCAATGACCATTGACAATAAAAAACTTAAATGAGGATTGTCTTTGGTCGAGTTTAGTGAACAGGTTTTCAAAGCATAAGATATTCAATGACATGGAGTTCTGTCTCTATGATGTCTATAGTCTGAGAATTTAAATGAATGCTTCATTAATAATAATTCAACACATTGGTCCAAATGCAGCGTACTTAAGCTGAGATACCGTGAGAATCTAGGTTCAAACCCTAGGTTGTTACAATTACAATTTGTGGAGTCGTTTCAAAAATCCACAAATGTTGCCCAGGACTGAAACTTGTAGCCCATATGGCGATAAAATTGCCACATATTACATCAAAGAACGAAAGTAAGCTACGTGAAACGGAGGTACTGGTTGCTCCTCTGCCTACCATTTAAGAGATGTAGACGTGAGAATATGTAATTAATGAAGTATTTCTGGATAAGACATAAAGTTATTGAAATTTCATTGCGTTCCTTTGTTGCTAGATAATTGGTTTTTAATTAATTGAAATTGTAATCGATATTATCTTTTATATCTTGATATTAAATTGTTTTACTAGTTATGGTTGTGATAAACAATATACCTTTATAATAACTTACAAAGTATTTTCGCTCGGCTACGGCGTCTAGTTTTAACAAATAAGTTTTGTTATTGACAGCCTCCGTGGCGCAGTGGGTGAGTAGCCGGCTACGAAGCGAGAGGACGTGGGATCGATTCCCGCACCTATGCCGTTTTTAATTCCTTAATCTCATTTATTTCACCGAAATATATGTTATTACCTATATTGCAACACACCCTGAGCTAATATCGAATCAGGGCTCCCGGTCTCCCGTACTCACGATCCTTAAATATTTTGAAATAAATTTGCCAAAAGGAAACCATTAAAATTCATTAAAAATGTAATACTCTGATTATAGCACTTTCTACGTTCAACCTAGATAACAGAATCTAGAGGAAAGTCTATATTGGTTTAATTTTGACATAACCACCAACAATAGCCATATTGACAATCTAAATTGCATCTGGACGGTTCCGGATGCGAAGCATAGTGTTATGTAACTAGGGTGAAAGTCATCATTGTCGGCCCAACAATAAGTTAAGAAAAATTGGTATATTTGATTACATGATTTGATTAACGGATTTAGTATTGTAAGAAAGGTTCATAAAAATATTCGATCTGAGCTGTGTAATAATGTAATTGTGTAAAGCAATTTCGCGGATTAAAGTCCATTCTTATGGGAGAATGTCACCAATTTTTGTCTGTGGTTTTTGAATTAGCCACATAAATTACATTTATTTTTCTATTTGGATGTTATATAGTTGAACTGTAAACTGTAGTTAGAGTGGAGCCACGCTGTAGTCAGTTTTGTATACAGCACGAATGGGCCGGCTCGACCGGGTCGTTACCACTGTCTCACAGAAAACCGGCGTAAAGTAGCGACTTGCTGTTGCGTTTCGTGCGGTGAGTGAGATATCCGGAGGCTCAAATGCCTCTTTTTTTATAGCATAGGCCGACAAACGAGCAAGTGGGTCACCTGATGGTAAGTGATCTCCACCGCCCATGTACGCCCACCATCAGAAGAATCATGGGCGCGTTGCCGACCTTAAAGGAAAGGGATAAGGGAAGTTGTATAAAAGTAAGCCTTTCACGCGGGCGGAGCCGCGAGCAAATACTAGTCTAAGTATATTTTCGCAAACAACTTTTAAGCTTCCTTTCAGTTATTTTTTTTCGGTACAGGTTAGTAAACAACATGATATTTAAGGAAGACACGATCATCGGAAACTTATACGGAGATATGATGCGATAATATGCTTGATTTAGCAAAACTTTTTAAGGACTAATGTCCTTGTTACTAATGTAAATGTTTGTATAATGTTTATCAAATCTGACGATTCCGACTAAATGCTATAAATAAATAATAGTGTGTGCTCCATCCTCGGACGAAACTGGTTTAAAACCAATAAAGTTCAAATATTTCATTTTAATTTGATTAAAAACCCGGTTTACAAAACTTGCTGCTTGTTGTTAACAGCGGAATCATGCCGGCCTATATATAAATGCTTCTTCACACTCCGAAGACGTAAGAAGCAAATCGAGGGACCTGCGATAGGACTAGCAGATGGCCAATGCAGGCACAGGGTACATCCTTGTACCAAGCAAGGCAAGGCCCTCGGCAGAACCCTATATACACTGGCTGATCCTGGAACGCCATCCACACAAGGTGTGTGGGCAACTATGGTAAGTTTTAATACCATGTGTACGGTGGTCGCAATCCGGGCGGATATAAATATCCTACCACCAATTCATGTGGTCCGCTTTCTTTTTAACACGCTTTTATTAGCTTCATACGTATGTTAGCATATAATGGAAACTTTGAACATGATTTTGACCTCCTATAAAACGGCGGATTAAATCGAAATTTGGCATACTTATCAAGGACCGATGATAATTCAATAGTTTTTCACGCTTTTTTTAACAGAAATATTCATTTTTTTCTTCAAATTTATTAAAGTGTATTTTTGAATAAAGCGGAGTTTTTAGTTTTTTTTTAACTTATTTTTGACTTTTTGCTTAATTAACCAATTGATCGTTTGCTTCTTGTATAATATATTTACTCGTAGTCGCTGACGGGGTCGCTCGATGACGTCTGACGTTGCTGAATTTGTTTCGACTATTCTCGAATGATTGATCGCTCATATTAAACTTAATGATGATCAATGGTTGTTCGTAATGACGGATGCTTTTGTGTTTATGTTATATAATTTATATCGTTATGATAATCGTAAGAATGGATTGGGTTGATGTGTATGAACCTTTTGTGAGTTAACTTTTAATTACTTAAGAGTGTATCGTCATACTTGAGGGCCCGAGTTCGATTCTCAAGACTTAAATCATAATTTTGCTGCAAGGGGTATTTTTTTTTACCCTAGCACGTCAAGGTGACTGCACTATACCTGATGGTAAGCGTAGTGCAGTCCAAAAAACCAGCAGCCATCGATAAACAATGAGTTTATCGGTGGTCACCAGAATCATGCCGGCCTGTATAAATACTTCTTCCCTCTACGGAGAGGGAATTAGCAGATCGAGGGACCTGCGGCAGGACAGGCGGATGACCGATGCAGATACAAGGATGTACCCCTGTACCCGCCCCAACCAACCATCAAGTCATGTCGCAAGCCCCTCGGAAGAACCGGATATATAATGGCTGACCCTGGAACGCGACCCACACAAGGTTGGTCACTATGGCAGGTTTTAACACCAGTGTACGGTGGTCGCTATCCGGTCGGATACGAATATCCTCCCACCAGCAATGTCTTACATGATGAGTGATTCTGGTGACCACAGATAAATTAGTTTGTCGGTGGACGCTGTTTCTTGGACTGAACTGCGGTTACCATCAGGTGTAGTGCAATCACTTTGCCGTGATCGGATAAAAAGACACGGTCACACTCCAGTAGATTACACACACACATAAGCTTGTGTCTTAGGACTCTAACTTCGAGATCTAGTACATTAGTTGAAGATTCATTTCTTGACTTAGTGGAGACTACAAAACTTTATTACAGTCTGTACAATGCGTGAAAAACAACTTCGAGTGGACTGAAGTTGGGTCACTTCACTCGCTATTTACGCCTCAAGTTTTTATTAGTTTAGTATAGTGTTTATTAATCTCTATTATTTTACAATGTGATAGGTCCCTCGTATGCGAGAGGCCGTCTGGGCTGATACTATCGCGCAAAACGTACAAAGTTCTGTGTGGAGTTGCTTCTGTTTATGAGCAGGCGTGGCGCTTACATGGTGCGCCTGGCTAGTCTCGTCATTCAATTAAAAAATAACACAAGATACATAAAATGTACATGATTCATGTGGCGATAGCTCAGCGGGAACCTGAGAACTCGATAAGATTTTTGGAAGGTATATGAAGTCTGCCTACCCGCATTAGGCCAGCGTGGTGGACTAAGGCCTAATCCCTCTCATTCAGTAGAGGAGGCCCGTGCCCAGCAGTGGGACATATATAATACAGGGCTAGTAACAAAAAAAAGATACATAAAATAGTGAATTATCATAAACACAATTCCTGAACGATAAATTGCTTCTTGACAACAAAGCAAGGTTACAGAACTAGATTATTAAAATATTCCATTTGTTTTTATCGTCGTCTGGAAATCTAGCTATTATAAAATGATATTACATCTTGTTAATCTTGGTTTATTATACAAATATGTTACAACTGACTTTTTTCCTTATTATCTATACTAATAATAAAGCTGTAGAGTTTGATTGTTTGTTTGTTTGAACGCGCTAATCTCAGGAACTACTGGTTCGAATTGAAAAATTCTTTTTGTGTTGGATAGTCCATTTATCGAGGAAGGCTTTAGGATATATAACATTACGCTGCGACCATTAGAAGCGAAGCATCAGTGAAAAATGTTGCAAAAACGGGGAAAATTATTCATATTTGAAGGCTTCCGTTGCTAAGCTACCCAAATCTATACTAATATTATAAAGCTGTAGAGTTTTATTGTTTGTTTGTTTGTTTGATCACGTGGGCGGAGCCGCGAGCAAAAGCTAGAAGTTAATAAAGGTATGTGATATTATTCACAGAGTATTTTTTTATCTGGCAAAGTGACTGCAGTACACCTAATGGTAAACGCAGTGTTATAAAAAACCAGCGACCACCGACAATAAGTTTATCGTATCGTAAAGTAGCGGTTTGCTGCTGCGTTTCGTACGGTGAGTGAGATATCCGGAGGCCCAAATCCCCTCTCCTTCCCAATCCCTAATTATACCTTTCCTTTAAGGTCAGCAACACGCCCATGATTCTTCTGGTAATGTGGGCGTACATGGGTACGGAGATCACATACAATCAGGTGACCCACTTGCTTGTTTGCTGGAATATTCTATAAATAAGCAACGTGGTGTCCGAGCCAATGAATGAGTCCTTAAAAGTCAGGGTTCGAAAATATCCGATATTTATTATAAACTAGCTTTTGCTCGCGGCTCCGCCCACGTGATCAAATAAACAAACAAACAATCAAACTCTACAGCTTTATAATATTAGTATAGATTTGATTTTGATTTGACAACGGAAGCCTTCAAATAATATTATTTTGGTAGCTTAGCAACGGAAGCCTTCAAATATGAATAATTTTCCCCGTTTTTGCAACATTTTTCACTGATGCTTCGCTTCTAATGGTCGCAGCGTAATGTTATATATCCTAAAGCCTTCCTCGATAAATGGACTATCCAAGACAAAAAGAATTTTTCAATTCGAACCAGTAATTCCTGAGATTAGCGCGTTCAAACAAACAAACAAACAATCAAACTCTACAGCTTTATTATTAGTATAGATATCAAAATATCGGATATTTATGATATATATCCGATATATATCAAGTTTGATATATATCCATTTTGTATGAAAGTCGTATTATTGTTTTATTGTTTTATTTATGAATACTGTTTGCATATTGCAAAATCTACTTTTAGATAAGGCATAATCAACTAAAAAAACATAAAATCTTCTTTTACGGCAGAAGTGTTGCCATTAATGGGTTAGAACTTACCATTAGGGAGTATGTTTTAACTCTACTCTCAAGCCATCTTCATTTGGGAAGTAGAAATACAGTAACAAACATTTGATAAGTATATCCATTGATATATATCGTCAAAACCAGTTTGATATATATCGGATATATATCGGATATATATCTTGATATATATCCATTGATATATATCCTCGAACCCTGTTAAAAGTTACTTAAGGCTTTATTAAGCATGCTTATTAAGCATTTGTGACCATCTCAACAACCGTAAACTCACAAACAAGCCAAACCTATGCTTATAACACTAAAACCTTAAAGTACACTCGACAAAACCGCACCTCCAAGGGTCTTTGCACATTATCCGTAGAATAAACGAAAAGTCAAGCCATAAGTCAAGTTGTGTCAACAACGACCTTGGACAGGCGCGCCCTTGTCAAACAGGTGGTATGTTTGGCCTGTACATTACTTGGGGAAATTCTGTTGTTTGTTGCAGGCCACAATTATAGTATACTAGCTTTTGCTTGCGGCTCCGCGTGATCTGCTTTTTCCGGGATAAAAAATAGCTTATCACCCATGTCAGCGCATTCCCTGTCTGTATACCAAATTTCATCAAAATCCGTTCAGTAGTTTCAGCGTGATTGACGGACAAACATCCAAACAAACAAACTTTCACATTTATAATATTAGACTATCCCGCCCACACACCCGCCACTGTAACTCCTGTGCACCAGGATCAACAGTGGCACGCATTTTTGTTGACACCGAGCAGTGAAGCTCGGCGAGTCTCTGGAAATGCCTAAATGTCTTTGTCCCGCAACGAAATTAATCAGATAGAAGGTTAGGGAGGAGTTGGAAATATTAATTGTCCACTTCCCTCCATAGCAAAGCGGGAGACAAAATAATGAATTGAGGAGGTAATAACCTCAAGTGTAAGGACATTTACAACTGGAGAAGCCAGATGCAAAGCACCACGGATGTCATTAAGTGGGTCCTATCACGCGAGCTGTTATACTTGATTCCAATAATAGGTATGGCAAAAACGCCGGAAAGCACGGAAATTCTTTCTAGTTTCCACAAGATCCATATTTTTTTTATCCTGACTTGAGTTTTTTTTTATACTAGACGTCAGCGAACGAGCGAGTAAGTCACCAAGACCGCCCATGGATATCATAATACCAAAAGAGTCCTAAATGCGTTGCCGGTCTTAAAGGAAAGGAATGGGGTTGGGAGGGGATCGTTTTTTGAAACTCCACCGCCCATGTACGCCTACAATACCAGAAGAATCATGGACACATTGCCGACATTAAAGGAAAGGGATAATCAAGTGATTGGAAAGGGCAATTTGGGGCTCCGAATATCTCACTCATCATACGAAACGTAGCAGTAAGCAGTACTTTACGTCAGTTTTCTGTGAGTCAGTAGGAAAGAGCCCATTCATACTGTAGAAACAACTGTCTACAGCGTGGCTCTACCATTCTAATAAGTTATGGTGACCTCACCGACCTAGGCCACTCGATGTTCCTTTGTCTCTCATATCTCAGAGTCCCTGGGGAACGTAAATGCATGCAGCGTCACCCTTTACGAGAGTCTCTCTTTATACAGGGCAAGTTGAGGGCCGAGTAATGGACCATCTCAGACCTTTAATGGCTTAGCAGCGGGCATAGCCTGTGCAGCTTACTCTTCAGAGGATAACGTAATTTCCTGTCATGTTTACGTAACATTTGGCATTTCGTTGTTACATAAAAAGTAATAAAGGATGCAATAGAAACCGCATGTAATAAAGCAAGTCAAATATCACAGGAAATTGAGTTTTAAATTCGTTGTAATATTTCGTATTTGTGTTAATTAAATGGCTTTTTTGTAAATATACAATATATGTTGTTTTCTAAAGCATTTATTTTTATAAATACACCCGGATCAAACCCGAGACCTCGGCACAACAGTCGTACTGTTATAATTATGATGTTAAAATTATTGCTGTGTACAGTTTAATAAGAATAAAGCTTGCTTACTTTCTTTCTAATCAGCACAAAAATAAAATAACATTAAATAGCTTTCGTGAAATCTTGACCATAAAAGAATTTGTTGTAGTTTTGTGTATATTACATTGTTATAATGTCCGGACACATAAAAATAATAAAATTAACTTAATGTTATATGAAGTCGTTTAAGTTAATGTGTGCTTAACGGATATTAGGTAAACAACATTATGGTGCTGCCACACCGGTGTTAGAAAATGTTATATAACATTTTATAACAGCGGTGTGGCAGCATCATTTAGTAAACATTTCTTAACAATTTGTAACATTTTGTAACATTTTTTAACAGCGGGCGGCGGTACTTTTGAGAGCGGCGTCGTCAAAGAAGCCGTCAAAGAAGAAGGGCCGATGTCATGTTTTCAAATGTTATAAAATGTTAGACAATGTTAAGAAATGTTATAAAATGTTAGATTTATGGTGCTGCCACACCGATGTTATAAAATGTTATACAACATTTGTTAACAAACATTTTCTAACATTTTATCACAATGTTAGATAATGTTAATAAATGTTTAATGTTAGAAAATGTTATATAACATTTTATAACACCGGTGTGGCAGCACCATTAATGTTAGAAAATGTTTGTAAACATTTTATAACATCGGTGTGGCAGCACCATTACACTTTCTAATTACTTATCTGCTATTTACTAAATGTAATATTTGTGTTTTGTAAGTAAATATTAATGCTGATCAAAGATTTATTCATTAATATCTTTATGATATAATATGTCCGTCACAACCTAATTATCCTCACTATTTAATGTTATAAATGCGAAAGTAAGTTTGTTTGTTTGTTGCGCTTTCACGCCTTAATCGCCGAACAATATTGAAGCCAGTGAAATTACTGGGCGTTATGAGACTTAACATCTTATGTTCCGGGGCAACGAGCGCAGTTCAGTGCCATGCAGTGCTTTGTAATTCAAAGTATTGTGTGCTGTTGCTTCTGTTTATGGGCAGGCGTGGCGCTTACCACCAGGCGAGCGTCTTGCTCTACTCGTCATTCAATTAAATAAACAAAAATAATAAACAAATTTTGCTGATGGTATGGCGATAGACTCGCCCCCTATCACATCATGGGACGGACATACGCTCGGCGAAATGTAGGTGTACTGGTTACACCTCTGCCTACCCCTTCGGAGATTACAGTGCGTATGTATTATTTAATGATTTCGCAAACCAGACAACTCATAAATACTCTCATTCGTACCTACATGTTACATATATGGTTTGATCGCTTAATAATCGATTGTGAATTGTAATCGACTTTAATTATCGTCACGTGTCGTGGTGCACTCGCGATAATTACCAAAAGTTATTCGAAAGTTTACAATTACATGCCTATCATTATTGGCATGGACTGTAATTAGTAAAAAACAACATAATTATATGTTGGATATAAAACCTATTTGCGGATACTACCTGTTTGAACTTCGAATCTATATATATAAAAATGATTGTTTGTATGTCCTTTATAGAATCGTAAACTATGCATTTGGACATGTGATGATCTTTAGCAAAGTTGTTGTGCAAACTACAAGCCAAATCTTTCTGTAACATATGTTAAAGAGCATGTACCGCTGACCCCACTGCGAGTGGGATAAGGGCAGGTGGAAGAAGAGGACTGATCATTTAAAAGGGATTAAGTTATATTGTTTATTAGACAAGGTTTTTTAATATTCCAAATGTTACAATGGTCACTTTTTGGCGTTCCGTAGATCTTCAGGGTTATTCCCCTAAATACGGAATCAAACTATTTTTTTAATTTATGCGACTGTGTAAGGTATATTTCAAACTTCTGAGAAACTGCGCTGCCGCGTAAGAGGGAAGGAAAAAACATATTGTAAAAATTCATCACTAACCTCGTGACGTCAATCGAGCCGATTTTCAATGAATGCGCATAATTTCCTTAATTTACGACTTTATCCCTTGACTCCTAATATAGATAATTAACGACCAATTTTATGTTTAAAAATTACCAAAACGAGACGAGACGAGCAGGTCGCTCGCTGGATGGTAAGCGCCACGCCTGCCCATAAACCGAATTAACACCACACAGAACTTTGAATTATAAAGCACTGCATGGCACTGACCTGCGCCCGTCACCCCGAGACATAAGATGTTAAGACTCATAATGCTCAGTAATTTCACTGGCTTCAATGTCCTTCAAACCGAAACGGCAAAAATAGACAAAGCGTCGGTACCAACCTAGACGGCCTCTCGCATACGAAGGACCTACCACCTTGTAAAATATAGCTGAAGGCTCATACTTATTCAACAAAAATTCACAAAAAGCTGTTAAAACAGCACTAGTATTTAAATTTAGTTTTCCGTCAGTATGCGATGTCTATCAAACGTCACCGGACCTCGTCTAAATTCCAACAAAATAACTGCACAGTGAGAAACAAAGCAAAAAACAGTATATATCTCGTATGAACAAGCGAGATACTTTCACAATGTACAATATGTGTAACAATTACGAGAAAGTTTTGCTTATGGGCTCGCAAAGTCGCGATATGTAGTTAGGTGTCCTTTTATTTGTTTTATTTTATTTAATTGAATGACGAGACGAGCAAGTCACTCGCTTGATGGTAAACGCCACGCCTGCCCGTAAACAGATGCAGAACTTTAAATTACAAATCTGAACTGCGCTCGTCACCCCGGGACGTCTAAGTCTAATAATGCCCAATAATTTCACTGGGTTCATTGTCTTTCAAACCGAAATACAACAGTGCTTACATACTGTTGCTTGGCAGTAGAAATAGACAAGGCGGTGGTACCAACCCAGCCGGCCTCTCGCATACCTACCACCTTCATCATTTACAAATGATTAAATACATATACATACGCACTAGCTAGGCTTATAGATCAGATATGGACCGTAAAAGTAACCCTATGGAGAGGTCCACACGGAAAAATAAACAGAGGAAGACCATTGACAACATGGGAAGACGAGATCAAAAGAACGGCTCAAACTGAAACTAAATAGAACAAGACCGAAACAAATGGGCATCTTTGGAGGAGGCCTTCACCCAACCTGGGTCCTTGCAGAGTAAACCCAACAAAACTGATACTTGAACCAATCTAAAACAACTAATCCACTAACATACCTGCTAGAAATAAGTTAATCCTGTATTAATGCAAAGAATAAAAGCGCTATTTCAATTGCTTACGTGATTAATAAGCTATTTCATTTTATTTCTTTTACTAGCATTAAATCTTACCAAGTCTTATATTTCGAATATTCATACAAAAGGTTGAAACATGTACAAAATTGAATGATACTCTCGCGTTTGCCAACAACATGTGCCAACGGTCGTGTATCAATGACTTCGGCCACAATCTATGGTGTATGCGGGTGGGTAAAGAAATAAATTGCAGATATACTAAGGCTGGATTGCACCATAATAGCAGCTATAGTTAAGGTTTATGTCAAATTTGACGATGACAGTAACGCTGATTTTAACATTGCGGAATGTGTTGCACCATCGTATTCCGATACTGCAAGATTCCTCGATTAATTCTAGAAGTAGAGACATGATATTATTTTGGAGCAGATACGCTTTAGGAGATATATCGGTTTGGAGGTTATAATTGAACACATTAAATAATAACTAGCGAATTTTGGAGGGTTACGGTTAAAGTTATAACTTCATATAACATTTATCAAACGGTGCAACTCATGTTTCGCTTAACCGGTACTTTAACATGTTTGTCATTGCTAAAGTAAGATGGCGCTACCCACCCTTAGTTTTAAAACAGCTTCGGTCGCGCGGAAATATGGAACGTTGGACTTGTATCCGTAGGTTTACCGAAAGATTTTGAGTGGCATGGCTATAGACAGTTGTGTCTACAGCATGAATTAGCCGGCTCGCCTGGTTTACCACTGTCTCACAGATAACCGACGTTAAATAGCGGCTGGCCTAGTGGCTAGTTTCTGAAACATTATTTAGTGAAAAATGTAGTAATCTCTGATCTAATTTGCGAACCATTTAACGATAGAATTATTTATGATTCTCCCAGAAACCCAAGATTGCGTTATACATAACATTTTTCATATTCGTTTGAAAGCTTTGTTAATTAACAGGTGTGTCAAATTAAAAGCGTTGACTTTAGCAACTCAATTTTAATTTGACGTGATATTTCACAGATTAGTTAATTTTTACATTGATCAGCTTTCATAAATCGGGCGTAAGTTTAATATTTTATTGCTAAGTTATGCTTAGTATTTGGCTTTTGCGAGAACGTTGGTGTTTATATTTTAGTGAAAAAATATATGTGTAAGTTTAATATTTTATTGCTAAGTTATGCTTAGTGTTTGGCTTTTGCGAGAACGTTGGTGTTTATATTATAGTGAAAAAATATATGTGTAACTAGATGACCCGGTGAACTTCGTATCACCTACATAATATATTTGTGTAAAATGTGGTCAAAACTTAATACAAATGTTTTATTTACATTAAATGCAATTAAGTGAGGTACTGCGCCATTGCACGTGAGGTAGCCCGTCGCACATTTAATTGACTTCGACGACCTAAGTCAGGTCGTCTCCCACCTCCCTCCGGTTGGACAGTCCTGTCCGCGTCCTGTCCCCGTCCCGTCCCCGTCCTGTCCCCGTCCTGTCCCCGTCCTGTCCGCGTCCTGTCCGCGTCCCGTCCCCGACCTTTCCCCGTCCCGTCCCGTCCCCGTCCCGTCCCGTCCCCGTCCCTTCCCCGTCTTGTCCTGTCCTGTCTCACTGTCCTGTCTCACTGTCCTGTCTCACTGTCCTGTCTCACTGTCCTGTCTCACTGTCCTGTCTCACTGTCCTGTCTCACTTTCCTGTCTCACTGTCCTGTCTCACTGTCCTGTCTCACTGTCCTGTCTCACTGTCCTGTCTCTCTGTCCTGTTTCACTGTCCTGTCTCACTGTCCTGTCTCACTGTCCTGTCTCACTGTCCTGTCTCACTGTCCTGTCTCACTGTTCTGTCTCACTGTCCTGTCTCACTTTCCTATCTCACTGTCCTGTCTCACTCTCCTGTCTCTCTGTCATGTCTCACTGTCCTGTCTCTCTGTCATGTCTCTCTGTCCTGTTTCACTGTCCTGTCTCACTGTCCTGTCTCACTGTCCTGTCTCACTTTCCTGTCTCACTGTCCTGTCTCACTGTCCTGTCCCTGTCCTGTCCCTGTCCAGTCTAGACGCTATACGACCCGTCATCACGGCAAGCTTCGCAACGACAACTCAACAACTACTAATAAATTAAAAATTAATAAAAAAAACATTGTCCAGCGGACAAAATTGTGAATCTAAACCATTCTCAGATCCCCTTGAACACACACAAAAAATTTCATCAAAATCGGTCCAGTCGTTTAAGAGAAGTTCAGGAACATACACACTCACAGAAGAATTATATATATAAAGACTAGATGACCCGGTGAACTTCGTATCACCTACATAATATATTTGTGTAAAATGTGGTCAAAACTTAATACAAATGTTTTATTTACATTAAATGCAATTAAGTGAGGTACTGCGCCATTGCACGTGAGGTAGCCCGTCGCACATTTAATTGACTTCGACGACCTAAGTCAGGTCGTCTCCCACCTCCCTCCGGTTGGACAGTCCTGTCCCCGTCCCGTCCCCGTCCTGTCCCCGTCCTGTCCCCGTCCTGTCCGCGTCCCGTCCCCGTCCTGTCCCCGTCCCGTCCCGTCCCGTCCCCGTCCCGTCCCCGTCCTGTCCCCGTCTTGTCCTGTCCCTGTCCTGTCTCACTGTCCGGTCTCACTGTCCTGTCTCACTGTCCTGTCTCACTGTCCTGTCTCACTGTCCTGTCTCACTGTCCTGTCTCACTGCCCTGTCTCACTGTCCTGTCTCTCTGTCATGTCTCTCTGTCCTGTTTCACTGTCCTGTCTCACTGTCCTGTCTCACTGTCCTGTCTCACTGTCCTGTCTCACTGTCCTGTCTCACTGTCCTGTCTCACTGTCCTGTCTCACTGTCCTGTCTCACTGTCCTGTCTCACTGTCCTGTCTCACTTTCCTGTCTCACTGTCCTGTCTCACTGTCCTGTCTCACTGTCCTGTCTCACTGTCCGGTCTCACTGTCCTGTCTCACTGTCCTCTCACTGTCCTGTCTCACTGTCCTGTCTCACTGTCCTGTCTCACTGTCCTGTCTCACTGTCCTGTCTCACTGTCCTGTCTCACTGTCCTGTCCCTGTCCAGTCTAGACGCTATACGACCCGTCATCACGGCAAGCTTCGCAACGACAACTCAACAACTACTAATAAATTAAAAATTAATTAAAAAAACATTGTCCAGCGGACAAAATTGTGAATCTAAACCATTCTCAGATCCCCTTGAACACACACAAAAAATTTCTTCAAAATCGGTCCAGTCGTTTAAGAGAAGTTCAGGAACATACACACTCACAGAAGAATTATATATTATATAAAGATATAGAATTTATATACGTGCGCTCAACTTGTGTAAAAAAGTTTTAAATCACGGCCATTTCATAATCTTTAAAACTACCTTACTTTCTATTTTTTTTCTCTTAAGAGAAAGATTAATCTTTGAATAATTTATATGTACCTACATAAATGTTATCTGTGTACGTAATTAATAAAGTTAATTTCTTTCTTTGTTTTAGCCGCCTTCCTATGTAATCATTCAGTTTACTAGTGCGACTATTGTCAGCACCACAAACAATGCATTATGGAAATCAGATTTCGGAACCAATAGCCCAACCGTGACTTGGTCAATTGACCAACTGCTGCTATGCAATAACATTACTTGCTGGTCGGATATTGTGAGGAGTATCTCAATTCGTCTTTTTTATGGCATAGGCCGACCAACGAGAAAATAAGTCACCTGATGGTAAGTTATCTCCATCGCCCATGTACGCCTACAATACCAGAAGAATCATGGGCGTGTTGACGACCTGAATGAAAGAGATATTTAAGGCATTGGGAATGGGAGGGGGTTTGGGCGTGCGGATATCTCACTCACCGTACGAACCGCAGCAGCAAACCGCTACTTTACGCCTGTTGTCTTTGAGACAGTGAGACCCGGTCGAGACGGCCCATTCATACTGTAAACGTAGCTCGACCACTATTTTTTTATACGTCTATTTTTTATGTATGTTATACAAGATCTCCATCAAATGTGTACTCAACTAAAAACCTTTCATTTTCGCACAAGTTCTGACTTTTCTATGAACTATTCCGTCCCCTAAAACCTAAAACATAAATAAGTAAATACACCCAACAGTCACACACATAGTCCTAACCCCACAGTAAGATACGAGTCTTGTGTCGTGGGTATCAAGAACTACGAGGGACTTTCGGTCTCACAACACCCAGAACCCGAAACAAATGTTTGTGGATCACACAAACAGTTGTCTCGGTGCGGGGATCGAACCCGCGGCCTCTCAGTTCACCGGCTACTCGCCCGCTGCGCCACGGAGGCTGTAAAAACATATTTGTTAAACACAGAATTGTGACGCGGGTATCGAACCAACGACCTCCCGTATTGTAGTCGCCCACGGTCGTTTATGCAATAGTTATAGTTCCATTACTACGAGCTCAGTTGAAAAGGTCCATAAATTTTTTATGCAAGTTTCGTGTCGAAAGAAACACGTTTTTATTATTGTAGTGGGCACCAGATCTAGTAACATTTGTAGGTTTTTCGCCATATTCCAGTTTTGTTTTACCGCAGCCATTTAGAATTGTATTAAGTATCCTGCTTTATTAATAATGAAATATTTTTAGTGCTCATAATTTTGTTACCTTGATTTAAATTATATTGTTTTTTATCCGAGCGCGGCAAAGTGACTGCACTACACCTGATGGTAAGCGTAGTGCAGTCCAAAAAACCAGCGACCACCGATAAACAATAAATTTATCGGTGGTCACCAGAGTCAAGCCGGCTTGAATAAATGCTTATTCCCTCTACGGAGAGGGCAGAAGCAGTTCGAGGGGCCTGCGACAGGACAGGCGGATGACCGATACAGGCACAGGGATACAAGGATGTACCCTGATACCCACCCCAACCAACCATCAAGACTGTCGGAAGCCCCTCGCGTGAACCGGATATACACTGGCTGACCCTGGAACGCGACCCACACGAGGTGGGCCACTATGGCAGGTTTTAGCACCAGTGTACGGTGGTCGCTATCCGGTCGTATACAAGTATCCTCCCACCAGCAAACCTATATATTATCTATATTATTCTCAACATCAATATGTTGTAACGTAAAAATTAAACACTAAATTGGACAGAACAGATTCGGCGAGAGTATGCTGCACTCACTGATCGGTAATCGATTAGTGAGTTAAGCAACCTTTAGCGCGATCAGTCTATGGATGGGTGACCGCTTAGTGGTATTTTGACTGAGTGTCTCAGTGCTTCGGAAGGTACGTGAAAGTTGTCCGGTTGTTATCAACTGACAGCAGTCGTTAAGCCAAGTAGGTGGCCTTCGAGAGTCATGACAACTTTGATACAAGGTTGGCCACCATTCGTATAGAATAGAACGTGGACTTTGCTAGGAAGATACAAATAAATACACCCAATAGTCACACACATAGTGACACCACAGTAAGACAAGAGTTTTGTGTCGTGGTTATCAGGAACTACGAGAGACTTTCGGTCTCACAACACCCAGACCTCGTAACAAATATTTGTGGATCACACCAATGTTTGTTTCGGTGCGGGGATCGAACCCGCGGCCTCTCGCTTCACAGCCGGCTACTCGCCCGCTGCGCCACGGAGGTTATACCTTATACATGCACGTCATATACAGCACCTCCTTTTTAAGTCGATTAAACCACATCATAGTATCATACTTCAAACCGGAACATAGGGCCAAACAGAGGCACAACGAATGCAACGTCGTGAGTATCTTTACATACTATAAAATGTAGTCGCTTCCGCTGTCTATTCGCTTAGATCTTTTAAACTATTCAACGGATTTTAATGCAGTTTTCAGCAATAGATAAAGTGGTTCATTAGACAGGTTTATATGTATATCACGCTATGACCCATGGGGGCAGGCAGTAACATGCAGGTGAAACTGCGAGGGACAGCTAGTCAGTAATAAATAAAAAAAAACAGAACTCAGTCACGTGACACAATTCACCAAGTTTCTTTTACTCAGTTGCTACTAACTACATGCGTGTAATAACATATTAAAGTTATACTGTTTCTTCACATTTGATACCATTTGATACATGTTTAATACCATTGTGGAGTTGTTGCCAAATCCCCGAACACGCAGTAACAATAATAACAGCTTGCCAAAATGCCAGCAGAGTTCATAATGCATCCCTTTATACACCCTAAGGACTTGCTGTTTCGCGTATTGTTGTGTTAAACGTCCAATATTTATGTATCAATACATAGTATAAAACAAGTCGCTATCTGCCTTTGTCTATTTTTTTGCAGTCTTTGCCTATGACACCCCCCGGCATTGACGAGTGAAATATGTATCTTGTTCTTATCACTAAAAGTTCATTGTAATTACTGGCTTAGGTTCGCGCTCCGTTCACGAAAATTTCCCGCTAAAACCTCACCTAACCTACAATACTCGCTGGTGGTAAGATCCTATCCGCCCGGATAGCGGTGACTTAACTTATGTGGGTTGCGTTCCAGGATCAGCCAGTGTATATCCAGTTCTCCCGAGAGGCTGGCCCTCTCTTCATAAACATTTCCCTTCCCTATATCCTTCCCTTCCCCTTTAGCCCTGGGATGTGATACTACAGGGGTCGCCAGTATCCCAATAGCAGGGTAGTTCATCCCAAAGGCTAAACAAAATATTCTACAATACTCGACAGCCTCCGTGGTACAGCGAGCCAGTAGCCGAAGAGAAACTAGAGGACGCGGGTTCGATCCTCACACCGAGACAAGTGTGTGTGATCCACAAATATTTGTTTCAAGTTTGGGTGTTGTGAGACCGAAAGTCTTTCGTAGTTCCTGATACCCACGACACAAGATACGTATCTTACTGTGAGATTAGGACTATGTGTGTGACTGTTGGGTGTATTTATTTATTTATAATGTTGCTTTATATCGGTGAACTTAATAATATCAGAAGTTCCAGAGATGGCTTCCTACATTAAAACAAAACCATAAACCTCATCTTTATAATATTAGAGTAAAAACCAAAGGGGTCGTTTATCTGAAACCCTTAGCGAAGGGCAAAGGCTTGTGTATAATTTGATAAAGGAGATGTTATTTGGGAAAGTGATCGTTCCTCAGGGATAAATAACAAGGGTAGTTACAATTAACCGTGGTACCGCGGCACGTTTCAAAATCTTTATTCATCATTTAGGCTAAGAAAGCGCTTATTACAGGTCAAGTACAGAACATTTAAGTCATTAATAAGACTAACTTAAGATTATGGGAACTTTGGAATAACCGCCGCGCTATAAGCTGGTAGGAAAAGGCACACCAACAAGCATGGGAAGAGGGAGGGAATCCTTAGATTAGTTTTACTTATTTTATTGCTTAGTTTAGAACAAGTCAGTGTTTTAGTTAAATAGAGTACTAGAGCCATGCTGTTGATTATTTGGCTACACCATGAATGGATCCACTCGACTGGGTCATTTCCACTGGCTCACAGAAAAACCGGCGTAAAGTAGATGCTTGTTGTTGCGTTTGTACGCTGAGTGAGATATCCGAAGCCCAAATCCCCGTCTCCATCCCAATCCCTTTCCTTTAAAACTGGCAATGTGCCCATGATTCTTCTGGTATTGTAGGCGTACATGGGCGGTGGAGATCGCTTATCATACGTGACCCACTTGCTCGTTTGCCGGTGTGTGCAAGTTTGTAGATTTCATATACCTTCGACATTAAATATTTGTCTTGGGGTCTGGGTGTTGTGAGACCGAAAGTCTCTCGTAGTTCCTGATACCCACGACACAAGACTTGTATCTTACTGTGGGGTCATGACTATGTGTGTGACTGTTGGGTGTATTTATTATTTTTATTTATTCTAGTTGAGCAAACTTACGTTAAAGCGAGCGATAAATGATAATAATTATGTTGAAACAAAACTGGTAATAACACACATCGGCTCATGTTGAAGAAAATTTCAATATTTTATCCCAATACGTATATTTTTCGTACGCTCAAAATTTATGTCCCTAACCCACATCGGATGTTATTATAGCCGCGTTAATTTCAGACAATAGACCGAACGTCCATAAATTTTATGTAACGGGAATAAAATAGATTATCCAAAAAGATAATAAGGTACGTCGGAATGTGCAGGATTATGTAGAAAGCCGGGTGAAATGGGTAATTTATTCCCGCATATGTATTGGTCAGGTTCCTTATTACATGTGGCCGGTTTCAATAATTTTGGTCTAACACTATTAGACCAAATTTTTTTGGTAAGCAAGTCAGGGAAATTATAATGTTTTTCTTTTTAAATGTTAATTACTCACATCCTTGACCATATTTTTAGGCAACCCTATTGATATGTGTTCAGCAACACATTTTATACCCTAAAATATTATTTTCATCCGGTAATCAGATGGGTGAAGGTCAATGTTCCCCGGGATCTTAGACCATAACGGGAGTCGGTGGACAAAACATAGAATTTTCCAACCGTTTAAAATAGATATAATAAGATAAATGATATTAAATAGACCTTAAAACCTATTGAAAAGATTACATCCGTACTTAAGCACACGCCTTTCCCCGAAGGGATAGGCAGGGGTACTGTTCACTAAGTTTATACCAGTCCCGACTCACATATGTGACCACGTGACCACGAAAGCTGAAAAGCTTTCGAAACATCGGTATCAAAATTAATAAAAAACTGCGATAAAATCCGTCTAAATTAGTTTTATTTCAATGAGTAATATTCGCGTAAATATAAGAAATCATCACATATGTGATTTTTTTAATCTAAAACACAAACAAATTGTGATTAACCAACCTGGGGATAGAACCAAGGACCTCGTGGTTTCTCAGCTTCTGTACACTGCCAGTCCAATATGGCGAATTAAGAACATTACATCATTCCATATCAGTCAGATTTCCTATAATCAAACCCATTGAATTACCAACGCTAATCAGTTACGCAGTTAATAGTAACTCTATACATTGCTCAACCATAACGGTATGGTTCTACTGTAAGCGATTATAATATATTACTGCCCTGTTCCCATTGGTCACAGCGTGATATACATATAAACTTCATTAAAATCCGTTGAATAGTTTAAAAGATCTAATGCACAAACAGCGGAAGCGACTTCATTTTATACTATGTAAAGATTTACGAAGCTAACTTAACAAAATATGATGACGTCATTCCAGGTCAGCCATAGGACTACTCTTTGACACCCGCTGCGCCACGGAGGCTGTCTTTTTTTTTATTGCATAGACCGGCAAACGAGCAAGTGGGTCACCTGATGGTAAGTGATCTCCACCGCCCATGTACGCCCACAATACCAAAAGAATCATGGGCGCGTTGCCAACCTTAAAGGAAAGGGATAATTAGGGATTGGGAAGGGGAGAGGGATTTGGGCTTCCGGATATCTCACTCACCGTACGAAACGCAGCAGCAAGCCGCTACTTTACGTCGGTTTTCTGCGAGACAGTGGTTACGACCTGCTCGAGCCAGCCCATTCACGCTGTAGACATTACTGTCTACAGCGTGGCTCTACCACTCATATCTATGAAAAAAATCGTGGCTCAACCACTTACTAAACTATTATCAGAGTAAAATTTTAATATATTATTATATCATGTATTAAATCCCCTTTCACTTATTTTATTCGGAAAACTTGAATTTTTCTTTGAGATAATGTGTTTTTGTGTTTCTATTTATCTGTCTGTGACGTCTTTGAATGGGCTTTAATGGCTTAAGATAGCGGAATTGGCGGATATATTAACGTCCAATTTTATCTACGACATATTTACTTATTTATTTTACTGTGTTTCCAAGTAAAGTTAATGAATTAACATCTTATGTTGTGATGAACGCTGTCCAGTGCAGTGCTTTGTAATTCAAATTTCTGTGTGGTGATGCATTTGTTTATGGGCAGGCGTGGTGTTTACCATCAGACGAGCGACATAATTTGCATTGGCGAAACAGTGCTTCTATTCCCACTATTATACAGCAAATTGAGCGGTTTGCTCCAAGCTGAGTGACATGCCTGCAGGCCAGCGAAATTATAAGCCCCACGTAATGTTAGTGTTCATAATAGTGCACTCTACCCTAATTTCCCTCGGTTTTGGCAACGTTGCCAAATCGCTCTTCCACGTGGCGTAAGGCATAAGCTGAAGTAAGTTTTCATAATTGTTCTGCTAATTAATGTTCCTGAAAGGGTAATCAATGTCAAAATTAACTAATCACTTGTCAAGTCAAAATTGAGTTGCTAAAAGTGTGGTCAACGCTTTTGATTTGACACGCCTGTTAACAAGGCTTTCAAACTAATATGAAAAGTTAGTACTCAAACGCTATTTTGAGTTTTTGGAAATTCATAGATAACTCTAACGTCGGACGGTGTATCAATTACTAACAAGTGTTTTTTTTCAAATTAAATCAGGGAATAGATTGTTCACTAAATAACGTTTCGAAACCCGAATTGTTTTAACGTAGTTGTTTTAAACTAACAATTTTTTTAATTTAATTTTGTGAGAAAACATAATCTCAATATACGATTTTTTTTTCTTTATTGAAATATCGACGCCATGTGGTAGCATTTGTTTCAAATTACTCACAGACATCTTTTAAAGTTAACAGACTGCGTTCGTGGCGCAATTCTAACGTATATGCGATACCACTGTTGTACTGAGGTCTCAGGTTCGATCCGGAAGTCTCAGTGCACGCATACTTAATAAATATAACAATAATCTGTTAAACCTTTTATAGACTAGTTAAAGCGTGCCGTCGCACCCGGCACGTGTTAGTCTTAACTCTAAATAATGACTAGCATCTGGCTAAACGTCTGTTCATTGAACTCATTTGATTAAGTTAAAAAACCTATTAATTCAAAATATGTTTCCGGTACTTAAGGATATGACTTATTTATGAATATTCAGATTTTTTCTAGGCTAGAATACTAATTAGGCTTGTAATGTGCTCTTATAATATTGTGCCATATTTACCTAAACTGGTAATTTGGTAACAAATAGCAAAATGAATTGCCCGAAATTGGTATTTATGTCCTGTTTAGATAGGCTCGCCTCCAATCATATGAGTCGGAAATATGCTCGGCGAAACATGGGTGCAGCACTAGTTGCACATCTGTCTACCCCTTTGGGGATAATTGTGTGAGCTTATGATGTGCATAGTCATATGTCCATTCGGTAACGTGAATTGATAATTTCATGCAAAAGAATTACCTACAATGAAGAGGAATTAAGGAATCGGCGTGTCCGACAAATAAATTATGACTTCCTGCCATGATAACTGTGTTACACGCTTTGCGTTTGTGGCAATTTAGCAACATCTAACGACTCACGTCGATACAAAGGAGTTTTATATCGCTTTTCTTCTTCAAATCTTTAACTTTTTACAAGGTGATAGGTCTCTCATATGCGACCGGCCGTCTGGGTTGGTACCACCGCATTTCTGTAAGCACTGTTGTGTTTCGGTTTGAAGGACATTGAACCCAGTGAAATTACTGGACATTATAAGACTTAACACTTAAGTCTCGAGGTGACGAGCGCAGTTCAGTACCATGCAGTGCTCTGTAATTCAAAGTTTTGTGTGGTGTTGTTTCTGTTTATGGGCAGGCTCGTTTCGTCATACATTCAAATAAAAAAAATATATCATGGCCGTCCTGAAGTTGGTTGGTTACAAGTTGTTGTGGTTACAAGTAAGAGTTGCAACTACTATTTTCAGAGACTCACGACCGGTTTCTGAAAGGTTGATCAATGTCGAAATGAAGTCCTGTCAAATCTCATGTCAATCCAAAATGGAATTGCTGACTGACTGGAATTTGACTGACAAAACGTGACCGCCTGCTAACAAACAGGAGCAACACCAAACAGAACTTTGTATTACAAAACACTGATACTAGAGTCCATTGGTCACCCCGAGGCAAGAGTTGTTATGTCCCATAATGCCCAATAATTTCACTGATTTCAATGAAATTCCACCATTAACACGCTATCTAATAAAAATATCTGCACATAGAATTTTAATGTCAAATTTCAATCTTGTACCACACGGCATACATACATAGGTATTATTTTGTCTGTCTGTACGTTAATGAGCTGTAACATGAATTGTTGTTAATGTAATTTTTATTGAAGACTGATTTTTGCAGCTATGTTGGCCATTTTTTAAAACAATATGAAGAATATGAAATATTATGACTAGGTTTATGTTTATTTTAAGAGTGGTAGAGCCACGCTGTAGACAGTTTTGTCTATAGCATGAATGGGCGGGCTCGACCGGATCGTTACCACTGTCTCACAAAAAATCGACGTAAATTGAGTGAGATATCCGGAAGCCTAAATCCCCTCCCTCTCCTAATACCTTAATTATTTCCCTTTAACGTCGGCAACGCGCCAAGATTCTTCTAGTATTATAGGCGTAGTAGAGATCACTTACCATCAGTGGGTCGACCGCCTATCTGTCTAGCTTTGAGCATTGTTATAGTTTATGACGTCACACGGCCATTTCGCACCGCCGATGGAGCTGTCTAGCTTTCAAAGCTATAAGCAATCGTGAAAGCAATGACCGAATGATTTATCCATACATTTGACAGTAAAATGCGACCGCCTAACTTTTCAAAATAGCGGCTATAGCTGTCAGTAAAGCAATCACAAATGTCATCAAAGCAGTAACAACTGTCTTACGGTTTTGTATACGATCCAATTATATTTTATATTTTTTGCTTTTAATATAGTTAAAATCATTGATATTTATAAGTACTTGTGTTTACCGAGTTTATCTAAGTTGTGTGTACTGCTTGTGGTGTTTTTTTCTTGTGTTTTAAGTGAAAAATGGCGCGAATTCTGTTGCTGGCGGAAGCTGAGGAAGAAATGATGAAGAAGATGCTTATACTCCGGAGGAGGCAACTACGGGACGAGAGCCAACCAATGCTTCTGCCAGAGCGAACATTCATCAACACGTTTCGTCTTAGTAAGGCGAATTTCTTGACTCTTTGCGAGGACTTAGCACCTTTACTGAGTCCCTCGCAAAGATTGACAGCTATAAAGCCAGAGATTAAGGTATATCGCATTTTTTTAAACCAATAAAGTATAACAACCACGACCTACAATATTATTCAATGCCTTTGCACTTTTCTTGCAGATCCTGGCTTCATTGCAATATTATGCAAGTGGGTCGTACCAAAAAAGCGTTGGGAACGATTTTAATCTCGGCCTTTCACAGACATCTGTATCTGATTGTCTAGAGGAAGTCACTGCAGCACTGAACCATCCCCAGATTATTAGGAAATACATCCACTTTCCAAACACGGCTGATGAACGCAACGCTGTCGCCAGGAGGTATTGTTTTTGTATAGTACTGTGCTCTTATCTTAATTGGTGATAAAAAAAAGTAACCTAGAGTGTTGTTGCAGATTCAATGACCAATTCGGATTTCCTGGTGTTTTAGGGTGCATTGATGGCACTCATATAGCCATAATACGACCGAAAGAATATGAGGAAGCATACTTCAACAGAAAGATGTACCACTCCCTAAATGCTATGATGGTATTTCAACCAAATGTTTATTGTATGACATAAATAGATTTATCTATTCTTGATAAAAAAAAATATTTTTCATGTTTTCAGATATGTGATGCAGATTTACACATACTGCATGTGGATGCATCATTTGGGGGTGCAAGCCATGATTCCCACATATGGAATCTAAGTTCTGTGAAAACAGGAATGGAGAGGCTCCATGAGATGGGACAACCCTTTTGGTTCTTAGGTAAGTGGGTACATCAAGCAGGCTATCACAAATACAATAAAGCACCAATTTAATCTATTATCTATCTTAAACTTCTTTCTTACCAATATCTTATTAGGTAGTGTGGGTGCAGCATGTCTTTCTCTTCTGCACAACCAATCATAAACTATTGAATTATACATCATTGTCTCTGATAACAGGTGATTCTGGGTATGCTCAAAGACCATGGATGATGACACCAATACTTAATACACAATCAGGCAGTCCGGAGGAGCATTACACCAACATACATGTGCGAACAAGGAATGTAGTGGAGAGATGCTTTGGTGTCTTGAAAACACGGTTCCGCTGTCTGTTGGCTCATCGCACAATGCACTACACACCGGAGAAGGCTGGCAAAATTGTGAATGCATGTGTTGTGCTGCACAACTTGATTAAAGACGCCAACATCGACGTCGACGAGGAAGCAGTGCTCCAGGATCGCGCGCTTCAGCCGTCACATAATACAGGGTTACAACCGCAAGCATCTGCTGGACATGGAATGTGCCTCATCAGGCAATCTGTTGTGGACAGATTGCAGAATATTCGAATTTCTCATTGATCTATGAGCGACGAGACAGCAGCTGCAGCAGCTGGTTGGCGAGATTTCTCTGGGTACCATAAGTTTAGTGTAAATTTATTATTGTAATATTTTTTAAGTTATATTTGTGACCATCAGTCAAGCTAATTTAATTTTCAGTTGTTCTGTCTTGTAATGGGTCTAGAGCTATAGAACATATTGATTTTGTATAATGGTAGTAGTATTCTATTTATTTAATTGTAGCACATACTGAGTTTGTAATCCTAACAGTATTTAAGTGTGTTTGTTTTTAATTTACTATTTTCCCTTGTAATATATCTAGTGCTATAATACTTACATTTTGTTTTTGTATAAATCTAAGTTTTGAATAGTATTTAATTAGATTAAATTAGAAGCCTAATTTAATTTTCAGTTCTGTCTTGTAATGTGCCTAGAGCTATAAAACATATTGAGTTTATATAATGGTAGTAGTATTCTATTTAAGACCTTCAGTCAAATTGTATTATATTTTCTGTTGTTACTTGTCTTGTTGTATTTCCATTATTATAGCACATATTAAGTTTGTATAATGCTAAGAGTATTCTATATAAGACCTTCAGTCAAGCTATTTCGTTTTTCTATTGTTGTCTTGTAGTATTTCTCGTATTATACAGCACATACTGAGTTTGTGTAATTGTAACAGTATTCAATAATATATTTACAAGACCTTCAGTCAAGGTAGTTTAATTATCTATTGTTCATTATTTGTCTTAGAATATTTCTAGTACTATAGCACATTTTGTATTATCATTGAAAAAAAATTCCGAATAGGTGGTAGTTTCTTGAATTAAATAACTTGATAAAAATAAAAATTGTTTTATTTATGACTAAATTCAAAACAATCAAAATCAAATCAAAACCTTTATTCATCATGTAAATAAAATAAATAAATAAATCTCAACTAATGTTAATAAATAAAACTCCTGACTCCACAGTAAGATACCGAGTCTTGTGTCAACTACGAGAAACTTTTCGGTCTCACAACACCCAGACCCCGAAACAAATATTTGTGGATCACTCAAACATTTGTCTCGGTGCGGGGATCGAACCCGTGGCCTCTCGCTTCACAGTCGGCTACTCGCCCGCTGCGCCACGGAGGCTGTCAATGTAGGCTAAGAAAGCGCTTATGACAGGTCAAGTACAGAACATTTCTCATTAATAAGATTAACTTAAAATTAAGGGAACTTTAGAATAACTGCGCGCTATAGGCTGGCAGGAAAAGGCACACCAACAAGTAGGGGAAGAGGGAGGGGATCCTTAACACACAGTAAGACAATGCTGTGGAAGTAAGCAAAATACACTAATCTAGCCGCAGCCACATCTGACAGTTGCCTAATTTTACTGATATCAAATATAGCACAGCTCAACTTACTAGAAATTCTCTGGATGTGTGGATTACACTGTAACTTAGCATCTACTGTGACTCCAAGGTTTTAAACTGTTGACAGTATCAAGTCTAATGAATTTTTATCTAAAACAATATTTGATTTACCTTGCGTCACATTAAGTGTTGAAAATTTAACACATTTGGTTTTCGCCGCGTTTAAAAGTAAGGTGTTAGCAGAAAACCAACTGGAAATTAAATTAAGAACTTTATTTGGCTCTACAAGATTCTTATCCTTCCTATCTACCTTAAATATTAGTGATGTAACATCAGCAAATAAAACTACATCTGCCATGTTGCTTATCAACAACAGCGTGATCCTTGATCCTTTTTAAGGGGTTATATACAGTTAATAGGCCGAAAAAAAGCGAATTTTCCAGAATTATTTCTGAGAAAACTTTTAAACTTATTGATCTAAAAATTTGTACACATATTATGGTATCAAGTTTGCGTGTAATTTCGAAAATATTCACCGGAACGATATGAAATTTTCTGTGTATTCTTAAATATAATATGTACATTAAGAAAATAACATAAAATAAAAAACGATTTTTTGAAAATTCTAACTGTATATAACCCCTTAATGCCTGTCAGGAGCAGCAGCTAAATGGCTGGCAATTTCTTGGAGGGTCGCGAGAACTTGCGCTTGCCTCGCCGCATCCTCAGCTCGCCACGCCGCAGTCACAGCTCGCCACGCCGCATTCGCCGCGAACTCGCGCTCCGCCAACGCCAGCCGACGCTCCTCCAAAGCCAGCTGCCGCTCCATCAGCTCCCGCTTTTGCTGCTCTTCGTTTATTCGCCGATTTTCGAGGTCGAACGCCCAACGCGGTGGACCCGCTATAAAAAATTAATAACATATATTAGTAGAACCAAATAATAAATTCAACTCTTCGATCGGCAGCGTTTTAGTCGCAACCACAACTTGGCTATGACCGCCTTTTATACCACGAAAAGACAAATAAGTAGTTGTTCAAAATCCTACATGTGTTATTAACATTTAGTACATAACTAATGCATTTTAACCCTTTATATCACCGTGGGACAGTACTGAACATACTATATTTATCCTTATAAAATCAAAAGCAAATGATTATTACGTTTATGAAACAGAGTGCCTGTGCTGGAACACACCGCAGTTCGAGATTTAGTATAGTGCATTTCTCATAGATAGCACTTTTTAAAGATAAACGAATTTGAGTTGAAGTGATTGCGGTTTCGTAGAATACGTTTGCTGTCAAAATTTAAAAAAATAAGAAAATATATTACACTTACAAAACTATGTGTTTGTGGTGTTAACTAAGTAGGTAAGTGTGTGATCTTTGCTATTTATTGTAATTATTGAATATTTAATTGTTTATTTTTTTTAAATGGCCGTTTTTTTGTTTGTACCAGTTCGGGAACAATGTGTTATTAAGTACATATACAGTCATATAAATTGAAGTGTTTTTTTGTGCAATAGGATGGCTTCCAGAAGTCTAAGAGACAAGGCAATAGAGAAGTTACTCTTCGATTATGCAGAGAGTGAAGATGGATTAGACGATGATGACGACAGCATCGCAGATCCTGATTTTTTTCCGGATTAGGAGGTACCAAATGATTTTGAAGGGGTTGACGGAGTGGATATTGATATATCATTGAATATATTGAAGGTTCAAGTAGTAGTACCCAATTGCCCGTTTCTTCTGACACCTTACCTCAACCTGGACCATCGTCTAGACCTGGGTCATTAGCACGCAGTCAAGATAAACAAAAAATTAAATTTACGTTGGAAAAAAAAGAACCTCCAGCTAAATGAGCAGCAGCTCCGCTTCACAGGAAACGAAGGCTTACCAGCAGAATTTCTAGAACTCGATACTCCAGTGCAGTTCTTCTTCAAAATATTTCCCAAGGAACTTTTTACAGAAATAGCCAACCAAACTAATCTTTACATCGTGCAGAAAGATCCTAACATGCGATTCTGGGTCACAGATACCGATATTCAACGATATATCTGTAGTAGCCTGGAAGGACAATAAATTAGTCACTCTCGCCTCCAGCTTTGTGGGTGAACTACCCAAGTCCGAGGTGTCTAGATACGATAAGACCAACAAGAGATATGTGACCATTGATAGACCAAACGTGGTAGGTGAATACAACCGTTATATGGGTGGTGTCGATCTTATAGACAGTATAATGGGTAGATATAAAATAAAACTAAGAAGCAAGAGATGGCAGGTTCGAATATTCTACCATTTTTTGGATCTTGCCATGTCTAATGCCTGGTTGCTGTACAAGAGGGTTCAAAAGGCTAAGAATATGAGTGGACCACTTCTGACATCTGCAGACTTTCGTGAAGAGATTAGTACAGTGCTCTGTAAAATGGGAACAAAAGCGCATATGAAACGCCGAAGCATTGAACCAGATATCCAGTCAAAAAAACGCAAGGGTCCAGCTCAATTCGTGCCTCCTGCAGCTGTGCGCCAAGACCAACTGGGCTATTGGCCAGAGTGGGTTGAAAAACGGATCCGTTGCAAGCTACCTAAATGTACTGGCAAATCGCAGACTATTTGCGAAAAGTGTGGTGTTGCATTATGTAACAATAAGACCAACTGTTTCAAATTATTTCATCTTTCATAGTGCAACATATTGTATAATGTGCCCGTTATGGCACACTCCCTTTTTTCATTTTTGTCGGGTAAATAATTATTTTTTTTTGAATTTAAAAAATACGTGTTTTTGTACTTTCCATGTTATCCCTTAAACGTGAATGTTGATTAAATAATATTTCATTGAGTTATAAAGGGTTAATATATGGTCATAGTACAAGCGAAAGTTTAGTTTGGGATAGTTTAGCCGTGTGTGTATGTGAAATGTTTGCGTGCTCCATCTTCGACCACATCTTCGCTTGAGAGTAAGCGAGCTGGTGGTCAAATGCAAACTAATAAACGTAAAAAAAATGTCCTGCAATATTTATTATGTTATTAATTTGTTGTAGTGAAAAAAGATATGAGTATTAAAAAGCACAATATCTAAATGAAATATTCAACTATGGCAAAGTTCAGGCTCACCTTGTGGTCGTGACCTCTCAGCTTCGGCGTTGGTGTCGACAGCAGCTGCTGCGGTGACGTGCTTCCTTTTCACTAAAACAAAAGTTTTGTTCAAATATCCACTTTAATTTCTTTCTTAACAATGTATAATCTATGCAAGTCATTGGTTAATCAATGGTACAATGGGTTCAATAGTAAAATAAGTTTTAAAATACAATACATAATGATAAGAATGATGAGATTTACTTGGACTGGGTTGACTGATAATGATATATACTTTCACTTACGGAGGTCTGATGGCTGTGGTGCTGGTGTGCAAGGTGAAAGATTGGGTACAGCTGGCAGAGGCTGTGAGGTCGCCAATTCTGGTGGTGTTGGGAAATCAATGCCCATCTGATGAAAGAAGATGTGATTATTGTTTGAATCTTTATTATAATAAATAGAGTTTTTGTGTGGATTGAATGAAAAATGTGAAAAGAATTTGTTAAGCTTGGGATAAAAAAAAAAGTGTGCGTGTACTAGTGTACACACGTAAGAAGTGAAACTTTTTTATGACCTTATTTTTCGAAAAATGATCTACTATATGCAACTTTACAAAAATTCTTTAAATAAAGTTAAATTAGATAAAGTTTAAACAAAAGGCTTTTATTATCATAGCCATGAATACAAAAAAAAGTGTGCGTCTCGGGACGCTCGACAGAAGAAGTCCGGTCAAAATCCGCTCAGTCCGGTCAAAGTCCAGTCAAAGTCCGGTCAAAGTCCTGTAAAATCTGG
This sequence comes from Amorpha juglandis, assembly GCA_949126905.1. NCBI lineage: Eukaryota > Metazoa > Arthropoda > Insecta > Lepidoptera > Sphingidae > Amorpha > Amorpha juglandis. The sequence continues at coordinate 14,269,262 of OX421381.1, read as the reverse complement.
TCAAAGTCCGGTCAAAGTCCGGTCAAAGCCCGGTCAAAGTCCTGTTAAGTCCGGTCATAGTCCTGTCAAAGTCCAGGCGAAGTCTGGTCAAAATCCATTCAAAGTCCAGTCAAAGCCCGGTCATAGTCCGGTCAAAGTCCTGTTAAAGTCCTATCAAAGTCCGGTCAAAGTCCTGTCAAGTCCTGTAAAGCCCTGTCAAAGTCCGGTCAAAGTCCTGTCAAAGTCCAGTTAAAATCAGATTAAATTAATCAAGTCCAGTTAAAACCGTTTGCTAGTACCGTTAACCGAAAAATGTGACGCGTGACGCGTAACCGAAAAATGTGACGCGTGACGCGTAACCGAAAAATCTGTCGATTTTATTTTTCTAACGCCGATAAAGAAGTTTCACTTCAAAAAAAAAGAATATTTCTAAATCCATATACTACACTACTATTTATTCACAGGTTTTTCTTATAGGTGAGAACTGTGATCTCTCAAAATGCACAAATAATACACTACTACAATTATGGTGCTGCCACACCGCTGTTATAAAATGTTTACAAAACGTTATTAAACATTTGTTAACAAAAATTTGATACATTTTATCACAATGTTAGATAGTGTTAGTAAATGTTTAATGTTATAAAATGTTTGTAAACATTTTATAACACCGGTGTGGCAGCACCATTACTACAAACTACTGACAGTTTTTTTTTTTATGTTTTACAAAGTCTAAACAGAGGTTTCCACAAACTAAAATTTTTTCTAAGTTTCCACAAACTACAATTTTTTCTTAAAATTTACTAGTAAAAGCATTTATAAAACTAAAAAAATTGGCAACTGAATTAGAAATCATGCAAAACAAAACCAAGCGGTGAAAAATCAGAATAGCAAAAAATTAAACATACATCGACTTCGATGCGGACATTTTCGTTCCCAATTACATTTTGTACTCCTATCAAAGACAGGATTCTGTCTTCAATAGGAGACAAAATGCCACCCCACGAAGGACCACCTCCAGTGCCACTGCCATGCTGACGCATTGCTGCCCCTTTCTTCCTGACCTTGCACTTTAGATCACTCCAATACTATAGTGCAAGGCAAAAACAGGCAAGCAATTAGCAAGTAAAGCAAAAAAATCATCACAGCATAAAAAAATGACATAGATTGTCTTCTACTTTATCATTTTTAGTTAATCAATCACCCATTGCATACAAAATCACAAGCACATTCAAAAAGAGTTAAAAAAATAAAATAAAATATTTGTTTTTGTAAATAATAACTGTGTGTGTTGACAATATAAGATCTTAACAAATAGTATTTAAAGTATAGTATAGTATAGTTAGAATCTATAGTTGAATGGGCTTATGAAGTCAAAATATTCAGTTAAATTATGAAATACAAATAATTATATGAAATAATTATATATAATTATGAAATATGAATTAATTACTATGTAGGGTGTGCTGTGTGGTAAATTGTTATAATTTTTTTATTGCAGTTATATAAGAGCTTTTGTGACATATGTTGTTATTTATTTGTGGTAAACAAATGTTAAATAGATGCTTAGTGCATAGTGACTGGTATTAGTTATGTTAGTCAATAATTAGCTCAGTCTCTCCTTTGTTAATAAACAAATTGAACACCAAATGCGTTTAAGGATTAACATGAACCTACACAAACTTTGTTTTAATGAATAATGAAGTAGCATATGCAATGGTCAAAAATGATTAATAACTTTTTTTTACTTACTTGCCGCCACTCTTTGGGGCTTTTAGTAGAGCCCTGACCCACAGAATTGAGCCGCGAGGCAACGTCATCCCACAGGCGCAACATTTCTTTTTTGCCCTGTGGTGTTTGGGCTAACGTGCCTCGGGCTTGAAGTGGGTGGGACTCCATCCACCCCAACAACATCTCCTGCTGCACGGACGAAATCTTTCGTGACGCTGGCATACTGAAACACAAGTTAAGAATAAGTTACTATTGAGAGGGATAGATACACCTTTGATGATAATTATATGCACGCAGCTGAACTCCAGAGGTATCTTACTGTCTGTATATCATTCGGAAGAAAAAACATTTATAAATACAATAGTATTACCATAAATCTGTGAGTATTACAAAGGGTCTGACGGGAAATCGGCAGCACGACACAATACATTTCGGAATCGTAACAAATTTAGAACCTACAACATTCGAGAATTAATTTAAATACTTACATTCTATTTATAAAAAATTCTCTTCTTTTTGCCTCCACAGTGTGGCGGTAATTTCCCCAATGTCGATTTCGATTTTCAAGTTTTAACGTTTTTTCACTGACACCGACAGCTGAGAGCGTTTTGTTTATGAGTTTGTTCTAAGGAAGTTCTCTTTCGCAATGTTATTAAATTGTCAAAATATGTATATATAATGTGACTCGTGTGATATATTAAAGCAAATATCACACAAAAACAATAAATAAAAAATATATATATTTTTATATGTGTTATAAAAAAATATACACGAAGCATTAACAAAACGCAAGTTTTCGTCTCAAATCGTTCATTCTCGGATAGCGATAGCCTCGCTATCGCGGCTGCGTTTTTACGCGGTACCAAATTTTTGAAAGCAATGCATTGTCATCGCTTTCGCGCATTGCTATCGCTATCGCTTTGAATAGGCGGTCGGGGGGCCGGTGACCAACTTGCATGTTTGCCGATCTATGTTATAAAAAAATCGGTTCCACGATATTTCCCGATTCTTTGAAAAGAGTTGGGACGTATTAATACTTGTAGAAAGATTCTATCATAAACCATCGTCCATGCTTATGATGTAATTATTTATTGTAATTTATTCTGCCCGGACATTCATAATAGCAAATTTATATTTATAAGCAGATTTATTACCCATCCAACAATAAGGAAGAATGACTAAGAATGGACATACAGTGATATGTTTATTTAATCAGAGGATTTTTAAACGTAAGAAATCATTAGTACTGACGATAAAAGAAATTAAAAGAAAAGAGTATATTCTTCAAAAGCCGGCAACGCACCGACAATTTTTCTAGCATCATATGCTCTTGGATGACAGTGATCACTTACTGTAGCCCACAGTGAACTCTAGAATTCCTTGCAACTTGAAGCAAACATTAAATCACAAGATGTCAATTCGCAAATCCTATGACCATGATAATCAATCCCCAGCAATTACCAAGCAACTGCAATTAATTGCCTTCCTGTCAGATTGCATCACAACAGTTGTAACGCATAAAAGTGAAAGAGAAAATTAGCAGCGGTGGAGCGTGCGGTGTTCCACACCGCTGGTTTGAATGTAGGCAGTAGGCGCACAGCTGATACTACTGGGAAAGTTTTTCTACGGATTGACAACAGCGCTGATACCGACAAATTACCTGTACCTTGAGTGGTAGTCACGCTGTAGACAGTTTTGTCTACAATATAAATGGGCCGGCTCAACCGGGTTGTTTCTGTGACTCACAGAAAACCGACGTAAAGTAGCGGCTTGCTGCTGCGATTCGTACGGTGACTGAGATATTCGGAGGCCCAAATACCTCTTCTTTTCCCGATCCCTTAATTGTCCCTTTCCTTTGAGGTCGACAACACGCCTATGATTCTTTTTGTGTTGTGGGCGTGCATGGGCAGTGGAGATCACTTACCAAAGGTTCATCCACTTACTCATTTGCCGGCCTATACAATAAAAAAACCTGCAATAATTATTGAGGGATAGCAATTTTACAATCGTTAATTACTTTAATCGAATCATCATAGTTAATTCAGAGTTGAAATTTCTGGCGATATTTGAAGCAATGTAAGCTAACTAAATTACAAAAGCAATTCAAAGGCAATTCAGACAGAATCACCAATAATAATTACAAAATTAAGAAGTACTTTTAGAAAAGCTGATGTTTTGACCACTTTCAATCATCAAGTGATAACACCAACAGTAATTCAGGTTCTGTTTAAGCAACAGTTGTCTGTATTGGTTGTCCAAGAAATTCAATATTTCTACTATTGTTGCGGTCACCAGTTCGATTAATACCTCGACAATACATAAAAAATCAGCAATATCTTTTTAAGTATTTTACCCAAAACTTACTGCAGAAAGAATGTTATTAAACCATCCATAATAAAAGAATTTGAAATCATTCAAATCGGATGGAGTGGACACGTGTCAAATAAAAGACGATTGAAACTTTGACGTCATTATGTAAAATGACAATTGCAGTGCATACGTTTTAGTGCGAGTGCGAGCGAGGTAATGAGATGTCCCCCACTACGCGCCCATCTTTGCCACCCAATATTTAAAATCATAACTACGGGCTCATTTCGGCACCGATTTTGACTGTGCTTTAACAAAAGGGTTTCGTTTTCGTATTCTTTTCTGTTGCGTATAAAATAATGTATAATATTCAACATAGGAAACTACCCTATTGACTGCAGTTCAAATAACTGCATAGCTGGTCTAGTTCGGGTTCGCAAATAGCCAGCGGAAGTGAGGCACAGGATGGCCTACAATTGGATTGAGGGACACCAAACGTCGGTGGAAGTCATTTATTTCAGCAATTAATGCAATGTAACTATTTTAAAGTAGATGTGTTTGGGGTGCTGTGTTCGAACTGGACGCGAACAGTGTAGGATCAGAATCATCATCATCATCAGCCACATGACGTCCACTGCTGAACATAGTCCTCCCCTAAAGATTCCAGATTTAAAGGAAGCCTACACACAAATGGTTGAGAATGGCTAAGAAGAAGAAGCAAATCTTTGGGGTAAATTAATCACAACAATATTTCAAAATAAAAAAGGTATAACTGCTATTTCGGATACTTTAGTAGTTTCCACTTGTACTGTTTCTAGATGATATATGTCATATGCGAGAGGTCATGTGGGTTGGTACTTTAGTTTTGCCGCCAAGCAGTGTATAACCACTAGTTTTTCGGTTTGAAAGAAATTGAAACCAATGAAATCGCATTAACAACTTACGTCTCATGTGAGCAACCCAGTCAAGTGCCATGCAGAGTATAGGAATTTAAGTTCTCTGTGGTGTTACTTCTGTTGCGCTTACCCTCAGACGAGAGACCTACTCGTTTCGTCTAAACTAATATTTTATAATAGAATAATATAGAGCAAAGATTTGATTGTTTACATTGAATAGGCTCTGAAACTACTGGACCGATATGAATTTTTTTTTCACCATTAGAATCCTACATTATGCCTGATGATTATAGGCTACTTTTATCCCGGAAAAAGCAGATCACGCGGGCGGGGCCGTGAGGAAATGCTAATATAGTATAATTTGGTACAACATAGTTTTCAGGATTGTTCATGACAAACGGCAGTCTATTGAGCTCTTCCTCTAAATTCATTACGTTAATTGTTCTGTATAACAATTATGATGAAATAGAACAATATAGTAGTTGAATATAAAAGTGTTTTTTATAGACACCGTGAAACAGTCTATGATTCAGCTACCCGAACAATATTTGAAGCAATAACGTTATAATAAAAAATATAATTATGAGTCTTTTGGTGATACAAATTATAATATGCTCGTTGCGCAAAATAACTTGGTCGAGATGAAGCTACTTAGACGCCTCAATGCCACTGACAGATCAAAAGGTTAAACGTATATTACCTCTCTTTATGTAAAGCCAGTAAAATAAAATATATAAAGTCAGTAAATATCAAGTGATTCCCGTTGCAGTTTGTGGGGGTCAGACAGGGGGTCACCTGACATAATACCAAATCCACCATCTAATCTGATGAGAAAGCGGACCCTAGCATTAATCCAGCATAATGCAAGGCAGAAAGAAGTTGTATCAAGTGTGAGTGAACAATAAAATTCACTCTTAGTAACTTTATACTTAGTAAAAATATAATTTCAAGTTAAAATCAACAGGAATGAAATTGTCCTAGCAAATTGAGTTAATTTCAGCTTTAAGTTAATGTACTGTTACTTTGTCGAAGAACACGCGAGCCTAAGGGCTTATGCAAACTAAGTTATTGCAGTAACTTGATTTAATGAGATACATTCCACTGAAGTTGATTTAAAAATAGCACAAACTATTACTGTAATTACACGAAACAAGCTCTTTCAATTACTAGAAGCATGTCTCGTAATTCCTTTTATTACTTACATACGTGTGTACGCTTGTAGTTGGCAACTTTTTTTTAAATTTACACTCATGTTACAATAAGTCCGTACGGTTCCCTAAAAGATAAAATAAATAAAAATGAAATACCCATTGAATCTAGCAGTCATATGTCTTTTTAATCAGTCTCGCAGTCCCACAATCGGACACATGTCTTCGCCATTTTAACTGAGGAATATGAACAGTGTTCTCAACACACTGCTCCAATACGGATTCAACTGGCTGGCAACGTTATGTATCACAACTCATTTAGCATAAAATTAACTCTGGCACAAACTATTTTTAGAACTATTTCCGAAGAAGAGTAAGCAATATTTAACTTAATTAAAACATGTTTTTTTCTCTCATCTTTTTCTGAAAGAATCCCACTAAGTTTAAGTAAACCGTAATGATATTTAATACATCGATTACACTGCGGTAGGTTAGAACGCCTAGCATTCAAGCCTGGGTGGTCCTTATTACTCGCTTTCATGCAGAATCTTCAACATCTGCTGCTGGCATTAATTTATAAGAAATTCCATGCGGTATTAACTCTCCAGTGCTGTAATTTGTCTGGAGAGCTTTTGTTTAATAGAAATTTAATTATTTTTAGAGTATTCAGAATTTAAGCTTTAAATTGCTTGGGATTCACTGAACATTTGTATAATATAATTATGATAAGATCTAATAGTCTATAATCTATATTCAGGACAGAAATTGATGATTCCCGTGATGAAATTTTCCCCAAAGATTGCTTCGTGTGCGTAAAAAAAAACTACACTTTTAATAAGTTATACCAACCATTGGTGTCATATGTGTCATACAAAACGCCCCGCATTCCGTTCATAGCCATCGATGTACAGCGCAGTCCGGCTCGAAGTACCAACGGCATTTAGTTAATTGAAGCTATTCTACATCGGAATTACATTGTGCGGATGCTTAATGCGTTTTTCGTACTGTTTGATATGCTTTTATTTGAATTGCTCTTATAGTAGGAATGATTTTATTTTCCCATAACATAAGGGTATGAGAAACCTCCAGGATTATGGATGATAAAGTTTCGATTAATTACCATTAGTTAATCAGAGACATTTATTTGGAGCTAGCAAAATTATATAGGTAATAGAACGACATAGACTAAAAGATATTGTTGTTTTGATATTCAGCATTTTCTAGTCTTCTATTTTATATGCCTACCCGCATTTATTTATTTTATATGACTGCAAATTTATGTTTTCGCCATTAGATGTTTGACACACACTTAGAAGTTCGTAGTATCCCAAAGTAACAATAATCTAAATATATAAAACTCAAAGGTGACTGACTGACATAGTGATCTATCAACGCACAGCCCAAACCACTGGAGGGATCGGGCTGAAATTTGGCATGCAGGTAGATGTTATGACGTAGGCATCCGCTAAGAAATGATTTTGATAAATTCTACCCCCAAGGGAATAAAATAGGGGATGAAAGTTTGTATGAAAATCACGCGGGCGGAGCCGCGAGCAAAAGCTAGTTGGAATATAAAATAAATAATTTGCTATGAACTATACCAAGTATTTTCCAATATGGTCAATTTCATAACGGAAAGCAGATACTTTGAAACTATTAAACTGACCAAAGATTCCATATAAATACCCTCGACCGCGCGGAAGTGCTCACTGCTACACATTTAAAGGAATATACACTTTAACATAAGGCCATAAAGTTTTATATCACTCGACATTACTACACATCTGACCCCATATAGTGTGACTGGGAAATCGCAACATATGGTGGATTCCACACTTTTTGTAGGTGTTGGGATTTTTTAAATTATTTTTATAGGGCAACTCTGGGAAGTTTATTTGGTCAGCGTAGGAGGCTTTTTCTTTGGGTTTATTAAATAAGTTTATGTGTCAATCCTTCTATTTGGATGTAGGAAGGAAATACTTATAGTTCTTTGTATTTTGCTTATGATGAAATTGATCTTTCTGTTATTTATTATCTGTAATATAAGACTATAGGAGTTTAGTTTTTATTAGCTAAATTCGAAAATATTATTAAGTTAAGAATGTTGATATGTATCCGGATCTACGCAAGTTGTACTGTTTTTAGGTTGTAGTCACCATTATAACTACATATTATAAAGTACTAATTGTATATTTTTATGACTTTTCTTTCAACCTGGCATTATCGAAGGACTTACCAGAGATAATTTAACAACAAATAATTCGTCCATAGGCTATATCTTATTTGAGTCACTCAACGATCATAGTATTCAAAATACTTCATATCTTTGTAATAAATTCATCTAAATATATTAACTTAAATATAAAATCAGAACTAACGTTTATAAACTTACTTTCAATATCAAAAGAAACAAAAAATAGTCTACAATAAAATCCAAAATGAGGCATAACAACCCACGCGCCAAGCAGGTGTGCGTTCGACTCCCTGTCGATACCGTTAAGGGCTGTCACAAATATATTGTTTAAATGCTATTGTGTGTCAATCATTGTCGGAGTTCCTGTTAATTCGATATTTAGGTGTCAATAACCTTTTGTGTTTAGCAGTATGTCGAATTTACGTAATGACTTCTCTGTTTCGTATTTAATTTCACAAGATGGTAGGTTCCTAGTACGCGAGAAGCTGTCTGGGTTGGTACCACCGATTTTTCTATTGCTGGTGCAAAGCAACAGTGTGTAAGCACTGTTGTATTTCGGTTTGAAGGACATTGAAGCCAGTGAAATTACTGGCTTTATGAGACTTAACATCTTATGTCTTGGGGTGACGAGCGCAGTTCAGTGCCACGCAGTGCTTTGTAATTCGAAGTTCTGTGTGGTTCTGCTTCTGTATATAGGTAGTCTGGCAGTCGTGGCGCTTATCATCAGGCGAGCGCCTTGCTCGTCTCGTTATTCAATCAAATAAAAAAAGGATGACAGTTTAACGTTATAGAACTACATTTCTATGTTTAGTAATATAGCGCCATTTTTATTTTTAATTTATTTTCTACAACTTTTCCGACGATTGAATCTATTAATCATTAATCTAGAAATCTTAATTAAAGTGCATATTCACAGATTTGAATTTAATCATACAAATTCTAGAAATTAAATGATGCAATCATCTTGTAGGAGAAACCTGATCTAGTTTACATGATCAGGGATTGATAACGGCTACATTCAATCTAGTCAGATTACTTGTATAATTATGTTACTATCGCATATCTGAGATCAAATGCGACAACAATAAGGATGCTATCGAGAATAAATATAACTTTTTAAATTGGCTTTAAATTACTTGCTTAATGCGTATACATTTTATGATACAGAATTTCAATATTTTTTAACCAGACAGGCACGAGTACAGTGAATCTGATATTTAGTGCAGTGAAGTTCAAATATAATATCGCCCGTCAAGGTTACGTACCTTAACGGTCAGCAGAAAGCTACTGGAGAATTGTTATTGTAAAAAGATAATAGCTTTTAGTTGTAGCTATACTGTTGCCTCCCGACTAAACTAAAATACAACTAGGTAATTTTTAAATTATGAGTCAACCTTTTTACATGATGGAATTAACTAACTTTGAGTCCATTAAGAACGCCCTCTTGTGGGCGTTAGAGGCTTTCAAGAGTGTGCTAGAAAATAATTGATTCTCAAAGTGGATAGTAGCCGAAATAAGTTTGATAACCTATGAAATAAAATCAGGTTCCCTACACACCAATTTGACAGGAGTAAATTATTTCAAATTTTGTCGGTGACTACAGTATGTACACAAGGACCTTTAACAACGTAAATTGTTATTTAAAACACATTTCTGTCCTAATTTATCATTGCCTAAATTTACGTTAGCACCGCTCTGCCGTGACGAAGTAAAAAAAAACTAATTAAACATGCCCTATGTCTCTGTAATGAACGGGCACGCTCTAGTAACAGATATATTTATAGCAAATGGAACGCTATGAAATATATTATATTTATGTTAACCAGAGCGTTGCAGCCCTGGCCATCTGCCGCACAGAATTACGGAATAGGGATGGGACGTTTTTAAACTTTAAATAAAATATATCGAGTATAGTTTTTGTAGACATCATTTTAAAGTGTAGTAATGCCGAATTCTGACAGAACGGTTCATCGCTTATTTTAATTTATTTCAAAAACTAGTTTGAAGTTGTGTTTGATGTATAAAAGTGGTATAGATTTGTTCAATAAACATTGACGGTGATGAACAGTGTATGGAAACATTGAAATAAGTGAAAAGTACTGGAAGGAGTTTACACCAAAACTGCAACAAGACTTTGAAAACGTCCACACCGATATTTCATCGTTGTTGTAAAGACTTGAGAATAAATTATACTTATCAGTGGCGAAATGCATAATAACGCGAAGCCATACATAAAAAAAGAAATGTAATAATTTTGATCGATATAAATACCATGGAACTGAGAAATATTTTATTTTAATATCGACCGTGATCCCCAGAATTACTCTTAGGTACACTCCCACCATATTCATATTAGCTTTTGCTTCTTATTCGCTAAGTAACCCTAAATGACCGTATGCAAAGTAGCTGGCAGCAGAAAAGACGACGGGAGATATTGACATGCTTGAAGAGAGGTCAATGTCCAGTGGATTAACATTCAGATGACATCATGTCATGTGATCTTTACTTTATGGCGCTTAACAGGAAAATACGGTAATAAATGTTATCATTGCTCCAAATAATTACTATCATATTTAAACATATCTTTACAAATAGTATTCATAATCGTCTCATTTGTCTACTTGTGGTGTTTGGCTGAGAAACTGGTGGGTTGTACCTATTTTTGAATCCCGTATCAATGAGTTTATTTAAGGTTCTGGTATATAGTTCTTAAAATACCTTGTAGTGTACATCACATTCAATATTCGGGGACCTATATTAAGATCATTCACATTTCACCCGTTATCAAGGTTTTAAATATTTACTTAGAAAGTCAACACATCGAACCCAAACGCCCTAAAAATTAATAACAGAGAAGACTCAATAATGTATTTTAACGTATACATACTGTTCAGATATTTTGTTTACTTACTACTGTGCTGTCTGCTGGTGGTAGGATATTCATATCCGCCCGCATAGGGACCATCATACATATGCTGTTAAAACCTGCCATAGTGACATACACCTTGTGTGGATCGCATTCTAGGATCAGCCAGTGTATATCCGTTTCTCTAGAACGGCTAGCAACATTACTTGATAGTTCTTTGGGACTGATATAGGGGTCCTCTTTGTATCCCTGTGCCTGCATTTATCGCAGGCCCTCGATTCGCTTCTTCCTCGTCCGGAGTGTGAACAAGCATTCATGTAGGCCGGCATGATTCTGGTGACCACCGATAAACTCATGTCGGTGGTCGCTGGTTTTTTTTTATTGCACTCCACTTACCTTCAGGTATAGTGCAGTCCATTTTCCGTGTTCGGATAAAAAAAGCCTGTTAATAAAACAAACGCTTAATATGGATGTGATGATAACAAATATATTTTTAGAAAACCTATTTTAGAAAATATAGAATCGAAAGTTTATCTCATCCCTAAACATCTTTGTTGACGGCAGATGTGCGGATGTATTGAGTCGAAGAAAGGTATTATTGTACTAAAGAAAAAAAATGGGTGAAAATTAACAATATCACATTGACAATGTATCGTCTCAGATTCGACAGATGTGCCACTTTATTATCACAAGATGACAACTGATAATTTGACGTGACTTTTGTCTGTTCGGTTTTGAACAACTTATAGTATGTCTAATCTGAAATGACGCGCTTCATCAATCCTCACACTCAACATCGTGTGCAGTCACCGTTCATATCATCATAGTTCACCCTTGTCTTTCAAAACAATAGCTCTGACACCACTCGGGACTAACTTCACACCGGCCAAGTTAATCTGAGTAGGTACTGTAGTTAGCTTATATTTATGCACGAATTGATTGGGGTTTAAATATGGGAACGTTGTGGCAATATTTTTTTATTAGCCCTATATATTATACTCGTCCCACTGCTGGGCACGGGCCTCCTCTACTGAATGAGAGGGATCAGGCCTTAGTCCACCACGCTGGCCTAATGCGGGTTGGCAGACTTCACATACCTTCGAAAAATCTTATCGAATTCTCAGGTATGCAGGTTTCCTCACGATGTTTCCTTCACCTTTAAAGCAAGCGATAATTAACAATTAATATACACATAACTTAGAAAAGTCAGTGGTGTATGCTCTTGGGGCTGGTTTCGAACCTGCGACTTTCGTCTCGACTAGTCCATACCACTCCCCGCCGAGCTATCGCTGCTTGTACGTGGCGATATACTCTGCGCCAATGCCACAATGGCATGGAAATAATTAGGTGGAGGAGTTGCGGATGAATTAGATACTATCCTTATCAACTACTCCTGTACTCCTGTAAGTAGTATCGACTTAATCCCACAATAAAATTTATCACTCGGTAGCGCAATTGCATTGCGTACGCGGTACGACTGCTGTGCTGAGGTCTTAGGTTCGATCCCCGGGTAGGGTAAAAGTGTTATTGGGTTTTTCTCTCACGAAATGCTTAGTATCAGCTCAGAGTCTGGAAATGAGCCCGGTATGGCGAAAGGCTCGCTCCCTATCACATCATGGGACGGAAATACGCTAGCCGAAATGTGGGTGTACTGGGTACACCTATCCCCTTCGAGGATTACAAGCATGAGTGCGTGCGTAAAAAATACCAAATAGAAAGATAGAGAGGAGTTGATTCTTTTTTGATTGGTATATTACATGTCTGCTAAACACTTGGTTGTTACAGTCTACAGGCCGGATATATTGTTATAATACTGTACTGGCGTTACGCTTCATAACCCGGCGCAGCAACATATGCCCAGCACGAGTCGCCCTACATTTTCGTCCAAAAACTAAATAGTGCAGACAATTGAAACGCGCTGTGGCGAACGCAATTCGCTCACCCACGTCCGCCGACGTCTATTTTAGCATAGACATTACGTGTGGCAAAAATGTCGCCGCCGATATAAAAATAACTATTTCTGTCGGTGCATTTCTGGTTGGGACATTTTAAGAGGCTGGTCACAATTTACGCTACTGTAATATGACTAGAATTGTAGTGGAGTAGTAGCAGAAAGCTTTTGCTCAGAAGTGGGACGATCACGCCTGAATGAAATTGTAAGTATGCTGCGTTCAGATCCCAGATTGGGTCAAGATTGGTCTAAGGTGTCCTTTTGAAAAATTACACATTATTTGCCAAGAATTGGAGTTCAGTATGGCGTCAGGCCACGCTTGGCCATCTAGTTGCACAACTTCTTATCCATTCTGAGATACAAGCAATAACTGAACATTATCTAAATACATTCCATCAATCATGTCAACTTTTTGTCCACTGTTTTGCATAGTTTACTCCATCAAATAGGTTTATTTGTGATATAAAATTAATAACAAAACCTACATCAACTTCTTCGAAGGCAAACTGTGTTATGACGTCACGGTTCGTTGTGACGCTGTCGATCCGGCTCGAAGGATCATTAACGCCAAAGGGATCTCATATCGACACGTTTCGACGTGTTTCGTTTCCGCGGCAATATTGCGGTGGATCGTTTTACATACATGTTTTTGATTGTTTTTTTATTTCTCTGTGTGGATTACTTTGTAAACTTGTTTAGAAGAACTATGGGTGGACAGAATTTATATTATATTTCCATAAAACACTGATGGATCCAAAACGTTTTCGAAATTCTTATAAGCATATAATGATTGTTCGTAGACAAATAATTAAATGGGTATCGAATCCCATCCCTCGAAAAAAAAACTATTCTCAAGCTGTAATTACGCAAATTAGTTCATTAGTAGCTTGCATTTTTTTAATAAACCAGAAGTTATAATAAAAATTGTTAAAAATATATTTAAACTCATAAATATAACGCAAAATGCAAACATATGTTCATATTTAGTATAGTCATCAGCAGTCGTCCCCTTAATAGGATTATATTGGAGGCATAATGCAATATCTGAATTATTGCGTGAAATATTGGGGTAAATAACCATTAACTCATCGGGCTAAAATATTAATATTTGTAATGAAAACTTTCTATTCCGGTAATATGAAATTAAACCACCCTATTAACGGATGTACAGTATGTTGCGAAATTTATATTAAAATTAATTTAGTGTTTTCTAATTGAGGAGTGTCTCGCGAAAATAATTAACCCCTCAAAGGACAAAATTTAAGTTGAGCTTAACTAATTTATTAAATGAAATCAATTTTTGTCGTTGAGGAATAAGTAAAGATAAAATTCAGCTGTTGTAAATATATAAATACTTACAAATAATTAGCTACATTTATTTAGCTAGTTACAAGTATAAACACACATCTTGCCTACTCTGTAGACATACAAATAAAAAAAATTGGTGTGTGTCGTGGGACACCAGGTAGGAACGAAGTTCCTTCGGCTAATGTAGAATCGACACAAATTGTAAAAAAATACAAATTATCAACTAAAATAACAAAATATGTCTCTTTATTTTTGTTTGACAACATAAAATTACATAGAAATAGAATAGAAAAATAGAAATAAAAAAAAGACGTGTAGCACTCGGAGACTGCCGCGGTAAAGCTATTGTATAGCATTTTTTATCAACTTATGTAATTATAAATAAAAACTTATTAATTTAGACTTAGACTGGCTACTAAACGTTGGACGGCCGTGTTCTATAATCAAAAATTCAAATTCAAATTTCAAACCGCGTCTACATTTCCAAATGTCATAAGTTTCACACCTATCTGTTTTATTAACGAAATTTCGACTTTAACTTTGTGTGCTAGATATCAAATTAAGTTAAAAAAAAGTCTCATTTAACGGTTTTATTCCACGCATTTTTTCAACGCATTTTTCTTACGGTTTTACTATCACATTTTTTTCAGTTCGGTCACGCAGCGAAATCCCTCTCCCCTCCAAGCCTGCCGTAAGGAACTTCGTTCCAAAAAAGCGTGTTAATGACAAAAACTTTATCAACTTAACTGCTTTTCTATAATTTAATGCTCATTAAATAACGTTAGACGTTTCTTCCGTTGGCTTATAATGATAAACTGATAGTACAGACCTGTATTTAGTTCCCATAAAGGGACCAATATTTACTTGACAAATGTTTATCGAGCGTGGGAGTCGTGGGAATGCGTCCTGTGACATGTCTTATGGTGGCTATGATAATTGATTTTATTTTATAACATTTTACTGATACGTTGAAGTTTATACATACTGGATGTAATTTGGTAAATAACCTGACGTGTAGGTGACACTAGTTGTCTCGTAGTTTTGTGTTGTGATAAGCAATTTGGATATGACGTAACCAAATTTCATTTTTCAAAAATATTGTAAATCCGACAGACAAATAATTCAGCTTAGCATTTAGTTCAAATACTGTAAATCAGATCTTGTTTCTTCATTACAATCACAAGTGAATCTTGCTTACGCCAAACAAACTTTTCGACGAGAATCAATAAAAAATTGGAAATGGAACATCGTCGGTGTCTTATACGCCGTAATCGACAGAGTCTAAAGTTTTATAGTAAAATATTATAGTGATTGGCAATTGCTAACTGAGCTTATATGAAGGATCGCCAAGAGTTCTACACAGACTAGAAAACGAGATATATTAATTACATTAATCTATACATTTTAACCAGCTAGAAATGTGCTTTACGGGAATCTTTACACCATCATTACATGTTATATACTGCTAAATATTTTTACACTTTCTAAACATTTGCGAATAAATTTGTTATGTTTACGTACATGCGTGTCACATGCAAGGTAATAGTATTCTGGAATTTCTACTGTACATTTACTATATAAAAGCTAACTAATTGACTAATGAACCTTGGGTTAGCCACAAGGTTTATTAGTCAACTAGTTATCTATTATAGACAAGATGGTCCATCGAGCCATCAGCGACTGATGGCCTCTGACCTCTTACGTAGTCCACGACCATGGCCTTCAAATACTATACGATTAAAAGCTGTTTAAATAAAGATTATAAGATAGTCCCATCCGTATTTCTTTAATACATATTAATTCCTTTCGAATGGCGAACACCAATGTCGAATATATTCGCCATATAAAGAGATATCTGTATAAAAACTTAATCATCAAAAATCCGGGCGTCAATTAGAAAAAATCTACAACTTTTGAATGGCTGAATAGATTCTCTTCAGCCGTAGCTAAAAATAATCTCGAATAAACCAGTTTTCGAACAAAAATAAAAGAATTTAAATCGGGCCATAAGTTTAGGCGTTACAATGCCACAGGTGGATAGACCTATATACACAGACAGAAAAGGGGACTACTAAGGAGAGGTATTGTGTACCTCTCTTTTTGTAGAGGGTAAATACTAAACATATTGTCAAGGCTAGCTTGCGAATGCATTTCACATTCTACTTCCGGATATATTTGACATATACATAATATAAGTACATATAAGATTATCCTGATTTTACTGCATCCCTGGACGGTCGCCGGCATGCAGTGACTGAATATACATCGGCTGACACCGAAACGTGGCTAGCCAGAACGAGCCACTATGGTGGAGTTTTCGGTTGATCGGGTACTCTCCTACCAGCGTCAATAAATAACCAATAATGTCTTCAACATATTTCCCTTGAAACCTTTATTTTTACATTGAATTACCATTTTACAACACCATGTATCAGAACCGAAATTTCAATCAACGACCGGGTGTGTTTACAAAACGATATTAATCACGCCAAATCCAAGGGATCCCGGCAATATGTTTTATTGTACACTGGGGGTACATTTGTGTGCCGATGAATTTCTGAGTTCGGCCCCCGACCTGGGGGTACGTTTATGAATGAGTTTCTGAATGCGACCCCCGACACGTGCGCGATAAAGATTAATTTTGGATACTTTTTTTGAGCTCTTTGGGATTTGGCTTCTACGTTATTGAATGTATGTATTTAAAGCTGCTACTTACGATCGAATGGGGAAATTGAAATTGTATTTCAAAATGCGTTCTGAATTCGTATAGATGGTTGAACTCATTTGTGCTCACAATGCTATTTTTGCGTGATGTGTTTGTAGAGACACAATGACAGTGCGTGTTAATTAATAGGTGTAGACGATGACTGACATATTGTCACACAAATTAAAAATATTTAAAAGCTCATGAGTTAGTTATTGAGTGGGAATTACCTTCAGGCAAGCGTAGAAGAGGTCTTGCGGTCAGGTGGACGGACGACCTGCGGAAAACAGCGGACAGTGATATGCTAAGAGTCAAAGATCAAGCTCAATGGTGTGCATTGAAAGAGTCCTATTCCAGCAGAATAACATTAATAAAACTATGTCTATATAATGTCATTCATTGTCTGAATGTTTAATGAATTGTTTAAGGATACAATGTCTTTGCGGGCACAGTCGCGAATGATAATAAGGTAATTTAAAATCTAGGTTATCCAAACATTGATGAGGTCTCGACCCCCGCCATTGCCATCTAAATCCGCGGCCTTTGGCATCATGTTTTTGCCACATTAACTTGTTTACATATTAATGATTTGGGATCGAAAAAAAATCAGCATACAAAGTTGAAGTTAAAACTTTTTTAATTTTAAACTTTCTAGTTAAGCCGGCAAACTTGTTTACTAATACTTTGTTTCGACTTTGTAAGGAATAAATTTTATGGCTGTTTTGTTACAATCTAGAAAATGTTGAATTAACACCTGAATACTAAAATACCAGAATCTTATTATATATTTGGGATTTATCTTTTAGAAAGAACCACAGTTTAATTAAAAACTTAAATCTTAAACAAATTCACACAGGACCATACTCGAGGTAAATCGCTTCTTTATTTCTGCCTGACTTTATCCAGGTTTAATGCCAGGGTCCGTCTTCCCATCATGTTTTAACTGAGGTTTTATTATTATATGGGAGGACCCGCCGTCTGACCTCCACAACTTTGTTTTTATTTGATTTAATGACAAGACGAGCAAGGCGCTCTCCTGATGGTAAGCGCCACGCCTGCCCATTCACAGAAGCAACACCATACAGAACATTGTATTACAAAGCACTGCATGGTACTAAACTGCGCTCGTCTACCCGAGAAATAATTTTCAAAGTATGTTAAAAATAAGAAGCCGATGGATCGAACAAAAACAGTAAAGTACAACCAATGTATAGAAAAACTATTTTTTTTCTCGTTAATACATTGCCCCTAACCTCCCATACTTAAATAATTTATCATGTTTTTGTACCACAAATTATTTCCTACTTCGTTAATGTATATACGTAACGCGATGGATAAATTGTGTTAATAGAATTGAAGGCCGATTGTTAATTGTTTTCAAACGGAATAATTTGTATTTATTAATACCTGATGGTAAGTGATCTCCACCGTCCATGCACAGCCACAACACTAGAAAGAATCATAGGCACGATGCTGACCTCAAATGGAAGGGAGAATTAAGGGATAGGGAAGGGGAGGAGATTTGGGCCTCCGGATATCTCACTCAGCGTACGAAACGCAACAGCAAGCCGATACTTTACCTGGGTGATACTTTATTTTACGATCTAATTTATTTTATTTTGTTACAGATTGCCAGTGTAAACTACAGTACAGTGTATAGTGTGACTTGTGATACTAGTGTACCGTAGTGAGTAACCGTGTATCATGTGTTAGTTCACGATGTCGCTACGGTGGCGCTGTGGTCGGGTCACGTGACGTTTGTAAAACAAAATGGCGGAAAGCAGTCCCGCCACTTCTATCATCGAGGGAACTGTCAAATTTCGCGATGGGAAAAAAGTGAGTACTGATTTATGTGTTTAGATAAGTTAATGAGGGAATTTAAATCTCGTCAACAAAGAATAAACTGTTTTGAGGCTGACAAAAACATTAAAATCGCATTTTTTTTTGGATAGGTCGGCAAACGTACTAGTGTATCACCTGATGGTAGGCGATGTTCACCGCCCATGTACGCCCACAATAAGAATCATAGGCGAGTTGCCGACCTTAAAGAAAAGAGATAATTAGGGATTCAGAAGAGGAGAGGGTTTTTTTTTTATAGCATAGTCCGGCAAACGAGCAAGTGGGTCACCTGATGGTAAGTGATCTCCACCGCCCATGTACGCCCACCACCAGAAGAATTATAGGCACGTTGCCGACCATAAAGAAAAGAGATAATTAGGGTTGGGAAGAGGAGAGGGATTTGGGCCTCCGGATATCTCACTCACCGTACGACACGTAGCAGCAAGCCGCTACTTTACGTCGGTTTTCTGAGAAACAGTGGTAACGACCCAGTCGAGCCGGCCCTTTCATGCTGTAGACAAAACTGTCTACAGCGTGGCTCTACCACTCGAATAAAATTATTCTTGAATACATAAAGACTCATAATTCGCTTATTCCTATACCATTCTCGACCTACTTATCTACCCTTGTTAGCGATGCCCCACTAATCCCTATTAGGATATCGTGATGCGGTTATCATTTCTTTGATTTCTGTTTGAGCGTCGCCGTTCAGTATTGGTATCTGTTTATTTATATCAGCCATTTATTGTGCATTTTATGTAGCTTTCGCAATTTTTGTATTATATTTTTGAGTTCAAATAAATGCTATTACTAGGTGTAAGGTATTTCGTATGCCAGAAGGTACCTGGGTTGGTACCACCGCTTCGTATATTCCACCAAGCAGCAGTGTGTTTCGGTTTGCAGGACATTGAAGCCAGTGAAATTATTGGACATTGAGCCTTAACATCTTATATCTAAGAGTAGTGAAAGAAGATTTAATTTTCAATTCACATAATAATCTTCAAATTCTAATTTCATCTCTCAACTAGATACATTTTTATAGGACCACTGAATTCCCAACTCCCACTCTCTTTCAAAATCTTTACCACACATCGCGTCTTGGGTCAATTCAACAAAAAATGACATTTCAAAAACTGGTGAGATAATTAACTAGAATCCGATACTGCCGCGCCACACTCGACACCAAATGTATGTAAACAATAGAATAGCCATCTCATAATAGAATAGCCATCTCATAATAGAATAGCCATCTCATAATAGAATAGCAATCTCACGATAGATACAAGTTACTCCCTTTATCGTGGTCGCATAGCGTAGAAAGAAATTATTATTACGGTGCGTTTCCATTTTAATTATTTTTTTTAAAACGCTTAATAAAACCAATCTTTATATATATAATTCTTCTGTGAGTGTGTATGTTCCTGAACTTCTCTTAAACGACTGGACCGATTTTGATGAAATTTTTTGTGTGTGTTCAAGGGGATCTGAGAATGGTTTAGATTCACAATTTTGTCCGCTGGACAATGTTTTTTTTATTAATTTTTAATTTATTAGTAGTTGTTGAGTTGTCGTTGCGAAGCTTGCCGTGATGACGGGTCGTATAGCGTCTAGACTGGACAGGGACAGGACAGTGAGACAGGACAGTGAGACAGGAAAGTGAGACAGGACAGTGAGACAGGACAGTGAAACAGGACAGAGAGACATGACAGAGAGACAGGACAGTGAGACAGGACAGTGAGACAGGAAAGTGAGACAGGACAGTGAGACAGGACAGTAAGACAGGACAGTGAGACAGGACAGTGAGACAGGACAGTGAGACAGGACAGTGAGACAGGACAGTGAGACAGGACAGTGAAACAGGACAGAGAGACATGACAGAGAGACAGGACAGTGAGACAGGACAGTGAGACAGGACAGTGAGACAGGACAGTGAGACAGGACAGTGAGACAGGAAAGTGAGACAGGACAGTGAGACAGGACAGTGAGACAGGACAGTGAGACAGGACAGTGAGACAGGACAGTGAGACAGGACAGTGAGACAGGACAGTGAGACAGGACAGTGAGAGGACAGTGAGACAGGACAGTGAGACCGGACAGTGAGACAGGACAGTGAGACAGGACAGTGAGACAGGACATTGAGACAGGACAGTGAGACAGGACAGTGAGACAGGCCAGTGAGACAGGATAGTGAGACAGGACAGTGAGACAGGACAGTGAGACAGGACAGTGAGACAGGACAGTGAGACAGGACAGAGAGACAGGACAGAGAGACATGACAGAGAGACAGGACAGTGAGACAGGACAGTGAGACAGGACAGGACAGGGACAGGACAAGACGGGGACAGGACGGGGACGGGACGGGGACGGGACGGGACGGGGAAAGGACGGGGACGGGACGCGGACAGGACGCGGACAGGACGGGGACAGGACGGGGACGGGACGGGGACAGGACTGTCCAACCGGAGGGAGGTGGGAGACGACCTGACTTAGGTCGTCGAAGTCAATTAAATGTGCGACGGGCTACCTCACGTGCAATGGCGCAGTACCTCACTTAATTGCATTTAATGTAAATAAAACATTTGTATTAAGTTTTGACCACATTTTACACAAATATATTATGTAGGTGATACGAAGTTCACCGGGTCATCTAGTTACACTATAATATACACAAACAGAACAAATAAATCAGTAAAAGTAAAACAAGCACACGACATCTACATAATCGAAATAACAATTAATAACGACAATTAATTAAATTGAATGACGAGACGAGCAAGGTGCTCGACTCGTCTCACGCCTGCCCATAAACAGAAGCAACACCACACAGAACTTTGAAGTAAGTAAACATTAAAATAACCAGTAATTTCACTGGATTCAATGTCCTTCGAGCCGAAAAACAAAAGGGCTTATGTTGCTTGGCGGCAACTAGACAAAGCGATGGTACTAACCCAGATGATCTCTTGCATACGACGGACCACCTTGTAAAGTATTCTACAACGATTAAAATATCAAGCATATTAAAATTACGCCATAAAACGTTAAAAATTGACCTAAAATGTATTGTTCGTGAATATTATCGCATTTATCGGTACGTTAAGCAAAGTAGCTCCTGATAGCCGGTGTTTGAGAATCGATATCTTGAATATGTGTCATTGATAACACTCGATATCACTTGGAACGTCTCGAGTATTTCACGCCCTCTGGTTATTTGATCGAGACTTTGTACAAATACAGCGGATTGAGTGCTTTAATACATTTGTATTAAAAAATATTTCTTGCCATTTAACATAAAATGTATAATATAAAATGTATAACCTACCTAAGGTAGCGACTTACTGCGTTTCGTATGGTGAGTGAGATACCCGGATGCCCAAATCCACTTCTTCCCAATACATTCACTTTAGGGTCGGCAACAGCGCCGCAGGCTCCTCAATTTACTTCTTCCCTCTTCGGAGTGTGAAGAAACATTTATACAGACCGGCATAATTCTGGCGACCTCCTTATATCACTGTGCCTGCATCGGTCATCCGCCTGTTCTGTCACAGGCCCGTCGATTTGCTTCTTCCCTGAGTTCATACAAGTCGGCATGACTGGTGACGTCCGATAAACTCATCGTTTGTCGGTGGTAGTTGGTTTTTTGGACTGCACTACGCTTCCATCAGGTGTAGTGCAGTCACTTTGCCGTGCTCGGATAAAAAAAAAGTTAGATGTAAGCACGGGCACGCTGATGAATCACAAACCCAAATGAACACATTTAACAGATTTGTAGTTAATAAGCTGCCAGTAAACCAGTGAGCCGATGCCATTCGTTAATTTCCACCATAATTCCGCACTATAAGCTAAACGTTAGTCTAAAACCGGACATACCGTGCGTGTCCCACTGCTAATCTATAAAAAACATTCATTCATCATTATATTTGTAACGCCAAATATAAAGCGGTAGTTCCTGGTGCCCACTCTACTGAGTCACTGTCTCTATTAATGACTAACGCCTTAAACGTTATCAAAACACACATGTATGGCATTTTATATCCAGAGACCGGAACTGTGTATTCCTGTATGTTAATATTGCTTTAGAACCAATTAGTGGTTAATTTACAACAATTTACCGGAATTAAAAGAAATCTACAGTAAAAAATATGCTAAGTATTTTTAATGAGGCATCAAATGCAGAATTAAATGGCTTTTTACTTTTACTTCAATGTAATTGACAAATCTGGCTCGTGTTTGCTGTTGTGAAATCTTCAGAATGACCTCTCGACCAAATAATGCTTAATAATTCCTTGAGATAGAAGTTTAAATTGTTAGCAGAAGTTCTAGGCTGTAAATCCGTGCAGCCCAAGCAAATAAACCTACAAGAGATTGGAAATGTACTGAAAAATCAATAGCCATCGATATGAAATGAAAGCGCGGCGGGACACGCCACGAAGAGATAGGCCCAAATGAAAAAGCATGGGAGCATTTAATCGTGAGGTGTGCGAACGTAGACTTGTTATGTTGAGAGGATAGTAGGGGACTGGTGACGACTTGTTTTAGATCAAGCACAGACTGATGCTCATAGCGCAGAGCAAAGCAGATTTAATTTGAATTGTAGAGCCACGCTGAAGACAGTTTTCTTTATATAGCAACCTCCTTTTCTGAGGGTAACATATATCAAGGAATTATAGATTACAATCATTATTTGTTTTTTTTTCGAGCACGGCAAAGTACACCACACTTGTTGGTAAACGTAGTGCAGTTTAAATAAAACCAGCGACCACCGACAAACAATGAGTTTATCGGTGGTGACCAATCATAATCACCGGCCTGTATAAATGCTTCTTCACACTTCGGAGAAGGAAGAAGGAAATCGAGAAGCCTGCGACAGGACAGGCGGATGACCGATGCAGGCACATTAATACAAGAATGTACCCCTATACCCGCCCGAACAAACCATCTATTGGCTGATCTTGGTAAGCACAAGTAGCACAAACACAAAGCACAAGCACTTGTGTTAAGACACAAGGTGTGTGGGTCACTATGGCAGGTTTTAACACCATGTGTACGGTGGTCTTACCACCATCACTTATAATTGATAGACGTAATTGATATTCCCTTCATCTTATAATTGGATTTAATGAAGTTAATTAAACTTGATGCACTCCATTGGTTGTTTTTGAGATTTGTTTATCTTTCTTAATTGGTTTAAATTGTTCTTTATTGATTGGTTTTAGTCATTGTTCAAGTTTAATGCGATTTTTATTGCCAACGTCTGATTTCTGAATGTTTCAGCTTTATGAGCCTAAATGATAAATGCCAACGTTATTACTGCTATTGATTGCTAATTACTAGATAGCTTTATACCCTTGGGAGTTACAGCCATGATCATTTGTTCTCTCCACCAAACCCAATGAGCCAAATGAGCCAATGACAATGCTGAATGCACAACCGTGGTGTATTCATCCATCCACATTGGGCCCGTATGTAATGACAGCCTCCGTGGCGCAGTGAGCGTGTAGTAGCTTCTGAGAGGCCGTGGGTTCGTTCCGCGCATCGAGCGAGTCTCGTAGTTCCTGATACCCACGACACATGACTCGTATAAGGGTTCACGACTATGTGTGTGACTGTTGGCTGTTTTTGTTTTTATAGTCCTTTCCCAAATCGCGTGTGTAAGAGGTGCCTTGAGCACACAGTAAATGGGAAATGAACTTTCGATTATGAAACTTTGTTGCCGGAATTGTACTTGCATTGGCGTTCGTGCCAATAAACCGGTATTATCATCAGAGTTGTGGTGCATATCAACAATTTAATGTATTTTAAGAATGTGAATGCCTCGAAAGCGCAGTTGTATTGCGTACGAGGTACGACTGCCGTGCTGAGGTCTGGGGTTCTGTCCCCGGAATGGGTGAACATTATATTGTTTTTTGTTATCACGAAATGCTGAGTTCTGTATGGTGTTGTTGTGGTTGTATCTGTTTATGGGTAAGCAGAGTAATGCAACGTTTTTCTGCAAAAGTGAACACAATTTTGTACTTTAATAAAAAATAATATTCGTCAATCTTTATTTATTTAAAAAGATCTGGTCCCAGAAGTTTTTCGGTGGCGTTCAATTCGTTATCGATTTAGCAACTAAGACTAACTTAAACATAATAGGCGTTAAGTTGGCAGTAATTACTTGGAAGCTGATTAAATCAATGATATGCTTTAAGCCTCAAATCCCATCACACGCTGGCAGACAAAACTAAAAGGAATATCAAACTCTTATGCCGTGCCTAAATGTCGCCAAATAAAAACATTAATTCCAAACCTTTCTACGTGAAATGTCTCCACGTATTCAAACATGTCGATGAACCAGATAAACTTTCTGATCATATCGGGTTGTCCAGGCACATTCCAGCACATTTACCTCCGCGTAAGGTTTTAATTAAAGCCTGCACCGTCGTTTTCATGGTCATTCTCTGCAGCAGAACGAAAAATCAGTCTTTAGAATTAAAACGATCTGCCAGCTGTGCCTATATCGGGATTTTCAATACTTGGAAATTGAAAAGAATGAGGTATTTAGCATGATCGGATTTAAATTTTTATTAAATTGATATAACGCTTCTTCTTCTGGCTTTGCTTTTACCTGGTAATTAAGAATCTTCTAATTTGATATTGCATTCTGAAATCTAATGGTGTACGGACGTAGTCTGTGAAACATATTCGGTCCATCTTTCTATCTTTTTTTAACGGAGAATCTTATTAAGCATTTTTCATAATTATGTCAGACTCACTGACGTAAGCTACCGACTAATACCCGAGGTGATCCAGGTATGTCCGAGGCCACGGCGTACCCAAATGTATGCAGCCTCCGCGGGGAACCATGAGCTCCTGGGGCAATTCCCAAGTCTCCTTAACCTTCTATAGTAGTTATTGAACAATATTGCCTATTGAGAATTGGATATTTACACGATTTAGTTTATTAATAGGTTCAAGTTATGGAATATGTCATCGTGGAATAAAAACATCAAATGTGAAATTGCAATGCTAACTTCCTCGCAAATACAAAACAGTAACGTAAAAATATTAAGCAACAAATTTCTTCACCTCACTCACTGTACGTAGCTTGGTGAAATGTTCAAACTAGACAGAAAAGTCTCCTGAACACATGCCAGCGTGCGAATCCACGATATTGTTTGCCTTCCGAGACGTTCAAATTAGAATTCGGCATTGCAGATGCGACTCTGCAAATGTCTCGGGGCGAGTGAGCCTTAACCGTTGTGCTTTGTATTTCAGTAATTAGTTTCATAATCTTTAATTTGAGATGGAGGATTTTAAGCTGCCTGCTATTAGCCCTCATTTAGATGATGCTTTTTAGTATTCCATGTCAATAGGTATATAAAGCGGTTGAATGGGCAGGATTTATTTGTCTAAGAGAAAACCAAAGTAAAGTAATAGCTTAACTTTGTATTTCTTACAATCAATAATATTTCCTAAATATCTATAAATTCTATATGCTAAAGTTTCATCTAAAATGAGTCAACATTTCGAAGATCATTGTATAAAGGCTTGTTTTGAGGTACGCTTGGCGCGAATCAGGCGATAATGATAATTCCACTTTGTATGAAATTGTATGGAAATGGTCGCGCGTCGCGCTTTTCTGTCTCGCTCATGTGTATCACAACGACCGCAGACAGCACTTAAGCTTCTAACTTACCATTACAATTAGATATTTATAAAGCGCAAATGGCTGTTGCTGTCAAAGTTATTAACTCTATATCAAGGTCAATTCGCTAGCCCGAGGTCATATACATATTTATGCAGCATTTCTACCCAAAATTACTTTTAACAAAATAAATTCACCCATTATCATCGACTAACTGTACAAAATGTAACTAACCACACATTGTATAAACAAAAGCGCCACTTCTGGCCACTCATAATTGCAGAGCCTAAACTGGCACACAACTTTAACTGTAGTGGTCGTTTAACCCAGTTGAAAGGGTTAATCATACACAAAAGTGTTATTTCGACTGCTGCAGCCGCTATAAAATTTGAATGCCACTCTAGACCCCGAAATAGAAATGTACCAATTAAAGACCTGTCCACGTCCTATTCTACATTAGTACTCGAACTAATTTACTAGAAAATACTATTATCGGGCTTTTTATAACTCTCTATGAACGTAGGTCTACCCAAGTGGATGTCAACCATCTCGATCTTTGGTGGCCTGCATCCATCTGCTAAATGTCACCTTTTTCAAGGCATGGGTCTTTGTGTAGCAGAGCGTCGTTAACAATGTCTGGATAAACGCTATCATGGCTCTACTTCAGCTGCTAAGCACGGGCCTCCTTTACTTAGGAGAAATGCTTAAGTCAAAATTCCTACGGAAAATTTAGTTTCCTCAAGATGTTTTGCTTCAATGTCAATTATTATTACAGAAATAATAACTCTTAACTCTGTTGACTCATTAACTTATACTACAATAATATATCAGAACATTTATTTATAATAATGAATAAGAAACAAAAGATAGTTAAAATATAAATCTAAACAAAATATAGGTATTACGGCAGCGTATTCGGGTACGCCAGGAAAGGGTATACCTTGCATAAACATAAATATATTTTCGATTTCCGAAATTATAACATCATTAATAATCAACTATTTATTGTTCACAGTGGAAATCGCGATGGTGTGTCATGAGAAAGCTGTCACCAGTAGCAGGTAAGAATTTGAATTTATCTTTCATTCTTTTGTAATTAAGTAATCAACTAAAATTACAGTGATACTGCAAGAGTTAAAGAAAAGAAAGAGGCTAAAGTCGGCATTTTATCCCAGAACACTTCCAATATACAAATGAGTGTACACAAATGATTTGTTTATGGTATCAAACCAATTACATACCACATAACTTACTGGTAAAGGACTTCAGAAACGGGTACACATGTTTGCCACATGTGTACGATCCCGAGTACAAACAAATAATCCACAATGACCAATATTTCGATACAAATTTACGCGACGGAGCACCATTTTAATTATTCAAAGAAGGCTTAGATAAAACTTTTGCATTTGCCGTGCGGGTTGATACATTTTGCATGACCGAAGTTGCTTATCACCCCCTCTCTTCCGTGCCCTCCAACCCTGTCTCAAAGGGTTTATTCGAAAACATCATTGGCCCAACTTTGCCTAAGCCGTTTGAAATTTTGATCAGTCTTTATTTTGGCACGTTTAATTCACGTTACGTTTGTAGCTTCCAATTGATGTGGGTTTTTGTGAGGGTAGAACTATAAAATAAAATAAAGTTGGTTTTGTTTTTCCTTAATCAAGCTGTAGATTCCGTTGCGACACATTCAGATTGGCGTGTCTGAGAGTTGCCCTCGGTTTCTCAAAGGCTTGTCAAATCAAAATTTGACTAACAGTACTTTTATTTTGGTAGCGCTGTAAATCAATGCGAGTTTCTAAAATATTATTTAGTGAAATATTAATTTCTGATCTAATTTTGCGAACAATTGCTTGTTAGTAATAATTGACCAACCATTTGACGATATAACTATCTATTTATCTTCAAGAAACCCAAAATGGCGTTTCATATACGATATTTCATGTTTAGTTTAGAAGCCTAACAAGGTGTGTCAAATCATAGAGTTGATCACGCTTCTAGCAACTCAATTTTGACTTGACATAAGATTTGACAGATGATTAGTTAACTTTTAAATTGATCAGCCCTTCCGAAACTAGTTACTGATAATCCTTATAAAAGAATTTTAGGGAAAGAAAGAATATCAAAATATTTGTATGCCTGGCGTTATCCCAGATTAACAACTTTCTACTTAAGTAGCGTTTATGACTCTTATATCTGTCTCCAATTGCTTGCACTTCGCTCGCTCGCTTTATCAAAGCAACGTGTTTTGGATCGTCCGCGGAATCGTATCCCTAGTCATGAAAAATATCTAAAAGGTATTCGTATAAAATACTTTTAATACTCATTATTACATTACATATCGCTTATATTTTCAGTATTTTTTTCTTAGGCAATTGCATTTTTGCTTAATACAGATTGAAATTTTCATGAATATTATTAATATAGTCACTTCATTAACTGGCGTTTATGACCTTAAAGCGGTTGGTATCTTTTATAGGAAGGTTCTATATTAGTTAATTAACAATATTTCCATCAGCATTCCCAGTGATATAAGTTTTGAACATTGTACCCGTTCTTCCACCTGCTCTTATCCCAGTCGTAGTGAGGTCGGCGCAACATGCTTTTTAGCAGAAAGATTTGGCTTGTAGTTTTTAGGTCTGGTCGTCTCCCTAACGTCAACTCTTAGACTCAGACCCGAAACAAATTTGTGGATCACTATGGCTTCACAGCGGTGACTGTCTGAACCATTGTACACGTTATCTTAATCAAACGTTTGACGCGTCAAGTACGGGACTTCCTTCATAATATCCGCTCATATTTGCATATTTTTTACTTATCATTGTTCATACATATGAGGCAAGCGTCCTTTGTTTTATCATTACCGATTACGAAGCGGAGGGTAATATGTTTGAGAATGTGTAACCAAAATGTACTGGAAGTTGTTATAATTTAAGGATTTGTCTTTATTATAGAGATCATAATAAAAGATCTTATGCACCTGTCGTTCCGTCAACGCTGAGCATCGTAACCGCAGCAGGCCGAGGATATAAGGCCTCTTCAAATGGTTCTATCACCGGCCATGTGAATTGCATTTTGCAAAAGGCAATATAAATAAACAACATGAATGCGAGCATAGAAAAAAATATTAACATTCCATCAAAGCAGTTTTTTTGTGTCAATATCCCATTATTATTGGGCACCAACATCGAAAGAAATAAAACCTAAATAAAGTAAAGCCAAACTTGAAATATCGATATCGTTACCATACGCTTCTATAATAACCAAAAAAGTAATGCACCTAACTTGATTTTCATGTGTTTAAATAAATCATTGATTGAAACAAAATGTCAAATATCATTTAGATTCAGTCAAATGTTAACTCTACCGCCAGTTCGGAATACTGTTTCGTTAAAGAAGAACGGGCAAGAAACTAGTGTTGCTCTTTTCTAAACTGATTTACAATACATATTTGCACTACATACATTGAATTGAGCATACATACATTGAATTGAAAGAGCTCAATTTATGTCAATGAGGAACGTTAATGAAATACCAAATCTTTATCTTGATGAACAATCAGTCGATTTGTATTCACGAAATCGGAGAGAACTCAAAAATATTCACCAATGAAATCTCGATAACATGTCATCAAGTTTGTACACCAATTAACAATGGTGTACAATTAAATAATTCCCCAGCGCGCCTCCGGTGTTTTAAATAATTAAATGCAAACACCACTCATTATTATTCCGTACACCATTAATGCTTTGGTTTATACATTGTTTCCAACTTCTCACTACTTACGTGCCTAGACCATCACAAATACTCTTCCCGTTAACCACACAATAATCACCTTTATTGCTATTGTCATTAAGAAGTTTAACGCGTAAGTTGTTTTCGTACATTTTTCACTGTAAAGTCATGAGTCATTCAAGTTCCAACGACTAGCTTTGAGTTTCTATCTCTTTCTTTTATATGTAAATTTATGTCTGTCTCTTTCTGTCGCGTGCAGACTATTTTTCCATGCGTCTGCATTTGAAGATAGGTGTGACATTGACATTGCCGTATCTGCAATGTTAGGTTTTCTACCTCGTCCTAAGGCACCTTCCTGAACATGCTTCTATGACGTGCGTTTACGAGTCGTAGAGCCAAGCTGTAGACAGTTCTGTCTACAGAACGAATGGGACGGCTCGACCCGGTCGTTCCCACTGTCTCATAGTAAACCGACTTAAAGTAGCGGCTTGCTGCTGCGTTTCCTACGAGATATCCAGAGGCCCAAATCCCCCTCCCCATCCCAATCCCTAATTATCCCTTGCCTTTAAGGTCGGCAACGCGCCCATGATTCTTCTGGTATAGTAGGCGTACATGGGCGATGGAGATCACTTACCATCAGGCGACCCACTTGCTCGTTTGCCAGCTCATGTTATAAAAAAAAACATAATAGACCTCTTGCATTATTTTAGCTTGACCGCCAAAATCATCAACTCTTCAATTAAAGCTATAAAAAGAATCCTTCTGAAAAAAATTAACTTGTGAATCTAACAAAACC
Organism: Amorpha juglandis; assembly: GCA_949126905.1. NCBI lineage: Eukaryota > Metazoa > Arthropoda > Insecta > Lepidoptera > Sphingidae > Amorpha > Amorpha juglandis. The sequence continues at coordinate 14,238,184 of OX421381.1, read as the reverse complement.
AAAATATCTACTACAATCATAGAAGTGAGTAATTATTGTGCAATATAAAGAATGAACAATATTGGACTTTTGATATTACAACTCGGACGCAATATTGGAATATTATTTATTAACGTAATCATAGTCCATCCCTTTTCATTTATAATTAGTCATTTACTGTTCAAGCTGCCTCATTCCCTTTTGATTCTCATTCACAAATGAATTCCCTAATCAATTAAACCGAACTACATTCTGCTTGAGTATTATTCTATTGTTAGTATGTAGTGGATAGAAATAAGAAAATCGTGCGCATAGATTAATGCAATTATGTAAATGGTTCTTTTTTATTTTATTGAATAACGAAAAGAGCAAGGCGCTTGCTGGTAAGCGCCACGCCTGCCCATAAACAGAAGCAACACCACACAGAACTTTGAATTACAAAGCAATGCATGGCACTGAACTGCGCTCCTCACCCCGAGACATAAGAGTTAAGTCTCACAATGCCAAGTAAATTTACTGGCTTCAATGTCCTTCAAACTGAAACACAACAGTGCTTACATACCGTTGCTTGGTGGCAGAAACAGACAAAGCGGTGGTACCAACCCAAACGGTCTTTCGCGTACGAGGGACCTACCACTTTGTTTTCATTTACTTAGCATTCGATTATTTTCAGCCAGTTAATGCTTTATGTTCCGTGAATAAATACACAAAATGATTGGTACTCCGATACTGAATGCAGAACAAATCTTAATAAACATCTCTGAGAAATAATCGAGTTCTAAGAAATCACTTGATGATAATTAAATAGTGACCTCTGATTGCGGCAGTTAGTATTTATTGTCCCTAGTTGCAAGTCGAATATCGATATTTTACTCATTGAAATAAAACTAATTTAAACGGATTTTATCGCGGTTTTTTTATTAATTTTAATCCCGACGTTTGGACTTCTTTTCAGCTTTTGTGGTCACGGAGTGGACTCTTAGTTTTTTTTTTATGTGTAATATTCGCGTAAACGTCGGAAAAGATACTCATTCGATAAAAAGAAAATGAAATCGAATTTAGTATTACAAGGTGCGAAATATTTATGTAAACTTTGTATACATCTAAAAGATACTTTAACGGACAGGTCAGGCTTATACAGGTATTTGTATGTTCATTTTGAAGGGCATACGAGGCTCACAACAACATTTTTTATGTTTCCCAGAAACCCAACAAAACTAAGGTCCGCAGTATTCAAAACACTGTTTATACCGTGATGTCATGAAAGGTTCGAGAGGCAGCCAAGGCCGTCCGCTCGCCTAACTTAATGCCGCTTAGATCGCTTGCCTCGCTCAATAATTATTAATTATTCACTTAGCCTGTGGGTCAATTGATTTGCGTGATTACTACGGTAGATATTAGACATGGTTTTAACCTCGTATCCTTGAAGTACAGTGATAAATCACAAGCGTATGAGATTGTATTATATTGGAATTAAGTGTAACAGCTCGCGTAATAGGACCCACTTATGACATCCGTGGTGCTTTACATCTGGCTTCTCCAGTTGTAACTGTCCTTAAACTTGAGGTTAATACCTCCTTAATTCATTATTTTGTCTCCCGCTTTGCTATCGAGGGAAGAGGACAATTAATATTTCCAACTCCAAATCATGAGGTACTTACTGGCTTTCAGTCCTATGTTGTCACAAAAGTAACCTTGTGACATCATACAAAAAGTATTAAATAACTCACGCCTGTAATCTCCGAAGGGGTAGGCAGAGGTGTAATGAGTACACTCACATTTCGCCGAGCGTATTTCCGTCCCATGATGTGATAGGGGGCGAGCCTATTGCCATACTCGGCAGATACTGAGCATTTCGCGACAGAAAAACCCTATATCACTTTACCCGCCCCGGGGATCGAACGCGAGACCTCAGCTCAGCAGTCGTACCACGTACGCAATACAACTGCGCCATAGAGGCCGTCGTATAGGTCAGTAGTTAGTAATAGTATCACTACACACATTTATACTTATACATTTATACATCATCAATCACAATCAGGAATTGGACTCGAGTTTTGCCAAGTGCCCAGGACTTTGTATGGTCTGGCGATAGACTCCTCCCATAGCAAGCACACGGAACGATCTCGGTGACCTCTACCTACCCTTCCAGGTTCCAAGCGTGAGCTTATGTAATTCGAAGGCTCATAATATATTAAGGGCCGTCCGTGAGCAAAACACCGCGCGATCGAGGTTTTTAGAGGCTATCTAGTCATTACTTAAAATAAATATTGATTAAATAAATATACAATATATTTTTACAATCTGTCAGCTTTACTTTGTTCGATTCAAATTCATGTTAATGCTGATATATATTTTTAAATTGTCGTTATAAATGAACCATAAAAATGGGAAAAATGCAAAGATTCCGTGCGTCTCCTTTTAAAGTACAGAATGTTATCAAATGAGATTAACATCACTAGATAGGCAATTTAATAACGAATATTTTGCCCGTTTTAAATTTTCGAAAAGACCAAAACCTGATTTTTTTAAATCAATTATTCGCTAAATACGTGCATATTCTGCACTCGCCGAGTACACGATTCAGTATGGCGCGAGACAGTCAAGGTCGTTTGCTCACGGACGGCCCTTAAAGAAGTTGTTCTATTATAGCAAACGAGGCGTACTAAATGACGTCAGACAAGCGACGCTTGTATCACAATGATGGATGAATTCTCTTCGGTGAGAAAGACATAAGCGACATTATAAGAAAAATATTCTTTTTTTGTACATATTCCTTTTTTACTAAAATAATTGGACGCTAGTCGTTTTTGTTGGAGCATTATCCTTAGGAGTATTAGTGGGACCATTACTTGTAGTTTCCGCGGTTTGGTCTTAGTTTATAAGACGGCCTGGAAGGTGGGTAGGTCTACAAGGTGGTAGGTCCCTCGTATGCGAGAGGCCGTCTTGGTTGGTTGTCTATTTCTGCCGCCAAGCAACAGTGTGTAAGCACTGTTGTGTTTAAATTTTAAGGCCATTGAAGCCAGTGAAATTACTGGGCATTATGAGACTTTACATCTTATTTCCCGGAGTGACGAGCGCAGTTCAGTTTCATGCAGTGATTTGTAATTCAAAGTTCTGTGTGGTGTTGCTTCTGTTTATGAGCAGGCATGGCGCTTACCATTCGGGGAGCGCGTTGCTCGTCTCGTCATTCAATCAAACAAAAAATATGATATTACAAAACGTGTTTAAGTGGCGCTGCAATCGGTGGAACCTGTGATTATTTGTTGCGGGTGAAACCGCGCGAGACAACTAGTCAGAAATAAAAATGTTCATGATTTTGCGAATCTTAAAACTTGTTAATCTAAACACAATTTATCACACACATTAAATTGTACACTATCGTAAATAAAGTACTAAAACACTAGTTTTATCCATCAAGCAGGCCATCTGCCTGGTTAAAACATATGAAGCACTAGCATTCGCTCGCGGCTCCGCTCGCGTGAAGTTCTCACGCGTTATATTATCGATATCTTTAAATTGGCATAACTTTTGTATTTATGAACCGATTGACATGAAACAAGCACTAAATATTAAGTGAAGCTTATCACGATGTATTAGTCATCTAAATCGGATAAGCCGTTACTGAGATTAGGGTGCACAAACGCACAGACAAACAGACAAAATTCTAACAATCATTGTATGGGGTGCTATTGCGTTGATAAAGGTCCCAATAATATTTTTCTCATATATCTTTAATGTACAGACAGCGATCCGTTACATTCTTATTATATGTTTAGATAACGCAAGCCCTAAACAGGAACACATGGCGGTGCAATCTGAAATGCAAAACAGACCTACTTTATAATATTCATAACGCTTGTATCAATAGTTTAGTGGGAGCCTACTTAGGCTCAGAAGTAATGAGGTTCTGGTTTCAAATCACACGTCGGACATTCACAATTTGTGTTTTAATTGTCATTGCGAGTAAATTGATGTATTATAAAATGTTATTTTAACTAGTAATTAAAGCCTCTAAATTATTAACTAGCTTTTCCTCGCGGCTCCGCCCGCGTGATCTACTTTTTCTGGGATATAAAGTAGCCTATGTTACTCAGTGATAATGTAGCCTTCTAACGGCATTTTTTTTTTAAATCGGTCCAGTAGTTTTTAAGTTTATTCGTTACATACAAAAATACAAATCTTTCCTCTTTATAATATTAGTGTAGATCAATACACCCAACAGTCAAACACATCATCCTGACCCCACAGTAAGATACAAGTCTTCTGTCGTGGGTATCAGGAACTGCGAAAGACTTGCGGCCACGAAACACCCAGACCCGACACAAATATTTATGGATCCCACAAATATTTGTCTCGGTGCAGGAAACAAACCCGCGGCCTCTCGCATTGGAGCCGGCTCACTCACTCTGCCACAGAGGCTGTCAAAAACAAAAATGAAAGAACCATCAAAATGAATTCATTGGTTTTTAAGAAATTCGGGAACAAATTTACAGGCATATAAAGTGGATCTAATACTGAACCCCCCCTTTTCCAAATCGAATAAAAATCACAAATGAGTTGCCCGGAATTTAAATATGAGCCCAGTATCGCGATAGGCAATGGGGCTACAATATGCCTTTAACGACAATCAAATTATAGGACATTCTTCATAAAATAGAGGACAAAGGCCAGACATTTCATAGATTTCTAAATTCACTTTCAAAATGCACTGATAATAGGTAAGACATACAATACAGTCGTGTGCGAAAGTGTTATAACAGAACATCATTTTTTTACTGATTATTTTTATAGAAATTACAGAAAAAGTAAAAAAAGACTATGTCGGTTGCAAATGCCTGAGCTAGATCGCACCAAAGGCACGATCTTGCGGACGGCCCAAAAAGAGCTGGCTTGATGAACACATCACATATTTGTGTGATCCACAGATATTTGTTTCGGGTCTGGGTGTTGTGAGACCGTAATTTCCTCGTAGTTCCTGATACCCACGATACAGGTGACACATAATACTTCTGTAAAACAACGAAAAATAACATAATATAGCCTATAATATAATATGGCATAAAACTATGCAAATAAATAATAATAAATTTTACGTAAAATGCGTAAAATTACAAAATATTTTTTCTAATATATAAATTACTTATCCAACTTTGGTCCTTAATATCTTCTTAACGAGAGCCGGTTGACCCTCATATTTGGTGGTTGTTTTACCCCTGGGCCCCTCTACCACCCCACAAAAAAACCCATACGTCGGAGGATCTCCTTGTAAGTATAAAAGGTGCTTGTCGAAATCAGCATGCGTATGCCATAACTAAGATACCCGTACTACAGATCTCCGCGAATCACTACCTACTACCAAAACACATAGCACTTTTGAGCACAACAATACTAACTGTAGCCAAAAAGTCACAATAGAGCAACGCCTTGAAATAACGTGTATCGTACTTGACACCTTAATATCCGTCCGCAAATACAACGGGTCATAGACTATGTTATGTAGACAAGATGCCGGTTAAAATGACGTAACATGCTTCATACACGAGGATTGAGCTATTATCTATATTCGTTTGTAACTTGCCTCAATTGTCTTTTTTGCCTCAATTAGGTTGCATCGCTTCTCCATCGATAAAAATTTTATTCTTTGCCCACCGTTCTGAGAAAATGACCTGACATCAGCGCCGAAGAATCCGTGACTAGCGCTAAAGCTGCCGTGCTCACCACCTTGATGTCACCGCGTGATGATAAATCGCTCCGTGACATATCTGATTGCGGTAATGAGCCCGCTGCGCTTTATATAGCTGTTACGTGATTGTGAAGACGTGGGATGATTATGTTTGTTTGTAAAGCCGGTTAAGGCTACTCCATATTTTTATTATTATATTTATTATATTATAACGCCTGCCCATAAACAGATGCAACACCACACAGAACTTTGAATTACAAAGCACTGCATGTCACTGAACTACGCTCGTCACCTCGAGACATAAGATGTTAAGTCTCATAATGCCCAGTAATTTCACTGGCTCATTGTCCTTCAAACCGAAATACTGTTGCTTGCCGGCAGAAATAGACAAAGTGGTGGTACCAACCCAGACGGCCTCTCGCATACGAGGGACCTACCACCTTGTAATCTAGTACGGGATGTCGTAGGGATGATTGCGAGAGCCCGGGATTTGTCGTATTGGGCATGGAATCCCAAATGCGGAATGGGTTTGGTGGCTTTAATTATAAGATTAGCATAAGTGGACGCTACGCTGTAGACAGTTTCGTCTACATCAATAAATGTGCCTCCATGAACGACATAGTTCCGGTATTTTGACGGTAAGGCGACACCGAGTGAGACAGGTATATGGCAGGACTCTGTGTAAGACTTCTTTCAGACCCTTATCCCATGGGGTCGGCGCAACATTCTTTTTAACACATTTTACAGAAAGATATGGCTTGTAGTTTTTACGACCGGCCGCCTACTTGACGTCAACCCCTCAGAAGAAAACACCCAGACCCAAAACAAATATTTATGTATGACAAATAATTTGTCTCGGTGCAGGAATCGAAGCCGTGGTCTCGCTTCACAAAGACTGTTAGTACTCTATGTAGTTAAGATAGGGATATACCTATTTCAATCACTGACCATATGCTAGGACTCTGTGTGAAAAAGACAGATGTCGAGTGCATTAAGATGAATGCTAACACTGTACTCTACTATCCAGCTCCTTGATTTGGTTATTCAGTTGTTAATTTCATGCGTTAATCTTACAGTCAATAGTTCATTTCAATTTAAATATGACATAACTATTACCTTACTGGTAAATAAACATAACTAAGAAGTGTATGATTGAATGTGTGATAAGAGTCATAAATAATTAACATGATTGAGTGAACTAGTAAAAGTATAGAGTAAGTAAAAAGTAAAGAAAAAGTATGGCCGTTGAACTGTGTGAATAGCGTACTTGTCTCGCGAAACTATTTTATAAAATGTATTTTGAGACTATCCCGGCCACACACCCGCCACTGTAACTCCTGTGCACCAGGATCAACAGTGGCACGCATTTTGTCGACACCGAGCAGTGAAGCTCGGCGAGTATCTGGGAATGCCTAAATCTCTTTATCCCGCAACGAAATTAATCAGATAGAAGGTTAGGGAGGAGTTGGAAATATTATTATAAAATGTAATGTAACAAGTGTCCAAATACAGTATACAGTACAGATTTAAACTGCCTTTTTATCTCCGAACCCTACAGAAACATCCCTAAAGAAACCTTTTAATACAATTAAAGATATAAAAGAATATCAAATTGTCGAGGGCTGTTGATCCGCTTGCCGCCAACAAACCGCCTAAGAGATAACAACTTTTTCGTGTGTTTGTACGGATTTTAACGGTCCGCATTTGCACACGGATACCTAAAATGATAACACTGTGCCAGTTAGTGATGCGACGCTGGCATTTTTATCGATGTTTCGTGATGGAATTTTATCTGACATTTACATCTGGAATATTAAGATTGATGTCGGTGGCAGGCTCGGAATAAAATGATTAAGCTGTATGTCTGAATAATAATATTTATTTCATAGCAGCTGCCGTGGCGCAGTGGGTGAGTAGCCGTCTGTGAAGCGAGAGGCCGCGGGTTCGATAATTTCATAACGTTACCACACGCCAGTATTAAAAAAATATCTCGCATACGAGGGACCCACCACCTTGTAAATTCAGGCCCACCAAGTTATTTTACCCGTATTTTGTAAGTAGTTGAAGGTTCGATTCTTTAATAATTATCAATTAAAAGCCCATCTCATGTTTCAAAGGCGATAAATGACACAGTTCATGAATAATTTGCCCATAAATTCGGTAATAATCGTATATTTAATTGCCCAATATGCAGTATTTTATAATTACTCGTCTATGAAATTCCAATTAATATAATAAAAAAGGTAAGTTCACGGTAGGCAACGGTTTGGCTGTGCCCCTGGCATTATCTATGGGCGACGGTAACCACTTACCATCTGGTGGGCCGTCAGCTCGTCTGCCTTCGTAGGCTAATTAAAAAATCATTTGTCTTAAGAACTGTACGTCTTACAGAAGAAAATAGAAAAAAAAAATTTGGTCTAACACAAGAGACAAACTAACCGATAAATTAATTTTCACCAAATGGGGGCCAGTTCAGCCTATTCCAACACAAGCTTGTCCAACTGCCCCCTCGATATCGATACGTTTCATCGACACGTCCCCTCACTGCCAACGTGTTTATAGTGTTGTTGACTCGGCGACAGGTGGTGGCGCGCGGCTTTAGTTTTTGTTCCCACTTCACACCAACACCGATTACCGAGTTTTTACATACAATGTTTACTTGTGCTGAGCAGGCGGTTGGGTACTTTTAAATTGTTTAGTATTCGGCGAAGAATTATGGCATCGCCTTTTGTTCTTCTGCTTGAAAACTGGCCAAGGCAAATTAATTGATTACTAGCTTTTGCTCCCGGCTCCGGCCGCGTGTATGTCTTATTCCGAAATAAAAATTAACCAGTGTCCTAATCCTAATTTGCTTGGGATAGGATATTCATATCTCGCCCGGATAGCGGCCACCATACACAGTATTAAAATCTGCCATACGCCTTGTGGGGATCGTGTTCCAGGATCAGCCCGTATATCCGGTTTTTCCGAGAGGCTTGCGATATGACTTGATAGTTGTTAGGGGCGGGTATATGGGTACATCCTTGTATTCCTGTGTCTGCATCGGCCTTCCGCCTGTCCTGATGCAGGCCTCTTTATTTGCTTCTTCCCTCTTCGGAGTGTGAAGAAGCATTTATATAAGCCAGCATGATTCTGTTGACCACCAATAACTCATTGTTTGTTGGTGGTCACTGGTTTTTTGGACTACACTGCGCTTATTATCAGGTATAGTGCACTTTGCCGTGCCCGGATAAAAAAAGGTGGTGTGAATTTTCACAAACAACCAAACTTTCGTATTTATAACACACACTATCACATCCAAGACTTATTATATTCTAGGATTCGACTTTACGTCACTGCAGTACATTCGTCCTACTTGTTAAGTTGGCTTAACCCATGCGAGATTGCTAGTTCGGTGGAACTTAGCGCAACTTACTGTGAATTTAAAACTAATTTCAGACGTTAATATGTGTTAATTTAAATACTTTGTCGCCGAATTAACATAAAGATAATATTTAAACTTGTTTTGTTAACAACCGGTGTTCATATTAAAGATGCAAAATAGCAAAGCATTAGCGTTTTTTCGTCTACTAGAGATATCTAAATTTCACTAATTTAAATACTAACTGGACTTTGATTTACTTATTAAAAGTTCATTACCATGATACTAGAAACTAGTATAAAAACTAGACTCTATTAATGCCAAATTAACGGATATACATAACTTAATGTCACTGTACTATAATATGTATGGAAAATACATATAAACCTTCCTCATGAATCACTCTATCTATTGCTAAAAACTGCATTAAAATCCGTTGAATAGTTTAAAATATCTAAGCGAACAGACAGCGGAAGCGACTTCATTTTATACAATGTAAAGTCGCGTAATACTTGCTTTTACTCGTTAGTATTTTCGGGGTGTATGTAGCCTTCCTAAGAAAAACTTCCATCCCTCTTTCTCCTTTCAGCTTATTAGGGGCAGTGGCCTGTGCGTTCATGAATCGGACAGGACATTTACTATTATATGTATGAATAGAATTTATTGTATAGAACTTGCAAATAATGTTGAAACTTTTGCTTCTTCACACTCCGAAGAGGGAAGAAGCAAATCGAAGGGTCTGTGACAGGCGGATTACCGATGAAGGCACAGCGTTACATGAGTGTACCCCTATACTCGCCCCAACCAACCATAAAGTCATGTCGTAAGACCCTCGGGAGAACCGAATAAACACTGGCTGATCCTGGAACGCGAGCCACACAAAATGTGTGGGTCACTATGGCAGGTTTTTACGTGTGTGTGTGTGGTCGCTATTAAGCCGTATATGAATATCATACCACTAGCTGCTTCTTACCAAACAAATGCACACAACATGTTAACAAAAGGTGAAAAAATTAAAAAGAGACACATACTTACTTTAACAATACTTGTAACTGTACTTTTATCAAGTGTATTTCCAAATTATCTTAAGCGAGTTTAGACCTTATCACAGAAGCAATAAAACAGATAACGTGTCTGCGGCTTCAGGAAGTCGTTCTTTAAATTTCCTTCTTTTCTTATCATCTCATAATTATAATACGGTTCAGTAATCATGGTTAATGATGCCTCACCTAAAGTAACTGTGGCGATAGTTTCATTTATCGCAATAGCATAGTAAGGGGTAAGTAGAGGTATAACTAGAGCTTTCCCTCCCATGATATGTTAGGGGACGGACCAATCGTCATAAGATACAAATTCCAAACCGTAACTCATTTGTGCCTTTTCTTGTGGGAAACTCACAATATAAGTGGTAGAGTCATGATGTAGACAGTTTTGTCTACAGCATGAATGGGCCGGTTGGGCCGTTACCATAGTCTCACAGAGAATCAACGTAAAGTAGCGATTTGTTGCTACGTTTCATACGGTAGCTTTTAGACTTTTAGAGTATTTGTTCCGAAAGGTCTATATGTATATCACGCTTGACCTATGGGAGCAGGGCAGTGACGTGCGGAAGACACGTAAGAGACAGTAAAATATAAATTATTAAGATTCATTCTTTTTTTTTAATAGATACATCCAACAGTCACACACATAGTTCTGACCCCGCACTAAGTTAAACCTGTATCGTGGGTATTAGAAACTACGAGGGACTTGCGGTCCCACAACACCCAAACCCGAAACACGTATTAGTGGATCAGACATTAGTCTTGGTGCGGGAATAGAACCCGCGGCATTTCGCAGCTACTAGCTCACTGTGCCACGGAGACTGGAGATAAGTCTAGAACATTCGATTGATCAATGTCACAAAAATTTCCACTGTCAGATACGAAGATTCTGCACACGAGTGTCGCGATGTCATGGGCTTTATCAGTAAAGTGCATAATGTGTTGAAATACGTTCATGTAAGTGCTCTGTATTTGTTTTTACGTGTTTTTTTAGCATAGATCGTCAAAGTGGGTCACCTGATGGTAAGTTATCTCCACCGCTCATGTACGCCCACAATACTAGAAGAATCATAGGGGCGTTGCCGACCTTAAAGGGAAAAGATAATTAAGGGATTGGGAATGGGAGGGGAATTTGGGCCTCCGGATATCTCACTCGTCAAAGGCAGCAGCAAGCCGCTACTTTACGTCGACAGTGGTAACGATCCGGTCGAGCCGGCACATTCATGCTGGAGAAAAAACTGTACAGCGTGGCTCTATCACTCATCAAACTCACTAAACTTACTTTACCTCATACTGGTATGTTTAGAGTCATACTTCGTACTTGTAAACGTACTTAAGCTGACAAACCAAGGACCTAGGTTCAAATACCAAGTCGGATAATCATAATTTGTTTGTATTTAACAAATGTATTTATTTGTATTTAACAAATTTAAATTTGCTAGAATTTCGAATTTGAAGAATTTGGTGGTAGATATTCATATCCGCCCGGATAGCGACCACCGTACACATGGTGTTAAAACCTGCCAAATTGATGGCGCCTTGTGTGGATCGCATTCCAGAAACAGCCTGTGTATATCTGGTTCTCCCAAGTGGCTTGCGACACTTGATGGTTGATTGGGGCGGGTATAGGGGTACATCCTTTTATCACTGTGCATGCATCTGTCGCAGGCCTGTCGATTTGCTTCTTCCCTCCCCAAAGAGGGAAGAAGCATTTATACAGGCTGGCCTGACTCTGGTGACCACCGATAAACTCATTGTTTGTTAGTGGTCACTGGTTTTTTGGATTACACCACGCTTACTAGGTGTAGTGTAGTAATTTTGCCGTGCTGGATAAAAAATAAACTTAAATTGCTCCGGTTTTTTAGTAGAGGCCGGCAAACAGTGGGTCACCTGATGGTAAGTGATCTCCACCACTAAAGAAGAAACACAATTTCTGAGGAGGAAAGGATTTATTAAGGAAGGAATTAAGGAAAGGCGTAGATGTTTATATGGTACGTCAAAGGTGCCCTTGAGCTCGTTATGATTATTCCACCCATATGTAAATGTTTATACAGAGTGAGGTCAAGCGGTTGTTTATTCGACAAACAATACTTTATTATTCATATTATTATGTTTATTATAGTAATCAGTGGATGACGTAGTAAATGGTACAATTAGCTATTATTGTCAATTTGTGTATAATTTGTGAGACAGTTCAAACACTTGTCTTCTCCATATTCCTCTATGGCGATGAGTCCTGGACAATCCGCTCCTCATCAAGGAAAAGGATAAACGCTCTAGAGATGTAGATGTGACATTTCTGGACAGCTACAAGACCGCACAGATCAATTCTCCAACAACTGAGGATTTCAACATGACTGTCTACAACTTGCTAAGAAAGGATCCTTGAGTACTTTGGGCACGTAGGTAGATCCGTTCAATCTTGAGAGACTCCTAATGGTTGGAAAGGTAGAGGGGAAGCGATCGTAAGGGCGCGTACGTAGCCGTTGGTCTGATCAAATAAAACTACTCACGGGGCTCTCAATAACATGAGCAATGAGACATGCTAAGGACAGACAAACCTGGAAAGAAGTAAACCAACAGATGCGAAAGTAATTTCAAGACGGACACGACCTTCAGAAATACATCCAACAGTCACATATAGCCCTGACCCCACAATAAGATAAGAGTCTTGCGTCGTGGGTATCAGGAACTACGAAAGACTTTCGGTTTCACAACACCCAGACCCGAAACAAATATTTGTTCATCAGACAAATATTTGTGTCGGTGCGGGGATCGAACCCGCGGCCTCACGTTTCACAGTCGGCTACTCGATCACGGAGGCTGTCGAGTATAATAAATGAAGTGTACGACCAAGAAGAAGTATAATTCTTGTGTTTGTTAACCTAAATAAATAAAAGACTGAATTACACCATATTCGCTCCAATAACAAAGCCGGAGTGACCTCGCAAATGTAACTGTATATCCCGCATGACATTACCCTGGATTCTAATCGTGAGCTAGCGGCAATCTAGACTGGAAACATGTTATTGTCTTATCTGAATTTCAGCCGGTACATTTCCATACAGTTGTTTTTCACCAGTTTTTGCGGCGCCATTTTTGTTTATGTGTTTTTTTATGGACTTTTGTTTGTGCCACTTTTTGTGAATACTGAATGGCCTAGGTATAAATGTAAGCTGAGTATAATTCGTAAAGGGTAAGTAGAGGTGCAATTTCCATTTCTATTGTATGGTGTAAACAAACATATCGGATATGAATATTGATTTTCTCTCTCTCTCTCTTCTCTGAATATTGAAAACCGATTGAGAGTGATTTTGTTGTTTTTTTGCGTTTCGTACGGTGTGTAAGGTATCCGGAGACCAAAATCCCCCTCCCCATCGCAATCCCTTAGATATCCCTTTCCTTTAAGGTCACCTTTGCTCGGTTATCGCCCTCTGCTTTAAAAACTTGTGCGTTTAAACTGCCATCTTGTTTCCTCTGATGCATGAGTGGAGTCAAAGTAGTAAGTATTGAGATTAAAAGTAACTCCCTCATCTCAGAAAAAAAAACAGTATCATTACATAGTAAAACTACAGACCATATAAAAATAGCATAATAAATTTTGGCGAATCCCTTGTTTCAATGTCCTAAAATATAACTGCTAAAGTAAAATTCGCCCAAATCTCCTTCAGTCGAGCCGACCTATTCGTGCTGTAGACAAAACTGTCTACAGCGTGATTCTACCAGTGATAAATATAAGTTCTAGCATAAATATATTGCCTCGGTGCAGTGGCGCAGTTGAAATGCGGACACGCTATGACTGGTGTGCTGACGTCACGGATTCCATCCCCGGGTCGGGTAAAAGTTATATTGGGTTTTTCTAACACGAAATAATCAGTAGCAATCCGGAGTCTGATATTGTGCCGGTATGGCGATAGGGTCGCCCCCTATCACATCATGGGACAAAAATACGCTCGGTTAAATGTGGATGTTAAATCTTGTTACAACTCTGCCTACCTTCAGGGATTACAAGCGTGATTGTCTATAAATATATAACCAGTGTATTGTTTAACATCATCTGCCGAAGCGAGCCACTTGACTTGGAGATCAGGTGATGCAATCTCTCGCAAGCTGCGCGGCAGATGCTGGGCAGGTGCTATTGACAACTTGATTGTCTTGTCTTGTCTTTAAGAATAGTGCAGTAAGTGTTTTTATACTTGACACTTCCTCGTACTGACTGCATTCAAATGACAATTGCAAGTCAGCAAAAACCAAGCTTTGTTGATTTGTAATTACAATTCAGTAATCAATTATCTTTTTAGTGTTTTTTTTGTGAATAGGTATTCAGTTGTACATGTTGCTACGAAACTTGTCAATCGCAATATGTCTATTAGTATATCTATAGTGTCTATTGATATACCCTCAATTTATAAATATTTAAGTGTTGTTGTCTATGTAGTCGTCTTTTAAGAGAAATAAATATCTTAAACGTAAATATAACCCAATTATTAATTATCCTGACGTTTTGATCGAGTGGCATTAGCTGTGGTCACGGGTACTCAGTGAGAGCTCAGCGCGTACCTTCAAACCAGCGAGTTTTTCTTATAGCATAGGCCGGCAAACGAGCAAGTGGGTCACCTGATGGTAAGTGATCTCCACCGCCCATGTACCCCCACCACCAGAAGAATCATGGGCGCGTTGCCGATTTTAAAAGAAAGGGATAATTAGGGATTGAGAAGGGGAGGGAATTTGGACTTCCGGATATCTCACTCACCGTACGAAACGCAGCAGCAAGCCGCTACTTTACGTCGGTTTTCTGTGAGACAGTGGTAACGACCCGGTCGAGCCAACCCATTCATGCTGTAGACAAAACTGTCTACAGCGTGGCTCTACCACTCATACCGTCAAAGTATGATCGTACCGTAAAATTAATAATATAACGACTAACAGAAACCAGACAGTACAGTAATTATGCACCGCGAGCGAGTCGCGATCGTCTAAAACCAACCGTCGCGTCGGAACAATTAAACCTCATCCAACTGAAAATAGACTTTAAACGGACAGTTCCATTCTCTTGCACTTTACTCCTAAACTCGGTAATAAGTTTACGAGATGGCGACGTCGACAGCGTACGGAGAACAGTATGGCGACTTTGTTTTGTGATATTACTAGTAAAAATTATTTAGCGAGTGGCCGTCTGGGTTGGTGCCACCGCTTTGTCTATTTTAGCCGCCAAGCAGTGTGTAAGCACTGTTGTGTTTCGGTTTAAAGGACATTGAAGCCAGTGAAATTACTGAGCATTACGAGACTTAACATCTTATGTCTCGGGGTGACGAGCGCAGTCCAGTGCCATCCAGTGCTTTGTAATTTAAAGTTCTGTGTGGTGTTACTTCTGTTTATGGACACGCGTAGCGCTTACTAAATATTACTGGATCACACAAACATTTTGTCCAATCGACATCGAATTGTATAAATCGAACCCTCGAAGCCTCTCGATTCATAGTGGGCTTCTGACCCACTGCGCCAAGGACGCACTCGTAAGATATTAATAACAATTTGACCGTCACGCGTACAAATAATTGATTTTAAAGATCGATGTGGAGATTCGGATTAAAATAGAAATAAATTAGTTCATTACTAAACTTTCGATCGTTTTCATAGCATTAATAAATCCTTAGTTTAACTATCATGGTTAGTTTCCGATATATTGAGCAATTATAAAATCAATTGAAGCTGAACCCAAGGTCAGTTCTCATCCGTTACAGGTCAGTTACATTAAACAATAAGATAACTGTACCTTGCATTAAACAAAAGTATTTTTTGTAGAAAGCGATACAAAAGATTAATTCAGACAATAGTCATGGCCACGTTAGACCACGGTTCGAGGAATTCGCAATCTCGTCGCGACCTTGTTGACCAAAACTGTCAGGTTTTGGGTATAAAGTTTAGTATTCTTGGAATGCCAGATAATATTGTTTATTGCCTAGTAAATGTATTATGGTCGTATGTGACAAAATTGCAGAATGGACATTCTGTTTAACAGAATCGGTGTATTTGACGAAGTATTCCAAAGGAAAGTTTAAGGCCTCATTTAAAATCTTTTAAGAAATCCTAATTAACCTTAATCTAATAAGAATAGGATAATAGAAAAATATCATCATCATCATCATCAGCCACAAGACGTCCACTGCTGAACATAGGCCTCCCCCAAAGATTTCCAGACCGACCTGTTGGAAGCAGCCTGCATCCAGCGACTTCCTGTGATAAAAAAAAAATATGCTTAAAATTAATTTAAATGACAGGGATAATAGAAAAATATGCTTATAATTAATTTAAATGACAGCCTCCGTGGCGCAGTGAGCGAGTAGCCAGTTGCAAAGCGAGAGGCCGTTGGTTCGATTCCGGCACCGTGATCCACGAATATTTGTTTCGGGTCTGGGTGTTGTGGGCCCGCGAGTCCTTCGTAGTTTCTGATACCCACGACACAGGTTAACCTAGTATGGAGTCAGGACTATGTGGGTGACTACTGGGTATATTTATTTAAAGGAAAATTACAAAATCTTACCGTACTGTACACCCATATCCCGTGTCGGAAGGGAATGTAATAGAATAACAAACTTGTGTCGGCCCCTCTGCACCACAGTCGTGATGATAGAGACGTTGACGTTTTACTAGCTTAAAATAACGTGAAATTACGTCGAAACTAAACGACTACAATGTTAGTTTATTGTTAGCTTTGTACGCAGTCCTGTTGAACAGGGTTGGTGTTTCATTTTATCTTTGTTTATTATTTATTTTATTTTATTAAATGACGAGACGAGCAAGGCACTCGTTTGGCGGTAAGTAATGCCTGCCCATATACAGAAGGAACACCACACAGAACTTTGAATTATAAAGCACTGCATGCCACTGAACTGCTCTTGTTACCCCGAGACATACGATGTTGTCTCATAATGCCCAATAATTTCACTGGCTTCAATGCCCTTCAAACCGAAATAGAACAGTGCTTACATACTGTTGCTTGGCGGCAGAAATAGACAAATCGGTGGTACCAACCCAGACTGTACCTCGTTTATAAAATAGAACTTATCACTATTGTTTTCTAAATTGAAACAATTAATTTGATGATAGATGAAAATAAATAATAATATTTATAAGAGTAGAGCTTCATACACATACAAGCAAAGCAATTTCTAAACGTCTCGTAATAAAATTCCTCAAAACAGGAATGAAATAGTACACTAATTTAATTCGAGTTCAAATCCACATGGGGTCAGCAGTCAAATGATACCAATAAACATCCCGCCGAGAATTCGAGAACATATTCATTATAACAATATAATTAAAATAATAAATGTGAGCAGATGGCAGCCCTGCGGTAAATCACGACCATGCGCCTACGCAGCCGGTCTGCGTCCAACGTACACCTGTCAGCCCTGTTACACTATTCACTCTGTGTCTTTCCTTTATCTCGTATTAAAAAAATTCGAATTAAATTGTCATTTCAATTAAATACTGGGTGATTAATGCGATTAATTTATTTAATCTCTTTGGATTATGGAATTATTATTGTTATCACACATTTACAGAAATCTTTTCATTATTTTGTTTTATTTTATTTTAGCATTTTCTTCGTTTATAATTGATATTTTATTTCATTTACAGGTAATTATTTTTATTCATTTCTTCAGAAGCGTGGGTGAGTAAATCATTGTAAAGTAAGTAAAAATAAATCGAAACTCACACGCATCCGAAACATTATTTTGACCAAACGTAAACTAATCAATTTAATTAAATTATTAATGAATTTAATGCGCTGTTTTGGTGGTCCAATAAAATTTATGACGAACATATGTTAAAGCTATATCAAAGGGAACAAGGTTGTGCACATAAAAGATAAAAGGTTTATTCGTTTACTTTGAGTTCGGGTTGAGTTATAAGAACTTTTTTGATCTGTAAATATTTGGTGTAAGGGTAGTGTTACGACACGTACAGTAAAGTGAAGTGTTTATAATTAATATGAAGTGTGACATGACACTGGGGTTGACTGCTTATACTTAAAAGACAAGGAGGCCATGTTTAACAGTTTTTTTTATTATAAAGGCTAATAAATGTGGAAGCGGGTGTTTATCTTCATCGCCTATACCCACGGTGCCGTATTAGAGGAAAAAAATAACTATTGGTAGGAGATTTGGGACTCCGGCAATGTCACTGACAATAGAAAACGCTGCAGCAGGCTGTCAAAAATCAACTAAAAAAAATCTAATTTATAACTTCATAAAGTTCAAATTGAAAGAAATAAATTGAATTCATTCGCAACAAACACAAAAAACACCCGTATAAAATAAAAACAGACCAAAAACACTTAAAACTATATAGGCTCTAACTCAGCAATAAGCTACAGTGGCAGTACAGCCAGCGCTGGTCTTCCGTTGGACCCTTTTTTTTTTTTTTTTATTAGCCCTATATATTATATTCGTCCCACTGCTGGGCACGGGCCTCCTCTACTGAATGAGAGGTAGAATGGACTGAATGGAATTTATGGAGTAATAAATAATGAATGATTACAAAATACATGTTCGTCTGTTTATATCAAAGTGTTATTACGGTTAATGTGTTCAAAACTGTAAATAAAACAGCAGTCATCGACCAGATCTGTTATAATTGTACGTGAATCAGCGTAATTGCCAAAATATACAGAGGGGAGAGTTAATTTATGCAAATAATAGCTTTTAAATGTGGTGTTAGTTTGTTGAACATAACGGTATAGTTTCTAGTAATTATACAGTTTACAAATCTAGGTGTTTTAAATGTTTTTGGGAAATATATAACATATTTATCGTATAACATATAAAAATTGTGGCCGACCTAGTAATTATTCCTTCCCTTTAAGGTCAACGCGCCTATGATTCTTCTGGTGGTGGGCGTACTTGGGCGGTGGAGATCACTTATCATCAGGTGACCCACTTGTGGGCTATAAGAAAAATGCAAAAATGTTTTAAAAATTAATTAAACATGATCAATTTATAATGAGTATAATTACAAATTCGATTCCTGTTACTGTATCCTTGAAACAAAGGACAAAAATGGACAGGATATATGTCCCTTATACCAAAAATTAAGCAAAAAAACTGAATAAATAATTCAACATGATCGACATCTGTCAATAATTCCCATACCACCAATTTATAATGATCTTTATTACCTGTACATTGAAGATTAAACTCCCATGACAAACAAATTGCTGAACTGCTGTATTAAAATGACCCTTACCACCTACATGTTAATTAAATTATGCGACAAGTAAGCAGATGTATTGCACTACTTGCACCTGTTGCCAACCGGTTGATCTTGCTTAACTAGAAAAAAATTGTGTGACTTTGAATAAGGTGAGGGACGAGTCCCTACCGTCGTGAGGTCTCGGGTTCGATCCCCGGATCGGTAAAAGAGTAGTCTGGTTGTTTATTTAATTTAATGACGAGACGTCTGGGTTGGTACCACTGCTTTGTCTATTTCTGCAGCCAAGCAACAGGGTGTAAGCACTGTTGTGTTTCGGTCTGTAGGACATTGACGCCAGTGAAATTACTGGGCATTATGAGACTTAACATCTTATGTCTCGGAGTGTCAAGCGCAGTTCAATGCTTTGTAATTCAAAGTGATGTGTGGTGTTGCTTCTGTTTATGGGCCGGCTTACCAACAAGCGAGCGTCTTGCTCGTCTCGTCATTCAATTATATATTAAAATAAAATATTATTTTTTGGCAGATAGGAGACGCACCTTGAGTTTTATTACGTACCTATTTAGTGCATAATGCCAACTGCCTCTCAAAAAGGTATCCTTTATGCTCATATTTTGTATTTTATGATGTTACCAACCTTACTGTACCGTTCTCAGATAAATAAAATGGTTTCGCCGAAATGAGCGGGTTGTGTAATCAGTTTTATTGTAATATCAAAATTAAATGATAATGTCACTAGAAAGGCAAAAGTACTGAAGTAGAGCGTTTAAAAATTGTTTTTTTTTACGAAATAATCCATAATAATTAATAATAATAATCATAAATAATAATATTGCCATTGGAGGATAAAGTATTTTTTTTATATTTTTAAATGTATAGATTTTTTTTGGAACTTATATTTAAAAATGAAAAAATGCCTTTTAAAATAAAGTACTGTATAATAATAATCATAGTAGACAGATTAAATAATATAATAATGTGAGGGATTAGGCCTTAGTCCACCACGCTGGCCTAATGCGGGTTGGTAGACTTCACATACCTTCGAAAAATCGTATCAAGTTCTCATATATGCAGGTTTCCTTACGATGTTTCCTTCATCGTTAAAGCAAGCGATAATTAACAATTAACACACACGCAACTTAAAAAAAGGTGTATGCTCGATATAAATTATATTAGGAAAAAAATATTATTCAATAAAATATAAGATTTACTGAAAATTATCCAATAGATAGATTTTTAATTCGTAAAAAATCAACTTTAAAACGGTCTACAGAAGAAGGATAAAATATCGGTGTGGACGTTTTCAAGGTCTTGTCTAAGTTTTGATGAGAATTTCTTCCAGTACGATGCTTAATTCACTTATTTCAATGTTTCCATACACTGTTCATCACCGTCAATGTTTATTGCACAAATCCACACCACTTTTATACAAAATATACAACTTAAACTAGTTTTTGAAATAAATTAAAATAAGCGAAGAACCGCATTGTCAGAATTCCCGCCAAAACCGCCTCCCTGGACTGTAATTGATGGCGATTTAAACATGAATTCAATAACGCATACGTCGACCTTGCGATATGCTAAACAGTAACAAGAATCAAGCGAGGCCGCCACGAGAAAGGCAATTATCTATGTAAAGCGTGTTTGAATGACACGCGGACCTATTAAAACTAGCTTATTTTGTTATATAACTGACTGGGGACGGAATTGGGTGAGAGTTCTGGGTGGTTTGGGGCCCGATCGTGAAGTACTTACTTCTTAAACGGGCTGAATTTGCGTGAAATTGTAGTTGAAAAAATAACGATCAAAGTAAAAAGTATTACTTGCAAGCTTGTCATGTAGCCGTACTGTTGTAATTTATTTATTCGTGGTATAAAATAGAGTAGCTATCTTCGTCTGCCTGTTTATCTGCTTATTTGTTCTCAATTATGCAACCGATTTAGTTGCCGTACTCAGTATAATTTAGAGAATTTATTCCGTAAGGTTTATGTGTATGTATATGACGCTATGATCTAGGCAACTATGACCTGTGCAGAATAGTAACATGCCTGCGGTGAAACCGCGAGGGATAGTTAGTAAAAAATACAACAAAAAAGCTAATGAAAAATGACTCACCTCATTTCAAAAACTACTTTGTTCCTTTTACATTCTTACTTTCTACCCTTATTCCGGATTACTTTCGGCCTTACATATTCGCTTCCAATTTGCCCGATCTTGTGCTTCCTCTACATATTTTTTTTTTCCTCTTTTCACTCTATATTTAAATAGTATTAATTAATTAATTATGACCTCACTAACAATCAAATTCGGCCCTGTATCAAACTAATACGTGCTTACTATAAGATACAAATACAATAATCACATGAGTAATGAAGCAAATCATTAGATCACTTGTAACATGACTACATTTAAACATATTATCAAATGAATAATAATAGTATGTACTTATAATAAAGAACTCTTTAAAGTTCTATCTATCAATTGCATTGTTACTTTCTATCGGGTTTATGTCAGTCAATAAAATTTCTTTTAAAAACTACGATTAACGACTGCCTTGTTGACGTTTCGAAAGCTTTTCAGCCTTCGTGGTCACGGGGTGGTCTGTTAAAATCCGTTTAAATTAATTTTATTTCAATGAGTAACATTCGCGTAAAAGTAAGAAATCATTACTATATTTATAATTAAGCATTCCAACCAACGTTACATCAGAAACGACACAAATGGCTACAGTTCCCCATTATGTCGCTTACACTACAATTTAAACGTACGCTTTATCATAATACGAGATCAGAAAGCGGTGTTGTAGAATAATACGTGTCACTTTGAAGCAAAAGTGAGAGTGAAATGGTACTGTTAGGGATGTTACGATGGTAAGTTTATCGGAAGTCGGAGCCGAAGTTTTTAAATACGACATATCGGGTCCACCGGAGAAGAAGGAAGTTAGATAACTAAGTGGTAACGGCCCGGTCGAGCCAGCCCATTCATGCTGTAGATATATAACCGTCTACAGCGTGACTCTACCACTGTGTGTCACAGAAAACCGACGTAAAGTAGCGGCTTGTTGCTGCGTTTCGTACGGTGAGTGAGATATCTGGAGGCCCAAATAAATAAATTAAATAACGATATTAGGATACGATTTAATAAACGCACACACGCACTCACTCACTCACACACTCACTCACTTATTCACTCACTCACTCACATACTCACTCATGAATAACATTATTTATTTATTTGGACAACCAGTAGTTATTACATTATTACTTCTAAAAAAAGATAAATACAATCATAAATTTAAATGCACAACCTTTTAGATTGTCACAGCATGCGTTACCATGCATGTTCGTTTTATGTGATACCTGCACAAAATGAACCAAATCCAAGTTGAGGAAGATGATCTAAGTGAATTTAGCGGCTTCAATATATTAACAGTACAAAGTTTTGTAACGCGTACAAAGCCGCAGTAACAACTAATACCAGATATCTTGAATCATGATATCACTACGTTACTCCGGTCACGTTTTGTTTGTACAGAAACAACCTTACCCGGTCACGATGCGATGTTAAATACATTATACTATCGGATGTAGATTTATCGATAACAAATGATTGTAATTGAAGAAAAAACTGATGTTGGAAGGTTAGAAAAACTGTTATTAATAAGTGGAGCCAGGTGTAGACAGCTTGCTTGGGTTTGATGGGGTTGTTACTACTGTCTTAGAGAAAACCGACGTAAGGTAGCGGCTTGCTGCTGCGTTTTGTACGGGGATTGAGATATCCGGAGGTCGAAATCCTCCGCCCCTTCGCAATTCCCAATTATTCCTTTCCTTTAAGGTCGGCGACGCTCATGATTCTTCTGGTATTGTGGGTGTACATGGGCGGTGGAGATCACTTACTATCAGGTGACAGACTTGCTCGTTTGACGGACTACGCTCAAAAAAAAAGAAAAGTTATACCGGGTGTCACAAAAGTAACGGGACAGTCGAATATTTCCGCAGGTAAGACAATTTCCCTAAATGTGGAATTTGTTCTTGAAGTAACTTTCCCCAATGAATTCAATGATGACCTTGATTTTGACCTTGAACTTCAAGCTATTTTAAGGTCAACTTTTGTTTTTCAAATGGGAACCCCTTTTTAGACATCGGCAATCGATAGAGAGGGAATTTTTACGTACAGATATGTATTTAAGTCACCGGGCCCCTTTGACCTTGAAGGGTTAACTACACATAAGCACAACCTGTAAAGCACGAATACATATCGTTTACTAATAAAAACTATTACCACGTTATTTCAGACTGACACATTTCCAAATGACAGGACAGTTGGAAATAATTACTAAGAAATGTAAGTACAATCACAGGCATAAACTAGTATAGGGAGCGGGCGAAGTGTTAATCACGTCGGGTTCGATCCTGAAGCCTCACGCTAATGGCTTTTCGATAATCGATACTTTAAATAAGATTTTATCCAGCCGATAAAGCAATTAAATGTGTAACAAGCTTTTGATAGCGCTTATTTTATCTTAAAGGTAAACTAAAACGGTTTCACACTAGGACAGTTATTGTCGCGACACCTGTAATCGTTATATAAAAAAAGGTCTTGTCACGTTGTTTTTCCGCGATGAACTAACTCCTAAACTACTGAACCGATTTTAATCAAATTTTGCAAACTCTGTGTAACTCTGCAACTCCCCCCGGGAGAACCGGATATACACTGGCTGATCCTGGAGCACAATCCATACAAATGTTTTGCTGGTGATAGGATATTCATATCAGCCCGGATAGCGACCACCGTACACATGGTGTTAAAACCATAGTGATCCACACGGCTCGTGTGGATCGCGTTCCAGGATCAGCCAGTGTATACCCGGTTCTTCCGAGGGGCTTGCGACACGACTTGATGGTTGGTTGTGGCGGGTATAGGGGTGTAGCTTGTATGAGTGTGCCTACATCGGTCATTCGCCTGTCTTATCGCAGGCCCCTCGATTTGCTTTTTGCGTGTCCGAAGAGGGAAGAAGCATTTATACAGGCCGGCATGACTGGTGACCACCGATAAACTCATTGTTTGTCGGTGGTTACTGGTTTTTTGGACTGCACTACGCTTACCATCAGGTGTAGTGCAGTCACTTTGCAGTGCTCGGATAAAAAACTAATAATAAAAATATCATGTCACCTACCCTATTAGAGGTAGAGTAACGTATTCCATATTATAAATGTTAAGATGCCATTGTCCATTATGGAGTTTTTAATGGGAGCTTTCCACCAATTAATTAACCCGAACATTTAAACAATGCTGGAATTAAGTATGTTGCCAGGTGTAACACTAATGAGATTGAACTTATAAGGGGATATGTGGGTAGTTCGCGTGCTGAAATGAAATTAAAATAATCCTCGGACGACGGGTACGTAGTTATGGGGGTCGGGAAGTCCGCCTCGGTTGTCACCGCTTTTGGCATGACACCCAATCTGAAATAACCCGAAATAAATACTCAAAAATTGGGAACCTCCTCGTTTTTTTAAATCGATTAAATTACATTAAAACCTTATTTTAAGTCTTCGTTCTTGGGGTGACATACAAATTAAATCCGCCCCGGGTGCGGATTCCGATCAGACTCCGCGCTGATACTGAGTATTTGATGATAGGAAAAACTAGGATCACTTTTACCTGACCCGGGATCGAACCCGAGACCTCAGCACAACAGTCAACAACAATACAGCGCAACTGAGACTAGCATTACCTGTATTAATTACCCAGTCATCAAAATGTAAACAAGTTTTTCAACAGGTCAAACCAACCCCAAAAACCAGTTTAATTTTAACCGCAGTTCACGCAGTTCAAGTTCAAAGTTAACTGATCGCGTACGGACAGCGGCCATAATTTAACTTTAACATAAACACTTCAAAGCAAACACTTACGTTTACTTTAACTAGGGATTATTTTTGTCGGACATCGGCCCCGCAGGAATTTTTGGTGATTAGGGTTCAGTGGAGTAAAATAAAAATAGGAACCCTAGTTGGTAGGGCCCATGACACTTTTGGACACATGTTACACAAAGATTTGGCGTGTAGTTTTTACGAACGGCCGCTTGCCTAACGTCAAGCTACGTCCTTACACTTTATAAATATACTAGCTTTTGCTCGCGGCTCCGCCCGCGTGATTTGCTTTTCCCGGGATAAAAAGTAGCCTATGTCTTATTCTGATGTATAAGCTATATTATTGTAAAGTTTCAATAAAATCTATTCAGTCGTTTTTACGTGAAAGAGTAACAAACATATATTCATCCATCCACACTTACAAACTTTCGCGTTTATAATATTAGTAGGATAATCTCGGAATACATTTATTAATACATTATAAAGTATTACGTTACAATAAACCCTTATACAGAACCCTCATTAAAGTCGAAACAGCGCATTCGTTAACGCGTGTTCAAGACACGGTAGACACGTTGGTATGATCGTATACCATAGATTATGTGTTGAAGCTGACTAAACAATGAATTTTAAACATACTTATTTATATTATGGTAATGAGGAGTGAAGGAAATAATCCAACACATCGTATGTGTCGTGGAACATCTTGTTCAACTGTTCTAAAGGTGCAACCACACTTCCGTGACATGCGTTCCGAGAAGCCTAGGCGAGGATGTACTTGTTGTGCTAATATTTTTTTTATGCGAGGACGATAATGTGACTGACTATACCTGATGGTAAGCGTAGTGCACTCCAAAAAACTAGCGACCACCGACAAACAATGAGTTTATTGGTGATCACCAGAATCAAGCCGGCCTGTAGAAATACCTCTTCCCTCCCTCAGGGAAGAAGCAAATCAAGGGGCCTGCACAGAACAGGCGGAGGACCGATGCAGGCACAGTAATACAAGAATAAAAAAAAAATATATAAATAAACCACGATGAATTGCTGTTTATGTCAATTTGTTCGGTGATATGATTAGCTGCATTCTGGATGAAAATCAACGCCAAGCAATTTTTTGTTTGGCATTTTGCTGATCTAGATCCTCTTGGCACTGTTGTGGTGGAACATATACCGTTCACACTTGTTGTTTTTTATTTGTCTCTTTATCTTTTGGTATAATATACTCATATTGTTAAACTTTTACCACATAATGTTTGCCAATAAATGTTTTTTCTTTCCTTCTTTACTAACTTGTCCACTTTTATCTTGATATTGACTTGTATTTATATAAGCCTAATTCATACCAAACCCGAAATCAAGACACGGAATTCCTTTAATGTCGGCATGGAAAGGAAACCGCTAGACGTGTGCTCGACCTTTGCAAACCCCTTTGATATACAATCCCGCGCCATTAACTGCTTCCGTGCATTTAATCGGCGGTTACGAGATCCAGTTCCGACAAAGAGGCCAGATTTACGGTCAAGAGGACGGATTAACCTACCATTTATATTTTCGAAGTTACATTTTGCACTGGTTTTTGGGGATGAATATTTGGATTTAGATATAAATTCCTGTTATTGAAATAAAACGAATTTAAACGGATTTTATCGCGGTTTTTTATTTTATTTTGGTCCCGACACGTCTCAAAAGCTTTCAGCCTTCGTGGTCACGGGGTGGACTGTTGTTCCTATTGTTTTTAGAGAAATACAATAAATTAGAGTTGTTGAAGAGTTTCTTTTATTTACACTTTTGGATGAACTGCAGGTGCCCTTATGGGCGACCCTTGCTGTATCTCATTCTTGTGTTTAATAGGATTTCGGAGGAGAGGGTGGATGGTAATGGGGGTGATTAGGAGGGGAAGGGAAGATAAATTACTCTATTATAAATGTGAAAGTTTGTATATTTGTTAGTCCCCGAGACATAAGATGTTAAGTCTCATAATACCCAGTAATTTCACTGGCTTCAATGTCCTTCAAACCGAAACACATTAGTACTTACACACTGTTGCTTGGCGGCAGAAATAGACAAAGCCGTGGTGCCAACCCAGACGCCTGGTCGGTGGTATCTGCAAATTTGATGTTAATTCACTGACGTCAAATTATCGTTTGAAATAATATTGAAACATAACAATTATGTAGTAGGTATGAAGTATGCGACATATTTATGAAAAATAATTATATCATTATCGTGTCTTTGTTCTGTATTATGCTTATTGTACAATAACTCTTTTATGATTGATAAGTCATGTTGCTATTTAAAATGTATGATCTAATAGTTTCATTATTTTTGTATAATGTTTTAACTTATAATGGTATCGTAGGTATAAGTCGAGGTTTGGTTTATAGATCTCTGCGTTAGATGTTGGTGACTTACACTGCGCGTTATGAATTTTGAAAAGAAAAAAGAAAAAATAAAAAAATCTAGTTAAAGTCTATTGTAAAATGATAAATAGATAGTATACAAGTTCGAGCTACAATATAGCCTAGATTTTCTCCCAGTTTCTCAATTCAAGTGTTTGAATGCGAGCGTTTATGCAAATATCCATTCAATGACATGTGGGTCGCGTATTGTCTTACGATCTATGCAAATGTCGTCCTCTATAACTTGTGCCTAGATTAGGGCTGCCATACGTCTCGGTAGACCGGGACATGCCCTGGTTTGTTGCGTTATGTCCCAGTGTCATCGCCTGTCAGTTATCCCGGTTTGAAAATCAACATTATTGTTGCTAAGTGGGCAAGCATTAGGAATGCCAGCCGTATTTATTTATGAAAATTTATTGTACACTAGCGACCCGCGCCGGCTTCGCACGGGTAAAAATATCTTTGTTACGACATCACATTACGAATCTTTGAATTTTTCGGCTTTTCTGTACTATAAAATATGTATTGTACATATAAACCTTCCTCATGAATCACTCTATCTATTGTTGAAAACTGCATTAAAATCCGTTGAATATTTTAAAAGATCTAAGCAAACAAACAGCGTAAGCGACTTTACATTTACTTGATGTGGGTTGAAATGTTATTGCATATTTTACTGTTGTACATGCGACCCCGGGATGGACGGCAGCATGGGTGGTAGGTCTCGTACTGGCGTTGACACCGAGGGCGTCCTTCGGTGCACAGGGGCTTCTTCGTGGACGACCGACTGCGCAGAGGCGGTTCCGGTAGCAATCCTTGCATCACTCAAATCCTACTCGGGTTATCCACCCCGGGACCCCCCCACATGCGCCGAAGAAGGCCACCGCAGGGTTTTTAGTTGGGTTAATGCCTCCGTGGCGCAGCGAGCGAGTAGCCGGCTGCGAAGCGAGAGGCCGCGGGTTCGATCCCCGCACTGAGACAAATGTTTGTGTGATCCACAAATATTTGTTTCGGGGTCTGGGTGTTTGTGAGACCTAATGTCTCTCGTAGTTCCTGATACCCACGACACAAGACTCGTATCTTACTGTGGGGTCAGGGCTATGTGTGTGACCGTTGGGTGTATTTATTTTTAATGCATATTTACATCCATTTGTTCCAAATGTCCGGGTAAATATTCTAAACTTTACGGCAGCCCTATTTTAGATGTATTATATAGTTTAGTGGAAAAGAAGTAATCACTGGGATTGTTGTATTACTTTCCTCATTTTGTGAGTAGTCGGCCCAAAAAAAAAAATCACCGCAAAATCATAATGGAAAGGCGGACCCCGGAGTTAATACGGGATAACGGCAGGCTGTAAGAAATATTTTATATAAGTAATCAGCAGTTTGACAAGCTCCGTGGCGCTGTGACGCGAGAGGCAGCGAGTTCAATTCCCGTGCCGAGACAAAATTTTTGTGTAATTCACAAATATTTGTTTCGGATTTGGGGTTTCTTCCCAGAAGGATTGAAGTCAGGCAGGCGAATAATGTTTTTTCTTATTTGATTAAATGACGAGACAAGCAAGGCGCTCGCCTGAAGGTAAGCGCCACGCCTGCCCATAAACAGAAGCAACACCACACAGAACATTGAGTTACAAAGCATACTCTACAAAAATCAGTTGATACTGAACTGCGCTCGTTACCCCGAGACATAAGATGTTAAGTCTCATAATGCCCAGTCATTTCACTGGCTACAATGTCCTTCAAACCGAAACACAACAAAGCTTGCACACTGTTGCTTGGCGGCAGAAATGGACGAAGCGGTAGTACCAACCTAGACGGCGTCTCGCATACGAGGGACCTACCACCTTGTATAAAAATGTACATATCATGTTTGTTATATTTATAATTTCATTAAATAACTACTAAGGGCTTAAAACAGTGAAGGAAAAATGAGGAAACCCTGCTCAAGTACTTAATTTTGACCATTGCGCCGTGTACAGTGTGGGTCAAAGTGACTGGGCGGAAGTAGTTACGGATAAATCACGTTTTATAACCCATATTATTTGGGTATAAAGCACCGTTAGTGCGTAGGAGTCATTGTCCACCACCGTGGGATATAGATAAAGAAACTACACTAATATACTGTTTATTTAACACTAGCATTTCCTCGCGGCTCCGCCCGCGTGATCTACTTTTTCCGGGATAAAAAGCCTATGTTCATTAGTGATAATGTAGGATTCTAATGGTGAAAGAATTTTTCGAATCGGTCCAGTAGTGTTTAAGTTTATTCGTTATATACAAAAATACAAATATTTCCTCTTTATAATATGAGTGAAGATAATATTGCCGCATGAGTACCAAGACAGTGATCATTAAATAGCTGATAAAAATGGCAGCAAGAACTGCTGTTTCTAAATTAATATGAAGGTTTTGGGCGCATTCGGATTTGTTTTAACACAAATACTGAGAGCCTTCGTGGCGCAGTGAGCGAGTAGCCTGTGAAACAAGGGCCGCGGGATCGATTCCCGCACCGAGACAAATTTCACAGATATATTCTTAATCCGAGCACGGCAAAGTGATTGCACTACACTTGATCGTAAGCGTAGTGCAGTCCAGAAAACCAGCAACCACCGACAAACAATGAGTTCGTCGGTGGTCACCAGAGTCATGCCGGCCTGTATAAATGCTTCTTCCCTCTTCGGAGAGAGAAAAAGCAAATCGACAGGTGGATGACCGATGCAGGCACAGTAACACAAGGATGTACCCCTATACCCACCCCAACCAACAATCAAGTCACGTCGCAAGCCCCTCGGGAGAACCGGGTATACACTGGCTCCTGGAACGCGATCCACACAAGGCGTGTGGATCACTATGGCAGGTTTTAAGGGTAGGCAGATACCACAGATTTCCACTTGCTACGATCCTTACACCTTCACTCTCACATTCTTTTCGTTGTCCATAAATCATTTTATGCCCATTATAAACTGATCCTGCATCGTACATGTGTTTCGTTGAATATTTTATAGTTTGTTAAACACACGTGTTCATCGAATGTCACATGAGATGATATGGCGTGATAATACCATATGTCAGTGATTGTCATCATGCTGGCCCTGTACAGATGAATAATGGAAATTTTTAAGATCCAATTATCAGCTATTGTTTTTATATTTGGTATATTATACGGCAATTTTTTTTTCACCCAATAAAATAAACACGACATGGATACTTTCGACTAAATTAAATATAATCAAATACCTACCTATCTTTCTTCCATCCATCCCAATCGAGTGCTTTTATGGGCCAGTCTATTCTATAGGATTCTTCCATCTTCGCCTAGGTCCGGCAAGTTCTTTTTCCCATCATTGGGGGGCCCACTCTGTGGTTATTCTTGCCCAGAGATGGTCCGACATGCAGCAGACGTGGCTCGCCCAACCCCACTTAATCTTGGCAGTTTGTTTTTCGACATCAGTGATGAGCGTTTTGAGCGCAATTTGATTTTGACTTTGCGTTTTATTATTTTCTTTTCTGGAAGTTGTGTTCCTTGATCAAATGCTACATTTAGGATGTGTGCCAAAGGAATTCTTTAAGCAAATGGCAATTGTTAGAAAGTTAACAGTTTTGTCTGGATAAATGGATTGTTCATATAAAACTCCAAAGTTAGTCGATATTTTTACAAGGTGGTAGGTCCATCGTATGCGAGATGTTGTCTGGGTTGGTACCATTGCTTTGTCTGTTTCAACCATGTATTAACAGTGTAAGCACTGTCGTGTTTTGATATAAAGGGCAGTGAAACTACACGGGCATTATGAGGCAACTTATGTCTCGGGGTGACAAGCGCAGTCCAAACATGTGTCTCTGTGCGGGAATCGAACCCACGCCCTCTCACTTCGAAGGCGACTGCTCGTCCACTGTGCCACGAAGGCTGTCACATAAAAAAAGCGCTAACATAGAGATGATAAGCAGATCCCTTTTGTTTCGCAAACTTTTTTATTTTCCTACTTTAAATTCAGTCTGTTAAAAAAAAGGAATATAAAGTACAAAAGTAGAGGAAAAGACCGTCAAATAATGTTAGGGTCACCAAAAAATATGTTGTTTTTTATAGTTTCCATTGAATTAGAGACCTTCTACATCATTGGCAAGGGCAATACGGTTAAACTTCATAATTTTATAATTTTATTTTTATTGCACTAACCAATACATCGTTTTTTTTTATTACAGATTAAAATATTTAAAAAACAGGTTATCTAAAAAATATTGTTCCACGATTTCTCGTGATATTAGATTAGTTTTGCAAGTCGCCGAAATATTTTTTTTTAAATCACGAATGTAGACACAACACGGTTGTACAATATGAATGGAAAAAAACGTGACTAATCGGTTCTATTTTTAAAAATATACTTCGTAATTCAAAATATAGAGCGGTTAACGAAAAATACGCCTGTAATGTTAAATCCCACTGTGGTAACTGTCCATTTTGTGACTTTTGAGATTATTCATGTTATTTATTTTTTTAACTCATTAACTTAAATTAAAGTTCTAGTTTGAGTTGAGACCGAAAGTCTCACATTGTTCCTGATTCGACACGATTCGTATCTTTCTGTGGCGTCAGGACTATGTATATGTTATACATTATAACCACTTCACCTGCATTATTTTTATCAAAACCTGTTACATTGATAACAACTAACAATGACTGATCGAGAGCGAACCGATTGCTACTTATCTTTTGTAAAAAGATATATCTGATTTTATTGCGACGCATCATAAATTCACGTGATGATGTGAAGTGATGAAACAAGCGAAGGAGGTCGTATGCGAGTGGCTGTCTGGGTTTGCACCACCGCATTATCTATTTCTACCGCCAAGCAACAGTGTGTAAGTACTGATGTGTTTCGGTTTGAAGGATATTAAAGTCATTGAAATTACTGGGCATCGTCTCGTGGTGACGAGCGCAGTTCAGTGCCATGCAGTGCTTTGTAATTCAAAGTTCTGTGTGGTGTTGCTTCTGTTTATGGGCAGGCGTGGCACTTACCATCAGGCGAGCACTTTATTCATCTCGTTATTCAATAAATTAAAAAAACATTAAAAATGATCATTATTATAAAATCGGCTAAACCAATAACAGGTGATATTGAAAGGTGATTTTTAAGATGTTCCCGTTTCAAGCCAAAATCACGCTCAAATGGAACTGAAATTAAAATCAATTTTTCTATAAACTTAATTTTCAGTTCAGAGCCGGTTAAATACCGAGCCGAACAGTAATCTAGACTATATGCAAAAAACACCAATTCATTTTCTTTTTTTGCAGTTGCAATAAATTAATTTCTTTGTTGTGTAGGGTAACAACACCAAACACTGACTGCTTCCTAGCCGAATGGCAATTTATCATGAACGTCGCCAACAAAAACAATAAGTGGGAAAGATCACAAAGTAATTGCACGAGTTATATCGTAATATTTCGTGAATTAGGCCCAAGCCCTTCAACGCAATCGTACGGAAATAGTTTATGGACGACATTCGGTGCGTTCGCCTCATTGTGCGAAAAATACCGCCTTCGCTTCTGTGATGTAATGATTTACCACTCTCGTAATTGTGATAAACAAAAATTTCGGTTTGGTGTATATTGGAAATAATTCCACTTTTTTATAGCATAAATCAGCAAACAAACAAGTGGGTCACCTGATGGTAAGTGATCTCCACCGCCCCTGTACGCCCACAATACTAAAAGAATCCTTAGCTCGTTGCCGACCTTAAAAGGAAGGGATGATTAAGGGATTGGGATATCTCACTCATCGTACGAAACGCAGCAGCAAGCCGCTACTTTAAGTCGGTTTTCTGTGAGACAGTGGTAACGACCCAGTCGAGTCGGCCCATTCATGCTGTAGATAAAAGTGTCTACAGCGTGACTCTACCGCTCATGCATTATTCGATTGTTTGTTCGCTTAAGCTGTCATAACGTTAGGAATTCGTATTGTTTTGGGCCTCCGGCGATTTTGAAATGCGTACCGCACCTGCTATATTATTATCATCATCATCACGGTTTCCCGTGAAAAATTGATACTACCTTGGTAGAGTCAACCCGTTCGTGATAAACTGGCTACAGCATGGCTCTACCACATTTAAAAAAAACTTATTGTAATTTTTATCCTGTAAAAACAGTGACCTGCTTTTTAAATTACGATTCGTTTACGTCTGCTTAAGTTATCCGAAACTTAGAGATCTCATGCGTAATCCTAAAGGACGATCCCTTAAAGCGATAAGCGTTACATCCAGGGTATTGTTACGTCACGGATGTTATCCGTGAACGAGGACACTTCAAACATTCGTAGGGACCGTATCAGCGCGGCTTAATCTTTTGGGGCTACTTTACAAACAAGTCTAAGTGTGGAAAATACAGATAGTTTTTATAAAACTCCTACCTACCTACTCCTTCGATTATTTTCCCTATTTTCCATAGTTTGATATCTACTTCATTTTTTTGTAAAGTAACTGTGTTAATTGAAAGTATTTAGGGTCTCGTGGATATTCATATCAGACGTCGCCAATTTTCAATAATTTATTTGTTCCATACTAAAAAAAAATAGTAGAACTTCGGAGACGGCTGATCCACTTTAATTCAGTTGTATCATGACAGGCTGCGGGATCCTGAAACATGCTCACATTTTGACAATCTCGACCAGAATACTCATGGGAAGAGACGGTTTGCAGATGCTTTTCCCCAAAATCCAAAATCCTCAAGTCCCCTCCCCTTATCAACAGCCATTCCTTTTCTCTAAAATCGGCGAGGCACCTTTGATTCTTCTGATATCGTGAGAGTTTATGTACGGAGAAGAGATACCATCAGGAGACCCACTTGCTCGATCGCCGGACTATGCTATGAATTGTATTGCTTACGACGAAGTACGAGTACGTTGATATTATAATGCTGCAAGCAATGATATTGAAATAAAATGGTAACATTTTTCCATCATTGCGCCAGTACATGGCCTTGAAGTTGTTTTGATAAAAGAACATTTACATAGATTTTGTAAGTTGTCATTAATGCAACTCGTTTCATCATTGAACGTACGAATGGTACGAATATATACATATAAGAGGTATGGAGCACCATAATACATGTACATTAGTAAATAACTTCCATAATTATCCCTCAAATTAAATGATTCAAACACCATTTTAAAATTTATGTGTGTTATTGTGTTGCGCTATTGACGATATATTATAGGTTTTGAAAAAAGAAGAATTATTAACAGTGCCATCAATATATTAAACTAATTTGATGTATTGTATTTCTAATTTAATATATTTCGTAACAAACCACTATTACCTAGTAATAATATTAAGACGCATTTCAAAATTTCCTTCCTCCAACAAAGTTGAATCAAGCGCTGCATGTCAGGATGTAAATCCAGACAAACGCATCGGTAAAATTAGACTTATATGGTTAAATCTAAAAGCAGGCGACGTCGCATGTCTGGCATGCGAAGTCGTCGCTGTTTCTTTGTCCACCTAAATAGTAACAAGGGACATCGCACTTACCATTTGATTAATTTCAAATGCTTTGCTTTATATTCGAAACATGTTATAAAAGGATTGCTCGGTTAGTTAGTCGTTTTATTTCATTTGCAAGCGAAAGAGATTAATGCATATATTCACAAACAATATTTAAGTAAGCTCTTTGCCAGTGTAGAATTCTTTGTACATGTTTGGTCTGTTTTTATTTAGCGCCAAAAACTATCCAATGATGTTTAGAGAAAATGTCCCTCGTTCGCGCTCACTATGAGGCCTTTACACGAGGCTTTCGAAATGTGGGGACCAAAATAAAAAAATCGTTTCAATTAGTCTTATTTCATTGTGTAACATTCACGTAAATGTAAGAAATCATTACAAAAACCTTGATTACAAAAGGCATCTCAATTACGCACAAGATTTCGAACTATTCTATTTCATTCATGTTTATCCCATCTCGTATAAGACCTGTGATTGCCTCCATGGCTTAGAGGCTTACCTGGATTAGACCGGGGGTAGTGGTCCAATCTCTGGATAAGAAATACCCGTACTTAATTAAGTAATTTGGATCAAAGGAACCCACATATATGGTAAAGGTATAATTATTACAGCACCTGTGACAGGACTTCGAAATCTAAATTGGATGTAAATACAACAAGGTAGGTCCCTCGTATGCGAGAGGCCGTCTGGGTGGGTACCACTGCTTTGTCTATTTCTGTCCGCCAAGCACTGTTGTGTTTCGGTTTGAAGGACATTGAAGCCAGTACAATTACTGGGCATTATGAGACTTAACATCTTATATCTCGGGGTGACAAAGCAGTTCAGTACCATGCAGTGCTTTGTAATTCAAAGTTCTGTGTGGTATTGCTTCTGTTTAAGGACAGGCTTTGCGCTTACCATCAGGCGAGCGCCTTGCTCGTAACTAAATGTAAATATTTACTTTCACACAACCAAACGTAAATATTTGGACAGTATTATTGTAATAACTGACCTAATCTTATCTGAACAGCATGAGAAGTATACATATACTAAGGTTAAGGAATATAAGCAGCGGAAATGCTTCACCCACTCTTTATAGCTCTATACCAGCTGAAGAGCTTTTAACATGCAAATTGCATCTTCTCTTACACTTCACAAGGTGGTAGGTCCCTCGTATGCGAGAGGCCGTCTGGGTTGGTACCACCGCTTTGTCAATTTCTGTCGCCGAGCAACAGTGTCTAAGCACTGTTGTGTTTCGGTTTGAAGGACATTGAAGCCACTGAAATTACTGGGCATTTTAGACTTAACGTCTTATGTCTCAGGGTGACGAGCACAGTTCAGTGCCATGTGATAATTCAAAGTTCTATGTGG
This sequence comes from Amorpha juglandis, assembly GCA_949126905.1. Taxonomy (NCBI): domain Eukaryota; kingdom Metazoa; phylum Arthropoda; class Insecta; order Lepidoptera; family Sphingidae; genus Amorpha; species Amorpha juglandis. The sequence continues at coordinate 14,201,780 of OX421381.1, read as the reverse complement.
TGTTGCTTTTGATTTTGGGCAGGCATGGCGCTTACCATCAGGGGAGCGACTTGCTCGTCTCGTTAATTAATTAAGTAAAAAACAATAATAATAATACCAGGACTATAATATATTGTCCTACTTATGGGCACGTTCTTCTTCTAGGCTAGGTCCATTATCCTAGCCTATAGCGGGTTGGTAGACTTCTCATACCTTGGAAATTCTTGTGTAGAATTATCAGGTATGCAGGGCTTGCTGAAAAAGTGTATTTTATCGTTAAATCAAGCGATCATTAACAATTAATACACACGTAACTTTGAAGTCAGAGATGTATGTTCTGGTTGTATGTATGTATGGCTTTGAATTCTGTATGTATGGCTGGTTTATCATAAAAAAAATCTACTTTAGAACGCTCTATTAACGCTCAATTAAATTTCTCGTATTGTCGCTTTACTATTTTTGCCTTTCCTTCGATATAATCGTAAAAAATAAGTTCTGAAACACACATATTACATTGAACCGAAGAGTCTTATTTTCTTAAACGGGAGGTCTTCCAATATGATCATTGGACCGAAAGGCTAAGTGGGCCATCCAATTCTCCGGGTCTTACGAGGTTAATTAAGTGCCTTATAGTTCCTCATGGCTCATCGATTTCTGCGAAAGCCGGTACTGCCGGCTTAACTCGATAAATATCCTTTGGCACTAACGAGAATTAAGTTAAGAAGAAGCTAACAAATTGGAGATTTAAAAATCATTCTGACATTGGCACTTCATGACTCAATGTTTGTTTATTTATATCTGCCCGGATAGCGACCACCGTACACATGGTGTTAAGTCCTGCCATAGTGATCCAAACGCCTTGTGTGGATCGCGTTCCAGGATCAACCTGTGTATATTCGGTTCTCCCGAGGGGCTTGCGACATGACTTGATAGTTGGTTGGGGCGGGTATAGGGGTACATCTTTGTGCCTGCATCTATCATCTGTCTGTCCTGTCGCGCTTCCCTCTCCGAAGAGGGAAGAAACATTTACATAGGCCGGCATGACTAGTGACTACCGATAAACTCATTGTTTGTTTTTGAACTCTGTTTCTTTGGACTGCACTATGCTTACCATCAGGTGTAGTGCAGTGACTTTGCCGTGTATAATAATAATAACAATATATTTAAATACTACAACAGACTCAACGTACAGATAAACAAGTAATACGCTATCACAATTACTAAATACCGTTATCAGAGAACGGGAAGGTCAAGTTATTGCACTTGTAATTGTTACGATAACATTAATTGTGCTAGTTGTGTTTATTGTAGTAAACAACAGAACACTAAATAATAATAAATATAATATGATCTCTACATAGTATAAAATGAAGCCGCTTCCGCTGTCTGTGCGCTAAGATCTTATAAACTGCTCAAAGGATTTTAATGCAGTTTTCAGCAATATATAGAGTGTTTCATGAGGAAGGTTTATATGTATATCACGCTATGACCCATGGATAGAAAAACCCAATATGGGACATTCTTTTAAAAATCGAACGGATTTGGACCAAAAACAAATTCAACCTCCAAATCTCCTCAAACTTTTTTTACGAAGTTCTTATTGTATATTAACAGACATGTATACGAGGATTTTGTTCAAAAAAAATTCTTCTCGAAAATATGACCATTGTGAATTTCAGTGCTTTATCCAATTCTGTTACATGTAAAATTCATTATCTCTGGTTCTACTGATGATATCGTTGAATTTTTTTTTTCATTTAAAAGCTAGTAATATCGGCTTTCAGTCACGTGAATATTGTACTTCTTCAACTTGAGTACCTTGAGAATAATAACAATTTAATTGTTTAAATAATATTATCATAATGTTAACCACAACGAAATCGATTGAAAAAAATACTATCGTATTCGTAATGTTTTTAGCTACAAAAGCCTTCTTTCAGAAATATGGGGCCGTTACTAGTTTAAGGGTGAGAAAATAATTTCAACTGCGCTTCACGTTGCGCGGGCAGCGCGCGATGTGTTGAAACATGCTGGAGTGTGTATGAAAATTAAGTCTCGAACTGCTCACGCAGTTCACTTCGGAAAAAGCGTAGTACTGGCACACATCTTCCTTTTCAGCCTTTTTATTTCTTAAAGTGAGTAAGAAAAACCAAGTTAGGGAAATTTACACGAGAGAAAATGTCACAACCACCACTTTCATCGGTACTGCCAAAAATTCGAAAAGATAGATGTTTTAATCGTTGTTGTTTATCTCCTCATTTACTCAAAACTTGACTAAAGTAAAAAAAAATATTTATTTTTCTGATGGAGTGAGTGCTCAATATAAGACCAGATTTTTTTTGCCAATCTCATTCATGATCAACAAGACTTTGGCATAGCAGCAGAGTGGCACTTCTATCTAACGTCCCACGGCTTAGGAGTGACATTGAAAAGGTTACCTGCCAGAACAAGCCCCCAAAAAGTAGGAAATCCAATTCAAACTCCAAAAGAGTTATTCCAGTGGGTACATTCTGTCAAGTATTACATGAGCGTGTATTTTTGTACAACATTCTAGAGAAAGAAGGAACTTATAACATTGTGTGACGGTATCGTAATTAAAATCCATTTCTTCAATAATCTTTCGGTCTTCAAATTCAAATGAATTTTCAATCAGTAAAGCCTTACTATTATATATAGTTTTAGAAATAAGTTATCTCTCAATACAGGATTTATAGGATTTATTCGCATAGATTTGATTGTATTTATATTAATGGTGTGTACTTCGTTTGTATAAAATACTATTGTACAGGCATGCAACAGTGGAATGAACGTATACTTTTTGAAGTTACCCTTTTTACGTTTTCAGGTTGAATCGCACGGGAACGTTTAGTAAAATTTAAACAATGAATCTGAACGCATTATACCCAACACATATACTTGACTAAGTTTTTTTATTAGTTAAAACACACATAAATCATGATTTCGAAAGACAAAATTTACGCCAACGCGCTAAAAAATAAACTTTATGCGCTCAGTACTTGAGCGTGCTGCCCGCGCAACGTGAAGCGCAGTTGAAATTATTTTCTCACCCTTAAACTAGTAACGGCCCCATATTTCTGAAAGAAGGCTTTTGTAGCTAAAAACATTACGAATACGATAGTATTTTTTTCAATCGATTTCGTTGTGGTTAACATTATGATAATATTATTTAAACAATTAAATTGTTATTATTTTCAAGGTACTCAAGTCGAAGAAGTACAATATTCACGTGACTGAAAGCTGATATTACTACCTTTTAATGAAAAAAAAAAAATTTACGATATCATCAGTAGAACCAGAGAAAATGAATTTTACATGTAACAGAATCGGATAAAGTACTGAAATTCGCAATGGTCATATTTTCGAGAAAAAATTTTTTTGAACAAAAACCTTGTATATGTGTCTGTTTATTTTCAGTATAGATTCTAAAAAAAAAATTTGGGCCCAATCAAAATTGTCAAGTCAAAAAAGTGTTCGATTTGTAAAAGAATGTCCCATATCCAGTTTACCCGACCCGGGAATCGAACCCGGGACTTCAGCTCAACAGTCGTACCACGTACGCAATACAATGCGCCACCGGGGCAGACCGGGCTGTATATATTTTGCCTTATTCCTGCCACTAACGTTGAGGGTTATGTGCATCCCGAAGTGAAAGCAAACAGCTTAATTAAGTGTATGAAATGAATTATAGAATCTACTCTTTCGTTGATGTGTTAATTTAATATTTGAATCAAAGTTAAGGGGTCGTGTATACATACTTTAGTCTGGTTTTAACTGACTGAACGGAAAAATGCGGAACGTAATCAATTCTACGCGTATTTTGTATGTATAATTTTTTTCAGAGTGATGATAGGTGTTTTTTTTTTCAATCGAATGTATAGCTCAAACATGGTCCTATTTAAATTTTAAGAAAACACTCCGCCTCTAAGGCGATGAAAGATTAAAACTTCGACAATTGTGCACCGATTTTGGTATTTCCATTACACATATAAAAAATAAACATCATTATCATCATAGACTGCGCTCTTCACTCCGAAACATAAGATAAGTCTCATAATGCCCAGTAATTTCACTGACTTCAATTTCCTCCAAAAACAGCAGTGCGTTCACATAACCGCTTGGCGGCAGAAATAAACAAGACGACTGTACCAACACGGACGGTCTCTCGCATACAAGGGACCTACCACCGTATTAATTCATCATATTCCACCATAGACATAAACCTACGTCTATATCCCAAAAAGGCTTAGGTCTCAGTGCCAGCACCCATTCGATCCCCAGATCGAATCCGCGGCCTCTACTACTTAGAAAAATACATTATTTTAACGTAAACTGTTAGTTAACGCCATGGTAAAGAAACGTCAACATTGTTTCAAGTTATGCCAAAACAATCAATAAACAGAAAGCCAATCGTTTGCGGGAGCACTCATCTAATAATAACAAAGCATTCAACTCATCAGTCAACTAATCAAATGACTTATCAGATTAATCGGACAACACATCTGTCAGTTTCACACTTCGGTCGGCTGATACTATCTGCAGTATTCTGTTACATATAGTTTTTTTCATCCTGTCTATAATGTGATCAGATAAGAATCAAATTAGTTCTAATAGACCACATGCACATTTTATTCCGGGTTGGAAAAGAATCGAAAGTGTAGTGTTGAAACTGTACGTTGAAAGTTAGCACGCCTTTATATGAACACAGCAAAGTTACTACACTACACCTGATGGTAAGCGTAGTGCAACCCAAAAACCAGCGACCACCGCCAAAATTGAGTTTATCAGTGGTCGCAAGAATCATGCTGGCCTGTATAAATACTTATTCCCTCTCCGGAGAAGGAAGAAGTTCAGCATATTTCTGTGTTGTGGCGCGAACGCACAGTACTGATTTTTAGTGGTCATCCTAAATGACGTGCGGACGGCCTACTTATATAAAAATTTTACTTAAAGCCCCATTGAGATGGAGCTTTTCGTACGACGTACGCGAGAAGAGTTTTACTTTGACAAAATCGATATTTATATTGAAAAGTCACCACGAAAAGGATAACCTAACAAAGTGACATCTGGCGGTACATAATTAAACTACCTTTGTTCAACTTCAACCAGACTGACTAGTGTTCTTGCGACCATATGCAAATACTCGTCCAAATCTCATTTGGATTCACGAAATTTCAAAGTTACACGTTCATCTGCATGAGTAAAGTTGATACATTCAGACAGATGGTTTCGCGGTTCTGACGGGGCCGTATTAGCAACTAGTATGAGGGTAGTGCAAAACGACGATACTCTAAAGAAATTTGGTGGTGGAACGACGCTGTAAACCCTTGTCTATGATAGTACCATGCATGGGCCAGCTCGACCGGGCTGTTGCCACTGTCTCACAAAGAATCGACGTAAAGTAGCGGCTTGCTGTTACGTTTCGTACGGTAAGTGAGATATCCGGAGGCCTAAATCCCTAATTATCCCTTCCCTTCCCTTCCTTTTAAGGTCGGCACCGCGCCTATGATACTTCTAGTATTATGGGCGGTGGAGATCACTTACCACCAGGTGACCCACTTGCTCGTTTGCCGGTATAAGTTGTGTTGTTTGTGTAAGTTATTAAAAAAGTGGCAGCTCGTGGTTACGATTCAAACGGCGAATTTGTTTTCAGGCCTCTTGGATTCTTAATGCAGTCTGCTAGGGGTCAAGTACTAAATGGAGCAAATTAATTAGAATGAAATGAATGGAAGCAGCGAAAATACATATTATATTCAAAAAAAAGTTTTCTACCATTTCTATTTAGTATTCTTTATTTAAATAATTTGAACCAGACTAGAAGTCTAGGAGACAGTATAAGTCCACACGATTCGTCCCTGGACCCTCGCATTTAAATAATATCCGTAGAAAGTTCGGGCAATGTCAGCTAGATTACAATGGACCCGCCGTACAAGATAAACGCATTACACAGATAAGAAGATCGTTTGGATTTGCATTTATATTTCAAGTTTTGGACATTTTGGACTTGTTTTTTTATCATTTTCATCAATAAGTTATGTTACCCAAAACCTATTGCAGAAAGAATTTCGTTAATAAGTTTACAAAAGCATAAATAAGAAGTAATTCAAATCTGATGGAGGGGGCACTTGTTAAATAACAGACGACTCAAACTTTGACGTCACTGTGGCAAATGACCATTACGGTGCCACGTGCGAGCAAGATAGTGAAATGTCCGCACTACACGCCCACCTTTGCTAATACCAATATTTAAAAACATAATTGCGGACTCATTTTTGAACCCATTTTGATTGTGTTTTAGTAAAAGGTTTCTTTTTCGTATTATTTTCTGTTGCATATAAAATAATGTATAATATTCAACATAGGAAACTACCCTATCGTGTTGAATGTACCAATATACCAACCGAACGAACCTAATGTTACTTGCGTTTGCTAGAAAGCGACTATGAGCATGTTAGGTGTCGATGCAAAAAATTCCACATGTGCTGTTTACAAATTAAGATCTATGTGCAATATAAATGGCTCGCTACCTATCACATCATGGTATGGAAATAAACTTGTTGATGTACTACTGAGACCCATGCATGCCCCTTCAGCACTAGAGTTGTAAACCTTTATATCTATTTGTTTACATGTTTATTTATAAAAAGTAAAATTATACTTTTTTTGTCTGGCGTTGGATTAGTTTCAGAGGCACCGCCTTTACTGTCACTACCACTTCTACACATCACGGTCTTAAAGCATCCAAATGCACACCCTAAAATACAGAACCTCGTTTTTAAAGGTGATCAAAATTCAAAATAACATGTTTGAATAAACAAACCCTGACATCCCCAGGAATGGCATTACCAACTCAATCATACTTATGATTTACCATTGGACTGCCATTCATCATTACTCACCCCTTACGTCATGGGATAAATAAAAAGACATAGGTGAAGTTAAAAGCGGTGTTCGTATATTTTTGGAACGCCCCACACGTTACTGATGTGTGAAAACTATGATGTATTGGATGTTTTATGGGATTTCATGGCGGGCACGTGAAAGGTATTTTAAAGAAGCCTATGGTGTTTTTGTGCGTTGGATTTATGTTATTTTCTTGAAACTAAGGGTTGTCACAACAGTGTAAGTGAAAATCAATATCACATTCACTGATTGGGATTTTTATGTCTATATCCCAGAAGCTGGGCTTATTACCGTCTCATGATGTGATAGTGAGCGGGAGATTCATAGTGACAAAAATTAATATTTTGGTTAAAATTATTAATTTGACTTTTTATGAATAGGGCAACTCCCGGTTTTTTTTGTGCAGGCATTATAGAATAGACAGAATTTTCGTATCGGCACCAGTTAATGGGTTCAATGGAAAATGAAGGATAGTTTTTTCCACGTGGACATCTATTGTCATGAAACGATGGTATTCTGACACGGCATTACATCTGACCTAATATATGGTAATAAATATGTTGAAATAACATCAAGTTATCGATGTATTTTGACAGCCTACATGGCGTACCGGACGAGTAGCCGGCTGCGAAACGAGAGACCGCGGGTTCGATCCCCGCACTGAGAAAAATATTTGTGTGATCCACAAATTTGTTTTTCGGTTCAGGGTGTTGTGAGGCCGAAACTCTCTCATAGTTCCTGATACCCACGACACAAGACTCGTATATTATTGCGGGGTCAGTGTGACTGATGGGTGTATTTATTTATTTATCCATGCGATATATCGATATTGTGGTATTTTTATTAAGTATCGAAATGATATCTAAATCGATATTTTTTTAAATATAAGGCAATTAGATGTGAACAAAAAAATTAAGATGCTAAAAGGTCATCAAAAAGTCAAGCCGATATATCGTTATTTATACACGATACTTTTAAAAATATCTATCCCTTTTGCACTTTCGACGTGACTTAATATTAAGGTCAGTGCAGTTCAAACATGATGCCGACAAGACACGTTTCATCTTTTGACAGTCGCCCGAAATATGTCAGATGTCTGTCTGGATGTTTATCAGCTGACCCCTGAACGCTACTTGCCGAACCGAGCAGTGGCTCGGTTACTCGGCCACTGTGATGGCGGGTTATCACCATTTTTTAGCCTGTCACAGCAACACTACACTGGAGTGATGTTCTTCATGCTGTCCAAAAATAATGTCAACCGTCAAGAGATATTGCAAGAAAGGAAAACATTTATTTAGGTCCTTTTTGAGACACACTATAAACAATGGAAAAAACAGCAGAAGTAATTAATAAAAAAAAACCACAACAAGTACCTAGGCTAGCATAAATTTAGATTTACCAAGGGATTAGTAGCGGGTCTAACGAGTTGCTGAGAAGGTTCTAGTTCAGCATTTTACCAGACTACGCGAGCCTGGCGGTAGTTTTTTTTTTTATCTTGGCTCGTCAAAATGATTACGGTGGTAAGTGTAGCGCAATCCAGGAATAGTGTCGACCAAAGACAAACAGTGTGTCTATCGTTGGTCGGCACGATCATACCGGCCTGCCTAACTGCTTCTTCACACTCCGTTTAAAGAACCCAATATTATAGGAAGGAGGGAACACGTATGCCGGCAAACTATTCCACAGCTTAATGGTCCGGCAGAAGTAAGAATTCGCGAACTTTCTTTCTTTCGAGCCGTGATGGAGGAGACCACGAAACTGTCGTAACGCAAGCCAGCACGGGTGGTTCTGTTAAGGCGCAAGCCAGCACGCGTGGTTCTGTTAAGAAGTTTTCAACTAGTACCTTGTTCCGGTGTGACTCACGGACGGAAAATAAATAAAAAAATAGATCCAAAAGAAAAATAATATATATTATTGCGTCGCTCGACATTCGACAGATTTATGCCGGCCGGAAGTTACTAGATATTATAGCTAATCCCGGAACGCGACTCGCTTGAACGAGCCGCTATGGTGGGTTATTCACCATGCCAACGGTGATGGCTATCCGAGTCGCCTACAAATATCCAGTCATTGTACCTGCACATTAGATTGATACTAAACGTCCGAATATAATAGTGGTATAGCCACGCTTTGGACAGTTTTGTCTACAGTATGACTGGGCCGGCTCGACCGTGTCGTTACCACTGTCTCACAGAAAACCGACGTAAATTCGCGACTTGCTGCGAATTACGCTGGTTTTCTGTAAGGCAGTAGTAACGACCCACTGGAGCCCGCCTGTTAACGCTGCAGATAAAATTGTCTACAGCGTCGGTCTACGATTCACCATTTTAACCACGTCATTTCAATCACGTATGAAACTAGAAAAAAAACTTAATTGTTCGACATACGATTTGATAGCAACAAAAACCGATCCGGATGCGTCTGATAGGCGCTTGTCAGTTGTCTTATTTTAGAATATTGTTATTTGAAGCCACTATTGCGCAATGGGTCGCCGAGCAGAGCCGACTGTTTCGACACCACTGGTAACAAGTGACTAACCGCGTAAAGTATTGTGGTGTAATTTAAAGGAGGTTAGAGTGGATTGTTTAAGCAATTCGGTTATGTACTTACATTCTATTCATGTACCCTCAGTGATGTGTGTGGATGTGTTGATGTGAGTGGTAGAGCCAAGTGGTAGACAATTTTGTCTACAGCATGAATGGGCCGGATCAACTGGATCGTTACTACTGTGTCACAGAGAGCCGCCGTAAAGTTTTTATGTTCCATAATTTTACTATTAAACAAGCCGTCTAGATGTCTTTGTACCTATAAAACCGGTCAAGTTAGGCCTGCGATCTGTAACTCATTGTTTTTTTTTTTATTATCAGTTCAGGTATCAACCATAATAACTTCCCCAGAGGGATTGATGCTAGGTGGACGGCCGGTTGTAAAAATTACAAGCCAAATATTTCTGTAACATGAGTTAAAAAGTATGTTGCGCTGACCCCACTAGGAGTGGGATAAGGTGGAAGATCAACCATAACATATTCAGTTAACATTTTAGCAACTAATTACGATTCAAAAGATTCAAAGATTTTAAAATAGCATAAACCGACAAATGACGTAGGTTACTAAGCTAAGGCTGCTACTATGGATCTCTATCACTAAATAGAGATCCATCTTTTAACTATGGCATAAAAATTGTACACCATGATCAATGTGTTTATTACAATTTATATACCCTGTTTTCCAATGACAGAGCATAATGCGACTCAGTGGCGCACAATGCCGAAGTGTGCTAATTGCTAATTGGAACGTGAATTAGTTTTCTAGTGCACCAGCAGATTCCGCTAAGTTCAGTATTGAGAATAAAAATAGAAATAGTCAATGTTTATACCTTCATCCATCCTTACATTTACTTTTTAACAGGGTCTGAATTAACTTTTGAATATTTCGAAAACACTACGATAAGACGAAAGCTTAAAAAAAATTCTCAACAATAAACAATATTAATTACTAACGATAATATAAATAAAATTTCGATCAATGCCAACTTAAAGAAAAAACACTTGTTAATTTTCTGTTACTGAGTTGGTATCGATTGCATGTATCACCCGAAAGCAGTACTTTTCATTGTGCTTGATTGTGCGAAGCGTTGCTGTAGTTGAAACATTCAACGTTGAGCATTATGCCGCATAATGCGCTCTAGTGCTGTAATTGGAAAACAAGGATAGTGTTGCAAGGATGTATTGGCGTTTATACATCTCTATCTCCCATAAATTGTACCTAAAAGTAACCAACACCGTTCGTAATTCAAACCGTAGCGTTTCGCTGCGCGTACGCAGCCGCGACGCGCCGTAATTGGCCAGGCGGCGCGTTTGATCTCGCCGCGGACGAATTAGCGCGCCCGATAGCTCCCCAGGGAATATCCGCTTTTCTACTTAACGCATGGACTGTTCTCTTTGAATTTTGGCAACTTGATTGATTGAGGATATATATTTTTGTGATGATTTTTGATTGTTGCGGAAAGTCGTTTCCTTTATAAATTGGGTCGATTTTCTTAATGGACTTGATATTTTTACATCTGTCAAAATAACAGAATAATCGTATAATAGATATTATAAGTTCTGACCCCACACTAAGTTAAGCCTGTATCGTAGGAATTAGGAAATACGAGGGATTTGCGGTCCTACAACACCCAGACCCGAAACAAATGTTTATGGATCACACAAATTTGTCACACTGCAGGAATCGAACTCCCGGCCTCTCGTTTTACAGCCGGCCACTCGCTCACTGGGCCACTGAGGCTGTCAGATATATGTGGATTTCAGTACATAAACGTAACAGTCGTAAAACAAACCTTTACATATAAAGGATCCTTTATAAGGGGGTTTCTACACCGCCCTTCCAAAATACGTTTTAACATGTCAAAATAAATCGAAATGGAAACATGATAAAAGTCCCCCTGAACGTGGAATTAAAAAAATCGCCATACGATACGGCTGAGGCGCACCCATTCTCCATATTTTAAAAGTTCTTTCCTGCGGCTGTCAGTGAGAAATGGCGGGCTGATTGACGCAACCGGAACACGTTCCGGTGTTGCTAGATTGCGGGATTTTTCCGGAATTCTCGGATTAATGATGTCCGTTGATATTCTTTAGTTCAGTTAAATCAAGACTGAACATGATTGTACATTTAGAACAGTCTCATAATCGAAAGGGTACTATCAGTTACTACCTAATGGTAGTAAATAACCAGGTAAAATTTTTTGACGGTTGTCATCAAATCGACTTTTTTTGTAATTTAAAGTAGAACATTTCTTGATTAACCTATCCAATTTATAATTTTTATTTACATAATGAAGTGTTTCATCCTTGGAACAACATAATTGAGGGAAGCAAGAAAACTACATATTTAATTAACTTGAATTGTTTTATGACGCGTAAAAAATTGTAAAAAAAAAATGTAAATTGAACAAATGCAACTCGTTCTAAACATCGGTAAAGAACCTACGGGATTAAGATCTGTTTAAATAAATAAATAATATAATATTTATACAAATCGAGAAATACTAAATAATAAGTGTCGTTTTAAACAATTAAATAATTTCTTCCCCAAATTTTATCTTTTGTATCTAGCAATATTCTTCTATACAGCGTATCCAAGAAAACTTAGCGGTGGAAAAATTGCACGTCACTACACGACATCCCCTTGAAATGTTTTATAATATGATTCATATTGTATAGACATGTCAACTTGTATTCCATCGACAATTTAGAAAGTTTGTTAAAGTAAAGACATTAAAAATTCTTAGGAATAGTCATATTTTGGACATCATATCATAAATCTTTACATAGTATAAAATGAAGTCGCTTCCGCTGTCGCATTAAATATGTAAAAAACACATGAAGCACACAATTTTGCAACATTAATTTTTGTTTTTTTTTATTTAATTGAATGACGAAACGAGCAAGTCTCTGACCTGATGCTAAGCGCCACGCCTGCCCATAAACATAAGCAACACCACACATAACTTTGAATGATAAAGACTGCATGGCACTGAACTGCGCTCGTCACCGAGACATAAGATGTTAAGTCTCATAATGCCCAGTAATTTCACTGGCTTCAATGTCCTTCAAACGGAACACACAGTGCTTACTCACTTTTGCTTGGCAGCAGAAATGAAATGAGAGAATGATTCCATACCTATAAACATTTAAGCTGAAATTCGCAATTGGTTCAGCTTTACAACCAGCATATTTTATCACATATTTGAAAATTTGGCTTATAATTCAATATTTATTATATCCTAGCGTTAGCTCCATTTAATATCGTATAAAAAAAAACAAAATACGTCATGTTAAAATATGGGGAAAGTCTCACAGCGTTTGTCACCGAGCGCGTATAAATATTTGATCAAAAAACGCGCTTCGCAAATCACACATCTTGTACGTAACGTAATATGTCGTACACTTGTAGGTATAGTCTAGTAATTGGACTTTTTTCCTGACTCCAAAAAGCTATATCTTACCTAATGGCCTAGATAGATAGATATAATATTTTTGACAGCCTCCGTGGCGCAATTGGCGAGTAGTGAGCTGCGAATCGAGAGGCCGTTGGTTCGATTCCCGCTCTGAGACAAATGTTTGTGTCATCCACAAATATTTGTTTCGGGTCTGGATGATGTGTCCTGTGTGTGTGTGTGTCCATACCATACCATCGCTTTGTCTATTTCTGCTGCCAAACAACAATGTGTAAGCACTGTTGTGTTTCGGTTTGAAGGACATTGAAGCCAGTGAAATTACTGGGCATTATGAGACTTAACATCTTATGTCTCGGGGTGACGAGCCCAGTTTAGTGCCATGCAATGCATTGTAATTCAAAGTTCTGTGTGGTGTTGTTTCTGTTTATGGGCAGGCGTGGTGCTTACCATCAGACGAGCGCCTTGCTCGTCCCGTCATTCAATCAAATAAAAAAAACGCCGTATCGCGCCTCAACATTCCCACACGTCAAGTTTCGTTTACTCTGTCATCCATGATATATTCGCGAGAGTGGAGTTCTGACAGGCCCTGGGATTGATGGAGGCGTAATGACAACTTTTTTGACGGGCGCGTAACGTTTCGCGAAGTTGGTAATTTGTTGTTTTGTACTTACTAATGTTTGCGATGTCAATGAGGTTTTTTTATACTACACAATGACGAGACGAACAGTTCGCTCGCCTGATAGTATCGCACTCCGCACTTTGAAATACAAGGTGCTACAAGGTACTGTGGTCATCATCACGAGATGTAAATTTTAGTCTCATAATGCGCAGTAATTTCATCGGAATAAATGATATTGCTGAATAAAAAAATGTAAGAAGTATTAAAAAGTATTTAATTTGCGCATTGTCTAGCAAATAAAATAAAAAAATATATAATTGACCAATCTCCGTGGCGCAGCGGGCGAGTGTGAAGCGCGGGTTCGATCCCCGCACCGATACAAATGTTTGTGTGATCCACAAATATTTGTTTCGGGGTCTGAGTGTTGTGAGACCGAAAGTCTCTAGTAGTTCCTGATACCCACGATACAAGACTCGTATCTTACTGAGGGGTCAGGACTATGTGTGTATTTATTATTTATTTACTTTATGCTCTTCGTCTTAATTCCAATGGCATATAATAACATATTTCTTCTTTTTTTTCAGGTAAGCATTATTAAGTAAGAAAACATAAAAAGTACCGAAATGAAAAATCTACTGGTAAGTTTAACATCAATTCATTAAAACCGGCATGATCGTGCCGACCAACGATAGACACACTGTTTGTCGTTGGTCGACACTATTCCTGGATTGCGCTACACTTACCATCAGGTGTGGCGTAGTCATTTTGCCAAGCCAGGATAAAAAAAAAACTATATTCTCCTCAAAATGTTTTACATATAACTGCAAATAATGTAGATTCTTCCCGATCCACCCCACGTGTAATGGGGGTGTTCGTCCCTAAAATGAGATGTTAATTTATAACCTCCCCAACTGAGCCTCGGTTTAACCGTTAACTTGATTATCCATAACTGATGACGTATTTAACTCGAAGCTTATAACAAATCTGTTTAATAGTGACTGCCTCGGTGGCTTAGTATTGCGTACGCGGTACGACTATGCTGAGGTCTCTGGTTCGATCCCCGGGTCGTGTCAAATCATATTGGGTTTTTCTATCATGAAATGTTCAATATCGGTGGTATGGCGATAGGCTCGCACCCTATCACAACATGGGACGAAAATACGCTCGGCGAAGTTTGGCGGTACTGGTTACACCTCTGCCTACCCCTTCGGGGATAAATGCGTGAGTGCGTATCGTGGGGGGCAATCCTATCGCTAAACTGGGCGCAAATCCAGACTCCGGACTGATACTAAGCATTTCGTAATAGAACCCAATATATTTTTTACTTAACCCCAATATTGAACCCTAGACCTCAGCACAGCAGTCAGTCGTACGCATACGACTGCGCTACCGAGGCAGTCAGTATGTAAAATGTACAGCTTAATTTCGACAGTACACTGTTTGCTACACTAAATATAAATACAGTCGAAACCGATTATAACGACATCGTTTACAACGACCGATCGGTTATTACGACTAGACCGTAAGGTCCCGGTCGAATCTCTAGTAAACTATTCAGTAAACATACCGCCTATAACAACATCGGATACAGCAACATATCGTTTACAACGACGAAACTTTATCGATATTCATCGACTATAACGACCAACCGTTAATTGGCCCAACAAAACAAAACAAAACAATACGAACGATTTTAGATCTTATTACTAAGCAATGAAGGAATATTTACGCACTACGCACTTTCTCCCACCCCATCCGAACCTCTTCCCGGTCATTTGACCTTGCATATTTCACACCTATTGTTTAATGCGCTAACTGACTGCGTGAGTGACAGTTTGATTTTTAAGTTTTGGCTTTGATTACTCCATTACCATGTCGCAAAATAAGAGGAAAGTGTTTACTATTGAAGAAAAATCTCATATCATATGGAGATTAGAAAATGGCGAGTCAAATAGTGAAATTGTAAAGGAATGTGGAGTTTCGCACTCTACAGTATCAACGATTTGGAAGAATAGAGAAAAAATAAAAGCTCTTTTCGAAAACAACTCTTTAAAACTTAAACGATCGAGGACAAGTGAACATAAAGTTATTGAAGATGCTTTATTAACATGGTTTAAACATCAGAGGGCAAACAACGTCCCAATAAGTGGTCCGATTCTGCAACAAAAAGCAAACGACTTTGCTCGTCTTTCGGGTAAGGAAAATTTTGAGTGT
Organism: Amorpha juglandis; assembly: GCA_949126905.1. Lineage (NCBI taxonomy): Eukaryota > Metazoa > Arthropoda > Insecta > Lepidoptera > Sphingidae > Amorpha > Amorpha juglandis. The sequence goes on along the minus strand of OX421381.1, from coordinate 14,186,085 downwards.
TCATCGTCTTGGGTACAACGTTTTCGTGCTCGTCATAATATTGTGACAGGAAAAGTTTGCGGTGAAGCGGCTGGCGTTCCTGAAGGAGTGACTGAAGAGTGGCTCTCTCATAAGTGGCCTACGCTGTGCGAAGGATACTCACCAGAGGAAATCTTTAATGCTGATGAAACCGGATTATTCTACAATTTAACCCCTGACAAAACACTTAAATTCAAAGGCGAGGAATGCAAAGGCGGAAAGTTGTCCAAAACAAGAATTACAGTATTGGTTGCGGCAAACATGACTGGTACATGTAAAAAAAAACTTTTGGTGATAGGAAAAGCTAAACAACCGCGTTGCTTTAAGAACATTCACTCTTTGCCTGTAACTTATGAAAACAACACTAGATCCTGGATGACATCCCAAATTTTTGAAAAATGGTTGCGTAGCTGGGATGCAGAATTGAAGTCTGGAAGAAATAAAATTCTTCTCCTAGTAGACAACTGTCCCGCTCACCCTGTAGTCACCAATCTGAAATGCATAAAGCTTGTGTTTTTACCGCCTAATGTCACCTCTGTTTTACAGCCCATGGACCAAGGAGTGATAAAAGCTTTAAAAACACAATATAGAAAACTTCAAGTGCTACAAATGATACAGAATATTGAAAACGGCGAAGTTACAAAAAGTCTTACTGTTCTGGATGCTATTCTCATGATATCGGAAGCTTGGGAAAAGGTCACACAGTTCACTATAGCCAACTGTTTTCGCCATGCCGGTTTCAAAGATCTCTCTTCATCACATGCGGAGGACGACGATGATATTCCGCTAGCGAGAATGATACGATCTCCTACTGATGAAGATGACAACGTACCACTCGCTCAATTGGTTGCTCAGTTGCAAAGATCTACTGCTACAGAACCAAGAATTGAGATAGAGGAATTTATTGGAATAGATGACAGTGTCGCCGTATGCGCCTTAGCTACTGAGGAAGAAATTCTTGCAGAAGCTGAAAGTAACAATCGTAACACTGACGAAGAAAACCAAGACCAGCAAGACCTTGAAGAACAGTTTCAGCCAACAACAATTTCTGAGGCTCTTAGCGCTATAACAGTTTTGCAAAAATTTGTTACCTTTAACCACCAGTTTAATACTGATGATACTCATACCTTGAGCAATATGAAACGTAAAATGCAAAGCATATTTGAGACTGCGCTTCAAAAAAAGCAGGCTAAAATTACTGATTACTTTAAAAACTAGTGTAGTCTTATAACCTGATATTGTAGGCAGCTAAGTATGTACATAGATACATTTTGTACTCCAATTATTTCTTAATAAACATTTTTATTTCTTTTTTTGACATTTCATTTGAAAACAAGTTCACGCACATAACCTATACCTATACTATACCTTTATACGATAATATAACTACTTGTGTATATGTATTGCTTATAACAACTATCGGGTATAACGTCGGAAACTATACGGTCCCTTCAATGTCGCTATATCAGGTTTTGACTGTAGTTTTAACAGATGAATTGTCATTATTTATAACATCAAAATGTGCAGAATATTTTTTTTAATTCTTTAACTGCACAGCACTACTACAAATTCGTCTTGATGTCTGTAGGGTGAAGGGCTCTGTCTGTGAATAATTATTGTAATTTGTCCAAAGAAACCGCCGGTTTAGGGTACCCTTTGATTGATTCTCCCTTTGTTCTCAATTATACATTTAGATTTGGTATAGATTTTTTTTAAATCCTGCTCGGCAAAGCCATTGCACTGCACTTGATGGTAAGCACAGTGCAGTCCAAAAAACTCGCGGGCACTGACAAACAATGAGTTTATCGGTGGTCCCCAGAATCATGTCGGCCTGTATAAATGCTTCTTTACACTCCGAAGCGGGAAAAAGCAAATCGGGGGGCCTGCTACAGGACAGGCGGATGACCGATGCAGGCACAGGGATATAACGATATATAATAATTATGCCATGATAGAATTAAAAAAAAAATTCTATTAATCGTTATGAAAATCGACAAATTATAACGTACCTTGATTGATTTTTATACAAATCAATTTATTAAAATGTAATCGTACTATTCCCCTCTCGATCTATAATAAAATAAACGTAACAGGGCGTTTCAATGTCCGTCTGTGACTTACCTATTCCCTAGCTAATGGTTTTTATTGGAATATTCAATATTCTTGTAGATACATTCAATGCAATTAAATGGGAAATGGTCTAAAACAGTAATGACAGTATTTGTTCGTGAAAATAGCAACTTATTCGAACTTTACTATGAACACAGACAAGTCATAAAATATATAATTTTTAGATGGAAGTTAGAATATACTCCATTGAAATGTTACATTTTTTAGGCCTCACCTTGCGTTTCTTAGAGGAGTCAATTTTATTGTTTTGATGTGTAGTGTAAAGCTAAAATCAAGTTTGTGGGGTCGCCACAAACTCGCCACCCTTGTCCCACGGCCGCCATCTTGAAAATAGGGGTTGAAACGGTTTTTACGATATATCTCTTAAACTATTTATCTGATAAAAAAAATTGTTAACGTTTTTTGTTGCTAATTAAATTCTCTATAACTTTGGTCCAGTAACTTTTTGTCGTAAAACTATAAATAAAAAAGTTATAAGTGAAAATGTAATAAAGAAAAAAATAAAGATGATAATTCTCTTGACAGCCTAAGATACAAACAATTCGCCAAGGCAGTGACAAAAAGTACTTCCTCCAACACAAGACACAGAACACAGTTCTCCAGAACAATGGAAGCACACTGCGGAACATTTTAGCCCTGCTTTTCGACATCCACACATCGCTCCACAGTTTCCTTTGCATTTACAAAAGATCAATTTAAGAAGCTCAGGGGGTGCTGGAGGTTTAGAGCTCTGCACTGGCATCAATAATTTTCCACATTTTTTCCAGCCCCAGTCTTCAGGATCATTATTATTACCAAGCCACGACTGGACCTGATGGTAGACTCGGAAAGTATGAAAGCGAGCTGTGTCTTGTGTTGGAGGAAGTGAAGATAAATTAAATGTACTTTTTGTCACTGCCTTGGCGAATTGTTTGTATCTTAGGCTGTCAAGAGAATTATCATCTTTATTTTTTTCTTTATTACATTTTCACTTATAACTTTTTTATTTATAGTTTTACGACAAAAAGTTACTGGACCAAAGTTATAGAGAATTTAATTAGCAACAAAAAACGTTAACAATTTTTTTTATCAGATAAATAGTTTAAGAGATATATCGTAAAAACCGTTTCAACCCCTATTTTCAAGATGGCGGCCGTGGGACAAGGGTGGCGACCCCACAAACTTGATTTTAGCTTTACACTTACCCCCCCTACACATCAAAAAAATAAAATTGACTCCTCTAAGAAACGCAACCCCAAATGTAACATTTCAATGAAGTAATAGTAGTAAGTCTTTTCGGCGTTAGTTCCGGGTATCAAATAAAAAATATGAAATTGTGCAGATTCCAAAGACACTTTAACGACAAATAATTAATAAATAATATAAATATTGGTCTACATACATTCATAAAATTTAAAAAATACACATAGATTTTAGCATCTCTTTTTGGAAATTCCAGCCCTTATTATCATAATATTTTATAGTTATTAAATATAGTATAAGTTCTATGACGAGAGAGATTTTCGAAAAAATCATCTATTACTAATTTCATCTAAAATCACCAACTCATGACATGTTCCATTCTCTTTACAACATGACCAAAGAATAACGGCAGGCGGACATTTAATACCATTACAAAATATAGCATTAAATGAAATTCATAAAAAAACATTTCTTTCAACATACATACACTCACGCCTGTTTCCCATAAGGGTAGGCAGAGACAACGGACTTCCACCAGTTACGATCTTTACACACCTCTTTGGCCTCTTTCACTCTCATTATATTCTTTATGCATGCACGTCGGCTTAGGGTACTTCCGACCTGGCCTTTCTTGAGAATATCTCCGACTTGATGTAAGAACGTTCGCCGAGGCCTTCCCCACCCAACTGTACCATTCACACTCGCTATGTATATTTGTGTCGTCAATCTTTCATCCATCCTCTCTACATGCCCAAACCATCTCAGTATTCCTTTCTCAATCTTCGTCATAACACAAACATCACAATATCTATTACGAGTATAAATAGAATTCAATGAGATGTGATGCAATATCATCAAAATATCGTATCAAACGGTACAGGCAACCGTCGTGTGGCATCGAGGTGCGAAAAACCACCCCCTAAACAGGTGCGCCCTCTGAAAATTCAAGTTTAATGCTCTGTGCATTTCATTTAGCGAACGATATACTTCGGTGTGGCGCAAATGAGAGCGTTAGAGCGATTTAATATTTTTTTTATCTCGATTAGAGACTATCCCGCCCACACACCCGCCACTGTAACTCCTGTGCACCCGGATCAACAGTGGCACGCATTTTTGTAGACACCGAGCAATGAAGCTCGGCGAGTCTCTGGGAATGCCTAAATTTATCTCGATTAGTATGATCGTGTAGTGGCAGTGCTTTTTTATTTATATTTCTTTGAATGATGGTAAGCGCTATGTCTGGTTATAAACAGAAGCAACACCATCCAGAAATGTGATCAGAAAGCATTGCGTAGTAGTGCACTGCGTTCGTCATCCCGAGACAATAATTGTTGAGTCTCATATTGCAATAATTACACTGGCTTATATTTCCTTCCGTAGGCCGTTATATGGGCAAGTGTGTCACCTGATGGTAAGTGATATCCAAAGCCTTTGAACAGCTATAACACCGCAAGCATCATTGATACGTTGCCGACCATAAAGGGAATGAGTTAACGGGAAGGCGGGATTTCGACTTCTGGATATCTCACGATACTAAGCAGCAAGCTACTACAGTACACACAAAGCAATAAGTCCCTCGTATGCGAAATGCCGTCTGGGTTGGTACCACCGCTTTGTCTATTTCTGCCGCCAAGCAACAGTGTGTAATCACTGTTGTGTTTCGGTTTGAAGGACATTGAAGCCAGTGAAATTACTGGACATTGTGAGACTCGACATCTTATGTCTCGGGGTGACGAGCGCAGTTCAATGCCATGCAGTGTTTTATACTTCAAAGTTCTGTCTGATTCTGTTTATGGGCAGACGTGGCGCTTACCATCCGGCAAGCGACTTGCTCGTCTCGTCTCGACGATTCAATTAAATAAAAATAATAAACACAAATCGCCGTATTATCATGTTTTGTACCATCAAGTGCTGAACGGAGGGCGGTAAGCAACCCTAGCTGAGACACAGTATCTCCTGTTACAATACACGCTAACCGAGTTACAATATAAACGGCTCATAAACTGCACCTACGTAATCGGTTCACTCGCAACATGCACTATATTCATGCACGAATAGTTTTAGTTTAGGATCTGGATGACGGAGTACGATTGAAAATGGAAACTTCTCAACGGATAACAGCAAATGGTGTGTCTTTCGCATATTGAAGTCGGATTTGAAGTTCGTTTTTTATAGCATTGACAGGCAAATTAGCAAGTGGGCTACTTAATGGTAAGTGACCACCGCCCATGTACGCCCATAATACTATAGTCCTGACTCTACACTAGGAAAACCTGTATCATGGGTCACAGGAAATACGAAGTCCCACAACACCCAGACCCGAAACAAATATTTATGGATCACACAAACATTTGTCTCAGTGCGGAAATCGAACCAACGCGACGGCCTTTCGACTCGCATCCGACTACTCATTGTGCCTCGGAGGCTTTTTTTATAGCATAGACCAGCAAACCAGCAAGTGGGTTACCTGATGATAAGTGATCTCCACCGCCTATATACGCCCATAATACTAGAAACGTCGTAGGCGCTTTGCCGACCTTAAAGAAATGGAAAAATTAAGGGATTGTGAAGGGGAAGGGGATTTGGGCCTCGGGATATCTCACTCACAGTACGAAATGCAGCAGCAAGCCGCTACTTTACGTCGGTTTCCTGTGAGACAGTGGTAACTACCCAATCGAGCCGGCACATTCATGCTGTAGACAAAACTATCTACGGCGTGGCTCTACCACTCATATATAGTATAGTTTGACCCCTATCTATCTGGAAATTTGGCTGATTTGAACATGCCACACATTTGACAAGGTCTTTACCATGGCAAATAATATAATTCAATTCTAGATTACATGCTAGATAAAATATCGGAATATAAAAAAATCTCGTAACAAAACTAATATAACAAGTTAACACGTTTCCTCACAACCCTTGAACGCGAGGGTCGCCGCGGCCCCTATTTACATGCACGGATATTGAACCCACTGTCGCCAGTGTATTGGAAAAAATTGTTCCAACAATACTAACTCAAACATGGCTTTCGTGTTGTTTGATTATATTTTCAGATGGATATTTCGTATTTATATCGGAAAAAGGGGAAAGTTTGTGTTGGATTTATCAGGATGTACAAGTTATATAATATATCTTACTACTATTATAAATGTGAACGCTTGGATGTTTGTGAATTTAAATGTTCGTCATCGTGTCTTAACACCTGAACGGTTTTGGATGAAATTTAGCCCACAGATCGACCTGGATTAGGACATATACTGTTTATATATCTGCAATATGTTTTGGGTACCGTAACCCCGTAGCCCAAATCCCTCTCCCCTTTCCAATCCCTAATTATCCCATTCCTTTAAGGTCGGCAATGCGTCCATGTATCTTTTGGTATTGTGGGCGAACATGGGCGGTGGAGAACACTTACCATCGTTTGTCGGCCTATGCTATAAAAAAAAACTTACAGGGCTACAGGTGACCCTATATATAGTTTGCTGCTATTTAAAAAAAAACTTAAAATCGAACCAAAATGTTCCATTTCTCCTCCTCCCTTTTACAGTATAGAAAAAACACAAACTTTTCCAAGAAGTATAAACCTAACTCCGATAAAATCTGATAGAATTAAACGAGCCTTTGACAATATTATATTTAGTTTTATTTAATTTAAACAGAACTCAGACATTATACGTGGTACACTTATTAGTAGCATAGATAGAGAGATGTATATTGGTGTTGCCAGGCGTTAAGCGCCATCTGCGTTTCTTATTTCTTCAAAATCTGTACTTTCAAAGTAAGATGTACAAATTCACTGCATTCGACAAGTGCGAAACTTAACACTTCTGTCTGGCGGGGGCTGGCAGAGGGGGTGAAAACTTTCTACATCCCACTCGCCTCTTTTTAACTGCAATGTTCCTTCCTACATCGTGATGGTTTTTCCGGAATATAAGTAATATAATAAGGAAGATGTATCATCGCTTCATTGGTTTTGTGGTAGTGTAAGAAGCAACACCACACTGAACTTTGATGCGCTCGTCACCCCGAGACATAAGATGTTATGTCTCATAATGCCCAGTAATTTCACTGACTTCAATGTCCTTCATACCGAAACACAACAGCACTTACACACTGTTGCATGGCGGCAGAAATAAACAAAGTGGTGGTACCAACCTAGACGGCTTCTTGGATACGAGGGATCTACCACCTGTGACTGACTGTGGGTTTTGAGTTTTTTCTATCACTATGTCATCATACTATCATAATTTTATTATCACAATGAAATCAATTTCCTGCAATAACACTTCCCCACCTATTTCTATCATGGATAATGTCACGTAATAATTTCATCGCATATATACATTATCAATATCAGTTACATATTATTATACTGACGGATACGGTAATCTAATTTCTAAATAAATATTACCACTCTATTGGTTGTACAGGCGGACAAATAATGTTGGAAACTGTTGGGGGAAATGTTATTGTATAGTTTATAAAGTGTCAAAGGATTGTAGAAATGCTGCAATGCTGCAAAATTACAAGAATATAAGACTTAGAATAAAATAAATAAATAAAAGAAAAAAATTAATTTACATTAAAAAAAAATTGCTGAGATATTTGAAGGTTCAGTTCCCGCTCAAGGATGTATATGTGCATGAACCATTTACGTCTTTGAATAGGCTTCTTTGCAACTGTTCCTCACATATTATGATTATGTCAAACTTCTATATTCGTGACTATAATGCCAAGGTTTTTAATGCCTTGCTCAATGATTGATAATTTTATTTTATTTAGGCATAGCTACAGATTAAAAACTATGATTACACAAGGGAATATTGTAAACAATAAGAGTGGTACTAAATTTAAACTCCGAATAACTACGCACATTTCGAGTCATAATAATAAAAACATTGTGTTTTTTATGACAAAATAATTCTAAAACAGCTACAACATGCACTTATCGACAAATCGTCTTAATTTTTAAGTGTCCCATAAACGCAAACGACCGTATTCACACATTCATATAATATAAAAAAGGATAATGTTCAAAATACGAATTCGTCAGAAAAACCGTCACGATTTTCGTTTACGAATCTCGCTTTTAACGAACCGTCCATTACGGATGTATGTGTCAACGTGTTACAACCATATATTTCCTCTCCAAGCTATAATTATACATTATCGTTTCTTTTATCAACATTCAATCGGCCCACTCAAATCCCAGCTGCGTGGTACTGTACTGACACAGTGTAAATATTGGACAATACGTTGACCCCGCACGTGGTCTCTTCTGTCTACAATCAACACTACATTGAGCTATTGTTTACCTGCACTTATAATATCATGTTTGATTAGGGATCAGTGTATTGCATAATATTAATATTTTATTTTAGCTTCATCACCAATGAATAAATAAATAACAGTCATCATTCACACACATAGTCCTGAGCACACAGTAAAATATAAGTCTTGTGTCGTGGGTATCACTACGAGTCTTTCGGTCTCATAACACCGAGACCAGAAACAAATATTTTAAGATTTGACAAATATATGTCAGAGTTTATCAAAATTAGCTTTATTAGAAAAATATTGTCTACGATAGATGTTAAGAAAAATGACACTTTCTGCCGAATTAACTACTGAAATACTTGACAATTCAATGCATTTCCAAATCACTTATGTCTTACTCAAATTATATCAGATACGAAACGTATTACACAACCTCAAAATCGATCTCAAGCCTTCTCGACTTCCAAACTAAGGAAAAGCACCACCAAAGACAAATTAGTTTAAAGCTTTATTCATGGACTAGTCGTTATATTGACGATGTGGCGGGAAGCGAGCTTTCCGAATAACGTGATTTATATACCAGTCTTGTGGTGTAGACTCTACAACAGAAGACTGTGTTTCCCAACCATTTTTAGGCCATGCCCCACCTTAACATTTTTTTGTTAAATTTGTCACCTATATCTAGCATTGCATTTAAATAACCCAAAGCGAAAGGGTTAAAGTCGCGTCGAGTCCATTTTTAAATTGCCCCCTTAACTATGTAATTGCCCCCCTGTGGGGCGCGGGCCCTACGTTGGGAAACACTGGTCTACACTCTAGACTGGGTTAACATCAGGATTATCCAACCTAGAAATCGATCCTAAAACATCGAGACTCACAACTAACCATTTCTCAAACGAAGACGCTGTAACCACATTATTCATTGAAATACCAGAGCAGTAGTAAAGACACAGTACAAAAATCATACAGTCTGTCAATGTATGTGTTTAGACAGGGTAATCGTGCAGGACAACACGTGAGTGTCGCTTTGTAGCAACATTGTTACTCGGGTACCATTAAACCCGCTTCAGTATCTTATAGACGATGTTCGCTTTTCATTCAATATCAATCACCTTGACCATATTATTATTTTCAATCAATAATCTGCTCTTTTGTTAGCGTCAAACGTATTGACACGCTTTTTATGCTGGCACGGTAAAGGACGCCACTGCACTGGATGCTAAGTAGTCAAAATTGCATGACACGTTGCGAACTTCGACAGTGGCCAAAATTATGCCAATCTAATCTAACTGGATATGCACCAAATGATCCCGGAATGCCACTGTATCGGAATTTTCGCGCCTGCGTGTTTTTTATACTGTGGTAAAGCTATGGGTATACTGATGGTGCGACAGGATGCGCGTGTTAGCGGCAATTTACGAATATCGTGATTTATATACCGAGGGCTTTTGAAATGTGGTGTGGACACGAGAATTGACGCTGGTGTGAGAATTTTTGGTTAAGTTCTTTCTAATTTTTTTGGTATTTTTGAGTATCCAGTAGCATCGCGTTTGTGCACACCAGTATTATTGAGACAAAAGGCTTTCATTCTCATTAGAAAAAATTCTCAGTGATATCCAACCATTTTACTAGTATTGTCGATTCTACTTAATCGATTTGATAAAAAATTAGCTACAACTGAAATAAATAATAAATTACACTCAAACCCTAAAACATTTTTTTATAATCCAGATAAAAATCAGAACCTACGTTAAGTTAGCATTTAAATGCAATAGCCTCAGCAGACTAATAGCCTTAACTGACGTTAATGTTAAACCACATACAAAACAAAATTCAAAGTTAATAAAGCTATAGAGGTCGCTTAGATAGTAAGAACTAACTAACAAGTAACAATAAATAATTAATAAGCCGCTGGCACCCGTCCAGTTGCCATAATATTTCTATCATTAATGCCTCGCATCTTTGTTTCTTTCACAATCGTTGTTCGTTGTAATCAGAGATGATTTGTGTTATAATTGCTTGGAGATTTGATATTTATTTAATGTAATGAAGGCCGAAAGAAGTGGATATGTTAGTTTTTTTTTATTTAATTTGTCAAATTAGATTTTGTATAAAAACGTGTCCATACTTCATGAATATAGTGAGTACCGACGAACAATAAGATAATAAATATTAATTTAATTTAACAAATTAGATTTTGTATAAAAATGTGTCCATCTCCATGAATATAGTGAGCACCAACAAAAAAAAATGTAATTAGTTACAATAAATAAAACTGATATCAATTTTTTTGTTGTTTTATAATTATGTTACGCGATATCTCCGTCAAATATGGACCGATTTTGATGATTCGAGCCTGAGGGTGTACTCATATACTTTTGGTGAAGATCTTATGAAGGAGCACGAGGGAAATGGATAACTCCTCAACAGACAACAACAAACGGCCCGCCATTCGGGTTTCGAAGCCGCCTTTAGGCATTTTTAACTTAAAATTATTATGTTTTCCATTAATTATGTGGTTATAAAAAATTTTTTTTGGAAAAAAGATAATATTTTCAATGTAGTTTGTCGAATAAAAAAAAATGTATTTAACTTGTGTTAAAGAGATTAAAAGTCACTTAACAAATCAATCTGGATAGTAAGCAATAAAATTGATTTAAAAGATCTTAAAACGCTATTAAAGCTGTAGAATCTAATTGATAGCACATATATATATCTCTCACAACACAATCTTGCTCGTAACTCCATACATGGGGAGTCATGAAATTGACGCATTTGTATTTTTTACGTACTTTATCTTAAGTCTAGAATATCTTGATGTATGTTATGGGAAAATATAAATCTGGTTAAAAGCGTTAAAGCGTAAAAGCATTTAAATATTAGCTTAGTCGATTGCATGCATTTAACGAAAGATTCAAATTAAATCATCATCAGCCACAAGACGTCCACTGCTGAACATAGGCCTCCCCCAAAATTTCCAGACCAACCTGTTGGAAGCGGCCTGCATCCAGCGACATCCTGCGACCTTTATCAGGTCGTCTGTCCACCTTGTAGGTGGACATCCAACGCTGCGCTTGCTAGTACGTGGCCTCCATTCCAGAACCATTCTGCCCCATCGGTTATCGGTTCTGCGAGCTATGTGGCCTGCATTGTGAGTGTACATGTATTGTGAGTGTACATGGCGATACCTCGATTAAGTAAAGGCAGTAATTCAGCGAGCATTATGATTTCTTACGTTTACGCAAATTTTACTCATTGAAATAAAAGTAATTTAAACGGATTTTATCGCGGTTTTTATTTTAATTTTGATCCCGGTCGAAGGCTGAAAAGCTTTCGAAAATCCGTTTAAATTAGTTTTATTTCAATAAGTGAGCATTATTTCAACTTCATCTCTGAACTACATCGTCAAGTATTTAATTCAACCGATATACATAACATAGTTTCAAAAGGTTGCTTAATTCACGATGCAGTATCGTTCTACAACTAGTTTAAAGTCACGTTCTACCGTTCTACTCCGTTGACATTATTGTCGGAAAAATATCACGTTTTCTTCGTATTCGTTGATAACTAGATCATTACAAAATCATGTATATTGAAAAGACAAGTCTTGTGATAAGATGTGATAGGTCTCTCGTATGCGAGACGCCGTCTGGGTTGGCACCACCGCTTTGTCTATTTGTAGTGTCAAGCAACAGTGTGTAACCACTTTTATTTTTCGGCTTGAAGGACATTGAAATTACTGGGCATTATGAGAACATGTTATGTCTCGGGGTGTAGGAACATAATAGATGCAAACGCGACACTACGTTGAAGTGTGTGTGTACAAAGTGCTGGGCTACTGTAAAACCGCCAGTACGGATTAGACAGAATACTTGTACCGCTTTGAAATACAGAGATAAACATTTGTGATAATTATAACAATGACGAGCGCAGTTCAGTGCCATGCAGTGCTTTGTAATTCAAAGTAATGTGTTGTGTTGCTTCTGTTTATGAGCAGGCGTGGCGCTAACCATCAGGCGTTGTAATTGTAAGATTAAGTCTCATAATACCCAGCAATGTCACTGGCTTCAATGTCTTTCAAACCGAAACACAACAGTGCTTACCTACTGTTGCTTGGCGGCAGAAACAGACAAAGCGTACCAACCCAGACGGCCTCTCGCATACGAGAGACCTACCACCTTGTAAATGTTATTATTGTTACACATAACAACTACAAATGTCTTTTATTAGACCTCAATTTGTATCTACATACCTAACCGTCCAAACAAACAATTAATTAACAAACTAATAAAAGCAAACGATGGTATCTATTTATGAATGTGATCAATCTAAGACATTAATTTATCACTCCCCCACACGCGAGGGGATAATTGATAAAAAATAATTAACAAAAAAATGTAGGTACCTTTTCCTGGTCCCACATGTATGCGATGAGCGATGGACCAATAAAACACGTCTCATGAAAATATGCTATTATTAATAGGCCGAGATGGTGGGCACGAGTTAAAAATATATTGCTTTTTACGGGATGTTTTTATGCCTTTATGGGGTGAAATTTGGATTTACGATTTAGATAAGGTAAGGCAAGGTGACGTGTGCCGGGAGCGCGTGCCTTTGATAACACATACCAACATAGTTCCGTAAAAAAACGTGTTCATCTTTCATCATCGTGTCGTCAGCGTGTCATCATCAGCGTGTCGTGTAAATAGGTTACGCTGTGTTCGATAGGGATTGTCAACATTTGGTTCTATTTAATCACTTTTTTTTTATATATTTTCCTTTTTTTACTATCCCTGTATAATACGTGTCCCACTGCTGGGCACGGGCCTCCTCAACTGAATGAGAGGAGTTAGGCCTTAGTCCTTTAGTTAGGCCTTAGTTCACATACCTTCGAAAAATCTTATCGAGTTCTCAGGTATGCAGGTTTCCTCACGATGTTTCTTTCACCGTTAAAGCAACCGATAATTAACAATTAATATACATGTAACTTAGAAAAGTCAGAGGTGTATGCTCCTAGGGCTGGTTTCGAACCTGCGACTTTCGTCTTGACACTCCCAGCTGAGCTATCGCTGCCCTCCTCTATTTTTTTACGAAAATTTTATTTATCTGGTCTCATTATGGTCCTAAAGATCAAAGATCCTACAGGACGTCCACTGCTGAACATAGGCCTCCCCTGGCCGATCTGTTGGAAGCGGCCTGCATCCAGCGACTTCCTGCGACCTTTATCAGGTCGTCTGTCCACCTTGTGGGCGGACGCCCAACGCTGCGCATGCCGGCATGTGGCCTCCATTCCACCATTTAATGCTCAGTACATTCCCGAGGATTACAATGCAGTGTAAAAATAGGTCAACATATAAAACGAGGATAAAGCTCCATTTTGCTGCAGAGTGTTTCTAGTACTACATAGGTGAGTATAAAACAGAAATCTATCGTTTACTATCGCGTCATACGATTATTAGGTTAACCTGTATTGTGGGTATCAGGAACTACGAGGAGCTTGTAATCCCACAATACCCAGACCCGAAACATTTTGTGGATCAGAGACATTTGTCTCAGTGCGAGAATCGAACCAACGGCCTCTTGATTTGCAGTCAGCTACTCACCCACTGCGCCACGGAGGCAGTATTTGCGGGGATATCGACATTGTAACATCCCTTAAAAATTATACGTATAGACGAACATAGAACCTTCTTTTTGGAGTCGGTTAAAAATCGATATTTTGAAAGCTTTCTTGTATCAATAACTAAGATTTTAGGAATTTTGCCAAATAAATAGTGGTAAGTAGGATTTATTAAAAAAGTAAGTTGTCAAATAAATGTGTTCGGTACAAAATCTGCCGCCGCGTAATTCTGTTCCTTGATCGAATGCCAAACTGTTTGTGAGACCACTTGTACGACAAAATATGCGTGTCTGTTGCAGACCGTACTTTGTTTGTCGCTGTTTTGCCATCTATATTATAAGGCCTCCGTGGCAGTGGCATAGCCCACTGTGTAAGAGAAGCCGCGGGATCAATACCCGTACCGAGATAAATGTTTGTGTGATCCACAAATATTTACGACTAACTTGGGCTGCTTTTTATAACTTTTTATAGCACAGGCCGGCTAACAAGCAATTGGGTCACCTGATGCTAAGTGATCTCCAGTGCCCATGTACACCCACAATACCAGGAGAATTATGGGCGCGTTGTCGACCTTAAAGGAAAGGGATAACTAAGGAATCGGGAAGGGAAGAGGGATTTGGGCCTCCGGATATCACACTCACCACGAAACGTTGGAACAAGCCGCTACTTTATATCGGTTTTTGTGAGACAGTGGTAACAATCCGCGTAACATTTATAACTGAAAATATTAGTTAATATTAACGAAAATATTGTATGAAATAACTTCTGCAACTAAACAGTACACACCCTTTAACTGTAATTATGAACCATAACTCTATTTTAGTAGGTAATGATTTAAACCTCGAGTAATAATTCTAAAATAACTAGAGAAGGGACGCCATGACAAATAAGTTTGTTAGTTATAGCTGTAAATGTATTTATAACTAATGGTTTTAAATAACTTAAGTTTAACCCTTAACTGATTTTATTTTATTGCTTACGACTAATAAATAAATACACCAAACACACATAGTCCTGACCCCCCACTAGGTTAATCTGTATCCTGGTCCCTCAACATCCCAACTCGAAACAAAAATCCGTGGATTACACAAACATTTGTCTCGGTGCGGGAATCAAACCCACTGCCTCTCGCTTCGCAGCCGGCAGTCCGTGACGCAGCGGGCGAGTAGCCGGCTACGAAGCGAGAGGCCGTGGGTTCGATTCCCACTCCGAGACAAACGTTTGTGTGATTCACAAAGGTTGGTTTCGAGTCTGGGTGCTGTGGGACCGCGAGTCCCTCGTAGTTCCTGATACCTACGATACAGGTTTAACCTAGTGTGGAGTCACTATGTGTGTAACTGTTGGGTGTATTTGTGTATTTATTTGAGGTATTTTTTTAATTTTATCAAGCTAGACAGACGCACCCGAATAATTACTTTTAAGCGCTCACAAATTAATTTCTACGACCAAATACTCTTAAAGAAGTAGCATAATTAAAGCTTTAATTATCCTCCAGGTATTAATTAAGAACTAATACAGACAGACGCTTGTTAACCGCTGTTTCTTCAGCACCCTTCAATTAACATCCGAGGATTTATTTACAAATCCTCATTAAAGCGTTAAAAATGTAAAGACGTTCATTATATTTTTGTGTAATTATTGTTAATATTTTTTTATTGACAGCCTCCCTTTTTTTATTGGCGCAGCGGGCGAGTAGCCGGCTGTGAAGCGAGAGGCCGCGGGTTCGATCCCCGCACCGAGACAAATGTTTGTGTGATCCACAAATATTTGTTTCGGGGTCTGGGAGTTGTGAAACCGAAAGTATCTCGTAGTTCCTGATACCCACGACACAAGACTCGTATCTTCCGGTGGGGTCAGGACTAATGTGTGTCTGTTCGGTTTATTTATTTATTCGATATTTATCTACCGACCGAATTATTCGTTTACCGAATTAAAAAACTTGGATTTTAAGTTACGCGTTTCTAAAATCATCGTTTTACTTGCCTACTCCAGAGATACAGTGCGCATCACCCACCATCCGAACCCACTCATATTTTTACCCACTTCCATAAAAAATATCGTTAAAACTGAACGTTAAATGTCAACTGCCACACAAATCTGCACACTTTTAGTTCTAGTTTTGGATAGTGCACAAAAAACCGCACCCGGTTTGATAGTGTTTTTACAGTGAACGCAGGACGCGTCCCGAATCTATTCTCTTTTATTGCTCAATACACTTTCAAGTGCGCAAAAGGAACCATTACAAAAGGCTGTTAACTTTTATATGTATTGTCACATTTTGCTTATATCTAGTGGCGGAGTACTCGGGCTGAGAACTGCGAGGGCTTGGGTTTAATTCTCACGTACAATCACAATTTGTGTATCGAGTTTTCAATTCGAAAAATCATACATGAATTGCCTTGGATTGGAATTTGTGCATCATGGGACGCTAATAATCTCTGTAAAACGTATGTGCACCTTTGCCTACCCCTTTGGAGATAAAGGCGCGAACTTATGTCATACCTTGCAGCGCGGCGTCACTCGTTATTGCGTAATAGAATTCCCAAAATATTTTAACTATATTATAGTTACAAAAAGATTACATTTGTGGTATACATCTTTACGAAATGTCGCGGTTACGTTATTTTGGAAATTGGAACTTTATGCAGGGGACTACTTAATGATGGACGACACCAAAAAATTTGTAAACGTTTAACATTAGTAAGTATTGATTTAGGAACTTCAACATATTTAATTGTACTGAAAATTTGAATAAAACAAATAAATTAATGCACCTAACAGTCCCACACATAGTCCTGACTCCACAGTAAGATACGAGTCGTGTGTCGTGGGTATCAGGAACTACGAGAGACATTCGGTCTCACAACACTCAGACCCTGAAACAAATAGTTGTGGATCACACAACCATTTGCCTCGGTGCGGGGATCGAACCCGGAGCCTCTCGCTTGACAGCTGAATACTCGCCCGCTACGCCACGGAGGCTATCAATAAATAATGTATGTGTATTTTGTAAATTATATTCAATGCTTCTCTATTATAAAAGCTTTGTAGCAATCCACCCTTAGCTTAACAAGAAACAGACGTTTCTAGCTAGTGACCATCTTATTAAATTGGTAGGTAATATAAACCTACCAGAAATGGAATGAATTTGGCTCGAGTGCCAAATGTGAAGCGACCATGTTTTGTGAGTATTATATCTAACTCCGAGCTTGAACGAAGTAGCTTTGCTTGTAAAAACTAATGATTTGGCCAGTCAGTGCTCGGCCTTTTTCCCTCTCAAATAATTTGAAGTAATTAAAAAAGCAATTATTTTAATAAGATGTATAAAAAGGAGGCTAACCATCCTGTGGTGTGATAATTTTCACATTAATGCAACGAAAGCATAGGAAATAAACGTTAATTTAATGATTAATACAATTAAATGTTTTTAAAACTCTGCATATTTTATTTAATCAATAAATTCACGCTCAAGTTTGCTTTCAAGAAAAGTGTGTTAAAACTTTTTTTTTACTAGACATGTATTATATACGTCTCACTGCTGGGCACGGGCGTCCTCTACTGAATGAGAGGGATTAGGCCTTAGTCCAAACTTTAGTTAAAACTGCCGAGCACAAAATATTACTTACATATTTAATATTCTCTACATAGCTAACGCCAAAAATATGCAAAAACATATTATAAAATCTCGTAACGACATTTCCCTGCCTATCCGCAATATCGCGCTGTCATAAACTCCAAAAGACATGTAACCGCGGCGAAAAATAATTTCGTAGCTTTTTAAGCATTTTTAAAGAATAAATTCTGTTCCACAATGAGAGACAGTGAGCGGAAATGAAGGCAGCGCTTTGGGCGCTCAGCCATCGCTTTCGGGGAATGTGCAAACTTGAGACACTCGGAAATGTAAGTACCCGCCTATAGTATGTTTTGTATAATTAACTTGGGTTTAATAATAGATTTTACTGCCATTTTTATGATAAAGTTGAGTTCATTACCTCGGTTATTGCCGTGATGTAACTTTTGTTAAAAAAAAGTGGTAGTTTTTTGGTGTTCGTCGAAGTTTCATAGATCTATTCGTATGTAAATTAATGTTTATACTGCATCGTGAAAAAGTGTTGGTTCAAATATTAAAAGAAAAATATGATCCAACATTTTTTCAAACTCGCAATTGAAGTTGATTTCGATAGTAAGGGTCAAGGACTAGGATTCAAGGTTGATATGAAGGACATTGAAGGTCACTTCAATCGCTTTCCTAAGCTATTGGCTATTATGAGCCTTAACATCTTATATCTCGGGGTCACGAGCGCAGTTCAGTTCCATGAAGTTCTTTGTATTTCAAAGTTCTGTGTGGTGTTGCTTCTGTTTATGGGCAGGCGTGGCGTTGTGTCTGTTACACACAACACCTTATGTCTCGGGGTGACTAAATAATGATAAAAAAAATAATATAATTGGACTAAACTCCTCCATTTTCATGAATACAAGCTTAGACTTCAATAAAGGACCTCTTTTTTATATCAGTAAAAGAAAATTTTCAACAACGCTTTTCCGTATACATTAAAACACAACATAAGCAAACAAGCGTCATAATTTAAATTTCGCACTCAATTCATCTGATATTATAATAGTACATGAGCAATTACACCGAATAGAGTTCATTCACCGATTTTTTGCGTGCAAAAAAGTTCAAAGAAGCCGTCATACCTGTTACGATTTTGACCTTCATATAAAGCGAGGTCCGAGCGGCCTCATAAGGCTTTAAAATAGACTTTTATTGCATTGTCGATAAAGATAGAATCGCAGCATTTACTGGGGGAGGGCCAAAATTACAAAGCTATGGTTTTACCTTTTTTGAATCTGGTTTTATGGGGTCTATGATCCGAGAATACTAATATCTCTTATGCTGAGAGGAACGTTAGCTAGTGGTAGTATATTCATATCCGCCCGGATATCGACCACCGTACACATGGTTAGACCTGCCATAGTGACCCACAAGTATATTCATAACCACCCGGATATCGACCACCGTACACATGTTGTTAGACCTCCCATAGTGACACACACAGTCACTTTGCCGAGCCAGGATAAAAAAAATGTATACAGGTCAGCATGATTCAAGTGACCACCGATTAACTGTCGCTGGTTTTTTTTTGCACTGTGCTTATCAACAGGTGTAGAGCAGTCACTTTGCCGTGCTCGGATAAAAAAAACGAAAGAAAGAATATATTATATTGTACTTTTATCGGCAGTGGGTGTGTAGAGTGTGTGTAATTGTGCATTACAGTTATTAATAAGTGGGCGAGAGCTCAAGGCGATTCGGTAAACATGATCGTGGGAAAGTCGCCATTATTCCAAATATTTATTCATAATCTTTTACCGTAATATCTATTGAAAAGAAAGTTTTGGACACTAGAATAAATCGTCGCACATAATCTCAATTCCTTATATATAAGAGTGATATATGAGCCACGCTATAGACAGTTTTGTCTACAGCATCAATGGGCCGGCTCGAACGGGTCGTTACCATTCTGTCACAGTAAACCGACGTAACGTAGCGGCTAGCTTTTCCAATCCCTTGATTATCTCTTCCCATTAAGGTCGACAACACACATATGATTCTTCTAGTAGAGTAGGCGTACATGGGCGGTGGAGATCACTTACCATCAGGTGATCCAATTGCTCGTTTTCCAGTCTATGCTATAAAAAAGAAAAAAATACAACCGGATATACACTAACTGATCCTGGAACGCGATCCACACAAGGCGTGGCACTATGGAAGGTTTTAACACCATGTGTACGGTGGTAACTATCCGGGCGGATATAATCCTACCACCAGCAAAAAAACTAAACCAGAGAAAAAAACTACAATAGTTTTGCCACATTACTCATGCCCGAAGAATAGCAATTCCATATCACATCCGCGCATAGGACCGCACATCAGTTATCAACGCGAAATGTATTCACATTATATTCATTATCAATTTATAATTATCTGGTAATGAGTCACGTGTTAGTCAGTTTCCGTCACACTTCAGAGAGCTTTGGACGTACAGCCCCCCGGGAGCTTTCAGGTAAGATTTATATCTGGTTTATACTGTGCTCGTGAGCTCGTTAATTTGTCTTTATTTGCATAGAATTTAATTGTAAGTTTAAATGTCTTGAAGACTGTTGTTATCTTACAATTAACTTACCTAAAACCTTCATTTCAATAAGTTAATTCCAATATTTTGTTGCACTCAAAAATAAATCAATCATAGTTTGATTATAGTTAAAAACCCTTGCCTACCTATTTCGCACAGACGTAAGTTTGTTGTGTAAATTATGTTATTAATATTCTATATTACTCATTAATCATTTACGATTTAAATATAATTTAAATAGCCAAACATCACTTTAGTAGTTCCAAACATACAACTATGTAAACGACGTGCCACTTATGCATTCAGTAGTATGAGTTAATTGGACTGATTTGGCGTCCTTACTGTATTAGTAGCGTCAAAAACAACGGAGTGTTGTGGCTTTCTTCACTATGCAGGATTATACTGAACTGGGTACCTAATTATCGTGGTGTAAGCAGCATTTTTTGTTACTTTTTTCAATTATTTTTTAGACTTTAACATTACATGCGTATTTATTTTTCTCTTGAGTGGCTGAACAGAACTGTACGGCGAGCATTCATCGCATATCCGTTCTAATTCTTATAAAACGAACATTACCGAAGTGTATAATTTATCTACCTATACTGTACATTTGACCCAATAATATCTCAAATTACAACTAGTGCATAGAAATGTGGAGCGCAATTATTTTGACATTTATAACAAATTGGAACACTCAATGACAATACATTTCAATTGTCTCTACAACTATGAGTGTGCATCATCAATAAAAAAATGTGTATGCTACATGCAAGTAAAACATCCATAAAATAAATTTAGACAGTATTCACGTAGAAACTTATATATGGATGCAAATATGCAATAACATATCAACCCACATCAAGTAAGAATCGAGATATTGACAGCCTCCGTGGCGCAGCGGGCGAGTAGCCGGCTGTGAAGCGAAAGGCCGCGGGTTCGATCCCCGCACCGAGACAAATATTTGTGTGATCCATAGATATTTGTCTCGGGGTCTGGGTGTTGTGAGACCGAAAGTCTCTCGTAGTTCCTGATACCCACGACACAAGACTTGTATCTTACTGTGGGGTTAGGATGTATGTGACTGTTGGATGTATTTATTGTTATTATTATTTATTTATTGATTTTATTTTGCTAAATTCATTAACTTTAATCAATAATTGGAAGTTCTATTTTGCATTATTGGACGTAGTTACGCAAAAAGGAACCAACCCTCAGCAAGTTCAAATGGATATTCTGATTTTGTTTTCCTAAATTCATTAATTTAAATTAATTTTAATTCTGTATTTTTTTGCAAAATCGTACATGGAATATATTTCATGGCTGATTTAAAAAACAACTACGAGATAAAACTAGTTAAAATTATTGAATTTAGTAAAACAAAACCAGTATCTCCATTTGAACTTGCTGTGGCTTAGTTCCTGTTTGCGTTATTTCCAAATGTACATGGGACATGTTTCAGTATTTTTTTTTAATATATAATAAACGGAATTTAACCTCCTTAAATCTAATGTATTGAGCAAAATAAAATCAATATCTCAATTTTAACTTGAGGTGGGATGAAAGTTATTACATATATGCATCCATATATCCCGCACCATTCATTTAAGGAATATCCACATTACATCATACGGTAATCAAACCTGTGACCTAGTTTTATTCATTGTTATGTCTGTACATAACAGCAATATTTTTCTTCTGTAACATTTTTTAACAGAACCGAGGACAACAAAATACAATTATCTCATTCTTTAAAAAAGCACCGAATTGAGAACCTCCTTCTTTTATGAAGTCAGTAAAAATATAAGTTCACGCCTATACCCCGAATGGGGTATAATTACTGCACCCACATTTCATCGTACTTATTTCTGCCCTATGATGTGATAGGGAGCTAGCCTATCGTCATATCAGGCACTAATTCCAACCCCGAGAAAAAAAAACAATTTTCTCCGAATCCTCAAATAAAATTTGTGATTGCTCGACCTGAGATCTCATTCTAGAAACTCACCAACTCCACATTAAGTACACTGCCACAAATTTTCCGTCGCAACATATTTTTTTAACCCGATTTTTCACTGAACCGATGTGGGTGGCATGCCCAAGCTAAAGGCTTAACGGACCACCATCCGCTATCAGTTGCCTGGATTATGCCGGGATGTGATAATGATGATATAAGACACCGTGTTACGTATAAATGGATTAACTTACCGATAGGACGGAGTTTGCGCCTCGTTAAATCTTAGCACATGATTCTAAGCAGAAGTGTTATGTCTTGAGTTTGCATTAATATTAAATTGCAAAGGGCTTTTGGTATTACGGGATATTGTTATTTTAATAAGTTAAAGGGAGTTACTAGCACCCTTAAGACCACCCCTTCTACCGGAATGGAGGTTTTGTACGACCGAAAAGCGGCACAACGGCAGTTTTTTGTTTGTTATACCAACTTAGTGTATACAATATTGAAAAAAATTACGTCGCCTTTTTTTTATTTTTGGAACGAAGTTCCTTACGGCAGGCTTGGAGGGGATAGGGATTTTGCTGCGTGACCGAACTGAAAAAAATGTGATAGTAAAACCGTAAGAAAAATGCGTGGAATAAAAACCGTTAAATGAGACTTTTTTTAACTTAATTTGATATCTAGCACACAAAGTTAAAGTCGAAATTCCGTTAATAAAACAGATGGTTGTGAAACTTATGACATTTGGAAATGTAGACGCGGTTTGAAATTTGAATTTGAATTTTTGATTATAGAACACGGCCGTCCGTTATTTTTAAGTTGATAAAAAATGCTATACAATAGCTTTACCGCGGCAGTCTCCGAGTGCCACACGTCTTTTTTTTATTTCTATTTTTCTATTCTATTTCTATGTAATTTTATGTTGTCAAACAAAAATAAAGAGACATATTTTGTTATTTTAGTTGATAATTTGTATTTTTTGCAATTTGTGTCGATTCTACATTAGCCGAAGGAACTTCGTTCTTACCTGGTGTCCCACGACACACACCAATTTTTTTATTTTTATTGAATGACGAGACGAGGACGGCCTCTCGCATACGAAGGACCTACCTTGTTACCACTATTTAATTGATTTGATTGACGGGGACTAAAAGACTAAGACAGGATTTAATTCAAGAAAAAGACCTTGAAGCTATCTAATTTCTGAAACAGCTCATGAAGCCAATCGTTTTGTGTACGAATTAACACCATTAAAATCTTGACGAGACAATTACATACAATGGGTGAGATAACATGTAACCATATATTCTTCTCGTCTCCACTATGACAATTAAAATGGACAAGCCAATAATATATGCAATGTAATATAGAAAGATATGGTCATATTTAAGGGCCGTGACATACAACTAACAGTGAATGTTTATTATTTTATTTATTGACAGCCTCCGTGGCGCAGCGGACGAGTAGCCGGGTGTGAAGCGAGAGGCCGCGGGTTCGATCCCCGCACCGAGACAAATGTTTGTCTGATCCACAAATATTTGTTTCGAGGTCTGGGTTTTGTAAGACCGAAAGTCTCTCGTAGTTCCTGATACCCACGACACAAGACTCGTATCTTACTGTGGGGTCAGGACTATGTATGTGACTGTTGGGTGTATTTATTTATTTATTTATGTACTTGATCTTATCAAAAGCCGGGGCTTATGCATCGGCCGGCAAGTTCAGAGGGCGCCCAAATTCACACTTTAAAGACGAATGGACAACTCGTCATTTATTTAACTTTTACCACAGAATAAACAATAGTACATGTACAGAAATTTCACTCCCATGCCCAAGGCTTATGTCCAAATGTCAATCAATTAGAGGACATCTGCTAGCTGAAATTATAAAGATAATTAAGATATATATAAATATAAGTGGGCAAGGGCGGCATTTTTCAGGTTTTGTCCCTTCTAAAAAAATTGAAGATTCGGGACTGGTCAGAACCAAACCAATATCTCTATTGTCTCGAGGTCTGAGTGTTGTGAGACCGAAAGTCTCTCGTAGTTCCTGATACCCACGACACAAGACTCTTATCTTACTGTGGGGTCAGGATTATGTGTGTGACTGTTGGGTGTATTTATTTATTTATTTATTTATATGTTTGTGTAATTCTTGAACAATAGATACATAACATCGTTTCGGCAAAATAATATGTAGCAATCAGTTTTTTCAATCCGCAATACACCGACCGCCCGTTACATTTCTACAATAATATAACAAAAGACGCTCTTATTCCGTATTATTGACTGTTTGAATAGAATGCCGAAATAATATCGTATGATCAGCTGTTTGGCGGTCGTTGACCCGTTGTCAGGACGCGGCCTACATAGCTGACCAAACTTATTACGAGAGACAAAACTGCAATTCAGTGTACATTTATTTTGTGGGTAATTCTTTTTATTTGTTTCGTATTTGACCAGTTTTTTTTTGAATGACGAGACGAGCAAGGCGCTCGCCTGTGGAGAGCCACACCTGCCCATAAACAGAAGCAATACCACACAGAACTCTAAATTAAAGCACGCACGGCACTGAACTGCGCTCGTCACCCCGAGACATAAGATGTTAAGTTTCATATTGCCCAATAATTTCACTGGCTTCAATGTCCTTCAAACCAAAACATGACAGTGCTTATACCTACATTGTTGTTTGCCGGCAGAAATAGGCAAAGCTGTGGTACCTACCCAGACGGTATCTCGCATGCGAGGGATCCACCACCTTGTAGTATGTATGTGTGCGACTGTTGGATGTATTCTTATTTAAATTGAAATGAATTTTTTTGGCAGGAATATAAACGAGTTAAAATGTTTCTGTAGCCAGTCTTAGATCCTTGTTTTTATGGTTACCAAGAAAATTTCAGTAAGACATACCTATAAAAATGTTCGGTATAAGTTTTTATTAATTCTTTATATCGCGCCAAATTCTCTACGTGGGAATCGAAGCCGTGACCTCCTTACAAGTCAAGGACATTACCTCACTGAGCGACAAGCTTAAACATTAGTCATACACGTATGCAAAACAGCCCACCACATGTCACGCACGGGGTTCAACGAACCCGATGTGGTCACTTCACGGTGGTCACTGCGGTGTGGCGCGCTAATCGTACTTCTGCAGTTTATGTCGCCTTGGTACTTGTGGTCTATCGGCAGGTATGATGAATAGAGAATTTAATTTTGATATCACTGCTGCAGATATCTTTTAGACGAAAGAATATACAAGGTAGGTCCTTCGTATGAGAGAGGCCGTCTAGGTACCACAACTTTGTCTATTTCTGCCCCCACGCAACAATGTGTATAACACGGTTATGTTTCGGTCTGAAGGGCATTGAAGCCAGTGGAATTATGAGACTTAACATCTTATCTCTCGGGGTTACCAGCATAGTTCAGTGCCATGCAGTGCTTTGTAATTTTGTGTGGTGTTGCTTCTGTTTATGGGCAGGCGTGGCGCTTACCAGCAGGCGAGCGTCTTGCTCGTCATTTAATTAAATAATAAAACTACTAAAGTACTTTAAATTCTTCAATCACACGGCATCAAACGCCAATTTTATAAACCTATTAACCAAAATATATTCACAAGCTACATCCTGCTTCCTCCGTGATACGTATCTAGTTGAATTGCAGAATTATGGAAATATTCAAACCTGACTCGAACTTTGTCAGCTGATGTATATAAATGACCCCCAGCCACAGATTGTTGGTCTTGAATACCCTATGGTAATGACATAGGATAAGACGCAAGTCACATCGAGAAACGTTAGACGGGCCGAGGACGGGCACACCTTCAAAGCTTCATATATTTTTAATAGCATAGGCCGTCAAACGAGCAAGTTGGTCACCTGATGGTAAGTGATCTTCACCGCCTATGTACGCCTACAATACCAGAAGAATGGGCGCGTTGCCGACCTTAAAGGAAAGGGATAATTAGGGATTGGGCACAGCCATGCTGTATAGTTTTGTGTACAGCATGAATGGGCCGGCTCGACCGGGTCGTTATCACTATCTCACAGAAAACCGACGTAAAGTAGCGGCTTGCTGCTGCGTTTCGTACGGTGAGTGAGATATCCGATATATAATGAGATACCCAAATCCTCTTCCGAAACCCTTAATTATCCCTTCCCTTTAAGGTCGCCAACGCGCCTATGATTTTTCTAGTATTGTAGGCGTACATGGGCGTTAGAGATTACTTACCATTAGTGACATACTTGCTTTTTTGCCGGTCTATGCTATTAAAAAATATTCACTCATAATATAAACAAACGAACCCACAGTACCGTCTGATAGAATCATTTGGAAAACCGCCACGTAATCCTGCCGCGTCACTCCTTAATACGTGCAGGGATCGAACCCCAACCTTCGCTCGTGCGTTTATACATCTTTTTATTTCTTTCATTGTGTTCAGGTCGTTTCCCTCGACGATTTGAAAATTTTCACGTACTTTATGATTTCATTGGTAAATATCTGATGATTATCAAAAAACATAAAAAGCAGTGCCAAGTACATCAAATAAATTGGAAATGTCAGAGACAAAGAACTGATTAAAAGTGAAGAGTTTTATTAGTTTTTTAACCTCCACAAAAATGAGGGGTGTTAGAATTACAGCACTTTGTCTGTGACATATCCACAGACTTAATTATTATAATATATAATTTTACAAATAATTTACAATAAAAAATTTACCTAAATCATTTTGGTGTTCAAAATAACCAAATAAATACTATTTAAATGTCCATCAGGAATTATTCGGTGGCAGGTCCCGGCGGACCTTGGCCCCTAAAATACAATTAACATACAATAGGCGTAGGTCGGGTTCTTGACTCTTGATGACAACCGTGGGTGAAATAAGTTTTTTACGTAAGTTGTTACATGCCTTGTTACCTCATTGGCCTAGTGGCTGAGAATCGTAAGGTGCTGGATTGAATTCTCAGGTCGTGCAATCTTTGTTTGAGTTCTCGGTTTGAAAAAATCACACATATAATATGATTGGAACGGTATTGGAATTTGTGCCCGGTATAAACTCGCTTCCTATCACATCATGGGACGGAAATAAGCTTGGCGAAACATGGGTGCAGCACTAGTTGTATCTCTGCCTCATTATAACATCGCACCCTTGGTAAGACAAGGGCATAACTGTAAATATTTTTTAAAATGAGTTAAGTATTACAAAAACACCAATCTATCTGAGGAACAAAGACGCGTATTTAACTTTTTTGAAAAATGTAATTCCGATTCCATGCAAAATTAATTGAAATTTTAAAATAAATTACATCTTTCTTTTAACAAAAATTATATAAAATATTTTAATCTTGTAAAGAAAATACTGATTCTTAAAAAGTATACGGCATTTTTCACGCAAAGAAGTGATTCAAAGCAATGTGTGTCGAACAATACGGTATTAAATGTACAACAAATCCTAAAATGGCCTGTAAAATCACAAAAGTGAATTTATACCCTTGTCTTACCGATGGTGATATACAATGTTTGGATATCTGTAACAAGTTACTCACGACAATGGGTTAAGTGAGATATGATCACCTACCATCAACTGACTATATTCACTGGAATTACAGTGGCGGGTGTGTGGGCGGGATAGTCTCTGCCCTATAAAATGAAAAACGGCTGTAAATTGTAATTTTGCCAACCCCTTCATCCAAAGAAGCCAACAAAATTTCCGAATTAGATAAACATCAGGTTTTCGCCTATACC
This sequence comes from Amorpha juglandis, assembly GCA_949126905.1. Classification (NCBI taxonomy): domain Eukaryota; kingdom Metazoa; phylum Arthropoda; class Insecta; order Lepidoptera; family Sphingidae; genus Amorpha; species Amorpha juglandis. The sequence goes on along the minus strand of OX421381.1, from coordinate 14,158,029 downwards.
AAAACTCGGAGTTAATTAATATTCGAAAATTAATTACCGTTCGTCGACAACCAACTGTTATCGTTGCGTTATAAATCACACAATACGGCGACGGAGCGCGACGGTTATTTCCAAAATAAATAAATTAATCCAACTTGTGACGTCGATGCGCCGAATGTCCTGGCAACGGGCGGTAATCTTCAAAGTTTCAGATTTACGTCGCCCTGCCTCGTACCACCTCACCCCGCTTCCCCTCGTCTCCCCGGCCTCATGCGTTTTGTGAGAGTACTCAACTTTTTGATTTAAGATGAAGATGTTGAATTCTGAGTGACCTTTTTTTTATCCTGGCTCGGCAAAGTGACTACGCTACACTTGATGGTAAGTGTAGCGCAATCCAAGAATAGTGTCGACCAACGATAAACAATGTGTCCATCGTAGGTCGGCAATATCATGCCGGCCTGCCAAAGGACCAAGGGGGAGGGGAAGGAAAAAGGGATGGGAAAAGGGTTAAATTATACACTAGATAGATAGAGAGAACCGGATATACACTGGCTGACCCTGGAACGCGACCCACACAAGGTGGGCCACTATGGCAGGTTTTAGCACCAATGTACGGTGGTCGCTATCCGGTCGGATACAAGTATCCTCCCACTGGCCACTTTGATATAATGACGATGAAGGCCGTGAAAGGACCCATTTCGAGAATATCATTGATTGCCTAATAGGACTACATTTTGGACATGAAAACGAAACGAAAATTAAACTAACGCCTGGTTTCTGAAAGGTTTGATCAATGTCGAATTTAACTAATCACTTTTCAAATCTCATGTCGAATCAAAATTCAGTTTCTAGCGGGGATAGTCTACACTAATAACATTAAAGTATAGAGTCTGTGACTTTTTAGACCAGCGTGGCGATCATGATCAACAGAGACTAATTTTGTTCAGTTTAGGTATTTCACTGAACTTTCGACGTCTCAAATTAACACATTTTTTTTTTACCACTCCGGAGAACCGGATATACACTGGTTGATCTTGAAACGCGATCCACACAAGGTGTGTGGGTCACTATGCCAGGTTTTAACAACATGTGTACGGTGGTCGTTATCCGGACGCAAAAGATTTAAAACCCCTTCAAGTGCAAACATTTTTTGTAGCCCTCAGAAAAAAGCACGAACGGAAGCTACGTGTTATACTGACATGTGGGTCAGTGAGCTTGTTTGAACACTGTCGACACGTTGTCTACCAAATTTCGAGCGTGGGAGTCAATCACCTCGAAGTAAGGATTCATAATCTGGTTCAGTATAGTCGTCAACATGATTACAGTATGAATGTATCTTAATGATTTTTTACGTTTACGCGAATGTTACACATTGAAATGAAACTAATTTAAATGGATTTTATCGCGGTTTTTTATTTGCGCGGTGGACCCCGTGACCACGTAGGCTGAAAAGCTTTCGATACGTCGGGACCAGAATTAAAATAAAAATCCCGCGATCAAATCCGTTTAAATTTGTTTTTTTATATTCATTTTTTTATCCTGGCTCGGCAAAGTGACTACGCTACACCTGATGGTAAGTGTAGCGCAAACCAAGAATAGTGTCGAACAACGATAAACAATGTGTCCATCGTAGGTCGGCAAGATCATGCCGGCCTGCCAAAGGGCCAATGGGGAGGGCATTTCAATGAATATATCTTGTTGTTTCAAATCACAACGGTGCTAAAGAAGTTGCACTTCAAAAATCACAACACAACACCCCTGTAGTCAAGGACAAACAACTAACACACACATATATTCCACACGTACCATTATTTGCGATGTGTTGTCCGATAGCGACTAACGATCGCAACACCGACGAACGTGTCATGTCGCGCGTTATGTTTAACTGTTATACCGATAACGAGTACTCTAGCTAACGTGTAATCTTTATATATTTTTTGTATTTGATTGAATGACGAGATGAGCAAGGCGCTCGCTTGATGGCTACGCCTGTCCATAAACAGAAGCAACACCACACAGAAATTTTAATTACAAAGCACTGCATGACACTGAACTACGCTAGTCACCCCGAGACATAGGATGTTGTCTCATAATGATCAGTAATTTCGCTGGCTTCAATGTCCTTCAAACCGAAACACAACACTGCTTACACACTGTTGATTATTGGCAGAAATAGACAAAGCGGTGGTACAAACCCAGACGGCCGCTCGCATACAAATGACCTACCACCTTTTAAACCCCATATCTACCATGAACGTCCGCAATACCAGAAGAATCATAGATGCGTTGCAGACATCAAAGTGAAGCGGGGAGGGGGGATTTGTGCCTCTGGATATCTCATTCGAGTAAAGGCAGTTACTACTTCAAGTCCGGTTTCTGTTAGACAATGGTAATAGTGGTCGAGACATTCCTGCTGTAGACAAAACTGTCCACAGCTTGGCTCTACAACTCAAGCTTAATACTATTTTATGTATAATATTATACCATAATTAAAACCAGCTTAACTTTATAGAAAGAAATCGTAAATTGGCAAACCGCATGAGCCATCTTTCTTATACATCTTCAAATGGTTATAACAAAAAGGAACCATTTCGACATGACGATCAAACGGTACGCAAAGTATTTGTTACGTTCATAAAATAATCAGAGGCAAACTTTCATGAGTATATTTTATGTAATGACAGACGTCACCTTATTTTACTTTTCTTAACAGTTTTACCAAAAAGTATCATAACATTACAACATTTCCTTCCCCATTGCACATATTAAAATATCACAAAAATGGCTTATAATTCACCCGTGGTATTTCCCTAAGCGACCTTACTACAGAACGCGGTTGCTCTTCTAACGCTTCTTCCCACGCTTCTTCTTCTTGGTCCTGCGATGGTTGGCGATCGCTAGAAATAACTTCTAACGCAGGGCTGCCGGAAGTAGTTTGCGACGTAGAACTTACGGAAGGTTCAGCGCTGGAGAAATCACTTAAGTCTATAAGAGATTCCGAAGATTTCGTTTTCTGACTTAACCCTTTACATGCTATTAACTGGTTCTTATGTTTTTTAATCTCTTCGGAAGTAATACAGTCTTTTATCAAATAAGTCACTTTTCCTTTTTTTTTAAGTACAATTCCCTTATTCCATGTTTTTTTACCATTTATTAGTATCTTCTTATAATACACTTCATCTCCACACGAAAAGGATTGTAAATTCTTTCCTCCGTATTGTTTACTCTGCAAAGACTGTTGGTTTTCCACATGTTTAGCGAGAGTAGGCGATGACGTTGTTTTACTCGTACTCTCTACATTGATTATATCCAGGCGAGACCGAAGCTTCCGACCGAAAACTAATTCGGCAGGCGAAGTGCCTGTAGTGGAATGCACAGAATTGCGATAATCAAATAAATATTTGAATAGTTTATTGTTTAATTGTGTACTATCGCTGCTACTCATAATACAAGACTTGATTCCCTTTTTGACTATCTTTACGTAACTTTCCGCCTGACCATTACTGGCCGGATGGTAAGCTGGGGACGTTACATGCGATATCCCATTTGAAATACAAAATCTAGAAAATTCTGATGATACAAACTGTGTGCCATTATCGCTAACCAATGTATGTGGTAACCCGAATCGTGACATAAATTCATAAAGCTTTCCTATAACTACCGATGAAGACGTGTTGTTTAACTCATAGGGCTCTACCCATTTAGAATAGGCGTCTACAATTATAAGGTAAGAACGATTATTAAGAGGACCTAAAAGATCAATGTGTATTCTGAAAAATGGCTGTGGCGGATAAGGCCACCATGCTAATGGGGCGCGTGGTGGTGACTGCCTAAGCTGAATGCACACTGGACAATTACCAATCATATTCTCTAAAACGCTGTCCATGCCTGGGAACCAGAACCGACTACGCGCTTCAGCTTTAGTCTTAACTATGCCAAAATGAGATTTATGTAAATCTTCTAAAATTTTGCTTCTTAAGCTTGTAGGAACGACTAACTTATGGCCTCGCATAACACATCCATTCTCAAACGACAAATCTGTCTTGCATAAAAAATATGGTTTAAAATCAGGAACTACCATTTTCTTCGGCCAACCATTTCGAATATGCTTAATAACGTTACTTAAAATATTATCTTTAATTGTTTCGGCTCTAATATCGTGAAGAGTGACCGGTAAACTACCATCAACAACGAAATTTACGTAAGAGGCGCGATCCTCTACGGCGTCTAATTCATTATTTCGGTCATCCTTACGATTTAATCCGAGATCCCCCATCGGAGATTCCTCTTGATCCGGTAGGCTTGCCCGCGATAGATAGTCTGCTGCATTATCAGCGCTTTTAATGTATTCAATGGTGTAATTATACCCGCCTAGAAACATAGCATATCGTTGCAACCTATTGGCAGATACTTCAGGTACACCTCGATAGGGGCCGAAAATAGACAGTAAAGGTTTATGGTCCGTGCGAAGTACAAATGGTACCGACCGACCATATAAATACTGATGAAACCTTCGCACACCAAAAATAATCGCTGTTGCTTCTTTTTGTATTTGTGAATACTTTTTCTCAGCCGAATTTAGTGTACGGGAAGCATATGCCACTGGACGCTCTACTTGATCTACCCCAATTTGCGATAAAATAGCTCCTAAACCACACGGTGAAGCGTCAACAGTTAGAATCAACTTTGCATCGGAATCAAAATGAGCTAAAACTTGGTCAGATGATAAATATTTTTAAATTTTATTAAAAGCATACTGATGTTCCGGTCCCCAATTCCATTTATTACCTTTTTGCAATAAGTTGTAAAGAGGACTTAATATAGCAGACGCGTTTGGTACGAAACTACGATAATAATTCACAAGACCTAAAAACGATTGTAATTTATTAACATTCGTTGGAACAGATGCATCAGTAATAGCTTTAACCTTTTTTTGCGATTTCTTTAACCCATGCTTGTTGATTGTATAGCCTAAATATTCAACTTCGTCTTTAAAGAACTCACATTTATCCTGGCGCAAAGACAAACCCGCGTCTTCAAATCTCTGTAACACCGCGATAAGTCTTGTAAAGTGTTGGCTATCATCTACGCCAGTCACTAAAACATCATCAAGCATGCATAAAACACCTTCCATACCAGATAACAAGCAATCCATCGCTCGTTGAAAAATAGCTGGTGCACTAGCGAGTCCGAACACTAACCTTGTATAGTTAAAAAGACCACGGTGAGTATTAATACATGTCACTTTCTGAGACTCCACATCGAGAACAAATTGATTGTAAGCTTGCGATAAATCTAACTTGCTAAATTGCTGACCACCATGCAATTTTGCAAATAGTTCGCGAGCTGTAGGCAATGGATACTTTTCCACAACCAAATGTTTATTCACCGCTACCGAATAATCTGCACATAACCTAAGCGAACCGTCACGTTTTAAAACCGGTACAATAGGTGAAGCATATTCAGAATGTTGCGTTTGAACAATTATGCCTAAAGATAGTAACCTGTCTAATTCTTTGTCTACCTTTTCTCTGAGAGCAAAAGCTAGTGGACGTGCTTTGACAAAAACGGGCTTAATATTTTCTTTAAAATGTAATTTTATTTTATACTTATTAAAAGTTCCCAATTTGTTCGAAAAAACTGACGGATAACGAGATTGCAAGGTATTTAAAATACTATTGCCCTTTTCACAAAAATTAATAGGCGCAATCTCTAATTTAAAAAGAGATATGAAATCTCGACCCAGCAGGGGTGGACCGCCGTTACGAATCACATAAACATCGAGAGTATGTGTTTTATTCATGTAAGAAACCGGAAGTGTAGCTATTCCTGCACATTCAATACTCTTTCCTGTATATGATAACAGTCGAGTCCTGGTTAGTGATAATGGCGATTCTTTAAAATATCTATTAAAAGTGTGTTCAGAAATCGCTGTGACTGCCGAACCTGTATCGATTTGAAACTTTAACGGTACCCCCTGGATATAAACTTCTTCCGTCATGGGTTTACCATTTACTGATTGAATATAATATAACTCACCATCGTCGTCACTCTCGCTAGCCAACTCTTTTTGCATTAAATTAATTTTCTGGCACATTCGTTGTAAATGACCCTTATTGTTGCACTTTTTACATTTATAATTTGCGTATCGGCATCGAGCAGATGTATGATTCCTATATCCGCATACAGAACACATGCCTTTGGAATCATTATTCCTTGTAGAGTCTCTGGTGTTGCCGTTAGAATCTTTAGTGCAGCTTGTGGAGTGGTGCGTCATCTTAAATAGCTGGTGTTGCGGCTCCTGCACCGTCGCTGTTGCTGCTGCTGCTGCGCCCAAACGTGCCGCTCGCACGCTTTCCGCCAAATCAACCGCCTTTTTAAGGGTCAAATCATTTATATTACTTGCAAATAGCTTGTCTCGTTCCTTTCCAGGCAATAACCCCATGATGAACCGATCTCTCAGTGCCTCTTCTACGTTTTTAAACGCGCAAAATTCAGTTAACCCGCGCAGTCTAGCTGCCCATTGAGAAAAAGTTTCGTCTTGCTTCTGACTTGCTGCATAAAAGTTATACCGCTCAGCAAAACCACATCTTGAACGAGTGAAATGCGTGTCAAGAATTCCCAAAATTTCACCATATAACATATCCTCCAGCACTTTGGGTAACGCTAAATCTGCAGCGAGCTTATATGAGCCATCGCTTAGCGCACTCAATAGTATTGCTCGTTTCTTGGTGTCGTCAACCACGTCATTTGCGATAAAGTACTGCGCTACCTTTGATTTAAACGTTTGCCATAATTGACTATTATGGTCAAACAAACTTAAAACGCCATGTAGCGCCATTTCGCATCAAATTCGTGGGTCCTCGTCGCCAATGTTACGTTCATAAAATAATCAGAGGCAAACTTTCATGAGTATATTTTATGTAATGACAGACGTCACCTTATTTTACTTTTCTTAACAGTTTTACCAAAAAGTATCATAACATTACAACAGTATTGTTATTGTAAATTGCGTCGAGAGTCACACACAGACGGAATTGTCTTCATTTTGATATATCACATGGGCTATAATGCGGCGACGGTGACTTAAAATGGCAAGAGTTTGAGCCACTTACGAACGTTTGTTGGGCGGAATATGATTAAAAATGGAACGCAAAGTCCCGAAAGTTTTGCATGAGAAATAATACTGTTCATAACTGGAAACTTTGTATGCTCACTTCTGCTTTTACAAGGTGGTAGGTCCCTCGTATGCGAGAGGCCGTCTCTGTTGGTACCACCGCGCCGTCTATTTCTGCCGATAAGCAACAGTGTGTAAACATTGTTGTGTTTCTGTTTGAAGCCAGTTAAATTACTGGGCATTATGAGACTTAACATCTTATGTCTCGAGCAGAGTTCAGTGCCATGCAGTACTTTGTTATTCAAAGTTCTGTGTGGTGTTGCTTCTGTTTATGGGCAGGCGTGGCGCTTACCATCAGGCGAGTGTTTTGCTCGTCTCGTCATTCAATCAAATAAAAAAAATAAAAAAATCACGGGTTCGAAACCCGGTCTCGACAGTTCGTACCATTCCCCACTAGGCTGTGACCGACTAATCAGACTTAATATTTGTTTATAAACAGCTTAGAAAACGGCCAGCGAAATCCACGCTCAAAATATACAAGGGGTCCCTCGTGAAATGTTTTTCGTTCTGGCCATCGATCTGGAGGGCCGCTAACAGCCCTTCAAACTGTCAACATCACGACTCGCCTGTTATTAGGTCACGGGCTCACGGCGTGACATGTCACTTTTTAATTTAACAAAATGTCCATGCCCTCGCTTTTTATCCACCGTAATTAATTTAATGCCACAGTATTTATGGGGTCGTGTTACGTAAATCAGCTCTTGATCCCGTTTGTATTTTGCAGCTGTAATTGCCAGCTCTTGTTGGTTGTTATTTTTAAATTGGTAATACTAGAGTAAATGCCATAAAGGTTAAAGGCGAATGAATAAATAATTAATAAAGCATTTTTGAAAATTGACTGTATCCAAAGTTTTTTTTCACAGCATAGGCCGGCAAACAAGCAAGTGGGACACCTGATGGCAAGTGATCTCCACCGCCCATGTACACCCACCACCAGAAGATCATGGGCGCGTTTCCGACCTAAAAGGAAAGGGATAAATAGGAATTGGGAAGGGGAAGGGATTTGGGCTTCCGGTTATCTCACTCACCGTACGAAACGCAGCAGCAAGCCGCTACTTTACGTCGGTTGTCTGTGAGACAGTGGTAACGACCCGGTTGAGCCAGCCCATTCATGCTGTAGACAAAACTGTCTACAGCGTGGCTCTACCACTCAAGACCAATAATATAACTAGCCAAGTAAACCATTGTGCCTTTTTTAATTATCTACAATTAAAATGATGCCTTAGATTCGCCTAAGATTAGGTGCTTGGAGAAACATCCACCAAGAAAATATTATTGGATTTGACGCAATCCTGTCTACGTCATTCGAGATACAGTAACAACTTTATATCATATAGGTAATATTCATCACTAACGTATTTTAATACACTGTGGGAATAGTTTTTTTTTTCATACGTGTTTGCTATAAATATCGCTCATTTTTTTTAATAAATCGTAACTCTTAAGTCAACGATAGATAGCATTAATTCAAACTTTAGGGGTTTCTAGATACTGTAATTTTTTTTGTAACTTTTTGAAAAAGATAAAGGAAAAACGGGACGAGCCGGGATGATACTGAGCATTAAATTTAAATAACACTTTTACCCGACAACCCGCCCGAAGCAATACAACTGCGCAACCGAAGCGATTTTGTACTGTTTGACTTTAAACAATTAGGTACGAAACTGCAGCGCCAAGCGGAACATCCTCGCACGATTCTGAAGGTAATATGTTCCTATTAAGGGCATGCCCCCAGCAAAACGCCGCGCGATCGATGTTTTTAGAGGCTATCTAGTCATTACTTAAAATAAATATTGATTAAAAAAATATACAATATATTTCTACAATCTGTCAGCTTTACTTTGTTCGATTCAAATTCATGTTAATGCTGATATATATTTTTAAATTGTCGTTATAAATGAACCATAAAAATGAGAAAAATGCAAAGATTCCGTGCGTCTCCTTTTAAAGTACGGAATGTTTTCAAATGAGATTAACATCAATAAATAGGCTATTTAATAACGAATATTTTGCCCGTTTTAAATTTTCGAAAAGAACAAATCCTGATTTTTTAAATTAATTATTCGCTAAATACGTGCATATTCTGCATGAAAACTCACACACCAAGTACAGGATTTAGTATGGCGCGAGTCAGTCAAGGTCGTTTGCTCACGGAAGGCCCTTAAATAAATAGCCGTTTTAATATACGCGGTGCTGACGCATAAAACATTCTGTGTTTCAACTATACTGTTTTTGTGGGATTGTAGAGATGTTGTGTCGTTTTCTCGAGTATATATTTGTATTTTTCTTTATCCGAACACGGCAATGTGACTATATTACACCTGATGTTAAGCACAGTGCAGTCCAACAAACCAGCGACCACCGACATACAATGAGTTTATCGATGGTCACCAGAATCATGCCTTCATAAATGCTTCTTCATACTCCGAAGAGGGAAGAAGAAAATCGAGAAGCCTGCGACAAGACCGATTCAGGCACAGGAATACAAGGATGTACCATTAAGTTATGTCGGAAGTTCCTCGGGAGAACCGGATATACACTATTACCGGAAGCCCAAATCCCCTCCCCTTCCCAATCCCAAATTATCCCTTTCCTTTAAGGTCGGCAACGCGCCCATGATTCTGATATTGTGGGCGTACATGGGTGGTGGAGATCACTTACCATCAGGTGACCCACTTGCTCGTTTGCCGGCCTATGCCATTAAAAAAAAAAAAAACACTGGCTGATCTTGGAACGTGATCCACACAAGGTTTGGATCACTATGGCAGGTTTTAACACCATGTATACGGTGGTCGCTATCCGGGCGAATATGAAATAACTAACAGTTAGAAATTAATAACAAAAAAATCACGGCAATTTCTTACCAATACAAGAACAAAAAATCTCCCATCGTGTCCAATAATTAGGTTAATTTGGCGATAGTAACAAAAGAACGGTTCGCAGGCTAGCCTCGAGGAAAACTCTTACAACACGAAATGCCCTAATTAAGTGCGCGCCATTTTTTTCCTCACGATATAGCATGTCATGTTATATTAAATAGAACGGTATTTTCTGATAATTGTTAAGAAGCGAAAATATCGTTATGGATTAATGTTATAACCTTTATTTTTTATGTTATTTTGTTCCCCTCAGGTATAGGGGTACCGAAACAGAGAGGTACTTATTGGGTTCAAAAGTAAGCAATTGGAATATGAGTTTGGGTTTTTTTTATTTGATCGAATGACGAGACGAGCAACGCGCTCGCCTGGTGGTAAGCGCCACGCCTGCCCATAAACAGAAGCAACACCACACAGAACTTGGAATTACAAAGCACTGTATGGCACTGTACTGCGCCCGTCACCCTGAGACATAAGATGTTAAGTCTCATAATGCCCAGTAATTAATAATATTCAATTATTATTATTATTTTATTAGCCCTATATATTATATTCGTCCCACTGCTGGGCACGGGCCTCCTCTACTGAATGAGAGGGATCAGGCCTTAGTCCAATATTCAATTAATATTTAATAATTGATTCAGTAATTTCAGTAATTTTTTGTGATTCTAAAAATCACACATTAGTTATCCGGGATCGCAATTTGAATTATGCTATATTGTATTTACGGTGGATGCTATTTTATAGCAACTATTAGTTGCACCTCTGCATCTGCTCTGTAAATCGTTTATGTAGGTAATAATAAATGGTGTCTAGCGAGATATGAAAAGAGAATTATATCAAAAGAACTTTACATTCTAATTCTTAGTATCTAAACACGTCACACGTCAAGATATAAAAATGTGAAATCTTTAAACTATATACAGTTGTTATTTTGTCAGTGGGTCGAAAGTCTCACAGGACCCTCGTCACGGCGCGCCAGCCAAAAACATTTTATGTCTATTTTACTTCACTATATAACAAATATCAAATTCTGTTTGTACGTAACAATCTGGTATTTCTTGGGGTCGAAAAATACTGTTGTTAAATTAGCTTGAATGGCTTTATATTAGCTTTTAGCTTCAACATCTTCATATTTTTTAACCATTATCCAGAAAATATAGCGAGATTTACAAAACGCATTTTTTAAACCATAGACCGACAAACGAGCAAGTGTGTCGATGGTAAGTGATCTCCACCGCCCATGTCCGTCCACAATGCCAGAAGAATCATGGTTGCTGAACTAAAAGGAAAGAGATAAATGAGGGCTTGGGAAGGGAAGGGGATTTGGACCTTTGTCAAAGAGGCCCTTAATATTTGTAGACTAATTTTATTTAATTTAATTTAACATTATCTTCCTTTGTATTATAGAAACTTTGTGTTACAAGGTGGCGATAGTTCCCCCGTATGCTGAAGGCCGTCTTGTCACCGTTTTGTCTATTTCTGCCGCCAAGTAACAGTGTGTAAGCACTGTTTCGGTTTGAAGGACATTGAAGCCAGTGAAATTAATGGGCATTATGAGTTGTAACATCTTGTGTCTCGGGGTGACGAGCGCAGTTCACTGCCATGCAGTGCTTTATAATTCAAAGTTCTGTGTGGTGTTGCTCCTGTTTATGGACAGGCGTGGCGCTTACCATCAAGCGAGTGGCTTGCTCGTCTTGTCATTCAATTAAATAAGAAAAACCTTGAATCTAATTACCCAAATCTAACACACGTCATATACTCAGCTACATCGGAAGGAGCCCCGGGGCGTCGCTAGCGAACCTTCCGACCCAATTTACGAACAAATATCTAGTTTTGGAAATTCCTTTGTGACGATATTTCTATTGAGTTACGCACATTGCGATGGCTTGTTTTTATATTGTTTTTCAACTTCTATCGAATCTCGCGGAAAATATTATTCATGAAGCACTGTATTTGGAATTTCGTTTGCGATCCTCGGTTTTAATAAACTTTTTTGCTGGCAGTTTGGGTTATGGGATGCAATCTAAAAAATTAAAAAACTGGTACCTAAAATTCTAAATGATTTGTATAGTTATTTTAAATAAGTGATACAGCGCAGTGGTATGATTAATTATGCGTTTTGGCACTCTTTGTTTTTTCGAATATACAACCAATGCAAGCTAGTCGAGACTGAACACTTATATGACCGTTCCCAAATTGTGTTTACCGACAGATTTGCTTACTGGCAGTTTTATCTACAGCATAAATGGGCCGGCTCGACCGGGTCGTTACCACTGTCTCACAGAAAATCGACATAAAGTAGTGGCTGCTGCGTCTCGTACGGTGAGTGAGATATCCGGAAGCCCAAATCCCCTCCCCCTTCTCTATCCCTAATTATCCCTTTCCGTAAGGTCGGCAACGCGCCCATGATTCTTCTGGTATTGTGGGCGTACATAGGCGGTGGAGATTACTTAGGGGACCCACTTGCTCGTGTGCCGGTTTATGCTGTACAAAAATCATTGTTTTTACTGTCATTGTCAAATCTGGCAGCTGACGTAATAGAATAAAAACTATATTATGAATATAGAGGTCAAATTTCGACCACTATGCGACTACTAGGTGGTACTACTATAAGGTCCCTAATATGCGAGAGGCCATCTGCCGTGACGCTTACCATCAGGCGAGCGCCTTGCTCCTCTCGTCAAGCAAATAAAAAAAAACTAGTAAATATAATTTCTCTAACAACACCATATTATGTAGCCCCTATACGTAAAGGCGTGCGCCGCACGTCACTAGTCGATAAACACATCGATAAATGTGTTGACGAGGTCGATTTGCGCAACTTGTCGACGTATTGACACATTGTGATTGATTGCCGCGAAAAAAACGATCCTATTAGACTGTTGCTTGCTTGTAAATATCATCAGTTTTAGTGTATGATGCAATTATAGAGTTTCTGTAAATAACTATTCCCAATTCCTTGGTCATCTCTTTCCTACGAAGTCGGCAACGCGTCGTTGACTCTTCTGATATTGTGGGCGTACATGGACAGTGGAGATCACTTACGATCAGGTGACCCGCTTGCTCGTTTCCCGACCTTTGTTATAAAAAATTCAAACTATAAACACTCCACAGTCGTGATAGGATTTGGCCTGCACTGATAATTAAATAAATACACCCAACTGTCACACACATAGTCCTGACCCCACAGTAAGATACGAGTCTTGTGTCGTCGGTATCAGGAACTACGAGAGACTTCCTGTCTCACAACACCCAGACCCCGAAACAAATATTTGTTGATCACACAAACATTTGTCTCGGTGCGGGGATCGAACCCGCAGCCTCTCGCTTCACAGCCGGCTACTCGCCCGCTGCGCCACGGAGGCTGTCAAAGAAGAACCATATAGTATGTTAAAATGTGAAAGTACCGAAACTAGTCCGAAAGGGTCAAGATGAAACCGAAAGCGGATAAAATTGCATTTCACAAGTTCAGTGAAAGTGGTATTTTATAGGCCTTATCAGTTTGGTAACATAATGCGGCGATGGTTTTAATATGCAAAATAATTACGTCTTTAATCGACTGACTTCATGGCGCAGTGGGAAAGTTGCTGAGATATGGGAGGAAGCGGGTTTGATGCACCGCGATAAATCGCATAATCGCAAATATTTCTGGTCTAAGTTTTGTGAGACCGAAAGTCTCTCGTAGTTCCTGATACTAGACATATCAATATCGGATTTAGCATGTATGTGACTGCTGAGTTTGGCTTTTGTACCTATACTTCATTTTTACATATATTGCTATTAAATACAATTAAAATTAATGATGAATACTAAATTTTAAATTATTTACACTCAGCAACTCAACTCAAATGTTTGCCATTTTGAAATAAATAATGAATTACAAATTATTATTACAAATGTTACACCTAATAGAAAAGATGACGTCGAGGAGACGGTCAGTCGGTTACAACCTCGAAGTTTACAACATGTTAATTTAAACTGCATAGAATCTTTCAACTTTAAAGGCAAGGACAAAATAATAAGCAATATAAATATCTGAAGTAAACGCTACGTCCAGCCTCAAGACATTTTTGAAGAGTAACAAAAAAGTGGAAAAAAATCAACCTTCACGAAAACAAGTACAGAAAACCGAAAAGCTAGTCGGCTCGCGTACGGCAATCAACTAAATTGCGGGCTACAAAAATTCCTTTGCGGGCGAAAATCGAGCCAAAGTCTCCCAGAGTTAATGAAGGCGACCTCTTGTTCGAGGGACCCTAATGAAGGAACTCGTATTAGTTTCCTGAAACGTTTTTGATAGAATTTTTAACGTCGCCATCTTGTCCGACCTGGCATGGGTAATTTACTGTCTTGTATTTTGAAGAGTGGCTTTTTAAACTCTTGGTATTTTTAAACAAAGGAATGACGAGCAGGTCGCTAGCCTGATAGTCAGTGACACGCGGCCCGCCTACCTATAAACAGAGGAAATATTATTAAAAGTTCCAAAGTACATACTGCATGGCTCTGCATTACAATCTAAAGACATAACTACGCTGACTTTAAACCGGAACAAAACAGTGCTTACACACTTTACTTGGCGGCAAAAGTATACAAAGCGGTGGTTGTTATTCATACGGGTTCTTGCAAACGAGAGACTTTCTAAAAGATCATGAGTTTCACAAAGAATCTAATTTATTCTTATTTTAAATTATGGCGAGACAAAATAAGCCCATCAATGAAAACAACTTTAATTAATTAATGAAAACATCTTTAATTTTTTTTGACTTTGTCTTCACTAATAAACACCACTATAAAATATGACAACACTTAAAGCTAAGCTACAAATAATAACAAAGGTTACAAACCCAACAAAAACAAAGAGCCCATTCAAAAATGGAATCCGACAAATCAAAACGACAAAGGCATGACATTCTATAATTGCCTATTAGTACAAGATCATCTGAATTGGGACGAAGTGGAACACATTTACTAATTACTTACGCTTTGTGACGTACCAAACTCAACTTTACTTGGAAACGAATTCAGTATAAATTGAATTTTCAACGTCAAAATGTGAATGACATACAATATTTCACCTATTATCTTCTGCCTTGCTGTTTGTTCGCTTACGTTGTACTATTTTCACACAAACGGATTTTCAACCTTACCATTAATGGAACAAGATTGAAAATCACATACGCAATGTGAACAATGGATACCACGACAGTTTCCACTACATCAAAATCGAGTGTTCCATTTTCGAATTAATTCAGTGCCGTTTTCTAATTGGCGTGGCGTAACTCGGCTGTGTTCGGTAATCCCCGACAATGTTCGGTTATAATCAGTGTGTGTTTGAATTTGGAATTTAGTAATTTGCGTTTGGAACCTTTGTGATTGTAGTAACCGCTGTTGTTGGTTTCGATAGTTTAAATTAAATTTACATAAGTCTTGTGCGCATACGTACATGTAGATGACTATAGACGTGTGCGAATGTGTTATATTTGTTAAGGGGCCTGATGAATTCATTAATTGTTTGATGTTAGGGCACTTTTCAAACAACAGTACGTTCAATTGTCTAACTAAATAAACAGTACAATTCTCCGCTACGACTACCCTCTTTTACTAGTGGTCCTTCGAGCGCGATTCTTTGAAGGACCAACACATTTAATGTACTACATATTGGATTGTCGTTTATTAATTTGTATCTTTTAAAAATATGATAGTAGTTTTATAGGCCAAGCCGGCAATCGGGTAAGTGGATCGCCTGATGATCAGTGATCCCTACCGCATATGAACACCCATACTACCAGTAGAATCAGGTTGTCGAACTTAAAGGAAATTAATAGGGATTGAGAAGGTTACGGGGTTTTTGGCTTCAGGTCTATCAAATTTATCAATAGTTACTACTTTAGCTTTTGAACTATTACACGATATTTGCACACTCGCATTATTTAATTTCAGATGTATGTCGTCAGATGTATGTCGTGAGTTACAAATCGGCGACTTCGTGACTGTGGTCACGTTTTGAGGACATATTTGATTTGTTATATAAAGCTTATTCGACATAAGAACACAATCATGTCTTAATTTTATAGTAATTGTCGATCAAATCCTTTAGGCGCACGAAAGGAAGTACAGATTAGTGGATTTACGTATTGTATTGTTTTTTTATACAGCATAAGCAGGCATATGAACAAGTGTGTCACCTGACGGTAAGTGATCTCCACCGTCTATGTACGCCCACAATACCAGTAGAATCATGGGCGCGTTACCGACCTTAACCGAAACGGATAGTTAGGGATTGGGTAGGCGAGGGGGAATTGGGTCTCCGGATGTCTCACTCACCGTACGAAACGCAGCAGCAAGCCGCTACTTTCGTCAGTTTTCTGTGCGACACTGGTAACGACCCGGTCGAGCCAGCCCATTCATGCTGTTGACAAAACTGTCTACAAGACAGTAGACAAGAGTGGTAGAACTCATAAGATATTTTCTCCAACCAAATCAATTTGTAGTTTCTGCGTATAAACTGCCAATCGCAAAATTTCCATTTCTCCAGTTCGACGTGTTTCCTGTACGTGTTCGTCCTGTGCTGGCAGCGTCAGCGGAGATTTAGTCAAATTGACGCGACGCGCTCGATTTTATTGTATTCGTGACGAGCGCGTACAACCCAGGGCACATGACTTGAATATTAATAACAAGGCGAAGGAAATCTTTGGATCCTGCTTCTAACACAAGATGGGTCAAATATTGAGTAGAATGTGGATACTAGTTCGTTGTGATGTGAATGACGAGACGAGCAAGTCGTTCGCCTGATGGTAAGCGCCCATAAACAGAAGCAACACAGAACTTTGAATTACGAAAGGCCAATATCACTTTTATCAGATCCGGGGATCGAAACCGAGACCTCAGCGCCACCGAGGCAGCATTTTTATTGCATACTAGCTTTTGCTCGCGGCTCTGCCCGCGTGATCTGCTTTTACCGGGATAAAAAGTATCCTATCACCCAAGTCAGCTCATACCCTGTCTGTATACAAAATTTCATCAAAATCCGTTCAGTAGTGTCAGCGTGATTGACGGACAAACATCCAAACAAACAAACTTTCACATTTATAATATTAGTATGATACCCAAAATATGCTACACTTTATACCCGCACGTGTATTCGGTTGTAAATTCAGTATATTTGTAGTTGAGGGAGTTTTCTATTTGCCTCAGAGATCGTTACGAACGTGAATAAGTAATATTTGAGTGTTAGTGGGGTGTCATCCCCTACTATTTAGGCTTACGTACGCGTTGAGCACGAGAATGTCTGTATAATAGAAATGTTGGGACGATTGGCCTGAAAGCGTAATGAATGTCGTATGATTAGAGGAGCTGGGATTTTGTATTACTAACTATGCTTTAAAAGTTGTTCTTCTAAAAAATATATATTGAACCACGAAAGAGATTTTTACAAGGTGGTAAGTCCCTCCTATGCGAGAGGCCGTCTTGGTTGGTAACACTGCTTTGTCTATTTCTGTCGCCAAGCAACAGTGTGTAAGCACTGTTGTGTTTCGGTTCGAAAGACATTGAAGCCAGTTAAATTACTGGGCATTATGAGACTTAACAACTTATGTCTCGGGGTGACGAGCGCAGATTACAAAATATGTAATGTATGGGTCGTATAATTTCTAAACATCAAACTGAATCCCAAAATCCAATTCTCTGACGCCACCATACTACATTTTATAACTTGTACAGTTATTTATGTCTTCTTCAAAATAAATCATTAACCCAAATTTCTCCACAGATTGCGTGCACCTACAACTATACAAAGACCTGAAGGAGCGTCAGAAGAACGGGCAGACGAAGGCCTCCCTCTCCCTGCAGCAGTACCTCGGGTTCGAGTCAGGATTCACGCTCGACAAGGAGTCCAATACCCTCGCGATTCTGTGTGAGGACGTGGTGCCTGTACTGGCTTTTGATACCAGAGAAGGGTTGATCCAGTGGAGGGTTAAGGTGAGATACTTTCATCATCATCATCATCATCAGCCATAAGACATCCACTGCTGAACATAGGCCTCCCCCAAAGATTTCCAGACCGACCTGTTGGAAGCGGCCTGCATCCAGAATACTTTTACTAATACCTATATCTTACTTTTCTCTTTTTGGAAATTTTCCTGTTTAATTACTTCTTTGACTGCTACGTAACATTCTTGGGGGTAGGATTGGGTTTTATAATTTCTTAGATGCCAAATAAGATCTATTTGGATAAATCGGAGTCCAAATCCTTCTGACAAACCTACTGTCTACATAATTGATTTTATAAGACACAGACAGAAACAAGAATAATAGAAATCTGGAAATTGCAATATTCCCATACTCCAGCCGCAGAGGAATGTATTTAAAATACCACCATCATGCAAAAACAAAAATACTTCAACTAGCGTAGCAACATTTACCTATATAACCTTAATAGGTTTTTTTAATTTTTTTTTACTAGCCCTGTATTATACATGTCCCACTGCTGGGCACGGTCCTCTTCTACTGAATGAGAGGGGTTAGGCCTTAATCCACCACGCTGGCCTAATGCGGGTTGGCGGACTTCGTATACCTTCGAAAAATCTTATCGAGTTCTCAGGTATGCAAGCAAGGTATTATAGGTTTGGATATGTTTTAAATAAATAAAGTATGAGTCCTCTTGCAGGTGCAACACAATCTAGGCAGCAGTCGTGAGTTCGCCGCGGTGATAATCTCAGCCCCATCAACCAATAGCGTCCGCCCTGGACCCGTGCGTCTCCACGTATGCGGGCCTCGGCTAGCGCTGTGTGCTTCACGCCCGCCTGAAGTGCTCGCGCTGTGGGACGTCAAACTGCTCAGGTATTATCATTATTGGAATCCCAGTTTCACAGCGCGCGAATTCAGTAGCTGACACCAAGTATATAAAAAATACTTTATTTAACAGCGTGACTGCTTATGACAAGAGCTAATGAATAATAATCACTTACCTTTGAGTGGTAGAGCCACGCTGTAGCCAGTTTTGTCTACAGCATGAATGGGCTGGCTCGACCGGGTCGTTACCACTGTCTCACAGAAAACCGACGTAAAGTAGCGGCTTGCTGCTGCGTTTCGTGCGGTGAGTGAGATATCCTCTTCCCAATCCCTAATTATCCCTTTCCTTTAAAGTTCGGCAACGCGCCCATGGTTCTTCTGGCGGTGGGCGTACATGGGCGGTGGAGATCACTTACCATCAGGTGACCCAGTTGCTCGTTTGCCGGCCTATATTATTAAAATAAACAAATTCGTTGTGCTTCAATATTTTATCCACCGCTTTGCCATAAAGCGAAGTGGACAATTTATATTTCCAACTCCACCATAACTTTCTATTTAATCAATTTCGATGCGGGACAAAGACCGTTTAGCATCCCAAGAGACTCGCCGAGTTTTCCTGCTCGGTGTCGACAAAATGCGTGCCATTATTGATCCTGGTTCACAGGAGTTACAGTGGTGGGTGTATGTAGTGTTAGTTTTTGAAAAGGTAAATCACTTCTAACCCCAATAGCTTACTCGACTAGATAGCACCATGGTGAAAAACCCGCCATAGTGGCTCGTTCAGGCGAGTCGCATTCCGGAATCAGCCGGAGCATATCCAGTTACTTCAGGCCGGCATAATTCTGCCGACCGTTGTGAGACTCGATGTCTTTTGACGCTCAATATTATATTTGAACTGTACTGTACTTAACATCAGATAAAGTATAGTCGCTTTACATACATCTCATCAGAGCAATTGGGTCACCTAATGGTAAGTGATCATCAAGAATCATGGGCGGCGTTGCCGACTTTAAGGAAAGGAATAATTAGAGATTGGTAAGAGGATTTGGGCTTCAGATATCTCACTCACCGTACGAAACGCAGCAGCAAGCCGCTACTTTACGTCGGTTTTCTGTGAGACAGTGGTAACGACCCGGTCGAGCCGGTCCATTGACGCTGTAGACAAAACTGTCTACACCATGACTTTACCACTCAAGTAAAATAGAACCGTATAAACCCACTATAACCTTCTGCTATAAAATACATTGTCTGTACAGTTTTATTGCATTAATCAATTATTAACAGTATCGCCGACCAGTAACTACCAATCCGGGATATGGGTACACGAGAGGGGTGGGTACAACCGGCACATAGGGGACATGTACCCGTTCCATTTGACAGATTACGTTCGTGACCGGACGCAATATGTGCATTGTGTATTGAGTACACGTATTATATTGATCGGTCTATAAGGCCCTTTTAGTGTTGTTTCTATTGTGGGAGGGTTAGATGTTCGTTGTCATACTGCCGTACAAGAATCTTGACTACACCAGCATGATTAGTTTAGCCACGAGGAATAGATCCTGTGCATTACAAGGTACTCGCCTGATGGTGAGCGCCACGCCTGCCCATAAACAGAAGCGACACCACACGAAACGTTGAATTACAAAGCACTGCATGGCACTGAACTGCGCTCGTCACCCCGAGACATAAGATGTTAAGTCTCATAATGCTCAGTAATTCAGACGAGACAATGTGTTCTACTAGAGGAAAATCTAAAAGCCATAAATTCTACACCAATCAGACCCTTTCGAGCATTAGTGACCAATGGACCGCTTCTAAAGCGAATGCCACCAATACATCACGCAGCTGACTGGCGTCGCTCGTGTGACCTAGTTCCAAGAGTTTGATTGTGAAGCGCTTTTCATGTAAATCAAACTGCGCTTTTTCCGCTTAAACCAGACGAGGATCCGCTTTGTTATGCACAGCGCCAACGGCTTTTGTTGTTGGCAATGTGTGGGAATGGGGTTTTTAGAAATTGTCTGATTTTTTAAATAGGTTTTGATTTACTTTTAAAGCAGACATGTTCTGTTTTGAATAATTTGATTTTCGCGTTGGTTATTTTAGTTAAGGCGGTTTACTTGAATGATTAAAAAGTGGCATAGAAATTATAACTAATTGGTGGTATTTAAAATATAATTTTAGTCTGAGATCATACAAACCTGAAACAAATAAATACATGGTCAAATGGTCTGTCAGCCCATCATATCTTGACAGTAATCATGGCTTTGCCATTATAAAAAAAACCACTCAAAAGCAGATACAATTTCATTGTCTCGCAAAAAATACGCACAACTCAATTTATCCAACAGTCGTAAAAAATCCAACGCAATTATAATAATGGGCACTTGAGAAACTCGCCATTTAATTACCCAAGTTAAACAAATTCTGAAAAAAGAAGTTTGAATTAATGCCCTGGGGTCGGGGCACGTGTTTGCTCACCCTCAATATGCTGGATACTTATAATTATAAAAATGTAAGAATATATCTTGCTGAGTTTATAACAAAAGCTATTTTTAAAATGTTACGCCAATTTCATCATTGTAGTTTTTTTTTAATCCTTTAGAATGAATTACATGGGTCCCTGCTAATCCCTCTGCAGTATCTCATCCCAGGGTTTAGGGATTTGAGAATGGAGGGATTCAGGGAAGGGAAAGGTATAGGAAAAGGGTTCTGGGGGTAGAATTCTGGAACGCGATCCACACAAGATGTGTGGGTCACTATGGTAGGTTTTAACACCATGTGTAGTAAGACAAATGTTTTTGACTGACAAATATTTGTTTCGGGACTGGGTATATTGGGACCGTAAGTCCCTCGTAGTTTCTGACACCCACGATACAAGCTAACCTAGTGTGGTCTCAGGACTACGTGTGTGACTGTTGGGTGTATTTATTATTAGTTATTTATACACAAGCTCACGCCTATGGAAGCAGCAGGCAGAGATGTAACTAGTGATGCACGCATTCTCTGAAGATATTCCTGTGCTATGATGTGATAGGGGGCAAACCTGGGCCCAAACAACAACCCCGGGCAAATCAAATGTGTCGGAAACTAAGACAAATTGTGATTGCGCGACCTGGAATTTGGTCCCGCGACCTCACGGTATCCCAGTCTCAGCAGGCTACCACTATACCATTAAAGCGAAAAATATTGTTAAATAGACATATTGCGTAAGTCCATATCTTAAAAATTGTCCGCTACATGTTCATATTTATGAAAACACTTAGATCGATATTAAACGATTTACATTAATGACCTCATCAAATATTCGGTTAATAGCTTTATTCATTCAATTTAATGATTTGGAAATCATTATGTTAAATCATTTCTCGATGAAAGCTTTCAGTTTTTTTTCACCCTCCGTTTTTTCTGAGTAGTCGTCGGGTAGAAATAGAAATACAGAAAAAAATAAAAAAACAGCGTTAATTACAAACTCTTTGACAGCATTATAATTACAATCTTATCTCAGTCATAGCAAGAAGAACTTAGTTCGAATTCCAGGGTCTATTACAACTTTTAATACTAGCCCTGTAATATACATGTAACTTAGAAAAGTCAGAGGTGTACCCTCTTGAGGCTGGCTTCGAACCTACGACTATCGTCTCGACAGTCCGTACTACTCCCCGCCGAGCTATCGCTGCTTAATTTTTTTCTGCTTTATTACAACTTATGATTGATTTTCGATAAAAAAAATTACATGTCGGCTGCCCGTAAATGGAATAAGTGACCGTCATGGCGATAGGCTCAAATAATCTTAGCGGATCGTAGTTCTAGTTGCAGATTAGCTTACCCCTTTCCGGACACAGCCGCGTGCTTACATACAATGTAACTATCTTATAATATTTATTATATAGTACAATATCAAGTCGCTTCCGCTGTCTGTTCGCTTAGATCTTTTAAACTATTCAACGGATTTTAATATAGTTTGCAGCAATAGATAGAGCGATTCACGAGCAAGGTTTATATGTACAATACATACATATTATACTACAGAAAAGTCGAAAAATTCTAAGATTTGTAACATGATGTCGTAACTAACCATATATTTACATGTGAAGCCGGCGCGGGTCGCTAGTACACCTGAAAATAAAAATAAAAAACGTCGTGTGTGTCCTCCGATCGACCACCGTCCACATTTAATCAACAAATTGAGTCGGACAAGGGACTTTTGTCCCGTTACGAACGTATTTATTGGCTATAAAATTAATTGAGGACACAGTAAAACCATCCACATAAACACACCACCCCTGTCGATAGTAAAGTTATTAAGTTAAAATGATGGGTAAATATAGTATATCGGATATGCAGTAACAGATCGCGTGACCATGCTTGGTAGGTTAGAATTTGGTGAAAGTACGCCAAGAATTAGGTTCCGGATCCAAAAGGAGCCAAAAACCCCTATATTACTAAGCATACCTCTTCTGTCAGTTTGTCTGTAATCCTAACTAATATAAATGCGTACGTGAGTTTGTTACGCATTCACGTCTAAATAGCTGAACAAATTTTGATGAATTTTGGGACTCGAGAGACGGTTATAGCCTAAATAAAGTAATAAAAATATATCGGAAAAGGCTGTTCACGCGGGCTTCTGATATAAAAAACTCTCTAAATTTTCCCAAGTAAGGAAAAGAAATGAGCCTTGTACATTAAATTATACGCCAATTAAAACATCCAACAAAATAATCTCTTCAAATATAACAAATTGGTAGTCAATTTACTTCTCAAATCGTCTCGCCATTCAAAAGTTGCCAACTCTTTAAATATTCAAGAACACTCGCGAGGAATAAAATAAAATTGAAATTCACAGAGCCCTTTGAAGTTCGATGTCTAAATATAAAAATCCCTTTAAAAACTCCGAGGCAACTTTATCAAGTCGTTAAATGTAGATGGTGGACGATCAAAAGGCTTGTGCGAATTTTATTTCTGAAAATGTACACAGACCTTTATGAGGGTAATGAAAACTTTACCTTTTTAAGTTTCATAATGATCTAGTGAATGGAATGTTTGTGACTATTGAGGTGGGGTGATATGAATGTACAATGGAAGGTGGGTGTGATGTTTAGTTGTAAAGTTGTTTTTTGTTGAGATAGCTGCCTCGGTTGCGCCCACAACATATAATTAAAGATTCAAACGAATGCAGCGCCACCTACCGGGTCGAATTGTGAATCTAAACCATCCAGGGACCCACAGAAAAAAATTCATCGAAATTTGAGTTTTTACGAGACTAACAAATGGCAATTGTTTTTTATTTATTTATTTATAACTTTATTGTACATCACAACAAAAAGTATTAATAATACACAAAAGACATCTAAAAATAATAAAAAAAAATACGGTTTGCACTCCGGGAGTGCCGACAGAAGTGAAAACTTACCAAACAACATGCGAGAATACAAAATTACGGCAACATGTCCACTCGACATGATAAAAGTACATTCTACTCTCTTCGCGTTTATGCGAGCCTGGTACTTTTTACGGCATCATGTTCCAAATAAGAAAAAACCTAAAAAGTTTTTCTTTGTCCAAATCGTCATTTGTTTATTAATTACGGCTACTCGCCATGCAAAATGGACATTCTACTCTCTTCGCGTTTATGCGAACCTGGTACTTTTTTCCAAATTATAAAATAAGTAAAATATCGGCATTTTATTATCAATATCAAAAACAAAATTACGGTAACATGTCTATTCGCCATAAAAAAAACGAACACAGTCCGGTCTAAGTCCTGTGAAAGTCCGGTCCCATCCGACTGGTCACTGTGTGACGCCACCTGGGACTTCGAAATTATCAAAGTTCGAGGGAAGTCGGCTAGGGCTGGCTGGTCAACTGGCCCGCGTGACGTCTCACGGAAGGTTCTCGAATATTCTGGAACCTTCCGCTCGCCGCCGCTCGCGTTACGGAACGTTTCGGTTCACCCTCCCATAAGAAGTTATCACTTCAAAAAAGAAGTACAATTGGCGGCCTTATTGCTAACGGCAATTTCTTCCAGGCAACCTTTGGATGGACTGGATTGATAGGTAAATGAGCGGGCGGTCAACATATAAACGGAACTTACAAAGAATAGACGTACATATTTTACTATTTACCAATATAATAATACTATATACGTATATACATAATATATATAAATAAATACAATATCTACATAAACTACAAACATACATATACAAATCATATTAATATATATCCATTATATAAACTCCTTTGCAAAAAAAACGGGCACCTTACACACACACTTTACCTTAGCTTTTCTATGGGTAAATATTATTATATTTTTAGTATGTCATTAGCTTGGATGACTAGAAATTTCTTATTATCAATGAGAATCTAGTTTTTTAACACTTTTATCCTGGTATCGGTGTTTTAGTCAATGTAAACAGAGAGCCGTGTTAAAATGGACATTTTTATGGGTATAATGAAATTAAGACTACGAGTATTTTTATGGTATTTTAATAAAAGAGACATTAAAAAATAAAAATTAATAACGAGTATGACCTCCTCTTGCAGCGATTACGGCATGTAATCGTCTTGGCATGCTTCCCACCAGGCTTTTGATGGTGTCCTGTGGAATGTGTTCCCACTCAGTCGAGATTACACGTTTAAGCTCTCTGATGTTTTGTGGAGGTGGTTGGACAGATCGTACTCGCCTTTTTAGGAGGTCCCAAACGTGCTCAATGGGGTTAAGGTCGGGGCTCCGCGCTGGCCAATCCAAACGACGAATACCGACCTCTTGCATATAAGCATCTACGTCGCCAGAACGGTGGGCCCGAGCATTATCGTCCATGTAAATGGCATCTTCACCAATTACAGTCAGTGCGGGTTGTGCATTTTGAGAAAGGATTTCTGTTATGTACCTATGCGCATTTAGTGAGCCATTTTCTATGAATACTATCTCGGTACGATAGTTGGAAGTTACGCCCGCCCAAAACATAACGGACCCTCCACCATAAGGGGTGATTTCTTCAAAACACACATCGGCATAGCGTTCCCCTGGTCTTCGTAACACTCGCCGACGTCGGTCCTCACCATGCAGACAAATTCGAGCCTCATCGGAGAAGAGTACGCTACTCCAGTTACCTGGTGTCCAAGATAGGCAATTTCTAGCGAACCTCAACCGCGCAATCCGGTGCTCACGGAGTAACTTGGGGGCCCGCGCTGGTCGTCGACTACGTATATCAGCAGCTAAAAGTCTTCTCCTCACAGTCCATAGGCTAACTTGTGCTCCTCGTACCTCTTCAAGGTTTCTTTTGAGGTCTATGTAACTGCATTTGCGGTTCCTCAGCGCCTGAGTCACTAAAAAGCGATCGTCTCGCGGCCGTGTGCAACGTTTTCTCCCAGAACCTTGCCTTCTCTGAACGGAACCTGTCTCTTGGTATCGAGTCCAGGTTCTTTGTACGGTTGAACGACTCACGTTTAACCGCTGTGAGACGTAACATTGGCTACACCCCTCTTCCAGCAGCGCTATAATTTTACTAGCTCTCATTGCTTTTTCTGCCATTACGATAGACACAAAGATATCTGTTTTAAGTCACAATAAGGCAGAATTATGCGATAAACATAAATTGTTGTACTAAAAATAACGAAAAGTTACTTTTAGTTGCTTGATAACCTTTTAACCGCAAACCCGCGAAAAGTGTCACAAAATGAAAAAGGGATTAATAATTTAAAAAACAAAAGTTTTGAATTTGGAATGAACTTTTTTTCATACCCAGACTCTTTATTAAGTGCCAGTAACATAGTTTGGCTATTAAAACCTCTGAAGAACTAAATTATTACCAATAATGTTAAAAAATCAAACCCGCCCGTTTTTTTTGCAAAGGAGTGTATATATTTAAAAAATATATATATAAAAATAAAAGAAAACCAAGGAAAGAAAGAGAAAAGAGAATAATAGACAATCAGATTAAAGAGACAAGTAGTGCTGCTTAACGAGTCTTTTAAAAATGGGCAGTGACTTAGCACTTCTTACTGACACAGGTAAATCATTCCACAAGCGGGCAGCATGGACTGTATAAGACTTATCGAGGAATTTGGAGGTATGCTTGGGAATTTCGAGTTCTAAATTCTCAGATGATCGTAAAGTCCGTACATGTGTGCTGCTCAAAAAGTGGAAACGGTGTTTAAGATAGAAGGGGGAAGTAGGAAGGAACAAAACACAGTACAACAAAGATAAAATTCGAGTATTTCGGCGAAGGCGTATAGGTAGCCACTTGAGTTTAGTCCGAAATTCAGAGATGTGGTCATACTTGCGTAGTCCAAATATGAACCGGATGCAGAAATTCTGAAGCCTCTCAAGTTTTTCAAATTGGGCTTCTGTAAGATCGAGATAGCTGGCATCAGCATAGTCAAGGAGAGGAAATAGAAGCGACTGCACAAGTGCAATCTTCGTAGGAATAGGCAGAAAATTACGTAAACGTCGCAAAGACCCCACAGCTGCAAACATTTTGCGACTCAATTCTTGCAGTTGGGGACCCCAAGATAAATTTTTATCAATCAGTATCCCCAAGTTTTTAACCTTATCACTGAAAGGTATAATAGAACCATCGGATAAAACATGGGGAAGTCTACCAAAATCTAGTTTAGAAACCATCCTGGAGCTGCCAACAACGATGACCTGGGTCTTCGTAGGATTTACTTTGAGACCATAAGCCTTACTCCATTCATTAATCTTGGTAAGGTCTTTATTAATTGCACCAATGGCTTCCGTGATGCGATCGACTGGCGCCGAGTAATAAATTTGTAAATCATCTGCATAAAGATGGTAGGAAGAAATAAGTTGATCAGAAATAGAGTTAATGAATAACGCGAAAAGTAAAGGAGATAAAACGCCGCCCTGGGGGACGCCAGCAGATATATCACACCAAGAAGAATGTGCATCTTCCAAGCGAATACGCTGCCGACGGCCCTTTAGGTAACTACGAAAGCAGTCAATTACTGTTGGAGATATGTTAATAGAGCATAATATTTCAATCAGAACATCGTAATCCACAGTATTAAAGGCATTACTAAAGTCTAGCAAGACTAGAACAGTTAGCTTACCACTTTCCATTGCCGCCCTGATGTCGTCAGTGATATGCACTAGCGCAGTAGTAGTACTGTGACCAGGTCGAAAACCAGATTGGAAAGGATTAAGCAAATTGTTAATAGACAGGAAAAGACTCAATTGGTGATGTATTAAACTTTCAATTACTTTAGAGAGGAAGGGAAGTATAGATATAGGACGATAGTCGGAAAAAGTTGTAGGATTACGTCGTTTAGGCAAAGGAATAACTTCAGCGTTTTTCCATGTCGAAGGAAAGACACCAAAGGAAATTGAAGAGTTAAGGATATAAGTGAGGATAGGAAGAATTTGGTCGAGGATAGGTATGATCATCTTGCGGCTAATACAGTCACTTCCGACAGCATCGGAGGCAATTTTTTTATATATAAGAAGAAGATATAGAATGTATATATATAGAAAGAAGATAGATGAGCGAGTATGTCACGCGATGGTATGTGATCTTTACGGCTCATTCTTCAAAACCAGAATTCATAATACTTTGCCTTAACATAGAGGAATGGGGTCGGTGGCTTATGTTCTTTGTGCCTCCGGAAATGTTTCTCTTCGTAACAGCAATCTGCTGTTTTCTGATCTTCTGTGAGACAATGGTGCTACCCTGGTGTATTCAGCTCATTCATGCTGCATATGAAGCTTTATAGCGTAGCTCTACAACATGCAAAACTATGACGATTAACTAAAAGGTAACTCTCACTGAATTGTCGCTGGTAGGTCCGAAAAATTCCAAGAAAAGTTACATCCCCAAATAGTTGCGTACATTTGACGGCCTCCGTGACGCAGTGGGCGAGCAGCTGGTTGCGAAGCGAGAGACCGTGGGTTAGATTCACGCACTGAGACAAATGTTTGTGTGATCCACAAATATTAATTTCGGGTCCGGGTGTTGTGGGACCGCGGGTCCCTCATAGTTCCTGATACCCACGATACAGGTAAAACCTAGTGTGAGGTCAGGACTATGTGTGTGACTGTTGGGTGTATTTATTTTAGTCATACCATTAAACAGTTACATAGACTTGTCAGTGACATAAGGTCGCGTTCACACCGCGATCTGTGCCTCGCGGCGCGGCCGCGGCGGTAGGTAATTTCATTATTAAAGCCCGGTACACTGTACACACGCGTGCCCGCAACAATTCCTCATGGATTAAAACCACAACGCTCCTGAGGCAAAGGAAATAGCGGCACCGCTAATTTCTTATAAAAAAGTTTCAGGACCCTGTAAAGTAAATGTTTCATTACATTTTGGTCGCTGCTCTTTCGCTTTTAACGAATTAGAAAAATATGCTCTCAAACTCTGACCCACTATGACTGATTAATGATTCAAGAGAAATATAAGTATATTACGTTGTAACACAAGTCCGTATTAGTTATTAGTTCATTTTTTTTTATCGCAGCACGGCAAACTGACTTCACTACACGTGATGGTAAGCGTAGTGCGGTCCAAAAACTAGCGACCATCAACAAATAATGAGTTAATCGGTGGTCGCCAGAATCATAGCCCATTCATGCTGTAGATAAAACTGTCTACACTCTACAGCGTGGCTCTACCACTCTTAAAATGTCTCTGAGAAATAATCGAGTTCTAAGAAATAACGCAATGACAAAGTGACTATGTGTGGCATTAGGGCTCTTTAACAAATAAGGCTTCGGTATTATTCGTACGCTATTTTATATTGGTTTACCGTAAATCGCTTATTTTTTTTAACTTGCGTCACAAAACGTTCTCGTGGCCCGAGGCTACACGCTTTAACAGAACAAACATAGTTCTAATTAGCTCGCCAATAGGAAATAATAAAAGTTACAACAGTTCCGCGAAATGTTTCGATTGTTGCCCTTTGATGTGAAACACAAATGTGCCTTTATGGTGCTAATATTGAAATTAATTATTATCCGAAGTACAAATGTATAAATAGGTTAAGAAGGCGTTCCCCGAATTGAATATGATGGAAAAAATAATAAATAAATGGGCAGGCCACATAGCTCGCAGAACCGATAACCGATGGGACAGAAAGGTTCTGGAATGGAGGCCAATGGCAATGCCAATGGCAAGCGCAGCGTTGGACGTCCACCTACAAGGTGGACAGACGACCTGATAAAGGTCGCAGGATGTCGCTGGATGCAGGCCGCTTCCAACAGGTCGGTCTGGAAATCTTTGGGGGAGGCCTATGTTCAGCAGTGGACGTCTTGTGGCTGATGATGATGATGATGATGAAAAAATAATATTAAATTTGAAGGACACTTTACCAACTAACACTATAGATTACAAAACAATTGCCAGTTTAAAAAACCACCGGTCGCAAAAATTCAAAACAAATCTTACTGTATGCTTGGCCGATCCCACTACGAGTGGGACAAGGGCAGGTGGAAGAAAAGGTATGTACTAAGAAAATAGTACGCTTGATATGTTCATAATGTTACAAGGTGGTAGGTCCCTCGTATGTAAGGTCTGGGTTGGTGCCACTGCTTTGTTTATTTCTGCCGCTAAGCAATAGTGTTCAAGCACTGTTGTGTTTCGGTTTGAAGGACGTTGAAGACGAGGAGGTGTTTTTTTTATACACTTTGACAGCCTCCGTGGGTCAGTGGGCGAGTTGCCGACTATCAAACGTGAGGCCGCGAGTTCGATCCCCGCACCGAGGCAAATATTTGTCTGATCCACAAATATTTGTTTCGGGTCTGGGTGTTGTGAGACCGAAAGTCTCTCATAGTTCCTGATACCCACGGCACAAGACTCGTATCTTAGTGTGGAGTCAGGGTTATGTATGTAACTGTTATTTATTTATTAATTATTATTTATTTATAACTATTTAAGATTAACAATTAACATTAATCAAATGTCTGCAATTACGTTTATTAATGCGCTGCCACTGAACCAATAGGGCGGGTAAAAAATACACTCCATTACACGCAGTATCGACATCAAATGATGTGCATCGGGGATTATTGTAACGCTCTAACCGACCGTTTTCAATTTCCATCGCGCGAATTATTGATGTACGCCAGTTCGGACGCGCTTTGGCAGTAGCGGTTCATTAATATGCTGTGTCCGAAATACTGTTTGATATCGTCGGATATATTACAGCTTAAAGTAAGACTGAACGTGGTGATCAGAATACTAAGATACATTTACTCATATTTACTCAAATTCTACACATACTTGTATTTTTTTTATATTTCATTGAATGAAGAGACAAGCAAGATGCTCGCGTGATGTATGCGCCACGCCTGCCCATAAACAGAAGCAATACCACACAGAACGTTAAATTCCAAAGCACTGCATGGCGTTGAACTCCGCTCGTCACCCAGAGATATAAGATGTTAAGTCTCATAATGCCCAGTAATTTCAATACAGTTGGACCGATTTCGACGATTTTTTGTGTGTATTTGAGTGTATTATATGTTGCGGGTGAAACCGCGCGGGACAGCTAGTAATGTATAAAATTAGATATTGTCAAATACTCTCATAAGGTATTATATGATACGATATTAACCCTATAATCCAACTTTAAAGCCAGTGTTTACTGAAATTAATAACCGACTTAAGACACAACTTAAGTAAGATATCTTATGCGCAACAACTCCTCAGTTAAGCTAACTTACTTAGCTTATTGCTGGGGTAGCTTAGCACCCTACCAAGACCACCCTTTAAAAACGTATGTTTATCATCCCTTAGTCTCAAGGGATGCAAGGATTCCAAGCGTTTAATAGAGGTAATTTATAAGAGGGGTAATGTATTTTCGGAACAACGAATAATTGCGTTCATGGTATATTTAGATAAGCAATAAAATTAAACAGGGATTATTCGGCTTTTTGGGCCCTTTTGCCTTTGTTAATAGCTGACACTAAGAGCACACACACACGCATGCACGCAAGCAACATACATGAAATGGTCACCTGATGGTAAGTGATCTCCACCGCCTATGTACACCCACCACCAGAAGAATCATGGGCGCGTTTCCGACCTTAAATGAAAGGGATAATTAGGGATTGGGAAAGGGAGGAGGGATTTGGGCTTCCGGATATCTTACATACCGTACGAAACGCAGCAGCAAACGGCTAATTTATGTCAGTTTTCTTTGAGACAGTGGTAACGACCCGGTCGAGCCAGCCCATTCATGCTGTAGACAAAACTGTCTACAGCGTGGCTCTACCACTCAAACTAAGCGGCAAGCCGCTACTTGACGTCGGTTTTCGGTGAAACAATAGAAACCTGAACGAGCCGGCCCACTCGTGCTATGGACAAAACTGTCTACAGCATGGTTGTACCGCTTACAAAATCCACAGTCTATCGGTTATTAGTCAAAACTTGCATTGTTTTGCTGTTTTTTTATCTCCTCAGCTCAGTTCCTCATTCTCTTCAGATAATTCACAAAGGATCTAATCCATCACACACACACACACACATATTATAGCTGCCCAGAAACTATAGGTACGTTCAGATAATACATTTCGCGCTCAATCTCGGAGAAGCCATAAATAAAATGAGGTTCCATTCAGGTAGCCATCGACGAAAGGCAAATTTAATGCCGGCCCATCTTTCTAATGGAATACGGCAGCCATAGATTATCTACCCCTGATTTGTAGGTCACTCTCTCAAGACGTCCACTTTTAACTATATTGGCTTCTGTATTGTTGGTATAAAAATGGCGACGGATTTCCGGTAAAAGAATGTGAGATTAATTTAATGTAGGTTACATAGTTTTAGTTTCAATATAGCAATGTTTTTAGAAGCCGAACTGTTAAATTACACATACACGAAATTTCACATAATGTATAGGTTTTTTGATATTCATCTAACAAATATTGAAGGCATATACATATTTTATTTATAATAACAATTTAACTACACCAGTTCTAGTGCCAACAGTAAAAAAAATATGACATCATCTTACATTCACCTCTGGCCCTAAAGGACGGGAAGTTACAAGTCGCATCAGAGCGCTATAAAACAAGAAAAATCTTTAACCAGAAAGCGTTTTATAGTCGCAAATAAAATCCTAAATCAGAACAAACATCCCTTCCGAGCGCAGTCGTAAAACGTAACCGCACAAAAGAGTTCCCTTGTTTTTAAAACCTTTTTATAAAAAATAAAACGCACGACATCCTGGCACAAAACATGCCACGTGTCGCACTCATTAAAAATAAAAAATAAAAAACTGTCAAAATCGGACCGCGCCAAAGCATTTTGATTTCAGAACGTTTGAATTTTAAAATGTTATGCGACTAAATTCGATAGACGTGAATTTCACGAACACAAGTAAGAAAGTCAGCGTACACTCTATTTGGGCGTTGAGTAATCATCACGCAGGTCACGTAGGTCTTTACTATGGGGGCAGTGCATGAATAAAAATGCAGTGGAATGTGTTTTTAAACAAGCTTTACCAGTTAATATGAGTATTAATGTAAAACTGCTTGAAATTATGAGTTGGGATTGGAATAGTAATAAATCACTACGAACACATAAAAGAATGGCTACTGGAATATTCAGAAACGAATAAAAACAAACATCTTTTTATGAATAATAAAAGAAATGTTCTCTGAATTCGTTTTATATTGCCTTCTAGTTTACGAGAATGTTGAGTGTCCAATAAAGAACTACAGTAACGAAGTTTTTTAATAAATAATCAAGCAACAGTGTAAGCATTATTACGTTCCCGTCTGAAGGACATTGAAGGCAATGAAAACACTGGGCATATTTTACCGACTTCAAAAATGAAGGAGGTTCTTATTTCGGCGAGTTTTTTTTTCTTATGTATGTACATTGATTTCTCCGCCATTTATGGAGCAATTTTGTCTAAAAAAAAAAACATTCGATAAAGTTTATCTGCCATGTGGTCCCATATAAATTTGGTTAAGATCTAATGATGGAGTATGAAGTAAAAAAATGAAACTCCTCAACGGACAACAGCTCAGTCATCGTGATATTGAGTTGGAATTTACATAGCATACTGTAGTACAGTGACATAATGATAATTTTCCTTTATACGCTAGCATAGCTCTTTCTATTTATGAATTTGGATTTACCGACTTAAAAATCTCTAGTATTTATAAGCATAGTTTTCTTTACAACCATTTTCATTAAAGATAAAATGCCGAGCGGTTCCTTTTAAACAAATCCGGCGTCCAATTTGCATTGAGCGTGAAAACGAATCAAAATAACGCAAAGAGCCTTGTCTGGTGCAGTTTGTGTCATCTACTTTGCGGTCTGCAGCGGACTCTGCCGTCGAATTATATGTAATGGATAAGCGTAGCATTATGTATGAGCGTACTATATACCTCTTCTTCCACCTGCCTTTATCCCACACGCAGTGGGGTCGGCGAAACATGCTATAATGCAACATGCCAACTATTATAATATGGTGTCCTTTAAACGGAGTGTGAAGAAGCAATTAGGCAAGCCGGCATGATCTTGCCGACCAACGATAGACACACTGTTTGTCGTTGGTCGACACTATTCCTGGATTGCGCTACACTTGCCATCAGGTGTGGCGTAGTCGCTTTGCCGAGCCAGGATAAAAAAATGCTTTTTAACACATGTTACAAAGATTTGGCTTCTAGTTTTTGCAAACGACCGCCTGCCTGACGTCAATCCTTACACTTTACAAATATATGTGGATCACACAAACATTTTTTCTGGGTGCGGGAATCAAACCCACGACCACTCGCCCTCTGTACCACAGACGCTGTCAACTATATACAATAGGTATATAGTTTAAATAAAATTAGGTCTTGTAATTTATGTGTTGTTTTTTAATAATCGTTGATTTTGGAGTGTACGTCCACCATCAACATGGTAGGCTCAAAGCCAACCTCACCTACACATGGTACACTGCTGATTAACGGACGAGGTAATGACGAAACTTGGTTCCCGTTGTGGGTTACGATGGTCAGCGAGGCCGTCCCACATAATACCAAATCAACTATCAAACCATGATAAGAAGGCGGACCTTGGCATTAAGACGATATAACACAAGGCACAAAGAAAGAAAGTTCGCTTCAACGATGGAGGAAAACACTCTGCAGATCAGCATACCTGAGAACATTTCGAAGGTATGTAAATTCTACCAACCCGTATTAGGCCTGCATTGTGGACTTATTGCCGATTTAGTAAACGAACTAATTTTGATTCTCCGGATTGATCTCAAATATGAACCATTCAAGAAAGGTCACGCGTACACATTACTTAGTTTGATTGGTTGATTTCCGGGATTGAGTGGGAGATTTAAATTAAAATTGTTTATTTAAATCTGTTGTTAGTAAGGCATGACCAGGCCGGGATAACGCCAGAAAGAAATAATTAGTAAGGCATGTGCCCTCTGACATCCAATACTTTCATATATCCAATAAAAGATCTCGAATTCCTCTGTTAATCCAACATGAAGCTCCTGATTCTGACAAAAATAGAGTAAAATTTAAGCTAAGTAGTATATTGATATTAAGGCTTAAAAATCTCATACCAGGCTATACACTGATCACTAGTCCCACGAAATGAATCAATGGAAATAATAAAAACGTAGTTGCATTTCCAGTATCGCTACGTCTCTGTTCCGTTCCTAAGACGCCAGCGAGGTGGTCTGAATGTAATCGCGTCTGCGTCGGTGGCATCCCGGATATTCCGGGATATTCCCGAGCACCACATCCCGTGGCACGCGGCCACCACTCAAAATGAAATTCCGCGCCGGTCAAATAATTTTCAATTTGACCGACAAACTTTGCGATTATAGGAATAGCTTCTTTTGTG
Organism: Amorpha juglandis; assembly: GCA_949126905.1. Lineage (NCBI taxonomy): Eukaryota > Metazoa > Arthropoda > Insecta > Lepidoptera > Sphingidae > Amorpha > Amorpha juglandis. Next base: position 14,122,378 of record OX421381.1, on the reverse strand, counting down.
TTCTGGGGTTTTATAGTTTATTGAAGTCATGAGTTTGTTTAGTTTGGAGCTTAGTGTTTTTTTTAAATGTAGCATACCATAGGACATAGTCATAGGGATGTATTGAGATAATAATGAAGATACCTCTGAATATATGCTACATTTTCAAATTATTTTATCAGTTCAATAATAAGTAACTTTGGTATTGTCTAATGTTAGTCTAATTTTTGTAATAAGACCGAGGCATTTTATAAAATTTGTATTAAAACAAATTCCAATATTAGTATTAGTTACAGAGGTTTGTAGCTCAAAGAACATAAGAGAAAACGTCCTAGCATGAGAAAAGGATTTCAATGTCTTAACCCAGAATACTGTCGCAAACCCTGAGTTTACAGCAACATCTGATGAAATGCTAAATTTGTATTAAAACAAATTCCAATATTAGTATTAGTTACAGAGGTTTGTAGCTCAAAGAACATAAGAGAAAACGTCCTAGCATGAGAAAAGGATTTCAATGTCTTAACCCATAATACTGTCGCAAATCCTGAGTTTATAGCAACATCTGATGAAATGCTACTTAATGCCTCAAACAATAATTCGTAATCAATCATCGACATCATCAATTAATTACGCCAATGAAGTTCATAAAACAATTGTGAGAGCAAATTGTCGACGTCAGCCCCTACACTCTACAGAACACACATCAATCAACACCCCACTCATTAACTTAATTACACTTTATTAATAATGCGGGTAATGGAAAAGTTATGTGTGACGATTCATTAATTTTCTTTATCTAGATAGATGTAGTAAGTCAACCGATTCAAAATTTCGTAGAAAGAGTTGTGTTCCTGTTTGAAGGACATTAATTCCACAGAAATGACTGGGCAAGAAGAAAAGAAAAAGAAATTTAACATCGAATGTCGTAACGAACGTGTCACAGTATTATGTAGTCATTTATTACTGAAATTATTGTTATTGAAAGTTCAGGATGGTGTTGCTGCTGTTTATGGGCAGGTGGGTGGTACCAAACGACCTGCCCGTCTCATTCAAACGTAAAAATATATATAATCAAGAACCAAACTCAAATGTCATCTTACAGCCCAATGCTCTTACTATAATCATCTTCATTGGTATCGAACCATAGAACACTGTCAGCAAATTTCAATTAATTTTAACCCAACTTTGCATTTACATTACTTATTATTATTAATTTTATTGGTGTGTTATTGTTACAGACGATACGGCGTGGTAGACAAACGTTTCTGTGTGGAAGGCGGGTCTCGTTGTGGCAAGGGTGAGGGGCTGTTTGTCTTCGCGGCTGAAGCAGGCAGAGAGCTAACCGAACTGCTCAATGTGTATAGCCATGAGGCGCAGTCCAGGCTCAGCATTGCGTCCAGAAGTGGGTCAGGTGAGATCATCTTTAGAAATATTACTAAAAATCAATAGACTTGCTCGCCAGTTACTTTAGGACGAAGATTGTCATTTGCAATTTTTTTAATATTATTTATAGGAGAAGGACGCGAGAGATGTTTTTGAGAATAATAACTGGATTAAAGTTTCATCAGATAATATTTATATGAGTCGCGTAAAAATCTTGACCCTTTTATGAAGACTGCTATCGATAAAACAAAAGATTAAATTCTTTCAAATGTAATGTTTTATGGATGTCGATAAAACATTAAGCAAAAGTGTTGAAACTTCAACAAAATACACCAAATTGAATTAACAATTCCCAAAAGCTGCAACTATATAAACAATTTATTTACATCGCTTTCGAAAATTAAACCATCATAACTATTAGATTATTCGTTCGTTTCAGTAATGGATAAGCGTTTCTCGGACACGAGCTCGTGCTTGGACGATTGTTTCCACCCATCCATGCGCTCGGTCTCTCCCTCGTGGGCTGGACCCTCGAGCCACACCATGCACTGCCTCTCTGACCTGGACAGCAGCGTGGACGGCGACGACAAGTTCAGAAGACCCATCTCTCTGCCCAGGTGTTCAAGCTGCGTTGGCAAGATCAGTAATTTGACTAGGTAAGAGTTTACTTCTATGTGATTTCTTTCTTCTTTGTTTCTTTTCTGAAGGAAAGTTTACTTATCGCAGAACGCCTGGCTCGGTTTCTTTGAAAACGCTTAACGTTGTAGTATCGTAGCAAAGAGTGTCAATCAAGACGTTATTTCATTAAAATTAATTTACATTCATTCATTAAAAAGTCATATTTATCTATGAATACACATTTGATTGCAATGTAATTCTTATTCAAGCTTCTAAAACATGTGCATCGATTAAAAAGGGTAAGATTATTGTTTGTTATAAATGCAATTGTTTCCAATTCCAGATCGTCAACAATGGCAACACCGGGCTCAATGATGTCCCCAGTCTGGACGATGGACAACATAATGGAAAAACGGTCCGATTCTGACCGAGCGTCGATCTATTCACGGTCTAGCGGCAGTGCTTCTGAGTACAGTGTACCACGCAGTACTTGCCTTATGGACAAGAGTTTCGACTCCAAACGCGCGAGTCCTGTTGGGTGCTGTACACCCACCGTGCCAGTGAAAACTGGCAACAGCTGCCAGTGCTGGCAGCAGAAGCCGTGCTGCTGCAGGAAGAAACCCTTCAGTGGACCTTATGAGAATTATGACGTGCCAAAGACGCCTATGCCTTTGATACAGGTAAATATTTAATAGCAAGCAATCATTTCTAGGATTATTATCGATCACTTTTTAACTTATCAGTCAGTTCATCGTTCATAGTTATTAAATAAAATTACTTGAATAAACTTAGACATGATTTCTTGAATGCTGTATTATCTTTTAATGACGCTTCATATCTTTTTATTTGATTTCCAGGAGCACCCAGTGGACGGCCACACTGACCCATCAAGCCTATACGACACACCAAAGAAACTGAAATGTGTGATCAGCGACCAACCGTGCGGCTGTGAACACGAAAAGCAAAACACAGAGACCAAATGTGATATTAGCATTAGCGAAGAGTCAGAAGAAATACAGGTCAATTACGTCAACGTCACACCACTACCTAAGAAACCGAAGGAAGATTACGGCAATTACGCGAACATAGACCTTAATGCAACGCTAGAGAAGTTTCAAAATTCCTTGCATATTTTAAGAAGTGCAGGATTCAGCCAAGAAGAGTTGGACGCGTTAGAGGACATCCCCGAACATGATGACGATATTTCTACAGCTACTACAAACACTGTCCACCCTTCTACTGAATGTTTTATGCATACAGAGAATGCGGAAAGTAGTTCAAGCAATAGCAACAAGAACTACTCAGACAACATAAGTAGAATCAGTCATATCTCAGATCCGACTCATTCTGACGCAGACCTTACTATCAGCACTAGGAGATCTAGCTCAGCTGATTTTACTAAACGTTATGACGACGATTATAGTAATGTACAGATATGTTTCACACCAACGGTATTGCGAAAAGCTACCAAGAGTGACAGAATCAATGAGGGTTCACTACAACTTACTAGTTTGGAAATTGTGGAATCCAAAGACAAACTGTTTAAGCCCGAGTCCAAAAACGAAAGCACATTCGTTGCTAAATTTCGAGATGCCGTGAAAATCCGAAGATCCTCAAGCGTTCCGAGCAAATCAGACAAGAACAGAGATTCGTCAAGTTCAAACGATTCAGGAGTTTCCACTGGTTCTCTGAAACATCATAAAATGGACTTTGATTTTGAAGTACCTGGGTCTAAATGTATTAAAAAGAGATTAAGTACTAAGCAAGTGAGGAAATCGTTGATGCAGCCGCAGGCTTTCGTGAAGTCCAATTCGTCAGAGCCGTTGAAGAACCTGACATTTCAGTTCGAAGAGGTGGCAACACTCACTAAGTCTAGTTCATGTGATGTCGACACTTTGACGAGGAGAAAGAAGACTAATGGTGAGTAGAATATTTTAATAATATCCATTACTGAATTAACAGAGTACACACAAAATGATACGTCTTGAGTTATTTATAGTTAAGTGTTAATCAATTTAATGTTACATATATGTATAACAGTTAATTATCCAAAGTATTTTTATGTGCATATTGTAAAGAAAAATCTTTAATCCTCTAATTCTTTGACCAGTCCCATATTTATTTTTTCTTTCATTTTTACTAGGAGCACTTCTATTTCTTATTCTTAAAAAGATGAATCAGTCCCGAACATTATATTGATTTCATAGTATATATTTTAGTTAATTTCTTCTACCTAAGTTGAAGATGTTATCAAAAAAATTCGCGCCACAACCTTTTCTTCTATTTATCTAATCTAAAATCTTCTCTTCTACAGTAGAAACCGAAGCATCAGCGCGTCACAGCCAAGCAACATCTAAAAGTACATGGAGCGGTGCGTCAGATACGTCAGACTACATGGAATCCTTGTCAGTATCGTCGGGAGGGTCGGCAGGACCTCCAGAGAGACACGCGGCGAGACCCCGGTCGGGCAGAGAATACGCCAGTCTAGACAGAGCTGCACTGGCTGCTATGGCCTCCGATGTCTAACCACCTATGTGTACCTTTTAATAGGTGTCAAACAAATTAGTGTTTTGTTTCTTTAACTCTTAAGTCATTTAAAATGTAATAAAGAAAGGGACAAACAGTGATCAGTTATACACAACATTTTAAAATATTTGCAAGTATGGGGTTAAATCAGAGAAAATTGTCTTGCCGATGGCTGGCTCAACAATTGTATGTGAAAATAAAATTAAGTTATATTATTGTACTTTAATTAGTAATTCCCCATTTATTAGAGAAATATGATTTTTAAGCAACACCATTATAATCATAAAATGGTAGAATTTTTATCGTGTAGCTGGCTACACTAGATATTTTAAGAAGCTATGTTCATTGCCACCACAAACTCTAAGTTGTGGACAGCGCATTTAAGAGTAACAAAATATACAATGATTCTGACAGAATTGATTGAATGTGTAAGTTTTTTTTTTCAGTAAAATAATGAAATATGTTGGTAAATATATTCACGAGATGAGAAACTTAAATTAAGACTAAGTTATAGAATAAACTGGATTTGCTGTTAAAATAAAATTTAAAAATCCATGGTAAAATAAAATACAAGATACCTGTCACATTGTTTATCAATATTTTTATAAAAGACAATATCTTTTAATAAACTTGCCAAGGCTTGCAACACCGAGTATATTTTTTAAACCAGTCAACATTGATGTACAGTTAATTGTAAATATACTGTATATATTTAAGTACATAAAGTACACTGTTCCTATGTACATTTTTACTGTAGGAGTGGATTCATTACGAATTTAGTTGTTTAGTAGCGTGCCAAAAATGTTGCCAGGTATAACGGTTTTTGGGTGATGGCAATTTATGAGTAAAGCGTAACAATTAAATATTAATTAAACTTAAGCGAAAGCGGTACATATATTTTCATTTATTTGTTTTAATGTTAGCATGTATAAATGTTAGATCGTGTGTAGGATTAGTCGATTATACTGTAGGTACTTAAATTATTTGTGCCTTTGAGTATAAATAACGTCTTTCATTTATTTTTGTTACCTTTAAATATGTACAATTTTACTTTTTGAATAAATGAAAGAAAAATGTGTAAGCAAATGTTTTCTTTTATTTCATATGTATTAGTGTTTATACATGTTATATTATATTAATATAATTATATAAATGCGTAGTTGCCTGTTCGAAATATATAAGCAATAGTCTCGTAACAGTACATTTAAGAAAAGTAGCGATTTTTTATAACGTAAAATATATCTTGTATCCTGCCAAATACAGTAATGTAAGAGATTATATTATATTTTCATCACCCCCACCATCTATACCCCAAATAATCAATTTAACAAATTCAGAAATAATCTACATATTGCACCTAATTATTTAAAATTATATACATTATTAAAAGTTCACTCTAAAATTTCGGTTTTGTTAATTTTTAGAGCGTTTGGCATAATGTTCACAACACAATGTTTCAAAACAAACAAAATTACCAATTTATGTAATTAAATGCGAAGTCATATTCAGTTATTCATTCGAAGTAATCGGCTTAATTGTGCTCTGGCATTGCTGAAGTCCATGGGCGGCGGTAACCACTTACCATCAGGTGGGCCGCCTGCTCGACTGTCCATATCTATATATATAAAAATGAATCGCTGTGCGTGTGTCTCGCCAAAACTCGAGACTGGCTGTACCGATTTGGCTAATTCTGATCTTGAAATATTTGTGGAAGTTCAGGGAAGGTTTACCCGGTGAGAAAAAATTAGTAACATAAATAATAAGTAAAGGAAAACACTGAAAACGACAACTTAATTTTCCAGTACAAACTGTTCCTGGGTATGAAACACTTGATGTCTTTTAGATGTGAAACATCTATAAGCGCAGGTATAAACCGGATGGTTGTCGTTGCGAACCTTGCCGTGATGACGGGTCGTATAGCGTCTAGACTGGACAGGGACAGGACAGGGACAGGACAGTGAGACAGGACAGTGAGACAGGACAGTGAGACAGGACAGTGAGACAGGACAGTGAGACAGGACAGTGAGACAGGACAGTGAGACTGGACTGTGAGACTGGACAGTGAGACAGGACAGTGAGACAGGACAGTGAGACAGGACAGTGAGACAGGACAGTGAGACAGGACAATGAGACAGGACAGTGAGACAGGACAGAGAGACAGGACAGTGAGACAGGACAGTGAGACAGGACAGGACAGGACAGGGACATGACGGGAATGGGACGGGAATGGGACGGGGACGGGACGGGGCGGGACGGGACGGGACGGGACGGGACGGGACGGGACGGGACGGGACGGGACGGGACGGGACGGGACGGGACGGGACGGGACGGGACGGGACGGGACGGGACGGGTCGGGACGGGACGGGACGGGACGGGACGGGACGGGACGGGGACAGGACGGGGACGGGACGCGGACAGGACGGGGACAGAACGAGGACGGGACGGGGACAGGACTGTCCAACCGGAGGGAGGTGGGAGACGACCTGACTTAGGTCGTCGAAGTCAATTAAATGTGCGACGGGCTACCTCAAGTGCAATGGCGCAGTACCTCACTTAATTGCATTTAATGTAAATAAAACATTTGTATTAAGTTTTGACCACATTTTACACAAATATATTATGTAGGTGATACGAAGTTCACCGGGTCATCTAGTGTGCAATAAAAAAGTATCAAGATCCATTAGCCTAGCTTTGAAGAATTAAAAATACAGTTTTTAATGTTCCACCAATGTATACAGTTGTAGTATACATAAAGTGTAAATTATTGCCAATTTTTTACCAGGCGTTCCGTGCAAATAAAAATAAACGCCCATCTACACAAGCGTTCCTTCTTCCAAGATTCTTATCCACTAATGCGTGTCAAGGTAATACTATCGCTTGAAATAAAGCTGCAATGCTTATTCTTCTCCGTGAAAATTACAATGGCATTTGACAGGATTGCTTTGTGGTTAAAAAAGGCAATGTACTTACACGATGGGAGGGCAATGGAATTAAAGATTAAAAATTTAGATTTCTTAGCCTCTGGGTATGGTCGCAGACGCATGGGCGCCGGCAGGATTATTTTCAAGGAGGTGCATCTGCAACTATATAATATAATTAAACTATTATTTATAATAGCGCATCCCTATGCCGCTTGGGCAATAACCAATATAAAAGCCTTAAGTCTTTAACAGTGGCTTAATAATAAAGAAAGTATTTCTTAATTTTTTTTGTGTATGTTCTTATATGTCAAATTGCACAGCCTTGCACCCACATTCCGGCGCCCATGGGCAAATGGTCACCAATTCCGATTTATCGTGTCTGTTGAGATTTTTAATAGAGTTGTGTGATAGGAATCATGTGTCTGCACCTTTATGTTGTAACCTAATGGGGATAATATTTCGACTAACAATAAAGTATTAAAGATATTTGGTATTACAATAGGCGCTAAATAACTTGGCCAACCTGAAGTTAGCCACGTACGGCGTCGCGAGTATCGTTTTCCGAGAATATAAGGCTATAGGAGACGTAAAGGGCGGGTGAAGTTATTACCTTTCAGCCCGGACAAGTCATTTTACGCATATTGTATCTACTAATATAATCGAACATATAATAATATGATCAGAGAAAAAACATATGATGCTACAATATTGAGCAATATGATTATACCTTTATGTTTTTCATGTTTGTACAATATTTTGAACTTTACGTTTGACCACAAAATAAATTTACCCAATTTACGACCACAAAAAGAACGATATTTTCTTATGACAGTAAGATTGCGAGTTCTACCAAACTGTAGTTTGTATTAAAAAATTATCAAATATAGATATTTAATATAATAATTGTTTCATTTTTGTACAAATACCCTTAGAAAAGCAACGTATATTATACGTTATATACAACGTGTATACAGCTTATTTTATACGTTTCTTTCTCTCTTCGGAGAGGGAAGAAGCAAATCGAGGGACCTGCGACAGGACAGGCGAATGACTGATGCAGGCACAGTGGTACAAGGATGTACCCCTATACCCGCCCCAATCAACCTCTAGTCACGTCGCAAGCCCCTCGGTAGAACCGGATATACACTGACTGATCCTGGAACGCGATCCACACAAGGCGTGTAGATCGCTATCCGGGCGGATATGAATATCCTACCACCAGCATATACCCGCCACTTACATACCTTCCAAAGAAGAGAAATAAATCATATTCCGATTCCATTTTAGATACTAAAATAGTTATGTATAAACTTTCACCACCTACACATTCGCTAAATTGATATTTATTATTGAAATAAGTTATATCTGATAGTACAAATCGCGTTTCCATTACGAATTTATTTAAACTGGTGTATCTTTTACGGTGACTGACTTTTAAGCTTTTTTATATCCTGGCACGGTATAAAGATTATACTGCACTGGTGACAAGTACATTAGAGCCAACTCTAGCCGGCTGTGAAGCGTGAGAACGCAGGTTCGATTCCCGCACCGCGACAAATGTTTGATCTGCAAATATTTGTTTCGTGTCTGGGTATTTTCCCCACAGAGGAGTTGACGTCAGACAGGCGGCCGGTCGTAAAAACTACAAGCCAAATCTTTCTGTGTGTGTTAATAATCATGTTGCGTCGACCCCACTGCGAGTGAGATAAGGGCAGGTGGAGGAAGAAAGTGACAAGTATAAATAATTAATATAAATAACACCCAACAGGGGCCGTTCAATTATTACGTAAGCACTATGGAGGGGCGGGGGGGTCTTTGCTTTGCTTATTTTGGATGACATGGGGGGTAGGGGAGTCTAGATGATGATTACGTCATCGGTAGTTATTTTCTTTTTTACACGAATGGCAACCCACACATTGTCTTTGCTTGAAAACGAAAAGCATTTTCGGGGATTCCCGCAAGTAATACATACATTTAGTGAACAGTGCGCGGTAATTCCCCTACTCGCTTTAGAACCGAGTAAGGGAATTACCGCGCGCTGTTCACTTGTCTAAATTTCCTCTATCAGTGTATTGTTTCGTTTGGCTGCTATAGCGAGTAGACGTATTGTAAGCATAGTAAAGCAAGTTAACATTTGTGTTACCATTCATTCCATTATCCAAAGTTTAATGTTTAAATAAGATGTCATTTCAAATAGACAAATCCAAGTTATACCAAAAATTGTTTGAAAGTTTTAAAAAATCTCATACAAGTACGAAAGTACAAAATGTACAAAAGTTAGTTAACGAAGTGTGGCGAAATTATAAATTACAAGCAAAATCCGACAAGGAACTAGATATTATTGTATCTAAGAGAATCGAAGAAGAATTGCAAGCAGCGACTAAGAATAAATCCAATTTACTACATTTTTTTTCTAAGGTGAGTGACGAAATCATTTTAGGTACCTATGAGTACCTACTAGAAATATTAGAAATCGCCAAAAAGTTTCTCTTTGCTAATTAGAAAATATTATGGCCTATCTTAAAGTATAGAGGTAATATTCATTAGATTTATTTCTTATAATTGATTCCGTCAATTGGTCACAAAATACAGGATGTCAGTTTTATACATATATATATATATATATATATACCTACAGAAAACTATACTCTATTCAAATAGGTATTTAACAGAATGTAAACAATCTTTATATGTCTTTTTATTGAAATATGTGGTTTAAAATTGTAAACTGTGTAAAATCTGTTGTGATTCATTTAAAAACTCAACCAATATTAAAAAATTGCTTTTCTGTAAGTACATAAAGGTGCGTACAAACATCGTGAGGCGTGCGCCGCGAATGGTTCGCACGTATACATGTGCCGTAGCATGCCTCAGGTTGATGTATGCGAGACGAACCATTCGCGGCGCAAGCCTCGCGATGTCTGTACGCACCTTTACAGATATCTGATTTTATAATTGCATATTTCAATAAAAAGACATATCAAGATTGTTTATATTCTTTTAAATACCTACTTGAATAGACTATAACACCCTGTATTTTGTGACCGGAACGATTTGCTCGTTTAAAGATATTAGATTTAAAGCCATAGGGTTTTGTATTTACCATATTTATTGCCATACTTTGTATTTATGTAGCTTAATAAGAGAATCTTTAGCAGAACCCATAGAAAGTTTTTATTTTTAGGCAACCTGTAAACCTGCAGAAAAAACACAAATTACACAGCCAGCTTCAAATATTAAAAACCAGGAAGAAGATAAAATAAAAACCGGTAATGAATCACAACAGCAATGCGAAATTAATAAAAATACAGATAAACAAAGACCAAAACCTTCTCAGGAAGCTATGAAAAATAAGATTGCTCTACTCGAAAAAAAATTGAATGCTTTGTATTCTGCCAGAGATACTATGTCAATCCGTGCTGAAGTTGATAAACAGATCATTAAGTTGCGCGAGGAAATAAAAACAGCAAAACAGTCTTTAAACAGGAAGGTTCAAAACGCAGTTGCCCAGAAGAAACACAGGGATGGTATGAAAAGAAAGTTAGAAGATATTTGTCATGAAAATCCAGAAATGAAAAAAAGACTATCTCTGAGGGATTCAGTGGGACGTCCTAATCTTGAAAGCAATCAACCTTTACTATTGAAAACAATCGCGGATATAGCTTTATTTGGGAGTGCAGCAGATGATAGAAGACGAACGGAATCAATTCGCAGCGTAAAAACTCTTGATGAACTCACACAAGAATTACGTAAAATGGGATTTGACATTAGTCGCAGTGGGACATATCTTCGTTTGATTCCCAGAAAATCTAATTCTGCAGAGGGACGAAGACATGTATCGACAGTCCCTGTTCAGCTCATTCGGGCTCAAACTGATCACCACAAGAGCCACATAGATAGCAAGTTCGCTGAAACATCAATCCATTATTTAGAGAACATAGCATCCATACTAGGACCAGATCAAGTATTTTTCATATCTCAAGATGATAAAGCTCGAGTCCCTATTGGCGTAACTGCGGCAAATAAGCAAGCACCTCTTCTAATGCACATGGAATATAGAATCAAATTGCCTGATCACGATTGGATAATCGCTGAGCGACATAAATTAATACCATCTGTTTATGCTGGTATCAAAATCACTTCCAATATGCTAGGACAACCGCAAGCCGTTGGATATTCTGGACCAACATACATCGCTATTCGAAGTGGAAAGCATAGTTCATCTACTGCTAATACTCATGCTCAGGATTTCGAGACGCTTCTCGAACTTGAAGAGTTTCGACCATTAGCTAAAACTGACCATGGACTAGTAAAACCAGTGGTAATCATGACGGTTGATGGAGGGCCAGATGAAAATCCGCGTTATCAAAAAGTCATAGGGTTTGCTATACAACACTTTAAGCGACATGATCTCGATGCATTGTTTTTAGCTACCAATGCTCCCGGAAGAAGTGCGTATAACAGAGTAGAGCGCAGAATGGCTCCTCTTAGTCGGGAACTGGCTGGTTTAATATTGCCTCATGACCATTTTGGGTCTCATTTGGATGAACGTGGCGTTACAATTGATGAACATTTAGAAAGATCTAATTTCGAATTTGCAGGAAAAGTATTAGCTGAAGTATGGAGTTCAATGGAAATTGATGGCTATAATGTTAATGCAAAATATGTTGGGGCAGGTGAACAAGATCTTCCTGATTTTCCAGACATTAAATGGTATTCAGAACATGTGCGTGAAAGCCAATACTTGCTCCAAATTGTAAAATGTAGAAATACAGAATGCTGTCGTCCAAGAAGTGGACTATTTAGATTACTAGACAATAGGTTTCTTCCACCACCTGTAAAAGTAAAACAAACAGTTGATGACTTGGTTTTAGATGAAGGAGGGCAATTTCTTAATCTTCCAGTCAATTTAGCTCTACGCTTAAGTGCTTCACTCAAAGATTTCCTGCAAATGCCATACGATTATTTTTGTCCGACGGTACAATTGAGGCTATCAAGTCGAACATGCAAAACGTGTGGTCTTTATCATGCTTCCGTCAAGTCACTAAATCGTCACATCGAAAAGATCCATAAGAAAGTAAACACGCACACTGATAGGAAAGTTAGACCTGTAAGAGTCGCTGCTCGTCGTGCTAATGAACTGATGTGCATTATTCAAAATTTAGAGCACCATGATGTTGAATGGCTCGATGAGAATGACGTAGACATTCCAAAATCGGATGAAAGCGAGCAGACTCACAACACTGAGCAGCAATCGAAGCAATCCAATGTCATCGAAAACTTAGAATCATGGATTCGGGTTTCATGGACTGAAGACTGTTAATTTGAATTTAATATATGTACCAAAAATTTAAAATAAGTTTGTTATGTTAGTAAGATATAATATTTTTGTCCTTTACTCTATGTTGAATACCGTTTCAGTAAAATATAATCTCTATCCTAAATCTATTTTCTTATTTTTCAAATTATAATTATAACATTATAAAATTAAAAAAACAATACATTAATTGACAAATGTTTACGTAAGCATGGGGGGAGGGGGTAAGAGCTTTGCTTACTTTTGCTGACAAGGGGGATGGGGGGGTAAATAATTGCAATAAATCTGCTTACGTAATACTTGAACGGCCCCACAGTCACATACATAGTCCTGACCCCATAGTAAGATACAAGTCTTGTGTCGTGAGTATCAGGAACTACGTGAGACTTTCGGTCTCACAACACCCAGACCCCGAAACAAATATTTGTGGATCACACAAACATTTATCTCGGTGCGGGGATCGAACCCGCGGCCTCTCGCTTCACAGCCGCCTACTCGCCCGCTGCGCCACGGAGGCTGTCGTCAAGTAAATTGTATAGAAACGGTCGCGCGCCACGATCTCCAGTCTCGATCGTATATTTATCTCATAATCTTAAGTTAGTCTCATTAATGACAAATGTTCTGTACTTGACCTGTCATAAGCGCTTTCTTAGCCTACATGATGAATAAAGATTTTGTTTTTTTAAATCTCAAAACGTACAAAGCGGACTTGACACTATCGCCTGACTCACGTCACACGTCGTCGCCTTCTCGATGTCTTAATCGTTTACCTCAAAACATGCCTTAAGTGTTTTATGACAGGGACGAAAATAATACACTGACCTCCTACGATTGTGCTTCCCGGCGACGCAATAATCTAACAATCCGAAGAATGGAGGAAGCGAATTGTTTTTATTATGATGTCATAGAGTACGTAATGGATGAGTTATTGTGATTCCTTGTCTGTTCATTTGTATGCAGGTAACGCTCCGCTAAACGAATTTCGAGTGGATTTTGAATATCGTATGGCTCACGAGACGAATTGCCTTAATTTATTTTAACTTTAATATAATTTCAAGGTTCTAAAATGCTAAGAGCGATTAACAATCCCAATAATAGTAATGCATATTATTAAGTTCAGAGATATCCTAGTGTATATATAACTATTGTGTTCTCTAGTCGCATATTTTTTGGAATCTGTATACAAAATACTAGACAAACTATGAAATATTTTTATGGAATTTAACCAACCTTTCACAGTTCGATTTAACACTCCATTTCCTCCGTGGCGCAGCGGGCGAGTAGCCGGCTGTGAAGCTAGAGGCCGCAGGTTCGATCCCCAAATCGATACAAATATATATAATATGTAATCCGCAAATATTTGTTCGGGCTCTATGTGTTGTGCGGCTGACAGTTTCTCGTAGTTCCTGATACCCACGAGACAAGACTCGTATCTTACTGTGGGGTCAGGACTATGTGTGACTGAGGTGTATTTATTTATTTATATTTATTATTTCATTGACAATTAATTCCTTGGCATTAAAAATACTCGTGAACTGAACAATTAAAAACAGATTTAAACATGTTATTAGGTCCCGGCAATACACTGACTGCTTGATGCGCAACAAAAAATATGTCTTTTACTTTCATTTTTATCTAATGGGCTTCACATCGGCTGATTAGACATTGGTTTAGTTTCATATACTGTCCTAGTTTAAAATACATTACTCAAATATTATGAGGAAAACATGGACGGGCAGATATTCTCAGCCACGTTATCACATAGCAAATCAAGATCACGTCTGTATCCTACATATTAGGTACAACTAAACGCGCCTCCGGTTCATCAAGCATATTTCAATTATATGATATAACGAACCTATGGCCATGTCGAGCACAAATCTCGAGCAATCAAGTGTGATTTTTTTCTAATCAAAAATCTCGAGACAGGAATCTGAAGTTTGAAGTTTGTCGAGTTGTGTGACTTTGAAGAACATTGAAGCCAGTGAAATTACTGGGCATTATGAGACATAACATTTTATGTCTCGGAGTGACGTGAGCAGTTCAGTGCCATACAGTGCTTTGTAATTCAAAGTTCTGTGTGGTTTTGCTTCTGTTTATAGGCAGGCGTGGCGCTTACCATCAGGCGAGCGCCTTGCTCGCCTCGTCATTCAATTAAAATAGAAAAAGATCCCTTGAAAGCCCTCACGTAATATTTAACGCTACTTCGCAGACCCGCACATCATAATGCATTTTGCGTCATAACAAGGAGGTTTCAAATTACGTCACCCCGGGCCTTCCCAGCATCCTCATCTCGTGTGTTTCGACATATAAAGAACCTCGACACTTGCGATTGACCATCTTGGGAAGCCCTAAAGGTCAACCAATTTAACCCATGAATACCTTTAGGTACCTACATACATAGAGTTGGGACTTTAACTATTTTGCTCAGACCGATAATATTTTTAACCGTGTTCTGTCAAATTATACTATAATAAATAATAAATACACCTAACAGTCACACACATAGTCCTGACCCACCGTAAGATACGAGTCTTGTGTCGTGGGTATCAGGAACTACGAGAGGCTTTCGGTCTCACAACACTTAAACCCCGAAACAAATATTTGTGGATCACACAAACATTTGTCTCGGTGCGGGGATCGAACCCGCGGCCTCACGCTTCACAGCTAGCTACTCGCAATATATTCGCACATTTATTTTTGACTACCTCGGTGGCGCAGTCGTATTATGTATGCGGTACGATTGCTGTGCTGAGGTCTCGGGTTCGATCCCGGGTCGGTTAAAAGTGATATTGGGTTTTTCTATCACGAAATGCTCAGTATCAGCCCGGAGGCTGGAATTGTGCCCGGTATAGCCTGGCCATAGCCTCACCTCCTATCACATCATGGTACGGAAACAAGCTACCCGAAATGTGGGTGTACGGGTTACACCTCTGCCTACCCTTTCGGGATTATAGGCATGAGTGTATATGCTTGTAATTTTGCACATAGTTATTTCATCACATCCTATGTATAATTTAATTTTGACCTATAACTACTATCAACGCATTTAGTAGTGGCAATAAATTTTTTATTGTCGCAGCAATTTTAACAATAGCAATTAAACATATGTATCGTAATATTATGAGGTAGATAGGCATTGGCCTAATTAGGACACCATTAAATTAATTATAATGGTTCTGTAAACTCTATATAAGTATTATTGGGCATTTTTTTTATGCGCAACCTAATTTCAATTTAATATTTTGTAAATCTTACATTATGATTTAACGATAATCATGATATGGCTTTAAGTTCGCCTATCACATCATGGAACGTTACCTACACCTCGTAGGATACAAACGTATTTATGTTTTATCAATGATTAATGAAGAATTCTAGAAACATTTCGACCCCGACCTTGACAGCGGAGGTCACTTCACCGATGATAGATAAGAAGTGAGCTCAAAACGAAGCCTTCGGTCTGTCGATTGCAATTTTCGTCCCCATTCTACGCAGTCACTATTATGTTGCCGGAATGCACAAAAACGGTCATTTTTTCTAATGTCTCACATGTTTTAAAATGACAATAAACAAAAACACAAAAATATGTAATAAAGTTAAAAAAACAATAATCAACACCAAAAGTAATAGGTCTAATGTAATGATTCACAAAAGAATTTAGATATCTTCAAACCAAAACTATTTTCCTTACCGCCGCAAAGACGTCAATTATTTACCATCGTGACTAAAACTATCACTCGGTTTTCCTTATAATTTGTATTTTTATTATTCCAAAATGAATTTATTGTCAGATTGGCATAAAATACACTATGAATGTGCAAGGTGTCTGCATTGAAGAATTTATAGACCGTAATTTCCTTATTTCGATTAATATTCGATATTAGAGGTCATCAATATTAGAAAATGTTTTCTGAAGAATCGTGAGTCAATTTTTATATCAATATGAATAGGCAACACTGTTTTCAACATTACCCTTTTAATTTTATCGTAATATGCTTTTATTTGTCGCAATATGCTTTTTAACACATTTTACAGAAAGATCTTGTAGCTTTTGCTACCGGCCGCGTACCTGAAGTCAACTTCTCTAGGGAGAAAATACACCTAGAACCAAGACAAATATTTGTGAATCACACAAATATTTTTTCTCATTACGTTCACTCTCGGTAATCTTCCACTGCGCCATGATGACTGTCGTAAACTGAACGTGACGAACCATGGGTGCCCTTTTTGCGCTTTTGCCTACCCACATCAAGTTAAAATTGAGACATTGATTTTATTTTGCTTCATTCATTAGATGCAAGTAGATTAAATATCGTAATGTCTTTAAAAATCATAAATGAAACATTCCTTATGTAATATTATGCAAAATATTATAGAATTTTAAATTATTAATTTAAGTTAATGAATTCAACAAAATAAAATGGATATCTTAATTTATACATGATTTATTGAAGTGATAACTTCTTATGGGAGGGTGAACCGAAACGTTCCGTAACGCGAGCGGTCCATCGACCAGCCAGCGTTAGCCGACCTCCCTGGATCATCGATAATTTCGAAGTCCCAGGTGGCATCACACAGTGACCAGTCAGCTTGGACCGGACTTTGATCGGACGTTCACCGGACTTTAACCGGACTTTGACCGGACTTCGACCGGACTTTGAACGGACTTTGACCGGACTTTGACCGGACTTTGACTGGACTTTGACCGGACTTTGACAGGACTTCTACAGGACTTTGAGCGGTATTTGACCGGACTTCGACCGGACTTTGACCGGACTTTGACAGGACTTTGACAGAACTTTGACATGACTTTGACAGGACTTTGAGATAATTTTGGCCGGACTTCGTAACGAGTGGCGCCGTAACGCGTAACGTTACGCGCCACTCTGTCTGGCTTTCCTTTCTCTCACGCATACGGTAGCAGTAGGCTCCTCCACTCTCACTTTAACCCACATTAGTTTAAGTTATCACTTCTGTCGAGCGTCCCGAGACGCACATTTTTTTTTTTTACAAGAACCTTTATTTTTAATTTACAGAATTCCACCGAGATTTTAAAAGTGGTAATTAGCAAAACAATAATAAATTTCTAGTTAGAACCAGCGAAGTGAAACTAAAACGATATGATCTATGCATTCAACATACCCATTTCAAAGCTAATTGCATTTATTAAATTTATCTAAGACAAAAATCATAAATTATTTAGTAAATAGAATCTTGTGAACAATTGTATTCATATTGGTGTTAATACTTCATGTAAATGCACACGGATTATTTGACAAAAACGCCACAAAACAATAAAAGGAGATTTCTTATTCTCATGACTCTACATTCAATTTGTTCCCTTACATACAATGAAGAGTCTCTGAGAAAGAAATCCGTTATAATATTTAAAATTTTTAGAAAACATAATATAAAACTCATGTTCATAACATGCACAATATTTAAATAGTCTTATTTCGCAAAGTATCAGCAACACGCATGATAATGTTACAGATATAAAGATGCATGTTGCTGGACCGAACTATAGTATTCGCTCACTGCTCACCGGTTCAGTTCAATTGCAACATTCAGTCGACATGGAGGCTAGGACTTTGTTTTTGTGTTTACTATCCACCGTTTTCGTCGGCGCTGTGTTCGGTAAGCATTATTTTAAATTAAGAATATGGCTAAGGAGCCTTATATTATACAGCCTGTTGTGGTAAATTAAATAGTGTCTGTTTATATGGACTAAGTTTTCAAACTTGCCAATCAACAGTTTATTTATATATTTTTGTTCTGTAATGGTACTTATGCAAAGGAAACATTGTGCACTGTGTTTCTAGTGCATTATTTAATTATGTAAATAATGATGCCGGAATATCCATTATAATATTTTATTTCTAAACTGTACGTTTACTTATTAATATTTCCTATAAAAATATATTATTTGCATTGTATATTAAGAATGTAGACTTTACTGAATGCCGATAACCCCAATACGTTACGTATTCCTGCAATTCTTAGGTACTATGTATTGATGCTCAGTATAGCGTAACCATATTCAAGCCAAATTTAATGATTGATGATTGCAGTAATTATCGATTTGTGTATAGACAATCATGTTAGTAATTAAATACAGATTACCACCCATGTACTATTGACTAACACCTACCAGATATATAAATAATGACCACCAAAAAATGAAGATGAAGATGTGAATGAGATGAAGAACATCTCTTTTCCAACTTGAAAATATGTTGACACTACAAGTGCTGTGCAGTTCGATATAGACGACAATCAACGAAAGGATGATTTCTCGTTTATACGAGATGTTGAGAGAGAGAGAGTTGTTTTATAACCTATATATAATAGAGTATTTGACAACGTTTAATTTTCTACACTATTTAATATAGTGCAAGGTCGTCCCTAATATGAGAGAGGCTGTCTGGGTTGGTACCACCGCTTTGTCTATTTCTACCGCCAAGCAACAGTGTATAGGCAATTTTGTGTTTCGGTTTGAATGACATTGAAGCCCGTGAAATTACTGGGCATTATGAGACTTAAGATCTTAAGCCTTGGGGTGACGACCACAGTTCAGTGCCATGCAATGCTTTGTAATTCAAAGTTCTGTGTGGTGTTGCTTCTGATTGAATAACGAGACGAGCAAGGCGCTCGCCTGATGGTGAGCACCACGCTTGCCCATAAACTAAAGCAAAAACCTCTTAGAAATTTAAACCACAAAACACTGCATGCACACTGCGTTCGTCACCCTGAGACTGAAGTTGTTAAATCTCTTATGAGCTAGTAATAAATTGACTTGTATCGGGAAGGACGGGCAAAAAGGATATGTTAATTTAAAAATGAAATAACAAATATATATTATAATTATATCTATTCTTAACTTTGGCTAATAATTTTTTGGTAATTGAAGTTTATATTTAAAGTAAAATTTAAATTAAAATTTAAGAAATTCTTCTTCAAATGGGGAAAAAATAAAAAAGTTAACACTATCCGTTTTGCCCTACCAGGGCGGGCAAAACGAATACTCAGGTCGGGAAAAACGAATACCGATTGGAAAACGGATTTTAATCAAAACAATCGTCGCAAAAATATGAACCGCGTCCCGAATACGAAGAACAGGCTTCATGTGTCCACTCTTGACAGATCCCACATTGTATCCAATATTCATTCGGCGGGTCAAAATATTTTTCTTTGCATACGGTACACAGGTAAGATGTCATAGATTTTTTCAAGATATGTTTTGTTCGTCGTTGTCTTTTGATACCGGACGGACCTGGAACATCGATTGGAGCTTTTTTTTGCAGCTGCAGCATCTTTTTTTGTTGTTGAGATTATAGGAGACCTAGTTAAAAAGTCTGATTTTTGAGATTTTCGTCCTCGTGTACCCCTTCGAATCGTTCCAATAGGTATGGGCCGGATGTTTTGTAATAAATCCATGTCGGAATCATTCGCTGGTTGTGCTATCGTCTTATTATTTGGCTCACTCTGATCTTCAGAAGTACTTTGATGACTTTCATCGTTTTCGTTTTCAATCCTTTGCTCTATTTCATTTACATTTAAACAAACAAACCATCATACAACCCATACAAACCATCTGCATCAAGTACACTACCTATACTAAATACAATATAGAAGACAATTAATTAAAAAACAGAAAGTATCCGTTTTGCCCGTCTGGTAGTTTTATAACATAACCTTAAATTATTACAAGCTACAGCGATAAAAAAAATAAAAACAACTCAATTTTTTTATGTTCATTAATTATATATTACATTACAAAAATTTGAATATGCATCATCCTTAACAACATTAAAATAATAACTGTATACTTACGGTTTAAAATTTTAATATTTTTCCTAAATTTCAATATTTATAAAACAAAAACCCCACAAGTACACAAGATCGACGCCTTATCGATGACGGTAGGTAAGTGTAGGTATGTAATAGATTGATACATGGTAGTCTAAAATCTATCGACTGACCAGCGATTTAAAACGATTATTCATTTTGCCCGCCCTCTCCGTCTTGCCCGCCCGTCCCCTAATAAATGTCCTTCAAATTGAACCACAATAATGCTTACATAATGCTGTTCTGCCGCTAACAAACCTCGTCATTCAACAAATAAAAAAACCCTACACAAATCACATTTTCCATACGCGGAACCAACTATTATTTTAAAGCAGTTGGTGAGGTATGATAACGTTTACCGCAGCTTGATAAAACCGGGAAAATACCACGGGGATAATTAGACATGCAGTTTAGAGAATATTTACCTTTCATCATCATCATCATCAGCCACAAGACGTCCACTGCTGAACATAGGCCTCCCCCAAAGATTTCCAGACCGACCTGTTGGAAGCGGCCTGCATCCAGCGACATCCTGCGACCTTTATCAGGTCGTCTGTCCACCTTGTAGGTGGACGTCCAACGCTGCGCTTGCCAGTACGTGGCCTCCATTCCAGAACCTTTCTGCCCCATCGGTTATCGGTTCTGCGAGCTATGTGGCCTGCCCACTGCCACTTCAGCCTACTAATCCGCTGGGCTATGTCGGTGACTTTCGTTCTTCTACGGATCTCCTCATTTCTGATTTGATCACGTAGAGAAACACCGAGCATAGCTCTCTCCATAGCTCGCTGAGTGACTGTGAGCCGTCTTATACGGCCCATATTCAGAGGCCACGTCTCAGTGCCGTATGTCATCACTGGTAACACACATTGGTCGAAGACTTTGGTCTTCAGGCACTGAGGTATTTTGGACGAGAAGACCTTGCCAAGTTTCCCGAACGCTGCCCAGCCGAGCTGGATTCGACGATTGACCTCTCTCTCGAAGTTGGACCTGCCTAGTTGGACTACTTGTCCTAGATAGACATATTCGTCGACAACTTCGAGAGATGAGCTTCCAACAGTAATCGGGGTGGGCACAACATGGACATTCGACATGACATTTTAAATTATTATTACCTTTACCAAGTCAAAAAACTAGACATTAACTAGACATTCCTTCTCCTCCCCCTTGGCCCTTTGGCAGGTCGGCATGATCTTGCCGACCTACGATGAACACATTGTTTATCGTTGGTCGACACTATTCTTGGATTGCGCTACACTTACCAGCAGGTGTAGCGTAGTCACTTTGCCGAGCGAGGATAAAAAAAACAAATTAAATCCAATAATAAGACAATGGAGATGTAAAGAATATGTGAAGCATTACATATAGAAACTGACTTCAACCTACATTCTTATTATAAATGACATAATAAGGCTTGCTTAAGGTCTTGTAAAAATATACATACAATGCGTTACCTCACACTTCGCAAGATTTCGAAATATGGTTAAATATAGTCGAATTTCTTAGTAAGCTTCAGGCAATCTTGCCCTAGACAGCCTGCACTGGGTTGCATAATCGGAACATTTTTAGATCACAATAATCCAAAATCCACACCCAATTTAATTTAATTTGTACTTGTTCCGTGTCTAAGAATTTGATCTGCGTCAGTGGTTGGAGTGACGTCATTATACATAAATGCTGCATAGTCTGAGATAGTCATTAACATCGCATAGATTCTGCACCATCTCTCGATTTAATCTACAGGAATAACAAGACAATTTATCAATGTAGTACCGGGTCGATTACAACACCTAAATCGTATTTAACGGAGTCGAATATCTGGTTTGATCCAAGTTATCCTTTGGCCAAGTACTGGACCGTATAATATAATTTTTAACACATTAAACAGTTAGGTTTTTTCTGGGGATGCCCTGGTCCCAAAGCCCGAATGACTACTTAGTTATCATTTAATCACTCGCTCGAATAATTGGCGGCACATTCTTCATACAGGTTAATGAACTATTGCTTTGAGATCGTGACAGAAGTAATTTAGAGTGGTGATTATATAAATTGTTTATTTAACTTATCCAAACACGGTTGAGTCAAAACTTTTAAGGCTTTTTTGTCATATAAAATCAAATCATTTATTTTGTAAATAGGATCATAAATATCACTTTTACATGTCAATATTTGTTTATACTAGATTGTATTTTTGTTTTTGTCGGCATTTCGTGGCTAGTCATGAGAAGAAATGCCGAAACAAACTCATGGGCCTCTTTCAATGTCCAGACATCAATCTTCCAGAACCATGCGAATGTAATGTACAGGAATTCCTGGATTCGCCTTTTGCGGTAATAGCCCTGAACCCATAATACGGCATCAGATGAGAGCGACGGTTTAAGCATGACGTTTGTTCATTGATGAAAACAAAAATTATTATGATTTGAAAAGCTCTAAGAGTACAAGGGCAGAGGACTAGAAAACGAATTGCTAACAAATGAAGAAACAAAAGATAGATCAGGGCAAATAATGATAAAAAATGGCTGGTCTGGATATCTGAATTCATGCAATAATTAATAATATAACAATAAATTCACAAACACCCTGGATTGATCACTATCCCGTACAAACAGTGTAAGCCAGGATCAACAGTAGCACGCACAATGTTAACACCAAGTAGTGAAGCTCGGCCAATCTCTGGGAAACCTAAATTGTCTTCCAAGATCAGAATAGAGTAGATTCCTATCATGAATATTATACAATATTTCATATGCAACAGAGAATAATAAGAAAAAGAAACCCATTTGTTAAAACACAATCAAAAGCGATTAAAAATGAGCCTGCAATTATAATTTTAAATATTGGTATGAGTAAAGGTGGGCGCGTAGTGGGGACATTTCACTATCTCGCTCGCACGCGTGCACCGCAATGGCCATTTGCCACAGTGACGTCAAAGTTGGAGCCGTCTGTTATTTGACAAATGCCCCCTCCATCAGAGTTCAATGACTTCAATTTATATTTTATAGACGGCTTAATTAAATTCTTTCTGCAATAGGTTTTGGGTAAGTTACGTTATATTATATTATTGATGAAATAATAAAAAAAAATCAAGTCATCTACCCTATTCTTTCGTGCGATATATTTGCGCCTATTTATTCACATTACTCGTCAACATATGTGTAACATATAATGTGCATTGCAATAAATTATTCTGTATCCATAACCGTATGCAAATCAGTGCGGTGTTTATCAATGAGATGACTTCATGAATATTTTTAAAGGCATTAACTCAGTACGTAATTACCTACAAGCATTATTATTATACAAATAAACAAAACACAATGTCTTTAACTCCCAATTTATTAATACTCAATGTCAGGCTTAGGTAATACGTTATTACATTAAAGACAGTAACCTAATTTAATCAAAAACCCCGCCCATCAAGTCAAAACAGACGTATAACCGGCCCATTATTTTAGGCACTACAAGGTCACAGTCAGCGAACATACATACATACAAAGGGGTCAAATTTATAAACTCCTATCTTTTTAGGGGGCTAAAGTGGGTCGTGTCGTAGGCAATTTATAATCGTCAGACTTTTAAGATCAAACTAAATTTGAATAGAGTTCATGCTGCCATGTGAAGCATCATGTAGTAGAAAGAAATATTACAGTCAGAAAAGGTGGATGAATTTATAAATAATAAATAAATACCTACACCCAACAGTCTCACACATAGTCCTAACCCTACAGTAAGATACGAGTCTTGTGTCGTGTGTATCAAGATCTACGAGAGACTTTTGGCCTCAACACCCAGACCAGAAACAAATATTTGTGCCGGTGCCGGGATCGAACCCGCTGCCTTACTTTTCACAGTCGGCTACTTGCCCACCGCGCTACAGAGACTGTCTGGAATTTATAAAGGCAAACGCTAATATTTTACAATAACCAAGATTAGTTAAACTGTATTTAAATGCTGCATAACACGATGAGACTTGATAAATTCCAATAAACTCAATAAACGTGTTTCCTGACCATAAAATTTTATCGATAACATTGTCGCAGTCCTGCTTGTTGCCAAGTTTGTCTAGAATGAACATAAAATCTATCCTGATAGAAAGTTCAATGTAAGTCCCGCCTTTCCTATGTTATTTCAGGTCATCGAGCATTATAATCCTCTAAATAATTCACTTTCTAATCTGTACTTAGGTGTTTAATGTCTATTAAATTAGTACATATTTATGACAGACTCATGGGTCTAGTGGCAGCGTAGTTAAACAGAAAAAATGTTGAGGTCGTTTCTAGGTTCAAATCTCAGATCGTGCAATCAAAATTCATATGAGTTGTGAGTATGAGTAATTTTGCCACACCAATTAAATAATAATTAAAACTCCACAAGTATTTAATACAATCTTGGATTATTAACATAATTTATAGCGTCAATATGAGCATTATAGATATCATGCCGGATGCGATGAGGTTAACTGTTATACATATATCTAAACTGGTTCGCGTTTATAGGATCCATTTCCTTTGTATTTCTAACAATAACATTCGATTTTATGTTGTGCCTAGCATCATTTTGGATTTACGTTTGTTTTATCACCTGACATGCTTATATTTAAGGTTATTTTACTTTTATTTACTGTTAAGCAATAGTTAGTTTAATCTCTTAAGTTAAATCCTTTTTTATTTTACTTAGTATACATCAATTGAGCAAAGCCATTAATAACGTAGTGTATTTTAGTAACAAAAACTCAAATAAATATCGGGTATCTTTTTTTGTTTATATTTTCTTAATGAATTAGCTGATGGTACGAAGTCGGCAATTCATGTGGTTTTATTTCCCTTTGTCCGGATGAACCGCACAATTATGTTATTTGCCAAAAACTCTACAGTATATTTAAAATATCAGATCATTTTGTTAAATGTACGCAAGTTCCAGTACAAATAATACTCAACTCACGTAACATCATTAGTAGAGGTTTGTTGTCTGTTAAACCACTTCTACCAGTAATTCAAGTCAATAAATAGCATTGTCTGTCTGTCACAAGACACGACCCATTGACTGCACATCACACAATGAAGAATTATTTTTTGTTTGATTTCATAGCTTCCGGCAACAACACGACTGGTGATTTACCACATCGGTTTCACCATAACTTTGATAGAAATGGAATCCTTGTTATGACCTATATTAGGACTTTTAAATAAGTATAGAGTCGCTCTTTACCGTATCAACAACTGAACACAAATATCTACCATTAGCGAAGTGTGATACCACCGACCTCTGTCTGCACTTTCATAATACAATCTAATAATATGATACATATTTTTTTTTACCCTTGGGATGGACTGCAGGTGTCCCTGCAAATGGGATACTGGCGACCCCTGCAGTATCTCATCCCAGGGTTAAAGGATTTGGGATGGGAGGGATTAAGGGAAGGGAAAGGTATAGAAAGAGGGCACAAGACCCTCGGCAGAACCGGATATACACAGGCTGATCCTGGAATGCGATCCACACAAGATGTGTGGGTCACTATAGCAGGTTTCAAAACCATGTGTACAGTGGTCGCTATGCTGGCGGATATGAATATCCTACCACCATTTAAATACATACAATATGGTGATAGGCTCGTCTCCTATCGTAAACGACGAAAGTAAGCTCGGAGAACGGTGAATTCAATAGCTAAACCTCTGCCTATCGCTCAGAGGATGATTACGTGGACTTATGTTGTAAATATTTTAAATGACATAGTAGTTTGAGTGGCGACTTGCGTTATGGGTCACCTAATGTATATCTAGTAACCTACATGCCAGTATGATTCAGCCAGTCGTTGAGGGACGCAATGTCTCTTGACGGTTAACATTATATTTGGAATGCATTGTACTTAAAATGACACCCAATGTAGTCATTATGCTGTGTCAGGATAAAAAAAGAAAGGGGAGACGAGCACGGTGCAGTGTCTGGGAGTAGGTACTTTGCAACTCAAAGTCTATGTTTTTTTTTTATTTGATTCAATTACGAGACGAGCAAGGCGCTCGCCTGATGGTAAATACCTGCCCATAAAAAGAAGCAATACCACACAGAGCTTTGAATTATAAAGCACTGAATGGCACTGAATTGCGCTCGTCACCCTGAGACATAAGATGTTAAGTCTCATAATGCCCAGGAATTTCACTGGCTTCAATGTCTTTCAAACCGAAACGCAACAGTGTTATAGACAAAGCGGTGGTACCAACCCAGACGTCCTCTCGCATACGAGGGACCTACCACCTTGTATACTATGTGGTGTTGCTTCGCTTATGGGTAGTGGTAGCACTTACCATCCAGCGAGCGACATGCTTATTACGTCATTCACGCGAATAAAAAACAATAACAAAACTAAAATTTCATTTCCAGGTCAAGTAGCGACAATATGCAATACGTACGAGAGACTCCTAGAATGCGGATGCCCTAAGACCTGCCGCGACCCTGTACCGGACTGCAAAGCCGTCTGCAGACCCGGCTGTTACTGTGAAGAAGGACAAGTCAGAAACGATACTGGACATTGTGTGAAGCTAGCAGATTGTCCACCACATAGTAAGTTTAAGTATTATATCAATATTGACATGAAGTGTGTAATTACTTTACTTTGGACTAACAAAACATACCTAGCTTATGCATGCTAGATGTTTTGTTGTAGAAGATTTTTCGAGCCTGCCAATTACTAATTCGATACCAAAATTAATTCTATTCTTCACCTTCATCCAATTTTTATGCATATCCCTTACTTAGGACTATCTTCGATATTGGCAACCACATATCACTTTGTCTAAACATCCAATTTAATATTAGTCCTGTTTGAAAGATGTAATCTATAACTCTGCTTCATCCCAAATGGTCCCTGAGGTTGGTGTCACCACGTACAAACCCATGTTTACAAATAATTGTTTTGGCTCTTAGGAATTTTAACACTACTCTTATTTTATATTATTATTGATTGATACTTTAGATTTGATTGATTGATTATTGGAACGAAGTTCCTTACGGCAGGCTTGGAGGGGATAGGGATTTCGCTGCGTGACCGAACTGAAAAAAATGTGATAGTAAAACCGTAAGAAAAATGCGTGGAAAAAATGCGTGGAAAAAATGCGTGGAAAAAATGCGTGGAAAAAATGCGTGGAATAAAACCGTTAAATGAGACTTTTTTTTAAACTTAATTTGATATCTAGCACACAAAGTTAAAGTCGAAATTCCGTTAATAAAACAGATAGGTGTGAAACTTATGACATTTGGAAATGTAGACGCGGTTTGAAATTTGAATTTGAATTTTTGATTATAGAACACGGCCGTCCACCGTTTAGTAGCCAGTCTAAGTCTAAATTAATAAGTTTTTATTTATAATTACATAAGTTGATAAAAAATGCTATACAATAGCTTTACCGCGGCAGTCTCCGAGTGCTACACGTCTTTTTTTTTATTTCTATTTTTCTATTCTATTTCTATGTAATTTTATGTTGTCAAACAAAAATAAAGAGACATATTTTGTTATTTTAGTTGATAATTTGTATTTTTTACAATTTGTGTCGATTCTACATTAGCCGAAGGAACTTCGTTCCTACCTGGTGTCCCACGACACACACCAATTTTTTTATTACTAATTTGTAAATGCGGACTTTGCTCTGAAGTCTGGTTATTAACATAGAGTTGACGAAATAAGTACTTAAATTACTAGTGTCATTTATTATAACTTGTAAAACTTCCAGAATATCTTAAGTTACCTCTAGAGGACAAGTGTCCGGAATTAGAGGAGTTCAGACTATGCGAACCTTGTAACAAGACCTGCGAGAATCCCAACCCGATGTGTCCGGCTCAGTGTAGTCGCGGTTGTTTCTGTAAGGACGGACTATTCCGGGACACTAATGGCAAATGTGTGAAGTTGGAAAAATGCTCCAAAGCTTCGAGGTTGAACGAAATCGGTAAATGTAGTCCTCGGATTAATTTCTCTTGCATTCTTAATCGTCTTGGGCTGGTACTTTGATGTTCTCTTCAGCTTTCGATTAATTGTTTTTTTTTTTTTACTTCACTTCTTTTGGATTAGTTCTTTATAGTATTCTTTTATCTTCTTTGGTGTTTTCGGTATTACTACGCCTGACAAAATCCTAAATTTCTTGGATATGGTTTTCTCCTTTGTATTGTTATTGCTTGATCAGAAATACTTCCTTTCGTACCCAGTATGACCCTTATTCGACCTCTTTTAATCCTACTTAATGATAAGGAGTTGGAAAAAAGATTGGATTTACAATTATAGCTGTGCGTCTGAGGTCACCGCTGGAAAATAAGGCTTTTTAAACAGATTAATCTTTCATTGCGATATTTATTTAGCATTGACCTAAGTAATATCAAACAAGATATTTCCAACAGATTTCATGTTTGCACACATTCTGTGAGACATAATAAATACGGATGTTTTTGATGTCAGACCAACCTTGCTATAATTCCTAGTATCTGAGTCAGTTGAGATTCAATGCTTAGTCACTTGAATTTTACAGTAGTCGTGATGTGTTATTGATAAGATGAAGGTCTTCCGACTAACAGGGTAGTGGACACGACTTTTTTGTCTACAACGCTACATGTAATCTAAAATATCAAAACATTTCAAGTGTTAAAAAATAGGAAGTCTTTTATTTGAATTTAAATTTAAATTCTATATGTCTTGAGGTAGGGGCTTATTGCCAAGTGACAGTTAAAAGAAGCACAATTGTCACAGAGACGTCACTGCCAATACCGTGGGCATGAGAGAGAGATAGCAAAATTAAAACTATCTTTCGATAAATTTGGACTAAACTACTTACATTCGTAAAAACCTAATAACCTCATTTACTTACAGGTTATGTCCCACAGCCGATCCCTTACCGCATTGTGTGCGGACCCTTCCAAAGATACAAGCGCTGTGAAACCTGCGAGAGGACCTGCAGCAACCCCAACCCCTCCTGCCCTATGCCCTGCAAGAGGGGCTGCTTCTGCGATCCAGGATACGTGAAGGCGCCCGGTGGAGACTGTGTTAAATTAAATGAATGCCCTGAAGGTCTGTAACAAATATGTAATAGATTCTTCATAATTACAGATATTTTAACAATCGAAGAGAATGAGTTTCAAAATTATGCGGGGTTGAATTGGAACATGAAATAATCCTTGAACTTAAAAATAATATTGATAAAGGTTTTTTAAACTTAGGTAAATCTACATTTCCTTGCTACTTAAAATAAAGTAGTAATACTTGCACTGTATTTTACTATATATTAACAGTAGAGGTTAAACCGAGGCTTGTGGATGTGATACGGATGTCAAGCAGAGCTCGAACTATTCAATCTTAATAGAAATAAAGACTTAAGACATTCAGTCATAAGTGCTGAAATATTAAGTGGTAGATGTATGCAGTATTAATGTATAATTAACTTCAGAATCTTGCCTCCTTCACTCTACAGTTATTCTAGAAGTAAAATAATAATTCATCTTCTACAGTTTATATTATTTATTATAAAATTGATTCTTACACCTTATATCATAATGTTTCTTTGCCACAATAAGTACATTTCTCAAACTAACGTTATTGTAATAGTTGTAATTAGCCTCTGTCTTTTTGCACATAATGGGGATTAAAATGCACATTTCGTAAATTGTTTCACACGTTCAAGCACTGTATGATATGAAATAGAAAAGAGCCTTAGCACACTAGATTTTCACGCGCGCGTCTAAGGCACGACTCACACGCGTGTCTCCAGACATTATTTATTAAAGCTGCATTTTCATTTGAAATTGCAAAGCTAGTCAATGGCACATGTATCGCGTTTTAGTTCCGTGGTATGCGCTTAGTCTTCTCGTCATAAAAACGTGGTGTGCAAAGGCTCTAACTGATGTATTCACTGCACTAAATAAAATACTGAAAATATCATAATAAAATCAATCCTAATTGCGTTGGGTAATATTTTAGATTTTCTTTTTACTAAGACTATATTAAAATTCATATTGTTATGTACTCTATACAAAACTACTTTTCCTCTACTTAGTTAGTCAATTGACGGACTAGAATAATTCAAAGTTTACAGAGCTGTGTCTAATTATGTAACGATGTAAGAAATATTGAAATGAATTCTTCAAACTGTTTCATTTATTAAACTAGACGCAGTGAATACTAGGCTAAATTAAGTGTAAGTTATTTATTTGTTAATATCTATTTGTTTGTTGATAATAAAGTTATTTCAATTCTTACTCTTGATTTCTTATTTGTTCCCTTTAATTTTAGCGTGGCTGTAGTAATGGTACTGTACTATTAGATTAACTATTGTGTAATTATTAGTTGTACTTAGAAATAATTAATTTCTAGATCTACAGCTGATATCTAATACCTATTTTTAGTTTATCTTAAACAGACCTCCAAACAAACAACCTACAATTTTAATAAATTAAGCTAAAGCAGGGTTGTACATGACGTGCAGCGAGATCTCAGCTGGCAGTTGTACGGCCTGTCCTGAAAGTCGCAGGTTCGAACCAGCCCCAAGAGTAGACTTGCGCAAAACAGTACTTTATGAAGTAATGCCATATGGCATGATATACCGCGTAATATGTCATTATAGCATTAGTCTAGGCATGACCTGAGATGACACGCTATGTGAACGACCCACTATTACTTGTACTGAATGTCCAGTCAGGACTCAGGTGTAATGTAATAGCAACAGATAGATAGACCTTTTATTATTATCCTAAACTTATAACGACATGCGTTATGACTATACACTTGCTTTAACCGTGAAGGAAACATCGTGAACCAACCTGCAAACCTGACAATTCTTTATAAAGATTTCGAAGGTATGTGAAGTCAACCAACCCGCATTAGGCGTGGTGGACTAAGGCCTAACCCCTCTCATTCAGAAGAGAAGGCCCGTGCTCAGAAGGAGGACGTTGGTATTATTATTATAAGGTTATGCATAAACATCCTACAGCTGAAGTGACCCTGGGTGGTGCTCAGGAACCTTCGGTAGAAGACTGCGCGTCAGACGAGGAGTATCTCTCCTGTGGATGGTGCGAGCCCAGCTGTTCAGACCCTGCGCCGGTCTGTCCTGTCGGCGTTTGCACCAGAGGCTGCCTGTGCAGGCCTCCACTCCTAAGACATAGGAGTGGACACTGCGTGCAGGAGAAAGACTGTTTGCCACGTAAGATAAGTTAATGATGGTATTGTAGTTAGAATCTGATGAGTTTACAACTTACCCTCGTATGCGAGAGATCGTCGGCTCTACTGGAACAACTACATATGTCCCTATAGTAGCTATGAGTGATAAGTTATGACTTAGGTACATTAGTCATCGAAATATCACAAGTGGAGAGGTATTAGGTATTCATAACGTGTAATTTGCTCCAAATAAATAAAAAGTAAATAATAAAATAAATTAATTATAAAACTACAGATGTCATTGCTGCTGATAACAAAATATATGTTAGACATGATTCACATAAAATACAGTACAAGCGCTACAAATCAATTTACACTACCACCAGGTATGTGGGTACTTACTATTTTTACACCACATTAAAATACCGTAATTTGTATAAATGATTTACAATATTGACTTATGGCTCCATTTCATTATGGACTAGCGCTCCCTCGCGGTTTCATTTGCGATTATATGCGCCCGTGGTAGTATAGTAGTGTGATGATATAGCTATGAACCATCGTCTCGACAAAACAAATATTATATCAATTCCAATCAAAATACTTTTTAAATCCTTAAAATGATAAATTGATTGAACATCATTTAGATTCAGTCAAATTGCAACTCTATCGCGCGCGCCAGTTCTTATTATGACGAACAATAAAAAAAAATAGCCAATTCCAAGTTCGTTCGTTCTCAAGTCCGTTACCATCGAACAGTAGTTTTTATCTAAGGTCGAACATCAGCAGTATCCGGGGATGTTTTTTTTATTGTAACTCAATCCTTCGACATATTGAAAATAGTTTTGCGAGAATAATTACAATGAATGTGAATGTGAGAAAAAACAATTGAATTTCGTGGGTTAGCGCTGATGTTCGGTTGAGTTTACTTAATAGTTCGTTTCTAACTTTAGCAAAGGAAACCAAATCGCCTAAACCGGGCGGTACTGTTAATTTTATAAATTACTTTATACAGTATACATCCAGAAAAATAAATATCACAAGTGCAGCCTTTTATAACAACCCTGTACAAACAAATTATCAAAGAACTTTAAAATACGTCAAGTTACACTAGGACCTTCACAATAAAAGTAATAAATTGTTCCGGCCCTTATGCGTCCAGAGCAACATGTGCCCTTGAACTTTCTGTCAGTTATGAAAGGCGATATAAATAAGATGCGCTCTCGTCCTTGCTCCACATGTAGGTACATAGACAGATGCATGATGCACAATAGACCCCGAGTACATGCAACCATGTCTATGAAAGCTATCAAAAACAATTATAGACGAACATAATTTATACAGGATATGTATATTTTTACTGGGGAAATTATCACAAACAAGAAGTTTAGTGGAGTTTTTGGCGGGAATTCTGACAGTGCAGTTCATCGCTTATTTTAATTTATTTCATAAACTTGTTTAGAGTTGTGTTTGTTGTATAAAAGTGGTGTGGATTTGTTCAATAAACATTGACGGTGATGAACAGTGTATGGAAACATTGAAATAAGTGAATTAAGTATCGTACTGAAAAGAGTTAACACCAAAACTCCGACAAGACCTTGAAATCGACCGCACCCGTGTTTCATCGTTCTTGTAAAAATAACTTGAGAACAAATTATACTTGACACTGGCTAAATGCATAATACTGCGAAAGCCATAAATAAAAAGAAGAAGAAGTTTAGTGGATTTGTAAGAAGGATTAGACGGTTTATAATGCCCAGTGTTTTCAATGTACAAATCAGAACACGGCAGTGCTTTATGCTTTGCGACAGAACTAGATAGATAAACCGAGCCAATGCAATGGTTGCTAACATAAGACCCTGGGTCGCCTGAACGACTTCGTTTTTGTGACCCTGGAGTTTGTTAAACACTCCAGGGTCAATAAAATATTAATATTCTTTAGGCGACGTGCCGCGCCGTCCCACTGTCAAAACCTATACTAGATCAGATACAGTCTATCTTCATCCCACAGATAAATGCACAGAACCGAACGAGGAATACATCTGCCGGTATGGTTGCGAGCCGCGGTGCGACCGGGCGGTATGCAACGTGCGAC
This sequence comes from Amorpha juglandis, assembly GCA_949126905.1. Lineage (NCBI taxonomy): Eukaryota > Metazoa > Arthropoda > Insecta > Lepidoptera > Sphingidae > Amorpha > Amorpha juglandis. The sequence goes on along the minus strand of OX421381.1, from coordinate 14,088,559 downwards.
CACGACGCTGTGCCCTCGGCTGCCATTGCAAGCTGGGATACTTGCGCGACATTGTCACTGGACTGTGTGTTACCAGCGAGAACTGCACCAATTTTGATGGCGTTATTAATATTAAAAATTTAGGTTGAAAATATAGGTTACATTAAATAAAGCGTATTGGACATGTTTACTGTACATTGACGAAATTAAATATGGAAAAGTAATAACTACTGTGAACTATTTTTATTTTGTCTTCTTTAATGGATCATTCGCCCTAAGTTAAAGCCCACACAGTGGCCGTAGCAAACGCAGTGCCCCTATAAAATAATAATACACCCTGAATTACACACGTCCCACTGCTAGGCACGGCCACTTCTCTTGATTGTGAGGGATTAGGCCTTAGTCCACGGTTTAATACGGGTTGGCAGACATAGGTAATTTCAACATTCTTATGGAGAACTTATCCGGTACACAGGCTTCCCACGGTATTTCCTTGACCGCACTGTGGATGGTGCATCTATCCATCTCATAAAAAATGTCGTATATTGCATCTTCAATTCCGAAATAGGTAACGGTTCCGTTTATGTCCTACTTATGTCACTCGGCATGACCAATAAAGTATAACCAATAGTAGTTATAGCATATTTTTGCAAAGCCATTTTTGATATCATTAATAAAACAAATCCTAGCGAACAGCTTCTGCCATCTAGTGTACGTTATGGTTTAAAAATATTGATGTATATAAATGTACCAATAGTTTAAAAAGAAACTCCCCGGTGGGGAATCGAACCTCGGGCTCCCGCGTGACAGGCGGACCACTATACTACCGAGGATTACGATGACCTTGATCAAAAAAGTACTTATCAATGTCTTTATAGGTACGAAAAAAAAGAATGAAATGATTCATTCGTTCAGAAATTTTAAAATTAAAATGGAAAAAATAAGATTGGATTGTTAACTACAATAATATTTTTAACCACCGTATTTACTTTTATTTTCGATGATTAACAAAACTTAGAAACAAAAACAGTCATTTTTAGTTTTCATTTATGAATCATGGCATATTATGATATGGGTAAGTAAGTATCACAGAGTACATAAATATTGTACGCAGTATAACTGCTCAAGCTGCAGTCTGCATGGACTTGATAACTGACGAAGTGATGACTGATGATTGCCAAGTAACTACATACTCTGTGCGTCGCACAGTGTACGGTTAGCGGTAAATAACAAGTTTCTAAACGAAACAAAACTGCCATGCGAGTTGTTTACGCGTTTCGTTTACACTTTATCAAACTTTAAACAAGATAAATAATGAGTGAAAAACTTAAAGAATTGCGAGAGAGGTCGCAAAAGAGGAAAAAATTACTAGCACAAACAGTAAGTCGTGATTTTTTTCACGTTATTTATTCATAACCTCACAAAATATCAACTCCAATTTTGGATTTCTTCACAGTTAGGAGTGTCGAGTGTAAGTGAGCTAAGACATGCTTTAGGGTCGACTCTAGACATGCCTGCTAAGAAGCAGGCTGTACCTGGAAGTGGCAACGAAGGAGACAAACCTACGTCAAAGGAACAACTTGATGGATTGGTGTATACAGACTCTTCAACATTTCTCAAGGTAAACTCATCTTTCCCATTCAGCAGTTGATATAATTTTAATCTGTACTTACAGTACGATACCAATATTAAATATATGTTTATAGGCAGGATAGGATAGGAATGTTAAATATAATATGTTTACAAACTATATACATTCAGAAATAGAAGTTTTGCATGATTAGGTAACCAGACACATGCATAGAAATCTATTATGGAAGTTTGTAGTATATACATACTGTACATTACTCTTTATTTTAATAGATTATGTAATATTGATTATTAACTTTATATAAATAAAAAATAATGTTTTAAAAAACTCAGGCTCTAATGGCGAGGCCCAAGAACCATACCACTCTTATTGTTGGAATATTAGTCCCTTATCAATTTTATGACCCAATTCTACTCTAACCCCTGACTTTTGTGTACAAACCATGTATGGTTTAAATTTTTTTTGGAATTCACCATCATCACATGTATATTACCTTTCCAAAAACTATATTCCCAGGGAACACAATCATCAAACCCACATAATGACTACTGCCAGCACTTTGTGGACACTGGACAGAGGCCACAGAACTTCATCAGAGACGTGGGACTTGCAGACAGATTTGAAGAGTACCCCAAGCTACGGGAACTTATTAAGTTAAAAGATGACCTTATTGCTCAGACAGCAACCCCACCAATGTATTTGAAGTGTGATTTAAAGGTAAGGATGATTGAATTTGTAAGAGCAAGAGCAGATTGCATTAGATCACTCCACACACCACGTCTTGGGACCCTACAGTCTGTTGGTGACACTGTTTGTGACTAACCTCTGATTGGCATCAGCAGTACTAATAGTTCTCTAGCTAAGATTTATAATTAATATTGTACAATTGTGTGATATTTCTAAATAAATAACATAAATAAATGTGAGCCATCCATATCACCCTTGTTTTCACCTCTTGTATGAAATGTTTATACATCTTAAATATGTTTCAGAAAGGACATGGTTTATAGCTTTAATTAAGATAAAATATACATGTTACAGAAAAGAATACAAACATTTCATGTGAATTTTATTGCAAATATATTTTTAAATACAATAGGGTAGTTGACTTGATTTCTTTTACTATTTAAATCAATAAGTTACGTTACCCAAAACATTTTGTAAAATGAATTTCATTAATTCATCCTCAAAAATATTAATTAGAAGTCATTTAAATTTGATGGAGGGGGCAATTGAAAAATAACTTTGACGTCATTTTGAAAATGGTCATTATGTACAAACAAAATAGTGAGATTTCCCCACTTTGTCTCTACCTTTGCTGATACCAATATTTAAAATCATAATTATGTACAGACTCATTTTTTAACTGATTTTGATTGTGTTTTAACAACCGTGTTTCTTTTTTGTACTATTCGTACATATTTTCTGTCACATATAAAATTATATTCAACTTAAGAAATGACCCTATCTCTGCATATAATATTTTTAATATTGCTTTTTGACGCAAAGTGTCACATTAAATCAAAGCATCATTATATGATAAATCAAAAGGCTGATGCCAAATAGAGAAGAAGAAAAGAAATCTTGTTTGTGCAGACATTCGACTTAAAGCAAATGGGGAACAAATTCGACGTGATCCTAGTGGAGCCGCCGCTGGGCGCGGGGTGGCGCTGGCAGGATGTTCTCGCGCTCGACTTGCAGCAGGTCGCGCAGGCTCGCTCGTTTGTGTTCCTGTGGTGTGGCAGCTCAGAGGGTAATATGTCTATGGAGTACATTTGAGCAGGCTTAGACCTAATTGATATTTACTGGCCGACATTGGCTCATGTTTCACCTCAATGTTAAACTGCGACATTCTTCGATGTTTGTATCAGGGTGGGCAGCCTCAGCTTGCATTAAGTCAAGGTTGCTTACCGTTTTTTTATTCATAATAGACTTGCATTTTGCCAATGAACGATGATGAGGCCTAACATGAAGCACGCTTGCTTAACAAAAACCGATTCACTCGAGACTTGAAGACACCCAGACTATATTTGTTGGGGAACTAAGACTTGACCTTGAGGCTACTCTAGTGGAGTCCTGGATTAACAATCATGTATACATAACTGCTAGATTATAGTCCATACAAATTAAAAATAGGTAGTAATTTATTACTACAGTTTATTTCTGAGATATTTTGATGAAAGTCATTCAGCAGCATTCATAGAACTGGTGATCTAGTAATAAAAAGTGTAAAACTGTAAAAGAAACTTTGGTTCTAATAAGAAATCTAAAATAACATATTCCATCAATTCTCCACTTTATTTTGTGTGCAGTAGATTCAAAATTGAGTGGCGTGTGTATAAGAGTGATCGCGAAAGTTGCATTAGCGATATGTTACACTGTAATATTACCTGTTTCAGGCTTAGACATGGGTAGGGAATGCCTCAAAAAATGGGGATTCCGACGCTGCGAAGACATTTGCTGGATAAAAACTAATATCAAGAACCCAGGACACTCGAAAAACTTGGAACATAATGCGGTCTTCCAAAGGACTAAAGAACACTGTCTAATGGGAATCAAAGGCACTGTAAGGAGATCCGTGGATGGTGACTTCATACATGCAAATGTGGATATTGATTTGATAATATCAGAGGATCCTGAGTTTGGGAGTACGGAGAAGCCTATTGAAATATTCCATATTATGGAGCATTTTTGTTTGGGTCGGAGAAGGTAAGCAGAAACATGTAGGTACTTTTATCACCTTGCAGGTCAATATTGACGCTAGTGTGGTGACTATAGTTTTCTAAAGAAATAACTAATGAACAATAAAGCTGAGTGGTAGAGCCACGCCGTAGACAGGTTTGTCTACAGCATGTATGGGCCAGCTCGATACCACTGTCTCACAGAAAACCGACGTGAAGTAGCGGCTTGCTGCTGCATTTCGTACGGTGAGTGAGATATCTAGAGGCCCAAATCTTCTGTTCTTCCCAATCCCCTAATTGATTCTTCGCGCCTATGATTCTTCTAGTATTGTGTACATGGGCAGTGGAGATTACTTACCATCAGCGGACCCACTTGCTCATTTGCCAGTCTATGCTATAAACAAAACCTTAATATATGTATTTGAGTATGGCAGACTGACTTATATTTTTATGATTTATTCCAGAATCCACTTATTCGGCCGCGATTCGACCATCCGTCCCGGTTGGGTCACTATCGGGCATGAACTAACGAACTCAAACTTCAATGCAGAGCTATACGCGTCATATTTCACCGAAGGCAGAGAAAGTACAGGCTGTACCGAGAGGATAGAGGCTCTAAGGCCCAAAAGTCCCCCAAACACTAGTAAAGGGGCCCGGCCTAGAGGAAGGGGCGGGTTTAGGGGACGGGGCAGAGGACGTGGGGCTATTTAGTATAACCCTAATATTCATAAACATTTACTGATAGCAATTTAACTAATAAATATTTTGTCACTTGTTTGCGGTGAATCAGTGAATTCGAAATGTTGGTAATGACTGTTTGAATATTTAGATAGGAAATATTGGACGCTGTTATGCGGAATACATATAATGTCTCAATGAGTAGGCACGCGAATAGGATCCTAATTGTTATTGAAACTTGGATCCTTTACATGTAACCACTCAGTAGGATTGTACTTGGACCATTTTCGCATTTAAGGTTCGAAATTTGTATTAGCTAAATTAATAACATTATTTTGTTTTTTTAGTATCAAAAGTGTTTATTGCAAATATGAATCTGCAGAGTGGCGGCAAAGATGTTGAAATTATCTAGCATTTGAAACTCAACCTTACGCCCTTACATATATTGCTGATTAGTTTATAGAATATAAAATTCCCGAGCGCTATGACATGTCTGAGTTTCCCTTCAGTGGTAGGCAGCGGCTTGGCTGGCATTGCCGATGTCCATGAGCGGCGGTGACCGCTTACCATTAGGCGGGCCGCTTGCTCGTCTGCCTATCAAGGCAATAAAAAAAAACGATTCAAATTATGCTAATATTATCCTTATGTTCAAAGTTCCTAAGGTTGAGTTTTAAATGATGATATTATGTATGCCTTTTGTTTTAAAACTAATACAAATGTACAATTATATTATTAACACCTTTATGTTTCGCATTTCAAGGTCATCCAGTGTCGCTTCTACTGAAATTAATATTTTAAAATAAACCTATAAAACTAATTCTAAGTCAATTTTACTTTGGTTGATTCTTTATTTTCGGAAAACGGGGAAGAGGGTTATCTAATGGTAAGTGATCTCTTCCATCCATGAATAACAATACCTGAGAATTATGGTGCGTTGCCCATCTAAAAGGAAATAAATGAGGACTGGGATGAATGTAGACTTTCGGACATTTCATTCTTCTTTTTCTTTCTACATAAGGCAGGTTAGATATCTTTGACGAAACGTTTTTAACTATGATATAGATAATTGGGTTGTAGATTCTTGTTATAATAATATTACAACACTCTCTTAGCAAATTAGTGCCTCGCGTGAAGGTAACGATAAAATTAACAGAAAATATCACACAATAGTATTTAACTGTAAAACCCTCAATATCTGCTTTAAAACCATTCATAATTTTCATGCTTTTTCATTAACTAATACGCGGTTCAAATAGTTTAAATATAAATATGTCATATATATTCGCTTACTAGAGCAATAAGTTTTTATCGAGTACACCAGTAATTGTTAGCCTAATTACTGTGTTCAAATATGAAAAATGTAATTTTTAGTTTGAAAAAGTTTATATGTAATGTCATATGGCATAAATAGAGCATTTTTATGGACATGCCTGAAAGTCAATTAACCGAACATAAAAGTATTTTTCATTTAAAATGCATTATGGACATCCAAATATTGCACAGTAGAATGTGATAAATACTAATGAGTTGAAAAAGGTTTTCGTCGCACCGACAAATCGCTACGATAAATCGTACCGTGTCATACAGTTCCAATATTGGCAGTGTTATTTATGTATATGGACGAAGTATATTTTATTAGATTTACCTACTCTCCAATAGAGTGCAAATTATACTTTGTTCGTATATTTAGATCTCCGGTTTTGCTTTAGACAGACAATAGCGAGCCGAATGCACTCAGTATACATTTGATATATTAAACCTGATACGCATAGTAGGCCTTCAGATTGTTGGATCAGTCTCCGATTCAGACGTCCCGTCCGAATATCGGGTCGGATGTGTATTTAAATACAAAAAATGTGGGGGATGTCTTACGATGATCTGATCAGACTATCGGAGAAAAATATCGGATCGAAATCGGTCTACTCCCGACATTTCATCGTAGCGATTTCTCGGCATGTATGGCATACAATGACAGAAGGTCGTACTATTGAGTTTCTTTTTACTGTGGTAGTTTTCAATCTTTAAAGATTTGTCGTCAGTAAGTAGGTATAGATTTATAGAATATCTATCCTCCGCTGAGACTTTTAGTTCCTAACATGAATGGTGGCGGAGTTTATTGTAAGATAAATATAAATGGATGCAAATATGCAATATTCAACCCACATCAAGTAAATATTTAGATATTGATTTTGTTTTGCCAAATTCATTAGATTTGACACAAATTCATTAGATTTGACAGTCTCCGTGGCGCAGCGGACGAGTAGCCGGCTGTGAAGCGAGGCCGCGGGTTCGATCCCCGCACCGAGACAAATGTTTGTGTGATCCACAAATATTTGTTCCGGGGTCTGGGTGTTGTGAGACCGAAAGTCTCGTAGTTCCAGATACCCACGACACAAAACTCGTATCTTACCGTGGGGTCAGGACTATGTGTGTGACTGTTGGGTGTTATTATTTAATTAGGTTAAATTCTATATTTAATAAAAAAATCACAAATTAAACATTTACCATTAACAATTATGCAAAATAGAACTTTAAATTATTTTTTTAACTTAATGAATTTAGCAAAATACAATTAGTATCAAAATTTTTACTTTTTTTTTTATTGCCTTGATAGGCAGACGAGCAAGCGGCCCGCCTGATGGTAAGCGGTCACCGCCGCTCATGGACATCGGCAATGCCAGGGGCACAGCCAAGCCGCTGCCTAACAAATATTGCATATTTGCAATCATATATTGTAATTTTAGCACTTATAGAATGTATTTTGTGTCAAATGAATTATTTTTTTGCAGACCGTCATTTTACATATAGCAATGTTTTATCAGGAGAATGTATATTTAAGACTGTATTCTGCACTTTTAATACAATTGGCAATAAAATGACTTGGAGACAGAGTTTTCAAATTTATTTTGTACAATATTTTTTCCTATTATTTCTACCTTGCCTTTCAATTTTCCGACAAAATATATGGAAACTGGAATTACTCGAACAAAATAAACTGTTCCTACTTTGCATATCAAGTATGATACTTGTGTCAGTTTTTGTCTTGTTTACAAGGTGGTAGGTCCCTCGTGTGCGAGAGGCCGTCTGGGTTGGAATCACCGCGCCGTCTATTTCTCCGCCAAGCAACAGTGTGTAAGCAATGTTGTGTTTCGGTTTGAAGGACATTGAAGCCTATGAAATGACTGGGCATTATGTGACAACATCTTATGTCTCGGGGTAACGAGCGCATTTCAGTTCCATACAGTGCTTTGTAATTCAAAGTTCTGTATGGTGTTACTTCTGTTTATAGGTGGGCGTGGCACTACCATCAGACAAGCAACTAGCTCGTCTCGTCATTCATTTAAATAAAAAAGTTGACACTCGATACTATAAGCTTTCAGTAAAAATCATCGGCTCGTATGGACCGACATTTTCACCCAAATGTGGCTTATTGCTTTTCGATTACTTTAACTTACCCATCATTACTATGTACCTAAGGTCAAAATAAAACAAATCAAGTATGTACATCAATATATTTTACATTGGTTGTCTTTAAATCAACTCGACTATTCCGAACTTCTTCAAAATATAAAAAAGACAAAACAAAAGAAGAGGCATGAGATCTTTTACTTACTAAGATAAAACAATTTTACACTTTTGCTTATAACAATGATTTTGGAACTAAGAATTTCTTACGATCCTTATATAACTTAAAAAACAACGTCGCGAGGAAAGATTTACTTGTGTACGTACTGAGACTTAGGAGTCCGCTGTTAGTAAGATTTGTCGTAACGAATACATATTTATTGTTATACAAATATATTCAACAAAGTTAATGGCAATGTTATATAGATTGATTTATAGATACAAAGGCGGATCAAACATTAATATTTTTAGACCTCGTAAGATTCATACACTTTCAAGCTAAAATGCTTGCAATTGAATAATTGCATATTGAACATGTTTAACGGCACTTTACGATATTACAATATATAATTATATCATAATTCATGTTATATAAATTGCATAATATATTATATTGTACGAATGGAAAACAAATAGAACACATTGAAACTTTAAATTCCTTAACAGCTTGAAGTTTAAAAAGAATTGTAAGTAATTTGTTTTCACAAAACGGTCAGGCGCGAATTAAATGTGACAATATCCAGACACAGTTATTTCTCAATTAATCTTAGCTATTTGAAAATTTTACATTAAATATGGATAGTTGGTATTTAGGACTCAATTAGAAAATACTATTGCATCTGCTCGTATTATGTCAAACACAAAAATAGAACCTACACTAGTAAATCTCTCCCGCACGTCGTTCACAATTGACCGGTGTGTTTCACTGAGCCTACCGCACCTCGCGTTTGTCAAATCTTACTATATTATTACATAATTCAATGTTATCATTATAAAGGCATATTGACTCATATTCGTCGCGGTCGCGAGGCGTCTGTATTTTTACCACAAGTGAGGGTAGTTTGGAAAGTGAAATAAAAGCCGTTTATGAATGTGTTCATTGGTGGAATATTGTTTTGAATTGTAAGAAATAAGCATCAAGATTGTTTATATTTGAGCTTAATATACGAGACAAGAATTCAGTCGAAAGTAAGGAAAAGACGAAAAAAGAGTTATTAAGAGATAGAAATCTTTCTACAGTCAGAACAAAATATGGCATTGAAATATATACAAACGCTCCACGGCCGGGACGCACTTCGGCATCCTTTTAAGTATAATCGTCATAAGATCACATTTTTTTGTAAGGCAAACAACAATCTTTAAAGCTAAAACTTCATGAGGGGAGAGTGGGTAAGGATTGATGGTGGGGGGGGGGGATTGGGGAGGTCGAGCGAACCAATAACGAGTTTTCATCGCGTGTAAAACAAATTAATAAAAAAAAAAAACAATTCGTCAAAACTTCTACCTGGAATGGGGTTACTTTAATACTAGAGGTGGCTGGTTTTATTTCTTTACATTTAAAAATATCATTCACATTTGGAGAATAAGTTAAATGACTTAGCCCGCTCCCGTCAGCACGAGACGGTCCAAACTAAAGTTCTAAGTTTGTACTTGGTGATAAAATATCGCATTATTAAAAACCGGACGTCAAATACGATTGTAATTCGCTGCTTAATTAACAATTACCCTTAAAATCGATCGGCACATATCGATTTGTTTAGAATTTCGACATTATTTACAGAGAAATTTGGACAAAAATAAAACTAACATCAAACGACGCACTGTAATCGTGTATGTGAGCCAAAACACTTAAATTAAGTTTCGTCTGAAAGCGATACCATTAAAAAATTACAAACTAATTATTCAAAGAAACAAATTCATGACACTTAAAAAAAACATTGTTTTCAATTTTGAACAAACTGGAAGCATTCGTGTGACTCCTTTTCCTTACCAATAAAGAAATTTAAAAAAAAATATAGCCTAAACGAAAAAAAAATTAATTTTTTGTGTATTTTTTTTTCAATTATTTTTTTTCTTTCATTTCTATGACGTTAATAAATCCTATCTAAACACGATCTATAATTACTAACATTAATCGTTCCTTATTCCTTACAATACTAACTTAAACGAATTTAATAAAAACGCCATAAAATATAAAAAATATTTTAAGAGCATTACATAGGCCAATAGTCATTTTTAACTCAGTTCATTTATGCTAAAACTGTGATGTTGTGACTAAGGTGGATAAGGGTATGCTGAAATGGTTTGGAAATATTAAAAGGATCGATGAGTCGTTAAATTATAATTTTAAGCCCGATAAACTGAATACACCTAATTACGGATTATTAAAAATAGAGAATTAAGGAAAAAGGAACTTGAATGATAGTGACGTTAAACTGAAATTAATTCGAGATGACACATCAAGTCAGTTTAATTTTTGCCCTCGTCACTTGAATGCATAGTTTTTGAACCGTATTAATTTTTATGGCATTTTTGTTAAATTCTGTCAACCCCGCGGACGGCCCAAATCCAATCACTACATTGTCCAATTTAATTGACTTAATCATAGGTCGTTATCTCGCTGTAGTGGGAATTGAATGTAAAAATATTCCTCATAGATACGACCTAGTCGCAACACGGAACTACTGACGCAGAACTGAACCGAGTTGTCTATGCTGAAAACCAAAGTTTGATATTTTTTTTATATGAAACACTTCGAATTCATAGATAAATTAGGGCATGACATTAGAAAAGAAGTAACACTTCAAGTAATTTCATACAAAATAGGTAAAAAAGTTCTCGCCTTACACAGCGTTAAACATCGATTGCCGGTTCCGCAAACGTAACTATTACTATTTATAGCAGATTTATAGAATAAGCGCATTTAACTTATCCGGCATGAAGATAGTCAATTCACCCGCCATCTTTGCCGCTATCATAAAAAAAACTATGACGCGGCTCGGGACTACTTCAGCCGGGGCCAAGTTAAATTGAACGTATTATATAAAAACTCCGATATCACGGTTTTCGGAATAGCCCCAGGTTCAGACTGTCAAGGTTTGAGCCGCCGCTGCCATCTACCAAGCCGCTATATCACAATAATTCTTCAATATGTAAAACGTCATAGAAACAAACCCAACCAGTTTTTTTTCCACTTCTAACATAAACCTGTATCCATATGCGTGCGTTTTCACTTTCCTCATACATCGTTCTTTGACGGTTGCCGGCATCACATGCAACAATGCACGTGGCACAAGTATGGAATTGAACAACGGATCCGAGTAGGGGTGCTCGATATGTATCGATATGTGATAAAATATCGATACATTTATTTGATATATCGAATCAATGCGATATTATCGAATCATTGAAGTCGATATATAATATCGATATATTTTATCCGATATATCGAATCAATGCGATATTATCGAATCAATGCGATATTATCGAATCATTGAAGTCGATATATAATATCGATAAATTTTGGCCAATATATCGAAATAAGGATATCGTAGAATATTTAGGAAAAATCTATCGGATGTAGCTAAAAAAAAACAAAAAAACAACATCAATACCAGAATAAGTATTGAATGTTGTTTTTTTTTTTAGCTATTCGACATTATTTTTGTTAATCATTTTCTAATAAAGTCTTTTCCTTCCTACAATTCGATATATCGAAAATATCGATATTTTTGACCAATATATCGCTAAATATCGATACAATATTTCGATATATTATATCGGAAAAAATATCGATATTTTTTGTACATGAACATCACTAGATCCGAGAGGTGTACGTCACAGGAAGACGCAAGTCGAAAGCGCACGTATGTCGACATCGTGTATGCGAGAGAAGGGTTAAGTTAACTGCAAAGGGGCCGAGCTCGATTCAGTGTCAAAAGCCAATCCTTTGCCTTTATTTCAAATACGCCACAATGGGAAATTTCCATATCAAAGGCGTTAGACGTACAAAAATAAGCGTACAATAATGGTATGATTCCAAAGTTACATGTTTTTAATATTTTGCGCATGGACCAGCCATGCGATTAGTTAAGTAACTATTGTCAGAATGATAAAATTCTTTCACACATAAAAACTTCTGGAAGTCGCGATAGTGACAAAAATATTTTTTAAATTTCCTTTGCTAAAGCAAACTAAACTGCCTCAATTTTTTTAATTTGAATAACAAAATTTATCGAAATCGCGACAACCAGGAGCCGATTGATTCCTCGGTTGCAACACGACTAACTAAACTATTATGAAGAAAACAGATCTCAAATAACCACTATGTATTCATAACAATAATATTTACAATTAAAAATAATTACTTTCATTTGTTTTGGACACAGTGTTCTTTCTGTGTGCAGTTGTGGTTCACACTACAGATACTAAAAATACATAAAGTCACTTTTAAAGATTACCATGCAAAATTATAATATAACACTTATGATCGTTTTCACCGACCTTTAAAAATCTAAGTAAAATCCTCTAACACCTAACAGGCACATATACATCGACGCATTCATTCGATGTATATTAGCCACAGGTTCTGGCAATTACGGGCCCTCTAAAGTTAAAAAAGGTCGGTAAAAACGGGCATTCCATCCTCAATTTATTTGTGTATAACTTTTATCTTTTTATTTTAAATAAAATATAAAATTCATATCCCTAAAATACAAGTAATAATTATAAGGCATTTTCTGCAATATGTTCCCGTTGTAGGAATTGTCTAAATTCACTGTTCTTTCCATAGTGTAAACCACTCGTGTACACAGAGTATATAAACATAATACATTGTATTCATACACAACAGGCCGTATTACATTTTCTGCACACATCTAACGCAATAATTCTTCATGTCAGAAGCATACTGGCGTAAGTGTTATTGTTATATGTGATTTAGGCTTTAGCCGTGTCATCAGTGCCCTTTCACTTCGCACATACGTCACTATTTGACGCATGCATGTAGCGCAAGTGTTTAAATTATAGAATCGAACCACAAAGCATGCATGCACGGTGATCTGTGATGCATGCGTCAAAGGAAAACGCAAGTTGAAGATGAAAGTGCACGTGAAAATCACAAACGGGCGTTTTGTAGGCCTTCATATATGTTTCCAAATGATGATTTTAACCAACAATGTATTTTAGCAGTTTTGTGTCAAGTGGACTGTTTGGTGTATTCTTACAAAATGCGACGTATCATTAGATTATCATTAGTAGAGGCATATATCACACGGCGTGTACGCATTGTTTTAAAAATTTAATAAAAGAAAATTTTACTTTTCAATAATGTGTATGTTTGGTAAACTTTTTAAAACCCCGATATCTTTATGAAAGAATATCTCAAAAACGTCCACTCGAAAGCCTAACACAAACATGACTGCAGTCAATGAGATCTCTTGAAAATATACAAAAAAAAAATAATAATCGTCCGCGACGGGACCTAGCTGGTGGGACAGTCTGCCTCGCGCATACGGCATTGTTATTCTTTTACAATTAATATAAAACGATATTAACTAATAGAATTCAATAATAGAGATGGTTCATGAATATATAATATGTATATTGTTGTTCATTACGTTTTGGTTGATGATTCGTTGGCATGAGTAATAATCGACTCGTTATAGACGGGCTTATGTTTACTTATCCACTAAAAGACATCACGAACGCCGTTAATTGAAGCAAATATAACCAATTATCTATCGATAAATTATTCGATAATAAATAAATAATTAATTAAATGACATTATAGGGTAGTTGGACTTGGTTTTTTTTAATTATTTTAATCAATAAGTTACGTTACCCAAAACCTATTGTAAAGAAGTCATTCAAATCTGATGGGTGGGGGCACTTGTCAAATAACAGACGACTTAATCTTTGACGTCACCGTGGCAAATGGCCATTACGGTAAACGCGTGCGAGCGAGATAGGGAGATATTCCCACTACGCGCCCTCATACTAATATTTAAAATCATAATTTCGGGCTCATTTTTTAAAAGATATTGATTACGTTTTAACAAAAGGATTTCTTTTTCGTATTATTTTCTGTTGCATATAAAAAAATATATAATATTCAACATAGGAAACTACCCTATTATTGCAATACGAAAATTTCTTGAAAAAGAAATGGCTATGAAATAGTGACGTCACATTGTCGATAAATATACTTAAGCCCGCTATCGATAACACAAATACATGAGAAGTTTATCTTCTTAATAGTTTGACGAAGATTAAAACGAAAAAAAACAGCACCACCTTGTAATTGGTTTATACAATATTTTTTCTCAATATTTAAGTCGTTACCAGAGATACTAAGTTATATCGATTTTACTCACTCACGAGAACATGGCGAGTATGTTGCGAGAATCTATAGTTGCGATGTATTTTCTCCCTTTTTTAACGTTCGACAACACACACGCCACTATCGCATGATTTCACATTGAATTCTAATGTACACATCAAATTAATATGATGTTCTATAATAAACATATTTGTTTTTCTTTCCAATTCGAACAAGTCATTTCCACATTTTATAAAATTCAGTCGTCGCGACAGAACCTCTTCAACACTGGCCGGTACCTAACTATAACATACTATCATCTATAATTTTCTTTGTAACAATATCCGCGGATTTTTCAAAACGACCACTCACTACGGTCAATATTAAAAACATACGACGTCACGCGAATGACGTTGTGATGGAATCCTTTTAAAAAAACCTCGGCATTGTGCTCGATTAAAAAAAAACTTAAACGAGTATATTTAAAACGAATCGTGCACAACACACCCGAAACGGCAGTCGATACATTGTATCGACCGGCCGCATGAAAAATAAAACAACAGCTCTTCACAAGTTAATGTACACAGAAAATAATGTACTTATTATATCAGTGGTAAGAATTACGTTTTACATAGATGAGAACATACCTTGTGACCATCCATATTACAGTCGAAGGCTTGCGGAGAAGTGAAAAATAAATGACCATCGATATCGATGTTTTAGTACCATTATAACGTCTCCATAGTTCGTTCAGCACACTTTATTATCACATGTAGTACAGCCCGTAGTGACGCACAGAAGTACGTCACGGACGCGTCCCGCGACAATGGCACAACCCTCTTACGTTATAAAACTCTACACAATTTAGACACACATAGAACACTAGTTTTCGCAACATCACTATGATAAGGCTCCGGATCGTCTTGCACCGAGTTAGAGGGGGGAAGTGTATAAGCGGGGAGGTTTATATAATTATACAACTCGGCAGTCACCGAGACCACGTGCCACGCTCACAAGTATGTGGATTCACCTGAAAATGTAAGAAACCCATGTAAACCACGTGGACGTTAGAACATATGCCACTTACAGATATACGTGCATTTCGAATTTTTAGGCTTATGGAAACAGAAATCTGAGACAAAAATATAATTAAGTATCGATTAACTGCTAAATGCAAACTTTATCGAAACCATACCATTTTGTTGGCAATATTTAATTATTAGGTACATTTAAAGCCCAAAAAATCGATATAAACACAACTTGATCAACAACACCTCGGGGGTCTAAAATGATTGTATAAATTGGTGAAGGTGTTGTATATCTGTATGTGGCATGTGTGATGCGTTTTGTTTGTGCAAAGCGAATGTGCAGCGAATGACAATGTTAGCTCGATTGCGAGGACATTGGCGTGGCTAAGGTTCTGTAATATTATATACAAATAATATCGATTCTTACTAGCAGAAACTGTTGCGTCATTTAATGAATTACTCAAATTACTACTTAGTAGGGTCAAATGTAGACTTAATCGACTCAAAATCTTACTTGGTCGAGTTAAATTGATATTGCTGCCGCTCAGATTTTATTTGGTTGAATAAATTGTTGATTGAACTCGACCAAGTATAGTGGTGAGGCTATTACATCAACTCGAATGTTAACCGAATCGAATGAAATTGTTAATTTGACAAAAATGTTGACTGGACCAATTTTAATCGTAACTGGCTGGACACAACATTACTACTCTATTTCTATGATATTGGTTAGCTTTGCTAAGCATTATGAACCTATTTCAAAAGCTTAGACACCCAGTTTTGTTTCGATAATAATTCAATTACCTAATATATCTCCATTGTAGACACAATGTAGGTCCATTGTAATCTTTCCATTATATTTAATTCTCAATCGACTTGAATCTTCAGTGATATACTTAAAAGAAATACACCTAACCAATCTCCTAGCCACGCCCATGTCCATATGAAAGATTTGTGAAATCTGATATATACACATAACACAATCCACACAGATGGGGAGACCACATGGCGACCATGCGATCGTGAATTATAAATAATAACAATACAGACAGAATTTTGACAGCCACTTTGGCGCAGCGGGCGAGTAGCCGGCTGTGAATCGTGAGGCCGCGGGTTCGATCCCCGCACCGAGACAAATGTTTGTGTGATCCACAAATATTTGTTTCGGGGTCTGGGTGTTGTGAGACCGAAAGTCTCTCGTAGTTCCTGACACCCACGACACAAGACTCGTATCTTACTGTGGGGTCAGGACTATGTGTGTGACTGTTGTGTGTATTTATTTATTTATAATACACAATCACATGGGGTTTAGCCATAGCGACAATTGAGTGAACAAGTAACACAACATGTTTTTCAACCGTCCCATGCGGTCATGTTGTATGTATCTAACCGATGTAGCTAAACTTTCGCGTCGCCGGTCAACATGTTGAGCAACTTATTGTGCGTCAATTGTCGCCTGGTGAATAAATGGCTGTAACTAAACAAATTATATGCAACATTGCTGTAAATCAGTCAAGAAAACTGCAGAAAAATTAGGAATATGTACAGCACGATTACACAATGCATGCGAATGACTATAGCACAGTTGTTAAGCTACGAAAATTGTTATTGTTATCGATATATCAATGTTATATCTTATTACTGCACACAGAGATACCAATTAGCTTTAATTGCCGAGTATTCATCCCTTAGAATTCGATTACTTCCACAGTCAGAGTCAATCATTGCTCTATGCTCAAATTACTAACTGTACAGGAATAATATTAGTGGACATTTATGAAAGTCAATCAAATTCTACGACACTTTAATATATATTTTGTATCGCTTTTAATAATCATTTTCATAGCCTAAACGTTTAGACAACACAAGGACATAAAAACACAGACAGAAAATATAAGGTAACATAAAAACATATTAGGCACAGTACGCATATATGGCTTCTGAAATGAGAAAATTATTAACATATAAAAAGAAAATATTATTTAAAGGCGAGCCGCGAGAACCATAGTGGCCTAAATATTTATTTTTTAAACATGCTACCATTTTAATGTAATCATATAGGTATAACATACTGCCACGTTTTATTAGTTGTCAATATAATAAATATTAGGCAGTATTCGTTTTGAAATATAACTTTTGAAGTTTTTTTATGATACTTAAGACCATTTTGGTTCTGCGGCCCCTGCTGCGTGTAAAGCGGTGAAATTTTAGCGACGAACAAAAAACAATGAGGCAGTATTAATGTGGTGACGAGGTGCACAAACATAACGTGCTTTCTAAACGACACAACACCGCTTGCGATACGGGACTATTATCGAATATATTATCGATAACATTGTTATATGCGTGCGTAAAATATACTACAGGAATTAAAACAGGCATAAAGTTTATGGAGATAAATTTCCCATCTAATGCGTTGTATCAGTGAGTCGATCTTTTTTATCGATGTTTCGATTTTTTTGCTATCGACATATTTTTTTATTGTAATTGTATAATTGTTATTTAACCCGTTATTTTTAATGAAAAGTCCCGAGAAGTATAATTTATCGTGGTGTAATAAACTGGCGGTGCGATTATCTTAATTTTCGACTAGACTTTATTCTGGCAAAGGAATCACTATGTACAGCAATTATTTTATTACCACATGAATTTTATCAGCAAAGGAATCAATACATACAGCCTGCATTGTTGTAATTAAGAAGGTCCTATAATATATTCGATAGTAGTAGTGTCGCAAGCGTGCGCGTGTGAGTGTCGATGAGTGTATTGTTGTATAGTTACGTATTATTGGAGTGGTCAGGCGACAGCTGATGGTAGCATCCGACTCGCTCGCACACCGTCCCTGCACCACACCACGTCGTTACTCGTTACTCATTACCACCACATGGCACATACCACGTCCTTACCGGCTAGTGACTACCACACTTTGTTGATACGATCTTTCAAATCATTCATAATCGATAGTATAGTAAACATTATTTTACGAATTCAGCTAAGTTTACTGAATAGAGTTGGATTTCTTCATTGCAAATAAACATCAGTACAATAACGAGCAAAATAACTCGTCCGGCGTAAAGTTAGCCAGTCGCGACTGTTGGTTACAGAAACAAAAGGGTACATACGATTTAACAGCTTCTGTGGCGCAGGCGGCAAGGAGCCGACTGTGAAACGAGAGGCCACGGGTTCGATACCCGCACCGAGACAAATGTTTATGGATTCCACAAATATTTATTTTAGGTCTGGGTGTTGTGAGACCGAAAGTCTCTTGACACCCACAACACAAGACTCGCATCTTACTGTGAGGTCAGAACTATTGAGGGTTTTATGGGTGTATTTATAAAAAAAATGAGTTGACTATCATCAACCTGGCTAAGTTGTTTTGCACGTATTGTACAGACTAACATATTAAAGATTACAAATGCTTTGACGCAATCCACCCAAGTTTTAAACATTTACTGACGTGTCGAGTAAACGAGAAAATGTGTAAAAAAAAAACAATGCTCTTAGCAAAGATAGTGTTTGTTTTCATACATATTTCTCACCAACTTGAGACACTATCGAATATGTAAAAATTAATTATAGACATACAGAACTGACTTTGGGGTAGAGCGATAACAGAGTGTGAGAAGAAAGAAGGGGGGCACAAAATACAGAATTTACTGGGGTCATTTAACTAACATAATAAAAACTATGATCCATAAAATTTCGACAAAACTAGGTCCCGAAAAATATCGCTCTACTCCAGTGTCTGATACACGCTCTGCATTGTTTACTACACACCAACACCGATTGACCAAAATAGGGTAATTGACTGTTATTATGTAAGTTTAAAGGGAAAATTAATCCATAAAAAAAGCTGTAAATTAAAACAAACATAAGAGTTTAAAGATTTGATAGTAAACTGAGAAGGCAAAATTTAAGATGAATTGCAAAGATTTAAAAAACCGTTGTAGCCGTCAGGATAAAACAAACCCGCCCACCAATTAAAACTGTCTTTTTTGGATTATTTTTTGTATATAATACGTAGCACGTTTTTATTCGAGAGAATAGGGTGGCGTTTTGCAAAAGTTTTATTTTTCTAAGTCAAATATCGTGTTGTCGAATTGGCTAGAAATTATATATTTTCAGGCATATTTATTAGCCAAATTTTTTACAGGTTAGAGCTTTATAAAGATGTCAAAGTCAACCAAAACCCTTTGATAATATTCTATCCCTGTAAAATTAAGTGTAAGCATCAGTCAACTACCCTTAAATGTTACATACAACCCCGGACATTTTCATTACATAATACACAGATAAAACAAATTGAAAACACATAAAACACGCACGGATGTTTTTCCACATAAAAAAAAGAATTAGTAGAAAACTATCGACAAAAAAGTAAACCCTGTGTTAAAAAAAATCTGTAAAAAAAAATATTACTTATATTTAAGCAGTAATAGATAAGTGATTTAAAAATGTTGATAGTTTATCTGAGAGTTTTTGTTATACTTTATCCCCCTAAGAAAAACCAAACATAGTGGGAATACAGACAGGCCCCAAGAGACATTGCATGTCTATACAAAGCATTTGGTATGCGTAATAGTAAGTACCATCAGGTGCAATAATAGTACAAAAGTATCGATAAAGTTCGCGCTATCCGAAAGACCAAGCTTCCTTCACCGACTATCTACAATTATGTGTATGTGCGTTTGTGTTAGTACAATAAACATTTAGTTAGTTTCTGCACTATATCCACTAAGGAGCACTACTTCTCAAAGCTTACACGCAATCCTATTCCTTCAATAGTGATGATGACCACGCGGTATCGATATATCTTCATCGACTTTTATTTATTAACTTCAAACTTACGATTTAATGAAAATTTCAACATGAATCGAGTTGTACGACTAGATTATCAAAAGCAAATAGAATGGAATATGTCGAAGGTGTGTTCAAATGCAGTACCTGTATCAAATGGCGCGTACTATCGACTTGCCAAACAAAACAATAACAACCTTAAAATAAGAATTAACACTAACGAATAACGAATTATCATCTCAACGAGAACATGCTGTGAGAATAACTTAAGTTCGATTTTCGCCTTTTGATACAAACACTGCATTTTATCGACTATCGATGAACTATAGAAGAGGAAATAATAAAATGGAAATTATACACGCGGAATATTGACATTTGGATCTAGCCACGAGAGCACAAAAAACTAGTATAAGATCTCACAGCGTGATTTCCATATCTAACAGTTTTTTTTTATTTTAATGCAACTTTTTTAGATAATAAAGAATACGGTTCAGTCGGATTGTTTATCAAAATATGACCTAAAGATTTGTTAATTAAAACTACCACCCACCACTTGGCTATTTATACATAAGCAACCTTATTATATAAAGTAGAGAAAAATAGCTCTAACATATAACTTATTGTGAATGTATAAATAACAGAGTAATAACTTACATATGATCACTAATAAGTTGCGGCTTTACAAAGTTATCTTCGAAATGAATGATTATTTATCTTAAAACAAGTAACCGTATTTTCGGGCATATTTTGATAGACAGCCCGGCTAATTATTAATAGAAAAATACGGTTGCAAATTATCGATAAAAGTGCATTTCAATTTAAAACAACCTATGATCACAAAAATCACGCAGGGAGATTTTAGTCTATACCGAAAAATCGTTATTAGTAAGAGATCATCGCAAAATACGAACAAACGCTCGCCTCCCACGTTTAAAGAAAAAATATAACATTTAAAATCGATAAACATAATTATTTATAATAAAACTATTTACTCATAATAATCATAATCATTAAAGTGGATGCTATTTGATTGACGTACACATAAAATGCTAGCTAAATTAAGCTACTGTAAATTATATCAGGGTTCGAAAATATCCGATATTTATTATAAATATCAAAATATCGGATATTTATGATATATATCCGATATATATCAAGTTTGATATATATCCATTTTGTATGAAAGCCATATTATTATTTTATTGTAATATTTATGAATACTGTTTGCGTATGTGTTACATACACATACTAAAATTATAAAATAAAAGAACTCGTTTTTGGATAAGGCAAAATCAACTAAAAACCATAAACTCTTCTTTTAGGGCAGAAGTGTTGCCATTTATGGATTAGAACTTATCATTAGGGAGTATGTTTTAACACTACTCCCACGCCATCTATATTTGGGAAGTAGAAATACAGTAACAAACTCTAAAAATTACTTAATAACATTTTTTTTTTACCATTTTTGTATTGCAATATATTATAAAAAAAAATATTGATATATATCGTCAAACCCAGCTTGATATATATCGGATATATATCGGATATATATCTTGATATATATCCATTGATATATATCCTCGAACCCTGAATTATATACAACAAGATTATAGAATTACTGTTTATAAAAAGCTTCAACCGATTAGTTATAAAATAATTATAACATAAGATTTTTTATAACATGTGTGACATAATAAAGTCTTGAATATAATATAAAAAAAAATCACACTGCTTACGATATAAGAAAGTAATTAAAACCAAATTCTACTACAAGATCTCAGATCAACAGTAAAACTATCGACTCGACATAACGTAAAAATTACCTAAAAATCCTTCACAAACATTTAACGTGTACGTCAATACAAACATGAGCACATTTCCTACCGTTTTCATACGGAAAAGGTAAATAAAAATGGTTCGCCAAACTATGCAGTCCATACCTACCGCTGCACCAATATAATTTTTTGCACAGCCTTTATGTGCAGCACTTCACGTTTAGCGAATTTGTGCGTCTTTTTTATAGCAGAAAGGTAACAGGCAAGTAAGTCAAAAAATCATTTGAGGACCTACAGCAATCTCTCTCACTCAACGGACGAATCGGAACTCTCCGCCGGAGACTAGTGAGACCCAGAACTAATTCTATTTGGAAACCAACATTATGGATAAATCACACTAAGTTGATTCTGCATATGCGTGATATAATCGCACAAATACGTCAAGTGAAGTGTAGCCATTATAAAAACGCTCGCACACGACGTCAACGCGTTATAGAGACGAGATCAAGTTATGGAAAAATTATCGATTTATATGGGACACATACATATACGACATATCAGTTTGGATTGAAAATTTATTTTTAACCTGAAAGATTCGTACATTAATGTGGTGACATTTAGGATAAACAGAAAGAATCACTGATTTAAAATAGTAAGTTTCTGAATAAGTCAATGGTAACCTGTCACAGTTTTATTTATTAAAGTATGTAGATTTTGCTAAATGAAAATTATGAACCGACTATTATTATTTAGCATGAGACACTGATATTTTTTTAATTAAGTCCCATATTAAAATGTCTTATACCACGGGTATAAGAAACTATATGGAACAGAGTCAATATTACTACTTAGCGATTCCTTACTTGTTACTGTCATTTACAGATTGAAATTGGTAAGAATATCTGCTTTACTATATTATTTTTTCGTTCTGACATTTCACTGAAGTAGTTTCATTTATCTACCTATTTGAATCGGCAAAATAACAGCAAAAAGTAACACATTAAATTTATTAGTTACTTAAGAATTGGACAAAGAAAATTGTTGCCAAAGCTTAATAATCGATGATAAAGTCTTTCAATATTTAAAATTCTGTGATCGAGAACTCATAATGCCTTATTATTATACTCGAAATTATCAATTTTATATCACAGTCGATAAATTAAGTGTAATCAATCGATATGTTTCATTCGTTTAACACATCGTGTGCAAGCGTCTTTAAAAACGTATTCCACGTAGAGCCTTTACGTAAACCCTACCCGAACTTAATTATTATTACGAGAATGTACACGATTTATAATAATATAATAATTGTATACCGTTTCCGAACCTCATTATAGAAGTCGATACTACTCGATATATAATCGATATAGTTTCAGAATGAATACGCTCACTCATAAATAACATTAGCGAATCGATAGAATCGTGAACACGACTCACACAATGGATTTATTGCAATTTACCGATTCATTCCCATCATTGAGGGTCAATATGAATGATTCATAGGAGACCATTAACGTCGTTTCGGACGGGTCTTGTATCGGAGAACCGTCTTGTTAACTTGCGCCAGACGACATCGACAATAATTTTATGTAGGTACCACAGGGGAGTCGACCTTTTTGTAGGCATACGGATATGGGGATATGCCGTGAGTCATCCGTAAAGGATGGGTTCTGTGGGCATCACCGTATGTGCACCATCGGCCCGCCATCATAGCTGAACTCCCGTCAAACGGGAACACATAGACATCCTGATATGTTATCGAACATCATTGATTACGCATCATCGCCTCTCTTATGTTTGGCGTCAGCGAACCGTCCGCTGAACTCTCGCCAGGAGGCCTTCACGTCCCCGAGAGATAACCTGGCGCGCGGCGGCAGGCGGGAGTACGGGGGAGGAGGTGTCTCCTGCTGATCCTGCTGGTCCGGATGATGCTGGTGATCGTGAGGATCGTGAGGATGCTCACCCGAGTCCCAGTGTCCCTCGGTCTCGGTGTCAGGCTCGGAACAGGACGATGCGGATGACGATGCGCCGGATGTGGCGCGCGACCCCGAGTGACCCACGAAACGTGCCGACTCGGGCATCTTCTGGATGATCAGCTCCACCTGCAAACGGATGTTCAGATAAATTTTGGGTCTCCGCTGTTAAGGCTGGGGATATTTCTCTCAATCAATAGGCAGCTTTGAAATTAATTTTCTTGATTGTTGACTGTTCTGTCCCTATCTTACACAGTTCAGTGCCATGCAGTGCTTTGTAATTCAAAGTTCTGTGTGGTGTTGCTTCTGTTTATGGGCAGGCGTAGTATTTACCATCAGGCGAGCGCCTTGCTCGTATCGTCATTCATCATCATCATCATCATCATCAGCCACAAAACGTCCACTGCTGAACATAGGCCTCTCCCAAAGGTTTCCAGACCGACCTGTTGGAAGCGGCCTGCATCCAGCGACTTCCTGCGATCTTTATCAGGTCGTCTGTCCACCTTGTAGGTGGACGTCCAACGCTGCGCTTGCCAGTACGTGGCCTCCATTCCAGAACCTTTCTGTCCCATCGGTTATCGGTTCTGCGAGCTATGTGGCCTGCCCACTGCCACTTGAGCTTGCTAATCCGCTGAGCTATGTCGGTGACTTTCGTTCTTCTACGGATCTCCTCATTTCTGATTTGATCACGTAGAGAAACACCGAGCATAGATCTCTCCATAGCACGCTGAGTGACATTAAAAAAAAATGTCATTCAATCAATTAAAAAAAAGACTCAACAAGACTTTTACGGCGGCACGGTGGTACCAACCCAGACGGCCTTTCGCATACGAGGGACCTACCACCTTGTAAATAATTATATTTTCATATATTTTTAAAGTGTCCCTTTTGAACGTATGTACCTTAAAATCCGGGCTATAGTTTTTGTGTTGCTTGTCCTTGTGAGCGTCGTCCAACTGCCACTTGTTTAACGTCAGCTTAAACGTATCCAAGTTGGGACCTGAAATTACACAAACAGTTAAATTTTATGTAGCCGTAATAAACGATTCTGGTCAGAATTAAATCCTGAATTCATGATATAATGCCCAAGTAATACAATCGGATATGGTACTACGGGGTATATACATCGTAAACCGTAGCTTGCTTAGATTTTACCACCTATTTTTATAACACGTTGTATAGTGAATACCCTTAGTTCCCATAGTGATCCCCCAGGAGCCACGGGAGCCTCGACAGGGGTCTACGTTGGCGTGACAAAAAAATGGGGG
This sequence comes from Amorpha juglandis, assembly GCA_949126905.1. Lineage (NCBI taxonomy): Eukaryota > Metazoa > Arthropoda > Insecta > Lepidoptera > Sphingidae > Amorpha > Amorpha juglandis. The sequence goes on along the minus strand of OX421381.1, from coordinate 14,063,062 downwards.
TTCACTATTCGTAAAATTTCCATAGTTACATCTAATCTTCACATTTTTTATCGGGTTTTGGGAATATGGTAGAAATGTAGGTGCAGAGGGGTCCACCGGAACCAGCTAAATTTTGAAAGTGGTCTGTGAGAAACGAAGTCTGGGAACCTTTTTTTTTGTTTTATAGCATAGGCAAAACGGCAAACGAGCCAGTGGGTCACCTGATGGTAAGTAATCTCCACTGCCTATGTATGTACCGAGCCTCTGGTGTATACAAGCTCCGTGTAGATATTTTATCCGTCAATGAAGTGTAACTAACGGTACTGACTGTCGGGCAGCGGCGGCACTCGCTGCGCTCCGTCCGCCAACTCGGCCGCCACGAAGAACGTGTTGAACCAGAAGTGGAACATCTTCTCCTTGCCCATCTTCAGCTTGGTCTTGTTGTACACGTCCACTCTGACGTCACCGTACAGCGGCGTGCAGTGTGTCAGGTGAACCCGCAGGCACGAGTCGGACCTGATCACATCCTGACAACCGGGCGGCGCCTGCCGAAACATAATATAATCATCATCATCATCATCATCAGCCACAAGACGTCCACTGCTGAACATAGGCCTCCCCCAAAGATTTCCAGACCGACCTGTTGGAAGCGGCCTGCATCCAGCGACATCCTGCGACCTTTATCAGGTCGTCTGAATAATAAGTATAATAATAATAATAATAAGTTATTGAAATAAATACACCCAACAGTCACACACATAGTCCTGACCCCACAGTAAGATACCAGTCTAGTGTCGTGGGTATCAGGAACTACGAGAGACGTTCGGTCTCACAACACCCAGATCCCGAAACAAATATTTGTCTCGGTGCGGGGATCGAACCCGCGGCATCTCGCTTCACAGCGGAGTAGTCAATAAATAAGCCATAAACTGGTACGGACTGTAGAGACGAAAGTCGTAGGTTCGAAACCAGCCCCAAGAGCATGCACCTCTGACTTTTCTAAGTTACGTGTGTATTGATTGTTATTACTTGCTTTAACTGTGAAGGAAATATCGTGAGGAAACTTGCATACCAAAGGTATGTAAAGTCAGCTTACTCGAATAAGACCAGCATGGTCGAACTAAGGCCTAACTCCTCTCGTTAAGCACAGACCCATGCCAAGCAGAAGGACATAAGACAGGGCTAGTATTATATTATTATTATGTACAATACTCAATATTTTAGATTTTATATTATGTATTAAAATTAAACATTTAATAATATAAAGAAAATGTTAATTGGGTCTATCTTCGACAGACTCTCAAACCCTGACTACACTACAAGTTTGTAGTTTGAAACGCCTGGCGCAATATAAACATATTCTAGCGCGGTTTAATAAAGTCTGGCACAATTGAACAAAATCCATACATATCGTAACAATGTCTGGCACAATATAAACATATCATAGCGCCTTGTAATATCTGGTGCTATAAAATAAAAAAAAGTGTGCGTCTCGGGACGCTCGACAGAAGTGATAACTTAAACTAATGTGGGTTAAAGTGAGAGCGGAGGAGCCTGCCTACTGCTGCCGTATGCGTGAGAGAAAGGGCAGCCAGAGTGGCGCCGTAACGCGTTACGTTACGAAGTCCGGTCAAATTCATGTCAAAGCCCTGTCAAACTTTTTTTTTTTTTTTTTTTTTTTATCCTGGCTCGGCAAAATGACTACGCTACACCTGATGGTAAGTGTAGCTCAATCCAAGAATATTGTCGCCCAACGATAAACAATGTGTCCATCGTAGGTCGGCAAGATCATGCCGGCCTGCCAAAGGGCCAAGGGGGAGAGGAAGGAAAAAGGGATGGGAAAAGGGTTAGGATCAGGGGGCAAGCCCCCTGGGGAGAACCGGATATACACTGGCTGACCCTGGAACGCGACCCACGCAAGGTGGGCCACTGTGGCAGGTTTTAGCACCAGTGTACGGTGGTCGCTATCCGGTCAGATACAAGTATCCTCCCACCAGCAAAACTTCTGTCAAAGTCCGGTTAAAGTCCTGTCAAAGTCCTGTCAAATTCCGGTCAAAGTCCGGTTGAAGTCCTGTCAAAGTCCGGTCAAAATCCGGTCAAAGTCCGGTCGAAGTCCGGTCAAATACCGGTCAAAGTGCAGTCAAAGTCCTGTCAAAGTCCGGCCAAGGTCCTGTCAAAGTTTGTCAAAATCCGGTCAAAGCCCTATCAAAGTCCTGTCAAAGTCCGGTCGGAGTCCGGTTAAAGTCCGGTCAAAGTCCGGTCAAATACCGGTCAAAGTCCTGCCAAAATCCGGTTAAAGTCCAGTCAAAGTAATGTCAGTCTTGTCAAAATCCTGTCAAAGCCCGGTTAAAGTCCTATCAAAGTCGGGTCGAAGTCCGGTTAAAGTCCAGTCGAAATCCGGTCAAATACCGGTCAAAGTCCGGTCAAATACCGGTCAAAGTCCTGCCAAAATCCGGTTAAAGTTCAGTCAAAGTAATGTCAGTCTTGTCAAAATCCGGTCAAAGCCCGGTCAAAGTCCGGTCGAAGTCCGGTTAAAGTCCAGTCGAAATCCGGTCAAATACCGGTCAAAAACCTGTCAAAATCCGGTCAAAGTCCTGTCAAAATCCGGTCAAAGTCCAAAGTCCGGTCTAAGTCCGGCCAAAGACCTGTCAAAGTCCGGTCAAACTCCGGTCATAGCCCAGTCAAAGTCCGGTCAAAGTCCGGTCAAAGTCCGGTTGAAGTCCGGTCAAAGTCCGGTTGAAGTCCGGTCAAAGTCCGGTTGAAGTCCGGTCAAAGTCCGGTCCAAGCTGACTGGTCACTGTGTGACGCCACCTGGGACTTCGAAATAATCGATGTTCCAGGGAGGTCAGCTAACGCTGGCTGGTCGATGGACCGCTCGCGTTACGGAACGTTTCGGTTCACCCTCCCATAAGAAGTTATCACTTCAAAAAACAATGCCTGGCGCAACATAAACATATCTTAGCGTCGTTTAATAGTCTGGCGCGGTTCTACTAAATCCTGGCATAGTGTAACGAAACCTGGCGCAGTATAAACATATTTTACGGCAGTCTAATAAAGTCTGGCCTAATACGACAAAATCCTCGTGTAGTGTAACTAAGTTTGGAGCACTAGAAAAATATTCCAGCACAGTTAAATATAGTCTGGCCCAATATAAACATATTTTAACATAGTCAATTAAGTTTAGCGCAATAAAATAAAAACCTGGTGTAGTGAAACAGATTCTGGCACAACATAAACATATCTTAGTACCGTTTAATGCATTCTGTTCGCGGTTTTACAAAATCCTTGCATAGTGTAACAAAGTCTGGCACAATATAAACATATCTTAGCGCCGTTTAACATGTGATGTGATATAAAACAAACTTGGCGTAGTGTCAAAATTCGTTGTATAAACACATTTTAGAGCAGTTTAACAAAATCTGGCACAGTGTAACCAAGTCTGGCACAATATAAACACTGTATTGTGACGCGGTACAACATCGTACGTACCTGTCCATATGTAACAGAGCTGTGGACGGCTATATATATATACCTTGTGGAAGGGTTCCGCCTGCGATACGAGCAGCTCGGGCGCGCAGTGCGAGCCGAGCAGCGCGGCGGGCGCCGGGGACATCGCGAGCGAGCGCACGTGCACGCGGGTCGCGCGGTACTGCAGCCCCGACCGCAGCAGCGTGCCGTAGTACTCCACGTAGCGCCGCTGCGACGGGATCGTCACGCCTGACAACAAAAACGATACACGTTCAGCGAACAATATCTTTTTTTTTTCTCCCTCCCTTTCCCAATCCCTAATTAACCTCACTCCTTAAAGGTCGACAACCCACCCATGATTCTTCTGGTATTGTGGGCGTACAGATCACTTACCATCAGGTGACCCACATGCTCGTTTGTCGGCCTTTATAGCAATAAACAAAAAAGAAAGAACAATATCACGCTTGTAGTATCCGAACGGGTAGGCTGAGGTGTAAACAGTATACCCAGTGGCGTGGCTAACGCGGGTGGCACCTGGGGCATTTTATTTGGGAACGTTCAAATTATATTTTTAATATATTTTAATCGATTTCAAAAAAGGGGGAGGGGTTTCGAATTATTGAGTATATATTTTGGGTCATTTTAAGTCGGCTCAACTCAAAACCGGTAACACCCGGGGCGGAACCAAGCTACGCTACTGTGTACACCCATATTTCGCCGAGCGTGTTTCCGTCCCATGATGTGATAAAATAACCATATTTAAAATCATAATTGCGGGCTCATTTTTGAACCATTTTCATTGTGTTTTCACAAAAGGTTTAATTATTCTGTTGCGGATAAAATAATATTTACAAAAATGAAATTATAATTAAACTCATTTGTAACGATTTAAAGTTTTTAAAAAAACTAGTTCAAAACCATAACGTGAATTTATTATAATATACGTGGCTCCAAAAACGGCCAGTAGTCACGAAATAATCCAGGCCCTGCCCTATTGACCCGACCCTTTGTGGCCACAGTTCTGCTAACATAAATACGATATATGTTTTATATTTAAGTTAACTGGCAAAGAATGCTTCGGGCAATAAGTCCGCCTAGACATTTATGTATGAAGTGTGTAAAATAATTAAAAAAAAAATTGGCAGTCATAGGGACTGCCAATAGAAGTGAAAACTTATAACATAAGTGTAGTAGTCTAGTATTCACTCTCAACTCAACTCAATTCCACTCGATACCCATCCAAAAAGCGTCTAGACGCGCACATCACACGGTCAGGTATATACGATAGGTTATAAGTATATATTCTGAACTAACATTAGCATGTCGCTGGCGCGAAACCACATGTTTACCCCCTACCAAAAAGTGCTCAACGCGGCTAAGGAAGTTTTCACTTCATAAAATATGGTAATAATCGGATTAGATATTCTTCAGTCAGTTTTATTTAACTAAAACTTATTTAATTAGCAATTTCATTATGTGTCAGCGGGTTCTAGAGATCAGGATCCAAAGGTGACCCTGCCTGAGAAGACCCCTTTTTTTGCTGTTTGCCTATATGCTGTTAGGCTGACGCGAGTCGGCTTTCTACAGCTTCACCGGACTTTCGGGTGAGCGCTTTAGGCGCTCTCAATCCTTAAGAGAAGACCCGGCGAAACAAACCCAGTGGGCTTGTTTCTGCTCCATTTACTCTATTCTCGAACATTGTATATGCGTGAGTCTGTCCGTGTGTCGTGTGCTATAGATTAAATAATCCATACCCTTCTCGTCCAACGTCCGCTTGGTCCCGTAGAACTTGAGCGCCTCGTCGGCGGTCGCCATCTGCCCGCTGTACAACAAGTAACAGCACACCATGGTACCTGGAATGTTACGTGTATATACATTAATATTTTTTTAACTCAGCACGGTAAAGTGATTGCACTCCACCTGATGGTAAGCGCAGTGCAGACCAAAAAAAACAGCGACCACCGACAAACAATGAGTATCGGTGGTCACCAGAATCATGCCGACATGTATAAATGCTTCTTTATACTCCGAAGAGGGTTAGAAGTAACATCGAGGGGCCTGCGACTGAATAGGCGGATGCAGGCACAGGGATACACCACTGTAGACCATACATACCCCAACCAACCATCAAGTCGATTGAATTGATGAAACTATTCATATGGCCCTTTTTCAAAAGGTCACTAATTTGCTTTATAAGAGTACGTCTAACGGCCGACGCTACCACTCACTTTCGTAATATAACTTTGTTTCGTTACTCTCCATTCATCCATCCAATAGTTCCAATTCGAATAGACACATTAGAGCAAGAGCCCGTGAGTGCCAGACCTTCGTATTTTAATAAAAGCTGAAAATTTTTCTATGTGTGTCCCTAGTACTGGTAAGAATGATCCCCACCCATGAAGCTGAGGCAGCGGTGGCTTTGGCAGGTAACAGGTGACAAAGGTGTATAAAATTCCATCTCAAATTTATCATAAAATAAAACTTAATTTTTTTATATTTGATTCATAATAATATCAAAACTCGCGTTGCTCATTGCCAGACAGTTAGTATGGTTGCAACCCTCTGCCGGACACCCTTAAACTATTATAATTTATAATTATACTTACGTTATATTATAAAACCTAAATTTTATATATAATTTTTTGGGGGCCTATTAATCTATGTTTACATAATTGCCGGACAGTTTCGACGGTTCTATCATCTTGCCAGACGCATTCAAAGTCAAAGTTTCGGGGAGCAAGGAGCGTATACAGTAACTAGTGCGAGTGAGACAGAGCGCTTGGTCTATTGCGGCCCTTCACTGCGCATCAGCTGTTGTTTATTGTAACTATCTGGTGAACGGCTTTGCTCATAATAAATGTATTATTGATCAAACAAAATTAATGATGTGGACAGGCTGCTAAAAAAACACTATGGTACTGAGTGGATGCAACAAGAGGATCTAAGTTATTATAAATCTGTTATATTACGTAATAGAGACGACACTATCACTGAAGAAATTACAGAAGACGAAATATGTGAAGAATTGGTCGACGAACCCTTGGTTGGTGATTTAATATAAACTACAACTGGTACTACTGGTCCGAGCGTGTGTACTTTTAGTCACTTTCCTTTGTGTTTTTTTGTCTTTAAACCTTCTCGGGCGGCCCACATTTTTTAAATTTTGTTTAGCCTAATGGCGTCTAAGCATCCCTAGTGTGGGGATCATGTAAAACAAATTTGATTGTGATTTTGTGATTTTTATTAATAAATAGTAGTTGATTCTTATGGTTGCAATACCTTATTTTTTATTTATTCTAACATTTGACAACCCTGTTAGGGCGTCTATTTTGTTTATCCAAAAATGGCCAAATCCTGACAAATAAGTATCAAAATTAGTCAAATCCGTCTCGCGTAGGGTCAATGGTAGCCAAATCCATACTTTATAAACAAAATTAAGCAAATCCATAATTTTATATCATTTTTTTCTACAAATACATGCAATACTCATATTTTTACGGTACATTTGTTACCTTCAACATTTGGTGATCAGTTGTAATAAAGTGCTATTATGAGTGACGAAAAAATAGTTTGGTTTATTTGTAAGAAAAATGATGAACATATAATAATATTTTCTGAAGAAACTTTAAAAAAATGCCAGACTATTCTTAAATTACGAAAAATACATAACACAATGGCATGGCATATGGCAAATCTATACTTATAAAATTACATGTCCTGACTGACTGACTGATTCATCATCGCCGAGCGCAAACTATCAAGGCTACAAGCATGAAATTCGGACTGTATATTCATTTTCTGATGTAGGCACCCACTAAGAAGGGATTTTAGAAAATTCCACCCCAAAGGGGTCAAAATAGAGGATGATAATATGTATGAAAGTCCGTCATTTTGAAAGTTACATAAACAAAATTTTGTATTTCGGTTATTGACGTAAAACAAATAAATACGTGTTTCAGGAATTTTGGAAATTTTAGTTAATAAGAGATGAAAAGGGGGGTAAAAGTTAATGCGAAAGTGAGTTTGTTTGTTACGCTTTCACGCCTAAATCACTGAACCAATTTTGATGAATTTATCTACAGGGATAGATGGGACCCTGGAGACGGTTACAGGCTACTTTTATCCCGGAAAATGCTGTTCACGCGGGCGGAGCCGCGAGCAAAAGCTAGTACATAACATAGTACAATTCATTGGCTTTACAATTTTGATAGAATTGAAAATAATAAACTTCGTAAAAATGAAAAATAATAGAAATAAAATTATTAGAGTTTCGATATGATTGAAGTTGTATTTGAACAATTTTACTGAGTATCGTTTTAAATATTTGTTATTCAAACTGTAAAAAATTATTTAATGAAATTTCTTGATTAAGAAAAAAATAAACTGCACAATTTGAACTTGATAACAGTGGATGCGCAGTGAAGGGCCGCAATAGACCAAGCGCTCTGTCTCACTCGCACTAGTTACTGTATACGCTCCTTGCTCCCCGAAACTTTGACTTTGAATGCGTCTGGCAAGATGATAGAACCGTCGAAACTGTCCGGCAATTATATAAACATAGATTAATAGGTCCCCAAAAAATTATATATAAAATTTAGGTTTTATAATATAACGTAAGTATAATTATAAATTATAATAGTTTAAGGGTGTCCGGCAGAGGGTTGCAACCATACTAACTGTCTGGCAATGAGCAACGCGAGTTTTGATATTATTATGAATCAAATATTAAAAAATTCAGTTTTATATTATGATAAATTTGAGATGGAATTTTATACACCTTTGTTACCTGTTAACTGCCAAAGCCACCGCTGCCTCAGTTTCATGGATGGGGATCATTCTTACCTGTACTAGGGACACACATAGAAACATTTTCAGCTTTTATTAAAATACGAAGGTCTGGCACTCACGGGCTCTTGGGCTACATTGGACTGAAATGTGTGCGTGGTTTAGCGATTGACTCGCCACTTATCGCGATATGGTACGGGAATAAGTGTAGCGAAACCTGAAATGAAGCTGACCCTAGACAGACAAACATAAGAAAAAAATAGATCCAGTGGGCTAACATGTGGACAATTTCAAATAAAGAATATCTTTAAATTTACCGCCATCAGCTTAAAGAAAAGAATGGACGTCCATAGAAAAATCCATCTGCATAATTGCATAATTATGTAAAAAAAATTGTATTCAAAAAAACTTCAACCATTTTACTAATTTACGTTGCGAACAAAACTCATTGTGCTTTGGATAATATTCCCCTGGCATTGTCTGAAATTGGCCATCACCAACCACCACCACGAAAATCGATTCGGAACGCGTTTCGCGTGTCCACAAAACACAATAAATGAAGAAAGTTTGTAAGAAATTTCCACACGACGACCGTATGAAAAATAATATTAGCCGTTCGGTACGGCCTAGTTTTTTCGCAGCTAACAGCCGAAAACCCTAAATTTTTTATGTGCCTGCGAGGTGCGACACAAAAAAGGTCGAGGCGGACTCAAAAGGTCCTTTTTCGAATTTACGACTTCGACGCGAAAGCTGGTAATGTTGCCAATTATGGTGGTGAAGAATTTTTCGCAATTACTTTTGTGGCGGTTAGGCGTCGTTTTTTCGAGGACGGACGGCACAATGGCGGCTTCGAACCTACGGACGACGTTAACTGCTGTCGTAATATGTTGGTAACCTTTGTGATTTGGCGAACGTTCACCGACCTATTGTGTGATTATACAAAGGTTTTGAACGCACGTAATGATATTATTATGGGTGATATAGTGTTTTCGCACGCATTTATAGACGCGAGAATGAAACACTTTGATGTACTGATAACCTACTGAGATATCCACTTCATTATTCTTGTGCCATATGACCATGAACATAATATATTTCAATCGCATCTGTTGATTGTAAATAGCCATATATAGAGAAATACGATCAAACAATAGGGAACTCCCCTTGTCTATCCACTGATAGACAAACGAGTGAGTTATAAATGACAGTTGACAGCCTCCGTGGCGCAGCGGGCGAGTAGCCGGCTGTGAAGCGAGAGACCGCGGGTTCGATCCCCTCACCGCGACAAACATTTCTGCGATCCACAAATACACTCCTTTGCAAAAAAAACGGGCGGGTTTGATTTTTTAACATTATTGGTAATAATTTAGTTCTTCAGAGGTTTTAATAGCCAAACTATGTTACTGGCACTTAATAAAGAGTCTGGGTATGAAAAAAAGTTCATTCCAAATTCAAAACTTTTGTTTTTAAATTATTAATCCCTTTTTAATTTTGTGACACTTTTCGCGGGTTTGCGGTTAAAAGGTTATCAAGCAACTAAAAGTAACTTTTCGTTATTTTTAGTACAACAATTTATGTTTATCGCATAATTCTGCCTTATTGTGACTTAAAACAGATATCTTTGTGTCTATCGTAATGGCAGAAAAAGCAATGAGAGCTAGTAAAATTATAGCGCTGCTGGAAGAGGGGTGTAGCCAATGTTACGTCTCACAGCGGTTAAACGTGAGTCGTTCAACCGTACAAAGAACCTGGACTCGATACCAAGAGACAGGTTCCGTTCAGAGAAGGCAAGGTTCTGGGAGAAAACGTTGCACACAGCCGCGAGACGATCGCTTTTTAGTGACTCAGGCGCTGAGGAACCGCAAATGCAGTTACATAGACCTCAAAAGAAACCTTGAAGAGGTACGAGGAGCACAAGTTAGCCTATGGACTGTGAGGAGAAGACTTTTAGCTGCTGATATACGTAGTCGACGACCAGCGCGGGCCCCCAAGTTACTCCGTGAGCACCGGATTGCGCGGTTGAGGTTCGCTAGAAATTGCCTATCTTGGACACCAGGTAACTGGAGTAGCGTACTCTTCTCCGATGAGGCTCGAATTTGTCTGCATGGTGAGGACCGACGTCGGCGAGTGTTACGAAGACCAGGGGAACGCTATGCCGATGTGTGTTTTGAAGAAATCACCCCTTATGGTGGAGGGTCCGTTATGTTTTGGGCGGGCGTAACTTCCAACTATCGTACCGAGATAGTATTCATAGAAAATGGCTCACTAAATGCGCATAGGTACATAACAGAAATCCTTTCTCAAAATGCACAACCCGCACTGACTGTAATTGGTGAAGATGCCATTTACATGGACGATAATGCTCGGGCCCACCGTTCTGGCGACGTAGATGCTTATATGCAAGAGGTCGGTATTCGTCGTTTGGATTGGCCAGCGCGGAGCCCCGACCTTAACCCCATTGAGCACGTTTGGGACCTCCTAAAAAGGCGAGTACGATCTGTCCAACCACCTCCACAAAACATCAGAGAGCTTAAACGTGTAATCTCGACTGAGTGGGAACACATTCCACAGGACACCATCAAAAGCGTGGTGGGAAGCATGCCAAGACGATTACATGCCGTAATCGCTGCAAGAGGAGGTCATACTCGTTATTAATTTTTATTTTTTAATGTCTCTTTTATTAAAATACCATAAAAATACTCGTAGTCTTAATTTCATTATACCCATAAAAATGTCCATTTTAACACGGCTCTCTGTTTACATTGACTAAAACACCGATACCAGGATAAAAGTGTTAAAAAACTAGATTCTCATTGATAATAAGAAATTTCTAGTCATCCAAGCTAATGACATACTAAAAATATAATAATATTTACCCATAGAAAAGCTAAGGTAAAGTGTGTGTGTAAGGTGCCCGTTTTTTTTGCAAAGGAGTTTATTTGTTTTGGGGTCTAGGTGTTGTGAGACTGAAAATCTCTCGTAGTTCTTGATACCCATGACACAAGACTCGTATCTTACTGTGGGGTCACGTCTATGTGTGTGACTGTGGGGTGTATTTATTTATAAATACCTATGTCACACACTACAACATTAATGCTCTACCAGTGTTGCCACTACCTGGTAGAAGGCAAACATGAATTAACAGCTTTGCTATCACACTGACTATTTTATCGTTTCGCACTGACTATTTTATACCACCAGTCGTCTCAGCAGACTATATTATTAGAATTAGATCCAACGAACTCACCCGTCCTTCCCTTCCCTGCTTTACAATGCACAGCGGCGACGTTCCTCGCGTCCGCGCTGAGCCACTTGTGCACATCCTCGCAAAACGGCTGGATCATCTCGATATTAGGCGGCATGTGGTCCTTGAACGCGTACTTCTCTACCTGGAACAGATTGGCGTACATTTAACGTAAACATTTGATAGAACGCAATACAAGGCATTAAGTTTTTCCTGTCGTCGCAGGAAGTCGCTGGATGCAGGCCGCTTCCAACAGGTCGGTCTGGAAATCTTTGGGGGAGGCCTATGTGTAGCAGTGGACGTCCTGTGGCTGATGATGATGATGATGATGAAGATTTTTCTGGTAGAAGGATATTCATATCCGCCCGGATACACATGGTGTGAAAACCTGTCATAGTGACCCACACACCTTGTGTGGGTCGCGTTCCTGGATCAGCCAGTGTATATCCGGCTCTCCCGTGGGACTTCCGACATAACTTGATTGTTGGTTGGGGCGCGTATAGGGTTGTTACATCCTTGCATCCCTGTGCCTGCATCGGTCATCCGCCTGTCCTGTCGGAGGCCCCGCGATTTTATTCTTCTCTCTCCGAAGAGGGAAGATGCATTTTACAGATCAGCCTGACTGATGACCACCGATAAACTAATTGTTTGTCGGTGGTGGCTAGTTTTTTGGACTGCACTACGCTTATGATAAGGTGTAGTGCAGTCACTTTGCCGTGCTAGGATAAAAAAAAATCATTGTTCAGTAGTTACTAAATTTTAATGTGCACATACATACAACGCTTAGCACAAAAAAAAATGAGTTCTAGTAAGTTAGGACATAATAATTCAATGGAAATATAAATGTCCTTTGTTGCTGGAAAATTATGTTACCGCTGGGGGCTGGATAAATAGATACGTCAAGCCCAATGGCTCCCCGGCCAGTTGTATTGTTCACGGAGTTCGACTACTATTCGATCGGTTCGATCCCCGGGTCGGGTAAAAGTGATATTAAGGTTTTCTATCACGAAATGCTTAGTATCAATCAGGGGTTTGGAAATGTACTCGGTGTGGCAATAGGCTCGCCCCAATCACATCGTGGGACGGAAATAGGCTCGACGAAATGTGTGCGCATTGGAGACACCTCTGCCTATTCCTTCGGGGATTACAGGCGTGAATGCGAAATGCAAAAAATATATGTTTTCAATTATACAAGTATGGAAAACGTTATATTTCACACTAGCGACCCGCGCCGGCTTCGTACGGGAGTATATATGTTTGTTACGACATCACATTACAAATCTTTGAATTTTTGGCTTTTCTGTACTATAATATGTATGTATTATACATATAAACCTTCCTCAAGAATCACTCTATCCATTGCTGAAAACTGAATTAAAATCCGTTGAATAGTTTAAAAGATCTAAGCGAGCAGACAGCGGAAGCGACAACATTTTATACTATGTAAAGATAAACGTAAATGTGTTTGGGGGTTTCATGTCAGCTATTTAAGTAATGGCAGGTGGCTCATCTCCGTAAGCCGGTGAAATTGGAAACAATATCATTGCGTTACCCTCACAGGCTGCCTTGATGCTCTTAATCTTAGCAGTATTAGCGAGGGTATACTCATAAATAGCAAATGGATTTGGAATGTAATTCCAGTGCAGAATTAATCATTTCATTACTCTAATGTAAGTGGTAGAGCCACACTGTAGACAGTTTTGTCTACAGCACAAATGGACCGACTCGACCGGGTCGTTTGTTTGCTGCGGGTCAGGGTGTTGTAGGACCACAAGTCCTCCATAGTTTGCTGGTGGTAAGATATTCATATCTACCCGGATAGCGACCATCGTACACATGGTGTTAAAACCTGCCATAGTGATGTACACGCCTTGTGTAGATCGCGTTCCAGGAACAGACAGTGTATATCAAGTTCTGCCGTGAGACTTGCGACACGTTTTGATGGTTGGTTGGGACGTATATAGGCCATAGGGGTATATCCATACATCCCTGCATCGGTCATCCGCCTATATTGTCGCAGGCCCTTCGTTTTGCTTCTTCCCTCTTTGGAGTGGAAAGAAGCATTTATACAGGCCGGCATGATTCTGGTGACCACCGATAAACTCATTGTTTGTCGGTGGTCGCTGATCTTTACTGAGCTTACCATCAGGTGTAGTGCAGTCTCTTAGCCGAGCTCAGATTAAAAAAATCCTGATACGTCACAGGTTTACCTAATGCGGGGTCACGAATATTTGTGTGACTGTTGTATGTATTTATATAGTCGCAGCGTACAGCCCTTCAGACCAACATACCACCAAGCTATAGGTAAAACGGGGCGTGGGGAGGTCGTGGGTAAATGCGGAAACGCGATGACATGTTTAATTACCGCACGATAACGAGAGCTGGTGACGTTCATGACTCAGCTCACAAAGGTCGCACGCACTAGTTCAGAACAATAAATTATTATAATGACGTAAAATAAATTATTTAATTCGAACAATTGTTTGAATGACGAGACGAGTAAGGCGGCTCGCCTGATGGTAAGCGCCACGCCTGCCCATAAACAGAAGCAACACCACACAGAACTGAATTACAAAGCATTGCATAGTCTCATAATGCCCAGTAATTTCACTAGCTTCAATGTCCTTCAAACCGAAACACAACAGTGCTTACACACTGTTGATTGGCGACAGAAATAGACAGTGCGGTGGTACCAACCCTGACGGCCTCTCGCATACGAGGGACCTGCCACCTTGTAAGTAAAGTACTTATCAAAACTTCGATACATTTAGATGCGCGCGGCGACTTGGATACGAATAGGTTACCTCCGTCTATAAGGTAAACTATGGTGTGGTGTTACCTTAGGTTTCGCGCACATCCAAATGTATCGAAGTTTTGATAAGTTACTTGTGGGTATCAGGAACTACGAGTGGCATTCGGTCTCACAACACACAGACCCCGAAACAAATATTTGTGGATGACACAAATTTTTGTCTCGGTGCGGGGATCGAGTCCGCGGCCTCTCGCTTCACAGCCGGCTACTCGCCTGCTGCGCCACGGAGGCTGGCACTAACACTATTTGGTAAGTCGTGGGCAGCACAAATATCGTCCAGGTATCGCAATTTGACGACCACTGTTCTAGATCTTATTTGGATAATATAGTTTAGGTTACATTTATTTAGCACCGTTTTTTTCCTTTACCGAGAAGCTGCAAGGTTAATAATCGTCCATTATTTAAAAAAAATATTTATTCGATGGTTCACGTTGTTTCGGAAAATTTATAGTATTAATTTTCCTTGAAAAAGAACGTCAGCGTAACAAATATGTAATTTATATTCATTAATTATGGGATAAGTGTGTCATATTCAATGATTTACAAATATTTTTAATAGGTGTAAAACGTGAGGTCTGGCGTGTACGCCACAAACCACACGGATATAAATTGCGTGACGCATATCTAAATATATAAAACTCAAAGGTGACTGACTGACATAGTGATCTATCAACGCACAGCCCAAACCACTGGAGGGATCGGGCTGAAGTTTGGCATGCAGGTAGATGTTATGACGTACGCATCCGCTAAGAAAGGATTTTGATAAATTTTACCCCCAAGGGGATAAAATAGGGGATGAAAGTTTGTATGAAACTTTGTCAATTTTAAACGTTCACGCGGGCGGAGCCGCGAGCGAAAGCTAGTATTATATATTAGTAATGTTTATTAATAAATATTAAATATTATTATTTAGGACACTAAATGTAGTGTGTAGAGGCTTGACGTCAGGCTGGCGGTCGGTCGTAAAAATTACGAGCCGAATCTTTCTGTACCATGAGAAACACTGTTGTTTTGTCTATAGCATGAATGGGCCGGCTCGACCGGGTCATTACGGCTGTCTCACAGAAAACCAACGTAAAGTAGCGGCTTGCTGCTGCGTTTCGTTCGGTGAGTGATATATCCGGAGGCTAAAATCACCTTCCCCTTCCAATAAATTCTTTCTATTATAAAAACAAATAGTCGAAACGTTCCAGCCGTCTATAACATAAACGACATTTGTACTTATATTGAAGTCTAGCATTGCTCGCGGCTCCGCCCGCGTGAAAGGCATATTTCCATACACCCGTTCATTCATATTTTACTCTCGCTTAGGGATGAAATTCTTAAATATCCTTCCTTAGTGGATGCTTACAACATAAAAGGCGTCAACTGCCAAAATTTCAAATTGTATCCCCAGCGGTTTAGGCTGTGCTTTGATGAATCAGTAGTCAGTCAGTCAGGACAACTAATCATATATGTACAGATAAGAAGACTATGCACACTGCGACAAAAAGTCATAGCGATTATAGAATTGTGAGACCGATAGTCTCTTGTCGTTACTGATACCCACGACACAAGACTCAAGACTATGGGGTTAAGTCTATGTGTATAGCTGTTGAGTGTTTAAAACTTATGTATTGTTTAAATCTATGTTGTAATTGTAATGTTGTAATGGTATTGTTTAAATCTATCTCATTCTCTCGCAGGCTAAATACTGTTTATGAATATGTTTGTCTCTTTAACGTGACGCATTTACGTTTCATCGAGTTTCAAATCACAACCATTCTAAAGAAGTTTCAATAAAAAAACACTCTTTATCGAGTGGCACATCATTCTAGAAAAAATATCTGGACCCCGCGCGCACTGCGACAAAAAAAACGCGCTGCAACACATCGCGGCGGAAATAAATCGTTAGTGCGCGCAAGCTCTTAAGTCATTGTATTAATGAGCGTACGATAATGCAGTATGCACAATGATGTAGGCATCATTAGTCGATATCATTTACTGTGTTATCTTATCAATCGGCCTCGACTAACGCAAACCACGACCCCAGAAGTGGAAGTCGGTGCACATATTAATGGTAATTGCAGTTTTATGTTATTTGTGTTGGTAAATAAGTTTAATAATATTAATATTATTATTTTGTTATCCGAGCACGGCAAAGTGACTGCACTACACCTGATGACAAGCGTAGTGCAGTCCAAAAAACAATGATCACCGACAAACAATGAGTTTATCGGTGGTCACCAGAGTCATGCCGGCCTTTGTAAATGCTTTTTCAAACTCCGAAGAGGGAAGAAGCAAATCGGGGAGGCAAGACAGGCGGATGATCGATGCAGGCACAGGGACACAAGAATGTATCTCTATATCCGTCCCAACCAACCATCAACCATGTCGCAAGCCCCTAGAAAGAATCGGATATACACTGACTGATCCGGGAATCGATCGATCCACATAATGTGTATAGGTCATTATGTGGGTATTCTGAGACTTAACATCTTATGTATCAGGGTGACGAGCGCAGTTCAGTGTCATGCAGTGCTTAGTAATTCAAAGTTCTGTGTGGTGTTGCTTCTGTTTATGGGCAGGCGTGGCGCTTACCATCAGGCGAGCGCCTTGCTTGTCTCGTCATTCAATCATATAAAACAACTATAAGCTGATAAACGTCAGGAGGAACTACCATACAAGGATTAATTGGTAGTTTCAAAGGCTGACTAACAACAATTTTTTGTTCTATTTGCGTTAAAATATTCAAAACATAACATTTACACAAAATACCGTGGGAATGTTAAAAAACATCTTAGATGCAAAAGGTTATCTTTCCATAGCAACAATTAGTAATTAATATACACCTAACTGTATTATCATCAAGGTGGACAGACGACCGGATAAAGGTAGCAGGAAGTCGCTGGATGCAGGCCGCTTCAGGTCAGTCTGGAAATCTTTGGGGGAGGCCTATGTTCAGCAGTGGACATCCTGTGGCTGATGATGATGATGATGATGAGGATACACCTAACTTAGAAAAGTCAGAGGTGCATGCTATGGGGCTGGTTTCAACCCTGCGACTCCAAGAATCGAATCTCGAATCCAAGGACGGATTGCCGAGACGAAAGTCGCACCCCGCTGAGCATCGCTGCTTCAGTTACATGTGTATTATTATTCTTATAAATTATGGTTTGTTTTATCGGTGAAGGAAAACATCGTGAGAGAACCTATGTATCTGAGAATTCTTCATAAGAAAGAATTTATGTTAAATTTACCAACCCAAACAAGCCAGCGTACTAAGGTCTCACCCCTATCATTAGAAGAGAAGGTCCGTGCCCAGCAATGGGGCAATATATTACACGGCTGTAAATAATTATTGGTTAGAAAGAGGATTGGGAGTTGAGAATATATAATATGTGGTAACACACATAACTTGACCGCTGAGCGATCGCTGCTTCCAACATACAATATGTACAACACTATGATTTATTTAAACCAGAGATTCCCAGACTTTTTCTCTCATAGACCACTTTCAAAATTTAGCTGGTTCCGGTGGACCCCCTGCAGCTACATTTCTATCATAATGCTTCTTATAAAATATTATTTGCCTACATTGATAGGTGAAGTCAAGCCAACATTTTAGTTCTTCACTATCGAAAGCAGATAAATTTTCATGGTCCTTGGCTTACGAATTGTGAACCCCATTTTTTTGTAACGCCAACGTAGACCCCCGTCGAGTCTCCCGTGGACCCCTGGGGGTCTACCTGGACCACTTTGGGAACTAAGGATTTAAACTAACAAATTAGTACGGATATGCAATGAAAGCCCGGTCATTTAGAGTCCAGTCAGCCATTCAAGAGGAAAAATAAGTAAGTACCTATCATAAATCATAGATAATAATGACATATCATTAATTTATACTAGTACTAGCTTTTGCTCGCGGCTCCGCCCACGTGATCAAATAAACAAACAAACAATCAAACTCTACAGCTTTATAATATTAGTATAGATTTGATTTTGATTTGACAACGGAAGCCTTCAAATAATATTATTTTGGTAGCTTAGCAACGGAAGCCTTCAAATATGAATAATTTTCCCCGTTTTTGCAACATTTTTCACTGATGCTTCGCTTCTAATGGTCGCAGCGTAATGTTATATATCCTAAAGCCTTCCTCGATAAATGGACTATCCCACACAAAAAGAATTTTTCAATTCGAACCAGTAATTTCTGAGATTAGCGCGTTCAAACAAACAAACAAACAAACAAACAAACAAACAAACAATCAAACTCTATAGCTTTATTATTAGTATAGATGTATAGAAACGAAGCGTGACAATGTTTACTGCGCAGTTTAGTAGTCGGCTGCCTCGGTGGCTCAGTTGTATTGCGAACTCGGTACGACTGCTATGCTGAGGTCTCGGATTCGATCCCCGGGTCGGGTTTTTTATAGCATAGACCGACAAACGAGCAAGTGGGTCGTATGATGGTAAGTGTTCTCCAACGCCCATGTACGCCCAAAATACTAGAAGAATCATAGGCGCGTTGCCGACCTTAAAGAGAAGGGATAATTAATGGGCGAATATCACTAAGTAATCGACTGTTACGTCAAGTCGGTTTTTTGTGAGACAATGATAATAACTCGGTCGCATCGGACCATTCATGCTGTAGACCAGTGTTTCCCAACCTTTTTAGGCCATGCCCCACCTTAAAATTTATTTGTTAAATTTGTCGCCGATATCTAGCATTGCATTTAAATAACCCAAAGCGAAAGGGTTAAAGTCGTGTCTAGTCCATTTTTAAATTACCCCGCTTAACTATCAAATTGCCTCCCTGTGGGGCGTGGGCCCCACGTTGAGAAACACTGCTGTAGACAAAACTGGAAAATTTACACATTCGAAAACACATTAACCGGACCTTTGACGTATTCCGAAACGCACAATTGGAAACAGTCATTACACATGATCACTCCCCAATCGGGATTCAAACTCACGTCACTGCACGCGCGCTATCAATTGAGTCACAAACACCGATGTTGCGGTCGTGTGTGACTAATGTGTTACATAATGATTAGTATTCGAATGCATTATTTATCGCCTAATAACAGTTTAATGTTTGCTATAGATATATCTTCTATTTTATGTTTCCTCCGTCGTTAAAGCGAGCGATAATAGGCTAGGTCCCTTGTGTGCGAGAGGCCGTCTGGATTGGTACCACCGCTTTGTCTATTTCTGCCCTCAAACAGCAGTGTGTAACCACTGTTGTGTTTTAGTTTGAAGGACATTGAAGCCAGTGAAATTACTGGGCATTATGAGAATTAACATCTTATGTCTCGGGGCGACGAGCGCAGTTCAGTGCCGTGCAGCGCTATGTAATTCAAAGTTCTGTGTGGTGTTGCTTCTGTTTGTGGGCGTGGCGCTTACCATCAGGCGAGCAGTTGGCTCGGTATGATGTAAAAAGTAGGTATATGAATAGTTTAATAAAATTTCATAATTAAATGAATGACTGAGTAGATCAGTCCAGACTAGTACGAATAGAAACTCAAATGAACTAGATACATACTGTCGGTTGAATTGTAAATAATAATAGCCACGATACAAACGGTAGTTAAAAAAAATATATGGTGTCATACAGTATTGTCACTGTAACATTGAACTGGATAAATAAATTATACGTATTCTTAATTACATAATTTATAATCGATCGGTATCTCACACGTAGCTCCAGTGCAGGCAACATAACCTGTCCTTGCATCAGAAACTTGGTTATTCATAATCGGAAATGCACGTGGATATTGCTCAGGTTATCTTCCACAGAAGTACATGGCGTGTAAATATAATAGGGTATTTGACTCGGTTATTTTTATTGTTACAATAAAAAAAAATCGAAGGATATGAATTAAGTCAAAAATAACTAAGTTAGAAGCCATTCAAATCTGCTGGAAGGGTTAGCTGTCAGATGACGGAAAAGGATGCACGACATGTCGTGTTACGTCACAACACAGGTCACGACGCCACTACAGTGCACGCATGCGAGGGAGATAGTGAGATTACCCCAATAAGCGCCCACCTTTCAGCGAAGATTTTCCAATTATAAAAAGTGTTTTTATTGCCTATGAAAAGAGTAGAAAAAATACTATAGAACTAAGGGAAATAAATGTAGCTTTATAGAAGTGAAAGATTTGTAGAAAAGTTCCTTAAATACAGACAAAGATTTGAACTTTACCTCTTCATATTGGTGGAGATAAACGTACATTTTGCCCTTACTAACTCTAGAAATAAGATATTCGGTAATCGTCATTAGTGGAAAAGTTTTAAAAGTTCTTTATGCCACTGGTTTATATAACACTGGCTTATCCTCGCGGCGCCGCTAGTGTGATCTGCTTTTTCGGGTTAAAAAGTTGCCTATGTCCATCAGGGCTAATGTAAGATTCTAATGGTGAAAGAATTTTTCAAATCGGTCCAGTAGTTTTTAAGTTTATTCGTTACATACAAAAATACAAATCTTTCCTCTTTATAATATTAGTGTAGATACTTTCAAGTGACAATATTAACACGCCAAATTTAATTTAATATTAAATCTAATCACGAATGTATTATGTCTTAAAGGAAATCCCCTAAAATCGGTAATCATCGAATTTCTTGCTGTAGATTATTTCGTAATTGCGTAATTTGAATAGGCGCCACCAAGGCCCACTTTCAACGGAAGCGTAGAATCATCTGCTCATAATTATACACTTGTGAGACACCTGCTGTCTGTTTGTGATACGTTTTGAGGTATGCGGACAGAGACAGGAACTACCGTTTGCATTCAATTTCATAAAAAGCTATGACTGACTACTCGCTTCACGAGTCCCTGATCGGCATTGTCCCTGTATATAAAAGCATATTAACTAACTACATTTTTTCCACAGAGCAACATTTTGAAGCCTTTATGAAGTTACTCGTCTCGTTGCTAGAAAATAAAAATAAAACCTAAGGTTATTAAATATATATTTTTTGTTTTATTGAATGAAGAGACTAGCAAGGCGCTCGCCTGATGATAAGCGCCACGCCTGCTCATAAACAGAAGCAACACCACACAGAACTTTGAATTATAAAGCACTGAACTGCGCTCGTCACCCCGAGACATAAGATGTTAAGACTGATAATGCCCAGTAATTTCACTGGCTTCAATGCCCATTAAACCGAAACGTAACAGTGCATACACACTGTTGCTTGGCGGCAGATATAGACAAAGCGGTGGTACCATCCCAGACGGCCTCTCGCATACGAGGGATCCACCACCTTGTGAAATAACTTATGACAATAAACGAACAGCCTTGCCACCCATTTCAGACCCCTCGGATACAGATCTCTAAAAACTGAGCGATTACAAACAAGAAAATCGTATGTAGGACACGATTACAAAACAGTGGTGATAAAATTATCATAATGGACACATTATTATTACATTTCGAATGACAATCTTAATTCAAGTATGATATTAACATTAGTCTAAAAAATAAACAGTCTGTCAACGAAGGCGATACGAAACTATCGTGCTGAGACGCGGGAGGAACGCAGTGAGCGCCCGAGTCGCTTTGTACACTTGCCCTTGTGAAATAGTGTCAACTCACTTGACTAAAGTAAACTACTTTTAATTTTTTTAAATTAGCCTAGTATTGTCAAATTCAGTGCCCTATACGTGTTTCATCAACAGTGTACGTCAGTCCTACCAAACTAAAACAGATTTAAAAAATACTGCTATTTTATTTAATTTCAGACGAGTACAGAAATCTATACTTTAGTCGATGATCAGTGACACTGATGTCATTTTATTCGATATCAAAAGCGTTGACAGGTTGTCTATTTTTAATGCTGTGATATTACTAAAATTATAATAATTAAATGTATTTACCGCACGCGATATTGAAATTACCTCCCACTGATATAATCTGCAGGAACTACCAATTCCAAAAGAATATATAAATAAAAACTATGACATCAAAGGACAAAGACATTAATCGACCATCACAGTTTTTTTTTTTATTTATTTATTTAAGGATCACCAACATAACATACAATAACTTTAGTAATCATACATTAATCAATAATGTACTTCATTTAAATGTTGTCACAATTATAGGCGACCACGGCATGCACAAGAATAAAGCGATAGTTGAAGTAGTCACAGCAAAATAACTGCGACTTTTGTCATCGCATTACAACCCCCGGCCATTGAGCTGTGGAATAGTTTGCCGGCACACGTGTTTCCCTCCTTCCTATAATATGGGGTCCTTTAAACGCAGTGTGAAGTAGTTAGGCAGGCCGGCATGATCGTG
This sequence comes from Amorpha juglandis, assembly GCA_949126905.1. Classification (NCBI taxonomy): domain Eukaryota; kingdom Metazoa; phylum Arthropoda; class Insecta; order Lepidoptera; family Sphingidae; genus Amorpha; species Amorpha juglandis. The sequence continues at coordinate 14,040,489 of OX421381.1, read as the reverse complement.
CCGACCAACGATAGACACACTCGTAGGTCGACACTATTATTGGATTGCGCTACACTTTCCATCAGGTGTGGCGTAGTCACTTTGCTATTTTATGGACCTATTAATTTTTCATTACTGTTAAAGCTACCTGCTTTTTTACCTGTACAGATTATCTTTGATTAGGTGTAGACGCGAATTTAAGATACCTATATCGTTGTACACGTTTTGTAGTGTAATATTTTTAGATGGCGATCGCTTTTTCGTAGTGTGCGTTTTAACGTTGGACTTATTTAGGTTAGTATTATATTCTTTATCACTTCGATACACAGTTACACATTTATACGTACATTTCCTTTGGACATATAAAAATGAAAAGACAAAATATTTGTATGATTATGTAAAATGAGGATTTAATAAATACAATAATTTAAAGAAGAGTTAAATGTGTGTTTGTTAAAAAGTAGCCGCCATTTTGGATTTCTTTATCTTAGGGTCGATTGATTTCAAAATCGATATCCTGGAAGCCCCGTAGTTATAAATGATAGATCCGACGTTAGGGCTTGAAAAGGGTCGCCATTTTGTTGCCAAAGTCTGTTATTACCTTAAACATCGATATATGAGGCACCCGGAAGTTATAAATGATATATCCAATTTTGGAGTTGAAAAAAGGGGCGCCTTTGCCTACCCCCTCGGGGATTACAGGCGTGCTTACGTATAGCAGCGTTGGACGTCCGCCTACAAGGTGGACAGACGACCTGATAAAGGAAGTCGCTGGATGCAGGCCGCTTCCAACAGGTCGGTCTGGAAGTCTTTGGGGGAGGCCTATGTTCAGCAGTGGACGTCCTGTGGCTGATGATGATGATGATGATTACGTATATGTATATATAACGTCAAATGATGAAATTATAATGATTTTTGTGCATGATACACATGAGATAGCCCGAAAAGATAGATTTCAGTAATAACTTTTTAATCAAATCCAGTGTTGTACTAACAAGGTTTAGTCTCCAGAAATATAGCGCTAGCTGTGACTACGAGTATGATAAAACAAACTAATCGTACTAATTTCAGCAAATTCCTATAGTTTGCAAATCTTATGGTCATTTCAGCGGTAAAAAAAGAATTTAAAAAAAGACTAAAAGCCGTCACAACGTTCGTAGATATTTCTAAAAAGCTACCATTCATCATAACTGAAGTATTAATCGTGATATTCAAAACATAAATAATTATAATTTCATAAATAAAGAAACACGAGATCAAAGCATAACTAAAAAAAACTAGTCGATATTATAATATTAGAATTGGCACAAGCGGCACAACACTACAACGTCTTATATTTTTCTTTCTGTCTGGTGTTATCCCGGGTTAGTGCCAGGGTCTTGAGACCCTAGGTATTTTTGATTTCATTGTATTTTTTTGGAATCGCATATTGTTTCATCATCATCATCATCAGCCACAAGCCGTCCACTGCTGAACATAGGCCTCCCCCAAAGATTTCCAGACCGACCTGTTGGAAGCGGCCTGCATCCAGCGACTTACTGCGACAGCGTTGGACGTCCACCTACAAGGTGGACAGACGACCTGATAAAGGTAGCAGGAAGTCGCATATTGTTTTGTGCAAACTTATTTTACCATGAGACAGTAGTACCAACTTTAGTGGTGTTACTAGAGAGGATGCTCAAGATCGAGCGAAGTGGAGGCATCTTAGCAGGAAGGCAGACCCTGGCACTGGTCAGGATAACGTCAGGTAGAAAGAAAGAAAGAAAAAAGACAGTGGATCCAACACGGCCCATTATTTCTTTAGACAAGTAGTACAGCGTGTCTCACCTATACAGGGTTAATTTTAAAACACCAGCAACCTCGCAGGACCAGATAGCTGACCCCATACGGAACAACTTTTGTTCTACGAGTTTGTATATAACTCAATATATTTAAAAAAAATGATTTTACAAGTTTTTGTTGTGTCGTATTTTTCTTCGTAGCGTTCGGCGTGCGCGCGCGACTCAAAGGCGCCGCTCAGCTGGCTCGGGCGATGACCTTCAACGCTAGCCCGGTTCCCCACGCTTCGCGTGTTTGCTTACGTAATCTGCGATGCGTGTAGGTAACATTCAAGACGGAAATTAAATGAATACTTATTTTTGTATGAAAATAAAATCTAACAAATTATCAAAAGTCGTAGAACAAAAGTAGTAGCTTATAACCTTAGGTATCTACCCCTGCGAGGTTGCTGGTGTTTTAAAAATAACCCTGTACATATAACATGAATGCTTAATCTTTACATAGTATAAAATGAAGTCGCTTCCGCTGTCTGCTCGCTTAGATCTTTTAAACTATTCAACGGATTTTAATGCAATTTACAGAGATAGATAGAGTGATTCATGAGGAAGGTTTATACGTATAATACGTACATATTAAAGTACGGAAAAGCCGAAAAATTCAAACATTTGTAATGTGATGTCGTAACAAACATATTTTTACCCGTGAGGAAGGTTTATACGTATAATACGTACATATTAAAGTACGGAAAAGCCGAAAAATTCAAACATTTGTAATGTGATGTCGTAACAAACATATTTTTATCCGTGCCAAGCCGGTGCAGGTCGCTAGTATAACATGAATGCTTAACTATTTAATGAAATTATTACAAGCAAACGGCCGAAATATCTTGATACGTTACATAATTAGGTACCGACCACATTTTCGGTTACTAAGCGTCAAGCAACATGTCCAATTTCTCTGATAACAGCAGCTCTTTATTTATGTTGATAAAAGCCGCGTAAGAGTATCGTACGTTTATCGAACTTAACTATGTACATATATACAATGTTTATGATTATTTCCACCGTAAACTTTGCAGCGTGCAAATTATCATTATTGACATCGTTTAGTGTAAGATAGTCGTGAATGTATAGTAACAGGTGGAAAAAAAGCGCAAATAACGATCGATCGATCCACTCAGTCGAGTGGTAGAGCAACGCTGTAGACAATTTTGTTTACAGCATGAATGGGCCGGCTCGACCGGGTCGTTACCACTGTCTCAGAAAACCGACGTAAAGTAGTGGCTTGCTGCTGCGTTTCGTACAGTGAGTGAGATATCCGGAGGCCCAAATCTCCCACTCTTTACCAATCCCTAATTATCCCTTTCCTGTTAGGTCGGCAACGCACTCATGATTCTTCTGGTATTGTGGGCGTACATGGGCGGTGGAGATCACTTACCATCAGGTGACCCAATTGCTCGTTTGCCGAACGATGTCCTAAAAAAAAGTAACATAGAATAATACATAACATAAGTACGTACATAGACGCACACCTGTTTCCCATATGGGTAGTCAGAGATAACGAACACCCACTTGCTAAGATCGTTGCACATACATATGTCTTTGCTTCAGTATCTCAAAAGCTAAACAACAAATTAAAAATAATGAATAATTAATATCCAATTATATTCTTTATATGCTCCATTGTTAATGACCATCATGAACAAAAACAGGGTAACCTTGGACCTAGACCAAGGTTACTACAATGTTATCCGTAACAATTTTATTAGGCCAAAAGGAAAACGAAACAAAAACACGAATACGAAAACAATTACCGTATATTATCAAACAAATATTTTTTTCTCGGAAATCTCTAACAAGTTCCAGTTTTAAAATATCGTTTCACGTTTAACCGATTACAAATAAAATTAATTTTATTCTTACGAAAAATCTGTGACCAGATGTAGCCGAAGATAAAATAGAAAAAAAGCACCCGGCAACAAGATAACCGCCGTGAAAAACACATCAAACAATTCGTTTGATAGAAATTCAAATATTTCCAGTGGAAACTGCGCGATCCATTGTGTGATAAGCGTTATCGGTGAACAGCCGGCGACCGGCGTCGACGACTGTGGCGGCACCTAGTCTAGGACGACGAGCCTGTGGCGGCCAGCCAGTTCCACACACCACAACCGTATCGTTCGACATTACATACAACTCATGATCTATAGAAATACGTCATGTCATATAATGTAGCAATTTTACTTGACAGCCTCTGCGGCGCAGCGGGCGAGTAGTCGCCTGTGAAGCGAGAGGCCGCGGATTCGATCCCCGCACCGAGACAAATGTTTGTGTGATCCACAAATATTGGTTTCGGGGTCTGGGTGTTGTGAGACCGAAAGTCTCTCGTAGTTCCTGATACCCGCGGCACAAGACTTGTATCTTACTGTGGGGTTAAGACTATGATGTGACTGTTGGATGTATTTATTTATTTACTTCACTTTGTCATTGAAAATTCTTTAATGTACTTCTGTTAATTGATTAAAGATACACATTTGCATTTGCAAAGATTCAGAAGGCGGTGTTATTAGACACGACACGCATTGTGCGGAGGTTCCTCACTCTGGGGTCCTAGCCGCCAGTGGCTTGGGTCCTAGACCTTGCCATTACAGGGTGCCACGATGTAACCTGTACACTAATATTTCGCCGAGCCTATTTCTTTCCCATGATAAGAGCGAGCCTATCGTCATACCAAACACAAATTCAAAACTCAGGCCTGGTACTAAGCATTTTGTGATAGAAAACCCAATATCACTTTCACCCGCCCCGGGTTCGAACCCGAGACGTCAACACAACAGTTGCACCGCGTAAGCAATACAACCGCACCACCGAGGCACTTGATTAAAGGTAATTTAGTTTACCCAGAGTATCACTGAACCACGGAGCTGCTGCCGGGTACCAATTTGATTCGTATCGCTGTCTATCCAGGCTTATATGCACTTACATACTGCGTAGTGGGGAACATAACAAAGCTAACATAGCATATCTGGTGGTAGGATTTTCATATCCACCCGGATAGCGATCACCGTACACATGGTGTTAAAACCTGCGATAGTGACCCACACACACCTTGTGTTCTCCCGAGGGGATTGCGACATGATTTGATGATTGTTTGGCGCGGATATAAAGGTACATCCTTGTATCCCTGTGCCTGCATCGGTCATCCGCCTATCCTGGCGCAGGCCTTTCGATTTGCTTCTTCTCTCTTTGGAGCGGGAAAAATCATTTTTATAGGCTGCCATAATGCTGATGATCACCGATAAACTCATTGTTTGTCGTTGGTCGCTGGTTTTTTCGGACTGCACCGCGCTTACCATCAGGTGTAGTGCAATCTCTTTGCCGTGCTCTGATAAAAAAAAAGCTAACACCGTGCAAGATTTCCCGAAGGGGTCCAGCTAACGCACCCAACGATCGCCGAGATTATTAATAATAATTTATTCATCGTCATACAAAATTAGGCAACGGAATTACGGTCTCAAATCCTTTTACAACACACGATATCGATATCAGACAATCGTCCCACTGCAGATAACAACATATTCTTAGACCAATGTAGGTAATCAAAACCGGCCGGCATGAGGCTAGCGTGTTGGGCCACGTCTCACCTCTCACATTAGTAGAGGACGCTCGTGCCTAGCATGGGAACAGTGGCTGATATTTTATATCGCTCATACAAAAGAACAACGACGTAATTGCGTTTTATCAATTATTCAGGACAACGTTTTCAAAGTTCGGAATTCAAAATATAAATGTATTTCCAATCTTTCTGATTTTTTTCTGATTATTATTTAATTCTGATATTTTAGAATGATTAGAAATACATTTATATAATCAATTCAAAATGTTGAAAACGTTCCCCTGAACAATTTAATGAAGCGCAATTACGTCATTGTTCTTTTGTATGAGGGAAATATTGTCACACCACCTAACACGAAATGTATGGCCGCGTATGACATGCAGCCATCTCGACATGCGGCGTGCGCGCTTTATCATGTGTGTGATGGACACAATCGTGACCGATAATGATGGCATGATCCAAATATAGAAAGTTGAAATGTACATTAATAATAAGACTATCCTTGCATTTTTTTTTGTTTTTATCCGAGCACGGCAAAGTGACTGCACACACCTGATGGTAATCGTAATGCAGCCCAAATAACTAGCAACCACCGACAAACAATGAGTTCATCGGTGGTCACCGGAATCATGCCGGCCTGTATAAATTCTCTTCGGAGAGGGAATAAGCAAATCGAGGGGCCTGTGACAGAACAGGCGGATGACCGATGCAGGCACAGTAATACAAGGATGTACCCTTATACCCGCCTCAACCAACCATCAAGTCATGTCGCAAGCCCCTCGGGAAAACCAGATATACACTGGCTGATCCTTGAACGCGATACACACAAGCACGTAGATCACTATGGCAGGTTTTAACACCATGTGTACGGTGGTCATTATCCGGGCGATGAATATGAATATTCTACCACCAGCGATTATACACGTCCCACTGTTGCGCACAGGCCTCCTGAATGGCCCACTGAATGGATGGGCCTAACTTAGTCCACCACGCTGGCCTAATGCGGATTGGTAGATTTCACATACCATTGAAATTCATGCGGAGAAATTCTCAGGTATGTAGGTGAGATGCAAATAATATTACATTACCATCAGGCGAGCGCTTTGCTCGTCTCGTCATTCAATAAAATAATAAAAATATGAGAGGCATACGGCGCGGCGTAGTCTCGCAATTCTATTTTGCATCAATGACGATCGGGTGGCTGTCATGAGTTTTGTTGTGAATTTCATTTCGATACACACGTCGTCTATTATTCTCCGTGGCCTATTTAAGAGGCTACATTGATAACCAAAGCGGCACGGTGACGCATCCGCGGATTTATTTCGATTTGCATTACTGGTACATCCAATTGGTGTGCGGTGTGGAGTGGCAATAAAAATATGTGTCAAATACGTCACTGATCGTTTCGTTTTTTTTTATAGCACTTCGATAATGGGTGCGTCTAATCTGGTCTTAAGTGCACTGAAATAGAATAGATAATACGACAACTTCTTCAGGATCGGTTGCAGAATCTAAAGCCTAAATCCAATTTTGTTCAACTAAGTGTAATCACGAATATGAGTGGTAGAGCCACGCTGTAGACAGTTTTGTATATAGCATGAATGGGCCGGCTCGGCCAGGTCGTTATCGCTGTCTCACAGAAAACCGGCGTAAAATAGCGGCATGCTGCGTTTCGTACGGAGAGTGAGATGTCCGGAGGTCCAAATACCCTCCCGTTTTCCTAATTCCTTAATTATCGCTTAATTTTTTTCAAACTTTAAAAGAGAGTAGTATTTATTTAGTGCAACACAATAAACTATAACTATAAATAAAATGTTACTTTGCACCAAACGCCGGCCAGTTCAGCATTATGCTAACCTGTCAGCCTATCGCTGAATAACAACTGCTCCTCGGCAGAGGATTAGCATTAAAGAGGGTCTCAACAAAAGCGGTGCGGAAATGCTCGAAAAAAACACGATAGCGTGAAATGAATTTTTTCTAAGATAACCTACGCCGTATTACTTTGCATAATTCTAGGAAACATCCAAATCAGTACAATCTATTCTCTTCTATATAGAATGGTTGGTGGCCAACCTAGTGTCAAAGTTTTCAAGCCGTCCGAAGGCCTCGACTTGGCTTAACGACTGATAACAGTCGATAACAGCCGGAAGCGACTTTTACGTGCCCTCCGAAGCACGGAAACGCTCAGTTGAAATACCACTAAGCGGTCACCCATCCATAGACTGACCGCGCCAAAGGTTCCTAACTCGCTAATCATTTACCGATCAGTGAGTGCAACAAGCGCCCATACATGAACCATGAAACTGTAACACTCTCTTTAACAGTCGTGTGAAAATCGGCCGACGGGACGTTGCGTAGGCACTTGGACGCTAGGGGGACCCTACAAATGTTTCGTGAAAATGAACATGAGATTTCTAGAAGGTGACTAACCCAAGCAATGTTGTATGCAAATTTTCCACCGCACATTTGCAACACCAGTTGTTCATTCATTGTAAATTGAAACAGCTGATGTTCACGTTTTAACAACTGTTTTACAAAAACCATACAGATCAAATAAAGGGTGCGACACCTGGAGAAACTCACACAAGCTGATTTGCACTCTACGCTGACCAATTAAAATCCAAAATCATTTAGCGGTGCTAACACGCAAGAGTTGAGTTGCAAGGGGAGACCCACCAAGTAATTTTGACTCTTACATTGATTTATGAAGGTTTATATCAGTCTGCGGAGCAAATGCTCTAGCACTGCTCTGCTCGGAGTTGAGCACTGTCTCAGTTTTGAGCTTTATATGTACTTGTTAAGGTTTATAATCGTTTGTGGCGGTACACAGAAGATTCGGGTGGCGCGTGAGCTTGCGCACGTTCCGTACAGAAGGTATGTGACTCATATCATCAACTCTGTAATGTATTGCACAATTTTTTGCAGATAACGTTGGTGACCAACCCCTAATCATCGTTGACATTGGTCGTCTGTTTGAGCAGTGTGTCACGCTTGCATGTCGGCATTTTCCGAAGATTTATGAACGACCTCTACGTTCAAGGTCAGATTATAATTTCACGTGGTTATTTATAAACAATAATAAATAGCATGTGTGTGACTTTGTACTTATTTATTTATATAAACATGATGTTGGCACTAGGTATTAGATACGAGTAACTTAATTTTTTTATTATCGAGAGAGCAAATGTAGATATTTTGCGGAGCATAAATGTATCCTATTACGGAAATAGAATCCGCAACTTTTCCTCGCTCAATCGATTACTAGACGTAGGCATGTTGAAAGATAACGATACGTTTTCTTCGATATATCGATAAGTTATAGCGATATTTATTATTTTTGATATACCAATATTTATTACAGAAAATCGATATTTTTCTTGATATTTTGAAATTAATACTTTTTTAAATATAACGATATAATATCCGCAGTGGCACAGTGGGCGAATAGCCGGTTGTGAAGCACGAGGTTGTGGGTTCGATTCCCGCACCTATGCAAATATGTTTGTAAGTGACAAATATTTATTTCGTGTCGCATCCATAATCGATACGGTATTCTGCACATCGATAAATGAACCCCACTCTACGTTCCTCACACGATCTTAACAATCCATCGGCGACGTTCCGAAGGGATCCGCTTGTGCACGATACCCATCAATCATTCCGATTCTTACCGAGTGTAGGTTCTTTCCTGATCAATATGCAAGTTTATCGCGAATGCATTACGCCGCGCTATCAGCAGATGTTATCAGTTGCGATTACACTCTCAATAACGCGGGAGAATGCGCCGAATCATGCACCACGAAACGATGTTGCCGACGTCACTATTAACTCTGTAAGTTACCAAGTTCAAAGTATTTTCAATTTCGTATAAAATTGCCGTTGACAATGTGTATTTTTTTTATTTGATTTGATTTTTATTTTATTCGAGTCGCGTTCCGAGGTCAGCCAGTGTATATCCAGTAACTACGGGCCGGCATGATTTTGCCGACGGTCTAGAGATGCAATGTCTCTCAACAGTCTATAGAGTAGGTACAATTACTTGAACCGTACCGTATTTAATACCAGATTATTTTGATAAAAAGTTTTTCGTAAGGGGCGGAGCCGCGGGCAAATGCTAGTGTGTAAGTTAGTTAATTTTTTTCATTGAATGACGAGACGAGCAAGGCGTTCGCCTGATGGTAAGCGCCACGCCTGCCCATAAACAGAAGCAACACCACACAGAACTTTGAATTACAAAGCACTGCATGGCGCTGACCTGCGCTCGTCACCCCGAGACATAAGATGTAAGTCTCATAATGCCTAGTAATTTCACTGGCTTCAATGTCCTTCAAATCGAAACACAACAGTGCTATCAAACTGTTCCTTGGCGGTAGAAATAGACGGGCTCTCGCAATACGACAAACTTACAACCTTGTGTATGTAATATCGTTAAAACCGGTGTACTTGGGGGTAGAAATAGACAAAGCCTTAATCCCTATGCAGTCATTTATACTAACGAAGGATGTAAAAAACTTATTAGATATTCCGAAAAATTTGAATAGGCCATTGTCACAATGGACGTAACAATCTTTGTAAATGTGTGACGAATTGTCGATTGTATAGATCATGTTCCACTTCTAAGAAATATACGAACGAATGCGAAAAAACGCTGGATGACTATTATAGTGTACAAAAGACCAATTTTACAGTTCCGAAGGTTTACAATGAGACACGAACAAGGATCAGACGGTCGTGATAACTTGGTCTTGGCAAAACCTAACATAATCAAAAATAATGTTTTTTTTATATCATCATCATCATCATCATCAGCCACAAGACGTACACTGCTGAACATAGGCCTCCCCCAAAGATTTACAGACCGACCTGTTGGAAGCGGCCTGCATCCAGCGACATCCTGCGTCCTTTATCAAGTCGTCTGTCCACCTTGTAGGCGGACGTCCAACGCTGCGCTTGCCAGTACGTGGCCTCCATTCCAGAACCCTTCTGCCCCATCGGTTATCGGTTCTGCGAGCTATGTGGCCTGCCCACTGCCATTTCAGCTTGCTAATCCGCTGGGCTATGTCGGTGACTTTTTTAAAATACATAAGTAAATTTTATAGAATAGGCCGACAAACGAGCTAGTGGATCACCTGATGGTAAGTGATCTCCAACCGCCCATGAACGCTCACAACGTCAAAATGTCTCTTTCAGATGCAGCAGCATGGAGCTGCTTTACGTCGGACCCGATCGAGCAGGCCTATTCATGCTGTATAGTCAGGGATCCCTGATTTTTCCACTTGATTACTATCAAGCTAATTTTCCGTGAGTAGCTTCGTTTCGATGAGACGCCCAACAATTCCCTATGCGAAAATTCTCTATTGTGGTAGCTAACAGAGGTTCGTCCCTTCGAGTCGCGTTCCGAGGTCAGCCAGTGTATATCCAGTAACTACGGGCCGGCATGATTTTGCCGACGGTCTAGAGATGCAATGTCTCTCAACAGTCTATAGAGTAGGTACAATTACTTGAACCGTACCGTATTTAATACCAGATTATTTTGATAAAAAGTTTTTCGCAGGGGGCGGAGCCGCGAGCTAATGCTAGTGTGTAAGTTAGTTAGATAGCTAGTATATATTTTTTCATTGAATGATGAGACGAGCAAGACGCCCTCCTGATGGTAAGCATCACGCCTGTCCATAAACAGAAGCAACACCACACAGAACTTTGAGTTACAAAACACTGCATGGCACTGAACGGCGCTCGTCACCCCGAGACATATGATGTTAAGTCTCATAATGCCCAGTGATTACACTGGCTTCAATGTCCTTCAAACCGAAGCACAAATGCTTACCCACCGTTGCTTGGCGGCAGAAAGAGACAAGGCGGTGGTACCAAACCAGACGGCCTCTCGCATACGAGGGACCTACCTCCTTGTACACTAAAACTATTCGTACCACAGCAATGTTTATAGTACAGCCTACATTACATTACATTCGATATCCATATTTTTTTTTGCGTATTGGACTGTTCTCGGAGGTCACGATACAAAGCGATTTTTTTTTTATAAATAAACAGATTATTTACGCCATTTTCCTTATCCCTAGCGGTATTGTGAGTACTTGCGTATTTTTAAAGTACATACTATAAAAAAAACCGGTACACCGATGATTTTTATTTAATATCCTTTAAGTCGTTACAACTTTTCATGATCTTTTTGTAAATGCCTCGCTTTTATACAAATATAGCATTGGCGTAAAAATATGTAGGTTTATGATTTTTAGAGCTTTACTGTTGGCTCAAATTAAGCCTTTAGCTTTGCCAGTAAATACGGTGACCGATTTCGGCGCTCTAGCGTAGGGCTGCCAAAAATGTTAACATGTTGACCGGGACATTTGAAACCAATATTCGAATACATAGTATCCTATATTAAGTGAGTAATTGGTGAGTAAAAACAAATTACATCATGGTAGGTAATTACAATATGGGGCAGAAAGGTACTGGAATGGAGGCCACGTACTGGCAAGCGCAGCGTTGGACGTCCGCCTACAAGGTGGACAGACGACCTGATAAAAGTAGCAGGAAGTCGCTGGATGCAGGCCGCTTCCAACAGGTCAGTCTGGAAATCGTTGGGGGAGGCATATGTTCAGCAGTGGACGTCCCGTGGCTGATGATGACGATGACTCGCCTACTTGTTGACTTGCCATAACAAAACAAGCGTGTTACGTATTTCCCACTATTCCCCTTTAAGACGCAATATTATAAGTACCTTTACATAAACAATAAATACCTGACAACGATGATATTCAAAACCATGGATACGTCATGCACATGAGGTTAGAAATGAGTCGCGCAGCACATTTGACACGTGTCTGTCACATAAACACCACACCACAAACATCCGCAAACACAACTCTTACACCATGCAGTGGAAGATTTTTTAAGCGGTCGAGAGATTCTATTCTATTTCACAAGGTGGTAGCTCCCTCGTATGCGAGATGCCATCTGGGTTGGTACCACCGCGACGTCTACTTCTGCCGCCAACCAACAGTGTGTAAGCACTGTTTTGTTTCGGTTTGAAGGACATTGAGGCCAGTGAAATTACTGGGCATTATGAGACTTTATATCATATGTCTCGGGCTGACGACCGTAGTTCAGTATCGTGTAGTGCTTAGTAATTTAAAGTTATGTGTGGTGTTGCTTCTGTTTATGGGCAGGCGTGGCGCTTACCATCAGGCGAGCGCCTTGCTCGTCTCGTCATTCCAACAAATAAAAAAAATCTAGAATGGTTAGTGGCCAACCTAGTGATACAAGTTTTCAAGCCGCCCGAAAACCTCCAACTTGGCTTACTGATTGCTGTCAGTTGATAACAGCCGGGACCGGCTTTATAGGTGTAGGGCTTTATAGGTGGCTTTATAGGTTGACATTCCACATATTCGCACCCAGCGCTTTAAATCATCTTTTATAATGCGCACAGCCAAAGAGTGGAATTCCCTGCCTGCGTCTGTCTTTCCGAGTGCGTACAACCTGAAGCTCTTTAAGAGTAGTGTAAATCGGCACCTTCTGGGTAAGCTCGCTCCATCGTCGACCTCATCTTTGTCCATGCGGCTAGATTGAGGTCAAGAGTAAACCCATTACTAATAAAAAAAAATAAAAAAAAATAAAAAAAAAAAAAAGGTTGGAAAGCTTTCGAAATGTCGGGATCAAAATTAAAATAAAAACCCGCGATAAAATCCGATTAAATTATTTTTTCTCAATGTGTAACATTCGCGTAAACGCAAGAAATCATATTATTCGAGTCAAAAATGTAAACATGCACTGTGACTCCCGACGTGGGATTTCAACCCAGTAGCTAATCACGCTAAAAAGTCGCTTTCCATTATGTAAAATATATGTACGTATAAATGCAATCAATAATTACAAACCGATAGTAAAAAATCAAAGCAATTTTCATGGGTAGTGTGAAGTAAAAAAAATGTCGGACTCCTAGACTCACTAGGCTATATGACACGTCTAGTACAACCACTGTACTATTGTAATATAAATCTAATAATAGGAAGGAAACAACGGTATCAGCCACCTGTCCTCGTCAGCCTTTAATACCTATTGAAAGTGAGGCGTGTGTGCCCTTGGGTTTATTTGTACGTTTTGCTTGATAAATTATTTACCTTAACAAACGACATTTCCCGAGCCGTTACGCTCACTTGACAATTTATATACAATCTAAATGATGCATACGAGAAAAGATACAAAAAGGTAAAAGAGTATTCCATCAACGATACCACTTTCTCACAGAAAACCGACGTAAAGTGGCGGCTTGCTGCTGCGTTTCGTACGGTGAGTGACGTATCCGGAGGCCCAATCCCCTCCCTTTCCCAATCCCTAATTATCGCTTTCCTTTAAGCCGGCAACGCGCCTATGATTCTTCTGGTATTGGGGGCGTACATGGGCGGTGGAGATCATTTACCATCGGGTCACCTGATTGCTGACATTGACACTTTGCTCGTTTTCCGGCCTATGCTCTAAAACAAATACAGGGTTATTTTTAAAACACCAGCAACCTCGCAGGGGTAGATACCTAAGGTTATAAGCTACTACTTTTGTTCTACGACTTTTGATAATTTGTTAGATTTTATTTTTAATCTAGAATGGTTAGTGGCCAACCTAGTGATACAAGTTTTCAAGCCGCCCGAAAACCTCCAACTTGGCTTACTGATTGCTGTCAGTTGATAACAGCCGGGACCGGCTTTATAGGTGTCCCCCGAAGGACGCAGACGCTCAGTTGAAATACAGTGGCTTAGTGAAGCGGTCACCAATCCACAGACTGACAGCCCCAGGGGTTCTTTAACTCGCTATACGTTTACCGATTACTGGCTATGAGTACCATGCTGTAGACAATTTTGTGACAAACATTTGTCTCCGTGCGATGGTCGAACCTGCGACCCCTCGTTTCACAGCCGGCCCCTCGTGAACTGCGCCACGATATACGTTATCTATCTTTATTAATATAATGTTATTGTTATAAAGTCTAATATTGACTTGGTATCATTTAATTATTTCCTGTTTTGGAAAGACTTTGTTGATTTTTCCACATTAGATTAATCGGTACAGTGAATTATATGGGAATCATACCCCACGGCTTTGACGGGGTTTAGGGTCAATGTTTGTTCGATCTACGGCGGGTAGGCAACTTCAGTTTACTCCTGTGGCGAGCCTATCATAACATCGGGCATAAATTTAAATACCAAGAAACTCATGCGTGATTTATTATTCGAATAAAACTAATTTAAACGGATTTTATCGCGGTTTTTTATTTTTATTTTGATCCCGACATTCCGAAGGCTTTTCAGCCTTCGTGGTTACGGGGTGGACTGAAATAGTGTAACATAGTTTAACAGTAAAATTCGTTTAAATTAATTTTATTTCAAAGTGTCACATTCGCGTAAACGTAAGAAATGATTTATTATTCGAATCAAAAATTAAAACATGCATTGTGTTCACCCACGTGGGATTAGAACCCAGCAGCTAATCAAGCTAAAAATATTTATGTATAAATGCAATCAATAATGTACTAACCGATAGTAAAAAACCAAAGCAATTTCCACGGGTGTTGTGAAGTAAGAAAAAATGTCGGACTCCTAGACTCACTAGGCTATATGACACGTCTAGTACAACCACTGTACTACTGTAATATAAATCTAATAATAGGAAGGAAACAACGGTATCAGCTACCTGTCCTCGTCAGCCTTTAATACCTATTGAAAGTGAGGCGTGTGTGCCCTTGTGTTTATTTGTACGTTTTGCTTGATAAATTATTTACCTTAACAAACGACATTTCCCGAGCCGTTACGCTCACTTAATAATTTATAGACAATCTAAATGATGCATACGAGAAAAGATACAAAAAGGTAAAAGAGTATTCCATCAACGATACCACTGTCTCACAGAAAACCGACGTAAAGTGGCGGCTTGCTGCTACGTTTCGTACGGTGAGTGAGATAACCGGAAGCCCAAATCCCCTCCCGTTCCTAATCCCTAATTATCCCTTTCCTTTAAGGTCGGCAACGCGCCCATGACTCTTCTGGTGGTGGGCGTACATGGGCGGTGGAGATCACTTACCATCAGGTGACCCACTTGCTCGTTTCCCGGCCTATGCTCTAAAACAAATATAAAGAAAAAATCATGTTCACTTACCTTCCCTTGAAACTTGCTCGAATCGTACGATCGTTCATAGCACAAATTGTATATCTTGTAATGGTCCTTGTGCATCTTCTCCAGGAACCTGTTCACTTCGTCTATGTGATTTCTGTAGACTGCTTCCAACTTCTCGGCGGGGAAACCCATCGCTATCAGCCTGTCTGTGATATCTGATACATTGTTTGTTAAGGAATTATTGTAATAATCGTGACATTGGATTAAAAATGTTATATACATACACGTGTACGCCAACTGGAAATCTGTAGTCAATGCCTTTTGATTGGCTACGGAAGTCGGGTCAAACGAGGAGTTGACTCTGTGGGCGGGGGACCAGAATACTCTCGAGAATCAAGTTGACGTACACAACAACGGTTATAATCAAGTTGAATATTGATTTAATTTCGAATTTGTTTATTTTTTTACCAAATACATTCATAAATATATTTCGCCCACAAATTCGATCGATGTCGAACTATTGTGTTCGGTGTGCGGCTCACAAATACAAACCCATAAAAAGAAAATCAATTCTAAATGCAAGTGGTATACCAGATCAATAAACATTTACCGATATGTGCATACCTGTAGCATTTTGACCTTTTTCACCAACAAGAAATCTGTTTTAACTATGTTATGTCTGTTCTGTTTTTAAGCCAAACTGTACATAGTTTTGTCTACAAGAACCTTATTCTCTAGAAGCTTTGGCCCGCGGCGTCGCCCGCGTATCAGCCTGGTAAGTGTTCAAAAATCCTTAGTGCTCACATACGTCATTAAACAAACCTTTATCTATACTAATAATAAAGCTGTAGAGTTTGATTGTTTGTTTGAACGGGCTAATCTCAGGAACTACTGGTTCGAATTGAAAAATTCTTTTTGTGTTGGATAGTCCATTTATCGAGGAAGGCTTTAGGCTATATAACATTACGCTGCGACCATTAGAAGCGAAGTATCAGTGAAAAATGTTGCAAAAACGGGGAAAATTATTCATATTTGAAGGCTTCCGTTGCTAAGCTACCGAAATAATATTATTTGAAGGCTTCCGTTGCTAAGCTACCCAAATCTATACTAATATTATAAAGCTGTAGAGTTTGATTGTTTGTTTGATCACGTGGGCGGAGCCGCGAGCAAAAGCTAGTGGAAAATATATATTGTTGCTCTAAAAACATTAATTTTTTACGGCTTTACCCATTTATCCACCATTATTTATCCCATTTACATTCCCAAGGAAGTTTCTAGTCAAAATTTCTATTTAATATTGTCACTCCATACAAACATACATTTCCGAATTTATTCCTTTCCGCTAACATAGGCAATGCACTAATTACCAAAGATTCATAAGACATTGTCTACGTTCAAATTATAAGTGTTAGTCATCGCTTATCATTAGGTGACCCAATAGCTCGTCTGATATTTTAATTCTGCCAAAAAGCGACATTCGAGACGATTTATAATCAGTTATGATTTCCAAAGTGTTGTGCCGTATTCGGAAATTAACACATTAAAACATTATAAAATAGATATTATCTTCGATTACGATTTTATCGTTAAATTGGCGGTTGCTAAAATGCCAAATCGATTAAGATTTTGACGCAACAAAAGAGATGGCTGGTTGCTATCTACATTTAGAGCGATAAAGGACCGCTTTCAGGTGTAGAGTGTACCATGTAATGTTTGTTGTCTTAAGGCCTTACAATTCATCTTTTTATATTTTTAATTTAATGAATTTAGCAAAACAAAATCAGTATCTCCATTTGACCTTGCTGTGGGTTCTTTCTTTTTACATAACTAGGTCCAAATAGGTCCGAATTTCGCTCGCACACATGTATCACAATCTCGAAATATCAAAATTTGGTTAATCCGTTAACATAAAAAAAAAACAAGAACGAAACAGCATCGCGGAGAGGAAATCTCTCGCTGATAAGAAGTCGCCTATTACTAGGAATAGGAAAAAGATATGTGCATAATTAATTCCAACGCATATGTACATTGTACGGGCTCGCTCGATAAAACATCGACGCGACACGCCGGGTTTGATTGTACAATGTACGAGTGAACACGCACGTAGATGAAACTGTAGGCTTAATAATAGGGCAGCCTCCTATCACTCCTCTCCTGTCACTCACGGTTTCACCTGCATGTTACTGCCCTGCTCATATGGGTCATAGCGTGATATACATATGAACCTTCCTCATGAATCACTTTATCTATTGGTGAAAACGATATTAAAATCCGTTGGATAATTTAAAAGATCAAAGCGAAAGCGACTTCATTTTATACTATGTAAAGATTTTATGCGATAAAGAAAAATTTGCTCTTTTGTTAAAACACAGTCTTAATTGGTTCAAAAATTAGTCCGCAATTATGATTTGAAATATTCGTATGAACAAAGGTAGACACGTATTGGGGGCATCTCACTATCTCGCTCGCACGCGTTCACCATAATGGAGATTCTACTCGTAGACGTCAGTTTGCTTCCTCTGTCATTTGACAAGTACACCCTACATCAGATTCGAATTACTCGTAACTTCCGGACTTGTAAATTTCGTTCTACATTAGGTTTTGGGTAACATAACGTATTGATATAAATAATTTAAAAAAAACAAGTCAACACTCTCTGAAACTAGATGTTGAAGATTCGATATTTGGGAAAAATAATTCATTGTCGACGCATATATTTTGCACCGGGTTATGTGGCTTTCCTGGTGGTAAGCGCCGGTTATAAACAGTAACATCACTCAGAACTTTGAACAACAAAGGTAAATCCCATAGTGTTCAGCAATTTCACTGGCTATGATTAGCCTTCAAACCAAAACGCAAGTAAAATCAAACGTCATTAAACCAAAGAAAGACAAGACACTGGATTGTAAACACAGGCGTCTCTAGCCCATGTAGCGCCCGTGTGCAATCATTACCCTAGCGCGATCTTTTAAACAGAACATATAAGACGGGCGCAGGTGCATTTGAAAATGCCCGGCCAGCGTGTGAGTGGAGCTCGGCCGGCGCGGCGCGGCGCGGCGCCCCCCAGAGCGCTGCCCCGTGGGCACCGCACACACACCACACCCGGTAAACACGCCTCTGATTGTAAAATACAATGCGAATCTTGCCTAACCCCGAGAACAGAGGTCGCGTGATAACGTTGGCCTGAAAACGTGGGCGTGACGTTTTAACATTTTACACATGCTCATGATCACGTAGCCACTAGCACTCTGATAAATCATACAGTATATTAAGGCAAAGACCAAGTGGACAACCGGTCGATCGGAACAAGAAGAAAAACAAAACCTAGCTAACTCTTGGCTAATTCATTTGGACGATATTTTTAGAACAAAAAATATCCTTTTTGGAACTCGATCACTGTGCCAGACCGTATCAGAGGTAAAATCCCACGGGTCTAATTATGCTGATTTATCAGAGACTATCTCGAATCCCAAACGCCCGCCACTGTAACTCCTGTAAGATCCACAGTGGCATGCATATTTTGACACCGAGCAATGAAGCTCGGAGTGTCTGGGAATGCGAAGGTATTAATCCCGCAACGAAATTAATCAACTAGAAGGATAGTGAGAAATTGGAAATTTAATTTTTTCCACTTCATTTAGTGGTAAAGTCTCGACCGGATCGTTACCACTGTCTCACAAAAAGCCCGCGTAAAGTAGCGACTTGTTCTTGTGTTTCGTACGGTGAAGTGGGATATCCGGAGAACCAAATATCCCTCCCCATCCCATCTCTTAATTATCACTTTCCTTTAAGGTCAGCAACGCGCCTATGATTCTTCTGGTATTGTGGGCGTATTTGACCGGTTGACGTCACTTACCATCAGGTAACCTACCTGCTCGTTTCAGTCGTACCGGTCAGTGCTATAGAAAACTTCCCTCTGTACCCAAAGCGCTATAAGTTTTTTTTCATCCGAGCACGGCGATGTGACTGCACTACACTTGATGATAAGCGTAGTGCAATCCAAAAAACCAGCGACCACCAAGAAACAATCAGTTTATCGGGCGTCATGCCGGCCTGTATAAATGCCTGTGTAATGTTATTATAAAAAATCCACTTTCAATTAATTTAGTATTGGCGGTAAAGAATATCAGCTAAAAAGCGACATCGCCCTAAATGACAGCACCTATTATTCCATACGCAACCCAATTCTAAGTATGGCTAACATTAGTGTATGTTGAGGCGACGAGGCCACCGGTTCACAGACGTTCGTCCCCTGATGACGTCAGAGCCGAATTTCAACGGTAGTGTAAGTAAATTGACACGTCTGATGGATAGTCTGATGGTGGACATCAATTTACCAAATTACTACACGAGTTCGGCTGTCAGGCGATATTTGTATAAAGAGTTGGAAAAATAAGGCTTCATTTTCTAACGAGGTCAATAGTCTTGTGGTACTTTGGTAGAACATTTTGCTGGTGGATATTCATCATCATTTTTCTGGTTGGATATTCATATCCACCGTACACATGGTGTTAAAACCTGCCATAGTGACTAACAAAGCCTGTGAGGATCGCGTTCCAAGATCAGCCAGTGTATATACCGTTCTCCCAAGGCGGCTATTTGCACCGTAGCATTTACTCAAATGTGGTGAAACTGGAGCTAAGCCTATTTATTTATCTTGCCTAATTTACATGATACAAATCTTAAGCATTCGCCCGACAGATCTAAGTAAAGGACGTTAGAAACTATGTACAATAACGATTAAAACAGCAATTACCTGCACATAATAGGATACCTAGTTCAAATTAGCATTCATTGGAAACGCAGCCAGATCTCTGAATTAACATTACATTTCTACAAATCAGGACCTGAGAGCAAGCTTCGCGGTAAGGCTAAGCGTATGCTAGGGCGCAGGCGACAGACACAGCACAGCTTAAAACATAATGTCAAAAGAGAAATTCTATGAATAATAGAGCCACTGCTGCGTTTCGTACGGGGAGTGAGATATCTGGAGGTCCAAATCCCCTTCCCAATTCCTTAGTTATCCTACCCCTTAACGTTGGCAATGCGCCCATGATTCTTCTGGTTTGTGGGCGTACATGGGCGGTGGATATCACTCACAATCAGGTGACCCACTTGCTCGTTTGCCGGCCTATGCTATAAAAAAGGGTAGCCAACAAAAATAATGGTGTTATAAGTAATACCCTTTAGTCTGTGTGTGTTTGTATGTCTAGGCAGGCTCCCTCTTAGATCTTTTTCTACTTAATGTCTCCAGTTTAACTATAAGATACCACAATCTGGAGTGCATGCATTGCAACACATGCGTCTTTATTTGTCATAACAAAACCAATGTTGCGCTGTGCTACGTCGGCTGCGCGTGAACATACCCCAAGTGTTAGAAGCATATTGCACCTATTAAAACCAGCCCAACAAAGAATTAATTACGAAATATTCAAATTTACCGACAACAAACCTCCATTAATAATGTATTCAACGTGAATAAAATATTTAACCGCCGTGTATAAGTATATTTAACGATGACAGAACAAGGTTATCGTATGCAACTGTGCATGTAATCACGCCAAAGGCTGCGTCGGACTGTGAACGGGTTGCACAGTAATTCACTAACTAAACTTGTATTTATTCAAAGAAATAATTGAAATTATTGGGCATTATGAGACTTAACATCTTATGTCTCGGGATGACGAGCGCAGTTCAGTGCCATGCAGTGCTTTGTAATTCAAAGTTCTGTATGATGTTGCTTCTGTTTATGGGCAGGCGTGGCGCTTACCACCGTCTCGTCATTCGATGAAATAAAAAAATGGTAGGTATTTATTTTCTATGCTTTCATGAAGCCATTTCACCATAACGTGACGAAGTACAAAGTTTATATTTCAAATCTCTGTACTAAAAGAAATACTAAAAGAAAAAGTACCTAGGTACTTAATTAAGAGAAGGTACCTAAACTACTAAGCCATTTGACCGATTTTAATATTTTTCTAAGCATCATAAAACCCTCAAAATATCATAAAAACCTGGATGGCACAGTTGTATTGTGTACTGCTGGTGTGCTGTCGTCTCGGGTTGGATCCCCGACACGAGTTAATGTAATATTGATTTTTTCTATCACGAAATGCTATATATATATCTCTATTTGTTTACTAACTTTAACTTATTAATTTTTTCCCCATAGTCATGCCGGGCTGTATAAGTGCTTCTTCAGAGAGGGAAAAAGCAAATCAAGGGGCCTACAACAGGACAGGCAGATGACCGATGCAGGCACAGGGATACAAGGATGTACCCCTATTCCCGCCCCAACCAACCATCAAGTCACGCCGCAAGCTCCTCGGGAGAACCGGATATACACTGGCTGATCCTGGAACGCGATCCACACAAGGTGTGTGGGTCACTATTGCAAGTTTTAACACCATGTGTACGGTGGTCGCTATGCGGGCGGATATGAATATACTACCACCAGCAAGTATTAAACGTTAATTAATTACTACTACATACATTATAGTGGACAGGATGGATGCTTGTTAACGCAGACGTGGTATGTGGCGCCCTGCTGCACGATGTACTGACCACTCGAAAAAGGTAGCGGGTAACGGATGGATGCGGACTGCCCAAATGCGGAATGGTACAAGCTGAGCTATACAATTGATGAGTTAATTTTTGTAACGGACAGTAGGCATCTTCATTGTAGGACAATCGCCCACTTCGTTCAGATGACCTGAGAGGTCGCAACTGTGAGATGCAATCGGCACTGCAGATAATAGACAGGATCTTTCAATAATCCTATAAATAGTTCAAACGAGTGTCAGGGACCATAGCAACGGGCCAATGAGGAAACAATTGGGTAATATCTTTTTGTACTTGATTTTTTGTGTCCGGCCACAGCTTCGACTAGCGAAACGTTGATGATGTCGGTGGTGGCCAGTCTAATTGCTTTTTCACACTCCGTTTAACGTATAGGATTTAATTAAGTGTAATAATTATTAAGTGAGTATCAATGTATGTGCCATAAACGGTCATATTTTTTTATTGCGTTGCTATATCATCAGCCACAGAACGTCCACTGCTGAACATAGGCCTCCCCCAAAGATTTCCAGACCGACCTGTTGGAAGCGGCCTGTATCCAGCGACTTCCTGCGACCTTTATCAGGTCGTCTGTCCACCTTGTAGGCGGACATCCAACGCGTTGTTTCTTGCGTTGCTTAGAAAATTGAAATTTTAACATAAATCTTCAATCTTAGATATAATTTTAACTTGATTCTTCTACCTGTTCCTGATAAAATGTTTCTTAACAGACGCGCTGAAGTAACGCACTATCCGACAAGGTGATCCTATCAGGGTACCGCTATTTTCTTTTGAGGTGCGAATACCTCAAAAGAAAATAATTTGGTTTCAGCAAATTAGAATCCTGACAGATCGCAGGGGTCAACGTGATCGGTGTTGAGAAATTGTCTATTATAATTTCCGGTCGAATTGCGCAATGTTTGCAATATTGATGAATCTGTCATCGTAATACGAAGCACTTTATGTTTTTTGCTTACACACGCTATGCAGTTGTGTAACATGGCAACAATAGGTTACGATGCAGATAATAATTTTAGTAAAGTGTTATTATTAAATTCGTTACATATATGAGACACCGTTGCTAATTGCTAATAAGGCTGTATTGCACCATAAAAGCAGTTACAGTTAAGGTTTATGTCAAAATTGACGATAACAGTAACGCTGACTTTAACATTGTCTGCGAAATGTGTTGCACCAGCGTATTCCGATACTACTATATTTCTTGATTAATTCTAAAAGCAGGGACACGTCATTATTATTTTGGAGCACAGACGCTTAAGGAGATATATCAGTTTGGAGGTTATAATTGAACCATCTGACAACTATTTAACTTAAACAATCGCTTTAACCAGCCAATCTAGGGCGGTTACGGTTAACAACTAAAGTCTTGATGTCATCTAACATTTGTCAAATGGTGCAACTCATTTTTTGCTTAACCGGTACTTTAACATATTTGTCATTTAAAAGTAAGTTGGTGCAACCCAGCGTAAGACAATTTCATAACTCTTGGCAGACAGAAGACATTTTCAAAAATATACCTATTTACTTATTGCACGAAGTAGCAAGTTACTAGGTGGTACGTAGGAGCACGGTATCGAATAAGTATTAATACTGTATTCATGAGTCGTATCGGATAAAAAGTACATTTTTTTTATTATTTAATTGAATACCGGGAGGAGATAGTAACTTGCCTGATGGTAACCACGCCTGCCCATAAACAGAAGCAACACCACACAGAATTTTGAATTATTTAGCACTGCATGGCATTGAACTGCGCTCGTCACCCTGAGGACATAAGATGTTAAATCTCATAATGCCCAGTCATTTCACTGGCTTCAATGCCCTTCAAACCGAAACACAACAATGCTTACACACTGTTGCTTGGCGGCAGAACTAGACAAATCTGTCAATTGCCATTTGTTATGGAACAATCAATTTATGGAAAATCAATTACTTAAGCATTAATATTGTTGGCGCCAGGGAGGCTATTCTCATTTCCCTCGAAACAATCTCGGACTCGAATTAACAATTCGAGACGGTTGTCTACTGTAAAATTTCGAATGGTCAAGTAATTTTCTCGAATCTGGTATTCGCAGCAACAATAGGAAATAAAATTCGTACAAATCTCTACTGGATGGAGTAAAATGTTGTGTATTATGCTAATAGCCTCACACTTAGTAGGATTTTTCGAAAGGATACGACACTAGTCAAAATGTACCAATACCAGAATCAAATAATAAATATCGAGTACAAAACTGTCGGTTTCGGTTTAAAGGCTTTGAAAGTAGAAGCCAGTAAAATTACTGAGCATTATGAGACAGTGCAGTGCCATGCAGTGCTTGTAATTCAAAGTTATGTGTGGTGTGGTGTCGTTGCTTCTGTTTATAGACAAGCGTAGGTAGCGCTTACCATCAGACAAGCGACCTGCCTGTCTCGTCATTCAAATAAATAAAAAAAAACTGTCTCAGTAACTGGTAACTGTCTCAGTAGTTTTAATTTATTCATCATGCTCATATGAAGTTCATATCCGCAATCAATTACCATAATTTATTATTTCTTGATAATAATTGATATTGTCCATTAACATAAATTGAGCTGCTCTTATTTAAATAAAATAAAATTCATTTAATGCAAATATTATAAACCCGACCAGATGGGATAGTTCGTCGCCCGTTCTTCTCTAATGAAACTACCGTCCGCACTGATGGTAAAGCAAAAATAAATACGGCATCTAAATAATTTTAAACCATTTCATGAATTCATGAGGGTTTAGATTTGACACAAAACCCACGTGAAAAAATAATGAATGTTACATTTTGTGTTCAATCAGACAAAACTGTCTACAGTGTGGTTCTACCACTCAAAAAAAAAGGATCGGAAGACATATTTAATATTTATCTTGATAACGCCGTAATTCGCTTTTCAACGACCTCTATTCTGCCCTGATAACAAAGAATGCAGTAATCAACATTTTTGAGATTTTCACTTTTTTCCAGAAATGGCACCCCAAGAGGTTCATGTACATGAAAAAAAAAAAATTGGTGTGTGTCGTGGGACACCAGGTAGGAACGAAGTTCCTTCGGCTAATGTAGAATCGACACAAATTGCAAAAAATTTAAATTATCAACTATAATAACAAAATATGTCTCTTTATTTTTGTTTGACAACATAAAATTACATAGAAATAGAATAGAAAAATAGAAATAAAAAAAAGACGTGTGGCACTCGGAGACTGCCGCGGTAAAGCTATTGTATGGCATTTTTTATCAACTTATGTAATTATAAATAATAACGAGCTAGCGTAATCTTTTAAAAATCGAAGGAGTATTTTTATATACTTCAATTATAACTGGCTGAATTAATTTCATTTTAAAAAAGGAACTAACGCTGGCTGTTTATGCGACTGTCGCGCCTGCGCACTTCTCATTTAACGCTTTTATTCCACGCATTTTTTCCACGCATTTTTCTTACGGTTTTACTATCACATTTTTTTCAGTTCGGTCACGCAGCGAAATCCCTATCCCCTCCAAGCCTGCCGTAAGGAACTTCGTTCCAATATTTTCATAAAAAAAATCACTCGAAGTATGTTTTTTATGTAATGTTTTTCGCCGTACATGCAAAAAAATATATGTTTTTTGCGTTTTTGTCGTAACCGCCATTTTGCAATTACTGTATTCTTAGTTATGACGGCAGTGTTGTATTTGGCGTAATTGACAGGCGTATAGATATGTGTTTACATTCCTGTAGCAGTTTTCACCATTAGACTATACACATTTACACAGCACATATAAATTTGAACTGTACCTTCAAACAAGCACGAATCACCGCAAACTGTTTACATTGACGGAGACTAAACATTTTACAATTAGATCGTGTGTTGTTCTAGAGGTCAATAACTCTGTTTCACCTTAACGTGGTAGTAAATGTCAATTTATGATGGGTTCCCTGACGGCCCGTCACGCGAACCGCCGTTGACCTCTGTCATAAAAGATTAGTTTCCTCGATACAGGCTTGCTTAGTGAGGAAGTCAAAGATGTTATTATATCAGGATATAGTTTTGACTGATAAACAATGCGCTCCTTGGCTCGAATCCCAGGTCAGGGAATCACAATTTGTGTTGGAATTTTAAATATGAACGCGTTAGCAGGGGTTGCTCGGAATTGAAATCTATGCCTGGCAATAGGCTCCTCCCTTTCACATGGAAATACGTAACATGGATAGCAAAACAACCTTCCGAACTGGTAGAGTTTTGACGGATCTAAACAATTTATGAAAACAATCAAAATTTAAATTGCAAAGTTTTTTTTTATTGTTTACGGACAGCGATTCCTTTCAAACGAGCGACTTGCTCGTCTCGTATCAAAAAGTTAAACAACTTACTCGTTGAGAATATTTTTGGGTCAGACGTTGATAAACGGTACCTATCCAAATGTAAGGTTCTACCTGAAGTAGGCACCAGAGGTTTTTGACCTCGGGAATTTAGGCCACAACAGTAGAAAAAACAGGTTATCAGTAGGTCAAATGTATGTTAGGCATCGTAAACGTAAAATAAGAAATGCACAAACTCACTAACCAGTATTTAGCATTTTATAAAAAAAATATACTTTTAAAAAAGATACACGTAATATATGCATCGAAGCTAATACCTTCATTCACAACAAGACCCATACAAATCGCATCGAGAAAACAATAAACGCAGGCCGCGCCTTTGTAATCACCCCGGTTGTCATGGCAACCGCACGAAATTACAGCCTCGCTACAACACCGTTAATTGCCATTTAAACAATCCAATCGTTTTATTACACAATGTTTATTTTTAAATCTTATTTAAACCGCAACATAAAATTATTATGTGAACAATGAATACGCGTGCAACGTCATATTTTAAGGAAACCGCAACAAAATGTCAATTTTCTTCATTCATTATTCATACTTGTATCCATGTGTCTGCATCGGTCATCCGCCAGACAGAAATACAAAGAAAGACACAGACGTGATCATAGTTTATTGAACAAAATCACAACATACAATCAGTTTTGTCAAAATGTACGCCACACAAAGGACCAGTATTATTATTATTTTTTTATAAAATTACTTAATGCTGGTACTTAATAAGTTGAACATGCGAGACGGAAACCTGCCGAGACCAGTTGTCCGTACCGTTAACAATATGTATGTACACAGTATGAATTCATACAGTTTGTAAATGCGTTTGATGTTGAAGAAGACGACATCGTCTTTAATGTAACGGTACACGCATTGATCTTACTCGATCGATTTTTGAGTTGTAGAGCCACACTGTACAATTTTGTCTACGGCATGACTGGGCCGGCTCATTACTACTGTCTCAGAACAACCGACGTAACGTAGCGACTTGCTGCTGCGTTTCGTACGGTGAGTGAGATATCCGGAGGCTAAAATCCCCTTAATCCCCTTCTTAATCCCTTCCCATTGAACTCGGCGACGGGTCTATGATTCTTCTAGTGTTGTGGGCGTACAAGGACAGTGGAGATAATTGACCATCAGATGACCCATTTGCTCGTTTGCCGGCCTATGTTTTAAAAGCCTTCAAGCTTCGAGTAATAACATACTACAAACCGCAAAGCTTGCCGCAAGCCATTTGCCTAGTTTCGAGCGGGTCAAAGGTCTTAAAAGTTTCGATTTCCGATTTATAGACTACTATCTCCTACGTTGACAGACTTTGTTTTTTTTACTGTGGATATACAACGAATATACAGCGCATCGTAGAACTATTTCGTAAGCTGTCTAGACGGTTTTTAATTAAGGAAATGTTAAAATACGAACCTGGGAGGTAATTCTCATTTCCATCGAAATAATCTCGGACATGAATCAACAATTCGAGTCGATTCTCTACTGTGAAATTTCGGTAAAGTAATTATCGAAGTATCAATCGATCAGCTAACCTACGAGAAATGTCGAGCTAGAGATTTTCAGAATAGCTCAGCTTAAATTTCATTACAGAAAATCCGGTAGCGAGATTTTTTAGAATTCGAATGCGTGAGAATTGCCTCCCTGATTCGAATTTGTGTTGACTTTCATTTTATATAATATTTGAATTTTAAAACTGTTATACTTTCCTTTGGGTCAACTTATCGGGTCATCTGTCATTTTTTTTTTGCAACTTTGTCTGATGATTTGACGAATGATTTTGAATGGTCTACTTAAGACGACTATAAATAAATAATAAATAAATACACCCAACAGGCACACACATACTCCTGAACCCAAAGACTCGTATCTTACGAGTCACTTTCGGTCTCACTATTCCAAACCATGTTGCCATACAAATGTGCTCTACTGCAGAGCCTTCAAAACTTTAAGAAATACCAAGCAACATCTTCAAAGCTCTCCACAGATTCCAACTCTACATAGTCATTAACCAAGCCATAACTCGTAAACGTCCGAAGCCAATAAACGATCTTAGTTCGATTCTCCGGATAGATAGCAGAAACGAGCCAATCAGAATACAGTTGTATAGTCACACGTACAAATAACTTCGTTTGATTGGTTGATTTTCGTGATCTATCCGGATAATCTAAGATAGTTTTTCGGAACGTCTATAAAACGACGTACTTCAGCTTCCCCGTGAGAATTCCGAAGGTGTGCGAAGTCAGCCAACCTGCATTATGCCAGCATGGTGGATAAAGGCTTTTCCTCTCTCATTAGTAGAGGAGGCTTGTTCCCAGGTGATCCACCACCACAAAATGTTGTGTGTAATAAGATTAAAAATACGAGTAGCGGTACACGTAATGTCAGGTTAGGCGATCAACCACCTTTATCAACGTAATTTATATGGATTTAGGCAAACCAATATAGACAGAGAAGCCTCTAGACGCTCAGCCTAATTTTATTCGTCTGGCCGTATCTGCCCCCGCCATCATTATAATAACAATTTAAAAATATTCATATTTTAATATTAGCTATAATATAAAATCCATAACATATTGTGTTTTGCATATTTATTGATAAATTTAAATATGTTTAATAAAAATATCCAATTTTAATAAATTCGCCATCATTATTGCTATGTCGTCCGGTTTTGTGTCTTTCACTTCGTATTAGGTAAAAAAATGCACCACTTTTTCTTTATTACTGTCTGGTTTTTCGGATAGGTGAATTGGCTTTTTTATAAAGACTTGTTTTTCCTGAGATTGTTTTTTTACGTTGTCTATCTAGATTGTTTCTGCTACTCAGTACTCGAGACAATTAACCAAAATTCCTTAGTCTTAAAATACTGAAATGGGTTTTGCAAGGTTGGTGGAAATAAAACCGTAATTATTTGGCCAAATAAATTAGCGAAGTATTCCCTTGAATAATAGATAAGCGAATTATGCATATCCATGAGCCACAAATGATAATGCACCATCATCACATTATACATTTAACATTTGAGTAGTAGAGCCACGCTGTAGACAGTTTTGTCTACAGCAAGAATGGGCTGGCTCGACCGGGTCGTTACCACTGTCTCACAGAATACCGACGTAAAGTAGCGGCTCGCTGCTGCGTTTCGTACGGTGAGTGAGATATCCGGAAGCCCAAATCCCCTCTCCTTCCCAATCCCTAATTACCCCTTTCCTTTAAGGTCGGCAACGCGCCCATTATTCTTCTGGTGGTGGGCGTACATGGGCGGTGGAGATCACTTACCATCAGGTGACCCACTTGCTCGTTTGCCGACCAATGCTATAAAAAAAAAAAAAAATTGTCCCCAACAGTATCGAGTATTTTTTCTAAAAGCTGGGCGTAATGGTAGAAATTGAGTAAGATGGCGAGCCCCGGACTCCAGCAACTCTGAGGTAAGATTTTAAGCATGAGTTACATGCGAGACCGCTTTCGCCCAGGCCTAAAGCTACCCAAATATATGGGATATACGTACAAACTCTTCGAGAAATCCTGGTTGGGTTCAATCATTGACCATCATTACAGCAAACATTTGAACAAATCACGCATTTCAAGGTGACAACACCAAGATACGCGACAGTGAGTGCAAAAAAAGCAATACTAAAAACAGATAATAAAGAAAGAAAATTATTATCAGATAGGTTCCCCCTGAACTTAATATAAAACCACTCTCTTTTGTCGGAGGTTAAACAGAGCTTCACACCAAATCAAACACATATACCAACAAGACGTTTCGTGCAATTATATACGTGTAGATTGCAAAACTCCAACGTTCACCGCCGTACGTGGTTGAAATATTAAATTAGTTGGCAATTTTTCACGGCTACCGAGCGGGGACCGCGGCCGGCCTGTGTATTTTGTTAACAGTTACTATGTGAGTTGCAATCACGAAAAATTCGTACAAACCGCCGCCGGTCACGCGATGAACTACGAACGAACGCTGGTGGTTTGTAGGAAAAATAACAGTGTGAAATTTTTAATACATTTCGGAGATAGCTTTTGTGACGAGCGTGTCGCTTTCCTGATGGTAAGCGCCATGTCTGCTCATAGACATTAACAATTCTACAACTTTGAATACCAAAGAAGACACTGGCTGACACTGCGCTGCGCTCGTCACCCCAACACATTTAGGTCTAGTAGGAGTTAAAACTAAAATATATATAAAATATAAATACGATCACGGTTTTCGAATTTGTGTAAAATAGCTATTACCGAAGTGTTTCAAATTAGTAATTCACACTGAAAAAAAGGAAAGAATCACTCGAAAACTAATTTCGTATTCGTTTAATATGATATATAAATGAATCATACTATCAATTTTAATTCATCATAACTCCCACTAGTGTCTACTGTTATTTGATATTATGGGAGAGTAAACGAAAATTGACATTGTTATAGAAAACGTTTAAAACAATACTAGGCCTACTGTGATGTTTACTGGAACAATACAATGCTTACTGCTAACATACTGCTGTTTGGCGGAAGAAATAGACAAAGTGGTGGTGTCCCCAAGACGGCCTATCGCAAGCGACAGACATACCACCTAGAAAACTAATAATAATGAATTAAAAAAAACTGTAGTTCTTGGAAGTTAAGGAAGATTTGATTATGATGAAAACTATGCTATAAATAAGTAGCAGCTTTAATATAACAGATTATATTTTTACCATTTCAAATTACACGACATTTTGACAAGTTAATATGACAACTTGCCGCTGTTAAAGTCTATTAAAACTTAATCAAAACAGCGAATAACTTAAATACCAGAGCTCAATTTTCATTACACTCGACGTATTTTTCGCCTTTGTACTCTATGTAAAATATATATTAGGGTTAAAAAAAAATGAGAAAATTACGAAATAAATTATAAACCCCCATCAAAAAGGCAATCAACCTAACTTTTAAATTAAAATAATAACACACAAAACTAAATAATCAATACAAGATTACAACGCCACATCCGCGAACGTATTCATAACCATCGCTTACCGAGTCACAGTCGCTGAAGATGATAATGATGGCAATTCAAAAAACAAACACAATAGAGGGTATAACGAACGAGACGATACGATCGAAGAAAAAAATACAACGAGAGAATCATTTACGTAATTGCTTGTTGCCATGGCGGACGATCGGGCACAGCCGATCTAATGCACCGTAACACCATAAGAAATGCTCGTATGGATCCAATTGGTAAATAATATGGGATCTTAGGTCACATTCTTTTCGTAATAGACAGAAAAAAAAACAATTGGTAACAAAGAATGTTCCTGCAATGACACACAAAGGAAACACATGTGTGATAGAAAAGCATGTATGGTTTTGAAGACAAAGAGACTCAGAGCTGTTCACTTGAGTTCAATTAATCATTTGCGATATTCAAAGAAAGTGCAAAGCAAAGCAAACGAAGTTTTAACAATAATGATTCATTTCTATAGAGTGTAGTGATATTTTGTATAAAAAGAAACCATACATAGAGATATTATACATTATATCAAGATCATATTATAATCAGGGCAATGATCCTACATTAAAATCATTTATGATAACGTCATAATAAAATATACGAAATTTAATAGTATAACAATCAGTCGAAGTTAGAAAGATCACGCATAAAAACAGTAGTATTAGAAGTAGGTATTAAATAAACGCCTATCAAATGCCAAAAATCATCTAATCTGCCATCTGCAAACTTCGCCAATCAAATTTCGCCACTAGCAAAATTAAACCGCATATTTACCGAACATAAAGCAGCATTAACTTTGCCAACGAAATGAACCTCAATTTCCAAAGTAATAAAACTACATCCCAACTCATATCGTAACAAACCATCGCAAAGAACGTATGTCATTAAATGTTCCCGAGATTCGGCATTGAAAGGCGAAACCAATAATCCGTCAATTCAGCCTGCACACTCGTCAGAAAGACTGAAGAACTAACCCAACGAAATCCAATTTCAAAGGGGCGAATAGCTGACGCGTCGTGTGCGAACAGGATTATCAAGCAATGCATTTGAATAATGCATACGATACGATACACCCTAACGTGACTCGGCCGCTGTGACCTACATTCGTTTTCAATTAAATAATGCAACCAAAGATGTGCCGTGCCGTGCCGCTTTTGGCACGGTGTATTATTACGTTTTGATGATTTGAATGTTTTGTAATTCAAGCGGTTGGTAACAGGACATGTGGCATAATTACTGGCGCGCGAAAAGAGGTGGACAGTGTGGTGTAGGTCGTTGAACGCATCAGAATTTATTATATAATTAATAGGTTTTAATCATTACAACATTGGCTTCAAATCATCAACAATACTTAGGCTACTATTATATCCGTCTACCAAAACATTTTGGGCCGATACGCTCAAACTAGAAGGAAAGTATCTGATTAAGGCTAAAAAGAAGAAAAGTTTTAGAGGTCGAAAATGAAAATTTACATAAATTATACTAGTAAGAAATCAATAAAAACCACAAATCATGCATACATTATTTATATATGTTGAACTACCCCATTCCAATACCACAATTGTGTACATGGCACATACCGAGTTATAACATTCTAACAAACACGCCGATAAATTGATGTCTTCGAATGCGGAAACACACATGGTCTAAGGGAAACACGAATCGATCGGCAAACAATAAGACAATTGCGAACAATGAACTTTGGTTGCACATGCGAACTTATCGAAGAACGCGAAGTTTCATAAAACTAAATGGCCTGATTGATAATTAATCTTCCCGTTCTTTTTTACAGTGTCTTTCTGATATATTTTCCCTACTAACTTTCTGGTGGTACTTATTGCTCATATATCTAATTGGATCCAATGGTCATGAAGTATCACGTCTAAAGTAAACTGTTAGTAGATGCCATTTAATATCAAAATAACGCAATGACTCCACAAAATCTAATGTTCCGGGGAAAGCTTGAAAATTCTGACATAAAACCGGGTGATATTAAATGCATATCACGTACAACACTTGACAATATGTATACATCTGAAATGATCATTACCATTTAACGCAGTGGCAAAGTTTTGTCTTGTATCTAGAACACTCTTTCACTCACTAATCATTAGAATTTTAATGACTGCACCGATCGATAGAATGCACACAACGACTCAGAGCCTCGAAAACTAATCTAACCCACCCCGCGGAATAAATAATTCAGAATATACCTAATACGATTACTTGCTCGATACCAGTAATTTATTCTATATGTTAAAACATTTAGTACTCTTAAACAATCACTATTGCATTGTCTAAATAATAGGTACATTGTTAAAAGATACTTCAAGACACATTATTGTTCTTTCGAAAGACTAATAGATTTAATATTACAATAATTAAAATAGACTTTTCCTAAACGTCCTAGATCTCAAAGAAGGAAAAAAGTCAGCTTCGTATGAGCTAAAACAACGGCTCTTTGTCTCGCGATGTCATCATCAGTAAAAACATCCATCGCGGAGGGTTGTCAACCCCAATCTCTTGTATAATTTCGCTACCAACGTATAACGTAGGTAGATCATAAAATTATAAATAAAATGTAAGCATCAAGTTAACACAAACGAGAAGGGTGTTAAGTCGAGATTAGATTTTAATTAAGTCATTAAATCAACACATCCCCGGAGACTGAGGCGGCGGAATTACTAATCTGATTAATTAAGTGTTGTCTGAAAGATGCGACGACGGTAATAAATGGCAAAGCCAGATTGTCTGTATGAATCTTTAATGCAATTTGTAATAAAGTATTATTTACTTTATTTTCTACCTTTGTCCATCGATAAATTATTTATTTATTTATAACACACATACCAACAGAGCACATGCCTAACATCAATACAGAAAAAAATCAAATAACAGGTTTGAATTTTTTTTTGGGTAAAAAAAATCCCCTTAACATGGGGGCAGGATTTGTACATTATAAAAAAATAAACATTTTTTTTACTCAACATTTTGAGGTGGCCCACTCGATTTTTAAATAAATATAATCGATGAAATGGAGTAGTTTCAACGGATTTTTTTTGTCTAAAATCGTAAGAGATACTAGAGGGTGCTCCCTCGAAAGCCAATTGAAAGTCAGAAGTTGGGTATTTTTCCATGCACTTAGATAACAGGTACACACAACATTAACAATTAATTAAAAACGTACATTGAATCTTAAATCAACAATGTCCAGGTCAATAAGCGAGAAAGGTCGCAATAGAATTTAAAATGGATACATAAAATTTGAAATTTGATAAAAGGTATAATCTGAACACATAAATTTGAGTTAAAATAAAATTTTAAATTTAAATTAGTAACCGAAAAGTTTACTAGATAATTTAAAAGCGTATATATTAATACAGAGTTATAAATAATGACAACTACTTCTAACTAAACTTACTCAACTGATATAAAATCAGGTGAACTGCTTGCCCGATTGTCCCCTCTTACATAATAAAGAACGCATTGGCACTACATGCATGAAGTGATGTTAACCAATAGGCGACTTTTGCATGACGCAGGAGACTCGGTTATGGGACGAAAGTATGGTGTAATCATAACAGTATTAGAATAAAAACTCATGTTAATAATTTAGATTTGAATAACTGCTACCGAAAATCGCAAAATTACAAATCAAATAACACTCATGATGCAAAAAATATGCATCGAGTCCGATCCGGAAATTGTGGTTAGAATATTTCTTGTTCGTTTTAAGCTGTGGTGTACGAATTTTGATCACAGCTCCGTGTGCTTACCGAAAAGCAAGTTTGTTGTAGCTGGCTATTGTCCAGAATTTCAAATGAATTAGAGCTCCAGTGCAATCTGATTTTGATGAGTGCTGTGTTTGTACACGGATATATTTGGAAAACAATGTTAGCTCGACTGTTGCATTGTTGTGAACCTTTCCTATTATGCATTGAAAATCCCAACAAAGAATGCTCATTCAGGTGTTAAGTTTCATAAAAATAATGAAATATACGCGACGGCGAGTCATAGTATCTTTCTGAAACACAACAATCAGCTATTCAAACAACATCAAATACAACATAACAGAGTCGAAGCTAACAAAACGTTCTGAAATATCATAACCAAAACCAAAAATAACGCATGATGATATAGTAATCTTCAATTTAATCATCATCTCGTACGGTTAAACTCGTTCAATCTTTCCGCCGACCAAACTGGATTAAGTGTTCCCCCGTACATCTCTGGTGTTGCTAGGCAAGTTTTTATGTAACCGTGAGGGAAGCTCCGCAAATTGTACGCATGGTTACCCAATCACTTGTTACTAAGCCGAGGACGTTGCATCCGTCACTATTTGTATTCGCGTCGTGTTAAAACATCATTCTATTGTGTTTATTGACTTATCGATCGTCTACACAATTTGCGGTTTCGAATATAAATTACGTTCCATTAGCTTAATTATACATAAATTCATATAGCTTTCTTTTATTAGCTCCTCAAAGGGGGATAGTGGTCAAATATTTGCGTACATTTCGCGGTCGGATTAGCATAATTCTTTTGTTTTCATACCATAAATCAGACTTTCTTGCTCTTTTTGTTAGATAATTCTTTCTAACAAAACTCTCGAGAGTATATCGCCGGCTTTCTCGTACGCATCGTATATTTTTTAAGATAATCGTTGTACATTGCCAGTTGGTACATTCCAGCATCCACGTGTGGGAAAATCAAACAGTTTGTAAATTGGTAGACCGGTTTTATTTGGGCCTTTATTGCGAACATCCTTTAGCAAAATCGACTAGTTTCGACTTTTAGTTAGCACACCGTTACTCAGAGCAAGCAAAAGAATGGCATCACTTCAACAATTTCGGAATTTACGCTTTTTGAAGTTATACTTCTTTAGGCGCGTTATGAAAAAATGATGAGAGTGAAATTTTAAGATGCGCGCGCACCTGTGACACAAAAAATTAACAGTATGAAGTTAGGCGCGTTAAGAAAAAATGATGAGAGTGAAAGTAGCCGTAATTAATAAACAAATGACGATTTAGACAAAGAAAAACTCTTTAGGTTTTTTCTTATTCGGAACATGTTGCCGTAAAAAGTACCAGGCTCGCATAAACGCGAAGAGAGTAGAATGTACTTCTATCATGTCGAGTGGATATGTTGATATAAATTAAAATACTTTTATTTAATATAATTAACACTAAATATTATTAAATTATTAATGTTACGATATTTCATCGTTGTTGTGAAGACTTGAGAATAAATTACACTTGTCTTTGGCGAAATGCATAACAATGCGAAGCTTAAGAGTGTTGTTACAAAGACTTGGCTGTATGAGCTACAATACCTTTGCCTATTAAAAACCCGAATTTGAACCAAAAATTATAATACCGAGGACTATGACGGAAGTGAATACTTTTTAAATTGTTTTCGAAGTTAATAAGTGTCCGTTCTATTGAAACTATGAATCAACACGCATGAAACATTTACTATAATAATAATTATAATGTACATTATAAATAATAATTATTATTATAGTAAATGTTTCATGCGTGTTGATTCATAGGCCATTTTTGACAATGTCCTTTATAATTTATATATGTGCTAATAAATTATATTCAGTAGTGATTTTAATTGAATATTTTGATTGATATTACTTACTATTTGTGAATATTAGTGAAAAAAATTGTGCTTATATACTTTTTCAAGTGCTCCAATATAATTGAGGCTAACTATCCGTATGTATTATTTATTGATATAAATTAAAATACTTTTATTTAATATAATTAACACTAAATATTATTAAATTATTAATGTTAAATACTTATTATTATTGTAATCAATTATTTGCATGCAATTAAAAACTATTTTTTAATGATGCCAAAGAAGTATAACTTCTCACGCGCGTACATAAGTACACGCACCCATTTTTTTTATTTAAGCGTAAGTGATCCAAACCATATCATAAGTTTTACAGTATTAGATCTATATTCGGAACATTTTATTCCTTTCTAGTTTACTTAGGATGATAGGCTTTTTGTGTCATAAAAGACTGGAATATGATAAAATTGACTGAAAACTTGAAAACTTCATTTTTGTCATCACGACGTATGCATACCATTTACAGCGTTAAAGTAATTCGGTGCTCGAATTTCACCTCTTTCGACATTTTTTTTCACAGCAATTTTAATCAAATCCATCGTGATTAGAGTCACAAATCGTAGATCCAGAACATGTCTAATTAGGGAGGCGGTACAAACAATTATATTGTAGGGGAAGTAAGACTTAATTATGGTTCCAATAATACCACCATTTTATTTGACTCGAAGTCGATTGCCCAACTTCCTCCCCGGAAAGTATGCAAACACGCGAACTATATTTTGAAACGGCTTAAATACCGAATGCGCCGCGTCACACGTCCGATTTGACCAGGTGCGTCTCGTCGTGACGTCCAGATTACGTCGGTGTTGCTAACGCCCGGCAAACCTCAGCAGAGACTGTACGGCTTTAAAGTTGAACCTTGGAACCGGGAGTTATATTTCTCAATTCATAGTTTCTTCATTATCTTTAAAATAAAACGTACTCTGAAAGAGTACAGTGTACAGTAACCTGATTTCCGAAGCGCATGACTTTAATACTGTATGCAATTTTAGTCGCCTCCTGTAAATACCGAGTATCAAAAGTGTTCTTCTTTTAAATCATCAGATAGCAATAATAATTAATCCTTGGACACGATTGGAGTCCAGACTAGATGATTTCCATTATATCTTAGTGTATGCAACTGATGGACAGTCCAATTATCCCATAGCAATCCCTTTCACGACAAATTTTAATATACTTTCTTTGAATAAATTAAGATTAATCAGAAAGTAAACCAATATTGATATTCTGACTAATACAGGATGCTATACAATACATCAATACTTATATGTAGCATACCACCGAAGAAAGAAATGCAATTATAACATCGACTATGAAAGAAAGAGATGTACAGATAATTACGTCTATTGGCAGACTAATTAATGGTGAATCTAGTAATACTACGGCGTCTACGATTATAAATTCGATGATGCAATTCAATCCGAATTGACAGTCCCCGTGAGTGAGTGGCCGGCTGTGAAGCGACCGGCCGCGGGTTCGATTGCCGTGACCGAGAAAAATGTTTGTGGATTACACAAAAAAAATCTTTGTTTGTTTTTTCATTTGTTTAAGGTCTGGTTGTTATGGGGCCGCAAGTCCCCCGTAGTTCCTGATACTCACGATACAGGTTTAATTTAGTGTAGGGTCAAGAATTTTATTTAAAAAAAATCTATAATCATACTAGACGATACAGCCTCCCTGGTATTGTCTCTTCACCCACTGATGCCATTTCCAGCTCAGAGTTGTATAAGCTTATCTTTATTGCCAAAAAAAATCATGATTCAAGTCTGCGCAGCGATATTTTAACTGTCAACGATGTTAAGTTTAAAGTTATTAGCAATCGAGTCAGAAATGCAAGGGTGAACGACCCAATCGGAATAATCTTTAAATATCGAGACAGACCAGTAAATCCGATCACGTTTTTATTGTCGTCGATGAAATAAAGATTTTAGTGAAAATATTAGAACCGACGCGGACGTCCAAACAAGAGGCGCTACCGCTACCACGATTGAAAACCGGTTCGAAGAAGCACCGGGAACTGTACAGAATCGAATGAAGCCTTCGCTAATCAACCAGGCGAGACTCTGGCGACGGACGGTCGTGTCAACGGAGATTTCTAAATTAATACTGAGGACAGAGTTCAAACGGGAGATATCATGTTTAGAAATCGTATTTTTATCCGACTACATCAGACTGGTTATGAAAGTTTATTGAATAAAAATAATAAAATCTTGAACAGATTTAAGTTGTCAACGCTAATTAACAACCATTTAATTTAATTGGATGCGAGTTTCGGTGTTTTATTGCAAAAAGCTTAGCTCAGGATAGCGATAACTCAGCGGAGAGTGGTACGGACTGACGAAAATAGCAGGTTCGAAACCAGCCCTGAGAGCATGCACCTCTCTTTTTCTAAGTTAATTGTTAATTATCGCTTGTTTTAACGGTGCAGGTCCCATCTTGAGGAAACCTGCTTAACTGAGAAGTTATCAATAAGAATTTCGAATGAATGTCCTACAACCGGTATTAGGTCAGCATGTTGGTCTAAGTCGGTCATCAACAGGCGGATGACTGATGCAGGCACAAGGATACAAGGATGTACCCCTTTACTCGCCCCAACCAACCATCAAGCTCTGTCGCAAGCCCCTCGGGAGAACCGAATATACTATGGCAGGTTTTAACACCATGTGTACGGTGGTCGCTATCCGGGCCGTTATGAATATCCTAGCACAAGCAAGCTCTTATAACCCAACAGGAACTTTACGATACACCCAATGTTACAAGCATTAATATTTAATTAAAAAACGTTGTTCAAAACCCAGTTATGCTAATCGGTATACTGTTGCTATGCGCTGTAATACAATTTCCTCAGCGTATTTTGGACGTTGGTGCTGGCGTTGTCTGAGTTTTTTTTTTTAATATTCCACTGTAGCTCTTGGTAGATTTATGACAGTGAGGCAACCGCTGCAGGCAGCAACTGCATTAAAGATGTTCGGAGGTAATTTATGTCTTATGGATTTCGGGCCACAATTATTTACAGTTATGGTAAAATTTATATATTCTCAAATAAAGTAAATTCTTTGTTAGAGATCGATCGGTAACGGAGTACCGCGATAGAGGTCGGGGTTCGATTTCAACACCCAGGGCACACTGCCATAACTTTCTTGGGACGTGTGCACGCTCATGAAATATCGTACATTTTGATAACTACCTCTAAAATTACAATAGCCATACCTCATTGTGTGCTGGAACCGCAAAATGACGTATTGTTAGAACTATAATAACAATAGAAACTATAGTTCATAATATAAACCACTATTGTCCCAAATATAATCGTATGGTGTTCTAACGAATAGTTGTAGGACAATAACTAATTTGTTTTCTACTAACTATACGTGCCACCGAAATCAAAGCTTCTTTCGAATTCTTTCGATTCTCTTCTTCAATTTTTTTCTTCGAGTCAAGGGCGAACAAATCCAGGTATTAAGCACGTTGTTACTCTTAATATACAGTGGATAGGCCATGAAGGGGTCAGTGGAACGCGAATAAGTATAATAATAAACAATGCATATTGCATACGCTTACCAAATGTCATTCGCGGCTTAATTTAATACTTTACATATTCCGCGATAGATTACTTGATGCATTTTTATCATTTACTCATACATAAAGACAAACAGTTTAGTTTTATTACGAAAACGGTCAAGGAATTTGTGAATTTCATGGGCCATAATCACCGTACGAGTCTGCCTAGTAACATAACACAGGTCCACGTATAATTACCCGAATGGGCAGGCAGAAATGTTTATACAATGCAGCCACTGTTATAAGTTAATTTCCGTCGAAACGGGCACCAAAAAATTCAAACACAAGCAGTAAGGTAAATTTTTGATTCCCCTGATAATCAAGTCGAGAACTTCACTGACTTCACACAAACACAATAAGCTCCTTAGTTCAATATTTTGTATCCCGTTTTGCTACGGAGAGAAGTGGAAAAATGTATATCTCCACTCGTCCTGGAGTTTCTATTCGATTAAGTTCGTTGTGGGTTAGAGACAGATTTGCATTCGAGCTTTATTGTGCTTGGTCGTTTGCCGGCCTATGCTATAAAAAAAACCGTCCACATTTTCTCCGACACTTGATAGTTTCAGACACAACTACCATCTCTATTTTATTACACGAAATGTCACTGGTCTGTATTAATTCGTGTGATTCAAAGAATTGAGAAAGTCTGCAGTCGACACCTACAAAACCATAACTGGGTCACGTCTGTATATTATGATTGTGGGAAACTTCGTTATCGATAGAAAGCCTATTTATGGTTATCTGTTGACATCTTTATTATGGAGACTTCATTAATATTTCATTAAATTTTACATATCATTAAACATATTATCATATAGAAAATTGATGTGACACTGCAGTATGCTGTTGCGTTTTATACAGTGAGTGGGATTTTCGGAGGCCCATATACACTTTTTTTTATCCTTGCTCAGCAAAGTTACTAAGCCACACCTGATGGTAAGTGTAGCGCAATACAAAAAAGTATCTTCAGTGCATTCACCGTGATACAGTCGACCAATTTTTCCAATTGCCACCTTTTCCCTCCTTTAATATCGGCAACGCATCTTTAACCATTTGGTTTTGCGGACATTCGTGGAGGAGATCAGTTAGCATCAGGTGATACACTCGCTTATTTGCTTAAGCTATAAAATAATGAGACAGCCTCCGTGGCGTAGCGGGCGAGTAGCCGGCTGTGAAGCGAGAGGCCGCGGGTTCGATCCCCGCACCGAGACAAATGTTTATGTGATCCACAAATATTTGTTTCGGGGTGTGGGTGTTGTGAGACCGAATGTCGTAGTTCCTGATACCCACGACACAAGATTCGTATCTTACTGTGGGGTTAGGACTATGTGCGTGACTGTTGGGTGTATTTATTTATATTAAGTAAAAAAAAAGTGCCATAAAAAGTATAGGACGTAAAACCTCGAACTTCGTACCTCACGGCACAAAACGTACAATCACAAGATGCAGCAATCACTACACACTTAGCTGGCACGCTTTTGCCATAGCAACAACCTTAAAAGACACAAAACAAACTTGAAAAAACGAGAACACCGTCCCTCGCCTCGCTCGACGCGCGGATCGTCGACCCACCTAATCCGGCCGGGTTCGTATGATATAGGGGTCAAATTATGAACGCAGACTTCATAATTGGACCCATTGTTCAACACACAAATAAGCGCGGATTACAATGTATTATGCAGCACGTCGCCGGCTGTGCCCAATTTTTGTGCATAAAAATCACGTGCAACGATGTTTTTACGATGTGATCGTAATGTCAATTGTACGAGCGAAGAACAATTGAACGACCAAAACCACACTCCTTTATCAGTATACAAGGATACATCGATCGGTCAACATGGATTAATGTATGATTTTTTATCC
This sequence comes from Amorpha juglandis, assembly GCA_949126905.1. Classification (NCBI taxonomy): domain Eukaryota; kingdom Metazoa; phylum Arthropoda; class Insecta; order Lepidoptera; family Sphingidae; genus Amorpha; species Amorpha juglandis. The sequence goes on along the minus strand of OX421381.1, from coordinate 13,997,978 downwards.
GACAAAATGTAAGACGAACGGGCGGGTCAACGAACCCGCTCGCCAGACATATGGTGCGGACTTTTTAAACATATCTGTTTCTGTGTTTGTTGAACGCTGTCAGTATAACACGATATTTTATGCACATTCTCACAAGACGCGAGAAACATACGCGCTATTGTATGACGTGCGATAATTGATCGACGGTGAGGTTGAAGCAACGTTTGATCCGGTCACCTCTGCATGGGGTGCGCGAACTGCGAAAGGTTACCGAGAGATCGAGTCGAAAGTCGATGGAGCGTGATGCTCGGGCGAAAGGAGGGACAGCCAGAAGTGAGGATTGGGCGATGACGTCACCAACCGGTAATCAGATCAATGCATCACCTACACGTAGCTTCTGAATTAGCTGCGGTCAAGGCTAAACGTGGAAACGAGTTTTTGAGATCGCTGCCTGTGAACTGAAGTCTAAAATTAAAAATGAGGATATTATGTACGGTTTGCTTTAATCAGAAAATCAAATCAAATTCTGAGAACAACATAACTGAGAATCGTGTAAAACCCCGTGTATTCAATCCTCGTCATATGCGCGTTGTATCGTAATAAGAGTAGGTACCTATATTCTAAAATATTCAACACCATTCTTTCGTATTCGGAATTAATATAATATGCCTCTTCTCATTGAATACGTGTATTCGGCTTTTGTATGTAAGTTTAAAAATAATATACTTCTATTTTCGGACAATAGATTCGTAACGATATGAAAATCTATCTATAAATACATACGGTATTACTATTATTATTTCGGTATTTTAGAGTGGTAGAGCCACGCTGTTGACAGTTTTGTCTACAGCATGAATGGGCCGGCCCCCGGGTCGTTACCGCTGTCTCACAGAAAACCGACGTAAAGTAGCGGCTTGCTGCTGCGTTTCGTACAATGACTGAGATATCCGGAGGCCCAAATCCCGCCTCCTTTCTAATCCCTAATTATCCCTTTCCTTTAAGGTCGGTAACGCGCCCATGATTCTTCTGGTATTGTGGGCGTACATGAGCAGTGGATATCACTTACCATCAGGTGACCCACTTGCTCGTGTCGTCATTCAATGAAATATAAAATCCACGAATTAATTTATAACACAAATGAATTTGTAAGTGTTAAAACAATATGTAAAACGCTTCATGTCAGTTCTGATCGCATATTAACAGGCTTGCTCGACCACCTATTTGTTGTAATTCATTTTTAATTGTACGTAATTACACGTTCAGCCTTGGTTTCACTACGTTTTAGAGTTCTCCGTGTTAACAAACCGACCATTAGTTAATATTTTAAAGACACCACAAGGTGGTAAGTCCCTCGTATGCGAGAGACCGTCTGGGTTGGTACCACCGTTTTGTCTATTTCTGTTGCCAAGCAACAGTGTGTAAGCACTGTTGTATTTCGGTTTGAAGGATATTGAAGCCAGTGAAATTACTGGGCATTACGAGACTTAACATCTTATGTCGCGTGACGAGCGCATTTCAATGCCATGCGGTGCTTTGTGAAAGTTCTGTGTGGTGTTGCTTCTGTTTATGGGCTGGCGCGGCGTGACGCTTACCATCAGGCAAACGCCTTGGTCGTCGCTTCATTCAAGAAAATAAAAAAGCCACCTCCGTGGCGCAGTGGTAGAGTATCCAGCTGCGAAGCGAGAGGCCGTGAGTACGATTCCCGCATTGAGACAAATATTTTGTGTGATCCACAGATATTTTTTTCGGGTCTGGGTGTTGTGACTTGTGGGACTGTAAGTCCTTCTCGTACTTCCTGATACCCACGATACAGGTTTGAGGGGTGTGGGGTCAGGACTATGTCTCTGACTGTTGGGTATATTTATAATTTGTAATTATTATAAAGAATTTGAGCATCATAAATATAAGTTCACGTCAGTATAATCTAACGAGTAGGCTGAGTTATAATAATATATGACTTTTCCAATCTTAAAATCAAGACACGTTATATTTAACCGATATGTGATTTGAACCCAAGATTTATGGGTTTCTCAGCATAAATAAGTTGTCACTTGTGTTTAGTCATAAAAATGGAAATCCACTATGAATAATATACATTTGGCTGCGGCTACGATCGTGTTCGTCTTGTAAATATGCAACTCAGCTTGAGTCGCTATGTCAGCAGAGATTTTCCTAAATTGGAGAGTGAAATTGGAGATAATAAATTACGTTATTACGACGACTAGCCTCTCACTGTCCCAAACAGTTGACTAGACGACTTTAACATCTGTCTACTCCATTTGGCGTCGTTAATATTTATTGCTATAGCTATATGTAGAAAAGCTTTAATTTAAATTGGTTTTTAAATTTAAGTTTTACGTAAATATTTTTAAGTATTCATCGGTCATCCGCCTGTCTTGCCGCAAGCCACTCGATTTGCTTCTTACTTCTCCGAAGAAGGAAAATGCAGTTATAAAGGCCGGTATAACTCTGGTGACCACCGATAAACTCATTGTTTGTCGGTGGTTGATGGTTGCTTGGACTGCACTGCGCTTACCATCAGGTGATGTGCAGTCACTCTGTCGTGCCCGGATAAAAACAAAAAAAAAATCCTGGGTAGCCTTTATATTGATTGTTGTATAAAATATGGCTTCAATTAGGAATGTTCCAGTCATATTGTGGGAAAAATCCTTTACAAAACAGGCGATGTGGTTTTTATATTTTTTTTAAGAGTGGTAGGACCACAGCTTTGCCGTGCTCGGATAAAAAAATACACTTATTTTTTGTACATACATTTCCAAATGTTTACTTCAAATAATTCTTAATGAGACTCGTAGATACTCGAGTACATCATAAAATGTTTATATCGTAGCAAAATCCATGCGCTACTGTGTAGGCAAATCATTTTATTATCCCTTGTCAACTAGCAACAACAAAAAAAATCATCCAAACGGTTCATGATTTATGGTGCTGATAAGATTTGGCGGCCGACATATTAATATATCCTGCACGTGGTGCCCTTACTGTAACGTATATTATAACCAAATTACGCAAAATATGGTCCCATTATCAAAGGGAAAATGTATGTTGGTCTTAGGGTTCCTGGATATTTTTTTATTTATAATAATTATAGCTATTTCTAACACCCGTAAAATATGTGTTTATACAACGGTACCTTCGATAATGCAAGTGAGACAAAATGTTGGGCAGTGAATGATACAAGTCGGCATGACCTGTATGGGAATCAAATCCACGACACTAGATATTAAATTAATTAACAAATTATATTATAAGAATGCTTCTAAGGGAATAATAAAGAAACAGCGTCACACATGTTCCTTGATTAAAAACATAAAATAATCCATTAGTACAAAAAGTAAGTTTGTGGAATATCCACTATTTTCTATGACTCAGAATTGTAATGTTATAACAACTAAAGCTAATAAACGAAACATTACGCGAAAGTATCATTTGAAAAAGTTTATAAATCTATGCACGCGACTCACGTTTGTACTGGATTATCTAACTCAGTAATAGAAATATCTAAATATTGATAAATAATGTTCTCATTACAATAATTATCAGTTTCTTTAAAAAAAACAATCCTCAACAAGTTTGAATAACGATCATAGAAAAAATCGATAATTAAAGACACTTTAGAAAAACGTCAAAATTCATTACATAACCATCAAATTGTACATAAATATTTATAACTGTTATTTATACATAGGAAAGGATATTTAATGAGACAAATTATACAGGAAGTCCATCAATAAAATCACAACATCATTGCCGTTGAAATAATAAGAGAACACACACGTGACACCGAAAAATAATAATAATAACCATTACGTACACGGAACCCAAGCGTAACGCATTATACACGCTTGACCCGTTTTTTTTTTATAAAGCTCAGCACACAAGGTAACTTCTAAATTAAGATCGGTTTAATGATACCTTTTGGAATCGATTGAGAGCTAAGCTGTTACCAAGCGGTGCACGGCGCCAAGGTCGCCACATTATGGGACGGTTTCAACGCTACGCGATTTCTTTTTTCATACATCTTTTACGCTTCGAAATATTATATTGACATTATGATATTAATATTGACATGTTAGAAGCGTTTAAATAGCTTATCGAGGAGTGGAATGGACTAGGTAGAAGATTCGATCCCAGGGCATACACCTGTGATTATTTGAAGTTAGATATGTAACAATACTAGTAGTCTAATAGTGGCCCTGTATTATACACATACCGCTGCTGGGCACGGGCCTCCTCTACTAATGAGAGGCGTTAGGCCTTAGTCCACTACGCTGGCGATAATTAAAGCAAGCGATAATTTATAATGAATACACACATAACTTAGAAAATCTGAGGTGCATGCTCTCGGGGCAGGTTTCGAACCTGCGACTTTCGTCTCGGCAGTCCGTCCGTACCACACCCGGCTGAGCATCGCTGCTTCAGTTACATGTGTATTATTATTATAAATTATTGTTTGCTTTACGGGTGAAGGAAAACATCGTGAGGAAACCTGTGTATCTGAGAATTCTTAATAGGAAAGAATATATGTTAAATCTACCAACCAGTACAGGCCTACACACTAAGGTCTCATCCCCTATCATTAGAAGAGAAGGCCCGTGCCCAGCAATGGGACAATATATTACATGGCTGATAATACTTATTGGTTGGAAAGAGGATTGGGAGTAGAGATATATAACTTGTGTTGACATGTAACAAGTTCTTATTTGACTGAATGAATGAATGAAGGTAATAAATGTTCATTGGCTGCTATAAATATGTACTTATAACGCAGACACGTGTAAAAATACCTATATCTGAACACTTCCGACCACAATAGGCTTTCAGAAATCGTGTAGGATGTGAGATAAAATCAAAACACGATAAAAACGATCATCCTACATTAGATGGTACATAGAAGATAAAAATGAAATTGTCTAGTATATAAATGGAAAAAACATGAATTAGTTATTGAAACGATTTATTTTTACCTTCAGTACTCAACGGTGACTAATAAGGTTAACTTTTCAGGTGATTTTTCACCGTTATTTTAAAATGTTATTGATATAAAACTAATTTAAACGGATTTTATCGCGGTTTTTTATTAATTTTTGTCCTGACGTTTCGAAAGCTTTTCAGCTTTTCTGGCTTTAAAATGTTAGTTAAAACATCCTGCAAAAAGGTTAACTCGTATTATTTGGATTGGTCAGCATATAAAACACTATTATTTATTTTTATTAAAATTGATGTCATATTCACACGTATTCTATTTTTGCCTGTAAGGCTGTAAGTTTTTTTTCTTTTATAGCATAGGCAGGCAAACAAGCAAGTGGGTAACCTGATGGTAAACGATCTCCACCGCCCATGTACACCCACAATAACAGAAGAATCACGGGCGCGTTCACAACCTTAAAGGTATGGGATAATTAGGCATGGGGAAGAGGAGAGGGATTTGGGCCTACGGATGTCTCATTCACCGTACGAAACGCAGCAGCAAGCCGGTACTTTACGTCGGTATAGGGGTACATCCTTGTATTCCTGTGCCTGCATCAGTCATCCACCTGTCCTGTCGCAGGCCCCTCGATTTGCTTGTTCCCGCTCCGAAGAGGGAAGAAGCATTTATACAGGCCGGCATGATTCTGGTGACCACCGATGAACTCATTGTTTATCAGTGGTCGCTAGTTTTTGGACTGAACTACGCTTACCATCAGGTCTACTTTGCCGAGCTCGGATAAAAAAAAACCTCTATTTATTTGTCTAATGTGAATTGCCAAAATACACCCCCAGTAATTTTGGTTTGGTTGTAAGTGATAAAACCACACTGTAGTAAATATATACAGCGTAAATATGCCGTCTCTGCAGGTACAACTGCCCTACAAGACTTGGGCGTGAAATAGTGGTAGCATTTTGTACAGTAAGAGGGTTACGACGACCCAATTCGCCCCCGGATCCTTTCCTCAAAAAGTCAACTGCACCCATGATTCCGCTAGTTTTATTGACGTTTAATATTCACATGGGTTTTGAGACGCCACACTTTCGTATCAAAGTACGTACATTTTTTGCCTTCGAAAGCAAATTAAGTGTCGGCCCTCATGGTAAGTGGTATCCATCGCCCATGAACATCACTAATGTCAGGGTCCTGCGAAAACTAACAAATAGGAGATGATGGAATCCTCTCAAACAATCAGATTAATTATTACTATCCAAATTATCTAGATTAAATTAAGAACATATTTTTAATCCTAGTATGACAGTGTTCTACACTGGACCTACCAGTAAATACAGTGCAGTCAAAATATGAAGAGTATAATGCCGGCCTGATGTTACTGGATATACACTGGCTGGCTATGGAATGTGACACCCTAGAACGAGACACTGTTGCAGGTTTTCAAAGGTACTGTCCCAACACCCACCAGCAGACTATGGAACATCACAAGACTAAATACAGTCAATTATAATAATAAAAACGAAAAAATTATAAAATCAATTTAAAGACATTATATTCTAATACATTGGATAATAGACAAGGTAAAATTTTGTAACAGAGTTCAAAATACTATAATTACACCACACGGTTTCTAATAAAACAGATACATCACTGTCCATCCTCGCACAAGTTTTATTTAACACCAACCCAACGGAACAAAAAACAATATTATATGTGCAGAGGCAATCAAAGAAAATTAACGCAATCAACTTGATAGGATGTCTGATATATAACCTATTTTAACCATGTTAACGGGTGAATGACTTCTGCAAGCACTGATACTGTCTAGTGTATATGAAAATTAATATGCTGATATGTGATAGTTACACAATAATTTGTATTTAAATCATTGGGATTGTATAGAAAACAATCAATGGGGTGTAAGGGAGCCACCAACATTAAGCCCAAAGCAAACCCACACATACACTCTGCTGTTTAATGGAAGTGGCAATGGCGAATCTTGGTTCTTGTCGCGTGTTGTGGGGGTTTGATGGCGTGTTTCCCTATATAATACCAAATACATGGAGAACACTGGAATTAAGCCATGTTAACGCCAGGCAGAAAGAAGAATGTATAGAACACAATAACATCCATTTGGAAGAGTTAATTATAGTGTCTAATTGGTTTCGTTGAATAAAAAATAAACATTAACTCTAAAAAATCTACAGTATAAGGATTTGCAAGAGTTCACAACTCACTGCAAAAGATTATTTGCTTTTTTCACAAATTAAAAATATCGCCAAGATAATAAAACAATCTTAAAACATGTAGAGCAGCTGTCCCCAAACTTTAAAACTACAGAACACAGAAAAACAACCTTTTATTTTATGGAATACTACATTGTATGAACAAACATAAATAAAACATTTAATCTGTACAGTATGAGTTCATCTGGAATGAGGTCAGATATTTCATGAATCTGATCAAACAATAACTGAAATTCAATGAGAAATGTAACTAATGCCTGGAACCCTAGTAACTTTTCCACGGAACCCACTTTAGGAGTAGATGATATTAATGACATTTAATATATACATACACTACTAACACCATAAGAAGACACCCCTAAGTTATGGACACTCATGAAGTTCCTTCTATATTGATAACCATGTGGAAGAACCATTGCAGTACATGGCATACTAGTTGCTTGAGGTGGTAATCATAATTGTACGGAAGGTGGTTACAACTTTGGGATGGTCTAATCCCTGCCCTCTCACCACCACTACTTTTCTACATAAATTCTATATGAGACAAACATTTACTTCTACATTCAGAGACAACAATTAGTTTTGTAATTTCTTAGGACTCTATTAGTTCCGCACTCAGAGACAGTTTATGCCTTATGGTCTATTACTGAATTACAGATTATGGTATAGTTCCATTACTGGATACAGAAATAATATTAGTTTAAACTAGCTTTGCCTCGCGGGTCCACTCGCGTGACCTGCTTTTTCCGGAGGTAAAAAGTAACCTATGTCTTATTCTGATATATAAGCTATATTATTGTAAAGTTTCATTAAAATCCATTCAGTAGTTTTTACGTGAAAGAGTAACAAACATCCATCCATCGATACTTACAAACTTTCGCGTTTATAATATTAGTAGGATAGGATAAATGATAAATCACACCTACATATTATGAAAACATCTGATTATGGCTGACGAGCCGATTGCAAATTAAAAGGAAAAAAAATGAATGCTTAAATTTAATTAACATTTTCACAGTATGGCAATAGCATCGGGTTTAAACATCAATGTCCTGTATATTTTTTTTTGCATTTCTCAGAAAAAATTGATGTCAGTAGGCTTCATGTTGAAACAGGATGAGTGCAGGAAGGTGATGAGGATATATCCTGCACACAATTCTCAAAATATATTTGTGTATGACACATATAGTAACAGGCAAACATCATAAAATGAGAACACAATGGGCATAATCTTATTGCCTTATATGGCAGTGACTATGTTTTTCATTTTATGAAAATTTAGATGAAATAACATAAGTTTCCATCTATATCTCCAAAGAGGTAGGCTTCTGCCTTCTGTGCAACTAGCACTGCACCAATGTTTCACCTAATTTGTTTCCATCCCACAATGTTATTTGGGGCAAGTCTACCACCATACCAAGCACAAATTACCCTGCCAGGTAACTTGATGTGTGTTTTGACGTATTGAAACACATTGTGATAGCCCCAGGATTTCGACCCAGGTCGTCATGGTGTCTCAGCTTAAGTAGGCTAGACTAATGGGGTGATTTAAAGATTTAGATATAGATAATTAAATTCCTGGCCATCCAGGTCTGATCAGACACTCAAGTTATTTTTTCTAGCCTCAAACAATTTCGAATCCTGATATTGGTATCTGCAACTACTTGAAAGGAATACAAGAAAACCTAGTGCTAAGTGTGTTGACATCTATCTATCATTCATCATGCAAGGAACATGGTCCACCTAAATACACCCAACAATCATTTGATTGTTACCACGGCATTAGGTTTATTTTGGCACCCTTGTATGATTATTACCATTAAGTAGTCCTATGTTAATTATTTTAAGTAAGTATTGGTTATACAATAAAGAGTTTTGTATTGTATTATTTTATAGGTTATAGACTGCTCTACATAACCTAGACCAGTGGTCGTCAAACTGCAGCCTGTGGACCATAGTTATGGTCCATATGTGTAGTGTGTTATGATAGTGCTTGGTTGCCTCTATCTTTAATAAAAATAAATTGATTAATTTATTATATTATGCAAGATACTATTTGTGTTGCTTTCACAACTTTTTCTATTTCTACTAGCAGTGTGTAAGCACTGTTTCTCGTCTCTGTTTAAAGGATATTCAAGCAAAAGAAGTTACCGGGCATGAGACTTAAAATTGTATGTCTCGAGGTGTTGAAGGCTGTCCGATGACATTTAATGCTTTGTAGTTCAAGGTACTGTGTGGTGTTTCTTTTGTTTATGGGTATGTATGGTGTTTACCATCAGACAAGCAACTTGCTTATTATTATATTGCATTGGGACTAATAAAAAAAGATCTCTATCCAGGTTGCAATGTAGGTATTATGAATAGTTATTTTGGGTACATAGATTTTCAGTTTTTTAAGTGATGATGTGTTGAATATTGTTTATTAGTAGATACCTAAAGTACAGACAAAAATTATGATGTGATAGGTTAACCATCTATCACATCATGGGACGGAAATAAGTTCAGCAAACTGTGGGTTTACTAGTTCCACTTCTACCTACCCTTGATACAGGCATGAGCTTATGTATGTTTGTAATATTAAATTACTAAAATACCTATGAACTTAGAATTATGTATATAAAAATATAATTGTCAAAATTAGAAAAAAAATTAACACATTGTAACAAATTCGTAAATGCAATACATAGATATATAATATTATAAAGCCACATGTTTGAATGAAGGTCATTCATACTACAAGCGTGATCCGCTAACAGATAATGCTGTGCTTGCTATACGCACTACCTACTCGCACAAATGGATCCTCTAATACGGACAACCGAGTACCGAGTACAGACCACAGAGTACACGCCACTTGGACGCGCACAAATTATACATTCTGTAAACCACTCCATTATCAGATAGTTACTATGTACATAGTGGCAACTACAAGCTCGCGCACCACATAAGCCTATGTATACAACGTTATAGGTTATGTGGCTTGTTGCCATGCCAGATTTCAACACTATAATCACACATACGCACAGGTAGCGTTCGCGTTCTTTTATTACACGCGCACTATACACACATTTAATGCTTTTTCTATGGCTTTTTCGACTTTTTATGGCCTAATTTGGATTCGATTGAGAAGTTTGTGTCTCGCTCGGACCTTGTAACCCTAATAAGACCCGTCGGGCGACTTTTTTGGACGCGTACGATTGTAAGTTTCGATTCCAATGAACGTTTTTGAGCGTCCACCAGTTCGACTATAACCTGAAATCTACGATAAGTATCGGCGCAGTTTTATTGAACGCGATTTATAGGTTATACATTGAGCGCCCCTAACAGAACACAAATAATGGTCAGGCCTACCCTTAGAGGCCTACCTGTAGAGATTATATGTGAGCTTGCAAGTGTAGTGCACGTACGTAACACCGAACACAAGAGGAGTTCGAGACCGGCGGCTGCGGCCTCGGACTCCTCGGAAAGACTCACCCGTATCCGACATCGATCTGGGCCTGGCGCTGCGCTCAGCCACGGTACCGGCACACACAATCGAACTCACAACACAAAAGGATACAGGCTAAGTCCAGGTTGAATCCATGCTTCGTGTAGCGTATCCGGCGCTTGCTGACAATACCCTTGATGGGGTTGGTCATCTTGATGTTCGACATGGAGTTGGCCATGGCTGAGAGACGGCCGACGCGCCGCGGCAGCAGTTCAGCCGCCGCGCCCTTAGCGGGCCCGCCCGCTCCCGGCACCGACCTCTTCTCCGGTGCCTTCCTCTCGCGGCGCCGGCAGCTCACGCAAACACCCATAAAATAACCTCCGCCGCACGGAACGTGCCCCGCTCATCGGGCCGGCGGCGGAGCGCGAGCGGTGCCCTCGGGCGCTCAGCTCGCGCCCGCCATCCGCTCCGCCGCCGCACACCCGTGCACACCTCCACGCCGCTGCAGCGCTGATCACAGCCACCAGTCACCACACACCACCACCACCGCGCACCACACTCACGTCTCACTCTATCAGCATAGCTTCACGCCCGATCGCGAACGCTTTCCACTCCGCTTCAAGAGCGACCGAAAAAATTATCTCGCGCGAATGGCGTCCATCCTGCGTTTGCACTGCACTAGAACACGGCCGAGGAGAAACAGTTGCACAAGAAATAAAGATGGTTCTGCTGACGGCCGATGTATATCGTCCGTCTCTTTCGCGCCAATGAAGAAAGAACGAGCGCGACAGAGATGCGACACAACCTTATTTTTCTGGTGGTGGTTCGCTTTAGTTAGCTCTCTTTGTTTACATTTTCCGTATTGCGACGCTAGGTGGCGCAAGCACCGAATCGAGGGTTGCCGCCACTTTTAAATTGATACAATATTAATTCAAGCTATATTAATAATTTGGCACTTTTATAATCCACATGTAATGGTTTTTAAAATAATATATTAATAATAACGAAATGCAAATTTGCGACGCCTGTACATTATTTTTGTCGTAGTGAATGTTGTGTTTTCTATTTTAATCGTAGAGGGCGCTGTTTTCCATTACCAGAGTGTTTTACATTTACGTAACTTGCGCGCCAACATTCCAAAATAAATACATACGGCGTCCATAAAATGACTTAAATTGCTTTAGTTATCACTTTTAGCTGACATTAAACTTAAAATGCGAGGAGCTTAATTTCATATAATAGTGGTAGCTTTAATTCCTAGTATATTTTCTTTTCCTGAAATTACTTATTATTATTTATACTAATTTGCACATAGACTACAACATATTTATTTAAAGCTGCTACGATGCGTACTTATTATTCCGTTATAAAGGCAATATTTATAGCACAGGCCACAGGTAAACGAGTAAGTTGGTGATCTGATGGTAAGTAATCTCGCCCATAAACATCCACAATACCTGAGGAATCATAGATGCGGTGCTAACCTTGATATTTTTTCGACGTGCCCTTTTCCCACTCGCAGTGGTGTCGGCGCAAGATGCTTTTTTACACATTAAAAAAATAGATGCCTTTCGTTTTTACGACCGGCCGCCTGCCAAACCACAACCCCTCTGAAGAGATAACACCCGGACCCGAAATAAATTTAAACAAATTATTTGTAAATCACACAAATATTTGTCTCGGTGCGGGAGTCGAACTTGCTACCTCTCGCTTCTCAGCCGACTACTTGTCCACTGCGACGTGATTAGAATATAGGCACCTTAAAAGAAAGGGATAATATATAATATTATGGAATTGGGAACGTGAGGGGGATTTAGGCCTCTGGATATCTCACTAACCGTACGTAACGTAGCAGTTCACGTCGATTTTCTGTGCGACAGTGGTAACAACCCGGTCTAGCTGGCCCATTCATGCTGTGGACAAAACTGTCTACAGAGTGGCTCTACCACTTTTAAATAAATTCGAAGGATAATTATCTGTTTTTATGCGCTACGATAAATAAAATAAATGTATTCCATTGTATCTACAGTAGGTATAAGGTACGTTTATTCACTGCTCAATTATGCAAATAACATATTATATTGCAAATGGCAGAAAATCTCATGCTTGATTGGCTAATGGCTCGACTACTTCATATTGTAAGTACGTAATCATTTTCGCAATGATTACCTACAGCATGCAGCAGTATATCCGACTTTAAAATTACATTTCACATTATTGTCCATGCAAAAATTATGGCTGTATTCACATTATGGAATTTCATACTACCTATCTATGTAGTACTTACCTTTTGTTTCCCCTGCCGCACTGCCCCAGCGGGGTTGACACACACGTTGCAGGAACAGGCTTCTAGTTTTTAAGAACGGCCGCCTGTCTGACGTGAACTCCTCGGGGGAGAAAACACACCCAGACCCGAAACAAATATTGGTGGAAACATTTGTCAAGGTGCGCACACCCGAAACAAATATTGGTGGAAAAATTTGTCAAGGTGCGGGAATCGAACACGCGACCTCTCGCTTTATAGACGGCTACTCGCAAACTGCGCCACGGACTATGTCAAATCTATATAGTACCTGCAAAGGTACGTATGTGTAATTACATTGTACGTATCCTACGTATACAATATTATCAATTTCAGATTTTATATCTATAATTTGAGTACATATCTAAATATTTAAATTAGGTTTCTCCCACCGGGCCCGGAGCATAGAAATCAATTTTAAAATTTTAATGCTGCGAAAAGCCCTGACTACATATCCAATCCATATTTTGTCGTTCCCTTCTCGATTAAAGACACAAATAAGACTCTGTCAAATGCAAGTCTACCATTAAATACCTAACGAGTCACCACGAATAGTAAAAAACTAAACAGTAACGATATACAATAAAAAAAATACTGGGGAGTCGCCAGTATACTAATAGTAGGGCCCCTGGAATATAATTGTAAAAAAGTAATGTTAGCTTACCTTTTTCAAAGAAATCACATGTCTGACATGCTTTATGTACTCTTTTTTATTAATCGACCAATAAAAAGGCGATTCTCTATTTGACGCGTTTTTTTTATAGCAGAGGCCGGCAAACGAGCAAGTAGGTCACCTGATAGTAAGTGATCTCCAACGCACATGATCATCCACAATACCATAGGAGTCATGGATGCGTTGCCAACGTTAAAGGAAAGGGATAATTATGGGATTGGAAAGGATTTTTTAATGTATAACCACGTATAATACCGCTAAATGTTGACCAATATTTACGATTCTTTTTTAATACGAACAGGTATAGCTCAAAGTTAATCCCATTGTTTTGAATTATTGTATTGTAAACCTGATTTCAACCCTTTAGGAGAGCCTAAGGTGTGAAATCGGTGATGAAAGACTCAACCTTCGTCATTTATGCACCTACTTTGATGATTCTTTCACTACAAATGGTAAAATAAAAACCATCTAACAAAAAAATAAACCGACTCAAGAAAACTAAAAGCTAAAAATAAAACTTAATATTATTGAGTCAATGATACTGTAGTGTAATAGGCAATGATTCATACTAACGACTAATTATTTTAGTTTTTTTGAGACGGTTTAAATTTTCGTTATTATATTGGAAATGGTAAAAATATTCCTTATAAAAATTCTTTAATTGATTCCTTAGTATTGAATTACACCATGGGCGTCGACAAAAAAAGTCATTTGTAATTACACAGGTCAGTAAAAAAAGCGAGGCAGTGATTGTTGTCATATGAAACACTCCCGGATCTCCTCGAAAAGTGTGCTTAAATTACACACAACCCCACATTATCCGTCCCTTGCGATCCTCGTAACACGGTTCTACGCTAGCCGGTTCACGTCCTTTCATCATCATCATCATCACCAGCCACATGACGTCCACTGCTGAACATAGGCCTCCTCCAAAGATTTCCAGACCGACCTGTTGCCTGCATCCAACGACATCCTGCGACCTTTATCAGGTCGTCTGTCCACCTTGTAGGTGGACGTCCAACGCTGCGCTTGCCAGTACGTGGCCTCCATTCCTCTTCTGTTATCGGTTCTGGTTGACGTCCTTTGGCTGGAGTTATTCTGAATTACCTCTACAATTCATACGTTGAATGCATTACCTAATTTTAAATATTTATCGTGTTACCACAACCACATATGGATTTGCTGTATCGATTATACTGTAATTGATAATTGGTGCCGTGTAGACTGTAGACGGCTTGTTGCCAACCGGCGTGTGGGCTCGCTTCGATGCACGCCGCGCCGCCCGCGCCACACGGACTGCATTCTGCGACCTACGCATGTAGGCGTGCCGCTAGTATTTTTATAATTTTAACGTCCATCACAGAGTACATTATTAATATATAACTGAAAACGGCCATTTCAGTACGGAGGCTTGGTTAATCACAGCCACATGTCATTGGTTTTGATATTAATTACTGAAGAAAATAATAGCATAAGCCACGCCGTAGACAATTACCACGTTTATTTCGGTCTCGTCGACTAAGGGTTCTATATTCCACACTCTCAATTTATATTTTGACGTGATAACGTCTTATAATTCGATAGAGCCGGCTGCACGCACGAAAAAACATGACTCATGCGTCGTTACCTCGCTAGATGTCACGTTCCATTTAAGGCTTGAAGTGCAAGCGAGAGCGCGGAACGAGCGACAAAGAAGCACAATCGGCCTTTGCGTTCGGCAGCGTTCGAGATTTAAAAAAATTAAAACATAAATAATAAATCTTCCACATATCACAACAACGTGTCTGAAATTTATTTATTTATTTATTTATTTATTTATTTATTTAAACTTTATTGCACACAAGAAGTACAGGACAGAACACTTAAATATAACAAATATGAGAAGTACAATTGGCGGCCTTATCGCTCAGGGCAATGTCTTACAGGCAACCATGGGATGGAGATGAAAGAAGGAAAAAGAAAGGGCAGTTTAGAGTGTACAATAAGCTAATATCAGAAGTATACACAAATATAATTGATATACTAATTAAATATTTATAATAAATATATACATACATAACATATATAAACTAACTATAAAATACATATGTATATAAAATATATATACGTATATATATATATATATACATATAAATATATATAATTTATTGCCAGTGTAGTTATGTCACAAACTAAGTAGCACCGAGATAGTGCTCCTTCACCATTTTTTTAAAAACAGGAAGCGATTGGGCACGCCTAATGCCTACCGGTAGAGCATTCCACAGTCGAGTAGCCTGAACAGTAAATGATTTATCTGTATATATAGTGGAATGTGTTGGCGTCATCAATTTTAAATTATCAGATGATCTCAGAGACCTTGAATGTGTGTCATGAAGGAATTGAAAGCGAGACTTTAGGTAGCAGGGAGTGACAGGACAGAATAGAATATTATAAAGAAGAAATAGAATGTGGGCATTCCGGCGAAGTCGTATGGGCAACCACTTGAGCTTGGCGCGAAAATCAGAAACGTGATCATATTTGCGGAGTCCAAATATGAATCTGATACAGAAATTTTGGAGGCGCTCAAGTTTATCTAATTGTTGTTCAGTAAGATCTAGATAGCTGACATCTGCATAATCAAGGATGGGAAGAAGAAGGGATTGCGCAAGCGAAACCTTTGTAGAAGTGGGTAGAAAATTGCGTAGCCTTCGCAAGGATCCTGCTGAAGCAAACAGTTTTCGACTTAACTCTTGTACCTGAGGCACCCAGGAGAGAGATTTGTCTAAGTATATCCCAAGATTTTTCACTTTCTCACTGTATGGGATACTGATACCATTGCATATAATTGGTGGTAATTGTGACTTTACCAATTTGGATACCATCCTTGGACTGCCGATAATAATGATCTGCGTTTTAGAAGGATTCACTTCAAGTCCATAGGCCTTACTCCACTCGCAGATATGATTTAAGTCGGCGTTGACTGTAGTGACAGCTTCCGTCATCCTATCGAGTGATGCTTGGCAGTATATTTGGAGATCATCGGCATAAAGGTGGTAGGCAGAACGAAGTTTAGACGAAATGGAATTGATAAAAATTGTGAAGAGAAGAGGAGATAAAACGCCGCCCTGTGGGACTCCGACAGAGGTTGTGCAATATGAGGAAGACCTATCCTCAATGCAAATGCGCTGTCGGCGTCCAAACAGGTAACTACGAAACCACTCAATTGCCAATGGAGATATGTTAAGAGAACACAAAATGCTAAGCAAAACGTCAAAATCGACGGTATTAAAGGCGTTACTGAAATCAAGCAGACACAAGATAGTCAGCTTACCGTCCTCCATACCAGATCTGATGTCGTCCGTAATATGAACCAGCGTGGTTGTGGTGCTGTGGCCTGGTCGGAAGCCGGATTGGAGTGGATTTAGGAGTTGATTAATGGAGAGGAAGTTACCGAGTTGGGAGTGGACTAGTCGTTCGAGCACCTTGGAAAGGAATGGTAGGATGGATATCGGACGGAAATCGGTAAAGGTAGAAGGGTTACTTTTCTTAGGTATGGGAATTATTCGGGCTTCTTTCCAAGCTTGCGGAAAGATCCCACTGGAAATTGAGAAGTTGAGGATGTGGGAGATAATGGGAAGGATTTCGTCAAGGATAGGAAGGATCATATTACGGCCGACACAGTCACTTCCAACCGCATTAGATGAAATTGACATAATGCTCCTCCTAACATCACAAAGTGCAAATTGTTTGAAAAGCAATGGGGAACAGTCGGGAGTCTGGCAAGATGAAAGAAGTTTTATTGTATTATCTTTAGTAGTCCTGTCATAGTTGGACGAAGAAGAAAATTTTTGGTTTAGAGAATTTAAATCTAAATGTTTCGGAAAAGGGCTTTGTTCAGATTTTCCAACTCCCAGTGACTTCAGAAATTTCCAGACTCTAGCTGGATCGCCATTTTCGATTGAACTATGGATATGTCGGCGTTGTGCATACCTACACACCTTTCTGCAATGATTCCGAATAGCTACGTATTTATCCCAGTTAGTGTCGTTGGGGCGATGTTTGTACCTTGACTTGGCAGCTGCTTTTTTTGCGAGAAGTTCTTTCATTTCACCAGTGAGCCAAGGTGACGGAAGATGCTTGATCCTGATCGCACGGACTGGGGCATGAACATCGTACAGCTCGATCAATTTATGGTTGAAAATGTCAACTTTGTCATCAATACTCTCAGAGGCGATGAGCATACTTCAGTCAATTTTTTTAGCATCTCCGCGAAGACTATCAACGTTCATCCCACGAAAGTTGCGCTGCAGGAGAGTTTTGGGTTTGGATTTAGGTGGACGAATACGGTAGGACAAAAAGAGTAAATCATGGTAAGAGAAGGCGTCAGCGGAACATTGCCCGTGTTTTGCAACATGATTTAAGGAGGAAACGAAGATAAGATCAAGAAGAGATGGAGTACAATTTGGAAGGTGGTGAGTGGCAGAAAGTGGAAGGATAGAGAGGTTACAGGATTGAACAGTGTTCTGAAGGGAGGAAGAACGAGAGTCGTTCTTTAAGAGACAGGTATTAAAGTCACCCATGATTATACAATGACTGTACGAAGGGACAAAGTTTTCGAGAAGTATTTCCAGAGAAGAAAAGAAGTTAATGCGAAGAGAAGGACAATAGTAGACACCAAGTAAAATCTTAGAATTTGAAAGCTCTACCTCCAAAAGAATATGTTCACCAGCATTAGGCGGAGGCGGCTGCGGTGACATACTTAAAACTGTGTATGGTATATGCGAACGGAGATAAATAGCAACACCGCCTCCACCGCCCGCTATACGGTCATGAAATGACATGACAGGTTAGACCAGCCATCCGTCAAAGGGAACATTTTCTCCTATATCAAACACATTGAGGCGGGCTTTTTAAAAACTAGATTTACGAAAAGGACATTGTTCGTCGTCCATACATAGTTGGCCTAAGAACCAAAAGGTAGGTGAATTTTCTTTTTGGGTTTTAGATAATGTATATATTTGATTGAAACTATATTAAAACTACGGACACTTGAGAATTCCGAAATATAAATAAAATACTTTCGGATTTTGAGGTTATAATTAGGCCAATAAATACTATCAAATGTCAAATGTTGTCATCTGTTAAATCATTTTGACGGAGTTTTGGCGGGAATTCCAACAGTGCGGTTCATCGCTGATTTTAATTTATTTCAAAAACTAGTTTAATGTGTTTGTTGTATAAAAGTGGTGTGGATTTGTGCAAAAAACATTTACGGCGATGAACAGTGTATGGAAATATTGAATTAAGTGAACAACGCACATTTATACTTCTAAAAACTATTAAATTGTAAAAAAAAAAATGACATAATTGTATTTATTTGGTGTGAATTTGTTCAATAAACATTGACGGTGATGAACAGTGTATAGAAACATTGAAATAAGTGAATTAAGCATCGTACTGAAAGGAGTTAACACCAAAACTCCGACAAGACCTTGAAATCGACCGCACCCGTGTTTCATCGTTCTTGTAAAAATACCTTGAGAATGAATTGTACTTGACACTGGCTAAATGCATAGTACTGCAAGAGCCATAAATAAAAAATAAAAAAATAATAGTTAATACCACGTTGCCGTGCCAGGATAAAAAAACTATCATGAAGGTACTGCAATACTGCATTGATATCGAAACGAGCTTTATAGTTTACAACAGATGGCGGTTGTACAAATACACCTGTGCAAATCTACCCACATAAAATGGGGTAATGTCCTCCAATAAAATTATATTTTGATCTTATCAAACTTTCTAAGTCATTAACCATAATTCCCTCATGATAATGTTTATACACATTATATTAATAAAATATACAATACATGCCCACATCATAAAGTATTTTATTATTTCTCAACGTGTATGAATGTACCTACACATGTAAGTTAAATGACTGTGTAAATAAAAGTTTACACAAGGATATCAACTATCAGCCGATTGTAAACATGGAGAGTTTACCCGATTTTAAAATAGACGGTTGCTAGCCGTTGCGGCGCGGGCGCGGTCGAGGAGACTTTGAGGCGCTTCGTTGTATTGGTGTCTACTGTCTATTGAACGCGTATCTTCTACATCGTACACGAAGATAGTTTAGACTGAAGCAGGAATATAACAAGGATATAATTATTAAGTTGCATCATGCTATTTGACGCAATAATTGAGTAATACGCCCTCAAACCTGAATTTAATTATATTATCGCCTATGTTGTACTAGAAACCCTCCTTGTTAATAAAAGTTTATACAGTTTATTCACGCATTATGGCTTACTTTCTTCGCTGCTTGTGGAACCGATTAGACATAGGCTTGGTACCCACTGGTAGTGTTCACAAATATCTTGAATTCATTTCGCAGCATTTCTATGAAAAGACAATCTGCTAGCTTTATTATTCTAAATTTAGCATATTAAGTAAATTGATTTCTTCCTGAAAGACTTTATTCTTACAGTATAATTAAATTCTTAAAGCTGTGAAAATACTAATGCCGAGTGTTTGAAAATAGGAATGCGACAAGTTTTATCAAAATTAAGTTGATACGAAGGCGCGGACAAAAGCTTTGTAACAATAAATATGTGCTTTACGTTATGATGATACAATTAACATTGATTTATCTAAGCCTACTAAAGTCTTACAAGCACTATCCTACATAAAATATAATTTGACATCACTAAGAAAAGATTCTTAATATTTTTTTATGTAGCTGAGACTTTCTATAATTGCTAAAACTGCGTTTAGACTTTACGCGCAATGAGACCATAGGTGGATAGGTCACACATAGTCACAGGATCAAATTATAACATTCCTCTTTTATGTCATGGATTAAAAATACGTTTTGGCGCTTGCGATTTATACAGAACCATTTCTTTTTAGGTTCCATACGCAAGTAGTACCAATAGAACCCTATTATTTAGTCCACCTAACAACATTGCGCTTCAACGTGCCCTTTGTAGCCGAAACCCTGAAAAATTCCGACACAAACTTTCGCTTGCCATTGTACAACATTTTTCTATACAGACTGAAACCTATAAGAGGTTTGTTTCACAACCACCAGTGGTTTTATACCTACAGCTGGTTTTTATTTCTATAACTAGCTTTTGCTCGCGGCTCCGCGTCAATGCCATTTTCCCAGGATTTAAAGTAGTCTGTTTTCTTTATCCGAGCGTAAGCATTTTTTTAAGCGTATTGTAATCCAAAAAACCAGCGACCACCAACAAACAATGAGTTTATCGGTGGTCACCAGAGTAATGCCGGCCTGTGTAAATGCTTCTTCTCTCTTCGGAAGAAATGTTCCCCTCTTTAGTACCCGACTGGATAGCAACCACCGTAGACATGGTGAGAGGCCTGCCACAGGACAGGGATGTACCCCTATACCCGTCCCAACCAATCATCAAATCATGTCGCAAGCCCCTCGGGAGAACCGGATATACACTGGCTGATCCTGGGACGCAATCCACACAAGATGTGTGGGTCACTATGGCAAGTTTTAACACCATGTGTACGGCGGTCGCTATCCGGGCGGATACAAATATCCAAAAAGTAGCCATGTTCTATCTAATGCATATCATGGTCTAATTTTATTCAAATCCGTTCAGTCGTTAAGGTATGATTGATTTACATCTAGACTTTCATTTCTTTTATATTAAAATTAAACAGAGTTCAATGCGGCCCCCTCCCTCCTCTTTTGCGAGTGGAATTTTACAGAAACATTGAACACGTGTTTCATTATTTTGAATAAGCAATATTTCTACTCAATTTCACAACCGTATGCCGTTCCAAAAAAAAGTTTTAATACAACGTTCATCATCCCCTTTTCCCTCTTTAAAATGTAAATCTAAAAATCCTTTCTTAGCGGATACCTTCATTACTCAAACTATTTTCCATGGTGGTGAATCCTCGTATGCGAGAAGCCGTCTGGGTTGGTACCACCGCTTTATCTATTTCTGCAGCCAAGCAACGTGCAGTGTGTAGGTACTGTTGTGTTTCGGTTTGAGGGACATTGAAGCCGGTGAAATTACTGGCGATTATAAGACTTAATAATGCAGTGCAGTGCTTTGTAATTCAAATTTCTATGTGGTGTTGCTTCTGTTTATGGGCAGACATGGCGCTTACCATCAGACGAGCGCCTTGCTCGTCTCGTCATTAAAAAAAGTGTTTAACTCAGCAGAAATATAGGTTGTACTATTGATGGAAAGTTCAACCGAAAGGCGTTAATAATTTCGCATTCGGTTCGGAACATGCATTATCGTAATGTATTCCGAACCGAATGCGTCTCGGTAACCGTTATCAGAAGTTATCTGACAGACCACATTACCATCGCATTGATAAACAGTCCTGAGGCAGTCGGATGACGTGATAAGATACATGTGTTGGAAACGGCTGAAATGCATACGGTGTACCTACGTTTTGTGAATACCTAAGCGTCGATAGATGTCGTGTAACGTAGGTACAATGAATTGATTTTTTTTTATTTTTCCATATCAGGGACGTTAGATCAAGTCTATTTTAATAATAAGCGCAGTGCAGTGCCATGCCGTGCGTTGTAATTCAATGTTCTGAGTAGTGTTGCTACTGTTTTTTATAGCATAGGCCGACAAACGAGCAAATAAGAGTGAGTAGTAGAGCGAGCGACGAGTGGTAGAACCACGCTGTAGACAGTTTTGTCTACAGCATGAATGGGCCGGCTCGACTGGATCGTTACCACTGTCTCACAGAAAATTGACGTAAGGTAGCGGCTTGCTGCTACGTTTCGTATGGTGAGTGAGATATCCGGAGTCCCAAAGCCCCCTCTCTTTCCCAATCCCTTCATTTTGTTTATTATTCACTAAAGGGTAGGGACCCTTTAAGAACAAAACCAGAAGAATGATGGGCGCGTTGCCAACCTTCAAGGAAAAGTTAATTAAGGGATTTGAAAGGGGGGAGAGTTTTACACCTCCGGATACCGGATTCTTATGGGCAAGTACATACTCCGAGTGGATCGGCAGTAGGAAAACCTCGTGCTGCAATTGACACTTATTTCTCTTTAAAATATTTGCTACCTTACAACATAAATAACCTCACCATACTACAGACAGAATATTATTATTATAAGTTACACAATTATGTCTTATGTTCTATAATTATTCCATTTTGTAATTAATTTTAAATGGATTTTACATTGTGGCGACACGTTATCTTTATTCCACAATGTATACTCTACTATTATGTTTAAAGCTGAACATACCTAAAATACGGGTATATATATTCCCCTTCACTTCCTCACGTATCGTGAATGTTCATGGGTGATGGAGATGAGAGAGATGGATCAGCCGACCCACTTACTCGTTGGTAGCCTACAAAGCATTCAATGAATGTATTCCTGTTTAATAGTGTTGTCAGTTGGAGCCGCTTACGTGCACCTGGCTGAATGAATGGCCTGGCATCAGCATACGACAGATGGAGCGTGCAGACCTACTTACAGTCAGGTGTCTTCTATTTTTAAATATTAAAATATTTATATTGCATTATTAAAATATTTACAACTTAATTAAAGGAATGACAGCATCGTGGCCTCACAGGTAGGGATTGCAATCCGGAAAACCGGATCCGGTAATCCGGCGGATCCGGCATCATTTTACGTCCACCGGATCCGGTACCAATATACCGGATCCGGCGACCGGATCCGGTGCTACAATTTTTAGATATTTAAATAGAGTTGTCGCATTATTAGGTACTTTACTATGCCAAAGAAAAAAGGCATACGATCAGAAATGACAAAAATCTTGGAAAGAGTTGTTCAAGATGATAACTCTAAAGAAAAATTTGGAAGAAATAGTAGAAGAGAACTTAGATTCATCCTCACTAAATAAATATTTGACATTACAGGAAGAATTACAATTACAAATCCAGCAAGAAACCATGTGTTATAGCTTACATACTAAACAAGAGAAAGATTTTCATAAAGTACTAAAAAAGTAAATGACTACATTTGAAAGGTCACGAAGTTTTGACGGAGTTCGAAGAGAATACTTGTCTGCTATTTATGACTATTTGCTGACAATAAAGCCGACAAGTGTAGAAACTGAAAGGGCCTTTTTGGCCGCAGGCTATATTTGCAGCTCTATTAAAAGTCGACTAGCAGATGACACAATTAACAATATTTGTTTTCTAAGATCTTTTTTTCAAAATCAACATTGATTTTCTATGTATAATGAATACTAAGACAATTATTACTTAAAATTCTACTGAAAATAATTATTTTTCGTAAGTTGATTAAACTAAAAAGTTGAAATTATAAGACAAACTCATTATTGTGATAATTGTGCCATTCATTACAAAGATTCATCAAATCATGATGGTGCCTGTCATAAATATAAGACTTGTTTGTTGCAATAGTTAGTATTCTCAAATACTTTATTAATTATTGTGATCTCATCTCAATAAATTACGTAAGGTTAATTATATTGGATTTTATAATTTTACTTACTAAAATAATTGATCTATATGTGAAAGTGAAATCTATGAAAATTGAGCTACTTGTTTTATCGTTATAATTTTACTAGTTATCTACACTACTAAATTTTATTTGTTTGCTCGTTGTATAATCTTAACATTAGATTGGAAATATTTTTTTTATATGTTTTATTTTTTATAAACTACCTATATTAAGCACAATAACACTTGATTAACTTACTAACAGTTCATTTTGAACCGAAAAGCGAAAATCATCCTGACTTGATCAATCCGGCCGGATCCGACCGGATCCGGCCGGATCAGTGGAAATCCGGTCGGATCCGGCCGGATTGAAAATGACGCCGGATTGCAATCCCTACTCACAGGTATTGCATAAATAAAACAAACTGTATAAAAACCTGTAAATAAAATGCAGTCATTCATGATTGAATAAGTCAAAAACTAAGAACATGCATAACTAGTTCCCAACTAGCTGTGTACATAGTTTGAATAAGTATGTATTACAAAAGAACTGTAGTGCACGTACTTCATCCTTGCGGAACAAACCGCACGCTTTTGTGTTTTTTAAACAAAGCATAATTATGTACAACACACATTTTAATTGTTTTTATCTATTACACGTGCAGTGGAGCCCTTTTGTTAATTTCCACTATCTGCCACTGGTCAGTGGCGTATTAAATTCGGGGTCAACAATTATGTTGAACACAATGAATTTATGTTTCCCAGTAATTAATTAACTTGATAGCGGAATCGTATGTAGGCATCACTGCACTGTGGGCGAAAAGTATAGATGCAGTATAGGCAAAAGCGACCATAGATAAGTGGTGCTAACCGTTAATGACAATTACAGTTTATCGGATAGGTAAAATATTTTTATTTGTATTAGCTTGAATGATGAAACGAGCAGGTCGCTGGCCTGATGGTAACCACAATGCCTACCCATAAACAGCAACAACACACAGAACTTTGAATTACAAAGCACTGCATGGCATTGGACTGCGCTCGTCACCCCGAGACATAAAGCCCAGTAATTTCACTTGCTTCAATGTCTTTCAAACAGAACAACAAGTACGGTAAGACTCCACTACGCGCCCACCTTTGCCCACTTCAATATTTTTGGTGCTCTAGTGATACCTCTATTTACTCCTTCGGGAATAAGGGCGTGAGGTTATGACAATCTGACATGTCATTTTATAGTTTTTTTTTTTTATGTAATAGTTTTTTATTTTAGTTTCTCCAGCACACTTAACATTAATATTAAGTACTTAAAGTATAATACTATAAGATGTAATATACTTATTAATCCATATGATTAAGTTATCTTCTTTTTGAGTCCTACTCATCACAGCTTGGGGCCGTGGTCCCTAAGTGGAAGAGAGAAACGCTCACAAAACAGCCGTTGGTAGACTTATCTCTGCCAGCCATGCTGTAGTTGACAAACGTAGATCATGGCGTGTAATACCTTTCTAAAACTGCGTCATCTCGCAGGAGAACATGGAGTGGGATCCGAAACGAACCCATCCCGCTCGCAGCCAAACGAGAAAGCGTCGGGTTGCTCCTAACCAGCGCCTCCCGTTGTGTGAATGGGGACATTTGTAGAATTCCTCCATGGTATCCGTCTGCTTGGCGTATGAGGCCACTATCTGATGCCATGGCCGCGCATGGGGGAATATATAATAGGGACGCAACCTTCGTACACGAGATGGACGGGTGGTGCGAAATATGTGCTGCCGAAGGCGTCAATTGGCGTCTTGTGAGTACCTCCTAAGTCCCCTAGGAGACAGGACGCATATCAACACAGCATCAGGTTCGATCGAGTAAGGCTGCGTTTAGACGACGCGAATTTTTTTTCAGTCATAGCAAATGTATGTCTTATTAACTAGGACTTAACGTGGACCGCGCGGCGGCCGCGCTCCCGTTTACACGATCGCGCAGTCGCCGCGTGGTTGGAGCGTTGCGAAGTATTAAACATTATGGCTTAGTCAATAGAGTTTACATTAGTTTTTCGAGTGATTCGAGCGCGGCGGCCGCAACGCGGTGGGATTCCTTGTCATATAAATGCGCCCTTAAGATAACTGGATCGGAAGGCTGGTAGGTAAATCCGGTATAACCATTCCTTTGCCACCGGAGTTGGAAAGGTATTCATAATTGGGATTTTCCCTGGTAAAAAGGGGGGTCTTGATCTCCTTTTTTATAATCTTCTGCTTTATCAAATTGTCTATTTTTTTGTTCCCGACGACTATATTAAATAAACTATAGAATTATGTATTGTAGAACAGCATGACGAGTGTGGTTCGTGTGTATGGAATTCGCGATCGTTTACTAACAACTTATTAATTATCAAGGCATGTAGTATAGTCAAATGATTATGTAGCCATGACAGGATAAAAAAAATGGCCAGTCATGGGGACTGCCGATTGAAGTGAAAACTTATAACTTAACTAGGTATATTTATTTAGGACTCACTCTCAAATCAACTCGACTGGACACGATTCGACTCGGACTGACAGACTGACGGACTGACTGTACAGCTACAGATACTCAGAGCTCACAAGATTTCATCCATCCAAAAAGCGTCTAACGCGCACAGCCCACGATGAGGTATATACGATATGTTATACGTATATTATAGTCTGAATTAACATTAGCATGTCGCTGACACGAAACCAAAAGTTTACCCCCTACCAAAGTGCTCAACGCGGCTAAAGAAGTTATCACTTCAAAAATATTAAAATTTGTAAACATAGATTTCCTGTCGTCTAATTACTTATTTACGTCGTTTGTAAAACACGATGACTCAAAATCTATGATAATTGAAATAACATGCTGTGTCGCTCGTAACCACAGACCATGCCTATTGTAATAGATGACGCAGTTCCTACAATCTGTATGGTAGACAAGCGTGCTAATTGTGACGTCACGCACCGCTCGCGTTGGTGTATTACACGCAATGTAGATAACATAGAATATATATTAGATTATCCGAGAACTGTGCTTGTAACATAGGACGAAATCACGAGGAAAAATTATAATGGCATAAATTTACCATTGAAATACGATTGATTTTGCGTGCGTGCGAGCGTGTGTGTGCGTGCGTGTGCGCTCGTGCGTGTTATATTTCATGAAATGCGCCCATTTCACTAATTAATATCCAAATATTTAACGATCTGGTCACAACAGATATATAACATATGACCAGCACTGCCTTATCACAAGCACAAATTTTCGAACATATAAAACGAAAAAAAAATGGGAAAATAAAAACACAATTAAATACAAAAATATATTCAAAACTTCAACTTAGACTCGTACATGGTCAGTATCTTATCGACTTCCATCGCCCTGTCTCTTAACGTAGCCATGTCGTCATCATTCAGTACACTTGTTTTTTTTCCCGCGTTCTTGACTAGGAAGTGTTGTATGAACAGCCGTATACTTTCCCTGAACATGTGAAGTTTGGGGGGCTTTGACACCCGGTGGAACACTTCGAGACAGGCCTGTAGATCCTCTGTCATTAGGATTGCGAGTAGGATTTGACGCATGAAACGAACCGTGTGCTTGTTTAGATCCGAGAATTGTATTACCTGTTAATAAAACTTATTTTATTATAAAGATAATACGACGAGATTTCTAGTGATTAAAATTCAAAGTGAAATGTATTTGAATTAAGTGTTATTGGATTATGTTTTGATACAGGGATGTTGGAAAATGGTGGTATCAATAATAAATACACTCATAGGGAGGGTGACTAGTAATTTAAATAGCTGTAGGCAATTTTGTCTGTAGTATGAATGGGCCGGCTCGACCTGATCGTTACCACTGTCTTACAGAAAACCGACGTAAAGTAGCGGCTTGCTGCTGCGTTTCATACGGCGAGTGAGATATCCGGAAGCCCAAACCCCCTCCCTTCTGGGGAGAAAACACATCGACCCGAATCCTATAATTGTGGATCCCACAAACATTCGTCTCGGTACGGAAATTGATCTGGAAGTGTTGACGCTAAGTTAACGTCAACGCCAACGTTAACGTCAGGCAGGCGT
The DNA here is from genome assembly GCA_949126905.1 of Amorpha juglandis. Taxonomy (NCBI): domain Eukaryota; kingdom Metazoa; phylum Arthropoda; class Insecta; order Lepidoptera; family Sphingidae; genus Amorpha; species Amorpha juglandis. The sequence goes on along the minus strand of OX421381.1, from coordinate 13,969,896 downwards.
CGGATCCTAAAACCACCAGCCAAATCTCTCTGCAAGTGGTTAAAAAGCATGTTGTGTCGACAACACTTTTTTACGTTTTTTTTTTACATTACCTTTAAAACGGAAAGTGGTAGTCCTTTGCCAATGATTAGATGTATCAAAAATTGCCCCAAATTCGTCATACTAGGTTTTGATAAATTCTCTATATCCTTTATCTTGTCCCACACGGAGTATTGTATTGAAAGCTGCAACAAAATTAAATATTATTATAAAAGTACATTTTTTATTCGCTTTAACGACGAGACGAGCAGGTCATTCGCGCCACTCCTGCCCATTATGAGACTTGAGACTTAACATCTTATGTCTCGGGGTGACGAGTGCAGTTGAGTGCCATGCAGCGCTTTGTAATTCAAAGTTCTGTGTGGTGTCGCTTCTGTTTATGGGCAGGCGTGGCGCTTACCATCATGCGAGGCGCCTTACACGTCTCGTCATTCAATGAAATAAAAAAAAACATACACACCTGGTATTTCCTATCGAAATCGCACAATTTCTGTCCGAGTACTGCATAGTACGGATTGTATTTCCTCTCCTGTAGACAACACGCCAGCAGTACATGTACCACCTCACGCTCCTGCTGCCCTTTCAGACCTAAATGTTGAAGTTTTTCAAATGCATCCATGTAATCCTAAAATAAAAAAAACGGATTTAATTTTTTGTGAGTGGTAGAACCACGCTGTAGACAGTTTTGTCTACAGCATGATTGGGCTGGCTCGACCGGGTCGTTACCACTGTCTCACAGAAAACCGACGTAAAGTAGCGGCTTGCTGCTGCGTTTCGTACGGTAAGTGAGATATCCGGAAGCCCAAATCCCCTCCCCTTCCCAATCCCTTTATCCCTTATATCCATATCCCTTTCCTTTAAGGTCGGCAACGCGCCCATTATTCTTCTGATGGTGGGCGTACATGGGCGGTGGAGATCACTTACCATCAGGTGACCCACTTGCTCGTTTGCCGGCCTATGCTATAAAAAACAAAAAAAAAATGTGTTTTTGAAGTGAAACTTCTTTAGCACCGTTGTGATTTGAAAATTCGATGAAACGAAAAAGCGACAGTAAAAAGGGACAAACATGTTCATAAATAGGATTTAGTCTGCGAATGAATGAGATAGATTACAAGTATGCTTTCACGTGTCTTTGCGCCTGAGTACAACGAAGCCTTTGGAAAATGTGTCATAAACAACGTGGTGTATCATTCACGTGTTATTTTTTTTGTATCTACGTATTAAAATTCGTTGGTAAAATAATTTATGTTAATTATTCTGAAGTTTCACTTCTGTCGTGTGTGAATTGCACACACACATTTTTTTTTGTATTAGATAGAGTTTACTCTCCGTGGCGAAAAAGGCAGTGGCTTGCTGTGAAGCGAGATGCCGTGGGTTTGAATCCCGCATCGAGACAAATGTTTGTGTGATCCGCAAATATTTGTTTCGGGTCTGGGTGTTTTCTCCCAGAGGGATTGACATCAGGCAGGCGACCGGTCGTAAAAATTACAAACCAAATCTTTCTGTTACATGTGTTAAAAAGCATGTTGCGCCGACCCTACTGCGAGTGGGATAAGGTAGGTGGAAGGAGTAGATCTGATGCAGTACGAGTGAAAATTTAAACCTTAACGAATAACAGTAAACGCACCGCAATTCGGGATATAATTTTTTTTAACTCGTCCAAATTGAACTTACAAAAAAATTATTGAGCACGCGTTTCAAACCCAGAACTTATCTATAAATCTAATAATATTATATTTACAAAAAAATATTTGGTCAAATGACGAGACAAGCAGTTCGCTCGCCTGATGGTATGCGCCACGCTTGCCCATAAATATATAAACAATATTTACAATGTAATATTAAAATTTGCTTACCTCAGCCGACATAATGACACAAAATATGCTCCTTCTGACATCCGTGTTCATCCTCTGTTTCCTGGCAAGTTCTAGAAGTTTCTGATCGTTGGTGGCAGGTAGTTTGTTAATGGGTTTCTCCTCTAGTCGCGTGTGGTTTCCTTCCCATGCCGATCCCACCACCCACCATTTACCCCTCTCCTCGGCTGGAAGATTAAATAAGAGGCAATATTTTAGTACTGTAAGGATTATTAATGTAAGGATTTAACCACAGTCAAATTAGTTTATTAGTTTTCGACGCCACAGACAAACGCCATACAAAAACAAACAGAAAGAGAGAGAGAGACAAAGGGTCAAATTTGTAACACCCCTCTTAGATCAGAGGTTAAAAAAGGTTTTAATTAAGTGATCGCAAAGGGACATCTGGGCCTCCGGATAACTCACTCACCGTACGAAACGCAGCAGCAAGCCGCTGCTTTACGTCGGTTTTCTGTAAGACAGTAACAACCCGATCCAGCCCGCCCATTCATACAAGGTGTAGACAAAACTACATCATGTGCAAAAATGATGGTAGAGTTGAGAAAATGGAAAATCAATCCTGATACTAAACTTTTACTCCAATTTAGCTGATTTTTGGCACAAGACCTTGCAACGTTGTAACTTATATCTGGTAAGATTTAATGTCGCTATGATGTCGCCACTCTGTAAATGTTTAAACCATAATTACCTTTTAAAAGATCTTCCAGCCTAATATTAAGGGGGGTAACATAATTCCCTTTTCTGATAACGCCTTTGATCATTTTCTTCAAATGTTCCATATAGGTTGGATCATAGTTCGGTATTTTCGTCAAATTGTTATTTTTCACTGCCATTAAAACTTCCAATAGATATTTTATACGGGACCTAGAAGTATTAGTTTCATAATTAACAATTTTAAAAGGTGAGAAAATCATGCAGATATTTAGGAGCAATTCCTATGTTGGTATTTATTTCCGGGCCCCGTTCCAGGGCGATTCCCGGTTATTGTGCCGGGAAATCCCGGGATACCCGCAACAGTTTCATAAACAAACAAAATAGAAAATTAAATATATCAATTCACAACATCTTATACTCATAACAAATAATATCTAAAATGCTAATAAAGCTATGTACCAATATATTCATAACGATTTAAAAATACGGGGACTTCGGTTTCATTTATTTTAATGAAATATTAGATTCCAGCTTTAGCTCGCGGCTCTGTAATTTAAATAAACGTCAAAATAATCGTTTAAATCCGGTTCACGGTTTACCTGTGTTACAAAATTTCATCCAAATTCGTCCAGCCATTAGCTCCGTAACTCTGATTTTACTACTATATTTTTTTTATAAAATACATCCAATAGTCACGCACATAGTCCTGACCTCACACTAGGTTAAACCTATATCGTATCAGGAACTACGAGGGACTTGCGGTCCCACAACACCCAGACGCTAAACCAATTATTTGTGCGGCAATCGAACCCGTGGCCTTCGTTTCATATCCAGCTACTGTCTCGCTGTATCACGAAGGCAGTCAATGGCTGTTTATGGGCGGTGAGTTACATATTATCATCAATCAAAAAAGAAGTTGGTTTTGGCGGGAATTCTGACAGTGCAGCTCATCGCTTATTTTAATTTATTTCATAAACTAGTTTAGAGTTGTGTTTGTTGTATAAAAGTGGTGTGGATTTGTTCAATAAACATTTACGGTGATGAACAGTGTATAAAAACATTGAAATAAGTGAATTAAGAATCGTACTGAAAGGAGTTAACACCAAAACTCCGGCAAGACCTTGAAATCGACCGCACCCGAGTTTCATGGTTCTTGTAAAAATAACTTGAGAATAAATTACACTTGACAATGGCAAAATGCATAATAATGCGAAAGCCATAAATACAAAAGAAGAAGAAGAAAAAAGAAGTTTAGCTGAAAAATATCTCACCCACTAGCAGCTTCGTCTTTGATCTTGGCGACTCTAGTTTGCGTGTCGTGTATAAAGTTCTTCAGTGCAAGCGGTTCCTCCTTCCTTAACACTCCACCGACAACTCTCAATGCTACTAGAACGCATCCAATGTTTTTTTCGGACAATTCGTCCAGCAAACGGTTCAGTATGTCATATAGGAGTGTTGCTTGGTAGATCTGCAGATAAATTGGTGGTGGTAAGTTTAAAAACTCATTGAAAGCGTACAGTATAATCTGTCCAAACTGACAAGCGACGTACGATTAGCGATTTAAGCAACCTTTGGCGCGGTCAGTCTATGGATGGGTGACCGCTTAGTGGTATTTCAACTGAGCGTCTCCGTGCTTCGGACGACACGTAAGAAGTCGGTCACGACTGTTATTAACTGATAGCAGTTAAACGTTAAACCAAGTTGGAAGCCTTTAGGTGGCTTGAAAAACTTGTTTTTTTTACGAATGACGGGACGACCAACATCCAGACCTAATGTGTTTACAAGGTGGTAGGTCCCTCGTATGCGGGAGACCGTCTGGATTGGTACAACCGCGCCGTCTATTTCTGCCGCCAAACAACAGTGTGTAAGCACTGTTGTGTTTAGATGTGAAGGACTTTGAAGCCAGTGAAATTACTGGGCATTATGATATTTAACATCTTACGTCTCTGGGTGACGAGCGCAGTCCAGTGCAAGGCAGTGCTTTGTAATTCAAAGTTCATTGTGGTGTTGCTTCTGTTTATGAGCAGGCGCTTACCATCAGACGAGCGCCTTGCTCATCAATCAAACAAATAAAAAAAAACCCGAAACCAATATTTGTGGACCACATAAACATTTGTTTCGATGCAGGGATGGAACCCGCGACCGTTCTATCCACAGCTACTCGCCCGTTGCATCACAGAGACAGTCTTTGAAAATTAACTAACATCCTAAGAACTACCACGGACATTAAACCCGTATATAAAACGTACCTTAAAACTATACAAATGTGCCAAACAAGAAACCAGATTGTCTAGTTGTTTATCTTCCACCGGATGTACTTTATGCATCATATTATCGAATCGAGTTGTCAACTCTTGAAGGAAATGTGCACCTGGAAAGATAAATTAAAATATTCAGACGGTAGGTCCCTTGTGTACGCACTGTTGTATACCACTTTGAAGGACATTACAAATAGAGAAATTACTGGGCATTGAGATTTAACATCTTATGTCCTGGGGTTAATACGAAGCACTATCATATTTGATAAAAGCCTCGAGGGCTGATAGCAGATGGTAAAAAAAATGTCCCGGGGTGATGAGTGCAGTCCAATGCCATTCAGTATTTCATAGTTCGCAGTTCTGATTGGTGTTGTTTCTGTTTATGGGCAGGCATAACGCCAACGTAGCGTTCCACGATCAGCCAGTGTACATCCGGTCCTTCTGATAGGCTTGCGACATGACTTGATGGTTGGTTGGGGCGGGTATAGGGGTATATCCTACTATCCTTGTGCCTGCATCGGTCATCCGCCTGTCCTGTCGCAGGCTCTTCGATTTGGATCTTCCCTCCGCGGAGTGTGAAGAAGCATTTATACAGGCCGTCATGATTCTGGTGACCACCGATAAATTTATTGTTAGTCGGCGGTCGCTGGATTTTTTGGACTACACTGCGCTTACCATCAGATGGAGTGCAGTCACTTTGCCGCAGATAAAAAAAACACATTTATAATGAATTTTCCGGAAACCGGATTATTTTTTCCGGTTACCGGGAATACGAAAAAGCTAAGAAACTAAACTCACCTATCTCCGAACCGACATTAGCGTGTATCACAGCGACCAACGCGGCGTGTTCCGCCACCATTCGGTCCGGTGTCGCGGACGGTGATACATTCGCGTCCAACCACAACTCGGTGAGACATGTGTTCACAGAATTCCTGCTGTTGTTTGAGTATAAGTTCTCTATGGACGTACAAGCCCAGTGCAGGTTTGTACCGGCCAGTTTGTTTAGAACACCTGGAAAGAGAAAAATTATTTTTATAAGTATTAAGTTGAATGTTCTTCACTAAGAGGCGATAATGTAAAAAATATTCTATTCTTATTTGATTAATTGATAACTATTGTACACCAATAACAAGAATCACAATAGGAAAAAAATACATAATAATATGTGTAGCTATCAACGGTCTTATTTACTGGTCTATCTCTTTCAGACAAACCTAGTATGATGAAATGAGCAGACCGCTCAGCTGACGGTAAACGCCATGCTTGCCTATAAATAGACACACCACACAGAACTTTGAATTACAAAGCACTGCATTGCACTGGACTGCAATGTTAGTCTCATAATGCACAGTCATTTCATAAGCTTCAAGTTATTTTAAATGGAAACACAAAGTGGGCTGTTAGAAGTTAGATGCTGCTGCTTGGCTAGAGAAATCTTTGAAAATGAAAAACGATTTAAAAAAATATTTTACTAATAGAGAGCTACATAATCCCTTTATGTAACATAGGCTACTTTTTATCCCGAGAAACATTCACAGGAGCAAAGTTACAAATAAAAGTTACCGGGATCGTGATGATATTCCGGAATCCTTGGAATATAAAATACATAACACTTCTCACATATCTCACTAGAAGAATCAAAATTCGTTACTCACTTTTTATTTGCCTTTTTAATTGTATAAGATTTTTTTCGGATGTGGCATCCTTATTCCTCAAATGAGGTGGCATATAGGTACCTTTTTCTTCCTGTAAAAAGCACATATTAATCAAATGTGGATATTTTTTGTATTGTATTGACAATACAAGGAATGCATATTAAATGTTGCATTGTTATTTAACTAAATAGAGATATAGTTAATTTCAATTACGTATTTTGCTGTATTATTAAGGACAAATTATAAGGACTAAACTATCCTAATGAGTACATACTATTAGTCCTTTAGTACTTTACTATTGTCTATTATGCGTAGTGTAAAGGGAACACAAACCTTAATAATATTCCCTTCTTTATCCCTTTTTCGTCCATAAATATCCTCCCATACATCTGGTTTTTCTTCTTTCTCTTTCACGTCATCATCACCATTACCATCATCTTCAGAGTAACCACCCAAATCATCATCAGATAGATGTGATACTTCATCATCACTGAATACTTTGCTTAAATCATCTTCTGAAATTATCTTCTCCTTGGTTTTATTAGGTTTTGTAATAACATTTTTACTATCTTTTAGTGGTTGTTCGTTTGTTTTGCCTTTTATCGTTTTTGTTGGTTTTTCTAAAATAGAAACAGTTATTATCATTATAATACAGTGAAAATGCATAGATTTATGGACAAAAGCCACCTCTAGATATCATTATTTATTACTAGCTAAGAGTTTAATAATGCTTTCATGAATTATACATACCTACTAGCAAATTAAATTATACTAATTATTACTATAATTTGGGGATATTATTAAAGCTTCATTATGAACTCTATAGTCTTCAAAATATACACATACCCTCAGGTTCATCATTTGTACCTTCACTATCATTAACATCACTATAATCTTCACTTCCTTCCTCATCAATGGCATCCATTTCATCCCCACTTTCATCCAATTCGGTGCCATCATCATCACTGTCTAAATTACTTTCTTCACTTAAACTCTTATTTGATTTTAGATCTTTCTTTTTGATTTTTTCAACTTCTTTCCCAGTAACTACTGCAAGGTCCTCTTCAAAGTCTGAATCTGCTTCCACATTAGCTAAATGTTTTTCAGCTGCAACAATTTGTTCTGTAGTTGATCTGTCACAGATTTCTAAAAGATCTGAGTTTATTTGCTCAGGTATATTTATTTACTTAATAACTGTAACTTTAAAATGGCTGATTTTTTCAAACATAGCTAAACCCTTTTGAATAAACCAGCTTTAAAACAAAAAATAAATTTAATTCAGCCTATTCATTTAGACACTTTAGACAATACCACAGATAGGTACACACACCCACATACAGACAAAGATGTCAAACTTTTAATAAAACATTTTTGTCATGGGGTTAAAATTATTATAGGTGTGTATTTTTCCTTTAATAAATCAATGCCATCATATCGAAATCAACATCTGATAAGATCTTACAAAAATTATGGATGTTTACAACTTGTTGCACATTACTATAAACAATTATTGAGTTAACTTGTCAATCACTCAAATAAAATAATTAATAAATGTAATTGAAAATATTAAGTAAAGCATCATGAATAAGTATTTTCATAATAGTAAGTACTAGAGTGAAATTACAAAGGATACAATCCAGTCCATCATCAGCAAAATAATTATTCTTATTTTTGGCCTTGTTTAAGCCAAGTTGTTTTTCCAATTTCTTGATAACTTTATCCTCATCATCATTAGCTTGAAGAAGGATCTGTCTTCTCTGTTCCTCCATCTCCTGCTTGAGTCGTTCTGTTGCATTTCTCTCTTTCTCCCTTTCCTTGCTTACTATGTCAATTAACGTAGTTTGCTGCTTTTGCTTCTTTTTCTTTAATATTAAAGTGATAATGTTATTAATGAGGTACAGTTTTGAAGGAGAAATAATGGTTAATATTTAAAGATTAATTCAAATTTTCTCTTATTGTTAAATCCTGTGTTTTGATGATATATTTATATTATTAGTACTTAAGTATAGTGCAAACAATTCAACAGTAAACAGTGAATTAAAAGGACAATAATTAAAGTGATTTATGAATTTAAAACAATGTAAAAGGATATAATTGGTACCTTTATCTCTGTATCTAGTTCTTGAGCATCGGCAGGTCTCTTCACAAATCTCCCAGGTGTGTATTTAGGCTGTTCAGGCAATGTTGTCTTTTTTAAATAGTGCTCTTTGCGGTGTACTTTTTTATCTTGTCTTTTCTGTTTTCGAAGCGCTTTACGAGTGTTTTCGAATTTTGGACGTGGTGCTGCCTTTTTCTTTTTCATATTGAATGAATGTAACTTATTAATTAAATAAAAACATTAATAGCAAGTCGTAGGTTATGTTTTGATACATCCACGAGATTTCCATTTTGACAAATTGACAGGTTTTGAAAAATAAGTTTAATGATTTCTTTAGGACTTTGGGATGATTACTTTATATTATTATATAAAGCGGTAGTTTAATATATCTTACACAAATGTATTTAATCAAATTTAACTAAAAAATGGATTCAAATGTGATTTTAGAATTTCATAAAAAATTAAGGAACTATTCTTTCTGAATTTCTGAACGACATAATCATAGACATATTTAAAAAAAAATCTATTGAGAATAAGGGATCTAGTCCATACAGTCTCTTCATTTGTGATAGGTATTTCAAGCACGATGAAACATGGGTGTGATCAATCTCAAGGTCTTGCTAGAATTTTGGTGTTAAGTACCTTCAGTACGTCACTTCTTAGACGAATTTCTTTAAGCGAATCGAACGTACGAGGTCGATCAATACACTTTGTCAAAAGTCACCTAAATTCACTTATTTCAATGCTTCCATGTAATAAACTGTTAATCACCATAAATGTTTATTGGACAAATCCACATCACTTCTATACAACAAATACAACTTTGAACTATTTTATGAATTAATTGAAATAAGAGATTAACCTCACTGTCGTAATGTTTTATTTATATAGGATATGATTTAGGCATACGTGAACAGTGTCAGCTGCATAGCTCACCTAGTATTATTACAATCCAATTATAGGAAGAAATTATTGGAATAATAAGCTATTTTATAATTTCTATACTTTTTGTGATTTAAAAAAAAAATTGTCTTGTAATGTCAAAATGTCAGAGATGTCAGATGAACCAAAAATGACACGGGTCTACATTGTCTATTATTCAAAATTCACAAAAGCATGACGGTAGCGAACTATCGAACCTCGTAAAAATTATTCGCAATTTAACAAATTGAACAGCCCACTTACTAGAAGGACGGCTACGTTGTTCATTCGTGATACCGAACACACCGATAATCAGGCATGATGGTGGAAGGTTCAGCATTTACACGGACCGATGTGTTCCAAATGGCTATACGCGTCGCGTTTGTGTCGGCGGTCACATATTTCTCAATAAAGTGGCTGGTGAACCAGATAGACCCAACGTCGAAGAGTAGGAAGAAGGCAGAAGAGCGCGCGCGAGAACAGTTACGCAAGTAAGTATTGATCGTGAGAAATGTCCGTCTCTTACACTACTCTTCTATTTTTCCAAAAATTTTAAAGCTTTTGGTGTTTTTTGTATTATAACCATAATTCATATTTACTAGTTATGCACATTTTGTACCTAGATTCTTATTAGACATTCGCGCCAATTAGGTTATAATTCCCACCTGTCATCATCTACTTTGCTGATAGCATGTAAGAAGAGACCTTGATCAATTTCATTTTAGTGTATGATTTCGATATAGTAGTTGTACTATTTAGTTTTTGACCTTTGCCTTAAGATAAAGCTAGTATCATAAATTTAATAATAACAGTGGAAATCATATTTTATATTAAAAAGCTGCTTTTAGCGCGATCCTGGTTATTGAAGCCCACGACCAACTGTGGATTACTTTAGGCTGATGATGACATTGAGGAAAATTGATTTAATATGATGTAATCAAAGGAAGTTCAGAATTCAAAAATGTATCTTTTTTAATATTATTCATCTACCAACTAGTTACATGAGTTAAAATAAGTAAAAATGTACCAGACCAAACCAGAGTTTGAATCAATACTTATAAATGTTTGTTTGTTATGATACTTATAATATTTTCATCGCCCTCTGGTATCCTCCTATCACTCTCTCTTCGCTTCCATTTGTGATATCATATCCCCTTTCCTCAACTCCCCCGTTCCAACCATTCACCCTCCCACCCTAATTCCTACAACCCCTATCATGAGATACTGCAGGAGTCAACAATATCCCATTATCAGGGACCCAGCAGTTCTTCAGAATAGTCAATTAAAAAAAACTGTAGCAGCCCATATTAATTTTATTAAAAACAAGTACAAAGTTTATATTAATATTGATAGCACATTTTAAAATCAAGAATTATTTTGCACAAAATTAGTAAATCAATCAATATAGGATAAGTCTACAAACTGTGTAATATATTTAATGATTGGAATATTATCCTAATCATCTATCCTTTAACCAGTGTATATCCAGTAGTTGCAGACTGGCATTATTCTCGTACCTGTACATATGATACAATATTTGGACAAACCACATTACATTTGGACTACACTGTGCTTACCATCAGGCATCAGGACTTTGTTGTGCTAGCATAAAAAATAAAACATTATACATTAATAGAAATCATTGGATTAAACTATGCCTAAGCTTCTTCTTCTGTCGGAATATAAAGCTACCGATATATTTAAAGACACCTTAAATGGCAACTTGCCAGTTCCATTACTAGCCTAATCTTGTATAGGAAGGAAAATACATTTGAATATCATGTATTAAGTTATTAATACAATGGTCAGTTATCAATTTCCAACTAAGGTAAAGTTTTAGTTTATCATTTTTTAATTTAATTCTGTTAAATATAAATTAAATTACTGATACATTAAACATATTGTTTTAAACAATCGTGTTGTAACATAGTTTATATGATGCAATACTTTGCACATAATTTTCAATATACCAATGAAGTAAGTTTCACCACCTGTGAATGCAAATGCTACTTAACAAATATAATATGACATTTAAATAAAATGACACGGACATATATTATAATAGAATACTTTTATTACATTGGGCATGATTATAAAAAAATATAATAAAACATTACAAGTATTGTCAAATAGCATGATGTAAATAAAATCAATAAAGGATTTATTATCAAAATACTTAGAAATAAATGTGAAAATACCTATTTGTGCTGTTTCAGCGTATTGTTATCCTGGTACCAATTTAAAACATTGTTAATTAACATTCAAGTGATTGTTTTAAATAGATTTTAGCAATTATCTTGTGTTACATTGTGCAAAATTCAAGGTTGTATATATTGAAAACATTTTAAAATAATTACAACTTCTTAACATACCATTCATTAGACATCTTGAGTCTACAATTGGGTAGTTGAGTATGTATATGTTAAACTGGTAAGGTGCAATTGTTAGAACACACTAATAAAATATAATAAATTCTCTTGCTGCCTGCTTATTAGGTTTTACAAAAGGCTTAGTATCAGCCTGGAGACTGGAATATCGCCCGGTATGGCGATAGACTAGCTCCCTATAACCTCATACGCTTGGCGAAATGTGGGTGTACTTGTTACACCTCTGCCTACCACTTCGGGTCTTACAGGCGTGAGTGCATATGTATGTTAAATTGTCTTGATTACCGGATTTATTAAAAATAAATATAGTCAACTACTCAATCGTGTGTTTCTTGTGTTGGTTTATGGCTGTTTTTCTGACTGTACCCTGCATGTTAGTATTAAGTTGTTCATTAAAGCGGCCACTTTACACGGTGTATGTGTTAAGGGTGTCTTGCAGAGCGGGCCTCGGCGGCAAGCACTCGCTCGCGTTGGACAAGCTTACCGACCATGAAATGATCATCGCATCACAGCTGGTTGTGCCTGATGAAATTAGTGTGAGTATTTTTTTATTTTCTTTAGGGCATAGCTCGTTAAACAAGGAAGTAGGTCACTTGATGGTAAGTGATGTCCACTACCATATGTATTCTATCTAAATATATAAAACTCAAAGGTGACTGACTGACATAGTGATCTATCAACGCACAGTCCAAACCACAGAAGGGATCGGGCTGAAATTTGGCATGCAGGTAGATGTTATGACGTAGGCATCCGCTAAGAAAAGATTTTGATAAATTCTACCCCAAAGGGGTCAAAATAGGGGACGATAATATTTAATTGCTGTTCACGCGGGCGGAGCCGCGAGCAAAAGCTAGTTATTAATATATTCCAAATCAATTTTGACAAAATAATAAATGCACCCAAAAGTTTCCCCTTATAGTCCCGATCCCACACTAGGTTAACCTATATCGTAGGTATCGTGAACTCCAAAGGACTTGCGGCCCCACAAACCCTAACCTGAGACACATATTTGTGGATCACACAAACAGTTGTCTCGGTGCGCCCGCGCCGCAAATGTCAACATTGATTGTAAAAAAGCAAGCGAATGAATATGCAAAGAATAATGTAAATAATTTTTTAGCCTTCCTTTTTATCACAAAGTACATAAGATTGAAGCATTTTTAAGACTTTAAAATAGTCATTCACAGTACACAGTGATGTGTTATGCATTGTCAATATTTAAATACATTTTATATTGGATCACAAATGTAAACACCATGATTCGTTATTTCAGAATACATGTGTTGGCCTTGTTCCATCTGTCAAACGATCAAAACAATGTTAGTGCGTCTAACTTTTTTCCTAAAGCGGCGGTCGTCGCCTACGATGTAATTTTGATGATGCATACCTAATCTATACCAGGTCACCAGAATCATGCCGGCCTATATAAATGCTTCTTCACACCAGTAAAATTACTGGGCATTCTGAGACTTCATATCATATGTCTTGGGGTGACAAGCGCAAAAGTATACATCGTGATAGAAGCAACACGTCCCTTATTCTGTGGTATAGAATATAAATGTACAGTTAATAGACTGCCGTAGTGCAGCAGTTGTATTGCGTACGCAGTACGTAGTAGTAATAATCAGTAATCACTTACCATCAGGTGACCAATTTGTTATATTTTATCTTCATTTGCCACAAAAATATAGATATAGGTCTATCTACTACATAGCCAGAGTTATAACTGAATAATCATATTCCAGGTAAACTGGAAGGACATTGCCGGGTTGGATCATCTAATCCAGGAGTTGCGCGAGACAGTTATCCTGCCGATACAGAAACGAGAACTGTTCGCCGACAGCCGGCTCACGCAGCCTCCCAAGGGGGTGCTGCTACATGGACCACCAGGTAATATAAGATGTTTTTTTATTTGACTGAGACGAGCAGATTTCTGATTTGGGTTTTCAGATATATCACTCACCGTACGAAACGCAGCAGCAAGCCGCTACTTTACGTCGGTTTACTGTAAGACAGTGGTAACGACCCGGTCGAGCCGGCCATGAATGGGCCATGTAGACAAAACTGTCTACAGCCTGGCTCTACCACTCAAAAATGATGATTGAACCTTGATCCTGCACAAGAATAGATAATCAAGTTTTATCTGAGATAATAATGCAAAATCCCATCTCTCTAAGCTAGATAAAGTGCAAAGTCAAGCTCTAAGGATAATAGGTGGTTTTATACACACCACACCCACTCATGTAATGGAATGTGAAGTTTGTATCCCCTACTTGACCGTTAGAAGGAAATATTAAGCCACTAAATACTGTTTTAAATTACAATCATCTAAAAATAATTCGACAATCAATTTATTAAACACTACATTAAGTAATATAGATAACAATTATTAGAGAAAAAAAGCTCTATTAGTTTTAGTTTACAAACTAGCTGACCCGCGCGGTTACACTCGCATGCAAGTTCTTTATAAGGTATCTTTACAAGGTGGTAGGTCCCTCGTATGCGAGAGGCCGTCTGGGTTGATACCACCGCTTTGTCTATATCTGCCGCCAAGCAACAGTGTGTAAGCACTGTTGTGTTTCGCCTTGAAGAACATTGAAGCCAGTGAAATTACTGGGCATTATGAGACTTAACATCTTACGTCTCGGGGTGACAAGCGCAGTTCAGTGTCACGCAGCACCTTGCTCGTCTCGTCATTCTATCAAATAAAAACAAAGTTTAAGCTTACCAATTGTGTACGCCTGACATTACCTTTTTCTCTTTTTCTTTTATTTCCACTCCATGGTTAATAAGGGATTGCCTTGAGCAATAAAATTACTGTGTATGTCTCTGGTGTACAATAAAGATTTAAAATAAATCAATAAAAACGATAATTATCGTAATTTGCAGGTTGCGGCAAGACCCTGATAGCGAAGGCTACGGCCAAGGAGGCCAACATGAGTTTCATCAACCTGGACGTGTCTCTACTCACGGACAAGTGGTACGGGGAGACACAGAAACTGGCCGCGGCTGTGTTCAGTCTCGCCGTTAAATTGCAGCCCTGCATTGTGTTTATTGGTATGTACTGTCTCTATTTATTTATTGTTATACCCTGTACAAGTTAGCTTGATTTTTTGACAGACGGGCTAATTATACTTTGAAGCAATAAAGTCTGAAAATTTTCGGATAACGCTTGAATCTTTAGGGACTTTTGTGTTATATGTATTTTTTTTATATTCTTACAATTTTTAAAATCATTAAATTAAGAAAATAATATGTTCCACATTGCAAAGTAATGTCGATCAGAAAAATTTACATCTGTCAAAAAGATCAAGCTAACTTGTACAGAGAATAGTGTTTGTTGAGTACTGTTCTACTTGTTATTTAGCATTTTTCACCTAAGATTAAGATACAATTCATTGGCATCAATAACTGTAAGGGACTTATGGTACCAACACCGAAACAACTATATTATTATAGTATTTCTACATCTGCAATAAATAATATTCATAACTCTATTTCGTAGTATCTAAGATTTATATCGAACTTCATATTGTCAGCGTGTTTCTCATAACATCATCTTTGCGTTCTGAGCATTGCATCAATGTATGTCTTATTTGTGAAGAACCTCAACCGACTAAAATATATTTATATTTTAACTTAAAAATGAAAAATAAATAATAGTTAAAAAAAAACACGCTTTAATAGAAAGTCTAACTAAAACAATAGAAATTAAATTTGAAGAAAACAATGTATTTTATTGTAAAAAAGCGTGGGGTGCATGGTGTCAATATTTATAAATATTGTGTTGACAGATATGAGTAGAAGTATTATCATTTAGATAGTATCTTAAAAAGCACCCCACGCTTTTTTTTTTTACAATAAAATACATTTGGTCAGGGGTCCCTCGCCCAGCTGATCCACTTGATTACTATCAAGCTAATTTTCCGTGAGTAGCTTCGTTTCGATTTGACGCCCAACAATTCCCCAATAGAGAATTTTCGCATAGGGAATTGTTGGGCGTCTCATCGAAACGAAGCTACTCACGGAAAATTAGCTTTATAGTAATCAAGTGGATCAGATCAGTATATTTGATGAAACACGTTATCGTGTTGCAACATGTAGACGAGATCGAGTCGTTCCTGCGCACGCGCACGCAGCACGACCACGAGGCCACCGCCATGATGAAGACGCAGTTCATGTCGCTCTGGGACGGACTCATCACCGACCCCTCCTGCACAGTCATCATTATGGGTATGTATTGACCACTTACACCGCTTGATCTGAATCCATGAAGTTTTATGATGCTATTATTTTGTGCGGATTTTTTTTCTTATCCGAGCACGGTAAAGTGGCTACTCTACACCTGATGGTAAGCGTAGTTCAGACTCAAAAAAACTAGCGACCACAGACAAACTATGACGGTATTAACGGTGGTCACCAGAGTCATGCCGGCTTGTATAAATGCTTCTTCCCTCTTCGGAGAGGGAAAAAGCAAATCGAGGAGCCTGCGACAGGACAGGCGGATGATAGATGGGCAGGCACAGGGATAGGGGAATGTATCTCTATACCCACCCCAACTAACCATCAAGTCACGTCGCAAGCCCCTGGGGAGAACCGGATATACACTGACTGATTCTGGAACGCGATACACAAGGTTTGTGGGTCACTATGGCAGGTTTTAACACCATGTGTACGGTGGTCGCTAGCCGGGCGGATGTGAATATCCTACCACCAGCAAATAAATTATGCCGGTTTGAAGTTATTAGATAAACACTGGCTGAGCCCAGACCGCTGATACTGATGGGGCTACTATGGCGGGTATTTCGCCATGATTACGGTGGTCGCTATTCCGTCAGCTACATAACTTATTAGGTATGCTCCCACCAGAACTATGGTCTGTAATGATAACATTCGTTTCCAGGAGCCACGAACCGTCCCCAGGACCTGGACAAGGCGATCCAGCGCCGCATGCCCGCCACCTTCCATGTTCCCATGCCGAGTGACACGCAGCGGGAGAGGATCCTGCAGCTCATACTCAGATCCGAACCGGTCGCGTCTGACGTATGTACAACTTAGACATTACTACATAATATACAACACGTTCCGTGTCATACATTACAGTATAGTTATATATATATATTTTTAAATATAGTATAGGCCGGCAAACGAGCAAGTGAATCACCTGATGGTAATTGATCTCCACCGCTCATGTACGCTCACAATACCAGAAGAATCATGGGCACGTTGCCGACCTAAAAAGGAAAGGTATAATTAGGGATTGGGAAGGGGAGGGGAATTTGGGTCTCCGGATATCTCACTCACCGTACGAAACGCAGCAGCAAGCCACTACTTTACGTCGGTTTCCTGTGAGACAGTGGTCGAGCCGGCCCATTCATGCTGTGGATAAAATTGTCTACTACTCACCAATTGGTGCTTTGTAAATCAAGGTACTGTTTGTTATTTCCTTTCTGTGTTTTCTGTATGGGTAGGCGTGGCGCTTACCATCTGGCAAGCGACCTGCTGGTTTTGTCACTTAGGCTACTAACAAAAAAGGCTCTAATACTTCCATGCACTATAAAAAGAAATATTCCTCAATACAGATTGACTACAGACGGCTGGCATCATCGACTGAAGGTTTCTCCGGGTCAGACCTGCACGAGTTGTGTCGTCAGGCCGCCGTGTACCGCGTCAGAGATTTGGCCAGGGATGAGATGGCGCGGGAGATGAATCAGGTAACAAAATCACAATTAACTTGTCAATGTAACTGTCATCTTACAGTGTCATGTGCGTATCGATCTACAAGTGTATGTCAAATCTATTTTTTTTTATCCGAGCACGGCAAAGTGACTGCACTACACCTGATGGTAAGCTTAGTGCAATTCAAAAAACCAGCGACCACCGACAAACAATGAGTTTATCAGTGGTCACCAGAGTCATGCCGGCCTGTATAAATGCTTCTTTCCTCTCCGAAGAAGAAAAAAGCAAGTCAAGGGGCCTGCGACAGGACAGACGGAGGACCGATGCAGCCACAGTAATACAAGGATGTACCCCTGTACCCACCCCAATCAACCCTCAATTATAATTTAAGTTTCTACTAATACTATACTGTTTTGTACTATTTTGTTTTGTATTGCTGGTGGGAGGATACTTGTATCCGACCGGATAGCGACCACCGTACACTGGTGCTAAAACCTGCCATAGTGACCCACCTTGTGTGGGTCGCGTTCCAGGGTCAGCCAGTGTATATCCGGTTCTCCCCAGGGGGCTTGCCCCCTGATCCTCACCCTTTTCCCATCCCTTTTTCCTTCCCCTCCCCCTTGGCCATTTGGCAGGCCGGCATGATCTTGCCGACCAACGATGGCCACATTGTTTATCGTTGGTCGACACTATTCTTGGATTGCGCTACACTTACCATCAGGTGTAGCGTAGTCACTTTGCCGAGCCAGGATAAAAAAAAAAAAAAAAAAAAAAACTGTTTATATTTATAAATGTGATAGTTTGGATGTTTGTGCGTTTATGAATTAAGATTTATGTTAAACAATCACGTTTTAATAGCCGAACGGATTAGAGATGTAGAGCACAAAGGCGTGCGTCCGTCCGTGCGTGCATGCGTCCGTGCGTCCGTGCGTGCGTTTGTGCGTCCGTGCGTGCGTTTGTGCGTCCGTGCGTGCGTTTGTGCGTCCGTGCGTGCGTGCGTGCGTGCGTGCGTGCGTGCGTGCGTGCGTGCGTGCGTGCGTGCTTACTTGCGTGCGTGCGTGCTTGCTTGCGTGCGTATGTGTGAGTGTGTGTTTATAATGGGAAAAGATATACTCACGGGCGGAGTTGCAAGCATAAGCTAGATGAACTATATTTCTGTTGAGTACGTGACACGGAAATGATACCACTGTATGATTAACTAACTCTTCCTCTCTCTCCGTTATTCCAGAACAACACAAACAACACAGACTCAGACGACGAATTCGTGGACGCTGTCCGTCCCATCACCATGGAGGATCTCCGTCTCTCACTCAGCAAACTTAAGGAGTCCAAGGTTCAATGCGGAACCCTCGCACCGAATATGCGGATAGAACTCGACTAGCTGTTAATGTAAGGTACTCTAATATGGTACCTTATTGCAAGTATAAAAAGGTACTCCGACTGAAGTACCTCGTGTGGTAGTGCTTATAGGTAGTGTTTGAAACATGTAGTGATAATAGGTATAGTGTAATAAGGTACTCCTATCGAAGTAATAATTTAATGGGTACTAGTTAATTAAGTACCTACCTTATTAAGAAGTGGGTACTTTTTAAAAAGGCACCTTATTAAATAATGTTAACCATCAAGGTACTGAGTACCTTGCAACAGTAACCTAATAGGTACTAAACAATGCGGTACCTTATTAGGGAGTACTAATTTAAAGGTACTGTTCTATACAAAAGTACCTGACGTAATAGAATTGATTTTTTGGTAGATATTTGGAGATCTTAATGGATTTGGACGAAATACTTGTTTGATGAATTAAATCTTAACTTTTTTTATCCAAGCACGGCAAAGTGTTTTTATCCAAGCACGGCAAAGTGACTGCATTACACCTGATATAAGCGTAGTGCAGTCCGAAAAAGCCAACGACCACCGACAAACAATGAGTATCGGTGGTCACCAGAATCATGCCGGCCTGTATAAATACTTCTTCACACTCCGGAGAGGGAAGAAGCAAATCGAGGGGCCTGCGATAGGACAGGCGGAAGACCGAGGCATGGATAGGAATACAAGGATGTACTCCTATACCCAGCGTTGCCAACTTGGGGGTTTTCCCCCTAAATTTAGGGGGAAAAAATCTCGACAGGGAGTTTTTTTAGGGGGAATAATTTTTTGGGGGTATTTTTAGGGGTTAAATTTTTATTGATTTTTTTTTAATTGCTCTACTCTCCATACTTCTATTCTATCGATATATCGAATTGTAGGAAGGAAAAGACTTTATTAGAAAATGATTAACAAAAATAATATCGAATAGCTAAAAAAAAAAAAAAACAACATTCAATACTTATTCTGGTATTTGATGTTGTTTTTTTTTTAGCTACATCCGATAGATATCGAGCACCCCTAACTGAATAACTATTCTAATTTATGTCGTTATATTGAAAATGATATACTTGTGTCACCGTCAGGGGGTTTTACTTTGAATTTAGTGGGTTTTAGGCTAAATTTTAATTGCTTTAGGGGGAAAGTTTTCAAACAGTTGGCAACCCTGCCTATACCAGTCCCAACCAACCATCAAGTCATGTCGCAAGCCCCTCGGGAGAACCGGATATACACTGGCTGATCGTGGAACGCGATCCACACAAGGCGTGTGAGTCACTATGGCAGGTTTTAACACCAAGTGTACGATGGTCGCTGTCCGGGAGGGTATGAATATCCTACCACCAAAGGATATTTGATAATGGAGTTTATTTAATAAAATTTACGTCTGTGAAATGAGTTAATAACGTGGTGTAGTGTATATAGTGTATGAAAAAAGTAAAACAAAAGTGTTAGTATTGTTCTTCAAATCTTTGCATAAAGAATAATACTTTAAATTATATCAAAAAATAAAGAGAAAATAAATTACTTTGTCTTCTCCGTCATCAAGTTATACGTAAATAGTAATAAATGAAGCCAAATAAAATAGTATACACAAGTTTTCTTTTTATATAGAGTAATTAATAATTACGTAAATAAGAAGACGCTACTCTATAACATATATATTAAAACATATAAATTAAAGCGTATAAATGTATGCAATCTTTTGTTCTTTCTTATATCACAAAGCCCACTATGTGTAAAAGCGACAGAACATATGTATCGTGTTAAGTATAGAAGAATTATATCGATACTATTGTCGTTTTGATTCTAAATCGATATTAATTATATCAAATTGTAAATTACTCTATATATTGGCCAGATTTGCATTCAGAAACATTTGAAGTGAATTTGATGCAACATTCATTTATAATGTTTGGTAATTTTGCAGATTAATAAAAATCGAGTCAAGTATTTATTCAGTTTGACCCCATATTCCTGCAAATATACTCGAAGTCTCTGAAGTTGTTACCAGAAATATTTAACATTGACTTCGACTAACTTTGAAATATGTAAGTCTTTAATCGGTTTTTGGAACGAAGTTCCTTACGGCAGGCTTGGAGGGGATAGGGATTTCGCTGCGTGACCGAACTGAAAAAAATGTAATAGTAAAACCGTAAGAAAAATGCGTGGAATAAAAACCGTTAAATTAGACTTTTTTTTAACTTAATTTGATATCTAGCACACAAAGTTAAAGTCGAAATTCCGTTAATAAAACAGATGGGTATGAAACTTATGACATTTGGAAATGTAGACGCGGTTTGAAATTTTTTTTTAAATTAACAATATTTGAATTGGGGCATTTTTGGAGACACGTTATTTGATCTACCCTTGAATGCATATCTGGCAAAAGTTACATACTTTCATAACGGAGACGTATACGTGATTCTATATGATATTAGAGAAATATGATGTTATGTGGCATTTTTGTCCTATAGGGTTAAAGGAAGTCTTAGATTTTAAATCTATATGTGTATATTTATGCGTAAACGTGTATTGTATATGCGAGAAACTATGTGTTGTTGGTACGTGCAATAAAATTTATCGATAAATCATAAGAAAGTATGTGGTATAAGAAATTGTTTATTGCATTGTCGATAAAGAAAATTACTATTACGAGGTCTTTAAAATGGTTCAAAAACTAAATTAAAAGTATCTAGTAAAAATTTAGTGCTGTGCTTTGCATTTTTATCGACATTTGTCGATGCTTGTAATATAACCAGTCTTTGTTTTTTGAATTTGAAGTCGTTTCAGTATTAAAGTGAAATACTGAATAAAAAGTGCGGGATTTAATTTTATTATCGACATTGCAAGGTATAAATTATTATAGAGATATATATTTTCGCTTTAAGATGTGTGGCTTCATAGATAAAATCTTTTATGTAGGCATAATAAAATAACTTATTCTTGAAATTTCCCATTACATTTTTCTAGAAGTTTTTTTTTCTTTGGCAGAACTAAGTTTGTGTATTATAGACAATTTTTGTGTTACATACAAAATTATTGTAGAGAAAATCTAAGTTGACAACTCTTCCTAATTATAAAGCCTTAATAATCATCCATTGGAGTTTCTTGTGGCCGTTTTCAGCAATTTTCCTTTCACTTAGCGATGCCTGATGGTCAATATATGTGTTGTAAGTTTGTTGTGGAAATCTGTACGTCGACGCAAATATAATGCCATTATAATATAATTTATACCATTTAGTCCTGTGTTGGAGTTTAGGTGTCATCATAATTTTGGTAGAGATTGGTGAAAACGGGGCTTAAAAACTATTTTCAATCCTCGATTACTATGCCTCGTGATTACTGCAAATGTGTGCATTTTATTAGGCTATTACTATTTTTGTATCATTTTACATTTGCGAGAGGGCTGTGGCAGTCAAATTGTGGTTTTATTAATGTAAATTTCACTTTGAATTCGATATTGTAACGTCTTGTCGAATAAGGAATTGATTTGTCGATAAATAAAACATTAATATTGCAATCTAGTAAAAAAATGTTTACGTTATAAATGTTGTTGTGTGTTTTTTTATTTAAATATACTAAGTATCTATCTTCAATCTTCTTCTTATATATACAAATCAATTGCCGTTTGTTAGTCTCGCAAAGCTCTTAAACGGCTGGACCGATTTCGATGATTTTGTTTAGATTCATAATTGAACCCGGTAGGTGGCTGCAAAACTTTTAATTATATATTATAAATATAGCTCTGTATTCAATATTGTTTCCTCTACTATTTTGACCTTCGTCCACAGAGAACTCTATAATGACGATAACCTTGTTACATGAATCGCCACATCGTTACAATATCGACATCTCAAGCTTGCACAAAACCATGTTTGTTATATTGTTGTGAGTAAAGGATAAATTTCTCTATAGACATAGTTGTAGGTGTGCTGTAAATATTGTTTTATTTTTGTATATGTTATGCGGTGTAACTGCCCAGTGTATTTAATTAAATATTATGAAAATTTGCTTGGATGTTATTTTTAGATTAGTGTACTAAAATAAGATTTATTAGATTTTTTTGCTAAGATTTCAAGAGAAGATACTGAATATTCAGTTTTTTTATTACTATGAAAATCATTTTCAGATTACAGCTGCTTATTTTCATGCCAATTATTAGAAAAAAACAACACATGAAATCTAAGAAAAAATTAACCGCGCCAACGCAGAGGACTCTCGTCAGTTATTTTGTTAAAGTAAATGGTTTAAATGGTATTTTAGTTGTGCAGTACCACAAACTAAGTGACGGTCAAAAATGTAAATATTAAGTGTTTTTTTTTCAACCAGTTATCGATATTTAGTGAACCAGTGTTGGCCAACACTAATAAGCACCACAGTCACGCATAGTCCGGTTTCCACACTAACATGCGATTCGTACGCATTACAAAGCGCCACCGATGCAGTGTGTTCGTTTAAGATATTGGTATAAAGTACATAATTCTTTTTTGTTTTATTTTTTTTATCCGTAAAAGTGACTACACTACACCTGATTGTAAGCGTAGTGCAATCCAAAAAAAAACAAGCCACTACCATCAAACAATGAATTTATCGGTGGTCACCATAGTCATGCCGACCTGTATGCTTCTTCCCTCTTCGGAGAAGGAAGAAGAAAATTGAGGGGTCTGCGACAGGACAGGCGGATGACCGATGCAGGCACAGTGATACAAGAATGTACCCCAATACCCGCCCTGTTTTCCCTGGCACGGCAAAGAGATTACACTGGACCCGATGTTAATAATGTCATCCGTCAAGAGATGTCCTTCGAAGGTCGGTAGAATATGCCGGCCTCAAGTTACTGGATATACACTGGCTGATCCCAGAACGCGACTCGCCTTTACAAGCCACTATGGCGGGATTTCACCATGTACGGTGGTCGCTATACAGTCGGGTACAAAAATCAGGTACCCTCGCATCAGCAAACTCCGAGAATAAGGTACTTATGCTAAGTTCTGCATGTTCGAACTTGTGACACTTTGTTTTATGTTACGGCCTTGTTGTTTTGATACTTTTTTGTGTTATTATGTTTTATTGATGAACCATTGCGTTTTCCGTTTAACGCAGTTATATTTGTTGTGTAAATAAAAGTAATAAAATTATAAGAAAGTATTTTGGATTTTATTTTACAAGGAGACCCTCAGACGTGTGGTAGAGAGGCCCACCCTTTTCGGTTCCAACAAGCAGGGAGCCCCCACCGAGAAAGAGAAAGAAAGAGGGAATAATCGATAAAACAACGAAAAATAACAATATAGCGAATAATAATATAATATGACGTAAAATTATGAGAAAAAAAATATAATTTTACGTAAATGCGTAAAATTACGAAAAAAGTAATTTTACGCGATATAGTGAATATTTATTAAAAAATACTGGTCCTTAATATCTTTTTAACGAGGGCCCAGTTGCCCCTATTTGTTGGTTGTTATACCCTTGGGCCCCTCTATCACCCTACCAAAACCTTTGAAATCCCCGACCAACCCACACGTCTGACGGTCTTCTTGTTAGACTTTTTTGTTATCCTACAACGATACAGTGAATACATTGTACCTGATGGCAGGCCCGGATCTTGGGGCAAGCCGGGGCTTATGCCCCGGGCGGAATTTCAGAGGGCGGCCAAATTCACACTTTACAGATGAACAGCTCATCATTTACTTGACTTTGACCACAGAATAAATAATAGTACAAGTACAGGAATTCACTCCTATGTCCAAATGTTAATCAATTAGTGGACATCTGATAGCTGAAATTATAAAGATGATAAAGGTAAAAATAAATATAAGTTGCTGCCCACTTTTCACGGATGGCATTTTTCAGTTTTGTCCCCCGTCCCGTCCAAAAAACATTGAAGATCCGGAGCTGCCGGATGGTGATAAAAGTATAGTGCAGTTCAAATATAATGGCGACAGTGGAGACTCGATCTCGTGACGGTTGCCTGAATTATGCCGGGCTGACATTACTGGATATACACTGGCTGACCCCGGAATGAGCCACTATGTGTTTCGCTTGTTTTGCGTGGCTGATAGACGAGACGAGGTCGTACCTCGGGCTGCATGTTGGTTTCAACCATCTGCCCAGTTCTACTCCACGACTATAGAAAATATGCGGATGCCTTGCGGCTAGCTTATTAGAGGCGTAAAAGGGTTCGCTCCCTGTTGATAGGATATACCTAATTCCGCCCGGATAGCGACCACCATACACATGGTGTAAAGACCTGCCATAGTGACTCACTTTGTGTGGATTTTCGGGATTTCGGTTTCACAGCCGGTATATTAGGCTTTATATGTACTTCGTAGGTACAATTCACGCCAGGCAATTTTTTCGTAGCATGTACCTAACATTTTCCAAATCACGCGTTTGTCATAATCCAAGTACTTAACTGCTTAATCTAATCTATTAAAATAAAATGTCTATTATATTGTAAAGTCGCTTTCTTTTATGTGCGAAATGATCATTAGGAAACATGAAATAAAACGGTCTTTTATCAAACAATAATTTAATAACAGCAATAAATTAACTTTAAAGATTCCGGTACATATTAAAATGACAGCGATTTGTGTTTTTGTAAATAAAGCATTGAACTTTACCGATAAAAATTATTTCATAAGTTTGTGTACTGTTTAAACAAAACAAAAGACTAGAACAAGGATTAACCTTCCGGACTATAAATGGATCTTTGGTTTTGTAGACTAGTGGATCCCACATTATATTGGAAACTAGTTTAAAAGTTATGCTTTCGGATATTATTTGGCCACGGTTTCTTATGAATCTCCAATCAAAATCGATCTCGGATCAGTTGACAGTCAGTAAAGGAACATATACTCCTTAAGAAGAACCCTTAATTGAAATATCAGCGCAGGCCCAGAAAGACTCCTGGTTACCACATCCCATGCCTTGCGTTCCGTTGCTACAAACGCCCCAGTTGTTGCCGCCAGTGTATTTCCATTGCAACACGCAGTGGTCGCACACCAGGCCCTCTGGTAGACGATATTTAAGACTGTACTCCGCGCTACCCGATGGATAGTACTTAGTTTCCCCATCCTCTAACTCCAGGAGGTGCTTGAAGCACTCCTGCTCATTACTGTTAGGGTCCTCGCATATGCGGAGCTCCCAGTAACCCATATGGTAAGCGGTGAGGACGATGGTGGTTTCGATGGTTTCTCCTGAAGAATATTGCGTGTATATCGTACCGTCTCCATATTTACCACCGAGCTCGTGACTTCTCGGAGAGGAAGCATCGTATGGATCGCCGCAGATTCCGCACCTGACAAAATAATTAACATTTACCGTGTTACTTCCACTTCTGATGGTGAAAGACCTGCTTCAGAATAAGTTGTAAAATGCTTACGATAATATTAGCGGGCTAATTCACCATGTTTACGATTATTGGGTACAATATTGTATGAGGTCAGCAGCCAAAAGTCATTGGCATTACGCGATAAGACGTTTGTCTTGTAGCTATAGATTTAAAGGGACTTACATTCCGCCATTAACCGCCCATTGATGATAGAAGCCGCCGCAGTTCATGCCGTTGTCGTCGTAATTAGCTAGACGCCCGAGTCCAAAGCGCCAGGCCGATGCCCTCGCAATTGGGAAGTGCAAACGGCCGTGGCCTACCACGCTTGCCACCAGCGATATCAGAACCACAACTGACAACTGCATCTGAAAATTTAGTTAACATTAACAGTTTTATTTAGATAGATAGATAGATAAAAGTTTTATTTCGGCTTATGTAACACATCACACAAAGAATATAAGGAAAATAGAAAATAACATGATACAAATAGATCTGTGGTACATTTCGCCGAAATCAGGCCCCAGCTCAGCAATGTACTTTGCTTCGATTGAGCAAAGCGCTGGTAATTCTGCTGGCACCTGGTTCTAACAAAAACATTTAAACTATATACTATACCAAATGGCACTATATATAAGGTATGTGTATAACTTAGCTCACACTTCACAGTATAATAAACTAAACAATTTCTTAACAGGTTTACAATCTAATTATTTGTCTTTATAATAATAGCATTACTGTACGTACCACTGCTGGAGACGGGCCTCTTCTATTATGAGAGGACCCACGCTGCCCTAATGCGGTTTAGTAAACTTTTTCGAATTTCTGATAGAGAATTCGCAGGTATGCAGGGTTTCTCACGATGTTTCCTTCATAGGTGTTATGTTTTTTTTAAAGGTGTTTCCTCAACATCATTGATTACTATCCCGCCCACAGAGACTATACCGGATCAACAGTGGCACGCATTTTGTTGACACCGAGCAGTGAAGCTCGGCGAGTCTCTGGGAATGCCTAAATGTCGTGGGTGCATTAGTTGCACCACTGCCTAACCCTTCTGGGATAACGGCATATGCTGATGTTATTTAAGTTGCTATTCCGGCCAGTGTCAGGGTTCTTTCGAATTAATTCTTGACTTGGAGATTGCATGATAAAATTCGAGTTTTACATCTTCCACAATAACTGTAAGTGATACTGATGAGTACCTTTCTTTTCTATTTATAATGACCACTGTATACATGGTGAAAAATCCAGCATAGTGGCTCGTTCAAGCGATTAGCGTTCCTGGATCGGCCAGTGTATATTCCAGGCACTTCAAGCTGGGATAATTCTGCCAATCATCGAGGGTTACGAATTTGACAGTTGACATAATATTTAGACCGCGCTGTACTTAACATCAGATCCAGTGTGTACAACTTTGCGATATCAGGATAAAAAAAACATGTGCTATTAAAACCCACTTCTTTGGTGTTGCGAAAGTCTGAAATTATTCATTGTCTGATTTTTGGCACCTTTAAATGTGAGATCATTGGCTTTAATGTCTTTATTGATGACTAAACTAGCGCTTTTTAATTTCACTTTTATTGATGTGGAATCAACTAACAACCTGGTGTTAAGGGCAACATAATTTGATGCCAACAAATAGACAACACAACACGATCGTTCATCCCTAAAACATAACATAAACTCACACCTCTATTTTGACGGGGTAACCAATGATGCCAGATATATAGCGTGCACTACTAAGCCCAGGCAACTCAGGACCTGGGAAGAATCAACCTTACCGGTTACAAAGCCTGAACACACAAGATCAATGAGGGGGTAAGAAATATTCATAAATATAATTTCGATACTCACTTTATACAAGCACGTAGACACTTTAAAATATGCGAAAATTGACTGCAAATTCTTCGCCAAGGGTGTACATTTTATACATGAAACTTATTCATAATGTTATCAGGTAGTTTCCGAGATAATACAAGTAATATAATGAGCAATCGCAGCAATAATAGCGATACGTTTGAAGTAGTTAATCTCTCGATAATCATGTTATTATTAAATAATATAGCAATAATAATTTGACGTTTTATCACATTAATAATTGCACATAAGGTTGGGTAGTAATGTCTTTGTTAAATGGATTTTTATGTACAAATATGTACAGAATCTATGGGGAGCAGCAGAGTAAGTTTATAGAAATTTAATTCGTAGCGAAATGTCGTAGAAGACTGAACTACGAGTATATTGTTATTAACTATAATTGACGGCACGAGTTATGAGCACAGATGGACAGTAGTAGGGGCAGGTGAGAGACCAATAGACGACGAGCATCGACTGACGATCCAATCTCAGGAAGCGTCAGCGCCTCTCGCTCCTTTATTCCGCCAATTAGAACTACGAATTATGAGTTTTTACTCACGTCTCGTGCCGGCCTGTACATATATCTACAGAGGTTACGCGTTACGAGGCCTTTGTTGGACAAGAACTAGGTCATACAACAAACCTGGCATCACGTATGAACTTTTTGTTTCAATGGATTCTGACGGTTAATCCGAGAGGATGGTGTCGATGGAATTCATGCTTACACTGTATTCAAATATTTTCCTAGGTGCCACATTTGTTGAAAGATCACTTTATACATTTATATGAGTTCCAGCACTTTTGATCATGTTCTTGAAGATGAAACATGGCCTTTGATGCCTTGGAGGCGCCTGTGGCGATTGAAGAAGAACTGTGTCAGTGTTACCATGCATTGTCAACTCCAGAAAAAAAACAACTCAGATAAACTTTAGAGCGTTCATAACAGTACCTGGATGCTAAAACCAACTCAGTATCGTATTCATAAAATAGTTAGGTACTCTGATGACTAATTTTATTGTCCATATATTTCATCACCTTTTTAATATTTAATTTTATTGAATCCATAATTCTATACATTATTTAGATTTAATCAAATTATAACTCTACCAACCAATTCAGAAAGATCTATTACTAGGGATAACGGGCCAGAAATTCCAACATTTACTAACTGCTCCGTCATCTATGATTGGATTCATATTTTTTATCCAGTGCTATTTTTATTCCAGTTTGGCTTTATACTGTTAGCCTGACGCGAGTCGGCTTTCTACAGCTTCACTGGACTTTCGGGCGAGCACTTTAGGCGCTCTCAACCCTTACATCCAGTGCTAGGTTTAGTGTATAAAAATATATTGATGAATGCTGTTATTTATCGTCATAGCGATCTGTGACTAATCTTTTTTTTTCAATAATTGTCCTTTATCACTGTCAAATGAGTCAATGTTGATGGTGTCTCATAATACAGAGGAAATGAACTACAATTTCTTATAAGTTACAGTTATTTTGATTCCTACTAAGGAAGTGATATCACAGCACTACCTTGAATATCTATAAGGATAGGTCAAGGCATATTGATAAAGTAAACATACATACATACCTACATACGCACTCACGCCTGTACACCCGTATATACCAAGCTTATTTCCGTCCCATGATGTGATAGGGGGCGAGCCTATCACATCAACCATACCAGGCCTAATTCCAGACTCCGGGCTGATATTGAGCATGTCGTGGTTTTTACTTTTACCGACCTGGTGATCGAACCCAAGACTTTAGCACAACAGTGGTACCGCATATGCAATACAACTACTTTATATTTAAATAGCTCATAAACGTGACGTATTGCTGGAGCTATAATGTACCGAAACTATATTATTCTAAGTTGTCTCAAATGCCATCATCCAGTGGCAATATTCCCTCCATATTTCACGCAATAAGTATTTTCAAACTTTGCTCACACTAAAATTAGTCATTGCTATGCCATTTCCCTATTGGTTACGATGTCGTGAGTACAACGTTCATCGCTATATTTTTCTGTGTAGAATAATGTATGTCGGCAAAGTGTTCATCTCTTGGTTAAATACCTATAGGTATATTCTAAAACGATGTTGGGTTTTACAGAAAGTGTTGAATTAATTATGGACAACAATACACTTTCAATTGACCGTGCAACGAACTTTCTTATTTATTTGCACACGTCACAAGGTATTTTTTACATATTAGTAGAGTTATTAATTAAAAATTTAAAGTAATTAGGTACAACCTCCGTGGCGAGTAGCCGACTACGAAGCGAAAGGCCGTGGGTTCGTTTTCCGCACCGAAACAAATATTTGTGTGATCCACAAATATTGGTTTCGGGTTTGAGTGTCTTGGGACCGTAAGTCCGTCGTAGTTTCTAATACCCATGATACTGGTTTAACCTAGTGTGAGGTAAAGACTATGTTTATTGTTACTCATAAACTATGCGGTTAACGAGTTGTATTATTCACCTTTCCGAAACAACCTCTATAACCAAATCGCTCCGCATTCTGTTTATAATTTAGAAATTAGTCAGTAATATAAAAAGGCGATTTTTTAACAGGAAACAATAAACTGATGTAAATTATTATTGTGTTTATTCGTACCTATATCTAACGATAATATACACTTGGACGTAGTTTGCGTCGTCACTTAATTCACATAAACAATAATGATATCTTATTTATTACTACATAAATTTGTAAAACTTTATTTATTCCGAGAATTTGATTTAGACTGGTCCGATCATCTCCAAAACTGCGTCTGAAACAAAGGAGAAAATATTTTTTTTAATAAATGTGTTGCATATTGTACCTAACAACCCAATGATACATATATGACAGCCTCCTTGGCGCAGTGGGCGGGTCACCGGCTGCGTAACGAGTGGCCGTGGGTTCGGGAATGCTGAGAAATATTCGAATTCTGAATACATAAGGTGACGGCAGTATGGCAGAAAGTTTAAAGCACCTTAAAACAGTTAATTACCGCACTACCAACGATTCTAGAACCTAATCCTATTCCTCGCAAATAAGGCATTACAATTCTCAAAACACTCGATTGTCTTCATTATGTGTTCATACATCGTAAAATCGTGATGTATTGCTAATTAAGTTTCTAAGAACTCATTAATACACATTATGGCTTGGACTTAAACACGAGTCGTGCAGTTAAACGCACCTAGGCAACTTGAATCATCGTAGGTTATTGTAGGAAATAAGGTAGAGTCAATGCCCTATATAACATAACTGCTTGGATGCATTTTGACTTTTCTCTATTTATTAAAATATACAGTTTCCGTAGCGCAGTAGATGAGTAGTCGGCTGCAAATCGAAATACCGCGAGTTAGATCCCCAAATCGTGAAAATGTTTTTTATAGGATACTTGCTCGTTGGCCGGCACAACGAGCAAGTGGGTCACCTATTGATAAGTGAGCTTCACTATCCATGAACA
The DNA here is from genome assembly GCA_949126905.1 of Amorpha juglandis. Classification (NCBI taxonomy): domain Eukaryota; kingdom Metazoa; phylum Arthropoda; class Insecta; order Lepidoptera; family Sphingidae; genus Amorpha; species Amorpha juglandis. Next base: position 13,938,314 of record OX421381.1, on the reverse strand, counting down.
TCTACAAAACCAAAGTAATCATGATGTGTTGCCGGACGATGATGAATTAGTCAGTCAGTCAGGACATGTTATTTTATAAGTATAGATTTATAGTATAAGCCAACCCGTACACCAACACCTTTATTACATCCTCTACATATCATTTATATTTGACCTTTACCCGATGATAGAATTTCATCCTTTTCTTATTCTTCCTTTGCTTTTTTCTTTTCAGTTTATTCTTCAAGCTCGTCGATTTCGTCCTACTATGGCTTGTTGCTGGTACCGGTTGTTTGAAACTCAGGCCTGTAAAAGAATTTTTGGTAATAATAAGGCATTATAATCGTATTTTTTATTATTTTAATCTACAACCTATATTCCCCAAAATCTATTATCGAAAGAATTATATAAATCAAATCAAAAACAAAAAAGTAAAAGCTATTTCAATCTACTGGAAGAGGTAGCTGTAAATGACGGAAATAGGATGCATGACATGGCATGTTACGTCACAGATCACGCCTGTTAAAGTGCACGTGTGGGAGGGAGATAACAACATTTTCCTACTACGCGCCCACCTATGCTTGTTACAATATTTAAAACATGAACTGTAGTCTCATTTTTTTGTTTTCGTATAATATGTAGTTTCTCATTCGGCTGCTTATAGAAAATAATGTCGAAAATTAGACAGAGTCAAATACCCTATTGCATACAACTTAGTTAGGTACGAGATAAACATTTATTTATATTTGGAATTTATGTGATCGGCGAACAGTGTGTGCACCACTTGCACGTCTGCCTACCCCTGCTGTGTTACAGGGGTGGTTACATGTTATGTTTTAATGATGACGAATGTATGCTAATGGCCTCACCCAAGGATGTTCAAGTAAAAGAAAGTAGAAAGAACGAAGAAAAAAAAATGTAGAAAGACGGAATATGGTAAACGCCCAGAAAAAAGAAACATAATACGAATGTATTAGTTCTTTACGACTCTGGATTTGTTACGCTTTTAATTAATGGCACACGACTATATCAGTCATGGCTTTGTGTGCCTCATGCTTGCCTGTGTATAATCGAGGAATGAAGAAGAATTAAGGGTCTACAGAGGATGGCCAAGACGAAGCGGACATTTACTAAGTGATAGATTCTTCGTATGCGATAAAACGTATGGATATTTATAATATGGATTTTATAACGCTTTGTGTATATTTGCGGCTAAGCAATTATATATATTTGCTGTGTTCCGCTTTGAAACACACTGAAGCTAGTTAACAATTTATGTCTAGGGGTGACAAGCGCAGTCGTGTGCCATGTAATGCTTTGTAGTTCAAAGTTATGAGTGGTATTGCTTGTGTTTATGAGCAGACGTGGCGCTTGCCATCAGGCGAACGACCTGGTTGTGTCGTCCTTCTGGCTAATAAAAATGTTGGCACAAAGCTGGCATAACCTTTGGAGAAAAAAGAAAAGGCTTTGCTAAATATTTATGGTTTATAATACGTCATTTAGATAATGAATAAAAAATAGAGCATTGCACTTTGCGATGACCGCTTATCAACAGAGCAGCCATCTGACTGATTATGGATTTTGGAATCTCTACATAGTATAAAATGAAATCGCTTCCGCTGTCTATTCGCTTAGAACTTTTAAACTATTCAACGGATTTTATTGTAGTTTTCAGCATTAGATAGAGTGATTCATGAGGAAGATTTCTATGTATATCACGCTATGACCCATGGGAGCAGGTCAGTAACATGCAGTTGAAACCGCAAGGGAGAGCTAGTAAAATATATAACAATGCAATTGTACGATAATTGTAACTATATTGAGGTGACACAACCGATTACTGTGGTCTTTGTACAACCGTAACGTTTTTAGACGTCTCTTTTATGACAAGACGAGTAGGTCGCTCGTCTGATAATAACAACCATAAACAGTATCTATAATAATAATAACCAGCACATAAACAGTAGTAACACCACTCAATTGAATCAGAAAGTACTAAATGACACATACTGCGCTAGTAACCCCATACATTAGATGAATGTACAGTACTAGTCACTTAGTCACTTTGCTGTGCCATTATAAGAAAAAAAAACTATTTGATACTGATGTATGTCAATTATATATGAGGCTGCTAGCACCAGAGTGGCCTAACTGCATTTTTTTTTTTTATAGCATAGACCAGCAAACGAGCAAGTGGGTCACCCGATGGCAAGTGGTCTCCACCGCCCATGTACACCCACAACACCAGAAGAATCATGGGCGCGTTGCCGACCTTAAAGGAAAGGGATAATTAGGAATTGGGAAGGGGATAGGGATTTGGGTTTCCGGATATCTCACTCACCGTACGAAACGCAGCAGCAAGCCGCTACTTTACGTCGGTTTTTTGCGAGACAGTGGTTACGACCCGGTCGAGCCAGCCCATTCATGCTGTAGACATTACTGTCTACAGCGTGGCTCTACCACTCATAGTCATTTTGATGACTTTTGACTAATTCGTATTTTCATCAATTTAATAATGACAGACCGGCCTAAAATTGGTAACATCATCTTGACATAGATGGCAGTACAAATTCATTTCGGCCGTGGTTTAAATTGACGAAAATACAAATTGGTAAAGTCATCAAAATGCAGTTAGGCTACTCTGGTTCTAGCAGCCTCATATACACTAGTTAATGCTTCTGTCCGTGTGAAAAGCATTTCAATTGAGCGTTACTTTCTAAGCACTTGTAATCGAGTACCATCGAGATGTTCTTAGTATTAATCAATACTTCAGATTCAATTTTCTGATAAGTATGAGAAAGTTAAAATATATTTTTATAGCCGTGTTATTCTCGGAATTTCATAAAAAGATAATTTGTAAAAGGTCAATATAAAATATCATACAGCGATATCTCACTGGGAAGCAGTACGGTCTGCCGAGATGAAAGTCTCAGGTTCGAAACCAGGCCCAAGACATTCACCTCTGACTTTTGGTATTCATCGTTAATTGCTTGCTTTTAATATCAGGATATAATATGAAGGAAATATCGTGAGGAAACCACCATACCTGAGAATTTTGAAGTTATGTGAAGTCTACCAACCCGTATTTTTTTTACCCTTATGATGAACTACAGGGATCCCTGCTACTGGGATACTGGCGACCCCTGCAGTATACCATCCCAGGGTTAAGGAAACGCAGGGATTTAGGAAAGGGAAAGGTATAGGAAAAGGGTGCAAGCCCCTCGGGAGAACCTGATATACACTGGCTGATCCTGAAACGCGACCCACACAAGATATGTGAGTCAGTATGGCAGGTTTTAACACCATGTGTACGGCGGTCGCTATTCGGGCGGATATTAATATCCTACCGCCAGCTACCAAGTCGCATTAGGCCAGCGTGTTGGACCTAAGACTTCTCGATAGTAGACAGTGTCCCAGCAGTGGGACAGTATAATACATACTGATGTTAAATATAAAATATAAGAATTGTGTTTTTATGTTGTATAAAATAATATAATAAGAATTATGAAATGCTAGTTAACTTCTTATGACTGCAATGTCAGCCAATTTCGGAAAAGTAAATTATACATAGACCCTTGATATAAACTGATTTTATTCGATTTACAACTATTTTAATTAATTAAAAAATCCCTTCTACAGATAAGCAGAGTTTAAAATTTAAGCGGATAACGTAACACAGTTTGATTGGTTTATTTTCTTATCAATCTTTAAATGCGGATTGAGATTGACTATTCAAATTCTCTTTAAAGGTGCTTCCACACTCCCTTAGATATCGCCGCACCGAGAGGCGCGTGGCTGTCACATGGACTTGTTAAGCTAATGTCGTAACATACACAATGACATATTGCCGTGACTTAAAATAAAAAATTACAAAACCTTTAATGACATATCACGGCGAAATGTTTTGGAGTCTCAGGGCAGATTGACAACACCCACACTTGATAGTTTGTCACAGTCACGCCTCTCGGTGCAGCAAAATGTCACAAGTGGAGACGCACTTTTGAAGGTCTAATTTTTTTATATTGTTGGCAAAAGCAAGTCCCAGCAAATGAAAAAACTTTTAAAACCGCTATTTTGATATAAATATCTAACTTTTCAGACTACATACCTTAGGAGACTACTTTCCGAAATCTGTTTCTTTTTTATTGAATTTGTATTTTGAACATATTTGTTAACCATTTACTTGGCTTGTAATATAATTTTTAAAACATAGTACACATTGTATATTGTGGAGTTTACAGACAGAAATAAAACTATTTATATTCTAATGTACACTATACAAAGCTTATATTTATTTCACAATCATCCAACATAAGACAATCTTAGTGGTACAATGGGTTAATAAACGGCTGTAAAAACGGGTTCGGTTCTCGCACCGAGAGATCTATTATTTTGTTAGATTTACACGACAAAAGTCTCGTATCTTACTCAGGGATCAGGACTACGGGTGTGTCTGTTATTTATTTATTATTTATCTAACCTATTATGTATAATTTCCTGAGTATTCTTACCTTGTATATCATAATATAAATAGTCAGGCTTGTCAGGATGAAGGATCTTATTCCTCACTCCAATTGACACATCAGAGCACGCCCCAAACTGCTCCTGGTTTCCACACCCCAACCCTTCAGTACCATTGGGACAGACACCCCAATTATTCCCAGCTGTATACTTCCATTGAAGTACACAATGGTCGCAAAGTAAGCCAGGTGGTAATCTATAATTCACGCTGTACTTCACACTTCCTCGCTTGGGATAGTATTTCGTACCGCCATCTTCTAATTCTAATGGGTAGTCATCGAAGCAGTCTTGGTCGTTGCGGTGGGGGTCAGGACAGATTTTGAACTCCCAAAATCCTTGGTGGGAGGTTGTAAGGTGGACTTTGATGGTGAACACTGAGCCTGCTTGGTAATGGGCCACAATCACCCCTTCTCCGTAGGTTCCACCGAGCTCGTGAGCGCGTGGCGGCTTCTCGTCGTAACTGTCGCCGCAAACGCCGCATCTACATTGGAAATAAGTATACATAAGATATTTCTAACGCCAGGCCAATATTCATTGTGTTAGGTATAAAAACTACGAGGAACTTTATTGCCCCATCATTATCATCACCATCAGCCACAAGACGTCCACTGCTGAACAAAGGCCTCCCCCAAAGATTTCCAGACCGACCTCTTGGAAGCGGCCTGCATCCTGCGAATTCCTGCGACCTTTATCAGGTCGTCTGTCTACTTTGTAGGTGGACGTCCAACGCTGCGCTTGCCAGTACGAATAAAATATTGTGAAATGCCAAATTATAATAGGCGTTTGGAGACTTGATTATAGGGATTAGGGATGTTACGTTGATTTTCGACTCCGACTCCGGAAGGTCTTCCGGTAGATTTTACAATTCCGGTTTCGACTTCGGCTCCGATAAGTCAAATTTAAAACGTCTGGCCCCGACTCCGCTTCCTATAAACCCACCTTCGTAACATCCCTAACATGGACGATATTTTTAGGTAAGAGTGGTAGAGTCACGCTGTAGCAGTAGCAGTTTTGTCTACAACACAAATGGGCCGGCTCGACCGGGTCGATACCACTGTTTCACATAAAACCGACGTAAAGTAGCGGCTTGCTGCTGTGTTTCCTACGAGGAGTGAGATATCCGGAGGCCCGATTCCCTCTCCCTTTCCCAATTCCTTAATTATCCCTGCCCTTTAAGGTCGGCAATGTGCCTATGGTTCTTCTAGTATTGTAGGCGTACATGGGCCGTGGAGATCACTTACCATCAAGTGACCCACTTGATCGCTTGCCGGTCTATGGTATTAAAAAAATCTAGGTAAGACTATTAGACTGATAATTGTTATCTATATAAAATGTTACTTAAATCCATTTAGAGTTAAAGTTTGCTTTATAGGCAGACTAGCATTCGCTCGCGACTCCGCCCGCGTGAAATACAGCACCGTTATATTATCGATATGGCCTATGTTCATCAGGGATAATATAAGATTCTAATAGTGACATAATTTCTCAAAACGGTCCACTAGTTTCAGAACCTATTCAATGCAAACAAACAATCAATTCTTTCATCTTTATAATATTAGTTTAGACAATCATCTCGTAGTCCAGTGACCTATTATGCTATCTCGAACTTTCTTCATCAGAATACAAAGCGAGCGCGTTAAAAAAACTATACGTGACCATCTTGGAAGACAAAAAAGTCGCTATGGACTACTTTAGATGGTTATCGCTATGCCATAGAAAGCCGCCGATTGTACTGATGTAGTTATTTCGAATTACTGTCGTTTCGGTTTTGTTTAGCCTTACTGCGAAGGCTAATTCTTGGCGGTAACTTATAACATTTTTTGAGTTTAATCTAGAGGTTCTTTTTTGTCCGAGCACACCTAATGTTAAGCGCAGTGCAGTCAAAAAAAACCAGCAACCACCGACAAACAATGAATTTATCGGTGGTTACTAAAATCGGGCTATAAATGCTTCTTCATACTCTGAAGAGGGAAGCAAATCCAGGAGCCTGCGACAGGACAGGTTAATGACCGATGCAGGCACAGGGATACAAGAATGTACCCCTATACTCGCCCCAACCAACCATCAGTTCTGTCGCAAGCCCCTCGGGCGAATCGGATATACACTGGCTGATCCCGGAATGCGATCCACACAATGTGTCTGGATCACTATCATAGGTTTTAACACCATGTGGACGGTCTTTATTCGGGCGGATATGTATATCCTAACACCATGGCACTCAAAGAAGAAGAAGACGGCGACAATATAAATTTGCTGTTTATTTTTTTTTTGCTGTGTAGTTTGATCCTGCAATAATCACGTTCTTTCAATACAGAATAGGTACAATTATATATTACCTGCCCCCATTATAGCTCCACTGGCGAGTTAATCCACCACAGTTAACACCATCGTCGTCGTAGTCCGGTGTTGTGGGGAATCCAGCGCGCCAGGCAGACGCCCGAGACGGTGGCTGAACCACATACCCGTGAGCGTCCACCGTCGCCACCACCGACACGATTGTGAGCAACACGCGCCACATCTGTAAACACAACTGTACTTACAACTACATACATAAACTCATGACGGCATGAACGGGCTGGCTCGACCGGGTCACCAATGTCTCACAGAAAACCGACGTAAAGTAGCGGCTTGCTGCTGCGTTTCGTACGGTGAGTGATATATCCGGAAGGCCAAATCTCCTCCCCTTCCCAATCCCTAATTATCCCTTTCCTTTAAGGTCGGCAACGCGCCCATGATTCTACTGGTGATGGGCGTACAAGGGTGGTGGAGATCACTTACCATCAGGTGACCGACTTGCTCGTTTACCGGCCTATGGTATATAAAAAAAAACTCATGACTGTATCACCAAAGGGTAGGGAGATGTGCAATGTCCAAGATATAGCTTATCACCATACCGCACAAGTTCCAATTCTGGGCAACTAATGTGTGAGTTAAGTCGAAAACCCAAACATAAATTGATTGTCCGATCTAGGATTTCAACCGAAGACCTCACGGTTTTCTACCACTAGCCCAACGAGGTAAATTACATATTTATGGGCAGCTTTGCGATCGGGCTACGACATATGGACATACGAATATTTTTATTGTCTTGGTGGGCAAAAGAGCGCGTGGCCAGCCTGATAATAAGCGGCGCTTATGGACTTGGATTATGCAAGGTGCACAGTCAAGCCGGTGCTTGCCGTTGGAGGAAATCTCTTTGATTCTTTGAAGGACACAAATTAATTTAATTCTTTTCTTTTTTTAATTGCGCTGGGCAACACAGAGGGAGAGAATTCATTCCAGAGCATGCGTGCATTCCGTAAACTTGATTTGGTGATGATTTTTTAAGTTTACGCGAATGTGACACATCGAAATAAAACTAATTTAAACGGATTTTATCAAGGTTTTTTAATTAAATTTTGGTCCCGACCATTCGAAAGCTTTTCAGCCTTCGTGGTCACGGGGTGGAGTGAGCTGTAGATTGTCCCGAAATGTTAATGTTACATTATCTACCTTCAGTTTAAAATTATTAAGGTTTGTGGTGGATGGTCCGATCTACCAATATTATTTATTTATATATATATTTATGCCATTTTTCCCAATTCGGCATATTTATATTAGTTTGGAATCCTGTTCTCCCTGGACATGACCTGGTTTTTAGAGCGTCCTGGATAGTTTTTACAACAAAAAAAATGTGAAGATTTGATCTGACTAAACTACATAAGTAACGTAGACCACTTTGGGAACTAAGGCCCTAAATTCTACAATTTCATAGACCGATCATGTCACGAACCAAACATATTAAGCAATTAAAATTAAACTTTCCATGCCTCAGAGGCCATGTTAATTGGTCAGGATCCGGTGTTGCTATAAAACAACAATCATCATCCCACATGAAATCTTTTATACGTACCTACTTATCTAAGCAATTCTTTCATTAAGTTAGTTCTTTACCAGTCACTGCAAAATCATGACTAGGAATACGACCTATTGACCGCTACAAGTAATAAGCTCACGCCTATATCCCGGAAGAAGTAGGCAGAGGTACAACCAATGCACTCGCGGTTCACCGAGCATATTCTTATCCCTTACTATAATAGGTGGCAAGACTATCCCCACATCCGGTACAAATTACTGTCGTGAACAATTCATGCGGGATTCTAATGTGATTTCAAAAACTCAAACTCAAATTGTTATTGTCCGACCTGGAAATTGAACCCAGGACCTCACAGTTCTCATCCTTAGTACTCTGCCACCAGAACAATGACAATTAATCACGCTCTCAATAAACATAGAGGAACGTACGTAAAATTGCTAATTCCTAAATTGGCTGTCTTGTGCGAGTGTGCGTTATCTGACTGTAAAAAAAATACCGCACAGCGTGAAATAGGCCCAAAGAAATAAAAAAATAACTATCAAATAAAATAATATATTGAAATAAGACGGATTTTATAGCGTTTTTTTTAACTTATTTTGGTCTCGTTTAAATTCGTTTTATTTCAATGAGTAACATTCGCGTAAACGTAAGAAATCATCACGTTCAATGCCGCGTACACGGCGCCGTGTAGGAGGCGGGGGGCCGCGTACACGGCGCCGTGTAATGCTAAATTCTTACCTATTTGAATGGGCCTTATTATTTTTATTACATTTATTGTACATTTAAATAAAACAAACAATTAAAAAATTAATTTTGATTGATTTTGATTTTTTTAAAGATATATTATATATATTTATTTTTTATTAATACCAGTCAGCAATAATCTCTAATAAATAGCATTTAAGCTTGAAAACACTTTTGGCCACCTAGATGCAGTTAACTGCCATAAGAGGCATTGAATGTGTTAAATAACTATCAAGGTATGTATGTACTTACTCTAAAATAATATTCTTCATCAAGTTACCGTAAACAATTTAATTTAAGTGTCTATTCTATACACATTTTTAATTACGAATTAACACTTCACTCAATAACCGATAACGATATAAAATTATTATAAAAAAATCCGTAACAATTTTATCGCAATGTTGCACTAGAAAAAAAATTACGTCCGGCAGGGCTGTATATAATTCGAAGCGGTGCCTTACGAATGAATAAAAAAGAAATAAAAAAGGTAAATGGCAACCACTGTCCACCCGCCCTGCAGGCTACAATTGTACTGAACAATTATGTGGAATTTTTTACGCTCTTTCGAACTTAGTAATTCGATTTGCTTTTTACCACTTTTTACTTTCACCTAAAACCACTTCAATCAATCCGTAACTATGAAATGCGTCACGTAGTCATCCTTAATTATTAAAAAAAAAACTGAACAAGTGGACCGGAACTGCATTGTGTTCTTTGATTAGTATTAGTGGAACATAATTGGGATTTAGGGAGAAAATTAATGAAATGTAACAAAACAATATTTGTTGCCCGGCATGTAATAATAAAAAACTTATTTTTGTGAAAATAACACTAATATTATAAATGTGAAAGTTTGTTTGTTTGGGTGTTTGTCCGTCAATCACGCTGAAACTACTGAACGGATTTTGACGAAATTTGGTATACAGACAGGGTATGAGCTGACTTGGGTGATAGAATACTTTTTATCCTGGAAAAAGTAGATCACGCGGGCGGAGCCACGAGGAAAAGCTAATATTAAATAAAAGTGATATTGGATTTTTCTTGTCACGAAAATGCTCAGTACCAATCCGTCTAGAATAATTGTCCTCTGTATAGCGTTAGGCTCGCCCCCTATCACATCATGGGACGGAGATACTCTGGGGGGAAATGTGGATGTACTGGTTACACCTCTGCCTAACCCTTCGGGGATTACAAGCGTGAGTGCGTATGTATTTTTGAAACTTTTCTTAAGTATGTACACTTTTGTTCTCTACCCCAATCCAATTTATATAACAATGCTAATTAACTAATGATTTCAATGAAAACTACTAGACACGCTGTGCGGTACATAGGAATTGCCCCACTTACTTCCGGTCAATTGACTGTAACTGAATATTAATATCTCGCTTACTCATAAAGAGAACCCCTCTACTGTTCTCTATCTGTCAGCTGTCAAACTCTCGCGATATGTGACGCCATGGATATACTAAAGTCTTTGTAATTAACTGTATTATGTATAACTTAACTTATTTCTGACGCCAAGCAACAGTTTGTAAGCACTGTTGTGTTTCGGTTTGAAGGTCATTGAAGCCAGTAAAATGACTGGGCATTGTGAGACTTAACATCTTATGTCTCGGGGTGACGAGCGCAGTTCAGTGCCATGCAGTGCTTTGTAATTCAAAGTTCTGTGCGGTGTTGTTGCTTCTGTTTATGGGCAGGTGTGACGCTTACCATCAGGCGAGCGGGTTGCTCATCTCGTTATTAAATGAAATAAATAAAATAAAACTTACCATTAATAGGTGTAAAAATAACGGTCTCTTACAACATTCAGTGCTACAACTGCAAATTTAATCGCAAACGTTAAACATTTATATGCAGTTTAGGATAGTGACAACACATACAATAATCCAAGAACACAATGCTTTTATTTCGAAAAAACATATGCGGAGTCATCATTGATTCACACAATTGGGTAATTGTTTAAAATTAAATTTAAACAAGTGGTTTGGAAAATTTGAAAACTCAACCGATAACAGGAAATGGACAGCCATTAGGACTTAAAAAAAGCACTTTTAAGCGGGTATTTGACTATGTTTAATTATATGAGTACATTATTTTATATGTACCTATTGAACGAACTATTATAATACGAAAAATAATAATATTTTAAAAAATAAAAATGACATTGGGTAAAAAATTAGGCCTCATTTCATTTTTTGAATATTGGTATGAGCAAAGGTGGGTGTGTAGACTGTAGAGGAAAAATCTCACTATCTCCCTCGCACGCGTGCATCGTAATAGCGAGACCTGTCTTATGACGTAACATGCCATGTCGTGCATCCTTTTTCCGTCATTTGACAATTACCCCTTCCAGCACATTTAAAAGGCTTCTAACTTATTTGACTTGCTTTATGTCATCCTTTCGATAATATATTTCGGGAAGCGAAATATATACTAGTCAATACCTTATTATTGGTGTCATGCGTTTCCGAAAATAAGACACAGCAACAAATACTTAAACAGCCTCCGTGGCGCAGCGGGCGAGTAACCGGATGTGAAGCGAGAGGCCGCGGGTTCGATCCCCGCACCGAGACAAATGTTTGTCTGATCCACAAATATTTGTTTCGGGGTCTGGGTGTTGTGGGCCGAAAGTCTCTCGTAGTTTCTGATACCCACGACACAAGACTCGTATCTTACGGTGGGGTCAGGACTATGTATGTGACTGTTGGGTGTATTTATTTGTATTTTATTTTAAATATGCCCATGGTTACAGTCTATGGGGGCATAAATTCGTAATTTAATTAGACATATGCCACAACAACTCCTGTAAGCCACAGGTAGAAGAGGCATGCGTTTAATTAGCAATTCATCATGCAAAGATACATGAAGGTCGGGCCCGCATAATTTAATAAACAGTACACAATGTCATATTATTATTTACGCAATGTGGGAGCGTAAATGGGCGCCTAAGGCTGCGGACTCGAAGCCAGCGGGCGCGGGGCGGCGGCGGCGCGGCGGCGACGCGGGAGCGGCGGAGACCCAGTCTCGAAGCCAGCGGGCAGATCGCGCGGCGCTAGAGCAGCGTAGTGTTGTGCTATGAGAAATTAGTATCTGTTCGCGAACGAAATTGATGTGAATATGATGTTCCATATAAAAAATCATTTAAATAATTTGCTCCACCACGTCGGCAGACGCGCAGGCATCGCTCGACTGACGCGCGCCGCTCGTACGTCGCTCCTCGCGCCCGCGCCGCGCCGCTGCCTTCGAGGCCACGTCCATTTAAATCTATGCATTCAAACGCGCCACTCCCGCGCCGCCGCGCGCCGCTGGCCGCTGACTTCGAGTCCGCAGCCTTATACCAACCTCACCTGTACGTTCTGCTGATTAAAGGACTAGGCGATTGCGTACCGTGCTCTTTTTGGCTTGTGGAGGTCAGTACGGCGGTTTGCCCCATATAATAGCAAATCCACCGTCAAATCATGATGGGAAAGTGCACCATCGCATTAATTAAGCATTTCTTTGAGTGGTAGAGCCACGCTGTAGACAATTTTGCTTACAGCATGAATGGGCCTCGACCGGGTCGTTACCACTTGATAGTGGTACACAGAAAACCAACATAAAGTAGCGGCTTGCTGCTGCGTTTCGTACGGTGAGTGAGATATGCGGAGCCCCAAATCCCTTTCCCGATCCCTTAATTATCCCTTTCCTGTAAGGTCGGCAACGCGTCCATGATTCTTCTGGTATTGTGGGCGTACATAGGCGGTGTAGGTCACTTACTATCAGGTGACCCACTTGCTCGTTTCCCTATGCTATAAAAAGCCATGATATCGTCAAGCAGAAATCTGTGTACAGAATATCACGCTTGTACCACTAGAGATAAGCAGAGAATTTATAAGCGGTAGAGCCACGCTGTAGACACTTTTATCTACATCATGAATGGAAACGGCTCCACCGGGTTAATACTACTGTCTCAAAAAAAATCCACGAAAGGAGGCAGCTCGTTGTAGCATGTCGTACGTTGAGTGAGATGTCCGAAGGCCCAAATGTAAAAGATTAAATAATAAAAGATAAGATGTATAACTCTGATATAATCAAAACTGCTGAGAATGTATGAATGCCGGCGCACGTTGTACATCTGCTTTACAAGGTAGTAGGTCTCTCGTAGGCGCTTACCATCGAGACGAGCGACATTCTCGTCTCGTCATTCAATTAAAAACATTACCCTTTCGGGGATACAGGCATGTAAATGAATGTATGTAAGATACGCACGAGGATAATAAATTTGCGAACTACACATTTTGTAAAGATATTTTATGCGCACATTTGATAAGAAAACACACACCTTCCAGTAACAGTGTAATGAGTCAGGTATTGTATGTACTCGTAATTTTTGTTTTGTCTACTTCCTAGAGGTTGTTTTTTTAATACGACCACGGTAAAGTGCCTACACCTGACACAGTGCAGTCCATAATGAGTTTATCAGTGGTCACCAGAATCATGCCGCTCTGTATGTTTCGGAGTAAAGAGCGCATTTCAGTGCCTGCAGTGCTTTGTAATTCAAACTTCTGTGTGGTGTTGCTTCTATATATGGGCAGGCGTGCGCTTACAATCAGGCGAGCGCCTTGCTCGTCTCGTCATTCAATCATATAAAAAAAAAGAATCATGTGCGCGTTTCTGACCTTAACGGAAACTGATGATTCTTTAATCAAGTCGGATTGGGACAGGAAAGGGATTTAGGCCTCCGGATATCGATAACATTTGTGTGGTCATCCTTAGATGTGATAAAGCTTAAACTAACTGTGATAGTATGGTATCAAATAACGAACAACCTTTTAAAATAAAATGGTTTATGTTTACGCGAATATTACACATTGAAATTAAACTGATTTAAACGGATTTTATCGCGGTTTTTTATTTCAATATAAAATGATTTGTTCGTTATTTCTAGTCACCCGAACGAATTTATTAGAGATATGTTTCGTGGTGCTGGGGTTTTCACTAAGTACATGTATGTATTGAAAGTGAATGTTGCAATAAAGCATTACTCACGGGACGTGCGTAGAATTATTTATTTTTAGCGTGTCGTGGTGGACTTCAACCACATAGGTTATTGCCTTTTATAATAAATATAAAATACTTGTTTCATATATATGTACAATTCCGATTGCATTGCTAGGGCATAAAGCATTTCCTTTTTTATCGAATGAGTAACATGTCGGTTTTCAAGGTGGTAGGTCCCTCGCATGCGAGAGGCCGTCTGGGTTAGTACCACCGCTATGCCTATTTCTGCCGCCAAGCTGTTGCTTGTATACTGTTGTGTTTCGGTTTGACGGACATTGAAGCCAGTGAAATTATTGGGCATTGAGACTTAACATCTTATGTCTTGGGGTGACGAGCGCAGTTCAGTGCCATGCAGTGCATTTTAATTCAAAGTTCTGTGTGGTGTTGCTTCTATTTATGGGCAGGCGTGGCGCTTACCATCAGTCGAGGGCCTTGCTCGTCTCGTCATTCAATCAAATAAAACAAAAATGTCGATATTCGATTTGCAAGTTTGGACAATTGTAATTAAGTCTGTAATTATAGGTATGTATTTATGAAGGGAAGTGAAGAATAGGTGGAGGTGTGCCTGCATCAGTCATCCGCCTGTCCTGTCGCAGGCCCCTCGATTTGTTTCTTCCCTATCCGAAGAGGGAAGAAGCATTTATACAGGCCGGCATCACTCTGGTGACCACCGATAAACTCACTGTTTGTTGATGGTCGCTGATTTTTTGGATTGCACCACGCTTACCATCAGGTGTAGTGTAGTCATTTTGCCGAGCTCTGATAAAAAAAGTTACATTTCTAAGGTACATCTGACTTATCAATTGGCAGTAAACTAGGGTGGTGGAAGAATCGCCTAAGCCTCTCAGGAGTAAAGAAGGCACGGGTAAGTTGTGCAGTGCTAATTTTTTTCTTTATGGATTTACCAACGTTTATATACATTGATTCATTGACATGACAAGAACATACATAGAAATGCGGTGAATTTAAAAAAATTACTATTACACGCAAACGTATGCTTCAATACTTGGTGACAATGAAACTATTACCATTATATTATTCCTAACACTGTTGTAGACATTGCCCTGTGGTTTTGTATATGAATCATGCCTATGCGAACGGAATTATTTATATTCTTAAAGTTATGGTGACTAATATCCCTTTGTATTTATTCAAAGTTTCGAAATTTTTGTTTAAATGTTTTTGGCACAGGATCGGAATTGGCCGTCTTCAGGATGCCTTTAAAGCGTTAGGTCCCAACTACGCAATAGTTTAAGCTTGTTTTCACCGACCTATGCATAGATTATTTTTTTCTAATAGCATAGGTCGACAAACGAGCAAGAGGGTCACCTGATAGTTAGAGATCTCTACCAAAACATTCGCAATACCAGAACAATCATGGATGCGTTGCCGACTGGGAAGGGAAGGGTAAGTAGCAGCTTGGTGGTGCTATACACATCCGGCGGCCCAAATACCCCTTACGTGGGTCTCCGGATATTATACTCATTGTACGTAATGCAACACAAAGCTGCTTCGTAACGTCAGTTTTCTGTGAAACAATGGTTGAGTAAGCCCATTTATATATAGACATAGATCTAATAGACGACGCTAGCGTACTTACTTCGTGTGTCGAAATTGTCAAAATCATGAGCTCGCGTACTCTGATATAGTCTGCTCTAAATATTACCGCAGTAAGATATCAGGCGAATACAGAAAATTGCCTTATCCAGACTTAAAATATTGTATAAACTTTTCAAACGCATCTTAAGGGCTCAAGTAATACAAAAAAAATGATGAATAATAAAAGTCGTAGAATGGAAGTTGTTTATGATGTAAATATGTTACCTGCAAATACTGTAAAAGGTTATTTCTATTTTAAGTTAAAAGGTAAAGTAAGGTTAAGTCTACAGATGGACCTTAGGATACTAAAAGCTATCGGGTGTCCTCGAAAACTCGAAGGTAACAGAGCCAAATGGTACAGAGCACTTTTCGAATCGGATAGAATAACAACTCTGTCACAATTCAAAGTGCGCACCTACAGATGAGTAGAGAGAGTGCGATAAAATTAAATAAAATTAAATTAAATTGTACCGCATCTGACGCAAACTGATTTATATGGCAGCCCTTCATTCGTCTCTATTGAACTACTTTCCAAAATATTTCCGGTCTCCGGTTTGGTTAATGAATGATGCGTTGCTATGAAATTTAAATTACACGTACTCAAATCATCTAGTAATGGCGGCTTTCAATGACCCTTATAATCTACTTAATTGATATCTGAGTACGGGCAATAAGCTATCGACTGACTGGTCCCACTTACCCAACATATATACATTTTTTTTTATTTGATTGAATGACGAGACGAGCAAGGCGCTCGCCGGATGGTAAGCGCCACGCCTGCCCATTAACAGAAGCAACACCACATAGAATTTTGAATTACAAAACACTGCATGGCACTGAACTGTGCCATATATGAAATGCATTATATTGTTGACGAATGGTGGAGCCATGCTGTTAACAGTTTTGTCTACAGCATGAATGGTCCGACTTGACCGGATTGTTACCACTATCTCACAGAAAACCGACGTGAAGCAACAGCTTGCTTTTGCAATTCGTACAGTGAGCGGGACCAGATCACAAATCCGCAACATATCCACGATTTTTTTTATATTGTGGGTGCATATAAGTGGTGGATATCACTAACAGACAGGTGACCACTTGCTCGTTTTCCGGTCTATGTTATAAAAAGTCGTAGTGCATTGCACAATTTGCCTATGTGGACAAGTCTATCTCCGACATCGATTTAAAAAAGTCGTCTTTTTTCTAAGTCGAAGATCTCTGTCTTGTCTGACTTACAGACTTACTTCAGAGATGTCTGTTCAGTTTGAGTATACGTTAGCCATTTCTTAAGGTCAGATGTCTTAGTAAAAATGTGTATGCGAATTGACGTTTCTTAAACTTGTTTAGTGGTTAAATATTAAGGATCGTTCTGTAAGTCGGCTTATATATTGTCTTCTATATGACTTTTAGAAATTTTGAGATATTCCGCGCCCCGTTTTGCTATAATTATTACACAATTAACCTATGAAATAAATAAACCAAATACGAAACAATCCATTTATTCTCATACAAGTTCCTTGCCATAATTTTAAGTAAATATAAGTTAAATAATAAAATCAACTTAACGAATACTTAAAATTAACATCAACGTCGATATGTAAAAATTTTGAATTTCGAACAACCAAAGACAAAACTACAATCAAACTGACGTCGTCAACCGCTTAACTCTATGGCAGGTAAAAATATTCCAAAACGTTACTTTTCTAAAAAATCTGTAATACTAATGCGCAAAACACTAAAAATATTTCCTTTTTTATTCACGTAAAGGTAATTTGCTGATTTTTTTTGTTTCTGTTAGTTTATTTTGTCTTTTTATATCATGTTCTATACTCCATCTTCTCTATGGAATAATCTAGAGTAGAGAAGATAACTTCCTTACAATATAAAATCTGAGACCGAATAACCCAACTCTATGTAGGATTTCATAAATTTTAAAATAAACATATTTCGTGTATAAAATCATAAGCATACAATCAATACAATCCCCTCAAGATGCATTTTGAGAATATTTAATTTTTCTAACGTTAATTAGCTAGTTAGACTTTTGAATTAAGTAATCTATTTTACATGTTTATATTTACATTTCATTGAAATTGTAACAACTAGTAATCAAGCATGAAAAATGATTCAATTAATTAACTTTTACCTAAACATAAATCACAGATAGAGATATAAAAAGAACCTATATTATAATTATTGGTATTTGTCGTTGTACGAAAATTAACCGAGTTTGAAAAACTGTGACAACATTTTGGCGTTAATGATAACTTTTATGGCATTTTGGCAAAAAATCAACGTATGAGTATGTACTACATAGTACATAAATGGATTTGCTTGTAGCAGCTAAGAATGTTTTTTATGAACCTAAATGATGAGAGGAGCAGTTCGCACGCCTGCTCTTACACAGTAGCAACACCATCGAGAAATTTAAATAAAGTACTGCAAGGCACTGCACTGTGCTCGTCACCCCCCGATGTAAGGATTTAAGTGGTCATATTACCAGTCATTTCAATAAGTATTTATCCGACATAATATTCCGAACTGTGTTTTTAAGCTATGATTGGAGTTATTTGTAATCTTACACAAGCCACCTGAAATGAAATTATAAACCGTGATTCGATGTTACTGTAAATAGAACAACGACTGAACAAGAAAACGAAATCTTAACGTTCGCATCCAAACATAAATTTGTTTTTCAGCACACAAACCTAAGTCGAAACAACAATGGAAGAATAATTAAGTAAAACGAAACATACAAAAGATTACAAACTAAGGAAAGAAGACAGGGAAGAGAAAGAATTCAAGATATCCCCATAGTAGGGGCAAATAAAGTCCATTAAAAAATTGGCAAGCACTTACAAATTACTCGAGATTCCTTACGTATTATAAGTTCCGATGACAACACTGACATTTACATTAAAAATAATAATCACTATGACTAGACTAGACAGTTTGAAACCAATCCCGCCGTTCGCTGACGATGGCAAAAATAAAAATGTAAAAAATATTACACAAATAAAATAATACTCGAAAAATTTGAACGGTATCCACTAACACACTATTTTGATGCGACGTTAAACTATGTATTTTACTTTTTATCATCACCGGACTTTTTTGGGTCAATTTTTTTATTTGCGTCATCGTGTTTAGCCTCATTTTTGTGTGAATCAGAATCTACATCGCCTTTTTGTTTGTTGATATCATGCGAATCGTCTGGCATCTTTTGTTTGGATTCCCACTTAGTCTGAAACTCTTCGTTTAATATTTTCTCAAATTCGTTGGAGATTTTGTTAATGTTCTTTTTCATGGCTGGATCGGGATAACTCTGGAAAACAAAAAATATTTTTTTTTTAATTTACATTCATGGCTGTATTACAGTTGCGCAACATTTCCATTTGGGCATGCCAGTACGCTACGCTGACAGCGACGACACGCTACACCTGGTAACTTCAATGCAGTCGAAGAATAATGTCAAGAGACTATGTGTTTCTCACGTAAGCATCTTATTATGATGGTTGAAAAACTACAAAGTAAAGATTATTTAAAGTATGTTACCTTAAGATAAAGCCGTACGTTATTAAAAATACGTCTAAAGTCCTGTACAACTTGATCATATTCTGTGTAAGACGAATTTTTCAGCTTAGTAGATATATCGTGTAAACACATTGGATACTTTACCACTTCATAAAACCTGGGCGCCTGCAACATTAAAGTAATTCGCAAGTTATTGTGATTTCGTATAAATTAATGTGATAAATAATAAATATTATTTTTACCACTTTTATATCCATGTCGTGTTGTATAAAGGTGGCTTCATTGGTTTGAGATAAACTAGTCAATATGTTTTCGAATTTCTTAACTGTTAGGGATGGCAAAGGTTTCTTCTTTTTAGGATGATACCACATTCCCGACAATGCTACCTTGGGTTTACTGGATTTCTTTTGATTATCTTCTCTCACGCAACTACCACTCTGGTCAAAACTCTGACATCGTGAATTATTCTTTGTTTCTTCTTGTTTGTTATCAACTACATCTGCTTGGTCGTCTGTGTCTGCCCCTTTTATATCTGAATCAATATTTTTAGTTGATTCCTCCATAAAAATCGATTGATTTTGGTCCTTAGACACATGATCATTTTTTATTGAATTTTGATTCCACAAATTAGTTATATCTTTACACATGAAACTAGATGAAAGGCAAGTAGACCATGCCTCCATGTGATCAATATGCGGTTTGCACAGTTTTAATTCCTCAGAAAATTCATCACTTGCGCATAGACCTAAGGCATCGTACAATCGAGCAGTGTCTGTCTTTGAACCTTCATGAATAAAATCCATTAATTTAGGAGCTGATTGTTTTGCTGCTTCCCAAGCTCTGTCTGAGGTCATCGAACCTAATAGATCAAGGGGACCAGAAGCTCTCATCTCTAAGCACGGTATGCCGTGTCTAGATATTAATTTTTGATCGTCAGCGTATATTTCTTCAGAACGCCTAAGGCATGGCCAAGATTCAATATTGTATTTAGGTTGTGGTGCTAGTGTTACTGTTGGGAATGGTACTTTTATTTTAAGAGCTCCTAAGTCCTCTGCTATAGAATTCTCGTAGATTACATCAGGGGATGCGCCTTGTATGAATGAACCAATTGGGTCCGCTGGTTTTATAGGCACCTTATAACTGCCAGGTTTCATGTAAACTTTAGTCATTTCGTGAAACTCATCATTGTCAGGATCAATAAATTGCACGGGGCCAGAAATGTTATTAGGTATAGTCACAACGTTTGAAGGTAGTTGAACGTTATGAGTGTGATGAGTCACAAAATCGTTAGATTCTTTTTGGACCATCTGACCCCACGCCGCAAAAAAATCAGCCTCTTCTTTAGTGTCACCGCAACTGTTGTTTTTCTGCATGTAACAACCTCTTATGTCTGCAGTCGTGGTCATGCTCGGTATTAATGTTTTTTCAACATGGCTCAACGGTATCATTTTGGCTTTCAATTCCATGTCTCTGCGCTGCAGTAAATCGCACGGCACACTGGACACTAAAGGCTGTCCAGGTGCATTACCCAACTCAGCGTCCATCTTATGTTTCAATTGTGTGTACAACTCTCTTTGATCGTGACACATTCCGTCAAGAGCGCGGAAATCTGCAGCATTAGTGATCGTCCAAGACTGACGCGGCTTTGCTTCCCGTATGCTAGCTGGATCACATTTATACTGCGTTTTTTGGTACAGATCTATATCATTTTGATCGTTTAAAGGATAGAAATTATTAGGCGGTGGTACTATCGGGAACTTTTTATAGGTAACCGCTGATCTTGCCGGCCAGGGACCATCATTATATTGTTGACAAGAAGGTTGAGTTTGATTCTGCACCCATGGAGGTTGAACAGCGCTAAATGTTTGTGGGGAAGCATTTACTGGTCTTGGTGTACTAACTTGTGGTTTCGGAGGTTGGAACTTATTCTGGTTTTGATGACGCGGAGCTGCAGAGTTTGTTGCATAATAATTGTGCGTGAAGCTCTTCTGTTCCATAGCAAAACCGTGGTCGAGGCACTTAAATGTTTTATAAATATGACTTAACATTTCTTTTGTAACAGCCTGCCATTGTACAAAGCATTCCCTGATGTTCGGGCTGTAATATTTATTTTCGATTCTAGAGAAGGTATCATGTTTCTCACTGAGTAGCTCTTTAACACCTTTCCAACCGTCTAAAATTCTTACAAACGAGAATATAAAATTTTTGATTACCCACGGTATACCTTGTGAATGAAGATTAGCTACAGCACTGTCAGATTTTTGAACGTTCGATCTAGTTTTTGCGCAAATCGAGTGAATATTTTTAAAGCAAGGTCTGTTGTGGTGTGCTATTGCTATGTTTTCCGCATCAGTACACGCTTCGATGGCAAGTTGGACTATTTGATTCGGTATTTGATCATGAATTATTATTTTATCTAACGCAGTCAGCAATGCCTCCGATGAAGGTGACGGTTTGGTTTTATCTCCACCTTGATTAGTTGATTTTTGGCTTTCCTTATGCGTATTTGTTTGTTCATTTCTTGAATCCGTTATATTGCAGAGCTCTGAAACCATTCTCTCTCCTTCAACGTAAAAATCGAGACTAGAGGTAGATTCTGCAGTTAAGTTTCTATCTTTTCGTTGTCTTTCATTATCGTTGTCCCTGCATCTGTCATGATATCTGGGATCAGCGCTGTAAGCATTGCGCTTCTCGTGGTTTTTTATAATTTTCTTTTTGGCTCCAGTTCCAATAGGTTCTTGGTTGGTTATGGACCAGGAACTTTGCGAGCGTCTATCAGAATTACCGCTTCTGTCTCCAATCATGCCAGACCCACTATAGTTTGGGGAGGATGGATCGAAAACGAGGCCAACTAGAGGTGAATTCGGTGGTGAACTAAAAGATGGAGCCGACGAATTTGTGTATCTGAAAAATAATTCGCAAGTATTATAAATTATTATTTATAAATCATATTCAATGGTCAAATACGTACCTCGAGTTTTGATACTGCTGGCTTGAAGCCGTAGCCTCGTAGATGCCGGTTGCCACACGACAGTAAGTTGCGATGTTTGCATCAGAAAGATTTTTGCTGGAACATCCTGAACACCGAAATAATATGTTTTAGATGGTAATCTAATATAAGTTATTTTATCTATATATTTCACATTCATTCAATGTTACGAATAAAGCCGAATCGATTATTGACCAGTATTTGTGGATGCTACTCTCTTTAACCTCGTAATGTTAATTTTCAGTATCTTACCATAGTTCTTCTGCTGCATCACGGCATACGGGTGCGAAGGAGGGAAACCCTCTGACTGTTGAATCGCTCCCCTCTCCCGTCCCCCGTCTGTATTATCCCGGTACTCCCCCGACTTGCTGGACACGCCACCTCCATATTCTTGCATTGGGCTCGCGAATATCTTTTTGTAAATCATAATCTTTATAAGCGTTTCATTTGGATTTATTGTATTAGTTAATAAACAAAGTTGCTCTTATTTCCTAACATCAATTTTTTTTGTGGCAAATTAAGGCCCCCATATTAAAGTTAAATATTTTAAAAGAAAAAATATATTCATTTTTCAACGTTAACGGAACCAATTGGCAGTATTTACGAGTATGCCTGATTACCTCTGTGCTTTTAAGGCTCTATGAGACTTCATATATTTTTAAATATTTATTCGTGGATATAAAAAAATCCAAAAAGAATTTACTGATTTTATAATTTACCTCTAATATTTTCTAAATAGCTTGAAATTAAAAGTTTCGCTGAAATATGAGATTCAGAAAAATTATTACGACATGACGGATGAAATATTGACTACATCTAGTTGGTGTCCATGTCAACTGGCGAAAGCCCAGTTTTGCTTATAAGTCTAAGAGGGATATAATTTTATAGAAAAACTACTTTACGTTGTGCTACATATTGATTATTTTAATGAAATCGGGATGAAAATATTTTTTTCGACTTACCAAGGATTTTGCATCGCCGTCCTTTGCCCAGTGTTTTAGAAGATAGTACGCATGGTATAATTAAAAAGATACTACCTAGCGCAGTTGTCAAAGTGTATTATAATATTTCTATTTATTCTTATGCAATAACTTTTATGATTTATACGATCTCGACTTTACGGGTTGGTCACAATGTAATACCTTATTTTCTAATTATATTTGCGTGTTCATCAAATTATTACCATATTTTTCTATACATAGATGTTCTCTGTAATGTACGTCTTGCCAAACAATTTGAAACGATCATATGGTTTGGTTCAATTGTTTTGTGACGTTTGTAAAAAATCTTTTCGCTTTCGGCCAATTTGAATGTGTGCGGAAACTTCATGGAGTTTAAATGTAATTATTAAATAATTCTTACCACTAGGATTGAAGGCAGAATTAGTTGCTGCTAGGGTTGTTCAATGGTTAGGAATGATGTAATACATATAAAGAAGAAATCCAGAAGTCAATTTTTTATTATAAATAGTTTATTTTAATAATTAGTATCCTTATGCCAAAATTGCTATACTACTGAGATGTAAAATATTCTTTATTATGGATACATGGCTGAACGCATTACCAAATCTGAATTGGACTGAGTGGTAAAAGTAGTTTATTAATTCAAATTTCTATGCTGTTGGTCTACTATTTTATGATAAAACGCTGTCGTAGCAACTGAAACACTCAGATTAGGAGAATTTACATAACTTCGTGTATAGTAAAGGTAATACGGCAAAGAACAGGAGCCCAGATGAGGAGTGGGCTAACGCTCCGTTGCAGTAGTCAGTCAAGCAGGAACAAACTTCCTGCCTGCCACCGTATCCTGCACGGTGGTAGCACATACCCTGAAACCAGAGACAAGGAGATGTAAGGCAAGGTACTCCTATTTCTTTAAAAAATCCTGGGATTACTAGCATCAACTTTCTATCTTCCTTTCTGTCGCTATCTTAGTGTCAATATCCGCCTTCCTACTTAGCCATTTCCATCCGAAAGCCCAAACACCCCTCCCTTTCCAATCCCTAATTATCCATTTCCTTTAAGGTTGGCAAATCGCCCATGATTCTTCTGGTTTTTGGGCGTACATGGGCGGTGGAGGTCACTTACTATCAGGTGACCCGCTTTCTCGTTTGCCGGCCTATACTATATTAAAAAAAACTATGTGGTCCACGGATACTTGATGTTACCCCTGAGCAGATTTTTTTGGTAGTCGACATCAAGAAGTTTAGTTACATATTACGATTATTGAACGAAGCAAATATTAGTAAATTTATGAGATACATGCAAATTTTGTAATTATTCTTGAAACCTCTTGTTAGGTATCCAAATGTTATAGCGAGTATTCGTTGACAAAGGGGGGGTTCAAAGAATGGGTTTAAGTGGAAAAAACGGTTATCAATCACATCAGGTCACTCTCTTTGCCGTGCTTTGAATCATATCCCTACCTTGAATTTTGACTCGTCCCACCCACAGCTCCTCACCACCCTGCCCTCAGGATACTTTCCGTTCACAGGGAAGTCTACTTGCTGTATAATTTTCCTGCACATGGTATGGATCACCCCTTTATCGTGGTCAGAGCAATTCCTCTTCAGGCTGTCAGGCAAGACCTTCTCTGAGCAGAGACTGTTGATAGCGCTGTTACATTCGTAACACATTATTGTTGAGCCTGTAAATTTGGAATTTCATAGGTTAAAGGTATTGAAGCTAGTTCTACATTGCAAGTCATCAGTGATACATAGTCTTGTTTGCAGCTAGTAGACCTAATTACTGATATGCTAGGTTATAACGTAATGGTTATACCCTGCTGGTGGCAGGATATTCATCTACGCTCGGATAGCGATCACCGTACACATGGTGTTAAGTCCTGCCATAGTGATCTACAGACCTTGTCTGGATCGCATCCCAGGATCAACCATTGTATATCCAGTTCTCCCGAGAGGCTTGCAACATGACAGATTGGGGCGGGTATAGGGGTACATCCTTGTATTACTATGCCTACATCGATAATCCGCCTGTCCTGTCGCAGGTCCCTCGATTTGCTTCTTCCCTCTCCGAAGAGGGAAGATACAGGCCGGCATGACTCTGGTGATCACCGATAAACTTATTGTTTGTGGTCGCTGGTTTTTTGGACTGCACTACGCTTATCATCAGGTGTAGTGTATTCACTTTGCCGTGCGTTTTCACATTTTTTTCACTTTCGTTTTATTCACGTTGGATAAAAGAAAACCTAGCCTTAAAAGTTCCTTATATTAGGTAAATCCTGCACCATCTAAATGGTCCATCTAAATCTAAATTGTCTTCAAACATACAAAGTGCCTTCTCGCCTAAACCTGTTTTAAAATTAAAAAAAATAATTCTAATCTTAGGCGTTTCGATGCCACAGACAAAACTGATCAAACTTATCTTTTGTATCGGGGGGTTAAAACAAGTCCTAAATTCTTTTATTCCTAATTTGTGTAGTGTTCCAAATAGATTCTAGTTATATGTAGGTAATGAAACCAAGCCCTCACACTCGAGGCCAACTTCCTATTAATCCACTAGAACACAATCCAATTTGTATTAATTGCGCAGCAGGGTGCGTGGGTGGGTCTCAGTTACTAAACCAATTGATATAAAAATTACTTTTATACTGACACACATCACAAGTTAGCGTTATCTGTGTGTCATGCTTGGTAGTTTAAGAATAAAAGCGAGTTTACAAGGTTTTATTTTAGTTGACCAACTACTTAATCGTTTGATGATCTATCTACAGACTTCCAATCGAATTGATCAAGAATAACCTAACCGTTTAAAAGCCCTCGACGTCAAATAGAAAACTATAACTTTTAAGCTTAATAAATAATATTTAAAAAAAAACTAAAAACACCTGCTTTTATAGAAAATCCAACTAAAAATAGAAAATAAATTCTAATCAATTCGCAGGAAAAAAATGTTTTTTTTTGTAAAAAAAAGCGTGGGGTGCTTATTAAAATATTATCAAAATAATAATCCGTCTACTCATATCTGGCAATAAAATATCTATAACCATTGACACCATGCACCCCACGCTTTTTTTTTACAATAAAATCCATTTTTTTTCTTTAAATTTATTTTTAAGTTGGATTTTCTATAAAATTGCGTTTTTTAAACTATTATTTATTAATCTTAAAGCTACAGATAATTATGATTGGTCCTTGATAAGTATGCCAAATTTCGATTTAATCCGACGTTTTGAAGGAGGTCAAAATCATGTTTAAAGTTTCCGTTACATACTTACACCCTAACATACGTTTGAAGCTAATAAGCGTGTTAAAAAAGCAAACTTTATTGTTATTCCATCATAGCTTAGAATCCCCCAGATTGAACTATCTTTCATATACATAAACACAAAGAGACATAGGTCAAACTTATAACATCCCTCTTTTTTGTCGGGTGCTAAAACTATACAGCTTTTCAGCTTCCAAGTTAATTGATCAACTATTATAGAACCGTATAAAACCGATCCATCCTACCGACAATAAAATAAATTAGGACAGGGGTGTAAGTTCAGCAATATAAAATGGGTAAAATATGCATTGAACTATCTTAAGTTTATATAATTGTGTTTTTATATATTTACTATTTCATTTGAGCGACTTCATATCTAGATAATGCTTGTAAATTAAATGTTAGAATTAAAGTATTTTTATGTAATTGTGTGTGACGGTTGGGTCTATTCATTTATTTAATTTACTTATAAATTTATATAATTAAAAAACTTTAATTCTTCTGATGTTTAAACCCTTCGCACACTAGTTCATAAAACAGATTTTATTTTTAAATAATATGGAGCAATCTAGAACTATTTTTAGCTTACATATTTTAAAAATATTTAATTAAGATTTTTTACCATTATTAGCTATTCATTTCAAGGATTCCAACAACCTGTGATGCGAATAGCATGCCTTAGATATATCGCACTAATAATACAATAGTGTTGTAACTCAAAATCGATGATTTTTCAGAATCAACGAAAAACGCATTACTCACTTCCTATTATAGATACTAATGAAATAAAAGCTTTATGAGATTTTAAAATAAAATGAAAGATATTATATTTTAACTAATATTAAAAAAATATTGTAATAGTGAAGTTATTAAGGAATTTTGAGTTAAGACAGTATTACTCCAAATACAGTTTTCAAAATAAAATATTATATTTAGTTACATCGTTATTGATGAAATATTTTGTGTTACGACAGTTCGAATTATAAATTTTCTCTACTATTTTAGGTGATTTTCTTGTACTTACAACAAAATAAATACAACAAAACTGATTATACAACAAACTGACTGACTTGGTACTTCGTCTATAGGTAGATCCTTTGTTTAAATAAATCCAGATTATTCTTATTAGTGTTTATAATAGAAAATTGACATTTGGACCTTGTCTATACTTATTACTAAGGATATAAACATTTGAAAAAATAATAAAATTAAACAAAAACAGTAATTTCTAATACTGATCACAAAATAAGTGGTAAAGGTACACTTTTTATTCTTCAACATTTTGTACTTAAACTACAAAATAAAGCTTAATAAAAAATAAAATACTTATTTATTTTAATATTTATTCTGTCAATTGCTTACGTAATTACACAAAAATATTCGCACTGCTTATGAAATTAGATATAACAAAAAAATATAAACCTATATAACCTGCACTTTTCGCCACATGTCGGACCATTTTTTCTTGCTAATAATTGTTTTTTGTTTGCCGATTCATACGCTTTGCCAGTATTCCAAAGTCGTTTGGCTACCTGGTGTTTCCAGTCTTCGACGTTACGCACCCTCTTCCTGCCCCTAGTATTATAGTTTTGGTCTACCGACGAAATATTTGATTCTTTAGACAACCCACTAGTTCCAGCAATGGAACTTAAATTATCCAGAATTCCTTCATCTGAACTACTTGATGAAGAACCACTTGACAAAGAACTACTTGAAGAAGAGCTACTAGAAGAAGAACTACTTCTAGATTTTGTTGTTCGACCTCGGAGCAGACTGGGAGCTTTACTTTGCGAATAGAGAACGCATGTGGATCTTGGTCTGAATCATCAAAGTCACTCTGATCTGAATGAATGAGTGTAATGTAATATTTCCTTTGGTTGCATTCAGTTATCGGATTAACATTACTAACCATAACTGAACTGTTTACGTCAATTTCTTGAAGTACTGGATGAATTGTAGATGATGATGGCACCGAAAGTATCGATTGTTTTTTCGTAACGTCATTGCCTTCTCTCTGGGTAGTAGATTCATTGATTGTACTCACCGATGAAAATAATGACGGTGACGAATTCCTGACAAGTTCATCATTATCTTTTTTTTATGGGGACAACTTGTAGTGTTTGTTGCCATACCAACAAGTAAACGTCCACGATGCATATTGAACTTACAAATATCATCATCATCATCAGCCACAAGACGTCCACTGCTGAACATAGGCCTCCCCCAAAGATTTCCAGACCGACCTGTTGGAAGCAGGCTACAAATATATTATCAATTATTTATATAGTCCAATACATACTCGTACTTGATGCGTATGTCACAAAGACTGTAGTAACTCGAAATTTATGGAATTATAATACTTAGTAGGTATTTTTCTCATAACACTGATAAACATTCGATTGAGTTTTAAATAATACTGTTATTCACAAACAGATATTATGGCTAATTCATTAATAAACCATACAAAAAATTACTTAAAGTTATGATTCAACAAAACTGTATTATATCAAAAATTACTAATTGAATCAATAATAGTGTTATAAGTAAAAATATTATTTTAAATATTGCTTGTGTAAATCAGTAATAGTGTAATAACTCGAATAACAACAGTCATATTTAGACTTAAATCAAAATAGAAATATAATTTTTACATACCTGATTCAGTAATAACGTTGCAATTCGTAATATTGCGCCAAGCGGTGCGTGCTTCCTCGGTCACTGTTGGTCGCAACTGAAGATGACACAATATGGCGGACGGGGGTAGGCGACAAGTCAGTCATTAATAATGTATTATAGTGCCATAACTTATTATTTTTTTACAGTATTTTTACGAAAGTTTTAATGACTTGTGGGGAATTAAATTTTACGTAAGATTATAATGTTATGTCAAGTTCGATATATTTTGAGTTACAACAGTATTGTATTATTAGTGCGATATGATAATTCAAATCCCTTTAATCAATAAAAATATATTGTTAATCCGTTAGTACCTATTTTTCCTACATACCACATAGAGATGTGGTGTCATTACCTACTAAATAAGATACTACCACTACACTACTACTAAATAACGTAGGTAATAATGAACTACAAGAACCAGAACAGTTAAATAATACTAACTACAATAATATAGCAGTTAGAAAATTATACATAATATATAAACTTTTGATTAATCTTACAACACCAATAAATAAAATTTCTGATAAATCAGATCTTTTCCAGATCTCACAAAGGTACAAACGTACCTAGGACAGAAAACAAAACTTACCATACTTAAAAACGGCACAGAGGAACACAAATACCAAAGCGTATCTCATGTTGATCTTGAAGCAATAGCACTCACGCCAGATTACAATATTGCTGCGATGCCCCTACGACCCAGTACCCGCTTAATGACAAGATTGCAGAAGATGGCACGCAAGGCCGGAGAGGATCGCGGTTGCCCCTCGATTGTGTATATCAGAGGATGCGCCTTGTTGCGAGGAAACAGGCCATTTCTGGTTGTCCAATTAAATATTCTTCTACTTTTTGTATTACTCTGATTTCGTATTCTCTTTCATTTTTAACTATTGTTTTTTAGAATTTACGTCGTGCGTCAGTTTATTAGTTTTAGCCAGTTATAAACAAAAACGTAAAACTAGATATTAAAATTAAATTTTATATTAAATCAATAAGAGTATAGAAACAAATCGTATTGCTCATTCATATTCTGGAGATGATTAATCGAGGACGCGAAAAGACATCTAAAAAGTGGAGATAATTATTTTGATCACATATTACATAAGCAAAAACATATCCAGATTATAAATATATAAAGAAAAACAATTGCTAGGACTCAAAAATTCAAAAATCACAAAAGAAATAAATCCTTTTAATAAATATATCATAAACAAAACATAACAATAATGATTTCACGCACATACATTCAGCTGTTAAGGTAACCTATTACCATCTGCAAAACATTTCATTATTACGCAACCTTATACTAATACAAATAAGACTCAAACTTGCACCAGCGGAAAAATGTGTTAAACGAAATCTTTATCATCTATTTACAGTGTTGTGTTAATTTGTTTAACATGTTCATACTACGTTCACGTAACGTGTACAATATCTAAATTAAATACAATGTTAAGACTGATTATAAACATCTACTTTACATCTACATCTTTGTATATAACTTCGATGACTAAAATAGTGTACTTTCAATGAAATTTAGCAAAAATAGCTCTGTGAGTATTTCTCAGTTTGAATTCCAGATCGACATCTTCATTTATTAATGCTGTTACTTGACTCTAACTGACGTTATCGATTTATTATTAGTTTTAGAGTAATTTTTTATCAAAAGTGTCATCACGTTTTTTATTATATGTTTTGTATCTTAAGTTACTAAAGTATTTGGTATCTTGCTGTAAGGTTTCTTTTCTTTTTTTGGAATTTGTGCCTTATTTTATTATTGAACATATCTCTCTACCTCCGATGTTAAGTGAATAACTAAAAATAAACTTTGGATATGCTAGTAGTTGGTGTTGCTTCTTCGACTAGACTCTTAGCAATGCGAATGTTAGGAGCATGAGAACTGTCGCGCCGACTGGTATGGATGCCGAGTTGCACCCGTCTTCTAAACATGAGCATACTTCTTGTCTACCACCGAAACCTGAGCGCTGGTAGCAGCGACCCTGGAGGGAAAAAAATTGACAATAAATATGCCGTAAATAGTAAAAAAATGAGTATGGATATTACGGTTTTTACATATAGGTTAGTACTAATTGAAGTTATGGACTACGGATTACAGCATGAATGAGCCGGCTCGTCCGGGTTGTTACCACAGAAAATCGACGTAAAGACTATAAACAAAAAAAAACACCAGACAGAACTTTGAATTACAAAGCACTGCACAGCGTTTGTCACCCCAAACTTAAGTGATAAAGTCTTATAATGCCCAGTAATTTCAATGGCTTTATTGTCCTTAAAACCGAAACATAACGGTGCTTCCGAACTGCATAACAGTGCTTACGCACTGCTGTTTGGTCTGGGTGCTGTAAGACCGTAATCATCGTAGTTCCTGATACCCTGGTACAGTCTATCCTGGTGGGGTATTAGCACTATACTATATTAGAAATACGCTTGGCGAAATAGTTATACTAGTTACGGCTCTGCCTACCCCATCGGGAATTACAGGCATAAGTGCATGTATGTTAAAGTATAACATTGAAATATATTAATCATCTGTTGAATGTTACCTTATACTGGGTCTCGTCCCATCCACATCCCCTGATGACTCTGCTGTCAGGCGGCATGCCGTTCATCTCGAACTCGACCACCTGCGATATCTTCCTGCACATGGTGTCCTTCTCCGTACACGGCAGTCGCAGCGAGTCAGGCAGTTTGTCTGACAGGCACCGCGAGTCGTTGTGGCTGTTGCATTGGTAGCAGTTTATTGCTTCACCTGGGGAATTCAGAAATATTTTGACAGCCTCCGTGGCACAGCAAGCGAGTAGCCGGCTGTGAAGCGAGAGGCCGCGGGTTCGATCCCCGCACCGAGACAAATGTTTGTGTGATCCACAAATATTTGTTTCGGGGTCTGGGTGTTATGAGACCGAAAGTCTCTCGTAGTCCCTGATACCCACGACACAAGACCCGTATCTTACTGTGGGGTCAGGACTATGTATATGACTGTTGGGTGTATTTATTTATATTTATTTATTTATTAGGACTCCTCTAGCTCGCTGAACACCTGGCCTTAGCTAATTAATGGCCACTATTAAGCCTGGCCTGGCCTCATGATGTACTAAGATAAGATACTTCAAGGTGGTAGGAGCCTCGTATGCGAGAGGCCGTCTGGGTTGGTACCACCGTTTTGTCTATGTCTGTCACCAAGCAACAGTGTGTAAGCACTGTTGTGTTTCGGTTTGAAGGACATTGAAGCCAGTGAAATTACTGGGCATTATGAGACTTAACATCTTATGCTAGAAAAAGTCTTATCTAGTCTGTGCTTAAACATTTTATAATTAAGGCCCTATATCTTCAGATCGCCACATACGGTTTATTTCAGATATCTGGAGATTTTTAAAAGCCTGAAAGACAACAGTAACCGTTACGCCTAAACTTTAAAATTACAAAGTACTACGAAGCGCTGCACTGCGCTCGTCAACCCATGAAACACGGCCGAATGAAACATAGACGGCCCAGTAATTCACTGGCTTCACTGACCTTCAAATTGAAACAACAAAGCTTACACATTGTTGCTTGGCGACAGAAAACGGCAAAGCCGAGGCACCTAATACAAAACTAGCCACTCTCTCACATACGCAGGAACTATCACCTAGTAAGTACATGGTAATAAATCGTCTTGACGTGGTTTTGTCAAGTGGTTAGCGCATTAAATTATGATTAGGTGTAACTAGTCCAAGGTTCAGGTCTTCCTGACCTCAATACACTCCCTCCCTAACCTTCTATCTGATTAATTTCGTTGCGGGACAAAGACATTTAGGCATTCCCAGAGACTCGCCGAGCTTCACTGCTCGGTGTCAACAAAAATGCGTGCCACTGTTGATCCTGGTGCACAGGAGTTACAGTGGCGGGTGTGTGGGCGGGATAGTCTCATACCTCAATACATACTATTGTTGAGCGAAGAATAAATTAACAAGGTCCTGACATTTATACTCTATTACATTATAATCTACGACAAAAAAGAGGAGTGCTACAAGTTTGCCCGCTTCGCCTTTCAGTCTGTGTATTTGCCTGTGATATAGCTGCTACGCGAATAGACCAATTTGGATACGGATTTTTTTTTAAAGGCTAGTTCAATTAAGATGGTTCTTAGCTATGTTTTCAAAAATAGAAACGAAATAAAAGAAAATCAAAATTAAATTAAAATTTTGTTTTTGATGTGATAACTTCTTATGGGAGGGTGAACGGAAACGTTCCGTAACGCGAGCGGTCCATCGACCAGCCAGCGTCAGCTGACCTCCCTGGAACATCGATTATTTCGAAGTCCCAGGTGGCGTCACACAGTAACCAGTCAGCTTGGACCGGACTTTGACCGGACTTCAACTGGACTTTGTCCGGACTTCAACTGGACTTTGTCCGGACTTTAACCGGACTTTGACCGGGCTATGACCGGAGTTTGACCGGACTTTGACAGGTCTTTGGCCGGACTTTGACCGGGCTATGACCGGACTTTGACCGGACTTCGACCGGTATTTGACCGGACTTCGACCGGACTTTGACCGGACTTTGACCGGACTTCGACCGGACTTTAACAGGACTTTGATAGGCCTTTGACCGGATTATGACAAACTTCGACAGGTCTTTAACCGGACTTCAACCGGACTTTGACCGGGCTTTGACCGGATTTTGACTGGGCTTTAACCGAATTTTGGCAGGACTTTAACCGGTATTTGACCGGACTTTGACCGGGTTTTAACCGGACTTTGATAGGGCTTTGGCCGGATTTTGACAAACTTTGACAGGGCTTTGACCGGATTTCGACTGGACTTTAACCGGACTTCGACCAGACTTTGATAGGACTTTGACCGGATTTTGACAAGACTGACATTATTTTGACTGGACTTTAACCGGATTTTGGCAGGACTTTGACCGGTATTTGACCGGACTTTGACCGGTATTTGATCGGATTTCGACTGGACTTTAACCGGACTTCGACCGGACTTTGATAGGGCTTTGACCGGATTTTGACAGGTTTTAGACCGGTATTTGACCGGATTTCGACTGGACTTTAACCGGACTTCGACCGTACTTTTATAGGACTTTCACCGGGCTTTGACCGGATTTTGACAAGACTGACATTGCTTTGACTGGACTTTAACCGGATTTTGGCAGGACTTTGACCGGTATTTGACTGGACTTTGACCGGTATTTGACCGGATTTCGCCTAGGCTTTAACCGGACTTCGACCGGACTTTGACCGGGCTTTGACCGGATTTTGACAAGACTGACATTACTTTGACTGGACTTTAACCGGATTTTGGCAGGACTTTGACCGGTATTTGACCGGACTTTGACAGGGCTTTGACTGGACTTTGACCGGATTTTGACAGGACTTTGACCGGTATTTGACCGGACTTTTACAGGACTTTGACCGGACTTCGAACGGACTTTGACTGGCTTTTGACCGGACTTTGACATGGCTTTGACCGGACTTCGAACGGACTTTGACTGGCTTTTGACCGGACTTTGACATGACTTTGACCGGCCTTCGTAACGTAACGTGTTACGGCGCCACTCTGGCTTCCCTTTCTCTCACGCATACGGCAGCAGTAGGCAAGCTCCTCCGCTCTTACTTTAACCCACATTAGTTTAAGTTATCACTTCTGTCGAGCGTCCCGAGACGCACACTTCTTTTTTTTTTAATAGCATATTATGCCGTCAAACGAAAGTATGTCACCTGATGGTTAGATCTCCACCATATACTTCCACAACACCAAAAAAATCATGAGCGCGTTGCTGGCTTAAATGAAAAGGATAATTAGGGATTGGGATGGGGAGGGGGATTTGGGCCTAGTAGGATATCTCACTCACCATACGAAACGCCGCAGCAAGCCGCTACTTTACGTTGGTTTTCTGTGAGACAGTCGAGACGGTCGAGCCGGCCCATTCATGCTGTAGACAAAACTGTCTACAGCATGGCTCTACCACTCATATAGGAGTATCATGTTTTATAAAAGTAAAATTTCTGCCTATTATAGGTATACATTGTAATGTTGCGATTGGTAAACAGGCTTCATTACAGTTTAAATGTAAAACTAGTTACAGATAAAATGAGGAAGGAAGGAGAATTATAAAAACCAGCCAGAGACGGATTCCCGCACCAAGCATTCCGTACCACCATTAAATTTAATCTTGGTTATTTTTATTATTTGTAAATCCCCTAAAATACCAAATCCCCTTCCCTTCCCAACCCCTTATTATCCCTTCCCTTTAAAGTCGGCAACGTGCCCATGATTTTTTTGGTATTGTGGGCGTACATGGGCGATGGAGATTACTTCCCAACAGGTGACCCAATTGCTCGTTTGCTTACGTAAAACTTACACATAGCTACGATTATATGGTAGGTCCCTCGTATACGACAGGCCGTCTGGGTTGGTACCACCGCTTTGTCTATTTCTACCACCAAGCAAGACTGTGTATGCACTGTTGTGTTTCGGTTTGAAGAAAATTGAAGTCAGTGAAATTACTGGCAATTATGAGACTTAACATCTTATGTTTCGGGGTGACGAGCGCAGTTCAGTGCCATGCAGTGCTTTGTAATTGAAAGTTCTGTGTGGTGTTCATTCTGTTTATGGGCAGGCGTGGCGCTTACCATCAGGCGAGCGTGTGCTCGTCTCGTCATTCAATTAAATAAAAAAAAGTAGAATGTATCATTTCTTCAACGCGACCTTTGCACTTTATATTATACATGACGTAGGAAGACAGAGTTAATGCCGGAGGTATATTCTACCGGCCTACTTTTATTTAGCAAGATGATCCTAATCTGCACCTTCCTGTGTATTTTCGGACAATCATCTTTTCTAGTTTATATTCTATGACATACCACTGACCTGGTAACCTTGGAATAATATATTCTGAATGAGCGGAGAGATGAAATAAACAACATAATTTACTATTTGCCAGAGGCCATCTGGGTTGATACAACCATTGTGATTTCTGCCGCCAAGTAGCGTACTACCACTGTGCTTCGGTTTATACATGGAGCACATTAAAGCCAGCGAAATGACTGGTAATTATGAAGCTTAATCTAACGTCCTGGGATGAGGAACGCAATCCAGGGTCATTCGTTTGTCATACAACATTCTCTGTAATGTGGTTTCAAGCGTGATACTTACCATCAGGCCGAGCGATCTGCTTTCTTTATTCAGGTAAAAAAAATATTTCATACCACTCAACACTAAGCTCATACCACCAGTGTTGTTGAGGTTACTCATGATGAAGCGATATTTAATGGCCGTGGACGAGTCAATTCCCGTACCGAGACAAACGTTTGTGTTATCCATAGATATTGGTTTCGGGTCTAGGTGTGTGGGACCGCAAGTCCCTCGTAGTTCCTAATACCCACGATACAGGTTAACCTAGTGTGGGGTCAAGACTATGTGTCTGACTGTTGGGTGTATTATTATTATTACATTAAATTCTTATCTAAGAAATTCAAGTTTTCACTTAGAGAAGCTCATTTAGAAATCCGTTCAACATGGAAATAGAGTCAAGAATAGTTCGCAACCAACTCTGTCAATAGATTTACACCCGGTTCACGAAGGTTGATCAAATCATCATTCAAATAACAGAATTTAGATTTTGACAGCGCTGCCCAATCAGTTCGAATTTCTAAAACGTTGATTAGTGAAAAATGTTTACTATCAGAAACCAGGCAATAGTAAATGATGGTGTTTTTACACTAATGAGAAAATTGCCGCCATTCCGACCCATATCAGTTACCAATCATAACTTTGAGATATAAAGTACAAAGCACTACACATCGCTCATCACTCTGGTGTCATAATGCCTAGTAATTTCCTCGTTCTCAATTCACCAGAGTGAATAAACTGCATTATATTTAAATGAGAGCGAGCGGTACATATAAATTTATAGCGATGTTTATGGCATTCTAAATAAAGATCTATAGGATTTATATACAAACGGCTACATACTTATTTTCTTTAGGCATACTTGGATGTATAGATTTTTTTTTATTTGTCTTTTATGTTCGATAGTTCGGCGTAAATAATTCGGGCTAGATAACTAGTTGTTCCTTGTGAGTTCAATCCTCCTTTTTTGAAGTCGGTTAAAAAGTAATAGAACCATGCACGCATTTTCTTTATATACCAACAATATTTATTAATTAGCTAATACGGAAGTTCGAATATAAAATAACTTATTTTCCTAATATTGGATAAGTATATTTTAGTTTCCGTCACTATTCGCAAAAACTGTTTTATTTGAGTTTTAACAGACTTCAAAAAACGAGGAGCTTTTCAATTTAGCTAGTTTTTGTTTTATTTTATGTTTTCTTTACGATTGACATTCACTAATTGTTATAAACAATTGACGTCAATGAGTGGTAGAGCCACGCTGTAGACAGTTGTGTTGGCAACATGAACTGTCTCGACGTTTGCTATGTCAAAACCAGTGACTGCTGGTGGTAAGATATTCGTGTCCATCCGCATAGCGACCGCCGTACACATGGTGTTAAAACCTACCATAGTGACCCACACACATTGTGTGGATCGCGATCCAGGATTAGCCAGTGCATATCCGGTTCTCCCGAGAGGCTTGTGACATAACTTGATGATTTATGGGGCGGGTATAGGAGTACATCTTGGTATCCCTGTGCCTACAACGGTCATTCGCCTGTCCTTTGGCAGGCCTCCCGATTCGCTACTTCCCTTTTCGGAGTGTGAAGAAGCATTCATACAGGCCGGCATGATTCTGGTAACCATCGAGAAATTTATTTTGTGTCGGTGGTCGCTGGTTTTTTGGACTGCACTGCGCTTATCATCAGGTGTGGTGCAGTTATTTTGCCGTGCCGTGCCGTGAGAGGGTAACAAAATAATGTATATAAATAAATACACCCAACAGTCACACACATAGCTCTGACCCTACAATAGGTTAACTTGTAACGTGGGTATCAGGAACTACGCGGATTTGCGGTCCCACAACACCCAAACCCGTAACAAATACTTGTAGATCACACATACAGTTGTTACGGGAATCGAACCCGCGGCCTCTAGTTTCGTAGCTACTCGCCCACTACGCCACGGAGGCTGTCAACGAGCCTGTATAAGATTAATAATAATATTTAACTCAAGGTAATAAATTGATTTAATTTAAACAATGTCAACCATATCATTAATTTTAAAGCGTTATTTTTTCGTTTGTTATCTGTTACTTAGTATTCCGCCATATGTAATCAAACGCAATAGAAGCTTTGATCAAATTGCATAGAGCCCTCACTTCACATAGCAACTCTGAATATCCAGCACGACCTACTTACAAGATGTAAACCTTGAAATTGTTATATTTAATGGTTTATTTTAAATCCCATACCAGCGTAAACAGTTAAAAAACATGTCGGTTCTGGATTAAATTAGCTCAAAAATCGTAACACTTGTTATTACGTAAATGCACAAACCTTGATGAAGTAAACTGCATATTACCGCCAAAAAGCAAATCACAACGAACGCCATTTTGTGTAGCGTGTTAACACCGGTTTGGCCCGCTGCGATCTGATCGCGGGAACGTTTCACCGTCGACTGGCCGACACACTACCAACATCAGTTTAGGATATACCTAACCTGGCTACACTTATCCAATTGTGGCAATACGACAAATTGACTTTGATATGGTATATTGCACGTGAGTTAAGTCATTTATAATTGAATATTTGTCGAAGATAAATAGGAGATGACGGTGCGGCCGAAAATGTCTTGCTTTGGAGGTCTCTTTCCTTCGCTTCGCTCTATTGCATTTTGCAAATTACAACTCTAGAAAATATTTTCAAGTCTTCAGAAGAAAGATGAAATACCGGTGACGCTGATTTCAAGGTCTTGTTAATGTTTTGGTGTCAATTTCGTCGAGTATGCTGCTTCTGAAACGACTTTGTCCGAGCGGTTCTAATGAACATGGGTGGTCAACACGCTTCGACCAAAATTCCTTGGCTTTGGAGGTTATGTTAGAAAAGTTTATAATTTTTTTGTTCTGTCTGTCTGAAGACTGATATAGGTTGATGATAATCACGGTGGCATATTATTCCAAACAATGCTTTACCTTTGCTACAGCTATTGAGTGACCTACGCGTTAGCAGTCACCTACTCTATTATGCCATCTCCTGTGTATTTTATTATTGTTCCAATTATATAGTTATACAGTGAAGCAATAACGAAAATTTTGATCATTAGGTTAGAATATATTGCTCTAGATTACTAAGAATTATTTGGATGTGTTCCACTTGAAGAGTTTTGGTCTAACATGTCGAGGGCATGTCGTATCATCCACATCGTGGCTGAAGTTTAAATGATTACTACTCTTAACTATGAGACTTCCTTGACAACTACTCTTTGCAACTGCAGGTATCTTTTTTTGCCCCGCGTCAAAACCATAGCGTGTCTAATGCAGTTCCAAAACTAAGGCAGTAGGCAAAGTTTTTTTCTAGAGTGAGGCCACATTTCAAAATACTGGTCATATAGGAAGATTAGCAGAATTCTGAAGTACTACGAGCCCACTCAGCCCGCCCACACTGGCTTAAGAACAAAGGTCAACGAAAGCCTGCCAAGTTAAGCCTCTCCGAATTTAATATTTAACCCCAAATAGGAGGTGTTTACAACAAAAACAATTGAACATATAACACCCAACAAATGGACCGATTGATTTGAGAACTATTTATTTGTTTAAAAGCTGGTTTATTCGAAATGTTAGTTATTTTTAAAATAAATATGTTCCGTTTAACAGTAACTGATGTTTTCCTTATTAATGTCGGAGATATTTAACAGTTATTTCGTACAATTAAACACCAAGGTATTCTAAGGTAATTCTAAGGTAAGGTATTCTAACTACTATCTTGTTTAATGTGTTTAAGTTGAAACTGTAGTAACTTGAGTAAGAGTAATTTTTGATCCAGTTAAATCCAGGCACGGTAGCTGGTAGGTACGACAGTCGCCCTCGCACCGTGCTCAACAATGAGCGGTAATTATTGTATCCTGCGTACGCTAACACGGCATGTTGGATCGTGAGCTAAAGCTAAGAACGAACATGGTCTTAGGCCCGATTCGATCAAACTAGGTTATAGTCTTATCCGAGAGTAAATGTGTATATGTATATATTATAGCATATATTTTGTTTTATTTTATTACGTACAGTTACAGACTAGACAGCATGAAATAGGTATATGTTTATATAAAAACTATTTAAGTCTGAAATCCACTTACAACTATACACAGCAATTAAATTTATAGAGTACGGTAACATCGCACAGAAATCAGTGTAATCGGTCTATATAAAAAAAACAAAAGAAAAACGGTTGCATTACAAATTTTGAAGAAGTATATATAAATATTTATGTACATGTTTATGTATTCACTTTTTGTTTGTATGTTATGATTATATGTATTTCGTAATTTTGTAACATTCCTTGTTTATACTTGATGCACCTACCTTGTCTATCTCTGCACCATCCTAAGGTTGACTGGTAGAGAATGCCTCTGACATTAAGTCCACCTATATACATATTTTAATGCAAATAATAACAATAAATCCCGAGATACTCCGGAGTAAATCGTTGGTACGTTCTAACAGGTATTTACCAATAAGTTTCACATTCGGAAGTAATCATTTATACGACGATACGATTAATCATTTATGGGTGATTCTATTCTACAGCCAAAAAAGTGTGCATAAAGAATATAAATGAATTATATTTACTTGGTGAACTCATTTTTAGCTCTTTCGTTTGCAATCGACCTTAAGTTTAATCGGTTATAATCAATCAAACACAAAAATAAAATACAAAATAAAAAAACTGTGATTTACGTAGTAGTTGTCACGTTCTGTTATGTGTGTATTTCGTATATTGTTGGCTTTAGACATCATTAAAAAATATAAATAGTTAACGAAATACATTTTCCCTTCTTGATTAACTCTAAAATACAGTCGTAATGGTGGTCCGTAAAGTAAATTAAATTCAGTGAAGTTCACTTGTAACTGTACTTGATTCTACTCTTGTTACAAATTAATCATCACTTATGTTATCAAGTGTAAATAGGAAAGAATTGACTAGTAACATTAGTTGTAGTCCGTTCAATTTTATAATGTTGCAAAACCACCTACTTGTCATTCGCATGCCGGCTTCAAAGTGTGGGAAGTTTTTAGATTTTTTTAATGAAAAACTATTTTCCATGCAATTTTCATAGTGTAAAAGTTCGTGCATCACATCTGTTCAAGCTGTATTAAGGTAAGATTTTCAAATTAAAATATAAAATCACTTAGCCTGTATGTGTTTCATGTCAGTTAATACGATTGAGTGCAACAAAAAGTTTAAACTTGAATTACAAGAAATTTTGGTCACTCGTCTTAAAGTTTTTCATTTCTGTGATCGTCACAACTGTTATGTTTATTTACTGTTTTTATTTAATTTTCATTTTATAGAAAAAATATATTTTTTTTTTCCTTTTTTTCTTTACAATATTGAATTGTCACTGGTCCTTGATAAGTATGCCAAATTTTGATTTAATCCGACGTTTTGAAGGAGGTCAAAATCATGTTCAAAGATCCCGTTACATTAAACATACGTCTGAAGCTAATAAGAGCGTGTTAAAAACAGAAGACATCTAAAGATGGAGAATATTTGACTGAAAAAAAAACTACATCTTTAAGACAATAGAGTGATGATTCACTCACTTGTACAAAATGCATTATAATAGATCTATGACGTAAAGATTTAACCGACTACTTGTTTTCAAAGTTACCAGGTTTTATGAAACGTTTAAATATATTTACCTACATTACCGGGCTATCAACTATGGAAAGAGGCAAATTGATGAAGAAACTGTTATATTACACATAGATTTTGCAGAAAAATATATTTGTAAAATATGCGGAAAAAGTACAAGTTGTAAACTTTGGGGCATCCAAACCTCAGATAATACTTCACACAGCAGTCGTGTACCATTTGTACTTTCGATTTTATTCGATTATAAATCTATTCTGAAGAAATCCAAGCTCTTCCTCCATCATCCCATCGTAATTCTATATCTGATATAAAGTTATTCGAGGATCCTGGCCCATCAAGCCTTCTTTCGCCTGCTAGAAATGAATATTTTACGTGCAGTAGAGAATCTGACCATGAAGACTGTGTTATAATGTCGGTTCTGTCCAAACGTAGGAGTAACTTCTATTTTAAACCCTGTTATGTATCTTCCTCAGAAGAGAGTGCTGACGAAGAAATTAAGAAGAATCGTTATGTTGGTTGGGTATACAGTAAACGTTCGAAGTTTTAAAAAATACTAAATTGTCACAAAATAGTGGCATCTGACTCTGCCGATGAAAATATATTTTAAAATCATAAAACTGAGAGATAATTCTGATTAAAAAATAATTGTAAGCGGTATGTACCTGATAAGTAATTGATCTCTAATAATATGTAACGCCATTGTTGTTAGAAGTTAACAGTAAAGACACGTCACTTCTGTGATCATATGTTTAAGATTTTTTTTATGTTTACCTGTTATTCGTTTTAAGATAATTATTTTTGAGTCCAGTTAATGACCATGTTTATTATTAAAATATAGTCTATAATGTACGTTTTGCTGTTTGTAAACAAGAACTATTTAGAATATCGTCATTTCTGTTATGTTGAGCATCACTTCTGTTACCAGCATTTTACGTTTATGACCCTATTTT
The DNA here is from genome assembly GCA_949126905.1 of Amorpha juglandis. Taxonomy (NCBI): domain Eukaryota; kingdom Metazoa; phylum Arthropoda; class Insecta; order Lepidoptera; family Sphingidae; genus Amorpha; species Amorpha juglandis. The sequence continues at coordinate 13,895,413 of OX421381.1, read as the reverse complement.
CGGGTTTAAAAAAGCAAACGACCTCGGTTACTATTTTTTTCGTTGATTGGTTACACTAATAAATACAATACAACTTTAAAGAATATGCAATGCGTTATTTTTTTTTATTTTTTTTTTTCGGCCCTAAAAGTAGAATGACCCTTATACGAGAGTGGGGCATAGCGCCCCACAAGAAAAAAAACCCTCCACTACTATTGAATATATGAACGTCTTATGTTTTGTTTTGTAAGAAGCATTTACTCAGAGGCGATGAAACGCTAACTAAAACAAGTCGCAGTTACTTTAGTAGTTCTAAAGCAAAACTCATATCTTATCACAATACACACAATGCAAGCACTAGATTCGATCAGACTAAAAATAGTAGACTGTGGAAGTGATGGAAATATCGCAATATACGTTCCGCCCACGGGAAAGCCGAAATAAATACGTCATAGCTTAGGTATCATACTACCATAGTTTACCTGCTTTTTGATATCAAACAAGGAAATGTTGTATGTTTTAGCATGAAGAGTTATGAATTGGGTAATAAATATATTTTTTTTTACTATTTTTCCGCTCGCAGCTCCATAGAACCTTTTTGAGCCCTTTTCTCCCCTTAGTGGCTGAACTTTAAAAACCTCAGAATTATGCGTTTCACAAATTATTTAGAAGAGCAATGACCCAAAAGATTATCTTCTACACAGATTTGGCTTTGACTTTATTCCCATAAGGATTGAATATTTTTGAAGAAATCCCATCATACACAATACCTTTAATATAAAGAAGAAAATACCGTCACAAAATGTGAAGGTTCTGTCAATAACGATCCTTCGACGTTCAGGAGAATCATGCCGGCCTGAAGTCAATGGATATACACAGGCTAACCCCGGAACCGGGATTTACCTGAACGACCCTATACGGTAGGTTTTTCACCATGTATATGGTGGTCGATATCCAATCAGGTACAAAATTCTATGAGGAACTCTCCCACAGCACCCGTATCGCAGTGGGTAAGAAGCGGGCTGCGAAGCGGGGAGCCATACGTTCATCTCCCGCACCGAAACAAATGTTTGTGTGATCGATGAATATTTGTTTCGTGCCTGGGTGTTGTGGGACCGCAAGTCGTAGTTCCTGATACCCAAGACACAGGTTAACCTAGTGTGTGGTCAGGATTATGTGTGTGACTGTTATGTGTATCTTTACATAGTATAAAATAAAGTCGCTTCCGCTGTCTGTTCGCTTAGATCTTTTAAAATATTCAACAGATTTTAATGCAGTTTTCAGCAATAGATAAAGTGCCTCATGAGGAAGGTTTGTATGTAAAATACATACATATTATAGTACAGAAAAGCCGAAAAATTCAAAGATTTGTTTTTGAGTGGTAGAGCCGCGCTGTAGACACTTTTGTCTACAGCATGAATGGGCTGGCTCGACCGGGTCATTACCACTGTCTCACAGATAACCGACGTAAAGTAGCGGCTTGCTGCTGCATTTCGTACGGTGAGTGAGATATCCGGAAGCCCAAATCCCCTCTCCTTCCCTATCCCTAATTATCCCTTTCCTTTATTGTTGGCAACGCGCCCATGATTCTTCTAGTGGTGGGCATACATGGGCGGTGGAGATCACTTACCATCAGGTGATCCACTTGCTCGTTTTCCGCCCTATAACATAAAAAAAAAAAATGTGATGTCGTAACAAACATATTTTTACCCGTGCGAAACCGACGCGGGTCGCTAGTTTATTTATAAAAAAACACACAGTTAACATGTCCTGCATGGGTACACGGAGCCGGTGATTGCTAACGTGCCACAATTGGCTGAAGTCGCTGCTTCCTGCCATCCGCCTGCGCGACACGCACACCTCGCTTCCGCCATTTATCTGGACAGTACAACATTCGATCAAATCGGCAAATTGCACAACATAACTGTAACATATATAATATATACCCGACTTGATAGCGACCATCATAGCTATTAAAATAACTCAAATAATAAATCAAATAACCTCTTTGAAATAAAACTAATTTAAACTGATTTTATCGCGGTTTATCGACAGTAAAATAAAAATAAAAAGCTGCGATAAAATCCGTTTAAATTAGTTTTATTTCAATGAGTACCATTCGCGTAAACGTAAGAAATCATTATATAAAATACCCTCATTAATAACCACGTACAGATTACATAAACCGTACATTACGTAAGTTTCATATGCGCTGTGTTTACAGCTATAAAAATATTACTGACGAATGACGCACTGTGTTAAATCACTACTCAGGACACGGTACCATAGAGTATAGATAGCATAGGCCGGCAAAAGAGCAAGTGTGTCACCTGATGATAAGTGATCTCCACCGCCCGTGTACCGCACAATACCAGAAGATTCATGGACCCGTTGCCGTTCACTAATTATGGTTTTAGGAAGCCACGCTGTAAACAGTTTTGTCTACAGCATGAATAAACCGGATCGACCTAGTTGTTACCACTGTCTCACAGAAAACCAACGTAAAGTAAAATTTTAAATTCCTTAATCCCTTAATCAGCCCTTTCTTATTTTTTTTAATTTGCTTGAATGACGAGACGAGCAAGACGCCGCTCGCCTGATGGTAAGCCTCACTCACATAAATAGAAGCAACACCACACAAAAATTTGAATTATAAAGCACTGCATGGCACTAAATTGCGCTCGTCACCCCGAGACTTGAGATGTTAAGTCTTATTATGCCCAGTAATTTCACTGGCTTCAAAGTCCTTCAAACCGAAACACAACAGTGTTTACACACTGTTGTTTGGCGCCAAAAATAGACGGCGCGGTGGTACCAACCCAGACGGCCTCTCGCATACGAGGGACCTACCACCTTGTAATCCTTAATCCTTAAATCCCTTTCCTTTAAGTTGGGCAATATGCCCATGATTCTTCAGGTATTGTGAGCATATCCATGGGCGGTGGAGATCACTTCACATCAGGTGACCCACTTGCTTGTTTGCTGGTCTCTGCAAATCATCTTACATTAAGGGGTACAGCCATGGAAGGTTAAAATAATGATTCTTATATAACAAAGGTTTTATGTGATACGCGATACTACCGCAGTTTTATTGTGTCGGTGCCAGGCACGCGGTTTTAGGTAATGCAGGGGTAGGCACAAGGCCGCAAGTTTTAAGTCGATAATAGCATTGATTGTGATATTTAACCCATTGCTGGTAGTAGGATATGGTGTTAAAACTTGCCATAGTGACACACACACACACCTTGTGAAAAAATTCATGAAAAACTGCAAGTGCTTTTTCTATGGGGTTTTGTATTAATTAACTTGTTTAATTCTTTTTATTTGATTGAATGACGAGACGAGCAAGTCGCTTGCCTGATGGTAAGCGCCACGCCTGCCCATAAACAGAAGCAACACCACACAAAACTTTGAATTTTAAAGCACTGCACGGCACTGAACTGTGCTCGTCACCCCGATACATAAGATGTTAAGTCTCATAATGCCCAGTAATTTCACTGGCTTCGATGTCCTTCAAACCGAAACACAACAGTGTTTAAACAGTTGCTTGGCGGCAGAAATAGACAAAGCGGTGATACCAACTCAGCCGGCCTCTCGCATACAAGAGACCACCTTATCTTGTATTTATACAGGGTTAATTTTAAAACACCAGCAACCTCGCAGGACCAGATAGCTGACCCCATACGGAACAACTTTTGTTCTACGAGTTTGTATATAACTCAATATATTTAAAAAAAAATGATTTTACAAGTTTTTGTTGTGTCGTATTTTTCTTCGTAGCGTTCGGCGTGCGCGCGCGACTCAAAGAAGCCGCTCAGCTGGCTCGGGCGATGACCTTCAACGCTAGCCCGGTTCCCCACGCTTCGCGTGTTTGCTTACGTAATCTGCGATGCGTGTAGGTAACATTCAAGACGGAAATTAAATGAATACTTATTTTTGTATGAAAATAAAATCTAACAAATTATCAAAAGTCGTAGAACAAAAGTAGTAGCTTATAACCTTAGGTATCTACCCCTGCGAGGTTGCTGGTGTTTTAAAAATAACCCTGTATAGATGTACAGACATACTAGGCGATTTATTAGTTTATTAGATCTGACGTCACTATGTCTAGCATTAACTAGGCTTCTGAATTAGACCGAACGACCGGAGAGCAATCTTGTGTAGTACCAAGCTGGAGGTCAACGACAACTGTTGTTAGTTTCCTAATTGAAGCTATTTCTTTATGTAGGGGAATAGCCATTCTGTTATGCTATGCTCTAATTGTTTTAATCGACTTCAAGAATTGTTGTAGAGCCACGCTGTAGACAGTTTTGTCTACAGCTCGAAAGAGACCTTATATCTATTATTATTGCTATTATATATCTTAGTCTGTCACTGTTTCTCAGAAAACTGACGTGTGTTAGCGGCTTGCCCCTGCGTTTCGTATGGTAATTGAGATATCCGGACGACCAAATCCGTTTTCATTTCCCAATACCTTATTTATCCCTTTCCTTTAAGGTCGGTAATGCGCCCGTCATTCTTCTAGTATTGTGGGCTTACATGGGCGGTGTAGATTACTTACCACCAGGTGACCCACTTACTCATTTTCATATGCTATAAAAATTATTAAACGTTAAAACTGTGTCGATAACATCAAAGAGTCTAAACACGACAGCAGTTTTATTCCTGCCCAACCTCATCATACATGTATTTTTTTTATATATTTTTTTATAGCATAGGCCGGCAAACGAGCTAGTGGGTCACCTGATGGTAAGTGATTTCCGCCCATGTACGCCCACCACCAGAAGAATCATGGACGCGTTGCCGACCTTAAAGGAAGGGGACAATTAGCGATTGGGAAGGGGAGGGGATTTGGGCTTCCGGATATCTCACTCACCGTACGAAACGCAGCAGCAAGCCGCTACTTTACGTCGGTTTTCTGTGAGACAGTGGTAACGACCCGGTCGAGCCAGCCCATTTATGCTGTAGACAAAACTGTCTACAGCGTGGCTCTACCACTCATATATGGTGGTGAGATGATACCTGAAATATATTTGTACCCGACTGGAGCGCGACCACCGTACCCATGTTACAGTCTAGCGAACAACAATAACCGCAATATCTCTCGACGGGTGTAATTATATTTGAACTGTACTGTATGTATGTCTGTACAAAATGTATGTAGCACCAGTTGCAGCCTTTGTGTTGAAGTGCTTCACACTTTGCGGTGTCAGGTGGATGCAAGTGCCACAATAGTCCGCCGCATTTATTTAAGTTTCATAATGTGGTGATGACGTCACTTATCGTCAGAGCCACAAATTTCCATCCAGGGTAACATACGCCATGGGATACTCATCATAGATCAGTGGGGATCATGGTCTTAAAGTTTAGGTACGCTCCACAGCGGCGATAAATTCATGACAACTTGGAAACACATCATTTACCCAGAGGTTAATGGACCCGCCAATTGTCACTACTTTATGTCAGTCTGCTGCTCTACAAAATAAATTTTCAACAAAATTAACATAAGAAAAACCAGAAGCGTCAGAGAACTAAAGTCAGTTATTGATTGTTTTCATTTTATTCCAGGGATAAAATTACACCATATACACTGAAGTTAATAACTGAATCAAAGAAAAATAAGTTTGAGTATTTTACATCTACTGATCTCATAATGCTGTCAGCCGCCTCGGCGATCAACACCAAAAAGCGACACAAGATATTCCTTGTGACACCAATTTAACGTTAATAAATTCATAAAGAACATGACCCGTTCAAAGTTCAATTCATCACACCAGTGGCTATTGTATGTAAAGAATTTCCTCCCAGTGAACCTTTCTAAGAAATTAGATCCGATACAATCCAGTTGTTCCCTTTGTGTGCGTCGCCCGGTTCATTGAGCGTGTTATATACAGAAGATGGTGATGTCTCTCATTCAGTCTGTATACTTGGCTCGTGTGAAACGAAGTTTAAATATTGTCTTCTTGCATATTGTGATTTAAGCGCCTGATTTACCGTGAACGCATAATTGGCGGATACTATCATTTGCGTGTAATATTTTGACAGGCACTAAATCACATATAATGGCAATTGTAATCGGTTTTGTTGGTGCATTGTTAGTCGCTTTTGTTCATAATTGTGAGTATTGTTATCATTTTGTTGGTAGTAATAATTAATAAAAATATATGAGTATTAATGTAATGTAATGCCAATAACGTACAATTTTGTGTGTATCTACAAAATGTAAATCTACTAAATGTGTAACTGAAACTCTACTTCTGATAATATCTATAAATATATTAATTTCGCTTTATATGTATTGTGATATAACTACGAAAGTCTAATAAAGTTATTATGGTTTACAGGTACAAAATATATTATTATGTAATATGTACTAAGTAGTTATTATTGTAGGTACTCTACAAAGCAATTTGCGAAATAATTCCCAAAATACTTATACAATTAACTACATTGTAGAGTCTAGATAGTTATAAAATGCCTACGTATTAATTTATTGTTTTTTTTCCTTTGATGGAAATAAATACTTATCTGGTAAGTAATTGTCGTATGGACTGTCGAGACGAAGTAAATATAAAATATTTAAAAATCCAAGAACTAAAACTCATAATTATTATGCATTTATAAAACATAGCCTTTACCATAGATTATGCATTTATATACTAGCAGTCTTTGCTCTCTGATCGTTAATTTGTTAACGTATCATGTAAAAACGGCTGAAAATATTTTCTAGATAGACTCACGGAGGCGGACCCGAGAGCCAAATAATGGTTATATGAATTCTACAGTGGCATTATACATAAGGCGACAACCGCGGGGTATTGGTTTCAATCCTTATTGACATAATATTAATTTCCAATCGGCATATTAGAAAGTCTTCATAACCACCATCAGGTGACTCACTTAATCGTTTTCCGGTCTATACTCCAGAAAAAAGTATGGGCGGGTATGACGCGGAATTCTTTAGTACTTGAGTGCGTAATGCGTATCCTCGTTTACAGCAGCATGAATCACCTTCCGGTAAACTAAATGTTTAACGTCTCCTAATTCACTTGAATGGTTAATTTTTGAATTGAGGTGTGACACACCTACATCCTTGTTTCGTTCGTGATACAAATATTTACCGGTCTCGGTATTCTGTTCCACTTCCCACTACACAATTACTGTTGTCTTTCCTGAACTTGTAAATTACCAGGAAAGCCAGAATAAAGTGCGACGAGTTAAAATTTCTTTGGTGAATGAATAGCCGAGTTTCTTTCTTATTCTTAAATAAATAACACTCCAAAGTCGGACACCTTGTCCTGGCCACATATTGCAATTTTGTATCGTGGGCATCATAAGCTACGAGACTTTCCATCTCACAACACCCAGACCCAAATCAACTATTTGTGATTCACACTAACAATGTCTCAGTTCGTGATTGATCACAGAACTGACAGACTTGAGTCTGTAGTTCGCCGTCTCTCGTTCCACAATGCCGAGTACTCGTCCGGCTTCTTCGGGAAGGCTGTTATAGGTACTGGTATGAGTACCGACGCTACATTCGCAGTAGTTTATTTACAAATCTGATTGGTGGAATTAAGGAGCGCGGGTTGACGACACTTCGCGTGATTGGTTCGTTAGTCAAGGCTCCTCGTCTATTGGTCTCTACTGCCCCTACTACTGTCCACGCTGCTCACGACTCGTGCCGTTAGTTATCTTTCTATTTTATGTTTTTAATAAATTAGAACATAATTTTCCAGGTGAAGCCATCAAATGTTTTGACTGCAACAGCGCCAACAACTCCGCCTGCCTCGACCTGCACATGCAGAAGATGAACGCCATAATACCTATTGTGGAGTGCGGGCAGTCCCTACCAAATGTTATCAGTAAGGAATTCTTCTGCAGGAAGATCACTCAGACGAGTAAGTTTTAAACAATTTAAGTGTTGTTGGAAGGTTAAGGCCAAGGTCGTTGGCAGAATTCACTTCAGAGGGAAGAAAACTGACTGACTTATGTTAGTCTGACCCGTGATTCAAGTATTCCATACCACTGCCTTTACTTTTACATAGACAGACAGACATAAGTATAAAAAAATGCTCTACCGTAAAGTTCACTTATGGGCGCTTTTGGCATTTTTGCCTTTCCATTGTCGAAGTACAATATGTGGTCATAGTCCACGCTGACTGACCCAATTCCGACGTCCCCGGATACTGTGAAGGGGCCACTAAAGCTCAACAATGATCATTGTGTGTTCGTCGCTTATAACCCATAGATAAATTAACGTGTAAGACACCACATTACAGTCTATAAAGTTAGGGATGCCAACCATACTGTTAAATACAGTATTAAAGCTAATTTCGATTCATATTATTGTTCAATAAAGGTTTGTGTATAAAATACTTTTTTCAGCATTATTGGTATTTAAAAAATAAACTTTCATTTTGGGATGACTAACAAACAGAAACACTTCACTCACTTCTGATAAAACTCAACTTTCAGTAAAAACTTAGGATGGGGTGCTGCAAATAATGATTTGGTTGTAGACAAAAATGTCTCTATTGGCTCTACCACACATAAAAATTCACAGTTCTGAAACCAATTCTTTCTAACATATTTACGATTACAATTGGTTTGAAACAATTCTCCTTTACTTTGAGCGGTGTCCTTAGTCTCATTGGTCTATATTCGGTACTACTAACGCAATAGCAATTTAGCTAGGTCGCACAGCCGGCTGGTATCAACTACTTCAAATTGAATGGTAATGAATTAATGATATAATAATGTATGGGTGATTAACAGTGCGTGTCGGTAGCCCTATTCTGATCGGAAGTTTAAACAAACTAATATTATAACGATAGACAAGTTATTTAAACTAATATAATGAGTTGTTAGAAAAAAAATCTGATTTTAAACTAATTAATATTGGCCAGTTTGTATAAGTTACTATAATTACTAGTCGTTATAACGTTATTATCCCTGAGCGCTATATAGGCAATTATTAGTTGTGATTAAAGTGAGTTTTCAGTAAGAAATTACAATATTAGGTAAAAAAAATATTAATATAAACTTTTTAAGAGGTTGTAGCTTCACAGGGACAAGCAAAGGCTAGTAGAATATATTTTATGTTACATTTAGGTACTTACACCTTATTCACTTGTATTTAGGAAAGGGAATGAATATTTAACTATAATTATTTGAATAAAATTGAATGAAGTGACTGATGACTGAGGTAAGGTGATAATATACGAAGATTATGGTGTTATTGCCTATATTGGATAATAGGTACAGTTAAAATAATAATAAAAGTAATAAAGCCTGTAACACCAAATTACATAATATGTATTCGCATTGCTTTTTAAATAAATCAATTACAATACCATTTAAATAAAGCAACATAGAGAAATTTATTTATTTTAATTACAATAACGATAACAGATGGCGTTGTTCTTTGCAGTTCTGTATCCAGACCACACTCCAGAAGTTCGAGTGACCCGTGGCTGCGGATGGATAAAACATAAACGAGAATGTTACACTGCTGATAACAAAGACCATCTGGAGACCGTCTGCCAATGTTTTGGTGATATGTGCAATGGTGCTGCCATCTTGGGGCATAAAGTGATAGTTTTATCATTAGTCGCCACCATGTTTGTTGTTTGGAGTTGGCGGGAAAACTTGTGTCATTGTGCATAAAATTAAATGTTTTTACTATTTTTACTTTATTAGAGATATAACTAAGTATACGAATTTTAATACATAAATTATAAATATTCCTAGTTTTTTATAACAGCGCCATCTAGTTTTTACTAAGATTAATTAGTTGTAGAGCTGTTATCATACTAAAGAGTTCAACACCTTTTGTATCACGTAAGTACCTAAAGTATGTATATGATAAAAGAAAAGATAAATGTATAACCGACGAAGTATGGCCTTACATTAACCATTGATAATTTAATGCTTTGAGACGAAACATGGGACGTTTTATACTAAGACGTATTTAGAAAACAAATAGGTCATACTAAAACCCACATACTTGGAAAACCCATAATGCTTTTTGAATTGATGGTTTTAAAGATTAAATACTTCATTACAACTTCAACTTATTCTACCACACTTGGGAGTACATGCGCCGAGGTTCTTTCTTTCTGCCTGGAATAATCCTGGCTTGGTGGGAAATTTCACCTTTTACTTAGATACACTTAGCACGCTTCCACTTCACCCGGTCTTAGCATCCTTCGCAGTGAGACCATTGGCTCGTATGACTCTCATAATTATATCGCTTCTTGGATCGTACACTAATATCATCATCATCACCATCAAGACGTCCACTGTTGAACATAGGCCTCCCCCAAAGATTTCCAGACCGACCTGTTGGAAGCGGCCTGCATCCAGCGACATCCTGCGACCTTTATCAGGTCGTCTGTCCACCTTGTAGGTGGACGTCCAACGCTGCGCTTGCCAGTAATACACTAATATACGATAATATTATTATGTTTACCATGTTTACTACATTTTAACAAAATACGATCTGCTTCCAAGAATATTAAAGCAATAAAAACACATTTTTACCATACAACAGCGGCAGTGGTTAGAAAAATATTTAGATTTGTTTAGTTTTCGTATTAAACATCCGCAACTACACGACGCATTTTCACGAGTACATAAAAATGTGTTATAAATTCTCATTTCAGTTTCATGGGACGGGTCGCAAAGGCATCAAGTTTTTATCCAGCCAATAACAAAAAAATGACAACTATTACAAGTTTAATTTAATTAAAAGCAAATAATAATTATGTGTAATTTTTTAAATTAAATTGTAACAGACTCAATGAACCTTATTTATAGGGAGAACTAAATGACCACAAAATTAATTATACCTTGATAAGCTATCATTAAAATCTCAATAAGTTCTTAGAAATATAATCCCCCCAAACGCACAATTAAAACCATATACTCAACAATTTTAGTCGTGAAAAGTTACTTAGTTTTGGTAGCACCCATGCGTAAACAGCCATGGAACAGAATAAGCCTTTCCGTGATGTACAATAACAAAAGCCCAGCGGTCAGTTATCTCCCACAGTCGTTTCGTTTAGCGTGTTTCATATTAAACTAAATCGATTTTATATAAAATAATCGATACAATACTACATCGGAGCCATGTTTCTCAAATATGCGTTGTTTTTGTTGTGTTATATACAGTATGGTAAGTGTACTAAGATAATATATTATTAATTATACTTATTACTAATTTTAAAAAAGTACTTGTCTATATGCGTAGCTATATCATATGTAATCATACTGGCTACATTCAACAAATAAGTTTTATTAATAAAATCTGCGTAAACTATGTAACAACATTAAATAACATATTATGTATATCTTTATCCATTAATCGGTTGGTAGATGTGCATACACAGTTCGCATTGCTTAATTCCATCACATGGCTATTAATCATTTATTTAAATCTTAGGAAAATAAAATAACTTATAACCTTTTTAGTACATACTAATTTATACTATTCACATAATTTGGTTTGGGATCATACATATTTTCGTAGCATAGATGTTGTTTGTGATAATCTCGCATTTAATTGTACAGTAGTTTGTAGTTACAGTTATTTATAACAATTCATTTTCATCCGTAAAATAAAAATGTATTAATGGAACCTTTATCATACTATTCTTCATTTACTAAAACCCGTACCTCCGTCTATTTCCTAATTTTGTTTAATCAAAATGTTAAGTCATCACATCTGTGATAACGATGAAGTTATAGAATTCAATCCACAAGTCAGCTTAAGAGATCGATTTAAAACATACTTGGCTTGTCCGTTATCGGATTCCTGTCTGATTTGGCGAAAACTTCATTTCCCTATCACAATATCATGGCCGAGTTAGATAGACTAGGTGCTCCACTGTTGATCCACTACACAAACATTTGACACCAGTATAAACGTCAATCGTAACCACATACATATATGATTGTGAATGAACTTCGACCCATATTAAAGTAATGTTAATTATGTTTACTAATTATTGCCGTATTGTAGATATAAATATTGGAAACAATAACAAAATGATTTATGAAAAAGACTCAAGGCTCAATGAGAGGTTTTAGGTTCGACTCTACGCCATATTTTCTATAAAAATAAGACATTTAAGACTCTACTTACAAAAGCGACAATAACATTGACAATTCATAGTTTCTTTTCTGCCTCACTTTCTGGTGGTACAATCGTGACGCTACGTTCATCAAGATACCATTTAAGTCATGACACAAGCCCCTCGGAAGAACCGGATATACACTGATTGATCCTGGAACGCGATTCACACAAGACGTGTGAATCACTATGGCAGGTTTTCAACACCATGTGTACAGTGATCGTTATCCGGGCGGATATGAATATCCTGCCACAGCATTGATAGCATTCTAATACACACGACACGACGCTGTACTATGAGTTCACTTTATACCAAAACATATGTTACTCATTTACATCAAATCCACAAATCATAATCAAAATCCTTCTGCAATTTGGGGCAAATAATGAAAACATCGGATAAAATTTGCCCCAGAACTCATTCTTCTTCATCTTTCACATATACAAGGTGGTAGGTTCGTATGCCAGAGACCGGCTGGGTTGGTACCACCGTTATGTCTATTTCTGCCGCCAAGCAACCGCCTATAAGCACTGTTGTGTTTCGGTTTTAAGGACATTGAAGCCAGTGAAATTACTGGACATTATGAGACTTAACATCTTATGTCTCAAGGTGACGAGCACAGTTCAGTGCCATGCAGTGCTTTGTAATTCATAGTTCTATGTGGTGTTGCTTCTGTTTATGGGCAGGCGTGGCGCATATCACCAGGCGAGCGCCTTGCTCGTCTCGTCATTCAATTAAATAAAAAAACTTCCCTTCCCTCACTAGACTAATATGAACACAGATACGTCCATCTATTGAACCCAGGCCATCCTTTTTGGACCAAATTTCAATACCATATCATATGTTACATGATTATCATGCAGGAACGTCGATCCGTTGCTACGAGTGCAACAGCATGAACAACTCGATGTGTCTGGACCCAGGACAGTATGACCAGGACACGCTGATGAAGTTCATGCCAGTTGTTAACTGCGGGGAGGGGGTTCTATCCACAGACAACCATGGATTCTTCTGCAGGAAAATTGTGCAGACTAGTAAGTTATTTTAAGGCTGTAAAAAGACAATTTTTTAGACGGTAGACATTTTTTGGACTGTACTTTACTTCTCAAGAGCCGTTTATTTTTAGTGTCAGGATAAATAACTATTGTTAGAAAATATATGATATTTATTGGGTGGTAAGTCCCTCGTATGCGAACACACACTAACTTTAACTTAAACATACACTTTGGTCGACACTATTCCTGGATTGCGCTACACTTACCGTCAGGTGTAGCGCAGTCACTTTGCCGAGCCAGGATAAAAAAAAAATTAAGTCGTCAGGTTTAGTTTTCTGCCGCCAAGCAGCAGTGTATTTTTTATAGCATAGGCCGGCAAACGAGCAAGTTAGTTACTTGATGGTAAGTGATCTCCACTGCCCATGTACACCTACAATACTAGCAGAATCGTAGGCGCGTTGCCGACCTTAAAAGTAAGGGATTGAGAAAGGAAGGGGGATTTAGACCTCCGGATTTCTCACTCATCGTACGAAACGCAGCAGCAAGCCGCTACTATACGTCGATTTTCTGTGAGACAGTAGTAGCGACGCGGTCGCGCAGCTTATAAAAAAAATCACGTTGTCATTATCAGGACTCAAGGTTATCTGTTTTTGTGTTACTTTATTGATAACATCCAATGTATCGCGTGTTTTCAAATAGTTTTGTAAACAGAACATCTCATTAGACCTAATTAAACGTTATGATGTCTGATTGCACTATTATTTGGTAAAAAATAGCTTTAATGGTGAATATTTTCAAGGTTATAAAATAGTATGACGATCTACAAATGGTAGAGCCACGCTGTAGACAGTTTGGTCTACAGTAGAAATGGGCCGACCCGATTGGCTGTTACCACTGTCTCAGAGGAAACTTCCATGAAGTTGCGCGTGCTATCACATTTATTACTGTAAGAAAGTACTGTAAGTTACTGTAAGTACTGTCAGTTCGGAATTATTTTTGTAAACGTATTTACCATGCCCAAAGCCTTTTGGTAAGCCTTTGAGTACCTACCTGAGACCCTACGCTGTCTCTCTCTCTCTGCCTGTGTCTTCAAGACTCTATATTTCTCTATATTCTAGCTGATTGAAAATTACACAGAATATGTATTATGATGTCGGATATTTTTAACAAATATAATAAAAAAGCAGCGATAGCTCAGCGGGCATTGGTACGGATTGTCGAGACGAAAGGTTCGAAACCAGCCCCAAGAGCATACACCTCTGACTTTTCTAAGTCACGTGTATTTTAAATGTTAATTATCACTTGCTTTAACGGTGAAGGAAACATCGTGAGGAAACCTGAATACCTGAGAACACGATAAGATTTTTCGAAGGTATGTGAAGTCTACCAACCCGCATTAGGCCAGTGTTGTGGACTAAGGCCTTAAACCCCTCTCATTCCGTAGAGGAGGCCCGTGCCCAACAGTGGGACAAGTATAATACAGGGCTAGTAAAAAAAAAGGAATTACTAATTTAAGTGTGTTGGTACAGATCTCTCGGTATATATATATTTTTTTATGGCATAGGCCGGCAAACGAGCAAGTGGGTCACCTGATGGTAAGTGATCTCCACCGCCCATGTACGCCCACAATACCAGAAGAATCATGGGCGCGTTGCCGACCTTAAAGGAAAGGGATAATTAGGGATTGGGAAGGGGAGGGGATTTGGGCTTCCGGATATCTCACTCACCGTACGAAACGCAGCAGCGAGCCGCTACTTTACGTCGGTTTTCTGTGAGACAGTGGTAATGACCCGGTCGAGCCGGCCCATTTATGCTGTAGACTAAACCGTCTACAGCGTGGCTCTAACACTCGTAAAATATAATAAAATTTACGGAATTACTAATTTCAGTGTGTTTGTTTTGGTAGTGTTGGTACAGATCTCACGGTATGTTAGTTTAGACTCGTATTTAACCTTTTTTTTTCAGTCTTTCACAAAGGCTACGAGTCGGATGTGCGCGTGACGCGGAGCTGCGGCTGGATCCGCCACCACCGCGCCTGCTATAAGGCAGACAATGAGGACCACCTGGAGACGGTCTGCCAATGCTTCTCTGACGGGTGTAACGCTGGCCCCAGGCTGGAGTACACCGCGGCGGTCGTGATGACCCTCGCGGCTTGGTTGACTGTTCTTTAGCAATAAATATGTGTTTACTTATTGTTTATTTATTGAACTTTAGTGCTTTGGGTAATTATAGTTATTTCTAATTACCAACTTGGCTATTTTAGACATTGTTACAAAACGTAACAAGGTTTTTAACAAGTAGTACTTTGGTAACCCAGTAAACTGTCTAGTATAAACCTAATTTAAAGTTAGACAGCTTCCAGCTGTAGCCAGAGGCAGTGGGTTTGATTCCCGCACCGGGACAAATGTTTGTGATTTCTTACGTTTACGCGAATGTTACTCATTGAAATAAAACTAATTTAAACGGATTTTATCGCGGTTTTTTATTAATTTTGATCCCGACGTTTCGAAGACTTTTCAGCCTTCGTGGTCACGGGGGGGACGTCGAAAACGAAAAATCCGTTTAATTTAGTTTTATTTCAATAAATGTTTGTGTGATCCACGAATATCGGTTTCGAGTATGGGTGATGTGGTACCGCAATTCCTTGTAGTTTGGGTAGTTTTCCCCAAGTGGGGGGTTAGGATTATCAGGGTCCACGTTTCCATGATATGCGGCGACCCGTCGCGCGGTGAGTGCAAAATTGAGGATCTCTTTCGTAGGAATTTTGAAAATTTTAAATATATTTTTCTCTGAGTATCAGGTATTTTAGAGGTCGTCGTAACATTAAATAATATTGGAATTGTTATTTTTTGACCCGAAAATTAGAAAAAGTGGACTTTGAAGGTTCCAAATGTATGGAACTGCATTTCTTTTCGTCTTTTTTTTGGTATCAACATGTAAGGCCGAAACCTTCAGGTATTGTTACTGGGACAGAACTGAGGCTGTATGACTTTTGACCTTGACCCCGACGTGACCTGTTTAGCAGATACAAGCTAATTAAAACTACGTATGCGTACCTGCTCATTTCGCTAATTAAGCTGTTAAAAAAGTGTAAAAAAGCACCAACAATGAGGCCCAGCATAATGGAATAACAGTGCGGTATCGGACAATCGCATTTGCATCACAGCAACCGAGCTCTGGCAAAGGACCGGATATCTATTTAAAACACATCCTGACTAGACTTAGACACTAGCAAAGCAGCCAGCCACCAGATGTCAGGTTTTAACACCACGTGTACGGTGGTCGCTCTCCGGACGGATATGAATATTCGACAACTAGCGAATTCATTATTTATTTTAGATTGAACGTAATTGAGGTTCTCTTTATTCGAATTATTATTTTTCTTTACATAAACTAACCAGTATAAACCTATATAACCTATAAACCAACCTGCTGGTGGGAGGATACTTGTATCCGACCGGATAGCGACCACCGTAAACTGGTGCTAAAACCTGCGATAGTGGCCCTTCTTTCCTTCCCCTCCCCCTTGGCCCTTTGACAGGCCGGCATGATCTTGCCGACCAACGATGGACACATTGTTTATCGTTGGTCGACAATATTCTTGGATTGCGCTACACTTACCATCAGGTGTAGCGTAGTCACTTTGCCGAGCCAGGATAAAAAAAATATAGCATAGGCACTTACTACTTACATTAAATATTTATGTTTTTTACTTTTGTTCATGCATATAAAAAACAAAGCGTAAACGGTGGCGTTTAGTTTCTTTGGCATAAACAATAAATATTTTAATTTAATGTATTTGTGATACACACTAGCTAGAATAACACCAGATAGAAAGAAATAAGACTGTATCTGTAACACTTTCTGCATTCCTTCTCCATTTATTATAAACTTTTAATTCAAATTCAAATCATTTATTCTGTTAATTGGATCATAAATATCACTCTTTCATGTCAATATTTTTGAAGTGAAACTTCTTTATCGGCGTTAGAAAAATAAAATCGTCACATTTTTCCGTTACGCGGCACGCGTCACGTTTTTGACTTTGACTCGATTTTGACCAGAATTTCACTGGACTTGACAGGACTTTCATCGGACTTCGACCGGATTTTGACCGGACGTTGACCCGACTTTGACCGGGTATAAACCGGATTTTGACCGGACTTTGACCCAAATTTGACCGGACATATACCGGACTTTGACCCAAATTTGACCGGACATAGACCGGGCACAGACCGGACGTTAACCCGACTTTGACCGGACTTGACTGGATTTTGACCGGACCTCGACAGGACTTTGACCGGGCTTTGACCAGACTCTGACCGGACTTTAACCGGGCTGACCGGACTTTGACCGGGCTTTGACCAGACTCTGACCGTACTTTAACCGGGCTGACCGGACTTTGACCGGACGTTAACCCGACTTCGACCGGACTTGACTGGATTTTGACCGGACCTCGACAGGATTTTGACCGGACTCTGACCGGGCTTTGACCGGACTTTCACTGGAACAGGACTTTGACCGGGCTTTGACCGAACTTTGACCGGGCTTTGACCGGACTTTGACTGGGCTTTGACCGGACTTTAACCGGGCTGATCGGACTTTGACCGGATATAGACCGGATTTTGACCGGACTTTGACCGGGCTTTGACCGGGCTTTGACCGGACTTTGACCCGACTTTGACCGGGCTTTGACCAGACTCTAACCGGACTTTAACCGTGCTGACCGGACTTTGACCGGACGTTGACCCGACTTTGACCGGTCTTTAACCGGACTTTAACCGGGCTTTGACCGGACTTTAACCGGGCTTTGACCAGCCTCTGACCGGATTTTACCGTGCTGACCGGACTTTGACCGGACGTTGACCCGACTTTGACCGGACTTTAACCGGGCTTTGACCGGGCTTTAACCGGGCTTTGACCTAACTTTGACCAGACTCTGACCGGACTTTAACCGGGCTGACAGGACTTTGACTGGACGTTGACCGGACATAGACCGGGCTTTGACCGGATTTTGACCGGACTTTGACCCGGCTTTGACCGGGCTTTGACCAGACTCTGACCGGACTTTAACCGGGCTGACCGGACGTTAACCCGATTTTGACCGGACTTGACTGGATTTTGACCGGACCTCGACAGGATTTTGACCGGACTCTGACCGGGCTTTGACCGGACTTTGACTGGAACAGGACTTTGATCGGACTTTGACCAGACTCTGACCGGACTTTGACCGGACGTTGCCCCGACTTTGACCGGATATAGACCGGACTTTGACTGGATTTTGACCGGATTTTTACTGGACTTTGACCGGGCTTTGACCGGACTTTGACCCGACTTTGACCTCACTTTGACCGGACATAGACCGGACACAGACCGGACTTTGACGGGACTTTGACCGGACTTTGACCCGACTTTGACCGGGCTTTGACCAGACTCTGATCGGACTTTAACCGGGCTGACCGGACTTTGACCGGACGTTGCCCCGACTTTGATCGGATATAGAGCGGACTTTGACCGGATTTTGACCGGACTTTGACCGGGCTTTGACTGGACTTTGACCCAACTTTGACCGGACACAGACCGGACTTTGACCGAACTTTGACCGGGCTTTGACCGGATTTTAACCGGACTTCTTCTGTCGAGCGTCCCGAGACGCACACTTTTTTTTGTACTCATGTCTATGATAATAAAAGCCTTTTGTTTAAAATTTATCTAATTTAACTTCATTAGACCAATTTCTGTAAAGTTGCATAATATAGTAGATCATTTTTTGAAAAATAAGGTCATAAAAAAGTTTCACTTCCTACGTGTGTACACTAGTACACGCACACATTTTTTTAATACAAGATTACATTTTTCGGCTTTTATCGGCATCTAGCCACGAAGGCTAGCCATGAGAAGAAACGCCGTAACAAACTCATGGGTTATGGCCTCTTTTAATGTCCAGACATTTGGGGAAATAGCCCTGAGTATACCAGACATACATGGTACTCGCACTAACATATTTAAAATTAATATTTTTCTAAAACAAATATTATAAATGTCAACGTTACCTATATACCTTAAATACTAATAATGCGCCAATAGAGCAGTCAAGTATAATAATTTATTATCAATATATTTTATACATAAATTGTAAACAATGACACTTCTCCCTCGGTATGCGCAATATGCATAAAAAGGTGTATTTACAAACTGTCTACAAAACAACTCCCAACAAACATTTCTCTTTACGTTTATAATACAGATATTACAGAGATTTACATATTATTTTAAAGGCCGTAGCATATTCATTTAAAACACAACAACATCAAATAGATTCTGTAGGTCCATTCCTCGAATTAACTTTATCTTACTTTAGTACATACCATTTTGAAGTACAATTCTAAATAGCTCCATCTAACGGAATCTTCTAAATATAAAACTACAACTTAGACAACTAGAGGGCGCTGTGTTAGTATACTATTTTAAATATATCCAATTTGTTTTAATGAAATAAAAACTAAGGCCCACTAACACAACAATGATAAAACATATTTAGCCTATAAACAGTTTTACGATACGTCAAAAATGTACACTACTAGTAAACATATTTATTGTTTAGATTTATTGAAATTGGTCTGTGATACGATTATAGACTGCTATAGAGATACTAACGCATGATACAATTATGGTTCGTCTTGCAAGTCGACCAAGATTCCATATTAAATTCAAAGATAACAACATACTATTAGGGTAGTAGAATAACATTGGAGTTATTAATTAATCTTTTTTGATTCATATGGCTTAAATTATACTTAAATTATATAATTTTATACCAATTTGTAAATTTGTCATACTAATACAAGTCAGGTTGGCCGAGTGGTCTAAGGCGCCAGATTTAAGCTCTGGTTCCCGAGAGGGAGCGTGGGTTCGAACCCCACACCTGACAGTAATTTCTGATCAGTTACTTTTTTTTTACATAGTTAAAAAATGAAATTTTTGTTAAACATAAATTTATAATTATGGATAATACATAATAATGGAATTGCATAAATTCATTCAATGTTTTATATTGAAACTATTTCAACGCGCGAACCGCGATGCGTGCCGTAGACAAACATAAAAAAGGATCGAGGAGTTTCCCCCATCATCCTTTTTTAACTGACTTCAACAAGGAGGAGGTTCTCAATTAATAAATAAGCCGGATCAACTGGGGTGTTACCACTATCATCACTACATTAGAATATCACGAGGCGTTACCAATTTCCTAATAATCCTTCTTATTCCTGAGCAGCAGCGTGTCCATGATCCTGCTGGTATTGTGGGCGTTCATGGGCGCTGGAGATCAGTAACCATCAGGTGACCAACTTGTTCATTGCCTATGTTATAAAAGAATCGAACTAGAAAGACAATTTTTTTCTAGTCCGCGGACATACATAATAATAATAAAAATATCTTGAAATAACCTGATTACCACTAAACGTTACTTTCGCTTTATTATTCTAGTGGCATAGGCTGAGAAACCGTTAGGTCATGAGTTGAAATACCAAATCGGTCGGTCTCAATTTGTGTTTCAGCTATCATTTCGAAAAATTCACGCATAAGTTGGCCAGGATTTGAATTCGTACCTGATGTAGCCTCGCTCCCTATCACATCATGGAACGGAAATAAGCTTGGCATCTCTGCCGACCCCTTCGAGGATACAGGCATGAGCTATCTTCGCTACACACCATAAAAGGTAGACTTTGTAAGTAATGTAATTGTAAACACGACTTGAATACCACGATGTATGAATCATAGATTGCATAATAAGACATAGGTTACCGAAGACCAATCAAAAGCATTTACTGTGACACACCTTAACAATTCTGATGATTATGACGCACTGGGCACGCGACTTGGAACAACATATTATTATGAAATCACTATAAAATGACGTCAGTACGAGGTCATTGTCGGTAAGGGGTTTTCCACATCATTATAAAAGTCAATCGGCCAAAAAGAACAAAATGGCGGATACTTTATTCAGTTACAACCACAGACAACTCAACCTATGTTCAGTTATCTGTGGTTACAACACAGAAAAGTTTATTTGTGATTACAGTATACATGTTTTCCAGAAATTTGTAAGTCAATCGGCCTTAACAAAGAGATCTGTCTAATCTACACCGTGGTACTACCAGTTATCACTTATCTACTGCTCAAATAATAAATGCATTATTTTCTTTATTCAACACCAATAAATTGATGTAGGTGGTAGGTACCTTGTATGCGAGTGGCCATCTGGGTTGATACCACCGCTTTGTTTATTTCTGCCGCCAAGCAACAGTGTGTAAACACATGTTTCGGTTTGAAGGACACTGAAGCCAGAGAGATTACTGGGCATTATGAGACTTAACATCTTACGCCTTGGAGTGACGAGCGCAGTTCACTGCCTTGCAGTGCTTTGTAATTCAAAGTTCTGTGTGGTGTTGCTTCTGCTTATGGGCAGGCATGACGCTTACCATCGCGATCGTCTTGCTCGTTTCGTCATTCAATCAAATAAAAAAAGGTAACATGTATTCAATATTGTCAATATAAAGAGACAGAACCTATTATCGAATAGCAACTAGAAGCGAAAGAAAGAGCGCGAAAACTCTGTCACAACGAAATTATCAATGAAAACTGCGCAATAAGCAGATATACAGACATAAACATCTGTTTGGAAAAGTACCGCAATGAAATCGGTAAAGCACGTGTCATATAATCACCATGCAGTTGAAATATGCTTTATTACAAACATGTAACACATAAAGTGGCTCAGTCGAATGGTAATATGAATTTGCGAAAACTTTAACAAAGTGCGACATGGCAGTATAAACTTTATATCAGTTGCTGAAGGTGGGAACTTGCATGGTAGTTATAAAAACAGTCTCGTGTGATACATAAACATTGGAGATAGATACGTGCTTGTGTTTGTGAATCCAGACAGTTGTTGTTTACAAACACATACCTCTATGTGCGCACGATGTTTGTGTGTGTGAAATATTTTTTATTTGTTTATTATAATTTTATTTTCGTTATTGGAAGCGCGTAACTTTAAATTTTTTACAGCATAATATTCTACGTATTTTCACTTTGATCTCACAGTGATGTGTTAAAGGAATTAGTTCCAACAGCCTAATGGCGGTCATACACACTGAGAAATGATTCGATTTAAAACTACATCTTTCATGTCACGTAGCATAATTATACGTTGTTTTTACAAGATACAAAAAGTAAACAGTAGGAACGTTCAAAACATTATAAGTGGGTAGCATGAACCTAGCAATAGAGCCGGCCGGGCCCTACCAACCTATGTTGAATTCAATACATTATTACAAACAACGGAAAATAATACGAAAAAAAACCTTTTTGTTAAAACACAAGCAACCTTGGTTTGAAAATGAGCATGAAATTATGATTTTAAATGGTGGGTGCATGGTTGGGGACTCACTTTTTCGCTCGCACGCGTGCATCATAGGAGAAACTTATATTAAATTTTCCTTACATACAAACATAATTACTTAAACAAGCCTAGAACAACTGCCTAGCAAGCAGAGAGCAAGTCACATGAACCTTCAAGATGGTCTGCATTGCCCATATACACCCAAAATACCAAAAGAACCATGGGTACGTTGCCTTGTAGAAAGAGATGAAGATTTTGAAGGTGTTTTTAGTGTCCGGTAAACACAATGAACAACAAGGTAGATGGTATTTACAAGGTGGTAGGTCCCTCGTATGCGAGAGGCCGTCTGGGTTGCGACCACCGCGCTGTCTATTTCTGCCGCCAAGCAACAGTGTGTAAGCACTGTTGTGTTTCTGTTTGAAGAACATTGAAGCAAGTGAAATTACTGGGCATTATGAGACTTAACATCTTATGTCAAGGGGTGACGAGCGCAGTTCAGTGCCATGCAGTGCTTTGTAATTCAAAGTTCTGTGTGGTGTTGCTTCTGTTTATGGCCTGGCGCTTACCATCAGTCTCGTCATTCAATCAAATAAAAAAATATAAAAACGTAAGCTAGCTTTTCAGAAACAGATTTACTATACAAATGTGTGCACGTTTTTCATAGTATTGCGAAGGACAACTTGCGAAGCCTCTGGCAAATTATATCGACCGATCTATTTTTACACGTGACGAGTGACGACTTGACCCCGAAACGCGACTCGCCAGAACCATGATGACGGGTTTATCAATACGACTTTTGATACAAGAGTTTCAAGAACATTTCCCTAAGTAGATACGTCGACGAAATCCCACAATAAGATAAAAATATTTATCCTGTATTTATATTATATCTTTGAAGATTATATGCTTGATTTAATGGATCCTGTACTCTGTACCACAACTGAGCAAAGAGAATACAATACGTGAGACAGCTGGGCACGGGTCGCCTTTATAATTGGTTATGCTATAGTCCGCCATTAGCCTAACGCGGTTTGATAGACTTCACTTGCCTTTGAATGTCAAGGTAAGGTTATGTACACTAATATTAAAAAGATGGAAGATTTGTATTTTTGTATGTAACGAATAAACTTAAAAACTACCGATTTGAAAATTTCTTTCTCCATTAGAATCCTACATTATCCTTGATGAACATAAACACTTTTTATGCCGGAAAAAGCAGGTCCGCGGGGGAGCCGGCAGGAAAATCTAGTGGATAATAAAATAATTCACCTGACAAAACTTTTGTTTTCGATTGTACATATACAATATCAAGGTCGGTTAACATTTCATAATGCTTCCATTAATATAATTATGTCAATTAAGGGCAAACTTGTTTTTTTTGTGGGGAATAACGATAATTCGATTGGCAACACACAAATGCGACTTCTGCGCTGAAGTGACGAAAAATTCGATTCTCATTGCCTTAAAAAAATCCTTAAAAATATTAATAACGTCTGTTGATATACAACGTCAATATAAACGGTCAAATTTAAGCAACTTATAGTGTACGGTATATATATTTCACCCCTATAGTACCATATCTGATTGCATTAAATAAATATTGATTTTAGCGACTTGGTGCTGAGGACCTTTTTTGTAGGAAATTGAGTTTTCTACAAGTTTGTCATTCACATTTTTTCTCTAGCTCTTGCAATTCACGAGATAAATGCGAAAAAACGCGAATGTCATGGAAAAATCAAGTTTAGAGGCCTGTACT
This sequence comes from Amorpha juglandis, assembly GCA_949126905.1. NCBI lineage: Eukaryota > Metazoa > Arthropoda > Insecta > Lepidoptera > Sphingidae > Amorpha > Amorpha juglandis. The sequence goes on along the minus strand of OX421381.1, from coordinate 13,871,137 downwards.
ACCTCGCCGCCGATTCGAGTTACGGCTTGGCCGCAATGGACACTTTTGTAGAGCATTCAATTCTGAAAAAAAACCGTCCATTGTCGAATCGATGCTATGAAATGTCACTGAGCTATAGAAATTGAAAGATAAAAAATCAGAATTTCTGTGTTTTCTTAATGGAAAATCTTTATACGCCTTGGTCGAGTACTTAATATTAATAGGAAGGGCCCAAACTTTCAGGGAATTATTTTTTGGGTACTTGCAACAAAATTTCACGATGGGACAGAAAAAAATAGTTGAAAAAAAAGCACCCTAGTAAAATAGCCTATAAAATAGGCTGCAACTTGGTAGCTTGCCACCATCCAGACAGATACAATAGCCCACTCTAGAATCCCCTAAAACACCTTATATGACTGGCTTACCCCAGAATCCTACCAACCAACTTTCTTGAGAGACAGTATTTTCAAATATGAAAGAAAATACTTATTTCTACGCCCGGACTACTATACTCGAACATATTCATAACACCAAGCTGTTGTAATCGAATCAGTTCTAAATATTTTATGTATCAAGGTTACAAACCCATAAAAACCAAAAATGGGAGCGAAATTAATCTTGACATTGTTTATCGACACAGATTATTTCGATAACGAATAGTTATTGAAGAATCCGTAATCCACACATTTTCACCGATATGTCAAATAAAATTTCATAAACATATGCATCTATGATATCTACTTTATCTACAGAGATTACCAGATTTTCCAATTCTGATAGATAGAAGGTAAAATTATACTAGAAGCATATTAAATAAATAAATATGTACACCCAACAGTCACACACATAGCCCTGACACCACAGTAACATACAAGTCTTGTGTCGTGGGTATCAGGAACTACGAGAGACTTTCGGTCTCACAACACCCAGACCCCGAGACAAACATTTATGGATCACACAAACATTTATCTCGGTGCGGGGATCGAACCCGCGGCCTCGCGCTTCACAGCCGGCTACTCGCCCGCTGCGCTACGGAGGCTGTCGAATAATGGTAGTGCCATGGTGTAGGTCAGATTACCTTCGTAAGGTATAAAAAAATTAAGTACGGCGTTTCACCCCAAATCTATCAGTTATCCGCACACATAGTTGCTATAATGACAAAAATAATTAACAAATTTTTTATAATTCTCATCAAACTTTATGGTCATTCGAAAATAAGTTACTTCTGCCAATATGACACCCGACTCGCGACAACTTCAGATCGGTCATAAAGTTTGACAAGAACTACACATGATTTTCGTATGTCCTGACATGTCAAGGCAGACGAACTTCACGAAAAAATCACTAATGCTCAAGGAATTCTTGATAATATTATAATCAGTAGCAACACTCCAGCACTCCCGGATTTCGCAGACATCTGGCGACCTTCATTCTAAAATGGTGTAGATTGTTTAATATCTCAGTGCCGATATAAAAATGTACCTGCATATATAATATCGCGCTCCTCGTCTACCTGCCCTTGTCCCACTCGCAGTGGGACGGCGTAGCATGCTTTTCAACACAGGTTACAGAAAGATTTGGCTTGTAGTTTTTATGACCGGCCGACTTCCTGGCGTTAACCACTCTGGCGAGAAAACATCCAAACCCTAATCAAATATTTGTGGATCACAGAAACATTTGTCTCTGTACGGGAATTAAACCCGTAGCTTCTCACTTCACAGCCGGCTACTCGCTCACTGCGCAATGGAAGCTGTCGGCATATTTATACCGCACTATCATACGAAATTGTTTACGGAAAACTGAAAAGATGAATGTTGGGAAATGCTACTAGAGTACCTACGGTGGTTCATAATATTTCCTTCTGTCTGGTGGTATTCTAGCTTAGTGTCAGGGTCCGCCTTCGTACTAAGATTTCTCTACTTCGCCAGATCTTGAACATCTTGCGTAGTGAGACTATTGGATCTCATGTCTCCCTCTTTTGTGACCCTAATATAAATTTAATTAAGTATGATTTTTTTATATATTTGTATAAATTTTCCATTCGCAAAAATGTAAATACATCGAATACGTTTTATTACCATTAGTTTATCATAAGGCTCACTTTGCCAATCATACTCTAGTTAAACATAATTAAAGCTAAATAAATAAGGTTATATTATCAATGTGTGCGATTTGTTTTGACGCATGCACACACCTGTACAAACACATGCACACGCGACGCACACATGCACACAATCTTTTTAACCCGCATGACGCATGAGGGGCGCGACAGACGAGGCGGGACGGTGGGGAAACACAGAATGAACACTTTATATAGAGCGCACGAACGCAGAACAAACCAGTTCAATTCTAGAAGTAAACAAAGAAACACCTCTCTAGAGGAGTAAATTTCTTCTTGATCCGGCTTCAAGCCAACGATGGGTACGTACTCCAACTTTACAATTATTAACATTAAATCAATCATAAATTAGATTTTAATCACTGTGTTTTTAAGGTCTCTACTGATTTTGTAATCATTGTTTACAATAACAACTAGATGTTTGTAAACAAGATTTCCGTAGCTTCCAGCGGTGCGGCGCGGCGTCGTCACATATTCAATCAATTCGATTGAATGAGTGGCTACTGTCTGTCGCATGTTCAAAGTGCAACGCTGCAGTATATTCGTCTTATTCACACTGCATAGCATCCTAGCGCGTGTAAACAGGAGCGTCCGTATTCGAGAAGGGTCTCGATGCCGACACGCGTCTGTCGATACTCTATTTTCGATACTACGCATAAAATAAACAAAATTTATATTTAATTGACAAAAGTGCAAAGTTTTCGATTGGCTTTCAGGCTGCCTAATGACTCCGTTACTTTGTTTATTTTAATGCACACGCGGCTATGCAGTCGAAATTTGTCTAGAGATAGGATTTTTTGTTTAATGTTGCGTAATTTATGGTGGGTGATTCATTCGACCTTGAACTTATCGTGTGCCATGTCGCACTGCCATGGCGGTAATGGGGTATTCGCGTGATACACTTTAGTAATAGGATTTCAGTCGCTTGGGACTTGGAATATTACGCAGAAAGACTATTACTTATAGAAAGGACTTCAAAAGGTTTTTGTACAGCGATTTATGACAATCGATAATTTTAATTAGAGGCAATTTGTATTTTTTAATAGATTTTATTCAATAAAACTTAGCTTATTGATTATTCAACTGGACACTAATAATGTAGGTATCAATGACATGGTTAGAGCATTTCATGAAAATAGACATCAAAAAATTAGTAGCTAATTTAATTAGCAATCGTTTACATTCTCTATTTATCTGAAAATTGTTTGTTTAACTGCATTTAGGTTGCAAAAAATTAAAACTGCGTCTTTTGGTTCTCTTTGGTTGCAATTTTGCGCATGCTTTGCAACTATGCACTCGATATTAAAAAACATAAAAGACCATACCTATTCCAAATAAATATTCTCTAGTTATAGAATAAACGTTTATCGCCATAGAGGAAATGAAACCAGAAACGACCACTTTTAGCACATCATGACCTAAATTATTTAAGTAAAGTGTTATATTAAAAAACCCGCAAATATTATTGGGCATGGTGCCAGGAATTTCCAGATTCCTCAAACACATAAATTTAATGTGATAGTCATATCTGCGTCATACAGTAATAATGTGTACATATTTTGCCGTTACATCCTGTAACTAATGGTTTACTGTGAATCATTTTCCTGATGCCGCGTATCATGACATTGGTTTATGTACTATTTACATGTACACGTTTCACTAATGATCTCTGTGTCATGTTATATTCACCGGGGAACAATTGACGTCTAATATTTAACCCAGCATAATGAGCAACGTTGCGAACTTTTACTGAGTAACGCTGTTTGTCGCAACAACATGCCGCGCCTCATGTACTGCGTCACCTAGCAACCTCAGCGCTGATAACTGAGCTGCCTAACACTTGTTGCCTAGTGGATATATGGCTTTATAATTCAGGGAATTCCGCTAATGCTATCCAAGGGACCTTTGGATAGGAGCTCCGCCATTACGGGATCTTTAGTAAGAGCCCCCCATTCTACGACGAAACGGAACGGAAGACATATCCGAAGTAAATTTTCGTTTTTAAAAAAAAAATTTAAAATAGAATTTCATCCAAAAAGAATTAAATATTTCAAAAAAACCGACGACTGCTGTTCCCTTCCGCTCCGTCGTTCTATAGGCCTAAAATGTTGACTATGCAAACAAATTTAAATAATCTATTCTTTCTTTTCAGAAACGTTAAATATAAAACCGTTAAGTAAGGGCTTAGAGTGGTCTCCGGATGCGCCGGTGGGCGTGGGGGCTGCTGGGGTCGGAGGAATGCGCGGTCAGGACCCCGCCGCACCGATCGTGTCCACATCCAGCGAGGAGCGCGCCATCCGCCGCGTTATAAGCCGCTGGGGCGCCGAGTGGTTGAGCTGACTCGGCTCAGGGCCTCAAAACCACGCCGGTCAATGGCCGGCAGACCACCCCCTGCCACCACCGAGGTGGGGGGGCCCGCGCCCGGCTTTGCACCTCTCCCTCCGTCAGTACGAGGAGCTGGTCGCTAAAGCCGAAGCGCTGTTGAGCCGTCTTGTCGTCTCGGAGAACTATGACTCGGTTAACAACTTCTTATCCCTCTACGACGCCTATATGGAGTCTGCGGATGAGAGCTTGATGGAATTCTTCCCGAAATACAATCCTCCTATTCGTCCACATAAAAACACTTGTGTCGGCCTCGGGATGGAAGTTATCAAATGCCTGAAGGTCTTGGAGAAGGACTTTCCAGGAATAACTAGGGCGATGATGCTGGTATCTTGTGATGAGAATATTCAAGATCTGGATGATTATACCACGTCGTTCCCTGGACCACAAGGGTTCCTGATAGAGACTGAGAAGGACCACGTGATGGTGGCGATACACGTTAAGATCGACGGCAGACCTGGTGTATTCTTGTCAGATTTGGGCTACCATATCTCCCGCGTCGCTACTGCGATGGTTGATAGATGCTACCCACATACTAGTAAGTCTACAATGCATATTATATAACTCTTTATAAATTAGAACCTATTTTTTGGAGAACTGCAAACGTAAAATTTCTATTATGACGCAAATCAAATATGATGTTCTTGATAAATCTATGAAATTGAATAAGAAGCACAGAAGCTTACTATGTGTACCGTAAACATTACTAATAAACGCTCTTTTCACAAATTCCAGGCTGGTTCATCCAATCGGACGAGCCCCATTGCCGCAAGGAGTACAAATATCAATTCAACCTAAACAACACCAATTACGTGGAGTGGCACGAGAGGGAGACCAGGGGGTCCAAAGTGAAGGAGCGACTGTCCCTGATCTACGTCGCCAGGGCTTATATGTCCGCCGTGAATGTCACTGAGAAGAGGAATCTGGTGTGGGATTTAAGGTTAGTCGACTTTTTCAACCACTTTTTTGAGTGGTAGAGCCACGCTGTAGACAGTTTTGTCTACAGCATGAACGGGCTGGCTGGACCGGGTCGTTACCACTGTCTCACAGAAAACCGACGTGAAGTAGCAGCTTGCTGCTGCGTTTCGTACGGTGAGTGAGATATCCGGAAGCCCAAATCCCCTCCCCTTCCTAATCCCTAATTATCTTTTTCCTTTAAGGTCGGCATCGCGCCCATGATTCTTCTGGTGGTGGGCGTACATGGGCGGTAGAGATCATTTACCAATGGTGACCCACTTGCTCGTTTGCCGGTCTATGCTAAAAAAAAACCCACTATCAATACGAAGTAAATTTTACAGTTTCTCCTTATGACCTATAAGAATAGAGCAGGCAGGATAATTTTGCTGGCGGTAGAAGATAACCTGTCATAGTGACCCATATACCTTGTGTGGATCGCGTTCCCATATCAGCCAGTGTATAACCGGTTCTCTCTAGGGGCTTGCGATGTGACTTGATGGTTGGTTAGAGAGGGTATAGGGGTACATCCATGTATCCATGTGCCTGAATTGCACATACGCCGATTTGCTTCTTTTCTCTTCGGTGTGAAGAAGCATTTCTATAGGCCGTTATGATTCTGATGATCACCGATAAACTCATTGTTTGTCGGTGGTTGCTGGTTTGTTTTTTGGATTACACTGCGCTTACCATCAGGTGTAGTGCGATTTGCTACTTTGCCGTGCTCAGATAAAATAAAGTTATATAATAATATATAATTCTGAGAAACGGCCAAGAATTTTTGTTGCTTTGTTATGTACTGACGAAAGATCTCGTGCCTTTTTCTGTAAAGGTTTTTTTGGCCAATCTCCAATCTCCAACCCTTACAGAATATTCTGGGATAATTAAAGTCTTTTACATTAACATTTTTAATCTTACAGATTTTACTTTTTCTGTTGTTGATTTTGTATTTTAATTTAATCCATTTTTTATGTTTTCTAGGAGTCTTCTCGCCAGGGACCCCAAAGGTCGTCTTAGCGCCGGTATTTACTTCCCATTGAAGCGTAAAGATCAGGACTTCACGATATTCTTCGACGGCCCAAATGGAAAGATAAGAAAGAAGCTGAAATTTGAAATATTTTTGGAGTTGCAAAAGGTAAGTCCTCAATTCAAAATGTAAATATTTATTTAGTCCATAAAATATTCTACGTTATTTAGATTTCGTCATAACTCTTCTGCCATAAATATTTTACAATATTCACTGAAATTAGGGGCTCACATTTAGTAAAGGTTTTGTAAAGACATACTCTTACTCTCTCCTGTAATCCCCGAAAGGGTAGGTAGGCAGAGCAGAGGTGTAACACCCGAGTTTGTTCGTCCGACCCATAAAGATAGGGAGCGAGCCTATCGCCATTCTAGGCACAATTCCAGACTCCGGGATGATATCGAGCATTTCATCGTAGAAAAACCCAATATCAATTTTACCCGACCCAGGGATCCAGTCCGAGACCTCAGCACAACAGTCGTGCCGCGTACGCAATACAACTGTGCCACCGAGGCAGTTCATTTTCTAAATACCTTTCTTATTATCTTTAACATTAAATGTATATGCAAAGATAACTTATCTCTTTAATGGACATCAATGTCATCGTCAAGTAAATATTAATTAATATCGATAAATAAGTATCTCACCTTTATTTATTAAATATTAGCTGCCCCTCTCGGTTTCACCCGCGTTCATACTACTGCTCCGCTCCCGTAGGTTTATATTATATTAAGCATCGTCTTGACAAAACAAATATGTGGTGTTAATATGACCTCAGTATTCAAGTTTCTATTTTTTTGCTTATTGAGGTAAAATTGATTTTCATTTAAATTTTCCCTTGAAATCATTTTTAATTTTCTTTAGATTACTCCATTTTGATACTAATATGATTTTGATAGTATCATTTAACCGTCACTAATAAGAAACCGCAAAATATTTTCGTAAATGTACCTTAATTTCTTTCTTACCTACCTTAATTCATAAAGTAATATTAAACAAACCACAAATGATTCGTCAATGAGTTACGTTTTTCATATCACAACTCTTAAATTTATCTTCCTCAGATTTGTCTTATTCATTCCATTAGTCTAACCTACTTAAATAATTTCAGATCCCAGACGACGTGGTGGAAGAAGTGGAGCAGTGCAACGAGCAGCTTCGTCTTCGCGACGGTGAACTTCTTCGCATTCTGAACCGCCTCGCCATCATCATGGCCGACGACGAGTACCTCACAGAACTCCTCGATGTCAACGCTAAAATCGTTCAGCTTTCTGCTGGCACATAAATAATGGAGACTTCGCAATTTCCTTTGCATTAATTCTCTATCACATCAATATTAGTTATGTTTCACTCATATATATCTGCTTTTATTTGTATCAATAGTTTAAATTTTCAATAATGAATAAGAGTAATGTTTGTATCGGTACTTTTATTTTTCGCGTCGTCATCAACATTAATCATTTTTACCACGATTTTGATCATATTTCTTCATTCATCAAAGTCCGTTGTCATAGTTCTCCTGGTTAACTTCACGTAGATTCCATGTAAATTAGTTCTAGTGATTTATAAATGTAGCCTAGACCTTTGTTTGTCAGACGGTTCAACTTGGGGAATAAAATTATGAAAGATACTTATTTTTTTATTTACACCTTATATTATCTATTCGTTCACCATATAAGTAGTTTTTAACCGACTTCAAAAAGCAAGAGATTCTCAATTTGTCTGTATACAATTATGCGAGGCATAACTCTGCCGAATATGGACCAATTTTGAGTATTGTTTAGGGTTGAGTATTGAGTAGTGACTACAACTGTTGGTAAGCGCGGTCACCAGAATCATGTCGGCCTGTTTAAATGCTTCTTCAAAATGCGAAGAGGGAAGCAATTCGAGTAGCCTGCGACAAAACAGGCAGATGACTGATGCAGGGATAGGGATACACGGATTTTACGGTGTCTTACTTTTTCGCAGAAAATTGTTTGCCAGATTATCACTTGGCAAGTGATGGCGGCGAACGTTTCGCCGATGTTTCACTTTGACAACAAACGATTAGCAAATTTTTGTATGACAACGTTTCATTTGGTAGATTATTGTTAAGCTGATTATTATAATAACACAAAACGTTTAGGATATTTATCATTTGTCAACCATTTCACTAGACAACACAACTATTAGACGAATGACGTTTTGTTTTGTTTCTTTTTTTAAATTAATAAAACATATATCTTTGAGCATATTTTTTAGGCAACCCTATTGATATGTGTTCTACAACACATTTTATACCCTAAGATATATTTTTCATCCGGTAAACAGATGGGTGAAGATGTACACATTTCGCCACATTCCGAGCGTATTTCCGTCTCATGATGTGTGTGATGTCACGTCTCAGAATTCCAGACTCCGGGTTTATACTAAACATTTCGCGATAGAAAAACCCAATAACACTTTACCCGACCCGGGGAACGAACCGGAGAGCTCAGCAGTCGTGCCGGATACTCGCATATATCGTACGACAAATTCTGGGTTTTTAGTTGAAAAGAAAACAAAGAAAAATTAGCTACATAACACGATTGTCACTCCTCCGTCATTTTTTTGAGTGGTAGAGCCAATTTGTAGACAGCTTTGTTTACAGAAAACCGACGTAAAGTAGGAGTCGGAGGACGTACGGAGAGTGAGAGATGTGGAGGCCAAAAATCCCTCTCCCCTTTAATGTCCCCTTTGCATTAAGGTCGGCAACGCGCCCTTGATTCTTCTGCTACTGTGAGGATACATTATAAAGATCACTTTTTTCAAGGTGAACCACTTGCTCGTTTGCCGGTCTATGCTATAAAAATATCTAGCAGAAAAATCCAATCCAAAAACAAATTTAAGAGTATTATAACATAAGCTTGTATCTTCAAAAGGGTAGACGTTACACCAACGCTACACCCACCCGCGCCGAGCTTTTTCCGTCCCTTAATGTGATTGGGGGCGAGCTTATCGCCACACCGGGTACAAATCCCGGGCAATTCATGTCGATTTTCGACCCGAAAACTCACTCACAAAATTAATTTGTTACCCGACCTGAGATTTGAAGCCACTCATTGTTTCTAGCCTATGCAGACCGTCCTAGACCAATAAAGCGATTCGACGGCGTAGCTAGCACGGGTGGCACCCTGGGCGGATTTGATTAGGGTGTCACCCCAAAAATGAACACTTTAAAATGATATTTTTTATGTATTTTCCGATTTCAATCGAAGGAGGAGATTTTGAAATACTATGTATGCTTCATATAATAATAAACTCATATTAAATTATATCCCCCATAACTTACTTCCAAATGCGGCCCACGAGCGCATTTTGTGCCCGAAAATCATGTACTGTCATAACTTAAAAATAATTGCATTATTTTAGGATTTATTTCGGATTATTTTGAGGTCGGATTTCACCCAAAAACACCTGGGGCGGACGGCCGACGCCTACACTATTGCTAGGTATGTATAATTAATCTCCTTATCAGGCGACGTCACGTTGCAATTGTTATCAGTTACGTAAATACACGTGTATAGTTCGAACCTTAGTGATGAAACCAATCAGTGTACAGAAACGTGGCATGCCCACGACCACGTTTTAGTTAAACACAATTAATTAGTTACGAAAACAATTTTGTGTAAATTCATTAGAGGCATAACTAAATGTGTTTAAAGCCTTACATATGCCATTGTCCACAGAGCTTTGTTATAGTAAATAACTTGAATTTCGAGAATTATGTGGCGTAATGAATAATAAGAATATTACTGTAGGTACAGAAAATATGAGAGTAAAGATGGATAATTGTTATTTTTATTAGTACACAATAATTGATCAATATACTTATCATTGTCTTTCTTTATGAGTAATTTAGATCTCATATTACAACCCATATACGCCATACACCAGAAGCACTAAATCCAGGAAACGATTAAGATGAACTGTTCAATAACACATCACATCAATAAATTCATTAAAATACACTCGTCTTATGATTTCTGTGGATACTAGACTGAACTAGTTCAAAACCTAGGTCAATGATAGGTGCCAAGATTTATAGTCGTGGTGGCCTACAAAATAACTGGATATATACTGGCTTATACCGAAAGTAGCTTAGTAGTGAATATGACGCAAGTGTTTTTGACTGCGAGATGTCGTGGGGTCGTATCGCAGAAGGGGGCTTTTATCAGGTGGTAGGTCCCCCGTATGTGGGAGGTCGTCTGGGTTGGTACCACTACTTTACTTTGTCTATTTCTGCGGCCAGTGCTTACACACTGTTGAGTTGCGGTTTGAAGGACATTGAAGCCAGTGAAATTACAGGACGTTGTGAGACTTAACATCTTATGTCTCGGGACGACGAGCGCGTGGTGTTGCTTCTGTTTATGGGCAGGCGTGGCGCTAACCATCAGGCGAGCGACTTGCTCGTCTTGTCATTCAATTAACTTTATATGATTATTTAATTTAAAAAAAACATCCCTCGGTTAAAGATTATTTTAACAAGCAATGATTGAAGTTATTTTAAGGTTATATTATTTGTTTTCAGGTCACTGTAATTTGTCGAAGTCGTCAACCGTTGCTTGTTAACTTTAACTGACGGATGGTGCAACCCACACTCAGCGGAGGTCATTCCATCCGCCGGTGTAACAGAAGTCGCAAAGTTTCACGCAATCTATTGATTTTGACGTATTGTTAGTACTGAAAACAAATGAAACAACATATAAATAGTATACTATTTCACCTTCAGCCTTTTATTACAATCACAATAATGGGCATTTGAAACAATCCACCCTAAGTATGGGTTGCATCAACCATTAGTTAAAGTTAAAATTAGAATAAAAAGTAATTGTGAATGTTATTTAAAGATTCTTTTATTTAATGGAAAACCTTTTTAAGACTTGTTTGAAGGAACGCTGAAAAACCATGAAGGAAAAGACCGTGAAGGAAAGCTAATTCTAGAGTTTGCAAGTGCGTAGGAGAAATTGTGTGCGCACTCTACTGGATATACCTGGCCTACCTTATCGTGTATATTGAGTTAATTGATGTTTACCTATGTGAGGTAAACTAAGTTCTGTGATTTTAATTAATCAGTCAGTGCGTGTTGGTGTGTTCACACACAGTAATTTCTTTTCAATATTTTATCGAATAGACCGCAGAGACTTTTACCAACAATTTACAACATTTTACAAGGTGGTAGATCCTTCGTATGCCGCCAAGCAACAGTGGGTAAGCACTCTTGTGTTTCGGTTTGAAAGACATTGGCGCCAGTGAAATTACTGCATTATGAGACTTAACATCTTATGCCTCAGGGTGACGAGCGCAGTTCAGTGGCATGCAGTGCTTTGTGATTCAAAGTTTTGTGTGGTGTTGCTTGTTCGTCTCGTCATCAGTCAATTAAAAAAAAAACATTCGACGAAAATCAATGAAGAGGGGATGGAAGATTAAAACCTTGCCGTTTATGCGACGATTTTGATAAATTTTCAAACGAAAGTAATAAAATAGGTACAAACTTATTAACGGAAAGTTAATACGACAAAAAGAAACTAAAAAATTAAAAATTAAATTATACTATTTTGAATCAGTGATATCAAGTATTGGCCATTAAATCATAGACCTTAAATTTTTAGGGCTCATATTATTATGTGTCCTGCGCAAATATTATCACATTTTTAAGTTGCGTGCTGAGCTCTAGTACTTATTTATACGTCTCCGCCGAAATGCCAATATTCTTTCTCTTGTTTACAATACCTTGTTTAATTACCTTCATCATCATCAGCCACAGGACGTCCACTGCTGAACATAGGCTTCCCCCAAAGATTTCCAGACCGACCTGTTGGAAGCGGTCTGCATCCAACGACTTCCTGCGACCTTTATCAGGTCGTCCACCTTGTAGGCGGACGTCCACAATAAAAATAGGTAATTACCTTACTCCCACTTATTTCAAATCCCATTTCCAATTTCTTCATGACACATGCAAGGTGCCTCAGATCATTGGAGAACTTGAACTGAAATGCCAGCACATACCACAACATTTATGGATAAATATTTTAGTATACTGACAACTAGGTTGTGGAATGCGTTGCTAGTTTCCTCAATGCGTGCGCAATCAAAAATGGTAAAGGGACACTTCACTATTATTGTAATATGACAATAGAGTGGTATTGCGGGAGTTCATGGTGACGATCAGGTGGTCCACACACCGCTCCTATAAAAAAACTGACGCACGTACAGTATGACGTACTAGAATAGTAAATTAGTTCGAAACGCGTGGATAGTCTGTTAGAGATTTCATTTTTTGTATGTTTAAAAAACGTGACTAGCAAATTATAGTCATAAGTATAGCTACTAAAATTAGGTTATATTAAGCAAATGTACGGAAATAAAAAAATGACACAATATTTCATAATATTTCGTATGATTTAGACACACTATAATAATTATATGATGTTTGATCGTTCTAAAAAACTTAGATATATATTTTATGGTGACGGGGTATGATAAGAAATTAATTCTTGAAAACGTAATATTGTTTACGGTTATAATATGTTTGTTCTGTGTAATATGATTTTATCGACACCCTAAACTCTACATCTCGTAGAGTTCGTTCTCAGTGAACTAAGTTGTCACTTGTTAGTGAACCATGAGCTCCCTTCTTAGGTCCAGTAAAGTTTGGCGTAATATTTTCGTCACATAATTAAACCAAAAATCGATTCTCCGGGAATATTTACGCCTGTAGTGCTCATATAAGCAGCCTTTTAAACATAAGTTTCTGTGGAAAATAAAACCAATATTTCTATTGTTTGAATATCTGAGTAATAAAATGAATTTCTAAATAAAATAATTCAGAAACGTGCCTCATTTATTTCCAGTTCACCCAATAAAATTAGTATTGTAAATTATCTACCGAGGTTAAAGTACGGGCGTACGCGAAACCACGTGTCTGATAAACCCACATACGAAGTGTAACCAAAAATACGTATCACATACTAGTGTCACGTTGCCAGTCAACGTGCCAGACAATGGGCCGTACACTGACTCAAATTATCAATCGATACGTCCCATTTGTGATACTATATCACAATTCCAAGAAGATACACACGACTATAAAAAAAAAAAAAAAAAAATTGAGGGGTCAATAGTTTCCGCATGGTCATATCTTCGGATATATCTCTACAATCATTTATCGGCGTGCGGCCGGATATCGTTTCTATTTATTAATGGGTTGTAAAATGCACAAGTCAGACGCGTGGTCAGCTGTCAGATAGTGCGAGCGGGGCGAAGGCGCGAGGTGCGGCGCGCGGGGAGTGAGGAATATCTGTCATGCGCAGTTGCCATGGACGCCACGTTAAACGTGACAACGCGGGGATAACAAGTAGTTTTTGTATAGCAGTTTAACAGGTTATTTATGTTACACGTATTGGTATTTAAGCTGGGACAATATAAAACGAATTAATACACATCATTCTAGAAATTTAGAGTAATTATAAAACTAGAAACAAATTATAATTGATTGAAAAAATATTAATAAAGTAATGACTTTAATAATATTGTTTCAAGTAATTACTTTAATAATATTATGATGAATTTATTATTCTTTCACGCTTCAATGGAACAATGGATGAGTTCGAAGAATGATATGAACTATTTTTAACCCGGAAATATGATTGGAACATAGATATTCAGGGGGCGGAGAAGCGAAAAAGAAGAGAAAAAGCTAATTTACTATAAATAAGTAAACTATAGAGGGTTTTAACAGCTTATACATTCTACTTACATATTAATTCATTGTATATTTACTGATGGTCTCCTTTAAAATAACACGAACATTAATAAAATTATTACCTATTTTTTTAAACTGCTACTTACAACACGTTACCGATACCGGTATCAAAAATAGCAGTTATCGGGACGCAGTAGCCTTCAGCGCAAAAATATAATAACGCTCGCGCGCCGACACTCAACGATCAGTTTGTCTGTTGTGGTGTGAGTTGTGAGACGGCTGCATAGAGCGCGCCCAGCGGCAGCGTAACATTTTTATTTTTTATTTGGCTTCTAGCCGTTGTATGGGTAAGTTTTAACATAAATCTTAATAATAATGCTCAATGGACACCCTTCTTATGTCTTGTAAAATAATTGCTAGTCTAAAACGTGTAAATGCATAGTTAAAAGAAGGTCCATGCCCCTCGTGCAGATGCAAACGTAAACAAAGACGACGCGATTTTATTTCATTATTTTTTATTGTTTTTATGACAAAGAAAAGTAGCACTGAAATATTTTTATTTCATATTATTCAGTAGGTTGTTTTTTTTGTATTGCGGCATTCTTGTGTCCGATTGATTTGATTTCAGTTTAATAGAACTTTCTTCGTCGCGCACAATAAAATCTTATTGGATGAAAATAAAGTGATGTTGATCCAAAAAAATCATTAATGGATTAAATAAAGCTAAACTGGATTCTGCGCAGTTAAATCTCTTTATTTTTGTGTTGTCTCGATTTAAAAGCCATCTTGCGTGTCTGATGATACCTGCAGGATCGTTAACCTTAATGGTAATTGAAAAAACATAAATGATAATAATAATTTTTTATTTATGTAAAGTTTATTTTTTATGGAACTCAATATTTTGTTGAGTCAATTCAGGGACAACATATTTTTTTTTATACTAACAAAAAATAACAACTATAAAATAACAGTTAATAAATAACACGATTATGAAAACAATATTTTTATATTAATATAATAAATAACAACGAGAAAAAAAAACCATATGGTGTTACACGTTTACGTTTATTTGTCAATTTTCACATTTTATACCCTGATAAAATATATATCGGAGAAACATCGTTCCCGCGGACATCGTCATTAGTGGTTGCGGGCTTAGTGGGCGTCATCACAGTAATATGCGAGCACAAAACACTATTATCACGATTTTACACTATTTACTTCGGATTAAACAATATTTTGTCACTTTACAATAATTTAGAAGGTAGAATTAACAAACAATACTGAGCAGCGAGTTCAGGGCACCGATCTTACTTTAACCACCGAATACACTCTCCGCAATGATCCAACTCGATCAGTAGCTAGCACTCAAATGTGTCTCAAAAACTGTCTGCCCCTCTTAAGTAAAGATGGCGCCTCGACCCCACTCCGCACATGCTCTGCTCTGATTGGTCGTTACGTAAATTACAATATTCATAACTTTTATTACAATTGTAAGGTATTTAAGCTATAGCAAAATGTAACAAATCAAATAAAACTAAATTAAGATTTATAAAACCAATTAAAACGTAAACAAATAATATTGTGCGTTCTGCATACAACTCAACTCAACTCGACTCATAACTTCCTCCGACATATATTTTATCAATTGGAAAAGGTACTTTGAAACAAGCACCTACCTGTAGGACAGGGATTAGGACCATTAAGCTGTTTTCATGAGCTGCGAGCTGCACACGTGGCGATCTGTGCGTATGCTGACCTTTGACAACGTGCCATTGTTACAAAGTGATTTTTAGAACGCCACCCGTTCTCATAATAGTCCATTACAATAATAATAATAATCCCTGTGTAATATAAGTCTTCTGCTAGGCACGGCCTCTAATACGAGTACCATGTTTGTCACTGTAACTTGTCAGGTATGCAGGTTTCCTCATAAATTAATCGCTCAATTTATGTAAAAAAAAGTTGTAATTACTACTATTTTATAATCCAGCAAAACGACATAATTCTATTGACGTGAATCCTTAACTAGAATAATTCACGTGATCAAACAAAAAACGCGATGTATCTATTAATTGTACAACATACTAGACAAAAGTGGTAATAAAAATAAAAGCTATTAAAAATACGCCACGCTGTATTTCGGACGCACGAAATCTCGGCTTCGGCAGATTTTTGTATTCCACAATTGTCAAGGTCATTGGCGTGAGGTAGAGTGTTAAGGCCGACAGTATTCAACTCAAACATGCTTACGGGACGCCAAAACGTAAAAAAAATTAACATGTTTAATGACCACGGATTATTGTGCAAGTTGTGGTGTAAGTTGGCTTAAACTACTGGCTACCATCCTAAATACGGCTATGCTCCTTCATGCTTAATTTATAAGCCCAATTCGTTATACAAACAGACCGTATTAAAATTATAATAATGCACAGTAACTGCGTAGTTGTTTTTTGTTTAATCACCTGAATATAAGAATAATGGACTGCGAAAAATAAAGCCTCATTTAATATTTACTGAGAAAAATATTTTATGACTCACCATTACTGTTATGCTGCTAACAATGTCTATTAGCAGGATGTTATTATTATATTGCTTTGTTTTAAAATAATTATGGCATAGTAGTAAAATAATTTTCGTCATCAAGTGAACATTTGTGTTGAAAACTAAATCAATTGTCTATGAAATTCAAAATAACTAATAGATAGAGTTAAATTACCTAATCGCTATATAACGACGACTTCACTTAGAAATCATCTATTTTTTAAACTGCTTAACAGATTTTCTTCAAACGTAGCTTAGAGCCATCGCGATTAAACCACTATTCAAACAAACAAACCGCATTCAAATCGGTCTATTCGTTCAAGCGCTACGATGTTACTGACAGATACACATAAAGACAAATGGTTAGACACCCATACTTTATGCCAATATTAAATAATTTTCACAAATAATAATAATTCCTAAATAAATAATGACGTAGAAAGTTGGCAATACAGAAGCACGTAATGCTTATCGAATTATCGAATAATTGGATGACGTTTGTATAGGGTTTTATCTAAATGATAATATTTTATCGATACGCATTTAAAGAACGTAATACTGTTTTAATAAATTGTAAAAAATTATCTTATATCTTTGCAATAATTGTAATCTGTCGTGTGTACTAAAAATAAAAAAAAATATATATTAAGCCTATAATTACTTTTATCAAAGAAGAAGTATGTACTCAAGCCTAGATAATTATTAACTAAGCCTAGATAGTATGCATAGCGTGGGTGTATCGCGATTAGAGAGTTACACCCACGCGAGGTTGCGTAGCTCCCACGTTGCAGAATTGGCGCCTACAAATTTGTACACCTACGAATTTGTACTACGTCACTGGAAAGCCAGGGCAATGCGTTATAAGACAATTATAAAACAATAGAACCGAATTACTGTGAAGATGATCCAAAGATTATTGTTAGTTAGTCTTATTAATGACAAATGTTCTGTACTTGACCTGTCATAAGCGCTTTCTTAGCCTACATGATTAATAAAGATTTTGATTTTGATTGATGTTTTTCCGATTGGTGCTTATTAACAGACATAAGTTTTTAACGGTTCATTATGAAGAGATTTCTCGAAAACTTGTACCCTAGAGGAGACGGGATGTTCTGATGTTTTTATGTCTCGAAAATTCGGCCCTAGATGAGACAGGATTTTCTTATGTTCTTCTTCTTTTTATTTATGGCTTTTGCAATATTATGCATTTAGCCAGTGTCAAGTATAATGTATTCTCAAGTTATTTTTTACAAGAACGATGAAACACGGGAGCGGTCGATTTCAAGGTCATGTCGGAGTTTTGGTGTTACCTCCTTTCAGTCTGATTCTTAGTTCACTTATTTCAATGTTTCCATACACTGTTCATCACCGTCAATGTTTATTGAACAAATCCACACCACATTTATACAACAAACACAACTCTAAACTAGTTTATGAAATAAATTAAAATAAGCGATGAACTGCACTGTCAGAATTCCCGCCAAAACTCCTTCTTATGTTATTATAGGAAATTATATTGTTTTAGAAGGCTAGTGCTAGAAGTATGGCCGCGCTGCGCCGCGTCGTTGGGTGGCCAGACTAAGGAAAAAATTGTTTTTTTTTCTTGAAAGGTTTTACGTCTACTTGGAAATACTGCAAACGAAAACTTCCAAAAGGGGAGGAAGACTTACTTACTTAGACTTGCTTGAGGTTTTTCATATATTATGGTATATTTTTAAATACCGACAAAAAGTAAGTAACAATAAATAAAATCGCAGCATTATTGGCTTTAATAACATAAACAATTGACGTATTTGTAAGTTAAAATAATCGGGAAAATGTTTTCTTTGTATATTTGCATTGCCAAACATGACCATAAATGCATGCATACCACATAATTATGACCTACATCGCTGGTAGTAATAGCAAATTAACTATGGAAGAAAAACATTGTATTTTTACATATTTACACGGTAACCTGCATAATTCGATATGACGCTAAGGCTCGTGCCACACTACGTTTAAGAGTGTAGATCCACATTGTAGACAGTTTTGCCTATGTCTCTCTCAATAAAAAATAATAGGGGACTCCTACAACTGTATCCTTTCTCCAGAAATAAATATTCACTAATCTAGACACTTATTCACTAACTATCTCCATTAAACCAGCACACACACAAACTGACAAAGGAATTAAATCTTTTATCTCTTTATTTTAGGGTTTAAAACTACTTCACTACATACATTAACAATAGGTCCTTGAACATACTTTACTTATTAATGTATATTTATTACCTCGCTGACTTTACTTTGTATTTGTATAAAAAGAAATTATAGTATTCCTGCTTGTATACATATGCTCAATATTATTAATTATTGCATTATTCCATTAATAATATAATTACAATAGTCAATAGACAAGCCAGACTAGTCCGAACCTAGCGGACACCGCGCCGCCGTAGCTTGCCAGTTTGGCAGACACGTTCAATAGGTCAACAGGGGCGTTGGCACGTTGTACTTTACCGAAATCTGGAACAAGTACACACACAACAGTGTACCATGTTCCTACTGAATCCATAACCTCTTTCTGTTCAATATACTATAATAACTCTCCTATTTTAAACTGCTCAGAAATCTAAATGTTTGCTTTATTCGTGAATTCGATTCCAAATTTAAATATAAATGGTATTCTTCTACGTGGCACTAACCACGCAAAATTCCACAGAATCAGGAATGACTACATAATTGCTTTGTTGACTAAAATATTGTTAAAGTTTTCCTGAATTGTTTAATGTTTTTTCCTTCATATAACCAAACTTTATGATAAATATGTCAAACAGGAAAATTATTAATATTTAGCACTTTAACAATATTTACTTAAAAGACTAACATCTAATTAAAACAAAATTTGGTTTCAAAAAGGCTGTGATGTGTGCTGTCCAAACATTAGTAGTCTTATAAGTCGATAAAGGTCAGAATATGTCCTTATGAACAAAATAATGAGACTCGTGAAAATTACTTTCATAAAAATAATATACGATAAATAATCCACTTTGGGAACAAAGTCGTGAGCTTATGTTATGATGTTTAATAAACGTGCAGTTAGCGCATAACATGTACATTCTAAAGTGGATTTGGGTGGATATCTTATGTCATCCATTTTGTTTAGAAATCGTACAGATCACGCAAGAATCACGACATAGCCATACAAAAGTTATTTTTTGTTGAAAAATGAATAAATCAATCATACACGACTGACATTATCTAGTATCTCAGATAAGAATAATAACAACAATAAAATTAGTTTATTATTAATAAAACAAGCAATGGTTTTTGGGAAGATAAGTCGCAGCTATTTAGTACTTATTGACTTTGTTATCACTTCACGATGATCTACGTAAAAACACTTTTCCGGACTATCCCATGTTAAATTGATTAGTTTGACAGTCCATAGAATTAGCTATTATCACAATAATTAAAAAAGGGTGTGAATTTTCAAATCACAACAGTGCTAAAGAATTTTCACTTCAATACTTTGGCGACTGGGTATTGGACCCCAGAATCAGTATAGACTTAAGACATAACTGGATCTAATCGATATATTCTTAGAACAAAGTCGCATTTCAATAATGAACATTTATGTAAAGCATTTCAAAGATCTTTGTTTCGTTCGCTAAACTTTTGGTGTTAGTTGTTTGATTTCTTCCTTCTTTCTGCCTTGTGTTATCCCGGTTTAGTGCCAGGGTCAGCCTTCTTACTTAAACGTTTCCACTCCACCCGATCTTGAGCATCCTCTGTAGTGATTTATTTAGTATCAATAATTAAACTTAGTTGTTTCTATAACTGAAGAAATTAATACAGAAACAGTTTATGAGTGGTAGAAAAATACCTAATAGAATACTCCAATGAAAAGTAGATAATTTACAAATACGACTCTGTTTTACGATAGCGTCATAAGTTTCGGCATTTCAACCGCCAATAACTGGTTCCGAGCAATATCAGCCTTGTGTTTCAGCAGAGTAAAGGCGTAAAAAAATGTTTGAAAGGTTTTATTATCAAGACAAACAAAGACTAACTAACTTATCGGAAGCCGCGCGGCCCAACTGTTCGAATCTTCCAGTCAAAACACATGATAAAGATGGCAACTGTGAACAAAAGAAGGTCGCTAATCCCAACTTGTTGCGGTTCAAATTCGAGGTGAATCATAAAGTGAATCATCTTGAAATTCCAAACTACGTGGCTGATATATTTTTATACACAAATGAAATTTGAAAGGGGAAGGCCAGAATTAATAATAATTCTAACAGAAAAAGGTTTTCTGGGATTGCCTTTTGTAAAAATTTAATGCCAATTTACCAAAATTAAAAGCAAAATTTATGAAATTATACCATGATAAGAATTTTAAACTATAGCAAATATCAATTTGCAATTGAAAACAGCAATTATTTTTAGACAACGGGATACTGTTAATACCTGCTTTAAAAATACAGCATAAATCATGAAAAACAAAGTGCATGTTAGTATTCAACAGAAGCTTCCTTTCAGTGTTTCTTTATTTCAAAACCTCCACAGCTCAATATCGTTTTCATTGAATAAATCCGAGAATAGACTTGCTAACTTTTACTGAAATCTAAACTTATCCATAAAGGCGATAAAGCGAGTAAACACTTATATAATGCGAACATACAATTTGGCAATGCGGAAGTGGGAGGCCTTGTTACGGTGTGCTGGTTTCAACGTCACGTGAGTCGAATGTGGGCCAACGTGGCGACCTCACTGGCTGCACGTGACTCAGGCTCGAGCGAGCTGTCGAGTCCATGAACATACGAGATGTTTACGTCAGAGATATAAAACTTAAACTAAGTTGGATTATTGAGGAAAGAGAAGTGTTTTAAGATGGTTACTAAGCGATAAAATGTTTGATGAAATATTGTAAAAGCAGCAGAGTAGGTACCTATTTTGAACTAGTTACAAAATGGTATAAAACACTTTCTTTGTTTTTGTGTATAGACTTTAGTAAGGAGTAGAAAATTTCTAGACAATTTGGCGAGAGTTGCTCTGCATTAAAAGCGACATAATCAAGGGAGCCTTCTAGATGTCTTACACATGGTCTTTCTGGACTCAAAGTATTGATCATGATTGCCAGAAAAATGGATGGATATTATATTATCCTATGAAGCATGCGAAAGTACCTACATAATGTATTCTGTAGATTTGAAATAATGTTTCTTTTACAAATAACAGCTGTATCCTTACTCTTTTCGTAATTATAACTATTGAAATCGTTCATTAAACACAAAGATCTGTAAACTAACACAGATTTTATTTTTATACCTAAAGTATGTTAGTGCATGTAAGAGGCAAAATCTAATCTACCTGCTTCGACCTTGCATATTTACGCAAAAACGGCCTCGACCGTTAGGAGCAGGTATTAGTATTTCGATTGCAAAAAATCCTTTCGCATGACCTTAACGTTTGTTAGAAAGGACAGACACCGATTGGTTATGCGAATTGAACGTACACCTATATATGAACGTATGTGAACACTTGTACAAGCAAGAAGTTAATGAAAATTGAATTTTTATAATATTTTATGTCTTTATTTAAGTTTCCAGTAGACTTAATACCACTATTGCAATAATTTTGATAAAACTTTTTATAAAACTCCTATACTTTTTTATTTCAACATTATTTCTTTGCCATTTGCAATATTTCGCCTATACAGTTGCCATCTTGAAATCTATCAAAACTCGGTACTATCACGAATATTAGGTTATTTCATTTAAACACAGTACGTATGTACTTAATTAAAACTCTTTAAAAAAATGCTTTAACTTTAAACCGATTTATTAGTCTCTATCACACTCAGACTATAGGCACAGCATTACTCCACATCGACAGAGACACACAGATAGGGAGACAACGACGCGTGTGACAAATCAGTCGCTAGCGACAAGTCGGCTTTGTATGAAAACAGTCGCGCGTCGCTGTATCCTGTCTCGGTCGCATGTTAAAAAAATATACATTATTGTTAACAAAGGAGGATTGTAAGTGGAACAGCATCTGAACTACAAGTAAACAAAGCATTAATGTCAGATTTTCGCGGGAATGCGAGTTTCGCTCGTATCCTACGAGAATAGAGTCATCAGCCTGCCAGGAGTCAGTGAACCAGATTGCGGGGCGTTCGAGAATTGTATGGCGTGATAGGATTCCCCGTAACGTTTTTATGAGTCATGTAAATGTGTCATATTACCTGAGATGAAGTCGGGAATGATATTCTGTTTATGATACAAGGAAAAATGTGACAAAATGGAATGGTGCCAGTTCAAAGCAATTACTCGATTAATAAATTACACACCAAGATGTTTCTATCTTAGTTATGCGAGTGTGATCATTTTATGAAAAAGTTAATTTAAGTGTTGTTCTTGAATTCCGCCGAAAGACGAGATAGTGAAGGTATATGAGAATTAATATCAGCCATTTATTGTATTGCCCGGGTCTCTTCTAAAAATGAATGGGGTTAGGCCTTAGTCTATACCTACCACACTACCCTAATGCTGGTTGATAGAATTCAAATACTCTCAAAGTTCTCAGCAAAATCAATCATTTCCTCACGATATTTCTTTCACGTTAAAGCAAGTGACAGCAATGAGTACACAGGTAATTAATAATATTCGGAGATTCATGCTCCCGGGCCTGTTCCGAATTTCTTCTTGGCAATCCGCACCACTTCTCGTAAAGCTGTCGTTGCTTCTATTTATGATTCTTCTTCTAATTAGATAAAGAAATTCATATAATGTTTCTCAAATGTATTTTATATTTTAATCCTATGGTATTTACTACTCTTGATAAAAAATCTTGATAGAACTAAAATACTGTTGATTTAACATCGTACAATTTAACGACTTGTCTAAACTGTGGATCTTTCTAAAAATATAGGCTTACACGAGTCATGACGTCAGTGGTTACTCACGATCAGTAGTAATGGTATGAAAGCACTTTGTTTTGAAATGCTTTATGTTCATGTTATTTATGTATGTAATAGTAATGTGGTTATAACAGATCTGTCGACATAGATATTGTAGTTGCGTAGGCACTCAATTTGCGAATAGGAAAAACCTTTTTAACTGTCTAAGGGAAAATCCTGTATTACCTTATACAATGACAGTAGGTATTTATAAGATACAGAAATCTTGATATTAAAAATGATCTATTATTAAGGAAGTAGCCACCAAGTGAGAATTGGACATTTCATCGAAGTTTGATCCATTTTTTGACCGAAACCGAAACTTCGGCCAGACACTATAAAATATCTTTATTGCGTGATATAATCTCGAGATTCAAGTTGTCCTTCCGTATCTGATAACATACGGCTATATTTAGAAATGACTTCGGCCTAATACACGAAAATATGGCAAACTAAATGTTCAATTTTATTTACTTCAATTCTGTTAAGTGATGTACTGATCGACATTATTCTACGCAATGTAACATGACATCAAATGTTATCTACTCCTACTGTATCCGGCTGGATGCGGCCTAGATACATCCTAATTTGAAATGATATAATACCATAATACCTACGTTAGAACAAAGCTGAATACATTCAATTTTATCCTTGTCACTGTTTCATAATTAGAACGAATTAAAAATGAGCAGCCATTTATTATCGTTAGAATTTTTACATTTGCGCAGCTTCGTTTGGTGTTCAGGTCAGGGATGTAAAGAAATGCATTTGTCTGGTTAACGATCACCATAAATGTTAGTAAAAAGCTGATTAGAGTTAGTCATTGCTGTGATTCATATAATATATCAAATGCAATTCCAGCTAGGGGCTGCAGCACAACATCTGACAATTTCCGAGATCGCCTTTGTTTTCGTACTGCACTCAACTTCCTATTATTAAACATTCAGGGTGTAAGTAAGTTCGTTAATAAACATACATACATACGCCTGTAATTCCCGAAGGGGTAGGCAGAAGTACAACCTCTACACTCACATTTAGCCGAGCGTATACCTGTCCCATAATTTCGTAGGGGGCGAGCCTATGGCCATACCGGGCACAATTCCAAACTCCATGCTGATGTTGAGCATTTCGTGAGAACTGCGCCACGGAGGAGTTAACTAAATGGGATGTTTATTCTGTTGACAGAGCGTGAAAAACCATCATCATTGTTGTTAGAGAAGCAGCGTGAGGCGCTCGCGAAGGGCGCCGAAGGACATCGCAAGTGGCACGATGAGAGCACAGCGCAGTGTGTTGAAGTGGAGGCGGCGGAGACGGACGCGTGCCCCTCCGTCGGCCGGTGGGGCGCCGAGTGGCCGAGTTGACTCGCCGCAGTCGCGCCCGGCGTCCATGTGAGCAGCCCCGAGCTGCCCCAGCTGCCCCCGCTGCCACCGCTGCCCCCAGCGCGTTGGGGAGCGCCGCGCCGTGCGCTCGCACTCACACAGCATCGTCACGAAGAGCTCGTCACTAGCGCAGAGGCGGTGCTCCGTCGTCTTCTCGTCACAGACAACTACGACTCCGTCAGCAACTTCATCTCGCTGTACGACGCCTTCAACGCTGACGTCCAGCCTCTCTACGACGTGTTCGAGAACTACGCACCACCCATCAGGTCGAAGAAGCACACGTGCGTCGGCCTAGGGATAGAGTTGATCCGACGATGGCGATGCTTGGACAAGGAGTTTAAGGGGTTCGCGGCGGCGACCGCGCTGGTGTCGTGCGAGGAGGCGGTGGTGAATGTGGGCGACTACGTGACGAGTGGGGAGAGCCCGACGGCGGTGGTGGCGGCAGAGAAGGAGCACGTCATGGTGGGCGTGCATATCAGGATCGACGGCCGCGCGGGCGTCCTGTTGGCAGACCCCGGGTATCACGTGGCCAGGATCGTCACTGTTATGGCGGACGGAGCATATCCACATTCCAGTAAGTTCTTAACGCCATAAAGTGCTTTTCACAAATAACATAATCAGCATCAGTGAGTGAAGTGACAAGGTGGTAAGTCCTTCGTATTTGAGAGACTGCCTGGGTAGGTACTAACGCTTTATCTATTTCTGCGGCCAAGCAGTAGTGCGTAAACACTGTTGTTTCGGTATTAGCAGGCGTGGCGCTTACCATCAAGCGAACGACCTGCTCGTTACGTCATTCAGACTTGTAGAAAAATACCTCCACACGCACAGCACCCCTGGTATTAAATTTCGCTGCCGAGAATCCCCACTACCATCTGAACTCAACCATCACAATAAAAGCTCGTCAAACCACCAACCGACCCAACTGCTCGTTCGCCCCTATACCATAAAACCATCCTTATGTTCTAACTTCACCAACTAATTCCCTACAGATTGGTTCACTCAGTCGGATGACGTGACCTGCCGCAAGGAGTATTACTACACATACAACGCACACAACAGCGGCTACGTGGAATGGCACGAGCGGGAGACCAGGAGCGATGTGGTCAAACACCAGACCTCGCTGGTGTACGTCGCCAGGCCCTATCTGGACGGAGTTAATGTCACGGAGAGAAGGAACTTGGTGTACAATTTTAGGTGAGGCTCCATATAAGATATATATTTTAACCGACCAAAAAGACTGAGGTTTTCAATTTTGAGTTTATTTTTTTTTGTATGTATAACCACGCTAACTCCAAATGTGATGATTCTTTTTTAATTCGATCAAGTATAGCTCAAAGTTCAATTTCAATTTCATTTCAATTTCAAGAAGTAATTCCACTCCTAAGGGGGTGAAATCGGGATGAAAGTCTCAAACTTCGTCATCATTTATGCACCGATTTTAATGAACCTTTAAACATAGTATTATAATATAACAAGTTTTTAAGCAAAAAATATAACGGAAATCATTAGCTTGGTATCAGCTACTGTTATCAGCGGCACTGATTATATAGTTTTGTTTTTAGCTTGTTAATTGTTTGTCGATTTTATTTTTTGCGCTTGCTTTTAAGACTTATGACGCTTTAGGATATAAAAAGGCACACTTAAAAAAATGTGTGCGTGTACTAGTGTACACACGTAGGAAATGAAACTTCTTTATGACCTTATTTAAAAAAAAATGATCTACTATATGCAACTTTACAGAAATTGGTCTAATAAAGTTAAATTAGATAAAGTTTAAACAAAAGGCTTTTATTATCATATACATGAATACAAAAAAAAGTGTGCGTCTCGGGACGCTCGACAGAAGAAGTCCGGTCAAAATCCGGTCAAAGCCCGGTCTATATCCTGTCAAACTCGGGGCAACTTCCGGTCAAAATCCGGTCAGCCCGGTTAAAGTCCGGTCAGAGTCTGGTTAAAGCCCGGTCAAAGTCCGGTCAAAGCCCGGTTAAAGTCCGGTCAGCCCGGTTAAAGTCCGGTCAGAGCCTGGTCAAAGCCCGGTCAAAGTCCGGTCAAAGTCGGGTCAAAATCCGGTCAAAGTCCGGTCAAAGCCCGGTCTATGTCCGGTCAAAGTCCGGTCAGCCCGGTTAAAGTACGGTCAGAGTCTGGTCAAAGCCCGGTCAAAGTTAGGTCAGAGCCCGGTTAAAGTCCGGTTAAAGCCCGGTCAAAGTCCGGTCAAAGTTATGTCAAAGCCCGGTTAAAGTCCGGTCAGCCCGGTTAAAGTCCGGTCAGAGTCTGGTCAAAGCCTGGTCAAAGTCGGGTCAAAGTCCGGTCAAAGCCCGGTCTATGTCCGGTCAAAGTCCGGTCAAAGCCCGGTCTACGTCCGGTCAAAGTCGGGTCAACGTCCGGTCAAAGTCCGGTCAGTCCGGTCAGAGTCTGGTCAAAGCCCGGTCAAAGCTATGTCAAAGCCCGGATAAAGTCCGATTAAATCCCGGTCAAAGTCCGGTCAAAGTTATGTCAAAGCCCGGTTAAAGTCCGGTCAAAGTAGGGTCAACGTCCGGTCAAAGCCCGGTCAGCACGGTTAAAGTCCGGTCAGAGTCTGGTCAAAGCCCGGTCAAAGTCGGGTCAAAGTCCGGTCAAAGCCCGGTTAAAGTCCAGTTAAAGCCCGGTCTGTGTCCGGTCTGTATCCGGTCAGTGTCCGGTCTATGTCCGGTCAAAGTCCGGTCTAGATCCGGTCAAAGTCGGATCAACGTCCGGTCAGCCCGGTTAAAGTCCGGTCAGAGTCTGGTCAAAGCCCGGTCAAAGTTAGGCCAGAGCCCGGTTAAAGTCCGGTTAAAGCCCGGTCAAAGTCCGGTCAAAGTTATGTCAAAGCCCGGTTAAAGTCCGGTCAAAGTCCGGTCCGCACGGTTAAAGTCCGGTCAGAGTCTGGTCAAAGCCCGGTCAAAGTCCGGTCAGCCCGGTTAAAGTCCGGTCAGTCCGGTCAGAGTCTGGTCAAATCCCGGTCAAAGCTAGGTCAAAGCCCGGATAAAGTCCGATTAAATCCCGGTCAAAGTCCGGTCAAAGTTATGTCAAAGCCCGGTTAAAGTCCGGTCAAAGTCGGGTCAACGTCCGGTCAAAGTCCGGTCAGCACGGTTAAAGTCCGGTCAGAGTCTGGTCAAAGCCCGGTCAAAGTCCGGTCAAAGCCCGGTTAAAGTCCGGTTAAAGTCCGGTCAGTGTCCGGTCTATGTCCGGTCTATGTCCGGTCTGTATCCGGTCTGTGTCCGGTCTATGTCCGGTCAAAGTTGGGTCAAAGTCCGGTCAAAGTCCGGTCAAAATCCGGTCTATATCCGGTCAAAGTTGGGTCAACGTCCGGTCAAAATCCGGTCGAAGTCCGATGAAAGTCCTGTCCAGTCCAGTGAAAGTCTGGTCAAATCCAGTCAAAGTCAAAAACGTGACGCGTGCCGCGTAACGGAAAAATGTGACGATTTTATTTTTCTAACGCCGATAAAGAAGTTTCACTTCAAAAATTATATCGCATGGGAAGACAATATTTGGACGTAAATATGCAAAACCACTTTAACCCACAAATAAAAATTGGATACAAATACGTAATAACATCAAGTAAAAGTTGAGATTGATAGATAGATAACTCCTTATTGCAAACCAATAATTAAAATTATACATTAAGAACCATACAGCTAAAGTAAGTTACAAAATGTGGTCTTATCGCTAAAAGCGGTCTCTGGTAGAGACCGCTGGACAACCTGGAATTGAGATATTAATTTTAAATGAATAATATCAAGTTCTCTTTTGCATGATCGTACATGGGGAATGTTTTATCTGTGATTTAAAAAAAAACGGACTTTAAACTACTTAAGTCTAATGAATTTAGCAAAATAAAATCAATATAATATAAACTTGATGTGAGTTGAAATGTTATTGCGTATTTGCATCCTCTGTGATGTGTTTAACCCCCTTTCTTTTCCATTTTCTCCCAGGAGTTTGTTGGCACGAGACCAGAAAGGTCATCTTATAGCCGGGCTGTATTTCCCGGTGGGTGCCCGTGGCAAGGATGCGCAGTTCACATTGTTCTTCGACAACGGCTCCGAAAAGAGGAAGACCAAGTACAAGTTCAGCATATTCATGGACCCTGGCAGTGTGAGTTGACAGACAAGGTTATTTTGTAATAGTTCCGACTAACGCCGCTAGATGTCGTTATATTAAAGTTGAGATTAATCAACCCTGCCCTCTTTTACCATGTTTTTGGAAGGTGGTGGATATTTAATGGGTTTCTAATATTAGAAGTATACTTAGTCTCATAAATGATGTGATACGTAGCTATCTTTTACCGAGGAGTATTTAGCCGAGACTGGGACTCAGTTTACCGAGTGGTAGAGCCACGTTGTAGATAGTTTTGTCTACAGCATGAATGGGCCAGGAAACCGTATGGTATGGTATACCGTAATTATTCTTTTGGTGGTGGGCGTACATTGGCGGTGGAGATCACTTACCATCAGGTCACCCATTTGCTCGTTTGCCAGCCTATGCTATAACATACACATAGCTACGATTGTACGCCCAAATACACTCGATCTGTACTTTATATACTTCAATACTCACCAGTAAGAGTTATATATACTTAGCATAATCAAACATATACCCAAAGAAATATCAAATGTTTACCTGTCATGTCACAACGTACTCACCATATCATTACTAAGCCACGGGTTGTAATTTGAAAGCTGTAATTTGTCGTTCTCAAGCATTCATAACGACTCACAAGTCATTTATAATGAGCTATGATTAAATATAAGCTGTATTTACTAGCGATATATTTCACATCAACAGGCTTAATGATATGGTTGATGCACTGATTTTATTGTGGTTTCTTCACGTGAGAACGTAAAAAATCAAATTGTATTTTCTAGTACTTTCGTTTTAGAACAATGGACGAAGGAGTATTACATATGACTATGTTTTTAAATATTCCAAATCGGATCATGTTCTAATTGCCAAGCCTCTTTTCAAATCAAATTTCAAAAATAAACCGAAATCCCATTTGTGCCTTAGCCCACAATCATATTTAAAAAAAAATAATGCCTAAAACTATTTTTTATTATAAAAAAAGAATGTATTAATAACCATAAACATTTGCTTCCAGATACCAGAAACAATAACAGAACAGGTCCAACTTTGCAACGCAAAAATGAACTACAAAGATGGTGAATTGCTTTCAATAATCACCAAGTTGGCGGAGGTAATGGCACACCAGTCCTTCATCGATCAGCTGGTGGAGATCAATGACGACATCTGCCGCATGAGTCTCTGACACCGCGCACAAGATGGCCACGACAAGATGGCCGCCATCAAAATGGCCGACAACCCCCGCCGACAAAACACCAAGCAACGGCAAAGAGACCAATTTATCATAAATATTCTATTAATTTGTAGTATATTTATTTACTGCGTATTAATGTAATTTTACTTTGATATTTTCGGTGATGGATTTCTATATTTTGTAGTTTATAAGTTTATATGATTTCTATTTTGGTGTATTACATAATAATAGAAAATTTATTATTGTTTTAAATGACAAAATACAGAATGTTGAACAAACTGATTTCGTTTTTTTGAAGCCCCATGCTAGGCCGCTTACCATTATTGGCATTGAAGATATCTTGCACGACTTTGTCAATCTTGATTGTAGTGATCAAGATTACGAGACGACAGAGAGAGAGAAAGGCCATTCGTAAATAAAACTCAATAACACAATTAACTAATTTATTCTAACGATCACACAAATAATAATAATTGTTGGTTCTTTTAATTCTAACACCAAAATTATGTCTAAAAATAATTTTCACGCGCACACGCGACAATACTGACGCGCGAAGGGACAAAATAAATGATAATTTGAAAAGGAATGAGCGATCGTTGTGTCCAGCACCATTGTGATTTGTGCAGAGTTCACAATGACAACTGACGGATATAACATACACGGGTATGGGACAGAAGCGTCCCGTCCCATAAAAACCGTCCCGTAAACGTCCATTACCCGAACGTGTGGCAAACAGCATTCGATATATTTAGAAAAATACATTAGAATTACGATACATTATATTAAAGATAACACCGTACTTCAAAAAGTTATTAATATGTTTTCAGCAATCCATGTTTTAGTTTTCTTCCTTACGTCACTATTCGATAAAGAGACAAACATGGCGATAAAGCGTAGACTAACTTTAAATTAGAATTCATAACATCTCGTTACTACGGCAACTCACATAAAGCGACAGATATATCCCTAGTTTAAATTTAATCTACGTTTTATAAGATCGACAATGTTTAACCTAATCACATTTTTTACAAGTACGGCCTTAAAACGTATTCTTAAATTTATCGATAACACGCGTTAACTATGGACTCTAAATTTCCTCCTTCTTTTTCAATACATCTTTTTGCCACACGTCCATTCTCTTACTAAAACTACATTTTCTTAATAATTAAACCTATAAACTTTTTGTGAACTGATTTCCCGCACAATGTAACTGTCGATAGTTCTATCTCACTCTCTCATGCCGACAGAGATGAGACGGGACTAATTTTAACATTGTGGGGCCTGTGGTGTCTAAATGGGTAGATTTATCCCTATTTTTATATTGTAACATGTTTTATTTAAATAAATATCGATATCAGAAGACCCGCTAAAATATTATACAAGGAATTTATTATTTTAAAAAGAACAACAACAAATTATAAAATCCAGCATTAAAATTGAAACAACCTTTCCGCGATAAAACACGTTACAAAAATAATGCATTTCAGTTTTTTTCTAGGAAAACTGGTAATTAAATCGATCAGGATCCAACACATCGACATTATAGTCGTTAATTTATCAGTTTACAGCTGCATATATCGAAACGAGTCGTTTGTGTAGGCCGCGTCCATACAAAATCTGAGAATCAGTCGACTAGTTCCTCGACTTGTGACAAATATATCGTGTGAGTGAAAACTCAAAGATCTTCTAAAATTATGCACGACGCCATTCAATTTTACTGCCATCAAAATAGACCACAGATGGACTGAAATTTAACTACACTACCATATACCACTACATAAGCAAACGACTCACTTCAATAATCTACTTATAAGTACTTACAAAACTAATGAGTTACAATACGATTACAGTATAAGGACTTACAATTCCCCGTCTAGTTACAATTTTTCATCTAATATTCTCTATACATAGAAATTTGTTTTCGCCGGAACTTATAGAATTTTAGTGTTTTCGATAAATCTAATTAAAATCGGTGGCGATAGTTAGAAAATCGAGTTATTTCACACGACATAAAAATAACGATAAAATAATTACAGGTGCATTAGGAAGACAAAAGTTTGTTTTTATCGATACACGCAAAGGACTTTGCATCGAACAGAATATTATTGACTTCATTCAAATATACAAATAAGAAAGGAAGATTCCATATCACACTGGTTTCTTTAAACCTTAATGATCAAAGGAGCAGATCTCTTGCCTGATGTAACCACGACTGTCCACAACAGTAGCAACGCCACACAGAACTTTCAATTAACAAAGTACTGCATAGCATTGTACTAAGTTCGTCATCTGAGACGAAGGATATTAATCTTAATTATGCTCAGTGATTTCACTAGTATTAATGTCCTCAAAATACTTGCACACTTAATCAGTTTATGAAACCTTACTTATAAAACTTGAGATTTTAGAAACCATATAATTTTTCTACACATAATTATTAGTATTGTGGGAGTAACCTTGACATTTTAATGGTAATAACTGTGCATCGTGAAAGCGAAATTTTAAAAAAAATAGAAGTTTGTTTTTCGAATAAATCTGCGTAAGTGTGAAATAACCCGTTGCAACACTTATTATGATACTATTATTCTCCTACATCTATAGAGCTTCGTCGGTATTTGTTTATCGTTTTGCCAGATTGTCCAATCTAAAATGAGCCTGTCATTCGTTTTTGAATATTACTGCCATAAAATTAAGGAGAGCAAGAATTGCGGGATCGCTTCACTTTTGTATCACGCACTGAATTTTTTCGACCAATAACGACTGCTCACACAGCCAAAAAAACCTTAAATAAATACATTACCTTTCCCAAACTACTAAAGTTGGTCGTACATTATTACTGAATGAATTATACTATGCATCGTCGCTAAACAAACTCTTAACTAAAGGTAAAAAATAAAAACAATTTTGACATCACTGATCCAAATTATAATTGGTTGAAAAACCACGAAAACATTATACGATAAAAAAACCTCTCATCTGACATAAAATGTTGTACAATTTGAGTTTTTCAGAAACCAAGGTTAGGTTTAAAGAAAGTAAACTAAAATCAATTTTACATTTATGAACCTTCAAAAACGGTGAAGCATCATTATTAATGCACGAACATGCCAACATTAAAATATAAAACATGAAAATGAATCGCAAAATGCGTGAAGATCTATCGATAAAATTAAGCTAGGTATCGATAGTTTGTCAATAATCGATTTGGTTCTGCAGAATACAAAACAATTTATGGTAAAGAATTCATTTTTCATATTAATCGTTAAGAAGTTAATCGATTAACAAATTCATTCAGCCAAGGTAATTTATAATGATTGACAAAAATCGATAATGTTTGCTACTAATCGAAATTATAATAGACAGTCGATAAAAATCGATAAAGCAATACAATGAGTGAACAAGATCGATTATATTGGCAATCGCGATGATGATAGTGGTCGCTATCGCATTATTTGTCGATTTAATTATGATTCGGTGAGTGTCGGTTCGCCTTGTGGACCTTGTGCCGATGTCGCTGTGGGTGAGAACTGCTGTACACCTCGCGCACGTTTGAACTGAAAATCCAAATTGTTTTAGATACATACTTGTTTGCGTGATGTTCGCGAAGGCATTGTAAACAAACAACTAATCAAATTTCGAATGGGCCGGCTCGACCGGGTCGTTACAACAGTCTCACAGAAAACCGACGTAAAGTAGCGTCGTGCTGCTGCGTTTCGTACGGTGAGTGAGTTATCCGGAAGCCCAAATCCCCCTCCCCTTCAAAATCCCTTTATTATCCTTTCCCTTTAAGGTCGGCAACGCGCCTATGATTCTTCTAGTATAAAGCGTACATGGGCTGTGAAGACCACTTACCATCATGTGACCCATGCTCGTATGACGGTCTATCCGATAATTTTACACTCTCGGGTGTGCTATATGCAAACCTTGCTAAAACATAATCGTACAATTAACTCATGCTCCTTTGTATAAAAACATTTCAACATTAAAAAAACACAAAAACTTAGAACAAGAAAATGAAACAAGATAAGAATTAATTGTAATGAAGCATCATTTTAAACAGCATAAGCATATGGAACGATTCGTGGACTAAAAATATTTTTGGTTGGTTGAAAAAAACTACGATATTTAAAATTTCTTCAGGTATTGCATTGGATTATTTAAATTAACATTCTTACTAACATTAATAAAGGTAAATATGTGATACTTTTAGTCTATAACTAAGGGAGTTCTCGACTACGAGCAAGATAACATTATTTTAAATATTATAATATTTATTTATTTAAACGGGTCTTAATCGCGTAGTATTTGAAGGTATGACCTATTGTTTATTTATTTCCCGATGTTTCACCGTTGAATGTCGGTCGAAAAATGATTTATACTCCGTTCCTGAGTACAGAACAATTCTTAATTGACTTCTCTGAGAAATAATCGAGTTCTAAAAAATGACTTAATGACAATTAAAGATTAAGATAAAGTTCGGTCCATAGAAAGTATTCAAGACAACTAGACAAGTAACAAGACAACAAGTGGTCAAGACTAACTTTGTATTGTGTACAACAAAACTTGGATTGACACGTACACAGTCTAACAGGTGTTATTAATACACCTGATTTCTAGAATAATTTACCGTTCGCAATAAAAATGAAAAATATAATTCACAAAATATACGCAACTCATGCAAACACAATTTTATATAGCAAAATGTATATACAGCTAGTAAAATTGCCAACAAAATAAATATATTTAATAAAGGTATTACGATCTAATAGTAGTAGCGCCTCCTCCAATATCTGGAACTGAAGTATTAGAAGGGTTATGTTTTAGCCCAAAAATTTAAATAATGGAATCGATTTTGATGTAAATTCTAATGATTCGAGAAACGATGCCGAAGCGATTGGATTAAACTAACAACTGCGTGTTTTATGTCGTGATAAGATATGACTATTAAGTATAAAAAATATAGTTAAGGTGCTAAACTACTGAACTTCTGGCAAAGTTATCATTCATATGTGAAATAATTTATTTGTAGGTTTAAAAGACGCATGGACAGATCCACCATGTATATTGTCTTTTTTTGACCAATTTCTCCTTTTAGTTATTGAAAAAAGCAGAAAAGGCAAAGGTTCTTAACCATGCAGCCTTGTATGTAGTTTTTAAAGATAACAAACAGAAGTGTAAAAAATTGCTAGTTGTACCGATTTATACGGAACAATTTTCATATTAATTATGTCAAAATATTAACCAATTAGTATAAGTACCAGTCGACGCATTTCAAACCATAGTATTTGTTCTAAAAATGATTCTCATATTTTATTCTTAAGAAATTAAAACTCATACTAGTGCAAGATTAGTCACTCAAAGTGTAAAACCTAACGCGCGTCTAGGTTAGGTGATAAATATGTCTGTGATACCTCCTACCAGGATAGACTAAAATCTTGTAGTTTTACATTGAATCATGTTAATACATTCCATATTTATATGGCATAAAATTAAGGAATTATGTAAAGGAAAGGAATTAAATTAAGGAATAATTCCTACTAACAGGAATTACCCCTATGTATACATAATTGACTACTTTTAATGGAAAAAGCCAGAATAAATCAGAAAGGATTTTTAAAACTTACTTCCATTTCTACATTTATAAATATACATAAATGCGGCTATGTTTATATCACTTATTTCGTACCCCCCCCCCCCCCCCCCTACCTTATACACCCCAGAGTATGAAATTGTCCGATAATTTCAAACTCTTATACGAATAATGAATATTTTAGTCCATCATGGAGAGAGATATGAGACTGGATGGTAACTCTTCCTGGATGTTAAGTCTGCCTGGATGTATGTTTACCTGGTCGGCAACGTGAGTGGGCTGGCGGCGGTACGTAAGGGCCTGCGCGATACGGCGCGATGTCGCCGAGGACTGCCGCCACACTCGCTACTTGTACTGCAAGTATACCGCGCTGACTATACTATACGGGACGGTTGGATGGGCCGGTGGACGCGCACCTTTATTTTATAACCTAACTTTTTCATTGCACATATGTTTAAATAGCAATCAACGGTGGATGGGCCGGTGGGTGCGCACCTTTATTTTATAACCTAACTTTTTCATTGCACATATGTTTAGATCAGCTATCAACGGTGGATGGGCCGGTGGGTGCGCACCTTTATTTTATAACTTAACTTTTTCATTGCACATATGTTTAGATCAGCTATCAACGGTGGATGGGCCGGTGGGTGCGCACCTTTATTTTATAACCTAACTTTTTCATTGCACATACGTTTAGATCAGCTATCGACGAATACTATCATTGTATTATTATAAAAAGTTGATCAATGTATTTAGATTCAATCAATAAATTATTTACAACACCGAAACTATACATTTGTTTTGACTATTGGTTTTTTTATTGAAAGAAAATAATTTGGTTAATATTATATACGATTTTAAAAGCAACCAATATTTAGACTTTGTCACTTCGTCGGTGTTATTAAAAAAACAAAATAAAAGCCTTAAAACATAATATCATAAACAAAAAAATAAGTCAACATCTATGAATTTACTTCACTAAACAACAGCTAAGTTAAAAAAACATCCATCCAACCATCTCGATACACATAAAAATAATAAGGAAAATAATATAATACACAATAGAAAAGCGCAAATAAAAATAAAAAAATATAACCAGACACAGACATGCTAGCCGCTACCACTACATCTAAAAGCAGACAATTGCCTATATTACTCAGTAACTAATTTATGCATTTTTTTCTTCTTTTTAATTCATGGCTTCGCATTATTATGCCTTTCGCCCATGACAAGAATAAATTATTCTCAAGTCTTCACAAGAACGATGAAATATCAGTGTGGATGTTTTCAAGGCCTTATTGAAGTTATGGTATGAATTCCTTCCAGTACGATGCTTAATTCACTTATTTGCACTGTATGAATTCCCGCCAAAAATCTTCTAATTTAAGCATTTATCAAAAAAACTATTTTGTAACAACCCCGTTAGGTGTCTCAACACACACGATACTTTATCTTCGACGATCGATTACTTAATCGTTTTTCACGAGTAAGATATCACAGATCAAAGGTATACATACACAATAGACCTGTGCGTAAGTTCGTGATGTTTTTTATGAGACACATTGATATTTTAGGCGATATATTTTGTTTCGATTTATCAAAATCGATATTGATACTTTTGAAAATTATCGATACGATGAACAGTGAAACCCTGGACTTGTGAAAAACCCCTGTTATTGATAATTACAATGAGGTCCTGACACTTCTGCATCGAAATACCCCTGTTACTGGGAACTTTCAAACTTTTGTAACTGAGCAAGTCTCAGTTAGATTTTCTCCTCTTATTTCTTAGTTTTTCTCGATGTTCAACTCTATAATTGGAACTTTGTAGCTCAACAGCCCGTATAGGTACTTATACAGGACAATTCATCAAGTGCAAACAAGTTATGGTGGGACCCTCTATAAATAAGACAACTGTCATGTTAACCTCCATATTTGTGAAACCGGGTAAATAAAAAACCTTAATAAATGATAAAAAATGTAGGTCCCTTCAGATCCCACTTATCCCCGGTTTCACTGTGTATCAATGATCTTTTGCTGTTTCGACATGGGTAATGTATAGAGACTATCCCGCCCACACACCCGCCACTGTAACTCCTGTGCACCAGGATCAACAGTGGCACGCATTTTTGTCGACACCGTGCAGTGAAGCTCGGCGAGTCTCTGGGAATGCCTAAATGTCTTTGTCCCGCAACGAAATTAATCAGATAGAAGGTGAGGGAGGAGTTGGAAATATTGGAAATATGGGTAATGTGTGTGGCGACTCACTTGGCCGGCAGGGCTGTGACGACGGTGGCGGAAGGTGCAGGGGGTGCGGGGAGGGCGAGCCGCGCGGGCGCACGCGACACGCCCGCGATGGCGGCGCGACCGCGGGACCCGTTCACACCTGCTCGGTTCTGAAACTCTCTGCAAATACACAATATTTATTATAGTAAAGGCTAAACTACTTTCGGAAGCAGGCTTTCAGGAGCACCTGCCGCCCGCACCAGCTTCTGCGACAACTTCTCAAAGTCGGCGCGGAAATTCCACCGGCTGTCTAGCACCAATCCTCGATAGTTCATGGTGTAGCCGACCCCTCCAAGGTGCTCGACGAGGCGAGTATGCACAATCTGGAGGAGACTGCGACATCTAGAGGCTCAAATTCCCCTCCCCTCCCGATCCCTTAATTAGCCCTTCCCTTTGACCTCGGCAACGCACCTATGATTTTTCTAGTGTTGTGGGCGTGCTTTACTAATAAACTAGGTTACTAGTTGACAAGGTTGTAGGTCCACCGCGCTGTCTATTTCTGCTTTGTCGCTGAGTGTAAGCACTGTTGTGTTTCGGTTTGAAGGACTTTGAAGCCAATGAATTACTGGGCATTATGAGACTTAACATCTTATGTCTCGGGGTGACGAGCGCAGTTCAGTGCCATGCAGTGCTTTGTAATTCAACGTTCTGTGTGGTGTTGCTTCTGTTTATGGGCAGGCGTGGCGCTTACCATCAGGCGAGCGCCTTGCTCGTCTTGTCATTTAATCAAATAAAAAAAATGGATCATGATCATCATGCACCACCTGATTATAAATCAACTGTACCGCCTATAAACTCCCAAGATACCAGAGCCATGGTTACGATGTCTTTAAAGGAAATGAATGCAAAAAAGGAGGAGATTTGGTCCTCCGGAACTATCACTCTCACTGTACAAACTAACAACAGCAAACGATCACATCACACTGGTTTACTATCAGTTAATTATACCGCCACGGTTCAACTAGCGAATTTGTTATCGACAAAAGAGTCTACAGCATGGCCTTACCACTTTTAAAAACACAAGTTAAATTCCTAATTCACCGAGGATGATATTGGCTCTTTTCAAATAAAAAAAAACTGTTTTTAGTTTAGTTTTTTAATGAATAGCATATGCGGAAAAAAACGTAAAATCTTTCTTCAAAAGCATTTACATACGTCGCAAAAACGGGCGCAGCCCTATTTAATTTATATAACCCTTACACCTGCATAATCCTAATGTGAAGAAATCCATTTCTATTTATTCCAACAATATCCGATTAGTAATAATATCGCATTTTATAATAATAATATTAGCCCCGTATTATACTCGTCCCACAGCTGGGCATAGGCCTCCTCTACGGAATGAGAGGGATTAGACGTTAGTCCACCACGCTGGCCTCATGCGGGTTGGCAGACTACACATACCTTCGAAGTTCTTATGGAGAACTTCTCAGGTATGCAGGTTTCCTCACGATGTTTCCATCACCGTTAAAGTAAGCGATAACTAACAATTAATACACACATAACTTAGAAAAGTCAGAGGTGAATACTGACTGGTTTCGAACCTACGACTTTCGTCTCGACAGTCCGTACACTACACATTGAGTTATCGCTACGTATTTAATTAATTACACTTTACAAAATATTTATTGATGTTTAAATGTATAAATATCTATCTATTTTGGCCTCCACTTGTTATCATAAAAACAGTGACTCGCAGACCACAAAAATGTGATAATGTGTTAGAACATGTTTGTTATGCCTACGTTCCACATTTTTACAGACATCCAGAATTCATATAAGCACAGTAAACTACGACATTGAAGCTTTGAACATTCATAAACAAGCAAATCGATCCGTATCAATCAGAAGATGAAAAACGCATTAGCGATACGCGCAAACTACTCGTCGCAAATTTTACCCATCATCTAATCTAATCTAGCGCACGCGCCATTACGCAATGTCGATCGGTAGCCGGCCTAAAGAACGTTTTGTTTTTTTTATATCCGAGCATGGCAAAGAGACTGCACTACACCTGACGGTAAGCACAGTGCAGTCCAAACAAACGACCACCGACAAACAATGAAGTAATCGGTGGTCACCAGAATCACGCCGGCCTGTACATAATATGCTTCTCAACACCCCAAAGAGGGAAGAAGCAAATCGAGGTGCCTGCGCCAGGACAGGCGTATGACCGATGCAGGCACAGGGATACAAAGATATACCGCTATACCCGCCCCAACCAACCATCAAGTCATGTCGCAAACCTCTGGGGAGAATCGGATATACACTGGCTGATCCTGGAACGCAATCCACACAAGATGTGATGGGGCACTATGGCAGCTATATGAATCCTCCCACCAGCATCACTATTGATTTATTCACCTTTTGTTACTTGATCTAGTTGTAAGGTTCTTATTGTATAATTTTAATTATTGGTGTGCAATAAAGAGTTATCTATCTATCTATCTATCTATCTATCACTATTAGTAGGTTATGGACAAATGATTGTACCGAACCGGCCCAATTTGAGGCTTGCTGCAATAGGTTCGTCATTCAAAGATTTATTAAATACCATGTATATTAAGTAAACACCGCACTGCGATAACTTCAAGTGCAGACTAAAGGCTCAATGAAAATGAAATATATCCTATCAACATAATTATTTTGTTACGCTACATTCATATCTTCAGACATAACTGCTAATAGGTACCCAGTATGTATCATCATTCACTACGGCTACATCATTATGTCACACGTCACATATGAACGGATTTATCTTCAGACATAACTGCTAATAGGTACCCAGTATATATCATCATTCACTACAGATACATTATTATTATTTCACACGTCACATATGAACGAATTCACATCCAGTATCTGGTAAACAGACACGGGCAAGCACCGGCCAGCCGAATGGTCCTAATGTTTTTTTTTATCCGGGCTCGGCAAAGTGACTACGCTACACCTGGTAGTAAGTATAGCGCAATCCAAGAATAGTGTATTCGATGATAAGGCAAGCGATCTACGATTAGAAAAATAAATTAATACACATTACCTATCAAAGTCGACGGCCTCTTCCTCATCGAGATTTATGAACTCCTGCCGTTCCTCTGCGTCGCCTGTGTACACGT
Source organism: Amorpha juglandis (assembly GCA_949126905.1). NCBI lineage: Eukaryota > Metazoa > Arthropoda > Insecta > Lepidoptera > Sphingidae > Amorpha > Amorpha juglandis. The sequence continues at coordinate 13,829,802 of OX421381.1, read as the reverse complement.
TCTGTTCACGTTCGATCAGGTGCGCTCGCTCGCCGATGTGGTGACCTGCAAACAAACATCCAAATCATGGGACCATGGTCAAAAACTGGCATATGTGCGGAAGACTCCGCATCGTGGGTTCCGTGCACCGTGTTTTAACTTTTTTATATTTTTTGAGAATTTGATCGAATTTCGTCTAGTATTGTAAGTTACCACACCTCATCTCAAGTCAATTACAAGTGCGATGAAAAAAAAAAAGTTCGATGTTTTATCCTCGCACAACAAATTGACTATTATAAAACAGTAAAGAACAGAAAAACAATCTATACATTATAGTCAGCTGCGCTGTCGTGCTGTTAATTTGTTTCTGCATTACGTAATGAGAACCTCCTCCTTTTTTGAGGTCGGTTAAAAACTGAACGGATTCGATGCACATGAGACTCCAGTAAACATAAAGGCTACAAAACTTTTCACGGAGACGAAGCCGCGAGAAAAAGATGGTATTTGAATATCTTGCGACGAAGACCACATACAATCTATATATATAAAAATGAATCGCTGTGCGTGTGTCTCGCCAAAACTCGAGACTGGCTGTACCGATTTGGCTAATTCTGATCTTGAAATGTTTGTGGAAGTTCAGGGAAGGTTTACCCGGTGAGAAAAAATGGGTAACATAAATAATAAGTAAAGGAAAACACTAAAAACGACAACTTAACTTTCCAATACAAACTGTTCCTGAGTATGATAATTAGTAAAGGAAAACACTAAAAACGACAACTTAATTTTCCAGTACAAACTGTTCTTGGGTATGAAACACTTGATGTCTTTTTGATGACAGGACAGGACAGGACTGGACTAGAGACCGGACTGGACTCGAGACCTGAATGGACTGAAGACCTGACAGAACTGGGGACCTGACTGGACTGGGGACCTGACTGGACTGGAGACCTGACTGGACTGGAGACCGGAATGGACTGGAGACCTGAATGGACTGGAGACCTGACTGAACTGGGGATCTGACTGGACTGGGGACCTGACTGGACTGGAGACCTGACTGGACTGGAGACCTGAATGGACTGGAGACCTGAATGGACTGGAGACCTGACTGAACTGGGGACCTGACTGGACTGGAGACCTGACGGGACTGGGGACCTGACTGGCCTGGAGACCTGACTGGCCTGGAGACCTGACGGGACTGGGGACCTGACTGGACTAGGGACTGCCTGGACTGAACTGGGGACTTGACTGGACGGGACTGGACTAGAGACCGGACTGGACTGATGACCGGACTGGACTGGGGACAGGACTGGACTAGGGACCAGACTGGAATGGGGACCTGACTGGACTGCGACCTGACTGGACTGGAGACCTGACTTAAATGGGGATCTGACTGGACTGGAGACCTGACTGGACTGGGGACTTGACTGGACGGGACCGGACTGGAGCCGGACTGGACTGGGGCCGTCTGGACTGCGGCCGGACGGGACTGGGGACCTGACTGGACTGGAGACCTGACGGGACTGAGGACCTGACTGGACTAGGGACTGCTTGGACTGGGGACCGGACTGGACTGGGGACCGGACTGTACTGGGGACCAGACTGGTGCCGGACTTGACTGGGGCCATACTGGGCTGGGGACCGGTCTGGACTGGGACCGGACAGGACTGGGGACCGGACTGGAATGGGGACCCGGATAACTGGGGTATGGATTGGGGACCGGACTGGATTAGGGACTGGACTGGATTGGGGACCGGAGTGGATTGGGGACCGGACTGGATTGGGGACCGGACTGGATTGGGGACCGGACTGGATTGGGGACCGGAGTGGGGACCGGACTGGGGACCCGACAGGACTGGGAACTGTACTGGACTGGGGACCGGACTGGACTAGGGACCGGACGGGATTGGGGACAGGACTGGATTAGGGACCGGACTGGAATGGGGACCTGCCTGGACTGCGACCTGACTGGACTGGAGACCTGACTGAACTGGGGATCTGACTGGACTGGGGACCTGACTGGACTGGGGACATGACTGGACGGGACCGGACTGGAGCCGGACTGGACTGGGGCCGGACTGGACTGGCGACTGACTGGTCTGGTGACTGACTGGACTGCGGACCGGACTGGACTGGGGACCGGACTGCAGCCGGACTGGACTGGGGCCGGACTGGACTGGGGACCGGACTGGAGTTGGACTGGACTGGACTTTGTTATATGAAAAAAGAGTTATAATGAATTCTGTAAGTTCCATAAGATTCTAAAAGATGGCGGTTTAAGGTAATTTATCGGCTGAATTGAGTAAGTATCCAATACATGGCGCATACTGTACTGAATGGTTTACTACAATATAATTTAACCTATACCTTAGGCACAGCAACGCGTGGCCGGGTCCGCTAGTAACTAATAAAAACATTTTCTTTTCCAATAAATGACATATTCTCATATTACATTGTGACCGTGCCAAAGAATTCATAGAATTCCAAGTCACATTACGTCATAATTTTCCCGCCCACGATAATTTCCCGGTGACAAATAAAGCAACATCTAATTTTGGTGTTCACGAAAAAAGAATTTTCTACGTTGAACATCGTCATTTGTGTTTAAAAATATTACTAACTATTCATAGATGAATGATTTCTTAAGAGCTGTTTACAGGCCTCTCTTAATAACCGAATATTTCTCTTTTAAACTAATATAGGGCACTAGGTAGAACTTCCCTTACATTGGAAAGGTCGCCTGGGTAGGACGATTGCTTTGGCTAATTCTGCCGTCAATCAGCAACGTGTAAACCCCGGCTTTATTCCTCTTTGTGGGACATTGAAACCAGTTCAACTGGGCATTAAAAGACTTAATATTATATGTGACCACCGCAGTCCAGTGCTATGCAGCGCTTTGTAATTTATAATTCTGTTTATTTTTTTTATCCTGGCTCGGCAAAGTGACTACGCCACACCTGATGGTAAGTGTAGCGCAATCTAGGAATAGTGTCGACCAACGATAAACAGTGTGTCTATCGTTGGTCGGCACGATCATGCCGGCCTGCCTAACTGCTTCTTCACACTCCGTTTGAAGGACCCCATATTATAGGAAGTAGTTATAAACCATTTATGTTTTCGCACATTCTCATGTATAGTGTAAAAACGTCTTATCAACCGAGAAACGAACCGAAATAATCGCCACGTCACTACGGATGGGGAATATTTTGGCATCTAGATATTTTGCATACTCGCGCGTAATTTGGACTGTTTGGTTTACGGCGTGAATTACTAGCATTCATATGATTTATTGGTACGAATTGAGATAAGTTGGAAGCGTACTGAACACTCAAATATATAGGTGCTTTTTATATATCAAGGGACAGCAAACGAGCAAGTGGGTTACCTGTTGGTAAGTGATCTCTACCGCTCATGTACGCCCACAATAACAGAAAAATCATGGATGCGTTGTCGACCTTAATGGAAAGGGATAATGGGATGAATAAGCATTTATAAATATGTATATTTTTACATTATTGCAGTTAAATATATGTATACATACTGTATGTAAACATTATTGCACTCGAAATTGACAAATAACTGTGTTTACAAAATTTTCCATGCATGATGGACAGGGAGCCCTCGGGTAGCTGATCCACTTGACTACTATCAAGCTCATTTTCCGTGAGTAGCTTCGTTTCGATGAGACGACTGTGCTATGTTATAGCTTACGCACTCCACATTATTCTTTATCCGTACTTCACAGTGAAATATTTACATTTCTAAATAAAATTTATAGTGTTACAATTGTGAATTCATTAATAGTTAATGCTAAAACCCAAACGCCAGTTGTAAATACACAAACAAGGACAAGACTGGTTATAAACAGTCGTATCTTAATTTAGAACCCGGTTTTATCACGGTAACTAATGGCTTGTTTACTTTGTGAAATTGCAACTGCACGTGTTTAGTGCAAGTGGAAAAAAATACAATCTCCGTGGTGCTATGGTGGAGTAACCGAATTCCGGAGTACATCGAAAGGCCGTCGTTTCGACGCTCGCACCGAGACCAATGTTTATGTATGTAATCCGCAACTTATTCAAATCATTGAAATAAAACTAATTTGAACGGATTTTATCGCGGTTTTTTATTAATTTTGATTGATTCAGTCCACCCCGTGACCACGAAGGCTGAAAAGTCTTCGAAACGTCGGGATCAAAATTAATAAAAAACCGCGAAAAAATCCGTTCAAATTAGTTTTATTTCAATGAGTAATATTCGCGTAAACGTAAGAAAACATTATTCAAATCAAATAATTTATTCTGCAATTTTGACTGTTTTTTTTTAAAAAGCATTTCTTTTTATTTTCTGTTGCGTATAAAATAATGTATTATATTCAACATAGGAAACTACCCTAATTACAGAAAACACCTCCACTCATTAGTAGAGACCCGTGCTCGGCATTGAGACCAAAGGGAATACAATACGAAGCTGATAATTATTATAACTAGAGGAACGTGACAAAGTGTTTAGTAATAAAACAAACTGCCAAACATTGCGTAATAATAATGAAATCATGGCTGAGTAATTTACTTACAATATATTTAGCAAATTACACAATATGTCATACAAAAGTGTACTGTAATGAGAAATTATTGTTTCTTTAAAGCGTTTACTTGCCATTACCTATTCGTATTAATTTTTCATCCGACGAAGATAACAGAGGAAGATCTCAATTCGATGCTGGTTTTTTTGGAAGTATAACCACACAACTCTTCACAGAGTGATTCGATATTGATGCATCATTTGGATTCGAAGGGCTCTCAAAGTTGGTTAATTTCATGAAGATATTTAAGATGATGAAATGGGGGATGAAAGACTGTGATCGTCAAAACGAACAATTACGAAACGAATGATCGACTATCCATTAATCAACGTGAATTCGACAACTGCTAAGAGTTTCCTTCCTATCCTCTGCCTTTCCAAGTTCACGCCACCCTTAACGGTACTCCACATAAGCGACTATTGTCAGACAATTTGCAATAGCAGACTAGGGCGCCAGATCTTTAACTGAACTACTGCGCAGGTAAAGTTTATCCTTAAGACTCGTACCAGTACTTCTTTAATCCGTAAGAAATCAGAAAGAACCATATTATTTTTGTTATCCAAGCACGGCAAAGTAGAACTGCACTACACCTGATAGTGCAGTGCAGTCCAAAAAACCAGCGACCACTGACAAACAGTGAGTTGATCGATGGTCACTAGAATCAAGCCGGCCACTATCAATGCTTCTTCACTATCTGAAGAGAGAAGAAGCAAATCGAGGAACCTGCGACAGGACAGACGAAGATTGATGCAAGCACAGGCATAGGATGTACTCCTATACTGGCCCCAACCAACCATCAAGTCATATCGCAAGCCTCTCCAAAGAACCGGATATAAACTGGATGAACCTGGAACGCGATCCACACAAGGTGTATGAGACACTTGCTGGTTTCAACACCACGTGTACTATCGTCGCTATCCGCGCGGATGAATATCCTACCACAAGCGAATATCAATAAATAGTTAGAAAGAAGTACGATGAGAAAACTCACTAATATTATTTTTATAACCAGTCATACTAGAGAGTTCTAGATACCACATAGTGATGAAGTTTCCATCAGTTTTTATTGGAGTATAATAAGCAAACAATCGCGTAATCGTCACCGAACTGCGTGCTGTTTTTTTTTTTCTGCATGATGAGCTAATCAGGTAAACATTGTCGGCAGTAGTTGCTTCTCGAACGATAGGGTATTAGCGACTAGCTTTTCCTCGCGCCTCCCCCGCGTAAGAGGTATTTTCCATACTTCAGGCCGGCATAATTCTGCCGACCGTCGAGGAACGCAATGTGTCTTGTTCGTCGACATTAGATTTGCACTACACTGTCCTTTCTATCAGGTCCAAGTTAATCACTTTGCCGTGCCAGATGTAAATCCCGCTTCATGATAATGAGATCGGTTGGCATGCGAAGGTGGTGTGATTGCCGCATCTCAGGTTGGAAGAAATATGTATTAAAACGTCATTTAAAAAACTAGTAACAGCAAACGAAGCCTGAGAACCGTGCGGTCCTGAATTCAATTCCCAGGTAAGACAATCAAAAGTTGTGTTTGCAATTCGATTCGAAAGATCACACGTTAATTGCACGTGATTGGAATTTGTGGCCGGTATGACGATAGGCCCCTATCACACCACGGGACGCAGATAAGCTCGACGAAACGTGGGCACAACACTAGCTGTACCTCTGCATACCCCTTCGGGGATACAAGCACGAGCATACGTATGAATGTCAATTATAAACCATTTTTGAGTTCATTATAACTCCGTACGCCTGATATAATAAGCGTTTATAAACATGCATATTTTGAAGAAAATAAAGCACAAGTATCCATTGCATTCGTGCGTCGCGTCGTGGCAATCTTCTTGCGCTACTTAGTCCGCTTTTATCGTACATGCGGTTTACAAAACCATATTGACACATACAATTGCGTAAGTCATACTAATGACTTGTTACATTTTAAGCAGAAATCCTAAATAGTATAAAACAGAGTTGCTATTAGCGTCTGTCCTCTTAGTTCTTATAAATAACATATAAAAACTTATTACTTAATTCTCATAAACTACACCCTTGAGAATTTTCTTAAAGAATTTAGAAAGATCGCGGGTTCGATCCCCGCAGCGAGACAAATGTTTGTGTGATCCACATTTATTTGTTTCGGGGTCTGGGTGTTGTCAGACCGAAAGTCTCTCGTAGTTCCTGATACCCACGACACAGGACTCGTATCTTACTGTGGGGTCGGGACTATGTATGTGATTGTTGGGTGATTTTATGATTTATTTATTTAAAAAGATTGTGAACTCTACCAGCCAGCATTACGGCAGCGTGGACTAAGGCCTAACCCCTCGCATTCGTAGAGGAGACCCGTGTTCAATGCCCGTATATAATCCAGGGCTAATATAATTCTACTGTATATTGCTTGTGACCTGTACACGTCATACAAACGTAAGCAAATCAATAACTATAGGGACATAACCTTGGATGGTGCGAGGGGGTTGGAAATGGGAACAATACAATGCTAACAACTGCGCACATGATCTTTACACTATAAGGCAGTGTTTCCCACCTTTTATAGGCCATGCCCCACCTTAACATTTTTTGGTTAAATTTGTCTATCCTATCTACCGATATCTAGCATTGCATTTAAATAACCCAAAGCGAAAGGATTAAAGTCGTGTCGAGTCGATTTTTAAATTGCCCCCCGTAACTATCAAATTGCCCCTCTGTGGGGCGTGGGCCCCACGTTGGGAAACACTGCTTTAAGGGTTACGTAGGGGAACCGAATCTTTTGTTCACATTTCAAGGGTTTTTGAGTTAATTGGATCGAGTACATAACGGTCATTTCAACATTTCAAAATGATACTTATGGATTTTAATTTAATTGTAATAACACCCAAAAAGTATATATTACGCAAGGTTTATATAACTTACCTAACTAACCATTACAATATAATAATATCTTCGAAATAAACGACTACCACAAAAATATAGGTGGTGGTAGGTCCCTCATATGCGAGATGCCGTCTGGGTTTGTACCTACCACCTTGTACCTTATTGTGATGCGATATTCTATGTTACATTAGGTCTCCAATTTCGAACTCCATAGCTTCCTATCGTTATAGTCTGCCTCAAAGCACGAATGGAAGTCGTGACCTTTGGTTTTTATGCTAAAATATTTACACAATAACGGCATGTTTATTCGAATGTATACAATCTGCGTCTGGCGAATTAGGAATGTATAAACGATTCGCTAATCGCTGCAAAAACAATAATTAGTTCTCTTTCGATCACAAACCAGACGGCCTCCTTGGCGGAGTGGACGAGTAGGCGTCTGTGGAGCGAGAGGTCGCGGGTTCGACTTCCACACCGAGACTAATGATTTTTTTATTTGATTGAATGACGAAACGAGCAAGGCGATTGCCTGATGGCAAACGCAACGCCTGCCCATAAACAGAAGCAACACCACACAGAACTTTGAATTTCAAAACACTGCATGGCACTGAACTGCGCGCGTCACCCCGAGACATAAGAGGTGAAGTCTCATAATGCCCAGTAATTTGATTGGCTTCAATATCCTTCAAACAGAAACACAACAGTGCTTACATTGTTGCTTGGCGGCAGCAATAAACAAAGCGGTGGTACCAACCCAGACGGTCTCTCGCATACAAGGGACCTACCATCTTGTTGTTTGTGTTATCCACAAACATTTGTCTCTGGTCTGGGTGTATTTTGCTTCCCAGAGAGGTACACGTCAGTAAAACGGTCACTCGTAAAAACTGTATAACAAAAGGCATGATGCACCGACCCCATTGCGAGAGGGGAAATTCCTGTTCCTTCCCATAAAATTCAACTAGTTCTAGTTTCGTAGGTGTTCATGTGCACTGATCACTTACCATCAGGCGAAACACGCACGATGCCCGCCTTTCTGCTAAAAAATGTGAAAAAAGCTAAACAATTAAAATAAAATTGAAATAATTTTAAAAGATCTAAAACAAAATAGAAAAAAATCTAAAAATAAACTAAAAAAAGGTGAAAAAAATCACTAATCAATTAATTTAAAACAAAATAAATATACATACCTATGGACATCTTCTTAGTGCCGGAGCGTGAGTCCTGCATTGTCTTGCGAGTCTCCTTTATGCCGCCGGGGCCGATTTTTGTACTGCTCGAGGAACTTATGACCTGAAACAACGACAAACATAACTTTACCTGCCTGTATCCACGAAGGGGCAGGCAGAGGTGTAACTTAAACATCCACGGTTCGCCGATCTCATATCCGTCCCATGATGGTAGGGGGTGGGTCTATGGCCATACTGGACACAAATTTCAATCCTGGTTCATGTGCGATTTATCTTCTGAATTCACTTCTAAGGTGACCACTGAAAATCAGCGCTGTGCTGTGGTACGGGCCACACCACGCCAGTACGCTGAGTGGTCACCTATATGTCACAGTCACGACGCGCAAATTCCAAAACCACCAATGGTTTTTACTGTAAAATTAATTGTAATCTGTGATTAATAAATTGTTTTTTAAACTTCCTTTTCTCTTGTTACCTGTGGTTTGCCATTTGGTCCACTGGACATGACTACAGTGCTGCTGCTGAATGAGGTCCCGGCGTTCATCTGACCATGGTCCAGATCTGCTGGAAATACAACACATGGTTAACACCCTACAGTTGAAATACCAATCCAAACCGTGGTGGAGAGAAAATATGTCTATCACAACCCCCAAGAGTTACACATAGTCCTGACCCCACACTAACATAAGAGTCTTGTGTTGTAGGTATCAGGAACTATAAGAAACTTTTGGTCTCACAACACCCATACCTATAACAAATTTTTGTGGATCACACAAAGAACTGTCTCAATACAGGGTTCAATTTTAGAATCTGGGCTGATACTGAGCATTTTATGATAGAAAAAGCCAATGCCATATTTACCCAACCTGGGGATTGAACCTGAGACCTCAGCATAGCATTTGTCCCACATGTGCATTACAAATGCACTGTGCATTACAACTGCACCAACAAGGCAGTCCTTTACTACTGTTATTTTTTTACAACAAAAGGCAGCATAATGTTATTCTCATATCTTATGTCTGGAACACCAACATCCTTAAGATTTAAATTCAGAGTTTTCTTAGGAGTCTCATCTTCAAGAACATATTAGTTCATAATCGAAACGCACAAAGATTCATTACAGTGTTGTCAAAGCATTTTTATATGACTGAGGTTTTTTTTAACCCTTGGGATGATCTACAGGGTTTCCTGCTAATGGGATACTGGCGACCCCTGCAGTATCTCATCCCAGGGCCAAAGGGGAGGGGAAGGATAAAGGGATGGGAAAGGTATAGGACAAGCCCCCTCGGAAGAATCGGATATACACTGACTGACTCCGGAACGTGACCCACACAAGGTAGGTCTTAACACCGTGTATGGTGGTTGCTATCTGGGGGGATACGAATATCCTACGACCAGCAGGGTATTGTGAGGGGAAGGAATAGGATCAAGGGATAGGCCCTCTCTGGAGAACCGGATATACACTGGCTGACCCTAGAACATGGCACACACAAGGTGTGTGGGTCACTATGGCCTATCACCAGAAGAATCATGGGCGCGTTGCCGACCTTAAAGGAAAGGGATAACTAGGGATTGGAAAGGAGAGGGGATTTGGGCTTTGGGCTTTCGGATATCTCACCCACCGTACGAAACGCAGCAGCAAGTTTTCTGTGAGACAGTGGTAGCGACCCAGTCGAGCCAGCCCATTCATGCTGTAGACAAAACTGTCTACAGCGTGGCTCTACCACTCAAAAAGGAAAACTTACTTTCTGTCAAGGATAGCTTCTAGCCGTATTTAAAAACAGGACAATATAAACTTACCTCTAAACAATCGATTGAGCGACGGCATCTGCGGCATGAACGGCATGAGAGCGCTGCTGTGGCGCGGGCCTGCGATGGCGAGCGGGCCCTCCCCGCCGAGCATGCCGAACGGGTCCGAGAACAGCGAGTTCATCATGTTGTTCATGTGACGCATGTGTCGCATGTGCGAACTGGACAAAAACAAACAAACATCAACATCATCATCAGCCACAAGACGTCCACTGCTGAACATAGGCCTCCCCCAAAGATTTCCAGACCGACCTGTTGGAAGCGGCCTGCATCCAGCGACATCCTGCGACCTTAATCCTGCATCAAACATCAACCAGGTGGAAAATTACCTAGTTACAACATTCGATGTGAATAAATTTTGAATGTTTACTCAACGTAATGTTTGATACATTCGGATCAATCGCACACAAAAATCGATAGTGATTAGAAAATTCATTCTGAATCTTTGTCAAAGGTCAAAATTCTTGCGATACAGAGCCTCCTATGCTGCACAAATTAGATTTATGCATTTCAAACGCGAGGAACATCCTTATTTATGGGTGCGCATTTTCGAACACTTTCACAAAAAATATTTAAATCTTAACAAAGGATAGACGAAGTACAAAAAAATGGTATATAGAAAAACAATGATTTGGTGAAAAATTTTACTACAATTTTAATGAAATTGTAAATATTAAACGAAAAACTTACCCAAAAAACGGGTCCTCTTCCACGTCCGCCATCAGCGATCCGAAAAGAGACATGATTCTAAACACTCACGAGACAAATAGCGGAACAGAAGGACGAAATCCGTGCAAAATATTTGCTAAACAAGCACAATCACAAAAATAACCACTTCGCTCGTTGGATCGGTTCAAAAATTACATCGAAAAGTCTAGCAACTCGTTGCTCGCGCTATTCATTTGCGATTTGCGACATTAAATTTTTCGATGTGACAGATTACAATACAGTGTTGCCATAGTTGCTATAGACATGTCTACGAATCAGAAAATATTGAAATCGACTATGTAGTTATAGTTATATTAAATATGCATTTCACGTGATATTTAATAATACCAATAATCATTTTACTCTGACGATTCCAATAATACCTTTAATACGTACATGCAATAAGAGCCAAACGCAGGCGGGAGGACAAAAACCGAATCTTATAAAAGAAAGACACACGGCACTGTCTGTGAAACTAATGTTTGCACTCGCGAAGAGTTGCACGAGTATTTGAATATGGGTGCAAAGTTTGATAGCGATAGGTAGTAACAATTAGCAATTATATAGTAATTTTTAAGAATTATTTCAAAGCGGATTATGAGCAGTGACCGGCAATTCTGACGTTTGGGATATATTTTAAGTATACTTGAGATTTGTACTGCCCTATCTTATGCCGGCACCAGACAAGTAACAATGTTTGGAACATCGACTTATAAAAAAAGGGGGACACCACGTCCCATACATCGAAAGTGAAGTGACCCATAGTGTGCCAGAATGCTGTACGTATACGGGTCTCACGCACACACTCTCATCATAGTGTGCCAGTTTCCGCCATTACGCGACACGACCGCCTTGTGTAACGTTCACTCCAACTTGGATTTAAAAAAATATAATAATGCCGACATGTGTCATAAGACATTGTAAAAACAATTCGACATCGAAAAAGAAATATCAAGGAATTACTTAGCAAAGAAAGAAAAGAAAGAAAGAAAGAAACAATTTATTTGGTTTTTCATGAATAAAAAGAAATGGTACATTTTAAAAGAAACTTACATAAAGAATGAAAAACCAAAATGGACTCGCCTCAGCTTCGTGCTGTAGCGTATAAGCTACAGCGCTGATTATTTATTATTATTAGCACAGGTAACATATGAATTTATAGTCACTTTTATAATGTTTTTGGTAAAATTATTTACGTAATATTCGGAACATAAACGTCAACTTCACGTGCATGTGTTGCCAGAAAATAAATGAGGTATTTTCCCCAAAGTGTGAGTATTCCGCTGTAATTAAGAACATTAGTTCAAAAATTACTAACCGACTTTAAACCAGGAGGAGGTTGTCAATTAAGCGTATATTTTATTTTTTAATGTACGAACATATATTTTCCCATCAAATATGGACCGCTTTGTTGAAATATGTTGATGTTCGATAAAGTTTAAGTACTAAGCGGTCTCCTATATACAGTGGCGTAGCTAGCACGGGTGGCACCCGGGGTGGATTTGATTTGGCTGTCACCCTAAGAATGAAAGCTTTAAAATGATTTAATGTATTTTAACCGATTTCAAAAAAGGAGAATAGAGGAGAGGATTTCCCAATTTTTGAATATTATTTCGGGTTATATCAGGTCGAGTTCCCAAAACCGGTGACAACCGGGGTAGAGTGCCCCCCTCTCCCTTCCTAGATATGGTACTGCATATATATTTTGTTAAAATCTGATAACGGAATATGGAGTAAAGATATTAAACTCCTCGAACAAACAAATAAATAAAAAAATAAATTCACCGAATTGAGAACCTTCTTTTTTGAAGCTTAACCGGCTTCATATTATCAAGATTACCAAAACATAAAATTTATCTTTAGAAACTCTGTGAGAAGTAAATAATAACATTAATGTCTAAAGGTATTTTTGGATTCTGTAAAATTTGTGTTGCGCGGCAGCGGCACAAGCCCCGACTTTTTTATTTATCAGTGCGTTTTGAACTTTGTTTTGTACAGTACTCTTTATTTAAAAATAATAATTATTAATATAAATAATAATTAAAAATAATAATAATTGAAAATAATAATTAAAAATAATAATAATAATTTCTTCAAAAGGATTTTTTACATTTTTAACATTTAAAAATAAATATCATAACCCTCCAATGACGAGGCCTATGACCCAAGCCACCGGCGGTTAGGACCTAAGAGAGAGAAACCTTCTCACAATGCGTGCTGTGTCTCTGTCTAATCTAAAGGGGGCCTACATTTCCCGGCTGAAGATTTATACAAAGTATGTCGCATTTGCGAGATGGCAGCCAGGAGGCTCATAAAAGAAAACATTATCATTTCTAATGAAAAACAACATACGTATATAATATAAAAAATATTGGATTCTTTTATAGCGAATAATAATATTTTTTTTTAATTTGGAACTAGAACACACTCTGGCAGGCGCCGAACATAAGATCAATTTAATTAAATGTATCTTACAAAATATTTCAGCATTCGTTTCCACCACATTTCTAAATTAGAAAGTATTGAACGGTCCGTGCAAAGTAAGAGGCATGTGTATAGAAAATTAAATAATTTTAAAGGCTTTTAACTTATTTTTTAATTTTTTATTACACGAAACAATTAATTGTTTGAACTAAGTACTTAATTACTATCTACATACTTTATTCCAATAAATACGGGCCGAATATAATACCTCCTCTTAGGAGTTGGTTAAAACTGGGGAAAATTTTCATTTATCTGGTATCCCTCAACTTTCGCACACATATATCATAAACCTGCATCACTGACGATATTAGTAGCGTTCTATCCTCCTTTTTTATATATCGATGGTTTGGAAGTACAATTTTGAGAGTTTGTAGGTATATGTGTAATTGAAAATATTTCTGGCCCTGGCATTAAAAAATAAAATAAACAATTCTAAAAATAAACCGCTTTTTGAGGTGACCGGCTATTTTGACGCTAGAATGGCCGGTCACTTACGTGTTGTACACAAACTACAGGGAATTGCTGAAATTTTCTTTCGACTAATAATTACTATCTAGTTGTTTCATAATATATAAGTACTGGATCCTATAACTTCAAAGTATATCCAATCTTATTTGATGAAGCCTTCATGACATCTGCAAATCTAATTAAAATAGTAAATGCATGGTCTTAACTTATTAAAATAAGTGTCCTATTAGACTTACATCATAGGTCCTACTCAAGACTATTGTGCAAGTGTTTAAAAAGCCTAAAAGCTTAAAGTATCCCAAAAACAATATATATTATAATTAATTTATCATTTATTTTCGGTCCCGCTACATTTTTACAACAAAACACTTTTAAAAATAAACAATACGTCTACAGACATTCCTCGATATCCACAATATACATAAAATTAACAGTATTCAGGCTCTATTAAATCGAGAACGGCGTCCAGAGCAGTATGGCGTGTGGTTATTCCCATGAAACGACCACGCAGCAGACGTGGGATATGACGTATAAACAATATCCTGTAGGCCATTTCTAAGCTTGCTATTCGTAGTTGATGCCTGAAATAAAAAGAAAATCTTCGGATATTAAACCTAAACTATTGTAATTTTTAATAGTACTATTTTTGTTTTTGTTATAACACCCTTGTATCAGAGTATCTATAGACTATAGAGATACTTGTCTATTTATGCATACCAGCAGCGTAAAAGCTCTATTGAGTTCTGATTTGAAGGGCATTCAGAACCTGTGAAATTCCTGGGCATCATGAGACTTTACATCCTATATCTCAGGGTGACAAGTAAAGTGCGGTGTTTTGGAAGTAATTGGTTGTAATTCAAAGTTTTGGGTGCTGTTGCTACTATTTATGTGCACGTATAGCAGTTGCGATGGCAAGCGATCTGCTCGTTTCACTATTCAGATGTATTATAAAAGTACAGTAATACCCCGACTTACGCTACCCCGTTTTACGCGAATTCGGAGATACGCGGTTTTTATTTTTGATGGCCGCGTGCATCAGCTCTCCCACTCTACCCTGTTAGTGTTCTGTTTACGACAGGTTCGAACGTGTTCCGTGTGGAATTGTTTTACATAGGTACGTTGCGTTTTATTGATAACCTCAAATTGTCATCCAAAAAAACAAAAAATGTGTCATTTGAACCTAACAAGAAAAGAAAAACACTGTTTTTTGAGCGTAATCTGAAGATTACCAAAGACTTCTAAGCAAAAATAAAAATTTGTGATGTGGCAAAGAAAATTGACCAACCGAAATCGACAGTCCGAACGGTTATAAATGGTAAAGAAAAAAAAAATACGGGTTGCACTCCGGGAGTGCCGACAGAAGTGAAAACTTACCAAACAAGATGCGAGAATACAAAATTACGGCAACATGCCCACTCGACATGATAAAAGTACATTCTACTCTCTTCGCGTTTATGCGAGCCTGGTACTTTTTACGGCAACATGTTCCAAATAAGAAAAGACCTAAAAAGTTTTTCTTTGTCCTAATCGTCATTTGTTTATTAATTACGGTTACTCGCCATGAAAAATGGACATTCTATTCTCTTCGCGTTTATGCGAACCTGGTACTTTTTTTACGGCACTATGTTCCAAATTATAAAATAAGTAAAATATCGTCATTTTATTATCAATATCAAAAACAAAATTACGGTAACATGTCTATTCACCATAAAAAAAACGAACACAGTCCGGTCAAAGTCCTGTGAAAGTCTGGTCCAATCCGACTGGTCACTATGTGACGCCACCTGGGTCTTCTAAATTATCGAAGTTCCAGGGAAGTCGGCTAGCGCTGGCTGGTCAACTGGCCCGCGTGACGTCTCACGGAAGGTTCTCGAATATTCTGGAACCTTCCGCTCGCCGCCGCTCGCGTTACGGAACGTTTCGGTTCACCCTCCCATAAGAAGTTATCACTTCAAAAATATAGAAGCTGTGAAAGACTCTAAATTGTTGAATTCAAGCATCATTCGTTCGTGTAAATTATTATTTTCCATAGACTCTGGTCCCGATTAAACATACTTTATATGTATTTATATGCAAAATTGTACCCCGACTTACGCGAATTCGACTTACACGGTTATCGCTCGGTCCCACCTATCGCGTAAGTCCGGGGTATTACTGTAAACATAATATGAATACTACATCTTACTAAATCACTGCCGAGACTAACGTGTCGAGTCCGCAGCCGACCCCAAGACTGACTGACGTTTCTAAGTTAAGTGCGTATTCGTTGTTAATTACTATGGCTTGCTATAAATATATAAAAACATACCCCGTGTACCTATGGGAATACTTCATAAGAACTTTGAATCAGTCACCCCTCTAAGTTATATAATCGGCCTGTACTCAGCGGTGAGACAGTTTAATACAAGGTTAATTGATATAAATCTTATTAGTGAAATACTTTGTCGCTGTATCGAAAGGTGATGAGAAAAGTTGATATATTGTGTACCTTTATAGGCTCGTCGAGGCTAAGGGACTTTTGTATCAAGGCATCACCTATATGTCCCATAACCTGTTTCACTTTCTGCGAAGCTGCAATAGGTGGTGCATTATTAAGTACCACGTCTCCAACATTTTCCACAGGCGCTTGCCGCTGCTGATTGGAGTTTCCTTTATTAGCTGCGATATGACCTTCAGAATGAGTAACACCTTGTGCAGGCGCCCTAATATTCTGCTGGGTGAAGGATTGAGAACCTTTGTACTGATTGTAGATATGTTGGAGTTGATTGCGACTGGGGACTTTTCCAACAGGTCTGTTCGCCATCAATGAAGTCTTGCTAACAGTGGACTTTACATCGCTGTACTTCATGTATTCTTCCCTCTTTCTCGTAGACGGTAGCTGCGGAGACAGAGTTTGGGGAAGATTAGGTTCTCGTGTATAGTACATCTTCGCTGGCAACATTTCCACCGGTTGTCCTAAAGTGTTGTATTCGAAATATTTCGTGTTTGACAAAGAAGGTGAAACAGAATTCTTTGAAGTATCTACTGGGAATAACGGGTCTTTAATAATTGCTTGGGAGGTTGTATTTTGATGATTGGACTCATATGATGGGCCTCCAGGATGACGTCTCTCAGTACTTTCGGGCATATGAGATGTCATATTAAGACGCGGATCAATCATTTGTTGTGCCTGAGATCCTAGCTGTTGCTGCGAACGTGAATACCCTTGGAATTCCTGAGGGTTCAAGATGGAATTTCCAGTGACAGCTGTATAGATTTTTTGCTGCGTCTCAGATTGGTTTGGAGTTCTTTCAAAATATGCTTGTTGGTTTTGGCCTGGTATTATTTCATTAGGATGAGCAAGCGCTTGTTGATTTGGTCTAATTTGTTGGTTAGCAGCAGATATATTTTGTAATTGAGAGGACAGTGGCTGCGCCAAGCTAGCAGCGGCCGCCTTAGCTCCGATTATCCCAGGCTGCATAGCCGAATTTGTTCCCGAATCGAAGGCCTTATTCACATTTGTTCCATTCATAATTTTCTGCATAGTGTCCATAGCAACTTTTTGCTGATTTGCAGGATTCATTTGTATCGCAATAGCCATTGGATCAAAACCCAAATCTCCACCTAATCCTTGCATCACTCCCGGAAACCTTTCATTAAACTTTGCTATGCCTTGCGCGTGCAAACCATGTGGGTTACGCTGAGCGCCGCTCATCTGCTGAGCTGCTGGATTTGAATTGATATTACCCATCTGGTACGTGTTTGGATCATTTTGAAACATGTTAGCAGTCCCAGGTTTCATCTGTGAGTCAGTAAATCCTGTGTCAGCGCCGCACATGTTCTGCATCGTTTGATTTTGCGGTTGTAAATTTGAATATCCGTGTATATCATAAAAAGCGTCCACGGGAGGATTGACCTTTGCTTGATTGTAACCGCTGGATTGATTTAAGGGTGTAACTCCAACCTGGCCGTGCGGTGAATTCGGGGCATCGATAATCATGGGGCCTGTTAATGCCCCTCCTTGAGCTTGTCCTTCTGTATTGGAAAGTTTAGATTTTCCGTCACCCGTCATCATGTTGACAATCTGGGGACCCATACCTGCTTTAGTCCCCATCATTTGGTTTCCAATCATACTAGGTGCATTGGACATGCTCTGCATTTGATTGCCCATACCAGCGCTTGTCATAGGATTCGTAGTGCTTTGAGCTGAGAGACCCATCTGACCGGCAATTGAATTATTCGCAACAGTATTGTCTGGTGTTAGGTTCTTCAAATCATTGTATACCTCTTTGACAACAGGTTGCATCAAATTTTGATTTAGATAGTTGTAGGTATCTGCGTAAAGTTTAGGTGGGTTACATCTGCCCATACCCATAGAGTTTGCGTTCATCGCTGTATATGGCTCTCCAGCACACGCACATCTGTTGTACGAGCCATGATGATGTCCATACTCGTGACCATGGCAACATCCATGTCCAAAGCCACCATTATTTACCATATTGTTTCCACTAGTGGGAACAGCTTCTCCTGGCTTTGTAAACAACTTATCCATGCAACCACTGCAAAGAAAATAATATATTAATTCATTAGTTTCTTGCTACGACTAAACGAGATGGCAATATTGAATTACGGCCAATAGACCGTAACTTAGTGGCGCAATTTATATGTACCGCACAGCCGGTCTAGTAGTTTATTTTATAGTCATTGGTATATATCATACAGAAGGTTGACTCAATAAAAACCGTTGAAGAAACAACAACTCTGCGTCATGTGTCAAGGCAATAAAGTACTGTATAACACGTCCTTTAAGTGATTATCCTTATCGACAAGTTTTATTAAATCGGCGCGTATGCTTAACATTAAATATTCCCAATTATTATACGTGATAGCTTTTTATGCTATAACCATGTTCCCATCAACGGGAAGCGTGCGTTGTAGTAAATTATGGATGATAACCCATAATATTAAGTGAACTGACAAACATTAGGTCGCAGGATGTCGCTGGATGCAGGCCGCTTCCAACAGGTTGGTCTGGAAATCTTTGGGGGAGGCCTATGTTCAGCAGTGGACGTCTTGTGGCTGATGATGATGATGACAAACATTTGTGTAAAAATTGCCCTTCGACAAAAAAAAATACTTATATTATTGCTCACCAATCAGTATTCTGCAGTTGATTCATAACACTCCCTAACTCATATAAAATTTTCTGCTTATCTAACGCCATTGTTACGAAATATTCTTGTGGATTTAATTCACATAGAAATTTAAAACAATAAAATTAATTATAAAATTTACAGCATGAATCAGTACATAAATTTTGATTATAATTAAATATGTCAGTAGTGTTTTGTTCTCAAGAATGTATAGTTTAAAATAGTGATTAAAATAAATCTCTTTACCAACCAGTTTGAAAATGTTTTTTACTCTGTTTTTATAACATAGACCGGCAAACGAGCAAGTGGTTTACCAGTAGAATAATAGGCGCAAAGAAAAGGATTTTTTATGGGATTGGAAAGGGAAGAGGATTCTTTACTACTTACGTCAGTTCTCCTAAGTAGTAAGTGATCTGTGTAATCATTAAGGAATCTAAGACGTCTGTGCTACTACTCCATTATAATCGACTAGTATTTTAAAAAGAAAATCAGAAAATTTGGACTAGTGGACTGTGGTTGGACCAAAGAGAATCTATCCATTGGCATACACTGGGGTCTGCTGATGTACTTTATTACTCCAAGTCTACTGGTTTCTTCTGGGTTGGACGTTGGATGGTTGTTAGACTAAGGTTTTTTTCGTTATTTAGGGGAAAAATCAATTTTGTCCAAATTTTGGGGAAATATTTTTTTTTGTTGGAAGGTAATTATGCAAAGGGAAATTTAAAGATTATTTGGAACGATGAAGTAATTTGATTTCCTGCTATTTTATATTGACTGATACGGTTTTTTTATTATCATTATTTTGATAACATGTTTATTGATAATCCAATTAATATTACGAATTTTGACGCATAGCAACATCGCTGTTTTCCCTTAACATGAATAAACATTAGACGGTGTTAATCGTACATCTCTACCGCGAAGTGCGAATGAACGCCGGCGCTGTCCCTAAAATAGTACATAAAATAAGCCCAAATGTCGAAAGTTTAGATAATCATCCACGATTAATTTGTCACACCCAACGTAAAATAAGCCCAAATGTGGGAAGTTTAGATAATCTTCGACGATTAATTTGTCACACACATGGCTATGAACCATATCGAAACCCCCGCTCCTTTGGCTACATTTATGTTTATCACATAGTTTGTTGAAATTCTTAGTTTAAGTATTGATTGAATATGAATTCAGCTACTTTTTTAAACAATATAATTTCATAACTTTCAATTTGGTACATTTCTTGTTTGAAAAAATATGGGAAAATAAAGTTACAATACCTATCAATTAGAGGAAAGATATTTAAAACCATGGGGAAAAGTCAAACATGATGTAGCAATCGTAGGCTTGGACTTTGTGATTTAATTTTGTGATTTGTCATTTTACGTTGTTTATGGTCTTTTAAAGAGAATTAAACTTTAGTCCACTGACCACTTTAGACGTTTCACGTTTTTAAGCTGTGCGCCGCTCACTTGGACTTTGGTGCATCTTTGTTTGAAGATTATTCGCCCATTTTATCAGTGATAAACAAGATAACTTTAATCTACAATAAAACCGCGCACCTCCAGCGAATAACAATTTCTTTGTGCCCAACGAGTTCCGGATCGGCTGAAGACTTCCTTTAGAGGTATAGTAATTATTATTTTACCAAAATGCCTAGAAAAGTTTATGTTGTTGGCGTCGGCATGACGAATTTCATCAAGCCATCGACCGGTGGCGACTATCCCGACTTTGGAAAGGAGGCTGTACTGTCTGCTTTAGCCGACGCCCGTATCAAATATAGTGATATTCAGCAGGCGTTCTGTGGCTATGTGTTTGGCGACTCGACGTGCGGCCAACGCGTTCTGTACCAGGTCGGGATGACTGGCATACCCATTTACAACGTAAACAACAACTGTTCAACCGGTTCTAACGCGTTGTTCTTAGCCAAACAGCTTATTGAGGGCGGCGTTTGTGACGTCGCGCTGGCGTTAGGATTCGAGAAAATGACCCCCGGAGCACTCGGTGGAGGAGTCTTTAATGATAGAACTAACCCTCTAGACAGACACACTCTCAAAATGGCAGATATGGCTGAACTCACAGGGTCACCAATGACCGCCCAGTACTTTGGTAATGCAGCTATTGAACACATGAAGAAATATGGTACAACTGAGGTCCACCTTGCCAAGATAGCTGCTAAGAACCATCGTAATGGTTGCAAAAATCCCCGTGCTCAAAGTAAACGAGAGTACACTGTTGAGGAAATATTGAGTTCTAGGAGGATCTATGGGCCACTTACAAAACTTGAGTGCTGTCCGACAAGTGACGGGGCTGGTGCTGCTGTCCTCATGTCTGAGGAAGCCGTCAAACGTTACGGACTGCAGGACAAGGCTGTAGAGATCATTGGCATGGAGATGGCTACTGACACACCGGCTGTTTTCGAAGAGAACAGTCTCATGAAGGTTGCCGGTTTTGACATGACTGCTCTTGCAGCTAAAAAGATTTACCAGAAAACTGGTGTAAGTCCGATGCAAGTCGATGTGGTGGAACTTCACGATTGCTTTGCTGCGAATGAGATGATAACATATGAGGGCCTTCAGCTCTGTGGTGAGGGCGAGGCTGGCAAGTTTATCGATGCAGGAGATAATACGTATGGAGGCAGATGTGTGGTGAATCCGAGTGGTGGGCTTATTGCGAAGGGACATCCTTTGGGAGCGACTGGGCTGGCTCAATGTGCCGAGCTTGTGTGGCAGCTGAGGGGAGAAGCAGGAAATAGACAGGTTGGTTGACACATCATTTACAGTTTGCTTGGGGCAATGTGATGTCAGAAAATTGGCGAAGTAGCACATATCTGTATTACGGATTTCAAAATTTTTCATCAAGAAAATTTGGTTGGATCTTAAATTGGTGTCACAAGTCTGGTAAAGGCTTTAGAAAGTTATATTACTTTCACTTTTATGTATTCTCATATTTGGTTTGCAATTTGCTTAAAATTACATAATACAAGGTTAAATGTAAATGACTAGAAATTTATCTCCATAGTAATGCAGATAATTTGTTGGTTGTAAAAGTAGAGACAGCAAAACAGTTGTTTCTGTAGAAATTTAATTTCTTTGAGTATTTTATGTTCAATAGTTTTAATTACCAAACAAATGTTGTGCAGTGCATTGTTTGTGTTGTGCATTCTTAATTCTTAATTTAATCTTATTTCCCACAATTGTTTACATACAATTAACACAGTATTTAATTGTGTACATTTAACCTTGTATAAAAAATGTGTGCTTGTTTGTAATGTTGGTGTTTAAAGAAGATATTCTTATGTTTTTAATGTATAAGTACAAAAAAATAACACTGAATAACTTGATTTAGTCTTATGATAATCACGTCATATGTCCTCTAAGCCACCCATCACCCTTCTCTAAAACAATGACTGTGTTCTAGTTTTTTTTTACACCTCTAGTTTTTTTTTATGGTTAAGGTTAGCATAAGAGCAAAAGGGTCACATGACGGGAAATGATCGGAAGAATTATGAACGCATTGCCGACCTTCAAGGGTTTGGGGTCTCCAGATATTACTAACTCTAAGCGAACCAAGTTACTATACGCACAATATAACTCTATTGGTGGAATTTAGTCCCTCGCCGCGTCGCAACCATTGTTTCGTGACGGGAGGTGTACTTCAGGCCGTTCAAGTTATTTAGTGGGTATTGTAGATTAATATTAATTCCATTTTACTTTCTATCGTATTATACTCTGACATGTTTTTTTTTATATTGACTTCGCACTGATAAGCATTTCGCCAATAACTAATGATTTAATATATTATTGTCAATATTGATGAAACACCAGTGTGGCCCATTTCAAAGTCTTGTCAGAGTTTTGTAGTCAATTTGTATCGGTATGATGCTTCATAGACAATCTCTGAGCCAATCGAGTGACCAAGGGCAGTCAACATACTATGACGAAAATCCCCCAAATTCACTCATTTCATATTTTCCTGTTCATCATCATGTTAATATGTGATATACAAACCTGCACCACTTTTAAATCAGTTTATGACATAAACAAAATATAAAATAAATGGTTGACCGTATGTACAGTCAGAATTCCCGCCATAACTGTCCTCACGTTTTTATTCTTTTTGGTTTTTTTTTGTATGAAGATCATACCTAATGATTAGGTAAGCTAAATCTTTCTGTATTCAAAATTTGTATTAAAAATAATTAATGCATTTAAAAATACCAACAACCTACCGAGACATGATAATATTTAAATTGAATAATTAACATTTTAATTATATTTATGCATGTATGCTGGCATTGATTATACATCCATGTCAGTACTATTATGATTTTGACAATACTATTATGATGATTTATGTAAGTGTTATTATGCGTTCAGTATGTTCACATTTCCTTTCGTGTTGTCTCTTTCATTAATTCATTGTTTAAAAAAAAAATGAAAAAATATGAACGAAATCAAATAATGTTTTTTCTCATTACATTAAATACTTATCCAAATTATCATCATCATCATCATCTCAGCTTATTGCCGCCCGCTGCTGAACGTAAGCCTCCCCAAGTAAGCGCCAACCATCCCGGTCTTGGGCAACCCGCATCCATCCGTTACCTGCCATCTTTTTCAAGTCGTCGGTCCACCGTTTCCAAAATATAAATAATCTATATCTTTACAGTACCGTTTTGTCTTGATCCCTATGTGGTTTGCTTGTTTAGAGTACATCATTCGTACTCCGTTTCTTTTTTTTATAGCATAGGCCGGCAAACGAGCAATTGGGTCACCTGATGGTAAGTGATCTCCACCGCCCATGTGCACCCACAAGAATCATGGGCGCGTTGCCGACCTTAATGATTGGGAAGGGGAGGGGGATTTAGGCCTCCGGATATCTCACTCACCGTACGAAACGCAGCAGCAAGCCGCTATTTCACGTTGGTTTTCTGTGAAACAGTGGTTACGACCTGGTTGAGCCAGCCCATTAATGCTGTAGACAAAACTGTCAACAGCGTGGTTCTACCACTCGATAAATTCTTCTTCTTTGTGCTTTAGTTAATTTCTATAGACATTGGTTATAAGGACATATTTTAACAAAGAATTTGTACAAAATTAAGAATAGGAACGGAAGCCACTGAGTAAACAATCATATCACGTCAACAGACCTCGTGAAATAACGATAATATATAGAATTTCCATTGTTTATCATCGTACATTGCTCTTATAGTTCACGAGGGCATCATTATTCAACACATGGGCGCATAACTTAATTTCATTTATACATATACAATATACATACGTACGTACTTACGCCTGCAATCCCCTAAAGCAGGGATTCCTAAACTATTTTGGGCAAGAGAGCCCTATTCCAAAATGATCCGATACCTCAGACCCCCATAGTCTAATTCAGTGTTTCTTTAAGACTTTAACCCTTTCGCTTTGGGTTATTTAAATGCAATGCTAGATAATCAGTAGTACTAGAGAATCAGTGACAAATTTAACAAAAAAATGTTTAGGTGGGGCATGGCCTAAAAAAGGTTGGGAAACACTGGTCTAAGTACATACTTTCAAAATCCTATTTCTACTTTTTTTTCTGTTGATACTAAATACTTACCAATTTAAAAACTTTGCAGTTTTCGTATTTCGATATCGACTACTTTGGGAATCCCTGCCTTAAACGGTAGGCAGAGGTGTAACCAGTACACCAATATTTCGCCGAGCGTATCTCCGTCCCATGATGTGATAGGGGCGAGCCTATCGCCATACCGGGCACAATTGCAGACTGTGTACTGTGTTGACTGAAGTAATTTATACATCTTAATATCGTCCAAGGCTATATCTGTGCAGGTCACTTCACCCAGTGACAGTTATAATCTTAAACACAACACAAAGATTTTAATTTTATAGTTGCTCAGTGACTACACTCGCCAGTTGCAGTCCATAATATAATTACGGATTAATTGCTACACTCTTTTCCTAACGTGCAGTAAATTGTAAAAAAAAGTCTTTATCTTTTAAAAGTGTCCATTATTAAAAAATCATGACTTTTCGAAGTGACACCGGAATTCTTCTAGTGCCTAAAAATCCTGACATGTTGAGACAAATCTTGACGTCTGGCAACCCTAACTTGATCAGTATAATTGAATGTTATTGGTTATACTTCAGTTAAAGCGGATATTTTTGCTTATTATTCGTCTGTAATAACAATAATTCCTTACAATAACAATAAGGCTGCGTTTCCACCAGAGATGTGCGAGGATGCGTAGCGAGGAATGTGTTTGTAAAGAACCAATAGAATCGCTTCATTTACCTCGCCTCGGTCAGCACAGCTCTGGTGGAAACGGCTCAGCGGAGCTAGATTTTTGCGCATACAAAACGAGGGATGAGTGCGAGGGATGTGTACGAGGGATGTGTTGCGAGCAATGTGTGTTGAGAAGGATGTGTTGCGAGGTTAGCGCATACTGGGTTTGAGGTTTCACAGCTTCGCAACGCATCCTCGCACCACACGTTAATGCGCATTTTCACAGCTCCGCTACACATCCTCGTAGGCACATTTTCATCGCACAGCTTTGGTGGAAACCCCCACACATTTTCACAGCACAGCTAGACATCCTCGCACGACACATTTCCATCGCACATCTCTGGTGGAAACGCAGCCTAATAGTGAGGTCCAAACGAGGACATTAGTACGCATGTTTACTCCACAGACCAAAGATATATAGACATCACAAGCTATTTCGCGTGACTACACCAATAGATCTTGCGCACACGTAATTTTTTCAGTCTGCACTTAAAATTTTCTCAGCTGAATACTAAAATTGCCTGTTGGCGTAAATTATTGTAAAAATTAATATTACCTAATTATTGTTGTCTTGTGACGTTAAAGCAGGTTTTATAAATGTGACACGCTTGGTGTCATACACACGAAGGTACTTACTTATATTTAAATTATATACCTAAACCTTCCTCATAAATCACTCTATCTATAGGTGCAAACTGCATTAAAATCCGTGGAATAGTTAAAAAGATCTAAGCGAAAGCGACTTAATTCTATACTATGTAATTTTGTCTGTGGTTTGGTATGAAATGGTGATTATCAATTGATTGTGATTATGGACAATGTTAATTATCTGGTTAATCCGATATATTATCTTTTGTAATTTTGAACAAGAACCGATACTCAGGCAGTAGTAAATTAACTTTTGGACAGTGATTTGTGATTGCTAAATCTAATTTAGGTAAGAATTTCTTATTGTAAAGTATTATTCGATTGTGTTGTAGTATTCATTAGTTGTACTTCCTACCCCATCAGGGATACAGGCGTGAACTTATGTGTCTGTTTTATTTAATGAAACACGACTAGGAAGTTTTATGAGTTAGGTAAACTAAAAAAATGATTTACGCTACTCATGAAGTGTGCTTATGTGTGTGGGAAATAACTAGTTTAATATACATAATTACATTTAATTTAAAAGTTGCCTCGGTGGCGCTCTTGTATTGCGCATGCGGTACGACTGCTGCACTGAGATCTCGGTTACGATCCCCGGGTCGGGTAAAAATTATATTGGGTTTTTCTATCACGAAATGCTCAGTGTCGGCCCGGAGTCTGGAATTGTGCCCGGTATGGCGATAGGATCGCACCCTGTCACATCATGGGACGGAGATACGCTCGGTGAAATGTGGGTGTATTGGTCACACCTCTGCCTACCACTTCGGGGATTACAGGCGTTATTGCGTCTAATTTAAAAGTTTTAAGAGGTGTTAATATCTATATTTCGCTAAATACCTGCTTGAAACTTGTAAAGGTTACCTTTTTTATCCATTTTGCCTAAACTTTAAATTAGGTAATTGACCTTGCAAGCCAGGGGCCTTTTTTTAACATTATAATATGCCTTTTTTAATGATTTTATATCTACTTGAACAACAAAATTAAGCGACCTCGTTTGACGGTTATTTACGTCCTTTGTGCCTGTAATGTAATATTGCACAATAAGTTAATAACCTCAAGCTTGTACGAATGTTGCACCATTTGTATAAACAAAGTAGCCTATGGTATTTAGGACTTCTTAATAATTATGTTCAAATAAGTCTTCGACGAATAATGTACCAATGTATTACACCAAAGTAGATTAAAGCAGCGTCAGTTTTATAATATGTATAAATAAGTTTTTCGGCAATAAGATGGGCATTTCAAATAAAGGTCTCCGAACAAACAACATCATGTATTAATTCAAGACCTATTATTACATGCCTCTGTCATGAGCTTGTTGTTTATTAATTTTTATATACGAGACTAGCATTCGATCGCGGCGTGAAATTCTGCACCGTTGTATTATCGATATCGCCTGTGTTCATCAGGGATAATGTAGGATTCTTATGGTGAAAGAATTTTTCAAATCCGTCCAGTAGTTTCAGAGCTTATTCAATGCAATCATATCTTTCCTCTTTATGATATTAGTTTAGATTATAAACTGTTTTAAAGACATATGTACACATAAATATATACTTGGTAAAAACCCTGTCTTAGTGGCCAGTTTTAGCGAAACGCGTTCCATGATCAGGCCGTATTTTTAGAGCATAGGACCGCAAACGAGGATTAGGGCCACCTAATAGTAAGTGATCTCCATCGCCCATGCACGCGTACAATACCAGAATAATCATAGGCGCGTTGCCGACCTTAAAGGAAAGGTATAATTAGGGATTGGGAAGGGGAGGGTAATTTGGGCCTCCGGATACGTCACTCACCGTAAGAAACGCAGCAGCAAGCCTATACTTTACATCGGTTTACTGTGAGACAGTGATAAAGACCCGGTTGGCCCGTTCATGCTTCCCTCTTCGAATAGGGAAGAAGCAAATCGAGGGGCCTGCAACAGGACAGGCGGATGCAGGCACAGGGATACAAGGATGTACCCCTATACGCGCCCCAATCAACCATCAAGTCATGTCTAGCTGGACTGGCTGATCCTGGAATGCGATCCCCACAAGGCGTGTAGATCACTATGGAAGTTTTTAACACCATATGTACGGTGGTCGCTAAACGGGTGGATATAAATATCCTACCACCAGCAAAACAAACTTTGTTGCCCTGTAATTCTGCCGTGATAACAAAGAATGCAGTAATCGACATTTTTGACATTTTCACTTTTTTCCAGAAATGGCATCCCAAGAGGTTCATGTACATGAGAAAAATATATTTTCATAAAAAAATTCACTCGAAGTATGTTTTTTATGTAATGATTTTCGCCGTACTTGCATAAAAACTGCTTCAATGATAAGAAAAAACGCAGTAATAAACATAACCTGCTGGGTTACAGGTTAAGTCGACCTAGATCCGTTAAGAGATTATAGTTTCCATCATTCCTGACTGATTTTACTATGAAACACCCTATCCCAAACCTAACGTTGTCAAAATATTCGACTTTGAAGATTTTAGTAAAAAAAGTACCGATTTTTTGCCTATTCTCTTCTTTATTTTGTGTTTTGTGTCTCAAATTTATTTGTTTATGCGATTATTGTATAGTGAATAAGTTTGTTTATTACTTTCAACACAAAAACCACATGTAAATTTCCCAACTGGTTCGCAATGGACGATTGATAGTTTAAAAAATTAATTTGTAAAAACTTTTTGTTCTTGTACAAATATTTCATATAAAGTCTATGACAGCCATGCTGCAGATGCGCTAAATAATATCTACGTTTCTTTAGCTATCCAACAAGGTATAATAAGCTAGGGTGATATCACAATTCTTAGAAAAAAACCTTTCATTTTGTGTCTTAGTTCACTTTTCACCAGACCAGTCATCAAGCCTCTTCTTATTTCGTTTGCCGCATCAATTATTCGTTTTCTTAAAACATCAACTGAAGTAATTGGCTGAAGTTCGCTGTACTCTTCGAGAGAGAATTTCTGGACAGAAATTATCCAAATAAATGGATCGGAAGAGGTGGACCCATACCGTGGCCAGCAAGAAGTCCAGACTTGACCCCCATGGATTTTTATGTGTGGGGGCACATGAAGAGTCTGGTGTACAGCGAACTTCAGCCAATTACTTCATTGATGTTTTAAGACAACGAATAATTGATGCCGCAAACGAAATAAGAAGAGGCTTGACGACTGGTGTGGTGAAAAGTGGACTAAGACATAGAATGCGAGTGTGTATGCGAAACAGAGGCGGCCATGTAGAACATGATTTATAAAGAATAATAAATGCTATTTACTACTATTTAGATTGTTTTATTTTGTTTTTATACCCAAATGGTACGTTTCATGGTTAAGGACTATTATTTTTTACTTCTTAGCTTGTTATACCTTGTTGGATAGCTAAAGAAACGTAGATATTATTTAGCGCATCTGCAGCATGGCTATCATAGACTTTTTTTGAAATATTTGTACAAGAACAAAAAGTTTTTACAAATTAATTTCTTTTTTTAAACTATGAATCGTCCATTGCAACCCAGTTGGGAAATTTACATGTAGTTTTTGTGTTGAAAGTAATAAACAAACTTATTTACTATACAAAAATCGCATAAACAAATAAATTTGAGACACAAAAGACAAAATAATGAAGAGAATAGGCAAAAATCGGTATTTTTTACAAAAATCTTCAAAGTCGAATATTTTGAGAACGTTAGGTTTGGGATAGGGTGTTTCATAGTAAAATCAGTCAGGAATGATGGAAACTATAATCTCTTAACGGATCTAGGTCGACTTAACCTGTAACCCGTATAAGTCCTTGAGAAGACACAGTACATTTCAACTTAGTTCCGAGCTTATAATAATGGCTATAATTACTAAAAAACAATGCAGTAATCAACTTGTGCTAAGACATAATGCAGTAATACGCGCAAGTGCTGCATTTAGTTTTAGTATCCTGTGACTCGGAAACGACCTGATACTAAACCAAAACGCAGTAATACGTATTATAATTGCATATATTAGTAAATTAAATAAAGGAAAATTATCTTGTAAAAGCTTGATTTTTTTCCGAATTTTTAGATATATATTATGACCAATAAAATACGAACATCTTGCTCAGGTGATATGAAATATGTTTTTTGCGTTTATCTCGTAACTGCCATTTTGCGATTACTGCATTCTTAGTTATGACGGCAGAATTATTGCGGCAATAATAAACTTCCTTTCAAATAAATTTGGACCAAGGTAGGTCCCGCAGAATAATGATGACGTAGCTTAAGACAAGTACAAAGCTGCTTAAAGGGCTAAAATTCAAAATGGCGACGGACAAGCATTGTAATTTTAATAAAACTACTCGATCTAAAGTGAATGAAATATTTTATGTAGGTTTGATGTGCCATGTCATTATGACTCGCTGACCTTTGACCGTCTGTACGCATCTATAATTATGTAGATATTAAACAATGTAGGACGTATGTCACTTGCATTGTTATTCCGTGTTTTTAACTCCAGATAAAAAGAAGTGTGTCACATGTTAGAGCCCTTTGTTTGTCTGTGGCTATGTGTGTCTATGGACGCGTAACAAACCGTTTTGAATGAGTATTTTTTTAATTCAAAGTTGGTTTATGGTATGGTTCATAAGTAACCCAAAAGATGTTTTTTTGATTCGTAATAGGCTTGCGTTTGGCCACTATCCCGCCTGATGGTAAGCGATGATGAGGCCTAAGATAAAGCACGCTTGCCTAGCAATAACTGGTACACTCGTGACTTGAAGACACCCAGATTATATTTATATATTGCTTTATTTATGAACAGGCAATATTTTTCGGACAAGGATTGCAACACGACGGAATAAAATATGGCGAAATACATCCGTAAAATGTCCTAATCAGGATACCTAAAAACTGTTGCTGGTTATATAAGTTATTGGCAATATTTTATTGTAATTAAGTATTTATCTCAGTATTTTTCTCAGTATTTAAAATAAACTGTAATTGATAACATTGCGCCTGCGCAGTTTTGGCGAGATACGCCTATGTACAGTCATGGCTAGTACTAAAAATTTATGTCGTCATTAAAATTGTACATAATGATAATTTTAATTCGTTATCATATAAATGTAGCTGTATTGTTTCTATCTATATTGTTTCTTTTCTGTATTTTTTCTAAGACCACCTCAATTTTTTTTTTCTTTATACTGTACATGATTTGGTCTAAAATGGCATTTTAAAAATGCCACATGAAACATATTTTGTTCATAAGAATGACATACACTGCAGTTTAACACACACAGGACATTAAAGATTAACTTTGAACTGAAACATAATACATTTAAAATTAATTGAGTATTAGTTTATTCGATCACGACACAATTGACGCCAATAATCACTTAAAAATATATTAAATAGCTACATTAAAAGGAAATGATATGAATGTATGCAAATTTAATTATGAGACTTAACAACATGTGTCGGGATAGGTTCATTGCCTTCAAGTTCTGTGTGGTGTTGTGTCTTTTTATGGGCAGGTGTGGCATTTACCATGAGGCTAGCGACCTGCTTGTTTTACCATTCGTGCTAATAAAAAAAATAAAATCATTCACAATTTTAAACCAACTTGACAGCCTCGGTGGCGCAGCGGGCGAGTAGCCGGCTGTGAAGCGATTGGCCGCGTGTTCGATCCCCGCACCGAGACAAATGTCTGTGTGACCCAGAAATATATGTTTCGGAGTCTGGGTGTTGAATTCTTTCGTAGTCTCAGATACCCATGACACAAGACTCGTATCTTACTGTGGGGTCAGGACTGTTTATGTTGACTGACTGACTGTTGGGTGTATTTATTTATTTAACTTAAACCAACGTTAAAAATAATTCTATCAAATTACCTCGTTACCCATTTCTTTCCTGAAGCCCGGATTCTATCTAAAATTGCCTCAGGAAAAGTTTGGCTAGAAACAAATCTAAAAATACCATTCTAATACTATTTGAATTTTAATCACTACATACTAAGGCCTGGTACGCACTTCTAATTTTTTGTCGGCGTTGTACGTTGTCTGTGATGTATTTGTATAACTATATTGATTGTGTATGTCAATACATAACAGCATGATGGCAGTCGCGTAACTGCGATACAAATCAAAACCTTTTTTTTCTGATTGAATGACGAGACGAGCAAGGCGCTCGCCTGATAAGCGCCACGCCTGCCCATAAACAGAAGCAACACCACACAAAACTTTGAATAACAAAGCACTGCATGGCACTGAACTGCGCTCGTCACCCCGAGACACAAGATGTTAAGTCTCATAACGCCCAGTAATTTCACTGGCTTCAATGTCCTTCAAACCGAAACACAACAGTGCTTACACACTGTTGCTTGGCCGCAGAAATAGACAAAGCGGTGGAACCAACCCAGACGGCCTCTCGCATACGAGGGACCTTACCGCCTTGCTATATATCAAGCTCACGCACACATAGCATGCACAATTAGCCGAACGTCAGTTGAAAGCGACTTTCCGTCACGCGATCACACGCCTCGTGCGTAAGAAGCCTAAGTAATGAAAAAGTCATTAGTTCATCAACGTTAACGTCGAATACAAGGAAATGTATTATAAAATATGCACGAAACGTCACAACGCAATGCCAGTTTCAGTTAAACATTAGACGTTAACCTCTGAACACGTTGTAATACGATTCTACGAATATTTCAGGTGCCGCGCGCGAGAATAGCGCTACAACACAACCTGGGCCTTGGCGGAGCTGTAGTCATCACCATGTACAAGAAGGGATTCACCAATGCCAGCGCGAACAACGTGGCCGCAATCGCCACCAACCCCGATGAGTTCAAAGTGTACAAATACATGAAGATCCTCGAGGAGGCGATGCAGACTGATGAAGAGAAACTAATCGAGAAGGTGCGCGGCATCTACGGGTTCAAGGTCAGGAACGGACCAAACGGAGCTGAAGGGTACTGGGTCATTAATGCCAAGGAAGGCAAGGGTAAAGTTACGTACAATGGAGGCGATAAACCTGACGTGACGTTCACGATAAACGACGAGGACGTCGTCGATCTGATCTCCGGCAAACTGAACCCGCAGAAGGCGTTCTTCCAAGGGAAGATCAAGATCCAAGGCAACATGGGCCTCGCGATGAAACTCACCGACCTGCAGAGACAGGCCGCAGGCAGGATCGACGCCATCCGCTCCAAACTGTAAATTTCGAACCGGTTATCAACTGGTTGTTATATAATTTGGTTACGGAACGCGGTGTGGGGCATCTTTATACTTAATCGCACATGAAAATATAGTTACATCGGCAACCTGTTGGTGTTTTTATAACGTAAAAATAAAAACAAGGTCACAGACGTTTGGATAGTGGACGTGCAATAACAAATAGATAGTGTTTCGAATAAGTGTACATCGTTTTTTGTATTTATTTTTAATCATTCCAAATGTTTATAATCGTATTTGTTATTAAAATATTTTTATACTAAATGTTACTTTATTTCTAGTTTCTAATATACTTTTATTGAATTTTAAAAAATCAGAGGAAGTTATGGTCGTGTAATTAAAACTTAATCGATGTCAAAAATGAAATGACAAAAGGTTTATTTTTAATGGTAGGTATAGATATGGTCTATAATTCCCATCCGTCGAGAAGTTTCATTTTTTTACTCCATACTCCATCATCAGATCTCGCTGCTAATGATTTTTTTTCTTACAAAATAGATTGCCGGAGAAAACGATGTACATACATAAAAAAGCATAAAGAAGGCAAACGATTTAAAAACCTCCTTTTGTGAAGTACAGAACCTTTAATGAAATGCTGACGCGCCATGCGCGAGCGGCATGGGCGATTGGTCGTAAAAATAATGAGTCGATTCATTTAGTGTAATCAGCCCATTACCACCAGCACATTACATTAGTTTTTGTTTTTTTTTCCTTGCAGCCTTATGTAAATTATATTTTGCTCGTTTCCAAGATTAGGTTGGTCGTAACATTTATCTAAGATATGCAGTTATCGTGGCAGCACGTATCAAAACTATCTTAATCCATAATTACGTAGTTCGATAATTGTATTTTAAGACTATTACATTTGTGGGTGAAAATTACCTGTCTAAAAAAACCAACTGCTGAGTGATATTTTATGATCCCGCACTTGAGGCTATTTTTAATTCACTTCAAAAACAAAGGTTCTCAAATTAATTAAATGCGTAGTTGTAGTTAGTTATCAATTAATCAACGCATATATTTTTTGCTTTTACGATGCCTCCAGCAAGTAGTCGCAGTAGTAGACATCGGGTAATGTGCAGTTTTGGACACAGGTCATAGATATTATACTTTGGATTTGGAAAATACCATGGTCTGGCCGAACTAGAATGGTATACTGGACTGGACATTTGAAAAGCCATCTTCCCTCTTTCAAGTCATACGTTGCCATAGATTACAAATTGGCTAGTCTGGAACATAAAGGTCTTGTAAAATTTTCGACAAAATCTTTTTATGAACATTTTAAACTAATTAATGATTTGTTTTCCGTGCAATATATAATGTGTAAGGTTTATGTATAATTTTTACACCAAAATAACAATCTGAAAATATTTATTCAATATGAATTGAAATGAATATTGAGCATTTGTGACTTGAGACGGATAAAGTTATCTATCTATCGCCTTAAATAGTACCGTAATAGGAAATACAGAATAGGAATGTATCGTACTGAGGTCTGAGACAATGATATAAATGGATGCAAAGTACCCAATAACATTTCAAATTACATTTTGTAAGGTTAACTAAAAAATGTATGTATGTAGGTGTTAATTTTTATTAGTCTATGCGGACGGTGTTAGTAAAATTGTCGTCGGGTAGATGCGCCTAAATTATGTATAAAAGAGAGGCGCATGACTTGACAGTGGTGGGTAAGGTGTACGAGCGTATCGTCCTCGGTCGCTTGAAAGTAGTAGCAGCGAACCACAATCTGCTCCCCGAGGAGCAGTTTGGGTTCCGAGCCCGCCACAGTTGTTTGCACCAGGTGCTCCGCATCACGGAGCACATTCATGAGCAAAATTTCAAAAAGATCCCCACCGGAGCCATATTTTTCGATGTCGAAAAAGCATTCGACAAGGTGTGGCACAATGGCTTGCTTCACAAGCTATATTCCATGAACGTGCCCACTCAGCTCGTGCACATCATACGAGCGTTCTTGTCGAATCGCGGTTTCAGATATCGCGTGGAGGGAAGCCTCTCTTCCCGACACACCATTTCGGCCGGAGTCCCGCAAGGCTCCGCTCTCTCTCCCTTCCTTTTCTCGCTGTATACAAGCGATATCCCAAAACCAAAGGGTGCCCATCTGGCGCTCTTTGCTGATGATACCGCGATCTATACATCGCGCAAAAATCCGGTTGAGGTGGTCCGCACTTTGCAAGCCGCTGCCGACGAACTCGGTCAGTGGTTCCGCAAATGGCGAATCACCATCAACCCGTCCAAAAGCGCCGCGATCCTCTTTTATCGAAACCCTGCCCGTCTTGCTCCAGTCCGGAATGTGACCATGTCCAACATGCCCATTCCCTGGACCAAGACAGTCAAATATCTAGGAGTGACCTTTGACCAGAAGCTTACCTTCATTCCCCACTTAATCGCGGTACGCGCGCGAGCCGCATTCGCGTTAAACCAGCTCTTCTGGCTGTTGAACCATAAAAGCAAACTCTCGATCCGCAACAAGATTAGGATTTACACGACATGTATTAGGCCGATCATGACTTACGCATCGCCCGCGTTTGCGCATGTACCCGAAACCCGATATAGACGCTTGCAAGCCCTGCAGAATCGCTTTCTGCGTAAAATCACTGGGGTCCCGTGGTTTGTGAGAAATCACAATACCTACGTGGACACGGGCTTGCCGACCATCCGGCAGTTCATGAAAATGAACAGCAAGCGCTATTTCGATCGCGCCGCCCACCACCCGAATCCGCTCGTCCGACGAGCCTCAATATACGCTCCCTTTGACCGTGCAAAGTGGAGACGTCCGCGTAGCGTCCTCACTGACCCCGACGATGCGACCACTAGGGCCATCCGAAGGAGAGAGGAATTCATCAAAAAACACTTTACACAACCGACATACCGTCCTCGCCGCCGAGGACCGCGCCGCGTTCCCCGCAACGCCCCCGACCCTAGTACCGGCCCGCGAGCCGATGTCAATGATGATTGAAATCATCAAGTAGAGTCCTAAAATATAGTCCCCTAAACCCCAATCGCAGATGTCTCTGCCCTCTCCGGTGACCGTCCTGAGCCGAGGTTCGTACCCCAAAGGGGGTGCCCTCAGCGGTGGTCACCTAGTCAAGGGCTGAGAGCGCCTGAAAGCGCTCGCCCGAAAGTCCGGTGAAGCTGTATACAGCCGACTCTCGTCAGGCTTACAGCAAGCGTCAACACAAACAACAACAACTTGACAGTGGCAGTTCGCATTCCGTCGTCGAGCAGTTAAGATCGGTATGTTGAACGAACGAGTTGTCGCGATAATAAAAATGTATTCCAGTTTCGACTTTGTTTCATTTCTGGGATAAGATGCTTTTAATTTAAGTAAAATCCGTATTAAAAAAAAAACATAAAACAAACATGTCCCATGTACGATTATGTAAAATAGAACTTTAAAGTATTACGTTAATAAATTGAGCAAAATAAAATGAATATATAATTTTTTACATGATGTGGATTGAAATGTTATTGTTATTGCATCCAAATAACACTAATGATAGTACTGTCAATTTGCACATTCCTTATGCAGTGTTAGCTGACGTCAGGATTTGTCCTGATATGTCAGATTCCGACCGGACTTGGAATAAGTCAGGATCTATTAATAATGAAAAAAAGCCATAATTTGGCTAAATAATAATCAACCTAATGAATAGGAGTGATAAAAATGCACGCGCTTGTGGCAAGAGTCAGTACCTACTTTTATTTAGAAATCAGGTTTTTGGTCAGGGACTTTTAAAGTTTTCATCTTTTAATCCTAACCATAAGTTATATCAAGCTCCGCCTGCATGACTGAAAGGCTAGGTAGGCGTGCAACTAGCGATTCTACGGATCGTCGACTCGATTACCATGGGCACAAATTCAAAGCGATACACTATTCTTCAATTTATAAATAAAATACATAAGTATCAGATAAATAAATAACAGTTGTTTAAATCTTTTGTTGCTAGGGCATTGTAGACATATACAGGGTGTCCAGTAATTAATGGATAACCTTGAAATGTCTTATAGCAGAACAAATGGCCGTTCAGAGAAAAATACGAAAAAAAATATAACATAAGTAGTACCTGAGGTACGTATTTTTTTTTAAAAAGTCGTAATTTTTTTGATTTATTTTACTTTCTTGGACACTACGACCAGAAATGAAGGAAATCCATCGGTTTTTTGTTGTTTTATTATTATACACTAACTATACTAATAGATAGATAGTCAATAGTATGACAAACTATTGCACTTTTAAAAAAAATTAAACATTCAAAACCATTTCTTTAGAAAAATTTGCAAGATTTTATTTTTAAACAAAGTTTAAACCTCTTGGGTATAAAGAAAATGTATGAATACATGAGTGACCAAATTTTTTTAAATAATGTCGGTTTTAAGTAGATTTTATAATGGTATAATTCATTATTGTATCTACTGTAAATAGCGATTTATTGCTATTCATGTAAGAAAGGAGCTAATTTGACCAGATAACAAAAACAATATAATATGAGATACTTTTTAAAATAAAATTGTACTTGTCTAATGAGGTTTATTAAATCTAAGATTTGATGTTGATAAAAGATAAAAATGGCTTATTTAAACAAATTGAAACCAAATTATCAGAAATAAATTAACTTAAATTTAATACTCATAATGTTTAAAATGGTTACTTCATAAGCGTAAAATGTATCATATGATCTCCATATTTGCTTCCTGCGTGCACGCCATTGCCCCCGTTTTTTGTGTTATGTTAGACAAGTAGGGTCTGAGTTGGCTATGTGCGAGTGAAAGGAACTTAAAGTAAAAAAATCCAACCCTGTCCATCCAACCCAATGGACAAATAATTGGCCCATTTTAATTACCGGGACTCTAACTGGGCAAAGTTATTTGGAATTTCTTCAAAATGATCTGCCGACTTTATTAGAGAAGGAGTATCCGAGGAGCTGAGGGAATCGCATTGGTTGCAAAATTACGGCTGCCCTGCGCATTATGCTGTGTCTGTTCGGGAATATTTAAATACAGGGTTGGATTGGTTGGGTTGGTTGGTTGACAGGGTTGGATTTTTTTACTTTAAGTTCCTTTCACTCGCACATAGCCAACTCAGACCCTTCTTGTCTACCATAACACAAAAAACGGGGGGAATGGCGTGCACGCAGGAAGCAAATATGGAGATCATATGACACATTTTACGCTTATGAAATAACCATTTTAAACATTATGAGTATTAAATTTAAGTTAATTTATTTCTGATAATTTGGTTTCAATTTGTTTAAATAAGCCATTTTCATCATTTGTCAACATCAAATCTTAGTTTTAATAAACCTCATTAGACAAGTACAATTTTATTTTAAAAAGTATCTCATATTATATTGTTTTTGTTATTTGGTCAAATTAGCTCCTTTCTTACATAAATAGCAATAAATCGCTATTTACAGTAGATACAATAATGAATTATACCATTATAAAATCTACTTAAAACCGACATTATTTAAAAAATTTTGGTCACTCATGTATTCATACATTTTTTTATACCCAAGAGGTTTAAACTTTGTTTAAAAATAAAATTTTGCAAATTTTTCTAAAGAAATGGTTTTAAATGTACATTTTTTTTTAAAAGTGCAATAGCTTGTCATACTATTGACTATCTATCTATTAGTATAGTTAGTGTATAATAATAAAACAACAAAAAACCGATGTATTTCCTTCATTTCTGGTCGTAGTGTCCAAGAAAGTAAAATAAACCAAAAAAATTACGACTTTTTAAAAAAAAATACGTACCTCAGGTACTACTTATGTTATATTTTTTTTCGTATTTTTCTCTGAACGGCCATTCGTTCTGCTATAAGACATTTCAAGGTTATCCATTAATTACTGGACACCCTGTATGTATATATATATATATATATATATATATATATATATATATATATATATATATATATATATTGTTCCCATGTATATATATATAAGATATGGGAACTATAAAATGAACTAATTTAGGATGCGTTATCATTTTTGTAGCCAACTGGAGAGCTACCACCGTACAGATACTGAAAAATCCGCCATATACATATTCAGTAACTTCAGACAGCATAATTCCGCCGACTCTCGCGGCGGCGTGACGTAGCGGTCTCATGGATAGTCATTGATTGGACTGCATTGCACTGTACTTAACATCAGGAGCAGTGTAATCACTTTGGCGTGCCACGATAAAAAAATACATTTCTCTTATAATAATAAAAACGTTAATATTAACTTAAGAATTACCTATTAGAAACTGGTAATCGAAAATATGAAATAAAACACTCATTGGAAATCATTTCATTTTATTGCTCCACAATGTATTTATAAGCATTTTTTATTTTCAAGTAAAAACACACTTCGAAACCACATGTTACGAACATGTGTGTGCATAACAGAACATCCTTTATATATTTATCTTTTTTAATTATAGTCTTATTTCTAATCTATCAGGTACATGCAACATACAACAATTTTTCTGTTTAGAATATAAAAAAAGTGTTTTTGAATAATCCACAAAACAAGAGGAATGTTTCATTGGATTAGTGTTTTGTATTGGCCATAAAATAAACTTTCTGGTATAAACACACACAATTCATAAACAAGCCGTTTCACAAAGACATGTATGTCTTAATAAGTCGCAAAATATGGAAGTAATCAAAATAAATTGTCATTCTCCATTGGGATGAATCCACCAGTCCACGAGTCGTAAACACAAATGAACAGTAGCTGTGGGGGAAGATAGTTAAGAGCATCGACTGTAGAACCAATCGCATAAAATGTCAGTGCCCTGCACTTATTGATTCCGCTAATTAGACTTATCTAATATAATTTATTATCTACTGCGCAGATGAAGTTTGTGTTCACAACCCCTGTCGGTACTGTGTCATATAGATCCATTTCACTTGTACAGAAACACAATCTCAAAGATTAACAATATTATATAGCCCTTTCTGCATGCTCGTATTATTATATTTTGAATTATTTTAGTATCTAAACTTTTAAGCATTTGATGCCGTTTCCTCTAAATTTAGTACATAATATATTATGATTGGCACAAGACAATACAGCTTCCATTCTTTAAATAAAACTTCGTATTTACTACGATAATATCTGTCGCGGTGTGCATACATTTTATAGATGATTCATCATATTGCACATATCACATTGCATAACTAAAGTACTTCTAAGTTATAATACTCGTGTCTATTATCATATACTTGCTAATAACTAAAATTTTCTTATGACAGTTTATGGTTTGGATCATCCACGCGAAGTTGCCTCATCCGTCAGCTGTATCTAGTGAATACGAGGTTTTTACAATTTGTAAATCGGACTCATCGGTTGGTTATTGCAATACTCTATTATATAGAAACGGTAAACGTGCATTAAATCTAAAAAGAGATTGTGTTCCGTTACAACAGCAGATGGCGCTGATACCATATACAACAAATTGTTAAAAACAAACACATTTGAAAGTTGAAACTCTTTTTTTCTAAGTCTATGTTAAATCTATACATAATTACTTCTTTTTTCAGGATGGCGTCGCACTATAATGCATTTCGCGAATAACAACATTAAATATTTTCAAGTCGGCACAATGGCGATAAAACACGGGTGTTGCCGATTTCAAGGTTTTCTTGGAGTTTTGGTGCGAATTCCTTCCAGTATGATGCTTCATAGATCATTTACCCCAACCGGATCGAATTAACAAAGTCGATAAAGCCGCAGGGGCAAAACCCATAAATTCACTTAGGTATTTTTATGTTTTCATACGCTGCTCATCTTTGTCAATTTAAAAACTTACAGCACTGTTATAGTACAAATACAACTTCAACCTAGTTAACGAAATAAATAAAATAAGTGGCCAATCGCAATGTCAGATTTCGCGCCAAAACTACTTTATGCTATTTTATTTATTATTATTTTATTTATGGCTCTTGCAGTACTATGCATTTAGCCAGTGTCAAGTACAATTCATTCTCAAGTTATTTTTACAAGAACGATGAAACACGGGTGCGGTCGATTTCAAGGTCTTGTCGGAGTTTTGGTGTTAACTCCTTTCAGTACGATTCTTAATTCACTTATTTCAATGTTTTCATACACTGTTCATCGCCGTCAATGTTTATTGAACAAATCCATACCACTTTTATACAACAAACACAACTCTAAACTAGTTTATGAAATAAATTAAAATAAACGATGAACTGCACTGTCAGAGTTCCCGCCAAAAACTCCTACTTTATGCTATTTATTGACAAAAGTATTTTTAGGTAAACACAGTAACGCATCCGCTTAATACTTCATACCAACGCCATCTATGCTTTGTGCCATTAAACAGGTAATTTGAAAATAAGATTATATACAATAATTAATTTGCGACTTTGACAATAATGTAATTTTAAAGTGATGTATTAACAATCATACATGAGATCACAGAGTATGCTATACCCTGGCAAAACACCAATCGCGCAGTAAACTTTGTCTCAAATTATTGTTGTCCGTATATAATACACATTGCGACATTTCTTACAACTGATATACGTATGAATGAATAAATGTAACTCTTTTAGATATTCGAAATAAAAAGAATATTAACAATGGATATCCACATTGGGATTTGGACTAAGGTATTTTCTAAATGCAGCCATCATTAATTAAATGGTAGAATAATCACTATGGATCTGCACTGTCTGGGATTGGCCTACAACTAAAGGAATCATATAGACAAAATAATCAAAGACAGAGCTTCGTTGCGCAAATTCAAGTATTTAAAAAGTTTCACAACAGCCTGGCCTCCTCACATAGCTTAGTACCGTATATTATAAAACAAATATTTACATTTATGTAACTCTCACTGCCCTTTCACTCGACAAGAACGCACTAAAATTATTACAAACCTGTTTTTTTTATCAAAAAACAAAACAATACAACCTATCGAGTGTATTTAGTTTCGAAAAGAACAAAACGTCTTCAAAAGTTAAATATTTAGCACCATCCGTGTACATATTTATAGTTTTTAATGTAGACAGTGAGAGACGTCTTTTTTTGAAACTTTTCCATCGATACATCATTAACGACCTACGCTAAAAATTAAAGCGTTACTTTAGGTTATAATGGCTTAGCCATATTTTTAAAATTTACAATCATGCGAGCTGAAATCGAGTGCATTTTTCAAAACAATTTTTGTGTAGAAAACCCAATAACGAACCGAAATAAACGCCAATAAATACTAAATATGTACAATTAAAAACTACGTTAGCCAAGCCAAAAATATAGTAGCACCAAAATACGTTTTCAAGAACGGTACAGACAGAAAAGTTTCACATAATATATAATTTTTAGGTACCCTAAATTATAATAATAATGACATGCAGTCCATTTCTAATGTACGCTAATTATTATTTTAAAACAATAAGTTATTCTTATTACACTCGATTACGGTACCTATGTGAATAATATAATTATATTAATAAGTAAATGGTAATTTATTTTTCAAAATGTCTCTGACTAGAGATACAACTAACCTAAAACTGAAGACTTACACGCTAAACCAACTAGCTACGTAACATAGCACTCTTCGAAAGGAAATGTAATTGATAAAAAATCGCTTCTTTCTTCAAATTGAGCTTTGCTAAAGTCACTTATGAGTGAAATCAAATTTCACAAATTCGTTTTTAATTTTACAATATCAACAATCCCGGTTCATAATTCTCAAGAGAGCACAATAATATTGTTATGTAAAAACTTTCATTAGCCCCTTGACTATGCCAATCGGTTCGTCTAAAAATTACTTTTAATTTCTATCCTTATAGGAAATTTGCCAATTTTAAAACCGATGGGCATGATTAAAATTTGTTTAACAATAGAAAACCTGGGATAAAAAAGTTGCCTCAGTAACATCAAAATTGTATTTTATGACACGAGTTTTCTATAACGAATAACAGATGGCGTTGCGTGTTACAGAAATACTGAAACAGCATAAGGCAACTACAAAGTGTTTCTCATAATCACACTATGACAATAAAAATTAAAAAAACGCACAAACACGTGTGTTTGTATGTCACAAAACATAAATAAATACGTAATACGTATAGTAAAATTAATTGCTCAGTCGCAAACAAATTTGCACTA
The DNA here is from genome assembly GCA_949126905.1 of Amorpha juglandis. NCBI lineage: Eukaryota > Metazoa > Arthropoda > Insecta > Lepidoptera > Sphingidae > Amorpha > Amorpha juglandis. The sequence continues at coordinate 13,786,296 of OX421381.1, read as the reverse complement.
CAAAATGCACTGTTACTGGCAAAGGCTTCAAATTATATTTTTAATATATAAAAGACAAGTTATCCCTTCAAGAAAGGGTACGGATTTACATATGTACAATCTGCTTCTTTTAATATTAACTTATTTTTTTGGCTACTCAAGTTCTTATTATAAAATAGCAGCCTTTTACCGCGGCTAGGCAATTTAGGTGTTTTCACTATGAAATCTAATGTCTGGGAGAAACAATGCACGCAAAATAACTTAGCCGGCTTGAAATTAGTCACTTCAGCTGTCCTCCACGCCTCCCGTGACCTAAAAGGTCTGTGGAAATTAAAGCCGCGAGCCCGCTCTTGTCAACTGCAGCCCTGCCAAGTTATTTTCGCGCGTATTTTACAAAGGTGTGCTACAAATATGCAAAAAATTACACTTAGCAAAACATGTTCGTGACATTGTAATGGCTTTTAAACAATATTACCAAACAAGAAACATTAAAATGTTCCAATTCTAGAACTTACGCATCTTTAATATACAAGTAACGATTGTTAAGTTACCGGCAGTGATGAAATTCACTTTTCGTTATTATAATTATTGCTTCGAGTCGTAAAAACGATGTGCGAAGTTTTTTTTAAGAAATACAGCCTTTCTTACAAGAATTTTCTAATTTTAGCCAAATATTGTTTTTATTTACAATGAGGTAGACTGCGGGATGAATCCCATAAAGATAATTTCTTGGCCTGGATCGCATTAGTGTGCCGGAAAATTGCATCTATCTCACCAGATTATATTGTTTAACATTCTAACACTAGGCGTCTTCGAACAAACAAAGATTTGAGTAGTGTAAGTCAGAATGTGTAACAAGTTTTCGTCCGGGATACAATAAGTCAGTTGTCAAGCTGACATAAGCGCTGAGACCTTGATGTCGTATGTCATCTTAGCAACTCAGAATTTCTTTCGTCCGAACACGCCCACTGTTAAATGTCGACAACAATGTTTTACGTATTCTGTAATATTAGTTCAAACACAGATAAGTTGAAGTTTTCAAAAATATTAAAAATGTTTTCCATTACTAACAATTGTTCATCTGGTGAAACAAATAAAGAAAAAATGGAATCCCAATTATAGGATATTTAAATAATATGAAAATGTGAGAGTCCATCTTGTGAGAATTATCTTGTTTTGTGAATGTATAAAAACTAGATCCACAAAATTTCATACAACCTTTTTTCAATACGAGATGTATGCACGTGAAAATTATTTCATTATTATTTGGTATGCCTGAGGTTTTATACAGAGTTATTTATATAAATAAAACTAGAACACCGATATTACACAACACAAGCGCCATTTGATTATCTAGATATTATCACGGCCAAAAAATCCAAATAGACACCGTATGTGAAACTACTGCCTAGGTGTGCCACTTTTTGAGGCACGTGCATACTCTATGATTTACTCCGGTTTTGACGACACCGCAGCTCAGGGGCACGTCCGGTTTTTATACAGATTAAAGTAGTTACGTGGTCTATTTAGATTTATGTCTCTGGATAATAATATCGCCTCCATAATATGAGTACGTTTTGAATACTCGATTATTAATTCTTAACAATATATCGAATAATGGCTAGTATTCTGTAATATCGTGTTAATAAAAACTGTACTTAAGCTGTTTTGTGAGACTTCGATCACACTGTTATTAGGCGATAAGTATGCGAAACAGAAACTGAATAAAATTATTGCTTATATACGTATGTACATACGTTGTGAGACATCTTAAAAATAACCCTGTATAAATTATGCTTATGGTTTTACAAAGTATAACTATTTCAATATTTTACATTATGTGAGTATTATGATAAGGTAATGAAAAAGCACAGGTATGAGGTTATATGAAAGGTAACAGACGTACCTTGAATGGCACACATTGAAGATACTACGAACACCGTATAATAGTACAAATAAAACCCTTATTTAAAACTGTACTTGATATGATTATGTACATCTGTAATTCCGTGGTCGATCGCGGTCGGCACAAACGAAAACAGAAACGGTCCCGGAGTACTCCGGATATAAACAGGCACGGTCGCGCACCGGCCTTTTGTACTGCACTGAGGCACTCACTGAGCGTCCGTGACGCGAGCCCGGCGACGCAGCCGAGCGGTCGGTCGCGCGGGTCAACACGGCGCGGCGTCCGGCGCCGGGCGGGCCGGCTCCGACGCGGCCGCCTCGCGCCTCGCCACCTCCGCCTCGCGCTCGCGCAGCCTCGCCTCGCGCCGCGACAGCTCCGCCTCGCGCTCGTCGAGGCGGCGGGCGCGCGCAGCCAGACGCGCCTCCGCGTCCAGCAGCCGCGCCGCCAGCTCGGACTCCTGCGGCGGCGGCGACGTCGACGACGTCACGTCGTCCACCGGAGGCGTCAGCGGCTTCAGAGCCACATTCGGCTGGAAGTCGCGTTCGAACCGAGTGCAGTCCGCGACGCGCACCACCCTCTCAGGGTGTTGTAGGACCGGCTCCCGCTTGCCCCACGGTCTGAACGCTGAAAGCGCTCGATAGTGCAGCGCGTACGGATCCAGGAAGAGCGTGTAGCCGTAGTCCTCGCCTCGTGTCTTCTTTGGCGGTGACTCCGGCGGCTCAGGCTTACATTCTACTGTTTCCACCATCTGGAATTATGAGAAAATTTCAATTAGTATCAGACATTAACGAAATGCGAATTTCCTGTTACATAGAGTTTATAATCAAATACAATCCTGATGTTTCAATACTCATTGGCATAAAACTACATCTACACTCGTGTGCTCTCAACTTGCAAGTTGTGTCTCCCTTTGTTGCATGCATGTTGCGCCATAACATAGGCAACAACGCGAAGTATGGAATTGAAAAACAATTCACAGCGCATGCAGCAAACGCTCTGTAATCCGAGAGGAATAGGTACGTCAAATGAAAACACAAGTTGAAGATGAAGCGCACAAGTACGGACATATCTATTGTTTGTTGTTGACATAACACCGAGGTTTAACAAATGACAGTATTATCTTACAAGGGACTACCAAGGAGGCTTGCTGATACAGTTGATTCTCCGACCAGTGTGAAACTCATCAAATTAATTTAGGCCATGGAATGTCAGCGCTAACGGCTTTAAATGTCAAAAGTGTGACCTATCGTTGACGTCAATCGATTACACTGGCCGACATGATTTTCGTTGTTTCAAATATTATTGATTTTTTTTAACAGTTTTATAGTACTGATGGCAAGACGGAGCCTCATTTTATCATATCACATCAAATTTAAAAAATAAATATTTGTTCAGAATATTTTATGTTTTTAGTAAAAGTGAATTGAATTATTAAGTTTTGGCGCTCATTTTTGAAAAATTTGCAACTTCACGTGAGAAAACTTATTAGTTGTAACAGCGACACACCCAGTGACAAGACGCTACTTGAAAATAAGTTGTTACAGAAACGTTGTTTACAAAATTTATACGAAAATTAGAGTTTTTAATTAAAAAAAAGAGTGTTAGAATTTTACTTTTGATTTTATTGAATCTTATCAATGATTTGTGGTTGAACAACATTTTTATAACAAAATGGCTCGAAGGCAGTGTAAAAATAATGTAAATACCTTTTATTACGTTTGTGGCAATTTTATAACATCGTAGAAAAAACAAAATATTAATGATTTTGTGCAAAATGCATATAATGCTTATTTTGGCTTCAAAATACAACTGAAATTGTGAACTCCGGAGTTAATGTGTTCGATTTGTGTCGAGCAATTAAGGCAATGGACAAATTGTAAATAAATTTACCTATTCTTATGCCTATTATATGAAGAGAACCAACTAACCATATCAATGATGGTATTTATGGTGTACGAATGTGAAAGGTATTAGTGCGAAGAATAAAAATAAAATAGCCTATGCAAATGTTGCCTCTGTTACTCGTCCAATCCCACACGGTCCAGAAATTCCAATACCACTTCCAAATTAATTCATTTCAAATTTTAAGATACTTTATTACAAAAAAAAACAATAAGTGTAACAGAGTAAAAATTAAATGGGTAACTGCGCAGCTGCTGAAGACGGGTCAGACGTCACCCCATCATCGTACGGTGCAACATGCTCCTGCACTACCCTGTACTAGGGATGATACCCTGTACTTCCAAATTAAACTTCTGATCTTAGTTCAACATCGCCAGAACCAAATATACAGCGTCAAGAGTCAATGGAAATTTTCAACCGTTTTCTAATCAGCCACAGCAATTTACATAAGTGATAATATTCACAAAAAAGTCACACCCAGGCGTAATTTTATAGGAAAACGTAAAAGAAGTCACTCTAAATAAGCCTAAATGATTGTAATTAAGATTTCCTTTATAAACGTCGAAATATACGTATTTTTTTAACATAATAATCGATTTTTTCGTAAAATTTTATGATAAAAGTTGTTACCGTTTTAAAAAAAACCTGATGTGATAGAAAAAAATCATTGGTGTTTCCGTGTTCAGAACACTTAAAATTAACGATATTTAACACTCATATAAAAACAACGTTCCAAAAATTGAAATTTGTGGGCCTGTGTTATCTATCGAGGAATGAAATCCGTCCGCACTGTGCAGACGATTTGTAAAAGATTGTCGGAAATAATATAAATTTAGGTTCTATTTTACGTGATAAATGTTGTTTTTTATTGCATAGGCTGGCAAACGAGCAAGTGGGTCACCTGATGGTAAGTGATCTCCACCGCCCATGTACGCCCACCACCAAAAGAATTATGGGCGCGTTGCCGACCTTAAAGAAAAGGGATAATTAGGGATTGGGAAGGGGAGGGGATTTGGGCTTCCGGTTATCTCACTCACCGTACGAAACGCAGCAGCAAGCCGCTACTTTACGTCGGTTTTCTGTGAGACAGTGGTAACAACCCGGTCGAGCCAGCCCATTCATACTGTAGACAAAACTGTCTACAGCGTGGCTCTACCACTCACAAAGACGGGCTCCGTATTTTAAGTTAGTGTTGACTATAATGAAGTTATTTGCTGTTTGTAAATTGTTCGATAAAGTAGTTTCCATAATTGGAATGCATACATTATAATGCAAATACAAGGAAAGTGTATATTTGTGTTGACGCCACAGCGTTCTAAAATTGTAATTTATTACATTCTTATTTAATATAGCAAGCGGTCCGGCCATAATCCATACAGACATCGATGTTTTCTTGTACATCTCTATATAAAAATTCCACTACAAATCCTTACATTTGACCCTATATTAATGGTCCTTCGAACCAGATTTCAAACTTACAACATACAGAAATCGGAATTGAGAGCGTCCTAATTACTCGATTGCATCTAAATAGGTAACTAGTAACCAACTGGCACAGTAACAAGTTTAATTCACAAGCAACCGTGTTGCATATTGGAGCACCAAAACATTATGGTTACGTAAAGGGGAGACGGCGGCAGACGGCGCGCGTCATCAACCCCCGCGGGAGACGCGGCGAGCCGGGACGGGCGTGATGGCCGGTGGAGTGGGTCGGCAAGTCTATATGTAGGTCGTGGCCGGGCCGCAGACGACCCCTAGACGCAGCCTCGCCCTCCCAACTACCCACTGACACCGAGCTTAAGGAACGTGTTTTCAATACAGTATTATGTTGGTTTTTCGCGTTGTACTCTACACGTTTTGTGTACTGATTAATGTATGCAAATGTACTTTTATCGTATTGAATGAAGCAGTTTTGGCAATGTATTACATATATAGTATTTTATAGGAAAACATGAGTCGCAGAAAGATCTGTAGCGTTCATAAACTTGGCATGTTCAGTGTATGTTCAACACAGACCTTATATCGAATTACGTAAAGACCTAATGTGGGACAATAGAGCAGTGAGAATCTTCCATGAATGAGGCAATATCCTCGTAGCGTAGGGAGTGGCCGTGGTTCGAGACCCGCACGAAATATTTGTGTAACCAACAAATACTTTTTTCAAGTCTGGGTGTCGTTGGACTGTGTTTTTATCCTAACGATGACAAACAATGACTTTATCGATGGTCACCAGTGTTATACCGGCCTCTATAAATGCTTCTTCCCTCTTCGGAGAGGGAAGTGTGAGTCCCTTGTAGTTCCACGACACAAGACTTGTATTTTAGTGTGAAGTCAGGACTATGTGTTGTTGGTTTAAAATAGACTCCCTAGTCCTTTATTCCTCTGATTCATTGTGTAAAGGAAAACAATATCATAAACTTTATTAATGTTCATAGTTTAATGCTTTTAAATAGATTCTTGCCGTTCAGCTGAATAACTATTATCATTATTAATAAATAGATAGAGTGCTCTAAAATGGTCATAAGGAAGTGGTGGCTAAAATGTTTGGCGCCAGTCTGGTCGTCCCGCAGCGATACGAAGACATCCTTGGCAATATACACTCTTAATAATTAGAGGTGGGGTGAATAGGATTCAATCCCGGGGTCGGATGGTTTTAACTTATATAAATATTATATATCTGTTTACTAGTCACAATGACGTAACAAGCCGGTCGCTCATCAAACCTGCATAAACAGAAGCACCACAGAATATTCTACCACCAAGCACTGCATGGTGTTGGACTGTTTTGGTTACCCCGAGATATATGATGATTATCATCATATGTCTCGGTGTGACCAACGCTTTTCCTTTTTTGTGAATGCCCTGTATCGCGCGCAGTTTATTTCGAGAAATGGTCATTTATTTTTCGCTTAGACTACAACAAATGTACCGCGCATCGGGTTATGAAGTAGGAAGTTATCCCGGAAAAGGCAGTTAACGCGAGTGGAGTGGGGAGCAAAAGCTAGTGTTCCTTAAGAATGTAATTATATATGCAACTATGCGAAAACGAGTCCTGGGTGTCTTGTTTTGATTGCAAATGACCTAGTTTTAGTGCCGTGTAACAAGTGACCTGGACTGTGGAACTTAGTGTTATAATTTCCAAGTAGGTGTGCGGCCAACGAGTTCGAATGACGTAGTAAGGGTCACTACCTTGAATAATATACATACAATTTGCGTGAAATAACTTGGCTGGTAAAGTTTTTACCTTGATTCGACCTCTACACCTCCCCGTCATCTATGAATTTCTGAAAACAAATTCGTCTTTCGTGCCCATCCCTAGACTCGCAACAATTTCAGCCTCGTTTCGGTCCACGCCTTTGCATTTTTTCCCTAAGATTTGATAAAGCCTCATCCGATAATGGATGATTAACCCGGTGTTTGTATGTTCTGGAGTCTAGTTTTAGGGTTCTGTAGGCAGAGTGTTATTGCAACTATATTACAAAACTTCTAAAGTAGCAGCTTGCAGTGCATTTCGTACGGTGTGAGAGATATCCGGAGGCCCAAATCCCCCTCCCCTTCCCAGTCCCTGTCTTTTAAGCTCGGAAACATGTTGCCGACTTTAAAAAGTATTGTAGATGTTCATGAGCTTTGGATATCACTTACAATCAGGTGACCCACGTGCTCGGTTGTCGGCCTCTGCTATAAAAAAAATTCATTTACCTATAAGCAAAATTTATAGTTTTCGTTGTTATTATCTTATTTATCCATTTTGATTTTCGATTCGTTATTGCATAATAAGGATAGAGTTGCAATTTTCAAATACAATATTCGGCATAAGATTTTAAGTTTCATAGTGCCCGGTAATTTCTGTATGTATGTGCAATTGTGTTTGGAGTCCGGCTATCTGAGCTATTACCGTATGTAATACTGGACAGTATAACGCAGACAAGATATTACTGCCCATTACCACATCACCATGGGCCGAGGAAGAATAATAAATAGTCATCCAGGGGTGTGCGGAGCGAATCAAATCATAAATATATACATATAATTTTACTAGCGGTCCCTCGCCCTTTCACCTGCATGTTACTGCCCTGCTCTCATAGGTCGTAGCCTGATATACATATAAACCTTCCTCATGAATAATTTTATCTATTGCTGAAAACTGCATTAAAATCCGTTGAATAGTTTAAAAGATCTAAGCGAACAGACAGAGGAAGCGACTTCATTTTATACTATGTAAAGAAGAATTAGTCGACACTGGCGGAATAATCGATCTATATAAAAAATATAAAAAATAGGAATTCTGTTATAGCAGAGCTCGGAAGAGCAAGTCTTTGAAAACATAAAACTAAAACAATTATTAATGCATTGTCAAACTTAAAGGAAATTAATGGTGAAGGTTCCAGTCTCTACGAAACCGTAGAGACTTATTAATTTGTACACGTACATAAAACTGCTAAACAGATTTTGATGCAGATATCACTATTATGCAATATATCTTCAGTAAACATAATTATAGACTATTAAAACTATTCTTTGTCACAAAAACTACATTACATGAGTAAGCAAAAGCTAGTATAATAATAATCAGATAAGGCTCAAAATGGCGACGAGACAAGATAATAAGTATATTTATACCTATTACATTATCTGTTTTTAAACTATTATGAAATGTGAAAATTTATTTCAATGCTCGGTTGCATATTCTTGAATATCCCAAGTTTTACTGTCCTAGAAAAGCCAACGTAGGTATGGTATGGTCGTTTCTCGAAAATGCGTATACTCCAAATTACGAACTTAACTGTGCTAAGTGGTTGTGGGTTGTTTCTGTTGCTATGTACTTTATATTATTAGATAAGTATTGCATGCAAAAATCACGCACTGTAACATTTAATGGCGGCGGTTGCGACTTTGGAATAATATGCACACACTATAGTAATTATATTGTTTTTCTAAATTATGTTTCACTTTCCGTCGCAATTACGAGTATAGCAATAATATTATCATTATTATGTGGCATTTTTACGATTGGCGTCATCGCCGTTCTGATTTCAAATATTTAAAAAAAAAAGTAGATCACGGCAGCGACAGCCCTGTTCGTGCCCCGTCCGTCAATGGGATGTTTGTTTGTAGAGCGTTGGTCAGAGCGTCGCGTCGTCACGTCGCGTCGCAGCGGCTCGGCTACGGCAAGACGTCGGATTGGCCAGTACCGCGGCCGCGTTATCAATTAAACCGTGTTTATTTCTTACGGGTAATTACACGATCGCGATCAATGAGCCGAGAACGTTTACACGTCGCGGGAGATTTAGGGTGGTAAACTTTTTATTACAAAACTGCATCGCAGCCTAAAAAGACACGAAAATTGTATTGTAATAATTAGGCATATGTACACTGAATGTTGCAGAAAAAGAGGGTTCAATATTTACGCCATATTGAAATAAATATTCGCGTAAACATAAGAAATCATTATTTATTCCATAGACATAGATTGTTTGTAACTTTAATATCCGGAGGCCCAAATGTTACTCCCCTTCCTAATTACTTAAGCGTCCTTTTTCTTTAAGATCGGCATCGCGTCCATGTTTCTTCAGGTGTTGTGGATGTTAATGGGCAGTGGAGATCACTTACCATCAGGTAAACCACTTGCTGGTTTGTTGTTAATAAAAAAACTGTAGTAAAGGCGAAAATTAATATTTTCCTCCACAACGTTTTTGTTTATATATTTTTTAGTCCAAGCCCTAAAATATTATGCTGACGTATAAATCCTCTGATACCAGTGATGGAAATAATATTATCTTTAAATATGATGGATGATCGCTATCATACAGTTATCATGATCGCATTCTTATAGATTAGTAATTTTAATTCAATGAGCTCCGCTGCCCTTAGATATCCGTCGTTTAATCCATAGATTTATTAGCGTAGCCTATCTGAGATTTATGGTTTAATCACTTTGACCCAGGTACATACGCACTCAGGCAATTCCCGAAGGGGTAGGCAGAGGTGTAACCAGTACACGTACATGCCACCTTCAGAGATGGGTCTTCATTATGTTTAAAAGTTTTTCTAATTGTCTGGAGATTTAACGGGTAAGTAAGGCTAGATTAGGTTATAAGAAAACTATTTTTTTCGAACGGATATGTTGTTAGTTTGCGTAAAACAGTATTAATTTAAAAAAATATATATTTTATTAGAATCCATACATATATAAAAAAAGTAAAGTCTGTCTGTTAACTGTCTATTGATTTGTTCGCACATGACGTAAAACGGATTTCGATGCATGTTCCACTAATATATCAATAACAATGATATAGTGGGGTATAAAAACCAAACAAAAATTATGGGCATTGGGTAAGTAATACGAAAAAGAGTTTCACGCGGTCAAAGCCGCGAGCATCAGCTAGTTATGGAATATTGTTGTTAACTACATTTTTAAGCTGAATGGGAGGTACCTTTGCTGGCATGTATTAAATAATTATTAATAAGTTTTGGTTTAAGTTAAATAATTAATTATAATAGATTTTTTTCTTTTCTTTTCTATGTCATTGTCTGTTATATGTGTGCCAGCAATAAATGTTTCTTTCTTTCTTTCTTTCTTTCTTTTCTTTAAGATAAGATTAGGCTATCGTGTATTTATTCCAAGAAACAGATCATTATTTCAGGTAAATATAGTTCACTATCAGATATTAAACGCCGTGTTCCGTCTGGTGGCTGTATTATTGTCTTAGCAAGAATAATAAAAAGAATAATCTTTGGGCAATACTTGTCGATATCACCATTCCGCATGACGAAAATTCCGTCCTGGATTATTAAAGACAACTTACTCAGACACAAGTGCATGCACTTCTACGTATGCGAGATCCCGGTGTCAAATACCAGGTCGAAAAATAGCAAATTATGTTTGAATATACAATACGGAAATTCACACGAGTTTCCTGGGATGATTTGTGCCCGGTACGGTGATAGATTCGCCCACCACAATTATAAAGAAAATTTGCAAAAACCTCGTTACCATGGCGACTGAGCGAAATTTCAGCCCGACTCCGGTATATAAAAATACCTATTAGGCAAGCAGCCGACAACACCCCAAGAGGTGGACGCCAGACGCCGACCACCCTCGGCCCAAGGTCAGCAAGTCTACGTGCCCGCGCATCCCGTATGATACCTTACATTCATTCATTTAAAGTTGTATTTCGTAAGGCGGGAATTATCTAAGCCTAGCTATCGTATTGTGTGCCTTAGATAATGATGTTAAGGATCGGTTTTGTTTAACGTGTGGTTGTAGGAGTACCGTAGTGGCTCGGCGGTAATCAATGACTTTCAGGCTGGTTGCATGAATTATGTATGGGGTGTATGGAGGTAGATTGCGTGTGGATCGGTTGACGCCGCGCGCCGGATTACTGGCGGCAACGTGGCTTTGTCTCCGTTTGTCTCACAATGCCACTTTCGATGACAATCAATAGACAAAAAGTACAGATTATTCGATGATCAAATTGTGCCTTTTCCGCAATCTTCGGATTTTATCGCAAAACTAAGGACATCTGGTGATGAAGGAAGCTGTTACATCATTAGATAGTCAAACATTTATTGCATGTTTCCGTGTTGCATATTCGTGCAAGGCCCTCGTAGTTCCTGATACTGAGGATACAGGTTAACCTAGTGTGGGGCAAGACTATGTCACACAGACTCTTGGGTATTTATTTATCATGTTCGTAGATCATAACCTCAAAAATGCGGGTCCAACAGTACTAGGCAGTAGTCAGTCACCACCGCTACGTTGGCACGCACAGCTGCTTTTTCGCGCTTTAGTTAAACACCTGACTATTAACAATGGCAGTTAATCAGTGTGACAGTAATCAGGTGGGTGAAACGATCGCCCGTCTGCATCAAACCGTGTTGGGAAACCATGAAGAATTGCGTGGGAGACTCACTGGCATAGACAATAAGTACTTGTCATGTTTTTTTAGATATTCCACAGGGCAAAGAAATTTAAAAAAACTATTGGATTTTCTTAATACTAAATACATTAAATTTTATAACAATATAAGAAATATTAATCGAAGAGACCGCCCCGGACCGTACCTGGTGCAAAAGTGCCCATTATACTTGCAACATTGCCACGTTGTATTGAAAGTGATATATGTTGCACCAGGTACGATTCAGCGCGAGAATCCTCACCATTCCTTCTCAGGCGTCGCCCCAGTTCTTGGATAAAATCCTTGGCCTCCGCGCACCACACCCCACTAACCTCTACCGCGAAGGGAACGAAAAAATATGATCGTTCGAGCATGGAGTATTTTAAGTGTTTCTGAGCCGCTGCCCATTCAGCGGCAGAACCGGCTTTATGTACAGTACGCGTCAAGTGAGAGGCGGCGTATGTGCTGACACACGTCGCGTCCCACAACAGACAGCGGCCTTTCTCCCAAGGTATTAGAGTTAGCCCATCGGGCCGCTTGCCATCAGAGCGACTCAAACCAGGCGGTTCCAGTGTGCAGGGTAAGCCGGCAGACACCAAGGCACGACGGATGATGTCATTGAGCATGTGATGCCTTGGAAAACGACCCGCCGACCTGCCGCAACTCAAACCGTGGTGACCCCTGGCATCAACCTGCGCCCCACACACACAAGCGTGTGGCTCACAAATGTTACAGCCAAGTCTAAGCGCTACAGCTACTCTTAGTGAGTCATTATCAAGTAAGGTTCCGACGTGAGGTGATGGAATAGCATGAAGCCAAGCCCCAGACTCAGAGCAAGAAACCGATTTGAGTCGAGCAACGTCAGCTCCCAACGCTGAACTAAGCATATCAGCGACTCTCACTCCACACATCCGCTCGTCCCACTGACGCTGCACACTTGGGTTTTCAGGCTGATCAGCGGTAGGGCACACCAACGACCAGGCGTTTAAAGCCTCCGCTGCGTACGGGATGGCGGTACTGTCACCCTGAACTTGTAGTATGTTAGTAATCAGTCCCGAAACCCCGTGCGCAGACGCTAAAAAGGCCGATACGTTGGTATCCCCCACACGTCTAACACCCAATCCCCCGTGCCGAACAGGTAAGGATGCTTGTAGCCATTGTTTGTCGTCGAGATGTATATTCAAAATACTCTCCAAAGTGTCCTTAATGTCGCTATCCAACAGACCAACTTCTTCCGGAAAAAGCCATGTTGGACATGTTCTCATAACGTACATCAGTTTGGGGACAGAGAGGCAACTGCGATAGAGTGTGAGAGCCACGTGGGCAGATAAATGCGGGAGATGTTGCCGGGCAGATGCCAGCATGTCTCTTTTAGTTCGGAGCGATTCAGGCACACCGTCTTGGAAGATTGGTGCGCCTGGAAGCTCAAATGACTGCCTGTCAAGGACCCTTATATCGGGGAGTATTTTCTTTATGTCCTCCAAGCGTCCTCCAGAAACAGATCCACAGGGATATAGCTCACATTTAGCACAATTTATAATGAGCCCAATATCCCTCAGCCTAGGAATCAAAGTCTCCAAATCTTTGATAACAACGTCAGGGTCGCCGCCAATTGTACCATCATCAAGGTACCACACATTAAGCGGCGCCTCTAACGCGGCTATCATTTGGTTAATTGCCAGACTGAAGAGTAGAGGACCGAGAGGATCACCCTGTTGCGCCCCCACCTGCGATGCCATTCTGTATCCATTAAAATACAGGTTGCTGGGAGAGAGGTAACACTGGTCGAGGAATGGGCTTAAAAGAGGAATTTTATCCCTTGACTCGACCAGCATCGCCTCTCTCTCAACACTATTAAAGGCATTTTTGATGTCAATTTTTAAAATGATGTTGTCATTGCGCTGTGGATCCATCGCAAAAATACGAGTAGCGTGTATGGCCGCTTCGCAACCCAGCGGCGTGCCGAACCCTAACTGATGCGGCTGCAAAAACTCTGCCGCCTTGTCGCGTACTGCACGACAACCTAATTTCGCCACGAGGCGGCGTATCACACTGCCTACCGCAATAGGCCGTATGCCACCGTCCTTTTTTTTAAGGGCGCAGAGCGATGCTCCGTATAAAAAGGGGCACACATCACAACACAATTTTCCCTCAAGGAGAAAATTGCACAGGTTGGTCAAAGACTCCAACAGTCTTGGGCCATTGTCTCCAGCAGATATTGCTACCAGCTCTTTTAAATGCTGCGGCCGCAAACCATCTAAATATAAACTAAATATCTTCTGGGAATAAATGGAATTAACGCGGACTAGATACCCTAACTACAGCGGATCATCGGTGTACGAAAAAACCTATCCAATTAAAATATAATGACTATAAAAGACAATCCCCAAACTTTTAGGAACGTCACGTTTGTTTTTTTATTTATTTTGTCATAAACAATGTCCGCCGAAATAGTTTTAGTGGCATCCAAGACGGTCAAGACTATGTTTGTGTATGAAAAAATAATGGTATAAAAAATACATTCTAATTTAGAAATGTTGAGTTCTATTTTCAAATAATCTATTATGGAACCTGTTTCACCACATTTGACACGTTCAAAAAAATCTATCAAGATACTTTCAAAAATAGCTGACCTCTGTTAAGTGGTGTTTAAATGTAACTCGAATATTGTGAAATAGACCTAAAATAAAATAGATAATAATATTAATCTATGTAAGTAACTATTCAATGTATTTTATTCCCATGATAAATTAAGAACTCGCATCCGATAAAGGATTTAAATTCAGGCAGCGGCCATTTTTAATCCGAACCATTAGTCATTCGCTATCGGCGTGTCAACGGGGTGACATTACAACCCATTACCAATCTGTGTGAAAGTCGTGACATTTGGCTATTTTTAATAATACTCACTATGCACAATTAGACGTTCATTTATTTTTTAAATTCAATATCACAGGCATTGTAGATTAGTAGACTGTCAAATGTATATAGAAGTGGCAGAATGAAGAATGAAGTAGCAGAGCCTCTATTTGTTGTAAGAGTTTGAGACGACGATACGTCATACGATGTTAGAACATTATCGTTTGCTAAATATTTTTTTCAGACTATATAAAAGTTAACCTTGTTAAGTTTGGACTAAGGCCTAATCCCTCTCGTTCAGTAGAGGAGACCCGTGCCTAGCAGTGGGACGTATATAATACAGGGCTAGTATTATAACTTATATAAAAATTGATAGGCAGTGAAATTTACAACGAATAAGACAATCTGTGAAGTTTTACCCGTGTATGTAATTCAAAATGAATTTCCTGAATTGACATTGGCGCAATGTCCAACAAATGTCATAAAAAACTACAATTCTAAGCATATTTAGACCGGTGATTTTCCAATTTGAAACATAATTAAATTATAGTAGAATCAAACCCATTGTAAAAGGAAGAGAATACAACAAAATTGATAGGAAAAATAAATTAACGGCGATCTGAGGTCGGGAAGTGGGAAGGGGGGGGCTTTTAAGGGTAAAAAACGGTTTATCTCGATTTCCGGAAAAACTACAAGTCCTATGGAAAAAAGTTAAATCGCAAAGTTGTAGGTAATAAAAAGATCTACAACTTTTGTATACACACTTTCTTCACATAACCTCAAAATATATGTGAAAAATTCAAATAACCAAGTTTCTTGTTTTTATTTTTATCTATTATAATAAATCATTTTTTTTCACGAAATTTGGTGAAAACTTACCTTTTTGTATCCCAAATACACTGTAATTTTTTTGATTTAAAATATTTATTTTTGCACCTTATTTTGACTTAATATCGAAAAAGCAGCCTAATTTTCAAACGAAAATTCTCACGTCAAAATATGAGCTTTTTTAAAAAAGTTTGTTGGTTTCTTGTTCATTGAATTCTCTACTTTCTGATGGTATAAAAAAATATATACATTACTATGGTAAATGTGCTCAGAAAATGCAAAGAAACGAACTACTAAATAACAGGTAGTAAGGCCCAGACCCACCTAGCCCCTTCCCCACTTCTTTATGATGGGCTAAAATTTTCCGTAGATCACTCAGGTATATAAGTTATATTAAAATAACAATAAAGAGGCATCTACGCATATAATTATTGGTGTGCAATAAAGAGTTATCTATCTATCTATCTATCTATAATTTAAAGAAGATTCTACAACTTACTCAAAATATTGTAGATATGTCTTATTAAATATTTACTTATAACTTTACATTTTCTGAGCACATTTACCATAGTAATGTATATATTTTTTTAAACCATCAGAAAGTAGAGAATTCAATGAACAAGAAGCCAACAGACTTTTTTAAAAAAGCTCATATTTTGACGTGAGAATTTTCGTTTGAAAATTAGGCTGCTTTTTCGATATTAAGTCAAAATAAGGTGCAAAAATAAATATTTTAAATCAAAAAAATTACAGTGTATTTGGGATACAAAAAGGTAAGTTTTCACCAAATTTCGTGAAAAAAAATGATTTATTATAATAGATAAAAATAAAAACAAAAAACTTGGTTATTTGAATTTTTCACATATATTTTGAGGTTATGTGAAGAAAGTGTGTATACAAAAGTTGTAGATCTTTTTATTACCTACAACTTTGCGATTTAACTTTTTTCCATAGGACTTGTAGTTTTTCCGGAAATCGAGATAAACCGTTTTTTACCCTTAAAAGCCCCCCCCCCCCTTCCCACTTCCCGACCTCAGATCGCCGTTAATTTATTTTTCCTATCAATTTTGTTGTATTCTCTTCCTTTTACAATGGGTTTGATTCTACTATAAATTTGTTTCTATTTTTACCATTTTCAACCGGATAATCACCCGTCTAATTATACTGAGTGACCGCTAAAAACAAAATATTATGTCATTTTTTATTTCTATTTTATTAGATTCGCCAAAGTCAAACGTCGCCTTTGTAAATCTGTGCAATACAGACATTACCTGTGCCCATATCGCTAAAACATATTAAAGCTATTAATATTCACGTACAAAATTTAACTGCAATTTTGAATACTACATTCACAAGTTAGCCAGAAAAATCTAATGAGTTGATGGGACGGGCGGCGCGGTGGCCGTGAGGGTATTCCACAAAATGATTACAATACGGCCCTCCATGCCTCCTCAGTCCTCGAACACCGTACACGCACACTTCCACGAAACCATAAACGAGCTGAGGATGTTCAAGGAATATGCATAACAACTACGTCCGCCATGCGTCCTGGTTTCCTCGGATTTGTCTCAGTTCGAAAGACTTGGAGAACTTTTGGAAAAAATCTGGACTTTCTTTAGTTGTGGTGAAAGGGATTTTTGAATTATCTTCAAAGAAGTTTAATTGTGTTTTTTAATTACATATATGACTGGGGAAAAGGGGGAAAATAGAACAATAAAAAAATGGAGCATCGTCGTCACTGTGTCTTCATTGTCTGGTGCGAGGCTAACCGTTAAGGTTCTGATTGTCGCATCAAACGTCATGACATGGCATGATTGGACATCGGTGACACTCACGTCTCTTTGCGATATACTTTTCAGCTTGACATGCAGTATTATGTGTTAGTGACACAACCGATGAATGGTGACAGAGCGTAGTAAAAAAACGCAGGCGTGAAGTCACGGACGACCGTGTCGCGACCATCGACATTCTGCCTTAATATAATGATTTCTTATGTTTACGCGAATATTACACATTGCAATAAAACTAATTTAAACAGATTCTATCGCGGTTTTTTTATTTAATTTTGATTCCGAGCTTTCAAAAGCTTTTCAGCCAGTGGTCGGTCCACCCGGTGACCAAGAAGGCTCGAAACGTCGGGATCAAAATGAAATTAAAAACCGAGATAAAATCCGTTTTATTTTAGTTTGCTTTAATCTTTGCTACTGCTAGACACCCTAACACAAATCCGGAGAACTTCGAACGGATAGTTGCTCTACGATACGCATTCCGAGAATCTTGACTAGGAGACAGTTTGTTAACGATGTTTATTGTGTCCATCTCCGAAATGGAATTTGTCTTGTGTTCTGTTTCTTACACCTACTAAGTCGCACCTCATTATGAAGTTCAGTGAAATTTAAAATTGGCAGTTGGAAAAGCATTGATTTGAATTTGTTCGATCGACACTCACTGAAAATTCTACCAAAAATAAATCGTTTTCTACACAGCACATCTAACTTTTTATACAAATCGATTTCTAAATTGACAACTTCTATCTACATAGGAAATAGATTGACGTCAAGCCGGCACAGCTCTTCACGCGAAACATAATTTATGAAGTTAGATAAAAAGTATCTAATTTGATTACTGTCATGAACACAATTGTATCTTGTACGGTACGTTTGAATCATTTATTGGCTTTATATGCCTTATCACTGTGTCACCTTTTTGTCGAAAACAATCGTGCAATGAACTCTTACACGTGTCTAGTACACTCTAGACTCTATTGGATTCATTATTTTTTATTTCGGGTTCGCACGGATGGATTCGAATAGTCGTGAATGACTTGCAAAAACGAAATGTATAATAAAATCGATAATGCATATAATTTGAAAATTACTTCATAATTAGTTAATAATCCGGTGTTGATATCAAACAGAGCTAAATTTATGTAAAACGAATTAAATTATAATATTAATGAGTTGCAAAAACATATTAACCTAATTGACTTTATTATAACATCGTTTAATGTTTTTCTTTATATTTTATTCTAGTAAAGAAAATAAACAGTAAAACAGCACACACTAAAACAAATTCAAACAACACATAAAACAGTGTAGTTTTCAAATACATACTATAGCATACGCTTGTATCCGAGTAATAATAGTGAAAAACGTGTAAGTTTCCACTTACAAATAACTTACAAGTACTAAAAAATATCTATTTAAAACAAATATTTCTACATTTTGCAAATGCGAATGTAGTTTGCACATGAGCAGGTAATGAACTCTATCGCAGTATAAAGTTTCAAATGTAATTATTAGGCGGTAATAATTTTGCATGTAGATACGGCGGAATGTTAATTGGCTTGTTTTGAACATGTGAAACAGGCTTTAATGTTATTTTATTTTACTATTTAGTTCCTTGACTTGTTTTGCTGATGCAATGTAGAAAAAAAAAGACACTGGATTACAGGATAAGGGACAGAATAGGACTCGAACACAGGGACTTTATGATTCATATGGATTAAAAAAAAATAACATACATATTTTATGAAAATTCTCCCTAGCTAGCTTTGGGGTACGGAACTCTAAAAGGTGTACAAGGTGGTAGGTCCCTCGTATGCGAGAGGCCGTCTAGGTTGGTACCACCGCTTTGTCTATTTCTGCCGCCAAGCAACAGTGTGTAAGCACAGTGAAAATACTGGGCATTGTGAGACTTAACTTAACTTCTCGCTGTGACTGCAGTTCACTTGCTGGTGGGAGGATACTTGTATCCGACCGGATAGCGACCACCGTACACTGGTGCTAAAACCTGCCATAGTGGCCCACCTTGTGTGGGTCGCGTTCCAGGGTCAGCCAGTGTATATCCGGTTCTCCCCAGGGGGCTTGCCCCCTGATCCTAACCCTTTTCCCATCCCTTTTTCCTTCCCCTCCCCCTTGGCCCTTTGGCAGGCCGGCATGATGTTGCCGACCAACGATGGACACATTGTTTATCGTTGGTCGACACTATTCTTGGATTGCGCTACACTTACCATCAGGTGTAGCGTAGTCACTTTGCCGTGCCAGGATAAAAAAAAAAAAAAAAAAAGTGCCATGCAGTGCTCTGTAATTTAAAGTTCTGTGCTTCTGTTTATGGGGAGGCGTGGCGCTTACCATCAAGCGAGCGCCTTGCTAGTCTCGTCATTCAATGAAATCAAATAAAAAAGAATATTGCATTATATTCAGCACACGACTAAACACGTTTGTAATAGCGTTCATAAATGAGTTAACAAGGCCGATATAATACTTCCGTTTAGATAACGATTAATGTCGATATTTCTAATACCGTGCACTTCCTTGAACATTTCAGTTACATGTATCGTCAAAAGGGCCACAATTAATAAAACTCAAATTCGTTTTATTGAAAAAATGTAACCTAAATACGTATAAGGTCAAATCTAAAAAACTAATCGCGTCCTCTGACAAACGCACGCTAAGCCCAAAAAATGTAACATTTCAATGGACTACATGTCAACCGCATATATCATTCCCGCAATATGGCCTCCCGGAATGCAATAATTACGTTAAAAACACAAAGGGAGTGAAAAAAATTGTATGATCATGTCGGTGGACTCGAGCTCGCGGTGGCGACGGCCGGCTCTCGTTTCAGAACGTCGCCAAAACATCCGCTGTACACTCCACGCTTCAAGATTTGTGAGGATATTTATTTCTACATAAAAAATTTAATGTTTAACTACCTTTTGCTCGCGGCTCCGCCCGCGTGAACGTTTAAATTTGACAAAGTTTCATACAAACTTTCATCCCCTATTTTATCCCCTTGGGGGTAGAATTTATCAAAATCCTTTCTTAGCGGATGCCTACGTCATAACATCTACCTGCATGCCAAATTTCAGCCCGATCCCTCGAGTGGTTTGGGCTGTGCGTTGATAGATCACTATGTCAGTCAGTCACCTTTGAGTTTTATATATTTAGATTATTAGTTTGAATGGTGAAACGAGCAGATCGTTCGCCTGATGGTAGGCGCCACGCCTGCCCAAGAACAGATAACACAGATAACTTTGAATTACAAAGCACTGCATGACACTGGTCTGCGCTCGTCAACCCGAGACGCAAGTTGTTAAGTCTCATAATGGCCAAGGATTTTACTGGCTTCAATGTCCTTTAAACGTAACACACTACTGCTTGGCGACAGAAATAGACACAGCGGTGATACCAACCCAGATGGAATCTCGCATAGGAGAAGCCTACCTAGTATAAGAATAAAAAAGAGAAGGGAAATTCACAGTAGAACATAGGATTGGTATTAACTAATAGATACTACAGTGAAATAGTATAAGGTTTTTTTAATACCACTGAATTTCCTGGGCTGATAAACTCTTTGCCTGACTATAATCATTAGTAACACACCCCACACAACTATGTTATGTGTCTACAAATATGAGTAAAATTAAGATGGCGGATGGCTGTAATCAGCATAAGGTAACATTTGAAGGTTATGCTGTTTTTCAGAAAGGCACGCAAGGCAACTTAGTCAGTTTTTATATTTATAACCAAACTTAATTTAATTGATTACGTTAAAAACCATATTTATTTACGTGCTCGCTGTCCACTCTATTCTTAATTATTAAAGTTTTGAGCTATTTCTCGCCAATTATAATATTTTCTTGTCATATTCTATAGCTGCATTATTTTCTTCGTTTTGTTGAATACTATTACGATTAATCCATCAGAAAATCATCATACTCTACCTCTAGAACACATATAATAATTGCCTGACGATTTGTAATAGACTTTAAAATAGGAGGAGGTTTTCAATTCGGTACGTATATTTTTTTCTTTTTCTATGTATGTACATTAATTTCTTCACCAATTGTGGACTGATTTTGTAAGAAAAAAAAACATTCGATAAATTTTATTTATTATTAAAATATATCGCATTCTACTGACTACATCATGGTTATCGTAGCGGCCGAAATGTTGTGTGTTTTGCCGTTGGAAATCTACCAACTGGCATTTATATTTTATTCGCACCGGAAGTTGGACATGTCATATTTTTTAATTGATTTCGCTGGCAATGTTGGTATTCTAAATATCCCCGCTTATGTTGGCACGAAGTGTGGTTTTAATGGTTTGTGATTCTCTCTGTTATTTTTAATAGTCACTCCTACTTCGCGGAGGCACATTTTCCAACGATTTATGTGTATCGGATATCCCAAGTCATAAGGAGAGTCTTTCGTTTCTGTGATAATATGCTGGGAAAATAATATTTTCCAAAATGAACCAAGGACCTTATCTTCTTCTTATTCGTGACGCTCTTGGCAGAGCGGTCGTGGTCATCATTTTGGTGATTTTTCAGTGTTGGCTGATGACATGGCTTGCCTCACGATCTCCCGCCATCTCTGCCTGTCCGCCGAAATCCTGGTGCTTTCATGCAATGGCCCCCCCAATGCAGACTTGACTTGGTCAGTCCATCGCATGGAAGACCTTCCGCGTGGTCTAGTGCCATCCACTCTTCCCTGTACGACAAGGCGCTCAATGGAGTCACTGCTTCGCCTTGAGACATGTCCAAAGAAGTTGAGTATACGTGTCTGGACTAGCACGGATAGACGCTGCTTAATGTTCAGTTCCTGGAGTATAGAGGCGTTGGTACGGAACTCGGTCCAAGATATTCCAAGCATCTTTCTCCAACACCACATTTCCAAAGCGTCTATCTTTTTCTTCTCAACCTCTCTCAGCGTCCATGTCTCTGCTGCGTATAAAAATATGGGGAAAACTAGTGTTCGGACGAGCCGGATCTTTGTGGCTTTGGTAATGTTTCTGGTTTTCCATATTTTCTTCAGCTTATCCATTGCTGTTCTGGACATCGCCATGCGTCTCTTAACTTCATCTACGCATCCACCGCTGTTCGAGATTAGCGTTCCAAGATAAATGTAAGTTGGGACTACATTGCAATTCGCAATCACATTTGGAAGGTTGTTGTTAAAACGGTCCACTATCATCATCTTGGTTTTATTATGGTTAATTTTAAGACCAAACTCAAGACTAACTCGTTCCATTTTAAGAAGTAATGCTTCCATATGATCAGCACTAGTTGCGAATAGTGTGGTGTCGTCTGCATAGCGTAAATTCGCAATTTTGTAGCCACCAACTATGACACCATCCGTCCAATCCTCCAAAGTGATTCGCATTATGAGCTCTGTGTATGTATTAAACAAGAGGGGTGAAATTATGCAACCCTGGCGGACTCCTGCACTGGGGTGGAAATTGTTTGACAAGATGTCTGTTCGCACTGAGGCCGTTCCATCTTCGTATAACCGTCGAAGAAGGTGTACAAGATGTTTTGGGGTGCCCATCTCCAACAGTGTTTTCCAAAGAACTGGCCATTTTACAGAGTCAAACGCTTTAGAAAAATCAACAAAGCAGATGTAAGTTGGTTTGTTGAATTCACGGGCCTTCTCGATGATCTGGCGGACAATCAAAATTTGTTCGCGAGTACCCTTCCCCTTTACAAAACCGGCTTGCTCTGGTGCGATCTCCTTGGATAGGTAAGCCTTTAGTCGTTCGTTAAGAATATGCAGCATGATTTTGCTAGCGTGTGATATTAGTGCAATCAAACGGTAATTGCTACATTTCTTAGTCGACCCCTTCTTATGCAATGGAGTAAAGACCGTGTGAGTCCACTCAGTTGGCCACACTCCTTTTTGCCATACCTTGTTGCAGATGGTGTGGAAGATATGGATGCCCTGGTCCCCTAGGGCCCTTATGGTTTCGATAGGGATTGTGTCTCGACCTGTGGCCTTTGCATTTTTGAGGTGTTTAATGGCAGCTCTAACTTCAGACTTTAGGATGTCTGGTTCCATTTCTTCGTTACGAGGTTCTGTGGTTGGAAACTCCTGAGATTGGGGGTCATTAAAAAGTGACTGACAGTAATTCTTCCAGGTATCAGAGATTTGGTCCAGGTCT
This sequence comes from Amorpha juglandis, assembly GCA_949126905.1. Classification (NCBI taxonomy): domain Eukaryota; kingdom Metazoa; phylum Arthropoda; class Insecta; order Lepidoptera; family Sphingidae; genus Amorpha; species Amorpha juglandis. Next base: position 13,762,981 of record OX421381.1, on the reverse strand, counting down.
GACACTATTCTACCATCAATAGCCTCGATGGCCCAAGTTTTGGAGGTCAGCGTTTCGGTAATGAAGCGGATTTTATGATACAGGTCTCTAGATTCATATTTATCTGAATGTGCTTCTATCTCCTCGCAGATAGTCCGCAAATAGGCATTATGATCTCGCCTACACTCGGCCTGAATCTGAGCAGAGAGTCTATTAAGGTCTCTAACAGTCGCACCTGTCGCTTTCATGTTACGCCTTTCCTCCACTAGTGCAAGAGTTCTATCAGTCATCCAGTGCTGCCGTTTTATTGTTTCTGCCGGCGGTTTGCTTGTTGATATCGCAGTCTTAATAAGTGATTTAGCTCGGTTCCAGAGCATCTCCGATGTCTCTTCATCAACATTGCCATCAGTCCACTGTGTCCAATTTTGTTCCACCGCTGTTCTAAACTTCAAACTGTCCTTAACTTCCAGCCTTCTTGGTTTGTCAAGGATTCTAGCTGCTGTTAGCTTAACTTTCAGCTTGGAAACTAAAAGCTGGTGATCTGAACCACAGTCGGCTCCCGGTAGTGTATGGACGTTTTGAATGGATGTTCTCCAACGTGACCTGATCAGGATGTAGTCGATCTGATTGCGATATTGGCCGTCTGGCGATGTCCAGGTATATAATCGTCGTGGATGATGCTGGAAGTGACTATTTCATATATATATTGACGTTGTCACCTATAAATATGATTATAAGGACCTTATAATCATATTTATAGGTGACAACGTCAATATATTTTTTTAATAGCGTTATTGACGAGACGAGCATAGCGCTCGTACGATATTAACCATCACGCCTGCCCATAGACAGATTTAAAAACTTCGAACTACGCTCACTGCTTGACCTCAAGACATACAATATTAAGTTTCATAATGCCCAATAATTTCACTGGCTTCAAAATCCTTCAAACCGGAATACAATAGGGCTTACACACTGTTGTTTAGCAGCAGAAATAGACAAAGCGGTACCACCCCAGTCGGCCTCTTGCATACAAGGGACCTAGTTATTATTCCAACACTATAATGATACAATATCCTAAAATCTGGACCTTTATTAACTATATTATGACCTGGAACACAATTATATTTAGCGCAGCGGACAAGCTGGCTGTGAAACGAGCGGCCGTGGGTTCGATATCCGCACCGAGGTAAATGTGATCCATAAATATTTGTTTCGGGTATGACTGATTCTTAGTTCCTGATTCCCATGACACAAGACTCGGTATCTTGTGGGGTCAGCACTATGTGTGTGACTGTTGGGTGTTTATTTTTTTATTTGGCACTTTATATGTAGGCGTGTCTCGCCACGCAAAAACCATGTCACGGCATACGATTTCTTACGTCACGACCCAAACAGTGTATACGCACTACATCTTTTATTACTACTTTACTTTTACGCACTATGCTACACTGACAGCTTCTGTATCATAGCGGGCGAGTAACCGACTACGAAGCGAGAGACCGATCGATTACCACGCCGAGACAAATGTGTGATTCACGAATATTGGTTTCGGGTCTGGGTGTTGTGCGGCCGCAAGACCCTCGTAGTTCCTGATCCCACAACAGAGGTTTAACCTAGTGTGGCGTCAGCAGGACTATGAGTATGACTGTTGGGTGTATTTATTAGTCTTATACCAATCCCAGATTTTGACTCGAATTGGAAATTTGCGAGGCTTCAGAACACGAAATTCGACTGTAGTGTGCAATCCTTTATACTAATAACCCGGTACTCCAGTTCAAGATTTCTCGACTTCAGGTTTACTGGAACCGATACTTTACCCCGAAACCACGCGAATTTATAAACGAGGCTAAGAATGTCTAGTTTTAGAAATGTAAAAAAAAATGTGAGCAAATTTTTCTCAAATGATTGTTTGGAAGGCCAGCGGAAACTGTCACAAAATGATACATGGTAATCATCAACGATCATCGTGGTGGAATGTCGGCGGTTCAAGTTCAAACGATTCCTAGAAACAATTTGAGGTGATTATAATCTTTCATTTCAATCGAAATATGACGAAAATTTAGGAAAACAAAATGTTCAAAAAGATACACATAGAAGAGATATTTTAAATTCATTATGTAATAGTTAGTTCAACTGGAGAGTATCCGAATAAAAAAGACTGGTTCATCATCATCATCAGCCACAGGACGTCCACTGCTGAACATAGGCCTCCCCCAAAGATTTCCAGACCGACCTGTTGGAAGCAGCCTGCATCCGGCGACTGACTGACAGTGAAAAAGATTGGTTATTGAATTTATAATACATCTACAATCTACACTGACGTAATATTTACAAGGTGGTAGGTCTCTCGTATGCGAAAGGCCGTCTGGGTTGATACTACCGCTATGTCTATTTCTGCTTTGTCGCTGAGTGTAAGCACTGTTGTGTTTCGGTTTGAAGGACTTTGAACCCAGTGAAATTACTGGGCATTATGAGACTTTATCTCTAAGGATGGCAAGCGCAGACCAGTGCAGTGCTTCGTCATCTTCAATATTCTTTGTGATGTTGCTTCTGTTTGGGCAGGCAATGCTTACCATCAGGTGAGCGAGCGACCTGTTCGTATCGTCATTTAAGCAATTAAGAAAAAAACCATTTACATAGAATTTAATCACAATTATCTATGATAACTAACAAAGCAGATTTACCACAGACTTTACGCAGTCTATAGTATTCACTTACGTAAATCCAAAACAAAACCCTAACAAAACAAGCATTGACAATGTAGACGTTTATCTAAGCATTATCATTGAAGTATTCCTCATACAAAACATGAGTTCATTGATAGGATCCGATTGTATACATTTTTTCATATTTAAATTTCAAAACTGATGGAGCGATAGATTCTAATGTATTTCGGTTGGAGAAAAACTTTTGTGACAAACGGAAATCACATATTTCGAATACTACGTTTTTGTATTCGTGTGGCCCCGATAGCCTTCTGGATAAAATGGGTCGTGAACGCGCTATCTCGAGTATTTTGGAACATAAGAATATTATACTTTGTGTTCGGTATGTTTACCTAGAATCTAGATAGAATAACAATAGAAAAAAACCATTCTTTAGTTATATGCTATGCCTCGCGCGTTTATTTTTCGTCGAAGTTATAAAATGATAAAAACAAAAAATTAAAAATATACATAAGTAGGTATAATCATTGAAAGAGTTGTGGCGGGAATTCTGACAGTGCAGTTCATCGCTTATTTTAATTTATTTCATAAACTACTTTAGAGTTGTGTTTGTTGTATAAAAGTGGTGTGGATTTGTTGAATAAATATTGACGGTGATGAACAGTATATGGAAACATTGAATTAAGTGAATTAAGCATCATACTGAAAGGAGTTAACACCAAAACTCCGGCAAGACCTTGAAATTGACCGCAACCATGTTTCATCGTTCTTGTAAAAATAACTTGAGAATTAATTATACTTGACACTGACAAAATGCATAATAATGCGAAAGCCATAAATAAGAAAGAAGAATCATTGAAATATGATATGAGTGCAATACTAAATGATATGAGTGCAATATTAAAGCAATTCGAAATTCAAAAAACACCAATAAACAAAAAAAACAAGATACGAATGGGAATAATTCTACATTTAAAACATGAGAACACGAAAGCGTTAGCAACACGGAAAAAGCGTATGCGAAACTCATTCGCGCCTTTTACGAACAGTACGCGTAGGCACGTACATACATCTAGACAAAGGCTAGGTAACCTTGGCTGTCTAGCCCGCTGACAGACCGCAAACTATGCAGCTTGCACATATAGACCGTGTTCTATGTTTTGCTAAACATTCAATGTAAATATTTACGCTGGCGTGTCGTTGTTTTTATTACTCGCCCTGTTTATATAACGTGTGTTTAATAATTTCGTTGCGATGAAATAATTAGGAGATGATTAAATGGAATTGGAGTTCTAGAGGTCCTATTTTACACTACTATCAGCTCATCATTACTGTGTCAGGAGTCTGGACCGCTTTGCATATTCTATTGCATTTTATAAGCAACATTAAAGCTAAAAGAATCTGGGTCATATGAGGCTTGAATTTTTACCTCAATGTGAGGGGTATAATGCATGGCAAAAAGCTTTGTAAATCAAAGTACCTAGTGGCGTTATTTCTATTTATTGGTCATCATTAGGCGAACGAACTGCTCGTCTCATCATTTAAGCGAAAAAAAGGTAATGCTTTTTATAGAAGACGATGCACGAACAAGCCGGTTACTGAATATAAAGTGATTTCCACTCATGAACACCCACGATAGCAGAAGCATCATACATAAACTGCCAATCGACCAAACATGAGGATTTGGGCCTCTGGAAATCTCAGATGTACACACTACAATAAAGGACTCAATTTCTTTTAATACACCCAACAGTCACACAAATAGTCCTGACCCCACTGCACAGTAAGATACGAGTCTTGTGTCGTGGGTATCAGGAACTACGAGAAACTTTCGGTCTCACAACACCCAGACCCCGAAACAAATATTTGTGGATCACACAAACGTTTGTCTCGGTCCGGGGATGGAACCTGCTGCCTCTCGCTTCACAGCCGGCTACTCGCCGCAACGCCACGGAGGCTGTCAATTGTTATTGGGATGTTATAAATTACTTAATGATTTCATAACAATTATTGATGTCTTTAATATCAATTATCGTAAACAATAAAAGTTTTACAGACACAATAGTATCTATAGTATCACGTTTATAAAACTTTCCAATAGAATAGTGTGCACGTACCCTGCGCCGACACGTGCGGGTTTGACACCTGGCATTGTGACAGTGACTCAGCGTTTAACGTTATGTCATCGCAGTGTTATATCATCGCAAGTGGTGGGATATGTCGCATAATTTAACATTATTTAAGCTAAGAAAATAACTAGCACGTTGTGTAACGAGTGTTGGAGTTGAAAACGATCCTTATTTGCAACTATTTTTTTTATTCAAGCACACCTAAGTGACTGCACTAAATTTGATGGTAAGCGTAGTGCAGTCCAAAAAACCAGCGACCACCGACAAATAATGAGTCTATCGGTGGTCACCAAAGTAATGCCGGCCTGTATAAATGCTTCTTCCCTCTTCGGAGAGCCGCGGGGCCTGCTACAGGACAGGTGGATGACCTATGCAGGCACAGTAACATAAGGATGTACCAACCGCCCCGACCAACCATCAAGTCATGTCGCAAGGACCTCGGGAAAACCGGATAGAAAAGGTACACGGAAAGTTCGTTTTTACTTCGAAATGTATGTTACTTTATGCAGTTGAAAAATGGTCTCGACTACCGATTACTTATTTCCATACAATTTTGACAGCTAAGCGAGCCGCAACACGTTTAAAACGATCTTAAATACTTGAATGACAGCCTCCGTGGCGCAGCGGGCGAGTGGCCGGTTGTGAAGCAAGAGGTCGCGGGTTCGATCCCCGGATCGAGACAAACATTTATGTGATCCACAAATATTTGTTTCGTGGTCTGAGTGTTGTGAGACCGAAAGTCTCTCGTAGTTCTTGGTACCCACGACACAAGACAAGATACGAGTCTGTGGGGTCAGAACAATGTGTTGAAAAAGCTGGGCGTTTATGAGTATCAAACGACTTAATTCATAACAAACGTACAGACATCGCACATACATCCATTTCTGCGGCACGTGTGATTCCCTTTGACAGCTGTCAAACTGACAGCGAGTCAGCGAAGTCGTGTACTAATGCGTGCACGTTAATAACTCGGCAAGGTTGTGTTAGCACATAAAAGCAAATACATGTCAGATAAATTCCATTGGTTTTAGTCGGATATCTGTCTACTTGTGACATAAATTAATCATAGAAATGATTACTAGTTTGCTTGTACATACTTGCACTTATTGTGTACGCTTTATGAAGTGGCAACACACGTCACATATATTACGCTGATTTTTGTTAATCAAATGACTACAAATAGATATAAAGTACCTGGGCGACCGAGCTCTGCTCGGGGGATTTTTTTTTTTTCGTTTTCTAATAATGAAACCTAGCTAGATTGATTTATCGCCCCCGAAACCCCCTATATACTAAATTTAATGAAAATCGTTGGAGCCGATTCCGAGATTCCAATTATATATATATATACAAGAATTGCTCGTTTAAAGATATAAGATTATCTTAGATCCATCGCATAGCCTCGTGTTGTTTCTTTCTTTAATTTGACATCTGTCAATATTCTTACCAAATTAGATACGGAGTAAGATAAGCAGAAGACTATATGCAAACACAAATAAAATATCCGTTTATCATTCCATTGTGAATAGAGAGATACGTCCATAAGAATTCTGTAATATTCCTAACAAGCTTTGACGTCTCCTTATAAAACACGTAAGTGTAATGTCAAATTATATATTAACCATCAGAAAACACTCTTTTACCTACTAACAAAAGTAAATTACATAATGTGATAATGATATTATGATATGAATGAATTATAATTTACTATCAATCATGATAAGATATAGCTCAATACGACATGTCATATCGATCCGAGTTATAGCTTGTCTCATCTGAAATGACTCGCTTTTTTTTAAGCCACGAACCACTCAATTTCATAGATAATTGCAAATAGGGTAGTAGACTTATTTTTTTTTATTATTTAAATCAATAAAGTACGTCACGCAAAACAGATTGCAGAAAGTATTTCATAAATTCATCTATATAAAAATAAATTAGAAGCCATTCAAATCTGATGGAGGGGCACTTGTCAAATAACAGACGACGCTAACTTTGACGTCACTGTGTATTACGGTGCACGCGTGCGAGCGAGATAGTGAGATGTCCCCACTACGTGACCACGTTTGCCCAGACCAATATTTAAAATCATAACTGGGGGCTAATTTTTGAACTGATTTTGATTGTGTTTTAACAAAAGAGTTTCTTTTTCGTATTACTTTCTGTTGCATATAAAATAATGTATGATATTCAACATAGGAAAATATTGAATGACATGAGCATCATTAATGAATGGAACATTTCTACATAAGCGGAGCCACTGGTTATCTGAATGATGTATCACGTAATTCTTCGAATCGAGCACACAACGCGACATCCAGTAGCTATATTGAAAATGAAAGGTTGTTGCGGTCTGCGGACAATCACAATCGGTGATATAAATGTACGAGGCATTTTTTGGAATGTTACAATTTGTTTCGTAAGGTGAGTTAGATAACCGGAGGCCTAAACTATCCTAACTATGGAATTATCCCTTACCTTTAAGATAGGTAACACGCCCATGATCCTTCTGGTATTGTGGGCCTACATGGACGATGGAGATCACTTATCATCAGGTTACCCACTTGCTTGTTTGCCGACCAGTGATATAAAAAAGAAATATTTTAAGAATTCCAATCTAAATATATAAAACTCAAAGGTGACTGACTGACTGACTGACATAGTGATCTATCAACGCACAGCCCAAACCACTGGAGGGATCGGGCAGAAATTTGGCATGCAGGTAGATGTTATGACGTAGGCATCCGCTAAGAAAGGATTTGATAAATTCTACCCCCAAGGGGATAAAATAGGGGGTGAAAGTTTGTATGAAACTTTGTCAATTGTAAACGTTCACGCGGGCGGAGCCGCGAGCAAAAGCTAGTTCCTAATAAATTTAGCAATCTTATCCCGCGATCTGAAAGTGTCGCCATTCGCACTAATATCGTATTTATTGAAATATTTTGGCAGCGGGCGCACTTTCGTTTATGAAGTGAATCAGCCGGTGGCACGCGCCTTACATTGCGGTGGAATTTTTGGCACTAACGCAATCGAATAAAAAAACCCTTTGAACGCTCTTTTACCTCGGGATTATAGTTTTGAGTTGTTCGAGTTTATTTTATTTTGGTTGGATGAAAAATGTGTTTTTTATGTGCATTTTGTGTGTTCATTCTTTTATGTATTTTGACATTCATTTGTAATTATCAAAATAGTTTTGTTGGGTGACGTGATCTGGATCGCGTATGTCTAGGAGTTAGGAGCGCAGTGCAGTGTCCCCAAATGATTCTCAACGTTTCAACACGGGCAAACCTATCTCTTCGTCGACCGTCGTCTAACCGAACTAGATATGTTGGTTTTATTTACTGTTAATGTGATGTATTTTTAACACGCTTTTATTAGCTTCATGTGTATGTTAGTATGTAACAGAAACTTTGAAGATGATTTTGACCTCCTTCCAAACGTCGGATTAAAAGGAATTTTGGCATACTTACCAAGGACCGATGATAATTCAGTATTGAAAAATATATATTGTAAAAAACGCGTTGGGCGCATGGTGTCAATAGTTATAAATATTTTATTAACAGATATGAGTAGAAGGACTATCATTTTGATAATATCTTAAAAAGCACGCCACGCGTTTTTTACAAAAAATTTTTGGAACGAAGTTCCTTACGGCAGGCTTGGAGGGGATAGGGATTTCGCTGCGTGACCGAACTGAAAAAAATGTGATAGTGAAACCGTAAGAAAAATGCGTGGAAAAAATGCGTGGAAAAAATGCGTGGAAAAAATGCGTGGAAAAATGCGTGGAATAAAAGCGTTAAATGAGACGTGCGCAGGCGCGAAAGTCAATGTGTCAATTTTAATGTCAGTAATTTCTATGTAATTTTTTTTTATTTTATTTTATGTATGGCTCTTGCAGTACTATGCATTTAGCCAGTGTCAAGTACAATTCATTATCAAATTATTTTTACAAGAACGATGAAACACGGGTGCGGTCGATTTCAAGGCCTTGTCGGAGTTTTGGTGTTAACTCCTTTCAGTACGATTCTTAATTCACTTATTTCAATGTTTCCATACACTGTTCATCACCGTCAATGTTTATTGAACAAATCCATACCACTTTTATACAATAAACACAACTCTAAACTAGTTTATGAAATAAATTAAAATAAGCGATAAACTGCACTGTCAGAATTCCCGCCAAAACTCTCCTATGTAATTTTATGTTTTTTTTTTTTTTTTTTTATGTTGTCAAACAAAAATAAAGAGACATATTTAAAATGAAATTCATTCAGCCAGTTATAATTGAAGTATATAAAAATACTCCTTCGATTTTTAAAAGATTACGCTAGCTCGTTATTATTTATAATTACATAAGTTGATAAAAAATGCTATACAATAGCTTTACCGCGGCAGTCTCCGAGCGCCACACGTCTTTTTTTTATTTCTATTTTTCTATTCTATTTCTATGTAATTTTATGTTGTCAAACAAAAATAAAGAGACATATTTTGTTATTTTAGTTGATAATTTGAATTTTTTGCAATTTGTGTCGATTTTACATTAGCCGAAGGAACTTCGTTCCTACCTGGTGTCCCACGACACACACCAATTTTTTTTTTTTCAAATTTACTTTCTATTTTTTACTTGGATTTTCTACAAAACCATGTTTTTAAGTTTTTTTAACTACTAAATTGTATGTTAAGAGTCGACGCAACTGTATTGCTAGTGGCGTAGCTATCCCTACCCTATCGGAATATTCGTAACCATCGAAATAATAAGTAAATATATGGGTAAGGCCGTAGATTTTTCCACTTTTTCATTACCAGTCACGTTCATATTAATATCATAAACAATTAACACTTTTTACCAGCTTTGATAATTTTATCCTGTAGATTAGTTTTTAGGGTAAAAACAACTTTTACGAATTAGCCGTAACTATAACAGTTTTTTTATAATTTAATTTTAACGATATTAAGGATTTACGTTTTCATACAAAAATAAAATGAACATAAATTTCATCAGATAGTAAATTGACAAAATTACGAATATTTTGTTAAGTAAGCCATATAATTTTTAGTTTATGTAAAATTACAAGGTTTGAGCAATTAAATCCAATATTTCATTATTTTAAAAGAGCGTTTATTTGTTTTTTATTCCCGTTTTAAAACAGGTCATCAATTTTTACACTTTTATGTTACTATTTTATGTTACCAATATTGGTAAGTAAATGAAGTCTTTGAATAGTATTCGCAGAATATGTAAAATTAGACGGGCAATCCTAAGCAGAACAATAAAAAAAAGAAAAAGAAGTCACCATATTGTGGCCTATGGATTGTTTCAAACAGTGCACGAGTTTTTCGTCAGTAAAATTCAGAAACAGTTTTGTGATATTTTTAAGGTAAGTAGACACTTGTTTATGTTCATTGTACTATTTTTTTAGGCGACATAGCTTATATTTATCGAGAAAACATCTATAACGTCGCAAATCTTTTTAGTTTTGAAATTATAAGCTAATTACATCAAAAATATTTCGCTTTTATGATACTTTTATGATACTTTTATGTTACCTGTACCATAAACTTTTACGCTACATTAGCACAACTTATGTTTATTTTTTTGGTAAAGTACCTTAATCTTAATCTTTCGTTATGTTCGCACCTGTATTATAAATGATGTTGCTTTTATGTTACTTTTATTTTTTTTTATTTTATGTTAAAAAGTGGAAAAAACTACGGCCTTACCCATGTGTAAATCAACGCATGATGAAGAAGCATTAAAACTTTCTACCAACGTGGACAGATCAGTGGCAAAGCATGTATGGCGGGTAACGAACTACGCCGCGTGAGCCAAATATCACAAATGCTTGTGTAATGACAACATTTTTGTAAAACGTGGAAACATAACAATTTCTATCATGTAATTATAATGAATATGTTCGCGTTGGAATGTGATGCACCACTGTGAATGAAATATCAGTTCGAGTCTGGCTTCAGACTATTTTTTTTTTCATCCGAGCACGGCAATGTGACTGCACTACACCTGATGGTAGGCGCAGTGCAGTCCAAAAAAAAACAGCGACCACAGACTAATAATGTTTATTGGTAGTCATGCCGTCCTATAAAGAGAGAAGAAGCAAATCGAGGGGCCTGCGACAGGATAGGCAAATGACCGATGCAGGCACAGGAATACAAGGATGTAACCCTATACTCACCCCAACCAACCATCAAATCATGTCGCAAGCCCCTCTGGAAAACCAGATATACACTGGCTGATCCTGGAACGCAATTCCCACAAAGTGTTTGGGTCCCTATGGCAGGTTTTAACACCATGTGTACGCTGGTTGCTATCCGGGCGGATATGAACATCCTACCACCAGCTACTATGTAGCGAATTATCTTTCAACCGACAATATTGTATGTATTTTTCCGAACACTGTCGTGTCGCTCGGTATGCGTTCTGTCGCTGAGCTCGAAACCATACCTTAATACACACTGCAAGCGGAAGGAAGCGATGACATTGCATCGAGATGGTTTCGAGTTAAGTATTACTTTATAAGACTGTTGTGAGACCATTTGAAACTTATCTAGTCTCATTGAATTTTATGAGCAGGGGGGGGGGGGGGATTTTTATCCCTAGATCCACGCTTATGGCGATGTACTTTTATGGGAAAACGTGACAAACTTATTGTGAAAGCGATTAGGTGTTATTATTCATAGCTAAATAAAATTCTTAGAAGTCGTTGGCTCGTTATTCCTAACTCACTATCATGCCAAGAAGAACTTCGGCACACAAGATAAACTCATTTATAATACACAATTTTACAAGGTGGTAGGTCCCTCGTATGCGAGAGGCCGTCTGGGTTGATACCACCGCTTTGTCTATTTCTGCCGCCAAGCAACAGTGTGTAAGCACCGTTGTGTTTCGGTTTGAAGGACATTGAAGCCAGTGAAATTACTTAGCATTATGAGACTTAACATCTTATGTCTGAGGGTGACGAGCGCAATTCAGTGCCATGCAGTGCTTTTTAATTCCGTGTGGTGTTACTTCTGTTTATGGGCAGTCGTAGCGCTTACTATCAGGCGAGCTCCTAATAAATAAATAAAAAATCCTACTGCAATACTACTACGAACTACCCTAGTTCTTTCAGTACCTAAAATTTCTGTTCATCCTACTTTCTGTTCAAGAAATCGCCGGATGCGATAAGACGGCCCATTGTATCACCCGTACTGTATGATCCTTGCTTTTAAGATACTTTACGTGGTGTACAATAAAGATTATTGTATCCATTTATACGTTAGATTCTAAAGTATGTTCAACTTCAGATGCGGTGTCGCCCACGCCTTGCCATTTGCAACCTTAATGCATTGTATTTTGTATGAAAATAATTTGAAGAGTCGCTTATCTCGTATCTTGCGTCTTGTCTTCCGCCTATTTGATGTCGAGCTCTACGGAAGACCACAGATAATAGCGACAACGTCGTCCATAGATACAACTGGTTGCAATCAATTTCGGCAGGCGATACGGTTGTCATGTTTGGATTTTTTTTAATTGGCCTGAATTTTTGCTGGTGGGAGGATACTTGTATCCGACCGGATAGCGACCACCGTACACTGGTGCTAAAACCTGCCATAGTGGCCCACCTTGTGTGGGTCGCGTTCCAGGGTCAGCCAGTGTATATCCGGTTCTCCCCAGGGGGCTTGCTCTCTGATCCTAGCCCTTTTCCCATCCCTTTTTCCTTCCCGTCCCCCTTGGCCCTTGCGCAGGCCGGCATGATCTTGCCGACCTACGATGGACACATTGTTTATCGTTGGTCGACACTATTCTTGGATTGCGCTACACTTACCATCAGGTGTAGCGTAGTCACTTTGCCGAGCCCGGATAAAAAAAAAAAAAAAATGACGAAACAAGCAGGTGGCTTGCCTGATGTTAAGCGCCACGCCTACCCATAAACAAACAACACAGAATCTTGAAATACAAAGCATTGCATATTTTTTTTTATAGCATAGGCCGGAATCGAGCAAGTGGCTCACCTGATGGTAAGTGATCTCCACCGCCAATGTACGCCCACCACCAGAAGAATCATGGGCGCGTTGCCGACCTTAAAGGAAAGGGATAATTAAGGATTGGGAAGTGGAGAGGATTTGGGCTTCCGGATATCTCACTCACCGTACGAAACGCAGCAGCAAGCCGCTACTTTACGTCGGTTTTTTCTGAGACAGTGGTAACGACCCGGCCGAGTCAGCCCACTGTCGTGTTTCGGTTTGAAGGACATTAAAGCCGGTGAAATTACTGGGCATTATGATACTTAACATCTTATGTCTCGGGGTGACGAGCGCAGTTCAGTGCCATGCAGTGCTTTGTAATTCAAAGTTTTGTGTGGTGTTGCATCTGTTTATGGGCAGGCGTGGCTCTTACCATCAGGCGAGCGCCTTGCTCGTCTCGTAATTCGCAAAATGATTTATATTTAAAAGTACCATAGTAATAATAATATTGCCTAGTTGACAATCCTAACGATACGGCCAAATTCCCAAAGCGTCACCTATCTAATCTTATCCGCGACTCGCGACTAAACAAAATGTATACAGCGCTTATCAAAAAGACATTATATTTAACTCGCGAAGGACAAAAGGTCATTAAACTGAAAATTTATTATGAAGAAAAATGTGTTAGAAAGTTTTCATCATTAGGGGACAATTTTCCGGCTCCGTTATAGATTTTTACTTGGAAGGCGAAGGAAGTTGAAAAAATGTTAATTGTAATATACGCTTTATTTAAAAAAAAGTCTGAATTTAATTTTATCCGTATAAAGAGATTATATTAATTGCTAAGTTCTCATTTAAATAATTTATTTCATGCTTTGGTAAAGCATTTTTTTCATTTGTTAGATCATTTCTCAGCTGTTTCGTTTGGGAGGTTTTAGATATGATTCTACAGTATTTTGATAGTAAAGGACATTTTTAGCATAGACCGTCAAACGAGCAACTGGGTCACCTGATGGTAATTAATCTCTACCGCCTATGTAAGCCTACAATACTAGAAGCCATAGGCGCGTTGCCGACCTTAAAGGGAAGGGATAATTAAGGTATTGGGAAGGGGAGGGCGATTTTGGCTTGCGAATATCTCATTCATCGTACGAAACACAGCAGCAAGCCACTACTTTACATCAGTTTCCTGTGTTACAGTGATAACAATCCGGTCGAACAGGCCCATTCATGCTGTAGATAAAACTATCTACAGCTTGACTCCACCACTCATTCATTCTAATTAATAAAATTATAGCATAAATGATAATAGTATCATAATGATTCATATAGGAAGGAAGACATGAGTCAGTAGAAAATCTAAATTCATCATTGAATGAAATTGTTTCGTAGAACAAAAACTGGCAACATTCGATAAATATTTTGTGGATGACATTCACGGGAATTAAATTAAAGTTTCATGGTAATAGGGCCGCTGTAGCGCCAATATTGGACATTTAGTAATTAGAGTGATGAAGTGATTGTGACACATAACTTGGCAGCAATCCATTATATTTTGTGTACGACTATCTTATGAATTGCAAAATGAGCTTAGCAGTAGAATTGTATGAATGAATTTGTCCCCATCCATAGATGCGAATACAATGCGACAGCAAAAAACAAATTAATACAAAATGTATTCACTGATGCACCACATACACAATGTAGGCACGATGGGTTACTGAAGCGCAAATGAATTTGCAATCGCTATTCGTTACTGAAATAATTTGAAGCAGGATATAGTAATTGGCACATGTAAGTGATTGTCATACACACAAGTTTTCATGAGATTAGAATAATGGGCGATAAGGAGGAAAACTGGAAGTTGACGAATCGTTAATAGTAGTATTTAATGAAAATATTAAATTTTAATGAACGTGTAGTAGAACTAATGTTGGACGTCTAGTTGTTAGAAGGTTGAGAAGATTGTAAGATTTAATTATTATTCGAGGTGACGACATTTTGGAATTGTTACTATTACATAATTTCATATGCATATAGAACAGTCTTTTTATTGACTTCTAATCCCAGTAGAGCACTTAAACTCCTAACAAAAACTAACGAAGTCGGTTGTAAAAATGTTTATGTGAATACGAAATAGTCACGTCGCGGTGTTCGTAAAATGGGAACTGAAGATAATCAGATGGTTTCATGACTCGCATGATGCCAAAACAAACTGATGTAGAAACACCTCCCATCTCGCGGTAGCCCTCATTTCCGAATTTACGATTTTGTTATAGCCAAGAACTATTATCACAATCTCGAATTGAATTCTTCAATTTGTGGCGCGATAAACTATGTGTATTTATAGGCAGGTAGGTTAGGTGTAATCTTTTTCATTCACGATCGTTTTTGTCGAATTATAATTAGCGCCATCTTTTATTTGACAAAGCGAACTAATTATGTAATTTACACTTTGACAACGGCTGTCGCGATGGTAGCGTTTGACGTGCATTAAAGACCCGTAATAGGCATTCAATTTTGAATGTAGTAAGGTTCACAATTAAATGGTGGTCGCGCAACATTTTCTGTCAGATCTGCACTACAAAATGGATATATTGTATATACAAAGTAGTATGTATATTATAATAAACAAAACACTAATTAATATGTATATGTGCCTATATCGGTTAATTTAATTCAAATGTTACTAACCCAAAAACAATAAAACTATAGATGGTTAATAATTAATTAAAACATGATGTCAGATCTCCAGATAGGAAATATTTCGCAAACGTCAGACAGATCTCTCAACTTTGAGGTTGGTACAACTGGAACTGTCAAAAGGAATAATATATAATGTTACACTCATTTTTCACTTGTCAAATTAGGCTACAACCGTGCTGTAAAGTGCAACATTTACCATCAACATAACGTAGCTTTTGATCTAAATGCGGCATTCGGAACTAAGAACAAATAGCCACCATCGCGAATGTTACAAATGGTTTTGGCCGCGTTCACCTGTTACACATCAATTACTTTTGTTTGCAAGTTGGTACGCCTGTTCGCGCGGTGAACTACGCCTCTCTGTTGCAGTACTTAGGGTTTTGACAGGTGCATAACCACGTTTGCCATTGTATGAATTCCTAATAATAGTGCGAAGAACGGTTGGAGTAGTGCCAACCGCACGGGTAGCGACCCCGTCGACGGCAATGGCTACCTGCTGTCAGAATGTCAACACGAATAAAATTAAAGACGTGGTAGGACGTTTGGTGGCTTCTGGGCGCTTTAAATAAACATTTATAGTGGCCGTTTGAGAATTGGAATGGAATAGGCGTGTGTAAATTAATAGCAGACACATTTCCGAGAGGTTCAGGCACGAAAACTGGATAATAAAACTGATTTCAATAAGATTAAGGGTCTTTTACGCATAGTTAAAGTTCTATAAATATTGTCATTCTGGCATTTTTGTTTGCTGGATCCAGAAATTTCACGAGTAATATATTGGGCATAAACGTTCATCAACACAACTAGTTGAATTTATCAGTTCTAAGTACATAATATCAATACACCTCGTATTAAGTAAGTTAAATACACTCACTTCTATAAACATAAAATATATTAAAACCATGAATTTAAGAATGAACGACAAATCAAAAGGAAATTTGGAAAGAACGCGTAAACTCAATTGTAAATAATGTACAAAATGAAATACGCTGAATTATAATAGATATCACATACGAGATGCATTGGCATATTAATAACCTTTCAAAATATGACAGAGAATTACTCCTCGATGGACACGGGATGCTGTGCAGAACACAATTATGTGCACTTAGGGTTGCCGTACTTTACATTATAAGAACTTTTAATTTTTTAAATTTTCCATCCACTGTCGTTAAACTAACCAGTGTTATTGTCTACGGTGAAACACAATTTTGTAATCAGATTAGAAACCATCTTACATATCTGGATAATATTCATGGACATTTCATGAACAGACAAGGCGATTATAGATGAGTTAGTGGTAAAAAGGTAGGTTTATTGATCAAATAATATTTACTCTGCCATCCATCTACGATTAATCTAATTGTATTACTCAAAATACCCAACATTGAAATAACTTATTCATGTAAGAATTTATGGAGACACTAGCCTTTCCTCGCGGCTCCGCCCGCATGATCTCCTTTTTCCACGATAAAAGTCTATGTTCATCAGGGATAATGTAGGATTCTAATGGTGAAAAAAAATTTCAAATCGGTCCAGTAGTTTTTAAATTTATTCGCTTTCAAATCTCTCCTCTTTATAATATTAGTGTAGATGCAGATAAGAAACAAAACGATGCACGCAATGCTACCGCACTGACAGTGAAATATGAAATAGCAAAGCACAACACTGGGCACTTGTAAAGTGAAAGTGCTAAAGCACCACTTTGGGCGGGAATCCGACGCGGACGGTGTGGTGAGCCACTTGTTTCATTGCAACTTTGTTAAACGTTGTTTAATTGGTTAGATACCTAGTTATAAAAGTTTATAATGTTCAAGAATATTGACTGCCTCGGTGGCGCAGTTTAAATGCGGTAGAAACGACGGCTGCAGGCCTCGGGTTCAATCCCCGGGTCGGGTTTACTTTTAAGTGATATCCGGTTTTTCTATCATGAAATGCTAACTATTAACCGTGATATCCGGTTTTTCTATCATGAAATGCTCAGTATCAACCCAGAGTCTGGAATTGTGCCCGGTATGGCGGCAGACTCGCCCCCTATCTATCTATCTTTTAAATTTAGGACAGACAGACAAAGAGACGGCGCGTAGGCTCCATACCATTGGTACCATTAGCTACAGAACCCTGAAAATTGTCCCCATTGCCATATACTTCATCCTAGTCCGTTAATCCCTACATTTAAGGATCCCCTCCCTTCCCATGCTTGATGGTGTGCCTTTTCCTGCCAGCCTGCAGCGCGGCGGTTATTCCAAAGTTCCCATAATCTTAAGTTAGTCTTATTAATGACAAATGTTTTGTACTTGGATCTGTCATAAGCGCTTTATTACCCTACATGATGAATAAAGATTTTGATATAATGATTTGTTACGTTTACGCGAATGTTACACATTGAAATAAAACTAATTTAAACGGATTTTATCGCGGTTTTTTATTTTAATTTTGATCCCGACGTTTCGAAGACTTTTCAGCCTTCGTGGTTACGGGGTGGACTGAGGTGTAGGTTGTCCCATAATGTTAGTGTTACATTATCTACCTTCAATTTGAAATAATTAGTTTTTAGTAATTAATTCGGACCAACCACAAAAGCTAATTATTAAAGTTTTTGATTTTGAAAACAACGAGCACACGAAACCCTTCAACCAAGTAGTACAATAAATCGAGCGACAATTCAGTCAGACCGTGTGTGGCCAGCTTCAGCGTCGCTAAATCCGTATTGCACGTGGTCTGCTCTTATTGCGATCTATTCCCGCAGTAATGCCGTGTTTAATTCCATTTGACATTTTGCCGTCCACCTAGCGCGAGCACCACGAGTGTTTCGACTTCAACTGGAGTTTATATTTAACTGTACTTTGTTTTGTTTACTGTTTAACAAGACTCTCTCGGGGGTTTGAGATACATAACGGAGTATATAGTATTTTGTATCTTGACAGTGTAACTGCAAATGTACATTTATAAAATAACTAAAAATGTTGTTGATTGTTTTATTTATTGAACCCATAGATGCATGACTCGACAAAGACACTCGAGCCATAACTTCCCTGAAGCGAAATATAGAATAATAATAATGAAAATTTAGTTTAAGTATGTAGTATAGAAAATTTAAAATCATCACCATCATCATCATCAGCCACAGGACGTCCACTGCTGAACATAGGCCTCCCCCAAAGATTTCCAGACCGGCCTGTTGGAAGCGGCCCGCAGCCAGCGACTTCCTGCGACCTTTATCAGGTCGCCTGTCCACCTTGTAGGCAATTAATAAATAATAATTTAATTTTTTTCCACCAATTTAAAATATTTTAATATGATTAATAAATAACTTGGAAGACATGCAAACTTGTGGATGTGTCTAAACTTAAAGTAGATTTTTTTTAATTTGTGTTAATTACAGTATTTGCATAATATTTAATATGCAGACGCATAGTCTGCATGTTAATATGAATAACATTTAGTAGTTTTTAATACGATATTTATTTAAATACATTGATATTTATTTTAAATATAACCTTGTAAATTAACAATCGCTACTTTCCCGTAGCGCCACGTGCTTTCTTTTAAAAATTATATTTTTTTATATATTTTTACCAACCCCAAAAACGGAGGTTTTTAAATTCGAATTTAAATGTTCGAAATTCGCAACAGAGTAGGGATTTTGTAAATACAACTTTATTCGAAAATTGTGTCCATTTAGTAGAAAAAAATCTAAGATTCACCTACACATATTATCGGTCTTCTCTTTGGAAAAAACCCAGGTCCAAATTAGTATACAATAGAAACACTAATTTATTGGGACTATAACCAACATTTTAATAAATCAACATAATATTATTTGTTAAAATTTTAAACAAATCCTATTTTCGTTAAAAATATAAAATGATGTTACTGATAAAGAGCATAAAAATAAATCACGCTGATGTAAAATAACCGATAAACGACATATTGGAATAAAAATATTCGTTTTTTTAATATTCATTTTATAGTTCTTCTTTTAATGTTTTTTATTTAAGTCCATCTGGGTAGGTAGGTACACCTGCTTTGTCTGTTTGTAATATATTAATACCAGGTGACCCGTGCGAATACTTCACACGATAATGGTCAGTTAGGTAATATAATAAACTAGATGACCCGGTGAACTTCGTATCACCTACATAATATATTTGTGTAAAATGTGGTCAAAACTTAATACAAATGTTTTATTTACATTAAATGCAATTAAGTGAGGTACTGCGCCATTGCACGTGAGGTAGCCCGTCGCACATTTAATTGACTTCGACGACCTAATTCAGGTCGTCTCCCACCTCCCTCCGGTTGGACAGTCCTGTCCCCGTCCCGTCCCCGTCCTGTCCCCGTCCTGTCCGCGTCCCGTCCCCGTCCTGTCCCCGTCCTGTCCGCGTCCCGTCCCCGTCCTGTCCCCGTCCCGTCCCGTCCCCGTCCTGTCCCCGTCTTGTCCTGTCCCTGTCCTGTCCTGTCTCACTGTCCTGTCTCACTGTCCTGTCTCACTGTCCTGTCTCTCTGTCATGTCTCTCTGTCATGTCTCTCTGTCCTGTCTCACTGTCCTGTCTCACTGTCCTGTCTCACTGTCCTGTCTCACTATCCTGTCTCACTGTCCTGTCTCACTGTCTCACTGTCCTGTCTCTCTGTCATGTCTCTCTGTCCTGTCTCACTGTCCTGTCTCACTGTCCTGTCTCACTGTCCTGTCTCACTGTCCTGTCTCAATGTCCTGTCTCACTATCCTGTCTCAATGTCCTGTCTCACTGTCCTGTCTTACTGTCCGGTCTCACTGTCCTGTCTCACTGTCCTCTCACTGTCCTGTCTCACTGTCCTCTCACTGTCCTGTCTCACTGTCCTGTCTCACTGTCCTGTCTCACTGTCCTGTCTCACTGTCCTGTCTCACTGTCCTGTCTCACTGTCCTGTCTCACTATCCTGTCTCACTGGCCTGTCTCACTGTCCTGTCTCACTGTCCTGTCTCACTGTCCTGTCTCACTGTCCTGTCTCAATGGCCGGTCTCACTGTCCTCTCACTGTCCTGTCTCACTGTCCTGTCTCACTGTCCTGTCTCACTGTCCTGTCTCACTGTCCTGTCTCACTGTCCTGTCTCACTGTCCTGTCTCACTGTCCTGTCTCACTGTCCTGTCTCACTGTCCTGTCTCACTGTCCTGTCTCACTGTCCTGTCTCACTGTCCTGTCCCTGTCCTGTCCCTGTCCAGTCTAGACGCTATACGACCCGTCATCACGGCAAGCTTCGCAACGACAACCATCCGGTTTATACCTGCGCTTATAGTACCCAGGAACAGTTTGTACTGGAAAATGAACATTCCAAAATCAACAACTACTAATAAATTAAAAATTAATAAAAAAAACATTGTCCAGCGGACAAAATTGTGAATCTAAACCATTCTCAGATCCCCTTGAACACACACAAAAAATGTCATCAAAATCGGTCCAGTCGTTTAAGAGAAGTTCAGGAACATACACACTCACAGAAGAAATATATATAAAGACTAGATGACCCGGTGAACTTCGTATCACCTACATAATATATTTGTGTAAAATGTGGTCAAAACTTAATACAAATGTTTTATTTACATTAAATGCAATTAAGTGAGGTACTGCGCCATTGCACGTGAGGTAGCCCGTCGCACATTTAATTGACTTCGACGACCTAAGTCAGGTCGTCTCCCACCTCCCTCCGGTTGGACAGTCCTGTCCCCGTCCTGTCCGCGTCCCGTCCCCGTCCTGTCCCCGTCCCGCCTCCTGTCCCTGTCCTGTCCTGTCTCACTGTCCTGTCTCTCTGTCCTGTCTCACTGTCCTGTCTCACTGTCCTGTCTCACTGTCCTGTCTCACTGTCCTGTCTCACTATCCTGTCTCACTGGCCTGTCTCACTGCCCTGTCTCACTGTCCTGTCTCACTGTCCTGTCTCACTGTCATGTCTCTCTGTCATGTCTCTCTGTCCTGTCTCACTGTCCTGTCTCACTGTCCTGTCTCAATGTCCTGTCTCACTGTCCTGTCTCACTATCCTGTCTCACTGGCCTGTCTCACTGTCCTGTCTCACTGTCCTGTCTCAATGTCCTGTCTCACTGTCCTGTCTCACTGTCATGTCTCTCTGTCCTGTTTCACTGTCCTGTCTCACTGTCCTGTCTCACTGTCCTGTCTCACTGTCCTGTCTCACTGTCCTGTCTCACTGTCCTGTCTCACTGTCCTGTCTCACTGTCCTGTCTCACTGTCCTGTCTCACTTTCCTGTCTCACTGTCCTGTCTCACTGTCCTGTCCCTGTCCTGTCCCTGTCCTGTCCCTGTCCAGTCTAGACGCTATACGACCCGTCATCACGGCAAGCTTCGCAACGACAACCATCCGGTTTATACTAAAACATTCCAAATCAACAACTACTAATAAATTAAAAATTAATTAAAAAAACATTGCCAGCGGACAAAATTGTGAATCTAAACCATTCTCAGATCCCCTTGAACACACACAAAAAATTTCATCAAAATCGGTCCAGTCGTTTAAGAGAAGTTCAGGAACATACACACTCACAGAAGAATTATATATATAAAGATTAGTCCTAAATTAACCATACAACCTTACGTTTATTATACTGTCTACAGATGGCACTGTTGAAATTTCCTCTTTTTTTGACAAATCCTATAGTTTTAAAACATTTGTTAATTTTTCGTCAATAGCGGCAAACATAAGTTTTAAAATGGTGTTTTAATAAATTTTTATGAAGAATTATGGAGAAATAATAACCAACAGTATGCAGCTTTGAAGGACATTACAAAAATGAAATTACTGGGCAATATAATTAGAATAAATATATTAATATTATCCATTAAATTATGTATCAGGGTGACCTGCGCACTGTACTGCAATAATAACTAATGGTAGGAATGGCGCTTACCATCAGATGGAAGACGCAGGTCTTTTAGACGAAAAATAATACTCGTACTAATAATGCGACGCCATAAGAATAATTTACATAGTGTAGTATTTGCAGAAATTCTGTCTATATTTATGTTGCATTTTTAAAATGTATGTGCGACTTGCTAAACCTTCGGTAAGGCTGTCACTTGTTGGTGTTACATGGCCTTTACAACATTACCGGGGTTTCAGGCGTTTCTGAACTAGGTTATGCAACTAGCACAAGTTTTTTTTATTATTAGCAAGGCCCTCGCCTGATGGTAAGCGCCACGCCTGCCCATAAACAGAAGCAACACCAAACAGAACTTTGAATTACGAAGCAATGCATGGCACTGAACTGCGCTGGCCACCCCGAGACTTAATGCGAAAAAACAAGAAATACGAGCTTCACACAAGCGTCACTGACGTTGCATTCTACGTTTATCTATGCACTGCGTAAATATATGGTATGTTACTGTGATAATATGAAGTCTCGTAATACAAAACACGATGGTAAGCTCCATTTCACGATCATTAATCTACAATCAAGTCATAAATTATATTATTAAAATAAAACTAATTTATAAGGATTTTATCGCGGTTTTTTATTTAATTTTGATCCCAAAGATTCGAAAGTCTTCGTAGTCACGGGGTGGACTGTCTTATTTATTACCCGACTGTAACCAATACTTGAGTTTTCCCAAAAAAGCAGACAAAATTAGTATTTTCTAATAGCGGTGTGACCGGAAATTAGGTTTCCGATTTACATCTTCGGATTACCGATGTTATT
Organism: Amorpha juglandis; assembly: GCA_949126905.1. Taxonomy (NCBI): domain Eukaryota; kingdom Metazoa; phylum Arthropoda; class Insecta; order Lepidoptera; family Sphingidae; genus Amorpha; species Amorpha juglandis. The sequence goes on along the minus strand of OX421381.1, from coordinate 13,739,855 downwards.
GCAAGCTCTAAGCAATAACAGATAGGTACAGATATCCGTTGCAGCATTAGACATGATTTTGTATTAATACTAATTCGGTGGATTAGGTCTTCACCGTTAGAGAATATTCCAATTCCATATTAATTTATAACGGGACAAATGTTTAAATAATTTGTGCTTTATAAAATTTAAAAATAAAAATAAATTCTCGTTTACAGTTTAAAACCGGACGATACGATTTAAATTCGAACGTCTGGTAAACCTACTCGGAGATAAAATAAAATGTTCACTCTTGTCACATAAATTCATACAAAATCGGAATTCTTTGTTAAAAATTGCACTTTAGCGGTTTATGTTCGAATTTTAAAATAATTTTATTTCGTTTATTGGGTTTCTTTATGGATCATATTGTCGAATGTCTCTTTTTAAATTGTTAAAAAAGAGCTTTCAAAAGAGATTCCATTGGCATTTGTGAATTTTATTTTGTGACTTTTATAAAATAAAAGCGATATATTTTATGCAAACGTTATATAGTGCTAGGTTTAAAGACGTGTATTTCTGTAAGTTTTTTGACGAATTAGTACCTACGAATCATTATCATATGTCATTATCATATAGATCATTATGATATTTAGCATTCAATGTCCAGCCATCTGCTTCTTCCAGTCAGTCACGCAAGAGTACAATAATTAAGTACCTTCATAATCTAATGTGTAACACAATGTCATGTAATGTTGACAGGTTTGATGAGGTCATCATCATGACGTAAAATAGACGTCGAAAATGGTTGCCGAATAACTTTAATCATAGTTCTGTATGTAAAGTATCGCAAGGTCGGTTTATTATTGCTTCCATTGTTTGGCCTAGACCCTTATTATGCGGATAGGCCAGACCTTCAGTACATTGTAGTCTATTTTACATACATAATATTGAATCCTAATAGTTTACACACTGAGGAGGATTACTTTAACCGATTTTTAAAAGGGGTTCGCAATTCAGTTTATAATAGACTATAGTAGGTTTTTTTCATTACCTTGATAGGCAGACGAGTAAGCGGACCGCGTAATGGTAAAAGATCATAACTCATGTACATCGGCAATGCCAGGGCACAGCCAAGCCGCTGCCTACCGTTGAATGAATACTCTTTTTAGGCCTCCTTTATGAGATGTAGAGCCACGCTGTAGACAGTTTTGTCTACAGCATGAATGGGCCGGCTCCATCCAGATTTCACTGTATATAAAATTGCGCTTTTTATTGTCCTTTTTAAAGTCGGCTAACAAGTACGATCAGTGTTAGGGATTTTGGAGATTGCTTATGTCGGACACACTAATACCCTAGATTTGTTTATCACAGATTACGGTACAATATATTTGTGATGTTTTGGTTTAGTGGGGCGTGATATCAGGGGTCGCGGTCGGCGCGAGCGCCATTCCGGAGTCGGACCACTCGGGTATTGAACCCTTGAATTGTGTTTGTGCGTCATGATTGCGACCCCAGTGCGAATACAGTATGTCTATACATTGGTATAAGTAATACTTAAGAGATAAATATAATGGTCACATAATGTAGTTCACATTTACAAGTTGGTAGGTTCCTCGTATGCGAGAGGCCGTCTGGGTTGGTACCGAAATTACAGGGCATTATGAGACTTAGCATCTTATGTCTCGAGGTGACGAGCGCAGTTCAGTGCTTTGTAATTCAAATTTCTGTGTGGTGTTGCTTCTCTTTATGAGCAGGCGTGGCGCTTACCATAAGGCGAGCGCCTTGCTCGTCTCGCCATTCAATCACATAAAAAAAAACTAGATGACACAAACATTTGTATCGGTGCGTGAATCGAACCCACTGCCTCTCGTCTCGCAGCCAGTACATCACGGAGGCTGTCAACTAAATAATGCTAGTATGCGTAATGTGCAAAGCGCATAGCCACGGTAAGTGCATTCTCGGTGCAAATACATGGTGTGCTCATATACCTACAGGCTTACTAATGTGTTCATGGTGTAAATGCAGATGATTAAGTATGCCAGTGCCAGTGCACTGTACAGCCAGTGCGTAATGCTCAGGATGTTCACATCGGCTGTTGACCTCCAATGTGCATGCATCAGTGGCGCAAGCTCCATATAACAAAATTCGTTTTGGTTTCCCTTACCAAATTTGTCATAAACTATCTTTTCCTCGCGGCTCCGCGGGATCTGCTTTTTCCAGGATATAAAGTAGCCTATGTTATTGAGTGATAATGTAGCTTTCTAACGGCAAAAGAATTTTTGAAATCGGTCCAGTAGTTTTTAAGTTTATTCGTTACATACAAAAATACAAATCTTTCCTCTTTATAATATTAGTGTAGATAAAATATTATAATATGAATTACTTTACCCTATAATTTTATATGACGTAATTAAACCTAAAATAAACTATATTTATAGCGTTTCGGAACAAAACCATTAAGTAAAATCGTAATTAATTACATAGTGACGGCTTTTGAATTTTTTTATCCTTCGCATGCTCAGTGCAAACACAGGGTGGTCACTGTTATTGCGTTAAGTGCATATCCAGTACAAATGAATGTGTCATGTTTATGTTAGATAAATGAGTTAATATGGTCAAGTAATTAAGGAAGGATAAGTATTATCATTGTGCACTAAACAATGAATGAATTACAAAACTGGCCAAATGAACAATACTAGGGGTATTGTATACCGATATACTGTCTGTCCATTCGTATTAATATCCTGCATGAATATTTTACGCGATGCTGCTATGGTGGCACGTTTAATGACAACACGCTATAAAATATCATACTAATATCATAAATGTGAAAGCTTGTTTGTATGTTTGTCCGTCAATCACGCTGAAACTACTGAACGGATTTTGATGAAATTTGGTATCTTTTTATCCCAATTAAATGCTCCCTTGGGATAAAACAGGAATTTTGATATTCATCAATCACACCGAAAATTCTGAACGGATTTTGTTGAAAATTGGTATAGAGACAGGGTAAACGCCGGATTAGACGCAGTCTCGGCTTCAATGGCAGACTGCTTATGACGCTTCACAGCGGGCTGCCGAGCCCGGAAAATGCTGTTCACGCAGGCGGAGCCGCGAGCAAAAGCTGGTTATCTATAATATTACCGTGGTATACCTTAAGAACGCATTGCAGTTTCATACAAAGCAGATAACTTTTTCTTTCCTATCGCCAACTCGCATTACGCTGCGCTATCTCTCAGTCGCGTGCGTCAAAACGTGCACTCAGACTTAAACTTATCAAGTGCATCGATAACCACCGCGATATACCATTTTTTTTTAAAATAACGCAAAACATCAACTGTCAGACATAAAAGCAGCAAGGGCATAAATATGCAATTTTAGCGATAACACAGTTCAATCGGTGGCGCCCCCGCTATCTCCGCTGATACCAGTTGTAAATAGGTTGCCGCTATCTTGGTCATTACAAATATTTACGCACTAGCCACTGTTTGTTATGTTTATGAGGTCTATATTTGTGAACAGTCGCTTATATACACTTAATATCCACTAAGACAAAGCTCTCTTTATATTTTAAGTTTGTGCCGGCAATACAAGCACCGTCTTTGTGGTTATTCATAAAAACATTACACAATATTTCTGCTTTTTATATAAATACAAGAAATAGAGATAATGAAAAATACATATTAAGCTATTTTTCCTGCAACACCATAATGGCAAGCGTATTTTATTGTTGGCCATTTTCTGGTTACACAATTTCTTGTGATTGACTAGGTTTATATAAAACTAGCTTTTGCGCGCGGCTGCGCCCGCGTGATCTGCTTTTTCTATTTCTATGTCTTATTCTGATGTATAAGCTATATTATTGTAAAGTTTCATTAAAATCCATTCAGTAGTTTTTACGTGAAAGAGTCACAAACATACATCCATCTATCCATCCATCCATACTTACAAACATTCGCGTTTATAATATTATTAGGATAACCTTTGCCGCCAAAACCGTCTTAGCAAAAGGAACCGTTGCCAAAGCGGCTATAGTTGGTAGGCAAATTGAGACGTTAGCATACAAAGATCTGAGGAATATAAAGGAGAATAATATAGAAAGGCATATAGATCTCAAGAAACTTGTTACTTATGAGTCTTCTTTTTGGGCATTTGATGTAACGAACAATAATGAAATATTAATATTGATATTGCAAAGTCCAGTTGTATTAGCTAGGTCGGCCTCTACTATAGGTATGCTGAAAAGATGGATATTTTTTTGTTCTTCGATATATCGATATTTATTTATTACGATATATTGTTATTTTAGCAAGTATCGAAATCACACAAAAATCGATATTTTATAATGTGCTAAAATAATGCGTACAAGCCATAACAAAAATGCCTTACCAAAACATATTTTTATCACACCTACAACTAATTCCATACGATAGATTACAGTCTGCGTCACGTAGAGTAGTACCTACGAGTATTATTCCGAATATAATTGTTTTTGTTTTGAAAAATGATACGCTACTGTCGATATAAAATGATAATTGAAACGTGCCCAATAATAAACTCGGGTCAAAGTACTCACTCGTCACTATAACATGTCAGCATTTATAATGCGATTTGTTCCGCCATCTTACATAATGTAATACATGCATACAATTTTCTCGGAAATAGCATTTTCAATATGTGAAATGTCAGTCTTAGCATTATATATCAAAATAACAAAACCCCTATAAAAGTCATATTTAGGTTATTCAAAGTTTCTCGATTTTAATTTTGTTGGAGTACTATGCAGCCGAACGTGTGTTTGTTGGTATGTCAGTCTTTCAACAACGAATCGACTTGATTTTTTTGTTTAGAGATGGATACCTAGTTTATTGGTTGGAAAGTATGTAACTGAAGCTACTTTGATCTCTGAAATTATATCCATATCCCCCGGTATTTTTTAATACGACATGAAACGTGTGGCGCGCCTATTTGCTTATGTACAATTGTACCTAAACTTTGGATTATATCCAGAAAGCGCATCGCTGATTGACATGCATAAGTAACCACCGGCGGTGTTTATTTTATAACAATGCTTGATGATACATTGTTTCAAAATAAACAAACTGTATGCAGGAGCCAGCATGCGGCGCATCCTGCCGCAGCCGCCTCGCGCTCGGTAATGCCCGGGGCCCGCACGATCAGTATTCGTGGCGGACACCCGGACACGGCTCGGCCGCCTCTGCCGCCGCGCGTCGCTCACACATCAATAGCACGCTATCTAGCTGCCGCCGTCCGTATCGAATATAAATTACACAAAATTATAGCAGACGCATAAAATCCGCGGGACGTGCCACCATCGCGCGACGCCATTTTGAAATCCGAATGCTCGCCGCTCGGCACGCCGCCGTGCGTTCTGAAACCCGGTGCGGCGACCCCGTGACCGCGCGCACATATTAATGCGTTGACCGCCCACGGTCACGTATAACCCAGCCAGCGTTTGTTTATACACGCAAGGTGGGCACGTCGCTCGGGGACCGGTCGACTAGTCTCGGCCGCCTAATACCATGTTGCCAGACTCGCGGCGGATCGACTACGCCGTGGCAGACGCGTTTATTGTTTTCGATTTACACTTTTTTGGGTGTTTACGAGTTGAGACGAGGTCGACGCGCGTCCGTTTCGGATTTAATTTCTTTTTACGACTTCATGCGTGAAGTGTATGCGTCATTTATACACGGGTGTTTCTAAATTGATATGCTACTATAAAATTCTTCGAAAACCTTTTTGGGTGATATAGTGGTTCTATATTAACAATACTACGAAATACACATCTGATATTGAGCCTTCTACCTCGTAACATTGATAACTGTAGGGAACGTTCGAAAGAATACGCAATAGTATTTATTTATCGACGCTACCAAAGCCATGACCCAAATGATATCGCAAAACAAATCTTTCTGTTTGGCACAACAACAGTAATTATCACCGTATAAGATATACTTTAAGTAATATAACAAACATTCCAGATAAGAAGACGTGTTTAAAACAAGTGCCCGTAGGGCGTAGGTGCATCAATAGAACTGCAATACGTAGGTGTTCCATTGCAGAATGTATCAAATAACGCTTTCTCTACGGACGTACTAATGCATGTTTATAGGCTTACAAAAATAAAGCATCAATATTAACATCCAACAACCGACAATTATGACGTGGAAATGACAGGCCCGTGGATAATACGAAATGCCAATAAAGGCCCACCGGCCAATTTATGTTTAATAGTTGGCCATAGCCTTTTGTAACAGGCATGATAATATGACAACTACGAAGGTCTGACATTACAGTTTCTCAATCTATATACGAGACTGAACTACGAATGACTTCTAATGGCGGAAAATGTATTCTATTGCCAGACTAGATAATAGAAAAAAAAAAAATTATAAGTAACCGGTTGATGTTGATGAAGGGAACAATCATATAAATTTGTTTTTTGACATAATAATGTTTGATTAGCGTCGTCTGCATAGTTTTATTTCCAAAACAGGTAAAACTTAATAATTCAATTAATGTATGTTTATACATATTCAAATTAATTATTCAAATATATTTGTTCTACATATGATTTCGCAATTATGCGAATGTTGTGGATTTTCATCGAAATGCGAAGATTTGCATTTTTGGTCCGTGTAAATACTAAGAATATTATGCCAAATATTATAATCCACAAAATAACTTGTAATTACCTGTGCACTGTACATATTATGTAGGTATACCACAATAGTCGTTAGGGAAATTAGAAATGCATTAATCCTATAACATTATTGCCACTGTTGGTTCAATGCGCCATTTTGGCAGTTTTATTAAATTTTGTAAGATTATCAGATTTTTACAACTTTATTGTGAATAGAACTAAACAAGTAAATAAAGCTTTACGGGACCCATTTCATTATAACCAAGGATAATATCGCTTTTCCTACCAAGCGAACTCTCTAGCCAAAAATATAATATTACAGGAAGTAAACATAGAATGAATGCCGAATATAGGCCTCGCTGACCCTCGGCAGAGACGTTAAAGAAATGTATAAGCGTAGTGAACCTTCGGCCGACGACGGGGCTAGCCGCAAGGTCAACTTTACAACTAGGCCTACCATCATTGATTTCACTACGTGACGCAAGCGACGCGACGCCGCGCCGCCGCCGCCGACTCTGCATTGTACAACTTTTTGCTTCCCATAGATGATGGGTATTAGATTTAGAGTACGGGGGTCCGACCCCTCTCACTTACGCCCATACTCAATAATAAAAATTAAGTGACCTCTTTGTAATAAAGTGCATAGATTTCTCTATGCGTGATATAGGTCGGTTCTACCACAGGGTATAAGTATGGTGGGGTGTAAATTAAAAGTGAATCGCCATTAGGAGATCGTAAAACCAAAGTTTTTATCCGACCACGAGCCAAGTATGGTAATAAGGAACTAACCTGACGTCATCATGCCCGGAACACCGTCGCCTGAATGGCTCTACCACCAAAAGTCTATTGTATTTTTATTTCATTGGATCGCCAGTGAGCGGTGCATATAACTTACAATGTAACAATTAACTACGGTGCCCAGTTACAGGTACTAACTAAAACCCAAGTATTGTCCTGAACAAATAACAATTACTAAAATTTATTAACAGAGCAAATACAGGCACAGAAAAAAAACAATACGGCGAATATATAATTTTAGGTGTTTTTTTATTCTGACAAACGTTTTCATAGGTCCCATAATGAGTCCCTGCGTCGGCCCTGAGGCGTAGGCGGTCGTCGGACCAGATTAGATACATCGCGCTCGATTAACTTCGCCCGTTGTCGGATAATGATATGTTGCCATAACAATAAAATACTTAATATCAAATATTATCTACTGCCTACGGAACGTTCAGATAAAACGAATAAAAATCTAAACCAAAAACCAGCTCCTAGAGTTAAATTTGTAGTGATGTAATTCTTGCTTTAACTTTTTTTTTGACATATTGGTAAAGGTTATATGATCTCATTATGTTTGATCCTATATGGATGTTTGAGACCGGGAGCCTCTAAGTAGGAAAACAGACCCTGTCGGGATAAGACGATGCAGAAAGCAGAATGTAAGTAAGCAACACTTTATGACAAATATTAACTAATTCGCCTAATTCTTCTGTGTTTTGCGTGTATTCATTTACTTCTGCTAGTTTCCTTACGTTGGCAAAATTGTCTGACATTAAATTCGCAGTAATTTTTATACCTATACTGTTTTTAATTTCTATTTTGCTGACGATCCGCCATTTTAGAAATCCGCTTATTTAGATGTGCGGTATTAAGTAGTATTAAAGCCATAAAAAAAGTATTATTAACCATACGTCGTTGTTTTCTTGTAAAATACCAAATTATTTTTAGTCATAGAGACTGACCTTCTATTTATAATTTTGCAAACTTCCGTGTTTTATTCTGCAAGGCTTTTGGTTACATGATTATAACGATAAAAGTCAATGTTATACAAAATCATTTGTCATGCAAACCTCATTAATTACAGGAATGGTTTAGAGGAAGTATATTTATAAGCCACAACACCTTCATTTTAAAATTTGAGAAACCAAAACTTCATTAGTCTCAATGACGCAGTGGGAGAAGACAATGAGAAGCCACGGGTTCAAACCCCGAACCGAATGTTTTTGTGATCCCCAAAAAATATTGTCAATTGAAAGAAAAAGAAAGATTTTATTAGTCTAAATACAGTACACACAAGCTTATAAAAAGAGTAATAGTAGTAAGTACTGTCTACCGACATTAAATTACAGGAAACCCATGTAATAACGGCCTGTACCAACAAACAAATTGAAATCGTATAACAATAATGTCAAATTACCATCGCAATAAAGTCTAAGTACCGAGTTTATTACTCTATTTTAGTCTATGCCGTAAAAAATGTATGAATTAATGGAGATCGGCTTTTGCTGAGATCGTAAACGTTATAAATACCTACTCGTAAATGTTAATAATACTACCTTCTATGTTTCCGGGTAACATTTGTATGGAATATCAAGTCCTTAATGTTGTGAAATCTACGCGTGTTTGGATGATAATAATGTTTCTAGGCTCTCAGTTGATCAACGAAAGAAACGGACATTGAAATAATGGTTTTACTTCTAAAAATTAGGTAGTTTTCTAAAAAAAATCCTGAAGATGTACTAAACAAAATTTCAAATTTATAATTAAAATATATTTTCCTTATGTAGCGCTTTTTGTTTTTAAAGATTAATAATTGTAATAAAATATGACGCAACTGAGGTGGATGTTGCAACGCAACTTTGGCAAATATAATCAGTATTTATTGACCGTATCTAAATATTAAAAGCATCCTTGTTTTTATTGCTAATCTTACCTTACTTAAAACCGAATCAATGTAATTACCTGCAAAAAAGAGCAAAGAATTAGCATCGAACAAAGAAGATGTTGCCAGTGTCAAAATGTAAAATTCCTTATAATTTATTTGAAATAACTCAACGTTCTCAGAGCCCTTGCTTCGCATTTCAAGCGTCCCACGCTGGATTTTTTTTTCTTGATTTTAAAACAAACAATTGTTTATAATTTGACGTCGCGCTGACTCGCGGGAACAAAACAACAGTACCTAGTAGAATGTATGAAATTCATGTATACTAATTATCGTGGGCAGACATAAATGCCCAATTTTATTTCATATTAACAAATATGTGTGAAAACATTGACGATACACAGATTATAATATATAGAAGGCGAGATTTATATTTGCAGTAACTAATTACGCTTTTGGTTTTATTTGAGATTACCCATAAATTATGCTTACTTCATTGTTATTTATATTATTAACCTATATGTGTCGCCAGTTTATAATTAATATTTAAACACCAGACGATTTAAATGCCGCAAATAAAATAACATTATCTAACTGGTATTCTTTATGTATCTCGGTACGTGCGTTTAATGCTGCAACCACATAAAACGAATTTATAGTTTATCTATTTCCTCATATTTCAAGACTATTTGCAAAGCGATTTTTATAAAAAATGTAGGACGTAAGACCCCGCGCTGCCGCTGCCAACGCGCTCGATCCAGTTCTGTCAAACGCATTTCTGAAGTAATGGCCGCTTATTTTTGGCGGGAAGGCAAAAATATCATTCGCTTCGTTATGAAGAAATATTACCCGGGGTTAATCTCGGCTTTTGTGTGCTTTCACATGACGATCAAACGGATTTATTGGGATCGGTTGAGGATTGTTACAGGACAGTCTAATTTTGTATTTAGCTGCGTTTTCTGCGCAACGTGTAATAATTCAATATTTAGTTAGCTGGTTCTGATCATAACAAGTAACTAAGTTCAATATTAACCTAGGTCAGAGCATTTTTACGTCGCAGATCTCGTACATACCTCCTGAATGTACGAAACCTTACAATCAATTTAAAATTATATTATTCAAATACTCCTTTGTCGTTTCTATAACAACTTAGGCAATTCGCAGTAAAATATTAGTTGTTAAAGAAATGTTTTCTTCATAGGGAAGCCTTATAGATTGCGCAGTATATTTACCGAGGGGACAGAATAAAGCCAGGCAACGAGGGGATCCGTGAAAGGAACCCCCATTCGAACAAGAGTCTTTAGTAAACAAGAACAAAACCTAGTTCCTGTATGTAATTTCTCATTGTTTTGATGTACAATATAAAACACTTCATGAAGTAAGCGTCGAAATTGAATTTATATCAATATAACATGAATAACAAGTATTGTCATTTGCCGAGTTCATGCCCTGAAATCTTATAAGAAGAGATATAATTAGTATCCTGCTAGTACTTCCTGCGATCTTTATCAGGTCGTCTGTCCACCTTGTAGGTGGACGTCCAAATTATGTTACCCAAAACCTATTGCAGAAAGAATTTAATTAATCCGTCCACAAAAAAATTAATTAGAAATCATTCAAATCTGATGAAGGGGGCACTTGTCAGATAAAAGACGACTCAAACTTTGACGTCACCGTGGCAAATGGCCATCACCGTGCACGTGCGAGCGAGATAGCGAGATGTCCACAATACGTGCCCACCTTTCCTCATACCAATATTTAAAATAAAAATTGCGGGCTTATTGTTGAACACATATTGATTGTGTTTTAACAAAAGGGTTTATTTTTCGTATTACCCTCTGTTGAATATGAAATAATGTATAATATTCAACATAGGAAACTACCCTATTATAAGTGCCTGAATTTACTGGAACCTATTTTCACCAAGTTTACGGTGGTCAAATCCAAACGAGCACAGCTATGTATCAAGTACTCTATCACCAGTATATATCATACATATGCCACGTTTGAGAGTACTATTAATGGTGTTGCATATTTAATGGTTGGTATTCAACTCTCTTTGTCACTTGAGTATAAAAAGGGGAGGCAGGCCTTAGTGCGTGAATACACAAACTCAAGGCATTTCTGTTTAATTCCGTATAAGAGGAAGCGGAGGGTGCGTTGTTGCGTTCATAACTGCGATAGTAATTAACGCCGGTGCATAAGTGCTCCGCATAATGCGTGGATGCAGGGTTACCAGACCGGAAAATGAAGGAAAAATCACGAGAACATTTTCTACAAAACACATGCATACAAAATACATTTAGAACTTATTAACTTATTTACGAGAAAAATATTGCAATTTAAATGAAAATATAACGTCATTATTTTTTGTAAGGTTAATATTCTTTCTTTTACCCTGGCACCGCAATACAACTACACTGGACCAAATAGGTACAGTGTACTCCAAATCTCGATCATCAAGACTGCGTTTCTCGACGGTTGGCAGAATTATGCCAGCCTGAATACACAATTGATGAGGCTGATCCCAAACGTGACTCGCTGAACGAGGTTTTACAGCATGTATTGTTGTTTTTCAATAGTTATCCATTCTAGCACGAAAATAATCATGTACCCTTTTAATCATCACAGCCCTACGCGTGTGCGTGGTGGCGACCGTCGTCGGGTTTGCACGCACCACGCCACCACTCCCCTGTCTCCCCTTCCCCGCATAGAGTTTATAATTAACGACTATGTACTGGTAGGGTTATTGACCATCTCGTAACTTACGCGAGATGAATATTAAACGTGTTGTCTCGTCACTCGTGGCCGTGCGGTGTCCATATCGCATATCTAAAGTGTGTCATTGGAGCACTGCGAGCGTTTTAATTTAATAATAGTAAACAAAAACATCTTGATTGCACTTTAATAATCCACTGTACAGTTTTTATAGCGTAGTGTTTACGTAAGCAGTGATTTAATCCCTATTATATAGCGTGTATGGATGAAAATACGCAATATTTCAACCCACATCCAGTTAATATTGAGATATTGTTTTTATTCTGCTAAATTCATTAAAATGAGAGAATTATGGTTTAAGTTAATGAATTAAGTAAATCAAAATTATTATCTTAATTTTTAGTTGATGTGGGATGAAATGTTATGCATATTTGCATCCATACATACGCAGTTTCGGTTGATGCTCCATGGGACTAACGCCGGGATAACGGGGGTCCTAAACAGATAAAACCAATGACCACTTTGACAGCCTCCGTGGCGCAGTGGGCAAGTTATCCGAAGCGAGAGGCCGCGGATTCGATTCCCGCACCGAGACACATATTTGTGTGTTGAATATTCATACTTCATAGTAATGTTTCTAAGATGTTACTAAGAATCGGGTGATCACAAATGCAGGTGTAGAACAAGTAAATAAAGTATATTTTAATTACCTGCTGCAGTTAATACATAGAGAAGTAAATAAGGGATGTTTGTGCTAGAGCCTTAAAGGTGTCGGAAGAGGGTCGGTGCCGGTGAGGGGTGAAACGGGGAAGGGGACTAAACCCTTTATACCTCCAGGTGTTTGTCATGTGGAAGTTGATTTTAATGATGTTGTTGTGGTTTATGGATTCGTAGTATTTTTTTTAGAAAACGTGTTTTTTTTATCCTGGCAAGGCAATGTGACACTGGACCTGATATTAATGATATTGATTCCAAATATGATTTCCACCGTTAAGAGACAATGCATCCCTCGACAGTCGACCAAATTATCCCGGAAATGGAAGTATCCGGTAACTTAATACTGGATATAAATTAACTACTAAACAATTAACATTAAGTACTGCGCTCGTCACCCTAAGATTTGTATCAGGGTAACAGTACATGCCCAGTAACTTCACTGGCTTTAATGTTCTTCAAACCTAAACACAACAGTGCTTACATATTGTTGTTTGGCGACAGAAATAGACAAAGCGGTAGTACCAACCCAGACGGCCTCACATACGAGGGACCTACCACCTTGTAAACTAAACTACAAACAATTAAGGCATTACCTAATCACAAAATAATGAACAAATAGTTTCTGCCACATTAAATAATATTATAAGAGGTATGTAATTGCTTCATATTTCATAAATTACACCAACAAAAACGAATGTTGTACACATGGTTACCTGGGATTTTTCTACGATGCAAATTTACAAGACGCTTTGGGTTTATCAAACTTAATTAAATGCTTGTGTTAAATTATTAAAATTTTAAATTAACATAACACACGTAAGGATTATTATCAGATAACAAGCTGGTTCTTCGACTTATTTTTGAATTTTTAGACATATATAATTACTAGTCTAGAGTTCATTTTTAAGTTTTTATCATGCCTTTTTTGTCGGGTAAAACCTTAATTAAATTTTATTTATTTTTATATAACAATCTCTAAACCAGCGGTGTGTATTTAGCGGACTAAAGCCGTCCAAGACATGTTTAATCGTGAAGTTAGAGCAAAAAATGGCGACCCTTGCCCACGGCTTGGTAAACGTTAAGCCTTAACATGGAGATTGGACATTCGAAAGCGGCTTTACCCTGATTGGTTTCCATTGGAGCGGTACGTCGCTTCATTCTGTTCATGACGGCTCTGTCGTGGAAATACGAAAGGTTGCGGGTCAGATTATCGCTTTGGGATATATACCGCTGGTGGTAGGACATTCATATCCATCCGGTTAGCGACCACCGTCGACTTGGTGTTAAAATCTGCCATAGTGATCCACACACCTTGTGTGAATCGCGTTCCAGGATCAGCCAGTGTATATCCGGTTCTCCTTAGGGGCTTGTACAAATGCTTCCGGCCGGCATGATTCTGGTGACCACCGATAAACTCATTGATTTTCTGTGGTTTTTCGGACTGCACTACACTTACCATCAGGTGTAGTACACCCCATACTAGGTTAACTCGTATCTTAGGTATCAATACGTAGGGCCCACCATACCCAGACCCGAAAAAAATATTTGTGGATAACACAAACATTTTTTCGCAGCCGGCTACTCGATTCTGTGAACAAATTGTTCCGGGCATAGGTATTGCGACCATCGTTTCCCATTCCTTGTTGCTTTTAACCGACTTAAAAAAAGATTAGGTCCGGATACTTAGGTAATTCTAGTAGCCAATATTTATTTTCTGTGGTTTGGGTTATAATATTAGTTTGCGCAAAAAAAACGCTATGGCCAATGTAGTGTCGTGTCATAGTTTTGCGTCTATCTTAAAAAAAATGTTTTTACAAGGTTCTACAGTTTGAACCTTTAGCAAAAAATATATTCACAAAATTAGACACAGTTCAATCCAATACGAATTGCGGCATAATTTGTATTCACAAAAAAATACAAATTAGAGTTTAAAAAAATAAAGCGAATACCATATCGAAGCGAGAAAAAAAAACATTTCATTATCAGATTCCCTGAAGCTGGTTTTTTTTTAACTTTCACTATTTGTACGGAATCCTGGGTATGCTGCCGCGGCAATATTTCTCGGAAAACTAATTTAGCGAAACGAATCCCAATTGAAATCTAATATAGGCATGCGCAGTATACTGTTTCCTGTAACGATATTCTTTATCTACTATTGTGCTCTTTTATCCCAAAACTTATATCATCATGTAAAATCAAAACATGTGTAATCGTCTGCTTTGTATCAGAAATGAAAACAGAATTCTACCAACTTTCAAATAATTGCTTTGTTAGGTCCAATTATACCAAATATAACAGAGGCGCACCTAGAACCTCCCACTCTTGAGCTAATTTCACCAGTTTTTTTAAAGGCGTCCAGCTCATCTCACCGTTTTTTATAGCATAGCCCGGCCAACGAGCAAGTGGTCAACAAAGCGGAGGGCAATTTGGGCCGGATATCTCTTGCGGTTTCTGCTACTGCCCTACTCCCATGGGTCATAGCGTGATATACATTTAAACCTTCCTCATGAATCACTATCTATTGCTGAAAACAGCATTAAAATCCGTTAAATATTTTATAAGCTAAGCGAATAGACAGCGGAAGCGACTTCACTTTGTACTATGTAAAGATTTATTCCTTTGTTTTATTTTATATGTAAACTGAGTGTTTGTTTTAGTTCTGGTGTAGAGACCAATCTGGCCAAATAAAGTAATTTTCTTTCTTTCTATCTGTAAGATTATTGTACGTAATCACGTAATATCGTGGATGGCGTGTTTTGGCGCAATCAATGAGGCATACTACAGTCGCGGTCAGGTTTTAACGATCGTATTCAGATAAAAAATGTTCAGACACCGCGCCCGTGCCGTGTTTTTACGTATTCTGTTCGAGTCTTATGGGCATAGCAGGCCGAGTCACCATAGTTGGAATGGTATGGTAGAAATGTAGCTGTAGGAGGTCCACTGGAACCAGTTAAATTTTGAAAGTGGTCTATGAGAAAAAGAGTCTGGGAACCTCTGGTCTAGAGCATGAATGGACCGGATCGACCGGAGACATTCTACTGTCGGTCAGATGACTGCTTGTGGTTACATTTTGTGAGGCTAGAAAGATTTCCGACAATAATACCCACTTTTTTATCAATATAACTTTCCTATAGGACACTGGCAACGCACCCATGATTATTCTGGCATTGTGCAATACTCCTTCTCGAGTCTTTGTTATAAAAAACAAATAAGAAGTTATTTCTTTTTGAATATTTCCCAAAGTTGCAAGATTAAGAACGTCAACATTTTACGGCCGCTTTCAATAACCGATCGCAGATTGATTATCCAGATAGATAGCTAATTAGAATACAGTTTGAAGGTAACACGTACAAATTATGACTTCCGGGATCTATTCGGGTAATAAAACTAAGATCAGTTATTAAAATCGGCCATTAAACGCTTTTCCAGATTTTAAAGTACCTTAGTTAATTAATTACTTACCTACCGGATTATAGTACCTTCTAAGTTGATCTGAGTCATTATTTGGAGGAAAGAAATTGGCATTCCGTTCGCGGTTGAGATATCAAATAGATATTTTATTCATCTTTAATTTTTTTTATCCCAGATCTGTAAAGTGACTGCACTACACTTGATGGTAAGCGCAGTGCAAACCAAAAAAACATGAGTTTATCGGTGGTCACCAAAATCATGCCGGCCGGTATAAATGCTTCTTCCCTCTTCGGAGAGGGAAAAAGCAAATCGAGGGGCTTGCGACAGGACAGGCGGATGACCGATGCAGGCACATGGATACAAGGATGTATTACACCCGCCCTAAGCAACCATCAAGTCATGTCGTAAGCGCCTCGAAAGAGCCGGGTATACGTACACTGGCTGATCCTGGTACGCGCTCCACACATAACGTCTGGATCACTATGGCAGGTTTTAACACCATGTGTACGGTGGTAGCTACCCGGGCGGATATGAAAATCCTATCACCAGCAAAACTACTACTATTTTTAGCCGACATAAAAAGGAGGTTCTCCATTCGGCCCGTAAGTTGTATGTATGTTAATTTCTTCGCGATTTCCTCAAGTACTACTACTACCAGATGGTGCCTCCAACAACTGACAAGTTGCCTTATATTATTAATTTGTAATTATTATTTTTATTTCTTTTTTATTTCACTGTTTTTACGAGCGGAAATAAACTTTATTACTTTATTTTCTTTCTAATATAAATGCAAAACTATGTCGTCAATATGTTAGATATTTTACGCCGTATCTCCGGCATTTATGATTGTCTTTCATGTATGAAGTGTCTTGTATAAAACGAATAATGTTTATTCATTAGCGATTTAAATTATTTATGTCAGAGAAACTGCGCTCATCTCATATCTTAAAAATACTGTAGTAATTAAAGTTAATTCAGAATAATTAGTGAAGCAATAAAACGCGGTGTGCAACGCTTCATACCAATTCAGAGTTCAGTGCACGCTCATAAAAACTGAAACGAAAATATATTAATTAATACTAAGTGGCGACTTGCGCTTTACATCGCTAAATTATGATATTTGCTTTTCTTTTGTGTACAATTTTTAATATGGCTGTCTTTTTTTCTGAACGATTGCTTTTTATGTCTTAGGTCGGCAGACGAGCAAGTGGGTCATGGTGATCTCCGCCGCCCATAAACACCCACAATACAAAAAAAATCACGGACGGGTTGCAGACATTAAAGGGAAGAGAACAAAGTGGCGCAGTGGGCGAGTAGAGTAGTCGAGGCTGTGCAGCGAGAGGCCGCGGATTCGATTCCCGCACCGAGACAAATGTTTGTGTGATCCACAAAAACGTGTTTCGGATCTGGGTATAGTGGTACAGTCTCTTGTAGTTCCTGCTATCTACGATATAGGTTTAACCTAGTGTGTGGTCAGGATGTAGTGCTGAAAAAGTTTTTGTGTGTGTTTGAGTGGGACGCGCTATGGTACAGATTTACAATCGGACCCGGTAGGTGGCGCTGCAATCGGTTGAACCTTTAATTATATATTGCGGATGAAACCGCATGGGACAGCTAGTACCACCAAATGGTGTGCAGCGTCGTAACACCAGTAGACTGCCGCGTCGCTCAGTTCGAAGTAACGCCTCCATTAACTGTGCCATTATGGGGGTTATTCAAGTGCAACGGTCACTTTTCAAACAATTCACTCGATATAAAGCATAAACAAATTGCAATTTTTTAAATTCAGAATAGGCTTGTGTTTAGCCACATGATGCCGCTAAGACGAACCATGCTTGCCTAGCAAAAATCAATTCACCCGCGACTTGAGGACACCCAGATTAACTAATGTGCAAATTCAGTGTTTTTACGTCCGTTCTCGTGTGGCGGGCTGTCCGTCTGGCTGTGGTGCAATGAACTTAACACTGTTTGGAGCTATTTTTAGCTGTTGTCAACGGGCGCGGCGGTCGTATTGAAGCCTTCGTTTCGTGACATGTTTACAATTTAGATATATGACTGATAGGTTTTTCCCAATTATGTTTAGGGGATGTTTAAATTGACTATTAAATTAGACGTTACTAGGTTTTGCCCGGGGCTGTACTGGAGTAGATGTCTTTGGCCTTAATATTTATTTATAAAGTAGTCTATATCACTCAAGCGTAAACTATATCTATTCACAAATCATGTCGTTCCGTCTCTCCGTCGCTGCGTGGAAGAACAACCTGACAAACATTTCCGCAGTTTTATTATTAGTATAGATATTATGCAACCTGGATAAGTGGGCCCTGGATATGTGAGAAACCTCTGTTATTAATAATTACAATGAGGTCCCGACATTTTTGTATTGAAATACCTGTTACTGGGAATTTTCAAACCTTTGTACCTAAGACTTAATTTCTTAGATTTTTTCGATGTTCAACTCTATAATTGGAACTTTGTAGCTCAATAGCCTGTATAAGTGGGACAATTCATCAGGTGTAGACAAGTTATGACGTGTTTGTTTTGAGAAGGAATTAGACGCATGGTGGGACCCTCTATAAATAAGACAACTGTCATGTTAACCTGCCTATTTCGGAAACTGGGTAAATGAAAGTAATAAATAATTTAGGTTCCTTCAGATCCCACTAATCCAGGTTTAACTGTATACAGGGTTAATTTTAAAACACCAGCAACCTCGCAGGACCAGATAGCTGACCCCATACGGAACAACTTTTGTTCTACGAGTTTGGATATAACTCAATATATTTAAAAAAAAAATGATTTTACAAGTTTTTGTTGTGTCGTGTTTTTCTTCGTAGACTGCGGCGCGGCGCGGCGTGCGCGCGCGACTCAAAGGCGCCGCTCAGCTGCTCGGGCGTTGACCTTCAAAGGCGCTAGCCCGGTTCCCCACGCTTCGCGTGTTTGCTTACGTAATCTGCGATGCGCGTAGGTAACATTCAAGACGGAAATTAAATGAATACTTATTTTTGTATGAAAATAAAATCTAGCAAATTATCAAAAGTCGTAGAACAAAAGTAGTAGCTTATAACCTTAGGTATCTACCCCTGCGAGGTTGCTGGTGTTTTAAAAATAACCCTGTATAACACAATATCTACAGATGATATGACGACTTTATTTGTTTTTCATACCAGCGACTTCTCAGTTTTTAATAGATATTGCATAGTTTGTATCTCTTGCAACATATGAAGGAGCAGTTAGCCGCGCGGTTGACTTTTATGAAACCACGTAACAACGGCTTCATGCTGATCCATTTTAATTGAATAACTGACTTGTATCAACGTCCTGAGCCGAGAAATATACGTCTGAAGGTAATAAGTGTTTCTCGAGTGGTAGAGGCACGCTGTAGACAGTTTTGTCTTCAGCATGAATGGGCCGGCTCGACCGGGTTGTTACTACTGTCTCACAGAAAACCGACGTAAAGTAGCGGCTTGCTGCTTCGTTTCGTACGGTGAGTGAGATATCCGGAGGCCCAAATCTCCCTCCCTTTCCCAATCCCTAATTATCCCTTTCCTTTAAGGTCGGCAACGCAGCCATGATTCTTCTGGTATTGTGGGCGTACATGGGCGGTGGAGATCACTTACCATCAGGTGGCCCACTTGCTCGTTTGCCGGCCTATTCTATAAAAAAAACTGGATAGTTCAATAAAATTTAAATAATACAAATTAATGTCAGTCGGAGTAGACCAGTCCACACCTCGTGGTTATATAATTGTTTTAGTTTTAAATTTAGTGACTTAATCGCTATAATTGTCTAGAAGTTCTCGATTAAAATATTATTGATATAGAATAAATAGTACAAGTATCACGCTGTGGTCAGGTTTGTCTACAGCCTGAATGAGCCGGCTCAATCATTGTGTCATAGAAAAGAGACGGGAATATCAGTCTGCTACTCTTTCATACGGCCAGTGAGAATAATCAAAATCAGCGCACATTTGTCGGCTCCACCTTTTCGAAGTCGGTTAAAAACACGTGAAGTAACATAGGACAGAGATATGACGTACACAGTACAATGGCAATGAGCGCAATCGTCTGACCTTCTGTAAGTCACGCCCGCGATTTCACCGTATGCTTGCCAATTACATCCCATAGCAAGTTTGCTTCTACCACATGGGAATTATAGGATAGTTTTGAAGTATGGGACGTATTGATTAAATGTGCGGCAGCTTTACTTTCCGCGTGCCGGATAATCTTCAGAAATGTCTATGGTAAACCGCAGGATTACGTCAATCACCAATGTCATTGCCGAGTCAGATCGTACCAGATAAGTTTCCTTGGATGCCCCAAAAAGCACTGAATGGCGTTTAGAGGACATATGTGTCACGATGCAAAATGATCAAGGTCGTGCGAATTGGAAGTGTATAAGGACTGTAAACAGTATAATAAAGAAAAATACAAAATATTTTTGTCAACGCACTCACGCCTGTAATCCCGAAGGGGTAGGCAGAGGTGAAACCAGTACACCCCACATTTCGACGAGCGTATTTCCGCCTCATAATGTGTTAGAGGGCGAGCCTATGGCCATACCGGGCACATAGTGCACCATTTGATCCACCCGGTGTTCGAACCCGAGACACAATTCAATTGCGCCACCGAGGCAGTCTTATGTCAATCATAAAGTTTAATTCCTAATTCTAAAGTTTCCATATTTTAAAATCCATTTCCCAGTTCGCACTAGATACAGCCAAACTAACTAGGGAACGAACTCCGGCCCCCTGCGTGAAATTGTCCAAGATCCGGTAAGCAACCCATTCTAACCTCGAAACATCTATCCTTCGATGGTTTATAAATATTTATTCTAGTTGCAAAACGCAGTAACCTCTAATTAGAGGTGATTTGAATGCGTCGTGACGGTGGGCGTCTCGGCGACTGTGTCTGGCCCGGCTTGTATACGCAACGGCTATTTGCACACACACTATTCACAGAATATTATTAGTTGTAATAAAAAAAATACGTAACTTGTAAAGCTTCGTTTATGTAACGTTGCAAATATAAAACATAATATATTTTATTTGTGAGTGCGAGTGCCATGTATTTCGGGTATACTCAGGGCTATTATATAAAAAGTTAATCCAGGAAATCCTGTACATTATACTCGCACAATTCTGGAAAATCAATGTCTGGACATTAAAAGAGGCCATAACCCATGAGTTTGTTTCGGCATCTCTTCTCATGGCTAGCCACGAAATGCCGATAAAAGATAAATATAATCTAGTATAAAAATATTGATATGTAAAAGTGATATTTATGATCCAATTTACAGAATAAATGATTTGATTTTTTTTTTAGTATGGCTGTGTGCTATTCATTCCTTTACTGCAATTTATTACAAAAATAAAACAGACAGTGTTCAGACAATCTTGAGTCGGTGCTATAGCAATTTAGGGTCTTATAACAAAACGAAGTCTAAGTTTAAACTAGGGTTAGTCAAAAAATTACTATAAGTCACCATAGCCACATGTAAAAATAAGATAAAAAAATATAGATATAAACCCAGTTTAAAGATAGACTACTTTTTGTAATAGGGCCTTGTGTGTTCAATTATAGACTCAAAATTGGTTATATTTATTTTGAGCGTTCTATTTTTACGAGTGGGGTTTATTTTTGTAAAATTCTTGATGCATAAATTACAAAGTTTCAGTCTTTCATCAAAGATGTCAACTCTTAGGGATGTAGCTTCTTCTTAAAATTTAAACGGGACCAATATTGAGCTAATGTACCGTTTCGAATGAAAAAAGAATCATCCAATTCAATGCAGACTTGGCCGAGTTTGCCGAGGCCGAGTAGTAATCAATTAAAAAATATACATATCTACGTTCAACTAAAAAAAAAGTAAAAGGTTTTTCGTCGGTTAAGAAATAGAGACGATTCGTGCCGCATTTGTTTTTCACATTATTCGATTTTAACTCGAAATACAATGTACCTATTAAATTGTTATTCCAACATAATGACAATAGTGTTTTTACATTCGCTGAAAGTAATATCTGAATATAATAGGTTCTTTCGGCACACTAAGCAAGATCGCGTGGAGACGTGCCGTATCGATTTTAATAGTTCGATTGTATTAAGTGCTATTTTCCTGTTGTGTTTAAAAATAAAACTAAACCCGAATGAATAGGAAGTTGATGAACTCACAACTGTGTATAATGTCTAAAAAGTGGTAGAGCCACGCTATAAACATTATTCACTGGTCTACTGCATGAATTGGCCAACTCGACCAGATTATTACCAGAAAACCGATGTGTGATACTATTGGCGGACCAGCGCCCCCTTCCCTTCCCACTCCCCATTTATCTCCTTTATTTATTTAATCCTTTATATCAGGTTACAAAGACCCATAATATAAGTTAAATAAAATAATTATTTGTAATTACGAAACATTAAACATAACCTTTGATGTCAGCAAAACAACTACAATTATTTTGGTATTGTGGGTGTTTATAAGGTTTTTTAAATAAGCTTTAGATGACGAGAAGGGCAGGACGGTCCATGGTATCTCGAATTATGAAATATGGCACCGGACTGCGCTCGTCACCCCGAGACATAAGATGTTAAGTCTCCTAATGACCAGTTATATCACTGGCTTCAATGTCCTCCAAAACATAACTTAGCAGATCTTGTATCTGTTGTGTCTAGTGTTATTTTCCTGTAAGATGTACAAAAATAATACTAATCTTGATTGAATAGCGATTCGATTAAGCCCTAACAGTGTCTGTGCAACCTATTGCTAAAAATAATATGGTTTAGTTGAAGCTTTGTCATTGTAGTAGCTTTGTTATCAGTTTTTTGCCACACATTCATGAAATTACACCAGAATATAGATTAAAGATTTAGATGAGAGATATCTGAATTCAAGTTGTTTTCGACCATATTCAAAAGTCTTGAGGATTCAATTTTGTCTAACAACGGGAGAATGTGTGCAGATAGAATTGTGTAGTGTTGTCGCCAACTTAGTAAACATAATAAAAATAAATGCACCCACTAGTCACTTAAATGGTTCTGACCTCACACTAGACTTAACCTGCGTCGTGGGTATCAGGAACTACGAAGGACATGCGGTCCCACAACACAAAGGATTACTCCTGTGAATTTGGTAAGTTGGTGTAAGAATAACCTACCATTTGATATTACTAGAATTAGTCAGGTTACGTAAATGTCGATAAACCATAGTTTTAGACGTAATTATGGAATCATTCATCATATTTTGCTCTTTATTCATAATCTGTAATTTTAACTTAGTTGTCGTTTATTAAAAAACTTAATTTTAGAGTTCTACTTATTTACTTTTAGAGTTCTAGTTAACTTATTTTTTTTAACGGTTGGCAACGGAATAGCTACCAATATTTACTAGTTTCGGTTAAGTACCTAGATAAATCTTCGCTATACAATCTCATCAATGTTAATGCCTAAACTCAATAATAACTTCCTCAAAATTTGAAAGCAAACAAGCCCATAAAGCGTTTCTTCCACTTATCTATATTTTAAGGCGTCGGCGGGAGGATCGCAGGCTCCCTCCGAAGGTCGACGGCCCGGTAACAGCTGACGGGAGGGGCGGGTCCTCCCGACTCGCTCCAGAGCATTGACCCGACGTACATGCTAAGGCTTTTAGCGAACTCTATATTTGTCATATGAAACGTATGATAGATACGTTTTACAACAAAATATATAAAAATATTAAAATAGTGTTGCTATTACAGGCTGGGTATATGGAAATGTGTTTAAAATTGTTCAATTGTCAAAAATTACATTATTTATTCAAATTATGTTATACATATTTAATAATAGTAGCCCATGTATACGTCCGACTTCTGGGCATGTATCCTCTACTAACGAGAGGGATTAAGACATATTTAATGTACGACGTCGATTAAAATTTCTGCACTCAGTAACTGATCATAAAGCAATAATTTAAACGATTGTGAATCGAAATTTTAATAAATTACTTAATGGCATTTAAAGTTAATAGACGTCGATAGGCGAAATAAATGTTTCCCAATACATTAAACGTGGTTGGAGTTCATACTTCGAAGAAATGGTGTTAGTGGTTTCAAAAAGAACATCTTTAAATCACAGTAGAAAGTGTTAGTAGTAAAAGTCTGTCTAGCAAAGGCGAAAGGTTTTCGTGACTTATGTAAAATATAATAGAACTAACGGATTTCACAAACTAACCTAACATTTACGTTTGTATGAATTTTGTGTTTAGGTTCTGGATAAAGGCAAGAAAATCCACATTGATTAAAACCGATATTAACGCATTATGAGATCATATTATCATTCGACAGCCTCTGTGATGCAGCAGGCGAGTAGCCGCGAAGTGAGAGGCCGCGGGTTCGATCCCGGTACCGAGACAAACATTTGTGTGATCCACAAATATTTGTCTCGGGGTCTGGGTGTTGTGAGACTGAAAGTCTTTCCTAGTTCTTGATACCTACGACACAAGACTCGTATCTTACTGTGGGGTCAGGACTGTGTGCGTGACTGTTGGGTGTATTTATTAATTTATTTATTATATTAGGATAATAGGTCAGTGTGTTTACACCATCAGCGACTTTCATTGAGAGAAGAACTAGGTTTAATTATAGCATCAGCATCTATGAATGTATTGTTTACTTCTTCTTTTCAATATTGTCATCGCCGTGCCGCGTTTTGGCAGTCGTCAGCGTCCTATACGAAGATCAAAGGTTAATAAATACATAATATTACGTATATTAACATGAAAGGGACTTCTCTACATTAAAAAGTACATGACTCATTGAACGTAGTAATAAAATGTTGAAGAGCAACCATGTGTTGAGTCGATGTTGTTATCTAGTTACTACGCGAACTGTAATACATTTTTTACTATTTAGCAATATTGTAATAATGCGTTACAGAATGTTTAACTGTAGTAAAGAAGTTTATCGCTGTACTCCTTTCAATTTGAATATTTGTGAGGTGTATCATCGAACCAGCGAAACATTAGTCCACGCACGGTTCCTCTTCCATGTAAAACGACCTAGATTCTGGGTATTGCTAAGTCGCGACTCAAGGTCATTACCCTCCTGCCACAACAAACTCCACAATCGCATTATTACATTACAAAGCGAATTTGAAAACATTTAAATAAATAAGACAAGAAATCTTTCTTGCACAAACAACTTGCTTCAATACCGGTTGTGTGGCGTCTTGCTCTCTTGCTATATGTGCGAAAGAGACGGCACGACAAGGTCACTGGTCAGCCGCTCTCCGTCAGACAGCGGGCCGTGGAGGGGGGAGGGTGAGCGGGGCGCGTGCGCGGGCGCAGACAGCGCAACGACGCGACGTGGCGGTAGACGTGACGTCACACGCAACAGGTCACGAACAACTTGCATGGAACCTCTCATGCGTGGGGAAACTGGATGCACGCACATAAAAAAATATAGTATCGAATGTAAAGTACGCGGAAGATCGTTCGGTGTTGGAGTACATCGCGCTGCGGTCTACGTCTCGAGCGAGACGCGAGTACTGTGCGATCAGCATATCGTCGATGAAGTACCAATACCTCCTAAGTGTTGAGAATCTAATTTTACACCAGACTGTTTAAAATAAGGGTTTTTTTTTACAAAAACTGTTTAAAATAATGTTTTATTTATTTTGATCAACTATTGATAGTAAAATAGTTTCCAATACATTACCTTTTTATTAGTTACTAGGATGTGGTTTATGTTTACGCCTATTGTAATAAAAAAGTAATTTTGGACTAAATTGTCAGTTAGGAGGTATTGGTACTTCATCGACGATATGCCGTAAGCGTCGTTGCATCATACGGCCCTTCTCAGTAGCCACTGCGGCTCCACTTGTTACCCAATCACCTTATTACATGGTGACAAATTTTGAATGCCCATGACTCGCGGCACTTCTAGAACGTCACAGCTATTCAGACTAGATTGAGTTCGTACGAAATTGTTCTGGTGTGAAATGTTTTTTACATTACAAATATATTTTTTGCACGTGTTTTTTCTAGTTTTATTGTTAGACTAACTCGGTGCTAAGTGCTAAACTGGTGATATAATATAAAACAAAAAGCGTGCAAGTCTGAAACGATGAAATTTATTTCGCTACGCAGCTACGTTTGTCTTTTTGTTTCATTTCAGGAATAAGATTAATTTAGTTATATAATTTTTTAAATAGCGCGTGATGTACGCATTAAATCTAAGCAGTTGTTCATTACGATATGTTGTTTTGTTGCACTCTAGAAGTTATGTAAGTTAAAACGATCGATACACATAAGAACACTTCAAACTCCGAATGGGGTTGCATTGTCAGTTGAAGTGTCTAATTTTTCGGCGCACTCTATCCTGTCTTAGCAAAGTTTATAAGGGCCCACCCTCGGAGTAACCCCTATTGAACACTAAAGATCATAATATTTTTTTTTATATAATATTGAATTGTCATCGGTCCTTGAAAGGATATGTAAAATTTTGATTTAATCCGACGTTTTGAAGGAGGTCAAAATCATGTAAAAAGTTTCCGTTACATACAAACATACGTATGAAGCGATCTAAATTTACAAATATCGCGTTACATGCATAAAATAAGTTGAAATAAAATTTAATAAACGTCTTCCAAAAAATAACACTGTTCGTCAAATGCAGTCGATTAAAAAATAATAATTTCTAGAGGTGTATTTGAAGTCAGTACCGGGGCCGCTGCCGGTCAACTGAAGTAACATCGACTCTGAAAAGACCTCTAGAACCTGTTATTTATTAACCAAGTTCAAAAAAGGAGGAGTATCTAATTCGACGATGTTTTTTATTTGACTTGTTTTTTTTTTGTTGAAACTTATTTAATTTAAAATTAGATAATTTATATAGGACCACAACCACTCTAAAACTCTATCGAATGATTTTTTTCTCCAACAAAATCAGCCCACAGGTGGCAGAGAAATCGATTTATATACAAAAAAAGAAATAAAAGAAAAACGCACCGAATTACGTCTTCCCCCTTTTTATGGTAGATAAAAATACAGACGAATTAAAAACCGCCTTTTTTTAAGCATGGAAGGTGAATGTAACGAATAATGACTTAACTGAAAAATGCAATTATATGCCAGAGAAGTAATGGAATAGAGATCTAAAAATTGGACTCTGTGTTCCTTAGAGACAGTCAGTGTCAATACACTTAAATTGGTGACTACGAAACGTCATTACATCTAGTTTTTACGCTCTTTTTTCGCAACGAACAATCCAGCTTGAATGCAAGTTGTTTTTAAAGACTGCCAGCATAACACAGCCAAATGATAATGACCATCGTAATATGAAAGTCTATCTGTTTGGAGGATATGTCCAATAGACATATTATTGGTCATTTAACGCTGCCCACTTATTTTTTTTTACTAGCCCTGTATTATATACGTCCCACTGCTGGGCACGGGCCTACTGAATGCGAGGGGTTAGGCCTTAGTCCACCACGCTGGCCTAATGCGGGTTGGCAGACATACGCAGGCCTAAGGCGGGTTCACATACCTTCGAAAAATCTAATCCAGTTCTCAGGTATGCAGGTTTCTTCACGATGTTTCCTTCACCGTTAAAGCAAGCGATAATTATCAATTAATATACACGTAACTTAGAAAATTTAGCGGTGTATGCTCTTGGGACTGGTTTCGAACTTGCTACTTTCGTCTCGACAGTCCATACCACTCTCCGCTGAGCTATCGCTGTTTTTTTGTGTTGCTCACTTATTTAGCTGCATTATAAACGTGTGCGAGTGGCCGTATGTTTGTCACGCGGCCAAATTTTATAATTAGACGGTTGTCATACTCGTCGCCATCAGGTTGCGCAACCCACCACATGGGTTTTTACATTTATTTATTGATATTCATAAAATTGTGTTCATTTCACGCTACATATGTGGGGAAACTGATGAGATCATAGTTTTTGAGAACGGCTCAATAATGTATGTCTTGCAAGTGATAGAATTATAAACATCACATTACCGACAAAGCTGATCTTATTTCCTACTCCTGCTATTTCTAGTGGCAGCGTACTAAAACTGAGAACCGTGCGGTCCTGGAATCAATTCCCAGTTCGGGCGATCACAAATTCATTTATTTCATATACAAAATATGTATACAGACGGACTTAATGCCAGAGGCATTCTCTACCAGTCAACCTTAGGACGGTGCAGAGATAGACAAGGTAGGTGCATCAAAAAAGGCAGGGAATTGTGATTTAAATTGACGAAAATTAGGATATTTGTTAATCAATTACGTTAGAACAGATTTGAATGTACACATATAGACAGGTCGGTCTGGAAATCTTTGGGGGAGGCCTATGTTCAGCAGTGGACGTCCTGTGGCTAATGATGATGATATAGACCATAGATCCCACGGATCAGTGGGCTACTTTTTATCCCGGAAAAGAATATTCACGCGAGAAAATGGCTAATATTATATACTAGCAGACCCGGCCACTAAGCTGTGGCTAAGTCATTGCAATGTAAGCGCAAAAAAGGTGTTTATTTACGACACATCAGAAACTTCTAAAATGATCTCTGTTTCAAAACTATATTATGCATGTATTATACATATAAACCTTCCTCTTGAATCACTCTATCTATTTAAACCCGCATCAAAATCCGTTGCATAGTTTAAAAGATCTAAGCATATATAGGGACAGACAGACAGGCAGCGGGAACCGACTTTGTTTTATACTATGTATTGAAGATTGATAAAGGTAGCAGGATGTCGCTGGATGCAGGCCGCTTCCAACAGGTTGGTCTGGAAATCTTTGGGGGAGGCCTATGTTCAGCAGTGGACATCTTGTGGCTGATGATGATGATGATGATTGAAGATTACTTCCAATTATCGCAGCATGGGATTGCGTCAGTAAAGTTTCTCTACAAAAAGTATTGGGTCACGTATTCTTTCAGTAGGACTCAGGATTCTGACGGAAGTTCGCGCCTCTGCCGCACGTGACGCATAATTGTTCGTGGTTTTCAAACGGGTCCAAGTATCAATTTCCGAGCCAAACAAACACCTCCATTTATTGTCAACACCCAGTTAACGCAAACGTAGTGGTGTAAATAAGTGAAAAACATAATTAGCGAGTACCTTTAGGGTTCCACAAACGGTTTGAACAAACACTTATGTGCTAAATTGTTGATTCTTTTACAAGGTGATAGGTCCCTCGAATGCGAGAGGCCGTCTGGGTACCACCGCTTTGTCTATTTCTGCCGCCAAGCAACTGTGTTTAAGCAC
Source organism: Amorpha juglandis (assembly GCA_949126905.1). Taxonomy (NCBI): domain Eukaryota; kingdom Metazoa; phylum Arthropoda; class Insecta; order Lepidoptera; family Sphingidae; genus Amorpha; species Amorpha juglandis. The sequence goes on along the minus strand of OX421381.1, from coordinate 13,710,471 downwards.
TGTTGTGTTTCGATTTGAAGGACATTGAAGCCAGCGAAATTACTGGGCATTATGAGACTTAACATCTTATGTCTCGGGGTGACGAGCGCAGTTCAGTGCCATGTAATTCAAAGTTCTGTGTGGTGTTGCTTCTGTTTATGGGCAGGCGTGGCGCTTACCATCAGGCCTTGCTCGTGTCGTCATTCATTCAAATAAAAAAAACACTTATGTAATGAATTGTTTATTGACAATAACGTGTTCCGGTGTTGCTACCAGTTCTAGTTAAACGTGATACACAATAGGTTGTGCACTTCTGCATCGCCTATTCATTCCACGAAGGAATGACGGTTGACATGTTGTTGACCTTGTGGAAATTATACATCGTATCATTATAAAACATATATAAATACGCACTCACGCCCGTAATCCATAAGGGTAGGCAGAGGTGTAATCAGTACACTCAAATTTCGCCGAGATTATTACCGTCTCATGATATGATAAGAGCCTATCGCCATACCAGGCACAATTCCAGACTGCCAAGTGTGAGCCTATTTTGATGGCCTTTATACTGTACTTTGAGTCCGATAAAAAAATTGTTTAGGTCTGGATACGAGGAAAGAAAACTCCTTAGGGAATAACAGTAAACGCACAGTGATGCGGATTTTAAGTTTATTTTTTTTTATTATGTGCCTAGGTCGGCTTCGACAACACCTAGTATACTTCCAAATAGTTTGAAATCTAGTATAACTGCATTTTATTATCCTGCCACTGGGAAGTGACTGCACTACGCCTGATAATAAGTACAGCGTCATTCAAACATAAGACGATGGTCGAGAGACATGCGTCTCTGACGGCCGCCAAAATTGGACCAGTCTGAACCTACTGGACAGACACTGGCTGACCTCACCGGAACGAGCCGCTATGGTGGTATTTTCACAATGTATACAAATGTCGCTGTCCAATCGTGTATAACACAGGCACCCCGGTATTTAACATATCTTTAATACTTCAGCCCATTCTATACAGAACCGTCGCGTTTACAGCGTCTCGCGCCTTCAGAACAGAATACGATCGTCGGGCGGTAGCTGTAGTTCACACACCTCTGCCCCGTGTGGTTGACCCAAATAGGGCGGCATCAGGCTCCCAGCCTCATGTAATGAGAATACTGAGAGCACGCGTCGCGCCGCACCCTGGTGTAGGGTGACTGGCGCATTGCGGACGAAATACTGCTACATGTATTATTATGTATCTTTAACTTATGTAAATCGTCAAATAAAAGTGATCATAGACAATGGGAATAAAGGATTAGTGATCCAAGGTTTGTGCAATATATTGGATGTAAAAAATGGTCAAATAGGAAAAAACAAGTGACGATAACTAAGCAGGGAATGGAACGATTTTTTTTACAACATAGTACGGCAAACGAGTGAATGGGTCAACTGATGGTAAATGATCTCCACCGCCCATGTACGCTCACAATACTAGATGAATCATCGGCATGTTGCCGGCTTAAAGGAAAGGGATAATCAGGGATTGGGAAGGGGAGGGGGATTTAGGCCTCCGGATATCTCACTCACAGTACGAAACACAGCAGTAATCCGCTACTTTACGTCAGTTTTCTGTGAGACAGTGGTAACGACCCGGCCGAGGCGGCACATAATGCTTTAGACAAAACTTTCTACAGCTGGCTCTACCACTCATAAGGTTACTAACAGAAAAGTCGTGGATTCGACCTTATCTCATGAGACACACACCTCTGGCTTTTGAATACGCTTGCACATAGTTTTAATCATCATTTGTTTTAACAATGAAGGGAAACATCGTCAGGAATCCTGCATACCTGAGAAAATTACCTTTTTATATTTTTCTTGTAGACCGTTATTTTCTGGGAACTTAATAATTATAATTTCTGACATAATACTGGCCACTACTTAATGGATGGATGAATAACAATATTGTATAACATACATATTTTTGTTACGATTATAAAGGCCGTCAATCAATCAATTCACACATAATTGTCTGCCCCTGGAACGATAAACTTATAACCTTGCTACCTTACTGTTCGATTAATCTTGACTGAATTATATAAAGTTTAGAGATTCATTTACTATAATAAAATTACACGCTCTCTACTATATCTTTCCCACTGCTGGGCACAGGGCTTCACATGATGGGGTTAGCTGGGCATTAAATGTGATCATAGACCCACATACTTTCGAATCTTATTTACATTTCTGAGGTATTCATGACGATGTTTTTCTTCACAGTTCAAGCAAGTATTTAATAATGAATATACTTCGAAAAATGAACAGTGTGCCCGAGGCTTTTTCATTATTTAATTATAATTAATTTAATAATCTTTAAGTTAAAAAAATATTACTTAATGAATTAGTAATCACGAGAGCTGTCTTGTCTTCCTTGCTCCCACTCTTTTCGCCATCTTATGGTTGGATATAAAAGATTGCCCTGGGCGATAAAGCATAATTAATAAATTATTTAACTTTAATTTTTTTCTTATTATCTTTGCATTTGTACTGCCTGATGTAAAAAATAATATAAAGATAATTAGGTGGTCGGTTTCTCCTACGCTAGAGTCCGTCTTTGTTTAGTTCTACTACCACGCAGCAAAACAGCAGTGTGTAATCGTTCCGTTTAAAAGGACGTTGAAACCAGTAAAATTCCTGTGCATTACCAGACTTAACATTTTATGTCTCGGGGTGACGAGGCAGTGCAACGCCATGCAGTACTGTAACTCAAAGCTCTGAGTTCTATTGCCACTGCTTAAAGGCATGCGAGCGACTTACTGTCTCCGTCAATGGATAAAAAGGATAAAGAAACAAAAGCCATTTTTTTTGTGGATGCTTTTGCTGATAGCCCGACTCGAGTCAACTGTTTTCAGCTTCACCGGACTTAGATGAGCGCTTTAGGCGCTCCCAATCCTTAGAAGCCATTAAAATATTACTCATCTTAACTTAAGCGAGCTTTTGAACAAACCACACTTTCCATGCTCATAAACTGTTTAGTACGTAACATCATCAACATACTAGTTAGATGGGCACCCCCAAGGCCCCCCCTTGCCATCCCCAAACAGGGGGCTGTGAATAATATAATTTCAGCCCGCTCTGTGTGGACGTGAAAAATGTCACTGTACAAAGCGTATTGTCACCATGTGAACGGAAAATTTGGGACAATATTTTGAACATTTTCGTGTGTGTGGTCAGGATATTTCAAGATATTTTGATATAATAATTGAATAATTTTTGATTTTGATCATTGGCAACCTCCGTAGCGCAGTAGGTGAAAAGCCAGCTGCAAAGCGAGGGGAGGGGATTCCCGCACTAAGACAAATGTATATGTGATCCATAAATATTTGTTTCGGGTGTAGTGTTGCAAGTGTTGCGGGAGCGAAAGTCCCTCGTACTTTCTAATACCCACGATACAGGTTTATCTACTGTGGGGTCGGGACTATGTGTGTGGTGTGTGTATTTATTCATTCCTTTACTTGTTTTAAAATTCATATTTTACAAGTCAGTATAGTACAACGCCAACCCGCTAATGCAGCGCTATTGGTAGGTACGTGGGCAGTTCTCCTCAAAATGTTATTTTTCGCAAAAAAAATGAGTATTTCAAAAACCAGGGTAAATACATGAAATTTTGAATGGAGTTAATTGTTTTGTTTATTTAGAACACTTTAATCTAATTGGCACTTAAATCAAAGCCCTAGTTTTTATGAAAAATTAAATTATTAAAAATAAGCTGTTACCGTCAATGACAATTTGTGACCACAATGACATTTATGAAGAGGAAAATGACGCCATGTTACAAATAATGACAATTTCAGGTATTTCTACATTAAATAAGACAAAGAACATGACAATTATATTTATTAAACATAAAAAGTAAAAGCCATTCTTGGTACATCACAAACGAAAATTCAGTCTAATTATATAAACTTAAATTAACTTCTTAATATTTCGAATACCAATTACCAAAACAAATAAAATGTTGTTTTTATAGAAACATCTTTGACAAATTAACACCATCGTAGAAAGCCAAATATTTGGAATACAGCTATTTAAGAATCTTCATTAGGAAACTTGCATCAAGAAACGTAATTGTAATGTCAAAATCGAATAAAAACTTAAAACGGAGGATCGTAGTTTTGATGAAGTTTTATCCGGTTTTAATAACATCTTATCATAAAGTTTTATTGTATCTACCTCTACGCATAACACACTTTAGAGTTATTAATTTTAACTACTTATAAACTAATATCACTGACAATCACAATCAAATCAAGAAAAATCTGACAATATCTATTAAAATGAATATAAAACATTTAAGTATGTAGACGTAAACTAAATGAAAAGATAAGTTTTAATTATATTTTTGTCTACACTGATCTGTGTTTATGTTATAATCATTATAGAATCAATATAAATCACAATCAAATAATTTGAACAATATTATTTAACGAAACTGAGCATTAAACGTTATGATGAAGGAAATATTTATTTAATCTATAATTATTTTAAACTAACCACAAAAGAAATCAGAAGAATATAATAGATACCTATTCATGCTACACAGCTTTTGTTATTATTTTGATGGGTTTAAATTGATCTCTCTTATAGCTACCTCAGAACCAGTAGGTATTACTATTTTATCTATAGTTTCATTCGATTTGATCACATCAAATAAGTTACATTCTCTTTTTTCTTTTTGCAACAAAGGTAAATTTGCATTTTTCAAAGTTATGTCTTGAAGAATCGTAATCTTTTTATTATGAGCATTGTTAGCTTTAGTCTTCGCTAGTAAGGTAACATTGGATTCTGCAAGATTATGTCCTATGTTATCTTTTTGTAACAAAGGTATAAATCCTAAATGTTGGCCATGTTCACAAATTTCGGATGGGGCACAATAAAAGCAACTCGTTTTTCTTAATGTAGTTTTTGGTTCAGTTCTATTCCAAGTTGCCTGATAGACCGAAAAGGTACCCTTGAAAGGCTTTAGGTCATTTGGTATTAAGCTGGCTTTTAATTGTATGTCATTTTCTTCAACCTTTCTGACAATAACCTTCAATCCTTCAATTTCAACGTATCTTGTCATCAATTCGTAAAATTGATTGAAAGATCCAACGTCTTGACCATACATGACCATACGATCTGCAGTTCTCTTCAGAGTTGCGCCAACACCGTCAGGAGCACCTTTTCCATGACCTGCTTCCGAATAATTCCAAGTTATGCTGTGCAACTGAGGAAAGTCATTTGATATTTGAGTTATAAGGTAAAACATGTACTTGTTTCTGTACTGGGAGCTTGGCGAATCCGATAAAAAATGTATCGTATCTATAAATGGGTTTAATTTTATTACTTCTTCTATTAAAGGTGTTAAATGGCCCCACACAGCTGGCGCATCGTGGCGTAAACAGTCACTCATTGTACACATGGAAGTTACTCCAACTTGCCCAATGGAAAAATTGTGTGTGTAGATGACTGCAGTGTGCAAGGAAACCTGCTGTCTACTACCACCAAAGTGGAACGATTGAACTTCTTCGCCGAATTTCAAGGCGTAATTTTCAGAGAAGTCGACATGTACTAGAGCCTCTTGAATATTCAAATTTTCTTTAAGATGTTTGATACTTTTGTACTGTTTAGTAATTTTGTAGTTGTGATCTAAAAATTTTGCTAAATTTGTTTTGAATTTATTTAGTGCTTCTGTTGCTGTAAGGGTATTTTTGGTCTTCTCTGTGATGGTTTGTTTCTTTATCTTTCCACTTGCAAGCGTTACATCTTTTGTTACTTTTTTCCATTCGTAAAAAGTGCAATCAGTCCCCAAAAGTTCTTCATGTTCAATGTCGTTTGATTTGCAGACATCACAGTTTCTTTGCAAACAATCAACACTTCTTTTATCACAACACACTTTGGAGAGTACTTCCTCGGAATTCTTTTCTGTTATTATAGACGCTTTATTTAGACCTTTAATCAGTAACTCCATATTTAGATGAACTGAGCATAAACAAGTATCTCTGTCGATTTTTTTTCGAAAAACTACCCAGAATGGCCGAAGTTTGCAAAAAAAGGAGTAGCTTATTTGGAGGTGTGTTTGCATTCGGAATTTTTTGTATAAATCTTGTAGCGGTGAAGACAAATATCTTTTTTGCATCCGGACTTGATTTTTTCTAATAAATTCTTTTTTTCCAGCACCCACGGTGCTATTCGCATAATCCAAGAAAAAGTCTCTTACGCGTTCAGTCAAAGGTGCTGTACGTTCTTTGGTATTGGATTTTGAGGGCAAGCTGTTTTGGTAAGATTCATCTAGTGCCGCCGTAACGGAAGGATCATTTTGCATCTCGTGATGACTACTCCGTGAATACTCGTAGTCACGGAGTTTATTTTTGAAGTGATAACTTCTTATGGGAGGGTGAACCGAAACGTTCCGTAACGCGAGCGACGGCGAGCGGAAGGTTCCAGAATATTCGAGAACCTTCCGTGAGACGTCACGCGGGCCAGTTAACCAGCCAGCGCTAGCCGACTTCCATGGAACTTCGATAATTTCGAAGTCCCAGGTGGCGTCACATAGTGACCAGTCGGATTGGACCGGACTTTCACAGGACTTTGACAGGACTTTGATCGGACTGTGTTAGTTTTTTTTTTATGGTGAATAAGACATGTATAACTTATTTTATAATTCGGAACATGGTGCCGCAAAAAAAGTACCAGGTTCGCATAAACGCGAAGAGAGTAGAATGTCCATTTTTCATGGCGAGTAGCCGTAATTAATAAACAAATGACGATTTGGACAAAGAAAAACTTTTTAGGTTTTTTCTTATTTGGAACATGTTATCGTCAAAAGTACCAGGCTCGCATAAACGCGAAGAGAGTAGAATGAACTTTTATCATGTCGAGTGGACATGTTGCCGTAATTTTGTATTCTCGCATCTTGTTTGGTAAGTTTTCACTTCTGTCGGCACTCCCGGAGTGCAACCCGTATTTTTTTTAGTCGTTGAATTTGTCTACAATGAGCTTTTTGTTTCTTGCATAAAGTTGCTATGATTCTAAGCAATTTTTTTCTTTTTTTCAGTTCCGTATATCGGACTTTTCTCAAAGCCGCATTCAGATCTTGTTGTAAGGGATCCTCTTTTTCTCTTGGAAAAATTTCGTCTTGCTTACTGGGGCCGGCTATTACTCGAACTGCTTCGAAAGTTGGGACCTTTTCTTGCTTTTTTTTTTGTCTGTACCTTTTCGAATTTTCTGTCCATCTTTTTCTTTGCTCCCTCTGACTTCGAGGAGTTTGTTCTGAAATATTTTTTACTTTCTTTTCTTCCTTATCTTTAAGATATTTCGCTCTCCTTTTTTCTTTTGCTATGGCGAGTAATTCCGGATCATTTTTAATCTCTGCATATCGTCTTCTTTTGCATAATCTTTGTTTAGCTAATCGCTCTTCTTTGGTTTTTATTTTGGGAGGCATTTATGTTACTTAATCCTAATTTGTATCTGTAACAATATATGGAAACATTTTATCAATAAATTTGGCTACGGTTTGGATGTCAAACGATTTGGGGTTGAGTGTGACAGAATTTATACATTCGCTCGACTAACAGAACCCTTCTTCGACAGTCAGGTATATTGGTATAATATTAGTACATTGTGGTCTTGTTTTATCTTAAATACACGCCCTGATAGGATTGAAGGAGAATGGGATCTCTTTCTTTCCATCTTTTAAATTCTATGGGTATTCTGTAAGCAAATGAATAGTCATTAATTGTAATCTACCGAAAGTTGCCTATACAACTCATTAATTTTGGTCAGCTCATCCCATCTCCACTTCAATCGTAACGTATAAAATCATTGTTCTCAACAACGATCATTGTTGTCCTAGCACATAATCATTGTTCGCAACATGTGTCATTGTCTCCCACATCGTTATTGCTGACAATGACGTTGCCAATAATGATACATTTAGAAAAAACATGTCGGAACATGGTCAAAAACGAATATTAAGAAAATGTGCTGCACTCGTATGAATAAATACGCAAATGTTAACTTCACTATTAAATTGTGACCGCAGAACCATCCACGACTTGAAATTTATAGTTAAAAATACAAATGACGATTAAAGTGACAAAATTAGGAGAATCCATTTCAACACTCACCTGCTCAAAATCCAACACGTGTATCTCGTCTGACGGCTGCTGGTCGAATGCAAGAGGCGGGGGCAGTTATTTCTACGTCACGCAACGTGGCAACAAAACTTTCCACTTCACGACAGATGAATATAAAGAACGTGAGCGACTAATGACGTAAATTTAATGTACATTTTTTGACTGAATTTTTATTTTTTCCTAGTTGTATTTTCTAAATGTTTAATTATCACAAAGATGCAGTACATCAAAATTAGGCCCGAGTTAGTAAATTAATTCACTTTAAATGAATAACAATTTTTTTTTAAGACTAAATAGTTGACAACTACTCAAAACGACATGCAAAATAATGGAGTTTTGATTGGTTTAATGTCTAAATTTTATTTTCTTATTACTTTAGCCTAATATCGGCTAAGATTGCTTTTAAAGTAGTCACCTAGGTATGTTTAGAAAAAATCTTTCTCCAGAAATGCATTACTGTTGATGAGTTATCGTTTGTGACATGAAATTTTGGGCTTGAGGAGAACCACCCACATACTACTTCACCGACGTGTGCGTCTATCGTTTACGCCACGCAAATTATAGCCATATATTACCTTTTAGCAAGATATTAAGACATTTGTTATTTTCCCGTTTACTTTTTTTTACGGTATTTAGATAAATATATTCCTGGTATATACTAGGAATATCCGAGTAAATTATAGTATGCGTGGCAAACCCCTCGCAACCTATAAAGCTTTCACCTACGACGGAAATTGTATCGCATGATGACACTACAAAAATGATATTTCACGATAATTCACCGAGTTCGCTCAACTGGCATGATAATATAATAAACTTTATTACTTGAGACATAGCATAGCATTACATAAAGAAAAAAATATACATTACTAGCTGCAAAGCTCAGCGGGGAGTAGTACGGACTGTCGAGACAAATGTCGTAGGTTCGAAACCAGCCCCAAAAGCATACACCTCTGACTTTTCTAAGTTACCTGTATATTCATTGTTAATTATCGCTTGCTTTAACGGTGCAGGAAACATCGTGAGGAAACCTGCATACTTGAGAACTCGATAAGATTTTCCGAAGGTATGTGAAGTCTACCAAACCGCATTAGGCAACCTTCTCATTCAGTAGAGGAGGTCCGTGCCCAGCAGTGGGATGTATATAATACAGGGCTAGTAATATTAGTAGCTGTCTGTCGCGGTTTCACCCGCGTGCAAGTTACAGCTGCGCTCCCGTGGGTCATAGTGATTTTATATCACTCGACAAAACTCATATATTATATTGCCAATACGAATTCAATCGCTCAAGTCATTATAGAGTTAAATGATTACAAACACAACTAGTGTTTGTAACATAATATATAACAGTAACATATAATTATAGATTTTTGTTATGTTTATGTGGGATAAGGGCAGATTGGAGAAGAAGAAGAGAAAAATTTAAATAATATCTAGATTGTTTTTATTTAGTCAAATTCGAAAGTATTCACAGTTCTCAATAAAATATGGCCAGTTTCTATAATACCATTAATCATCTTGCGTTGGCTAGTTAAGGTTATCGTTGAACTAAAATTTAACAAAACCACGAAAATTTATCAAACCCAAACTGAAATTGTACAGAATTTGTTACCGCCCACAAAGGTCGACGATCTCTGTAAGCCCTTTGGTGTGAAGGTAGGCGCCGAGCAAAAATCTCCCAGAGGATGAGTTTAATTTTAAAATGGCACGTGTATTGACCGTATTATTCACACCCACGCCCTGTTACATCTGTATTATTAAATTCTATTAAGTGGGCTACAGCCCATACTAATAACCTTCACAATTTTCGCCATACAAAAATCTACCGGAATGGATGTTTCCCGCGCTCGGAATTCAACGCGGCGCGGCGTGGTTACAGCGTTTTTAATAGTGTTTGTTATTTCAACTTTTTGTTTAGAATGTTGTAAAAGTATCACGACGCGTTTTTTTATTCGATCACATTATTATTATAAGGTTTCATTTAAATCGATACGTTCATTCAACAGCCCAACAGTACCACGACACCTAGACCCGAAATTCTCATTTTTGGATCATACAAACATTTGTCTTGGTGCGGGAATCGAGCCCACGCCCAAACAGCACAAATGCTGTTTAAAAACAAAGTAATAACTCACAGCTATGAGTTCTACTGTAGGTGTATGAAGTCCCAGTGACCTAACTCTGTATGTCAGCAATATATAAATTGTATCTAGCTTAAGTTGCATAAAGGTCCTTGGAAATACGTTAGTCAGCGTAAAGTATATGAAGGTGTCTTGTGTACCTCTACAAAGTCTCCTCTACAGCTTTTGGTATAGAATTATTCTTAAAGCTGTACGAGATATAAAATTACAGAATAATGTAAATATCAGCTATAATGCTTTTACCAAACGCGCTAATGTACAAGGTCAGCATTTCTTCATTTCTTTCTTCTTTCTTCTTTCTAAAATATAGATTAATACTAGTCGGTGTCCGGCACGCATTGAAATGCCTCGTTTTGTTTCTAAATATACACAATTACAAAACAGATTAGTTTACATTAAAGAATTAATAGAATACAATGCGCGTAAAATAACTTGGACTGGCTTAAGTTAATCACTTCACTCGCCATCTTGGCATCTCTATAGTCTTAGAAAACAATAGCCGCAGCTTCGCACGTCGCTGACTTTATTCCAGCTAAGTTATTTTGCGCGTATTGGTAGCATAGATAGGATTTCTTTCCACAAACCGTGCGCAAAACTCACCAAAGTTTTACTCAGTCGAATGAATGGTATAGCATCGCGTACGAAACAAACAAACCTAATATGAATTATAATTAATACATTTTATCTTAAATAATATAATAACTGCACGGATTATAAACTCACATGTAATTAGTTACCAACATTCATTATAACTAAAGTTTATCATCTCAACTTTATCTCAATATAAAAATCTTTATTCTTCGTTAAACTTCGACGTTATTATTATGGTCAAAAAAAATATTATATTCTTAGTTTTTAATAACGCAAATTATTTTTTATCTTTTTAGTTTTGACTCTTAAATAACTTAGTTGTAAAAATGTCTACTACTAGGACTACCAATCATTAATAATAAATAATTCGTTAATAATTATAACCACTCTAGGATGAGTTAGAACCTAGCTATAGCTGAGTTGAGATTCTTGTTCTTTCAACGTAAGTTTTGTATATTTGTGCCTATTACAACATTAAATTATTTTCTTATTATTTCTCTTGAGTGACTGACTGGACCCAGATGGCCGGGAATTCATTACATGTTCATACTAATTGGTAAAAAAAGAAGATTCCCGAAGCGCAAATTAATATCATACTGTATTTTCTTTACATTAGGTGTAATAATAAAATTGGATGTATATACTATAAATATGTATATCGCGATTTGTTAGGCATTTCCTACCTCGTACCACCACTCTGTGGAACCAACAGTCGCCGGCGGTCTTTCCGAACCGTTACGACTTGGTAACCTTCAAGAAAAGAGCGTATTCTTTCCTTAAAGGCCGGCAACGCATTTGCAAGCCCTCCGGTGTTGCAGATGTTCATGGGCGGCGGTGATCACTTTCCATCAGGTGAGCCTCCTGCCCGTTTGCCCCTTATTCCATAAAAAAAAGACTTCCGTTTATTTGAACAAGTCTAAACGTATGGATCAGAAGGCTCAAGCATCATTGCGCGCCAATACAGATTCCTCGTAAATATCCATGCGCAATGAAACTTGCTCTTCGGGCATGTATCATGTGGACCCTCTATTACAACGTGAACTATAGTATACTATAAGCTAAGCAAGCTGTCCATTAACGTGTTCAAAAATAATTCCAACTTATAATACAAAGGGAATTAATAAATTATAAATTAAATACAATTATTGTTTAACATCACGGCACCGACTTGTATAAAATTTGCATAAGTTCTGTTGGTATTTACATAATTGTGTATAATACAGTGATAACGTATCTAATTATTATTAATGGGATCTTACGGATTAAGAGCTTCTGGCGTCGTTGCCCTGAGTTTTAAAAAATAAAATAAAATATTAATAAAAAACCGGCCAAGTGCGAGTTAGACTAACACACCGAGATTACTGTACAACCTCCTTGAGTTGTTATTTTTTTATTCTTTTAGGATATCCCACATAATAATATGCCGTAAAAACTTCAGGCGGCTAACTCTTACGGTTGAAAAAATATAAATCCCTTTAAATGTAGGATAGATATACCGATGGCCTAGTGATAGGACTGTGTTAACATCTTTCGGTTTTTTTTATAGCATAGGCCGACAAACGAGCAAGCGGGTCTCCACCGACCATGTACGCCCCCCACCAGAAGAATCATGGGCGCGTTGCCGACCTTAAAGGAAAGGGATAATTAGGGATTGGGAAGGGGATTTGGGTTTCCGGATATCTCACTCACCGTACGAAACGCAACAGCAAGCCGCTACTTTACGTCGTTTCCTGTGAGACAGTGGTAACGACCCGGTCGAGCCAGCAACAATCTTTCGGGTATTTAATGTAATTCAAAATTTACATGTAGTAGCAACACATTATATATCAGAATATTTAAACAATATATTTAATTTAATTCCACGCGGTATATTTAAATTAGTAAACTGTAGACAGTTTTGCAAACAACGTATATTATAATATGCAGAATGTTAATCATCTTTACAAACAGCGGACACCCTGATAAGTCACGTTTTCATGGTCGCTGTCTCGCGCAGTCTACATTTAAGGTTCTATTCCAGCCGCAAATTGCAGTCGCAGGCAATACTACGCAATAAATAAATACACGCAAAAGTTCCACACACCATTGACCACACACTAAATTAGTCTTATGTCCTAGTTATCAGAAACTTCGAAAACTTTCAATGCTATAACACATTAGTTCCCAAAGTGGTTCAGGTGGGTTCCAGGGTGGTGGCCCAGGGGTCTACGGGAGACTCGACGGGGGTCTACGTTGGCGTGACAAAAAAATGGGGGTTCATGGTAGATGGGGGAGAATATGGTAAAAATGTAGCTGCAGGAGGTCCACCGGAACCAGCTAAATTTGGAATTAGTCTATGAGAAAAATGTCTGGGAACCTGTGACCCTAGACAAAAAAATATTACGGGTAATAAAAAATTCCCTTTTTGCGGGTTCCGAACATTTGGCCTCTTATTCCAATCACCTTCTCGCCCACTGCTCCAAGGAGGCTATCAGTGCCGTCTTTAGGATGAGCGAATGACTATCGAATAAGCGCTTCTTTCGACTGTAATAGTTAAACCAATACCTGCGGTCGCGTCCGGAAACGTACCTTTACTGACACTCATACGTTTTAGCCAGTAACCTTCATTATTGTCGTTTTTATCAGCAGCCGCCAGTTGTCGACGAAAATACCACGTGCATTCTGCGAGTGCGAATAATTTAGCATAATTATCTTAACTATTCACATACCTACTTTACAATTAATTTATTGCACTAAGTACTTAATACCATCTACATACTTTATTCAATGCATACGGTCTGAATATTAAACCTCCTTTTTGAAGTTGGTTAAAAACTGGGGAAAACTTTTATTTATTTGGTATTCCTTAATTTTCGCACGCATAGATTAAAAAACCTTCACTTTCGATATTAGTAGCGCGGAGCCCTTTTTTCCCAAGTTTATGGTCAACCGCTTGCGTTCCGCTCTCCATCACAAAGAATTGTTAGTTTGTTCAAAATATGGGCAAAGAAACTTTATTCATACAGCCTCTTTAGCGAAATAATTTAACATAATGACGTTTACGGCACGCAAGCGCTATTATCATAAATAAGATGTTTTTACAATTTGACTTTTACAGCTGTGGTAAACTGCGTTTAGGTTGTACAGTAACCGCATACCGCGGCGACTTCCGAGCGGGACACCCACTGGTTTATGTATGTTTCATGCTGATAATTGGGATATAATTGTGTGACAGCTGTCAGCGGAGTAATTTTTAACGCTCAACATTTTAAGTCATTACCGGGAATATGTACCACCAAAAAATTAATTCATTATTACCTGCACGTGCAATATAGCTTTGAATTCTTTGCATTAATTTATGCATGCCAATATATGAGATGCATATCGGGTCATAAACGCCAAAAATAATTACGAATATTTCTGATATAAAATATAAGTACAGGAATCAAATTTCAAATTCTTTTTAATTCCTTAGGGTGCTGCTTATTATGAGCGACGCTATTGACACGTTGGTACGTTCTTTATAAAAAACCTGTCAAACAAGTCGTCGAGTTGTGGATAAAATAATTCACACGATAGTGCAAAACGTTGTTGCCGCTTGTTTGTGCCAAACTCATCCCGGGAACAAATTGTTGACATAAATAGCTTCTGTCAATATTATATTTACATTTTTTTGTCATTCGGTACTCCATCGGCGACCGTTACGTTTTAACGCTAGTACGCGATACATTACTGGTAATTATTATACAAAAAAGTACACAAATACATTTTCAAGTGCGATGAACCGAGAAACTGGTAAATTTGCCAGGTGGCGTTGGTACCTATATCAGCAACAGAAATCATTCTATATTTGAAATTGAAAATAATTCGACGTCCTATTGGTCTTTGTAAAATCCTTATCGTCCTAATTATCTATGGAACAAATCTTTAATAATTTAGTGTCAATGTCAATCGACAGCCTCCGTTGCCCAGTGAACGAGTTCGAGGTTCGATTCCCGTACTGAGACAAATGTTTGTGTGATCCACAAATATTTGTTTCAAGTCTAGGTGTTGTGGGACCGCTAGTCCCTCGTAGTTCCTGATACCCAATATACAGCATAACCTAGTGTGGGGTTAGGACTATGGCTGTGACTTATGTGTGTATGTTTATACACACATAAGTGTAATAGTTTATAGTTTAGACAAGCAGTTTTAAAACTATGTAGTAACAGTATTTAATTAAACTCTTCGTAGTTCGAGCTTCTCTCCTATAGGAAGATTGTAGAAATATTTATGTTCTTCAGAAAGAATTTTAAGAACTTCGTTTTAATTTAACAAACAAAACGAGTATGTACTATGTTAATAAGTAGATATACGGCATATAGTTTTGTTCATTAGTACTATTACTTTACAAAAAAACATGCGAAATATAATGAACACTACACACCTGCCGTCAAAGTTATATACAATATATTTATAATCTGTTATGCAGATTACGGAGTACTTGCATGGACAATAATAATTAAAAAATACAACTGACGAAAAAATCTTTATCTCTAATCTGCGATATGTGATGTAATCATCGAATTACTTATATTTCACGAGAAATTAAACTCATTCTGTTGCACACATTATTGTTTTTTCCATATAAATCTATTGTCAGTGCGTTTAATGCGCAAATAATAGTTACATAAAAATAATTTCTAGCAATAAATTATACTGTAAATAACCACTATAGTGTAATGTAATCTTTAAAATATATTTATATTTCACCTCAGCAATTACGAACACTTATTTTATACATTCGACCTCGGTAGTTAAAAACTGTACGCGTTGGCGTGTATCAGACAACAAGCGTAGCCAACTATTGTAAATAATTGTGATGTATGATCTTACGATATGCCGATAATTACGATGATAATGTATAAGAAAAAACTACTTTCCGCCATGTTTTTTCAACTACACTCGGGCCTGCATGTCGCCCTCGCACGTCTATATCGCTGTTACCATGCATCCTATGCGGGGAAATTACGTAGCAGCACACGCGGCTCAAACGCGTCATGATTCCTTAGCAATCAAATTCAGTCGTGTTATAGCATACATTTACGCGGGTAAATTGGAAAGGTTATAGCCCGTGTACGACAGCGCAGCGTGTGACGAGTTCTTACATTCGTCGGTTTCTTTGCAAGTACGTTTGGCATTCATACAATTTGCATGCTCTCGAATATAGGGTTAGCATACTAAATAAGATACTATATTTAATTTCAGCTTGGTTCTTGCCTGACCTCGGCGTGTGGGAAACGTCTTCGGGGAAGCTATAACACGTAAATGTATAGTGGTTAACAAATCTGGACGTGATGTCGGAAAATTATGAATCGTGATAAGAGGGGATATGGTTTTTGAGAATAATATAAAAAATTGTTTGTCTAGTTTTCGTTGAAATTCATGTTAGTTTTTTTAGCGGTGGTTTAAAAGAAACCGGCGCGGCGTTTCATTTCAATAGTTTCATAATCTGTGACATAATCTAGCATTGCATAGTTCTTATACCGCAGAAGAAATCTTATGAGTGATATAAAAAATATACTATACTCTTTGAGGCAGCAAATGATAAAATCATTGATTATTATTTCCGTCTGGAGGTATCCCAGTTGAACCTCTATTACATTACCCTATCGATATATTACAATATATCGGGTCCAATATCTCAGGTGCCCTGTTTTTTTTAAATTTATGTTTCAGATACTTTCGATTTTGGATTTGGTATATTAATGTGAGGCTGTAATTTTAATCAACTGCTCGTAGAGATCATGAGATGCGTTTTGGGGTCCGCCAGGTACCCCGTTACCGCCTGAGTATGTCTGTAAGCATTAAAGAGCTGTTTCTAGAACTGCTTTGCGAGGACCTCACCCGAAGTATTCGTTCTGTGACGCGACAGCTAGCTTCATAATCACGTGCAACTTGCGAGTGTGGAAAGTGCTAAAAGTGTAACATCCTTTCATCCGATCCGGCCGAGTACGGTCCCTAGACTTGATTTCTCACTAGCAAATAGTTTTTACAGAACTCTATGAACTGAAGCCGAAATCCGTTTGCCGATTATAGCGGTTTTTGATCGAATTAAATCGGATACAAAAGATTTACGAAACGTCCGTGCCAACTTTTGCGACGATGCTAGTTAACCTGTAATTAATGTTTATGGTAGAAACATCGAACAGCAACTTTGTCCATCATAACGGTGTCGTTATCGAATGATTCTACACACGATGTCAACTCGGATGATTAAAAAACTGCATACATTTTTAGAAAACGAATCGTGCACCTGATAAATGGAGCTCGGTGTCAACTAGGGTCATGATCTCACGACATCACTACTCAACAGAAGCAGACACCGCCGTGTGTTGCTACATATTTCTCGGTTGATAATATTTTATTTGGGGTATTTTTATTTACTTATAATCAAAAAAGGTTTACATAAACAGAACCTTATCTCGATACCTTCAAGGATGGGACAGGGTATTTTTTACTTAGAGTATATTCTGACTTTGTGAAAATCAATTCCGTAAATAGTGTTTATTTGTTTGAACTACATGTAGGATCCTAGGTGATGGAAAATCATACGAACCGCCTCGGTTGGTCCGATAGTCTAAGATATGCGTCCGCTGTTGTTGCCTACTCCAACAGAGTTCCAGTGTTGCCAACTCGGCTACCACCAAATGTGCCTAATTAAAAAAAAAGCTCCAAATAATATTTAGCAATATTGATTCGGTGTTCGTTTTAGCAATTTAATGTTCAATTTATGCGTGCGTAAACATACAAAAGTCAAATTGAGACTAGTTTTTTTTTAAATCTGGGATGGCAGAGTTATTACATTAGACCTGATGTTACATACAGAGCAGTGAAAATATAATGTCGACCCTCAAGAGACATTGTTACCAGTGCTTGTTTATAAAAATAAAGCGGTGTTAGCCAGTCTGAGTCTCGCATACGAAGAACCTATTACCTGGTAAAGATTGAGATTTGGATTATACACGTGCCACGTCCGTTAACACGACCGGTTTTATGGAATATTCAAAACACATGTATCCGAAACAAGATAAGATAAATACTCTTTCTAAACAAATTAGACTTTAGATTGTTCATGTAATAATATTAAATTATATGTAATATGTATGGTGAATAATTTAGTATATTAATTAATAATATGTTTATAATATTTATTATATCACCTCATGGGTCCAGTGGCAGCATACTAAGGCTTAGAATCGTGACGTCCTGGGTCCAGTTCCCAATTCGGAATCACAATATATGTTTGAGATTATGACACATTTAAATAAATAAATATTATGAAATAAGTTACATATCCTCAGGCATCCTCTGGCATGTGCCGGCCGTCAAGATGGGTAGGTACAGAAGATAATTGTAAGTTAATAACTTCAAAATCCGAATCGCTTTGCCTTTTTGCTAACAAGTACATCCACATTTCACCGAGTTTGTATGACCGTGAAGACTGAAATGTTTTCGAAACCAAAACTAGAAATAAACCGCGGTAAAATCCGTTTAATATAGTTTTCAAACCCTATTTGAGATTTTTTTATACCAGTTCCACTTTAACTCAATAAAACCAACCAACTTCCATTGAGTGTTACAATAAATAGAGCCAACTTGGAGTGCATTTAAGTAGACGTGAACGAGTACTGCTCGAGTCATTTTAGGAGAGGTCTCAGGCCATTACGCGCAGCTGAGGTTTTGGGCTGGCAATTATACCTTCTTAATGTTAAGTTCTACGTACACTGAGTCACAGAATAATGGTGCATTATTCACAATGACTTGAGAGAATAGCAGAGAATATTTGACAAGTATTTAACTATTAACAGAGTGGTAGAGCCATGCTGTAGATAGTTTTGTCTACAGTATCAATGGGTCGGCTCGACCGACGTAAAGTAGCGGCTTGCTGCTGCGTTTCGTAGGGTGAGTGAGATATCCAAAGGCCCAAATCCCTTTCCCCTTCCCAATCCCTTAATTATCCCTTCCCTTAAGGTCGCCAACGCTTCTATGATTCTTCTAGTATTGTGGGCGTACACTCGCGCTCGTTTGCCGGTCTAAGCTATAAAAAAAACATCATAAAATGTCTCTCCACGTCTTGTGACATTTCGCCGCATCGAGTGGCACTACTGTGACACGCGTGACAAACTCTCAAGTGTGGACGGTTGCCAAATAATATTACCTAATGTCACGGGGCGGTCCGTTTTAGACCCCGTAACATATCAATTAAGATTTTGTCATTTTTGTTATAAGTCACGGAAAATGACACGAAGCATCTTACAACGCTTGTCCACATTAGCTTAGTATACAAGTTCGTTTGACAGCTACGCTTAGGCTATCATAGCGGCGAAATGTCAGGGAAGTGTGGACGCATCTTTACGTCCGGGATGACAAGCGCAGTACCTACTTTATAATTCAATCTACTAAGTGGCATCGCTTCTGGGCTTATGGGCAGGCGTGGCCCTTACCATCAGCCAAGCGACCTGCTCATCTCGTCATTCATGTGAAATAAAAATTGAATACGCTTTCGTGCTAATGCATTTTATGCCTAACAAAGAAATTGTCTGCAAAGTGTGGTTAAGTATGGGAGGTAGGGGTTTAGTGAGTGGGCGACCCTGTGACTAACACGCAATCAATTGCAGACTCGGTGAGGTCACACCCGTATCACCTTCTCGCACATTTATACAATCTTGTAGCGAAAAAATAAATTTAACAAAATAACAAAGTGACCGACGGAATATGACGTCGGAGAATTTTTTTTTATTTTAACTTTACGTTTGTTTTTTATCGGAGACATACATATTTATTATGTCTATATTGTATAAAGACTTATGATATGCAAGTTGCCTGTTTTGTACCACAGAGTATGACCAACCGATATCCACTGCTGGATTTTAGCCGATAATTGAACTTTGAAACGACAAATGCAGTTAATGTCGATATTACATAAAACTTGAAACCGACCGACTACATAAAGAATGTCTATAAAATGGTACTAAAAGACGTGCAGGAATGTATCAAAGATCTGTGAAAATCATAGATAGCACAAAACACGAGATAATTTCTAATTATAGACCTTCTGAGAATAAAGGGCACAAGTATTAGAATTAATAACTCATTTGAATTGTAACGTGTGTTCACTGTTAATTACCGCTCGCTGTTATTATGAAGGAAATATCGTGAAGCATGTGCTATCCGTGGCATACCTGAAGCGTACAGCGACCCCCATTAGACAGCATAATGGACTAGGGCCCAACTCCTTACATAAGTAGCGGAGGCTCATGCCCACAGGCAATTTATATTACGGGCCTGATATTATTAATAATAATTGTAACTAACCACCGTGGCATTTTAAAGAGACCAAAAAGTGTCGCTGCAAAAAGAGAAACGACAAGGCAATAACGAAAGAAAAAGAATAAAAAAAATATTTGATATACTCATACTGGTCTTGTATTAATTTACAGCTTAATACATCGACCAATTGTAGGTCTGTGTCGTGTTGAATCATCGTAAACGGACCACCACACTGCAATTCTGTAATTTTTTAACAACTTCCACTTACAAGTTCATTCATTCGGCCAATTTGTATTTTAAAGCGGTTTTACAGTTTAAATTGAGCGTCTCTCATGGCCACATGCATCAACGAAACAATTGTTGGCGTAAAACGCGCAAAATAACTTGGTAAGCTGAAGTTACGAGCAGCAGGGGATGCGCAGTCTTCATATACATATATGAAGGTGGACAAACGACCTGATAAAGATCGCAGGAAGTCGCTGGATGCAGGCCGCTTCCAACAGGTCGGTCTGGAAATCTTTGGGAGAGGCCTATGTTCAGCAGTGGACGTCTTGTGGCTGATGATGATGATGATGACTATGTATTAGGGTTCGACACCGAGATGGACGGCAGTGCGAAAACATCGTGCTACTGCAAACGCCGAAATGGGTCATTATTGTGAGGGACTTCCGAGTCCCACAAGAGACGGGCCTAGAAAATCTGCACAGCAAAGAAGCGGTACCGGTAGCACTCCAGAATACATTCAGGATCCCACGACAATTGTACCGAAGACGGCCATAGCAAGCTTTTTAGTTTTTATAGGGATTTTACTTTAGAGACCCGATCCAGCGGTAGTTGAGGCAGACAACTGGGTCAGAAGACTGATGAGTCCGGCAATACCATTCTCCTCCGAGATTGAGAAGGTATCCATAAATAGGAATTCCTCGCGAGAAAAGAAGTTATTAATGCCCTGCTTATTTTGCTCAATGCGCTATAGAGTAGGACGCTAAAGGTACTGGTAAGGAGGACCCTAGTACTAAGTCGCGTTAACGCCTGGCAGAGAGAATGTGCTATGAAGTCCAACATGCGCAAAATACCCTCAGCCGGTCTGAAGTTAATAACTTTACCTCTCCTCTGCACCTCCCGTCGCGTATCTAATGACATCAGCCACTACGCTGCTCGTGACTCATTTTAGGCATTCAAGTTATTCTGGTCGTATTTTAAGTAGGTTCTTGCAATATTTATTTATTTATAACACTTTTTATACAATATCGTGTAAAACAGTGTTCCAACGTGGGGCCCACACCCCACAGGGGGGAAATTTGATAGTTAAGGGGGGCAATTTAAAAATGGACTCGACACGACGTTAACCCTTTGGGTTATTTAAATGCAATGCTAGATATCGGTGACAAATCTAACAAAAGAATGTTAAGGTGGGGCATGGCCTAAAAAGGTTAGGAAACACTGGTGTAAAAACATACATACATATAAGATACATAGACATAATGCCTGATGCATTCTTTACCTGTCAACCATTGGCCAATGCAGAGATAAAAGAAGTAGGTGCAATTATCTAATTCAACACACAAAATAATATAATTAGAAAATATATAGTTAAAATATCTTGCTTTGACCCTCAATACAATATTACACACGATCAAAACATCAACATTCCATTTACGTATCATGTATTATAAGGCAAGGGTTATGGACCTCGTATATTATGATGCAAGGGCCATCGTTATTACAAGACTAAAATTGCATAGTTATTTATCAATTAGTTGATTTGAAAGTCTTGGTAATCCCTGCATACGTAAGTCGGTGTTATGGCATGAATCATTCATTTAGCCCTTGGGCGTGACTTCACGTCTTTACATATACTTGTGCATAGCGAGAAGTGGTTCAGTATTTCAATTAGTATTTATTGTCAATAACCGAAATACAACATTTTGTTTATGTAACTTTAAAAATGACGGACATTCATACATATGATCATCCCCTATTTTGACCCCTTTGGGGTGGAATTTTCTAAAATCCTTTCTTAGTGGGTGCCTACATAACAAAATGAATATACAGTCCGAATTTCATGCTTGTAGCCTTGATAATTTGCGCTCAGCGATGATGAATCAGTCAGTCAGTCAGGACATGTTATTTTATAAGTATAGATATATTAGAGTGAAGTTGTTATTAAAGCAGTTTTTGCTCGGCGGAGTCCATTTACCATGGCCGTAATAAACATAAGTTCAAGTGCATTTTCCGAGTATTTCCATTATAGTCCGTTCATTGTAATGCACACCAGACTACAGTTAGCCGATGCCGGTGTCGATCCGAACGTAATTTGCTACCGTAACACTAATGGCGTATAGTTTCCTATAACAAATTACATGGTATGTGAGCTTGCACCGCTAACGTGTTCTTTTTGCATTTACTCTTTGTTTAGGGTTCTGTAAGCGTGACACGAAGTCATCTACTGTATGTCATTTCAGCAAAATAATTTTTACATTATAAGTTTATTTTGAACCGACTTAAAAGAAGAGATTCTCAGTTCGACGCGTATTTATTTTCACCTATGTGGATTGATTTTGAAAGTTATTTTTGCAGGCGATAGGGTGTATATCGGTGGTCCCACATTTTTTTTATTTGATTGAATGACGAGACGACGAGCAAGGCGCTCGCTTTATGGTAAGCGCCACGCCTCCCCATAAACAGAAGCAACACCACACAGAACTTTGAATTACAAAGCACTGCAGAGCACTGAACAACGCTCGTCACCCCGAGACATAAGATGTTAAGTCTCATAACGCCCAGTAATTTCACTGGCTTCAATGTCTTCAAACCGCAACGCAACAGTGCTTACATACTGTTGTTTAGCGGCAGAAATAGACAAAGCGGTGGTACCAACCCAGATAGCCTCTCGCATATGAGGGACCTACCACAAATAAAATAGTAACTTTTCGACAACGAGAAAGAATCGTGTTCTGCGACCTTCACCGCAGTTACTTAGGCCAATGCTTAGCCATAAACCCTAAAATACCCTTCAAGAAGCCAATGAACCCAACGCGATAGACATAAATTATACGAACATGGCTTCGTGGCGTTTATTAATGACCTTCAAGTAAACAACAGCTTGGTGAGCGTACGCATCGCGGCCCTTAATGTTAATCAGTTACATTGTAAACAATGTTTAAGGCTTTGTATGCAATTAGGCTGCTAATTATAGCAGGTTAGGCTTAATTAGTGATACGATAATAGGGGAGCTATAGTACTTAAAATAGAGTTATTAAAATCCCCTTCCTAATCCTTTAATTATCCCTTTTCTTTAAGGTCGACAACGCGCCCATGATTCTTCTGGTATTGAGGGCGTGCATAGGCCGTAGAGATTACCATCAGGTGAGCCACTTGCTCGTTTGCCGTCCTATGATATAAAAAAAATCTCTCACTTTTGTTATCGATACGCTAAGGTAGAAACTATGGTACCAATCCAGGAGTTCAATTTATGTGCGTGGCATCATTAATCTGGTGGCAGCGTACTTAGTGTACCAGTGAAGTCCAAGATTCACATCCCAATGCCATATTATCTTCTTATAGTATAAAATGAAGTGAACTATACAACGGATTTTAATGCAATAGGTAGAGTGATTCATGAGGAAGGTTTATATGTATATCACGCTATGGCCCGTGAAAGCACGGCAGTAACATGCAGGTGAAACCGCGAGGGACAGCTAGTATTGTATATAAAGCTTTTCGATTCGGTTTATCTCACATGGATTGTCTGATTGGAATTTGTGTTCGATAGTGATAGATAGACTCGTTACGTATCTCATCATTGGCTGGAAATGTGCTCGAGGATGCACTAGTTGTACCTCTGCCTAACCCTACAGGAACGCAGGTTTGAACCTATGTATGTAGTTTTATATGTGTCAAGTTGTCCCGGTCAAGCGATTAATATGTATGTCGTGGCATGAAGAAGACGAGGCAGGCGCAGAGCACGCGCCGCCCTGCAGAATGGCCGTGTCGGAGCATAAAGAGTACAGACACTGAATTGAACTATTTAAATAACGTTATTCTACGTCAATTGTCGGTACCGCCACTCATATTGATAATTTGAGGGTGGTTTGCGTTGTTTACCCAGTAATTCTACTTTCGAAGTAGGGATAATGAAAATCCCTCTATATAAAGTGGCGTCTTGTCATTTCAAGATCAGTTGAGTTCCGTCCGCGAGTCGTAACAGTCGGGAACTGCTAAAATTATGGCAGACTAGAGTCATTTGAGTACAGTGTCTATCTTAATAACTAGTTGACCGCAAATAACGTGATTTATAACCGCGAAGTGTTTCGGTTCAAAGTGTTAAAATATCCTCAGCACCGTAACAGGTGGTTTTTCTGTCGCCGGCTCTTTTTCCCACCTAAGATTGTACTTCCGAGCCGGTAGTAACTTAAAAGAGTGAATAAACGATAAAGTGATAACCCTGTGTCGTTATTATTGAGAGTTGTCATACGTCGTACACCTTGACCACATCAAGTGAAGAGTAAGGGTTGTAAAACCCTCCTCTCTGACACATCTACATGGAGCTCGCCGCGTCATCAGAAGTGGGATAAGTCCACAGCCTATCCATTGAACACGCCCGAGGAATTGCAACTGTCTACGAGTGATTTGGTGAGTCTATTCCAATTTACAATGTGATGAGTTGGATCATCACAGTGAACCATAGTCCGGCAGTCCAGTGCCATATAAGAAAGTGATATTACAATGTAATGAGTTGGATTATCACGTTGATCCATGGTCCGGCAGTCCGGTGCCATACAAAAATTGATTCAGTGTAAAATCATTGCATTCCTGGATTTGATGGTGTTCAGAAATGTAAATGAATAATTATCTACCCCATATTTATTCATAATTCCAATATCTTGAAAGTTACAGATGTTAAGTTTACTGCCCATGGATACGAAAAGTCTTACATATGGTGGGGATGATTGTGTCCACACCTACAAAGTTATTAATCGTGTACCAATTGTTGTGAGAGTTTATCTAGGACTATAATGGACGAGTTCTACTGATGTAAGATACTCCCCAGCCATCTGCTGGAAATCCTGACTGTGACTTTTGGTGCAGTCTTCCGCAACTGCCTCTTTCCACAAAAGTGAAAGGAGACAATTATCATAGGAATCCCCAAACCGGGTAAACCCGCTGCCGAACCGACATCTTACCCAAAGAGCTAAGGAGGCTAATGGGATGGTACAAGCAGTTGTTAGGAATCTCAACCTGCTCCCCGAGGAACAGTTTGGATTCAGAGCCCGCCATAGTAGCGTACATCAGGTGCTCCGCATCACGGAGCACATCCACGCAAAGTTATTTACTAAGACCCCCACCGGAGCCATATTTTTCGACGTCGAAAAAGCGTTTGACAAGGTGTGTCACAATGGCTTGCTTCACAAGCTATACACTATAAACGTGCCCAGTCATCTCGTGAAAGAAAGAAAGAAAGAAAGCTTCGCGGCTTCAGATATTGCGTGGAGGGAAGCCTCTTTTCCCGACACACTATTACGGCCGGAGTACCGCAAGGCTCCGTCCTATCTCCCCTTCTTTTCACGCTATATACTAGCGACATTCCCAAGCCAAGGGACACCCATCTGGCGCTCTTTGCCGACGATACCGCGATCTATGCATCGCGCAAACAACCGGTTTATGTGGTTCGCGTTTTGCAAGCCGCTACCGACAATCTCAGCAAGTGGTGCCACAAATAGCGAATCACCATCAACCCAACTAAAAGCGCCGCAACCCACTTTGACCGATATCCAGTTCGTCTTGCGGATTCAGTACATGTTTAACATGGGCATTCCCTGGACCAAAAACGGCTAAATATCTAGGAGTGAACCTCGACCGGAGGCTTGCCTTCGCTCCACATATAAATGCAGTACGTGCGCGAACTACACTCGCGTGCAGCTAGCTTTACTGGCTGCTTAATAATAAAAACGAACTCTTGATCCGCAACAAGATTAGGACATACACCACGTGCATTAGGCCGATCATAACGTACGCGTCGCCCGCGTCCGCTCATGTCCCCGAAGTCCGATATAGACGCTTGCAAACCCTGTAAAATCGTTTTCCGCGTAAGATTTCTGGGGTCCCGTGGTTTGTGAGAAATCACAATCTCCATGTGGACACACATCCGGCAGTTCATGAAAATGAACAGCAAGCCCTATTTCGATCGCACCGCTCACCATCCGAATACGTTTATCCGTAAAGCATCAATATATACTCCCTTTGACCGTGCAAAGTGGAGAAAAACCGCGTAGCGTCCTCACCGATCCAGACGATGCAACCACTCTAGCCATCCGAAGGAGGGAGGAATTCAGACAACAACAATACTCTACAAGACTGACATATCGTCTTAGCCGCCGAGGACCGCACCGCGTTCCCCGTAACTCCGACCCTAGTACCGGCCCGCGAGCCGATGATGATGACAAGTATAATCCTCCAAACCAATAATCGCAGATGCCTCTGCCCACAGCGTGGTCACTTAAAATTAAGGGTTGAGAGCGCTTAAAGCGCTCACCTGAAAGTCCGGTGAAGCTGTATATAGCCGACTAGCGTCAGGCTTACAGCAAGCGTCCAAACAAAACTTTTGTCGAAAAGATAAAAATATTAAGAAGTTCAGACACACACGAACCTGTCTTCCTTACAAACAGACCAATAGACAAATAGGGTAACCAGCCCCAAACTCACGATCTTCCTCTCCAACAAACCAATAGTCAGGAACGAGCCGAGCAATCGTGCAAGTCGACGTTGAAATAATCGGATCAGCTTTTTCCTACTTATTACTGTGCCGGGTCACTAGAAATTCTGATGAGTTTACCATGTAATAACTGAACAATATGTTGAAATCATTTATGGTGACAGGCCAAAATGTTATTTGATTTCAGAACTCCGAGAAATCTACGAGAACCTCCGAGAACCTAAAATGTTATTTGTTTTCAGAACCTCCGAGAACCTTTTAGATATCTACGAGAACCTCCGAGAAATCTACGAGAAAACTACGAGAAATCTACGAAAACCTCCGATCCTTAACAACAATAACCCAAGTCTGAAGAGTGATACCTCTGAGCTATACCATTAGTGTGGAACTATGGGTAGACAAGTATACACCACAGATTCTAACAACAATACCTCTGAGCTATACCATGAGTTACCCTTGAGCAAACCACGGGTCCTTGATGTATCCACATGTGAACCCTGAGATACCGTGGGGAAGCCTTGTGGAACAATGGATAGACATGTATAACACCACAGATTCCAAATTAATAAGGCAGTGCACTTAGGATATCTTTGTGTACTGTTGTAACAACAATAACCCTATAAAAATAAGCAACATGGGTTGCTTACTACCATATACCAGATACCTGCTTAAAAGGAGTTATTTCTCTTCTTTCAGGTCAACGAGAATCGACGAGATCCAACGAAAAACTACGAGAATCCACGACAGTCTACGCGAATCTATAACAATCTACAAAAAGCAATGAGGCAGGCGCAGAGCACGTGCTGTCCTACAGCATGGCCGTATCGGAGTAAGAAGAGTCAACGAGAATCGACGAGATCCAACGAAAAGCTACGACAATCCACAACAGTCTACGCGAATTTATAAATCTACGAGAAACAATGAGGCAGGCGCAGAGCACGCGCTGCCCTACAGAATGGCCGTATCAGAGCATGAAGAGTCAATGAGAATCGACGAGATCCAACGAAAAGCTACGAGAATCCACAACAGTCTACGCGAATCTATAACACTCTACGAGAAGCAATGAGGCAGGCGCAGAGCACGCGCTGCCCTGCAGAATGGCCGTGTCGTGGCATGAAGAAGACGAGGCAGGCGCAGAGCACGCGCCGCCCTGCAGAATGGCCGTGTCGGAGCATAAAGAGTACAGACACTGAATTGAACTATTTAAATAACGTTATTCTACGTCAATTGTCGGTACCGCCACTCATATTGATAATTTGAGGGTGGTTTGCGTTGTTTACTCAGTAATTCTACTTTCGAAGTAGGGATAATGAAAATCCCTCTATATAAAGTGGCGTCTTGTCATTTCAAGATCAGTTGAGTTCCGTCCGCGAGTCGTAACAGTCGGGAACTGCTAAAATTATGGCAGACTAGAGTCATTTGAGTACAGTGTCTATCTTAATAACTAGTTGACCGCAAATAACGTGATTTATAACCGCAAAGTGTTTCGGTTCAAAGTGTTAAAATATCCTCAGCACCGTAACAGGTGGTTTTTCTGTCGCCGGCTCTTTTTCCCACCTAAGATTGTACTTCCGAGCCGGTAGTAACTTAAAAGAGTGAATAAACGATAAAGTGATAACCCTGTGTCGTTATTATTGAGAGTTGTCATACGTCGTACACCTTGACCACATCAAGTGAAGAGTAAGGGTTGTAAAACCCTCCTCTCTGACACATCTACATGGAGCTCGCCGCGTCATGTACAATACGTGAATTCGGAACTATAGATCGGTCGCTATGGGACCAACACATTAAGGTACATGATTTCTGTCTCTGGTTTTACTAGTAGATCTTTTTTCTATAATTTAATGGTCATAATATTATTTTAATGGTTTTTTATACACGTATATTTTTGTTTTCGTTTGCATAATCACTTGTTTTTTTGTCTAATTAGTTGTGTGTCTTTGTATTCGTGCTGAATAAATGTTTCTTTCTTTCATTATTGGTCATGCCTACATAGTTCGTAGTGAACAATTCCCCACTAAAAGCCGCGGACAAAGGCTAGATTACGTAAATATGTAGATTAGTACTCCAACCGTATTGTTTTGACTAGAACTCGCGACTGTGTTGAAAACACTTATGATGCATTGATCGTGAACTGTTGCATCGTGTTTTGTATCCATTGGATAAATACAATGGGCGTATTTGGGCCAACAAAGTTCTGAGTAGCTAAGTTAGACACCCAGCAAAGGCACTAAGTGACCAGTTACGGGTAAACTTTTCCGGCTTTTTACCGGCTTACTTTTTCAAACTTATCAAATAATAAGTAGATAGTACGTATTATTAACGAATAATAGTAAATAAAACAGATTCAAGCACGGGATTTCCTTCGGAATATTTTCATTTTTACACACAGTAATAAAAACCTAACGCAAAATGTTCTTAGTAAAACCGGCAAGTTTAACTGTAGACATTAGTTATTTATTAGCTAAAT
Source organism: Amorpha juglandis (assembly GCA_949126905.1). Lineage (NCBI taxonomy): Eukaryota > Metazoa > Arthropoda > Insecta > Lepidoptera > Sphingidae > Amorpha > Amorpha juglandis. The sequence goes on along the minus strand of OX421381.1, from coordinate 13,681,117 downwards.
ATAATAAGGAGTACATATTAAGGTGTTCCAGACAAAAACTAGCTTACAATCCAAGAGTCTAACTTAGATTACCTGCTCAGGACTTAGTTCTCCCGAACATGCCCAAGTTTTGATATACTTGACTAAGCTTCTTAAGAAACAATTTTTTAAACTTTGAACTTCCGTAGATTATCCCGTACTTTTCCACATCATAAGTGAACTAATCAAATATGTTAAGTACGAAAACAACAAAACGACTACACGACAATTTTAAAAACACAAAAAATGCAAAGGCTCGTCTTAAATTATTGTAAAAAAACTACAGTCAGTTCAACGACAAGTTTGTCGTAGCTAGATAAATAAACGTCTAGAAAACGGGATAAAATCTGCAATAAACATAATCTCTGCAAGAAATTAAATTTTCTTGTGCTGTTTACTTTATTTTCATTCCTTTATGCCGCAACTTATCTAAATGGTCGCCATCTTGGGAAGCAACTACGTCCAAATTGGAGGCAGTGGGCGATATAAACTACAAATATTATTAAACCTACTACTTATTTTAAACAAAAATATAATATGAATCTCGGTTTATTCTATTTGTACAATCGACTCAGTGGCAGTGTAGTTTAAGGATGAGAAACCGTGAGGTCATGGCTTCAAATAAAGTCTTTGAGTGTTTGATTGGAAAAACCACACATAGCTTGTCCGGGATTGCCTTCCATGGACACAGGCGTGAGCTTATGTTATTATTCAATATATGCATTCACGCCTGTAATCCCCTAAGGGGTAGACAAAGATGTAACCAGTACACCCACATTTCGCTGAGCTTATTTCCAACCCATGATGTGATAGGGAGCGAGCCTATGGCCATATCAGACACAATTCCAGGCTCCGGGATCCCATTCTCCGGGCGGGCAGAGTATTTCGTGATAGAAAACTCAATTACTTACCCAACCCGAGGATCGAACCCAAGACAGCACAGTAGTCGTACCGGGTACGCAATATAACTGCGCCACCGAGACAGTCTTAGATTATTGTGTTATTACAATATATGTTTATTTAAGCTAAATATCTCCAATTAGAAGATAGGTGTCGCAAATTTTTCCGCAGTGCGTAGGCGGCAGGCGCCGAAAAAAACAAGAAAATAAGAATTTCCAAGAAATGCCACTTGGACTACTAGTATGGTGCTAATAAGATCATTTAACAGTTTGAAAGTGTTAGTCATTGTACAAACGGTTTTTACGTTTCTGGTGCTAGTAAGTACTAACGAGTAAGTGAGGTTTGGCACCTATCTTTATACGTGGAAATGTTTATGTCAGATACTACGATAATATTGCCCCTGTTATCTAGAAAGACAGAGATCTACTATTTATGTATAACTACATGTAATATAAGATGAGTAATTTTTGTTTTCACTATTACCACAAAATACTAGTTCATTTTGTAGAGAAATAAAAATTGCATTGTAATATGTAGGCATTTTATTTTATATAAAATCCTATTTTTTAAAACTGTGAAACTGTTATATTGGACATGAAAAAAAATGTTACAACTCATTTCTTAAATTGATGTTTTATTTCACATATCTTTTTATATAACCGTTACATTTCTGTCTTTCGCTGAAATAAATATTTACTCCAATAATATTGTAATTCATTTTTATCTTTCGCTAAGACAAATATTTACTTCAATGATGTTGCAATTTTGTTTTATATCCGGGCAACAAAAATCATCAAATATCAGACAGTCACATACATGAACAAATTAAATTAATTACCTAAATCTCTAGAGCTCACGGACTTTGAGTGCCAACGCTTAATTAAAACTAAAATTATAATAAACAGTCAAATAACGATGGAAAAATGCATTACAAGTCGAAACTACAAACAAGTCATTTCCGTGCTCTTTCTATACTCATCACATGCCGTAACTGTTACCGCACAAGTACTCTATCACAAGTCCTTGAAGCAATCCCTATGAGGGATCGCATCACCTGCGCATACAATTAATATGCGATACAGGCGTGTGTCAAGCGTAGCATGCGCATTATCTGTCCGCTACAAGTGCGTTCGCTGGTATTTTTTGTGTACACGTGATTTAGCACAAGTAATCTTATCGTAATCTTGTACGATTAACAAGGTCGTCATTAAAACCTTCCGATTTTGCCTTAGTAACGCAACAAGTTGCCATTTTCTGTCGATTTTATGTCAGATAGTGGTAACAACCCGGTCGACCCGGCCCATTCTTGCTGTAGACAATACTGTCTACGGCGTGGCTGTATCACTTACAATGTATTATTTGAATATTTTTATTTAAATTCTTGTCTATGTCATAAACTTTTCACATCTAAACGGGACTCTTATGTCCGTCGGTTCGTTCGCTTGAAGCCATTATGTATTATTTCTCGAAGATCTCAACATTTCGCACTCAGAACTCGGCACTCCGGGGTAATTTACTTGCAGTTGCTTCCACGAACCGTGGTGATTTCTGTAAACGCTACTTGCAACCACGGCGGTGTATTCGAGTGATCATTCGTATTGAATTCCACAAATTGATTCGTGTGAACTGTTTTGCGAGTTGATGGGATATTCTTTTTTTTTATTTGATTGAATGACAAGACCAGCGAGGCGCCACGCCTGCACACAAACAGAAGCAACACCACACGGAACTTTGAAATACAAAGCACTGCATGGCGCTGAACTGCACTCGTCACCCCGAGACAAGATGTTAAGTCTCATAATGCCCAGTAATTTCAATGGCTTTAATGTCCTTCAATATGAAACACAACAGTGCTTATAGACTGTTGCTTGGCGGCAGAAAAGCTATTAGAAAAGCTTTCTATACATAGAGACAGTTAATACTTTATGCTCCGTTACTGAGTACAGAAACTGCTTCGTACTTAATGAGAACAGAAATAATCATAATTAACGCGTTTAGGATACAATTGAAAAACTGTAACGCCTTGTATGTCTTGTTGATGCAGGTACATAGCCCGAAATCGACAGTTAAATGTCAATATAACAGCGACTGCCGAGTGTGCCGCGCCTGCCGAGTCGACCAATCACCAGATGCCACCACCTTGCTCCAACATACATTCGACAGCCTTCGCAGCGCAGAAAACGAGTAGCCGGCTGTGAAGCGAGAGGCCGCGGGTTCGATCCCCGCACCGAGACAAATGTTTGTGTGATCCACAAATATTTGTTTCGGGGTCTGGGTGTTGTGAGACCGAAAGTCTCTCGTAGTTCCTGATACCCGACGACACAAGACTCGTATCTTACTGTGGGGTCAGGACTATGTATGTATGTGACTGTAGGGTGTACAAAAAAAAACAGAAACATGTATTGCGCATTATAAACCTACAGTTAATTTTAATTGAATGTCTAGGTGGAGTTGCGTGCACCGCCAATGGTACATTAATTTATATTTTCACATAAACGACGTTTCCCTAATGTACGACCGGATTAATATTTACAAGGTAGGTCCCTCGTGTGCGAGAGGCCGTCTGGGTTGGTACCACCGCGTCATCTATTTCTGCCGCCAAGCAGCAGTGTGTAATCACTGTTGCATTTCGGTTTGAAGGACATCGAAACCAGTGAAATTACTGCGTGTTATGAGACTTAACATCTCATGTCTTGGTGTGACAAAAGCAGTTCAGTGCCATATGGTGCTTTGTAATTCAAAGTTCTGTGTGGTGTTGCTTCTGTTTATAGGCAGGCGTGGCGCTTACCATCAGGCGAGCGTCTTGCTCGGCTCGTCATTTAATAAAATAATAAAAAAAGAGTACTTCCTCTCGATCACACATAAACCGCAGTTAAAAACATGCGTCATTTATGATAAGTGGGAAAAAATACCAGGAAATACGTAATAACTCGACACCACAATCTCGGGATGACTAGCGCAGTGTAATGCCAGTTCCTGATAGCCTCCGTGGTGTAGTGGGTAAGTAGCCGGCTGTGTAAAGAGAGGCCGCGGGTTCGGTTCCCGCAGAGACAAATGTTTCAGTGATCCACAAATATTTGCTTCGTTCAGATCTTACCATCAGGCGAGCGAAGTGCTTGTCCCGTAATAAATAAAATTAATAAAGAATTAATAACACAGGATGATAATGATACTAGCTCTGTATTACACGTGCTACTGGACACGGGACTCTTCTAGAATTTAGTACACGACGCCGACCTAACGCAGGTGTGTAGACTTTAAATATCATCGAAATTCGAACTGAGAACTTCTCAAGTACCTACGCAGGTTTCAACAAGGGATAACAAATAGGAAACGTGATTAATTAGCTAACCACATAGAACATAGACTTATTAATCAGAAACTATTTTCCTTCCCGATGTACACCGCATAAACAATATAATTACATGTTTTGCTAAAAAAGCTAGTACATGAAGGCAATTTCCTTGCCAGAGCACAGATATCAAGGGCTAAGCCGAGCGGTATGAAAGATTAAAGGGGTAGCAAAAGTTATGTCCAACACTAATCCGCCATTTCATAAAGCAGAAATATCTCAACGTAACGCCTCGGGTTTGAGATCAAAGATGTCGGTATTTGATAATTTTTATAATAATTTATTTTAACTTTATGTTAATAATGCTGTAAAAGTAGTTTGTAGAGTATTTAGTTGAACACAGAGATTTTTCTGTTTAGGATCCATGTAAATAGATAAGTCTATTAGCTAATTAAATTAAGTGAGATAGAAATAATAATTTTGCGATAGTGCCCTGGCATAGCTGAAGTCCATGGGCGGCGGTAACCGGTTACCATCAGGCGGGCCGCTTCCTCGTCTGTCTACTTTGGCAATAAAACACAAGATAATATGCCACAGCAGTTTTCTATCCATTTATTGTTCAAACTACCATTGCATAATTTTGATAATCGACAATAACTATTGCTGTCGAAAGTTAAGCTACGAACTCTACATTTTATTCGAAATTTGAAAAAAATCGAATTTTAAAAAAGACAAGGGTATTATAATTTTTGTTCATGCAATAAAAAAAAAAACAATCCGAATGGTAGGATTTACAAAAAAGTCGCGCCTTCGCGGCCCGCTAGGAAATGGCTTGCGGGTCGAGGGTTGCTGACCGCTGCACTAAATCATTCGCTGCGTCGCGTCGTCTCGCACAGTTAACTACCGGCTTTTAAAGGTCGTCCATGGGTTATCGGTTGATTTGACAAGACACCGTATCCACTCTGTAACAGGTTTACTTAAACCGTCTTTTCGACAGACAGCTATTTATAATATTAACTGTCGTCTTCTCGGATTTATACTTGACTAGCTTTTTTTCGCGGAAACGTTCGCGCGATTTTTTTTCGAAATAAAAAGTATCCTATAGCCTAATACTACAGTGCTAATACGGTCTACCTGCATCCTAAACATCATGCAAATCCGGTCAGTCGTTATGGTACGTATAATATATAATTAGTTTTATTGTGATCACACTTTGGTGGATGTATATGTTGCCAGAAATAGATTGAACTTGTTTTAATTTAAATTGATTTTATAGCGTATTATTTTTGCGTACCCTTCGTGGTCGCGGGGAGGACCTCACCGTTTAAATTAGTTTTATAGCAATATGTATTATTCGCCTAAACATAAAAAATCATTACGCCATAAATGGGTACCAGGAATTTTGTATTTTATTCCAATAACTGTTATTTGTATGAGAAATAGTAAGCAATATATATTTTAACACGTTTCTTTTGTTATTCAATAACCATATCGGTACGTGTTACGAACGTAACGTTTGTTTGGCAGCGATATGTTTGCTATTATTAGTTGCATTGTAATAGAGCGGTGCCGATGGACAATTCAATAGCCACAGAAGGCCAATGTCATACTGCAATTAGTGTTACGAAATGTCCCGCTTTGTAGCTATATTAGAACGTGGCTCGCCAACACCCAGAATAGGACGCCGAAAATCCTAGTTTTCAGCCTAAATTAATTTACCGCGTAGAGATAACCTGTAAAATGCCAGGATGTACTCCTTAAAAAAAACTTCATTTTGTTTGGTGTTTTCAATTAACATGTTCACTATTGTCTATTTCACCTTATTCCTGTTTTTTTAATTGCCGTTATTTAGGATATCTGGCATCACTAGGATCTGGCAACACTAACATTATACTACAGTTGACTGTACAGTACAGTGAACAACTCTCGCATGATCTTTCAAATAGTGTTACAAATTACAATAAGTCTTTACTCAATTCCTCACATGCGGCCTTCTGGGTAGGTACCATGTAGGGGTATATAGGTAGGCTTTGTATATTTCTATCGCCAAACAACCGTGTGTAAGCACTGATTGGGTCGAGTTTGAAAGGCACTGAAGCCAATTAAATTACTGGACATTATGAGTCTTAATTTATAACATTTGAGTGACGAGCGCATCCATACACTGGTTCAAAATGATTTGTTATTCACACTTCTTGATGGTATTGCTTCCATTAGTACTCTTACTATGAGGCAACCGACCTCTTCGTCCCGTAATTTCTTTATAAAAAATACGTCCTAGTGTCTTATCTTCCGATTGACGTGATACGTCTTATAGGAATACAAGAATGCTGATGTTTACAACTTTGTATGTCTTAAAATATACTTTACGGTGTACAATTGGTATAAAATGTTATTCAAATCGATTCGGCAGATCGTATCTGGAAAACTGTATAAACACTCACTTATTTTTTAGGTTTAGCTTGTCCAATTGAGTCGATGTAGGTAGGTAGGTTGATAGGGAGATATAAAGTGACCTTTAAGATATCAGGTAGAATATACAATATATCTGTAGACCGTAATCTATACATTTATATGGGTGTACATATTCAGTAGTGTTATGTACGAGACACATTACGTGATGTGTGATTCCAATAGGATTCTTATATGATAAGAAACAGCAATAGCACTACACCGAACGTGTGTTGATTTTTCCAGTACACACTGTTGCGGCTTTATCATAGCTAGGAAGTGTAGGATTATTTATTTATTTATAGATTAATTAATAACATATCAGGTGCAGCGTCGGACGTCTTAATACTATTAAACTTATTGTTAGAATGTTGTGAGAAAGTGATGGGACGCAGTGGGTGCCGCTTCTCGCAGGACTAGCGCACAGACACGGCACCGACGGCACATCACATCACATTGCCACCACGTACCTGTTTCCTTTTCAAGGGCAGGTGGTGCTTGAGGGTGGGCGCGGGCGACGCGACGGCGACGGCGGCGGCGGCGGGGGCGGGGGCGGGGGCGGGCGTCGCCTCCTCCCGCGCCGCCAGCTCGTCCAACAGCGCGCCGCACTTCTCCTTGTCTAGCTCCTCGTCGGCAACCAGCAGGAACCTTCTCCAGCGCGCCGAGTCGAAGCCCCAGTGGCACGTGCGATGCTCCGCGTGGTGAGAATGGCACACGAACCTCCGCGGCGAGTAGAGCGCGCGACACTCGCTGCACTGCACCAGCGCCGCGTCCGGCGAGCACACGCCGCGCGCGCCACCGAAGCACTCGTGGTACACGCGGAACCCGGGCAGCTTGTGCGGCCGCGCCGCCGCCGGCGAGTGCAGCAGCGCCGCGCACAGCCGCTCCGCGTCCGTCTGCGTGATCAGCCCGCACGAGGGGGCCGACCGCGGCAGCACACCCGTCGACTTCAGTTCGTGCAGCTGGTCGGGCGTGCAGCGCGAGCAGTAGATCTGCAGTTCGTCGCACACGCGGTTTATCTGTTCCAGTGTAAAATCGGTCAGCACCGAGGTCAGGATCTGAGGCAAGCACAGGCGCCGTTCGCCGCCGACGCTGAAGCACGAGATGGGTTCACCCTCGAGCCGGGTCTCGCCGCGCTCGCCCCGCTCGGCGTCGGCGGCGAGCAGGATGGGCGGCGCTGCCGGCGCGGCTGGCGCGGCCGGCGCGGGCGGCGCGGCTGGCGCGGCGGGAGCGGCGGGCGGCGGGCGCGGCGGCTCGGGCCCGCGGGGCGCGCGCCCGCCCGGGCCCTGCAGGCTGCGCGGTGCGCTCGCCTGGTACGTCTTCAGTACGGAGGTGATGTGCGGCGTCACCACGTCCATGTTCGGTCCGCGCCACCGGCACTGGAGTTCGGCAGGCGCATGTCCCGAGCGAGTCTACGCGCCGGCGAGCGCGACGCGCTCCGCTCGCGATCGAAACATGTCTACCGAGCGTGCCGTCGCGACGGCCCGCCGCCCGGCCGAGCGCGAGCGGCCCGCGCGCGGCTTCCCCGCCCCGTCGACGAGCGCCGCCCGTGCGAAAAATATGCGATCCTCCTCCGTTTGTCACCCGACGGTCGCAGTTTTATGTTAAAAACTTTAGGCTCATGCCCGAAATATATCGAAATCACTGACAAAATTGTTTTTTTCTCAACAAAACACACAGAACATAGGCACTATTCAATACGTAACAGTCGGTGAGTGCGCACGACCGGGGCGTGGATTCCCGCGACCGGCCGCAGTCAAAGCAGCAGACGGATGGCTCGGCTACTGGAGAGTCTAGCCGGCGCCCCGCGGCCCGCTCGCCTCGCCCCTCGCCGCGGCGAGTCACGTGACCGACCTTCCCGTCAAAATATCCAGAATGGCGGCGCGAGCCGCGGACCGCCTGAGTCAAAGATCAATGATACAAAGAAAGGCAAAATATTTAATTTTAATTCCAGTTAGTAAATCATGACTATTGTGAAATTTCACTAGGAGGTAGAGCCCTCGTATGCGAGAGCAACCGTCTCGGTTGGTACCATCACTTTGTCTATTTCTGCCGCCAAGTAACAGTGTATGAACAATGTTGTGTTTGGTTTAAAAATAAAAAAAGCCGGTTAAAGAACTGGGCAATACAAGACTAAATATCCTATGTCTCGGGTGACGAGCGCAGTTTAAAGCTTTGTGACTCTAGGTTCTATTTGATGTTTCCTCCGTGTATGGGCAAATGTGACGCTTACCATCAGGCGACCGACCTGTTCATTTCATTGTTTAGCCTAATGAAATGAAATACATTAAATATAATTAATGAACATGGAAATAAAACTAATCTAAACGGATTCTATTATTTTAATTTTGGTTCCAACATTTCGAAAGTCCACGCTGTGACCACATAAGCAAACGTTTTCGAGCTTATAAGTTACTGAAAAGGCACGGTGCTTACAAATTATGGTACTTATGAATAATATGTTATAAATTCTTGTTGTTATAAAATATTGAGGGACGTAAAAAAGGGACCAAGGAGGTGTAAACAGGACTTGTAATGAAAAGCACTATAACTCAAAAAATAGTCACTGTCGTACACTCAGGTTTCATAATCAACCCGAATGTGGGAATCATTTATTATGAAAGTGTCATATGCAGACCCTGGTCTCCGACACATCACATTCAATATTTTTAGATTGGAGTTACAGATAACTTTGTGATATAAATAATAATATCCCTTCCTATATTTATGTAGCTCAGATTGTACACTACAGTTACCAACCCACATTTCATACTGTTTCCAATTTTTGAAGTTATACTTCTTTAGGCGCGTTATGAAAAAATGATGAGAGTGAAATTTTAAGATGCGCGCGCACCTGTGACACAAAATTAACAGTATGAAGCCGTCTGTAGGGGTGCTCGATATATATCGATATGTGATAAAATATCGATACATTTATTCGATATATCGAATCAATGCGATATTATCGCATCATTGAAGTCGATATATAATATCGATATATTTTTTTTTTTAGCTCTTCGATATTATTTTTGTTAATCATTTACTAAGAAAGTCTTTTCCTTCCTACAATTCGATATATCGAAAATATCGATATTTTTGACCGATATATCGCTATATATCGATACAATATTTCGATATATTATATTAGTTATACTTCTTTAGGCGCGTTATGAAAAAATGATGAGAGTGAAATTTTATGATGCGCGCGCACCTGTGACACAAAATTAACAGTATGAAGCCGTCTGTAGGGGTGCTCGATATATATCGATATGTGATAAAATATCGATACATTTGTTCGATATATCGAATCAATGCGATATTATCGCATCATTGAAGTCGATATATAATATCGACATATTTTTTTTTTAGCTCTTCGATATTATTTTTGTTAATCATTTACTAAGAAAGTCTTTTCCTTCCTACAATTCGATATATCGAAAATATCGATATTTTTGACCGATATATCGCTATATATCGATACAATATTTCGATATATTATATCGGAAAAAATATCGATATTTTTTGTACACGATATATTATATCGGAAAAAATATCGATGTTTTTTGTACATGAACATCACTAGCCGTCTGCTTAACCGCTCATTAAGTCTCGAAAAAAAAGCTACCAACAAAATAGGAATTGAACCTCGATATTAGTCGCGCATGTTGGTACGCTCGTCACCTCTGATCACTGTTTTCATATTTATAATATATTTATCAACATGTCTCTAGTTTATATTTTAATGATGCCAAAGAAGTATAACTTCTCACGCGCGTACATAAGTACACGCACCCATTTTTTTTTTTCAGTATTGGGCATTGTAATGTATTGAAGCCGAAATGCCACAATAGCCGAAGTGCAGGTGCTTGTTTATTCGGTAAGCTGTGGACTTAGGTATTCTTATATGATTACCACTAGGTGAAGTGTAGTCACTTGTCCGTAAAGGGGATATAAAAATAAAAAGGAATTTATTCAGCAAGCTTAAAGTTGCTTGAATTTGGTGAAACTCGTACCGGCTAAACACACAAGACGGATTTGCTAGGCGCGTAAATCTTAGTTCCTCCTTTAGATAGCTATTGTAGCGATGTACGATTGCATTATTCCGACATGTCTCTGTTTAAGCTTCCGGTATCGTTACATAAAGCTGGTGACGTTAAAGGTGATTACGTAATCGCTATCGATTATGAGCGCTTTTCTAAACAATCAATTATTATCAACATTACTATACACTATTGTAGTCTTTATTTAAAAAATATATATTTAAATATATTTTTAACATTTATAAAAAATACCCTATTTACTATTATTATCAGAATGATTTTTGTATTGTAAACTTCATGTTCATGTTTATTTCCACTGATAATATTTTTATTAAGTAACTGTACCGTTTATTCGAAACCTAAGTAAATAATGAAGAATGGCTATTCCTTTCCCTTTCCCTCCATATAGCTATCTCTTTCGCACATCTCCCACCACCAGCAGGCATCCACAAGGCGGAGGCGACTTGGGGCAGTGCTCATTGGCGTCCTATTCCCCGCCGCGTGAACGCGTGTATTCCTCTGCTGCTTAAGTTGACGTACCACGCGTCGGTATAAGTGCAAGTACCTAATTAATTAGAACAAAAAATTTTAAAAAAGGTTTTTACTTTTAAAAAACTTTGTTTATTAAATCAGTGTTGCATTACTTTTCGGTGAGCTAAAATAATTATTAATATTAAAGTACCCACTTTAATTGTATTTTTTGTTTTTAGCATTTAAAATTAGCTATCATTATTTGTGATCAACAAGAAAATATTATGACGGATAAACAAAATACAACGTGTCCAGTTCCTGACGACGACAATTCTCAAAGTTCTTCGTCACAATCAAGCAGCTCACAAAGTTCGGGACAAACAAGTAGAAGATCACACCGTCATAGAAGGCGTAAACAACGTAAAACTGATCGTTTGTTGGAAAAGCTTAGCAAACAGGTAACTGATTTACGTACTAAATTTGCACTTGAACATCAGAGGACGTCAACAGCAGACCGTCCCTCAGATGATGATTCTTTTGACGATTCAGTAAGCCGTGATCTCTATAGAGATGCGAGCGAGCCTGTACCTGTACCAACACCAGAATTCAATTTCAATTTAGAGACAAGTCTTAAAGTACCATCCGTGCCAAAAGCTACCTCCCAATATTTAGAAATGTTAAATAACCTCCAAAGGTTTAAAAGCACAGATTGGACTGAAGTTCGCTTTGCTGACGTTCAAAAAGTATATGCTCATAGCCCTGGTTTTATTGAGCTCGATGTTAATGATGAGATTAAGGCTTATGTTACCAGCCGTCATCTAGCATACACAGAGAAGTCCTTTGCAGTTTTGACATATGCCCTTCTCAAGCAAAGAGAAGTGCTTCAAGATGAATTGCGAAATCTTTTGATGTGGGCTCGCACATCAGAACTTAGTTTTGAAATATTGAATGAGAAAATAAATGATGTATTCCTAAAAGGAGGATTTTTCAACATTTCCAACGATATACTTCAAATGGTATGCGGTCACAGGGCAGATTTAGTACAACAACGACGCGATAACATACTGTCTTTTGTCAAGGAGCCTTTGATCAAATGTGCTTTGAAAAAGATACCTCCTACAAACAGTCATCTCTTTGACCCTCATGCTCTTACGACTACCCTAGAGAAAGCGGGTGGTGTAAAAAAGGCTTTTTGGTCTACGCCCAAATATGCAAATACTGATTCTGCTGCGCAAGCGGGACCGAGTAAGCCATTACGAGACCCTGCGCAAGGGCGCTCAAGAACTAAAACACCTGCGCAAGGTGTGACTTCTAGCAATACAAGGCCTGCGCAAGGCCCTTGTTGCTCGCATTATGCAGATTACAAATCGCATCCCCCAAATTATCCTGCGCAAGGAAATTTTTGCGGGGAGCATTCCAATAAGAATGCATCAAAATCGAACAATAAGCCTTTTCAAGGAGGAGCAAGAAAGACATTTCATAATCAAGGGGGGCGGCCCTCAACCAAGGCAGTCAAGCGTGCCACGTCACTTGCCTACAAAGATAGATCTGGCAACAAACGCAGACGTTTCTGACGCACTGCGATTAACGTTTCAAGCTGGACAGCTTCAATTATTTTATCATCATTAGAAGCAATTGGGCGCACCATTACATATATTAAAAATGATTCAAGGGTATCGCATACCTTTCATTCAAAAACCGCCTTTAATAATGCCTCACGTAAAGGGACGTTTCTTTCACACTCCGGAATCAAAAGAAATGACGAATGCCATAGAAGATCTACAAAAAGACGGAGTCCTAGTGGAAGCCAAAATATCGCCGAGTTTTCTATCCACAATGTTTCTTGTCCCGAAAACAGATGGATCTCTCCGGCCAATATTCAACCTAAAGAGTTTGAACGCTTACGTTCACATAGGCAATTTTCATTTGCTCAACATGTACCAAGTAAGCGGTTTTCTGCAGCCCAACGATTGGATGATGAAAATAGATTTGTCACAAGCCTATTTTCACCTTCCAATAGCAACGAGTCATTGGCCATTTCTACGCCTGTTTTACAAAAGGAAAATGTTCCAAATGACCTGTCTACCATTTGGTCTGAGTTCAGCTCCACAAGCATTTGCCTCCGTGACAAATTGGGTAGCTCAAGTCCTCAGAAATCAAGGTATAAGAATACTGGTGTATTTGGACGATTTTTTGATCGCCCATCAGAACCCAAAAGTTCTGACATCACAAGTCAGCACAGTTCTGAACATGTTAGTATACCTTGGCTGGAAAATCAATGTTACAAAGTCAATTCTGCAGCCACAAAAGAGAATAGAGTATCTGGGAATCGTGTGGGATCCGACTCAGAACCTAAAATTTCTTCCAGAGAAGAAATGCCAAGGTTTGAATACGAGATTACAACTTCTTCTGGAACGGAAAAAAGCATGTCTCAAAGAGCTTCAAAGTCTAGTTGGACTTATGAACTTCGCAAGCTTTGCAGTAACGAGAGGAAGGCTGAATCACAGAGCAATACAAACACATTGCAATTCTCTTCTCGAAGCCCCAGTGCTGAAAGCCTTTCCTCTTCCATACTTTGTACTGCAAGAAATGGAGTGGTGGTTAGTTCACCTGAGAGACCCGTCAGCAATTCATGTTCCGAGCCCAACATATTACTTGACAACGGACGCGTCGAACGCGGGTTGGGGGGCACGACTGAACAATCACTACCTATCAGGACTGTGGTCGGGTGCAGAAAAGTCTCTCAACTCCAACCAGAAGGAGATGTTGGCTATTTTAAAGGTATTGCGGAATCATGCACTTCTGATGAGGAATCAGAGCATTTTGATTCAAAGCGACAACCGCACCGTAGTATCATACATACGAAACGAAGGAGGAACAAGGTCGATAGCCTTAACAGAGCTCTGCAGATCGGTGTTCTACCAGTTAGACCAGAACAATATTCAGTTCTCGATACATCACATTCCTGGGAAGTACAACAGCGAAGCAGACAAACTCTCGAGGCACTTAGCTCTCCCAGAATGGCACTTGCTACCACCTGCAACAAAGAAGATTTTTGCTTATTACGGAAAGCCAACGATCGACCTGTTCGCATCTGCAAAAGCCCATGTAGTTCCAGCTTACTGTTCACTGGATCAGAGGGATCCCAAGGCAGTATTTCACGATGCATTCTCAATAGTGTGGAACTACCATCTGGCATGGATATTTCCTCCACCTCACCTAATCCCGAGAGTATTATCACACCTGAACAAGTCTCAAGGAACCTACCTAATTGTGGCTCCCCAGTGGGAACGGGTATTTTGGAGAGCCGACTTAATGAACAGAGCCATATCTCCACCTTTGATAGTGTAGAACCTTCAACAAGTTTTAGTCGACGTCACAACCGATCTATGCCCTCCAAATGTGTCACAGATGACAATAGAAGTTTGGAAATGTGGGGCTGGTCAAAGAACTTGACTTTTTGGTCTCAACAACAAAAAGCATTGTTACTTTCTAGTTGGCGTCCGTCGACCTTAAGAACATACAAACCTGCTTGGGAACTATGGTGTAAATGGGCCATTAATCATGAAGTAGATTATTCTCAGCCATCAGGCTCGGATTTAGCTCGATATCTGGCAGATTTACATGAGATACATGGCTTATCATATAAAACAATCATGTTGCACAAATCTGTTGTGTCAACTTTATCAAACGCCGATTCTTCCAGGAGTCTGAGTTCTCATATTCTTGTCAAGCATGTATTAAAATAAATTGCACTCAAAACTCCTAAGCAATTAAAAACTCCAATCTGGGATGTAAACATTGTCTTGAAATATTTGTCTAGCAAAATATTGGATGAAAATAGTTTGTACGAAATGGCTAGACATACAGCAACACTTTTGATGTTATATTCGGGTCGAAGAATCCACGACCTAACACTTTTGCTAGCAGATCAAGAAAATTGCGTTATTAATGACGATCATATTAGTCTCTGGCCGTCTTTCGGATCGAAGACTGACTCAGTTGACTATCGCCAATCGGGATGGAGACTTAATAAAAATCTTGAAAATAAGTCTTTAGATCCTGTTTTTTGTGTTAAGAGAATGATTAAACTTTTCGAAAAAAGGCGTATTGAAGCTGAGTGTAGTAATTTATTTATATCCATATGTGGTGTACCTAAGGCCGCGTCACGGACGATTATTGGCAGATGGGTTAAGTCAGTTCTAAAAGATGCAGGAATTTGTGCATCTGCTGGAAGTGTTAGGTCTGCTGTCGCTTCCAGGGACTGGCTAGATAATCTTCCAATTGATGATATTTTAGCCAAGAGTAACTGGCGTTCTGCAAATACATTCCAACGTTTTTATCATAGAGAAATCATACCTGTAAGAAGGTCGAATGCTGTACCTTTTAATCCTATTTGATTTGATTACATTATTAAGAGGTACCTTAACTACACTCACATGATCAATTATTAAAGATTTATAAAGATTCCTTGTTATATTTTTGTTGCTAATAAAGCAGTTGATTTTCGTATAACAGGTTTTTTAATGCATAACTAACATATTTTAATGTATTTTATGTATCACATCTCGATAATTAATACCCTGTCTTTCTAGACAGTTGTAACCTTTGTGTCCTCCTCATAACCAGGTTCACATTGGCGTCCATCACCACCAGGCGATAACAAACACGTCTCCATTATTTACTTAGGTTTCGAATAAACGGTACAGTTACTTAATAGCAGCGTTTTACCTACCAATAAAACGCTTATTAAGATACTTACCTTTATTCGAAACCTAATATGTAATGTCTGCCTGGCGGACATTAAGTAATTCTATTATATTCTTAATGGAGAACTCAATGAGCACTGCCCCAAGTCGCCTCCGCCTTGTGGATGCCTGCTGGTGGTGGGAGATGTGCGAAAGAGATAGCTATATGGAGGGAAAGGGAAAGGAATAGCCATTCTTCATTATTTACTTAGGTTTCGAATAAAGGTAAGTATCTTAATAAGCGTTTTATTGGTAGGTAAAACGCTGCTATTAAAATCACTAGCTAAATGGTACACAGTGAGATTATATTGTTTGTACTATTTTAAATTTATCATTTAACAATATCACATGATAAGCACGAATAAAAACCTTTATTGAATTGTCTCTACGAAGCTTACTCAAATTACAGTTGAATCGAATCCAGTACGTGCAATTAGATGATTTTATTCTTTGGTAAAGCGACACGCGCGGGGTAATCGCGGTCCGCGGGGAGGGTACATGCGAAGCGAAGGGGAGGGGGGCAGTTGCGTCTACTGCGACCGTTCGCTCACAGCTCGGCGAAACTGCTTTTATCGCCAATAACGCTGGTAATATTAAAGTCGGCCTTATACTTTGTACATAAAGCCTATTTTCAAAATACTAGATTCGGGTTCGTCATGAATCCACGTAACTATTACACAAAAATGTGCTGAATGTCATTGCCATATGGCTCATTATCGTATGGCATTAGTTATCAAATACTACGCAACCAAAACAATAATACTAGTCTACACGCGTTTATAACATTCGCTTGAAAGTGTTTGCGCTAAATGAACCTTTGAGCCATAAAAAGAAAAATTGGAAGTATATAGAAGAAAAAAAACTTCTCTCAAACGAAAACAAAATGGAAAGTTTCTTTGAATTATTCTTCCAAGCCTTCTTTGTAGCGAGGCCTACATGACATATTTATGTTAATGCCTGTGTCCCCAAAGGAGTAGGTAGAGGAAAACTATTGAGCCCACGGTTTGCTGACCTTATTTAATAAGGTTAGGTATACATTATTATGCTTATATTTATTTTTATAAACCCGAATGACTATACTAGAATGATTTACTACAAACAGTTCGCTTGCTTGATAAAAAGCGCAACAGAAGCAAAAATATACAAAACTTGGATTTATCAACCACATGGCACTCGACTACGCTCGTCACCCCGAGACATAGACAGTAATTTCACTGGCTTCAATGTCCTTCAAACCTGAACACAACAGTGCGCTGCTTGGCGACAGAAATAGACAAAGCTCTGGTACCCCTGACGGCCTCTCGCATACGCAGGAACTACATAATCTTATGTCCGTGAATGAAATTGATAAAATAAAACATCCAATAAATTAAGTTATATTGAAATTGCGTCTTTGTTTGTACCTATCGATAATAGGGAACCTTTATAAATAACTAGCTTTTCCTCGCGGTTCCGCTCGCGTGATCTGCTTTTCCGGGATAAAAAGTAGCCTATGTTCATCAGGGACAATGTAGGATGCTAATGGTGAAAGAATTTTTAAAATCGGTCCAGTAGTTTTTTAGTTTTAAGTGTATGAAACGAATTCATACAAAATACATATTATCTTTCCTATTTATATAATAGTGTAGACTATAATCTATATATATAAAAGAAAGTCGTGTTAGTTACTCCACTTATAACTCAAGAACGGCTGAACCGATTTAGCTGAAAATTGGCAGGGAGGTAGTTTTTATCCCGTTCGACCGCGTTTCAGTCAAGTCACGTTTTCTCTTTGAATCATCATTAACAATGCCGCGACCAAGACGATCAAATCTTTCTCGACAAAACTATGCATTTGATCATGTGATGATCTTTAGCAAAGTTGTTGTGCATGAGCCCACGAAGGTTTCTGAGAGGGTACGATCAATTTTCGACAGATGGCGCCACTGTTAGGCTACTTTTATCCCGGAAAAAGCAGATCACGCGGGCGGAGCCGCGAGGGACAACTAGTATATTATATTTATTATTATAAATAATACCAATATTGAAGAAGCAATGGTGAAACTTGGTTACCGTTGCGGGTTGTGGGGGTCAGACGGTGGGTCACCCCACTGTATACCAAATACACCGTCAAATCATAATGGAGAAAGGCGGACAACGCTAGGCAGAAAGAAGAAAGATCAAGGCAAGGTACTAACTTACAAGGCGGCAAGTCCCTCGTATGCCAGAGGCCGTCTGGATTGGTACCACCGCTGTGTCAATTTCTGTCGCCAAGCAACAGTGTGTAAGCACTGTTGTGTTTTGGTTTGAAGGACATTTAAGCCAGTGAAATTACTAGGCATTATGAGATTTAACACCTTATGTTTCGGGGTGACAAACGCAGTTCAGTGCCATGCAGTGGTTTGTAATACAAAGTTCTGTGTGGTGTTGCTTCTGTTTATGGGCAGGCGTGGCGCTTACCATCAGGTGAGCGCCTTGCTCGTCTCGTCATTCAATCAAATAAAAAAAAATAGGTATATTAAAAAAGCCTTTCTTTCATTTTAAATTTAGTATCCTTTAATAGTTTATGACGCTGTTTTAAAAATCTTGCCACTTGCTACTGTGGCGCCATCTTCATTTGCTCCCTTTCAGCGGACACTTTTTAATACACTGAGTTGGTACTCCTTACTCCGTCCCTCCATTGCATTGACATGTCTAATGATCAAAGAATCTTAGATAAATAAATAAATACACCCAACAGCCACTCACATAGTCCTGACCCCACAGTAAGATACGAGTCTTGTGTCGTGGGTATCAGAAACTACGAGAGATTTTCGGTCTCACAACACCCAGACCCCGCAACATATATTTGTGGATCACACAAACATTTGTCTCGGCGCGGGGCTCGAACCCGCGACTCGCTTCACAGACGGCTACTCACCCGCTGCGCCACGGAGGCTGTCGATAACCAAGTCTAAGTATTTTTATTTGATTATAGTAGGCAATACTATCCACCCTCTGTTGTCTATGGTTTGTCTACGTTACAGATTATTCGATGTAAGTTATTTAGCATGATACTGAACGAAGCTGAAAACTGCAAATAAAGATAGGATAATCTTTATTAGCAGTTTTCAGCTTCGTCACTGAAGGCCCTCTGGGTCAAAAACCAAAACTTTAAGCTAAGCAGAAAATCAAACCGCTTTTTACATAGATAGTAAGCATCGTCTGCAAATCAATCAAATTCTTCGCGCAATGTTTTTAAACAATCGATTATCATGAATAATAAGTGAATAACACTTCAAATTATGGAGGAAAAGATGAGGCGGTGTTATTTATTGACAGATATTAATGTAATGTAATGTGAAAATAGTAAAATTAGGTCAGACATAAAGAAAAATCCATTAAAATACATATAAATCTATTTTTTTCCGTTTTACAAAAGGCTACCTTTTTATGGAAGGCAGATTCTTAAAACATTAAAAATGAAAATAAAAAATCTTTATTTATATACAACAGTGACATAAAAACATTTACCACGGGTTTTTAAATTAGGCGGAGCCTGTGCCTTGAGGAACCAAATAAAATAGTGAAATACCTAGTTTGTAAGTTTTACGTTGTTCTAAAAAAAGTGAATGTGTGCAATTCAAACACGGCAGAAGTGAAACTTCAAAAAAGTTTTAAATAAAAAGATAAAAATAATCACACTGTCAAAATATTATATTTAAAAAAATTACACAATATATACACAAAGATTATTGTGTGTAAAATCAATAAATATAATTTATTAATGTTAATAAATTTAAATTTAGATCATTCTCTCGTAAGCTAAACCCTATTTATGAATATGTTTGTCTTTTTTTACTGTCGCTTTTTCGTTTCATCGAATTATCAAATCACAACGAGGCTAAAGAAGTTTCACTTCAGTTATCTGAACGTTACATAAACCAACAGCAATTGATGCTGACGGTATTGTTTAATAGGTTAATATGTACTACACAGTACTACGATTTAAAATAAGTGCTACAGCAATCTTTGTATAGTGGGAAATATGTATATCTAATACAGACTTGTTGCAACATAAAAATATAATTGTTATTTTTCTTTGAGCGGCCCCGGAGATGGTCAGACATTCATTGCACATTCGTACTAATTCATCAAAAATTAACATTGCCGAAATGCATCATTTTGGTATAACAGTATTAAGAAATTTAATCTATATTAATAGACAAGCTGTTTAGAAGTAAAATTTTGTCAATGAGAGCTTGACAGCTGAAGACAGGGAGCGAGAGACGGGTTTTACTTAAGAGTAAGCGAGATGGTAATATTGATTTACGGTCAATTGACTAACTTGTAACTTGTTGTGCAATTTTAATTACTAGTATACATTGAAGTTATTGAATGGCATAGTCTATTTTATTATTTCATAAAATTCGCATGTCAAAATTTGATTAAACGTTATGCTGAGAATTCAAACATGAAATAAATATGTGGCCATGAAACACGCCTGTCATTGTCGTTCCATTTGAGATTTGACAATTAATGATTGTCCACATATTCGGCCTTCCCTTCCATTGATCAAATCATTTTTTCCATCACAGTTTATTTAAAACCCTTCCACCGTGAGTCAATTAATTATTCGGCGTCTAGCCTTCGCATAAGTAAGTAGTCTGGCAACTTAATTTCTAAACTCCATGAATTACTTGCTGTATTTTCAATAATTATTGCGCATAAGTATTTACCACCTCTGTGTTTTTAGAATTTGATGGATCCTTGGGGTACTGAAGTGAAAAAATCAACAGTCGTAACTGAATTTGAAGATAATTTCAAACCCTCTCCCGAGAAGTTGTCCGATTCTAAGGAATATCTTGCTCTTTTGGGTAAGTAATTAGATTTTGTTCCTAATGTGTTTATAATTAATCAGTGTTGTACCAAATTGCACAACTATTTGTTGCTGCGTGTTTTCTGGTGTAATATGATATTGCCAGAAGGCATACAAACCACAGTTATAAGTATCTTACCTACTATTAAATAACTCATGTGCATTTTCTACATTTAATTTTAATTATTAATACTTTTAAGCACCAAAATACACTGTTCAAAAATTTAATAGTATCATTTTTAAAATATTGATTAGAAATTTTCTTTTGTATTTTTTTTTTCAAAAGCATTCATCGTTCAGTTTTGTGAAAATGGAAGCTAATTAAATACTTAACAGTTATTGATGAAACCATTATTTGCAATGGTGACATGGATTTTTAAATTTATGGATTCACACTGCCATACATTTCTTCCACAAGTATATTTTCAAGTTTTCTTATGAACAATGAAAATATGGGTGTGGCCGGTTCTAAGGTTGTGTTAGAGGTTTGATGTCAATTCCTTCCAGTACAATGCTTCTGAGAAGAAAGCAAAAAGAATAATGCCTGGTTTTTGAAAGGCTGATCAACATTGAAATTAACTAATCACCTATCAAATCTCATGTCAAGTTACTATTGAGTTTCTAGAAGTTGACTTCTTTTTGAAGTGTTGACTTGAGTCAACACTTTTAATTTGACATGTGTTGGTTAACAAGGCTTTCAAATAAAATAACATAAATAAATACACCCAACAGTCACACACATAGTCCCAACCCCACAGTAAGATACGAGTCTTGTGTCGTGAGTATCAGGAACTATGAGAGACTTTGGTCTCACAACACCCAGACCCTGAGACAAATATTGGATCACACAAATGTTTGTCTTTGTGCAGGGATTGAACCCATGGCCTCTCACTTCACAACCGGCTACTGCTGCGCCACAGAGGCTACATTGATATGAAAACTGTGCATATCAAACACTATGTGGGTTTCTTGAAGATGCATAAATATTTCTGTCATTGATCCAGGGATATTTAAAATATAAAAATTTTACCTTCCAATAAAATTTGTATTATGTTTCCTAAGACGTCTGAAGTCCATTATGAGAGAGTACATCGCTTCCTTCCGTCGGTTTTTGGCTAGGTGTCGCTACTTTCCGTACGCTTCCGGCCTAAGCGCCCTCTGCTGGCCCTAGCTGTAAACTAATTTACACGAGACAAGCCACCATTTTGTTTCGTCATTGTTGGGCTCATAATGCATTGATGGATGTAATATACACCAGGAAGACATCACTTGGACTTCAGACGTCTTAGGAAACATAATACAAATTTTATTGGAAGGTAAAATTTTTATATTATGTGTTCCGTTTGACGTCTGAAGTCCATTATGAGAGATTTGTTTGTTATCTCCTGGTGGCTTGTATGTAAAGACGCAATAATGTGATCTACTGTAGTGAAAATTTAAATGAAGCTATTATGGAATTACCAATAATTTACTTTGATGTGCATTAGATAAATGTACTGCATTTAACAAAACATAATTTTGTTAATCAGCAAAACAATATACTTAAACTTTAACTAAGAATCAAGGTACAGAAAAATATTGAGATAGCGATTTCTCAGAATTATTTGGAACGAACGTTCGTGCATCTAATTCGCTTTAGCAAATATTTCATTGATAGGATAGTTTTCAATCCAATTCAAAGAAGATACAGATGCTCGAAAGCTGCCCGGTGAGGCTTCTATTCCTGCTTCCGACAGAAGTCGTTTCACCCAGCCACCAATTATAGTGGGCGAGGCAGGTTTGTAAGGTGCTTTGGTTGTAAGAAACAAATTCAATACAGAGTCCCTGATGTCTCGAGTCAAGTTTAAAAGCCTCTTTAGCCAATAGACAGGATCAATATTTCGATCTGGCTTTAGTGGTTACTGTTTTACTATGTCAGGGCAGTCCTGGATTTGTTAATAGGCCGTATAGGCCGCGGCCTATGGGTGGCAGCCTCATAGGGGCGGCAGATTTCAGAGGACGCTCACACGATTTAAGTATAAAAGTACTAATTATCTTTAAATAATTAATAATTTTATAAATAACTTTCTAACTCATAACTTTAGTGCCTTTCATAATATTTGTATTATGGAAGGAAATGGAAAACTATTAAGTATTTTAGAAACCTATACACACATATATAAACTGTTAACATGGGGCGGCGGAAATAAAGTGGTCTACACTCAAAAAATATAAATCCGGCACTGTGTCAGGGGGAGCTATTTCATGGGAGAGTAGAAAGCAGAGGACAGTACTCTCTCCAGCATGAAGCATGGAGGCCCAGTACATGTCTATGGCAGAGGCTTGCAAAGAAGCAATGTGTCTCAAAGCTCTGCAATATGAAATTACTAATCACATGTACCCCATAGTGTTATAATAATATATTGATAGTCAGAGTGCACAAAAGCTAGTAGATAATTGTTCTTTACATAAAGGAAGTAAACATATTGATTTCCATTATCAATTTTTAAAAGATGCTGTTAAAGAAAAAAAAAATATTATTATAAAGTATTTGCAAACTGATGACCTGCCGGCTGATGTACTGACTAAAGCTCTCAGTCCCAGAAAGCATTATAACTGTGTTAAAACCTTAAGACTTGTAGAAAAATAACTATTTATGGTTGCATATTGTGCAACTATAGTTTCATTTGATGTAGTGGATGAGATTATTAAAAAGTTACAATACATCAAGGAAACGAACGCCATCCATTACCTATATTATGTACTAAGTTTACAAGTAATTGCCATTGTCTATGATCCCAGATCTGAATTGTCTTTTTATATGTAATAAAGTCAGTTGTTGTTCGCCGCAATTGCAGCCAATGTGTTTTAATAATATCCGAGCGAGATCGTAATGCCAGCCCCTGTTGAACGCGTCGTGAAAGCAAGCGTTCGAGTTTGACAAGTCTCGAAAAACAAATGGGAACGACATGAGCGTTCTGCGAGGCAAACAGATCTATAACAGGAGTTCCCCAATGTTTGAAGATTTCTTCGGTTGCATCACTTACCAAGTACCATTCTGCGATGCCTAGATCTCTTGACAAGTGGTCTGCCTCTGTATTGTACACTCCTGGTAGGTGGTGAGGTTGTGATGTTGTGATCGTGCACCAGTGTCAGTAGTTTCCTGGTCAAGTCCAATAGTTTTTGTGAACTGGTCGCGCCTTCCTTCTTTATATAGGCCACCACAATCTTGTTGTCGCTCTGTAATAAGACTTCCGAGTCTTTTAGAGCTGTGGCTTTTGCTGATAAAGCCGCACACACAGCGTACATCTCCTTTAAGTTGCAATGCCAGTTTATTTGATGGTGTCCCCAGGTACCTTGAATTCTCTGGTTGTTCAGTACAGCACCCCATCGTATGTCCGAGGCATCCGTGATCAAATAGTTTGTTGGTCCTGGATTTGGGTGAATCTCTAGATCCCAGGGAGATATTGTCTACCACCATTGTATCTCGTGCCGCACTTCCATTGAAAATGGTTTGCTGGCGCGAGGAAACTTTCGAAGTTGACTGCTGTGTCTCTGCAGCGTGCGGCAATGCAACCTTCCCCGGTGGGTGATGAAGGTCGCAGAGTTGATATACCCCAAGAGGCGTTGCGCCTGCTTGAGGGTCCAACTGCCGGCTGTGAGACGATCCACTAAATACTGGCAGACCTTGTTTACTTTGTCTAACGGCAGGTACTTTGTATTTGTTGTGTGTCCCCTAGAACGCCTAGAAATTTGACCGTGCTTGTTGAAGTGATGCTGTGTCTCTGCAGCGTGCGGCAATGCAACCTTCCCCGGTGGGTGATGAAAGTCGCAAAGTTGACATACCCTAAGAGGCGTTACGCCTGCTTTAGGGTCCAACTGCCGGCTGTGAGACGATCCACTAAATACTGGCAGCCCTTGTTTACTTTGTCTAACGGCAGGGACTTTGTATTTGTTTGTGTGTCCCCTAGAATGCCTATAAATTTGACCGTCCTTGTTGGAGTGATGCTGTGTCTCTGCAGCGTGCGGCAATGCAACCTTCCCCGGTGGGTGATGAAGGTCGCAAAGTTGACAACCTAAGAGACGTTGCGTCTGCTTAAGGGCCCAACTGCCGGCTGCGAGACGATACAATAATGATGACGGATTTTTCTAGATTGACGCACCAACCCAAACTTTCTAGTAGGTGAAGTGCTAAGGTTATTTGGGTGGCGTGAGTGCTCTGTGATTGGTGAGCAATCAAAAAATCGTCGAGGTATACTACGACACGTAGAGCCTTGGATCGTAAATCCTCTGCTATCCAGTTGGTCACTGTTGTGAACCTCTTTGGAGCTGCTGCCAAACCGAAAGGAAGGCATCTGCAGCAGCTGGCCCATGTAATTGAATCGGAGAAAGCGCCTGTGCTCCGGTTTTATGGGCAGATGATAATAAGCTTAGGAAATATCGAGCTATTTATCTGTACGGTTAGTTCTACTACCTGACTTCTACTTTCGCCCACCCTTTCTTTTTGAAATAGTATTTTCGGTATTTCTACGCGCTTTGAATTCTCTTTGGTCGTTTTGGCTTGATTTCGGTTTGTTGAAAGAGCCACGACAATATTAAGACATAGATGGGTCTGGAGACTTAGCTTTAGGCCGTCCAGAATTGGTTTGGTTTGCAATTTCATCGACCCCACCAATCTTTTGAATAAATGAGCCTAGCCATCAGGATTGAACATTTATTCTACCGAAGGGGGAATTCTAGCCAAGTCTTCTTGTATAAACTTATCTTTTACAGCTTTCAACAAGGACCGAAGACGTTGTCCTGAGATATAAATTTATAATCTGAGCCATTACCGGCCAAGGGCTTAAGTTTATTGGAAATTGCAGACGAGTTTATAGCAGTATCCGATTTTGCTGACCAAATCAATAAAAGTTTGCAAAGCAATATTAACCAACTCGTTTTGAGCCAAAAAAGCATTTGAAAGCGCTGCCAAACTACGTTCCATTTGAAACCAACGCAATGGGGCGAAAGGATCTTCAAACCGTCTCAATTCTTCATTTACTTTTAACTCAGTAAATGTTGGAAATGCCACGTACTTTTTCTGGGTATTTGAGTAACGTACTGCATTCCATTACGGCGAGTCAAATCGTTGTATGGAAGAAATTTTAGCTATACGGTCAGGAATCGCTTTAGAGACCGCTGGGTCTTTAATAGTAACCTCTAAATTAGCAATATAATCAAACGTATTAGTATCTGAGGGTAGACGCAAAAACTTATTTTGAATTTGAGAAGAAGCTGATGGCTCCACACTCATAGTACTAGAATGAAAATGTCTAGAAGCCGATGGCTGAGCACTCGTATTGAATGAATTTGACAATAAAATTTGCACACAAAATATTATTTACATGACTCACCAGCTGTTGAAAAAGAATTTCAAACCTCCTTTCCAAGCTACGTTCCCGCTGTTATACTTACGAGCCGGTGGGCTATCACTGCTTGATGATCAATATCACTATGCTCCTCGGATGCTCCATCCAAATCCGTAGGTGGTGGTGAGGCCGGCCGTATTCTTGAATAATCCGAACACGCGATACTTTTGTCACACTTATCACTATTTTTATCCATATTGGAATAAATGCGTACGGAAAACCAAAATATTCAAAATTCTTATCGAAATTTCTACTTTATTCTCGAAATATCGAAGATTTAATTATTCTTAATACTTAAGATCACCTAACCGTCACGACTGTTTGAAAAACGACGCAACAATGACGAAACAAAATGGTGGCTTGTCTCGTGTAAATTAGTTTACAGCTAGGGCCAGCAGAGGGCGCTTAGGCCGGAAGCGTACGGAAAGTAGCGACACCTAGCCAAAAACCGACGGAAGGAAGCGATGTACCTCTCATAATGGACTTCAGACGTCAAACGGAACACATAATAAATAATTTTTTTTATAACAATGCAATGAAACAATGACTGAATATTTAAAAACTGAATAAAATCATAGATGGATACTTGAGTTTAATCTTCATAAACATTATGGGTCTTACATATATACTTTTTTAAGCAATGATTGGTTAAACACTGTTTTCGTCTGTTTCTAACCTGTTATAAATCATGTTGACAGAGAAAGACAAAAGTAAAGAATAGTTCCTAATAATTGCACTATCATTGTTCTTGCTAAACCTCCTCAGTAATATAGTTATTTTTTTATTTATATACTTTTTATATATAGACCAAGCAACCAAATTTTACATCTTTTAACATTCCAGAACGGAAACTGAAGGCTGTAAGATCAAAAAACAAAGTTGTTGAGAACCTATCAGCATACAGAGCAGATTGCATTGATCGACTCCTTCGTGAGGGCTGTCACCTAGATCCCGTCATTGGTGACACAGAGGCTGAGAAATTGTTGCAGGACTAACTGTGTAGCATAAACTTTGTAAGTAACCATGGCAACGTCATCCCACATTGATTTGTCTGGCACAACGTACTGTGTGTTGTCAGGTGCCTCACAAGGCATAGGCCGAGCCATAGCCGTGGAAGTGGCCAAACTACTTGGTCCAAATTCGCTCATGCTCCTCCTGGCTCGTAACAAAGAACAGCTGTCTATAACTGCGAGCCTTTGTGAATCTGATAATGTTAAAGTTGTCTATGAATCCATAGATTTATCAAAGGCATCAGTTGATGAGATGAATGATGTCTTTAATAGGTCCTTGGTGGGGAGGAAAGTTAATGATTTTGATACTGGTTTAATATTCCACAATGTCGGCTCTCTCGGTAACTTATCGGTTGCCACTGCAGACATGCAAAACGTGCCAGAGCTGAGAGATTATTATGATTTAAACGTCTTTAATGTGATTGCGCTGAACACTCAATTTGTAAAGATCTTCGAAGGGGTTGAGGACAGGTTGGTGATAGTTAACATAACGTCTTTGTGTGCTATCAAGCCAATGAGCGGCATGGCTTACTACTGCAGTGGTAAGGCTGCCCGCGAGATGTACTTTAAAGTCTTAGCTGAGGAGAAGAAACACATCCGTGTATTGAATTACTCCCCGGGACCTGTTGAGACAGCTATGATTGACTACGTCCTCGCCGAAGCCGTCAATGAGAATTTGAGAGACGTTTTCACTTCGTTCAAAAATCAAGGCACACTTCTCAAACCCGAAATGACAGCTAAGAAATGTATGAAAGTTTTGCTTTCCGGTAAGTTCAGCCCGGGGGAGCATGTTGATTACTTTGATGATGAATAAATGTTTCGTCATTTTAGAATTCTAAATTTCTATTAAAGTGTTAGACTTCCTACTCAAATGCCAAACTATACCGATGTAGATTATTTCAACGACATTTTTGTATCCAATATAAATACATAGATGGTATGTCTTGTGGTGTAAAATGATGCATTCCATGCACATAAAAAAAAGTATTTTATGTGCAATAAGGTTGGAAATTGTGTGGCAGTACGTCATTATAGATAAAAATCTCGATTAATAAAACATATCTCCACTACTAAAATTACATTGACTAAATAATTAATTACTTGTGCCGTGTATAAGAAAGCAGAATATCAATGCTGGAGTTTAGCTAAAATGATCTAATATGGTGCAATGTTTACACAGACCATTGTCACAATGTATTTAACTATTGCGATCTAATACTCTAAACATTATGGTATATATCGAACATAACTTAAAATTGTTATTTTCGTGTTTCAATTTTATGAAACACGTTGGAGGAGATTGGGGTAACGCTATAGACAAGTATGGAATAAAAACGACATTATGACATCTGTTCTTAAAACCGCAATGGCGTTAACGTCATTAAGATTTTTATTGTGAGTATTCATCAGTCATCGATAATTAAAAATAGAATCGGTTTTGTCATTTTTATCTGTGTATTCGAACCAGCATTGCCATACAATTATTTTACACTTGATATTGCTATAATTACCGTTAACATGGTCAAGTCGACTAGTTAGAATAAAGAAGACTCATTTGTATTTTTTTTTATTTAACAATGGCTCAGTTGTATTGTTTACATTTCAATGCTAATGTTTTAAAAGCAGAAAAAGTTTAAACTGTTTATTAGGTAAGAGTAGTAGTGGCTAAGTCGGAATGTTTATATGTCCATTTCTTGCTATTGGAATAATCTAGTTTGTATTCTCATATATATTTTTCAGTTATGCACAAAAATCTACGCTCAAATGCTAGGTGTAATTCTACAACGTGACAAAATGGCTATTGTTGTAAAATATATTATTGACATATTGTCGAGATTAGTGAAAATCGCGCAAAAATATAATAGTATCATTTCGTTTTAGTGTTTTAACTAATCGGCATTACATTTCTTTGGTTTTGATACGTTGATGACGGTTGCTACGTTGTGACGTTTGATGTCAGGAAAAAAGTGATTAAAGTACATATATTATTAATAAAAATGTCCTCGTTAAATCACAGTGATCTGTTTATACCAAAAGAAATTCTCGTATATTCTGCTTTCATAACTATTTAGTATATTAACGTTATCTATGCATTCCATGACAGGTATCTTAAATGTAATTATATGTAGATTTGTAGTATCGATTAAAAGATCTGTTAAAAGTTATATTTAAACCCCATTTAGTATGTATTATAGAACTATCCAAGGCTCTAATTGTTAACATCGGTGATATTTCAAACTCTTCGGTAGATCCGTCGATATTCATCGCCAGCTAAGTTACTGAAATGATTAAAGGGGCAATTAGGGGCTATTCATAAAACTATGTTCACAAATAAGGGGGGAGAGGTCATACCGTGTCGTCGATTTTTCATTTCTATATAGTTATTTAATTTTATGTAATATTACGAAAAGTGTAGCGTCGGAGGTTTAGCATATTATGTGACAATATTTATTACGATACTGCAGAAAATGTGATTGGGGGACGGGAACCCTGAAATGCTGTGTGAATTTTATGAATGGCTTCTAATAACAATATAAGAAATATTGTGGACATTGCTCCTCAGTGTTGATATATTTAATTAATTATCAAAACTTTTTTATCCTAAAAATGTACGCTTATACGGCTGATACCGAAGTGTTTTATGTACTAGTATATGTAATTAACTGTGTATGAATGCAATTCATATTTAATATGTAATAAATATTTGAAATTTAACGTGTTTTTGTTATCTGTCAAAAATATAACTATCTTTACCCCAATCTCCTTTATTTTATGTTATATGAGTTACATTCATATTTTAGTTTGTTGCGCTTATAATTTTATCTGTGGCATTTGACCTACCAAATGCCCTTAGATGTTTCTTGTTGCTACACATATTGTGTAATCAGGTTTATTGATATATTGTTAGGAGTCTGAAATAAGGCAAACGTTACGTAACAAACTGATAATTTTATATTGCTCTCCTTAGGAAAGCAATGACAATTCGAAATTCAACAAAAAATCGTTTATAAAACATTACAAACATTCTAAATTCAAAACAACAGTTTATATAACGATTTTCTATGAGAAATTATTAAACTAAGGAGTATTCATATAAATTCACGTCTTGACTCTTCCACTCCACTCCTCTCTTCTACTCGCTTCTAACCCCTCTACCCCCTGATTTCCTCTGCTCTGTCCAACGTTCACCTCATACTGCTCCACGCCAACTTTCGCTCGTTACAATACTTTTTTTAGGTGTCTTCGATTCCGAAGTTCATTTTGGCACTAAGTTTTAATTGCAATTTAAGTAAATAAATAAATACACCCAACAGTAAACACATAGTCCTGACCCCACTAAGTTAATCTGTATCGTGAGTATCAGGAACTACGAGGGACTTGCGGTGTCACAAGACCCAGACCCGAAACAAAATTTATGGATCACACAAACATTTGTCTCGGTGCGGGAATCGAACCCACGGCCTCTCGCTTCGCAGCCGTCTACTCGCCCACTGCCCCACAAAGCTGTCAATTATGTCAACTAATTTTTAACAAAAGAATAAACCTAAAGATAATGTTATATTGAAGAATATTGAATGTTATAGATGCCCTGATGAACTCGCCATATTATCGTCATAATATTACAATTGAAAAAGATAACGCGTGTAGACGTCAAATTACATTAATTTCTTACATTAGTGAGAGTCAAAGTCTTTTCAGTAAGGTTTAATGTTTTTTTTTTATCCGAGCACGGCAAAGTGACTGAATTACACCTGATTGTAAGCGTAGTGTAATCCAAAAAACCAGCGCCCACCAACAAACAATGAGTTTGTCGATGGTCACTAGAGTCATGCCGGCCTGTATAAATGCTTCTTCCCTCTTCGGAGAGGGAAGAAGCAAATCGACTGCCCTGCGACAAGACAGGCGTATGACCAATTCAGGCACAATAATACAAGGATGTACCCTTATACCCGCCCCAACCAACGATCAAGTCAAGTCGCAAGCCCCTCGGAAGAACCGGATATACACTGGTTAACCCTGGAACGCGATCTACACAAGGCGTGTGGATCACTATGGCAGGTTTTAACAGCATGTGTACGGTGGTCGCTATCCGGGCGGATATGAATATCCTACCACCAGCAAATGATTATTTCAAAATCAAAGGTGGTAGGTCCCTCGTATGCGAGAGGACGTCTGGTACCACCGCTTTGCCTATTTCTGCCGCTACGCAACAGTGTGTAAGCACTGTTGCGTAGCGTAGCGTATGGTTGCCTGTAAGACATTGCCCTGTGCGATAAGGCCGCCAATTGTACTTCTCAACTTAGTTATATTGTAGTGTTATGTCCTGTACTTGTGTGCAATAAAGTTTAAATAAATAAATAAATAAATAAATAAAATGACTGGGCATTATGAGACTTAACATCTTATGTCTCGGGGTGACGAGCGCAGTCAGTGCCATGCAGTGCATTGTAATTCAAAGTTCTGTGTGGTGTTGCTTCTGTTTGTGGGTAGCCTTCCCAGGGTAGGCGTGGCGCTTACCATCAGGCGAGCGACTTGCTCATCTCGTCATCCAATAAAAAGAAATGTGATTTTAGTGTTCATTTTGCATCCTTGTAAGTAGTATCTGGTGATATATTAGTTTCCATGTTCTACACGATTCAAAGTTATCAATGTCATACGAAATAGATCCGTAAATAAATCCAGCGATATTGTGTTATATTACGCGTGATAAAACTAACCAGTAATTAAATTGATAAGATATAAGTATAAAGACATGGACCATAAACAATTTATGATAATACAAAGTCAGGGCGAAGCGTTAATAGAACGCATTAGTCGGTCAGTATCTGAAGGTCTGTGATACCTTTCTGTTACTAACGGATATCGGTTACATGGCCAGTGTAACATGAACTATCCGTTATGGACAAAACCAAAGTAATGTAATAAATAAATATATAACAAAGATGGGAAAGGAGACAATTTATTATAAAGAAAACATATAGAGTCTTGGTTTAGCGGTAATTTTAATAACCTTCGCCCACGACTTTTTGCGGTGATACAATGAGATATTTTTTTTTTATAGCATAGGCCGGCAAACGAGTAAGTGTGTCATATGATTTGTGGCGTCTTTTCCGTCGTAATGAGGCCTCTAATCACAGCAAAACAGTTATGGATCTATCACTATTCCCCAGATAATATGTAATGGCTGGCAACCGCAAGAGCCTGTTCATATTCCTGATGGGGCTGGCGTGGAAGTGCCGGTTCAGTATGCCGCTACTGCTGAGCGGCACTGTGGCAGTGCTCGGACGCGCTTTCATGTTCCAAATACGGGTGCATACGGTACACACGCTGCACGAAAACGAGGTAATGTTTATCGACTGTTTGAATCCAAATCAAACATGAGTTTTTATTAATAAACTTATAAACTGAAAACAAGTACAAACTAGCGCTTACACCATTTTTATTGTAACTAATTGCCAGCACAACAGTGTTGCCACTATATGAAAACATAAAAAAATATTATGTTCATGGATAGAACATCGACAAATACGACAATATTATGTTCATGGATTGAACATCGACAAATACGACAATATTATGTTCATGGATTGAACATCGACAAATACGACAATATTATGTTCATGGATTGAACATCGACAAATACGACAATATTATGTTCATGGATTGAACATCGACAAATACGACAATATTATGTTCATGGATTGAACATCGACAAATACGACAATATTTTGTTCATGGATTGAACATCGACAAATACGACAATATTATGTTCATGGATTGAACATCGACAAATACGACAATATTATGTTCATGGATTGAACATCGACAAATACGACAGTCCCGCTTACGAAAACTGACACTGGAGGTAGTCCTGGTAGTGGCGAGTCCCTTATATGAAACATTGATCTGGGCTGGTACCACTCCTTCGTTTATTTCTACTGCCAACCGACAGTGTAGGCATCGCTGTGTTCCGGCTTGAAGAAAATTGTACAAAGCAAAATTACTGGACCTTATAAGGCTTAACATCTCTGGATAATTAATGCAGTAGATAGTTTGTAAGTCATAGTTTTGGGTGGCGTTAGTACAGGTTATGGGCAGGCGTGGCGATTCATTTGCTAGTCGCATCATTAAATAGTATTTAACATATATTTCAGATTATAATGCAAATATGTGTTTAATTTCCAGCTCGCATACTACGAAGAGGAAGAGGATGACCAAGGCGATGCTGATTCTTGGGAAACTGGCTCCACGGACTCCTGGGAGACTATCGTGGAAGAAGTGGCTTACGGTTGATCATATAATTATCGTATTATAATCAGTTCGAATGCTTAAGCAAATTTAGCCTTTTTACCATCAATTTTGCAATACCATCAATTGCCAGAATCAAGTTAAAAAACAATATTAAAGCAACCCTTAAAACATCCGTTTTACATCTGGCTTCTCTAGTTGTAAATGTCCTTATGTTTGAGGTAGTAAGTTTAAGGTAGCAACCTTTTTAGTTCATTATGGCGGGAAATGGATTTATATTTCCAACTCCCCTGCCTATTAATTTCGGTGCGAGACAAAGACAAGTTCGGAGTTTTGGCGGGAATTCTGACAGTGCAGTTCATCGCTTATTTTAATTTATTTCATAAACTAGTTTAGAATTGTGTTTGTTGTATAAAATTGGTGTGGATTTGTTCAATAAACGTTGACGGTGATGAACAGTGTATGGAAACATTGAAATAAGTTAATTAAGCATCCTACTGAAAGAAGTTAACACCAAAACTCCGACAAGACCTTGAAATCGACCGCACCCGTGTTTCATCGTTCTTGTAAAAATAACTTGAGAATAAAATATGCGTGCCACTGTCGATCCTGGCTTGCAGGAGTTACGGTGGTGGATGTATGGGCAATATAGTCTATAGCCAAAGTTAGATTGTTGCGCGGTTATTGTGGATTATCCGTATATGAAAATACTTATTGGTTAGTGTAGGTTTTGGAGGTTTTAACTCAAAATTGTTACCAATTAAAATTTGTAAATATTTTGTGTAATAAAAAAATTTGCGCGTCGATTTGAAAACTTCTTTTTAGTATCGGTTAAAATATGTTTAGCCTTGCGTCAGATGACGTTTTAGACGCCGATGATGATCCACTTTGACGTTTTACAATAATTCCATACATGAATTTGAAAATGGAACATCCTCGGCGTTTCAAACGTCGGGTCTAGAGCAAGCCTTAAGAGTTGTACTGATGATTAATCATCTTTTATATTCCTATATTCGCAGTTTGGTGTGTAGTTTGTGGTGTAAGGGTTTTATCCAGTATTTTAGAAAATACAAATATAATGACCAGTGATAAATAAGTCGTAAATTTTTTTTTTTTTTTTTTTTTTTATTGCCTTGATAGGCAGACGAGCAAGCGGCCCGCCTGATGGTAAGCGGTCACCGCAGCTCATGGACATCGGCAATGCCAGGGGCATAGCCAAGCCGCTGCCTACCACTGAAGGGATACTCTCTTTAAACCTCGTTTGAAGAAGGACATGTCATAGCGCTCGGGAAACACCCAGGCAGGGAGTTCATTCCAGAGCTTACACGTGCGTGGAAAAAATGAACGCTGGAAACGTACGGTACTAGACCGTATTGTTTCCAGGTGGTATGGATGAACTCTACTGCGGTGTCGGGTGGTGCGATGGTAGAATGGTGACGTTGGCACCATCTTAAACAGTTCCTCAGAGCACTCCCCATGGAACAGCCGATAGAACACGCAGAGAGAACCAAAGTCTCTCCGCAGTCCTAACGGTTCCAGGCTATCCGTGAGATCAGGATCATCGACGATTCGAACAGCTCGTCTTTGCAAGGAGTCAAGTGGGTTGAGCAGGTATTTGGGGGCTCCTGCCCAGAGGTGAGAGCAGTACTCCACGTGGGGCCGTACTTGAGCTTTATAGAGCATCAATCTCTGGCCCGGCGTGAAGTACCGCCCCGCTCTGTTCAGGATACCCAGCTTTTTACTAGCCAATTTGGCTTTGTCCTCCAAATGACTCCTGAACTGGACTGTGCCCGAGATGTCGACGCCGAGAATCCCAATACTCTCGGAAACCTGGAGAGGTACTCCTTGGAACTGAGGCGCTATGACAAATGGGTCCTTCTTCGCAGTGAACGCGCAAACTTGTGTCTTCGTGGGGTTGAACTGAACTAAGTTCATTTCACCCCATTTGGAGGCCCGCCCCAGAGAGCTCTCGATTTCAGACACAAGTTGAGACCGTCTTTCCTCTACGGTGCACCGAGGAACATTCTGGTGGCCGATGTATCGCGCATCACTCGTGCTGTCATCTGCATAGCAATGCATGCTGTCAATAGACAGCATGTCATTGATATGCAAGATGAAGAGTGTCGGCGACAACACCGAGCCCTGTGGAACGCCAGCATTGACTGAAAGAGTCTCGGAGCAACAGCCGTCAACGACGACTTTAATGCTCCGACCTTCCAGGTAGCTAGCGATCCACTTGCAGAGTCCCTCGGGGATTCCGTAGGATGGTAGCTTCGATAGAAGGGCTCTATGCCATACCCGATCGAACGCCTTCGCGATGTCAAGGCCGACAGCCATAGCCTCACCCTTGCCCTCCAAAGCTTCTGCCCAGCGATGTGTGAGATAAACAAGAAGATCACCAGCTGATCGACCGTGACGGAAACCGTACTGACGATCACTGATCAGCTGGTGCTCCTCAAGGTACCGCATCAGCTGGGCATTAACGACTCGTTCCATAACTTTGGAGAGCAAAGATGTGACCGCTATCGGCCTATAACTCGAAGGGTCCGACCGGTCACCTTTTTTAGGGATCGGATGGACATGAGACACCTTCCATGAAGTGGGAACCCTGTTAGTATAATAGGAAAGATGGTAAAGGCGCGTAAGAACGGGGGTCAACTCAGGGGCGCACGTTTTAAGAACCACCGCGGGGATACAGTCTGGCCCACTCGACTTACGGATGTCGAGAAGCCTTAGTTCCCTCCTGACCGCACGCTGGTTGATGCGTATCTCAGGTAGGGTAAACTCGCACCGGGAGATCTTCGGCGGTGTGGCTTCTCCATCATCTAAAGTCGAGTTCGAGGCAAAGGATTGGGCTAAAATTGTTAGCCACATAAATTAGGATACGTACGGGTGACTTTTCGGGTTTTAAAAATGATATCTTAACTTCGTTTTAATAAATGTAACAGCCATTACCAAATTTATTTCCGATCCAAAACACGGCACAATGCAATGCAGGCAAGACAAGAAGCACGATGTGTTATTACTAGATACTGGATTATGTGCATTTTGTACATGTTTGCATGTGCATGTGATTATGTACATGTTTGCATATGCAAATGCATATATCTCTATATTTATAACGTTGCATAATCTAACACTTTCTCGCCGATCGTGTATAATTCGGTTGGTAGCGAGGTACATAGGGGTATATCGTTTAGTGGGAATAGTGACGAACTACAGCCTGCACCAAATTTCAAATTCTGCCCAGTAATGACTGTCAAACCAGAACTTATTTTTTTAAACTGGTCATGAAATAACTCTAGAAGCAATATTTAGTTTTCATTGTTATTATATTACCTACTGGGTGTTTCAACCTCAAATGAATTTGTAATCATTAACACCATTTATGTTTGCTTTTAGCTTTACAATAGTCCATCTCGGAAGTGTTTTAAATTTCTCATTTCATTGTGATTATATTTTGTAAAATATGTACACAATATCGACTAACATGTGTATTGTGTCTACGTTACGTATTATGTTATATTATGTAGCTATATACCGAGTGGCGATTTGTTTATCACATTAAAAGATACAGCGGTTAAAACTAGTTGATATAAGTTTGTTCAAAGAATGAAATAAACATTTATACCAAATATAAAAATATGCAACTTCAAACAAAACAAATACCTTAAAAATTGCCACGAAATAAAACACATTGTTAAATAGTAATGCAATGACATCGCAGTGATACATACTTTATCTCCCACATGACCGCGTCGCATCGCCGCTCGCCGCTCGTGGGCCATTGACCTAGCAGTAATCATGTGATATCCTTACGCATTCACATGATGTTCTCAAATGTTTAATCAGAAAAAAATGTCCCTTGACTAAGATATCGTAAGTATTTCATTTATTTTTTATGTATGGTTAAAGAATGACATGTAGTATACGTGGTATCATTTAATGTGATAACCTAATCGCCACACAGTATAATTAAAGTTACTGTCTAATTTATCCTTAAATTAAGGCAAACGGTTTTCAACGGCTGCGTCAAGCAGTCGCAACGTTCTGACGCTCGTGATGCTTGTCTCAACAATCGGAAGCCTGCCTTTAGACGATCTCTACTATTTCTGCTCTTTCTGAGATATTATCTCAGTTTTGATTTTGAAATCGTTGTTTCAAAATTTTAAAATAGGTAGTATTATATAGGTAATATGCAAAGATTTTTTAGTAACTTGGTATCCATATTTAATGGTATTTATGAATGAGGATTAATATTTGAATTTTTGTATTGTACTTTCATAAGTCGTGTTCATACACGATATATTTTTGAACTGTATGTAATTCGTACATACCTACAGGTAAAATATGTTCTTACATAAAACCAGAAACGTTACATATACTTAGCATTTCTATCACAATGTACAATTAAACATTGTAAAATAAAATATAATACAACATTATGGAAATGGATGTCACATTTCTACATTTTAATTCAATTCAATTCTTGATTTGATGGCCTTTGTGGTATTGCCATGCCACAATTCTGCCAGTGTCAAGTACGAACTGAATGAAAATAATGTATGGACGGCCAAAGGAAACTAGTTTATCTTCCAAGTAGATTTTGCAAAGAACTAAAATAATACACACGCGGACAAACCTTATACATACCTACATTTTAGATTGTTACTTTCTACATTCTAATTTGGTAACAGAATACGCAGACAGTCTTAAAATGACGTCGTGATACAGGGCTTTAGTGTTACTAGATTTGAGTTATTTGCTTATGTACTTATTCATTTAAATGTCTATATTACTGTCGCCATTGAACCATGTTTATGGTTCGATTTTAGTTGATCTGACCTGAATCAACTGTAGGTGTATCTATTGTTTTAAATCGATCAATTCGATTGAAAGTTTGTTACATGGATCAAATCGCATGCATTCAGCATTGATTCAACTAAAATCGACCAGTGTGAACTCGCTATTAAACACAGACAGATTTTTTTTTTAACAATTATTTGAAAATAGAACAGCGTTGCACCGGCATGTACGGTGTACAATACAAAACTCTTTATTGAAAACCATTTACAAGCAAATAATTAAAACTAAAATGCTGGTGCTAAACTTATGGAAGACAATGGGCGGTCTTATACCCCAGTTATTTTAGCTTAAATTAGGTAAGAATCTCGGAATTCGAGATACCCGGCTGTAACTCTGTAAATACTTGTGTATTGACACCCTAAAAGTTGTCTCAAAACCTACATATGGTAGGGTGTGCGCAACTATTAAATTTCAAGGTCAAAGGTCACAAAAATCGCTTTTTTCGTAAATATCTCATTTCCTATGGGTTTTTTGCTATTTGTATCTATTATCAATATTGTAGAATACAAAATTCTCTACAAATTTTGTTTAAAACTTTTTTTCATACGGTGAACCGTTTTCGAGATAGAGGGCGGAGAGCGCGCGGTCACAGGATCAGTTCAGGTCAAACGGTGCCTCCGGTCGAAAACGCGCCATATACAGGGTTATTTTTAAAACACCAGCAACCTCGCAGGGGTAGATACCTAAGGTTATAAGCTACTACTTTTGTTCTACGACTTTTGATAATTTGTTAGATTTTATTTTCATACAAAAATAAGTATTCATTTAATTTCCGTCTTAAATGTTACCTACACGCATCGCAGATTACGTAAGCAAACACGCGAAGCGTGGGGAACGGGGCTAGCGTTGAAGGTCATCGCCCGAGCCAGCTGAGCGGCTTCTTTGAGTCGCGCGCGCACGCCGAACGCTACGAAGAAAAATACGACACAACAAAAACTTGTAAAATCATTTTTTTTTAAATATATTGAGTTATATACAAACTCGTAGAACAAAAGTTGTTCCGTATGGGGTCAGCTATCTGGTCCTGCGAGGTTGCTGGTGTTTTAAAATTAACCCTGTATAGTTGATGAACTATCCATAAATCAATGATTATAAATATTTGTCAATTTTTATTAACTATTATGTTATACTAGCTTTTGCTCGCGGCCCCGCCCGCGTGAACAGCATTTTCCGGGATAAAAGTAGCCTGTAACCGTCTGCAGGGCTCCATTTGTCTCTGTAGATAAATTCATCAAAATCGGTTTAGTGATTTAGGCGTGAAAGCGTGAAAACTTTCACCCCCTTTTTCATCCCTTAATAAATAAAATTTACAAAATTCCTGAAACACGTATTTATTTATTTTACGTCAATAACCGAAATACAAAATTTCGTTTATGTAACTTTCAAAATGACGGACTTGTGACCGCGCGCTCTCCGCCCTCTATCTCGAAAACGGTTCGCCGTATGAAAAAAAGTTTTAAGCAAAATTTGTAGAGAATTTTGTATTCTACAATATTGATAATGGATATAAATAGCAAAAAACCCATAGGAAATGAGATATTTACAAAAAAAGCTATTTTTGTGACCTTTGACCTTGAAATTTAATAGTTGCGCACACCCTACCATATGTAGGTTTTGAGACAACTTTTAGGGTGTCAATACACAAGTATTTACAGAGTTACAGCCGGGTATCTCGAATTCCGAGGTGAACCTACTAAAATGACTGGACCATTATGGCTAGAAGCAAAGCAAATGGGACCCTTATTATTTCAGCTGTTAAAAACCTATGGAGCAGTAATGTTCCGAACACGCATATTATGTTATTTAGTTGTATTATAATGGGGCTGTGTGAACATAATAAACAATATTATACCAAAAACGTTTTTTATTAACTTAAATAAGACACATTAATAAATAATTTAAATTAAGAGTTATAGCAAGGCATAGAATTATCATTCGAGTTTTCTATAAAAAAAAACGTCCAAAGCAGAAGTATTCGCGAATATATTTAACTACTGCATGTAAACACATAATGGTAGACACACATCCGTGTTTTGATCGCACGATAAACGCTACAATGTGCGATTCGGAGTTATGCAAGTTCATACACCGCTATATATCGCGGTGTTTGTCGACCGCCAAGTAGTCGGAGCAGTACGCACAGTAGTATTGTTGGGACGAACACCGTTTTTTTTCTGGGGATAAAAAAATACGCAATGTCGGTTAAAAATAACGTAGCTCATCGTCATAGAAATCGAAAGCATAAGGGTTCATTCACTCATGCCCAAATTCCTCTTCCCCTCCCAATCTCTTAATTATCCCCTTTCCTTTAAGTTGGTTAGTTGGTTGGTTAATCCATGATTGGTTTGGTATTGTGGGCGTACATGGGCGGTGGAGATCACTTACCATCAGGTGAACCACTTGTTCGTTTGCCGGTCTATGCTATAAAAAAACATTATAATCTTTTTTTCGTATAGTGATTTACGCTAGGCGTGTTTTCTTCACTCTAGTAGCGAACACACACGCCTGGCATGTACTGATCGCATATAAAACCGGCACTTAAAAACACCCAAGTCTGAGCTTCAGGACTATGCAGGTGTTTGTTATAATTTTAATAAAATACGCGACGTCATTTAGAAAAATAAGTAACTCTTTAATAGCTTTACAGATTTTCTTTAATCATAGATGAGAACCATCACGATTAAACCAGCTTTAAAATAACAAATCTACATTAAAATCGGTCCATCCGTTTAGGTGCTACGGTGCCACAGACATACACACACATATAGAGAGACAGAGAGAGACAATGGTGTAAAACTTATAACTTCTTTGAAATATAATTTGAAATAAAAGCTGAGTGGTAGAGCTACGCTGTAGACAGTTTTGTATACAGCATGAATGGGCTGGCTCGACCGAGTCGTTACCACTGTCTCACAGAAAACCGACGTAAAGTAGCGGCTTGCTGCTGCGTTTCGTACGGTGAGTGAGATATCCGGAAGCCCAAATCCCCTCCCCTTCCCAATCCGTTTGGTAGGCAGCGGCTTGGCTGTGCCCCTGGCATTGCCGATGTCCATGAGCGGCGGTGACCGCTTACCATCAGGCGGGCCGCTTGCTCGTCTGCCTATCAAGGCAATAAAAAAAAAAAAAAAAAATCCCTAATTATCCCTTTCCTTTAAGGTCGGCAACGCGCCCATGATTTTTCTGGTGGTGGGCGTACATGGGCGGTAGAGATCACTTACCATCAGGTGACCTACTTGCTCGTTTGCCGGCCTATGCTATATAAAAAAAAACGAATGTAAACGGATTTTATCGCGGTTTTTTATTTGATTTTGATCCCGATGTTCCGAAAGCTTTTCAGCCTTCGCGGTCACGGGGTGGTCTGTCCACCCGAAAAACACCACGCGATAAAATCCGTTTTAATTAGTTTTATTTCAATGTAAATCGCGTAAACGTCTCGCTGGTGGGAGGATACTTGTATCCGACCGGATAGCGACCACCATACCCTGGTGCTAAAACCTGCCATAGTGGCCCACCTTGTGAGGGTCGCGTTCCAGGGTCAGCCAGTGTGTATCCGGTTCTCCCCAGGGGGCTTGCCCCCTGATCCTAACCCTTTTCCCATTCCTTTTTCCTTCCCCTCCCCTTAGCCCTGGGATGAGATACTGCGGGGTCGCCAGTATTCTGTTAGCGGCGACCCCGTAGTTCATCCCAGGAACTTTGACAGGCCGGTATGATCTTGCCGACCTACGATGGACACATGGTTTATCGTTGGTCCACACTATTCTTGGATTGCGCTACACTTACCATCAGGTGTAGCGTAGTCACTTTGCCGAGTCAGTAAATCATTTTATAACTTTTCTTTTTGATCGGGAGTTCCAAAATACAGAGACCTCACCTCACGTTCTTTCTATGCTAAATTGTAATAGAGCGTGTTGAGTTGCTCCATGAACAGGAACGTGAGTACGGTATGCGGCCCGATCTTGGCGTATGTGGGCAAGAATCCGCTCCATAGCGCCAGCACGCCCTCGTTCTTGATCACGCTCATCAGCACCGCCACCTGCCCGGTGCCTTTGGCTGCGTTTTGCACCCTGTTGAACAAGTGGTCATCAAACTGTCATGGGCCAATAGAAAAAAAATTCGCCTCGGGCATAGTGTCGATTTTGCCCAATTTACCCAACTCGACAGTGTGCTTAGGTTAAACACAAAATCGTTTTTGTTAAGATGCTGCATGTATGGAATCAAGCATACTGTTCAAGTCTGAAAATGCAGGTTTATACTGTCATGTTGACAGTCCTACGACTTAGGCTGACGGGCTGCATAAATATTGACTTCGGATCGCTATTTGACGACCAAAGATATAGTGTCAAGTCGCGATCAGATGGCATATTTATAAAGAAAGAAGAAAAAAGTGTATTTTCAATTTTAATTTCTCGTTCAATATGCCTCTTTCACGAATTACTCATCTAAGGATAGATTACAGATGTCTCTCAGCAAACTGGTGTAAAGTAACAGCTTGTTATTTGCGTTTCGTACGGTGAGCGAGGTTGCAGGAGGCCCAAATTCCCTTCGCTTCCCAATCCCGCAATACTTAACACATGGATTCATAACGTCTACACCCTGCACACCGTCTGCACTGGTGGTATAATATTCGCGAGGTGGAAAATCTTTAATATTTATATAAACTTAAATTATTCGTTACCAGTGTGAGGTGCGGTGGAAATTTTGTTGGTTCAACATAACAACAAAAGAAAACCCATGGAGTCAGTTACCTGGTTTTAACTATATCTACGGGTAAAGAAGAGGCCGTGGTGATAAATCCAGATATCATGGATGCACTGAAATGGAGGCCTATACCTTCACCCATGCTGGGCAGCAACGCTTCTCTGGCCTATAAAATAAACGACAAATATACAAACCCTCTCACCGTCTCATTTAAATAACTTATTTGTTAAAAATTTAAAATCAGCGCTGCACTGTTTGAGCCATACTACAGTATGTAGCGGAATAAGGGTTCCCATTGTTTAAACAATGAATACATAATTATAAATTTATTGTGAATGTGTCGCTGTGTACGGCTCTAATGATAAACACCTTTTCTTTCACATCAAATAGAAAAAAAATGTAATTTCATAATGGCTGAACAGAGTTTCCAAATTGGCAAGTAGGTACCTACCATCTCGCTTAAACTTATTTAAAATGCAGGATACAGTCACTATCTTTTGCAAGACAACTGTCTGCCTGATCAATAAATAAATAAATCATAAAAATCATAGTTCAACTGTGAAAGTGTTTACCTGCGCATAAGTGCCGAGCTGCGCTGCGTTCACCACCATGGCTCTTGTGATGGTAGCTGTGGCTCCACGCCACAAGGAACTAACGCCTTCCTCGCGAGCCATCCTTTGTATTGTTCAATTATCAAATTTCAGTTATGTACTCCTACT
Source organism: Amorpha juglandis (assembly GCA_949126905.1). Lineage (NCBI taxonomy): Eukaryota > Metazoa > Arthropoda > Insecta > Lepidoptera > Sphingidae > Amorpha > Amorpha juglandis. The sequence continues at coordinate 13,637,431 of OX421381.1, read as the reverse complement.
CCTACTAAACCTACCTAATCTTTACATAGTATAAAATGAAGTCGCCTCCGCTGTCTGTTCGCTTAGATCTTTTAAACTATTCAATGGATTTTAATACAGTTTTCAGCAATAGATAGAGTGTAAATCTAATTTAAACGGATTTTATCGCGTTTTTTTAAATTAAAATCCGTTTAAATTAGTTTTATTTCAATGAATTCGCGTAAACGTAAGAAATCATTAAATAGATAGAGTGTTTCATGAGGAAGGTTTATATGTATATCACGCCATGCCCTATGGAGTAGGGCAGTAGCATGCAGGTGAAACCGCGAGGGACAGCTAGTTATAATATATGTGAAAATATAGATGTTTGTGAATTTGGAAGTTTATTAATCAATCACCAATTGAATGAAATTTGGCCTACGTGACATGGATTAGTTTCTCTGGAAAATATTCACCCGGGCGGAGCCGCGAGCAAAACCTAGTCAATTGTAAATGATACTTGAACATATTTTTACGACTTGTGCACTGTATTCAAATATAATCTGACCTGCCTAGCGCGTTGAACACGTTCTTGTAGTTCCTCCGCTTGTCAGGTGGCAGCCTGCCGTCTGCCGTCATTCTGATGAGGGCCACCTCAGCTGGAGTGCCGACGAACGCACCCAGGCCTCCAGCGAACGTTCCCATCAAAATCTTAACTGGGAAGCTGGCCACGCCGTAATTCCTGAACGTAGGTATATATTTTGATGATGAATGATGAAATTAATTTTTTTTTTTCCAATTTGGTGAAAAACCATGACCACAATAGGCTTGGTTCATTTGATTGTTAAACTTTTTCTTATTCCTTGTACATATTTGCTCGGAGGAATAATTTATTAAAATACCAACCATACATTTTTACCTAAGTACATAACTAAGCATTTTATACTAAGTGCTGCATAGAAGGTTAGGTAAGAGTTCGCCTTTACCGCGTTATTATAAATCACCATAAAAATAACTAAATAGTAGAGTTTTGGTGGGAATTCTGACAGTGCAGTTCATCGGTTATTTTTTTTCCATAAACTAGTTTAGAGTCGTGTTTGTTGTATAAAAGTGGTGTGGATTTGTTGAATAAACATTGACGGTGATGAACAGTGTATGGAAACATTAAAATAAGTGAATTAAGCATCGTACTGGAAGGAGTTAACACCAAAACTACAGCAAGACCTTGAAATCGACCGCACCCGTGTTTCATCGTTCTTGTAAAAATAACTTGAGAATAAAATATACTTGACATTGGCAAAATGCATAATAATGCGAAAGCCATAAATAAAAAAGAAGAAGAACTAAATAGTATTTTAGTTAAAACATTACTTTTTATAATATTCAAACATGGAATTGAAGACGCCCATCCTGGCCGTTGTGTAGGTGGCCTGTCGAAACAGGCCAGCCGACAGCCCAGTGTAGAAGCCAAAAAACCCCTCCGCTTTAAGAATATCTCTGACGACGCCCATGGTTGACGCATTCTTCCCAGCCGGGCCCATCAACTGCATCCTGGTCTTCACGAGATCAGCAGGCTGGACGACGCATGTAGCTAACATTCTGTGGATTTAAAAAAAAAACATAGATCACGCGGATACCGACATGAAAATAACAAAACCTTTGTTTACCATGTATCATGCAGTTTGAAAAAAGAATTGCATGACGCGGTTTCGTTATTTTATTCTATTTTATTTTATTTATATTAATATTTATCTCGTGTCTCTCGATTTTTTTTATTTGATTGAATGACGAGACGAGCAAGGCGCTCGCCTGATGGTAAGCGCCACGCCTGCTCATAAACAGAAGCAACATCATTCAGAACTTTGAATTACAAAGCACTGCATGACACTGATCTGCGCTCGTCACCCCGAGACATAAGATGTTGCCTCATAGTGCCCAGTAATTTCACTGGCGTCAATGTCCTTCAAACCGAATCACAACAGTGCTTACACACTGTTGCTTGGCGGCAGAAATAGACAAAGTTTGTGTTCTCCATCTAAAAAGGACTTTAGAATTCAAGCCTAACCATTTCATTGGTAATTAAAGATGACAAAATTAAGATAGATTCATTTAAATAGTTTAACCAAGACAGCTTCCGAGACGCCGAGGCGAGTAGTTGGCTTTGAAGCGAGAGACCACGATTTCGATCCCCACACCAAGAAAAATGTTTGTGTCAATCACAAATATTTGTTTCCGGGTTTGTGTGTTTTCGCCCCAGAGAGGTTGACATCAGGCAGGCAGCCGGTTGTAAAAACAAACCAAGTCTCTCAACTGTAACATATTTGTTAAAAAGCTCCTGGCCTCTATCCTGGCCTAATGCCAGGGATCGCCTTTCCATCACATGCTTGCACGGTGGATTTGTGATTTCGACCCACCATCCACAAACCGCAACGGGAATCAAGTTTTGTTATTCCCTCGTATCAACTTTAGGTGTAAGTTGTTAATGATCCACAACTTACACAAGTTTGTCAGTGCGACAGTTAAAGTAACAACAAATGGCAGGTACCTATGTTAAATATTTTTCCTTACAAATCATACTTGGTGCGGATCAAATCCACACCGATCAATATTAGTGTGATCCACAAACCGAACCTGGGTGCTATGAGACCAAAAGTATCTTGTAGCTACTAGTTCCTGATACAAGACTCGTATCTAAGTGAAGTGATACACTGGTGCTAAAACCTGCCATAGTGGCCCACCTTTTGTGGGTCGCGTTCCAGGGTCAGCCAGTGTATATCCAGTTTTCCCCAGGGGGCTTGCCCTCTGATCCTAACCTTTTTCCCATCCCTTTTCCTTCCCCTCCCCCTTGGCCCTTTGGCAGGCCGGCATGATCTTGCCGACCTACGATGGACACATTGTTTATCGTTGGTCGACACTATTCTTGGATTGCGCTACACTTATCATCAGGTGTAGCGTAGTCACTTTGCCGAGCCAGGATATAAAAAAAAAAGTCAGGAGATCGGGACTAGGTAATATAAATTCGTCCTTACCCACTAGTGCCACCGATGAGGAAATTCAACCATCCTGGCATAGTCTTCGGAGCTGGTGCTTTTTTATTTTTGTCCCCCATTTTTTCTCGGCCTAAACTCCACTCAATAGATAAATTTAATTATAAGTTTTCATGGTTTCATGGACTACTGGTATAATTTTATAATTGCTGTTTTTTTGACGTTTGATTGTCAATTTGTAACATCGTATTTGTGTATTTTTGTTTTTAATTATTATTCTTAGAATTTCATTTAATAACGGCTAGTGGCATAGCAGATTTAGGTTTTGAATGTTGGTCTTCCTCTTTTCTTAATACCTTTTCTACCTTCTTTCTTCGTACTGTGACCTCCATTCAATGATACCTTTATAGAACTCATTGCCTTCATTAAGTTCCGTTTGATGATGATCTATCAGAAATTGACATTCGGACGCCAAAAACAACAATGTAAATTCAAGAGTAAAATATCCTTAATTAAATATAACTTTTGATAATGAAATACGATGTGCGAATTCTCCCAAAATTTTAATGATGAAGTACAGATTTTGTTTAGTATGGAGTTAAGCCATAGTCATGACAGTCAAGGAGAATAATCAGCAAGATGAGAACAAACACCATGAAATCAAAACCGTGCCCGGCTGGGCCAATTTTGTTATAGGTGGTTCAGCAGGGTAAAGTTCAATATTAGATACATTATTGAAGAATGCTATTGAAGATAAATAAATACACCCAACACACATACTTAGTCCTGACCCCCATAGTAAGATACGAGTCTTGTGTCGTGGGTATAAGGAACTACGAGAGACTTTCGGTCTCACAACACCCAGACCCCGAGACAAACATTTGTGGATCACACAAACATTTATCTCGATGCGGGGATCGAACCCGCGGCCTCTCGCTTCACAGCCGGCTACTCGCCCGCTGCGCCACGGAGGTTGTCATATATACCTATCAGATATCATTTTGGTTTATTTTGGCCTTCACTGGTAAACTTTGGCCGTATGTTAACACATTGCGAAATCGACATTCGCTTCTTTAGCGATCAAGCAGTTTTACATCATAATAGAGGTCTCGTCAATATTTTAGCGGCTCTGAAGTTTATCATGACCACAAGCGGCATATCAGTTATTGTTTCCACTTTTCAAGACTTAAGGGTGACGAGAGGCGTACAGGGCGAGAAGAGACTATCTTCAGAGCAGTCATAAATATTGACCTGAACTTAAATGTATACTACTTAATGCTTATTAGGTCCATATTGGTTACCACATTTTCACTTATCAGCTAAAATCAGCTAAGGCCAAATGACTCCATGTGGTGGTACATCTCATTGCGGAAGATGAAAAAGAAGTCTTCCGTGAACAAGGTAAAAAGGAATATTTTTACAAATCAACAGAATGATGTCAATATGCATCGTCCAGCCCGCCGATCTAGTGAAGACCAGGATGCAGCTAAGGGGCCCGGAAGGCAAGAACACCTCCACATTCACCATCATCAAGCAAATTGTCAAGACGGAAGGGGTTTTAGGGTTCTATCAGGGTCTATCGGCGGCATTGTTCCGGCAAGCTACTTACACCACTGGAAGGATGGGCTGTTTCAACACACTCTTCGATAACTATAACAAGTAAATTCAGCATTATCAACCCTGCACTATACCTACTGCCCATTACTAGACTCATGACCTTAGGCTATACCTATACAATGGTACGAGATCTAGGTACGGCACCAATTGCCGCATAATATTTAGTGTAATTTCGTATGAGTAAAGCTTGGCTTCAATAATTACATACAGAGAGGCTTGTTCAGCGCCTGGCATGACCGCTCTGTTCGCCATATGCTATAGCAGACTCTTCTGAACCTCGGGCCTCTACCAATGGGAGGAGTTAGGCCTTAGTACAATAAAGAATATTGATCAAGTAAATGAATAAATGTTATATACACAAAAGTCACACATATTAGTCTTGATAACACACTGAGTTATGAGGCTTGCTTGTGACGTGAACTTTTTATAAACCCTGCATCGTTTGGACCATGAATTAGATAAATGTCGTCATTCCTATGTCCATAAAAATTAACCGTAATTTTTTGTTTAATCATGATTACTGTAAGGCAAGTCATATAATTAACGTACAACTTATTTAAATTATAATAAACAAATACAGTCTTATGTTACACACAGTTTTTACCCCACACCAAGATATTACTTCGCTTCAGTCCCTCAACACTCAGACCTGAAACACATTTGCAGATCACACAAATAATATCTCAGTGTAGTCCCCACTTTCCCATAGAGACTGTCAATTGTGAAGTTTGTCTTTAGGTACTACGGCTCGCCCATCTACCCGGTAAGAGTGGCGATGGGGCTGGTCGCCGGAGGAGTTGGCGCTTTCATCGGCACTCCAGCCGAGGTGGCCCTCGTCAGGATGACAGCAGATGGCAGGCTGCCACCTGACAAGAGGAGGAACTACAAGAATGTGTTTAATGCACTGGGCAGGTCAAAGAATTTTTAGGCAAATAGATTTAAATCTACAGTAATTCGGATTTATTGGAGACTAGCATTCGCTCGCGGCTCCGCCCGCGTGAAGCTATGCACCGTTATATTATTGATATCATTAAATTGGGATAACTTTTTTATTTATGTACTGATTGCAATGAAACAGACACTAAATGTTAAATAAAGCTTACCACAATATATTAATGAAAACTACATCTAAATCGGGTAAGCCGTTTCTGACATTAGCGTGCACATACGCACAGACAACAATTCTAACAATCATTATATGGGTTGCTGTTGCATTGGTAAAGGTCCCATTAATATTTTTTCTCATATATCTTCCATGTACAGACAGCGATCCGTTACATTTTTATGACATATATAGATGTACCCAAGCTGAACTGTTGGTCTAGTAGCTACAGCTTTAGTCATGGCAGCGCTGAAAGCCCACGCTAGTTCCCCAAGTGATGATATCAAAATTTGTTTTTCGATTCACAAAACACGTGAGCTACCCGTGATTTGAATAGGCGATCTCTATTTTTAGGATAGTACGCGAAGAAGGTGCCGTGACGCTGTGGAGTGGCGCCACGGCTACTATCACCAGGGCCATGTTGGTCAACGGGGTGCAATTAGCTACATACTCTCAGGTCTACTTGTTTTATCAATATTTAAACATGTTCTTGCTTTAGTCAGTTTTGTCCACAGTATAAACAATTAGATGGGCTGTTCTGACAGGGGTGGTACCAGTGTATCACAGAAAAAAGCAAGTGAAGTGGCACTTTTGCTGTTGCATTTGTACATATCATCATCATCATCAACCACAGGATGTCCACTGCTGAACATAGGAAAGATTTCCGGACCGACCTGTTGGAAGCGGCCTGCATCCAGCGACTTCCTGCAACCTTTATCAGGTAGTCTGTCCACCTTGTAGGCGGACGTCCAACGCTGCGCTTGCCAGTACGTGGCCTCCATTCCAGAACCTTTCTGCCCCATCTTGTACATATAGTAACATTTAAAAGATCAGCGACGCATCTGTGGTTTTATTGGCATTGTGAGCGATCGCGGGCGGTGGGGATTACTTTATCAGATGATCCACTTGGTCGTTAGTACTCTGCTATAAAAATAAAGTTTTAATCTAGATAGTCTTAACTAACTAAGTATGTTGTGCCGACCCTCTGCCAGTGGGTTAAGAGCAAGTGGCAGAAAATAATGTAAGTAGTTTAACGGACATTTATTTTGGTTTCTTATTTTTTTTTTGTACTATTCGTATTTCAGGTGAGGGAGTTGCTTATGCCTGCCCTGGGAGATGGATTCAAGCTGCATGTTTGTTCTTCCATAATATCAGGACTCGTCACCTCGACCGTTTCATTACCAGTAGACACTGTCAAAACCAGGTGCCTATTACTTCGTAACCTACCACTTATTGTTTGCACTCTCTATTCACCTTTTACATACCTAGTTCCCTGGTGACTCACATGTTCGTTTTTTAAATCGTGGACATACATAAAAACGTGTCGAATACAGAACTTCCTTTTATAATCCGGTTAAAAAGAGCTTATCCGTCTTGCAGTTGCTTCTCGTGGTATTCATAGCAGCTACTTATCGTAGTATGACTAGCCGAGGCTATTTATATGAACTATAGGGATAGTGCATAACTAAATAGGATCCTGCAGTCGTATAGCGATACGGGAGAGGTGATAATAAATAAAATATGATTTAAGAGCTCTACACACGCTACACACCTGATGAATAGAATATACACGTCAACACCCGCATCGCTTCACCACAACTGGAACCTGCTCAGTTATGCGCTAACCCTGTAAATATATACACTCTAACTTTGTTTATTTGATTACTACGTGACTTCATTATTGTTCCGTTTTTGAAGTATATCTTTATCTGAAGCTAAGGGCCTTGCATAACAGATAGTATAAACTTTTTCAGGATACAAACTTCAGAGAAAGGCACCGGTCAGTTGAAGATGTTGACAAGCATAGTGAGGAACGAGGGAGTACTATCGCTGTGGAGCGGCTTCCTGCCGACATACGCGAGAATGGGGCCGCACACAATCTGCACTTTCTTTTTCATTGAGGAATTGAAGAAACTGTATCTTAAGATGGCTTAGAATAGCAGCAATCAAAGTACATTTTGATATCAGATTTAAACATATTTTGATCAATTCTAGGTGAAGGTTCCGTACTCGAAAGGTGGCACCTTAATACCAAGCTTAAGCCAGCTCTCTCTCTGTCCGTTTATGTATTTGTTTTTTCTGTCCGTAGAAGTAAATGATCTACATTCCAGCAGAACTATTTGGGAATTAACATAACGGCATATATCGATGAATCCATACCCTAAATAATTTCTACTGCTCCATCGATTTTTGTTGCAATAACATATACGTGGGGACGTATTTCGCATGCTAAAATAGAAATGAAATGCAATTTAAATTGCTCTTCTGACGTCACATCAAGTACGAAAATATGGCAAGCTAGGCTACCACATTCGTGGCGCCCTTTATTTACATATATGTATGGGCAACAAGTGCCGGCTCGAGTCGTGCGTGTTATGTACTATCTAGCTCATTTACTGTACTGGATTGTAGTGCTGTAGTACTTACTTGAGAGAAAGAATGAGCGTTGGGTGCCGACGTTTCCGCGATAGGTTCGTTAGTGGATCCTCGCCTAATAGACAACACATTGTACTCAATTGCCCCCACTACTGTCCATGCGTGCTCACGACTCGTGCCGGTTATTATTCCTTTATATTTCTATTGCAACAGTTATGCCCAAATCGCCAGATATCTTTTCTATGAGATTTTAGGAGAAACAATAAAGTGAAGTTTTGAAATGTAGTTATTTATTTTTATAAAGTGGTGTAATGTAAATAAAAATATACCTTTTTAAAAAAATACGTGTTCCTACTTTGTTCAACGTTGATTTCTAGTTAGTCTAAACACTTTACGCCTGGTCACATGTGTAGGCTATAGCACAGCCTATAGGGTTTAGTTCCAGAAGTAAAACACTATATTCACTTTAACCGTTTATTATATTGTAGTTAAGACACCTTTACACAACAATTAAATGCACTTCACCGATGTGTACACTTTGACGACTACGAAACGACTGGCGTGCTCTGTCTGTTGTCCCACTATTTATATAAATTATCCCCACGCCGCGCCGTACAATTACAGTGAGGGTAGTCAATTGAGATACTGTATTTATGACCGTGATTCCCGAGAGGTAGTTGAGTGAAATATAGTATATAATAAGCTGTTATATACCCGTATCTATAAGCTAACAGATATATTATTATATATAAGCTAACAGCTCGGCCATCCTGTTTATAGCGAGTCCCATCGCTATATATGTGAAGTTTAATTATTTTGTAAAAAAAATCAAAGGAGAAAAAAATAACGATGAATCTCTAAAGTATTTATGAAATGAAGTGAAATAGTTTATTAATCATGTAGGCAATTGAAATAACGCGTCCAGAATCGTTATATATTTTGGTGGTTCGTTGATATGGACCATAGGCATTATCGAAACGGCACGTGTTTTAAAACTACCACCGGATCCAAAACGACCCATCTTGAGAAGACCCGGCGAAACAAACTCAAGTGGGCTTCCTTTACCACTGGATTCAACGCGGCGCGACCCAGTCCTGAGATGATCCAGCTAGACAACCTCAGTGGGCTTGTTTTTGGTCCGTTTACACCATTCCCGAAAAGAATGACTTGTAAGAATGACTTCACGTATTTTATCTTACTTGTTAATTGTTTTTAATCCGTTTAAACCATTCCCGAAAAGAATGACTTGTAACAATCCGTTTAAACCATTCCCGAAAAGAATGACTTGTAAAAATCCGTTTAAACCATTCCCGAAAAGAATGACTTGTAACAATCCGTTTAAACCATTCCCGAAAAGAATAACTTGTAAGAATCCGTTTAAACCATTCCCGAAAAGAATGACTTGTAACAATCCGTTTAAACCATTCCCGAAAAGAATGACTTGTAACAATCCGTTTAAACCATTCCCGAAAAGAATGGTGCTGAAGTCGCATCAGCAGGGAACCGCCAAAACCATGGCAAACCAGGGTCATCCAAGCACAGTGCCAATCCCAACAACAACCAGTTGACCTCAAATATTGCGATTTACAACCGCAAAGCGCGTCGGGTCAAAATGTCTGTGCATTCCCAGCATCTCAACACCGGTAGCCTTTCCTTCGCCGGCTCCCTTCCACCACGGTTGTACCTCCGAAACGGCAGCAGCCCAAAAGAGGGAATAAACAACAATGTGACAACCCTGCGCCGCTATTACTGAGACCCATCACACGCCGCACATCCCGACCACATCAAGTGAAGAGTGAGGGCTGCAAAATCCTTCCCTCCGACGCATCCACTTGGAGCTCGCTACGTCATATATAAAGCGCAATAAGTAAATTCATATATCTCCGGCCCTGTGATCTGGGCACTCCTAGATGGTCATCGTCTGAACCCCAGCCCTGTGACCTGGGTACTCCTGGGTGATCGTCGATTGGGCCCGGCCCTGTCACCTGGGCACTCCTGGGTGATTATCGTTTGGACCCCGGCCCTGTTACCTGGGCACTCCTGGGTCTTCACAGCGTGAACCCTGGCCCTGTTACCTGGGCACTCCTGTATCTTCACGGTGTGAACCCTGGCCCTGTTACCTGGGCACTCCTGTGTCTTCACGGTGTGAACCCTGGCCCTGTTACCTGGGCACTCCTGTGTCTTCACGGTGTGAACCCTGGCCCTGTTACCTGGGCACTCCTGTGTCTTCACGGTGTGAACCCTGGCCCTGTTACCTGGGCACTCCTGTGTCTTCGCGGTGTGAACCCTGGCCCTGTTACCTGGGCACTCCTGTGTCTTCACGGTGTGAACCCTGGCCCTGTCACCTAGGCACTCCTGTGTCTTCACGGTGTGAACCCTGGCCCTGTTACCTGGGCACTCCTGTGTCTTCACGGTGTGAACCCTGGCCCTGTTACCTGGGCACTTCTGTGTCTTCACGGTGTGAACCCTGGCCCTATTACCTGGCCCCGCGATAATCCTGCGTGATTATCGTTTAGACCCCCGCCCTGTTACCTGGGCACTCCTGGGTCTTCACGGTGTAAACCCCAGCCCTGTTACCTGGGCACTCCTAGATGATTATCGTTTGGACCCCGGCCCTGTTACCTGGGCACTCCTGGGTCTTCACGGCGTGCACCCCGGCCCTGTTACCTGGGCACTCCTGGGTGATTATCGTTTAGACCCCCGCCCTGTTACCTGGGCACTCCTGGGTCTTCACGGCGTGCACCCCGGCCCTATTAACTGGGCACTCCTGGGTGATTATACATACTAACACACAAGGAAAACATTAAAAATGGTTATTTCCTGTGTGTCTGAAGCATAACTATAACTATGGGCGCAAGCGTGCACTCAAGCGCCCACAGACCAGGGTCTTGGAGTAATAAAAGTAATTGATTAAACATCTAATAGCTTCAGACAAACACGAATAAATCTCAGTGCATTGTGAATGACAGAATCCGAACTTCCGTCATTCCCCATACACTGCCACATGACACACGAAAGTATCTGCAAAATTGCAAGCGCGCGTGTGCCGGCTGATGCCATAGGGAAAAACAGTTATGAAAATCATGTGAACAAATAAAACACTGGATCGCCACGTTTTAACAATCTACAAAACCTGTAGGCACTTCAAATCAATTTTTATACGCGATCTAAACAAACTGGAACTGACTCACCAATTTCCTGTCAGTTTTTCGATGCATACCCAACATTCGTAAATGCGTTCGATCACAGTCGTCTCGCAAAGCCGCTCTGCAGCCGCACGGGTGAACCGCCACAACGGTAGGAAACTCTTGCGCACTAACATCTTGTACTCAACGCCAGCGCCAGCGCCACATCAGCAGAGCTCGTCCCTTGTAGTCCAAATCACTCGTAGACAGCCGCAGTCCATCGCGCAGTTACTGACACCGCGTAGTTACCAACACAGGTGCATTTAAAGGTCGTATTTAGTAATATCGTTACTTAAAATCGTGTCGCGCTAAACGCCTTGACAAATTACCCATAAAAAAAATTCAGACATAACAAAAAAAATTAAGTAAGCAGTAATTGTAAACGATTCAAAATTCAAATTCAAAAGTTAACGGTCTTCTTGGTGACAACAAATTTACAACCTTTCAGTACAATTTAATTTTACTGTGGGCTTTTAAGTCCTTTATCCCGCTTCTGAAACTGTAGGCTATAGCACAGCCTATAGGGTTTAGTTCCAGAAGTAAAACACTATATTCACTTTAACCGTTTATTATATTGTAGTTAAGACACCTTTACACAACAATTAAATGCACTTCACCGATGTGTACACTTTGACGACTACGAAACGACTGGCGTGCTCTGTCTGTTGTCCCACTATTTATATAAATTATCCCAACGCCGCGCCGTACAATTACAGTGAGGGTAGTCAATTGAGATACTGTATTTATGACCGTGATTCCCGAGAGGTAGTTGAGTGAAATATAGTATATAATAAGCTGTTATATACCCGTATCTATAAGCTAACAGATATATTATTATATATAAGCTAACACATGATATCTAGCAATAACAAATTTAATAATAATAAGTAACAGGTAATAGGTAAGTAATTTGTAATAACAAAATACCACACGAGACAAGATGTTGTGTCAATGCTAACTAGTTTCACTGGCTTTAATATCCTTCACCGGAACAGAATCATTCTTACACACTATTTAACGGCAGAAATAGACAATGCGGTGATACCTTCCCAGAGGGCCTCTCATTTAAAATTTCTCTCGTATATTAGACAAATATACGAGGACCTATGCGATATTAAGGTGGATCTCCTATCAAACAATAAAATTAACAAAAAGTAAGCATTAATAAACAGAGCAATGAGGCTATAATTTTAACATTGCTAAATAGTGTTTTAGCTAAAACAAAATTAAATGCTTAACAACAACACTACTCGTAAGTACCAGAAAAATAGACAAAAAACCTTTATTGGGTAGGTAAGTACCTATCTGAAAAATTGAGTTCTTTGGTATATTTATAGACAGGCCATCTCAAGCCGATTTATTGCTACGGATTCTTTTTACACGCTTTTTATTAACTTCACCTGTATGTTTGTATGTTTGTAACCGACTCCTTTGGGCGCGATTTTGACCCACTTTAAACGGCCAGATTTCGTTCAAACTTTGTATATTTATCGAGGACCGATGACACTACAATAATTTGATAAAAAAAATAATAATAATTTAATAATAATAAAATAATAATTTAATTTAATTAATTATTGATATTCGGGTTAGGAATTAAAATTGTACTCTCTGGATCTTCGTTAATTATAGGGAATATCGTAGTATCTAATAGTGTCAATAGATGGCGCTTTTTTGATGTTCGGGTTTAAAGTTAAAATTATACTCTCTGCTACAATATATTAAAAACTAAAAAAATAAAAATAAATAATAGTTTTAAAAAAACTAAAAAACACGCTTTTATAGAAAGTCTAACTAAAAAATTGAAAATAAATTTGAAGAAAACAATTTATTTTATTGTAAAAAAAGCGTGCGGTGTTTTTTAAGATACTATCTAAATGATAATCCTTCTACTCATATGTGTTAATATTATATTGATTACTATTGACACCATGCACTGCACGCTTTTTTTACAATAAAATACATTGTTTTCTTCAAATTTATTTTAAATTTTTTAGTTAGACTTTCTATAAAAGCGTGTTTTTTAGTTTTTTTAATTACAAAATCTTTTTAATACTGATATACTTAAGAAGTATAATATTGTCCACTTGTATTTTTATTTTTCGTGTCAACTGTCATTTGATTTTTTCAATTACATCAAAATTTTCCCAAATTTCTACAGCGGTTTCAACAATCGCTTTTTAAATTACCAGTGAATTAATTTTTGGAATATGCCGGAAGTTACCTCAGTTAAATCTGTTACCACCAAGGACGTCAAGGGCGACGCTTTCAAGCGCCTCCTGAACTCCATTCCTTAGGATCCCGAGATCAGCATCATCATCATCATCATCAGCCACAAGACGTCCACTGCCTCTCCCAAAGATTTCCAGACCGACCTGTTGGAAGCGGCCTGCATCCAGCAACTTCCTGCGATCTTTATCAGAGATCAGCATATAATTATGAAAACAATATTAACAAATTCTTGTCATGTAATAAGCTAGATGGTTACTTTGAAACACCTTTTAACGTTACGAAGAAATGGTAGCGGAGCGAAATTGTGGTGTGATATGTGGTGGCGAAAGCGGAAAAAATCTCCGCCAAAAGTATCAAAAATACCATTATCGCTGAAGTTTCTGTTTGGCGGTGTAAGCGGGTGAGATGTTATTTAGATACGATCTACACAGGGAACAGGATACTGGGCTGGCCAAGGCTCTTCGTGGTAGTTTTGTTCTCTTATCCCAGGGATAGATACTGCAATGCTTTTTTTCCTTCCTGACGTGGCAAAGTGACTACACTGGACCTGATATTAATTACAATGTAGTCCAAATATAGTTCTGGCCGTCAAAAGACATTGCGTCCCTCAATGAGCAGCAGAGTTATGCCGGCCTGAAATAACTGGTCCTAACCTCTATCATTCATAGAGTAGACCCGTGCCCGACAGTGGGAGTATAAGGTTTAATCCCTCATTAGTAGGAGAAGACCCGAGCACAGCATCACTGCTGTATAATACAAAGCTAATATTTCTTTATTTAATTATAACAACTACTTTTAAAGGTTGAGTCCTAATACAGTAGAGTTACTATTATTAAAAATATGCTATGCTATTTATATGCTATGCTTATATTATTTAACACATTTTTATTCACAGCATGGGTGGCGACAGAAATTTACATTTGACTATTCTTATAATAAAAGGTACATATGGGGCTAATACGGGCCTCTTCACTACTAACTTAAATGATTTCTTTCCAGAATGGTTTCCACCGCTTGCATCCACCCAGCGGACCTTGTAAAAACTCGAATGCAACTCCTGGGGCAGGATGGTCACAAAATTTCATCCATGCAAATAGCAAGGGGTATTGTTCAGAGTAAAGGCATTACGGGCTTTTACGACGGACTGTCTGCGGCGTTGATCAGGCAGATGCTGTCCAGCGGGGCGAGGTTGGGCTGTTTCAACGCCATGTTTGACTGGCATGTGGAGTGAGTAGTTGTAAGGCTTGAATAGGATACGTAGGTGACTTACAGAGAATAATACTAACATAATAATACTGAACAACATTGTAAGTTGCTTATGTTGCTTATTAAATGTTATTAAATTACGTAAGCTGTTGGGTATTAGCATATTATGTAAATCTAACAATTCGTTCAGGTGTAAACTTAGATTTATGTGAGGATTTCGAAGGTATGTTAAGTCTGCCGATCCACATTAGGCCCGTGTGTTGGACTGAGGCGTAATCTCTCATTCAGAGACCTGTGCCCAGCAGTGGGACATGTATAACACAGGGCTAGTATTATTAATTATTTAATGACAGAAGAAGCAGAATCTGTAGGACATAATAAACAAATTAGTTGTTTATCAGGAAATATGGTATCCCGAACCTAAGCACGAAGCTGATGATGGGCAGCACAGCAGGGATATTCTCAGCGCTGATGTCGATGCCGTCTGACGTGGCTCTCATCAGGATGACGGCAGACGGGAGGCTGCCCAAATACAGAAGAAAGAACTACAAAAATGTTTTCAACTGCATTTACAGGTATAGCTGGACTAACCCATACAACTTCAGTGGAAACTTAAAAATTATCTCTAGACGGCATCTTTCGGAAGCCACCCTCACCTGCCCGTGGTATTATATCCTGCTCACATACGAATAAGGTTATGGCAATGCAACAACCCGCACTGGATCAGCATTGTAGATCACCTAATTTTGAAATGTGTTTGTTGAACTCCGTGGTGCGGTAGACGTTTCTGAAACGGTAAAAATGTTCTATGGACGTCTATACGGCATTTTTCGGAAGCTAAGTTTGTTTAGGAAGTCCGTGAAATTTGTTTGACATATCCCACAATATATTTAATATATTTGGTGAAGTCGGGAGTATATGTGTGTGACAGGCTGGATTGCACCATAGTAGCAGTTGTAGTTAAAGTTTATGTCAAATTTGACGATAATAGTCACACTGAATTTAACATTGACTGCGGAATATGTTGCACCATCGTATTCCGATACTACTAGATTAGTTCTAGAAGCAGGGACGTGATATTATTTTGGAGCACAGACGCTTTAGGAGATATATCGGTTTGGAGGTTATAACTGAACCATCTGACAGCTATTCAATTTAAACAATAGCTTTAACTAGCGAATCTTCGGCGGTTATGTTTAACAGCTAAAGATCTAACATTTGTTTTGACAAATTGGTGCAACCAAGCATTAGTGTATTTATTTGAGTTTGATAAGGCCCTTTTTGTTAAAGATTGGTCCGTGTAGAGGGCATATTGGTGCTCACGAGGGGGTTTTTCCCCACCGTAACCAGATCTATGATATTAAATTCTGCACAGCTTTCTACCTACACACAGGTTCGTTATAAATCACATAGTCCCCTTATTACGTGGACAAAAACCTCTGTGAGTTTTGAATTAGAAAATATAAATAATTTGGATGGCACAGTCTTAATTTATTACGACAAGTATTTTTTGTCAGGCCTAAAACTCAGTGCCAGCCATGAAACACAAGCTTAAGAGTTTTAAATGTTAAAATAATAAATAGCAAGAGAAGATCCCACAAATATATTGCTAGAGGCATATTATCTGCCCTCAAAGTCCGGCAACGAACAACCGTTTCTTTTGGAGATCTGGTGGTAGGCGGTAACGATGCGACTTTGTTAATGGGTAATCTACGGATTATAGCGAAGGCGATGGCGACAGTAAAGTGGAAGTCCCTGATCAGGCAGTTAATATCAAGTGACTGAATCATTCGTTAATCTCCTTCATTTGGTTGTTTGTGCCAGGCTCGAGAAGCGTTGCTCCCCAAGTATGGCGACAGCTTGAAGTTGCATTTCATTGCATCGATGATCGCTGGACTTATCACCACAGTCGTCGGCCAGCCAGTGGACATGATTAAAACGAGGTATCGAACTTTATTTTATACGTAACAGGTATGACTGATAGCGGCGAGGGCCTAGTCACGGGTTCAAGCCAGGGCCACACTTTTGACTTTTCGAAGTTATGTGTGTATTCATTGTTAGCGGTTGGTTTAGTGGTGAAGGAAAACCTCCTGACGAAAACTGCATAGCTGAAAATTGACCATAAGTATTTTCGAAGGTATGTGAAATCTACCAACTGGCACTGAGTGGCACTGGGCCAGTGTTGTGGACTAAGATTACACAAACATGTGTCTCGGTGCAGGAATCGAACCCACAGTTTCTTGCTGCGCCGGCTACTCGCCCATTGCGCCGCGGAGGCTATGGCATGGCACAACTACCTACAGTTTTTACCACTCAAAAAACATAAGTAGACCATTTTAAAGGACAAGTTATTCTTATTTGTCTGCAGAATACAAGAGTCGCAGAAGAAGAAGACCCAACTGTCTGTCTTAATGGAGATCATTAAAAGGGAAGGCATCGTGGCGTTCTGGAGCGGTTTCATTCCTTCGTACCTAAAAGTCGCACCACACACCGTTATTACATTTATATTGCTTGAGCAAATGAATGCTTGGTACTTAGATTATATTAATAAATAAATACACATTTTAATCAAGTTTTGTTGTAATAGAAAAGATCCTACATCCTATTTTATAGTCACAGGATGACTACCGTTAGGCCGTAACCAAAGATAGAGTGGGAGCGGTTACTCCAGCGTTGAGTTGGGGTGGGACGCCTCTTCGTGTAATGGACAGATATTACCCATAATAAATATGAAGAAGTATAAAAATGCAAGGAGCATCCTAGTCACATCTCGTTAATGCTAAATTCATGCTTTAATATCCTCGGGCAATATAATACATATTCCATTCTCTGCGTGAATTAGATCTACTTACGCAAACAGGAACCAACCCATTATTACTATTTTATCTCGGTAGTTTTTTTTTGAAAATCGGGCATTAAATTCTATATACGATTTTGCAAAAGATATAGTATTCAAATCAATTTTAATTAATGAATTTAGCAAAACATAATCAGTATCTCCATTTGAACGTGCTGTGGGTTGGTTCCTGTTTGCGTAAGTAGGTAGGTCCAATTGATCCAAGAGACTCTGGTTTTTACAAAATGTCATATCGACGTCATCTTTATATATATAATTCTTCTGTGAGTGTGTATGTTCCTGAACTACTCTTAAACGACTGGACCGATTTTGATGAAATTTTTTGTGTGTGTTCAAGGGGATCTGAGAATGGTTTAGATTCACAATTTTGTCCGCTGGACAATGTTTTTTTTATTAATTTTTAATTTATTAGTAGTTGTTGATTTTGGAATGTTTTAGTATAAACCGGATGGTTGTCGTTGCGAAGCTTGCCGTGATGACGGGTCGTATAGCGTCTAGACTGGACAGGGACAGGACAGGGACAGGACAGTGGACAGGACAGTGAGACAGGAAAGTGAGACAGGACAGTGAGACAGGAAAGTGAGACAGGACAGTGAGACAGGACAGTGAGACAGGACAGTGAAACAGGACAGAGAGACATGACAGAGAGACAGGACAGTGAGACAGGACAGTGAGACAGGACAGTGAGACAGGACAGTGAGACAGGACAGTGAGACAGGAAAGTGAGACAGGACAGTGAGACAGGACAGTGAGACAGGACAGTGAGACAGGAAAGTGAGACAGGACAGTGAGACAGGACAGTGAGACAGGACAGTGAGACAGGACAGTGAGACAGGACAGTGAGACAGGACAGTGAGACAGGACAGAGAGACAGGACAGTGAGACAGGACAGTGAGAGGACAGTGAGAGGACAGTGAGACAGGACAGTGAGACAGGACAGTGAGACAGGACAGTGAGAGGACAGTGAGACAGGACAGTGAGACCGGACAGTGAGACAGGATAGTGAGACAGGACAGTGAGACAGGACAGTGAGACAGGACAGTGAGACAGGACAGTGAGACAGGACAGTGAGACAGGACAGAGAGACAGGACAGTGAGACAGGACAGTGAGACAGGACAGTGAGACAGGACAGAGAGACAGGACAGTGAGACAGGACAGTGAGAGGACAGTGAGACAGGACAGTGAGACAGGACAGTGAGACCGGACAGTGAGACAGGACAGTGAGACAGGACAGTGAAACAGGACATTGAGACAGGACAGTGAGACAGGACAGTGAGACAGGCCAGTGAGACAGGATAGTGAGACAGGACAGTGAGACAGGACAGTGAGACAGGACAGTGAGACAGGACAGTGAGACAGGACAGAGAGACATGACAGAGAGACAGGACAGTGAGACAGGACAGTGAGACAGGACAGGACAGGGACAGGACAAGACGGGGACAGGACGGGGACGGGACGGGGACGGGACGGGACGGGGACAGGACGGGGACGGGACGCGGACAGGACGGGGACAGGACGGGGACGGGACGGGGACAGGACTGTCCAACCGGAGGGAGGTGGGAGACGACCTGACTTAGGTCGTCGAAGTCAATTAAATGTGCGACGGGCTACCTCACGTGCAATGGCGCAGTACCTCACTTAATTGCATTTAATGTAAATAAAACATTTGTATTAAGTTTTGACCACATTTTACACAAATATATTATGTAGGTGATACGAAGTTCACCGGGTCATCTAGTATATATATATTTTTTTCCTTTATTTCGCGCGGTTCCGCCAGCGTGTATATCTTTTATCGAGATAAAAAGCCTACGTTAATCCAGATTAATCTATTTGTATGCCAAGGTTAATTCAAATCCGTTCAGCGTGATTGCTTTATTAAATATCTAAATTAAATCCAATTTCACATTTATAATAGGTATTGTGTTCCCAAAAAACTATGCACCCGGAAAAGATATATTAAAAAATAAAAGCAATTTGGGATTCTATTTATATATATTTGAATATCTATTTAATGACTAAATATGTGAAAATGAAAGTCAGATCACTGCGTGAATTCGTTTATTAAACAAATATTGATTATGATCAAAATATGTTTTTTGTAATCGAACAAACCGGTCACCACTGCCATTCTTCTGTAAAATCTTGGTCCATTGGGAAATGCCTCCTGTGAAAAAAAAGTTTTTAATCATCGACGCGTAGGGAGGTAATCATTTTTATAAACTCTTTGCCTATTTGAAAATTATTATTTTATTTTTACCCACGCCGGAACGGGGACGGTATATGCGTTTGGGGTGAGGTTGTGTGTTTGTGCAAACCAATATTTCCATTTATCTTCAAAACCACTGGTCCGATTTTAATTCGGTTTTCAGCGATGGGTTTGGTCTTGATTAGTGCATGTTGTTAGATAGGTGTTACTGTAATCACTCACCAGGGGGTGCCGTAGTAAACATTTTTAACTTGATTATTTGTTTGATGTCGCCTCATTGGTCTAGGTGGCACCGTATTTAAATTAAGAAACCGGTGATTTTTTCGGTCCAAATCACAATTTTACAATATCTCGAGAAATGGGTATGAAAATAATAATATGTTTCCAATACTAGGGGCCCTGTACACATTTGCAAACTTAGGTAGTTTCGTTAATACGGATATCCTAATACTTGTTGCGTTTCAGACAGTGAATATAAGGCCCAAATCCCTTCTCACCTTCCTAATCCCTTAATAATTCCTTTATTTTGTCGGTAATGCGTCCATAATCCTACACCTATTAATAGAAGGCAGAGATCATCTATAAGAACGTGACACTTGTTCGTATGTCGGCTAATATTATAAAAAGGAATGATCTATTACATTAGATTAGGCATTTAATTTTGACCCTGGAATGACTGACCGCAGTATGGCCGGGCATTTATTCAAAATTATATTTCTATACCTTACATTTTTTTAGATTTTGATCTTTTTATTTTTTAGGAAATCTGCCACATTAACACATACATATTCTGTGAATATTCCCGCCGGCATTATGGTTCAAAAGATTAGCGTAGATTCTTGAATAGGTTTCCGTCGGTTGGTTTCCGTGCTTACACACTGTTGCTTGGCGGCAAAAATAGAGGGCGCGGTGGTACCAGCCCAGACAGCCTCTCACATACGAGGACCTTACCACGTTGTAGTGGGGTCGGGACTGTGTGTGTGAGTGTAGTTTTTTTTTTATAGCATAGGCCGGCAAACGAGCAAGTGGGTCACCTGGTGGTAAGTGATCTCCACCGCCCATGTACACCCACCACCAGAAGAGTCATGAGCGCGTTGCCGACCTTAAAGGAAAGGGATAATTAGGGATTGGGAAGGGGAGGGGATTTGGGCTTACAGTAGTTACCTCCTGGGAGGCGGTGTGGCGGGTGAGCCCGGGGAGGCGGGCCCGGAGCGGCGCGGCGGCGTGCGCGGCGGCAGAAATAGACCGCGCGGTGGTACCAGCCCAGACGGCCTCGCATACGAGGGACCTACCACGTCGTATTGGGTCGGGACTGTGTGAGTGTAGATACCTCCTGGGAGGCGGTGAGGCTGGGGAGCCGGGGCTCCACGTCGTATTGGGTCGGGACTGTGTGAGTGTAGTTACCTCCTGGGAGGCGGCGTGGCGGGTGAGCCGGGGGAGGCGGGCCCGGAGCGGCGCGGCGGCGTGCGCGGCGCGCCGGGCTGGCGGCGCGACACCTCGCCCAGCAGCGACAGGCACGAGCGGGACAAACGCTGGCTGAAATTCTACGACACGACCGACACGGCACATTTTAGGCCGGGACTCCACCAAAACGAAGACTAGGCGAGCGGAGAGATGTTTTTTAAACAACCAATAGAATTGTGTTATTGACAAATCTTCTCTCCGCTCAGCTTCAGTGGAGATCGCTGTGCGGACATGTCAAATTTGTATGGCGCGATGGAAGCGGAGATGTGAGCTGTGCGCGGATGACAAGCAGTGGAGACGAGAGATGTGAGCACATCGCACACATCTCCGCTTTGGTGGAGTCCCTCGAGCTGAAAAACATCTCTTTTGGCACAGCACACAGCACACCGCACACATCTCTGCTTTGGTGGTGTCCCGGCCTAAGTGGTACAGCCTTGCTGTAGACAGCTTTGTCTATAGCAGAAGTTCCCAGACTTTTTTTCTCATAAACCACTTTCAAAATGTAGCTGGTTCCGGTAGACCCCCTGCTGCATTTCTACTATATTCCCAAAACTCGACAAAAAATGTTAAGATTAGATCTAAGTATCTTCTTAAAATATTATATGCCTACATTGATAGGTGAAGTCAAGCCAACATTTTAGTTCTTCACTATCGAAAGCAGATACATTTTCATGGTACATGGCTTATGAATTGTGAATCCCCATTTTTTTGTACAAAAACGTTGCGCCAATGTAGACCGCCATCGAGTCTCTCGTGGAAATCTTGGGGTCCACCTGGATCACTTTGGGAACTAAGGATCTATAGCATGAATGGGGCACGACGGGGTTGTTATCACTGTCTGACATTCGTGAGCGGTAGAGATAACTTACCATCAAGAGACCCACTTACACGTTTGCTGGTCTATGGTATAAAAAACTTTTCTGCTATATACTCCAACTAGAAACTCCATCATAAGGACTTAATACGAATTGATAAAATTCATTTCCTAGAAATGAAAATCAACAGGACCTCACACAAAACAATAATTCAACACTCTGTAGCCACGTTGTAGACAGTTTTGTCTACAGCCGAAGCTCGACCGGATCGTTACCACTGTCTCACAGAAGACCGACGTAGAGTGAGGGCTTACTGCTGGCTTACTACTGGCTTTCGTACAGTGAGTGAGATATCTGGAGGCCCAAATCCCTTCCCTTCTCAATTCCTTAATGAAACCTTTGCTTTAAGCGCGGCAACGCGTCTATAATTCTTTTGGTATTGTAGTTGTGCAGGAGATCACTTACCATCAGTCAACTAGTGACCCACATTCCCGTATGCCGGCTTATGCTATAATATTATATCATTATGTTCATCTGTGTCATGTAACGTACCGGCAAACATGAGCCCTTCATCTCACGAAGGTCGATTTTCCTGAACAGCTCACAGAGCAGCAGCTCGTGAAGCGACGGAGTGCGAGGACCGAATATCTGTTCAATTATCTCCACCACCTGCAGCAGAATATTATATTTAAGTCTTTTCTTAATCAGCACACATTCCTTTCCTGGTATAGTCATATAATTTGGCATTATAGGTGAAGACTGGCAGGTCCTTAGTTCAATCTCCAGGTTGGGAGATTTTCTAACACAATTTTTTACATGAATGACGAAACGAGCACACAAAATCCTTGTCACATTTGATTCAATAATCATCATCATCATCATATTCTTTCTTTTTTAATTGAATGACGAGACGAGCAGGTCGCTTGCTTGATGGTCAGCACCATGCCTGTGTTTAAGCAGTACGCTTACAACTACCACAAAGAACCAACAACCTTAAAACCACAAAGAACTTTGAATTTCAAAGCACTGCATGGCATTACACCACCTATTATATAATGAGAAGATAACGATCGACTCACGTGAGGATATGAAGGTAGCAGGTCAGGCAGTAGCGACAGGTCGATCTCGGCGCCTGCGCACATCTCGAACAGTACGTGTCCTAGAGATAGCGCTTCCACGTGGTCAAGCTGTGCCGCCAGAGCGATTGGACACCGCGGGACAGCGGCTATTAACGTGTTCTCCAAACCACATATCCTGGGAACGAAGTCAGATAGGCTTGTTATTGAGCTCAACATCTACTAACATGATTTAAACAGGACTGTCTACAATTTTTTGAGGACCATTAAGGACATAAAGCAGCAATTGCCGACACAAAAGTCGCAGGTTCGAAATCAGCCCCAAAAAGCACATCTGACACATGTCAAAGTTACATGTTTATTCATTTGCAATTATTGTTTGTTTTAACGGTAAATTAAACGTCGTGTGGAGAGCTGCATACCTAAGAAGTTCTCCATAAGAATTTCGAAGGTATCTGAAGTCTGCCAACTGGCATTAGGCTAGCGCAGTTGAAGCACGTGCTCAGCAGTGGGATGTATAATAATATGTATAATACAGGGCATTATTATTATTAGTACATTTTAAAGTACGCCGCCAAGAAAGGAGATCGCTGTTATTCCTATATAATAAGTATCCTAAACTGCCACAATGAAGACATATAACATCTCTATAACTTTTTTTTATATTTTTATTGCCTTGATAGGCAGACGAGCAAGCGGCCCGCCTGATGGTAAGCGGTCACCGCCGCTCATGGACATCGGCAATGCCAGGGGCACAGCCAAGCCGCTGCCTACCGTTAAAACTGGCCGAAAAAAACTTACCTGGCGACTCCATTCTGGACCATGACATTACCGGAGTGCAGATGGCGGAATGGCGGGAACCCTTTCTCCTTGAGGAACAGCAGGCCCTCGAGCATCTGTCTCCCGAACCTAGCGACTTGCCACGCCGGCAGACCGGTGCCCGCCGTGCTATATTTCTTACTGTAATCCTCGTTCCACGTACTCTAACAATAGGTATATTAATTCCATAGATACATTCTTATACTCACACCTATCAATGTCAATAGCTATGCTCTTATCCAATGATCTTTCTTTCTTTGTGACCTTATCGCAGCTTAGTACCAGGTACCGCCTTCCTACTTAGATGCTTACACTTCCACCGATCAAGAACGTGCATTGGGTTATGCATGATGTTCAAGAGCATCATGCATAATGAGACCATTGACTCTTATATATCCCTCTCATATGTCAAGCCAGCACTATTTGAGCAGTCAGCGCTATCGTACTCCTATTACGTTTCTAGTACTCCTGCAGTTTAAACCAAACCCAGCTTCCAAGGATACAATCATATTACCATAATTCAATATAATAATATGCTTATTCATATTTCGTACATATAAACATAAATGAAAAGTAGATTTTTGATACCTTCTGTCAAAAGTCATCATAAGATCCTTGGTGTAAATAGTAACTTCTTTTTAATTGGTTCTGTCTGTTTCACCTAAAGGCATATTTGTTGGCCAACGACCTCCCTCCATTAGAATGACGTGGTTCGGTCCACGACACGACCACGCTACTCCAATGTGTGTGTGTTGTGACTTAAATAGCAACTTACCTTATAAATAAGATCCTTCAAGCTCCCTCTAGCGTTAAAAGGCAGTACAGTCAGCGCATGCCCGTTACACAACTCCAGATCTAACACAGGGTATATGTATGGATGATGCAGGGCCCGGAATAGTTCCATGATCAAACTCCTGGAGCGCTCGCCTTGCTCAATAGGACACTTATGTGTTAACGGTATCTGAAACAGACATATATATACAGCTCACGCCTGTATCCTAAGAAGTAGGCAGAGATGTAGATTTTTGGGTGGTAGTGCCGCGCTGGAGGCAACTTTGTCTATAGCATGAATGGGGCGGTTCGACCGGGTCGTTACCACTATCTCACAGAAAACCGACTTGCTTTGAAAAAAGTAGCGGCTTGCTGCTACGTTTTGTACGGTGTGTGAGGTATCCGAAAGCCTTAATCCCCCTCCGCTTCCCGATCCCTTAATTCCTTTAAAGTCGTCAAACGCGCCTATGATTCTTCTGGTATTGTGGATGTACATAAGTTACCATTAGGTAGCAAACTTGCTCGTGTGCAGGTCTATTTTATTAAAAAAAATACTAAGTATATGTATTGTGTTTGTTTTAACATGATAGTAAGTGAGGCGTATGGCTATCGCCATATTATGTGTGCCATATAGTAGCAGCCTCCGTGGCTTAGCGGGCGAGTAGCCGGCTGTGAAACGAGAGATCGCGGGTTCCATTCTTACACCGAGATAAATGTTTGTGTGATCTACAAATATTTGTTTCGAGTCTGGGTGTTGTGAGACCGAAAGTCTTTCGTAGTGCCTGATACCCACGACACAAGACTCGTGTCTTACTGTGGGGTCAGGGCTATGTGTGTGACTGTTAGGTGTATTTATTTATATTGGGCACAAACTCCCAGCCAATATATGAGTGATTTTTTATATAAAATTTAAACACATTAAATTATAATTGCTGGAACTTCAACCCGGAACTTCACTGGCGTCTTAGTCTAGTTCGCCGCCACTAGACTTAACAAGCGGCATTTTTGTGGAGTCTTTACAATATTCATAGCAACTTACCAGGGTAAGCAGTCGGTCTGTTTTGATAGAGTTGTCGTGTATCGCGAACCAGTATTTATTTGGCCGCGACCCTATCGCGCTGAGTTGAGATATCAAGTCATATCTGTAAACAAACGTTTCGTACTGGTACCGACACGAATCGTGACCACAAACTTTGTCAGTAGTTCATTTATAGGACTAATTGACGGAATGAATGAGGACGGAGCGCCGACGCTTGGCTGGTGGGAGGATACTTGTATCCGACCGGATAGCGACCACCGTACACTGGTGCTAAAACCTGCCATAGTGGCCCACCTTGTGTGGGGCGCTTTCCAGGGTCAGCCAGTGTATATCCGGTTCTTCCCAGGGGGTTTGCCCCCTGATCTTAACCCTTTTCCCATCCCTTTTCCTTCCCCTCCCCCTTGGCCCTTTGGCAGGCCGGCATGATCTTGCCGACCTACGATAGACACAATGTTTATGGTTGGTCGACACTATTCTTGGATTGCGCTACACTTACCATCAGGTGTAGCGTAGTCACTTTGCCGAGCCAGGATAAAAAAAAAACGCTTCTCGCGGTTGGTCCGTCAGACCATGCTTGTTATCCATGCTATTGGATTTATACGTGTCTTTACATTGCCCCCACTACTGTTAATTTATGCTCACGAATCATGTCGATACTTATCTTTCAGTTTCTAACAATCAGTGAGATTTATGAAGGCCCAGAGCCCTTTTTTTGAGCGACAATTTCTTTGAGTCTTCTCTGATGTTGATCCATCACTTACCACAAACAATAAGTATCATTTTATTAATAATTGGGCGCCATTTGTGATAAACTCTCATAGTCATTGCACATCACTTACTAGCCATTGCAATATATTGGTGTACTTACCTCGATGTTTGTGATAAGTATTCTGTACAGAACGCTAAAGCAGCTGAGCTTTCCATTGACCGTTCTCCGACCCTGCATAAAAAAGAAACAAAATTATGTATGCAGTGTACTGCAGAAATAGATAAGTATCGGAATGAATAATGGGAATAAATGTTATTTTCAATTTATAGGTAAGTACCTAATGCTATGGCTTAATAAATTAATTGATTAAAACTTAAAACAAAATGTCGATAAATATGTCGCAACTATACATAATAATTTTAACGCAAAGTAAGAAATGAAAACAAATAGGTAAGTATAATTCTTAAATGAATTAATGACGATTCGTCATCTGTACAACGAGTAGTGGATAAACGTTGAAGGATATTAAAGCTGGTGATGATATTAATTATGATATATGATATTAAAGATGTGCATTATGAGATTCAAGTTCTTATATCTCGGTATGATTAGCGCAGCGCAGTGACATTGAGTATTTTGTAATTTTTGTATTTGTAAAAGTTCGCAATAATATTACTATTGTTTATAGCCCGGAGTTTCTTTCTGCCTTTCTTCTTCGGGTCGTCATCAGTAGGCAGCTAGAGAAAGGTTGGTAGGTTAGCTAGGCTAGGGATATTCCTGCCAGTAAGGTCCACGACACATCTCCTTACCTTTTAAACCCTTACAGATTTTTTGTAAACTTACCCTACTTCGTCTTGCCCTATCCCGATTTCCATATCCTAGTCCGTGAATCCCTTCACTTAAGGATGCCCTCCCTTTTCCCATGCTTGTTGGTGTGCCTTTTCGTGCCAGCCTTTAGCGCGGCGGTTAGTCCAAAGTTCCCTTAATTCTAAGTTAGTCTTTTTAATGACAAATTTTCTGTACTTGACCTGTCATAAGCGCTTTCTTAGCCTACATGATTAATAAAGATTTTGATTTTTTGATTTTTGATAGGTAGGAACGGTGCTCTAGTGAGCAGGCAAAAGAATGAAAGAAAATAGGATTCAGGTGGGAAGGGTAGGTAATACTGCCCTATGCGGACTAAGCAAAATACGACACTCACCTTGGTGAAGCTGGTGGTTCAGAAGGCGACGACTTGCCAGATCCAGTGCCGATTAAAGATTTGTTAAACAGCAGCTTGGCTAGTGAGTCGATCTTCTGAGCCACAAGGGGCGCTCGCTCTGAGTTCTCTTCTAAAAATCATTTCGACCCAATCATAATATGCATGAGAGCAGCTTATTATTTACTCGTTCAAATAGAGCCATATTAGCGAAAATCAAGCCCAAGGACGTATAATAAATGAATGTAAAGAGCTATGGGTTGCCGAAAGCAAAGTTATCGATTCATAATGGAAAAATATTGTTAATTTGTGGACTTGAATTGTAAGAAATTACAATAAACATGATTAGATAAGATTTGGGCATTATAAAAACTACAATGAACATAAGTTAAATGAAATAAATCATGTGAAGGTAGATGAAATAAGAATAAAACAAACAGTACTTGAGCTACAAGCGCACGATGATCTTTCGCCATCGTCCTTATTTCCAGCATCTTCCGTCAGCAAAATAAACACAAAATAACAAAGTAAACACAATGTAACAAAACAATATGTATCGACTCAGAGTAAGGATAGTAAATCGATCTTCTGCAAAGACCATCGTACGCTAGGACATAATTTAATAATACTAAACTAATAGCTTACTCGCAATTGCGAACTACAGTACAACTCATTAACACTTTGAACAGCAATCATAGTTTAGGTTTTTAATATTTTAATTCAATGGTATTTTGGAAATGAATCAATCAGTTTGTAAATTATTCAAACATTCTCTTGTAATCTATATATCATAGAAGATTTAAGCAATATTAGTAAATTAAAACATCAAACATTGAAAAATGTCTCAGAAACATTTCTGTGTTCATTGCACATTTTATGGTAAGCTAAGCGAAATCCCTAAACATTATAAAATCAATGCAATTGATAAATCTAGATGATTTAGAGGTATCGATTATCTACCTTCACTTTCCTCTCTGTCAGTGGATACAGAGCGTATTCTGAAGGCATTCCTCTTATTAGCGGCCGCAATGGACTCTGGATTGAGTTCTGCGGCAGACTGCGCCCTCCGACACGCACCGCGGCGCTTCTTTTTTCTGTAACTAGTTCTCGGACGCTCCTGATAGAACCGATCGTGTCCAGTCGTCTCCGGCTCTTTCTGTTCTTTCCCATCACTATTATTTTTCATATGTTGGTACAGATTGAACATGTTGATGTTTCTTCGCAAACTCGAAAACAATCTTTCAAATTTGTATCGCATAAATTTTGGCTAACACTTTCACATATTTTTACAAAGCACGATCACTATTGTAAAGGCTTCCTATAGGTGTAATAGTAAAGGTGGATGTCTGGTATCGAGCATTGTTCCCGTGCAACTCACAGGTAAGTATGTCAATAGAACCTAATTGAAGTCCCACAAGTGCGGCATTAGTCGAACTACGAGCCATCTGCGTATCTACAGTTCTGCGATGACAGACAGTCTTGTTGGAGTTGTTTGTAGATAATCCAATACAACCTTCGTGCAATGAGTGTATTTTACGGGGAAGTTCCATGAAATCACTACTGACTAATCTTAATCCACGTTAGCTCCCTATAGGAACTATAACGACACTTAGTAATTTCGGAATGATACTTATTGTAATTTATATTGTGTCATTGAAATAAAACCAATTTAAACGGATTTTATCGCGGATTTTATTTAACGTCGGGATCAATATTAATAAAAAAACGGCGATAAAATCTGTTTAAATTAGTTTTATTTCAATGAGTAACATTCGCGTAAACGTAAGAAATCATTATATTGTGTCGTTAAATTGTCTAATAGTTAGAATTTTTATCTACTGCTCATATGTACCTATCTACGAAATTAAGCGTATACTACCATAAAACAGTTGCTAGTTCCTATTTCGTGTTTACCCTTTGAGCATGCGGGGCACAGGCCCGGCCCCGCCAGCCTGGTGAAATAACCCTCACAGGTCAAAACCAGTTCCGTCTTACCATTAGGGCACACGAAGCAATAGCCCGAGCTGAAGAAGTATCAAAATACTGAAACCCAATGGCTATGTTCTATGTAATATAAGAGTAGAAAAAAATTATGCACGCAATTTGGTGCTCATGCAAATAAATTTGCAAACCCTCAGGGCTATTTTAAAAAACGAAGAAACAACCTCCTCTTTTTTTAAAAAGGGCACCAAACACTATCTTCCTAAATGACTCATGCATGCCTAACACAGCCTTGGTTAATTCAATTACAACTTCAATAAGATAAAAATACACAAAAATCACTTTATAAGTCTATTTAATGGCACGGTTTCACTTACTTTCATTTACCATTTTGTCCGAAGAAACAGGTAATTAATTTGTCCGGATAAAATATTTAAACCTTACACATGACACATAATGTTTTCGTCTGTCAACTTCATTGGGGTTTGTGACCGTAACTGTGTACAAATCTATACATGTCGCACAACTGCTCCAGGATATAAAAGGTGACGAAAGTATGGAAGGCGATACGCGTGAAGTATGGGAAGAAGCCCTTCCAAAAGTATAACACTCCACGTCTTTTCGCCAGACTCGACCAAATTTCTCGTTGCGTCATACTGTCAGTTCGAACTTGATATCTGGAACAATCGTCATCTCTGTGCAATCTAAACAGTTCGCTATAGTCCACGCGCTATAGGTAGGCACCTCCTGTGGTATGGTGCAGGCCGTGACCAGTATTGTGCGCGAACTTTTAAATCTACGGAATACTCAACAAACCCCGTTTATTTTATGGAACCTTATATTAAATGACCAAACATATCAGAAACATTAAGTTCATCGTCAATGTGGTCCGATATGTTGTGAATCCAACCAGTCATTCGCTGCAATTCAATGTAGGATATTCATATCCGTCCGGATAACCACCACCGTACACTTGGTGTTAAAACCTGCCATAGTGATCCACACGCACTGTTTGGATCGCGTTCCAGGATCAACCAGTGTATATCCGGTTCTCCCGTGGGGCTTGCGTCATGACTTGATGGTTGGTTGGGGCGGGTATAGGGGTACATCCTTGTAATATTGTGCCCGCATCGGTCATCAGCCTGTCCTGTCGCACGCCCCTCGATTTACTTCTTCCCTCTCCGATGAGAGAAGAAGTATTTATACAGGCCGGCATGATTCTGGTGACCACCGATAAACCCATTGTTTATCGGTGGTTCCACCACCATTACCATCAGGTGTATTGCAGTCACTTTGCCGTGCTCGAATAAAAAAAGGACAAATGTGACTAATTCGCGGAACCTTAGTGACTTGCATGGAACCCACTCAAGGAATCGCGGCTATAATTGACGTAAACTGGTTTTACCCTACTCAGGAGTGGAACGGATTATCGCGACAGTCACCGGCTCGATCCCAAAGCCATGACTTATCATTACCACCAGTAGGATTGAGCGGTGGTACAGCTAGGATAAAACTGACAAACACCCAAACTTTATTTGTGTAATAGTATGAAGTAGGATTTCAACTTACAATGTCTTGACCACGTCCACTGGAAGGGAAGTCGTTGCGGTGACGAAACTGGTCAGAATTGACGTATACAAATGTAACTTTATTTCACTCTCCACGCCTTGCCTTTTGAGTGCTTGCCGAGTCTAAACATATTATTGAATAATCATTATAGGCCGTGGGCAGACGCTAGTCACCTGTCTATGGGCATGACCCTGGTCTATACACTCAAAAGCCAGCAACAGTGTGTTGCAGCACACTGCTAATATATCGTAAATTGGATGACGGTGGTTTAACAGGACACGGGAGACACCAGAGCTTATTTACGAATATTTCCATCATCTCTTTTATGAGTGGTAGAGCCAAGCTGTAAACAGTTTTGGCTACAGCATGGATGGGCCGGCTCGACCGGGTTGTTACCACTGTCTCACTGAAAACTGACGTAAAGTAGCGGCTTGCTGCTGCGTTTCGCACTGTAAGTGAGATATCTCGAGGATCAAATCCCTCTTCCCAATCCTTTAATTATCCCCTCCCTTTTAGTTCGGCAACGCGCCTATGATTCTTTTAGTATTGGGGGCGTACATGGGCGATGGAGATCACTTACCATCAGGTGACCCCGGTGCTCGTTTGCCGGCCTTTGCCATAAAATAATAACTTACGTGTCCGTAAGTCTCTATCTGTAAGATGGTCAGGAATACGGTGCGCACTGAAGTGAGAAAACCGCCGCGCCACAGCGCCCTCACACCTTCCTTTCTCAAAATTCTGAAATAACAACCAATATTATAGTTTACATATATTATACATAAGCCCACTCCTTTTATCTGGAGGGGTAGGCAGAGCTTATTTCCGTCCCATGGGATCAGGACTATGTACATAACTAGAAATGATTGCCATTAAACCAATGCGGAGTGCTGTGTCAGACTCTGTTTTTAACTATGTTTTTTTTTCGAACTAATCTGATATACATGCGGTTTCAGAGCATTAAAAACTATCCAACACTGCGGTAACGGAGCGAAGGACACAACATTTTATGAACGTTGGTCGTTTTAAAAATATATATTTGTTCAGAATGAATTCGTGCTTTTGATACATTTTTTTACAATATCAATAAAATATAAACTTGGTGGTTATGAATTATACATAAGTATTGCTATAGGTAGTGTTTCGTTAATAATTTCTTACCTTTACGTGAATATTACTCATTGAAATAAAACTAATTTAAACGGATTTTATAGCGGTTTTTATTCTCATTTTGGTCGCGACGTTTCGAAAGCTTTTCAGCGTTTTTCGGTGGACTTTATAACACTTTACTAACAAACTTTGAAAATTAGGATAACAACCCGCGATAAAATCCGTTTAAATTAGTTTTATTTCAATAGTGTTTTGTTGTTTTCTTCCGTAGACGTTTGTTCAAAGATAAAAGAGGCAAAATGTGAAACGTCAAATCCGACCTATTGTATTTTTTCTAGTGTGGTATTTACTTAGAGAAAAGGTCCGTGAGTCCGCCGTATCGTCGCTTGTTGTCATGGACACAGCACGGTCCATTCGGCCCATCGGACATGAGTCGCACTAGCGCCACCTCCGAGGGGTTTCCTATGAACGCACCAATAAGCCCAGACACCACACCAAACACCACCTTGTCGTTTAACGTCGGCACCTTGTGGTATTTCCTGTTGTAATTATTAACATTTAATACACCGTCTCCTTAAGAAAGCACTCAATTTGCTGGTGGTAGAATATTCATGTTCACCCGGATAGCGATACGTACACATTTTGTTTATAAACCTGCCATCGTGGCTAACACACCTTGTGTGGATCGCGTTCCAGGATCAACCAGTGTATACCCGGTTCTCCCAAGGGGCTTGCGACATGACTTGATGGTTGATTGGGGCGAGTATAGGGGCACATCCTTGTATCCCTGTGCTTGCATCGTCATCCGCCTGTCCTGTTTGCAGGCTCCTCGATTTGTTTCTTCCCTTTTCGGAGTGTAAAGAAGCATTTATACAGGCCGGCATGATTCTGGTGACCACCGATAAACTTATTGTTTGTCAGTAGTCGCTGGTTTTTTAGACTGCACTGCGTTTACCATCAGCTATAGTGCAGTCACTTTGCCGTGAAAGGATAAAAAAGATATATTATCTATATATAATGCTTAGTGGCCAACCTAGTGTTAAAATTTTCAAGCCGCCCGAAGATCTCCGACTTGGCTTAACGGCTTCTATCCGTTGATAACAGTCGGGATCGATTTTTTCCGCGTCCTCCGAAGCACGGAGTTGCCGCTCAGTTGAAATACCACTAAGCGGTCATCCATCCATAGACTGACCGCGCTAAAGGTTGCTTAACTCCACACACCTTACACCTGATGGTAAGTGTAGCGCAATCCAAAAGAATAGTGTCGACCAACGATAAACAATGTGTCCATCGTAGGTCGGCAAGATCATGCCGGTCTGTCAAAGGGCCAAGGGGGAGGGGAAGGAAAAAGGGATGGGAAAAGGGTTAGGATCAGGGGGCAAGTCCCCTGAGGACCCACACAAGGTGGGCCACTATGGCAGGTTTTAGCACCAGTGTACGGTGGTCGCTATCCGGTCGCATACAAGTATCCTCCCACCAACAAAACCGTTTACCTATTAGTGAGTGTAACTGGCTATGAGCGAATACCAACCCTGTACTATATACGTCCCACTGCTGGGCATGGGTACTGAAACATAGAGGTGTTCTAATACGGGTTGGTTACCCCCACACGCTTTCGAAATTCTTATGGAGAATACTCAGGCATGCAGGTTCTACCACAATGTTTCCTTTAGTTAAAACGAGCTATAATTAACAACTAACACACACGTTACTTCGAGAAGACAGAGGTGTGTGGCCAGGGGGCTGGTTTCGAACCCGTGATATATATACAGTGCGTAGCACTCCCCGCTTCGCTATCGCCACTGCAAGCAATAATGGCGTCGCTGCTCATAACTAACTCAAGGACCAGCCAAGTTTTTTTTTGTTATCGAATTACAGTCTTCAATTTTCCTTTACATTATCTCTAATTTAACAATACTTACTCAATATACTCGTCATACAGAAAGTAGTATGCGGCAAGTCTAGATGGCGTGTAGGTGGCTTGACGCAGCAGGCTGGCAGTGAGACCTCTGTACAGGGCCTTCAATCCGTCGCATTTTACCACCTTATCCGCCATTTGTGACGACGTTCCTGGCTTATCGTATACTTGCAATCTTACTTTTAACAGATCCAATGGGTGAAATATGGCAGAGGATATCATGCTGGAAAATATACATTTTTTTTTATAATATAGGTCGGCAAACGAGCAAACGGGTAAGTGATCGTCACCGCCCATGTACGCCCACCACCAGAAGAGTCATGGGCGCGCTGCCGACCTTAAAGGAAAGGGATAATTAGGGATTGGGAAGGGGAGGGGATTTTGGCTTCCGGATATCTCACTCACCGTACGAAACGCAGCAGCAAGCCGCAACTTTACGTCGGTTTACACACATACATGCAATATGGACATACATACATGCGAGGGTTTTTAAATGGTTTGGCTATCCGGGCAATAAAGCCAAGAACTTGTGAGCCTCTATTGACAATATGGTCGTAGTGGTTTCGAAAAGATAATGTGTCGTCAAACAAGATTCCAAGATCTTTTGCAACGGTTCGGCGTAGAAGGTTGTGGTGGTGTATCTTGTAATCAAATACTACCTTGTTAATTTTCCGAGTAAATGAAATACAGAAGCATTTTAGGACATTTAAAAACATACAGTTAACAGTACACCACTCGCAGATAAGGTCCAAATCGTGTTGCAGAGCAATGGCATCGCGAATACAAGTTATTGCGTTAAATACTTTTAGGTCATCTGCATACAATAAACACGGACATTTCAGGCGGTCAATGAGGTCATTAATAAAAATAATAAAAAATAATGGACCTAAATGAGACCCCTGTGGGACACCAGAGGGGATGGTTACAGGAGATGACACTACGCCCTTAAGTAAGACAAGTTGACTTCTCATATTGAGGTATGATTGGACCCATCGCAAAAGAGAACCATGTATGCCAAAATTTTTCAGTTTATGACAGAGTAAACGGTGATTCACCTTATCAAATGCCTTTGAAAAATCTGTGTAAATAGAGTCTACTTGCACGTTTCTAGCAAAGGCATCACACAGGTAATTTTTGTATTCCAAGAGATTACTTACTGTGGATTTGTTCTTAACAAAACCGTGCTGATTGGGGGATAATTATCAGTATTATGCGATTTACTGTATGTTAGAAATATTGTTACATTGATTAAGTTTTCCTACAATTAAGGATATAGACTTACGTTATGATGTAAATTTTAATTATTATTGTAATATTAGCGTTGTCTGCTGGAAGACTTTAATATCTATGTACATGAAATTAACTGTATGGTGATGCACGAAGGCACGGGATGCGGGGGCGAAACGAAACATAAAACAGTTATTTACTTATTTCCCTTTTTCGACCTAAATGTACTTTATTTCTTGTGCTAAAAATTAACGCTACACGTAGCTAATATTGATTCCCATATGACTCACAGCTATACATTTACATTTCGCGAAAACGTAAGCACTTCGAGCAGCGCTTATTGCAGTGCTTATAGGTGCGTGATCCTATTATCAGTTGCCGAACTGAGGACATGCACTTTTGCATGTAATGGTCAGAGGTCACACTTTACCCAAACAACATTTCATTAAATAATATAAAGCAAAGAGGGCCATCTCGCTTCATCCTTACTGGCACTGCTTAGTAATACTGTAATTTATAGCAACGGTAACACGCAGAGAGAGAGAGAGAGAGAGAGAGAGAGAGAGAGAGAGAGAGAGAGAGGGAGAGAGAGAGAGAGAGAGAGAGGGAGGGAGAGAGAGAGAGGGAGAGAGAGAGAGAAAGAGATGTACAGGTACCGGCACGAGTCGTGAGCACAAGCTTCACCAGTGCAGCAGCTTATTTATAGGTCTCATTGGCAGAATGCAGAGGTGCGGGGCGCCGACCTATCCCGCGATTGGTCCGTTAGACGATGCACGTCGTTTATAAAACTTCAGCTGCCTCCACTACGTTCCATCTGTGCTCACGACTCGTGTCGGTAATTATATTATGTATATTGAATACCCAGCAATACTTCCAAGCACCACTTTATAATTATGTGGGATTTTTTCCAAGTTCACTTCTTTCGGATTTTTTGGCATGATTGTTTAGGTTTAGTTTCGTTATATTACATTTTAATTTCATGTTCAATGTTAGAATATAGCCGAAATTTAGGCCCAAATTATATTGCTGTTGTTGATGACATTTTCAGTCATTCTGATTTTATATATTCTTTTTCGTAAACATGCGTCAGAAATGATACTCATGAAAAAGAATAGATCAAAGAGTAAAAATGTGGGTCTTAACATAGGGGCCGAATGATGGTCTCCGCTCACCGAAACTCGGGTTTAGTTAAAGTGCGCCGCACGCGACTAAGGGCATGCAGCGCATAAAATTCTAAGTAATTCCAAATATGCACTCTATATAGCAGACTGTCACCTATTCCGATTTTGGCCACGTGTACACGTGTGTTCCGTGGAACCCATAGTTACCGTAGAAAAGACACTAGGGTTTCGTGTAATTCCCAGAATTTAGGCAATAACATATTTTGTCATTGAATTGCGGGAAATGTCTGATCGGATGCACAAAATATCCGATCACATTGAAGATGATCTCATGCATGGATGCAAATATGCAATAACATTTCAACCCACAACAAGTAAAAATTTAGATTTGCTAAATTTATTAAATTTTATTTAAATTCCGTAATTTACAAAAACAACATAAATTTAACATTTCCCACGTATAATTATGCCAAATAGAACTTTAAATTATTGATTTATGGGTTGAAATATTACTGCATATTTGATGATTGGTTATGAAATGTACAGTCCATAAAAGAACAATAGTTTGTTGAGTATTCCGTAGCTTTAAACGTTTGGGAACCGCTGTTCTAGTAACAAGTCCTCTATCAGATATTCCCCGGGTAGATGTATAAGATAGAGAAATAAAAGTCGGTGTAAAAAAACAGTATTTTTAATAACCTATTACAAACAAGTCTTATGTTAGTCACATTTGTAATTGCTATAAAAATATATAATTGTACAAGGCCTAAATTTATTTGCAAATTTCACTCGCGTAATTAACTTACGGAAGTGGACTTTAATAATGTAAACAAAAGTAAGTTGCCTACTGTAAATGTCCCCACGTGTAAGCTTGTATGTGATCCACGTACACAAGTCCGTAAGTAAAACTTACAAATGTAAATCAGGTTTAACAGAGCATATCACATGAGTTACTTCTGGAACATTGAAAGCGTATAAAGGTATATACCACGTGATAACAAAAAATAAGTCTATTATTAAACGTCAAAAGAATGTCTATTATGAAATTATAAATGTTACTAGTTTATAATTTTACATTACCAAAATTATAATATCGTTTATTCTTTAAAATATATTAATTAATTATGATGAATTACTTATGTATTGAATAGGTATTTAATTTTTCAATTCATTCAACGATTTTACCGTCCGTAAAAATCCATGCATCAGTGGCTAAAAGAGGGTAATTAAAGATAAATATCGTCAATTACTAAATAAAATAACACCGCGATATACTGATACCAGACCAGATAAAGTCAATAGTTTAACAAATTAAAATTATAATAATCACGTAGTGTATGGCTAATAACCCGCTCTACACATTGGGCGAAACACATAAACATGTTAATTGAATTGAGGACTGTCTTGCCTCGCCTCGCGAGGTCACGAAGGTATATTTGCCCTATTAATAACTCGCAAGAAATAAATGTCTCGAGAAGTGTCTCTCCAAAAGGCCTCGGCCAATGTGTGGAATGGGATATAATCTATTTTCTCTAAAAGCAAATTCTGAGCAAAAAACAATAATTGTACCTATAAAATGTAAAACTAAAATGCAGACTAATAAGAGAATATATAATGATTTCTTATATTTACGCGAATATACTCATTGAGATAAAACTAATTTAAAAGCATTTTATCGCGGCTTTTTATTAATATTGATCCTGACGTTTCGAAAGCTTTTCAGCCTCGTGGTCACGGGGTGGACTAGTTGTAGTAGTAGTATAAAATCTGTTTAAATTAGTTTTATTTCAAAGAGAATAGATATTAAATTGTGCCATGTTTGCCTTATTCATAAGGGCGTCGCTATACTACGACGGAACTGACGTCGGCGAACATCGTCGGGCACATCATTTCGTACAGAGATCGTGTTATTCACACATGACCGAGGAGACGCGTAATGTACCTAATGAAGATCGGCGATATTAGTTATGTGTCGATGCATGAAACAAAATGATTAAATTAAAAACAATATATCGACGCCTGAAAAGCAAAAATATAAAAGCGACATTGAGTAAACTTTCAGGAGAGCGATTTAAAGTTCAAATTTTATAAAAAAATATCAGTTTTTTTTT
Organism: Amorpha juglandis; assembly: GCA_949126905.1. Taxonomy (NCBI): domain Eukaryota; kingdom Metazoa; phylum Arthropoda; class Insecta; order Lepidoptera; family Sphingidae; genus Amorpha; species Amorpha juglandis. The sequence continues at coordinate 13,598,816 of OX421381.1, read as the reverse complement.
ATACACACTTTTTAATTTTAATTTATCTTTCTTTCAAAAAAATCATAAAAAGTTATCTGGTTTTTCTAATAAAAATTTGTTCTTTAAATGACTCTCTTGTAAAGTTTACTCAATTTCGCTTAAATATTTTTACCTTTCAAGCGTCGATATATTTCGCAGGGTTGTATAAAGAGCATGCGGATAAATAACAGATCGTTATGTCCACAAAATATCTGATAATTAAGAGGAAATACTAGTAGTGTTTTGTCGGTTAGTGCTAATTTTTTAAAACCTTACAATTTCTCAACACTAGACTAGTTATTCTTCCAAAATATCTCACAATATTCGATAGGACGGATGCACAAAGACGATTATAGGACGTAATAAACCCTGTTTTAATAAAAACCAATTAGTTATATTGCCAACTCGCAACAGTGTGGTAGGCAGCGGCTTGGCTGTGCCCCTGGCATTGCCGATGTCCATGAGCGGCGGTGACCGCTTACCATCAGGCGGGCCGCTTGCTCGTCTGCCTATCAAGGCAATAAAAAATAAAAAAAAAAAAACAGTAAAAGTTTTCTTCCACCTGACCTTATCCCACTCTCAGTGGGGTCTGCACAGAGGCTTTCTATCATTACACGGTAATATTTCATGAAAATAAGTAATATTCAAATAAAAGTGACGAATAAAAATACATTGAAAATAAAAATAAATGAATAATCTATAAATGTGCTATGTGTCTGTAAAAAAATATTATTTAAATTGAAAAATAAACATATAATTTATATCAAAATAAAAATTCAACAATATTTTTGCTAAATAAGCTATGCATTATACAAGAACGGCTTTCTTATACCTCAAAAATGTCGGCAGTTTGTAGTTACACTAAAATGTAATATTTTTGCAAAATGGGGATACTGTACAGGCACGGATTCAGAGGGCAATATGGGGACCTAAGAACATTATATAACCACAATTTTTGTAAATTGTATTTTTTGCATCTATATTATTCCATTATATTTTCGAAAATATATTTTGTAATAAATAGATATATTTTAAATGAATTTATATTTATGACTAAATTTAGTCTACAGATTATTAGGACAGATTGTACGGCCTAACCCCTCTCATTCTTAGAAAATGCCTGTGTCCACCAGAGGGACGTATATAATGCAGGGCTGGTATTAGTAATAACTCTATATAGACGATTAAGTATGAAAAATGAATGGCATACTCTATAAAGTGTGATTATTAGTGTATAGTGCGACAACTATAAGTTGACTAGTTGAGTAGCGCTGTTGTTAAATGCTTACTACTTGGTTTATGGTCGATATCTTATTCTGATAGAATATCATATACATTTTCAATTAGTTCCAACATTTGTCACCGCCAATGTATAGTTGTTGCACCATATCGTAAGCATTACATTTACATTTTCTTTAGATACATACATAAGCTCACGCCAGTATCCTCGAAAGGATAGGCACAAATGGAATTGGTACATCCACTGTACTTCGAGCTATTTCCACCCCATTATGTGAAAGATGCTGAACCTCGCATCGGGTAGAAATTCCGAATTTTAACTCGAAAGCTTGTGATTCCTGCCTAACTTGAGATTTGAATCCCGGATGCTACCAATTTGTCAGCCTAAGTACGCAGCCACTAAACCAATGAGCAATTAGCATTGTCTGGCATTTAAAATATATCTCTTATGCCATAGCAGCGTGCACATATTTTTTTTCCTATTGAGATTTCTTGACATTCATCAAGAAATCCATCTCATCACACTGATATTTAATATCTAGTGTTATCGAACAGACAGACAAAAAGAACCCGAAATATCGAGGTGCTAAATATGCACGAGTGCAATATCATGATGCCCTCTACAACTATCAGTCGAATTGAATTTCGTTTTTAATATCCGGTTACAACCAACCAATCGGCTTATCACCACACTTATCTTGTGTAAGTATAGTGATAGCGAATTGCAAATTAAATTTGCAATTCGTAGGTTATGCATAAAATCAATATAAGTTATGAATAAGATAAATATTGCCAATTATTTGCTATATTTTCCAATATACGTTATCATTTAACAAAGTCCGATTACTGATTAATTACATTCTTTCCTTGCAGTGCACATGTAGCTTCTATCCCAGTTGTTTAGCGATGGCTGTAATCGCCAAGCCAAGTTAGAACCTTATAGGTTTGGAAATTCTAACAAAGGACTAACCTTGCATAGGACACTTTGATGTTCAAAATTACTGTTTCTGACCAGTACAATTGACGCACAGCAATTTTCATTGCAAAACGTATTACAGATACACAGTTTCACCCCCTTGTGTCGGATACAAGAGTCCGGTACACTTTTTATACGATTGTAAATACATTGGATTAAATTATTGTTATTAAAAGGTCATGTATACATATGCTTAAAGTACAATTTAGGCACATTTATCATAATCAACGAGAATATACGCCTTATAATACATTTTACTCTTATTATATGTACATATAATTGTAATTGAAATATTTGAATGCATCTAATATCTGCCTAAGTTACAACTTAGGCACTATTTCATGTTGATTTATAGCACTACCATGGGAATTGATATTTCATCTCGAATTAGGTATTTTTTTATCTGTTAATTAAAATGTATATCGTTCAGGTACTATAGTACAACCCACGTTAAGTTTTCTGAGGTCAAACATGTTTCACACATAAAAATAAGATACAACTAACAAATGACAAGTAAATCGTTAATAATCCAAGCAAATATTGTGCTATCGAAATAAAACTTTATCTTCGGAGTAGTAAAGAGCCTTTGACATTATCACTTGTCAAAGTATTGTGTAACACATAGTACACTTGCAAACATGTCTAACCTTGAGACAAATATTTTTAATTACATCACCATTATTCTTTACGGGACAATGTCAAGATATTAGCTTTCGTTAATAAAATCATCTTACATACATACGACACAGAGTTCATAATCGTTTTATATGTTTCGATTAGATAAATTGCAACCGGCTTGAATGTGGGTCACAAAATCGAACATAACCTTGATAACGGTAAGTTAAATAATGATTTTTGTTATTTTTATTATTGCTTGCACTTAGCGACACAGTTTTTTTTATATGATTGAATGACGAGACGAGCAAGGCGTTTGCCTGATGGTAAGTGCCAAGCCTGCCGATAAACAGAAGCAACACCACACAGAACTTTGAATTAAAAGCACTGCATGGCACTGAACTGCGCTCGTCACCCCGGGACATAAGATGTTAAGTCTCATAATGCCCACTAATTTCACTGGCTACAATGTCCTTCAAATCAAAACAGAAGAGTGATTACACACTTTTGCTTGGCGGCAGAAATAGAAAAAGCGGTGGTACCAACCCAGACGGCATCTCGCATACGAGGGACCTACCACCTAGTATATTTTGACAATTATGCCGCTGTAGCTTTTTAGTACTAATATTTAGATATTGAGCGTGAATGACAGTTAAGCAGATTCCTCGTCTGATGTTAAACAACACGCCTGGCCATAACTAGTGGCAACACTATTCAGAACATTAATTTGTATAATACTTCTCTCTGGCACTGCACTGGGCTCGTCACTCTGTGATGTGTCTATGATGTGACTGTGATATAAGATATTAAATTTTATGATGCCCAGTATTTATACTGGCTTCGATGCCCTTTAAACTGGAACAATAGTGCAAACACCCTGCTGCTTGAGTGACAGACACAGTGAATGCGAAAGGCCTAGAACATTTACACAACCTAATGTTAAAGACCTATACCAGGCATCATCAAAAGGGAGATTTTAATATCAATTTTACAACGTAATTACAAAATGGTCATCTAAAATTGATATAATCACAAACCCATTAGTTATAATTGTTTACGATCTGTCAATTCAATCACTTTTTAATGAATTTACAAACGGATAACCATCGAAACAACTATTTGTGTTAATTACCCATATACGTTACTTACATCTATTTTCATATCTACAAGATTAAATATGAATATGATATTGTTTATTGATAATTTAGGCAATAATATAGCGCAGACATATTTCTAGGTCACTCATATGCGCGAAGTCATGTGGGTAGGTACCACCGCTTTGTGTATTTCTGCCGCCAAGCACTTTTGTTCTGATTGAAAGGATATTGGAACATGTGAAAATATGGGATACATGAAACTTACCAACTCACATCTCTGGGTGGCGAGAGCAGTCCAGCACTTCATAATTCAAAGTTCTCATTGGTATTGCATCTGCATATAGGCAGGCCTATTGCTTATACTCAGACGAGCGACCTGCTTGTCTTGTCATCACCGCTGCTAATAAAAAGTTAATACAAAAATAAAAGAAAGATACCAGAAACACCTTATGTATACCTACATAACATATACATATCGTCTCATCATTTACATAGTACAAAATCGCAATACATCGATTAAAATGCAATCAAACATAACTGACGACACGATTACCCGTCATTTATGACCCCCCTAATACGTACCTGGATACGTACCTGGCCAGATAAGACTACATAATTATTGCCAATTAAAAACATTAAAAACTACACATCGACACAGCTTGAAAATTTCTAAAAGCGCTCACTCGATTGTGTTGCAAGCCCTTTGGAGATTTTCATACAAATTACGTATACTTGAAGTAAGCGGAGTTCATTTGCTCCAAGAATATGAAAGTTAGTACTGTGTGGGGTCCGAGACGAGCGTAGTATGGAAGGAAACCTTTCCACAATGAGAAGAAACCTTCGTTTCGTATGAGGCCAGACACTACTGTCAGTTGGCTCTCGCCTTTGGCAGCGTTTTGTATCCTGCAAATAATGTATAGACATTCAGTAATGTGAATATATCAGGGTAGTTGGGTCGTTTATTTTTTCAAATAAGTCACGTTATCAAAAATCGAAAAGTCTTTTTTATAAATCGGCTCTAAAATAAAAAAAGATAGCCATTTAAGTCCGGTGTATAAAAAAAATTACAATAAAGGATTTAAAACGCGGTTAGTGACGTCACAGACCGCGATGACAATTACACGATACAAGCGAGGGAGATCTGACTATCTCTCTATTCCCACTACATTTCCTCATATCAATATTAAAAATATTAATGGCGGCCTTATTAATCAATTTTGCTTTTGTTTTCACTATCATTTTAGCTTCAAAGGTCGTAAGGTCACGCTAAAGATGTACCATATTAATGTTCCACGACTTACCTGGTCTTGATGATGTCGACAGGCATGGAAGCGATGGTGGTGATGAGACCTGACACCATGGACGCGCAGAAGTGCAGCGTGATGCCGTCGGGCACGTACCCGACGAACATCTCTCTCGCCTGCGAGTACGTGCTGAGCTGGGCGGCGTTCACCACCATGGCGCGGCTGACCGTGGGCGTCGCGCCACGCCACAGCTTCAGAACGCCCTCCTCCCTTATTATCCTTGAATAATAAATTAATATCTCAATAATGTATGTAAACTAGTTTTGAAAAGAGCATCTGCCTACATTGATAGCCATAAGCCAACATTTTAGTTCTTCACTATCGAAAGCAGATACATTTTCGTGGTCCCCCGCTTAGGTATTGTATTGGAACTCCCATTTTTTTGTCACGCCAACGTAGACCCCGTTGAGTTTCCCGTGGACCTATGGGGGTCCACCTGGACTACTTTGGGAACTAATGCATTAGACAATTGTGAATGCGCTTTTCACATAAAATAAAGCAAAATACGATATTTATTGTTAATAAATACGAGAAATTAGTTATATGTAATAAACCATTTTATTTCAAGTCTATCAATGAATGACAAGTGACATATATAATTCAAATAATTACTCTTCTTTGACGTGACATACACTATACTATTAGAAAAGGAAGAGGTAAATATCCAATAGGTCTCCGCCCTTAATTATTGCGTTATAGCTCCGTCGATTGAGGTGCTTAACATTTGGTCAATGTGCCTTCTCCACGTCGCACCAGAATCTGTTAAAACCTCATAATGTAGCTGGCCCAAGCGTTTGACCACTGTGCCAAATTCCCATTTCTTCTTCCCACTATAATTTCGTAGTTGGACTCTCTGCCCTGAACGGAATGTTCTTAAATCACGTCCAGTCTGGTTAGAGGGTGAGACGGACTGTGCTATCTGCGCTTGTGGTTTCTGGAACATGGCGTGGAACAACGTTCTCACCAACCGCCCACTAAACATTTGTTCGTAAGGACTTTCCCCAGTTTGTCTAGAGGGCGTTCTTCGCAGTTGGTATTTGATTTTTAAAATTTTCTCATATATTGAGCCAGATTCGTTATCCATACTATGCAAAGCTTTCTTTACTGTCTGGACGAATCGTTCAGCTTGCCCGTTCGTGGCTGGGTGATATGGAGCCGAAGTTTTGTGAGACACTCCGTTCTCACGTAAGAATGACTCAAATTCTTGAGATGTAAACTGCCTGGCGTTGTCCGAAACAAGAACGTACGGTAAGCCAAAATCAACGAATAAATTTCTAAGTTTTGAGATACACCACTTACTTGTGGTTGTTTGAGTTGGGATTATTTCAACCCATTTTGACATTGCATCAACTATTACGAAGAGATAATAGCCGCGTACTGGACCCGCGAAATCAATATGTATACGCTGCCAGGGCGCTGTCGGAGCTTCCCAGTGATGTAATGGGGCTTTCTCTGGTTCGTTTTGTTTTAGACGACATTCACGACATTTGCTGACCAATTCCTCGATATCTTTGTCAATATTTTTCCAATATACATAACTCCGCGCTAAAAGTTTCATTTTTAGTATACCAGTATGGCTTGTATGTAATTCCTTCAATATATTGTGTCGAAGATTTTGAGGAATCATAACTCTAGTTCCCTTAAGAAGACAGTCGTCTTCAATTGTTATTTCATTGTCACCGTAGCCCAATGTTCTTAGACTCTGTCCATTCCTTAGTTTATATATTATATTTTTGTATTCTGGATCGTTCATTGTTTCCTTCGCTATTATTTTGCGGTTAATTGTAAGTACATTAAGTTGGTTCTGCTGAAATATACTGTGTTGGTCTATATGGTGTTCCGAAATTCGTTCCACTGGAAATCTTGAGAGATAATCTGCATTACTGTTGTTCGCTGAATTTCTGTATTCAATGTTGTAGTCGAATCCCGAAAGAAAGTGTGCATAGTGAAACAACCGCATCGTGCTCATTGCAGGTAAGGTTTTGTGTGGGTGGAATATGGACGTTAAAGGCTTATGATCCGTAATAAGCGTGAATTTCCTTCCGTAACAATAATGAAAGAACTTCTTTACTCCCCAGTAAATTGCTGTTGCTTCTTTATCTATTTGGCTGTACTTCTTTTCGCTAGATGTTAGTGAACGTGATGCAAACGCAATTGGTCTGTCGGTCCCATCAGCCAATCGATGTGAGAGCACGGCACCCAGGCCGGTCGGTGAAGCATCTGTAGCGAGGACCAGGGCCTTCTTTTGGTCGAAATGTAGTAGGACTCGTTCACTAATTATTTCTTCTTTAATTTTCTTGAAACTATTTTCGCAGACTTCTGACCATATAAATTTCGTGTTTTTCTGTAATAATTTGTTGAGCGGATTAGTAATCGTTGCAAGATTCGGTATGAATTTGTTATAGTAATTACTCATACCCAAAAATGTTCTTAGTTCATTTACATCGTTGGGTTCCTTTGTTTCAAGTATGGCTCGAATTTTATCTTTATTTTTGTGTAGTCCGTGCTTGTCTATTGTATGGCCTAAATAATTTATACTAGTTTTGAAGAAATGGCATTTATCTTTATTCAATTTGAGATTATGTTCTTGTAATCTTCCTAACACTGTTTCTAATCTTTGTTGTAATTGTAGTTCTGTCGATCCTTGTATAATAATATCATCAAAAAAACATTTCACACCCTGTATATCTTGAAGAATTTTATCCATAAATTTTTGCCACAAGCTTGGGGCCACCTTTACCCCAAACATCAAACGATTCACCTTAAAAGTGCCCTTGTGAGTGCTAAGTGTCTGTAAAATAGAACTTTCTTCATCCATTTGCATATTAAGGTAGGCTCGACAAATGTCTAATGTGCAGTAAAATTCGCCACCGTTCATCTCTGAAAAGATATCTTCTATCATAGGAATCGGGTATTGTTCATCTTTAATTACTTTATTTAGGGTGACTTTATAATCGGCACATAGACGTATGCTTCCGTCAGGTTTCACGATCGGTACGACTGGAGTTCCCCATTCTGAGCTATCTATTTTCGTTATCACTCCTTCTTGACACAGGCGATCTATTTCTTTATCAACCTTTTCTTTCAATGCGTAGGGAATACGTCTGGGCTTAATGTAAATTGGTGTAGTGTTTTCCTTTAAAGTTAAATGCCCTTTGTAATTTGGAATGCATCCCAGTTTGCCATCAAAGACTGGTGAAAATGTTGAAATTATATTGTCTAATCGTGAGTTGTCGGCCCTTTCTAATGATATTTTCTTCATGTCTGCCATATTAATATTGATTTCTCTAATCCAAGCTCTTCCGAATATGGCGTCGACGTTTTGTCTGATAATAAAAAGTTTTCCATAGAAAGATTGCTTTTCATAGTTGCACTTGACGTATATAACTCCAACTGGCGTAATAAGTTCACCTGTGTATGTTCTCATTCTTACTGTTGTTTTAAATATCTGTTTGTTTAATTGGAACCGTTTGTAGTCTCTCAACGAAATGGATGAAAGTGCTGCACCTGTATTTAGTTCCATCTGTACTTTTTTGCCTTCAATAGTTACGTCAACCATAAACTTGTCTGAACCAATAGTGTTGACGGCATTGATATCGCCAATGTTTTCATCGTCAACTGAGTTCGGTTCTTCCACCTGGTGTGCTCTATTCTGTTTTAATCTCTGTAGGCAAACACGAGCTAAATGTCCTGTCTTTCCGCATTTAATGCAATCGGAGTTGATGTGTTTGCATTTATTGGCTCTGTGATTAGCATTCCCACAGCGGAAACATCTTCCTTGTATATCTTTGAATGAAGTGATTTGGTTTGGTAGTGGTTTCACCGCGGGTTTGCCTTTATTCTGAACTGAATGTACTGGTACTTCGTTGTTTGGATCATGTTTGTTTTTCATGAAGTCATTGTCAGCTTTAGCTATTTGTGTTGCTGTCGCCATCTGTACTATTTCTTTAAATGTACTTATTTTGTTGTCTTGCAATATTTTCGTTCTAATTTCGCCATCTCGAACGCCTCTGATAAATTGTAGTGATAAAAAGTTCTCATTTAGCGACTTTTTGCAATGTTCACAGCTAAACTCACAATCGTGTGCTAGATGTTTCAATTCTGTACTGAAATTGGTTACGGTTTCATTCTCACCTTGTATACGCGTTATAAACTTATGACGTCGTGCCCAAATACTGGGTTTAGGATCTATGTATTGTTCCAGCAAATCTACTAGTATCTGAAACTTAATTTGTGATGGATCTTCTGGTGCACATAAGTCGCATGCCCGTTCATGTAACTCTGGGCTTAAGGAACTAAGTAGTACGCAAGTCATCATATGATCTTCATTGCAATTTGTCATTTGTAAATATGTTTTCAGTCGTTTTACGAAATTTTTGAAACTTTCCTTTTCTTGGAATGGTTGAAAGTTAACCTTAGGTATCTGGTACCGTGCGTTGCTCTCTGTAGTGCTCGCGCTTGCCATCGGAGCAGGTGGAGTTGCGTCATGAGTGCATGCTGTTGAAGTTCTTGGTGGCCGTAGATTGTGTAAAAATATCTTTAAGTTTATGATTTCTTGTGTTACCTCAAAGTGAAGGTCAATCTCTTCTTGGGGGTTTTGAGTGATAATTTCGATTTTCTCTTGTAAAATGTCGAATTTTTCCTCATTTTTTTGAAGTGACGTAAGTCGTGAATTGTATTCGACATCCGAAATTTCTCTCAAAGTTTGTAAATAGTTGGATAATTTTGTTAATTGACCTTTAATAACACTCCTTGAACGTTTGAGTGTACTCAAATCTTCTTCCATTGTCGCCATTAATAAATACGAGAAATTAGTTATATGTAATAAACCATTTTATTTCAAGTCTATCAATGAATGACAAGTGACATATATAATTCAAATAATTACTCTTCTTTGACGTGACATACACTATACTATTAGAAAAGGAAGAGGTAAATATCCAATAATTGTGTTGTGACACTCCTGTTGCCGATGTGCTATGTGTAGACAAGGAATAAATGGGGTTACGTGATAAAATATCACAGTTTCTATAAAATACACATATCTCTGTGAGTACGACGCGACACGGCGGCGCGACGCAGCGACTCACGTATAGAGCGACAATATTCATATTTAATTCGGATGTATTTATTTACATTTAAGTTGCATGGATTCAAGTAATGTACAAAAACAAAGAACTAACAATTATACAATTATTATTCTCAAAACAACGCCTGGCGTAGATATTCCGTGAGAAGTCCGAACCAATAGTTTGTTTGACTATGTATAATGTATATGTCGAAGGCATTTTGTATGATTCCGCCGTTTACATACGGCGTCGTCAGTTTATAAACGCTTGCTGTTATGTAAAATGCCGAAGGCAAAATGTATAATGCCGTGTCAGTTTTTGTGAAATTAATTTTAAAGTTTTTAGGTAACTGTAATACAGTTGTAAATACACTAATATTTACTTTTTGGGTGGTTTAAAAAAAGAAATAACCACGAAGGGGATGGCAGGGTCTGCTCGCTCGCTTCGCTCGCTCACTAGACCCTACCATCCCCTTCTAACCTAAATTGTCCGAGTCGGGGTGCTCCAAATCCCGAGCTCGCTTCACTCGCTAACGCGTGCATAAGCCTCGAATCCCGCACATGGATACTAAAGCCAACCCCCCCTGCACAATATTACTGGTCAAAAAAATATGAGGTAATGAGTATTGGTCACCCTAAAACTACAACCAACGTTGAAATTACAACAATTGAACGAGTTGTCATTTTGCCTTCGGCATTTTACATAACAGCAAGCGTTTATAAACTGACGACGCCGTATGTAAACGGCGGAATCATCCAAATTGCCTGCGACATATACATTATCTTTAAGATTCTTTTTCATTTGAACAATAATATGAAAAAGAAACTTTTTTGCAAAAACTTCATTAAAATTGGGTAAAAAAATGAGGTCGCAGGTCATGTTTCAATGGTGATATGAGCAAAGGTGTACATCACACTAACTAACACCTTGCTGTTATTTCACGTGTCGGTATTATGTAATACAGAGGTAGCCCCCGGTCGAGTCGGCCCATTCGTACTGTCAACAAAACTGTCTACGGCACGACAATGACTACTCAAGGTTAAGTACCAACCACAGTAGGTACAGGGAGTCGGGTCTTTATGGTAAGCAGTTAGAAATGGCGGCACCATTGTAGCGAAAAGCAAGAGAAGCAGCGTTCCTGTTGGTCATTTCCGTGGTGGTAGGACCCCGTATGTAATATCCGTCTATTTCTACCGTCAAGCAGCAGTGTTCAAGCACTGCTGTTCCTCGGTTTGAAAAACACTGAAGCCAGTGAAATTATTGAGCATCAATCAACATTTTAAGTCTCGAGGTGACCATCCAGTTCCATGCATTGCTTTGTAATTCAAAGATCTGATGGTGCTTCTGTTTACGGGCAGGCATGGCGTTTATCAGCTAGCGACCTGGGTTTCGTCACTCACTGTACTTTTTTATCCGAGCAAGGCAAAGTGACTGCACTACACCTAATGGTAAACGCAGTGCAGTCCAAAAAAACTTACGACCAAACAAACAATGAATTTATCGGTGGTCACCCAAAATCATGCCGTCCTGTATAAATGCACCCAGAATTATGCTGACCTGTATAAATGCTTCTTCACACTCCAGAGAAGGACGAAGCAAATCGAGGGGCCTGCGACGAGTGGACTTTCAGTTTAGTGGATGAAAAACATTGATAATGTATCTTGCTTACCTAATGAGCGCATCAGCGACGTTCTTATAGTTTCTCCTTTGTTCGAGAGGGAGTCTGCCATCAGCTGTCATGCGGATGAGAGCGACCTCAGCCGGAGTGCCGACGAACGCACCGATAGACCCGGCGGCAACACCCAGCAGGGTTTTAGTGCCGAAACCGGGCGTGGCGCCTGCGTTTCGTCTAGAAATAACAAAAAAAAATAACAAAACTTAAAACCAGAGTGAGTTTTGTTTGTGGTAGAGCCACGCTGTAGACAATTTTGTCTACAGCATGAATGGGCTGGCTCGCCCGGGTCTTTACCACTGTCTCACAGAAAACCGACGTAAAGTAGCGGCTTGCTGCTGCGTTTTGTACGGTGAGTGAGATATCCGGAAGCCCAAATCCCCTCCCCTTCCCTATCCCTAATTACCCCTTTCCTTTATGGTCGGCAACGTGCCCATCATTCTTCTGGTGGTGGGCGTACATGGGCGGATCACTTAACATCAGGTGACCCACTTGCTCGTTTGCCGGCCTATGCCATAAAAAAAAAAACAACTCCACCGGAGGAGATTCCAAAAAGGCCTATAGAAATTGGTATTTTTGTCCTTTCAGTATTGCTTTGACAGCCTCCGTAGTGTAGCGGGCGAAGAGCCTGTGAAGCGAGATGCCGCGTGTTCAATCCCCGCACCGTGACAAACATTTGTGTGATCCACAAATATTTGTCTCGGTGTCTGGATGTTGTGAGACCGCAAGTCTCTCGTAGTACCTGATACCTACGACACAAGACTCGTATCTTACTGTGGGGTGTTACTTACAGTCCTATGTATGTGACTGTTGGGTGTATTTACGCTGTGATTAATTTTCTATACTGACACGAAGTGAATATTAAAAAAGCTTGTCTACGTTACTGAAGTTATAATATATTTGTAATAAGTACTTATCACCCATTATCGCTTATGAGACATCCAAAACCGGCTTAACGGAATGTCAATATTCCAGACCGACTCGATATTTGGGTCTATAAAGATAAACAAATCTTTATTACCTTACTATTATGCTAATCAGAGAAAGCGTCGAGGTTATTTCAAAACATTATTTTGAATCCACTTCAAAAAAGATGAGGTTCGCCGAGTTTTTTTGATTTTTTTTTGCTTTTCTTTCATGTATGTACATCGATTTTTCCGCCAAATGTGGCCCGATTTTGTCGGAAAAAAATTATCTTGCAATAGAGTTTATGTGGGATGTCGTTCCATATAAATTATTTAAGATTTGATGATGGAGTACGGGGTAAAAAAAATGAAACTCCTCAATGGACAACAGCTCAGTCGTCGTGTTTGTTATTGAGTTGAAATTTACATACCATAGCTGTACCTAACTCTTAAAATTGAAAAATAATATTAGTATTAACAAAACTTAAAAACCGACTTCAAAAAAATAACATCGAAATGTCAAAAATAACAATTTCTAGAGGTCTCTTTGGAGTCGACGCATTTTCATTTGACCGGCAGCCTATAGAAAATGTTTTTTTGTTATTTTTTGAAGTCGGTTTTTAAGTTTTGTTATCAGAAATGTATTAAGTTTGAACGTTGCTATCGATTTCAAATCGACGAGTTATATTTGGATCGGATATTATAAAACAATGCTTCATTATCATTGACCAAGAGAGCATAGTTCGAGAGGTTATCGACAAAGTAAAACGTGCAATAAAATATTTCCAAGCCGCGATAGCTCAGCGGGCAGTGGTACGGTGTCAATACGAAAGTCGCGGGTTGAAAACCAGCTTTAGAGCATACTTCTACTTCTTCTTAGTCGTTACACTCTTGGCAGAGTGGTCGTGGTCGTCACGTCAGGGTTTGTGGCTCGCTTGACAATCCTGCGCCACTCCTCTCTGATGGCTGCTTTCCTGGTGCACGTATATAGTGAACCATCCAGTACTGCTTTGACTTGGTCCGTCCAGCGCATCTGTGTTCTCCCTCGCGGCCGTGTGCCCTCGACTTTCCCTTGCACCACAGGGCGTTCGATGGACATTTCTCCACGCCGTGATACGTATACACTTCTGACTTTTTAAAGTTTCGTATATATTCATTTGTTAATCTTCACTTACTTTAACAGTGAAGAAAACATTGTGAGCAAACTGGCATTCCTGAGTTCTCCATAAGAATATCGAAGGTAAGTGAAGTCTGCTTAGCAACATTAAGCCTGTGTGGTGCACTAAGGCCTAACTCCTCTCATTCAGTAGAGGAGGCCCGTGGCCACCAATTGGTTGTGTATAATACAGGGCTAGTGTAAAATCTTTATATATAAATATTTCGTGTCACGGTGTTTGTCCGCGATGGACTCCTAAACTCCTGAACCGATTTTAATAAAATTTTGCAAACTGTGTGTGTATTCTGATTTACAGGAGTTTAATTTATAGGTATTAATGTTGTTTTTAAGGAATAAATACTCTACGATTAACTGTAACCTGACGCGTGTACCTTCATCTTCTTCTTCTTATGACAGTTCAGACGAATCGAATCGTTTTCACAAGAGACTTGAAGTCGACAAAAGCGGTAAGGCTTTTGTTGATCAATTCGATTCAGACGCTTCAAGGAGCATGCGATTTTTCAGTTGATCAACTGAAATAGTACTTTATTTTTTGACGCTTGCTGTAAGCCTGACACTATTCGGCTGTATACAGCTTCACCGGACTTTCGGGTGAGCGCTTTAGGCGCTCTCAACCTTTCCATTTAATTGACCACGCTGAGGGCACCCCTTTTGGGGTACGAACCTCGGCTCAGGACGGCCACTGGGGGAAATAGTACTGTGTGAACCCAATTTAAGCGACCTAATGCGCTGTCCTTCAAAAGTTCAGTCATCAAACACAATTATTATAAAATAAGGGACAATTATGATCGCCAATATCCTGATTTCAATAATTTTCCGTTCTATCGTTAAGCGTGGTTGATGTAAGAAATCCATACACAAACATCCGAATGGACACATATACATATAACAGTAGTAGGTACAAAGTACAATTCGTGATCTGCGAATTGTAATTATTATCAGGTGACCCAGTTGATCGTTTGCTTGCCTTCTATAAAACAGTCGTGAGAGAGTGAGACGGTAATTTGAAAAACAATCTACGTCATATTATATAAGATGTAAACAAACTGAGCAGTGCTAATGACATTTTAATACTTTAATACTAAACGTGGGTTGCCAAGAATTAATTTTGATTGTATCCACGCGGTAAACGTTCCTGTATTGTGCTTCGAAACACGGTCGATGTAAATAAACCGAAACGGGAAGTTACATCCGTTTGTAGCCTCCATTTTTTTATAGCATAGGCCGACAAACGAGCAAGTGGGTCACCTGATGGTAATTGATCACCGTCCATGTACGCCCACAATAGCAGATTAACCATGGGCGCGTTGCCGACCTTAAAGGAAAGGGATAATTGGGAAGGGGAGGGGGATTTGGGCCTCCGGATATCTCACTCACCGTACGAAACGCAGCCGCAAGTCGCTACTTTACGTCGGTTTTATGTGCGACAGTGGTAACGATCCGACCCATTCATGCTGTAGACAAAACTGTCTACAGCGTGGCTCTACCTTCATGGGTATAAAGTAGTTTATATCCTATTTATATCCTATCCAAGTTGTGGCCTGCCTGTAAGGATCCAAATTCAGAAACAGGATTTTTGGATCACACAATTCTCTGTCTCTGTGCGGGAATCGAACCCGCGGCCTCTCGTTTCACAGCCGGATACTCGCCCACTGCATTACTGAAGATTAATGAATATTTTTGACGACGGGCTGACGCTTCACGAGGTTGATTATGTCAATAGATACAGAAAGTGCATTTATAGCCACCAGACAAAAAACAAGATAATATGTTAAAAGCTTGAATCCTTTTCTGACGTGTTTGTGTATCCGTCAATGTAGCCTCTAAGCCAGTGTTTCCCAACCTTTTTTAGGCCATGCCCCACCTTAACATTTTTTTATTTTTGTCACCGATATCTAGCATTGCATTTAAATAACCCAAAGCGAAAGGGTTAAAGTCGTGTCGAGTCCATTTTTAAATTGCCCCCCTGTGGGGCGTGGGCCCCACGTTGGGAAACACTGCTTTAAACGAATGCACCGATACGCCATCCGATGATAATAACAATAACCCCGCAGAGACCTTCTTCGGCGCAACGGTCCCGGACAACCCTGTGTTGAAATTTGAAAAATCATCCCATGCTCAAAAACACTTACTCCTTATAAGAATCGAACAGCAAGTTATAAACGCCGAGACGTGTGGTGGTATACGTTGCTTGTCGCAGGAGTCCAGCGGAGAGGCCCGCGTACAGGGAGAAGAAACCTTCCTTAGCGATGATCTCGCCGGCCACCGTGAACGAAGTCTTACCGCCGCCGCTCAGCTGCATCCGCGTTTTGATAAGGTCCAACGGTTGGACGACGCATGTCGCGGCCATTCTGTGTACAAGCGAAATAATAAGGTTGGTAAAGCGAGGACCACACATTGTTGTTATACTGGTGGGAGGATACTTATATCCGACCGGATAGCGACCACCGTACACTGGTGCTAAAACCTGCCATAGTGGCTCACCTTGTGTGAGTCGCGTTCCAGGGTCAGCCAGTGTATATCCGGTTCTCCCCAGGGGCTTGCCCTGATCCTGATCCTAACCCTTTTCCCATCCCTTTTCCTTCCCCTCCCCCTTGACCCTTTGGCAGGCCGGCATGGTCTTGCCGACCTACGATGGACACATTGTTTATCGTTGGTCGACACTATTCTTGGATTGCGCTGCACTTACCATCAGGTGTAGCGTAGTCACTATGCCGAGCCAGGATAAAAAATAAAAAAAAATATTGTGTTTACAGTAGAGACTTCTGCGAGTTGCGTAGACAAGTGACCATTTCACGTTAGTGGAACCAATTCACACTAAGGACCTCATACAGTCAGAGACGGAAGAAGCAAATCGAGGGGCCTGGGACAGGATGGGCGGATGACCGATTCAAGCACAGTGATACAAGGATGAACCGTTATACCGGCCCCAATCAACCATCAAGTCATGTCGCAAGCCCCTCGGGAGAACCGGATATACACTGGCTGATCCTGAAACGCAATCCACGCAAGGCGAGTGGATCACTATGGCAGGTTTTAACACCATGTGTACAATGGTCGCTATCCGAACGGATATGATTGTCCTACCACCAGCAACATTTCTATTTGAATTACTATCTTAAAATTGAGTAAGTTTTTAGGTTTCGAAAACGATTAGGAGTTTATTACGAGGATATTAATGATTATAGTTATTACAAAGATACTGAGAAATTTGAATTTACTTATATATAAAACCCTTTTTTTTATTTAAGCTACGTTTTGGCAAGATCTTTGTACTTATACAGCACTAGCTTTTGCTCGCGGCTCCGCCCACGTGATCAAACAAACAAACAAACAATCAAACTCTATAGCTTTATAATATTAGTATAGATTTGGGTACCATAGCAACGGAAGCCTTCAAATAATATTATTTGGGTAGCTTAGCAACGGAAGCCTTCAAATATGAATAATTTTCCCCGTTTTTGCAACATTTTTCACTGATGCTTCGCTTCTAATGGTCGCAGCGTAATGTTATATATCCTAAAGCCTTCCTCGATAAATGGACTATCCAACACAAAAAGAATTTTTCAATTCGAACCAGTAGTTCCTGAGATTAGCGCGTTCAAACAAACAAACAAACAAACAATCAAACTCTACAGCTTTATTATTAGTATAGATTGCATAAGACTCGCCCCATACGTCTTGTCGCAGAGAAGTGTGTGCGTCATATTACGTCACTGCACGGTGTTTGGATTGCAGATGACAATGTCGCATGACGGAAAATTTAAAAAAATCGTCTTTTTTCATCGGAGCACGGCAGTGACGCGTAAGTGCAGTCGAAAACAACCAGCGACCACCGACAAACAATGAATTTATCGGTGGTCACCAAAATCGGTATGCGTTACAATAGCAGGTTTTAAAACCATGTGTATGATGGTCGCTATCCAGGCGGATATGAATATCCTGCAATGTTCATAGCCCCCCCCCCCCCCCCCCCCTCGTGTGGATCCCCAAGGTTAATCAAAAATGAACCTAGAGCATCCACGGTTCAACAAGCTATTTCCGCCTCTAGCTTTAATTGGCGAACCCATCACAGTACCAGGCATGCCTAAATACAATCCCAGTGTAAAACGGTTCCATGAATGTTTGCCGATCACCCATCTGTGCAACTTGCAGATGTCCACAATATAAATTCAACTACAGTCCGGGGCAACACATGTGTGATTTTTAGAATCAAAAGCTCAAGCACAAATTGTGATTGTTAAACATTGATTAAAAAAAATCTTGCTAGATAAAAATGAGGCTGCTAGAACCAGTGTGGCCTAACTGCATTTTGATGACTTTTGACCTATTTGTATTTTCTTAACTTAAAAGTGTTAATTTTCAAGACCAGACCGGCCTAAAATTGGTAACATCATCTTGACATAGATGGCAGTACAAGTCCATTTCGGCCGTGGTTTAAATTAACGAAAATACAAATAGGTCAAAAATCATCAAAATGCAGCTAGGCCACTCTGGTTCTAGCAGCCTCAAATGTCATTTCTCCTAAGAATGTTGCATCGCCATCTTTGATTCTATATGACTCCTATGACCTGTCCTACATACCTATTTTAATTGATATCAAGTTAAAGACAATTGTAGATTAAATAATAACTTTACTATCTCTGTATTATACCAGTACTACTGCTGGGCTCAGGCTTCCTCTACTGAATGAGAGGCCTTAGGCCTCAGTCCTAATGTGGGGTGACATACATATAATATATAAGTTCAAAATTCTTATGAAGTACTTCTCAGGTATGCAGTTTTCTTCACAATAATTCCTTCACAATTAAGGCAAGAGACAATTAACATTAAATACACACATCACTTAGAAAAGTCAGGGGTGTATGCACTTGGGGTTGGTTTCAAACCACTCCCTCTTCTCCCCCTTGTCATTAAAACCAAATAAAATGACTTTATGACTAATTGATCTTTACCATAATCTGTAAATTGTATTTCCCATTCATTATCCTAAAATTATTAATTATGGTTAATATTATAGGAAAACATAGATAATAAATCTATTTTTTCTACTCCATAGATTATAACTTACATATCATAACATTATTTATATAGATCTATTACATATTAATCATAATATAATTTTTTATTTTTATTATTTTGCAAATTACATTCATTAGCTTTTTAATGTACGATAAATAAAAAATCGCTTTAATAGTGCAAATAAGACGCAAGTTTATAGATTTCATAAATACACCCATTATATAACCATACGTGACTACATAAATTAGTAAGTTTATTATGTGTAATTTGCTAGTCATATTACCCTATATTAAAGCAGCGTTATATCGAGATAAACCATTTAGCGGTTTCAGAATTCTCAAACAACTAAGTGTTTCATAGAACAAGAAGAATTTAAAGACATATCTAGCGACTGCATGCAGCAACATTAGAGAGTGATGTTAATGACATTGACTCTTAGCAAAGGACGTGTTATATCTTAAAATAAATCCGAAGTTTTTACCCGGCAAGGCCACCAAACGCGAATTTAAGTCCGTTTGGTATATACCGCTCCTTCGGCGGCGTGACAGATGCTTGAGCCATTTTATTTAATCAACACTGGCACTACACTGCTTTTATGTTCTTATTTTTGGTTTGTTTTAATACAAGTATTGTACGTATGAACACGATATCAGTTGCAAAGCGCAACGCACATCAGGCAACAGCTGGTGGCTGGTGCCTCAGATAATTGGAATTGACAGTTAGTGAGTGTTGCCATATCTGATTTTACAAAAACCCGTAGGATGATGCTAAAAAATCTGTAGAATTCCGAAGTTTGTACAAACATCATTATATAGATTTACGGACATTCTGATCTGGACTGGCTTCATAAAATTTCATGACTCACGACGAGTTTTTGTAGAAATAAATTCTAAAATGAACGTTACGAAGGTAATTAGTACAGATGTTTACTAATTGGCATCGCGTCGCGTCAGGAGTGTTAAAGGTTAAGTGAAGTGTGTTTTGTAATTGTGTGAAATATGACAAAACAAAATTTTCAATTATTTTAGAACCATTCCGATTTAAGCAAACAAATAACAAAAAAATTTGCTGCCTCCATTTTTAGGTGCTACAATGTCTCTCACATAGAGACGCACACACACAAATGGTTTAAAATTCTTTAACATTCTTCTTATTGCCGAGTCTTAATAAAATCGTCTTAATTTGACATTGTTGTTTGATAACTAAAATTGGCAATTAATAGAAGTTAAAGATCGTTTTATGCGATTAATAGAATAGTAGATATATTGGACAAATAAAGTTTAAGCGCGGCACGAGCAGTGATTACGTAGTAACTAGTACTTTATCTGTGACCTGTATGAACGATGATTGTAAGTTGTAACGAAACGCAATGTGTAGATTTTTAGTTAGTTTTTTATTGTTGTGTGTATGAAAGAATGAAATTCTTTGGAACTATGAAAAAATCCATAGAGCTGGCAACGCTGAGTAGTATCACAGTGACATACGACAAACCTGCAGTGTTGCCAGATCTACGGAATTTTTCGTAGATCTATGGAATTTTAAGCTTACCTACTACTTGGTAGTTCTAGTAATCAAATGTGAATGGCAAGACTCAATTAAGATTAATTGTCAATAATTGGTATTAGTCTAAATTTCTATTATTAATTTTGATGTTAAAAATGTAACTTTTTATATAAGGAATATTGCATAAGGAATTTTACGGATATTTCAGCATTACCCTGCGGCTCTTTGAATATCGGATCTGGCTACACTGAAAATATATTGTAGCAGAGAGTATAAATTTTAATTTTAAACCCGAATATCAAAAAAGCGTCATCTATTGATGCTCTTAGATACTACGATATAATTAACGAAGATCCAGAAAATACAAGTTTAATTCCTAACCCGAATATCAATAATTAATTAAATTAAATTATTATTAAATATTTTTTTTATCATATTAGTGTATTGTCATCGGTCCTCGATAAATCTACAAAGTTTGAACGAAATCTGACCGTTTAAAGTGGGTCAAAATCGCGCCCAAAGGAGTCGGTTACAAACATACAGACAAACATACAGGTGAAGTTAATAAAAAGCGTGTAAAAACAAAACGTTCCATCGCGTCTTCTCAGATTTGAATCGGAAAACTCAAACGTTGATCTCTGGAACAATCACAATCAAACGGCCATCAACTTAGAAAAAAAGGTCTTTTAAAAGTTTTTTTTCTAAGTTCTCTTTGTTTACGCCACATTCTAACCCCACTGGCTATTTTTATGGATTAAAGCTTTCAGCCCCCTGAGCCGAAAACAAAACCTTAACAATTTATTATTTTGTTAATTTTGAGTAGGGCTTTTGTTCCTGTCTAGTTTTTACTAATTGAGATTCTAAAAACCACTAAAATATCCACTAGCGACTAAAACACAAAATCCACCCACGAGCGCGGTGTTGATAAAGTAATAAATCTAGTATCGATTTCAATAAGAACATAATATAGCAACATTATTCAGATAAGGCTTGTGTTGCTACATTACTTAGCCCAAATTGGCAATTGCTAACATATCAGTCCGCTATGTCCCGTCCATTATTTGATCACTCCGACAAGAGATGCCCGATTGATGATATTTCAAACAAAGATTACTGATCAGGAGGATGGAAAGCGAGAGTTTTCTATATTAACTGTATTCTAGATTAATAAAAAAAACCTGCAACGGTTCCATGCGTGGACATAGTCATTGATAATATAAACACTAGATATGTTTGTCATGGTTGCTGGCATTAGTGTAAATGGACGAGTATAGTTTTTTTTTATTTATAGCATAGGCCGGCAATCGAGCAAGTGGGTCATCTCCACCGCCCATGTACGCCCACAATACCAGAAGAATCATGGGCGCGTTACCGACCTTAAAGGAAAGGGGTGATTGAGGATTGGGAAAGGGAGGGGGATTTGGGCCTCCGGATATCTCACTTACCGTACGAAACGCAGCAGCAAGCGGACTTTATGACAGCAGACTTTATGTCGGCCTCCTGTGAGGCAGTGGTAACGACCCGGTTGAGCCGGCCCATTCATGCTGTAGACAAAACTATCTACAGCGTGGCTCTACCACTCAATGATTGAACGAATATCGTTTAGGATACGAACATAGACTTAGAAAAAGATACGAACCGTGAATAGCGAGGTAGAATTACAGTAATCAAGATATTAGGCTCGTACTGCCCAGTTTTGGCCATATTTTTGCCCATTGGCAAGAATATTTTTTAATCTGAGACGACAGCGTCCACAGTTTTGCTTGGCGGCAGAAATAGACTATGTGGTGGTATACCTAACTAGTTTAGTCGAGATAATTAAAAATAAAAACGTAGCTAATTATAAAAAATAATTTTATTATTTAAAGAAGATTATATTAATGGTAGGTACAGTTGACACCAAAAGTCGATTAACACATCCAAAAAACCCCCAGACATCGTAAGATGTACACATTAAGTCGCTCAACAAGATTAAAGCCAAACTGTATGAACATCGTAAAAGGTCGAAATTAACTGGTGTTAAAAGCAGCCGAACATTAAGCTTACGAGCATGTGGTTCAGTTACAATTGAACCTACTTACCCACACAACCCACAGCAAGTTCAAATGGAGATATTGATTTAGGATTGGTGGGTTGGTTCCTGTTTGCGTAAATAGGTCGCATTATAGTTGTGTTTTATGAAAATATATATTTTGCATTGCATATTGCCACTAATCGTTATTTATATAGTTTGACTTAAAATTCAATTCAAAACAGTCGTGTTGAGCCATATTTGTTACGTTCAGCGACTTAATTATGTATATCATTGGATTTTTGGATATCTGATGTTCAACAACTTTGCTGTTAACCGTATTAGAAATGAGGCTGCTAGAACCAGAGTAGCCTATCTGCATTTTGATGACTTTTGACCTACTTTTATTTTGGTCAATTTAAACCACGGCCGAAATGGACTTGTACTGCCATCTATGTCAAGATGAAGTTACCAATTTTAGGCCGGTCTGGTCTTGTAGATTAACATTTTTAAATAACGAAAATACAAATAGGTCAAAAGTATCAAAATGCAGTTAGGCCACTCTGGTTCTAGCAGCCTCAAATGTAGGTAAACAAATATTTATATTTACCAGTTGTGCAATTATCTCTATTGTACTTTGGTGTAATTGACAGGTCAACTATTTATAAAATGATGAGTAGATTTATATACGTTTACATTTCTCGTAATTGGCTGGCAGAAGTACCGCCGCGCTGGTAAGAAACACAAATCGATTTGGAAGACTGGCAGAAGCGATAGGAATCCACCCCCATTCCGTCAAGTCAGGCGTGATGTAGATTCCTAATGCAGACATTTCCAAGAAATTACGATAAGAAAAGTTGACTTGTGAGGGAACTACCGCCGTTGCCCCACTCATTCCCAGTTCCGTGTCAGCTGCCACTTTATTAATTAAACTTAAACTAGCCTTATCCGTCACGTTAAAAAGTCTAGCATAACAGTTTCTACAATTAATCATACCAATGGACAAATCAATAACAGCGAGTTCACCCGGTTCTACTTTAGTTGATCTTAGCGACCCTGAAGATGACTGACGGGCGGCCGTGTGTAAAGTTGACAGACCACAGGATCGCGGCCAGATATCGCGGCTGTACGTAAAAGGCTTAAAACTATCTGAACACACTTTAAATCCAATTGATCAACAAAACCCATATAGATTTTGTTGATACAAGTCAGTTGATCAACATAAATCGGACCGTGTAAACTCACTATAATATCGAACAATAATGTGACTTATAGTAGTAACTAGTAATAAGACATTTTCAAATGAAATGTGTGTGAATACACTATAATACGGTACTGGTATACAAATATTATAATTTTGTACACAAATAAAAATTCAGTTTATGTAAGAAACTATAGGAAAATGAGCAGTGAGCAAATGAACATCGATAGACAACTAATTTTGTGTAATAGTTTTTATATGTGAACGATCCAGTAGGATGTTACGACATTCATAATCGGCAAATGATATAAGGCATTTCACCATTGCCTCTGTGGCGATTTCATATTCCATCGAATGCGGCACATCTTCTAACACTGTCATAATTTCACATAATGTAGGATATATTTTGGGTATTTCTGTTTTAGAGTTACATCTTGTTATCCGTAAGAAATTTAATTCCCTAAGTTTTTGCTTTGTTTCTTCGTTTAAATGTTCTATAATTCTGGATTTATTTTTTCCGACACACACAACACAACTGCAGACTATGCCTAACGATATAAATAGATCTGAAGTGTTCATTGAGACACCTGAGCGCACATGAGCCCCACTGAAACAAAAGAATTAAAACTTTGGTAAGTAAGCATATCGAACAAGGAAACATAACATTATCATTTTGATCAAGGGCACCATTAGAGATGAAACGGATATAAGGTTTCCGGATGGATACCGCATAGTTATACAATATCTGGTCGGATACCGGACAGTAGATTAAAAATAAAATATCATGGTATTAAGTACTATTGCGTAGATTACTATTATAATAAACTAGCTTTTGCTCGAGGATCCGCCCGCATGAGTGGCCTTTTGTGCGATAATAAGTAACATAATATATACTAATCCCGTTGTGTGCCAAATTTCATCCAAAACCTTTCAGTCGATAAGGCGTCATTGACATACAAACTTTCACAATTATAATAGAAGTAAGATTATGAAAAGACGTCGGGTCGGGTTTGAATAATGTGAGAAGCGACCACAATATAGCTGACTCACCCACTTAAAAAATAAAGCTGTGAAAATTAGCGCGGTTGCGGTTCTCCGGTACGCGTGTACCTGTCACTAGCTCTGATAAGGGATTATAATTCAACGCAAATGAACGTATACTCCGATCTACCAGGTACGAAAAATTAGTGGTGTCGTGGGACACCAGGTAGGAACGAAGTTCCTTCGGCTAATGAAGAATCGACACAAATTGCAAAAAAAGTCGTGCTCAATTTTATGTAGGTTTTCTTGATTTTTCTCTTAAATTTTGCTGATTAGTTTTTATTTAAGTACAAGAAAGTATTTAGGAAATTCAGTATTTTAGGAAATAATAAATTACTTAAAATAAAAAAACATCGTAATTCAAATGATCAACTAAAATAACAAAATATGTCTCTTTATTTTTGTTGGACAACATAAAATTACATAGAAATAGAAATAAAACAAATTATCTAATCACACACCCGAGTATAGTCTAAATATAACATACGCAATAAAATATAAAAATACATGACCCTATGTATAAATACCAATATCATTGGACAAAAATGGAAGCATAAAAAAGGGCAATAGATAATATATCGCAAGACGAATAACGAGCTAGCGTAATCTTTTAAAAATCGAAGGAGATATAAAAATACTTCAACTATAACTGGCTGAATGAATTTCATTTTAAAAAAGGAACTAACGCTGGCTGCTTATGCGACTGTCGCGCATGCGCACGTCTCATTTAACGCTTTTATTCCACGAATTTTTCTTACGGTTTTACTATCACATTTTTTTCAGTTCGGTCACGCAGCGAAATCCCTATCCCCTCCAAGCCTGCCGTAAGGAACTTCGTTCCAATAATGGAACTATCTGACAGTTTTAACTTAAACAATAGCTTTAACCAGCGAATTTTGGGCGTTTACAGTTAACAGCTAAAGTTATAACGTCATTTAACATTTGTCAAATGGTGCAACAATTTTTTTGTTTAACCAGAACTTTAACAAGTTCATCATTGCTAAAGTAAGTTGGCGCAACCCAGCCTTAGTCAATTAAATTAGAATAAATAAGATGGCCCCTTAAACAAAATGTAAGTAGATAACCCGTCTTCCAAAAACTGTACTGAAATTGACCTACCCCGCTTGTCGCAAGTTCGAACTGGCTATCCTTATAAATGCACATCGCGCCAAAACAGGCGCATTATTATAGATCGATATTTGCACAGCGAACTTGCGATATAAATATTTTTTAATTACACCACATGCACCACAAGAGCATAAACCACTGACTTTTCTAAGTTATGTGGATATTAATTGCTAATTATCGCTTGCTTTAACGGTGAAGGAAACATCGTGAGGAAACCTGCATACCTGAAAATTCGATAAGATTTTTCGAAGGTATGTGAAGTCTGCCAACCCGCATTAGGCCAGCGTGGTGGACTAAGGCCTGATCCCTCTCATTCAGTAGAGGAGGCCCGTGCCCAGCAGTGGGACGAATATAATATATAGGGCTAATAAAAAAATAAATATTTTACACATTTCATACATAAATGAGTAGGCGGACTTATGCCTTTACATACAATATAATATAATGCCGGAGGCAATCTCTGCCAGTCAACCAAAGGTGGTGCAGAAATACAAGAAAAGAAGGTGTAAAATAAAACCATGTTAGAAGAAAAAAAGATAATATAAGGATACTTACATAAATAATAATGAATGAAACAAAAGTGGTAGAGCCACGCTGTAGACAGTTTTGTCTACAGCATGAATGGCCTGGCTCGACCGGGTCGTTATCACTGTCTCACAGAAAACCGACGTAAAGTAGCGGCTTGCTGCTGCGTTTCGTACGGTGAGTGAGATATCCGGAAGCCCAAATCCCCTCTCCTTCCTAATCCCTAATTATCCCTTTCCTTTAATGTCGGCAACGCGCCCATGATTCTTCTGGTGGTGGGCGTACATGGGCGGTGGAGAACACTTACCATTAGGTGACCCACTTGCTCGTTTGCCGGCCTACGCTATAAAAAAAACTGTATACAAAAAAAGGAACATAATATATATTGTGTTATATGTACATACATAAGTATAGTAAAACGGGATGAATAGGGATGGTGGGGTGGATGGGGACGAAACTTGTATTCAGAATATTACGTATATGGATCCATTAAAATATTAACTCATGCTTAATTATTGTCCAAAATGTATTCGCTGGGTGCGTGACTCCAGCGCCATCTAACGATACAACTTACGGTGGCTCTTTTGAGAAAATAAACATGTATTGGATGTCAAATAGTTATTGAAAAAATAAATTTAAATAAAATTATTTGCAATGTGAAATGTGATATATTACACAGAGTGAATATTAAATTAAAAAAAATTCCGTGGGTCAGCTAAAAACAGTAAGTAAAATAAATAATTAATTAATAAAAATTTGTTCTGTCTAATAAAAAATTAAAATTATCAAATGTTACACCAGCAAGATCAATGAGTTGCTCTTTTTTTTGAACTGATGAAAATCCTTGAAACGTGTTGGTTATTTGAGTTTCTTGGTCAGCAAACGTTCTATGAGGTGTACCACACTCCTTGTTAACTAATTTTTTATTTGTAATGATATTTGACGTCGACGATTCTAGAATATCTGTTTGTGTCTCAGCATCACATTTGTAACTGCTTACATAACGATTACAAATAAATGTTTTTGATGATACATTGGAGGTAAAATATATATTCGCTTCACAGGCTTGATCCATCGTTTGATTCATGGATGTATTAGGTTGATCAGTTATTTTAGACGGTTCTGTAATATTCATCACCGGATCTATCTCAGCCGTTGACTTTTTTATTATTCTCCTGTCCATGAAGCGTTTGTGTCTAAATAAATAAATTACGATAATATAAATAAAAATTAAATTAAATAAAACAGGTATTGCTAAATCATTAACTATATCAAATAATATGTCTACATTTTTTAGTCGATTATTTCTATTAATCTAAATATTTTAATCAAAACTTAATTTTTTTACGTACCTACTCAAAACTGTGGATTCGTTGACTTTACGTCTTCTATAAACTGATGGAAAAATAGTTGGAGCGTAATTAAGACTTGATTCAACATCTGATTTTTCACCACCAATGAAGTGTTCACTGCATATAACATCCATAGGTTTTGGAGACCATAACGATCCATCAATACTTTACAAAAAAATATTAATTAAATTATTACTCCGTTTTCTTACACGACATACACATGTATATGACATTATTCTATAGAATACGGTTGTAGGTTATAGTAATACTTACTTTTGCCTTTTAACAGCAGTTATCCATTTTTTTCGCTGATTTAATTTCCACTTGGCAACCGGAAACTTATAACATTTACAATTACTATTCCTACTAGTATTTTTGCAATCGACTACACAACAACTTTGATGACCCATTTTATTTTCCTTTCTTTTTTATTTATGGCTTTCGCAGTATTATGCATTTAGCCAGTGTCAAGTATAAATTATTTTCAAGTTATTTTTACAAGAACGATGAAACACGGGTGCGGTCGATTTCAAGGTCTTGTCGGAGTTACGATTCTTAATTCACTTATTTCAATGTTTCCATACACTGTTCATCACCGTTAATGTTTATTGAACAAATCCACACCACTTTTATACAACGAACACAACTCTAAACTAGTTTATGAAATAAATTAAAATAAGAGATGAACTGCACTCCATTTTATTTTATTTATTTAATTAAACTGACACACGTGTTATTGTTATGGTCATAGATAATAAAGAGCCACCCGTAGTTCTGTATTGTCCGCAGCGAGCGCTGACATCACTTTTGTGTCCCCCACTATGCCTTACGCACCCAGCGAATAGTAGGTTTTATTCTTTTATAGTATAGTCTAGTTTATCCCAGTTTATATCTGTAAACAATCTAACCAGTTTTGTCCCTATTCACCCCTGCATCCTTATTCACCCCGTTTTACGGTACATACATACATTTTTTTACTGATGTGATGATCCTAGTTACTATCCTAGTTTGCTAGGTGGTAGGTCCCTCGTATGCGAGAGGCCGTCTGGGTTGGTACCACCGCTTTGTCTATTTCGGCCGCCGAGCAACAGTCTGTAAGCACTGTTGCGTTTCGGTTTGAAGGACATTAAAGCCAGTGAAATTACTGGGCATTATGAGACTTAGCATCTAATGCCTCGGGTTGACGAGCGCATTTCAGTACCAGGCAGTGCTTTGTAATTCAAATTTCTGTGTGGTGTTGCTTCTGTACATCGGCAGATGTGGCCCTTACCATCAGGCGAGCGTCTTGCTCGTCTTGTCTCGTAAGTCAATAATAAAAAAACATACCTATTTGTTTAAAATTTGCTTTATGCACTTTTTTTTATCATATTAGTATAATATATGTTTACTTACAGGTAGTGCACGGTGAGTGGTGTACCAGCTTTAATCGGCCGGCAAGCAACAAGAACCATCTTTTTGTTCAAGGTTATCGGCAACACGTTGGGGACGCAAGAATGTCGCAGCTTACCCAAGAAAGAAAAGCAGGTAATGTTTTCAGAAGTTATTATTTTTGTAACGTTTAGATTGACAATAGTCACAGGCTGATACATTGGTTTAGTAATGGTATAAACATTGAGAACCATTATCACACGAGCCAATGCTCTCATAGCTTCCTTCTTTTCTCTTTCATCCTCGGGTAGATAATTCTTCACAGTTTCCAGATAGTGCAACATTGTAGCGATAGCAAAACAAACGTTAACCATGGCACCATGAATGAGAAGACGGTCTTCATTAAAACACAATAAAGAAAATTTTTCATTCACGTCGTACATTTCCTTGATCGTGCTTTTTCTCGATCTGTCAAGTCCAACGCAGTGTGACGCATCGATAAATTCCCGCCAATTTTTGCATTTTTGACGTATTTTTAACGCGGTTTTGAGCGCGAGTATCAATTTATAGGTAACACCAATTGACAATGCATTGATAATTTCCATAACTTGGCATTCAATATTATGTCCTTCATTTAAGCTAGACCGCTGACATTTTGAGTCACAGTACAAAACACAACAGCATCCATCACATGGAATCAGGTTTAACGATTTCTTAGAACAATAATAGCATGAACTCAGTTTGTTATCACTGTGCATATCAAGCGAGAATGCCTCTTCTATGGCTAGAACTGTACCCACTTTAACGTCGTTTTTGGCGACTAGTTTGGGGCCGCGACGTTCCCTTACCACTCCTACGTCACTACTAGCACAGGGTATGTCCGGATTTGGCTTCTCAACTTTAAAGAAACTCGGTCCATTGGCGGCATTGTAAAAGCTGTAAAAACAAAACAAAAGTAAAATGAAAACAAATTAGAAATGGTGTAAATAAAAGCAATCAAATGCGGGGAGTTGCGTTATGGCTTAGGAAATTTGTAAAATGGACTAATTTGTAAATGGATTTTACTAAACGAAAATAATAAATCCTGGATCTGCGCCTGTCAAGGCGAATATTAACAATTATTATTGGTCTACCCAGCCGATGGTCGATTTTATTATAGATTTGCTTCATTGACGAGCAGGTGGCTCGCCTGATGGTAAGCGCCACGCCTGCCCAAAAACAGAAGCAACACCACACAGAACTTTGAATTACAAAGCACTGTACGGTACTGGTACTAAAGTCTTCGATCAATGTGTGTTACCAGTGATGACATACGGCACTGAGACGTGGCCTCTAAATATGGGCCGTATAGACGGCTCACAGTCTTTCAGCGAGCTATGGAGAGAGCTATGCTCGGTGTTTCTCTGCGTGATCAAATCAGAAATGAGGAGATCCGTAGAAGAACGAAAGTCACCGACATAGCTCAGCGGATTAGTAAGCTCAAGTAGCAGTGGGCAGGCCACATAGCTCGCAGAACCGATAACCGATGGGACAGAAAGGTTCTGGAATGGAGGCCACGTACTGGCAAGCGCAGCGTTGGACGTCCACCTACAAGGTGGACAGACGACCTGATAAAGATCGCAGGAAGTCGCTGGATGGAGGCCGCTTCCAACAGGTCGGTCTGGAAATCTTTGGGAGAGGTCTATGTTCAGCAGTGGACGTCTTGTGGCTGATGATGATGATGATGATGTACGGTACTGGACTGCACCACCCTGAGACATAAGATGTTTTCTCATAATGCCCAGTAATTTTACTGGCTTCAATGCCCTTCAAACCGAAACACAACAGTGGCTACACACTGCTGCTTGGCAGACAAAACAGTGGTACCAACTCAGATGACCTGCTTTATTGTAATAAGAACATTAAAGATTGTCTGACCTATGAAGTATCATCATTTCTTCAACATCCTTATATTTAGTAGCATCTTCGAGCCTCACTTTCAGCTTCACATCAATATCTGTAGCAGTTGGTATTGCTAAGGCCATTTTTACGTCTTTTATGCAAGCTATAAACTTATTATTCTTGAAAAAAATATATGATCTGTTTCCATATGCTAGTTTCATGGCACGGGAATTATTTGGCGCATACATCAGTGCTCTATTGTAATATTCCATCGCTTCTTGATATTTCTGTAGCCTTAAGTAGTCATTGCCTTTATTGCGAAAATGTTGCGAAGATTCTTCAGATTTACTTTCACGTTTTATTTGTGGCACAGCTTGATGTGTTCTCAATATCTGTAATGCAGTTATTACAACTGCTGAAGTATCATCATCATCTAATGCTTCATAAATATCTTTCATGAATTTGTGTTCATGAATTGAAAAATTGAAATGTAGTGGAAAATCCATCTTTGAAAGCACCTGAACCTGAAACAGGGGCAAACTATTATTTTCTGCAGTTTTTTTGCAAAATTAAATTTTTCGTTTAATTTATAATCTAAAAGACAACACGACGACTACGCGGTACGACTGTGATAGTAAAGTAAAGTGATATTGGGTTTTTCTATCACGAAATGGTCAGTATCAGCCCGGAGTCTGGAATTATGCCCGGTATGGCGATATCGTCCCCTATCACATCATGGGACGGAAATACGCTCTGCGAAATGTGGGTGTACTGGTTACAGCTCTGCTTACCCCTTTAAGTATTATAGGCGTGCGTGTGTATAAAAGTGACAACAGACTAAAAAGCTAAAAATAAAACTAAACAATTTTGAGTCAACAGTACTTATTGTAGTTTAATAAATAGTTAATGACAACACAGAATCAAAATTGTTTAGTTATAGAGGTATTTTATGATACCGAGTGCCGCGTCGGTGGTGGGTACGAAATTTAATGAATATACTTGCTTTTGAAAGAATATAGCCGTATAATGTCCAAGCACAATCGGTTAACAAATATTTAACATGGAAGCGAGCGAGCCGTGCCCACGCTCGGGTTCACCCCGGAAGCGAGTTAGGTCGGCACTGAGGGTACGCGGGGTGTGGAAAATAGCAGCATGTAGGCGTGCGAGCGGGGCGCTAAGTATCAAGGTTGCGCGCTAGATAGTTTAATTTTTAGCTTTTTGAAGTGATAACTTCTTATGGGAGGGTGAACCGAATCGTTCCGTAACGCGAGCGGTCCATTGACCAGCCAGCGTTAGCCGACCTCCCTGGAACATTGATAATTTCTAAGACACGACTTTGACACGACTTTGTCATGACTTTGACCGGACATTGACCGGACTTCGACCGGACTTCGACCGGCCTTCAACCGGACTTCGACCGGACTTCGGCGACTTTGACACGACTTTGACACGACTTTGAGTCGACTTTGACACGATTTTGACACGACTATGACACGACTTTGTCATGACTTTGACCGGACATTGACCGGACTTCGACGACTTTGACACGACTTCGACACGACTTTGACACGACTTCGACACGACTTCGGCACGACTTTGACACGACTTTGACATGACTTTGACACGACTTTGACACGACTTCGGTACGACTTTGACACGCCTTGACACGACTTCGGCACGACTTCGGCACGACTTCGACACGACTTCGACACGACTTTGGCACGACTTCGACACGGCTTTGTCACGACTTTGACCGGACTATGACACGACTTTGACATGACTTTGACACGACTTTGACACGACTTTGAGTCGACTTTGACACGACTTTGACACGATTTTGACACGACTATGACACGACTTTGTCATGACTTTGACCGGACATTGACCGGACTTCGACCGGACTTCGACGACTTTGACACGACTTTGACACGACTTCAACACGACTTTGACACGACTTTGACACGTCTTTGACACGACTTCGGCACGACTTCGACACGACTTCGGCACGACTTTGACATGACTTTGACACGACTTCGACACGACTTCGGCACGACTTTGACACACCTCGACACGACTTCGGCACGACTCCGGCACGACTTCGACACGACTTCGACACGACTTCGACACGACTTTGGCACGACTTCGACACGACTTTGACCGGACTTTGACTGGACTATGACACGACTTTGACATGACTTTGACACGACTTTGACACGACTTTGTCTCGACTTTGACACGACTTTGACACGACTTCGGCACGACTTTGACACGACTTTGACCGGACTTCGTAACGTAACGCGTTAAGGCGCCACTCTGTCTGGCTTCCCTTTCCCTCACGCATACGGTAGCAGTAGGCAGGCTCCTTCCGCTCTCACTTTAACCCACATTAGTTTAAGTTATCACTTCTGTCGAGCGTCCCGAACGCACACTTTGTTTTTAGTTTCTTTTTGAGTCTGTTATAATTTTTGTTATAAAGTTTAATTTTATGATTTTTATGAAACAATCATCAACAGCGCTATATAAATGACGAAGTTCGTCTTTCATTCCCGATCTCAACCCGTTAGGGATGGAATTTCTTGCTTGCTTCTTTGCTATTATTTGTGCAAGAATCATTAAAATAGGTTCTCAAGTCATTAAGTTTTAGTATTTCATTCATGATTCTTGAAAATGCAGCAAGTTTAAGCGATACCTTTTTTAATGAATCAACAATATAGGATAACTCTGTGAAAAACCTATGTGAGATTATACACAATTACAAAAAGAAAAAATAGGTAGGTACCTACCTAAGCGGAATTGAGAACCTAGGTTTTTTCGTCGATTAATAACCAAAACCAATTCATTCTGCTCAAATTATATATAGTATGCTTGTTGCGTCGGTAGATTGGAATATAGAATAATGGTTCAAAGTTTACCGATTCATAAACATAGTTAAAATTATCCATGAAATTGGAGATCTAGCATGCATGTTCTACAAAGGTATCATCAGTTAATATCCAATTTCAATAATCATATTATGTTGGCTAATTCGTTCTACAAAGAAAATGCCATTCATGGTGGCTTATTAATATCAATTAATAAATAATTTATATTTAAAGAACATGTGAGCCTCTCTGTTGAGCGGATAATAATTGAGATAGCCTGTTTGGAGTTAGAGTGGCTTGTTGAATTGGGTGTATACAGAACACCATTGGTATTACATGATTGTTTTGATAATGTCATAGATGAAACAATAGCAAAGATTTGTACACTAAATAAAAGTGTAATTGGATAAATATGGCGACATTAATGTAAAAGTGTAAAAAGAATTTTCCATGTCTTAAAATTAATTTGTGTATTCCTATAATCTCAAAATTATTTTCTTGGAGCCAACTAGGATAACTGCCACTTCAGTAACATGTCTAGATAATATATTAAAATTATATAACAAGCACTGTTCCAAATAATAAATAAATTATTAATCAAATCAAATTATTATTGAGACTAAAGAAGGAAAGTAAGAAATGGTCAAATTGTTATTACTGGTGCCTAAAACTGCAGGACCCTTGGAGATTTTCCAACTTAAACTTCTAAATAGTAAACCACCCTTTTTATTGTACAGTAACATAGATATTACTTAATGTTAGAAGAACAATTACTGATCTTTGGGATAACTTGATTGAGTGTACAAAATCTATAATTACCATAGTAGTGAACCAGCCTTAATTTTCAATAAATGTATTGACTATGACTTATTTCCTAATTTAATGGAAAGTCGTAAATTATACCATTGTTAAAATCATGTAGCACATTTGAGTTTGACCCCACCAACTTTTGAACAATTTCAGTGCTACCCACAATTAGTAGAATATTTAAACTTTTAGAAAATATTTTTAATGCCTTGATTGATTCCTACAATGTCTTAGGCTTTTTTTGTGGCCTATCAAAGGTATTTGATTGCGTTTCTCATAATACAATAATCAGGAACTAACATCACTATAGCATTAGAAATACTGCTCTGTATCTTCTTATTTCGATAATAGTATGTAGGAAGTTGATATAAATGGCCAGAGATCCTTGAGATCTGTAGTGACAATGGGTGTTCCACAGGGTTACATACTTTGCCAATTTAAATTTCTCTTTATATAAAATGATTTGCCTAATAGACCAGTGTCGATAATTTTTGAAACCAAAAAAGGATTTTTTTTTTTTTTTTTCACCTTATTTTGACTTAATATTGAAAAAGAACCCTAATTTTCAATCTAAAATTCTGATTGTAAGCGGTCACCGCTGCTCATGGATATTGGCAATACAGAAGCACAGCCACACCACTGCCTACCATTCACGGAATACTCTTTTTAAGCCTTGTTTAAAGAAGGATATATGATAGAGCTCGGGAAACAAAAACTAAATAAATAAATACACCCAACAGTCACACACATAATCATGACCCCACAGTAAGATATGAGTCTTGTGTCGTGGGAATCAGGAACTACAAGAGACTATCGGTCTCTCAACACTCAGACCCCGAAACAAATATTTGAGGATCATACATATTATTTAAAGGAATATTAATTTTATTATCATACTTTTTTTAAATGTGAGTGGGAGTGCCATGATGTCAGGTATACTAATCGTTATTTTCTCAAAAGGCCAATCCAGAAATATCTGTATACTACACTCGCTTTTTACTGTGAAACGAATGTCTGGACAACAAAAGAGTTGACAAATGAGATTGTTTTGGCATTTCTTTTCATGGCTGCACGAAGTGCTAATGTAAATATAATACATTGATTTGATGTTCAAAAATAAACTTACTTTTATGAAGAATACCAACGTAATGTAGAGGACAAAAGTATTTTGAGTAACACTTCACGCCAACAATTTTACTCTGACTTCTGAATAGGATTTTTTTCATAACTGATCAATTTCCTGTTTTAAAACAGTTTTATACTAGTTTATGGTTTTTGGTAATTTTTGTCACCCCCTGCCATAGACTAGAAATTATACAACCAGGGTTGCTAGATTCTAGATCAAGTGTCAGACTTTTCCTCTTGTTCATATATATTTTTCCAGAAAATGATAGAATTTCAATTGCATTTTCCCACAATTTTTCACTTACGAATTAAACCAAATTGTAAGATATGAAACCATATTAGCTAAAAAACATGGGGTGTGGCTGTGTCATGGACACGGCCATGTGTTGTACTTGAATACGTTTATGTAACAGGTAACGAACATCGTAGCTACTCCAAGTCAATAGTTATACTTCTAGTTTATTTGTCTCTGGTTATACTAATTGCAAATCTTATCTTAAATGCAACACAGTTATGCACTTAATGTAAATAAAAAAATTGGATTGGGGTACGTGTTTGCTGGTTGTCCCCGCGACAACAAAAAAACGTCGTCTTCTCCTTGGTACTTTAAAACAATAACAGTAAATAAAGTTCTCGTGCACTGACAAACTGATGATACATATTAATAATCGTCTTGAAATTTATTTATTTATTTTCTTTTTTCTACAACCAACTGAGACATTTACATTTTTTTTTATTTCTGAAATAAACTGTTTTGTATTCCAACAAAACAGACCTATGAGATCGGACCTCACACTACAGCTATGAAACAAACAAATTTCTGAACGCACCTATAAATATTTGATAACCAAGTGTCAATTTGGAGTTTTGGCGGGAATTCTGACAGTGCATCGCTTATTTTAATTTATTTCATAAACTAGTTAGAGTTGTGTTTGCAGTATAAAATGCTGGATTTGTTTAATAAGCATTGACGGTGATGAACAGTGTATGGAAATATTGAAATAAGTGAATTAAGCATCGTACTGAAAGGAGTTAACACCAAAACTGCGGCAAGACCTTGAAAAGGACTGCACCCGTGTTTCATCGTTCTTGTAAACATAACTTGAGAATAAATTATACTTGACACTGGCAAAATGCATAATAATGCGAAAGCCATAAATAAAAACTAAGAAGAAGTGTCACTTTTTGGTTTTTGGCGGGAATTCTGACGGTGCAGTTCATCGCTTATTTTAATTTATTTCATAAACTAGTTTAGAGTTGTGTTTGTTGTATACAAGTGGTGTGGTTTTGTTCAATAAACATTGACGGTCATGAACAGTGTATGGAAATATTGAAATAAGTGAATTAAGAATAGTACTGAAAGGAGTTAACACCAAAACTCCGACAAGACCTTGAAATCGACCGCACCCGTGTTTCATCGTTCTTGTAAAACTAACTTGAGAATATATTATACTTGACACTGGCTAAATGCATAATACTGCGAAAGCCATAAATAAAAAGAAGAAGAAGTGTCACTTTTTACACGCTTTAAATTAGCTTCACTTGTATGTTTGTAACCGACTCCTTTGGGCGCGATTTTGACCCACTTTAAACGGCCAGATTTCGTTCAAACTTTGTAGATTTATCGAGGGCCGATGACATTACACTAATTTGAAGAAAAAAAATAATTTAATTTAATTAATTATTGATATTCGGGTTAGGAATTACAATTATATTCTCTGGATCTTCGTTAATTATAGGGAATATCGTAGTATCTAAGAGCGACAATAGATGGCGCTTTTTTGATATTCGGGTTTAAAATTAAAATTATACTCTCTGCCACAATATATTTTTATTTTAACTAAAAAATGAAAAATAAATAATAGTTTAAAAAAACTAAAAAACACGCTTTTATAGAAAGTCTAACTAAAAAATAGAAAATAAATTTGAATAAAACAATGTATTTTATTGTAAAAAAAAAGCGTGGGGTGCATACAATAATAAAATTATAACTATGGACACCATGCACCCCACGCTTTTTTTTTACAATAAAATACATTGTTTTTTATCAAATTTATTTTCTATTTTTTAGTTAGACTTTCTATAAAAGCGTGTTTTTAGTTTTTTTAAACTATTATTTTTTATTTCTAATGGTGCTGCTAACCGCTGTTATGAAATGTCTACAAACATTATTAAAAATTTGTTAACAAACATTTGATAACATTTTATCACAATTTTAGATAATGTTTTCATGTTAGATAATGTTAGTAAACATTTCTAAACAAAAAAAAATTGTAACAAATAAAACATTTTTTAACATTTGTTTGTAAACATGTATCCAGGCGCCTTAACCTTAGTGTTTGGTGCATCCAAAGAGAGGGCTTTTTATTTTTTTAAGTGAACTTTATCGGCGCGGCGTTGGAAGAAATAAAAGTCGTCATATTTTTCGGTTACGTCTGATTTTTCGGTTACGTGTCAGGTTTTTCCGTTACGCGTCGAAATTAACTGGACTTGATTAATTCAATTTGATTTTAACTGGACTTTGACTGGACTTTGACCGGACTTTGAGAGGACTTTGACAGGACTTTGACGGATTTTGACAGGACTTTGAGAGGGCTTTAACCGGACTTTGACCGGATTTTGACCGGACTTTGACCGGGCTTTGACCGGACTTGCCAAGACTTTGACGGACTTTGAGAAGACTTTATCCGGGGTTTGACCGGACTTTGGGACGACTTTAACCGGACTTTGGGAGGACTTTAACCGGACTTTGACAGGACTGACGGACTTTGACAGGTCTTTGACAGGTCTTTGACGGACTTTGACAGGACTTTGACGGGCTTTGACCGGACTTTACAGGATTTTGACTAGACTTCGACCGGACTTGACAGGACTTTGACGGTACTTTGCAGGACTTTGACCGGACTTTACAGGACTTTGACTGGATTTTGACCAGACTTCGACCGGACTTTGACTGGACTTTGACCGGACTTCTGTCGAGCGTCCCTAGACGCACACTTTTTTTTGTATTAATGTCTATGATAATAAAAGTCTTTTGTTTAAACTTTATCTAATTTCATAAATAAGTTTCACTTCTTACGTGTGTACACTAGTACACGCACACATTTTTATTTATAAACAAAAAATAAAAGCTATTCCAATGAGCAAATCTCCCATTATCGTGTTAGTCCATTGAAAAGTTACATTTGGGGTTGCGTTTCTTAGAGGAGTCAATTTTATTTTTTTGATGTGTAGGGGGGGTAAGTGTAAAGCTAAAATCAAGTTTGTGGGGTCGCCACCCTTGTCCCACGGCCGCCATCTTGAAAATAGGGGTTGAAACGGTTTTTACGATATATCTCTTAAACTATTTATCTGATAAAAAAAAATTGTTAACGTTTTTTGTTGCTAATTAAATTCTCTATAACTTTGGTCCAGTAACTTTTTGTCGTAAAACTATAAATAAAAAAGTTATAAGTGAAAATGTAATAAAGAAAAAAATAAAGATGATAATTCTCTTGACAGCCTAAGATACAAACAATTCGCCAAGGCAGTGACAAAAAGTACATTTAATTTATCTTCACTTCCTCCAACACAAGACACAGCTCGCTTTCATACTTTCCGAGTCTACCATCAGGTCCAGTCGTGGCTTGGTAATAATAATGATCCTGAAGACTGGGGCTGGAAAAAATGTGGAAAATTATTGATGCCAGTGCAGAGCTCTAAACCTCCAGCACCCCCTGAGCTTCTTAAATTGATCTTTTGTAAATGCAAAGGAAACTGTGGAGCGATGTGTGGATGTCGAAAAGCAGGGCTAAAATGTTCCGCAGTGTGCTTCCATTGTTCTGGAGAACTGTGTTCTGTGTCTTGTGTTGGAGGAAGTACTTTTTGTCACTGCCTTGGCGAATTGTTTGTATCTTAGGCTGTCAAGAGAATTATCATCTTTATTTTTTTCTTTATTACATTTTCACTTATAACTTTTTTATTTATAGTTTTACGACAAAAAGTTACTGGACCAAAGTTATAGAGAATTTAATTAGCAACAAAAAACGTTAACAATTTTTTTTTTATCAGATAAATAGTTTAAGAGATATATCGTAAAAACCGTTTCAACCCCTATTTTCAAGATGGCGGCCGTGGGACAAGGGTGGCGACCCCACAAACTTGATTTTAGCTTTACACTACACATCAAAAAAATAAAATTGACTCCTCTAAGAAACGCAAGGTGAGGCCTAAAAAATGTAACATTTCAATGGACTATGTAGACACCTCGGAACGTTAATCCAAACTGCGAGCCGATGTCATGCTTTCAAATGTTATACAATGTTATAAAATGTTTGTAAACATTTTCCATCGGTGTGGGAGCACTTAAACCATCTAATTATTTCTAACAGAATGTAACAATTCCTAACATTTGTTAGTAAATGTTTAATGTTTGAAAATGTCTGTAAACATTTTATAACAGCGGTGTGGCAGCACTATAAGAAGCCAAAAGACATCAAGTGTTTCATATCTAGGAA
Source organism: Amorpha juglandis (assembly GCA_949126905.1). Classification (NCBI taxonomy): domain Eukaryota; kingdom Metazoa; phylum Arthropoda; class Insecta; order Lepidoptera; family Sphingidae; genus Amorpha; species Amorpha juglandis. The sequence goes on along the minus strand of OX421381.1, from coordinate 13,558,441 downwards.
CAGTTTGTATTGGAAACTCAGATCAAATATGAACAAGATACGGCCATAGCGTAGCCTGTGGTGAGACAGAGAGACCCAGCGCTTGTGTTGTCAGAATGTAAAAAAAAATCCATAATTATTTTATTTTTTTATTATATTTTAGTGAAGATTCTTAAAAGTAAAATAAAATACTATTAAAGGCTATGTATAGTATATTGCCCTATATCCTTATTTACACATTATTTTATATGCAACATTAATTAAAATATTAAAATAATTAAAAAAATCGCGTGTACCCTACGAATAGTGTGAATATCCTATTATTCATAATACCAATTAGTGTTATTAAAATTACGGGATAGTGAATTAAATGTTATAGACAGGGAGCCCTCGGGTAGCTGATCCACTTGACTACTATCAAGCTCATTTTCCGTGAGTAGCTTCGTTTCGATGAGACGACCAACAATTCCCTATGCGAAAATTCTCTAATGTGGTAGCTAACAGAGGTAGCAAGGATTCATTCTTCATCATTCTTATGACCTCGTTATCGATACCTATTGGAAGCCCCTCCTTCCAATAGGTATGATTACTAACCAGCTGATTTTTTTTGTATTTACTTAGTTAATATTTATATAATTTAACTGTCATATTGTCCTACAAATAAAATAATATTTTTTTGAGTATCATCAAATTGAAATATTCTATCCTTGCTACCTCTGTTAGCTACCACAATAGAGAATTTTCGCATAGGGAATAGTTGGTCGTCTCATCGAAACGAAGCTACTCACGGAAAATGAGCTTGATAGTAGTCAAGTGGATCAGCTACCCGAGGGCTCCCTGTCCATTAGGTTTCACTTAATTTTTGTAATAAAAAGATGTGAATGGTTAATTTCTTTATTAACACAAATTATGATACACGGGCTAATAACTTTCTAAGGTGTGGTCAAATTGAAGCAAATATAAGTACTAGTGTATGATATAAGTATTTCAACTGTAGTACCAAATCATGTCAATGCATTGCTAGGACATAAATAGAGCATTTTCTTTTTCCTTTAATGAGTAACATGTCGGCATTAACGTGATATTATATGATGTCTAGTTTTTAATGACATCCGGAAGCGAAGCTCCCGTTGTGCTCTATTGCGACCCTCGGTGTTAGAGAGAGTAATAGCGCGTCGTTTTGCTAACACGCCCCTCCATTGACCTTTAAATTTAACTAATTTTGTATGAAAATTTCTGATACGTTCTATCTTTTGCGAAATCATTGGTGACTTGCATACTCCTTGAAAAATGCAGGTAACACATCTTAGCATTTTTAGTTGGTATCCAATTTATTCCACCGGTCGCTTAGATCCACCGATTTCTTTGTGATGGATCTTTAGGAAACCTGCAAATAAGACAAAACGGAAGATAAATTTCACTTCTTCACGGAAATAAGTATTGAGTATTATATAACATATTATAAAAATGTATTATCTACTTTAATAATAATTTATCGGCATTTAGCTTTAGTAACCGGCAACACTATTTTTAGGTTATAAAGTTAGATTAATGCATTAAAATAAGATTTTCGTAACAATTTTACCAAAATCTTGTGAAAATACTCGCCAATACAACAATCTAAAACTATTTTAATTCTCAGAAACAGATTTTATAAGGTACTTACATGTGAAATGTGACACCAGGATTTTTTCGCTCGCTACGGCTTTTACACTCAAAAATACTACACCCAACCATCATTAGAATACGATTTGATTACCATTTTAATACAAACACTAATAATAATCGCTATAAACACCTTAAAAACGCCAGGAAGTCCAGAAAACAATCACGCTATGGTTTGTTTGGCAAACTTCGAACCGTGACAAACAAGAAATTATAGGCTACGCTGAAAGTGACAGCAATATTATATAGGCATCTTTGTCTAACACGTTCAATTACTTATATAACTATCTCGTTTTGCAGGGAAATCATTCTGTGATGGTCCTATCTATGGAATAGATAATCTAAGATTGGAAAAGTAAATTGTCGTTTTTAGTATTTTCCTGTACTTATTTTTTATGTTTCTTACCACTTAAACCTTCCCTCTCTCTCTAGTCTCTCGTAGTTCCTGATACTCACGACACAAGCCTCGTATCTTACTGTAGGATAGGGCTATGAGTGTGACTGTTGGGTGTTATTTATTTATTTAATATCTAATAAAACAACTAAAAAACAAAAACTATGTACGACTTTTTTTAACTTCTAGGAAAACATTTTTTTTATTCCATAGTCATGAAATAAATGTAAAAAAGGTACATGGAGATTGTAGTTTTGGCGGAAAGTCTGACAGTGTGGTTAAGTTTCATTCGTTCGCGTTTATTGCATCACTTATTTTAATTTATTTCATTAACAAGTATAAAGTTGCGTTAGTTATACAATAGTGGTGTGCATTTTTGTAGTAAACATCGACGGTGATGAAACAGTGTATGGCAAGATTAAATTAAGATCATACTGTATAAATTAATACCAAAGCTCCGGATATATGGCTCCGGCAACAATGGACCGCATACGTGTTTCACCATTTTTGTTAAAATAAGTTAAATAGTATCTAAGACTGGCTCAAGGGACACTAATGTAGTTTATGAATTTATGTTTGCGTCTGAAGGACATTTTATCCATGGACAAGAATATTTTTTTTTAATAAATTAAAATAAAATATAATTAACATCAACCTCTTTCGTCATTGGTCAGTGGCACAGAGTACTTTTTATGTGGTCAGCAGTGGTCAGTGAGCACAGTCTATGGTAGGGTGTGTTTTTCTCGTAGAATTTTTCTATTGATTCTGGGAAGTGTGAATCACAGATTACAATAAACAAACAATAAAACACAAGTTAATTATTTCCTGGGAAAGTATCGCTTTCGGAAGACAAGCCATTTAGCCACACCATTTAATTTGATTGTCTGACTTTCCGTGGGGTAAAACGCTTATATAATAATTGCTTACATACTCTTTTACCTATTGATTTTTATGGCTTTTGTTTTATGCACCGCCTTCGCGAATTCGCAAAGTGAAATTGATATTTAGGGGCACGTATGTTACGGTAATAGAGTGAGTTTCTTTTCTTTTTTTAATAAAAAACGGTCGTTTCATTTGGACGTGTGCTGATTTTGTTGTTAAAGCGAATGTTTGAAGTCTATTTAATTTTACATGATTTAAATGCAGAAACGATTCGTATCTATGACTATTTATAATGTACCTGACTAAATCTATATGATTCCTAATTCAGGTGAGTGGAGTGCACTTCTCACTTTTCACTTTGCTATTGCATATTAAAGCCAGTGAAATTATTTTATGAGATCGCTAGTGGGTGTACTAAAAATCTTATTATGCAACAAAGAAGTATATTATTCGCTAGCTTTTCCTCGCGGATCCGCCTGCATGATCTGCTTTTTTCCGAGATAAAAAGTAGCCTATGTTACTCAGTGATAATGTAGCTTTCTAACGGCAAAGAATTTTTGAAATTGGTCCAGTAGTTTTGTTTTTTTGATTTTATTAAATGACGAGACGAGCAAGGCGGTCGCCTGATGGTAACAGCCACGCCTGCCAACAAACAGAAGCAACACCACACAGAACTTTGAACTACAAAGCACTGCATGGCACTGAACTGCGCTCTTCTAACTTCGTCCTCTGCGAGATGGAGAATGGGAAGCAGGTCGATGTGATCTACACTGATATAGAAAAAGCTTTCGATCGGGTGGACCACAGCATTCTTCTGTGCAAACTGGAATCTCTAGGCAAACATGGGGATCTTTTACGATGGGTTCGTTCTTACCTGACCAACCGCTCTCAAATGGTCGTACTTGGCGGATATAGATCTAACTACATCACGATTCCTTCTGGGGTTCCCCAAGGCTCGCATCTTGGACCTCTCTTTTACAACGCTTATCTTTATGATATACACAATGTCTTTAAAAATGCTAGATATTTGTTATATGCAGATGACAAAAAAATATATATAAAGGTGCATTCTGCTGATGACTGCAAACGCTTACAAGACGACCTTAATAACTTATAAAATTATTAGTCGTAATAGAATTGTTGTCAATATAGGAAAGTGCCAATGTATGAGTTTTACGCGGAAAAAGAACCCTATAAAAATTTCTTACAAATTGGCGTTGTAATTGAGAGAACTGAGGGAGTGCGTGACTTGGGTGTATATCTCGATAGTAAAATGTCAATGTTCACACATATTGACACAATTATTGGCAAAGCCTACCGCAACCTTGGATTCTTGATAAGAACTTGTCAGTTGTCATCCTTTTTCTGATCCCATTAATATTAAAATTGTGTATTATGCTTGCGTGCGCAGTATTATAGAATATGCAAGTTCAATTTGGTCTCCATATTATACAACCTACATAAACCGCATCGAAAAAATTCAAAAGAAATTCCTACATTACCTCAAAATCTGTTTTTATTTCACAGCCTTTTTCGCTAAATTGCTTGAGATGACGAAACTAAAAAAAATACTAGGTATTAAAACTAAAATGTGCACATATGTATATCTTAAACCTACCTTGAGACAGACAGTTGCACTATTGGGTTATTCGAATTAAAACAAGTAAAATATAAAATAAAAATTTAATGAACACATTTTGCACATTTAGTTAGATATTTTGTAGAGATTTATTTTTTAGATTACCGGCTGCAGTCTGAAGTCAAAATCGGGTTTAGAGGGTATTAATTGCTGTCGATTCTTCTGAAGCAACCTTATACTGTTCACACCAGTGGTCCGGGCTTTTCTCGAACGCCTGCAAAATATAATTATAAACATAAGTTTACGCCTAAATTCCCAAATGAGTAGCCATGGGTGCAACTAGCGCAAAGCGCATCGTCCTATGTGATGGGCATAGGAGGCAAGCTTTTCACCATAATAGTATCTACTGCGTAGACGTTTCGGATCGAAATGTCTACCTATTTGACATTGTTTCTACATACAAACTTTCATCCCCTATTATACGCCTTTAGATAATGAATGTTCAAAACACCTTTCTTAGTGCTCATTTACATCATTAAAGGAACCTTTGTGCAAAATTTAATCCTTCTAGACCCAGCGGTTTCGGGTTTTGCGTTGATCAGTCAGTCAGTTATAATTCATCCATAAGAATTCTCATCTCCAATAGTAAATAATAAATAAATATAGTAAAGTAACCTCTGCCATTTTGTTGAGCAAATGCATTTTTGGCAACTCTTCTGTAGCTCGTTGGCCCCATTCGAACACATATCTCGCCATATCTCCTTCACCCACCTAAAAAAATGTAATTTTCGTAACAAGTTATAATTAGAACAGGCCAGCAAACGCCCAAGTGGATCACCTGATGGTGAGTGATCTCGCCCTCCGATGAACACCCACATTATCAGAAGAATCATGGACGCGTGGCCCACCTTAAAAGGATAGTTAAGAGAGGTAGAAGAGAGGGGTAATATAGAGGTTTTAATGAAAATGTTCTAGAAAATCCAGAAATTCGTTTAGATATTGAAAGTAAAGTAATAAGGCATAAAAAGTCCGCGTAAACTCGGATTTTCGCACAGCAATTCATATTTTTGCATATAAGGCTACCACACTGTACATATAATATTCTATAGATGTTGTGTATCATATTACCAATTGTATTGTATAGTCTTATGAGTACCTACGCCAGTAGAGTGAAAAATTCATGCACTCTCACCCTAACATAACGAAGTGAAACGTTGGAGTGAAATGTGCAATTATTCGTGTTAAAAGCGAGCTCCTAAAAATTTATGAAATAAGTCTACTTAAAGAAAGAAGAAAGAAAGAAAGAAAAATGTATTATTGGACTAGACACAATAGTTTTCTTTTACATACATCATACCAGTATTATGTTAGATCAATAACAGGACTTCCCATTCAGCTTTATGCTTAAATACAGCCTTAGCTGTACTACAGCGCTGATTTTCAATGGGAAGTCTGTGTGACGTGCGAACGCTATGCCGGTACAACAAAAATATAAAGATTGAAATCTTATAAACAACGATAATTAATTACAAGGACATAAATAATTCTAAAGATATACTTAGGGATTTTTACAAACTGGATAGCAAGCACCGCACACCGCGTACGCATAGAGAAACCCCGCCATTATGGTTAGTTCCAACAAGATGCGTTTTGAGGTCAGCCAGTGTTTATGCAGTAACTTCAAGCAATCTTAATACCGCCGACGGTCGAGGGTCGAAGTGTCTATACCAGTGGTTTCTAAGGCTGCGGTTAGACGACGCGAAAAATTTCGTGCGGCGGCCGCACGGTCACGCAATCACGGTGGGATTCCATGTCATATAAACGCGCCCTAAAATGGGTTCAGCAGAACCCAATGATTTCATGGAAAAGTCCTTAGGGTTCCGCGAAATTACATTGTCATTGAATTGCGGCAAATGCGGATTCCTAAACTATCCGATCACATTGAAGATGTATTTAAACACACATTGCTTCTGGATTCGAAAATGTCTGCTCATTTAATGTATCGTTCCCAAAAAAATTGGAAGGTAGGGGGAGGGGTTTGTTGAGTGTTCCTTAGCTTTCAAAGTTTGGCAACCACTGCTCTAGATAATCTACATTATATTTGGACTGCATTGTACTTGACATCAAGTATAGTTAGTCAATATACCGTGTCAGAAGACGAAAAAAATGTTAACGAAACCAACTTAATTTTTGAGATCCATATTTATACTCCCTTATTTATTTACGTCTGAAACTGTGGAAAATGCAGAGGCGGCGTGGGCGACGTGGGCCGTTTATTACATCTACTGTAATATCCGCAATTAGTGGGTGAACCTAATATAAACTCAGTTCTCCCCAAGGGGCTTGCCCCCTGATCCTAATCCTTTTCCCATCCCTTTTTCCTTCCCCTCCCCTCTGGCCCTTTGGCAGGCCGGCATGATCTTGCCGACCTACGATGGACACATTGTTTATCGTTGGTCGACACTATTCTTGGATTGCGCTGTACTTACCATCAGGTGTAGCATAGTCACTTTGCCGAGCCAGGATTAAAAAAAATAAAATATAAACATCTCTCACAACAGCCAGAGGCGACAAACCGTTTTTCCCCGAGAATAAAAAACTTAAATGAAGAGCCATGGTTCATAACAAAAAAATCTATATAAACCAGGGTTCGAAAATATCCGATATTTATTATAAATATCAAAATATCGGATATTTATGATATATATCCGATATATATCAAGTTTGATATATATCCATTTTGTATGAAAGCCATATTATTATTTTATTGTATTATTTATGAATACTGTTTGCATATGTGTTACATACACTTATAAAATAAAAAAATCGTGTTTGGATAAGGCAAAATCAACTAAAAACCATAAACTCTTCTTTTAGGGCAGAAGTGTTGCCATTTATGGATTAGAACTTACCATTAGGGGGTATGTTTTAACACTACTCCCACGCCATCTATATTTGGGAAGTCGAAATACAGTAACAAACTCTAAAAATTACTTAATAACATAAATTTTTTAAACCATTTTTGTATTGCAATATAATATAAAAAAAATATTGATATATATCACAAAACCCAGCTTGATATATATCGGATATATATCGGATATATATCATGATATATATCCATTGATATATATCCTCGAACCCTGATATAAACACATCTATATTTTATACAGTATCCTTATCATTGATTATTATCGCTCCCACACCCACAACTGTATATCGTGTGGTACCCATTTTTCAAATGCAATGAACCTCTGCGATTCTCTAGGAATGTGAAGCTACCTTTACCCCACTACAGAAATAATAAAATAGATTTATATAGGAGTTGTCCTAACCTTAGTATATGTTAAATACATCTGCCTTGTGAATATGTTGGTCATAATTTTCCGTCCTGCATGGTCATTCTCATCCAAAACACCAGCCTCAGAGAGAAATTTCCACATATCATCTGTAATTTTAGAAGTATGATGTAATGAAGCATTTGAAAACTTCATGGTGTGAGATGCAGACAGTTTTATAAATTGTAAACAAGCTGATGTTTTATCAACTACCAAGGTTTTGTAAAAGAAAAGTTTTTTTTTTTTTTTTTTTTTTTTATCCTGGCACGGCAAAGTGACTACGCTACACCTGATGGTAAGTGTAGCGCAATCCAAGAATAGTGTCGACCAACGATAAACAATGTGTCCATCGTTGGTCGGCAAGATCATGCCGGCCTGCCAAAGGGCCAAGAGGGAGGGGAAGGAAAAGGGATGGGAAAAGGGTTAGGATCAGGGGGCAAGCCCCCTGGGGAGAACCGGATATACACTGGCTGACCCTGGAACGCGACCCACACAAGGTGGGCCACTATGGCAGGTTTTAGCACCAGTGTACGGTGGTCGCTATCCGGTCGGATACAAGTATCCTCCCACCAGCAAAATATAGATAGCAGCAGTATAGATTGCCAGACATGCATGTGTAAATGTGTGGGTGCATGTGCATTTACGCATGTGTGTTTGTATGTGTGTGCTTACCATTATATGTATGGACAATTAAATGGAAACAAAAGTAGAACATACCATCTTTGACAGGCCCTCCTGTCATAAATATGTGAATCAGTGCTGCAATCAACAGTCTTCTTTTATTACTATCAAGGTAACTGGACTTCAGGGACTCACATTCGTCATTTAAGACAGTTATATATTGAATACCGCTGTTTGTTTCTATTTGTACCAATTTGTACCCATACACCTGAAATAGTATAGAAAAACTTATATTAAGTATTTTTTTAAGAAGATAGGCAAACAAGCCAGTAATGGTAAGTAATGTTCACAGCTTATAAATATTCATAATCGTGCACATGTTGGCCATGAAGGAAGATTGATGGAGAAATTGAGTATATGAAAGAGCAGATGTTTTCTGGCCCTCCAGTAATTTCAACCACTGAACAAAATGCAACACCAAGTTGTTATACTACCGAATTAAACAGACTCATTCATCATGTAGACCAGGGATTCCCAAACTATTATGGACAAGTGACCACTTTTCCAAAATGAAATACCTCAGACCCCATAGCCAAATTACTTTAAAAATATATATATTTTTTCTATTGATACAAAATACTTGGCAATTTAAAAACTTTGCAGTTTTCATTATATATCAGACACTGGAGGTTGATACTGACCCCTTTAGGAACCCCTGATGTACTATGCGTGCCAAATAAGAATAGGATCGCGTTTGCTGCCAACTTCACACGATAACTGTCAAAGTAGTACTGCTAGCAAAAGAAAGTGCAAAAAAGAAATTTCATATATTTTTTATTGTTAATAGATATAGATTTAATTATTGTATAATCATTATATTCATTTAATAAATACTATTCTTGAATTTTATTAATGGATAATTTTGGATAAATTAATTATGGAACTGTATGGAAAGAGTTTAAAAAATGGACAAATACACAGTTAATGTTACTATCACCCTAATATGACGCAATTTTGTGACGCTATTGAGAAGCTACCAGTGGGCCGTTAGCTACGCTTTCGTGTATACTCGCGTGTATCTTATATCTGTTGCCTACTGGACTTATTTGTTATTGTTATTTTTATAAATATGCTTTTTCTTTGAAATCTTACTCATTTATAATTAATTTGGCGTGAAATGTATTAGAAATACCAAAAAAGCGTACAGTAAACATTTAAACTGAATATAATTTGTTAACTGATTTTTTGGCACACCATACACTTTGGTAATGAAGTTTGCGCGTATTGCTGAACAAAATGGCGTCTTGACAGTCCTATTCTTATTTGGCACGCATAGTAAACAAAACTGACTTGTTCTATATATTAAGAGTAGTAATCCCATTTAGAGGTCTTGTTTATGTTTATGGCTACTGTGAAGTGTCACAAGCAGCATAACATATTTTTAATCCTAGTGCCATCCAAATATAATGTCAACCACCAAGATAGCACTCCTCCTTTTTTGTCGACGTTAATAAGGTCAGTAAAGGCATAGAGATCAGGTGATAAGTTTAAAACAGCTATGAAGAAAAACCTTTAAAACCTTGGTTAGGCACCCAAATTCAAAAAATAATTTATATTTGTAACATACCCTTTTTAAAATATTGTTGGCTTCAATTACAACTTTATTAACATGATTACTCGCTGTAGAGAACACATTCCCTAAATGCTTGACGATTTCCGTACGCTTTATTGGAATTTTACTTCCTTCTCGACACACGATGAAGCGAACACATTCGTTTGCAGCTTCCTCAAAGTATGGTACATCTACGACTGCAATAGATCTATTGCTTCTTCTTTGGCTCATTGTGGACTAGGAAACAGTATCAAATTAATTATTAATCGAGTAAAACGGATTAAAGTTTAACCCTTAATCAAACAATGGTAGAATACATGCCACATTCGATCGAGCGATATGTTTTAGAAAAAAAAGTAAAATTTTAACGTAATCTATTGTTATTATTGTTTATCTATTAGAACGATTATTAAACTTTTGATTGTTGGTAGTGGCAGTAAAAGAAAAACAATATATTGTTTCATGTTTGTCATTGACTGTCAAAATCAAGACACCCGCGAAGATTTATAAAGGGGAATGCCCATAAAATGCCTGGAAATGGACAGAAACTTCAAATAGTCATATAATCTATTTAGATTAAAATAAGAATAGTTGTATTATTCTCAAGTTTTACACACTAGGGGGAAAGTATTATAATTATTATTATAGTATTTAATTTGATTGTCGTAAATGTACATGAATGTCGAATTTGACATTAGTAAATACAAATCGTATTTGACAGATAGTTTTTCTGATTAAGTTATTCGTATGTACCAAACTTTTTACTTCCGATTCGACGTCCGCTCCAATATAATACCTCATTGTTTTATCTATGAATTATGATGTATCCTTAATCTATTTAAATTACACTTGTATTTGCACTTGTCAGATCCCAATTTCAACACGTAAAATATATTTTTGGCAAAATGTTTTTAACCAGCTTCCTCCAAGTTTTTGGATAGACATTTTAATTGTAATAGGTTTACTTTGATTTTAACTACAAATTGGTATATAATTCATTTTTGTTCATCTTAGGCATTTATTTGTATGGGAGATGGGCATTCCCCTTTGTACTGTAATTGTGATTTATTCATAAATATTTGATTTGTGTTTGGAAAAAATCCGGTAAGTAAATAAGAGATATTTATTTGTAAAGTTTATGATATTGTTAGGTGTTGAGTGTATAAAATTAGTTGCTTTCAGTCATCGACTTATAAAAAAAGGGGGACACCACGTCCCATACATCGAAAGTGAAGTGACCCATAGTGTGCCAGAATGCTGTACGTATACGGGTCTCACGCACACACTCTCATCATAGTGTGCCAGTTTCCGCCATTACGCGACACGACCGCCTTGTGTAACGTTCACTCCAACTTGGATTTAAAAAAATATAATAATGCCGACATGTGTCATAAGACATTGTAAAAACAATTCGACATCGAAAAAGAAATATCAAGGAATTACTTAGCACAGGTAACATATGAATTTATAATCACTTTTATAATGTTTTTGGTAAAATTATTTACGTAATATTCGGAACATAAACGTCAACTTCACGTGCATGTGTTGCCAGAAAATAAATGAGGTATTTTCCCCAAAGTGTGAGTATTCCGTTGTAATTAAGAACATTAGTTCAAAAATTACTAACCGACTTTAAACCAGGAGGAGGTTGTCAATTAAGCGTATATTTTATTTTTTAATGTACGAACATATATTTTCCCATCAAATATGGACCGCTTTGTTGAAATATGTTGATGTTCGATAAAGTTTAAGTACTAAGCGGTCTCCTATATACAGTGGCGTAGCTAGCACGGGTGGCACCCGGGGTGGATTTGATTTGGCTGTCACCCTAAGAATGAAAGCTTTAAAATGATTTAATGTATTTTAACCGATTTCAAAAAAGGAGAACAGAGGAGAGGATTTCCCAATTTTTGAATATTATTTCGGGTTATATCAGGTCGAGTTCCCAAAACCGGTGACAACCGGGGTAGAGTGCCCCCCTCTCCCTTCCTAGCTATGGTACTGCATATATATTTTGTTAAAATCTGATAACGGAATATGGAGTAAAGATATTAAACTCCTCGAACAAACAAATAAATAAAAAAATAAATTCACCGAATTGAGAACCTTCTTTTTTGAAGCTTAACCGGCTTCATATTATCAAGATTACCAAAACATAAAATTTATCTTTAGAAACTCTGTGAGAAGTAAATAATAACATTAATGTCTAAAGGTATTTTTGGATTCTGTAAAATTTGTGTTGCGCGGCAGCGGCACAAGCCCCGACTTTTTTATTTATCAGTGCGTTTTGAACTTTGTTTTGTACAGTACTCTTTATTTAAAAATAATAATTATTATAAATAATAATAAAAAAATAATAATAATTGAAAATAATAATTAAAAATAATAATAATAATTTCTTCAAAAGGATTTTTTACATTTTTAACATTTAAAAATAAATATCATAACCCTCCAATGACGAGGCCTATGACCCAAGCCACCGGCGGTTAGGACCTAAGAGAGAGAAACCTTCTCACAATGCGTGCTGTGTCTCTGTCTAATCTAAAGGGGGCCTACATTTCCCGGCTGAAGATTTATACAAAGTATGTCGCATTTGCGAGATGGCAGCCAGGAGGCTCATAAAAGAAAACATTATCATTTCTAATGAAAAGTATATAATATAAAAAATATTGGATTCTTTTATAGCGAATAATAATATTTTTTTTTAATTTGGAACTAGAACACACTCTGGCAGGCGCCGAACATAAGATCAATTTAATTAAATGTATCTTACAAAATATTTCAGCATTCGTTTCCACCACATTTCTAAATTAGAAAGTATTGAACGGTCCGTGCAAAGTAAGAGGCATGTGTATAGAAAATTAAATAATTTTAAAGGGTTTTTAACTTATTTTTTAATTTTTTATTACACGAAACAATTAATTGTTTGAACTAAGTACTTAATTACTATCTACATACTTTATTCCAATAAATACGGGCCGAATATAATACCTCCTCTTAGGAGTTGGTTAAAACTGGGGAAAATTTTCATTTATCTGGTATCCCTCAACTTTCGCACACATATATCATAAACCTGCATCACTGACGATATTAGTAGCGTTCTATCCTCCTTTTTTATATATCGATGCTTTCAGTAATAATTATATCTAAAATATGTTCTTTTTTTTTTTTTTTTTTTTATTGCCTTGATAGGCAGACGAGCAAGCGGCCCGCCTGATGGTAAGCGGTCACCGCCGCTCATGGACATCGGCAATGCCAGGGGCATGGCAGGCAATGGCAGGGGCCGCTGCCTACCACTGAAGGGATACTCTTTTTAAACCTCGTTTAAAGAAGGACATGTCATAGCGCTCGGGAAACACCGAGGCAGGGAGTTCATTCCAGAGCTTGCACGTGCGTGGTATAAATGAACGCTGGAAACGTACGGTACTAGACCGTATTGTTTCCAGGTGGTATGGATGAACTCTACTGCGGTGTCGGGTGGTGCGATGGTAGAATGGTGACGTTGGCACCATCTGAAACAGTTCCTCAGAGCACTCCCCATGGAACAGCCGATAGAACACGCAGAGAGAACCAAAGTCTCTCCGCAGTCCCAACGGTTCCAGGCTATCCGTGAGATCAGGATCATCGACGATTCGAACAGCTCGCCTTTGCAAGGAGTCAAGTGGGTTGAGCAGGTATTTGGGGGCTCCTGCCCAGAGGTGGGAGCAGTACTCCACGTGGGGCCGTACCTGAGCTTTATAGAGCATCAATCTCTGGCCCGGCGTGAAGTACCGCCCCGCTCTGTTCAGGATACCCAGCTTTTTACTAGCCAATTTGGCTTTGTCCTCCAAATGACTCCTAAACTGGACTGTGCTCGAGATTTCGACGCCGAGAATCCCAATACTCTCGGAAACCCGAAGAGGTACTCCTTGGAACTGAGGCGCTATGACAAATGGGTCCTTCTTCGCAGTGAACGCGCAAACTTGTGTCTTCGTGGGGTTGAACTGAACTAAGTTCATTTCACCCCATTTGGAGGCTCGCCCCAGAGAGCTCTCGATTTCAGACACAAGTTGTGACCGTCTTTCCTCTACGGTGCACCGAGGAACATTCTGGTGGCCGATGTATCGCGCATCACTCGTGCTGTCATCTGCATAGCAATGCATGCTGTCAATAGACAGCATGTCATTGATATGCAAGATGAAGAGTGTCGGCGACAACACCGAGCCCTGTGGAACGCCAGCATTGACTGATAAAGTCTCGGAGCAACAGCCGTCAACGACGACTTTAATGCTCCGGCCTTCCAGGTAGCTAGCGATCCACTTGCAGAGTTCCTCGGGGATTCCGTAAGATGGTAGCTTCGATAGAAGGGCTCTATGCCATACCCGATCGAACGCCTTCGCGATGTCTAGGCCAACAGCCATAGCCTCACCCTTGCCCTCCAAAGCTTCTGCCCAGCGATGTGTGAGGTAAACAAGAAGATCACCAGCTGATCGACCGTGACGGAAACCGTACTGACGATCACTGATCAGCTGGTGCTCCTCAAGGTACCGCATCAGCTGGGCATTTATTATTCGTTCCATGACTTTGGAGAGCAAAGATGTGACCGCTATCGGCCTATAACTCGAAGGGTCCGACCGGTCACCTTTTTTAGGGATCGGATGGACATGAGACACCTTCCATGAAGTGGGAACCCTGTTAGTAGAATAGGAAAGACGGTAAAGGCGCGTTAGAACGGGGGTCAACTCAGGGGCGCACGTTTTAAGAACCACCGCGGGGATACAGTCAGGCCCACTCGACTTACGGATGTCGAGAAGCCTTAGTTCCCTCCTGACCGCACGCTGGCTTATGCGGATTTTGGGCAGGGAGAACTCGCACCGGGGGATGTTTGGCGGTGTGGCTCCTCGATCATCCAGAGTCGAGTTCGAGGCAAAGGATTGAGCGAGAAGATCGGCCTTTTCCTTTGCACTATGGGCCAGACTGTCATCAGGCTTACGCAGTGGCGGGAGACTAGACTGGCAGAAGTTACCTTGGACAGCTTTGGCAAGCGACCAGAAAGCACGGCTTCCAGAAGGGTAGCTCTTCAGTCGCTCGCCAATTCTGCCAATGTGTTCCGCCTTGGCCTTGACTATAGCCCTCTTGTTGAATCTAGAAGCAGCATTATATTTCCGCTTCTCCTCTTTGACATTCGGATCTTGACGCTTTCTGGCATCGACCCACGCCTCGTATGCGGACCGCTTTAGGCGCGCAGCTTCGGCACAAGTATTATCATACCAGGGCCGGCTGCGACGCCCGACGGGTATTTTAGTGTTGGGGATAAATATATCCATCCCCAAGAGTACCACGTCCCTAACCGAGTCCGCACAAACGTCAAGATCTTCCGAGGAGAAGCAGAGCTGCTTCCATGGGAAGGACGCATAGAATTCACGAAGTCCATCCCAATCTGCTGACCCATACCGCCAGACCCTGCGAGTCCCAGTAGCTGAGACACGACTGCGATACATAGCAAGGGCTGACGAACGGATCAGGCAGTGGTCAGACGACCCAAGAGGGGCGTCGACCACCACTCTGTATCCGTCGGGGTGTGTAGTCAGCAGAAGATCCAACAAGGAAGGCTCGTGGGTCTCAACATCTGGAAGACGGGTGGGCTGCGCTACCAGTTGTGTGAGACCATAAGCCAAGGCCATTTCGTAAACAGTCCGACCCGGAAGGTCGGTGGTCCGCGACCCCAGCCACTCTACGTGATGAGCATTGAAGTCGCCAAGGACCACCACCTCCGCGGATGGGAACTGTTCAAGAATTTGGTCAGTCCCCACTTGAACGTTCTCAAATAGGAATGTTGACCCCACTTCACTGGCATGGGACCTGTAGAGGCATGCGTAGATTCGGGTACGACCCCCATAGTCTACACAAAGCCACAAGATCGACAGGTCCCGATGCTCGAGGCCTCGAAGGCGGCGACAACAGATATCACCCCTAACGAAAACGCACACCCCGGCCTTACGCTGGAACGAATGCTCCAATACGTAGCCGGGGTAGTTTAAGTACGATGTATCGTCAGGGGTAGATATCTGAGTCTCCGTTAAAAAGAGCAGGGCAGGCCGTGCCGTCTCAAGGTGGTGATGTACGGCATCGAGGTTGCTGTGTAGACCCCTGACATTGCAGAAGTCCACTTCTAGTGTGGATGTAGTTTCCGCCGAGTAGCTTCTGTTCTTTTTATTTTTGGCCTTCTTCATATTTTTTTATTTTTTATTTTATTAGAGTAGGAAGGGAGAAGGATGTGTGCAGTGGGCTCAGAATGATACCCGAATAAAAGGCGGAGCGTGGTGCGAGGTGGGCACGTGGGTAATGTGAGGAGCTGGCACGGCGCACGGAAGGGCCCCCGATGCCCCCCCGTGTACAGACGCCGGGATCCACTCCAGTCTCCCACTCTGGCACGACGACTGTACAACGGGATTTTCGCCGGTTGGTGGGACAGCTTCCCGGGAAGGGAGTTTGAAAGTGTGAATTCCCGGGTTCAGGTCCCCTACTGACCGGCAGGCGGCCGGCGGCGACCGTTCCCATCGGGTCTCCCTGTACCCCGCGTCAGCCCCTCACGCCCATCGTGCCGACCAGGCCTTTAGCACCGCATGTTCCGGGTACCGTGTGAAACCACCAACACGGAGAGGAAAGGACAGGGCAGGAACGGCTATCCAACCCTTCCACCGAAACGCATTACTGCTTGGCGGCAGAAATAGGCAGGACGGTGGTACCAATCCGCTCGGGCCAAGCGCCGAGCAAAATACACATTCACTCAGTGCTTAGCCCTACCACCAGTGACGGGAGAGAAGGGGTGGGACTAGGACACCATGACCGCGGAGAGAGGGGAAGGTATGCGGCAATGGAGGCTCGAGGGGCCAGGGTCGCGTACCCAATCATTCTATGTGGCAACCGGACAGATTAACACAAGAATGACCCTCTGACCATAATGACTGATTGCACTGGTGGAATAATCTCTGTCACAAGATTATCCCACCAGCGGGCGGTGGGGTCGTCACGTCCCTACGCCATAAAATGGCTAATATATGACCATTGTACGTTAGTAGAAGTAAATGTTTGAAATAACGAAAGTATCGTTGTAGGACATTTTGTCAATAATTTTCGTTTTTATTGTTATTGCCTAATTCTTTAATTTTATAGGGCAAGATGTCATCAAGTAGGCCACTATCTGATGCTGCACTACTTAGTATTTTGGAAAATTGGTCGGATATTGGCCCATCAGGAATTTCATTTGCGTTTAGCAAGAGCGCTGATTAGCGACTTCTCGTGCAAGAAGAAGAGACCAATTATTTTTAAAAATAAGAACGGAGGAAACTTCGGCGTCCCCGATGAAATTCGGCTTCAGAGCGTCGGAATTCACCTTCCAGAAGCACAAGATACTTATAAGCGTTGCAAGTTTTGTTCAACGGAAAAGATGCCAAAAGATCAAATATAAAATGTTGTCACTGTGGCGTATCTGTATGTGTTAAGGATTGCTTCAAAAAAATTCATTTAGCGACAAATTCAGAAGAGCAAATATAAAAATAATACATTTTCATTTTATACGCTAACAAAGTTTTATTTTCCTGTTCAGACAATGGTCATATAGCTGCCACACTTAGGAATCGTTATCAGACAACGGTCATATATTAGCCACCTAAAAAAAATACTGATCCCATTATTATTTTTTTAATTTTTATATTGACATATCATAATTAGACTATAATTAACCAGAATTAACCGAATATCCCAACATATTGCTGGTGGGAGGATACTTGTATCCGACCGGATAGCGACCACCGTACACTGGTGCTAAAACCTGCCATAGTGGCCCACCTTGCGTGGGTCGCGTTCCAGGGTCAGCCAGTGTATATCCGGTTCTCCCCAGGGGCTTGCCCCCTGATCCTCACCCTTTTCCCATCCCTTTTTCCTTCCCCCCTCCTTGGCCCTTTGACAGGCCGGCATGATCTTGCCGACCAACGATGGACACATTGTTTATCGTTGGTCGACAATATTCTTGGATTGCGCTACACTTACCATCAGGTGTAGCGTAGTCACTTTGCCGAGCCAGGATAAAAAAAAAAAAAAAAAAAAAAATATCGCCGCGAGTAGCTCGTATCCGATTATGGGTTAAACTAAAGTTTGTTATCAACAAAAAAATTTTTTTTTTTTTTGTTTGTTCCTTACTGGAACCGGCTAAGGTCGTAGACCATGCTGCCTAGTCTTCAGTCATTTAATTTCATAAGTAACTTATATCTAATGTAAGAACGATGAAACACGCGTGCGGTCGATTTCAAGGTCTTGTCGGAGTTTTGGTGTTAACTCCTTTCAGTACGATTCTACCGAGTGCTTTTGATTTATGTTTTGACTGGTTTTTACTATTATTAGACAATTTATTTTAAAATTTT
The DNA here is from genome assembly GCA_949126905.1 of Amorpha juglandis. Classification (NCBI taxonomy): domain Eukaryota; kingdom Metazoa; phylum Arthropoda; class Insecta; order Lepidoptera; family Sphingidae; genus Amorpha; species Amorpha juglandis. Next base: position 13,539,969 of record OX421381.1, on the reverse strand, counting down.
AAACATTTTTTTATGTCTTACCTTTTATTAGAAAGGCAAAGGCATCTAGCCCATACAGCCTCGTCTATGTGGTAGGTATTTCAAGATCGATGAAACACCAGTGTGATCGATTTAAGGTCTTTCTAGAGTTTTGGTTAATTCCTTTCAGTATGTATGTATGATACCTAGATGACTTTCTTTATTCATAAACATAAAAAATACGACGACTCGCAGACAAAGAAAAATAGATAATAACTTTATAGCATCACGCTACGAACCACGAGAGCGGAGCAGTAATAATAATAATAGTATAATACGACTGAAATTGACTACAAATATAGCTTATTGAAAGTAATGAAATCGTGTTTCACGATTTTGTAAAGTTCCACTCGCAAAAATTGGGGCAGTGGGTTAAAATTTGTATATTATAAGTGTGAAAGGTTGGGTGTTTATAGATCAGTCACACCTTAGCGACTGAACGAATTTGAATAAAATTTGCCCAATTAGACCATGATATAGTCTGGCACACGAAAGTTGATCCTGAAAAAGCGCGGCAAATTTAAAAAATCTACATGTGGCATCACTAAGCATAGTAGGAATACAATTTCTTGATACTTTATAAAAAAAAAATATATATAAGGTTTGATTCACCTAAGTAAATGAATTTAAATTTTACATAAAATTGTTATATATCCTATTACTAGTTTTATATTTAATACTTTTAATCTAGATTACTCGGAAAAAAAATTACTTGAGAGCAAAGAATAGTAAGATGCCCCAGAAGGTAGAACAGGTTGATAGATATTAAGCTTAATGTTTTTCTAGATAGAAATAAAATGTTTATTATTTGGATATTAATTTATTTTATGAGTCATAATCAAAATCAGAATCTAAAAATTCAATTTCTAGTGAGGCGTCCGAATCACTGCTGTCGTCACATACATTTATGATGAACGGCTCTAATTCTTCATCAGTAATTGTATCTCTTACTTTGTATGTATTTTCTACATGAACAACGTGGTCTGTATTTTTTTTCCAATCTTGTGGTGTAACACACTCAACGGATTCCCTAATAATTCTCTCCACTTCGGCTGATGGCAAGTCTATATTTTTACTTGCAATTTTCCGTTTTATAAAACTCCAAATGAACTCTATTGACTTGATTGTTTTTTTCCAGGTGTACTAAAAATGCCACAATTTACTTGTCCTTCTTTTTTAATTCGTTTTAAAGTTGCAACGCTAACTCCTGAGAAAATAATAATATGTACATGAACATAGGTACAATGCAATTATAAGAATGCGTTCCAGCATTATTACATACCAGTCATTGATGAAATTTCTTCCAAATACTGACTCTGGGTTTGAATTAGCTCTTCCTCTTCCAAAGCAGTTAATGTTGTAAAAGCTTCTTTAATTGAACTTACTTCTATATTCAAATTATCTGCAAATAGATCATTTGTTATACGAAACAAGTAATTTAAAACACCGATATTACACCGAATTTTAAAAACACCGATTTATAGATACAGTTTAAACTTTAAGTATCAAAACTAATTATGGTATACTAGACTATAAAGCTCGTTATCACACGTAAACATTGTTGTTTTCTATCAAAGGCATATTGCTTTTTCTGTTGTTTTTCTTCAAACTTACTCATCATAGAGTATAGTAACTTTCGCACGTCGCTTTTTATAGTTTTATTCATTTTTTAATGATGAAATCAATTAAAACCGTTCTAATGGTTGAGACTTTTTATGTTGGTTGACAGAAATTGACATTTATAGAATGTTGCCATGTAAAAAGTTTCAATAAAATCTCAGGCTCAACTTTCGTGTGCCAGACTATATGAATTATTAGAACATAGGTTACATACAGCTTGGCAAAAAAGAGTATGGATTTAATGAGGGCGCTTATGGATTTAATATGGCAACCCGGTATACTACGACATAAACTGTTTAGATACTTATTATTTTTATCTATTGTTGTTTAATGAGCTTTAGTGGGGTGATTTCAATTGCCAGCTAAAAATTATTTTTCGGAGGATAAAATAGTGTCAGATAAAAAATATATTTGTATATGAGATTTATATTCACTAATATTATAAAGGGAATGATTCTTTGTAAGCTTATAGGCTATATTTCATCCCAGAAAAATATATAGCGAGAAAATTATTCCGGAACAATTATATCACGCAGGCGAAAGCTAGTAATATATATTACGAAAAAAAGATATTCATTACTTACACAATTTCTATATAATATTTTTTACACAAAGTCTTTGACACTTGAAATTTAGTTTCGGAGTATATCGAGTCTTAATCCCTCAGATGGAACAGAGGGCATCCATAGTGGCAACATAATATTATGAACCCTCACAGATTTTTTTGTTTTTATAATTTAAATTATTAGTCTTCCTTACTGGGGGGAGATTCGAACAGGTTTGATAATTTAAATAAAATACCATTGTAGTTTTAATAGGATAAAAAGGAAAATTAAACCTTCAAATTATAGGAGTACTTTGAATTTATTCCAATAAAACAAATTAATATTTTAATTCAATCAGATTCCAAAAGACTGTCGTCTAGATATTCTATCCCAGAAAGGTCTATTGAGTCTTGACTAGACGATCCTGCAACAACAGAATCATCTGAATCACCCGAATATGTATCTGTATCGCTACTGCTATCTCTGAGGTTAATGACCAATTTTTCTATGTCGTCATACATGATCATTCATTTACAATTTTACACTAATCGCGTGGAATGTCCAGCTGACATCTGTTGGAATGAAATATTATTGATTATGAGTTCAACTTAATAACATTATGAAAATCTAATTATGAACTAGATCTACCTTTATGTCAATGGACCTTACGTTGACAGAGGCAATTTTATTTTGTGATTATCTCGCTATAGCTCTCATCCAAATAAATATTTTTTTGGAGTTCTATTGGTAAATTCCCATTATGCATTATATTGTTCCCTCTTTGCGACTATGTTAATGCCGCTCAGACTGTTATACATTTTTTATATGAGAAACCCAGAGAATGTAATATCTTTCTTAGATGTCCACGACTTCCATTAAATACCAGTTTTTCTTTAACTACAGGTAATAAGTTTCGTATTGTAGGCACCTGAGAAAAAAGAAAGTATTCATTTATTACATAATACTGTATTTATATTTGTTTTTTATTGTAGGAAGTAGGAATAATATAAAATATATTACATATGTACCTGTTTTTTTACAGTATAGAAGAAATGAACCTTTTATCTTATTGCGCATAGATCAAAATTATAGAGATCTTTCTTTGGTTGACTTTTCCTATTTTTACCAGATGAAAACGCCTTTATTTTTTTCACCTTCATCAAAAAAAATTCTTGTGGTGATGACTGATTTACCTAAAAAAATACCAAACATACATATGAATACAAAAACAAATTTTTAAATGTCCAGTATTACAAAGGATCAAAAATATTAAGTCAGCTTATATTAACACGTAAATATAACCTCAGTTATTCTTTTGTAAACAAAACACAAAAATCTCTTAAATTGTATGTTACAGGTCATTTAAACTAGTGCAAAATGTATAATTTAACTTGTTAGATGTAAATAATTTGCATAAATACCTGTCATATCGGCTGTTCTCTGATAAACATTGTTAATTTGAGACAAAACTTTTTCCGCTTGAGATTCAGCCAAAAATCGTAAAAAACTTGATATATCACGGCTCTACCACTACAACGAATCGTTTTGTTCATTTTAAATAACAAAACAAGCAACAACCGTACGAGAATTTATAGAATTTTGTATAAAACTAGTTGGCGCAAACAACAATGACACAGAAAGTATAACACACAGAAATCAACTTGGCACCTCAGTGGAATGCGCGTCCCCTCCCACCACACCCCACCGCCTACCGCTCTCGCCATCGACGCGTCATTACGGTCAGTAAATTAAATACTGCCGTTACGCACGCGCCTCCTTCGTGTTTTTTTCGTTGTTATTATTGTTATTTTTATGGATATAGAACTGTTACCAAAAAATATACCTACATTTAACCCCCTTATTGATAAACGCTGAATAGGTATCTATTGATTAATTATTATATGTTTAGCGTCAGTCACACATTTGTCATCTGTCAGAGTGAGAATGAGACAAAACATATTTTAGTAACCAATTTAGTAGGTATGCACGCGAACCCGCGCCCGTGAACTTCGCTTGAAAACGTGCCCATCCACATTCGCAGTCACAATAACTTGTATCGATGGGTCTTATAAGGGTACTTGAATTTTTTATGCAGTTAGTACATTCCTATGACGTCATTACACCGAGGTGCCTAGTTAACTTCTGCGTGTTATACTAGCTATTTGACAGCAATGACATTTTTAATAGAGTTGCCACAATATATTTTTTTTAGTTCCTATTTTCACCGCGTCATACTCTTTTTTGCCAAGCTGTACTTTTGAAATTAATTTCATTTATGTCATTATTTCGCTCATCTAAAATTAAAGTGTAAACTGCACTCTGCAGCCGGCCAGATAATGACCCTTGGTGTTCGGTCGTTAGATATAACTGAAATGGTGAACAATTTACGCTAAAATACTTACTTTTATTGTTTAAATACTTATACTTCATTGCATAATTTCTTTATAAATTATAATACTAACCGTATAACATATTACATTATTTTTATAGAACTAAACTTAGTTGACTTACTATAGTGTTTTAAAGTTTTTGTATTTTTAACCTCCGAAATAAAAAGAGGATACTTATTTGTTTAGACACGTTTAACTACTATACAGAGTACGAAATAAACATTGGAGCCCCTTTTTGAAAGACTTTTTTGCTTCATTGCAACACTGTATTGCATACTACTCATAATTCAAGTCGTCGCAAGTCGCAACGACTCATGAACGTGTTTTAACGTAGGTCGTACTTCGTGGTAGTCTGTGCAGTTTATTGAAACAAGACCGGTGAAAACTACAGTGAATTTCTAAATATTCTTGTACATTTGTAGACAAAATAACTGTAAGTAACAAACCTGCTTAAATTTTATACTTAATCTGTGTGGTAAGTTAATAATCTCAAAGAAAAAGATATCTGTTTTTGAAGAGTAGGTAAGCAGGTAGTAAGTACATAGTTTTTATATATTTTTGCAATATTCTTGTCACTGGCAATAATATAGTGATATGAAAATTATCGCAAAACGATTTAAAAAATGTTAGTTTAGAGTTATTTTTGTCTTGTGGCCTTTGCCTGCCGAGTGCCGGGCGCCGCGCGGCGCGCCACAGCGCCGCCGTACCGCGGCGCCGCGCCGCGCCGGTTAAGCCGGAATACATAATTATTATTTATCACCGAATGTGGACGCGTATACATATTATTACTACGTAGGTAGGTACGTACAACAACAATCGTAGTACATTGTATATGTATACCTAGATTTACTTTAATGGTTGGGTTCCCATTGGAATAGTAGACATAGCTATATTGTTTTACACTTATTTAATTGTAACTAATTAGGTAGGTACATACATAAATTGCAAAAACCTCGTCATAAAATAAATTATAGCATTAAATAGTTCCTAATTTTCATTATAAGTACCTACAAACTTAGGCGTAGTATGTAATTAGTATATGATTTTGGACTGAAGTCGTTTACAAGCTATTAGGCCGCGGATTCGAAGTCAGCGGCAAGCGGCGGCGGCGCGGGTGCGGCGCTTTCAAATACAGTAGAATCCCGATTATCCGGACCTCGATTATCCGGATATCCGATTATCCGGACTCATTCTTCAAGGCTCTCATTACCGACGTAGAAATGATTTGACAGCGCAACGAGACATTTTACGACGAGTTTTTTTCCTTCCTCCGACGTGTAGGTGCTGCTCTCATTTGTGTGCGCGATAGTGTTTGCTATTATTTCATTTTAAGCATCTTTCAGCATCCAACTAATAGGTTGTATTTTTTTTACATTTCTGTTTACGTTTTGCGTTAGAAATCTATAATGTCTAAGCGAAAAAGAGTAATGTTATCTGTCAATGACTGCCCTGAATTCCACATTTTAACTGATGAAGAACTCATTAACAATAATTTGATAAGTAACGATAAAGAAGATGAAGGAGAGACTGAAACTGGTGATGTATGTAAAGCTATTGGAGCTCTAAATAGCGCTTTTAAATAGTTTGAAAGACAGGACAAATCGGATCCCATACAGTTATTACAACTGATGCGTATTTTTTTTATCCGAGCACGGCAAAGTGACTGCACTACACCTGATGGTAAGCGTAGTGCAGTCCAAAAAACCAGCGACCACCGACAAATAATGAGTTTATCGGTGTTCACCAGAATCATGCCGGCCTGTATGCCGGCATGATTCTTCTTCACTCTTCGGAGAGGGAAGAAGCAAATCGAGAGGCCTGCGATAGGACAGGCGTATGACCGATACAGGCACAATAATACAAGAATGTACCACTGTACCCGCCCCAACCAATCATCAAATCATGTCGCAAGCCGCTCGGCAGAACCGGATATACACTGGCTGACCCTGGAACGCGACCCACACAAGGTGGGTCACTATGGCAGGTTTTAACACCAGTGTACGGTGGTCGCTATCCAGTCGGTATGAATATCCTCCCACCAGCAAAGTATTTAATTTATTTGATTTGATTTTTTTTATTTGATTGAATGACGAGACGAGCAAGGCGCTCGCCTGATGGCAAAAGCCACGCCTACCTATAAGCTGAAGCAACACCACACAGAACTTTGAATTACAAAACACTGCATGGCAATAAACTGCGCTCGTCACCTCGAGACATAAGATGTTAAGTTTCATAATGCCCAGTAATTTCTCTGGCTTCAATATCCTTTAAACCGAAACACAACAGTGCTTACACACTGTTGGTTGGCGGCAGAAATAGACAAAGCGGTGGTACCAACCCAGGTGGCCTCTCGCATACGAGGGACCTACCAACTTGTAAAATGTGATTCATTACGTCAAAGATTAATCACAAATTATTTCCAACCAACATTTTACGTTACATAGGCTACTCGATTTTTTTTTATACGTATGTCCCTTTCTATGACAAAAAATGATTAAAAATTGATTATTGTTTTATTTGTCTTTGAAATCGATTATCCGGATTTTCGATTATCCGGAATACCCCTGGTTTTAATTGATCCGGATAATCGGGATTCTACTGTACATAGGTTTAGGCCTCGAAACAGCGGCGCGGCGCGGGCGCGAGGAGCGACGTACGAGCGGCGCGCGCCAGTCGAGCGGCAACTGCGCGTCTGCATTGACGTAATGCTGTGTATTTTCAATAATGCCCGCCGACGTGTTGGAGCAAATTATTTCAATGATTTTTTATATGGAACATCATATTCACATCAATTTCATTCGCGAACGCCGCCGCTGACTTCGTGTCCGCGGCCTTAGGATTACCAAAAGTCCGAATTTAGCGGGACATGTACTGTCGTTTAGAAATATATCAGAAAATTAAATAACTCATCACAATGCTAAAGCAAACTAAGACTGCAAGTGATTTTCAGAGAAAATTACTTAGCTAGAAAGTCTGAAATCTGATTTAACAACACCACGGCGCGGCGACTCGATCACAACGACCAGTTTTAAAATAATTGTTTTTGTGTAGGTTTCTTTACTTCTCATTTTGATTATTTACAAATAATATTTAAAATGATGACCAATTAATGTTTTTACTTTACGAAAAATACACTCCTTAAAGTTAATATTGCCAAAGTACCTAGTCATTTTATAGAAGAATTAAATAGATCTTTGCCTAAATTTCATAGTATATTGGTACCAAGAGGAATTTACATATTGCGCGGCGCTTTTTTGCCTTTGCACTATACAGAACACTATACCCACAATAGCTATTGAGGGTAAACATACTACAGACACTATCAAGTATAGTCAACCTGTTAGTGGCGGTAGATAATAATAAGAATGATATCTGCGACAGATGGCACCTTTTAAATACGTGTTTGTTTAAACTGTTTAGTACCTGGGCGACCGAGCTCAGCTCGGGTGAACAAAAAAAAAAAAAGTAGTATTATTATTCGCCAATAGATGTCAGGAAGAGTCATATTTTTCTTCCAAGTTTATGTTTAAGTTGATAAAACACGAATAAAATGACATTTTCTAAAAATGATTCCTAGCTAGATCGATTTATCGCCCCCGAAACCCCCAATATACTAAATTTCATGAAAATCGTTGGAGCCGATTCCGAGATTCCAATTATATATATACAAGAATTGCTCATTTAAAGATATAAATACTGTCGTGTTTGTATTACACTCTACTGCGACCAGACACATTGTTTACTGTAATTGCTTTCTTTATTTCTGCCTTGCATTATCTCGCCTTGGGGAATTCAAGTTTCTTGAGTTTTCAACTCTATTATAAATTACGATTGTCATAACTTTGTTACTCATAGCGTGAATATACTTTTCAGTATAATGCCGAAAGTTGAGTTCTACTATTTCCCGGTCAAGGCCCTGGGAGAGAGCCAGCGATTGCTGTTGGCGTACGGCGGCCAGGAGTTCGAAGACCATCGTATCACCTTTGACAAATGGGCAGATTTTAAACCGAGTGAGTTGCCTATCATTTATAGAAAGCAGTCCAGTCGGGTTATCAGCATAAGCGTCCAACTAAAAAAAAGTGTGTGTGCAATTCACACACGGCAGAAGTGAAACTTTATAAAAGGGGCCTACAAGAGAAAGAGATAAATATAGAGTACAAGAGACTTTTTGGTCTCACAACACCCAGACCCGAAACAAATATTTGTGGATCAGACAAATATTTGCTCGGTGCGGGAATCGAACCCACGGCCTCACGTTTCACAATCGGCTACTCGCCCACTGTGCCATGGTGGCTGTCAATAAACATTTACATAAAATTACGTGTTTTTTTTTCTTATTTTTTTTTAAAGCATAGATCGGCAAACGAGTAAGTGGGTCACCTGATGGCAAGTGATCTCCACCGCCCATGTACGCCCACCACCAGAAGAATCATGGGCGCGTTGCCGACCTTAAAGGAAAGGGATAATTAGGGATTGGGAAGGGGAGGGGATTTGGCCTTCCGGATATCTCACCGTACGAAACGCAGCAGCAAGCCGCTACTTTACGTTGGTTTTCCATGAGACAGTGGTAACGACCCGGTCGAGCCAGCCCAATCATACTGTAGACAAAACTGTCTACAGCGTGGCTCTACCACTCGACTGGTTAGTAAAATAACACAGTTATTGTTTTAATACGCGAATGACACCCTGTAACTTCCTCTGTTATCTTGTTAACAGCATGTCTGTTTTACATTAAAACAGATGCTTTTGTTTGTAATTCTAAAATTAAATGTTGCTCATAAATTGTTCATGTACAAATAAATGCTTAATTCCTTTGACAGCCTCCGTGGAGCAGCGGGCGAGTAGCCGGCTGTGAAGCGAGAGGCCGCGGCTTCGATCCCCGCACCGAAACAAATGTTTGTGTTATCCACAAAGACTTGTTTCGGGGTCTGGGTGTTGTGAGACCGAAAGTCTCTCGTAGTTCCTGATACCCACGACACAAGACGCGTATCTTATTGTATGGTCAGGGCTATGAGTGTGACTGTTAGGTGTATTTTTTTTTCTTAGTTTGGCCCTGAAGTCTGTGTTTTTATGTAATTAATTAATTTAATTGATGTATGGGTGACTGTTTCCGTCAAAATAAAATAGTTTTCATTTTGAACAACAATAGTTAAGGTTGAGGTGGAGAAAGTTTCCAGTTCGACATTGACGAGACCTCGTAAACAAAACTAATTTATTATATTTACAAGGTGGTAGGTCCCTAGTATGCGAGAGGGAAATGGGCCTTAACATCGTACTGGCCAAGACAAATTGGGCGTATTGTACCATAATATCCCTATATCTATTTTAGTATCTCAAATTGGTCGAAATAGGATATCATTGTTCGAATTGGCGTTCAATAGAATGATTGCAGAGCTCTGTGACGCACTACTTTTGATGCTGGAGAATTTATTGTGCGGTGACCTTGTGTTTTGAATCGAACGCCTTACGTTCATATAATATTCCAAGAGTGGTAGAGCCACGATGTAGACAGTTTTGTCTACAGCATGAATGGGTCGGCTCGACAGGGTCGTTACCACTGTCTCACAGAACGTTACTTAAAAAATCAAGGATAATAAAGAGATGCACGCCATATACGATGACGTCAACCGATACAACGCTCATAACGTGGTGTACGCGTGCGAGGGGGATAGCGAGATGGTCCCACTACTCATACATTCTATTTCACACGCGTTTTATTTTAAACTCCCAACAGTCACACACATAATCCTGACCCCACAGTAAGATACGAGTCTTGTGTCGTCGGTGCTAACTAACGTCGAAACTACGAGAGACTTTCAGTCTCACAACACCCAGACCCCTAAACAAATATTTGTGGATCACACAAACACTTGTCTCGGTGCGGGGATCGAACCCGCGGCCCCTCGCTTCACTCGCCCGCTACGCCACGGAGGCTGTATTGGTTTAGGGGAGTTTTAAAACTACTAGTCATCATCGGCTCGCGGGCCGGTACTAGGGTCGGGGTTTCAGGGAACGTGGCGAAGACGATATGTCGGTCTTGTGGAGTGTTGTTGTTTGAATTCCTCCATCCGTCGGATGGCCAGAGTGGTCTCATCGTCTCGATCGGTGACTTTACGGGTAGTATTAATTTGTTGTAAGCAGCGATAGCTCAGCGGGAAGTGGTACGGACTGTCGGGACGAAAGTCGCAGGTTCGAAACCAACCCCAAGAGCATACACTTCTGACTTTTGTAAGTTACGTGTATATTAATTGTTAATTATCGCTTGCTTTAACGGTGAAGGAAACATCGTGAGGAAACCTGCATACCTGAGAACTCGATAAGATTTTTCGAAGGTATGTGAAGTCTGCAACCCTCATTGGGTCAGCGTGGTGGACTAAGGCCTAACCCCTCTCATTCAGTAGAGGAGGCCCGTGCCCAGTAGTGGGACATGTAAAATACAGGGCAAGTAAAAAAAAAATCTTATTTAATCTATTTGCAGCCACCCCATTCGGACAAATGCCCATGTTGGTGATCGACGGTAAGAAGTACGCACAGAGCTTGGCGATATCTCGCTATCTCGGTCACAAGTATGGACTCGCCGGTAAAGATATAGAGGAGGACTTCGAGATCGATCAGATTGTCGAGTTTTTGAATGATCTTCGTGCCAGTAAGTACATCCTCGGTTTAATTAGACTTTTATCTAGTTTTTTCATTGAGGATATTTGTATCCGACCGGATAGCGACCACCGTACACGCTGGTGGGAGGATACTTGTATCCGACCGGATAGCGACCACCGTACACTGGTGCTAAAACCTGCCATAGTGACCCACCTTGTGTGGGTCGCGTTCCAGGGTCAGCCAGTGTATATCCGGTTCTCCCCAGGGGGCTTGCCCCCTAATCCTAACACTTTTTCCTTCCTCTCCCCCTTGGCTCAATTTCCAAAATTAGTCATCAGTGGCAGAGCCGCTCTCAATGAAAGCGATGACATGCGGAAGACACGCAATCAAAGGCGTATATAAGGGGGGAGGGGGGTAGGCGGCCAGGACAGGGATCCATCGGTTCCCATGTGAAACCTATAGGTGGTAATAAAAATAATTTATTAATTACAGGTGCTGCATCAGTGGAATACGAGCAGGATGAAGCAATCAAAGAGAAGAAACATGCCGACTTTGTCCAAAACAAGTATCCATTCCTGTTGGACAAGTTCAGCGAGATCTTGACTAAGAACAACGGTTTCCTTGCTCTTGGCAAGGTAAGGCCTGTATTCACAAAATTAAATAAAATTCAATTTTTTTTACATGTGGTAGAGCCACGCTGTAGACAGTTTTGTCTACAGCATGAATGGGCTGGCTCGACCGGGTCGTTACCACTGTCTCACAGAAAACCGACGTAAAGTAGCGGCTTGCTGCTGCGTTTCATACGGTGAGTGAGATATCCGGAAGCCCAAATCCCCTCCCCTTCCCAATCCCTAATTATCCCTTTCCTTTAAGGTCGGCAATGCGCCCATGATTGTTCTGGTGGTGGGCGTACATGGGCGGTGGAGATCACTTACCATCAGTTGACCCACTTGCTCGTTTGTCGGCCTATGCTATAAAAAAAAAAACAATACTTAATCACTTATTAAGTACGCCTTTATACCAAGTGTCCCAATTTTGTGTACATGATTGATGTTTTTTTTTTTTAACGCCAAAGACAAGACCAGTGTCTCCCAACCTTTTTTATGCCACGCCCCACCTTAACTTTTTTTTTTTGTTAAATTCGTCAGCGATATCTAGCATTGCATTTAAATAACCCAAAGCGAGGGGGTTTAAGTCGTGTTGAGTCCATTTTGAAATTGCTCCCCTTAACTATCAAATTGCCCCCCTGTGGGGCGTGGGCCCCATGTTGGGAATCACTGGACGACCATCGACGCCAGCAATTTTAACCGACGAAAAATACGGAGGAGGTTCTCAATTCGACGTGCTTATTATTTTGTTATTGTATGTATAACCAGGGGTCGCTCGCATTATGGTAAGCGACAGGACTGCCTATTCACAGTTTCAACACGACCTAGAATACCTAGACCTAGAATTTTGAATAACAAAGCACTATGTGGCACTGCACTGCTCCCTCTTCGGAGTGTGAAGAAACATTTATACAGGCCGGCACGAATCTGATGACCACCGATAAACTCATTGTTTGTCGGTGGTCGCTAGTTTTTTGGACTGCACTACGCTTACCATCAGGTGTAGTGCAGTCATTTTACCGTACTCGACTTAAAAACTCCCATCTGAGTCCTACCATCTAGAAAACAACTTTTTATAACCCATTTTGTTTAAATATGTAGTGTAGATACATCGGTATCTTTACCTAGCAACACCGATTGCGTATTTTGTTTTTATTGAGTTTATCTGCGATGTGGTCCCGTGTAATATAAATAAGAAAAATAAACTGAACAGATAAAGGCCACGCGTCGCAATTATGGTATTGTATTGGAATTAATTTACATTTAAACGCCAGGTGTGCCTTGTAACGAAAGAATTCTTAATAACAATAAGTTTTTGTATTGTAACAGTTTGCCCATATTGTGATATAGCATAATTTGATACAAATATGCAATAATATTTTAACCCACTACATCATCATCATCAGCGACAGGACGTCCACTCCAGAGCGACCTGTTGGAAGCGGCCTGCATCCAGAGACTTCCTGTGATCTTTATCAGGTCGTCTATCCACCTTGTAGGTGGACGTCCAACGCTGCGCTTGCCAGTACGTGGCCTCCATTCCAGAACCTTTCTGCCCCATCGGTTATCGGTTCTGCGAGCTATGTGGCCAATATAATGTTTTTAACCCACATCAAGTTTATTGAGATATTGTTTTTATATTGCTAAGATTAAAGTAGGTTTTCTGCCGCCAAGCAACAGTGTGTAAGCACTGTTGTGTTTCGGCTTGAAGGACATTGAAGCCAAAAATTACTGAAATTACTGGGCATTATGAGATTTAACATCTTATGTCTTGGGGTGACGAGCGCAGTTAAGTGCCATGCAGTGCTTTGTAATTCAAAGTTCTGTGTGGTGTTACTTCTGTTTATGGGCAGGCGTGGTACTTACCATCAGGCGTGCGCCTTGCTCGTCTCGTCATTCAATCAAATAAAAAAAAGGTAAGGAAAGGTAAGGAATCATTCGCTATGTACGAATATGCAAAACAGAACGTTTAATTATTGATTTAAGTTAATGAATTTAGCAAATCAAAATGATTCTTAATTTTTACTTGATATGGGTTAAAATGTTATTACATATTTGCATCCAATTATACCTTTTCTTATATAGCATAGACCGGCAAACGAGCAAGTGGGTTACCTGATGCTAAGTGAATATCTAATTACTAAAAGGGCACAAGTCCTCTATATTTGAAAACATTCAAATATAGAGGACAATTCAATTCAAACACAAACAACTCTATATTTGGAGACAGAAAAAACTAAATATTTGTATAATGAAATGGAAATATATATTGATTTAATTATTTTATGTTTCTTAATTAGGTAACAAGGTATTTCAACACAAAATATTGTTATATTTTTCAATATATTAAAAGAAATAACATAAAAAAAACCATGGACATGTTCCCTTTTAGTACTTAATCATATTTCAAGTGGACATATGCCCCTTTAGTACCTAATGTGAACAAGACTTAAAAAATAAAAGAAATAAATTGCATGTATTACTTTCCTTTATCACTTAAAATAATAAATTTACTCCACAGGCCGACTGTAAATGGTTTCCCAGTAGTGAATATGCTCAGCAGGGATATATTCTTTCAACGTTTTTAAATCTGACATTTTTTTCTGAGCTATAGGAACTGGACCTGTATAATTTTTGAAGTGATAACTTCTTATGGGAGGGTGAACCGAAACGTTCCGTAACGCGAGCGGTCCATCGACCAGCCAGCGTTAGCCGACCTCCCTGGAACATCGATTATTTCGAAGTGCTAGGTGGCGTCACACAGTGACCAGTCAGCTTGGACCGGACTTCAACCGGACTTTGACCGGACTTCAACCGGACTTTGACCGGACTTCAACCGGACTTTAACTAGACTTTGACCGGGCTATGACCGGAGTTTGACCGGACTTGCACAGGTCTTTGGCCGGACTTAGACCGGACTACGACCGGTATTTGACCGGACTTTAACCGGACTTCGACCGGACTTTGATAGGGCTTTGACCGGATTATGACAAACTTCGACAGGGCTTTAACCGGACTTCGACCGGACTTTGACCGGGCTTTGACCGGCTTTTGACAAGACTTTGACTGGACTTTAACCGGATTTTGGCAGGACTTTGACCGGTATTTGACCGAAATTTGACAGGACTTTGACCGGATTTTGACAGGACTTTGACCGGACTTCGACCGGACTTCAATCGGATTTTGACCGGACTTTGATAGGGCTTTGACCGGATTTTGACAAACTTTGACAGGACTTTGCCCATATTTTGACAGCACTTTAACCGGTATTTGACCGGACTTCGACTGTACTTTAACCAGACTTCGACCGGACTTTGACCGGATTTTGACAAGACTGATGGGACTTTGACTGAACTTTAACCGGATTTTGGCAGGACTTTCACCGGATTTTGACAGGGCTTGGACTCGACTTTGACGGGATTTTGACAGGACTTTGACCGGACTTCGACCGGACCTTACCCGGACTTTAAACGGACTTTGACAGGACTTTGAACGGGCTTTGACCGGATTTTGACAAACTTTGACAGGACTTTGACTGGGATTTAACCGGATTTTGGCAGGACTTTGACCGGTATTAGACCGGACTTTGACAGGACTTTGACCGGGCTTTGACCGGATTTTGACAGGACCTTGACCGGTATTTGATCGGACATCGACCGGAATTTGACCGGACTTTAACCGGACTTCGACCGGACTTTGACAGGACTTTGATAGGGCTTTGACCGGATTTTGACAAATTTTGACAGGACCTTGACCGGACTTTGACAGGACTTTGACCGGCTCCTCCGCTCTCACTTTAACCCACATTAGTTTAAGTTATCACTTCTGTCGAGCGTCCCGAGACGCACACTTTTTTTTTTTTGGATAGGTAGAGTAATAGGACTTATGTTTGTTTTTCGCAATTTAAATGTTGCTGACCTAAAGCCATCAATAAATTCTCTGGCTACAACACAGTGCGGAGCTTCTGTACTGAAAGCTGTAGACAATATCTTGTTGTGGCGTGTAAGCTACATTTTTTTTAATAGCATAGGCCGCTACTTTACGTCGATTTTCTGTGAGACAGTGGTAACGACCCCGTCGAGCCAGCCCATTCATGCTGGAGACAAAACTGTCTACATCGAGGCTCTACCACTCAAAATGACATTGACATTTTGTAGGGTGCGTTCAAAAATTATTTATTAAAAGGGCTCATGTCCATGGACAAGTGCCCGTTTAAAACTAAACAGTATTTTTGTAGGTTTGTAACTCTATGGGTAAAGATCAGATTTGAGCCATTCTGAAAAACGGTGTAATTAGGTATTGCCAAGCGATAAAGAATAAAAAATATTTTTGCTTAGAAATGTGACATGTGCCCTTTTAGTAATTAGACATTCAAGTGATCTCCACCGTTCGTGTTTGCCCACAATACCAGAATAATCATGAGCGTGTTGCCGACTTTAAAGGAAAGGGATAATTAGGGATTGGGAAGTGGAGGGGGATTTGGGCCTCCGGATATCTCACTCACCGTACGACACGCAGCAGAAAGTCGCTACTTTACGTGGGTTTTCTGTGAGACAGTGGTAACGACCCGGTCGAGCCGGCCCATTCATCCTGTAGACTAAACCGTCTACAGCAGTGTTTCCCAACGTGGGGCCACGACCCACAGGGAGGCAATTTAAAAATGAACTCGACACGACTTTAACCCTTTCGCTTTGGGTTATTTTAATGCAATGCTAGATATCGGTGACAAATTTAACAAAAAAGTGTAAGGTGGGGCATGGCCTAAAAAAGGTTGGGAAACACTGGTCTACAGCGTGGCTCTACCACTCGATTCTATTTTATCATGAAAGTGACTTTGTAATTCTTTTTGAGAAAAATATATATTCAAATCAATATTTTCAGCTCACCTGGGCCGACTTCGTGTTCACGGGCATGTTTGACTACCTGAAAAAAATGTTGCGAATGCCGGACCTCGAGGAAAAATACCCAATCTTCAAGAAACCCATTGAAGCTGTCCTGACCAACCCGAAAGTCAAGGCTTACCTCGAATCGGCTCCTAAAAATGAATATTAATTCAATATTATCGACCTTACTATAAAACCTACTTTAATATTCTGTTTATATTGGTTGGTTTAAACTTTTAAAGGCTGGCAACTATATATAAGTACCTAGTTTAAAGTTAGTAAAGGTTATAAACCTTCCTATAAAAGGTCGTTTATTTTCAATATTATCTTATTTTTATAACATGTTTACAAATGTATGTCGATATTGTTAAGGATTTGTATTTTAATAAAGCTTAATACTTTGGTTTTATTTTTTTTATTAATGAACTAGCTGACCCTCGCGGCTCCGCCCGCGTGATCTGCTTTTTCCGGGATAAAAGTAGCCTAACAGTGGCACCATGTGTCGAAAACGCGGTCGAACTGGATAAAAAGTATCCTATGTCCGTCTCCTGGTTCTAAGCTACCTCTCCACCAATTTTCAGCTAAATCCGTTCAGCCGTTCTTGAGTTATAAGTGGTGTAACTAACACCACTTACTTTTATATATATAGATTAACTGTCCCTCGCGAAACAAAAAAAACGGGAGCAAAATTAAAAAAGTTTTATCAACACTTAAAAACCGACTTCAAAAAAATAACACCGGTAAGTTGAAAATAACAATTTTGGACAGGGAGCTCTCGGGTAGCTGATCCACTTGACTACTATCAAGCTCATTTTCCGTGAGTAGCTTCGTTTCGATGAGACGACCAACTATTCCCTATGCGAAAATTCTCTATTATGGTAGCGTACAGAGGTAGCAAGGATAAAATATTTCGATTTGATGATACTCAAAAAATTATTATTTTATTTGTAGGACAATATGACATTTAAATTATATAAATATTAACTAAGTAAATACAAAAAAATCAGCTGGTCAGTAATCATCCTTATGTCCTCGTTATCGATACCTATTGGAAGCCCCTCCTTCCAATAGGTATGGGCTCCCTGTCCATTTCAGGTCTCTTTGAAGTCTGTGCCTATGTTCCTACGGCTCAACTGAAATTTAAATGTTTTGTTAAAACTTAATTTTTCAATATCCGGTGTTAAGTACAGCTATGGTATATAAAATCCAACGCAATATCACAATCGCCACTACTGAGCTGTTGTTCGTTGAGGAGTTTTATTTTTACTCCATACGCTATCATCAGATCTTAACCAAATTTGTATCACATCGCAGCTAAACTCTATCGAATGGCATTTTCCATCAAAATCGGTCTACATTTGGGGGAGAAATCGATGTACATGTAAAAAAAAGGGCAATTCACACACGGCAGAAGTGAAACTTTATAGCCTACAAGAGAATGAGATAAATATAGAATACAGGAGTAAAGGTATATTATTTTATTTTCAATATTATTTCCAACTGAGATATCAACTTGCACATTTGATAATCCAGTCGGGAATCACCTGAAAAGAGAATAACACAGGTTATACACGTAATGTATGTGTGATTAAGCATGTGTAATTTTGTTAGAAAATATTTACAAGGTGGTAGGTCCCTCGTATGCGAGAGACCGTCTGGGTTGGTACCATCGCTTTGTCCTTTTCTGCCGCCAAACAACAGTGTGTAAGCACTGTTGTGTTTCGACGTGTTGGCTAAGCCAGTGAAATTACTGGGCATTATGAGACTTAACATCTTATGTCTCGGGGTGACGAGCGTAGTTCAGTGCCATGTAGTGCTTCGTAATTCAAAGATTTAAAGTTCTGTGTGGTGTTGCTTCTGTTTATGGGAAGGCGTGGCGCTTACCATCAGGCGTGCGCCTTGCTCGTCTCATTCAATCAAATAATAAAAAAAGAAACTAGTACTTTATGATCGTTTTCACTATTCTGTACAGTGGACGTATTATATCGCGCAATATATTTATATTGTTGTGTTGTTATGTTCTCATTAAATATTCCCTTTCGGCGTGCAAGTAATTTACGCACACGTTCCGTTTTCCGTTTGTTTTTTTTCTGCCCATACTCACGACAATTCAGCATTAGAGTTCGGTATTTTTAGAAAATATTTTATTAAATAAAAAGATAAAAATATTCACACTGTCAAAATATTATATTACTACCACTTATTGTAAAATAGTGTTTTGCGAACATCCGCTATCATTGAATTAATGTTTATAACTGTAATTCATTTGTGGTTTAGAACAATTATTCAATTAAATATTTGAGGAACTATTAACTATTACAATATTTATTTATTTTGCTACAAACTAGTATCAAATAAAAATCATATTGTAACACAACAAAATAACCAGCGCCACCTTTATTGCATTTCAACAATAAGTTGACAAGAGATAGTCAAGAGATGGCGCCACTGCTATAGAAGTATGCTAACTTTATTGCATCTCCAGCGAAACATGACCTCCGACGCCTTGTTTTAACCCCAGGTATTGTTCGACCGACGTTGTTCTTTCCAACTTTTTTAACGTAGTTTTTCGTACTATCAAATATTCAAATCACTATGATTCTAAAGAAGATTAACTAAAAAAAACTTGCCGAATTAAGAGCTTCCTTCTTTTTGAAGTTGGTTAATAAAGAACCGCGATAAAGTCCGATTACATTGGTTTTATTCCAATGTTTTGTTTTGCTCTCACTCTATCATGAAATTATTATTAGAATCGGATCGGCACTAATTCCCGCATAAATGATACGATCATATCGGAATGGTTTATTTGAATCGTAACCTGAAATTTAAGGTTTGGCTTCTCTACGGATTATATTATTTTGAGTGGTAGAGCCAGCTTGAAAACAGTTTTGTCTACAGTAGAATGGGCCAGCTCAATCGGGTCTATACCACTGTCTCACAGAAAACCGACGTAAAGTAGAAAGTAATAGCTTGCTGCTGCGTTTCGTACAGTGAGCGAGATATCCGGAGGCTCAAATCACCCTCCCCTTTCCAATTCCTTAATTATCCCTCTCCTTTCAATTTGGCAACGCGCCCATAATTCTTCTGGTATTGTGAGCGTACATGGGCGGTGGAGATCACTTGATATAAGGTCACCTACTCACCTTTGCCGGCCTATGATATAAAAAAAATATTGCAATTAGCAACATTTGTATGTTTCACATTAGCGATTGTTAATTTATTGTCCGGGAATATGTCACAGGGTTTATTTATTTCATTGAATGACTATCTCGTCAAGCGCTCTCCTGATGGTAAGCGCCACGCCATAAACATGTAACACCAAACAGAACTTTGAATTACAAAGCACTACATCGCACTGAATTGCGCTCGTTACCCCGAGACATAAGATGTTAAGTCTTATAATGCCCAGTAATTTCACTCGCTTCAATGCCCTTCAAACTGAAACACAACAGAGCTTACACACTGTTGCTTGGCGGCAGAAATAGACAAAGTGGTGCTACCAACTCTGGGTTGGGTCTCTCGCATACGAGGGATCTACCGCGTTGTAAACTTGTGATAAAATAAATCTATATACCTATGTAGGTAGGCCCAACATTAATAATAATAAAAAAAAATATATATGTATGTACTTACGTTGATTTTGTTTTGTTTACGTAATGATTACAAGGAAGATATGTTATTTCTAGCATAAAAAATATTAGACGGTTTAAATATGTATAGCATTCCGTTACAAAGCGTTTTTGACAACTAGCGATGACTAGTCATAATCGCAAGGTCGATTAAAGAACCTCCTATGAGTAAGCTTAATAGGGATGCCACTCCGGTCATATATGTAAATACCAAAAATGATTATTCGTTTCTGATGCCCTCTAAATGATAGCACGACAAAACAAATTGCAGATTAGTTACAAATTGAGCCAGTACAAAAGATGGAGACAATTGTTTGTGTGATTTGCGAATATTTGTTTCGGGTCTGGGTATTATGGCACCGCAAATTCTTCGTAGTTTCTGATACCCACTATACAGGTTATCATAGTGTGGTGTCAGGATTATGTTTATGAGTAAGAAATCATTATCTTTATGAGTGTTGGATGTTTTTGAAGTGAAACTTCTCTGGAATCGTTATGATTTGAATCTCCATGAAACGAATATGCGTCACGACAAAGAGACAAACGTATTCATAAATAGGATTTAGCCTGCGAGAGAATGAGATAGATTACAAGTATGCTATCACGTGTCTTTGCGCCTGCGTACAACGAAGCCTTCGGAAAATGTGTCATAAACAACGTGGTGTATTATTCGCGGCAACTTATGTGAAATTAGACATTCTGGCACCCAACGTAGTACCTACGTGCGTAACCATAAAAGGACATCTTCATGGTCCGACGCGCATAACCATAAAAAGTTACCTCCGCGGTTCAATCGCTGCAAAGCTTCTGAACGACTCCTGCTGTGAATGGTCGTTTAGGGAAAAGGCGTGGCATACGGGTACGTGCGGTCTTGCACGTATGCACGCACAAGATAGCCAGTCGAATCACAGCTTCCGGTTAGCGCGTGCGCATCCATGCTCATGCGTGTGTTGGCGCACCCGCCGTTGCTTTTATGTAACTGTAATGTGTACCTAATGTAAAGTGTTGTTGCTATTATTAAAGCTTCGCTACGTTACAGAACTCGAACAAGTTTGATTCCAAACCCACTCCCACTACATTCTGGCGCCCAATATGGGGCGTTTGGGAATTTGTTTTTTTTCGGTGGTACGAACTCATAACCAAGTGTCACGAAAAGTGAAGTCTTTCTGCGTCCCGGAATACAGTTCGCGCAGTGACTACAGTGTGTTTAGGTATTTACGTTGTCATGGTAGTCGTCATTGTGGTGTTATACAAGGACTTATTCCTTTTTTACGACTTACATTGTCTCATGGTAGCGACCGATACCTACCTATAGAGCTCACCTGCTTACTGCCGTTTCTCATCATGCCGAGGAGTCGCCGAGCACGCCCGTTGACGTCCCCGTCGGTGAACGATGATGCAGTAAGTCCAAATGGGAACATCACCGTGAACCAAGAAACGCTAATGTCTATCCTAACGACGTTACAACTGTCTAAAAATGAGTTCTGCACACGGATTATGCGTAAAGTAAGCGCATCTACGCCGTCGCAGTCCGACCATGCCGCCGCCGCCGCCGCGGTATGAGACATTCTGGCGCCCAACGTGGGGCCTACGTGCGTAACCATAAAATTACACCTTCATGGTCCGACGCGCATAACCATAAAAGGTTACCTCCGCGGTCCACTACATTCTGGCGCCCAAAGTAGGGCGTTTGGGAGTTTAGTTTTTTCGGTGGTGCACTACAATGTCTATTTTATCACCAAAAACGTGATTTTCGATATTAAAGTAAAGCGATATTCTTTCTTCCTGCCTGGCATTATCCCACCTTAATGCCAGGGGCCAGTTTGCCATGATGATTTGACGGTAATTGGTATTGTACAACCCGCACCGGTAACCAGGTTTCGTTATTGCCTCGTCGGTTTGTCAGCAGAGTGTACCACATGCAGGTAAGGTTGACTTAAGACCTAAGATGGTGCTGGCGTACTTACACTCTAAAGTAACATTTTATTTAAAGCACAAATTGAAAAGGACATATAGATATAATAATGACATAGTATTCACATCACATGTAATAAATGTGGCTCGTGCATAATATGTAAAACATTTTATTGATTGAGATAAGAAAGTGAACGATTTAAATTATCACAACTTTGCCTACAGCGACCTCTGGTTTTGAGCACGCGTAAAAATTACAAATTAGAAGAGGAAGGTGCGTTTCTATCTCTACTCTCCATAGTCTACAGGAGAGATGTACCAACTCGGGATAAAAGACGCCTCGAGTTAACTCGACTTGAAATTCATGTAACTCGAGTTAACTGGATGAAATTTAATTAATAATAATAATTAATTTAAAGACTCTGTTTCGCTTAATATTATTCTGAAATATTATTTTCATTTGCTGATGGTGAAGTATGATTTAAATAATTCGTTTCTACGATTACAATATGTGTATGCTTCTTTTTAATATAGTTTAATAATGTAGTCGTATTCCCATTATATTTGAATGAATCTGAACATTGTTAACACTTAACATGCCAACTCACTGGCGATTCAAATAAATCCCAAACAAAAGACTTCCTTTTAGGTCCCGACATTGTTTTTAAAAAAGTACTGTATAACACAAAAAACTAACAACAAACCTGCATTACCATTATATCTGTTTGTAGCCTAAAGAATATAATCACACACAAATGATAGAGAGAGAGAGTAGGTGCCACAATCGCGTACTCGCTTCTTCATTTACCGCAACAAACCAATTTGAGTAAGGGAGAATTTAATTCGAATCAACTCGCTCTAAGCGCAACTCGAGTTAGTAAATCGAGTTGACCATCCCTAGTCTCCAGTATATAAATAAAAATCTACGATAATAGTTATTCATTATTGGTCACAGTCAGTGCCCAGTGGTTGATATCAGTTGTTATTCCTTCGCCGAACCGAACGCACACGCTCAAAAACAATGTGAGTAGATTGTAGAATATTGTATTATAAAATAAATTATTAATAAATTGCGGTAATAAATGTAATTGCAGTAGTTTATCGAATAATAATTAGAAATTATAATTATTGGTATCAAATTATAACGAAAGTAAATCTTAACTCATGATTTATTACTTGGCTTCAATTAAAAACATTACTATTTATTACTTATTCATTTTTAATATTGTAGATAAGACGAGGTCCGACTACGATTTAAAACAATTTTCTTATTTTCATACGTCGCGTTAGCATTTGCTAGTTGACGAGATTTTGGAAGTTTTTTTTAGATTTATCAATTAAAACATACTTAAAGGAATTTTATATTTGCCAGATTAACATTTTAGCTAAATGCTATGAAATTATGAAAACGTGGTTGTTGTTATTTAAAATACACAGAGCTTCGACGCCAAAGTTTATTTTTGAGGGATAATTTGGGATTTTATTTATGGGATATTAAACACATTAAAAAATTCTACACTATTCACTTTTAACAAAAAAACACGCTTTATTAGAAAATCCAACTAAAAACTAGAAAATAAATTTGAAGAAATTGTATATTATTGTAAAAAGCGTGGTATTTTATTGTATGATATATATAAATATATGTGTACTTACAATTTTTTAAAATTAATTTGATGTAAGATAGGTTGTTATTACTCGTCGTTGACTAACAATATATCACCATACATAGACTAATTTTCGATATTCGACAGAAATAAAAATGTTGAATCATGTCAATTAATAATCACAGCATCTGAATCATTATTAAAGCTAATAAAAAAAACATTTTAAAAGACGGCAGCTTATCAATACATTTAATAAAATTATCCACTTTTACCTAGGAATTTTATATTCAGAATTTTAGACGTTTTTAACTCCAATCTTAGTTGTTTGCATCATGTCATACATAGGTGTTAAATTAATAAGTATAATGGTTTATCCCCATCAATAAAGTCTTATGATATTGTGGGCGAGTAGCCGGCTGCGAAGCGAGAGGTCGTAGGTTCGATTTCCGCACCAACAAAAATATGTGTGTAATTCACGAATACTTATTTCGTGTCTTGGTGTCATGGGACCGCATGTCCCTCGTAGTTCCTGATACCCACGATACAGGTTAACCTAGTGTGAGGTCAGGACTTTGTGTGACTGTTGGGTGTATTTATTTTAATTTATATATTTTTTGTTATTACTAGCATGCCGAAAGTCGTGTACCATTACTTCTCATGCAAAGCCCTCGGAGAGAGTGTGCGAATGCTCCTAGCCTATGGAAATCAAGAGTATGAAGACCACAGGGTTCCTTCTGCAGAATGGCCTGCCTTCAAGCCAAGTGAGTATATAATATGTATTTTTTTATAGCATAGAACGGCAAACGAGCAAGTGGGTGGTAGTAAGTGATCTCCACCGCCCATGTACGCCCGCAATACTAGAAGAATCATAGGCGCGTTGCCGACCTTAAAGGAAAGGGATAATTAAGGGATTGGGAAGGGCAGGGGATTTGGGACTCCGGATATATCACTCACAGTACCAAACATCAAGCCGTTACTTTACGTCGGTTTTCTGTGAGACGGTGGTAACGACCCGGTCGAGCTGGCCCATTCGTGCTGTAGACAAAATTGTCTACAGCGTGACTCTACCACTCGTATTTCCATAGATAGGGGGCGAGCCTGTCACACAGTTTGCTATCGTGTGAACCCTATCTATCTACTATCTTACTACTATTATAAAAGTTTGGGATCTATGTGAGTTTATGAATTTGTATGTTCAATCACGCCTTAACGGCTGAACAGTTTTGGATAAACACTCAGATACACAGGTAGACCATAGCCCGGATCAGGAAATAGGCTACTTTTTATCCCCGAAAAGGCTGTTCACGCAGGCGGAGCCGCGAGCAAAAGCTAGTACCAAATAATAAGTTATGTGTGGGTAATATAATATCTATATTATACACTTATATTTTAAAAGAATCAGCACACAATTTAAACAAACATTTAACTTTATTTATACTTGTTTGATACTTATTATAAGTTTAATTTAAGACTGCGCCTCTCGCCAATGACATTGACGATTTATGCTATACAAAAGATTTCGCGCGACTGAAATTCAGCGTGGCAGCGCTGCGACATACAGCGTTATTAATGGGTTTTATAAGTTATTTCATCTTTATCTTTTTATTTAGAATATTGTTTAAAAGTAATACGTCCAGTTTTTTATTTGACCAGAAGTATTAGTTTGACTAATGATTAGTGTGAATCGGTAAGTTGATTCCCTAGTAAATTTGGGTCAAAAATTATAAAATAGTACGCACTTATACACATTCTGCTTCTAGAGAAATTTCCATATCAAAACTATATTTTGTCTACAACGATTCTGCGAATTCTGCAAGTTTTTTTAGAAGTTTTTTCTTAACCCAATGTTATTTTTACGTTTTTTAGCTTAAGTGACAGTTTTAAGCGGGTGTAAATTTTCTTTACCTTCAGCAAGTGTAAATTATCCTTACCTTCATCTAGTGTAAATTGTCTTTACCTTCGACTGCCTATTGTCCTATAATTCACATAACACCCAGATAACTCATAAAATGTAGATCAATGTTAATACAGTCTGCAAGTTGTATTGAAAAAATAAAAATATGTACTCCGTTTTCGATGATTGTATTCCATAGGATTTACCCGATCAGTGGTCCCATTTAAATTTGGTTAAGTTCTTATCACGGAGTACGAGGAAAAATGCCTTCTCAACAGAAAGCAAAAGTATCGCAATTCGAATTTTGAATGTCGGTTTTTAGGTTTTTTAAATTTTTAATCATATTATGATTATGAAAAACGAAATTTTCACGTCTGTTTTCTATGCCAGTGCTACCACTTCGTTCGATCCGGTTCATTCATGCTACAGGAAATAAATGACTACAGTGTAGCTCTACCACAATGGTCTTTCTTGAGCCGACTTAGCCGTTATATACTTCGATCCTAGACAATACAAACATACGTGTCCTTCGTTCTGTCCATGTATGGATCGATTGATTATAACTTCGATAACAAACGACCGGTTTTATTCAAGGTTCCGCTAGTCGGTATTTTTCCATACAAACGTTTAACGATTACTCCACTGTTTATCATTGTACGTAAAGTTAAACAAGATATTGTTTAATCTCACCGGTATCTACGCCTACATCTAAACGGAATTGTAAAATAAAAAGTGATTCTTGATTGAAGCCCTTAAATATTTTTTCTCAGTATCTCCAGCGAATTTTTCATAAAACAATCCATTTTTTTTTTATACTGACTCGGCAAAGTAACTACGCTTTATTCGGCGTTCAATTTCAATAAAATTATTTAGCATTTCATTCTAACGATTCACACGGTATGATGCTAAGGTGAGAGACCATGCATTTTTTACTCCGTCCCCTGATGTGATGAAACTATATCAATACATACTTTTTGTCCAGCGATTTCTCAGAATTTCAAACGTCATTTTAACGGTTTAGCCTTGGTTACAGCCTTAATATTGTTGTTTGTGCGAAGTCATCATATAAAAAGAAGCTATTAAGCGATTTGATTCTTGTGTCTGGCCTTGGATTTCACAAAATTATTTTGTAGGTATTATTATAGCAAGAAATCATTAGTCATTGTATGCAGAGCCTGTTTTACTAGAGTTTACTAGACTGCTATGAGACTTGCACGAGATAGACTTCCGATAGTTACGTCATACGTCAGACGGGCGCGTCGGCGTCAGTGTCAATGCCACCGCGTCTGCGCATTTGTATTGTGCGCTAAGTAACTTTGTAGGGGACTACAAAATTTGTCGAAAGCGTCACTAGCGCACGGCGTTAAGTTACCAATTTTTAACCGACGAAAAAAACGATGGAGGTTCTCAATTCAATGCGCATGTTTTTTGGTATTGTTTATTCATGCGTAACTTTTCATAAAACTATTAATATTGATGTCTTTAGTTGTAGCTATTTTGTTAATTCCGTTTTAAAAAGTAAGTTACTCGGTTAGGTAATAAAAGTGATTAGAGAGCCACGCTGTAGGGACTTTTGTCCACAGCATGAATAAGTCTGCTCGGCAGTTATTACTGTCTTACAGAAAAGCGCCGTGAAGTGGCGGTTTGCTGTTGCTACTCCGATAACTAATTAGTATAGGCACTATATATAAAGTTCAAGGAAATGATAAAAATCTTATTTGATATCAGCCCCAGATGGGGCCAAAGATTTCATAAACTTACAAGTAATTAATGCAATAATTAGTTATTATCTAATTTACCTTTTTAAATTGTTATGGTTGATTTTGTTTTATTTTGATAACGAGGTGTTATCTGTAGCACCATAAGTTTACATAAACATCAATTAAAAAAAATATTGATATAAATTTAATACGAGTAATTATAACAAATATTATAAAAAAAAGAAGTGTGTGTGCAATTCACACACGGCAGAAGTGAAACTTCAGAAAAGTAGCCTACAAGAGAATGAGATAAAAATAGAGTATCAGTGGTATTAGGATAATTAAAAGGTTTATTATTTTTATAATACTTTTACCAAGTTTAAAAATTATTTAAAATTATAATGCAAAATATTACATTTCATATATTTACATACTTGAAATCTTGTTTCTTTCCAACCTCTTTAGTGACGCCTTTTTCGTTTCATCAAATTTTCAAATCACAACGATTCTAAAGAGGTTTCACTTCAAAAAAGACTTACTGTGCCCGGCATCGGTTGCAATGCCTATTTTTATGCAGGTACACATATACAAAGATAGGGATTTTTCACGTTAACCTTCGTGCACAATTTACAAAAGTTTTATTACAATTGGCTGAATTATATAGGTATCCATAAAGGACAAAAGAATGTTAGTTCTTATTAAACAACAAAAAAAATGGATCAGGACTCTATTCGACTCGTAGGTATAATGGCTTTATATAATTATGTATACGCATTACTTTTTACGGAGTGATCCGATTTTTAGGAGCAAGCTCATTTGGCCACATTTTAATTTCGTAAAGTAATTTTAGGCTTTCCAAAACTATGGAGTTTCTTAACTATTCACGCATTCTGCTATTCATGTTACGCAATTCCGTAATTACGCAAACATCATAAAACAATTTGATGTCAATTTTATTTTATAAGTGTCTGGCGTGACTATGTATTTATAACTAAAATTTATCGAACATTGATCGATAATTTTTATCAGATTTGATGAGAATAAAAATACATTGAGACGATTTCTATATTTAACAAATTTAAGAAAACATGTTAGGACCAATCTAGGGATTTATGGGTTGCGAGTTAATAGGTGGTTAAATCTTACGTAAAACGTCCATTGTGAAATAGGACCTTAGTTTCTGAATTTGGTGTGACATTGATAAAGGCGATATGGAATATTGTATCACAAGTTCTTGTCACTTGAAAGTATTGATAATATTTTATCAGTGTGCATTGCGCAATGCGTCGCGTTTTAATAAATTCCATAACTCAATCGGAAAAAAGGAATTCTTCTAAGATCACTTTGTCGTCCATCCATCGCGTCGGTCCGTCTGTCATGAGCTTTTATTTCAGGAACGGATAGAGGTATTAAGTTGAAATTAATATTGTAACTAAGACTCAATCTTAAAAATTATATTCGGTTAATAGTCCAAGATAACTCTGAGAAACCTGTTGGACTAATCGCTGTAAAAAAATAATTGTATAATATAGGAAATAACTGCTGAAGCAGAATTAGTATACCTGATTGCGCTTAAGTTATGTACATAAAATAAGTTTTAACAAAACTCATAAATATTTTTATGAGTTTTGTTAAAACTTATTTTATGTATGATAATTATATATGTATGTATATATGTATGATAATATTGAGTTGAAAGTGTTATTACACTGAAATGTGAGCAATAAAATTTTCTGTAGGTCTCTTTGGAGTTGGTGCCTGTGTCGCTGCCAGTCAACTGAAATTACACCTACTTCAAACATAACTAATTGTTATTTTTTACTTTTTAGTGTCATTCTATAAAAGTCGGTTTGAAAGTTTTTTTATAAAATCTATTTTATTTATCAATTTTCAGTGTTAGGTACAATTGCGGCATGAAAATTATAATACAAAAGAGTTTTTACTCCGTACTCAGTCACCAGTTCTTAACCAAATTTATATGGGACCACATAACAGCTAAACTCTATTGAATTATCTTTTTCCATCAAAATCGGTACTAGTTGTGCATACATAAAAAAATATACGCTCTGAATTAAGAACTTCCTCCTTTTTTGAAGTTGATTAAACAGTTTTAAGTAATGCTATTTTATAATGTTTGCCGCCAAATTTGTAGTAAATCGACTTAAAGATTCAATTGTATCCTTAACCCAAATAATTATGGAGCTTGAATAAAATTCGCGAAGTATCACTTTCACAGTTGTCTAAAAAAATACATTTAAAAATCCTGGCGTCGGACGATATCTCGGTTATATATACGGGTATATAATCTCGGGTATACATGGTATGTAGATAACACGATGACTATACCTATCTTCCATTCCGGTATTTTTTTTGTACGGCGGAAATCGTCAAGGTCATTTGTATTGGGTGCCGTCTTAATATCAATTACTATTCTTTATAGTAAGAATGTATTTATGAAAGGTGACAAAGGACTATTTTAGAGATAAGTTACAACATATCGCGTAAGTCGGTTTTTCCAATATTAGTTATGGTTGTAACAATATAGCTTCTTATTTATAAACATTACATAAGTATTGATTAATTATATATAAGGATATATAAAGTGGATAGAAAGAGACAAAAACAGTGTTTTAACTGTGCTTGAAAAGTTTGTAAGTCCCATAATATTCTTGTTGATTTCCTTAATTAATTGAAGTTTTGTATTGTTTGAACTAAACCAAGTTTGGCGTAGTTACATTAATCAATTAACAAGAAATGAATTCTTAAAACGGTAGAGAAACTAAAAGTTAAAGAGAAACTAAAAATAAAAACCGTTTATTATTGAAAAAAGTTGCAGGTGTTATGTTTTACTTACTATTTTTAGGGCCGGTTTTGAAATCGCGACATTTTTTTCTAATTCTAATTCTAAATTACTTTACAAAGAAAAAATTACTTCAAAATTTAAAATTTAAAAAATGCAAAATTTTTTATTTTAAAAATTTACTTTAAATTACTTTAAAAGACTTTCGTCTCGACAGTCTGTACCACGTCCGTTATTGTATTATTTTTATTTCCTAAAGTACCAATCATGCCTATATGTGTGTTCTGTTGTACTAATAGACATTATTCATAATTCAAACATTAACAACGCGGCCTTGTTCCAACAAAAATTCAATGTCAATGTTACATTATGTAAGAACCATTTATGTATTTTAGTGTTTCGTTCTTTAGCAGGAACACATATTGAGGTAAAATATTGTTATACACACGTATCTATGGCAACAGAAAATTTGTGCAAGTCATCGAGTTAAATTATTCGGTGATGTCAGTGAGTAATATATTTGGTTTACGTTTGCTTCATGACGAAAACAGATTACCATGACCTTGGCGGTTGTTTTTGAACGAGTAGAATTCCGTTTGAGTTTTGTATTTATGGATTAAATACAAAACTCAATAATAAATAAATAATCCTACTAATATTATAAATGTGAAGTTTGTTTGTTTGGATGTTTGTCCGTCAATCGCGCTGAAATTATTGAACGGATTTTGATGAAATTTGGTATACAAACAGGGTATGAGCTGACTTGGATGATAGGCTACAGGGGGGCTATAAGGATGATTTTTATCCCGGAAAAAACAGATCACGCGGGCGGAGCCGCGAGCAAAAGCTAGTGGATAAATAAATTCACCCAACAGTGAAACACATAGTCCTCACCCCACACTAAGGTTAAACCTATATCGTAGGCTACCTACGAGGAACTTGCGAGCTTACAGCTGCGAGAACCGAAACTATTATTAGTGATCATAGAAACATTTGTCTCGGTGCGAGAATCGAACCCACAGCCTCTCGTTCGTAGCCAGCTATTCCCCCTAGTTTTGTTTATTTTTATCATTTGTTATGATATCCTTCAAAATAAAACACTATAATCCATGAAGATGTCACCAGTCTAACTATTAAGCTTTAAAAGTTAGAACTCTTTAGAGGAAGAACAGACAGATAGACAGACAGACAGGCAGCGTAGGCTCTGTAATAGAGTTGTGTACCCTATTTGGGTACGGAACCATAAAACCCATCTTATACTCTTGACCATGGATCCCTAACAACCATCTTATATTGGCCTCTAACCAACAAATTGTTTCCAGCCACACCGTTCCACCAGATGCCAGTGTTGGTGATCGACGGAAAGGAATACGCACAGAGCACAGCTATCTGCCGCTACCTCGGCCGCAAGTACGGGCTCAATGGCAGCAATGATGAAGAGGCATTCGAGATCGATCAGAATATCGAGTTCCTTCACGACATTCGTGCCAGTAAGTACCACTTCAGTCTCTAATATTTTTAAAACCTGCCATCTCTATTAGTGAGGGGGATTAGGCCTTCGGACCAGAAACTGTTCGAGTCTTCGCTGCACAGAAACATGATATTATAATAAAATACTTATATAACAAGTAGGTTCGCTCGTATTGACAAACAATACAACTCTTGAGTAAGTGCTAACTGCTAAATATGCAAGTAATGTTTCATGACAAACCACTTAATTCACAAACTTGTGACAAATGTGGCAAATGTGTGTGACAAATATCTTAGCTCAGTGTCCACCTGATAAAATGTGAGAGTAATTCTGCAGTTGAACGTTGCATCTTGATTTATAATAAAAAAAAAAATTTAATGTGATAACGCACAGCCTAAACCGCTGGACGTTAAAGGTTCAAATTTGGGACTAAGGGATTTTTGAAAAATCTATTCGTAAGTGGGTCAAATACGACATTGGTCTTTTTTGGTCCTGTCTGCCCCTTCTTGTTTGCCTATGCTCAATTTCGGATGGACATAAATTGATATAAGTTCCCATAGAGTGACTTTACCTTTCATAAAACACTATTGATAGTATACAAGTATATCTGTAAATAGAATAATGGGGACAGCCATTAGAATCCAACCAAAATATTGAATAACACAATCTATCTTCATGAGTTAGTACAGTTTTATTATATAAATTAGCGCCATGCAAAGCACATAACAAGGCCTCTAGCAACATGCGTCATCGTGAGTTGGCACAATTTTGTTTCAGCTATAACAAGCTTTTAACCACATGCTTCACCGTGAGTTGGCACAATTTTATTGAACTTATAACGTTAGTCATACCAAGTGTCTGTAGAAACATTTGTTAGCGCGTTCACGTACTGCTGATAGAAAAATTGACTTATCATGTATTCAAGGAATGACGATTTTTCTTCCCAGTAACGATCCTTATATTGTTAAAACTAATTTATAAATATTATATTGATCGTCGTTCAAATTCAATAAACAAAAGAAAATCCAGACATCAACGTGCGCTGTACCGTCCAACACCAAATCATTTAAATGACGATTGTGTAACCGAAACCTATCGTTCGCGAATAGAATACAAGTCACGAAACTAATTGCCGTCGGGACGATGCTTAACCATCATTCGTAGATGTTGAAAAGCTAACACTTGATAGATTTGTTTACATTTCTGGAACAGGTATGACGGTCAGACTTTGAATGATACAGGCTCACATTATGGTGTTGCTAACGCCACGAAATGCGCCTGAGTTATTTTGGCTTATAAATGTTATCAGTAAAGGACTTAATTTTGTTACGTACTCAATCACTTCTACTTCAAACAAAATTTTGCTAAATCATATTTATTCGATAAGATCATCGGAGTAAACAGTTCGATTCTTCGATAAACGCAACGTCATGTGTTCCGAATGAAAATGTATGTTACCATCGATAAAGTTGATAAGGCGAAGCACAAGTCACGCCATTTTACATGACATCATCGATTACCTCCTGGGTGAAGTGATAGCATAAAACAATAAATATCTATACCCAACAGTCACACCCACACACATTCCTCAATTTGTTTTTATATTAAAATCCGTTATCCAAGTCTTGTGTCGAGGTAAGATGAAATACTTATGGTTTCACTTCAGCTGATATCTTCGGCAGAGCACAATGTTACAAGTACAACCTTCATCGGCCGAGCATATTACCATCCCATTATGTGATATAATATCCTGTGTGTTGGGTGGAGAGCCTATAGGACAAATTCCATTCAAATCCCAGGCAACTTAAGTGTGATTTTCTGAGCAAGCCAAGCACAAATTGTGATTGCCTGACCTGTTCTCTAACTCTGCCTCTAGACCAATCAGGCAACATTGTAGGTAATTCCTACTCTTTCAAACTTATGCAATTGCAACATTATTTACAGAGGGCGCTTCAGTGTTCTACGAGACTGATGAGGCCCTGAAGGCCAAGAAACACGAGGACTTCGTCAAGAACGTGTATCCTGATATGCTGAAGAAATTGAACTCCCTCGTTGAGAAGAACAAAGGACACATTGCCGCTGGAAAGGTATGGTCCACAACGAATACTTCCTGTACTTCTAATTATTTCTATTTTATAACAAACGCTTTAGAGTGGTAGAGCCACGCTGTAGACAGTTTTGTCTACAGCATGAATGGGCTGGCTCGACCGGGTCGTTACCACTGTCTCACAGAAAGCCGACGCAAAGTAGCGGCTTGCTGCTGCACTTCGTACGGTGAGTGAGATATCTGGAAGCCCAAATCCCCTCCCCTTCCCAATCCCTAATTATCCCTTTCCTTTAAAGTCAGCAACGCGCCCATGATTCTTCCGGTGGTGGGCGTATATGGGCGATGGAGATCACCTACCATCAGGTGACCCACTTGCTCGTTTGCCGGCCTATGCTATGAAAAAGAAACGAAAAAACAAATTTTTACTTTATTTTTAAATAGCTGTCCCTCGTGGTTTCACCTGCATGTTACTGCCCTGCTCCCATGGCTCCTATGACCATATATCGTGATATGTCCTATCAAGCTATCGTGATATTCATATAAACCTTCCTCATGAATCTATCTATTGCTGAAAACTGCATTAAAATCCATTGAATAGTTTAAAAGACTTAAGCGAACAGATAGCGTAAGCGATACATTTTATACTGTGTAAGATAGCAAACGAGCGTGTAGTCCACCTGATGGTAAGTGATTCCACCGCCCATGAACATCTACAATACCTGAAGAATCATGAACGCGTTGCCGACCTTAAAGGAAAGGAATGATTAAGGGATTAGATAGGGGAGGAGGCTTCGGGTCTCCGGATATTTTACTTGCCGTACGAAACGCAGCAGCAAGCTGCTACTTTACGTCGGTTCTCTGTGAGGCCAGCCCATTCATGCCGTAACCACAACTGTTTACAGCGTGACTACCACTTTAAAAAGGCACTTTTTACTGCCTCCGTGGCGCAGTTACTTTACTAAGAATGCTCAGTAAATTCACTGGCTGCTATGTTCTTCAAACTTGTGCTTGGCGTGGAAACCGATAAAGTGGACCACACGGCCTTTTGGTAGTCTACGTAGCTACCAACCAACCTATTCGCACGGAGTCGTAAAACTGAAGATCTGCCATCTAGATGTGATATTGAGAGACGCAGGACGCTCGCCTGATATTAAGCGTCACGCCTTCCCATAAACAGAAGCAACACCTCTCAGAACTCTCAACAATCAGAACTTCGGTATATGAAGTACTGCATGGTACTGGACTGCGCTCGTCAGGCCGATATTAAGTCTCATAATGCCCAGTAATTTGACTTCACCATTACTAATTCGTAACGTTCTTTTACAGCTCACCTGGGGTGACTTCGTGTTCGCGGGTATGTTCGATTACTTGAAGGCCTTGCTTCAAATGCCTGATCTGGAAAAGACCTACCCGGCCTTCAAGAAGGTGGTGGACGCAGTCGTGTCTCTGCCCAAAGTGAAGGCATACATAGCCCTCGGCAGAGAATACGAATTCCAATTCTAAATTCGTTTTAAACACCAAGCACTTGGAGATTATGTCGTAGAAGATAATTGTTTTCTTCACAAAATGGCACATGATGATTGCGTTTGACATTACACTAATATAAAACACTCGTTTATATATTATTTATTGTTAATGAATAAAAGCTTTTTTGTTAATTTATTGTGTTTGTTTTAATCACCAGAGATCTTGGCAGACGTTTCGAATTATACTACAAATTGAATTAA
This sequence comes from Amorpha juglandis, assembly GCA_949126905.1. NCBI lineage: Eukaryota > Metazoa > Arthropoda > Insecta > Lepidoptera > Sphingidae > Amorpha > Amorpha juglandis. Next base: position 13,504,519 of record OX421381.1, on the reverse strand, counting down.
TTATTTATGAATGAATGATGAGATTAGCTCGCTTGCGTGTTCGTAAGCGTCAGCCCATAAACAATACCTACACCACTGATTTTTATTGTAATTTTATCTACCATCTTAAGATCTTAAGTTATAACTTACCATTAAGAACCTACAACGTCAATAATGAAAAAACATGTGAAATTCTTAAACGATTGAAAAAAATAATTGAAACACGCTTTTACCTTCACTGTTACCGTCTCAACCTCGGGAGGAGAGATGGTTATGCCAGATCACCAGTCTTACCACCTACCGCCCCATCCCCCCATCCATCCCATCCATCTGAACGACTGCTGGATCGGGTCCCTGACCAAGATCCCTACGCTGCTATATCGACTAAAAACTCCGCGGTGGCTTTCTTCGGTGCTTGATACGCTCCAGGGGGATTCTGAGTTTACTCTGGATTACTGCCGGTACCGCCTCTGCGCTAAGACGTTTTTTTTTGGAAAGCGTACATTACGTACGAAGCTGCGGTTCCCTGCTGCTTGGCCGTCACCATCAGCGGCTGTCGCCTTTAACGACAGGCTGGGGGATACAGTGGTGGAATTCTACAATGGACCTCAGACCACATGGCAGGAGTCATTCGACAGTGGTCAACCTGGCGACTCCTTTGGCTCCTGTGGTGGCGAACGAGATCGGTTCGTGCCCGAATTCAAACATAGCTAAGAACTTTCAACAAATAACATATTCAAATCGGTTCATTAATGTAGGCCCTAGCCACAGAGAGATACATACACAGGCAGATAAAGGGGTCAAAATTATAACACCACTCTTTTTTGTTGGGGTTTAAAAATTACTGTATAGCACTGAACTGCGCACGTCGCCAAGTCCTTTATTGCCAAGTAATTTTAATAGCTTCAATGACTTGACTAAAACCGGACCACAACAGATGTTACAGACTACTGCTTGGCGGCATAAATTGATAAAGCAATGGTACCTGACCAGACGGTCTTTCACATACCAGAGGACTATCAATCAGTAGAATCTAGAAAAATATACTCTCAAAAATACAATCGCCTGTTTCCTCGAGGCGGCGCGGTGCGGTGGCGGCTTATTGCCCGGCATATGGTCCCGTGTTTGTTTACCAGTGTTTACGTATCGGATGTTTAGAATAGAAACTATTTTATTTTGAGCTACAGAGTGCAGCTTGAGTACAGACATTCCGCCGTCGTAGTACCTAAACATAGCATTTTATGTCGAAGGCCACCTCTTGCTTAAAAAAATCTATGTTAGTATATTAAAATATTGATATACCGGTTCTTGCTTTCATAAAGACTGTGTTTAAAGGTAAGTAGTCGGTTATGTAGGTAGTTAACATGCATTTTTTATTAACAGATTGGCGGAAAAGTAAGATCTATTATTTTTATTCATGAATCTATTAAAGAATTCATTAATAGCAAAGATATAAATCAGCAAGAAAACAGATTTTCACCGTTTTAAATAGTGATGTAGATAATGAATTAATTATAATTTATAATGAATTAGGTAATTCATTAGATAATTATCTATTATTTCAATCGAGATAAATTAGTAGGGTAGCTATTATCCATTTTTTTTTCACAAGCCATTGAAGTGCACCAAATGTTAAAAATATATTTTTAAAAGTGTATTATATACAAATCTATTAGGCTTAGTTAGTTTTCATTTAATAAGTAAGAAGTCAGCACGTAAGCAGGATGCATCCAGAAAGGTGGGCCAGGACTGTCAATCATTGGGTTCCCGAAGATGGATAGATGTCCCGATGAAATAAATAGATGGTGCGACGACCTTGACCACTTCCATAAAGACTGGCCGACCACAGTCATAAATAGGAAACGTTAGAAGGAGTTAAGGGAGACCTTTTTTTTTTTTTTTTTTTTTTATCCTGGCTCGGCAAAATGACTACGCCACACCTGATGGTAAGTGTAGCGCAATCCAGGAATAGTGTCGACCAACGACAAACAGTGTCTATCGTTGGTCGGCACGATCATGCCGGCCTGCCTAACTGCTTCTTCACACTCCGTTTAAAGGACTCCATATTATACCTTTGCCCAGCAGTGGGACTATATAGGTTAATAAAAAAAAGTATAGTCAACAAAAAATACACCGACGAATTGAGAACGCCCTTCCTCCTTTTTAAAGTCGGTTAACATGGTGCGCCGTACGACGGAAATTATTTTCAAGGTTGCGTCGTGACTTGCGTTATTGTAACATCGTTTTGACACAGTACACTAAAGTAGTAATTTGATGTCATTATTTTGGGCGTTGGTATCGTAAAAAGTCGATAAAAACAACCATGTATTTGAATGTTTGTGAATGAATTATGAACTTCACCATAAAGACATAGGTATAGCTATTTGGTTAGTAGTTTTCCACGGCTCTTTAGAAATGTCTCGAATAATACGATTATTATATATATATATAATAATAATAATAATAATAATATACGTAAAGCTTTCATTATATGGCGGTAGGTATATACCTACCTGTATAGAATTATTACTCTAAGCATACCTATATAATTAGTTGTAACAAAAATCACACATAATCGCGTATTGTACGTAAAGCAAGAAATCAAGTAAATATATTAAGTATATATGTATAAACGATGTGCGTAATTATGCTTAATTAAGCATTAATATTGAATATAAATCTATTTTAGTTGGTAATCTCATTCTTCTTCTTTTTCCACCTGCCTTTATCCCACTCGCAGAAACATTTGGTTTGTAGTTTTTATGACTGGCCGCCTGCCTGACACCAGATTTTAGTAATCTCATTGAATTATTAAAACCTGACTGTCATCATGTGTCATACATATCGTGTGCACACGGTTCGATTCTAGTTGATCAACTGACTTGAAACAACAAGACCTATAAAGTCTGTTCAGTTCAAATCGCGTGCGATTTAGCAGTCGATCAGCTAAAATCGAAATGTTTGAACCTGATTTAATATACCTACACACATTATGTCTAAATAGGTAGGCAGACCACAGTTCACCGAGCCTACAACCGTCACGATATTAGCGGTGGCGATATCCCATGTGTGATTATTTCGAATAACAAACTCAAACACAAATTGTGATGGCCCGACCCTGGGGTATAAATCAATATACACATGACAACACATTGAACAACAACATTGACAGCATTGGTATGTGGTATCACTATCCCATAGAAATTACTGGAAATAACATTAATATTCGTCCGTATTCACCGTACTTGACCTTATCCTACTTACACAGAATTGACCAATTATTAATTCTAAAAGTGGAGGGAGAGTTTAATAATGAATTAACTGGTAAATCAAGAACCGTAAAACGGGGTGAATAGGAATGCAGTGGTCAAGATGTTATTTCATTTACATAATGTTATAACATGAAATAAAATGCAATTAACAAATTTTATAAAACATACAATTTGGAAAAAATCATGGTTAAAATAACATTTTAGGTTGTCCATTTACATCATAATCTCAATTTTCCAGGATACAAAATGTATTCCGTGATTTCAGTGTAAGTTTCGTCCCCTTCCATTCTTATTCACCCCGCTTTACGGTATGTACATAACTTTTATTTTCTTTTTTTACTAGCCCTGTATTATATACGTCCCACTGCTGGGCACGGGCCTCCTCTACTGAGTGAGGGGGATTAGGCCTTAGTCCATCATGCTGACCTTATGCGGTTTGGCAGACTTATTATTTACTTATTATGTTAAAGTAATCTACATATTGAAATATATGCTTGGGGTATTATCAGTAAAATAATTTAATATTTAGATCAAGTATATAACCGAGGATTTTTTGTAACATATGGTCCATTCATCATTTTCATATTGTCCTACAAATAAAATAATAAATTTTTGAGTATCATCAAATCGAAATATTCTATCCTTGCTACCTCTGTTAGCTACCACAATAGAGAATGTTCGCATAGGGAATTGTTGGGCGTCTCATCGAAACGAAGCTACTCACGGAAAATGAGCTTGTTAGTAATCAAGTGGATCAGCTGGCACAGGGAACCCGGACCAATATATTTACACTTTGAAATACATGTCTAAGTATTACGTGTGTGAGTATTTTTATTTTATCATGGTGATACAAGTGGTTTCGGCTTGTTTGAGGAACGCACTGGTAATCAGTCCCCGGATATAAAGTTAATTGATAATAAAAAAGATATCGAATCGACACAGTTATATAAAAGTTTGTATATAAACTATATCAGAAAGAATTCATGGAAATGATAATGCATAAACCTATTTTACGGAAATTTCGGTCTTTATATCCTGTCAATATGCATGAGAAATATGAGTTTGCGATCCATAACAATTCTCGAATCACGGATAGTGTAAAAGACGTGTTGGTCTGTACCCACCTAGGTTCTAATGATATTTCATTGAAGAAGTATTTCGACTATAAGTAATGACTGAGCACGTTTGAAGGTTAAAGTATGACTGATTGTGTGTACAGTACCTACTCTAATAGATAAGGTTTGATTGAATTTTTTGACAGTCATCAACTACAACAGGTAATGATTCTATAGAATTTTATTACCTGTAAAATAAGATATGAATAATAACTTTATTGCTGCGTCATCCGAGTTTCCTTGTAAAATTCTATTATTAACATTGAGTTCTCCATTAATTTTGTATCTTTAATTATTAAATATTCAAAGTCTGGCGTGAACGTTATTACTAGTTTGTTTATCCCTACTAGCTAACAAGTTCTATAGGTATATTAAGGTTGAATGTGTAACGCTAGTCACCTAAGCAACAAACATTTTAGAAGGTTTAATAAAATAATGTTGATAACTCGTTCGTAAAAAGACGAAAGAGAGTGTAGGTGCCCTGAGACTTAGGCAGAACAATGGCATATGGTGGCGTTAACCGGGATAAAGTATTATGAGAAATCAGGGCATTCAAGGGCAGTAACCGCGTCGCGGCCGCCTAGCGGCACGGTCATCCACGTCACCAAATTGGTCAGCAGTAACCGCGACGGAGCAGACTATCTCGAGCGGTAAGACGTGTTGTATTCAAAGCAATGATTCATCGCAAATCGGCGCGACCACCCATGTAGTTCAAAACTCACTGTTACGATCACACGTAACTGCGATAAATACATCGCGTCGTATCGATCTTCAAAATATATTGACCTATAAACTGATGGGTTTAGGGGGTTTTAATGATTAATGGACACCCCATTAAACACGTGAGGCGATTTTGATATTTGTTGAGACCTCCCCTCACCCCCACGTTAGTTTGGGTGAGATTTGACTCCCCTCCCCCTTAAATGCCTCACGTAATAATTTAATGGACACCCCCTTAGTCAGGGTTTAATATATACCAAATGTAAATAAATATAAATATCAACTGTCCAACTTCGAGAGAGAGGTCAATCGTCGAATCCAGCTCGGCTGGGCAGCGTTCGGGAAACTTGGCAAGGTCTTCTCGTCCAAAATACCTCAGTGCCTGAAGACTAAAGTCTTCGATCAATGTGTGTTACCAGTGATGACATACGGCACTGAGACGTGGCCTAATATATACCAGTACACATCAATCGAATACTAAGAAATCAGCAAGTTACATTCCAGGAATATATTCTCCCAGCAACTTTACGAGTGGTAGAGCCACGCTGTAGACAGTTTTGTCTACAGCATGAATGGCCCGGCTCGACCGGGTCGTTACCACTGTCTCACAGAAAACTGACGGAAAGTAGCAGCTTGCTGCTGCGTTTCGTATGGTGAGTGAGATATCCGGAGGCCGAAATCCCCCTCCTCTTCCCAATCCCTAATTATCCTTTAAGGTCGGCAAAGCGTCCATGATTGGTCTGGTATTGGGGGCGTACATGGGCGTTGGAGATCACTTACCATTGCTCGTTTGCCGGCCTATGCTATAAAAAAAGAACTATCTATATATCGGTTTATTGGTTAACTCGGTATCGAAGACATAATGTCTATTAGATCATAGTGTATTGATGAGTTCGGGCAAATTACGCTAGATGGCAATACTGGTACAAAATGAGTGATCATATATCGATTCGAATTCAATGTCGGGTTAAAGCATAGATATACTTATATCTATGGGTTAAAGCCAGGCCGAAAGAAACACTGCACGTTATTCTATTAGGGCATTTATTATTTTAATCCGATGATAATCTATTTATCTAACTAATATGTTACGATAGTTAGTCGAATGGTCGGGACTAGAAAGTATAGCCAGCACGTGCTTAAGCTTGATTTCCACCTGGGGTAAAAGAAATCCTCTAACGTTTGCCTCTCAACAAAACATACCAATTACTTTTATAGGGCATTCTAAAAACACCACCGCGAATACCATTTAACGACGTTTTACTATCTATTTTTACCTAGTGGTAAGTGATCTCCACCGCCCCTGTATTTTACCCACATGTGTCGTCCACAATACCAGAAGAATCATGGGCGCGTTGCTGGTTTAAAGGAAAGGGATAATTAAGGATTGGGAAGGGGAGAGGGATTTGGGCCTCCGGATATCACACTCACCGTACGATACGCAGCCGCTTTACAAGGTGGTAGGTCCCTCGTACGCGAGAGGCCGTCTAGGTTGGTACCACCGCTTTGTCTATTTCTGCCGCCTAGTAACAGTGTGTAAGCACTTTTGTGTTTCGGTTTGAAAGAAATTTAAGCTAGAGAAATTACTGGGCATTATGAGACTAAACACCTATGCCTCAGGGGGTCGAGTGCAGTTCAGTGTCATGCAATCAATGCTGATGCAAATCAATTTATTGCTTTAAATAATTGAATGATTTGATGAGTATCATACATAGTCGCGCATCGCTACATAACAGTTGTTATTTCTTCGCCGATCACGACGCACGCGCTCATAAATAATGTGAGTAGATTGTAGAATACATATTGTATTAAAAAATAAATGCTGCGATGATTATGACAAATAATGGGTAGGTTCTTTTTTAATAGCATAGGCCGGCTAACCAGCAAGTGGATCACCTTATGGTAAGTGATCACCAATGCCCATGTACGCTCACAATACCTGAAGAATCATGGGTATGTTTGACGACAAATAACGACGATAAATAACTCAATAGCCCCATTATATTAAATTTTACACCTAGTTAGATATGTGTAACATATATTATTTTTCCTTAGCATGCCGAAAGTCGTGTTCCATTACTTCGCAGCCAAAGGCCTTGGAGAGGGTGTACGTATGCTTCTCGCGTATGGAGATCAGGAATTTGAAGACCACAGAGTTCTTATTTCAGAATGGCCTGCCTTCAAGCCAAGTGAGTATTCAAATATTTTTATGGTATTAAAAACACACACCCTTTTCATCACTGTTCATTTAAGAGTAGTATTACATGCATACATAACAATTTACTTAATTTGTATTGTATTGTATGTGTGTGCACCTTCAAAACGGATGTTTTATCGGTGTAATTAGAGCATGTTTTTTTTATAGCATAGGCCGGCAAACGAGCAAGTGGGTCACCTGATGGTAAGTGATCTCCACCGCCCACCACCAGAAGACTGATGGGCGCGTTGCTGACCTTAAAGGAAAGGGATAATTTGGGAAGGGGAGAGGATTTGGGCTTCCGAATATCTCACTCACCGTACGAAACGCAGCAGCAAGCCGCTACTTTACGTCGGTTTTCTGTGAGACAGTGGTAACGACCCGGTCGAGCCAGCCCATTCATGCTGTAGACAAAACTGTCTACAGCGTACAGCGTACTCTACCACTCCAAAAATTACATTTGTATTCACAAACAAATTTTATCAGGTTTAAAAGTTAGAGCTCTTTAAAAGGAAGAACAAGTCGATAGATATTAATTTTTAACCAACGAAAAACAAAGAGGAGGTTCTCAATTCGACACGTATATTTTTATGTTAGACCACGCCAACTTTTAACAGAGTAGACCAATTTTGATAATACTTTTTTTAATGGATAGGGTTGGAAGTTGGTCCCATAAACATTTTGAACAAAAGGGGTAAGGGTAGGAAAATATGAGGGATGACTGCATATTCACTCACTGATTTCACTAAGTTATTGTGTACACCTCTTATACTTTGTAGTTGATCTCATATCTTATCTTATATCTTTAAATGAGCATTATATCTTATCTTATATCTTTAAATGAGCAATTATTCTTGTATCTTATATCTTTAAATGAGCAATTATTCTTGTATATATATATATGTATATAATTGGAATCTCGGAATCGGCTCCAACGATTTTCATGAAATTTAGTATATAGGGGGTTTCGGGGGCGATAAATCGATCTAGCTAGGAATCATTTTTAGAAAATGGCATTTTTTTTTTGAAGTGATAACTTCTTATGGGTGGGTGAACCGAAACGTTCCGTAACGCGAGCGGTCCATTGACCAGCCAGCGTTAGCCGACCTCCCTGGAACATTGATAATTTCTAAGTACCAGGTGGAGTCACACAGTGACCAGTCGGCTTGGACCGGACTTTAACACGACTTTGACAGGACTTTGACACGACTTTGACACGACTTTGACACGACTGTGACACGACTGTGACACTACTTTGACACGACTTTGACACGACCTTGACACGACTTTGACACGACTTTGTCACGACTTTGACACGACTTTGACACGACTTTGACACGACTTTGACACGACTTTGACTCGAGTTTGACACGACTTTGCCACGACTTTGCCACGACTTTGACATGACTATGACACGACTATGACACGACTTTGTCATGACTTTGACCGGACATTGACCGGACTTCGACCGGACTTCGACGACTTTGACACGACTTTGACACGACTTTGACACGACTTTGACACGACTTTGACACGACTTTGACCCGACTTTGACACGACTTTGTCATGACTTTGACCGGACTTTTTTTTTTTTTTTTATCCTGGCTCGGCAAAATGACTACGCCACACCTGATGGTAAGTGTAACGCAATCCAGGAATAGTGTCGACCAAAGACAGACAGTGTGTCTATCGTTGGTCGGCACGATTATGCCGGCCTGCCTAACTGCTTTTTCACACTCCGTTTAAAGGACCCAATATTATAGGAAGGAGGGAACACGTGTGCCGGCAAACTATTCCACAGCTTAATGGTCCGGCAGAAGTACGAATTTGCGAACTTTTTAGTTCGAGCCGAGATGGAGGAGACCACGAAGCTGTGGCTCCGCAAGCCAGCACGCGTGGTTCTGTTAAGGAAAGGCGAGGATGGGATAAGGTCAAACAATTCTTCGGAGCATTCACCGTGATACAGACGGTACAAGACGCTCAGTGAGGCAATGTCCCTCTGCAATTGTAGCGGTTCTAAGTGTCTTGTAACGTCTGCATCATTGACACGACTTTGACACGACTTTGACTCGAGTTTGACACGACTTTGCCACGACTTTGCCACGACTTTGACATGACTATGACACGACTATGACACGACTATGATACGACTTTGTCATGACTTTGACCGGACATTGACCGGACTTCGACCGGACTTCGACAACTTTGACACGACTTTGACACGACTCTGACACGACTCCGACACGACTCTGACACGACTCTGACACGACTTTAACACGACTTTGACACGACTTTGACCGGACTTCGTAACGTAATGTGTTAAGGCGCCACTCTGTCTGGCTTCCCTTTCCCTCACGCATACGGTAGCAGTACGCAGGCTCCTTCCGCTCTCACTTTAACCCATATTAGTTTAAGTTATCACTTCTGTCGAGCGTCCCGAACGCACACTTTTTTTTTCACCCGAGAAGGGCTCGGTCGCCCAGGTACTTAATAAATAAATTCTATTAGTATATTACCTATAGCCACAAAAAAAATAATAGCTAGTTAGCTATAGTTAAAAAGTTATTATTATCGTAGAAAATAACTTTAAAACGCTCTGTTTAGGTTTTCCAGTGACATACTCTTGGCGACTAACCAATGAATCTGTTTCCAGCCACACCGTTCCACCAGATACCAGTGTTGGTGATCGACGGTAAGGAATACGCACAGAGCACAGCTATCTGCCGCTACCTCGGCCGCAAGTACGGACTCAATGGCAGCAACGATGAAGAGGCATTCGAGATCGATCAGAATATTGAGTTTCTTCACGACATTCGTATAAGTAAGCATCACTTTAGTCTGTTCAAATGTTTTTTTTATATTAATTGAATGACGAGACGATCTAAAATATGGCTGTCCATGGTCCTCTGATAAATTATTATATTTGATTGCTCTATGGGCGCATTTTTAGTATTTAAGGTATGTAAAGTTGTCAGTTTTTAATATTTTATAAGAAAAATATTCAAATTTGTTAATTTTCATTTTTTATTTGTGAGTGCGAGTGCCATGTATGTCGGGTATACTCAGGGCTATTTCTTAAAAAGTCAATCCAGGAATTCGTACATTATACTCGCACAATTCTAGAAAATCAATGTCTGGACTTTTCTTTAATACACCCAATGTGGTAGGTCCCTCGTATGCGAGAGGCCGTCTGGTTTGGTTACACCGTTGCATCTATTTCTGCCGTCCCGCAACAGTGTGTAAGCACTGTTGTGTTTCGGTTTGAAGGACATTGAAGCCAGTGAAATTACTACTAAACTATAACTATTACTAATAAACCGCAACACAACAGAGCTTACCCACTGTTGCTTGGCGGCAGAAATATACAAAGCGGTAGTACCAACCCAGACGGCCTTTCGCTTACGACGGACCTCCCACCTTGTACTAATAGCAGCTCAACTTACCCCTTCAAGGATTTTAACTGAAGTACTTACCTCATTCTGGCATTTGACCCTCGAAAAGCTACGACGAAAATTCACTCTTTTTTTATAGCATAGGCCGGCAAACGAGCAGGTGGGTCACCTGTGTGTGTGTGTAAGTGATCTCCACTTCCCATGTACGCCCACCAGCAGAAGAATCATGGGCGCGTTGCCGACCTTAAAAGAAAGGGATAATTAGGGACTGGGAAGGGGAGGGGTATTTAGGCCTCCGGATATCTCACTCACCGTACGAAACGCAGCAGCAAGCCGCTACTTTACGTCGGTTTTCTGTGAGACAGTGGAACGACCCGGTTGAGCCAGCCCATTCATGCCGTAGACAAAACTGTCCACAGCGTGGCTTTACCACTCAACTCTTCCTACTTCTTCAATCATCTGCAAATGCTATATTAATTACAGAGGCCGCATCAGTATTCAACGAAGCTGACGAGACCCTAAAGGCCAAAAAACAAGAGGACTACGCCAAGAACGTGTATCCTGATATGCTGAAGAAACTGAATTCCATCATCGAGAAGAACAATGGACACATTGCCGCTGGAAAGGTATGGGTCACATTAAACTCTTCCTGTTTCTTATATTCCATTTTATCACAAGGTGGTAGGTCCCTCGTATACGAGAGGCCGTCTGGGTTGGTACCACCTTTTCGTCTCTTTCTGCCGCCAAGCAACAGTGTGAAAGCACTGTTGTCTTTCGTTATTTTTTTAACCCAACACGGCAAAGTGACTGCACTACACCTGATGGTAAGCGTAGTGCTATCCAAAAAACCAGCCACCGCCAACAAACAATGAGTTTATCGATGGTCACCAGAGTAATTCCGGCCTGTATAAATGCTTCTTCCCTCTTCGGAGAGGAAAGAAGCAAATCGAGGGGCCTGCGATAAACACATTGTTTATCAGTGGTCGCTGGTTTTTTGGGTTACGCTATGCTCATACTTAGTGCAGCCTAAAAAACCAGCTTTCGCTTGTTACGTAGTAGTGATATGGGCTGATATAGTTCCCTTGATGTCTCCCTAACAAGGAGTTGCTAGTGATTTTAGTACACTCATGCGTGGACCGCCATTTGACGATTTAATTTGGTCGGTCCATCGCATTGGCGACCTTCCATCTTCAGGGCTTAATGCCCTCTATTCTGCCTTGTTAAATCAGTACCTACACAGGTTTAATGTCCTTCAAAACACAACACTGCTGTTTGGTGGCAAAAATATGCGATGCGATGGTAACCAGATGCCCACTTGTATCATCAACATCATCATCATCAGCCACAAGACGTCCACTGCTGAACATAGGCCTCCCCCAAAGATTTCCAGACCAACCTGTTGGAAGCGGCCTGCATCCAGCGACATCCTGCGACCTTTATCAGGTCGTCTGTCCACCTTGTAGGTGATATACAATATCCACTTGTATACTAGGGATATATAACCTAGTACAAACCATTTTTGAGTTTGGTTATTCGGTTAGTTCCCTGAAGTCAGTACTCCAAGTAAGTAATTTGTACGGCGTACGCATGATATTCAAACTGTTTATATTAGCTTATTTGTGAAATAAATCCGATATATTAATCTAATAGGTACTTTCATAAATAGCCTTGAACCTTAATTGGTGGCTTAACATCGGACTTTGTGCACTAGGCCCTTATATTATGTCATCACTGAAATTGATGTCACATGTCATTGTGAGCTTTGAAATTGATCAGGCTCATATTTTTATCACATTCTATGTCCTCGTATTGGATAAGTAATTTTGATAGAATCCAAAAGTTTCATTTTATGGACAACAAAATGAATAAACCTTGTCACTGTGTAGTTTTTGTTTTGTCCACCAGCTGAATCGCAAAATATTTATTGCTTCACACGACTATATAATGAAACAGAAATGACATAGCTTGGACATTCCTTGTTATGTCCCGTTACACCATGGACCTTACCTGTTTTGTTCCTGTACATCGTTTTGACATTTAAGTGATACACTTGACCATTCATGTTTTTACGCTTTTTGTTTAATGCCAAATAATAATACACGGGAAAATGAACTTGGTGCCATCATAAATTATTTATTTTTTTTGTCTTTAGGTTTTGCCCCTGTACCCTTCAATTAGTGTCAAATAATGTTTAATTTTTTTTGTGATTTCAAATTAAAGCATATATTTATATCTACTGGATTTTTGCAGCCCCAGTCAGGCCAGGCGCCTTGAGACATTGTTCGCGGTATAAAGACGAAACTGAACTAATTTGTAACATCCTTTTACAGCTAACCTGGGGTGACTTCCTGTTTGCTGGTGTGTTTGATTGCATAAAGACCTATCTTCAAATGCCTGATTTGGAAACGACCTACCCAGCCTTCAAGAAGGTGGTGGACGCAGTACTATCCCAGCCCAAAGTGAAGGCCTTCGTAGATCTCGACAAAGTATACGAATTCAAATACTAGATTTATTTGAAACACCCAGCACTTGGAGATAATGTGGTGGAAGATAATTGGTTTCCAAAATGATTTCTTGCGTTTACACGAATATTACACATTGAAATAAATCTAATTTAAACGGATTTAATCGCGGTTTTTTATTTTTATTTTGATCCCAAATAAAATAAAATACCGCGATAAAATCCGTTTAAATTAGTATTATTTCAATTTTTTTTTTTTAGTAAATGGCGCCTCATGATTTTTTTCCTGCGTTTGACTTTCCACTACTACAATAAATAAATTAAACATTCGTTTATATATTATTTATCGTTAATGAATCAGTTTCTTGCATTTTTTTATAATGCTTCATTGTACATTAGACAAATATTAAGAGAAAAAGAAACTTATACATTTTAGCCTAATCTATAATTTAAGCATATTACAATTAGCGGCATTATGGCTTAGGGCAATCTCTTATAGGCAACCAAAAAAATATGTTATATACTTATAAGTGTAAGTTCTATTATGTTTATTCTTGACTCTATCAAAGCAATTAATAGCAGAGATTTATATGATCCAGAATGCAGATTTTCGCAATTTAAAACAGGTATGTTGATAATCGATTAATAATAATCGATGATTTCAGTTAAGATAAATGAATTATAGGTGTTAGCACAGTAGTATCAGTAGAGTTGTTTTTCTTAACTTGTGTAAGCACAAACCATTAAAATGCACCAATTAATTAAGAGGATAGGATTAAGTAAAATTTAAAGTCAAATCAGGTAAGGAGAACCGAGTTATAATGAATAATAAGAATTCGAGATGGACCTTACGTTAGTAATTAATCTTTTGAGTTTTTAGCAATGCCTACGGAGTCGATAAGCACGAATACAAAAGAAAACCTCGAAGAATAAGTTGCAAAAAAGATTTACCTACAACTAAAACACTGATAGCGCCATCTGTCAAAAGTTTGCCAAATAGAATACAATGGAGGGCATACGTTACATTAAAGTAAAAATATAATGTAGGCATGTCTAATAGTCACACTAAATCGTTTAATTCTGCCATATTACGCTAGAGGGCAATACTAATACAAAATTTGTGATGTTACCTTATTTGAGATTTTGAAACAAACCCAATGCCGCCTCGTAAATTAAAATTGGAATTAAGCGAGTCATCAGATAGGCAATTTCCTAGCCTAGAGTGCCAAATAGGCTGTAACGGATTGGACTATACCGATGTATAGCAAATAGTTCACGCAATAACCACACAATATTGAAATGATTTAGCGCTAGAGTCGCACTAAATGAATAGGCTATGCTAAATATACTTACAAAAGAACCTGATAGAATTAGTAATGACTCCATAAAACATAAAATGGCTTATTATTGAGCTAAACAAAGTTCGTAGAATGGGAGATTTAATAGACGAGAGAAATTCCTATTTAATCACAAAGGGACGGCATCAACTACCTTATAAAGAACGGATTTAAAAATATATAGAAGAATTAATCTCGAAAAACTTAGCTGTATGAAATATTACAATTTCTCAACAAGGAGACAAACGGTCAACAATCGAACTATACCTACTCATCAATCGAACTATACTCATTAATAATCAAGCCATGAGTTTGATTTTGAGTTTATATAGCATAGGAAAGAAGACTAGAGATGGACAGAATCTAGTAACTACAACACCTAAACACATAATGAAATTTTAAATAGTAATTAAATAAAAATACGTGCGTAAGGATATCTCTCGACGGACTTGCAAGAATAAATTCGACTTCACCATGACCAATAGGATCCATTTGTTTAAGGATAATAGCGGAATAAATACCCATAACATCAACACCAATCATAGTATGTGAGCTAGCAACCCATAGAAAGCCCAGGCAGTTTGCGAAGAAAAAAATATCTGAAGGTGTTCCGACAAACAGCCAGAACAAAACGCCAACATACGAAGAAGAAAATAACGAAGATGATGAAAAACTGCTGTTATTAATGTTATACTAATTAATGTCGGTAACAAAACTAGAGAAATCAAAGATATTACGAATTAATTTAAATAAATTATAAACCAGTTTTATTAACGTAGAAATTCTTAAAAATATGAAATTAATAAATTAGATATTAGAATAACTTCACACAACTGTGAATACAGATTTAATATTATATCATGCATTGTTATTATTTTGTGTTCCATCTTTTCCCTTCTTATTGACACTGTCTTCCACCTGCTGTACCGTGTCCATGAGAGGAAGGTCTTTCGTCTCAGGAGTGAGGATCAGCAGAATGCCTGACAGGAGAGCTGAAGCACCGAAGAATATGGATGGCAGGGCTTCGAAGTATGAGTTCTGGAAAGAATTTGTAGCATTATAGTATTATTGTATGTCATTTCCTGTGGTGCAGTGGGCGAGCAGTTTCAGCTGGCGGTGAAAGGAGAGGCCGCGGGTTCGATTCCCGTACCGAGATAAACATTTGTGTGATCCTTATCCACAAGTACGTGTTATGCGTGTGGATATTCATTTGCGCCCGGTTATATCAAATTTGTTGTTTTTTATCCTGGCTCGGCAAACTGAAAACGCCACACCCGATGGTAAATATAGCGCAATCCAAGAATAGTGTCGACCAACGACAGACGATGTGTCTATCGTAGATCGGCAAGATCATGGCGGCCTGCCTGACTGCTTCTTCACACTCAGTTTAAAGGGCCCCATACTATAGTGAAGTATTAGAGACTATCGCGCCCACACACCCGCCACTGTAACTCCTGTGCACCAGGATCAACAGAAGCACGCATTTTTGTCAACACCGAGCAGTGAAGCTCGGCGAGTCTCTGGGAATGTCTAAATGTCTTTGTCCCACAACGAAATTAATCAGATAGGTTAGGGAGGAATAGGAAATATTAATAGTCCACTTCCCTCCATAACAAAGCGAGAGACAAAATAATGAATTGAGGAGGCATTAACCTCAAGTGTAAAGACATTTACAACTGGAAAATCCAGATGTAAAGCACCACGGATAGTGAAGTATTACACAATACCTAAGGTATATAAGATTAATGTACGGCTGGCATCCCAAATGCTTATCCACTTAGCAACTATATTTTTGATTTTCTAACCGGGACAGCTGTCTTATTACGAATTCGCGGACACTATGCGAACAACCGGGACATGTCCCAGTATACCGGGAGGCGGGATGTATAACAATTCTAATCTAATACAATAACAGTTAACGTATGTAACTAAGAAATCTACGAGATAAGTACTAAACAAACATAGTTCGTCATAGGATATACTGTCTAGTTGTTTTTCTGTACGTTTATTTTGTAATATGAAGATTCATGTTGCTATTTGAACAGTCTTATCGTATTGTATTCATTGTATTAACTTAACTCAAGAACACCGCCACGTGATATTGCGAAGACATATCCTTTGACATATCTGTTTACAGCGTGACTCTACCCCGCAACGTGATACCACTGCTTTGTTTAACTCTACCGCCAAGCAGAAGTGTTTAAGTACTGATGTGTTATGGTTTGAAGAACATTGAATCCAGTGAAATGACTGGGCATTGTAAAACATCCTGTGTTTTGGTGTGATGAGCACAGTACAGTGCCATGCAGTGCTTTGTGTTTCAAAGTTCTGTGTGGTGTTGCTTCTGTCTATGGACAGGCGTGGCGCTTAGCATCGGGCGAGCGACCTGCTCGTTTAGTCATTTAGGCTAAAAAAATCTTACCAGCATAGGAGTCAATGGCGCGAGCATGCCCCCCAGTCGGGAAGCGAACGAGCTCAACCCCAGCAGAGAGCCCCTGGCGCTCGTGGGGAACAGTTCCATGGTGTACGTGATGGCGCCGGTAAAGCACGCCGATATTATCATCTTGCCGAATAGAAACAACGATATTTTCGCCCACATATATGCTGGAATTACATGGAATCATTTTGGACTTTTTTATATACACATTTTTTATAGCAAAGGACTAAGTGGGTCACCTGGTGGTATGTGTCACCGCACATAAACATCCACAATACCTGATGAAAATGACGTTGCCAATCTTATACAAAAGGAATGATTAAGGGATTGGGAAGGTGATTTGGGCCTCCGGAAATTTCACATACCATACGAAACGCAACAGCAAGCTGCTACATCACGTTGGGTTTCTGTAAAACAGTAGTAATAATCCAGTTGAGGCTGCCCATTTATGCTGTAGATAAAAGTGTCTTCAATGCCAATGTGGCTTTACCACTTATAAACATACTTATGGTAGAAGAGAAACTACGTCGCCCACACACCCGCCACTGTAACTCCTGTAGGTTAGAATCATCAATATGCATTTTTCGACATGGAGTAATGGAGATCTGGTGATGTTTTTATCCCGCAACGAAACTGAATCAATAGAAAATAGTAAAATAGGAGTGGGAAATATACATTTTACAATTTCCTTCGCTTGCTGCGGGAGGAAAAAATAATAAACTAACGAGGTATTAAGCTCAAGTATTTAAAAACATTTACAATTGGAGAAGCCAGATGTCAAGCACTATGGATTAACCGTACCGTGACTACCACTAACGATATGATGTTTATTCCCATATGTGAATGACTTCAGTTTCATATTCGATACCAAATTTTATTTGCTCCAAAATATACGTCATACGTTAGCCATTAATCAGAATTTGAATTCTTATAGCTTTGTTGTGCTATCGACTTACTTTTGTATCGTGAATCTTAAAGTGCGTCTCAACTAGTGACTCGCCCCAACAAAAGCCATAACGTGAGTCAAACTGTCAAGTACGGGTGGTTTTCAGGTGTTAGGATCTAATATCTCGGAATAATCTGGTCCGAGACCCCTTAAGTCACGGCAAAAAATACAGTGCAATATGCACTGTATTAAGACACCTATCTGTTACTTAAGCGTAACAAGTAGATACGTGTGACTGCCTCCCCCAATGATTCTTATGCCATTAAAGTGACCACGCCTTTAGGTTCGGCGACATGTCATACAAGTGTCAGGCACCTTTAGATATAGATTGCTAAAATATATGAGGAGACAGACAAAATCTACTTACAATCAGACACATATCCTGAAGCGATACATAGAACTCCACTAATGATAAATCCGATCATGAGAGGTAGCTTCCTTCCCACCTTATTCATCAGGTACAAGGACATGAGCTCCCCAGGGAATGACATCACGGTCGACAGCAAGAAGTTCACATACTTATTGCCAGGTAGAAATACAGAGTTGATCATCATCCCATAGTAGACGAAACTGGCAGTGTATCTACATACTGTTGCTACTAGCAACCTCTTCAATATCTCTTTGGACGTAATCACAGTCACAATACTCTCTTTCACTTCATGTTCTTGTATATTAAACTTGTCTTTTAATCCAACAGCGTCAATGTTTTTCAATTCTTCAGTATTAAGATTGATTTTGTTCATTCTTGCTATTAGGAGCATGGTTTTCTTGGCTTCTTCTGTTTTTCCTTTAACAATTTGCCATCTGGGGCTCTCGTGGACGAGAAATATGTAGCATATGAAGAAGATGAAAGGCGTGTAGATAATGTGGACGATTATCTTCCAATAAGGGACGAACATTGCGATGCAAGCAAAAATCAGTTCGCCGGAGTATATGAAGTATGCGAATAAAACGCCTGAGAGAATTCTTTTGCTCTGTCCGCATATTTCTAGCACTGAAAAAAACACATAAAACTTCATATAGTCATGTCACATTTATACACATATAGGCCGGTGATTATCCGGTTGAAAATGGTAAAAATAGAAACAAATTTATAGTAGAATCAAACCCATTGTAAAAGGAAGAGAATACAACAAAATTGATAGGAAAAATAAATTAACGGCGATCTGAGGTCGGGAAGTGGGAAGGGGGGGGCTTTTAAGGGTAAAAAACGGTTTATCTCGATTTCCGGAAAAACTACAAGTCCTATGGAAAAAAGTTAAATCGCAAAGTTGTAGGTAATAAAAAGATCTACAACTTTTGTATACACACTCTCTTCACATAACCTCAAAATATATGTGAAAAATTCAAATAACCAAGTTTTTTGTTTTTATTTTTATCTATTATAATAAATCATTTTTTTTCACGAAATTTCGTGAAAACTTACCTTTTTATATCCCAAATACACTGTAATTTTTTTGATCTAGAATATTCATTGTTTCACCTTATTTTGACTTAATATCGAAAAAGCAGCCTAATTTTCAAGCGAAAATTCTCACGTCAAAATATCAGCTTTTTTAAAAAAGTCTGTTGGTTTCTTGTTCATTGAATTCTCTACTTTCTGATGGTGTAAAAAAATATATACATTACTATGGTAAATGTGCTCAGAAAATGTAAAGTTATAAGTTAATATTTAATAAGACATATCTACAATATTTTGAGAAAGTTGTAGAATCTTCTTTAAATTATATGCGTAGATGCCTCTTTATTGTTATTTTAATATAACTTATATACCTGAGTGATCTACTGAAAATTTTAGCCCATCATAAAGAAGTGGGGAAGGGGCTAGGTGGGTCTGGGCCTTACTACTTGTTATTTAGTAGTTCGTTTCTTTGCATTTTCTGAGCACATTTACCATAGTAATGTATATATTTTTTTACACCATCAGAAAGTAGAGAATTCAATGAACAAGAAACCAACAGACTTTTTTAAAAAAGCTGATATTTTGACGTGAGATTTTTCGTTTGAAAATTAGGCTGCTTTTTCGATATTAAGTCAAAATAAGGTGCAAAAATAAATATTTTAAATCAAAAAAATTACAGTGTATTTGGGATACAAAAAGGTAAGTTTCCACCAAATTTCGTGA
The DNA here is from genome assembly GCA_949126905.1 of Amorpha juglandis. NCBI lineage: Eukaryota > Metazoa > Arthropoda > Insecta > Lepidoptera > Sphingidae > Amorpha > Amorpha juglandis. Next base: position 13,484,538 of record OX421381.1, on the reverse strand, counting down.
AAAAAAATGATTTATTATAATAGATAAAAATAAAAACAAAAAACTTGGTTATTTGAATTTTTCACATATATTTTGAGGTTATGTGAAGAAAGTGTGTATACAAAAGTTGTAGATCTTTTTATTACCTACAACTTTGCGATTTAACTTTTTTCCATAAGACTTGTAGTTTTTCCGGAAATCGAGATAAACCGTTTTTTACCCTTAAAAGCCCCCCCCTTCCCACTTCCCGACCTCAGATCGCCGTTAATTTATTTTTTCTAACAATTTTGTTGTATTCTCTTCCTTTTACAATGGGTTTAATTCTACTATAATTTATTTATGTTTCAAAATGGATAATCACCCGTCTAATACGAGTATAACCTAGCATCCTAGTCCAGTAGTAGTCCATTGAAAAAGAAAGTAGTTAGAAGACTGGAATCTTTTAATTTATTGATAATAAAACTAATTTAAAGGGATTTTATCGCGTCAGCGATAACGTTTCGAAAGCTTTTCAGCCTTCGTGGTCACGGGGTGGACTGAATTTAAAATCCTTTTTAATTCGTTTTATTTTAACGAGTAACATTCGCATAAACGTAAGATATCTTTGTTGTTCGTGTCTTAGATTGAAATATATTGACTCCAGTGAAATTACTGATAATTATGAGACTTAACACCTTACGTCTTGGAGTTACAAACGCAGTCCACTGCCATGCAGTAATTTGTTATTCGAAGTTCTGTGAGGTGTTGCTCCTGTTTATAGGTAGACATGGCGCTTACCATTACGTTCAGGGATTGCTCGTTTCGTCAAAATTCAAATTCAAAAAATCAAGCTAATAAATAAATTAATAAAAACACTAACTTACTAAGAAGCATAGCAGCTGTATAGCTGCCGCCGGACATCGAAGCTTCTAGGAACTCGATTGTGACGTAGATGGGCCATGTGGTGGTTAAAGTCTTTAACTGGCCTATGCAGCTGCCCACCACGCATATTATGAGCGTTGGTTTACGACCAAATCTGGAACATAGAATATTGGGCGTTGTTACAAAACGTATTCTAATTTCAAAATAGGTTTATTATGGCCAGTTTGTATGGGTTACAACAGTTACTAGTTGTTAGAAACCTATTTTAAAATTAGAATGAGATTTGTTATAAGATATATCGGTTTGGAGGTTATAATTAAACCATCTCACAGCTATTTAACTTAAACAATAGCTTTAATCAGCGAATCTTGGGCAGTTACGGTTAACGGCTAAAGTTATGTCGTCAATTAACATCTGTCAAATGGTACAACTCATTTGTTGCTTAACCGGTACTTTAACATGTTTGTCATTGGTAAAGTAAGTTGGTGCAATCCAGCCTAAATTAATCAATTTGTACATTGTAGAACTGCATGTAGTCAGTTTTGTTTTCAGCATAAACTGGTTGAAAGGGGCTTGTACTTCTTTTATATTGGCATGGTAAAGTGACAAATTAGCAGCGATAGCTCAGTGGGGAGTGGTACGGCCTGTCGAGACGCAAGTCGCTGGTTCCAAACCACCCCCAAAAGCATGCACCTCTGACTTTGTTAAGTTACGTGTATAAGACAGACGCAAGAAACCATTATTGCCACGGAATCCATACAAATAATTGGTCCGTAAACATGTCAGAGCGGCATCTTTGCAATGTATATTACAACAGGGTTGCGTACTGGTAGGATTTTTAAAATTTCAATTTCATCTTATTTTAAACTGAATCAGCGATAAAATCGATGAAATAAAATGGAGATGCCAGCGTGCGAACTGAGTCCGATCATTTTTTTTTTGATTCAATGACGAGACGAGCAAGGCGCTCGCCTGATGGTAAGCGCCACGCCTGCTCATAAACAGAAGCACAGAACTTTGAATTACAAGCCCTACATGGCACTGAACTGCGCCCGTCACCCCGAGACATAAGATGTTAAGTTTCATATAACTTAGATACAGTGTAATCACTTTGTGGTATCCTTTATGTACGGAATCGTTAAAACTTACCTGTCACACATCCATCCACATATGCACATGGACACAAGCATTCCGATGCTGTGGATGGTTCCGATCAGGTTAACCTTCCACGGCTGGCATGCCATGTTCAACTGGAAAATGTAGTATTATTATAATAAAGCATATTTATTTATGTAGCAGTGGGCAGGCCACATAGCTCGCAGAACCGATAACCGATGGGACAGAAAGGTTCTGCAATGGAGGCCACGTACTGGCAAGCCCAGCGTTGGACGTCCACCTACAAGGTGGACAGACGACCTGATAAAGGTCGCAGGAAGTCGCTGGATGCAGGCTGCTTCCAAAAGGTCGGTCTGGAAATCTTTGGGGGAGGCCTATGTTCAGCAGTGGACGTCTTGTGGCTGATGATGATGAAAGCATCTTTTACTCGCGATCTAGTCATGCGATTCTTTTACCGGGATAAAATTTATGCTCTTCAGTTTCAACTACCATCACATCAAACACCATAATGAGTCCAAAAATTTCCGTGCGAAATTATAACAGACAGACAGACCAACTAATAAATAAAATAAATAAATATACTCAACAGCCACAAACATAGTCCTGACCCCACAATAAGATACGAGTCTTGTGTCGTGGGTATCGGAAACTACGAGAGACTTTCGGTCTCACAACACCCAGACCCCGAACTAAATATTTGTGGACCACACAAAAATTTGTCTCGGTGCGGGGATCGAACCCGTAGCCTCTCGCTTCACAGTCGGCTACTTGCCCGCTGCGCCACGGAGGCTGTCAGACTAACTAATTTTCGCATTTATTTTATATCTCGGTCAAGCTAGCATTAAGATTCTAAAATCATTAATGTAGGTCCATCCCTACTAGGTGGAACTATTTACTAGGTGGCAAGTCCTTTAGAGGCCGCCTGGGTTTATGCCACTGCTTTACCTATTTCTGTCGCCAAACAGCAGTGTTTAAGTGCTATAGTGTTTCGGTTTAAAGGACATTGATGTCAGTAAAATCTTTGGGCATTAGGAGATTTCATGTCTCGGGATGACGAGTAGAGTCCAATTCCACGCAGTGCTTTGTAATTCAAGAGTCTATGTGGTGGTTTTAATGACAGCCTCCGTGGCGCAGCGGGTGAGTAGCCGGCTGTGAAGCGAGAGGCCGCGGGTTCGATCCCCGGACAGAGACAAATGTTTGTGTGATCCACAAATATTTGTTTCGGGGTCTGGGTGTTGTGAGACCGAAAGTCTCTCGTAGTTCCTGATGCCCACGACATAAGACTTGTATCTTACTGTGGGATCAGGACTATGTATGTGACTGTTGGGTGTATTTATTTATTATTATTATTATACGCCTCTTTTTGCGTCGACGGTTAAAAACAACAAACCTCAGCCACAACAGTGTCATTGCTCTCGTAAATCCAGTCAGTGCACTCTTTAGTTTCGTTCATAAAGCTGTTAGCAGAACATGCTCCAGTGAAATCTGACCTTAAAACAGGTCTCTTGCAAGCATCATGAGTTGAGTTTGGCCACCAAATGGGGAACTCTGCAGTCGAATTTTCATCTTCACATTCGGGTATACGACATCTGAAATATATAAGATCACGCCTGTAAATGAGAAGGGGCAGGTAAAGGTGCAATGTGGTTAATCGAGGTTATTTCCGTTGAGGTGGTCCCGTGAGTCACTACAAGGGTTAATAGTTGAAAACCAGCGCCAAGCCTGAAGATTATTATTATTATTATTTTCCTGGTATTATGCCAAAATATATTTATGTATACATATTTTATGATTTTTTTTTTATGTCTCCACCGCCCATGTACGCCTACAATACTAGAAGATCACAGGCGTGTTGCCGACCTTAAAGGGAAGGGATAACTAAGTTATTGGGAAGAGGAGGGGGATTTGACTCTCAAGATATCTCACTCACCGTACGAATAGCAGCAGCAAGCCATTACTTTACGTCGGTTTTCTGTGAGATAGTGGTAACGACCCAATCATGCGTCACAATACCGTCTACAGCGTGGCTTTACCAGTCATAAATACATATTTGTTTCAGGGGTGTTTTCCCGAAGGGGTAGACAGAGATGTACCAGTACGCCCACATTTCGCCAAGCATATCTCCGTCCCATGATGTGATAGGGGGCTAGCCTATCGCCGTAACGGGCACAATTACAGACACCGGGCTGATAATGAACATTTCGTGGTAGAAAAACCTATATCACTTTTATCCGACCCGGAGATCGAACTTGAGACCTCATCATAGCAGTCGTACGCTTGCGCAATACAACCGCGCCACCGAGGCAGCCTATTATTGGCCTTATCATAAAACGTAGATCTATTAATCTAGGATTGAGAACCAGTTTGTATACGTTGCCATGGTAACCAGTCGGTTTTATAATTAGGCCGTATTCATCTGGAGCGGGCCTAAACCTCTTTGTGCAGAGAGTTGTTTTGCAATCAGTCTATATTGCTGTCTATGACGTCATCACACAGTTGGCCGCAATGATTTGAATTCGATTCTTGCGCGAGTCGTTAACCGGTCCAATTTTAAGTTGAACTATAAGGTATGGGTATTTATATACAACACAAAGTTCTATGTTTTTTTGTTAATGACGAGACTAGCAGATCGATGCGAAAATGGTAACCGCTATGTCTGTCCATAAACAGAAGCAACACCACATAGAACGTTGAGGTTGAACCGGGTACGAAAATTTTCTTTTAGAGGTTTTTTATAAGAAAAAATCGCATCTTGATGTGGGTTGTATGGGATATGTGGTCGCTATGACAATGGGCTCGCCAACTATCATATCATGGGACTGAAATAAGCTCTGAACCGTGGGTGCATTATTGTACCTCTGCCTACCAATTCGAGATATAGGCGCGGTCTGATAATGATAAAGTTAGGCTGCTACGTTACAAAAAAATCTCAATTCACTCACCGATACTTCAAATTACCAGCAACAAATATATAATTAATATCAATCATACAAATAAACACTGTACTCAAACATATCAAACCGTACTGTATTATTTGATATTTCCCAAACACATCTAGAACTTCGGAAACATCATGTATTTTTTTTGTGTTTTTGAAACCCATTTCCAGTTCTCCCCGCGACAGTCAACTGCGAAGTCAATGAAACATTGAAGCTAATTTAACACAATAAAAATGAACGGAACGTTATCTGCTCGTAAGTGGTTTTATTTCTAAATTGTGATATACATGTCGCTTTTATGTTTACAATTTCTCATGTATGTTACGTAATGGACTGGAAATGCCGACATCTGTGGATTATGGGACGTATTGAGGTGGAAGTGGGTTTGTCCTCTTAGATGTTACAAAATAAATGTTAATTATAAAAATAATATGAATTAATGTTTTGATTATAAACAATTATTGAAGTGAAACTTCTTTATCAGCGTTAGAAAAAAAAATCCGTCACATTTTTCCGTTACGCGCCATCTTTTACTTACCCCTACCACGGTCGATTCGAACGAAGAGTACTTTTTCCAGCGGAGTAAGGATTACAAAAATATATAATAACGATAACAATGATAATAATAATTCTATTACAATTAATGAAATGCTGTAATAATCTTAGTAGCAATAAGGTAAAATGAAATAATTGTATTATTTGTATTCATGTCTATGATAATAAAAGCCTTTTGTTTAAACTTTATCTAATTTAACTTTATTTAACCAATTTCAGTAAAGTTGCATATAGTAGATCACTTTTAGAAAAATAAGGTCATAAAGATTTTTCACTTCTTACGTGTGTACACTAGTACACGCACACATTTTTTTGTTTTGATTATATAAATTGATTATAAACAATTTTATATATAAAACTTGGTAAATAACAAGTTTTCGACAATCAGATAATAAGGTTAATGCAGCTATTAATGACCCATCGAAAAATCGGCAGGTATTAATGATCCTACAAATGAAATGTTATTTGTTAGGCTTCTATAATCATTTGAGGTAAAAATATTAGACAAAATACGCGTGTTTGCCATTTAACTGTCATATAAACTTAGACATCTTATGAGTGGTAGAGCCACGCTATAGACAGTTTTGTCTACAGCATGAATGGGCTGGCTGAAAGTAATATAATAGATAGTTACAGAGGACCTATCCAGATGAACATTATAGCAATGGAAGTATTTAATATGCTCTAAATTCTGACGATAAATTTTATATAATTCAATATTATTATTTTTTTACTAACCCTGTATTAAATATGTCCCACTGCTGGGCACGGGCCTCTTCTACCGAATGAGAGGGATTAGGCCTAAGTCCACTACGCTGGCCTAATGCGGGTTGGCAGACTTCACATACATTCGAAAAATCTTATCGAATTCTCAAGTATGCAGGTTTCCTCACGATGTTTCTTTCACCGTTAAAGCAAGCGATAATTAACAACTAATATACACGTAACTTAGTAAAGTCATTGGTGTATGCTCTTGGGGTTGGTTTCGAACCTGCGACTGTCGTCTCGACAGTCTATACCACTCCCCGCTGAGCTATCGCTGCTTCTGTTATATATTATGTATATTTTTAAATAACTATATATTTTTACTTGTTTTAGGTTAAGAAGTTTTTGCATATTTACATCCAATACTACGATTCTATTGTTTCAGTTGAAACTCGTATCCGTACATAACAGGTCTCTGATGCCCATATCTTTAGAACCTTATTCCGAACCTTTCTCAGAGGCTGTTATCTGTATCATAACATTTATCTGTTGATTACTCTAAGTGCTCATAATAGCAGTCATTGAAATTCTGTATGTAAATAGAGAAGAAATATACTATTTGATTATGTAATTTGCATTTATTGTTACTAAGCCCAACTATATAAACATGCGTCAACTATTATTAAACAAAATCAATAGTAATTAGCCTTGCAATTACCTTGAGCGTTTCGCTGGCTGTTTTATACATATAAAGATCTTTGTGTTGTGGCACCGCAAGTCTCTAGTAGTTTCTAATACCCACGATACACTACATACATTTTATGAGTGGTAGAGTCACGCTGTAGACAGTTTGTCTACATCATGATTGGGCCGGCTCAACTGGGTCATTACCACTGTCTCACAGAAAACCGCCGTAAAGTAGCGGCTTGCTGCTGCGTTTCGTACGGTGAGTGAGATATCCGGAGGCCCAAATACCCCTCCCCTTCCCAATCCCTAATTATCCCTTTCCTTTAAGGTCGGCAGCGCGCCCATAATTCTTATGATATTATGGGCATACATTTGCGGTGGAGATCACTTACCATCAGGTGACCCACTTGCTCGTTTGCCGATCTATGTTATAAAAAATAAAAAAACACGTTTAACCTAGTGTGGGGTCCGGACTAACTGTGTGACTATTGGGTGTATTTATTTATTTTTCGAATAAATTTCAAACGAATTATGATTGCTTGAGCAGTTCTTGAGTTTGAGAAGTTCGAAAACGTAGACATAATGCACCCTAGAATATCCATAACAATAATAATATTTATAATATAAAATAATAATAAATAAATACACCCAACAGTCACATACATAGTCCTGACCCCACAGTAAGATTTAAGTCTTGTGTCGTGGGTATCAGCCATCAGGAACTACGAGAGACTTTCGGTCTCACAACACCCAGACCCCGAAACAAATATTTGGGGATCACACACATTTGTCTCGGTGCGGGGATCGAACCCGCGGCCTCTCGCTTCACAACCGCCTACTCGCCCGCTGCGCCACGGAGCCTGTCATAAATATTGTGAATAAAATAAAAAGGTCGTTATAAACATATTATGTATAAAGGGGAGTATGTCTTATTACCGTAATGTGATCTGTTAATTTTTTTATTTATTTTTTAATTCTTGTTTATCACTTTAAAAAAAGTATTTTAGGAAATAATATATAGGAAATATCTATAATTATTCACATACGTTTTTAGTTACATCATTAATTTTTGTAATAGTACATAATATGAATCAAAAATATTATTATTGTATGGCTATCGGTGCAATCGTTTTTGATTTTTTTGATGTTCAGTTTTTTCGTCGATTGAATTTCTTTGTTAAAAAGTTATTATTTTTATTATGTAAACTGTGGCTACTTATTCATACAAATAATGTTATATTTTTCGTTTCTCACTGCAAAAGTTTATGAGTAAATCATGTCAACCATCGACAGTTTCCCGGAAAAATATTTATAAAATCAAGTGGCATAAGCCACAATAACATACTTGCTATTAATAAATCAAACATATTATGTTGTTTGTATATTATTTGATGTGGAAGTAAACATGAAGGTGCGTAAATCGCACTCTATCGTTAATTTGTGTACTATTTGAATTAGTTAATTTGTATGCATTTGTAATTTTTCTGACTTTGATCGCCATTGTGTGGTTTCCTACAATCGCTTGTTTTTTAATTATTTTTACTATTTTTTTTTATTCGAGCACGGCAAAGTGACTGCACTACACCTGATGGTAAGCATAGTGCAATTCAAAAAACCAGCGACCACCAACAAACAATGAGTTTATCGGTGGTCACCAGAGTCATGCCGCGGCCGGCCTGTATAATGCTTCTTCCCTCTTCGGAGAGGAAAGAAGCAAATCGAGGGGCCTGCGACAGGACAGGCATTGTGCAGTGAGGGTTGGGTTCATGCATTCGGCGCACTCCTCGCTCCAGTAGGTCTTGCCGTCGGAAGCACACACCGGGTTGAGTACTCCGTGACATGGACATGAAAATTCCTCGTCAATCGTATAGCCCGAGAGGTGATGAACAAGAAGTAGTAGAACTGTAACTTTAGAGAATAAATAAAAATGTAAGTGGATGAACTAAACCTCCGTAGTGGACTGGCTCCGAGAAGTCGACCAGAGAAAAATATTCGTGGTGGGGTGAGTAGCCAGCTGTGAAGCGAGAGGCCGCGGGTTCGATTGATAAAGGTCGCAGGAAGTTGCTGGATGCAGGCCGCTTCCAACAGGTCGGTCTGGAAATCTTTGGGGGAGGCCTATGTTCTGCAGTAGACGTCCTGTGGCTGATGATGATGATGAATTAGTTCGTTTTTGATATGCAGGTTAGGAGTAGTAGTAGCAGTGCAGGTATAGTTCTTGATATGCTACATGGTATCCTAGTCCGGAGTCAGGACTGTGTGTGATTGCTGGGTGTTTTTTTTATAGCAGTGGCTGGCAAACGAGCAAGGGTTTTTTATTTATTAGTACGACGCCTACAATATAAAATCATTACCCTCCCAAATATTTAGTTTCAGTTTGAGCTAGGCAATAATGAGTCAGTCAGGACTTTGCTCTTCATATTATCTATCTTCTATATAGATAAAAATTTATGTTTTTTTGTATGTTTGTCTTTTTTATGCGTTCCTAAACAATTCAACTGACCGTGATGAAATTTTATTAAGTTGTTGTGCGCATGCCAGGGAAGGTTTGTGAGAAAAAAACTATGAATTATTGATATAAATAAATAATAATAAGGCGCTCATAGCCAGCTCTATTCACTGATCGGTAAACGATAAGCGAGTTAAGCAACCTTTGGCGCGGTCAGTCTATGGATGGGTGACCGCTTAGTAGTATTTCTACTGAGCACTTGCGTGCTTTGGAGGGCACGTTAAAAGGCAGTGCCGGCTTTTATCAACTGATAGCAGTTGAGCCAAGTCGAAGACCTTTGGACGGCTTGTAAACGTTGGCACTAGGTTGGCCACTAACTATTCAGTATAGAAAAGTATAGAATAAACAATAAATACACCCAACAGTCAAACACACAGTCCTGACCTCACAGCAGCAGCAAGCCGTCACTTTACGTCGGTTTTTCCGGGAGACAGTGGTAACGACCCGGTCGAGCCAGGCCATTCATGCTGTAGACAAAACTGTCTACAGCGTGGCTCTACCACTCAACTTACTCATCTCAAATTATTTATTGCAATGCATGCCGGGCACAGCAAGTAGGATATAAATATACATTATTATAAAGTTGTTTATAGGAAAAATACTCACGTCGTTCCATAGCCACTGTTTGTGATACAAATAATGCAAAACACGATGTGTTGCTGTTAGGGTTGTCTATAATTACATGTATATAATATTATCATAATTACACGTAACTGTTAAAGCATGGTTTTGAACTCGACGACATATTTTTATGTAATTTCATTGAAATACGTAGTAACCAATAGTTTCACAGAGGTCTTGACCTGATATTGTCACTGTTGTGTGCGGTCAGCGGTCTGCCAACCCAAGAATTGTAACTTTAGATCAGTCTTTCTCAATCTAACCGAGTGGTATAACCACGCTGTAGACAGTTTTGTCTATAGCCTGAATGGGCCGGCTCGACCGGGTCGTTACCACTGTCTCACAGAAAACCGACCTAACCCCGGATTGCTGTTGCGTATCTTACGGTGAATGTGATATCCAGAGTCCTAAATCCTCCTCCCCTTCCCAATGCCCTAATTGTCCTTTCCCTTTGGGGTCTGCGACGCGCCTATGATTCTTCTAGTAGTGTGGGTGGGTGGTTGCCATCAGGTGACCCACTTGCTCGTTTGCCGGGCTATGCTATAAAAAAAATTGGGTGATAACGCTCCCTTGTGGGCGCTGGAGGCTTTCAGGGGGCGGTAAAGGGTCTAGAGGAAATTGGAGGTCGATGAAGGGATTTGGAGGGAGAGGGGATGTAATGACTAGGTATATTTAAAATAAAGTGATTTAGGAGGACGCTAGAAAATATTAGGTCCTTACATATGAAATTGGCGTTTTTCGTACTGGCCACTTTAATCACAAATTTCTCCTCTTTGGCAAGGAATTCCAAATTCAAATTTGTACAGCTATAGACTCATGTATTTGTGCTTCGATGTTCGTCATTCATTTGTTTTTTTTCTTCTGTTTTTTTCTGTTTGCGTCACTCATTTTACAAAATGGAAAACTTAAAATATTGCATTATTTACGAGTACGAGTTCCGCCGTGGCACTAGTGCTGCGGAAACAACTCGAAGGGTGAATGATGTGTATGGCGGTCGTGTTGCAAAAGAAAACACAGTTCGTTTTTGGTTCCAACGTTTTCGTTCTGGAAATTTCGACCTGCAGAACAAGCCCCGTGGACGGCCTGAGACTCAAGTTGATAATGAAGAGTTGAAGGCTATTGTGGAAGCGGATCCATCGCAAACCACGTCCGAGTTAGCTGCAGGCTGCGATGTTAGTGATAAAACTGTTTTAATTCACTTGAAGCAAATTGGGAAGATTAAAAAGCTTGAAAGGTGGGTACCTCACGAATTGACTGAAGCAAACCGGCAAACGCGCGTCGACTGCTGCGTTACATTACTAAACCGGCACAATAATGAAGGTATTTTAAACCGAATCATTACCTGTGATGAAAAATGGGTTCTTTACGATAATCGGAAGCGCTCAGCGCAATGGTTGGATCCTGGCCAGCCAGCCAAATCCTGCCCCAAGCGAAAATTAACCCCAAAAAAGTTACTTGTAAGCGTTTGGTGGACTAGTGCCGGTATTGTTCATTACAGTTTTCTCAAATCTGGCCAGACTATTACGGCTGATGTCTATTGTACAGCAATTGCAAACCATGATGGAAAAGCTAGCAGCTAAACAACCTAGGCTGGTCAATCGCTCCACGCCACTGCTGCTTCACGACAACGCTAGACCACACACTGCGCAACAGACGGCTACTAAATTAGAAGAGCTTCAATTGGAAAGTCTAAGACATCCTCCGTACTCCCCGGACCTTGCTCCAACAGATTACCATTTTTTTCGAAATTTGGATAACTTCTTGCAAGGGAAAAAATTCAACTCCGATGGGGCAGTCCAAATCGCCTTCAAAGATTTTATTGATTCCCGTCTGACTGGTTTTTTTAGTAAAGGGATCAATGAACTACCTATGAGATGGCAAAAGTGCATAGAAAATAATGGTTCATACTTTGATTAATTAAATATATTATATTAAAAAATATTCGACTTTTTGTTCCTCCCATACAAAACGCCAATTTCATATGTAAGGACCTAATATTTGATTCTCAAAGTGGGCAGTAGACGAAATAAGTTTGAGAACCAATGGGTTAGACGTATTTACCATAGGCTTACATGTGATATTGTTTACAAAGCAGTTTGAGTTCACTAATAACGGAATATTTATACAGGGTTAATTTTAAAACACCAGCAACCTCGCAGGACCAGATAGCTGACCCCATACGGAACAACTTTTGTTCTACAAGTTTGGATATAACTCAATATATTTAAAAAAAATGATTTTACAATTTTTTGTTGTGTCGTGTTTTTCTTCGTAGAGTGCGGCGCGGCGCGGCGTGCGCGCGCGACATCAAACGCGCCGCTCAGCTGCTCGGGCGTTGACCTTCAAAGGAGCTAGCCCGGTTCCCCACGCTTCGCGTTATCGCGTATTTGTTTACGTAATCTGCGATGCGCGTTGTTACGTTCAAGACGGAAATTAAATGAATGTACTTATTTTTGTATGAAAATAAAATCTAACAAATTATCAAAAGTCGTAGAACAAAAGTAGTAGCTTATAACCTTAGGAATCTACCCCTGCGAGGTTGCTGGTGTTTTAAAAATAACCCTGTATAGTAAAACATATATAACAAGGAAAAGTATACGTAATTAAACGTTATCTATACCTTTCAGCAACAGGCGTTCTGTTAATAGCGTTGTGGTACAATATAATTATGCATATCGCATCCAAATGAAATTGCCTAGATGCAGGGCGTCAGAGAACCCAACTTCTTTGCATTTCGCATCATTCTAGAATCTTCCAATAATGAGACCTTGAATGCATTGCTGAAATGTATGGGCTATTTTTATTATATTTAGTATATTTATACTATTACATTTTTAAATATTGGCTCTTAATGCAAACTATAATCCAAATCCTTTTGTAACATTTGTTAAAATATCATGTTGTTCTGACCCCTGAGTGGGATAAGGGCAGGTGGAAGAAGGCTCTTAAGTTTATAGTTGAATTATTGTATTTTTGTTGATGACAAGGGTAATTTAATTTCACGTTCACCTTTACTTAAAAGATTATTATTATTATACTATGGGAATATTTCAACTAGTGGTACGCTGTAGTCAGTTTTGTCTACAGCTATAAATGGGCCAGCTCGACCAGTCCTTTACCACTGTTTCACAGAAAACCGACGTAAATTAGTGGCTTGGTATTGCGTTGCTGCAGATTATTGTATTGATAAAAGAATTGCCGAGGCGACTTATGCAGACTAAAAGCTAAAATAAACAATAACAACATGAAAAATTACATTAACATCGTATTTTTCCTGATACAAATATGTATGCTAAACGATCGATAACTTATATTTTGATTAACACCACGTCGGTTATTGAATGTTAAAACAATATTCGATGTATATAAAAAGGCTTCCGAATGCCGAACAATACAAGGAATTGAAATATCGAAGAGTGACGTTCTAATTACAAATCGATTTTTAAAAATTCAAGATGGCGGCAATTACTAAATTGACAGCCATTTTCTTGCTTGTGTGCTTGATTGCCATGTTTGTGGAGGGCTCTGCCGATCCTCGTGGGCAAGTGGAAAGAACGAATAATGGTAACAAACCGAGTGGTCAAGGACCTAACACTGGCCGTCACTTTGTGAAGAGAGACGCCGACGATGATGATGACGGATACCAGGAGCCAGCAGCAGCTGTGGACTATGACAACGCCTTCGACAGACCGCACAGGATCCGCGTGTTGCCAGGTTTTCTCCATTAATCAATGAAAAATGCATATTAAATAAATGATTTCGGTCTGACGGGGTTTGTGCAATACATGTGTATTATTACGTGAGTAATTTTATTTTTAATAAACGCAATAAGCTTAATCAATGTCATTTTGGTTTTTATTTATCATCCTTAGACGACGTGTAATTTTTTGTGGCTTAAAGTTATGTACGGCCTCCAAGGCTATTGTAGTTTTGTCTATGACATTAACTTTCTACTCGCAAGAAAAGTAAAGAGGGGAGAAACATCTCCAAAGAGGGAAGAAGCATTTATACAGGCCGGCACGACTCTGGTCACCACCGATAAACTCATTGTTTCTCGGTGGTCGCTGGTGTTTTGAACTGCACTACGCTTACCATGTGTAGTACAGTCACTTTGCGGTGCTCGGATAGAAAAGATAAAAAAAATTGTCTTACGCACCAGGTCACATTAACTAGTAAGAAAACTATATAGTTTTTAAAGTAATTTATTTAAAAATTAAAAATCTCTGATTACAATAAACGTAATTAAGTAACAGATTACAAGATTATGTTCATCAATAATAATTAAGTAATACACATTCTTAAATCTAACATAATAACAAAATCATTGGCATATTCTTAAATCATAAGGCACATGATACATTACAATACTTTGTTCTTTAACTTGTACGATTAATATGATTTATGGTGTTTTTTTTTATTTAGGAAGACATCAATTTTAGTTTTAGATTTGAATTAGTTTCTAGTTTTCGTTTTTTCCAACTGTAGAAAGACTTGTAGAATAAACTATTTTCGTTACGGAAGAATAAAAATTATAATTTTGTGTATAATTTAAAAAAATGCTTTGTACACATTTGGCAATCGGTAATTGATTTATACATTTATTTATTGTATACAACCGATTTGCTAATATGTTGTATTCACTTAGGTTATAATACGACTACAGTTATGCGCTTCGGCAATCTTCGTTTACCTATGACAATAGGGCGGGGAATGACGATTCAATATAGAGCAGTTATAACATTCGATTAAGGATTTATTTTCTCTTAAATGCTCGACGAGGCTTGGTGTGTGGGAAATTGTTACCATACTCGCACTCAATCGTATAAACGATGATAGCCGAACGCATAATTTATTCGAAAGTAGTAAGATCTGTATCCAAAATATCCTTCAGAAAAGCAAATCTGAACGCACCTATAGTGTAATAATTATTATAAGATCATTGGTCGATTTTCAGTTTTGATCGATTCTGCATATTTCAATTAGTTCTATAATTTACCATCGCCAATTTATGATTGTGACACGCTAACGTGACATTCATTTTTGATTCAGTTTTTCTGACATGAAATTAACAAGGGTACATGCTGACGAAAGGTTCGTCAAGCTCAAAATATTCGATTATAACAAAGAAATTCGGGCTTTGTGGAATTGTTGTAACTTTTTAATAACTGCAATGTATTTGCTGTATGAAAGTTATCGATAAGGCCATTCACAACACAGATACAAAAACTACTAAATAATAAGCACCGTAGATTCAGCGATATACACTTAAATTTATTTGTTATTTTAAAGGAACAAAACTCTTCGGTGTTGTTATAACCTCAAAATAGTGCTTTTATAACGAGCATATATCTAAAGAGATTAAATGACTTACATAATCTCTAAAATAGTATTGGCTTATAAATGGTACCATTTTTAAAATATTATAAACTCATTGCCGCAGTCAGAGAAGTCAGTTAGCTTTAATATTTAATTATCAATTTCATAGAATTGTATTATGTCCATACTCCATGTCCATGCTGGTGGGAGGATACTTGTATCCGACCGGATAGCGACCACCGTACACTGATGCTAAAACCTGCCATAGTGGCCTACCTTGTGTGGGTCGTGTTCCAGGGTCAGCCAGTGTATATCCGGTTCTCCCCAGGGGGCTTGCCCCCTGATCCTCACCCTTTTCCCATCCCTTTTTCCTTCCCCTCCCCCTTCGCCCTTTGGCAGGCCGGCATGATCTTGCCGACCAACGATGGTCACATTGTTTATCGTTGGTCGACACTATTCTTGGATTGCGCTACACTTACCATCTTTACTTAGCGTAGTGACTTTGCCGAGCCAGGATAAAAAAAAAAATACTCAGTCTGTAAATTCATTATGATCTGTTACTGAGTATAGTAATAATTTTAATTTAAGTTTGACTGCGGCAGGTCTATTGGTATAAAAATCATAATTGTTTTTAATACATAACAATGTAAAAATAATTCAAAATTGATAAAAAAATCTTAAATTAATAATCAATACATTGGCACATATATGGCACCTTAGAGTTAACCTAAAATCTAATACATTTGGCACGTTTAGAATTCACTGGCTCTTTGGGTTAATGTTTTATATCTCTTAAAGATAATAATATAATACATAAAATTGTGTAAAAGAGGTAATTAATAATTCTACCACAATAATGTTTCAGTGACCAATTGATAAATTCTGCACATTTATGCCTTTAGACACACGAACAACTTTATATTTAAAAGATCTTAACTTTTAAAGAATTTGATTTAAATGAGTTGGTTTTCTGGTTGGTCGGTGCTTAATGTAGCACTGTGAAACTTACTCAAAAACAAATAACTAATCTGTTATTTAAATTTAATCCTTATCGGCCAATTATAAAAACCTCAATTAAAAATCTACAGGTCAATCTCAAAAAGTTAAGTTTTTAAGACCCACTTGCACATCAATACATAAATATTTAGCCAGTAAACATTTTTACGATACGTCAACTGTACGAAATGTTGATGTTAATAAACATGTTTAGTGATTAAACACGATTAAGAATTGTCGTGCAAGCAAGAATGTTACGCTCATTTAATTTTAGTACATATACAATATACATACAATTTGAAAAATCTTTATTATATTTCGTGACTTACTTCTTTTTAATGCAGAATGCTGCTATTATAATAAACTGTAATACATTGTTGCCTGCATAAATAATATATTTATAACTTTGGTTAGTACAAAATGTCTTATATACATAGTATTAAATAACTCTTGTGTGTACATAGTTAATTCATTACGTAAGTTAGTTCTCTACATAACTGCATTTAAAATGTTTTTTTTTTTGTAATTTGCCTTGATAATAAATAAAAAGAAATAAAATTAAAACCAACAGTCAAAGGGATAAAAAGCAAGATACGTTTTTAGGGAACAGTGATAATGGTCCAGCTCCTTGCTAAAACTTTATTTTCATATTTTTTGCAATTTTCAATAACATTTCTAGAAAGAACTAAATTGTATTAAAAACGCCATAATTACAGATGGCCCGCAATCTGAAAAAATATTTTAATATAAAAATTAATATGATTAAAAAAAAATATATGTTTGGCCACTAAAAAAACATTTTAAAACAGTCATCACATAACTACGTTAGTGGGGTGACTACGGCTTTATAAATCTATAACACGATATATTTCAACCTCTAAATATACATATAAAAGTAAATAAGTAACTGTACTGCCATTTGGAGTTGATAATAACAAGATAAATATCCGATTTCACCTACCTTTGCTTATAGCTTTATTTGACCCCTAACATCACATATTAGAATAATGTGGTGACTCAACGCACAAATTTTCTAGTGATTGTTGCGTTAAGGGTCAATTAAAGTTAAGAAAACGTCGGTGAAAACGAGAAAAAGACCTTCAAACACAACCAGGCCTTTACTAAAATCAAATACACACATATTATTTATAAATGATACACTACCGAAATATACATTTAGTTCTGTGAAAATATATCCTTAAATGTAAATATATATTAAGTAAAAATCGATTAATATGCACAATACATAACGAAACTTGATGAATGAATAATATTTTGAAGGTCTGTAATTACATTTGTAAGTGTCATTTACGTACTTACGGGTGACTGCTGTTTGCTGAAATGCTGTTTACATTTATTAACGTAATTAGCATAAATGAGTAAAACTTACAAATGTAATCCAAACAATACATATTACAAAATTTAAATCACTTTGTGTGACTTTACTTGCAAGTGATAACTTAGATGTAATGTGAATTACAATACTAAAAGATGTAAAAAATTGTACACTTAATATTATCTAAGATACATAATATAGGAAATTCAAATGGAGATACTGATTTTTTTACTAAATTCAATAATTTAAACTAATTTTGTCTCTTAGTTTTTTGGAAAATCGGGCATAAAACATATTCCATGTACATTTTTGCAAAAAATACGGTGAATTCATCAAAACAATCTTAGTATCTACATTTGAACATGCTGTGGGTTAGGTCCTTTTATGGAAACATTTATAACTGAATTAAGCACCGTACTGGAAGGAATTCACACCAAACCTCCAGCAAGACTTTGAAAACGTCCACACCGAAATTTCATCGTTCTTGTAGGCTTGAGAATAAATTATACTTGTTATTGGCGAAATGCATAATAATGTGAAGCCATAAATTAAAAAGAAGAAGAAGTTTTACTGAAAATTATCCAGTAGGTGAATTTTAATGGTTTTTTAAAATACACATTTAAAAATGCGTAACCAAAGTTCACGTATTGACGCTGTAGTTTGCCTTCCCATTGACGATATAATAATAATTAATACTTAGCATTTGCATATTATTCGACTTCTATTTACTTATTGCTAAGTCAAATTAATTCATAATAAACGCATGCCTTTTATCTTAAGTACCATAAATTTAACGATGTACATAGATAACATATTTTAATTTGCTTTAGGTATGCCATACGAGTGCATGTGAAGAAAATATCGATTGTTTGTTTTTTTTTAAGTTTTGATCATAATCGTGCATTTTCATATAATAGGTATATAAATTGCAATTTTTGGTCATTGCACGAAGAAGCTAAATAAATACAATAATTATGAAAGTCAAAATTCATTTTGCAGAACATTCTACCCAACTTATCAGAGTCAAGTGTATGTTCAGGTAAGAATGGTTAATCTAATGGAGGCATATGAAGTATAGAGAACTCCGGTTAATACCTCAATGCAATATTTGGTAATCGGGGCTGGAAAATGCCTCGCAACAGATAGTTCTACACTGATTTTGTATGAAATGAGTTCCAATTATTGGACTATACTTATTTATTGGAGTACATCCACGACTACTGAGTCTCTGTAGCCTTCCATTCGATCTCTTGATAAATTTAAACAACATGTACCTACATAGAAATTGCACCATTATGTTAAGGTCAATTAACCGTAACTCAATACTATCTCAAGTACTCTTAAATATAACCTCTCTCCTGCTCTCTTACTGTCTGCTATCAAATTCCCGCGTCATGTGACGCAATTTTACTGCTAACTGCCCCATGAAGTATACATTGAAGTCTGCGTATTGTTCATCTTAACTGTTAGATAACAGTTTATCAGCAAGTGGTTAGTTAATACTCGCGGCGACAGTAGTAGCCGAGAGAGCGGCACTTCTGGCAAAGATGCTGCGGGTGAATCTTTGACTGGTCGCTTACGTCCAAACCGTCAGGTTTCTCCAGAGGACGCTGGAAATAATAAAAGTTTAGTTTTAAATGGTGTCTCGTTTTTGTTTTCATCCGAGCAAGGGCAATCCGGCAAAGGGACTGCACTAAACCTGATGGTAAGCGTAGTGCAGTCTAAAAAACTAGCGACCACCGACAAACAATGAGTTCATCGGTGGTCGCCAGAATCATGCCGGCCTGTATAAATGCTTCTTCCCTCTTCGGAGGGAAGAAGCAAATCGACGGGCCTGCGATAGGACAGGCGCAAGACCGATGCAGGCACAGGGATTCAAGGGTGTACCCTTATACCTGCCCTAACTAACCATGTCATGTCACAAGCCCCTCGGGAGAACCGGATATACACTGGCTGATCCTGGAACGCGATCCACACAAGGTGTGGGTCACTATAGCAAACAAGCACTGTAGCTTCCTATATTATATAAGTATCCTATATTATAAGGGTACTATCACCCACCTTGATATATAAAAGAAAGAAGCTTCTAAATTTTAGCCGATTATGTCAAGTGTGCAGAATTTTCGCGAACAATAAATTACACTCATACTCGTGACGAGCCGGTGTTGCGTGCCCAGGCTAGGTTTGAATCCGTGACTTCTGTTTCGAAAGTCTGTTCGTTAGTAACCATAATTTCTTTTATCCGAGCACGGCAAACTGTCTGCACTACACCTGATGGTAAACGTAGTGCAGTGCAAAAAACCAGCAACCACCGACAAACAATGAGTTTATGGGTAGTCACCAGAGAGCTTAGGTACTTAGTATGATATCAATCTCCTTTAGTTAGTTTTACTCGGAGGTGTGGGAGAGGCGTCTGAGCAGGTGCCATCACTTGGTCTGTTTCTACCGCCAAACAAAGCTAAGTACTGTTGTGTTACTTATCGCTCTGTTATTTATTCAAAAAATTTCCTTTTTTTTGGGTGGTTTTATTTTGGGGTTCATTTTTGACAGCCTTCGTGGCGCAGCGGGCGAGTAGCCGGCTGTGAAGCGATAGGCCGCAGGTTCGATCTCCGCACCGAGATAAATGTTTCCGTGATCCACTACTGTTTGTTTCGGGGTCTGGGTGTTGTGAGATCGAAAGTCTCTCGTAGTTCCTGATACCCACGACACAAGACTCGTATCTTACGGCGGGGTCAGGACTATGTAAGTGACTGTTGGGGGTATTTATTATTTATTATTTTTTAATTTTAATGTGGTGGAACAGTTAATGTTTATTTTTTTCTTGGTCAAAATTATTGGCACATGTACTCAATCTATAATGACAGTATAATATCGTACCTGTTTATGTGGGAACACGTTGATACGGCATTTGATGCATTCCTGTCCGTTATTGGCCCAAGAGTTGCCACTCATCCACTTGCGTTTACATTTCGGACATTTGTACTCGCCGAAGCAACGTTTCTTGCCTTGGTAGGGGGTCAGCCCCTCGCCTTTAGGACGGGCCTGGAATGTCAAAAAGAAATGAAGATATAATACGCGAATACTTTGTTTCATTCGAGTTATGAAATCATACTAATATTATAAATTTGAAAGTTTGTTTGTTTAGATGTTTCGATGTTTCGTTGTTTGTCCGTCAATCACGCTGAAACTTCTGAACGGATTTTGATGAAATTTGGTATATAGACAGGGTATGAGCTGACTTGGGTGATAGGCTACTTTTTATCCCGGAAATCCCGGAAAAAGCAGATCACGCGGGCGGAGCCGCGAGCAAAAGCTAGTATAAAATAAATTAAGAATGATAAATGGCAGAGTCACGCTGTAGAGTTTTGACTACAGGATGAATGAGCCGGCTCGACCGGGTCGTTACCACAGTCTCACAGAAAACCGACATAAACTATCGGCTTTCTGCTGAGTTTCGTACGGTAAGTGAGATATCACCGTCCCATTCCCGATCCCTTATTTATCCTTTTCCTTAAAGGTCGGCAACGCACCCAGCCAATGAAGCGAGATATATATAAAATTTTAAGAAACCCGACCGGACAATATAATATTTAAACATTTGTTTTCCATGAATAATAAATGAGTTCAAAAAGACTGTATTTTAAAGTAAAGGAGAACAAACCGTAACAATGACTACATCTTTCGGATCAAATAAACTAAAAGTAGAATGTTTGAAGCGTAAAGTGACATTATTCCTCGAGCTTAATAAAAGGACTGGCGTGGGTCGGCGAGACAATGCCTATTTGCCCTCAACAAAACAATCAAATGCCAATTATGATCGAAGCCAAACAAATGGGAATGATTTCTGTAATTGTCTGTCACTGCTAGATGTTATATTGTTTATCAATTGACACGTGTGCATGTTACTGCTGCGCTCTAGCATCTTGTGGCGAAAAACAATTACAAGGTTGGTTCCTCGTATGCGAGAGGCCATCTGGGTTGGTACCACCGCTTTGTCTATTTCTGCCGCCAAGCAACTGTGTAAGCACTGTTGTGTTTCGGTTTGAAGGACGTTGAAGCCAGTGAAATTACTGGGCATTGTGAGACTTAACATCTTATGTCTCGGGTGACGAGCGCAGTTCAGTGCCATGCATTGCTTTGTAATTAAAAGTTCTGTGTGGTGTTGCTCCTGTTTATGGGTAGGCGTGGCGCTTACCATCAGGCGAGCGCCTTGCTCGTCTCTACTTTCAATCAACTAAAAAAAAAAACACGCTGTTATGGTTCATAGCTATATAGCAGTACCAACAGCTATGAATCATCGTCTCGCCAAAATAAATATATGGTGTATACATAACCTAAATCGGTCAAGTCGTTCAAAGTTATACGATCACAAACAGACGCACTGTGAGACGGACCAACCGATTATTTTATGTATAAAGAATATCTTCTACTAGCTGTCCTGCGGGGTTTCGCGTGCGTAATACTGCCCGCTCCCGTGTTTCATACAAAGTTGAAAGGAAAGAATGAAGTATCAAATAATTTTCAAATAAAAAACACGTAAATATCTGTCCATTTGGCGCTACGATACCACAAGCAAATTAACAAACTCAAGCATATAGCCGCTTTTTTGTCATTAGTAAAAATTGCGTTCACATCAATACATAAGTATTTTAATAAACATTGGTAAAAAAAAATATAGTTGTAGAGCCACGCGGTAAACTGTTTTGTCTACAGCATAAACGGGCCGGCTCGACCGGCTCGTTATCACTCTCTCAGAGAATACAGACGTAAAGTAGCGGCTTGCTGCTGCATTTCACACGGTGAGTGAGATATCCGGAGGCTCAAACCCTCCCCTTTCCAATCCCTAACTATCCCTTTCTTTTAAGGTCGGCAACGCGCCCATGATTCTTCTGGTATTATGGACGTACATGGGTGGTTGAGATCACTTACCATCAGGTGACCCTCTTGCTCGTTTGCCGGCCTATGCTATAAAAAAACCTTTTTTTCTGATTTTCAAGTGTCCCAATGCAACAAAAATCTTCAAACACTTTAAAATACTTACGAATATTAGAAATATTGTGAAAAAAATTCGAGAACTCTTATCACGTCTCGTACAGTAATGAACACTCTAAAATGTGCGACAAACCTTAAGAACAATACACCTATTGAGTTTGGACGACGTAGGCCATAATTTATTATAATTTATTGGCCTCCAACCATAACTAACGTGCCCACTTAAATGTTCTAGTAAAGTGGAGTTTGCATCATTCTAAGTCGAATATTTCGCTATTTGAAACTTCGATACTTAAGTTCGGCTTAATACTTTGGATTGAATCAAACGTTAGTCAGGACTAAATAAAAATAAAAAAATGTCTTCGTACTATATGAGAATAAGAGCAACATACACCACCTCTTAGAGCAGTATTATTATAATCTTACTAGCTTTTGCTCGCGGCTCCGCCCGCGTGATCTGCTTTTTCCGGGATAAAAAGTATTCTATCACCCAAGTCAGCTCATACCCTGTTTGTATACCAAATTTCATCAAAATCCGTTCAGTAGTTTCAGCGTGATTGACGGATAAACATCCAAACATCCAAACAAACAAACTTTCACATTTATAATATTAGTGTGATTGCCGTCATACAACTAGATTAGTTTCGTAGCGCTGCATGATACTGAACTGCGCTCGTCATCCCGAAACATAAGATGTTAAGTCTCATAATGCCCGGTAGTTTCACTGGCTTCAATGTCCTTCAAATCGAAACACAACAGTGCTTACACTGTTGCTTGGCGAGAGCAATAGACGGCGCGGTGGTACCAACCCAGACGGCAACTCGCATACGAGGGACCTGCCACGTTGTAAAAATTTAATTGATGGCTAATTATTACAAAGTGTACTTTGTAACTATGATACGGTAACTTTGTAACACGGTACTTATATTAAAACTAGCTTTTGCTCGCGGCTCCGCCTGCGTGAACAGCATTTAAATATTATCATCCCCTATTTTGACCCCTTTGGGGTAGAATTTATCAAAATCCTTTCTTAGCGGATGCCTACGTCATAACATCTACCTCCATGCCAAATTTCAGCCCGATCCCTCCAGTGGTTTGGGCTGTGCGTTGATAGATCACTATGTCAGTCAGTCACCTTTGAGTTTTATATATTTAGAAGATGTTAATTAATGAAAATAAAGAGCCTAAACATGACGGTATCAAGTTTTATTCCTGTTCAACCCTATATTATCTACTACTATGTACTTGGTACCAAATACAATTTTTATTTGTCCGAACACGGCAAAGTGACTGCACTACATCTGATGGTAAGCGTAGTGCAGTCCAAAACACCAGCCACAACAAACAATGAGTTTATCGGTGGTCACCAGAGTCTGGCAGGCTTGTATAAATGCTTCTTCCCTCTTCGGAGAGGAAAGAAGCAAATCCAAGGGCCTGCGACAGGACACGCGGATGACCGATGCAGGCACAGTAATACAAGGATACCCCTATGCCCACCCCAATCAACCATCAAGTCATGTCGCAAGGCCCTCGGGTGAACCGGATATACACTAGATGATTCTGGAACGCGATCCACACAAGGCGTGTGGATCACTATGGCAGGTTTTAACACCATGTGTACGATGGTCGCTATCCTGAATATGAATATAGCGGTAATTTGATATAAATACCGAAAAGCCTCAAATAACTCCAGTTTGAGTTTTGAGTTCCATGATTATACTTTTAATCTAACAGGAAATGAAAGTATACAATAAAAAAGAACTCCGACACAGCATTAGGTCAGCCCCAGGAGTCGGGTCACTAATATACATTGTTATAACAATGCAATCTCGCTAGTTCTTATCTTATTCTGAGAACCGTTTCATTTATACAGTATCGACTGACCATGGGATACATTAGTAGGTTACATTTTTTACGTCGCCATTTTTAAACAAAATATAACACGGTCAAACACAAAAGACAGACTATATATTTACAGCAGAAGAAAGATGTCTTTCAGGTAC
Organism: Amorpha juglandis; assembly: GCA_949126905.1. Lineage (NCBI taxonomy): Eukaryota > Metazoa > Arthropoda > Insecta > Lepidoptera > Sphingidae > Amorpha > Amorpha juglandis. The sequence continues at coordinate 13,459,926 of OX421381.1, read as the reverse complement.
TTTCAAAATTAGCTGCCTAATACGATTAAAAGTTTCGAGTGGTAGAGCCACCCTGTTTTGCCTACAGCTTTAATGGGCCGACTCGACCGGGTCGTTACCACTGTCTCACAGAAAACCGACGTAAAGTAGCGGTTTGCTGCTGCGTTTCGTACGGTGAGTGAGATATCCGTAGGCCCAAGTCCCCTCTCCTTCCCAATTATCCCATTCCATTAAGGTCGGCAACGCGCTCATGATTCTTCTGCTATCGTGGGCGTACATGGGCGGTGGAGATCACTTCAGGTGACCCACTTGCCCGCTTGCCGGCCTATGCTTTAAAAAAATACTTTATTTGATGGTGAAATCCTACTTCGAACTTTGCGTAATAGGGCCTTATTGTAATTTCCAAAAATACTATGCTGAGCATTTTTTTTTAATTATATTTGTTGGATGTTTATTTTTCGTTTTAATTACACTTTATGAATTAAACACATATTGGCGCAGGAATCAGACGGTATTTCCTCAGATTAGAAGAAAAATTAAAAATAAATCCGGTGAATAGTTTGGCAATGAGCCGAGATGACGGTCAGTCCACCAGACTGTATGGACGGGCAACGTTCTTTATGAGTATGTGACTCATTTCAATACCTTTTTATTGTATCCGACAATGGATTAAACGAGTAAACGATTGTCTACGAGACTTCTGACTTGTGAATCTTGCAGAAAATCTTTTTTGACGAGTCGAATTTTGATCCGATTTATAGAACAAACCGTTTTATGCAGTGGCGTAGCTAGCAGGGATTTGATTTGGGTCGAACCCCATAATGAAAACTTTAAAATATTTTTAATGTATTTTAACCGATTTAAACAAAGGAGGAGGTTCCCAATTTTTATTTATTTGGGGTTGTTTTAGGTCAGGTTTCACCCCAAAACTGGTGATTACGGTACTGGTTTTATGTCAAGGTCTCGATATCAATTAGAAAGATACGTAATTTCGGAATAGCTGAACTGATTTTTTTTGTCAAGTACAAGCAATTTTCCGATACTCCGTAAATAAGAATTTCGATGTGTGAAGTAATCTAAATACTTACTCGCATAAGACCTAAAACCTATCTACTTAGTAGCGGAGCCCCATGCTCAGCAGTGGGACAGCATAATACGGGGTCACTATTATATATAAGAAGCAATTCAATTTAACGAGCTTTTAATACGGCTCTTTTTGCGCTGGGGTTGTATAACTTACCTGAGGACAATCTCCAATATAATGTCCTTTCTTGAAGCACAGATGGCACATGTAGGCAGGCGGGGGCGGGCGTGGTGGTCTGCGCAGCGACAACGCGTTGAGCTGCTCAGCCAAGGAGTTGGTGTCATCGGAGGCAGGCTGCGCCGAGCCCGGCGCCGCTGTCGGCAGCGGGCCCCATACCGACCCAGGCATCCACTGGAACAAGATTTTAAACAATTATATTAACCGTGACAGCCTCCGTGGCGCAGCGGACGAGTAGCCGGCTGTGAAGCGAGAGGCCGCGGGTTCGATCCCCGCACCGAGACAAATGTTTGTGTGATCCACAAATATTTGTTCCGGGGTCTGGGTGTTGTGAGACCGAAAGTCTCTCGTAGTTCCTGATACCCACGACACAAGACTCGTATCTTTGTGTGGGGTCAGGACTTTGTGTGTGACTGTTGGGTGTTATTTATTATTATTAAAATTATATTAACCGCCTTGTCAAAATAAGGTTCTGATTGACCTTTATTTATTTGTTTTTTTTTTTATCCGAGCACGGCACTGACTGCACTACACCTGATGGTAAGCGTAGTGTAATCCAAAAACCAGCCACCATCGACAAACAATGAGGTTATCGTTTGTCACAAGTCATGCCGGCCTGTATAAATGCTTCTTCTCTCTTCGGAGAGGAAAGAAGCAAATCGAGGGGCCTGCGACAGGACAGGCGGATGTCCGATTCAGGCACGATAATACAAGGATGTACCCCTGTACCCGCCCCAATCGATTTATTACGATTTATTCGCGAATTTCTCTAAATTCAAATCATTTATTCTGTAACTTGGATCATAAATATCACTTTTACATGTCAATCATTTTAAAATGAATGGTTGATGGGTGTTTCACTAACTTAATTAACACTATAATTCAAATTCTTCCAAATCCTTTCATTCCAGCTCCTGTGCTGTCACTACTGAAAAGGTAATGAGTCAAATTTCATTATCTCTTCAGTATTTGAGCTGAGAAGAGTTAATAAAATAACAAGTAAAATATATAAAGCTTATATAAATTTAAATAAGCAATGTTTTATTATATTGAATTACTTATCGTTGCGGCAACTAGCAGTTCATTAGTGCATTTACTGATATAATTAAATACTTCATTAGGTAAATACGTTCACACATATATACAATGCGTATATTTATAGCATAAGTCCGTTAACTGACCAGTTAGCTTGATAAAAGTGATCTAAACTTCCTGAAAAGACCCACAATACCAGAAAAATCATGGATGCTTTGCCGATCGTAAAGTATTCCTTTACGGGATTGGGAAGGGGAGGGAGATTTGGTCCTTGGTACGTCTGACTCTAGGAAATGCGACGGTTAACTGCCATTTCACGTTGGTTTTTTTATGAGACAGTGGTAGCAACTCGATCAAGCCATTCCATTCATGCTGTAGATAAAAGAATCTACAGCGTGGCTCTACCACATAAGCAGAGGCATTAAAAAGTATCTAATAACGATTAATAATACTTTACTGTATATTATACACTTCCCACTCCTGGGTACGGGGCTCCTCTACTGAATGAGATGGGTTAAGCCTTAGACCACCATGCTGACCTAATGCGTGTTGGTAGACTACGCATACCCTCGAAATTCATATGGAGAACTTAGGTATGCAGGTTTCCTCACTATGTTTCATTCACCGTTAAAGCACGCTTGCTTTAACGGTGAATGCAACATAATTATCGCTATAATTGACAATTAATATATACACGAGTCTGGTTTTGAACTTGCCACTTCACACTCCACAGTCGGTTTCGTTTCCGCTGAACTATCGCTGCTTACAAAGTATATGCTCTGTGGTTATTTTGAGGTTTGATGTTTTGTCTTCGCTGTTTTAACCTTAACTTAACTAATTCACCTATAGACCGGTGATTTTCCAATTTGAAACATAATTAAATTATAGTAGAATCAAACCCATTGTAAAAGGAAGAGAATACAACAAAATTGATAGGAAAAATAAATTAACGGCGATCTGAGGTCGGGAAGTGGGAAGGGGGGGGCTTTTAAGGGTAAAAAACGGTTTATCTCGATTTCCGGAAAAACTACAAGTCCTATGGAAAAAAGTAAAATCGCAAAGTTGTAGGTAATAAAAAGATCTACAACTTTTGTATACACACTTTCTTCACATAACCTCAAAATATATGTGAAAAATTCAAATAACCAAGTTTCTTGTTTTTATTTTTATCTATTATAATAAATCATTTTTTTTCACGAAATTTGGTGAAAACTTACCTTTTTGTATCCCAAATACACTGTAATTTTTTTGATTTAAAATATTTATTTTTGCACCTTATTTTGACTTAATATCGAAAAAGCAGCCTAATTTTCAAACGAAAATTCTCACGTCAAAATATGAGCTTTTTTAAAAAAGTTTGTTGGTTTCTTGTTCATTGAATTCTCTACTTTCTGATGGTGTAAAAAAATATATACATTACTATGGTAAATGTGCTCAGAAAATGCAAAGAAACGAAATACTAAATAACAGGTAGTAAGGCCCAGACCCACCTAGCCCCTTCCCCACTTCTTTATGATGGGCTAAAATTTTCCGTAGATCACTCAGGTATATAAGTTATATTAAAATAACAATAAAGAGGCATCTACGCATATAATTTAAAGAAGATTCTACAACTTACTCAAAATATTGTAGATATGTCTTATTAAATATTAACTTATAACTTTACATTTTCTGAGCACATTTACCATAGTAATGTATATATTTTTTTACACCATCAGAAAGTAGAGAGTTCAATGAACAAGAAGCCAACAGACTTTTTTAAAAAAGCTCATATTTTGACGTGAGAATTTTCGTTTGAAAATTAGGCTGCTTTTTCGATATTAAGTCAAAATAAGGTGCAAAAATAAATATTTTAAATCAAAAAAATTACAGTGTATTTGGGATACAAAAAGGTAAGTTTTCACCAAATTTCGTGAAAAAAAATGATTTATTATAATAGATAAAAATAAAAACAAAAAACTGGGTTATTTGAATTTTTCACATATATTTTGAGGTTATGTGAAGAAAGTGTGTATACAAAAGTTGTAGATCTTTTTATTACCTACAACTTTGCGATTTAACTTTTTTCCATAGGACTTGTAGTTTTTCCGGAAATCGAGATAAACCGTTTTTTACCCTTAAAAGCCCCCCCCTTCCCACTTCCCGACCTCAGATCGCCGTTAATTTATTTTTCCTATCAATTTTGTTGTATTCTCTTCCTTTTACAATGGGTTTGATTCTACTATAAATTTGTTTCTATTTTTACCATTTTCAACCGGATAATCACCCGTCTACTAAACTTAACTTTAAAATTTGTCTGATTTTTGGAATTGATTTGGTCAAAGTATTTATTTACTCTATAAAGAATAAAAAATCTCAAAGATTCGCGCTTAGGAAAAGCTTTATGGACTTTGACATTATTAGGTTAGCTTGTGGCTTGTGAGCAAAATAAAACATTATAATAATAATTTCATTTTGAGATTTGCGGACGAGAGAGATGGAGACATGGAGACCTTGGCCCAAAAGTTTTTAAAAACTAATGAAGACATACATGGTTCTTATAAAGAGAAAAAAATAGTCGAAGACGGAAATGACCTACAATTTGTACTACGGAGTAATATAACGTCCGATGTTATTTAGAACAACAGAATTTTTGGCACTACAGTAGACATCGGTTTAATTAGAATCAATGTGGAATATATACGTCGACAATTAGACTAATGAAATCGCAGTAAATAATGGACTCCGCGTTTCTATTGGTCGGCGACGCGTGTGCGCGCGCATCTGTTTAACGAATTATTTTGCAGACGGACGCGACCGCTCGCTCAATGTGTCGGCACCACACTTCCTACAAGATACAATAAACTATACGGTATTTAGCTTGAATGAAATATATTTAGTTTTGAAACAGGAAAGATGCTTTTAAAACAAACGTAGTAAACATACTAGCCGAGTTATATTTGCAAATCAGAATGCAAAATGCATAAGAGCCATGTTGGATTTCAAGATTTAATATATTATGGTAAAATATAGGAGTATTTTAAAAAATATTGCATACATAAAAAAGTGTCATACACGGCTTAGATTGACCAATCTGGGATTTAAATCCTTAAATTTTCGGAACCTTAGTGTACACTATTAGATCAAGGGTATTCAAGAGTGCAATAAAGGTTAAAAGTATGTAGTTTAACAGTTTATACAATCGAATGACCTTCATATATAAGCCTAGCACACATCGATACTTAATTATGTTTCACTTTACAACTAATGGCTAATCTTGTGCCAGAAATTGTATCTAAATTAATCAAATAGAAATAGAAATCGTCAAAGGTAGGTAGTAGACTGCAGACCGCAGCGACTGGTGTCTATATTTGAATGAAATCACTTCGGAAGACAGCGATACTATCGCTTGGCGCTGCCTGCGGTCGAGCGACAAAAAACCACGACAGGGCCTAAACTGTAGTCTAAAAACACTTCCAAAACAAGTAAAATGGCTTTGTGTTTCTTATCGTTGGCAGCATACGATGTGGGCCGTGTGGGTTAATATTCCATTCCTAGGAACACTCTTCAATCAAGAGAATTCTCTGCAATCTTCTTTTTACCTGGCCTTTTCTCACTTGCAATGGGCTCGGCACAGCATGCTTTTTAACACATTTTACAGAAAGATTTTACTGGTACTGATACATGAATGAATGAATGGATGTCATTTATTTCGACCAACAAAGGAAGGCCTGGAAGTTTTTAGCAAGTCAAAGAGAAAAAAAATAAATAGAAAGGAGAAGATAAGTAACTTACTTTATTAGGTTAAAAAGGAAGTAAAGGACAGGGAAGTGTGCGATTGTTCCACCGACAAGTTTAAAGCTCTAAAATAAAAAATTATATAAAGCAAGCTGCACTTAGTTCAGATTTACGTAGGATTAGCGCAGGTGGATAAACTATAAAAGATGGACATAATATGCAACGAGCAATAAACATTACACCATTTCGGGTGAAATAAGGAATCGTAAACATTCCGGACTTCGAACTGACAAACCCGACGAACTCTGACCTAAAATGAAATCCAGGACACCAATACCCCTCAATACTATTACTTTATAGCGACAACCCATTAAACTACAAAGGCGATTAACATGAACGATTACGTCATCGTCTTAACCACTCATAAAAACAAAATAAATAGGACGCGATACAGAAATAATATTGCACATTTGTTTATCATTATGGAATTATAAATACGCGGCCGGTGTGGTGGGCGGCGCAGTTTTTGGAAACAGTAACGCTTTCGGTTCACAGTCAGCGCTTCCACTAAATATAGCGCCGTGGAATTTCCTAGTGCATGACTTAGAATATTATAGGGATTCTTGATTTTAATAATCGTTTTGTTCAGGTCAAGCAATCAAGTGGGAATTTCAATTAAGATTGATAAGGCATTATTTGACTCCTTTAAGGAAATATAAATGTTAATATTTGTCCAGACTTTTGGTCTTCTATCCGACCTCTAAACTTCGACTGTTTTTATTATGTTGTTCGTTTTAGTACAAACGCGAAACTAGTAATTGTTATTGATAATGTTTTCTGTCTCGGCATATCTCGTGGGCATATGCTATGAGCCATCAATTGCGAATCTTTTCGTTTCGAAAAATTTAATACTTGTGGTAATCCACATTTGCCACGGTGACGTCAAAGTTTGAGTTGTCTGTTATTTGAAAACCCCCCTCCATCAGATTTGAATGGCTTTTCATTTATTTATTATTTTCTTATTTACTTCTGATATGACACACACTGTTAGTTAACAAGGCTTTCAAACTAATACGAAGAATTAGTATGTCAAACGCTACTTTGGGTTTCAGGAAGATTCATAAATAATTAAATATCAAATAGTGTGTCAATTACTAAGAAACGATTGTTCGTACATTAGAGCAGAGATTACTATTATTTTCACGAATTAACGTTTAAGAAATTGATTGGACAGCGTTGTCAAAATCAAAGTCAGTGGAATGTTGTTTTGGTCAGTCTTCGAGAAACCGTGGAAACCGTCACAAGGTGGTAGGTCCCTCGTATGCGGGAGGCCATCTGGGTTGGTACTACCGCTATGTATATTTCTGCCGCCAATCAACAGTGTAAGCACTGTTGTGTTTCGATTTGAAGGATATTGAAGCCAGTGTAATTACTGGGCAATATGAGACAATATCTTATGCCTCGGGGTGACGAGCGCAGTTCAGTGCCATGCAGTGCTTTGTAATTCAATTATGTGCAGTGCTTTATGAGCAGGCGTGACGCTTACCATCAGGCGAGTACCTTGCTCGTCTCGTCATTCAATCAAATAAAATAAAAAACCGGCGGTTACTGTACCCACTTATTTCAGCTTAAGACATGAAGACAGAGCCTTTGATGATTCGACACTAATTGTTGTATTCAGTTACAATTATTATTTCGTCTATATTAGACCGTTGATCTCTCGAGTTACAATGGCATCTCGCATCCTGACCGCTCTCTTTGATCATTCGAGATGAAATGTTTGGGAGCGATGCAATTTTGTATATGTTTATGTTTATTAAGTAATTAATTTCTAAGATAATTTATTACTTCTGGGTTTATATCTCCAGGTTGGGTAACCACAAATTGTGTTTGATTTTTCGATTTGAAAAATTACACATGAGTTGAGTTACTATGGATTTGAATTTGTGATTGGTATGGCGATAGGCTCGTCATATTAGTAAAATATGTTCCGCGATCAATGTATTTGAACTGACGGCTCTACTTGCAATTCTGCCTAACCCTTCAGATATTGAGGCGTGAGTTTGTATAATCAAAATATTTTTAAACAGATTTTTTTTTATCAAATACCTTTCCATAATAAACTTTACGATTTTTAAAGATTGAATTGAATTTTAAGGACTCTGATATAAAGACACTAGCGTCGGCTTCCTTTCACCGATACCTTCCGCTACTGTAAAGCCTTATTTACATGTGAAGAATTTATCGGCAAAGGTAATAATACAACAGAAAACTGTCATTTACACGGACACGTTATACGATACTTTTTTCAATCTGAATGACGGCGACTCGTAAACAAGAGCGTCTGTGTCATGCGATGAACTCTCTACATCTAAATGGGGCTGCAGAGACATAAAAAGCTGTTACAGATGTTTTCTGTCCAAAATTCCCTACGTTCGAATCCAACAAAGTGGGGAAAGTGATGTTAACCATACAGGTAGTGGTGCCGCTAATTATAGCGTAATGTGTTTGGTCATGTGGCCGACTACCGGAACGGACTCTTGTTTTTTTTTTGTGTTGTCGTTTGCTGTAAGCCTGACTCTAGTCGGCTGTATACAGCTTCACCGGATTTTCGGGTGAGCGCTTTAGGCGCTCTCAACCCTTAAGACTCGTGGTCTACACTAGAGAAGAGGCATGGTGACGACTTTTGGAAAAGTTAAGGCTGTCTATGGTCGAGTCGAGAAAGAGTTCATCGTACAAGATAGCTTTTTCAAGAATAATCTTTCGCCCATTGACCAGTGTTTATTATTCGGTTTGACAAAATGATTTTTGTATTTGAACAAAAAAAAATGAGGTACAAAAAGAATAAATTAATTATATAAGGTTTGTGTTTTATTTTTTGTGTCGGGATACATTAAAGATTTATTTTTACAAGACCTCAAAAATGTTCAAAAGTTATTATCAAACCCATAAATGTCATTTATTTATTACACGATTCCCTTTCCTACTTTTAAGATATTATAATACTATTCCTGTCTATAGTAAATACGTATATTATTGAAATACTGAGTCGGAAAGTTTTTTAAATTCGACGGTTCACACCTCAATCTTACGTACGACTCAGTGTGGCAGTCAAACTCGCACTTGACCGGTGTTATATCACGTTTCTTTTGTTTTATTTGTCGAGAGACTCGTGCAGTATTTTCAATATTTACGTTACACAATAATTGTACTGAAACAATTTTATGTTTCGCGGTATTCCAGCCAGATTCAGAAGCTTTTGAGTGGTAGAGCCACGCTGTAGACAGTTTTGTCTACAGCATGAATGGGCTGGCTCGACCGGGTTGTTATCACTGTCTCACAGAAAACCGACGTCAAGTAGCGGCTTGCTGCTGCGTTTCGTACGGTGGAAAATAATCGAGTTCTTAGAAATGACTTATGCTGGATTGCACCAACTTACTTTAGCAATGACAATCATCTTAAAGTGCTGATTAAGCAAAACTTGAGTTGGACCATTTGACAAATATTAGATGACGTCATAGCTTTAGCTGTTAACCGTACCCGCCCAAGGTTCTACTAAAAACTATTGTTTAAATTAAATAGCTGTCAGTTATTTCAATTATAACCTCCAAACTGAATATATCTCCTAAAGCGTATGTGCTCCAAAATAATATCATGTCCCTGCTTAATCGAGGAATCTAGTAGTATCGGAATACGATGGCGCAACATATTCTGCAGTGAATGTTAAAGTCAGCGTTACTGTTATTGTCTAATTTGATATAAATTTGAGTTATGTATAATTATTGTAACTAACATCGACAATGTCGGAGGAAAGCAAAATCGTGGAACGTTCTACTGAAAAGTAGAATTATCCAATTAAATTAACTTTTAAATTTCAATGTCAAGAGCGTATTCAACTATATTGTTGTTTTAATTAATTCGTGATCTGACGATTGATTGATGATTGAATATAGTGTGGCATGATGCAAGAGCTTCAGAGCCGTTCAAAATTATATTACACTAGCGACCCATTACAAATCTCCGAATTTTGCGGTTTTTTGTACTATAATACGTATGTATTATACATATAAACCTTCCTTCATAAATCACTCTGTCTATTGCTGAAATTTGCATTAAAAACCGTTGAATAGTTTAAAAGATCTAACCGAACAGACAGCGGAAGCCACTTCATTTTATACTATGTAAAGATATGTCGCGAACTGTCTGAAAAGTTTCTCAATTACGGAACGCTAGTGTATGCTTGAAACAATATACAAGTAGAAAATATATAAGCATTTAGGCTTTCGCAATTTGTATACATATTATAACATTTATTTAAATGGATTATAACAGTTAATAATAGGTAGGTTAGGATACTACGTGATTAAAATCAGTTTAAATAAATAACATAATATTTAAATTTGTTTTGTAACTTTTATAATTATATATAGGCATAATTTATAACCTAAAAAGTCTACCTACTTGAATCAATCTAACAGGTTTGTTAGTTCTAACTTCTAATCGACACAGGCCGGTCGCAACTTCCTTGTTGTTTTCAGTAATAATTATTAACATCAGTGCATTCTTGGTAAACAAAAATTCTTCATTACTTGTTAACGTAAACTTTTTATGTCAATAACCTGAGTTCCCTACTGTGGACGCCAACTAACCAACGCGCTTCGACTATTTTCGTCCCACGATTTTGTTTACACCGTCCAGCAATGTCAAAGTTTTGTTTAGCATATATTTCTAATTTATGTGATAAGAGATGTTTAGAAGGTGAATTTGTATTAGAAATCTGTTTTTTTGTTAGCTCTAGAGCAAATAAACCCTAGGGTTTGTTTTTAATTCACAAGACTTCACGTGCAATAAATGTGGTTAAACCTATACATAAATGGTGTTTCTATTTTATCTTACAGAGAGGTTTGAATGAATATCTTTAATAAGATCTCAATATATATTAATGCTTATGACTCAGAAATATCCAGACTGAATTCCGGTAACGTATGATTCACTAACTTGGATTTACTGTACGTATTTTTGTAGAAATCTAACCTGATCATTTTGGTCGTGTGTGAGGTACAGCCAGCCTAGGAGTGCTTGCGGGCATCCTTCAGTCTTTCCGCACCACTGCGGCAGGTCAGCGCCGATGGCAGTGGGCGACATGGCCGCCCAGCACGGCACAGCACGGCACAGTACGGCACGGGGGTCGGCACAGATGTCAGCCCATGTCAGACGGCCCGGGGCGATATTTTTGGATCGCGTTGCGGCGAGATGCGCGCGCGCCGGTTACTCGGTAACTAGCGGGTGCGCTCCTTAAGATGGGAGACGTCGGGAGTAATGATGTGGCTGGGATGGATTTTATCGATGTTTGATAGTAAATAAAAATAATTTTGATTAAAACATTAGAGTCCAAACCAGCATTGGGCAAGCGTGGAGGACTACTAACCTAACCTAACCGCTCTTACTCAGTAGAGGTCGCCCGTGTCCAGCAGTGCGATGTGTAAAATACAGGGCTAGTATTATTACTAAAATCCATCTTCAAAATTTACTCGTATAAATACAATTGTTTTTTACATGAAATAAATGAGATGGTCCAGTCATTTTAGCCTAAATTAGGTAAGAATCTCGGAATTCGAGATACCCAGCTGTAAGTCTGTAAATACTTGTATATTGACACCCTAAAAGTTGTCTCAAAACCTACATATGGTAGGGTGTGCGCAACTATTAAATTTCAAGGTCAAAGGTCACAAAAATCGTTTTTTTGCGCTTTTTTTGTAAATATCTCATTTCCTATGGGTTTTTTGCAACCTTGTAACCATTATCAATATTATAGTATATAAAATTTTCTACAAATTTTGTTTAAAACTTTTTTTCATACGGTGAACCGTTTTCGAGATAGAGGGCGGAGAGCGCGCGGTCACAGGATCACTTCAGGTCAAACGGTGCCTCCGGTCGAAAACGCGCCATATATAGTTGATGAACTATAGATAAATCAATGATTATAAATATTTGTCAATTTTTATTAACTATTATGTTATACTAGCTTTTGCTCACGGCTCCGCCCGCGTGAACAGCATTTTCCGGGATAAAAGTAGCCTGTAACCGTCTGCAGGGTTCCATCTGTCTCTGTAGATAAATTCATCAAAATCGGTTCAGTGATTTAGGCGTGAAAGCGTAACAAACAAACTCAGTTTCGCATTTACTTTCACCCCCTTTTTCATCATTTATTAAATAAAATTTCCAAATTTCCTGAAACACGTATTTATTTATTTTACGTCAATAACCAAAATACAAAATTTCGTTCATGTAACTTTCAAAATGACGGACTTTCATACATATTATATTATATCGCTCTCCGCCCTCTATCTCGAAAACGGTTCACCGTATGAAAAAAAGTTTTAAACAAAATTTGTAGAGAATTTTGTATTCTACAATATTGATAATGGATACAAATAGCAAAAAACCCATAGGAAATGAGATATTTACAAAAAAAGCGATTTTTGTGACCGTTGAACTTGAAATTTAATAGTTGCGCACACTCTACCATATGTAGGTTTTGAGACAACTTTTAGGGTGTCAATATACAAGTATTTCCAGACTTAACAGCTGGGTATCTCGGATTCCGAGGTGAACTTACTAAAATGACTGGACCAAGAGTGTTCTTTCCGAAATCGGCGATGGTGCCTGTCAAATGTAATTGAATTGTAATGGTAAATAATATATGGTAATAGGGGCTTGAAGGAGACTTTAAACCAGATGGATTTTTAGCTATGTGTGAGCTAATCTAATTAGTAATAAAGATCTCGGTGAGTTTTTAGTTTATGGTGTATTTATCAGCTGTTTGCTGTATATAAAATGAATAAGTTATTACAGAAAAAATGAGGTTGAAACAATGTAAAGAAAACAGTTTATATAAGTATTTTGCTGGCAATCGTATCCTGACATAATAGTATCCACTAATTTCCTCACTAGGCTAGCCTCTATCGAGGAAATAAAAAAATAGGTAATTAATTAATTAACTATACAAACCTATTTTGCCTATAATTAAGCCTTAACAGGTGTTTCGAACGTGGAAAAATAAACAGCTAAAGTGCAACTAGGCAGGACATGCTGTCCTATGTTCTGATGACTTGACGACCTAGACACCCACGTGGCAAGATAGATAGAGAACATTGGAAGGGAATGGGGGTGTTGTTTGCCTTGCAATAGCATACAAGAAGATAGAGAATAATTTTCGGAGTATTATTTTAATATTATATCGATAGTTCGGTCACATCACTACTTGCGAACATGTGGGCGCAGTCGACCGCGCCGGGGACTCACGGGAGAGCAATATTTTGGTTCGCCCCGCACCACGCGACCGATAATAATTATTACAATGTTTGCGTATCGTTTACTTTCGTGGTACAAGGGCCCGTTATACAATTATGGCCGACTTTTCACACTAATTGATATACATGTTGTATTGTGAAAAAAATAATATCTCATGAATTTATTAAAAATTATATTCAAAGTCTGTAGACAAATAGGAGAGCCACGTCTCGCGATACAAGGTGTAGACAGCTTTGTCCATAGCTTGAATAGGCTGGGATCGATTTGTTACTACTGTCTTACAGAAAACTGATGTAGTAGTATTTTCTGTAGCATTTCACATGGTGGTAATGAATAAATAAATACACCCAACAGTTACATAAATAGTAGTGTCCGACCGAAGTTTCGGTTTCGGTTTCGGTTTCGGCCGAGTTTCGGCCAAAAATCAAGTTTCGGCGGCAGTTTCGGTTTCGGCCAAAATTGGCCGAAACTTTGGCCGAAACCGAAACTGATTTTGGAAGTTGTCGTACACGCTTGTCGGATTTCGTTTCTCGCGGCAACGCTTTGGCTGTTTGGAAATTGTCGTGCGCCGTTCGAATAGCTCTGTAGCAACACAACTTAGTCACTGCGTCATCGCCCGACGCGACGTAAGCATTCTTTAGAGATTATGTTTTGATGGAACTGATTTCATGTAAGTTTTTGTTTCGTTTCTGTACTTGAATGATATATATAGTTAAATATTGAGTCAGTAACTTTGTTTTGTTGTTATTAACAAATCAAGTCACATGTTAAAAAGATTTATTGTGATTGATTGATTGTTGATTGTAAATTGATTGTAAATGAAAAATGTGAAGTGTTTAATTTGTTAAATTACGTTGTACACTGATAAAAGGATTAAAGACGATTTTTTAATATTAAGTAAATATTTCTTAATATTTAAGAAATGATCATCAGATTTATTAAATATTAAGAAATCATATTAAATAGTAGGAAATATTTGTATTGTATTTGCTATGAGAACTTAATTTGAAAAAATTATAAGAAAAACTTGAGAGGTGTCAAGGCACACCCGGATGGAACGAAGTTCCTTTCGATTAATTAGTGAAGGAATTGTAATAAAATTTTATTTATCTATCTATTGTAGTTTCTGAGATATTTGAATTTTTTGATTTTTACAGATCTTTCTTACTGGGGGGTGAAAACTTGTTTTTATTGGGGTGAAAGTGTCGGGCTTATTTTTTTTTTTTTTTTATCCTGGCTCGGCAAAATGACTACGCCACACCTGATGGTAAGTGTAGCGCAATCCAGGAATAGTGTCGACCAACGACAAACAGTGTGTCTTTCGTTGGTCGGCACGATCATGCCGGCCTGCCTAACTGCTTCTTCACACTCCGTTTAAAGGACCCCATATTATAGGAAGGAGGGAACACGTGCGCCGGCAAACTGTTCCACAGCTTAATGGTCCGGCAGAAGTAAGATTTAGCGAACTTTTTAGTTCGAGCCGAGATGGAGGAGACCACGAAGCTGTGGCTCCGCAAGCCAGCACGCGTGGTTCTGTTAAGGAAGGGTGAGGATGGGATAAGGTCAAACAGTTCTTCAGAGCACTCGCCGTGATACAAACGATACAAGACGCTCAGCGAGGCAATGTCCCTCCGCAATTGTAGCGGTTCTAAGCGTCTTGTAACGTCGGCATCATTCACAATGCGGACAGCCCGTCGCTGCAATCCGTCCAAGGCATCGAGTAGGTACTTGGCGGAACCGTCCCAAAGGTGCGAACAGTACTCCACACCCGGCCTTGCTTGCGTTTTGTATAAGCGGTAAAGCTGGCCGGGTGTAAAATACCCACGCACCTTGTTCAGGATTCCGACCCTGCGCGATGTGGCTGATATTACGCCCTCGATGTGGTTCCTTGGATTCAGATTGCAGCAAATATTTATGCCCAGGATATTTAGGCTATTCCGCATTGCGAGCGGGATACCCTGAAGATTGGGGAGGGGACAGAACGGGGATTTTTTGCACGTGAACGCGCACACCTGAGTTTTCTTGGCATTGAACTCAACCAGATTCCTTGTACCCCATTCCGAGATGAGATCCAGGGTCCGGTTGAGCTCAATGACAAGATTCTCTCGCTGCCTCTCAGTGACTTCCCGGCAACCAGGAGGCTTACTGCAGTAACGCCCATGCACTGTGCTGTCATCTGCATAGCAATGGATGTTACCAAGTGGTAACATATCATTGATATGCAGAATAAACAAGGTGGGCGAAAGCACAGAGCCTTGTGGGACTCCGGCATTAACTGACATGAGCCGTGAAGCATGCCCTTCAACAAGGACACGCATTCTACGCTCATGCAGAAAGCCGGAGATCCACGTGCACAGGTTGTCGGGGAGCCCATATGCCGGAAGCTTGGAGAGAAGACCACGGTGCCAGATCCTATCAAATGCCTTAGCAATGTCGAGGCTTACGGCTAGAGCCTCGCCATGCTTGTCAACCGCCTCCCCCCAGCGATGTAGCACGTACGCTAAAAGATCACCCGTTGATCGTTTAGACCGGAAGCCGTACTGTCGGTCACTGATCAGCGAGTGATCCTCCAGGTAGCGGATCAGCTGTGCGTTTATGATCCGCTCCATTACCTTGCACATCACTGAGGTTATGGCGATTGGACGGTAATTGTTAGGGTCCGACCGATCACCTTTCTTTGGGATTAGCCGCAAAGAGATCTGCCAAAAGAGTGGCTTTCTCTTGCGGCCTATGGGCCAGGGATCCATCCGGATATCTCAGCGGTGGCAACGAGGGGCGACAGAAATTATATTGGACGGCTTTGGCAAGACTCCAATAAGCACGACTGCTCGTCGGATGATCCGCCAAAGCCCGTCCAATCCTGTTGATGCGCTGGGCATCCGCTCTGACGTACGCCTTCTTGCAGGCCTTGGTGGCTTGGTTATAGGCCGCTTTGAGAGAACTTATGTTGGGATCCTTCTTGGCGCGACCCCTAATCCAATCGCGATACGCAGTCTGTTTCTCACTAACAGCATCTGCGCAGTCGCGATAGAACCACCACCGACGACCTCCGAGGAAGGAATGTAATATTCCATTCCTAACCGGATCTCGTCGGCAATAGCGTCGGCACTCGCGGAAGGATCGTTGCCCTCAAAGCAGCGCTGCCCCCAAGGGATGGATGCAAGATATTCTCGCATGCCATCCCAATCTGCCGACGAGTAGTCCAGATTCTGCGCCCGATCTTTACAGGTGGTGGAGGCGCAGCACCAGGCACTGTGGATCCAACCAGACAATGATCGGAGGTACCCAATGGGGCACCCACCGACACACTGTATCCGGCTGGATGACTCGTCAGCAGAAGGTCCAGCAATGAAGGCGTGTGACTTGCCACATCTGGGATTCTGGTGGGCTGATTCACCAGTTGTGACAAGTCGTGAGTCAGGGCAAATGCATGAGCAGCACGTCCAGCATGGTCAGTCTTGGAGGAGCCCAACCACAGCTCATGGTGCGCGTTAAAGTCCCCCAAAACCACCAGTTCCGCTGTCGATAAGCCGAACGCGACAAGCCGTCGCACGACCCTCTGGCCTCAAAAATTACCGGTCGCGGGACACTGGCTGATCGGTTCAGGGGCCAACTGGTCACTGTATGACGTCACCTGGTACTTCGATAATTCTGGAAGCTCCAGGGAGCTTTAGCTTTAGGCTAGCGTTGGCTGGTCAATCGGCCCGCGTGGCGTCACTCGGAAGATTCTCGATTACTCTCGAACCTTCCGTTGATTGATGGACCGCCTCCACTTGACCACCTCTCGGGCTTGACTAAAGTGGTCTCGATCTCGGGGGGGACGGAGGGTCCGAAGGGGGCGGTGCACTGGCTGCTACGTCGCCCAGCCTGTAAATCGGCGAGCACCGACCGGTCTTACAGTCTACGTGACGTCACACCGAACGTTCTAGAGAGTTCCAGAACATTCGATGTGAGTCTTAATATTAAACAGTCATCCCGTAGACTATATATTAGACACTGTATAATCTGGAAGCAGCCAACATTCAAATATTTTATGATAGGTAATTTGGTGACTGGCTACTAAACGTTGGACCGTCGTGTTCGATATTCAAAAATTCAAATTCAAATTTCAAACCGCGTCTATATTTCCAAATGTCATAAGTTTCACACCCATCTGGATGGGATTAAGTCTTTTTACTTTTATTAACGGAATTTCGACTTTAACTTTGTGTAATAGATATCAAATTATTTAAACAAATGTCATTAGTTTCACACCCGTCTGGATGAAATTATATCCTTTTACTTGTATTAACGGAATGTCGACTTTTACTTTGTGTGCCAGATATAAAATTAAGTTATCACATTAAAAAAAGTGTCGTTAGTGTCGGTCTTAATTTCCGTCTAGCCTCCTTTCGCAACGCGCAATAAGGAACTTCGTTCCAATATTATTAATATTTTTTTATATTATATTAAATAAATGATTACAACAAAATTGATATACTGTGTTACCATTTCATGTCCTAATTAATGCAGAATAATGGGTAAAATGCACCAAATTTCAGTATTTTAAGGAATTTTATACTTGACCACGTGAGTTTCGGTTTCGGTTTCGGTTTCGGCCGAAACTGAAGCCACGGCCGAACATTCGGTTTCGGTTTCGGTTTCGGCCGGAAAACCAGTTTCGGTCGGACTCTAATAAATAGTCCTGACCCCACACTAGCTTAACCTATATCGTGAGTAACTACGAAACGGACTTGCGGTCCTACAATACCCAAACACGAAACAAATATACGTGGATCACTCAAACATTTGTCTTGGTGCGGGGATCGAATCCACGGCCTCTCGCTTCGCTGCCGTGCGCCATGAATACGATATTCGAAGATTGAAAACCCACAACCACTTTCTAATCCTGTAATTATCCCTTTTCGTCCAAGATTCATGGGCGGTGGAGATCACTTCCTATCAGGTGATCCAATCTCCAATCAGCGACCACAATTCACTTTCTCAAAATTTCAAATATTTCACAAACATTATGTAGTACATTTATTATCTTTTACCATAATTAATGATTAAGGAAAACGCATGTTAATACTGCAGGTTCCTCGAATCACATGGTGTTTATGTTGTGAAGATGAAAATAATTTGAAATTGAGAACTAAGTGTTGTGTGAATATGACATATAGAGTAAGAAATATGAGAAGAATAGTGAGATGGTTGCCAACTTTAATGTACGGAAGTGAAAGTTGATTGTGGCAAAGGAAGACTGAAAGTTGTATTAATGATGTCGAAATGAGAACTTTGAGTAGTGTGGTGTGTGTGGTGTGACTATGAGAAGAATAGTGGGATGATTTGGGCTTGTAGAGAGGATGGAAGGAAGAAGACGGATGAAACAAATATATATGGCGAATGGGAATGGTACAGTTGGGAGGGAAACGCCTTGGCGAACTTTCTCAGATCAAGTCGGAAATATTCTCGAGAAAGCTCAGGTCAGGAGTTTCCTAGACCGACGTGCATGAAGAACTTAATGAGAGTGAAGGAGGCCAAAGAGGTGTGTAAGGATCATAGCACGTGGAAGTCCGTTGTCTATGCCTACCCCTATGAGAAACAGGCGTGACTCTATGTTGTAAGTAACAATTTGTTTAAGTTAAAGGTATGTGAAGTCTGCCAACCTGCATTAAATCAGCGTTTGGGGTAAAGGTCTTACTTCTCTCGTTCAGTAGAGGAGGCCCGTGCCCAGCAGTGGGACACTATAATACTGGACTGAGATATATAATAAACACTCACGCCTGTAATCCCCGAAGGGGTAGGCAGAGTAACCAGTGCCTATACCCACATTGCGCCAATCGTATCTCCGTCCCATGATGTTATAGGGGGCGAGCCAATCGCCATACCGGGCACAATTCCAGACTCCGGGCTGATACTAAACATTTCGTGATAGAAAAACCCAATACCACTTTTACCCGACCCGGGAATGGAAGAGACCTCAGCACAACAGTCGTAATGCGTACACGGTACAACTACGACACCGAGGCATTATTATTGAGTAAAAGATCTGGCCGTACTCCATTTGGAAAATAAAACGTTTTTATTTAAATACTAAAGCCATATACGAAAATTTAGATCTTTTCCAGAAAAGAAACACGGTTAGCCTGTAAACAAGACTGTAAAACCGTTTACTGTTGGTTAATAGATTTAAACAAAGAGATTGCTTGTTTTACAGCTATTATCCTTTTGTTTCTAGACTATCGAGTTTTATAGATTTTTAAACAGCTTTTGTATCGTGGTGGTGCGCTCGTTGAACTAAGAGGTAATAAAACGTGTTTTTTGCATATTTTTCGTGTTCGATACACGAGATGATTTATTTAGATGTGCCCAGCTTATGTGCAAATATTCTTTTCGTTTGCTGGTGATAGGATATTCATGTCCGCCCGGATAGCGCCCACCGTACACATGGTGTTTTAGCCTGCCGTAGTGACCCACACACTTTATGTGGATCGCGTTCCAGTATCAGCCATTGTATATCCGGTTCTACCGAGGGGCTTGCAACATGACTTGACGGTTGGTTGGGGCGGGTATATGAGAAGCATTTATACAGGACGCCATGACTCTGGTGACCACCGATAAACTAATTGTTTGTCGGTGGTCGCTGGTTTTTTGGACTGCACTACGCTAATACTACACAACAAATCATAGTTCAAAACATTTTCATAATTCAAACACATTTACCACTCTATTAAACGCCATCAGGATATATTGGAATCAGCTGCAGCGTCGCATAACACTGCTAAATTAAAAAGTATCCACTTTCCTATAAACTGTATTGTCAATAGTGGCATGCACATCGTCCGGGTCGGGTTATTGGACCGACTCCATTGTAGTCAATTAGATGGCGTCATAGAAACCAATTGAGTTTATTAAGAGGTTGATGCGTTTGTTTCGTACATTGTGATTCAGTTGTGTTTTATAACAGATGCCGGCTAGCGAGCAAGTGGGTCACCTGATGATGTTCTCCGCCGCCCATGTACGCGCACAATATTAGGATTATAGGCGCGTTGCCGACCTTAAAGGGAAGGGATAATTAAGGGATTGGGAAGGGGAGCAAGCCGCAACTTTACGTCGGTTTACTGTGAGACAGTGGTAACGACCCATTCCCGCTGTAGACAAAACTATCTACAGCGTGGCTCTACCACTCAAAAAAACTTTGCCTAACCTTTAAAGATTAGATTATAATCATCATAATAGTACAAAATAACACATTCGCTAACGATATACCAATCCGCCATAGCTAACACGTGCGGGATCCTTTCTGAACGACATTTAGTCCACATTTTTTATGCAATAACAGCCCTGGTACAAACATACTTTCTTTTTGTATTGTTTTTAGAATACAATTGTCTTTAAATTGCGAACATCTGGATAGCTGTGACTGTACCCACAGTCACAGATATCCAGATGTTTGTAATTTATAAAAATGGTTTTATGTTTTAAAAGGTGGTGTATATTGTTGTATTAATAAAATGCAATATTATATTGTATAACAAAGTTTTTTAGAGAAATGGAGTTATTAAAAAGAGATTAATAAATAATCATTATATGGCTAAAAGGCTGTCTAAACATAATAAAAACCATTTATCAACCTTTTTGAAACAACTTCATCCTATTTCAGTTTTTCTTTTATTTTAGCAAATTTTTAGATTAAGGCTCCATCAATGGCTCCATCGACTTTCGATGATTTCGCCAATGTCGAGTTTCCTTATCTAGTATAATCATTGACGTAAAGATTCTTTAATCATTGATACTCATCATCATTGATGATCATACTCTTTGATGTCGAGTATAGGAATAGGACTGGCTGGAAATGCTCTTTGATTATCATTTATGAATTGTTACACAAAATGTTCCAAAATTGACAGTTGTTCGTCACACAAAGTGCGTAAGTTTGTTAAAAGATTTATATTTTAGTGCAAAATAAATAAACTATTTTGGAAGAGAATATTCCGTTCTATATTCCTTTTGAATTCAGGTAAATTTTGTCATGTAAAATTTTGTTACTTTTATGCATGCACATTAATATGGTTGTCATCTTATTTAGACAAATAGTAAATTATAATTTCGTGACAATTAAGTTGATAATAGAATTTATTTATATTAATTTATATTATGCTCAATTATTATTAAGCTCCTGCAAGGTAATAGGTAAGAAGTACTAACATATATTTAACATATATTATAAACATAACATAGGTAACATATATTATAAAAAGTAATTGAAAATATTATACAATACAATACAAAACTCTTTATTGCAAACCATTTACAACGCAAGTAACTAAAGCTAAACAGCTGATGCTAAACCTATGGAAGGCAATGGGCGGTCTTTATTACTAGATTTGCATTGCATATGCATTGATATCTCTTCCAAACAATCGTAATCTTATATCATTAATTGAAAATATGAGCAATAAATAATAATTTGATTAATTTCATATGACTAGCGTGACCTCACCTCTCATCCGGGCATTGAAACTGCTTCACTTTAGAGCTGTCTAGTATCTGTAGCGTACCAGGAGCTACGAGTGACCATCTCAAGCATAAAGTAAGTTTTTTTGTTTATCTTTGTTGTAAACTATATTCGTGTTGAAGAAAGATATGGCTTGTAGTTTTTACGACCGGCCGCCTGCCTGACGTCAGCCGCTTTGGGGAGAAAACACCCAGACCCGAAACAAATATTTGTGAATCACACAAACATTTGCTATAGGTGCGGGATCCGAACTTGCGGTCTTTCGCTTCACAGTCGGTTACTAGCTTACTCGCCACGGAGGCTGTCTGCTATCGCTTGTTTCACCGATGAAAATTACATAATTGCGGCCAATTTTTCAACCCCGTAAAATATAACTTCAATACTTAGTTACTGAAAGATGTTATTCAATAACGCAATTGCAATTAATACAATAGTGTAATACAACAATTACATATTAGCTATTAGTTATTTTATATCACCAAAAAGGCGGGAACGCGATTTTAGTGTTGCCATACTTAACTCTCACAGACATTTCTTTCACATTATATTAAATGTTCTTTTACATAAAATCATGACACACCAAGTAAAGGTTTTGATCGGATAAAATATAACTGCCAAATATAAAATTGTCAGGCACTCAATATGATGCATACGGAGCAGCGATTTCATACTTCGTAAATTGGCTGTATAATATATTAAGTAGCCAATTTCGGTCGCTATTTTTTAGTATTTCAGAGGTTATAAAAGACCGATAATTTGGAATTCCACGACTTGTAAACTTATATTTACATACCATAACATCCATTGAAATAAACAATCTACAATGTGTTGTAATAACAATAATACATAATTTTGAATAATTTTCAAATAGTTCTCGTGATTAGGCTCAATATTATGACGAAGTCATTATAACTTCATTTTCAAAATGTAATCTACGCAATGTAATGCCGGCCGGAGTCGTGTAAAAAGTGCGAATTATACTAGATCTAGGCTACAACAGCACGAGACTATGGTAACCGCAAGGACTAGACTATAAGGACTTTTTCTTTTAATGAATCTCGGTGGCGCAGTTGTATTGCGTACGCGGTACGATTGATGTGTTGGGTAAAAGGTGGTATTGGGTTTTTCTATTACGAAAATGCTCAATGTCAGTCCGGAGTCTGAAGTTGTACCTGGTGATAGGCTCACCACCACACATGGGGCGTCACATCATGGGGCGTCGTTACATTCGGCTAAATGTGGGTGTACTGGTTATACCTCCGCTTAGCCCTTCGGGAATTATAGACGTGAGTGCGTATGGATGTAGCATATATTTTATGGTTCATAAAAAAAAGTTCGTATTAGAG
This sequence comes from Amorpha juglandis, assembly GCA_949126905.1. Lineage (NCBI taxonomy): Eukaryota > Metazoa > Arthropoda > Insecta > Lepidoptera > Sphingidae > Amorpha > Amorpha juglandis. The sequence goes on along the minus strand of OX421381.1, from coordinate 13,436,774 downwards.
TGTAAGTTCAGAATAATGATCTGTTGTAATAAATCACGATAAATTATGAAGAAAACAAAAACGAAAGAAGTGGCCTCTTTTTATGGCAATTCCCTTCTAGCCCTACTTTTTTCTTATGGTTTAACAAGTGGCAAAGGTGTCAGTCATAAACAGCCAACAACAAAAAAGGTTTTCATAAAATTATGTTGAATATGAGTAAATGAAGGTAATATTATGTTGTGTTAACGTGGTCACACTACTATTGATAACATCGCTCGCCGATTCAAATAATCGTACAAAATTACGAAGCAAATTCTTACTACTGTTTTTCGTGATGTTTGGTAGGTTATAAATTATTACTAATAACTATAATATGTATGTGAGACCTCTATTTGCACCCCTAGGAGTATACCTAAAGCGACAGACAATGGTACACCAAGTACTCTTGCCTTTTCACATCTTTTAGGTCGTTCGGTTTGCAAGGTGGTAGGTCCCTCGTATACGAGAGGCCGCCTGTGTTGGTACCACCGCTTTGTCTATTTTCTGCCGCCAACCAACAGTGTATAAGCACTGTTGTGTTTCGGTTTGAAAGACATTGAAGCTAATGAAATTACTGGGCATTGTAAGACTTAACATCTTATGTTTTGGGGTGACGAGCGCAGTTCAGTGCTTTTAATTCAAAGTTCTGTGTGGTGTTGCATCTGTTTATTGGCAGGCGTGACGCTTATCATCAGGCGAGCGACTTGCTCGACTCGTCATTAAATTATCATATGTTCAATCCATAAATAAATTGTTACAGTAGTCTGCCACGTCAATACGAGTGGCTTGAACTCAAATGTTATTTCAACACAAACTGATTAGTTGAAAGTCGACGATTAAAGTTTTATAAAGAATGCAAGGTTTAGTACGAGTGCATTCCTAGGCTTCATTCGATGTTATAAAGTTTTACTGTGACAGTGGAAGCTCGTACCATGAACGGTAACTTGACTGTTTTTTTATACTACAGATAAGTGACTACACTGAACTTGTTGTTGTTACACACTGTAATGTCGACCGTCAAAAGATATATATTTTTTTTTACTAGCCCTGTACATGTCCCACTGCTGGGCACGGGCCTCCTCTACTGAATGAGAGATAAAAGATATTGCGTCCGATCAACTCATTGTTTGTCGGTGGTCACTGGTTTTTTTGGACTGCACTGCGCTTACCATCAGGTGAAGTGTCACTTTGCCGTATCCGGATAAAAAAAAATAACAGCTGAAATATACGACACCTAAATGCAAGGCAGTCAATTGTTACCTGGAAATAAGAGTTCGCATAATTAGTCTAGTGGCCACGTACTAGCTTGGGAGCGTGCGGTTCCGCGTTCAATTGTCAGTTTGGGCGAACACAATTTGCTTTTTAATTTTTTAAGTTTCAAAAAAATCCATAAGCTAGTTGCAACTCTGCCTATCCCTTGCGGGATCTAAGCGTGAAGTTGTGTTATGTTATAGTTAAATAAGAGTTTGTAATAAAGCCCGTCATCCTAAACACTGGGATATGTTATTATGTCAGTAGAGCATAATATATCATTTGAATATGTCTACACATTGTAATTGAACGCGTATAAATATTTTGCAGACATTGCACTGGCACGTTGATAATCCCGATAGAAAAAGGTGTAACTAGATTCACATTTTTCTTTTTTAATTGAATGATAAGACGAGTAAGTCATTCGTCTGCTCGTAAGAGCCACGCCTGCCCATAAATAGATGCAACACCACGCAGAACTTTGAATTACAAAGCACTGCATGGTACTGAACTGCACTCGTTACCCCGAGACATAAGTACTTAAGTCTCATAATGCCCAGTCATTTCACTGGCTTCAATGTCTTTCAAATTGAAACACAACACTGCTTACACACTGTGGCTTGGCGGCAGAAATAGACAAAGCGGTAGTACCAACCCAGACTGCCTCTCGCATACGAGGGACCTACCACCTGTTTTACCTGTTTTTTTTATAGCATAGGCCGGCAAACGGGCATGTAGGTCACCTGATGGTAAGTGATCTCTACCACCCATGTACGCCCACAAAACCAGAAGAATCATGGGCGCGTTGCCAACCTTAAAGGAAAGGGATTGGGAAGGGGAAGGGGACTTGGGCCCCTGAATATTTCACTTACCTTACGAAACGCAGCAGCAAGCCGCTACTTTACGTCGGTTTTCCGTGAGACAGTGGTAACGACCCGGTCGAGCCGGCCCATTCATGCTGTAGACAAATCTGTCTACTACGTGGCTCTACAACTCAAAAAAACATAAGACTCATTTTTTATTCAATATTAGTTTCGTTTTCGCGCGAAAGTTTCTTTTTCGTATTATTGACGGGTGCATATAAAATAATGTGAATAAGACATAGTGAAATACCTTGTTTTTGTTAAAATTTAATTACACCATTTTCCAACACGCGTATGTATAGCCGCCGCGCGCCGCGCCGTTGCCTCAGCATTCTCTTATCATTTCCGAGTAAAGTAGAAGCAAACAACGCGTCTGTCGCCGTTCGCCGCCGCTGATACAGCCTTCCGTGAACTCTATCGAGTTTGTGCCCTCTACCGAAACCCTACACCGGCTACTTTGTAAACATACACATAATATTTGTCAGCCTCCGCGGCGCAGTTGGCGAGTAGCCGGCTGCGAAACGAGAGGCCGTGTGTTCGATTCCCACACTGAGACAAATGATTGTGTGATCTACAGATATTTGTTTCGGTGTCTGGGTGTTGTGGGATCGCAAGTCCCTCGTAGTTTCTTATACCCACGACACAGGTTAACTTAGTGTGGGGTCAGGACTATGTGTGTGACTGTTGGGTGTATTTATTTATACACAGATTAATGAACAATGCAGGCTACAGATTGCCTCAGTGGCACAGTTGTGTTCCGCACGCGATACGACTGCGGCGGCTATGCTGAGGTCTCGGGTTCGATCCCCGGGTCGGGTAAAAATGATGTTGGGTTGTTTCTATCACTAAATGCTCAGTATCAACTCGGAGTCTGGAATTGTGTCCTGTGTGGCGATAAGCTCGCTCCCTATAACATCATGGGACGGAGATACGCTCGACGAAATGTGGGTTACCACTGACTCACAGAAAACCGTCGTAAAGTAGCGACTTGATGCCGTGTTTCGTAAGGTGAGTTAGGTAATCTAAGGATTATATCATCTTAGGGTTCATAGACAAAATAACACATAGAAGTAAAAGAGACTTATACAGACATACATATAAACTGTTTATTTCACGACAAAAATTGTAGAAAGAATGTACTATTTATGCCCATTTAATTAGCCCGTCGAGCCCGTCCTACTTGAAACATAATATATTGATTAGAGTTTAAGGTTGGCATTATACTGTTTTTGTATTATAATTTAAAGTATCCTAGGCCGTTGCACTTGAGTTCAAGCGTGATCATAATCGCCGAATCGGGCACTTCAGTCTCGATGGCCGGTGCAGTTTGAAGCCAATTTCTATGAAATATGCGCATGCCATCGACTTTGTTAATAATTAGAATCAAACGAACAATGTTAATGTGTTTTTCAAAATAGTTGTACGAAATAACTTAACGAAATTGTTAATGTTTTTAAATTTTAGGTATTTTTCCACAATGCGTTAGCATTGAATCCAATTTTCTTTTAAATCCAATATGGCAGATATAGCTGAAAATATACCAATCAGAGGTGGCGCAGTGCTACCAATATAATAAAATGTATGTATACATGTTCAGAATTTGAATTCATAGCTGAATAATCAGCGTTATTAAGCTTGAATAACTAAATTGTAAATAAATCGTGGCATGCCATTAATGCTATCTCTTCTTGTATTGTTATTAGAAAGCCTATTTATGTGTGCCTGTGTCGTATAGATTAGATTACATTAAAGCAGATTAAAATTGCAAAAATAAAACATAATGAATAAAGGATGTGAAGGCAGGAAGTTCGCTGGAGTCGTATGTGACATTTCATATTTGTATGGAGACTAAAAGTCATAGTCTGGTAAAAAAATGCTAATAAAATATATAGATGAATTAGAACACTATAATGCGGTTTGAATAATAAAGGGCTAAGCTATTTTTATTGATTGTAAAACGAATGGAAGACACTAACATTATTTCATTAAATGCTTCAATGTGTCCTTTTTTCCACCTGTCCTTATCCCTGCTCGCAACATGTTACAGCTGCTCGCACATGATAGAGAAAGATTTGGCTTGTAGGTATTACGGCTGGCCTTTTCTTTTGTAAATGTCCATAATTGGACTTGTCCTTCAGATACTTATCCACTATACTACGAGCACGAACCGTAATATAGAAAAAAAATTACGAAGTTATATTCACATGTAAGCCCATGGCACGCGTCGAGATAACGAGCGGAGGCGTGATATTGTGACGTGACTCGACACAGCGCAGCGCCGCGACGCTACGAAGGCCGGAGGCGCGCGGTCGCCGGTCGCTGACCCGTCGCGTGTTCTCGCCGCACGGTCAAGGAGGTGGCCGATGGTATAGCACATGCGGAAAATTAATGTGCTGACGTCGAATTGAAAAATATACCAATAGCCATAGGATAGATAGATAGATAACTCTCTATTTTCCACCAATAATTAAAATTATACAATAAGAACCTTACAACTAGATTAAGTAGTCTTATCGCTAAAAGCAATACCTACCAGACAACCTTGATCTACCAGACAACTTTGATAGATTGATAGGATCATGGATGATAGCAATGAGTTTGACTAAACTCTGTGCTCTCACGTGGAGGTAGTAAATTCAAGAAAAGTTACACCACATACGAACTTACAGTGAGGTCAGGATTATTCCCGATCCCACTCGATAATCGTTGGTGACAGGAACTAGGGTCACTAAATAATGTCTAGGAATTAAATAAATATACCAAGAGTCACTTGGTCCTGAGTAATTATTAAGATACCTTGAATAGGGAGGGAATTTTGGTCCATCGCTAGGACACAATTTTTTCAGTACAGTAAATAAATTAAACATTTCAACATGCTTTGCTGCCCTAGTCGGTTTTTTTTAACGGGTAGGCGACACTACAAATTACAATATAGAAATTTACTACTTTTATTAGGGATTCCTATCAGTTTCCTCTTCTTCCACTTGCCCTTATCACACTCGCAGTGAGCTCGGTGTAATTTCTTAAATGTCTTAAAGGCTCGACGGATTTGGATGAAATTTAGCATACAGGTAGACCAATAACTGGATTTGGAGATGTGTTACTTTTGATTCCGGAAAACAACATTCACGCGGATATTCAAGCTAGTCATCAATAATTTTTAATTAGTCATTGAAATTTTAAAACCATACACAGCAACGATTTTTTAAATCATACTTTCATTGTATACTGCACCTTCAACAGTCGTATGGTGTTTACGAGGGTAAAGTTTCGACCACACGATCACATTATGCGGTCTACGCGAATTAGGTTCGCAACACAATGGTGCGTTTGTCGGAACATATTAACCTTAATACACATCCGAGTTACGAAATAATGATAAGTTATGTTGGTTACATGGTTTTTAATGTAAATGACTTGATGTATTAGAAGTGATTTATGTTTTTTTAAGTATAGCGTCTCAAAGATTTTGTAATGTGTGAAAATGCATTTATGCGAGCACAGCAAAGTGACTGCACTACACCTGCGTAGTGCTGTCCTAAAAACCAGCGACCACCGCCAAACAAAGAGTATCGGTGGTCACCAGAATCATGACGGCCTGTATAAATGCTTCTTTACTCTTCGGAGAGGGAAGAAGCAAATCGAGGGGCCTGCGACAGGACAGGCGGATGACCGATGCAGGCATAGTGATACAAGGATTTACCCCTATCTATACCAGCCCTAACGCATCAAGTCATGTCGCAAACCCCTCGGGAGAGGGGGCGTATATGGGCGGTGGAGATCATTTACCATCAGGTGACCCACTTGCTCGGTTGCAGATCCATGCTATATAAAAATGTCTGCCACTTACGCCAGACTTACGTTATAAGTCAATACGTTAAACTTAGGAATCCATGATATTCAGGCCTAATATACATCAATAGCAGTTGTTGCGAGCAAAACCAATTTTAAACTGAAAAAAACTGCCATCAAAGTCTTCATTGCTGTCCGCCCCGACCAGCAATATATTCAAACGCAAAGCAATATGTTCACGGTTGCAATACTGGGATCCACAGTGCAGTCTAAAAATCATAGTCTGTCAACGCGTTTGATGTTGACGAAAATACTAAAATATACTGGTGCGTACCGTAGATACATATTACAAGGTGGTAGGTCCCTCGTATGCAAGAGACTGTCTGGGATGGTACCGCTTTGACTGGTTCCGCCGCCAAGTAACAGTGTTTAAGCACTGTTGTGTTTCGGTTTGAAGGACATTGCTGCCAATGAAATGGACATTATGAGACTTTAACATCTTATATCTCGAGGTGACGAGCGTAGTTCAGTGCCATGCAGTGCTTTGTAATTCAAAGTTCTGTGTGGTGTTGCTTCTGTTTATGGGCAGGCGTGGCGCTTACCATCAGGCGAGCGCCTTGCTCGTCTCGTCTTGAGTCTCGACGCCTTCCTTAACCGACTGTATTATATTCAGACTATGACATATCATGAAGTTATGACGAGTGCAGCGTTGCGTTCCGCCCGCCTACGGTTTAGTCGGTCCCGCGACCCGCCGGTCTCGTGCTTTCCGTGATTTATCGCTCGGGGACATTTATTCGTGTACTTTGCTTTGTAAGCGTGTGCGTTGTGAAGGCAGTAGACGTTTTGCTTTTCCTTTCTTTTGTTGAATTTTGACGCTCACAATTATTATACTTAATTATTTCATTTGGAAGTATATTTTAAAATGTTTTTTTCGTTATACTTGACTCAATGAAGGGGTTTTATTTGTCAATAATCAAATTCAAATTCCAATCATTTATTCTGTAAATTGGATCATAAATATCACTTTTACATGTCAATATTTTTTATACTACATTTCATAGCTAGCCGAATCGAAACTGTTGCTGATGACGAACGAAGTATTTTTCTTGTGAGATAATACATATACACAACAAAAGGGCAGGGACTAATGAGAAGTCTGTTAAGGTGTAGCTACATTAAATTCTATAGATATAACTATAGTTATAGATTATACCCACTCATACCTGTAATTCCCGGAGAAGTAGGCAGAGGTGTATCTAGTATACTCACATTTCGCCAAGCGTATTTCCGTTCCATGATGTGATAGGGGGCGAGCCGGTCGCAACTTCAGATTCTGGGCTGATACTGAGCATTCATGATAGAAAACCCAAAGTCACTTTTACCCGATCCGGGGATCGAACCCGAGACCTCAGTACAGCAGTCGTACCGCGTATGCATTACGACTGCGCCACCGAGGTAGTCAGAGAAATATAATCGTAAAAAAGTTAAGTAATTTACAATTCGCCATAACATTGTCGTGGTTATATTACTTGTGTTTCTAATTTCATAAAATACTAGCTTTTCCTCGTCGCTCCGCCCGCGTAATCTACGTTTTCCGGGACAAAAAGTAGCCTATGTTACTCAGTGATAATGTAGCTTTCTAACGGCAAAAGAATTTTGAAATCGGTCCAGTAGTTTTTAAGTTTATTCGTTACATACAAAAATACAAATCTTTCCTCTTTATAATATTATATTAGTATGTAGATTGACTCATCAAATTCGGTAGCAATACCAAAATCTCGTCTACCCCGCCCAACGTACATCCTTACTAACAATAATTATTTTGATCGTCAGTCTACGCCGCCGCGTGCTCGTAGCCGCCCGCCCCCACGCGACATACGCCTACGCCGTAACCGCGCTACGACTTCTACACGAGCGATATTTCGTTATTACGAATTGAATTAATTTAAAATTAATCTGTTGTTTATAATGTGGCAATTATCCACATTTATAATGGAGAGTGCAGATGAAATGTGAGTCGTTTTGTACTTTTTATACGTTTTTGATTTATCGCGTGGGTTTGTCAGTTGGTTTGCGGTTGTCGTTTTATGTTTATTATCCCAACTTCAATAATTTTCCTATTAATATCTTGGTATCGGTTTGGATGACAGGCTTGATATACTGCTGCTTTGTAGTTGGTTGTGAGGACAGGTTTTTATTAGAACTAGATTTATAAATTTGATAAATGATAAAATGATGATGATTATGAGAGGTCTTCTGGGTGAGTACCACACCGTAGTACTGTCTGTTTCTGCCGTCAAGCAACAGTGTATGAGTACTGTTGTGTTCCGGTTTGAAAGACATTGAAGCCAGTAAAATAACTGGGCATTATGAGACTTAACATCTTATGTCTCGAGATGAGGAGTGCGGTCCAGTGGCGTGAAGTAATTAATAAGTCGAAGTTCTGATAAGTGCTGCTTCTGTTTATGGGTAGGCGTTTAACATCAGGCGAGCGACGTGCTCGTCTTGTCATTAACGCTAAAAATATGTTGATTATTCTACATGTCATTTTTAAATCAAAGGTTATTATAGAATTATTTAAAAAAAATAAGCTCCTGATGACTATATTATATAACAAAGTAAATAATTTGAAATATAATCGTCTGTTCATTGTCTTCGATTGTGCTAAAAAGCAAAAAACGTAATAGTATAATTAATTAAAATTAATTAAAAAATAAATACACCTAAAAGTCACACACATAGTCCTCACAACACTCGGTGGATCTGTATCGTGGGTATCAGGAACTACGAGGGACTTGCGGTCGCGTCGCAGCCACCTACGTCACTGAGGCTTTCGCAATTTATGCACTTGGGTTATGTTTTTCGTGATTTATTGCTCTTGTAATTTACAAACAGTATCTGGTCTTCCGAGCCTCGTCGATCATCCAAGAGAAAAATTATTATATATTCTAATGTTATAATTCGTCGTTGCGCTTGCCAAAACCGCTATGTGTTTTTTGTCAAGTTTTCAGGGGAGATAAAAAACTACTTTATTAAATGATTGATGCACTTATCAATAAACTAAAAATGTAGTATGGTGGCAAAAAAAATATGTTATAACTGATATATAAGTGAAATTGATTACATGTACTGATGATTCACAGTAATTTTTTTTGTCATTTTGATGCACATATCAGAATTGTTTGCCGAGAATTTTGCCGAACCATTTCTTACAAGTGAAAATGTTCACATATAAGACTTTTAAGGAACTGAACTGGATACATTAATTCTGTTATGTGAATAACAGAACTGCTGGTGCTAAATTAAAAATATGTATTCACTCAATCTGAGTTCAGTTTGAGGTCGTGGGTTCGATTCCCACCCAGGGCAAATATTTGTGTGATGAGCACGAGTATTTGTTCTGTGTCTGGGTGTTATTTATCTATAAATTATGTATGAATTTAGAAATATATAAGTATGTTTATCTGGTGTACATAGTACAAGTTCTGCTTAGTTTGGCACTAGATAATCGTGTGTGAATTGTCTAGGAATATTTTTATTTATTTATTTTTATATTTCAACTGATATTATTGAGAGGGTGAAAAAGATACCTTTGAAATTAAGTAAAATAGGAAGTTAATAAGTATCGAAAAAACTTTATTAAGGCACTCAGGTACAGTAAAAGCTCTTTGTTCGCGGGGTATACGTTCCGTAACTATGCCGCGAATACAGAAACCGTGAATATGGAATGGTAATTTATATGGGATTATAGGGGATACGTTCCTAGGTGACAAAATAAAAATCAAAATATAAAAAAAGAATTTAATTGAAGTTTTTGACCATATTGATTAACTTTTATTTTCAGGCTTAGGCAATGGTTTAAAGAATTCTGTAATTTTTTCTTGCTTGGTAGATTTAAAAGCTTCAATTCAGACAGATATTCAGCGGTGGCATTAGTAATTTACCTCATCAATTTTCATAATGAAATCACAAAGCTCATTTGTCATTCTTAAAGCTTCACTAAGATTTTTCAAATTAAATGTTACGTTTCGCGTGCTTGTTGAAGCCTCTTCTTCAATGGGTTGTGAATTTAACATTTCCTCCAAGTCTTCCTACATATTTTTGAGTGGTAGAGCCACGCTGTAGACAGTTTTGTCTACAGCATGAATGGGCTGGCTCGACCGGTTCGTTACCACTGTCTCACAGAAAACCGACGTAAAGTAACGGCTTGCTGCTGCGTTTCGTACGGTGAGTGAGATAACCGGAAGCCCAAATCCCCTCCCCTTCCCAATGGGCGGTGGAGATCACTTACCATCAGGTGCTATTAAAAAAATGCTATAAAAAAAGCATAAATGGAATACTTTTTAGCAATGTGTATGTACCGATGTACCGGTTAGATCCGCGAATAAAGAAATCTTTAGCCGCGAATATAGGAATTGGGTCGCATTTTTTTAATCCGCGAATAGTGAAAACGCGAATGAAGGAAATGCGAATAAAGAGCTTTTTCTGTAATTTAATCTTAATCTAATGTAGGAACATGTTACTTCTGGAGCTTATTATAATTCAAAGTATGCTTAAAGTTAACTTGGAAACATCTACATCAACCATCAAGGTGGGCAACCTTGACAATTAACAAATTATATAAATAAACAAAAAAATAAAGATATAAAATCACACCAAGTACTAAAATTTATTTTCTCTTAATAATAAAAAATATTAAGAATCAAACAACATTTGGAATAGTATGACACTTAATATAGGTATCTATAGGTATCTATTTAGGAATCAGTCTTCAGATTTAATGCATGAGGATGTCGTAGAAGATGTGGTTAGCCTCGGTGCATGTAATTTTTTATGATTGTAAGCTCTCGTATTTCGTCTTCTCTATTCTTCTTGGTGTGTTGTTTACAAAACTTTTAGCACTTTAGTGCTGTGAGGTTTGGGTTTGTTCGCATTCTTCTTTTAGGCAGTATTTGCCATTTCTCTGGATGCCGCAGTTTGAAAAAAATGTTTCCCTTTTATACAGCAAGCCTCTGATGTGTGAAACTACAGGATCCCCAGCCTTTTTCCCTGGTCGTATCGAATCCAGCTGACATGTACGATCATAGTTTTTGAAAAACTTGTAGTAGTAGTGTTATATTAATACGAAAATATCCTTGACCATATTTTTTTAGGCAACCCTATTAGTATGTGTTCAGCAACACATTTTATACCCTAAAATATATTTTTCATTCGGTAAAGAGGTGGGTGAAGGTCGATGTTACCCGGGATCTCAGACCATGTGCAACAGATGATAAAAAAACTTTCGATTTGAACACATAACGACTTTTGCATTGCCAGAAATTAAAATAAAGAACACATATAGGATTTGTTAAATCGACTCCTAGGCGGAAAAAACACATAATTGTTTTTGTATTCAATGTGGAAAGCGATTTCAAGGCCGATAAACGAAAAAATTTTTTTTCAAAAAAATGCACATAACGAGTTTGGCAAGCGCAACGACGAATTGCTCTATATAGGATCATAGCCGTCGACCTTTGTGTTTCTCAAGATAAACTATCATTGCCGACGTGTACCGTGGTGGTACAGTCACTGGCGGAACTTAAACACATACTCATTTTTGTCCCTCCTAACGTACAGACAGCATCTTATAAACCACTGTTTAAACATTTTTATTTATTTATTATTTATTTACAGTATGGAAAACTTACAGCAAATAATTAACTTAGAAATAACAACAATTTAAGTGACAAAAAGCCAATAACAAGTTCTCACTTTTAGAATTAAATTAGGATATGTAAGTGTGAGCATAATTCTTTAGACAATTATTAGAGATATGCGGGTAAATAACAAAAAATCAAAGAATCATTTTGTCTGTATTTTATGTTCAGAATAAATTCTGTAAAGCAACTTGCATTAACTATCTACGTATTTACAGACTGTTCGATGTCGTTTCCATATTTCAGTTGCTAATAGCACGCACTGGCAGTCACGGTTGCCGACCTCATTTTTTCCTTTCCCCTTTTTCTTTTTTAAAAAGGAAATTGCTTAATAAGTACATATAAGAGTTGCCAGTGCTCATTCAGCCAGGATCACGTAATGTCATGTGATGGTGTTGCAATTTGTCTTTGTTTTTTTATAACGCATTGTTCTTGTCTAAATATTTCAGTATTTTTATCTATTGAAGCGATTATATGAGTCAAATGTCGAGTATTTGGCTATGAATCAATGTCTATTTTTTATTAAATATCAGTCTGTAAAAAAGTTTGTGCGAAAAAAAACATGGTCGAGCCACGCTGCAGATAGTTTTGCGTACACAAGGCTGGCTCGACTGGGTTGTTACAACTGTCTCGCAGAAAACCAACGGAAAGTAAATATATATAGGCCGGTAACTATTGCTAAGTTATTTCCACAGTCCATGAATGCCAATAATACCTAGAAGAAACATGGAAAATGCTGACAGAAAAGTGATTACAGGTTTGAGAATGGGAGGGGATTTGAGATTTAGCCATTTCATACGGTGATTGAGATATCTAAAGGCTCAATAAACTGGCTATGAGTGTGGAAATAATCGTCTTCTAAGAAATTACTAATTGGCAATTAATAAATCAATAATAACAAATACAATCACACACATAGTCCTGACCCCACAGTAAGATACGAGTCTTGTGTATAAGGAACTACGAGAGACTTTCGGTCTCACAACACTCAGACCTATATTTATGGGTTATACAAACATTCGTCTCGGTGCGGGAATCAAACCCGCGGCTTCTCGCTTCACAGCCGGTTACCCGCCCGCTACGCCACGGAAGCTATCGAATTAAATGTTAATTAGCGTCTTTGAAAGGCCATTTTTTATTAAGTTCTCAGCAAGGGTGAGACTTACGCGGGCGGAACCATGAAAAAATCTTATAGTAAACAAGGAAAATAACTTTCTATATCAAAACAAACATGTGAGGAACAATGTGTGACAAAACAACATAAATGTGACGAATGTTCAATTCGCTGCGCCTTTTTCAAGTTTTTCGCGTTTACTGTCAAACGGCAGTTTTAAGCCAGCCTTTAATATCCTCCCGTATTAACCGTAAAACAAATATAAGAGTATCGCGTGTCCCCGTCGTTTTATGCCGAGTCGCGATATCACAAATGACTAATCAATAAATGTACGTTTGGCTGGCTCTGCTGCAGCGCCCGTGATACCCAATGTCATGGCATTTTTCACAATATATGTATGTACTGTTTGGTGGTACACGACTCACGCAAGGTCAGCGAGATTACTGGCGTAGTGTTGTTCTTCCTTGAAATATGTGGTTTTTATTATAAACAAATTAAAAATATTATAACCGTTTTCTCTTAATTGAATGACGAGACTATGATAGTAAATACTGAATCATACTAAAACTATGATAGTTTTCGTTTTCTCTCCATACATCAAGTAGCAGTAGGCAGTAAGTTTTACAAGGTGGTAGGTCCCTCGTATGCGAGAGGCCGTCTGGGTTGCTACCACCGCTTTATCTTTTTCTGCCACCAAGCAACAGTGTGTAAGCACCTGTTGGGTTTCGGTTTTAAGGACATTGAAGCCAGTGAAATTACTGGGAATTGTGAGACTTAAGAGTGCGCATAAAGCAAAATTACCAATCTTATATTCGATGTCACATGTAATATTCAAGACCAAATCTAAAATATAAAATACATATCAAACTACATGATATTTTCAAGGGTTCTCTTTTGTCAAAAACATAAAATATTAAAATTGACTCGATAGAAAAAAATCACGAAATTACCTCTAATTTTCTTATATTTCCGTTGTATACTTGACATGGTAATAACTATTACATTTTTTTTTTCATAAATAAATATATTAAAACATATGCAAGGGTTATGTTTCGGCATTTTGTGTAATTACTTTTAGTTTTGGATTTATAACGATAAAACACTTTTGGCACTTACTACGTTTTAATTCCGCACGGAAGTTCATCTTCCGTCGCACGTTTAAGGAACTTCAAACATAATTCTATTTCACACATCAGTCGCTATCGCTCCGTTGAGACGAGAAGACTACGCTCAAATTTCTAGCTGCGCCGAGTTATAATAATTTTGATCATATTTTTTGTTGTTGTTCGAAATTAAGAGTAAAATGGGAAACAAGAATTAAAAAATTTGCAAATTGAAAAGATGACTAATTGTCGAAGGTAAGTTATTATAGTATTGTAATATTATATTGACAGCCTCCGTGGCGCAGCGGGCGAGTAGCCGGCTATGAAGCGAGAGGCCGCAGGTTCGAACCCCGCACCGCGACAAATGTTTGTGTGATCCACAAATATTTCTTTCGGGGTCTGGGTGTTGTGAGTCTAGTCTAGAGAAAAGGGTTAGGATCAGGGGGCAAGCCCCCTGGGGAGAACCGGATATACACTGGCTGACCCTGGAACGCGACCCACACGAGGTGGGCCACTATGGCAGGTTTTAGCACCAGTGTACGGTGGTCGCTATCCGGTCGGATACAAGTATTTTATTGTAAAAAAAGCGTGGGGTGCTTTTTTTTACAATAAAATACATTGTTTTCTTTAAATTTATTTTCTATTTTTTAGTTAGACTTTCTATAAAAAGCGTGTTTTTTTTAGTTTTTTTTAAGTATTATTTTTTTGATTTTTTCTTTCTCCTTACATACCTTACATAGCTAGCTGCCCACCGACCTAACCACCTACTTATATAGCTTAACTTTTTCTTTACAGTTCATTGAAGCGATGAGCTACTCGAAGGAGTATTTGTAGGAGGGTTTGTGAGGTTTGAGGATTTGTATTGTATAGTTATATTACTATACGACCGTCTTCTCTTTCAAGGGACCACTTTCTACTAACCTCAGTTATTCGTTACGTAAGTAGTACGTGGCATAAAAACATTGTATTCAAGCAGCAAAACGGCGACTAGAAGACGAAGAAACTACAATTTCACCATCTGTACCTCATAAAAGACGAAGTGTTTGATTTTAAGAAGCAATGCTTGTTTTGTGGTGAAGTTGCTGATGAGGCTGCAGAAAAGAAGAAAAAAGAAAAATCTAGACGCAAGATAAAAAAGTGTTTAGTTTAAAACCACGATTATCAAAAGAGCAGAAGAACGTGGTGATGATTTCGGATAATTGGTGAACAAGCTTGTCTCAATGCTGTACCATATCAGACCGATATTGATGATGATGGAACCTTTGACCCAGAAATCATAAATGACTTGGAGACAAATGTCGTTGAAGACGGTAATGAAGAGGAATTCAAAATTCTGCAGCAGCGGGACGATGACGACGATGATGAAGAAGAAGATGAAGAAGAAGAGAATTGAAATTAAAACTTTTTCTCGAAATTTTTATGAATTTTGACAATAATAAATTTATAAAATGACACTTTTAATAAAAACATTAATTTAAAATTTAATTATTTTCTTCTTTATTTATGTAGAAAGTCATTATTATAATTAATTTAAGTATTTTCCTTAACATTTTTTTAATTACATGGCCAGGTAAGTGTTATTAAATAAATTGAGACTTAATTAAAAATAGATAAGTTACCAAAAAAATTAATTTCATTAAAAAGTTAATATAAAATGATCATTATGTTGAGTGGTAGAGCCACGCTATAGACAGTTTTGTCTACAGCGTGAATGGGCTGGCTCGTTACCACTGTCGCACAGAAAACCGACATAAAGTAGCGGCTTGCTGCTGCGTTTCGTACGGTGAGTGAGATATCCGGAAGCCCAAATCCCCTCCCCTTCCCAATCCCTAATTATCCCTTTCCTTTAAGGTCGGCAACGCGCCGATGATTCTTCTGGTTACTACTACTTACTCGTTTGCCAGCCTATGCAATAATATATATATAGAAGAGAATTTAATTCTCTACAATATCGATAATAGCTACGAATAGCGTAAAACCCATAGAAAACGAGATATTGGCAAAAAATGACAAAAAGAAATCGATTTTGTAACCTTTGACCTCTGATTTTAAAACTTGCGACCATCCAATTATATGTGATTTTTTAGAACAGTTTTAGGATGCCAAAATACATGTTTTACGTGGTAATATACTGGGTATGTCAATTTTCCGAGGTGAACACCTAAATTGATTGGACTAATATAGCCAGCCAGACAGACGCACACAGGTCCCGTTTTTACCCTTTGGATACGAAAGCGGAACCCTAATAATAATATTAAATGTACAATTACTTATTACAAAATAATACACAAAGTTAAAATACGCACTAAGTTAAATGTAAGAAAAAAGAATACCCACTGTTTTATATAATTATTTTACGTATACTACGGAAGATACGCGTTGAACGAGCGAGACAAGTATATCTTGTGTTTTAGCGTGCGATCGTGTTCGATGAGCGGGGTGTGTGCGGGCTCGCGGGTGAATTTTAGAAATTTGCTGGGTTTATGCGCACTCTTAACATCTTATGTCTCGGGGTGACGACCGCAGTTCAGTGCCATGCAGTGTGTTGTAACTCAAATAGCTGTGTGGTGTTGCTTCTGTTTTTGGGCAGGCGTGGCGCTTACCATCAGCCGAGCATCTTGCTCATCTCGTCATTCAATCAAATAAAAAAAAGTTTTCAAGTGATTCTTTATTTGTAACTTGTACTGGGCCTACTGTTTAGGTATCGAGCAAAAATACGAAATTTAATTTTTTTTAACTATAAAAAGTATTAAATGAAATACCTGTCACAAATTCAAATGATGTTTACGACATGGAATGATGTTTAGTAGACATTTTAATGATGTTTAGTAAGCAAGATTACTAATAAATAGTATGCTTATTTACTAACTTTATTGGTTCTAGATGCTTACTACTACTATTACATTGCTAACTTTTTCTGACTAAATAAGTTTCCGTGTATATAGTTTGCTATTTCAAGTTAGCAAAAATAAAATGCTACTTGATGTATGGACAGAAAACGAAAACTACAATCGTTTTAGAAAACTATTAAAACTTGTACTAGGCCTTTTTTTTTAACTAGCCCTGTATTATATACGTTCCACTGCTGGACACGGGCCTCCTCTACTGAATGAGAGGGGTTAGGCCTTAGTCCACCACGCTGGCCTAATGCGGATTGGCAGACTTCACATACCATCGAAAAATCTTATCAAGTTCTCAGGTATGCAGGTTTCCTCACGATGTTTCCTTCACCGATAAAGCAAGCGATAATTAACAATTAATATACGCGTAACTTAGAAAAGTCAGTGGTGTATGCTCTTGGGGCTGGTTTCGAACCTGCAACTTTCGTCTCGACAGTCCATACCACTCCCCGCTGAGCTATCGCTGCTTGTACTAGGTATACTGAAAAAAAAATGACTTCTATTCAAAATGTTTACCTTTGTAAATGGTTATCATGCAAACACTACGTCAGAACTATCTATTAATATTGTAGGTTTTAGGGTTGACATTGACCCACTGAGGTGGCTATTAGGCGCCCGTGACATAGCGTATGTCAACAATAAAAAATGTACACCACACTCGTGTTAAACACGCTGTATTCGATTATTCTATTAATCGTGTATTCGATATGTGATAATTAAAAAGTTGTGCCGGACAGCGTCGATGAAATGATGATCTTTGATGAAATGTCAAAGTTTGTATTATGTTCGATTTGAAAAAAAATGTGTGATATGGCCTCGCAAGGACACGGTCGTATGTATGTAATTATAGGTTTAATGGTTTGTTTGTCGTCAGGGACGAAAAATATATATACAGGGTTACTTTTAAAACACCAGCAATCTCGCAGGATTAGATAGCTGACCCCATAAGGAACAACTTTTGTTCTATGACTTCTGATGGCCCCGGTTCCTCCTCTATTTAGAGGCAACATATAGAGAGACACAGAGGGGAGCTAACCTATGCTCCCCCCTGGGCGTGCTATTACAGCATTGCACTGATGGAGTTTCGGCGTGTTTCTTCTGGAGAAATAGAAACCCTTCCATGGTGCACATGGAGACCCCATAGTTTTTTAGCCGGTATAAATCCGGCATACCCCGCCTATCTCTTAAGGTGGGCGGGAATCCAAGAGTAGTTTCCCCATGAAAAAAAAGGTACAGTTCAGTGCAAATGTAATGACGACCGATGGGAGCTATTGCATCTCTTGACCTTCCGCCTTTTCCTAGTTCCTACGGATTACATATTATAATGCAACTGTCCCGTTTTGCAAATTTTCGTACATACTTTAAATCAGTGCGAAAATAATAGACATGGATGTGACTGTTTCTAGCCCTAGAACGAGTACATTGTTTTTCTGTTCAATTTTCTAACTTTCCACATTTAATTTCCTTCAATGCTTTGTGTTTGATGTCAGTGTAATTATTTCTTTTTTCGCCGGAACGAGGTGCGATATATCTACTGACCCCATCTATTCGAATGGTGAGGTTAAACAACGGTCATTCTCATAATTCTCGTCACGGACTGACACTTTGCAGGCTGCTGGTTGTAAAACAAAAATCGTGATTTTACACTTATTTATTATGGCGCGACCAGGATGTTACCACTGTCCCATAGAAAATATAACTTGAAATAGCAGCATTTTCTTTTTTTATTTGATTGAATGATTTTATTTTGCTCACCTTATGGTAAGCGCCACGCCTGCCCATAAACAAAAGCAACACCACACAGAACTTTGAGTTACAAAGCACTTTATGGCACTGAACCGCACGTCACCCCGAAACATAAGTTGTTGTCTCATAATGCCAAAATTGCAGTGGCTTCAATGTCCTTAAAACCGAAACACAACAGTGCTTACGCACTGTTGCTTGGCGGCAGAAATAGACAAAGCGGTGGTACCAACCCAGACGGCCTCTCGCATACGAGGGACCTACCACTTTGTGAACTAGAGTTCTCAGGCGTAGGCATGACTAGAAAGAAGTTTACGAATGAATTATGTGCTAAGGTCTCTTTATTACAGAGGCTTCAAGTTGAAGATGAAAGCGCACAAGTATACCTTTATAATAAGTATTTATTCATACTAAAGTTTGATCCACATTTTCATAGCATACAATTAATAAAATATGTTCTACTAGCGACCCGCGTCGGCTTCGCACGGGTTATATATTTGTTATGACATCACATTTCTTTGAATACTATAATATGTATTTATTATACATGTAAACCTTCCTCATGAATCACTCTATCTATAGCTGAAAACTGCAAAAATCAAATAAATCCGTTGAATAGTTTAAAACATCTAAGCGAACAGACAACGGAAGCGAATCCATTTTATGAATAGAAGCTACTGAAAAATTAATACTTCACTATTCTGTATAATGATTGTCACAGTTTAAAGTACATACTCTTAATGAAATATTAAGTAATGTAGCCGAAGACTTCTGTTACGTTTTTGTCTTTAGCTGTGGGAACTTTGACAAGCTGTGAAACGTTTTTATGGTACGAAATGAAAGCGTCCAGCGATTTCGTATATTGTTGTTTAGAATTTTTGATTGTTTTAAGACATTACTGAGCATGTCCTGTAATGAGTAAGAACATTCCATATGTAAAATGGGATATTCTTTACTCACTACGTGGTAAGGGTTGAATTAATAGTTTCTGTGGTTTGGTTTCATTTTCAACTATGTTAACCGAAGTAAAGAATGGCGGCGGTTATTCAATACACGTATTTTTTGTATGTCTCTTTTTAGTTTGTGTAACTACTAATTTTTTTTCACAAAGTGATTCGATTTTGATTACTTTGTAGTTCATGGGGTATAGCTTGAAATTAGTTCTATTTGAATATAAGAAAATATTGAAAATATTGGCGGGTGACATCGAGAATGAACGACTACAATGCATTTATACAAAGATTATTATGATTCTTTCACTAAAAAAACAACACAAAATTAGCCTTTTTTGAGTTGGTCTCATAGACAGCCTCTGTGATGTAGTGGGTGAGTAGCCGGCTGTGATATGAGAGGTCGGAGATTTGGTTCCCGCATCGAGAAAAATATTTGTGTGATTCGCATAGATTTGTGTCGGGTCTGGGTATTGTGAGATCAAAAGCCTCTTATAATTCCTGATACCCACAATACAAGATTTGTATCTTAACATGGGGTCAGGATATGTGTGACTGTTGCGTGTATTTATTACTTTATTTAAGGATTAAATATAATCTAGTTCCTACAAAATCTTCCTTACTGTCTAATAAAAGCATGCCACTATCGATCCTGGTTTACAAAAATTACATTGGCGATAGTGTGGGTGGCTGTACTGGGTTGAGTTCGCTCGTACAAGTAACACAAATAGTCTTATAGATAGAGTATGTATGGAATTATATTAATGGGTACCCACTGACAGTGTTTTATATGTAACTAGCTTTTGCTCGCGGCCCCGTGATTTGCTTTTCCCGGGATAAAAAGTAGCCTATGTCTTATTCTGATGTATAAGCTATATTATTGTAAAGTTTCATTAAAATCCATTCAGTAGTTTTTACGTGAAAGAGTAACAAATATACATCCATCCATCCATCCATACTGTCGCGTTTATAATTAGTAGGATAGGATGTAATAATCCAAGATTTCAATAGTAGCAGAAATGCATATATAATAATATTACTCAAACTAATGGATCATTTTTTTTGTACGAATTGTTCTGTGACACAAATTCGCTGCAGTTTACAAATTGCACCAGAGCGGGTGAGTAATTGCAGACATTAATTTTTTACGGACACGATTTCGATCGACAAGAGACCTGTTATTTTCTAATATTATCACCGAGCCTACGTGTTCTAGAAAGTTAACTACAGGGAAAATAATAGTCGGTTCGTGTTAGACTTCAAGGAAATTGGTATATGTTTAGTATTATTAGTTTAACTAAAAAATAATATTGTCTACTGCAGAAGGAAAATTGGTTGAACTTACTGATCTTTAAATAAATACACCCAACAGTCACATACATAGTCCTGACCCCACAGTAAGATACGAATCTTGTTGCACGGATATCAGGAACTACGAGAGACTTTTGATCTCACAAAACCCAGATCCCGAAACAAATATATGTGGATAACACAAACATTTGTCTCGGCGCGGGAATAGAACCTACTCGCCCGCCACGGAGGCTGTCTAATTATTTAAAATTTTTGGTATTTTTTATGGACTGTGTAATTCAGTACAAATATTGCTTAATGAAAATATATGATTCATATTTGTATAATGCCAGATTTCCAAGTAATTTATTTCATATCGAATGTAACTTGGGACTTTTGAAATTATTCCGACTTCTCGTAGCAAATATTTTCGCGAATTGACGTTAAGGTCAATCTATTATGATATTCAATATGTACAGCAGCTTGGGGTCCTTCACGAACATTCTTAATGGGTTTATAAATGTGTTTGTGATCAAACAAACATAAACTTGTCTTTGTACTAGGATCGAATACTCATTCCTCATTTTTCTGACTGCTACTTGCGTATTGTTCCACGAAGACTCGGATATTAGGTAGTTACATTATTTAAAAAAAATAGCATACGAACGCAGGCGCGCTGCAGACCCACCTGATGCTCTTTAGTTACCATCGCCCATAGGTGATCAGAATATCCAGCAACGCAGCCACACCTTTGCATATCGTGGAATATTTTTAGAGAACTATTTAGTATCTATTTAGTACCTATTTAGTACCTATTTAGTAGGTATATCTATTTAGTAGTAGTGAGTCCGTCTGGATAGGCAAACACCATTTTGTCTACTTCTGCCGTGTGTAAGCTGTTGAAGGAAACTAGTAAGATTACTGGAAATTATAAGACTTAAACTCGAACACTGAAACGCTACTCAACAACCGACTGTCTAACGGGTACTTATTTTCATACAATATTGACAGATAGGAGCGTCGTAACATGTTTAATTCTAGCGGGCGTTAACATCTTATATATTTGGGTGAAGAGCGTAAGTGCTTTGTCTTTCAATGTTTTGGTTTGTGTTGCTATTGTTTACGTGTTCGCTTACCATCATGCGAGCGACTTGCTGGTCTCGTCATTCAAATTAATAAAAAAATACAATTTAAACAATGTACAGTATATACACATTAAACTTTTTATTAAACCCATTCAATTTTACTTGTAAAGATATACACAGCACCAATGTTGCATAATACGTCACCCTTATATTTACTGATATATTGCTATTACGCATGTCCGTGGCGCGAACTCAATTCACCCATCAAGATTTCACGCATCCAAAAAGCGTCTATCGCGCACAGCACACGGTCGGGTATATACGATGTGTTACACGTGTAAGTTAACATTAGCATGTCGGTGTTGTGAGCCCATAAGTTTTTCCCCTACCAAAAATTGCTCAACGCGGCTAAAGAAGTTTTCACTTCAAAATTAACATTCCATTCGATTCAAGTTCAATACCCAACTCCTATCTTTACAGGCACTGTCTCAGGAACTGTTGATGATGTCGCCTCTAGGCAGCGTGTGTCGCTATGTTGTTGCGAGTGGATCGCCGCTCGGCGCTGTCGCCTTCCACGCCTAGCAGCCGCGGTATGGACAAGTACGAACAGTTGGCCGTTGTGAGTATACCTGTAGATTGGAATATGGTGAAAAGCCCGCAATAGGCTCGTTCAGGCGTGTCGCGTTCTGAGGTATATCGAGTAACTTAGATCAGCATAATTCTGCCGATAGTAGAGACGTAAATATCTCTTGACTGTTGACGTTACATTTGGAATGCGCTGTACTTAATACCATGTTTAGTGCAGTCACTTTTACGTTCCATGATAAACAAAGAAATGATGTTGTTTTTAATGTTGACTGCACACCTATTGCCTCGGCGCCAGATGCTGTCATGCGTGTTTTTCGTTTCTCTTTTTTATGGCGTAATGATGCCCAGGCGATGACGTTTTGTCAATCTTCACTTGCCATCAAGCTAACCTAACGAAGTGATTGACATATGATAAATTACTAACTTTTCATTCCATCAATCAATCGTACGATCGAGCGGTTCGAACTCTTGCGTTCGAGTTAATTGGCTAAAGTGAGAGCACTAAGCTGTCGTGTGTAAAGTGACTTTTAAAATCCATCGTCAACTAACTCATAGATAAATGGTGAAGTGTGTGTAGGTGGGTGAGGGTTCATACGGCGTGGTGCTGAAATGCCGACGTCGCGACACCGGCCAACTGGTGGCCATCAAGAAGTTCCTAGAAACTGAAGAAGACGCCGCCGTAAGGAAAATGGCGCTAAGGGAAATACGCATGCTGAAGGTAATGATGACGAGAACTTACCTTTATATTCACTAGAATTGTAACAAATTGGGTTTCATATATTTTTTCAAATGCAGAAATTATAATTTTTTTGCTCATTTGCTCGCTATAGCATGGATGTGGTCGACAAAATCCCTAGTCGTTAGAAGTAATTGTCATAACCTTTGTTGTTACTTAATATTTCTACAAATGTGATGTATATATCGTTTTCCGCATTAATTATATTTAAGATTTTACCTGTATGGTTTTCCCCAGAAACTTCGTCATGACCATCTGGTAAACATGATAGAAGTATTCCGTCGCAAGCGGCGGTTCTATCTCGTGTTCGAATACCTCGACCACACACTTCTCGACGAACTGGAGTCGGCCACCGGCGGTCTCGGCGAGGACACCTCCAAAAAGCATCTCTACCAACTCCTCAAGGGCATTGATTATTGTCACCAAAATTCGGTGAGTGCTATTGAAACTGAACCTTATTTTTATGATGGTAGGAGATAAAACGGGATTTATCTTAGAAACAAATATAATTATAGGCAAGATATTTCTATTTTTCTATTGATCAGTACAGAAAATTCTAAACTAATATCAAGGAAGACAATGTCATTAGAATAGATAATAAAGATTTTAAGCAAGATAAGCAACTATTTTCTAAATATTTATATGCTACAGAAGCAGATTTCGGCGAACATTTTTTTTAAATGTAAGACCAATTATTACCTGATCTCATAAATAAACGTTTTGTATTTGAATTTTAATGTATTCTTATCAGGTATAATGACAAAAATGACGCAGTCTGCGAAGCTATACGCAACGCAGGTTGACAATATAATGTCGGGTATGCTACGATGTAGGACTGTGTGACAAAATTACGTTTGATTGTATGTACTACTTGAAATGCGTATACCAATATTGTTAGCATAAAACATGAGGGTTTAAAATTGCCTTTTCAGATAATCCATAGAGACGTGAAGCCTGAGAACGTTCTGGTGTCCAACAATGGTGTTGTCAAGTTGTGTGACCTTGGGTTCGCCAGAGCCCTGGCTGCCCCGGGCGAGCCCTACACGGAGTACGTCGCCACCAGGTGGTACAGAGCTCCTGAACTACTGGTCGCTGAACATAGGCAAGTATTTAGAAGCTTATGTCGACAAATTATACCCTGATACCTTGGTGGTGATCTTTAATTGTAAGCAAGCAAGCAAATCGACGATGCTAAAATTAGATGTTCTAGAACATTCACCAAGTTCTTTTTAGTTCTTCATACATCCTACCAACGACGCTGTAATTGGTGTGTGAAATGAAATTTACATTTATGATTGATGATCTAGTAATAACCACCAACTATTTTTATAGCATAGGCCAGCAAGCGAGTAAGTGCGTAGCATGATGATGGTAAGATATCTCTATCGCCAACTTTCAATAAAAGGAGTAATTATGGAATTTGGTAGTGGAGGGGATTCGGGCCTTTGGATATCTCACTCACCGTCAAAACGCAACAATAAGATGCTACTTCAAATTGGTATCCTGTGAGCCAGTGGTAACCACCCGGTCGAGCCGGCCCATTCATATTGTAGAATCTGACTCTACCACTTTAAAATACTATTTATATTCAAATGTACGGCAAGCACATTTATGTTTTTCATAAAATATAAATACGTACAATGCAGGTATGGTCCAGAAGTGGATATATGGGCGATAGGCTGCCTGTTTGCGGAGATGTTGACGGGTGACCCACTGTTCCCCGGAGACTCTGACATAGACCAACTTGCGCTCATCATAAAGACTGTTGGTAAGTCTTTTTTTTAAACAGCCAACAGTCACACACATAGCTCTGACCTCACAGTAAGATATGAGTCTTGTGGAACTACGAGAGACTTTCGGTCTCACAACACCCAGACCCGAAACAAATATTTGTGGATCAGACAAATATTTGTCTCGGTGCGGGGATCGAGCCCGCGGCCTCATGTTCCACAGTCGGCTACTCGCCCACTGAGCCACGGAGGCTGTTAAAAATCTACGTACTCTGAATATGTTATGGAACTATTTCCAGCTGATCATACTCTTATATGAAGAAAAGTAAGTTGATGGTATTTATGTGCAAATATACTATTTCACAAAAAGAAACCATTGAACAGGATATTAATGCTGAAGAGAATACTCAGGGAAGGGAAACTATCTTGTTCTAAATTCTGGTTGTGACGAATGAGTCATGCATCGTGTAATCGCTCATCTTCATTGTAGTCTAGTTTTATACTTAGCAGCAGATAATATTTTCGTAGTTATTTATCGGACTAAGATAATAAGATGCTGTTTATAATGAGTTTCCATTATGTCATGTCTTTGATTATTCCTACGGGTTCGTAACGAAAATGTTATTTGTGATCATCATGAGGGACGCGTCGTTGACGACAGTTAATCGTGTCGTGCTCTATGTAAACCCTTCATTTAAAAATACAAACTACGAAAATTGACGCAGCACGCCTATCTGTCTACAACAAGGTGGGAACTCACCCTTATGCAGCTAATACTGCCTTATGATTAGCAAAATTTTGTACACTCTACAGACGAGATTGCAATGAGAACTGCAGCGAAGCAATGACGATGTGACAGCATTGATGCGACAATATATTATTTATATGAAATCCGTTGAGAACGCACTATGTTTTGCAGTTTCGCGTAGTATCGGGCCTATGTAATTGTTTACGTATAGATGATAGTTTTATCCGTTTAAAAAAATAATAATAATTGGACGCATCGTGTCGTGCTGCTTCGCTTAAGTAAAGTTCCACTCGATACGGTCTTGCCTTTAGAGTTTAACATCATTTTACTGTGAACAGCCAATATATCCCCTCAGGTAAGTTGGCCCCTCGTCATCAGCAAGTGGTGTCGCGGCTCGCTGGTGGCGCTGCGTTGGCGAGCACCGCGGGCGGCCGAGGTTCGGTGCCCGGCGCGGGACACGCCAAGGACCTGCTCGGCGCGTGTCTCCGCACTGAGCCTAGAGCACGACCTTCAGCGGCCGCACTGTTGAGGCACAAGTGAGTTGGGATCTTTTTTGTTGAAGTTATATTGTTTCATAAATCTTTTAATACATAGCAACCCGGTGTCACTGAAAAAAAAACGCAAAGAATTCGCACAACTCTTGGACATTTCTACCAGGAGTTATTTACGATAAACACAGATATGTTATACAGGGTTATTTTTAAAACACCAGCAACCTCGCAGGGGTAGATACCTAAGGTTATAAGCTACTACTTTTGTTCTACGACTTTTGATAATTTGTTAGATTTTATTTTCATACAAAAATAAGTATTCATTTAATTTCCGTCTTGAATGTTACCTACACGCATCGCAGATTACGTAAGCAAACACGCGAAGCGTGGGGAACCGGGCTAGCGTTGAAGGTCATCGCCCGAGCCAGCTGAGCGGCGCCTTTGAGTCGCGCGCGCACGCCGAACGCTACGAAGAAAAATACGACACAACAAAAACTTGTAAAATCATTTCTTTTTAAATATATTGAGTTATATACAAACTCGTAGAACAAAAGTTGTTCCGTATGGGGTCAGCTATCTGGTCCTGCGAGGTTGCTGGTGTTTTAAAATTAACCCTGTATATAGTCCTTTATGAACAAACATTTTTCAAGTTCTGGAAGAATGCACCACACATAAAATAACTCTTCCGTCTAACCAAGGCTATTACGAAAGCAAAACCACTGGCAAAAGGTAGTAAATAAATGAAACGGACCTCTAGTAAGCAGTTAGATTGGTACTAAGTATTTCAAATAGCGTATTTCTTAAGTAAAATTTCTTAGTTATTTTTTTTCCTAGCACGGCAAAGTGACTGCACTATACCTAAAGGTAAGCGTAGTGCAGTCCAAAAAACCAGCGACCACCAACAAACAATGTGTTTATCGGTGATCACCAGAGCCATGCCGGCCTGTATAAATGCTTTTTCGCTCTTCAGAGAGGGAAGAAGCAAATCGAAGGGCCTGCGACGGGACAGGCGAATGACCGATGCAGGTACAGGGATACAAGGATGTACCCCTATACCCGCCCCAACCAACCTTCAACTCACGCCGCAAGCCCCTCGGGAGAACCAGATATACACTGGCTGATCCTGGAACGCGATCCACACAAGGTGTGTGGGAAACTATGGCAGGTTTTAACACCAGTGTATGGTGGTCGCTATCCAGGCGGATAAGAATATCATACTTTACAGATACTTCACGAGTGACGGCTTCACGGACACCTTCACCGCGGAGCTGAGGAAGAAGTTGGGTAAGGATGTGGAGGTAAATCAATTTCAATTAGATTTTTAATAACGATTTTTAAATTTTAAAATAATAAAATCGTATCGTCAGTGGAAAGGCAAAAAACTAAAGCACCCATACGTGAATTAATACAAAGTCAGTATCTCTATTTTAACTTGCTGTGGGTTGGTTCCTGTTTGCGCTAGTAGGTTAATTTTTTTTTATCCGAGCATGGCAAAGTGCCTGCACTACACCTGATGGTAAGCATAGTGCAGTTCAAAAAATCAGCGACCGCCGTGAAACAATGAGTTTATCCAGTCATTACGAGAGTCATGCCGGCTGTATGTAGAAGCAAATCGAGGGGCCTGTGACAGGAGAAATTGCTCTATCGTAAAGTTCACGTATTGGCCGCTTTAGTATTTTTTCCTGTCCAGTGACGATATAAAATGTACCATAAAAACATTATGGTCGGCAGACGCCATCGTCGCAGCAGAGTACAACGCGCGTCACGGGCAAGCCACGGCAGCAGTGGACGTTAAATATTGTTCCTGTAAGTAGTTTTAACTTTGTATAGGAGTTTTGGCGGGAATTCTGACAGTGCGGTTCATCGCTTATTTTAATTTGTTTCATAAACTAGTTTAAGAGTTGTGTTTGTTGTATAAAAGTGGTGTGGATTTGTTTAATGGACATTGACGGTGATGAACAGTGTATGGAAACATTGAAATAAGTGAATTAAGAATGGTGCTGAAAGGAGTTAACACCAAAATTCCGACAAGACCTTGAAATCGACCGCACCCGTGTTTCATCGTTCTTGCAAAAATAACTTGAGAATGAATTGTACTTGACACTGGCTAAATGCATAGTACTGCAAGAGCCATAAATAAAAATAAATAATAACTCTGTATAGTCTAACAGCTTTTAGCTGGTGGGAGGATACTTGTATCCGACCGGATAGCGACCACCGTACACTGGTGCTAAAACCTGCCATAGTGGCCCACCTTGTGTGGGTCGCGTTCCAGGGTCAGCCAGTGTATATCCGGTTCACCCCAGGGGCTTGCCCCCTCATCCTCACCCTTTTCCCATCCCTTTTTCCTTCCCCTCCCCCTTGGCCTTTTGGCAGGCCGGTATGATCTTGCCGACCTACGATGGACACATTGTTTATCGTTGGTCGACACTATTCTTTGATTGCGCTACACTTACCATCAGGTGTAGCGTAGTCACTTTGCTAAAAAAAAGTCTTTCTCAAAGTGGATGGTAACGCCCCCATGTGGGGGCTGGAGGCTTTCAGAGGGGCGGTAAGGGTCAATTTTTTTATTATTTGATTGAATGATGATGAAGGCGCTCGCCTGATGGTAAGCGCCTGTCCATAAACAGAAGCAACACCACACGGAACGTTGAATTACAAAGCACTGCATGGCACTGAACTGCGCTCGTCACCCCGAGACATAGGATATTAAGTCTCATAATGCCCAGTAATTTCACTGGCTTCAATGTCCTTCAAACCGGAATACAACAGTGCTTACACCAGTGTGTCAACACTGCACACACTGCCGCCAAGCAACAGTTTGCTTGGCGGCAGAAATAGACGGCGCGGTGGTACCAACCCAGACGGCCTCTCGCATACGAAGGACCTACCTACCACCTTGGACTAGAGTGTGGCTTTATGTTTTTCTTGTCGTGTTCCAGGACAATGTCAGATCAAGGACGGACAGTACGGCTGGTGAATCTCTCATAGATTACAATTACACACCGTGTGAGTAATTTTTGTCCTTTTTTAACCGAGGAAAAATGCAGAGAAGGTTCTCAAATGGACGCGTTTATTTCTTTTTTAATCAATAATTAAATGTCGCCTTATTATTGACGCCGTTTCTCGATTTCACGCTGTCACCTATCTAGTTGACAGCGTTTTTTTACCCCTCTGATGAACTGCAGGGGTCCTGCGAAGGGATCGAGAAAACGGTTAAGTTCTGGGTAAAAAATTCAGATCGAGAATTCAGAATATGTTTTTGATTTTTCTATTCCAAAAAATTACATATGTTGCCCGGGATTGAAATTTTGTGGATGGTTTAATTTTGGATTAAAATAATAAAATAAAAATCTAGTCAACTATCCTATTTCAATTTAAGATTATATGGAGGCAATATGAATGGCCAATTGATAAAAATATTCAAGTTATCGAGTCATTCGCCCTAAGTATTTATTCAATATAATGGTATGTTCAGCTGTGGAGGCCCAAATGGAAACAGCGCCCGCCGACAAAAAACACACAACAGCGGCAGAATCCGTGCACGACTCCTCTGAGGTAAGTTCAATATAATAAGAACAATAGGGCGCCTGCCTGCAATATCTCTGCATTAGTTTTCACACTATAAGCTACTGAAAATATGAAAAAAGTACCCTACTGTGAAAATAAAATCTATATTGGTTCAAAAATATATATGTATGATGAAATGGTGTACGCTTTATCTAAATATCTCACTATCGCCCTCGAGCGCCTACACCCATTGCAAATAATGACGTCACAATGTAGCAGCGCATTTACCTGTCATTTGACAACTACGCATTTCGCCAGAAAATTACGGTTTATAAATTATTATTATTTTCTGTACTGACTTGTCATAAGCGTTACTTTAATTGTGTACATGGCCAATAAGATCCCATTTTTTTTATTAAATGGCGACAAGAGCAATTCGCTCGCCTGATGATAAGCGCCTCGCCTGCCCATAAATAGAAGATATACCACACAGAACTTTGATTTACAAAGCACTGCATGGCAATGAACTGCACTAGTCACTTCACGTTCTCTTCATGTAACTCTCTTACTAAATCTTTTCGTAAGTCAGTTCTTTACCCATACTTTTCGACT
Organism: Amorpha juglandis; assembly: GCA_949126905.1. Classification (NCBI taxonomy): domain Eukaryota; kingdom Metazoa; phylum Arthropoda; class Insecta; order Lepidoptera; family Sphingidae; genus Amorpha; species Amorpha juglandis. The sequence goes on along the minus strand of OX421381.1, from coordinate 13,406,551 downwards.
TCGTCTATTTTTTTAGTTTTTAAAATGTAATACGATATACCTAATTCCTAAATAACACAAAGCTTCTTCTGTCGACGACATCGCAATACAGAATGAGTAAGCTTCACGTGTGTCACTAACAACTAACACTAACTTAAAAACCGCGTACTTTAAGTTCGTACGTCTATCACCCACTTTAAACGTGATAGTTTTGTTGCAGTGTAGCGAGGTGTGTAGCGCGCCCCTCCCGCCGCCGACTCGCGCCGCCCCCGCCCCCGCCCTCGCACCCTGCCCCGCGCCCGCACCCACGAGATCACTCGCCAGAGCTATCAACGACACATTTCGAGTGAGTACGCTTCTCATATGTCTGCTCATTTATTGTGCGGTCATGATCATTTAATGAAGGGGTTTCATAAAATAAAAAATATTTTTTTTTATCCGAGCACGGCAAAGTGACTGCGCTACACCTGACGGTAAGCGTAGTGCAGTCCGAAAAACCAGCAACCACCGAAAAACAATGACTTTATCGGTGAACACCAGAATCATACCGGAATGTGTAAATGCTTCTTCACACTCAAAAGAGGGAAGAATATAATTTAATGACGAGACGAGCAAGGCGCTCGCCTGATGGTAAGCGCCACACCTGACCATAAACAGAAGCAACAACACCACACAGAACTTTGAATTACAAAACACTGCATGGCACTGGACTGCGCTCGTCACCCCGAGACACACGATGTTAAGTCTCATAATGCCCATTAATTTCACTGGTTTTAATGTCCTTCAAACCGTAACACAACAGTGCTTACACACTGTTGCTTTGTGGTAGAAATAGACAAATCGGTGGTACCAACCCAGACGGCCTCTCACATACGAGGGACGTACCACCTTGTTTCGTAAGGTCGGTGAGATTTAAAGAGATGCAAATGTACCTACCACAGACAGAAATAGGCTTAGCGAACTGTGGGTGTACTAATCTCCCCCCTGCCTACCACTTTAGGGATACAGAGGTGGCATTATGTTTATATGTGTATCATTAATTGAATCATTTTTTCAGACATTTCCCGTGCCAGTAAATATATACCCACGCACGCCGTACATCAAAAAGTAAGTACGTTAATTTATACCGATCAATACATTAATGGTAGAATATTGATATCTGCCGTACCGTACAGTTCATATATTGGCGCTTTAGTATTTTTCCCTTTCCACTGACGATATGTTTAATTTATTATAATCCATAGTTAAGTATTTCGTTATTTCAAAGTAATTCATTGCTGCGTAATGAATTTAAAAAAAAAACTGGGTCGGCAAAGTGACTACGCTATACCTGATGGTTAGTGTAGGGCAATCTAGGAGTAGTGTCCAACATCAATGTGTCTATCGTAGGTCGAAAAGATCATGCCGGCCTGTCTAACTGCTCGTTTTCTACACTAATATTATAAAGACGAAAGATTTCTATTTTTGTATATAGCGAATAAACTTAAAAACTACTGGAACGATTTGAAAAATTCTTTCACCATTAGAATCCCACATTATCCCTGATGAACATAGGCTTTATTTATCCCAGAAAAAACAGATCACGCGGGCGGAGACGCGAGGAAAAGCTAGTAACGAATATAAAAGATTCGTTAAAAATCCGTAACAGAGGATACGGATACGGATCTTTTGTTTTCCGTTCGGATATCCGCGGATACGGATAAGGATACGGATATCCGGCACATCACTAGACGCAATGTGTCTCGACGGTCAACGATATAAATTTGTACTGCACTGTACTTGTTCTCAGTATACTTATAATCAGGTCCAGTGTAGTCACTTTGTCATGCCTGAATAAAATAAATTATACATTCAAATAACAAATAAATACACCCAACAGTCACACACATAGTCCTGACCCCGCAATAAGATAAGAGTCTTGTGTCGTGGGTATCAGGAACTACGAGGGACTTTTGGAATCACAACACCCAGACCCCGAAACAAATATTATCAAACGAACTATCTCGGTGCGGGAATCGAACCCGTGGCCACTGCTTCACAGCCGGCTACTAGGCCGCTGCGCCACGGAAGCTGTTAAATGATTGCAATGTTTTTTTTTCAGAGTAAACAACAAGCTTGTAATGGATGAAGAGTTGTTGCGCGGTCGCGCCGTCGTCAAGAAGAATACTAAGAAGACTCCTGCAGAACTGTCGCTGCCGTATGTGCCAGGAGGTAATTAATACCAGGAGTGCAGGACACTTGAAGCGGTCGACACGTCGCTAGAGGCAGAGGAGTGTAGATGAGCGATTTGATTCCATACTAGGAACTCTTTAATCCCGACTTGGACCAGTTTGGTGGACTAGGCAATAGGCATGCGAAAGTGCAAGTATCGATAATTTTTAAATATATCAATATCGATTTTGATATATCGAGAAAAAGATAACGATATATCGACTTGCTATTCAGATGATCTTTATTAGCCATCTTAAATTTTTTTTGGGCCCCATTTCATAGCATCTCTTTAAAAAATATTGAGTCGTTTGTGGCCCTGACAAAGCAGTTATTTGTAGTCTGTAGTTATTCCTTGCAATACTTCTTTGCTTTCATCATCATCAGCCACAAGACGTGCACTGCTGAACATAGGCCTCACCCAAAGATTTCCAGACCGACCTGTTGGAAGCGGCCTGCATCCAGCGACTTCCTGCGACCTTTATCAGTTCGTCTGTCCACCTTGTTTCTTTGCTTTAATACAATAAAATAATTTCACTTATTCTAGCCAGCAACAGTCCGGTGAAGAAAGTGCGGAAGCCACATCCAGTGCAGCATGGCGCCGCCAAATCCTACGAGAACTGGGATAATATTGTGAGTCGCTTAGTATATTAAATGCCTATTTATGCTTGTTTCTGTTGCACTAAATAAATAATTTTTCTTTTTCTTATAATATAGGCTACAAACGAGCAAGTGGGTCACCTGATGGCAAGTGATATCCACCACCCATGTACACCCACAATACCAAAAAATCAAGGGCATGTTGCCTTAAAGGAAAGGGATTATTCGGGATTGGGAAGGGGAGGGGGATTTGGTTCTCCAGATATCTCAATCACCGTACGAAACGCAGCAGCAAGTCTTACGTCAGTTTTCTATGAGACAGAATAATGACTGCAGACATGGCTGGGACCTTAGATGTGGAAAAAATAAAAATAATTATCGCCAATATTTTTGGCGTACAGTGTAACAGTGTGGAATTGACACCAAAAATGAATTAAATTGAATAACTGGTAGTACTGTAGACAGTTTTCGTCTTCAGCTAAATGGACCGGGCCAGCACCACTCCAATTACAGGACAGGCGTCAAGTGACAGCACGTTGTCGAGTTTCGTTTGATATGGAATTCTCATTTCCGGACGCCTAAGACCCCTTCCCAATCCCCATTAATTTACGTTAAAGTTGTCAACGCAACTACTATTCTTGTAGAATCGTGAGTTTACATAGACTGTGGACTATTACCATCAGGTGAACCCCTTGTTCGTGTGCCGGCCTCTGCTATAAAAAAATGACAACCCATTTTTTAACAGCGTAGTGGTGTGGAGATGACTCCAGCATCCCGCACGCCGACCAACCTGCCGTACATGTGACTGTACCTCGGCCGCTCCAGGGCCGTTTACTACTAGCAACACCGACAAAACAATAGCAACGTGCAACTATAACCAATAATTTTCATACTTGATGCTCAATATCCCAGACTGTTGGACAGAAAAAAAGAAGTTTATTTTGTTGATAACGAAGTTTTGAAATTTTGGTCTTTATAAAACTACAACTGATTTCATAAGGATTCCGTCTAATAATAGTGATTTTCCAGTTTATTTAAATAAACGTTGCTTCATCTTCGGCGATTTTTTTTAAGATAATGTGAATGAGTGTGAAATATTTCGATACTGCCAAACGAACTTTTTGAGAGTGAAATTTGACGAACGATTTTAGATGAGTTTTGTGCGAGCCGCAACAGCGTGCAGTGTTATTTGTAAATAATGTATAGAGTTAAATTTTACTATATGCGCAACTAATAAACAAAGTTAAAAAGTAAATATTTCAGGATATTTTATTCTTTTTCTCCCCATAAGGTTTGACGTCAGGCAGGAGGCCAATCGTGTAATAACTACAATCCAAATCCGCTGAGTAGTTTAAAAGATGTAATGATTTGCAGAATAGTTAATCAAACAGGGTTACTAGGAAAAAGGAAACCACAATATATTTCAAGAGTTATAATATTCTAGCTGGCAGCTAAATGACTAAGTACAATAATATCATAGAGTTGATCTATGAACGACATAAATGGCATACAATTTAAATTAAAAATAAGATTATTCTGAGTGGACAACACCGATTTTTGCCGTTGAATTTAAACTTTGGTTTAATTTTACAGAATTGCAAATACGCAATAATACTGAAGCTGTTAAACATCGGCTATCACATAAACATAGTATAATTATCTCGTTCACTAACTTACAAAATGCATATCATTTTAAATAATACAAGACAAATTGACTGTCGGAGATCAGCCCATAATCGAATTAGCAGGTTCAGTACTTTTCACATTGAAATAAGTTTTTTACAAATTTAAGCAGTCTGGAAATAATTTAAGTTAGGAAATTTATCAAATTATTTTGGATTAATCCATCTAAAACCACATGTACCTACACGCAGTTTCTATTACGACAGAGTCGATAATATAATTTAAAACTCTGAGGATTTAGGCGGACAATATCCATATTCTTAAAATGTCACCTTGACGTCACGTTTTGATAATGACATGTTCTAAAAATGGCACATCCTAAATGTCAATTTAGATAGATATTCTACAATGACATGTAGAATAACTAAATTCTACATGGCATTATAGAATATGACAACAAACTGATTTACTTATTCTACAATGGCATGTAGAATACCTAAATCACTTTCGTTTTTTTTTCAAGATGTCTACGTTTTGATATTTATACATACGTTGTCATAAGATGTAATTTTCGAACTGAGACATTTTTACAATGCGATATTTCTGAAAATGATATTTTCAGAAAATAGTGACATTATAATAATGAGACATTATCCGCCGAAATGTTTACGAGGTTTATTCCCATCCACATCAAATTGTATGACTCAGCCTCTTACAAGTTTTCTGTTGTATTCTCGCCTGTATTGTTCGATGAACTCTAACGTGTAAATCGGGCTTAAAACGCTGACGAATAAAAAATAATTATTTCAATTAGATAGCACAGTTCTAAAGGTTACTATTAAAAATAAAAAAGTACTTAATTACACCATTAATGATTCAAAGTCGCAATCCATTTCGAAACTATAAAATTCGAGAAAGGATATCCAGATTGGTGTTGCGACATATTAAATAATGTACAAAGTGTATTTCAACATTTCAAGATAATTGGTGCATCTCTTTGGAATTACTATCATGGAAGAAGACAAAAATTATTTAATTAAATCCTAAAGGTCAAATGTACAATAGGTTTTGTCTTGCACAAATTTTGGCATTTCGACCATCGGCAGCACTTGAGCCGAACATTGGCTAATCTTTGCAGTATATATCTCGATAAATATATTTAAACTAAAAGTAAATGAGTAACTTCTTAACAACTACAATAATACATTGACTGAACGTAAAGTGGTCCCTAGTTCTAAGGCTCCGTAAGGATTTTACAGACGATCAGTCGGGATTGACCTCATTTTCATAATTAATATCTTAAAGTTTAGACTGACGTTACAAATTGACAATACTTTACATAGTCGGCCATAATACATTATCTATGCGTGTGGATCTAGTGTTAAAGTTATAAATTTTGGAATATTTTCTTTCGATAAGTCTTTCAACACAATATTAAATTTTTTCTCTTATTTTTAACTTTTGTCTAGGCAAGTTGCCTCACTCATAGACGTCAATTAACCTTAATTTACATTAAGCCATTTCTTGAAGTTGGATTCCTCAGGGACGTTCATCAAGACTTCTGTATACAGTAACGGAACTTAAGGCATTTTATATATTCAGTAACGAAATATGAAGCATTAACTGCCTCTGAGTGTGGAAATAATTGAATTCTAAGAAATAGCTTAATAAAAGTTGAAGTTAATCAATTTAGTTAGTCTGAGAGCAGCTGTTAAAAAAATTCAATGTTTTTGGTAAATATACTTAACATTTGTCACGCTATCAAGCCAACTTGTCAAACCTGACTGATCGTCTAACGTACTGAAAGCGTTCAAGACGCCTGCGACAGGCAGGCGGGTGGCTGCGTGGGCGGTACCGCTGCGACGAGCAGCTCACCTCCACTCTCTGTGATGGCGACCGTTTTGTGGTAGTTTATGAGATCAGCTGCAACAAATCGAAATGACTTGATCAGAAACAACTTAATTTTTTTTCCTGGCTCGGCAAACCTGATGGTAAGTGTAGCGTAATCCAGGAATAGTGTCGACCAACGATAAACAGTGTGTTTATCGTTGATCGGCACGATCATGCCGGCCTGCCGAACTGCTTCTTCACACTCCGTTTAAAGGACCCCATATTATAGGAAGGAGGGAACGCGTGTGCCGGTAAACTATTCTACAGCCTAATGGTGCGGCAGAAGTAATTATGTATTTTATGTTCTGGTAATAGAACAGCTATGAAGAGGCTTCTCGCCAAAGGTTCGACTTCGAAATCAGAGTACTTGTTTGAGTTTTTGTAAGCCTTTTTACTCGGAATTGAATTCCAAAAGGATTGGGCGTTAGGCAGGTGTCCGGTTTGAATTACAATACATAACGACGATTCAACGATGACTACGAGGTGGTGCTAGTGCTACAGTAGTGTTAGCAGCGCGTGTCGGTGGTGTCGCGGTATTTCTTTTTGAAGTTATACTTCTTTAGGCGCGTTATGAAAAAATGATGAGAGTGAAATAAAAAAATAAATAAATAAATATAAATAAATAAATATATATATATATATATATATATATATATATATATAATTATATATAGATGCGGTTTTTATTTTATAATTTGGAACATGGTGCCGTAAAAAAAGTACCAGGTTCGCATAAACGCGAAGAGAGTAGAATGTCCATTTTTCATGGCGAGTAGCCATAATTAATAAACAAATGACGATTTGGACAAAGAAAAACTCTTTAGGTTTTTTCTTATTCGGAACATGTTGCCGTAAAAAGTACCAGGCTCGCATAAACGCGAAGAGAGTAGAATGTACTTCTATCATGTCGAGTGGATATGTTGATATAAATTAAAATACTTTTATTTAATATAATTAACACTAAATATTATTAAATTATTAATGTTAAATACTTATTATTGGTTATTTAATGATGCCAAAGAAGTATAACTTCTCACGCGCGTACATAAGTACACGCACCCATATTTTTTTTTTTATCCTGACTCGACAAAGTGACTAGGCTACACTTGATGGTAAGTGGATCGCAATCGAAGAATAGTGTCGACCAAAGATAAACAATGTGTCCATCGTAGGTCGGCAAGATCATGCCGGCCTGCCAAAGGGCCAAGGGAGCGGGGAAGGAAAAAGGGATGGGAAAAGGGTTAAGATCAGGGGGCAAGCCCCCTGGGGAGAACCGGATATACACTGGCTGACCCTGGAACGCGACCTACACAAGGTGGGCCACTTTGGCAGGATTTAGCACCAGTGTACGGTGGTCGCTATCTGGTCGGATACCAGTATCCTCCCACCAGCAAACTGTATGACAGCGCGTAGTACAGTATTACCTAGGGTCTGGTGCGTGAGTTGTCCAGTGCCGAGCAGGCGGTACCCGACGCCCGCCTCCAACAGGTAGTGCTTGCAGCGCGTGTCGGTGGTGTCGCGGTATGACAGCGCGTAGTACAGTATTACCTAGGGTCTGGTGCGTGAGTTGTCCAGTGCCGAGCAGGCGGTACCCGACGCCCGCCTCCACCAGGTAGTGCTTGCAGCGCGTGTCGGTGGTGTCGCGGTATGACAGCGCGTAGTACAGTATTACCTAGGGTCTGGTGCGTGAGTTGTCCAGTGCCGAGCAGGCGGTACCCGACGCCCGCCTCCACCAGGTAGTGCTTGCAGCGCGTGTCGGTGGTGTCGCGGTATGACAGCGCGTAGTACAGTATTACCTAGGGTCTGGTGCGTGAGTTGTCCAGTGCCGAGCAGGCGGTACCCGACGCCCGCCTCCACCAGGTAGTGCTTGCAGCGCGTGTCGGTGGTGTCGCGGTATGACAGCGCGTAGTACAGTATTACCTAGGGTCTGGTGCGTGAGTTGTCCAGTGCCGAGCAGGCGGTACCCGACGCCCGCCTCCACCAGGTAGTGCTTGCAGCGCGTGTCGGTGGTGTCGCGGTATGACAGCGCGTATCCCCACACACGCTCGGAGATGCGCACCAGGAAACTGCCTGCCGCCCGGCTGGACAGCAACTGCTCGGCTTCTGATCGAGTTATTAGTCCTGGAATTACATATTATATCTTTCGTCAGCTCGACTGCTTATCAGGCAACGTATTTAACAGTTGAGTTGTCATTGTGTACCAACCGTGGAACCAGTCGACCGGTTTGTTGTTCTCGTCGAGTCCGACGCCCCGCTTCAGCTCTTGTGTCCTGAACCACTCCATCACGGCTTCTCTATTCGGTGGCTTGCCAGCTATAACAAGAGCATAGTCTGTTTCGTCTTTTCGAGCTTTTTTGACCACCATAGGTAAGTTTCAGTGTAATTCATAAGACATTTTCAAGTTACGGACTACACGAAATTAATCAGCATTAGAATCTACTAGTCGCTTTATCCGTAATTTCGGCTTAATAATAGCCTATTTCGGTGACTCAATTCATCCAACATAATCAAAATTACCCGACAAAGGTCAAAGTAACGTGAAATGACAGTACATACTTAAAATAAAGGTAATAATATCACAATTGTCACGGAGCACGATCGAACACTATAGATTACGTTCGCATTACTGAGACTAAAGCCTATAGAGCCGAAGAAATGTTGATTCAGAAATAAGTTGAAAATAACGTGTGATCTACCTTGGGCAGTATCAGGTGAGATATGAGCGGCTGCAAGATCCGTGCTTCTTCGATGAGCCTCCCTCGCCGCTCGCGCTATCTCACGCATGTTTGCTTCAGCCTCCTTTGCTTTGCGTTCTGAAATATCACAAACCTATTGCTAGATGTTACTACTACTAATACTACTACTTTCTACAATTTAGATTACTATGCTGCCTTACTTTGTTTCAAATCATACTGTTCTGTATTTTAATTATAACTCAAATTACAATTCTATAAGATTACTCAGGAACTGCTTTATAGGGCCATTTCAAAAAAGTGGATATCAATTAGCAGGTATCTAACAACTGGAGTTACTGTAAAAAAAAAGCAGAAATAGTTAATTCTGTATAGTTTATATAAAAGCAAGTAACATAATACTTTGGAATAAAGTTATAATATCTATGGTACCTTGTTCCATCCAAGCGGCGTCGTCATCATGTGCATGGAGCTGTGCATCCCGCAAGGTCTTGGCTCTTCGTGCCCGTATCCCGCGCAGGATGTCTCCTGCCCTGGCCGCGGCCACCCGTCTCTCCCACGCTGCCACGCGGTGGCTTACACAATCCCCATTGTTCGGGAGACCAAGATCCTGGAAGAAAGAACAAAATCTGCTAATTGTAATTTAAAAGAATAGTCAGCTGATGATAATAGAAATGTTTAAGTCAACATAACATTATAATCTTATTGCAAGATGGTTTTAGAGGTCTTTTATAATGCTTGTTTTTAAATAAAGCTTCAGGACTGACATGAATTTCTAAATGGGCTGCTTAGAGTTCAAATATTTAGTAAACCAATATTTACCAGATTTTAAAGCCTTATACATACATATTGCCTTAAAATCTTATATGTTTGACACAACTTGCACTGCCAAACTCGTTTATTAGCAAAATGGTTTCAATTTGCCAGTTCTAAAAAATTCTAACTATAGATTGGTCACTAACCAAATGATGATTACCTGCAGGACGTCTCGTTTCCCTTCAATAAAATTGAAGTGCAATGTGTTCTTATTGAGGTCTAGTTTGATGTTGTCGCTGGCGAGGTTGTCCCTTATATCCGCCTTCTCAGAAATCTTCACCTCCGGTTCCAGCTCTTGGATCCGCTGCCGTAGCTCGTCCACTGTGCAGTAGATCTCGAGGTCATCTAGGGGATCTATCGTTTTGGGGGATAGATCAAATTTCTGGAACAAATAAAATTTATAATTGATATACCGAGCTAAGTAGAAAATATTAAGGTGGAGATAAAAATATTATATGTTGTAAATATCAGGAGATATGAAAAAATAGGAATGGAGTTATTTTAAAAATATTTGTAAGTGTTTAGACAGTGACATAAGAATAAATGGTCGTAAAAACTACAAGCCTAATGAACATGTGTTAAAAAACATGTTGCGCCAACCCCATTGCGATTGGCATAACACTAACTGTAAGAGGAAGATAGACATGAGAAGCACGACAAGTTTTACTGCGGTAAATAGCTTCTTATTTTATTCCTCATCGAAAATATTCGTATTCATGGAAGGAAATCCAAATGTCCTACTAAGCCAAAACCAGCGTTTCAAAAACTTCCTTTCCAAATTCCACTTTACCTGTTCCAAGCTGTCAAGCGACTTGTAGTCAATGAGCTGCGTGAGCTCCTTCTCGACGGACTTTCTGAGCTGGTGGGCCTCCTCCCTCGCCTGCGCGAGGGCCCTCTGTCGCGCCTCCTCCGCCAGGATGCTCTCTATCGACTTGTCGTCTGGGTGCTCGCCCATCACCCACACCTACAAAAAATAAATAACGGAATAACCATATCGTACGGTATGATGCTGATAATATTAGTACCAGATGCACAATCATATCCGACAGGATAGCGACCTCCGTACACATGGAAAACCAAATATAGTGGATTGTTCCGGTGAGTTGCGTTTCTGAATCAGCTGGTTTATTTCAGGCCGGCATAATTATTTAAAAACATTGCATCTCTTGACGATCGCCATTACAGTGCAGCAAGGTAGTAGAAAGCCTCCATCGTGCAGTGAGAGAGTAGTCGAATGTCAAGCGAAAGGTCGCGGGTTCGATTCTCTCACCGAAGCAAAATGTTTGTGTGATCTGCAAATATGTGTTTCGGGTCTGGGTGTTTCTCCCCAGAAGGGTAGACGTCAGACAGGCGGCCGGTCGTACAACTACAAGCCAAATCGTTACACTATACACGTAATAGAAAATAAAATAACGTATGTCAAAAAACAAACATTTTGCACCGACTCCACTAGAGTGGGATAAGGGCAGGAGGAAAGAAAGAATGTAGTTTTCCGATGCAGTGTACTTATTTTGCCGTATCATGATAAAAACCTACTAGAACTTTTTATAGGTTCGCGTGGGTTGCAAAAAGTAGTATTGTGCTTAGACAAATTCAACATTTGTCTCGATATTGGTCACGCCCATGATGTTTGCACAACTGTTTTTTTCCACTTAATCGATAAAGCAAGGAAGTTATCACGACTTTACTTTGAATTAAGATTAAAATATCATAAATTGCAACCAATCAATCAATTGTTATGAAATGATTTGCTGCCAGAAATACACAACAGTAAATTTATCCATTGAAAAATATTAAATATTAGATCTCAAACTGTATTGTATTAATTTTCAGCCCGCGTCTTTGGACTTTTTGGGTCCAGGCAAAATTTATAGCTACAGTAAAAATGTTGTATACTAACCCATGGTTCACCGTCTTCTCCCTGGAGGAACTGAACTTGTTTCTTATCGTTCTTCTGAAACTTGGGCTGTTCATCGTCCGTGTTCACTTTCTGGTCCCAGATCTGCCATCTGCGGACCTAATAAAAAACAAATAATATGTAATTTAAAACAATGAATGACCCAGATCGGAAATATATATGCGGATCATGCAAATATTTGTTCCGATGCGGGCCATCTGTGACCTCCGTTTTAACGCTGTCTACACCGAAATAATTATTATCTATATTGCTATTTTTTGTTTCTCATTGGTAGTTCATTACTTTAACGTTAGGGATAGTGTCACGTCCAAACACGAAAAATGTTTTAATTGATATTATCAATATAAATTTAATTTGCATTAGTATTTACTTCTACTATTATTTCGATTACAATTTACTAACCAATACAATCGACCGCTTAATTTCGTATATAAATAAATAAATATAAATAACACCCAACAGTCACACACATAACCATGTCCCCACAGTATCAGGAACCACGAGAGACTTCCGTTCTCACAACACCCAGACCCGAAACAAATGTTTGTGGATCACACAAATACTTGTCTCGGTACGGGAATCGGCGGCGGCCTAATGTTTTACATCATTCATTTAAACTGACTAAAAAACTACATTGGCTATTAAACTATAGTACCAGCGTGATTTTATTTTTAGCTTTTTAGTTTTTCTATGGCATAATTACTCATTGTTAAAAAGTTTTTAATCTCTTGAGTGATTGACCAATGCATATAGCCTATCAATCACTGGATGTACGTTATAAATTTGTAAAAAAAGCAGATTGTCGAAGCAGATAACTTTAATCATAATACATTTAATTTTTTTTTATTTATCAGTCTAGGCTGGATTAATTAGCCTCTGTGGTCCAGTGCAGTATCTAATAAGCGATAGGACTAATGAGCAATATCATTGTAACTTAATTCTTTACGTGAAATTCAAATTGAAACAATCGATGTCATAATAGGATATTTGACTATGCTTAACAGAAACACGAAAACAGAATTATAATTGAATAAAAATGAAGTTGCAGTTCATGATTTAAATAGATTTATATAATTCTTTCGATAATAAACCTTTCTTGTATTTAAACTACTCATCAATGTGAATCCACAGAAGGGAGTGAAGATATTTCTCACGGAACACGACATGTACATTATGCAAAAAAACGTAATAACGCAGTAACAATAGATGTAATTGTATCCCATCGACTAATAGAGCGGCTAATCTACACGGCAATGCTATTGAGGCGGACAAAAACCGACCTTGGAGGAATTGAAAGTTAAATAGTTTATAATGGTATGTAAGTAGTCTAATTTAATTATAATAGATTAAAGTGAATAGTGGAGATAAAGTATTCTTTAATTTAAGCTTTTAATCGATTCAAACGTGACCGTAATAATGTGAGTACGGAGGGACGTCGTTAGATACTGTAGTATTCTGTAGTTTTGACTCCGGAAAGACTCAGGAAATGCGCACAAGAAAACAACCACGACCGTTACGTACTGGGTTTTAATGCAGAACTGACTTACCGGTGACATCTATTAATTACCCTTACTTATGCTACAATTTACCTATACTACAGATACAAAAGAATCGTCAATGGGGTGTACAAGTTAAAACCGGAATGTTTTTTACACAGATCAACTGATTTATTGTTATCAACTGAAAAAAGCTTCTCAATCAAACTTCCATCATATCTATTCATCCAATTTAACAGGCAAAGTGCAGATAAACAACCAAATTACGCAGACAGATGTTTTATTTAGACAAAGCTATTATTGATATTGAATACGACTCTACAAAAGGATACGTAATACGGAAAAAACATAATGTTTATCGCATACTAAAATCATAAACCATAACAGCACCATAAAATAGATTACGAAGATCTTTGTTTTGCATAAGAAATAAAATAGTGCCATATAATGAATTACAGAGTATATATAACAGATTAAAGTTCTTAGATATTTATTTATGCCGTTCACCTTAAATCACCTGAGGTGGGCGCTTGGATTAACTAGTTCAAGGGTAACAAAGAAGTAATATTAATAGGACAATTGTAAACGATCAGGACAATAGCTTTGCAATACGGAAATAAAATTAAACATGTGTGGCTAATCTGTGACATTGACGAAACTTATTAGTTAATAATCTTTGTCTGCGTTATTTCAAATACTAGGATTGTCGTGATAGTTGTTACTGTCCGGAAAATAGTTAAAAGCAAACGCTTTCACAATAATTGTGAACGGTTTCAGTCATGGATAAAGAAAAAGTTCTCGAGGCTTGACCTATTGACATTCACGTGCTCATAGGCAATTCCGTTTTAGTTATTTAGATCAATTTTGTCTATAGTGATGTCATCAACTAACTTATTTTATCACAACAATGTTCAACTGGAGTTAATTAGGTAAGTTTCGTCTACAGTCTGGATCTTAAAGATTCATGTCTTTATATTGAAAATACTTTCTTCTTTATCATAATACTTACTAAGAGTACAAACACTTTGTTAAGTTCATTAAATATTAATTAATATAGGTAATGTATATGAATTTTAGATGGATTACTTGCTGAGTATTGGACTATGGATGCCTGATTTTTGGGGCGACTCAGTCAACACCCACCATCGTTCTTTTAGGAATATTCGAAAAGCGACCTCTAAACGCCTCTTTGAATTTACTATAAATGCTTTTGCAATTATATCTAATACGAAATTAATTAATGTCTGTCCATTTAGACGATTCTCGGAATAGCAAAATGGGTTCAACATGTATCAATTGGGTGGATGGCGTCACCGACCGCGCCCGTCTGTCTGACCCTTTATGTGTTATACATGTTTTCGTGTATATCACTGAAGGTACAACTAGCCCGCCCACAGTTCATCAAGCTTATTTCTGTCCCACGATGTATTAAGAGAGCAATGCTATCACTAAATCGAGGCCTGCCAAAATCAGACAAAATCCTGTCTTTTAGAATCGACAGCACACAAATCAAAAATGAGGAGCACGTACGTTGCTAATACACCAATCATACAGAAGATAAATTGAATAACATGCATCACAATCAACCTCGCTGTAACAATTGAAATTCCTGCAAACAATGGCTCAGGACTTAAATTTCTTTATTGGCTCTAATTTGTATGACATAAGATGAGAATAATATATTTTGTAGAGCTTGAATTAGAGGTCGGACCAGTATAGTTACAATAATAATTATTCTTAAAAATCTAACAAATTTACTGTTAAGTATAAAAGTAACAAATCTGTTTGCATTGTTTTAAAGTTTAAAAAATATTTATATGGGTAGACAGCAATATAATCCAAGGTGCAATCGTGCCTTAATTTTAACCGCACCACATTATGATCAGTCGGAATAAAAAATTCCGTGTTGATCTATTACGCATTATTCCGCACTCAAGGCCACAACAATGGATTGTATGCAAATTGTTCTGTTAAAGGTAGAAAAAGAGCGTTTAATCTATATTAGGATATATTAGAGAAGCGGTCGTAATTACTTCCAAGCTCCAATGGAATTTAATTCCGTGAATTATGGGCGTGTTAAATTGTTATAAATAAATATATATTTTCTCATGCAGTCTTGGTAGTATTTGATTTGGATTCCATGTAAGTGTCACGATAATTATTTTAATATATAAGTAATAACTTTTTTCGGGATACAAAAAAAAACTTAATCTTAATCTGTTTCCAGGTACCGAGAACTTAATACACCGTAAAAAATGCTGACGGAGCAACTATTTTACCTTATTCAATAATAAAGAAAAACAACAGATAATAGTCATGTAGAATATTAACTTATAAACATAATAAGTTATGCATTTTTAATAGAATTGATTGAAGATATGGGCAGGTGGACGGTACCCCTGCCCAGAAAGCGTAGCAACGTCACTCATATTTTTTATAACAAAAGCAAAAAGCAAGAAGGTCAGTTGATGGTAAGTGATCTCCGTATGATTTGGGGATATTTCACTCACCATAAGAAACGTAAAAACAAGCGCCACTTCACAAGCTCCGTAGTTTTACTAACCGAATAAAAGAGTAGTATACCTGTTCCTCTCGCATCTTGCAGAACAGCGTTTGTTTCTGTGTCTCGTCGAGCTCAGCCAGGATCTCGGGGTCCACCCACATGTCGCGCAGGATCTGCTGCAACATCGTGCCGGCCCTGTTGACAAAGAATACACTACATTATTGTATTGTTTCTAGAGGACTATCTCCGTGGTGCTTTACATCTGGCTTCTCCAGTTGTAAATGTCCTTACACTTGAGGTTAATACCTCCTCAATTCATTATTTTGTCTCCCGCTTTGCTATGGAGAGAAGTGGACAATGAATATTTCCAACTACTCCCTAACCTTCTATCTGATTAATTTTGTAACAGGACAAAGACATTTAGGTATTCCCAGAGACTCGCCGAGCTTCACTGCTCGGTGTCGACAAAAATGCGTGCCACAGTGTGTGGGCGGTATACTCTCTAGAGGACTATCTGGGCAAATGACAGACTATGGGGTTGCCAATGATGTGGTCGTCGAATAGAACCTTGTGTGAGATGGTAAAAAATATGATTCACCAGGGAGCGTATGCCAAAGCTAAAAACAAGCTATTGTTAAAGTTTGGACGTAGATATAACTCCCAAAAATACTTTTTTATAGCAGAGGCCAGCAAACAAGCAAGTGTGTCATGTGATGTCAAGTGATCTCCACAACCCACAAACATCCACTATACCTGAAGAATCAAGGACCCGTTGCCGACCTTAAAGGAAAGGGACGATTCAGGGATTAGGGAATAGACGGAATTTTGAGCCTTCGTAGATATCACCTATCATACGAAACACAACAGCAAGCGTCACGTCGGTTTTCTACGAGACAGTAACAACCTGGTCGAGCGGTCGATTCATGCTGTACACAAAACTGTCTACATCGTGACTCTACAACTTATAAAATATATTTCCATGAATATGAGGGTTATTAATTTATACAAGTATTAATAAAGTATTGCCATCAATATTTTGTTTTTATTAGCTTCAATGACACGACTATCAAGTCGCTTATGCACTGCACTCGTAAAATTTTAAATCTCAATAATGCCTAGTAATGTTCTTAGCTTTAATGGTTAATTGGGGCGGGTATATGCGTACATCCTTGTATCACTGTGCCTGCATCGGTCACCCGCCTGTCCTATCGCAGGCCTCCCGATTTGCTTCTTCCCTCTCCAAAGAGGGAGGGAAGAAGCATTTATAGAGGCTGGCATGACTCTGGTGACCACAGATAAACTCATTGTTTGTTGGTGGTCGATGGTTTTTTGGATTGCACTACGCTTACCATCAGTGTAGTGCAGTAACTTTGCCGTGCTTGGATAATAAAGAATATAATTTAAACCGGTGCATACTGTCATTGTGTTTATATTATTTGCTAAACAAACCACAAACTTCCCTATAAGGTAAGGTCGTCAGTCCTCGCGGAACTCGGCGAGTGATTTCACACCGCCAAGCCGCACATCAAGTCAGACTGTCAGACAAGACGCGGAAGTAGATTATAACAGTCCATACGCCGGAATCCAAGTGTGCAATGTTCACGTTCTAGCGTCACTAAATGCTTGAGTTTTGTTGATTAATGGTTTATTAATTTACTTCGCGGCAATAATTTAATAGCTCACGAGGGTTTTGAATCGTGACATCCTGAGGTTGTTAAAAAGAATTGGATTTCAACAAAGATTTCAATCAAAAAGGTTCACTATTTTTTTGTATGCAACGCAATATCTTAGTCAAATGTGAATTACTTTGGAAGTCTCTTATCATATAATACAGTATTATTATTATTCACCCATTAGGCATTGCAGACTTTTTTGAGAAGCGTACGACGTTCATTACTCATTATGTACACGGTCATTACAATGTCACGTAGCTTAGGGGCGTATAGTGGTTTACACAGGGGAGTAGTTACATGCGGGTGGTATTCCCTTCGAATAATAAACCCAGTGTTGCCAGATCTGAATGTCCAGATCTACTGATTTTCCTAGAAATCTCCAGATCTGACTACTAAAAAATCTTAATTTAAATGTATTCTTAACTCCCATGAATAATATACAAGGGAAAAAATATCTATAATTTATAAAAAAAAGCTAGTCCAATTGTCAAACCAGTTTGAATGTCACACTTGAACATTTTTTTGTAGCCTCTGTCAGGGACATAACGGAATAATCCAAAGTTTTACAACAATCTACCTATTTTTAATAACAAATAAATACACCCTACAGTCACACATATAGTCCTGACCCCACAGTTAGATACGAATCTTGTTTCGTGGGTATCAGGAACTAAGAGAGACTTTCGGTCTCACAACACCCAGACTCGAAACCAATATTTGTGGATCACACAAACATTTGCATCGATGCGGGGATCGAACCCGCGACCTCTCGTTTCACAGCCGGCTACTTGCCCTGCGCCAAGGCTGTCATTTTTGTAACTAATCTTTTCATATTTAAGATTTAAACAATATTTCCCTGCTATTTTCCGATTGTGTTTGGCAACCCCGAGTTACCCTAGTCCATTAAAAATCATATTGAAGTGTATCAAACAAGTTGAGAAATTATGCCATAAACCGCTGGGGAAGGATGAAGGGGGGTGGTACACTCAATTATATTGATTGTATGGCCTTTAATGGACACGTGAAATCTGTTTTCGACGAAAGGAGTGTGTAGGCTGTTATTATAATATGGTATCTCACTGCTGGATATGGATTCTTTTACGAATAATAGGTTAGGCTTCAGTCCACCATGCTAGCCTAATTCAAGCTGAGTGCCTCCACATACATACCTTAGGAAATCTTTTGGCGAATTCTCGGATATACAAGTTTCCTCGCGATATTTCCTTCACCGTTAAAGCAACCGATTAACAATACACACGTAACTAGGAAAAGTTAAAGAAGTGTGCCCTGGAGGGTAGGATCGATTATTAACCTACTACCAGTGATGTTTATGTGATCCATAAATATTTCGGATCTAGGTGTTGCGACATTGAAAGTTTCTCCTAGTTCCTGGTACTCACGAACAGACAAGAATATACAAGATATTCTTGTCTTACTTTGGAGTCAGGACTAACTGTTTGTTGTATGTTAATTATTTATTTATTCCAAAATAATTATCAGTGCAATCAGAGACCTTATCAAATATTTGCTTAACTTGTTTAAACTGGTTTTAGTTGCATTCTTTAAAATGACGTCTAGACATCAAGATCACGTTTAAATGAAATAAAAAGGTCAATGTTCAGGTCCAATTCGTGAAAAACAACAAACAAAGGACCGATTAGTGACAGGCGGCATTCGCAGAAAAACTACGCAAAACATAAAAAGCACAAGCAGCAGTGTGCAGGCACTGTTTTGTTCGTACACATTTCATTGACATTGTTTAAGAGCGGTAGAGCCTCGCTGCAGACAGTTTTGTCTACAGCATGAATCGTCCGGCTCGACCGGATTGTTACCAGACGTAAAGTAGTGCCTTGCTGTTGCGTTTCGTACGGTGTGTGAGATATCCGAACATTATGGGACAGAACTTGTAGTTGGTTGGGGCCAGTATAAGGATACATCCTTGTATCCCTATGCCTGCATTGGTCATCCGTCTGTACTGTCGCATGCCCCTCGATTTGTTTCGTTTCTTCCTTTTTCGAAATGTGAAGAAGCGTTTATACACGCCGGCATGATTCTGGTAACTACCGATAAACTCATTGTTTGTCGTGGTCGCTGAATTTTTTGGACTGCCTGCCTTACCATCAGGTGTTGTGCAGTCACTTTACCGTGCTAGGATAAAACATTTTTCCAAAGAATTTTAATGTGCGTTATCAACATTTCTCCTTATCACACCTTAACTCAAACAGTGTATACGACACAATAATACCGATATGGTTATCGAGTAAGAGCCTATTTACTGATGGTATAAAAGGATTTGATGGTTTCACCACGCTTATAAGGAGATTAGATGTCCTATTTAGTTATGGGGAAAAGCTGATTAACCAGTAGAATAGCGGTTAGTCGTAGCCCACCCAGCTAGTTTCAGTCATTACATCGAGACAAACTGGTTTCCATTTATTTCTAGAAAAAGAAGATTATTTAGATTTTCGCATCGTGAGAATTTACTATGTTCCAGAAAATGTCAGCCCTGTATGTGATGGGTATGGGCCCTACGTACAAATGAGAGGAGTCAGGCTACGCATTAGGCCTTATATTAACCACAATGGCCTAAAGTAAGTTGGTACATTTCGTGTGTACCTTCAAAATTTCATAGAGTGTTCTTAGAATTAAATGTCTGCCATGTGAGGAGTGGCCTTAGGTACAAATGAGAGGGGTCAGGCTATGCATCAAGCTTTACATTAACCACGCTGGCCAAAAGCAAGATGATATAAGAATGGTATATTCCATATATTTACCTTCGAAATACAAAGAGTTCTCAGTTATGCAAATTCCCTTGCGATATATTCCTACACAATTAACGTGATAACCAAATTATGAATTAATACACTTAACAGTGTCGAGAAATTTCTCAGAATTATAAATTCGACTCCCTAAATTGTAGAATCGTAATTAAAATACGCATTATTACCAGGACATGCACAAATATTATTTCTTTCAGTCTGGCACTATCCCGGTTCAGTACAAGCTGCGACTTCTTATCAACTTCGCGCATCCTTCGTCGTGAAACCGTTGACTCTCATGCCTCCTATTATTATGTCAAACCATACAACCGTCCTAACAAAAAAAAACTCACTTCCACAACCTCACATATCTTCCATCAGCATTTTTGAACGTCACAATAGTTTTGAATTATAATTTTATTCTCAGTAATAATAAAGAGGAGCGCGGTTCGTTACTTCGTACGCTGGTTGAATACTAAGCGGTACAACATGCATTATTCATGGTGCATCTCCTGTCCTGTCGTCCTGAACAAAGGGTGGTTCTATAACACTAATCCAGGGATGTAGCTCCGCTTATTGTCCTTCATCATCATCATGAGCCACAAGACGTCCACTGCTAAACATAGGCCTCCTATTGTCCTTGCAACTATGTAATTTGAATGTGACAGCCATCCATCTGTCAGCCTAAATTCGTCAACTTTTATTTTATTTATAATACACAAAACAGATTATAATGATTGCAAAGATAAAAGATAAATTTATAAAAATGTCAACTAGAGTGTAGTAAAAATATGTGTATATATAAAATCGATATAAGGGTTAGACGTTACAATTGCATCCAAAAAATTACATGAAAATAGAAACCAAATAAAAAAAACAAAAACAAACAATTGATAGACTTCCATTTGAAGGAAATTATTTGAATATGACGGAAGCCTTTGAATATGTCGTTTTTTTTAACCTTAAATTTTGTATAAATATAATCCCTAACTGTCATCATAAGTCGGTCAGCTCATTTACTATGTCACGTCGCTTTATAATTAAATAAACACCTAACAGTCACACAGCCCTGACCACACAGTAAGATACGAGTCTTGTGTCGTGGCTAGCAGGAAATACGAAAGACTTTCAATCTTACAACACCCAGTCCCGAAACAAATATTTGTGGATCACACTACACACAATTCTCCCGACCTTGGCCGGGCTTGCGACATTGACACAACTTGTTTTTTTTTTTTTGTGTTGACGCTTGCTGTAAGCCTGACGCTAGTCGGCTGTATACAGCTTCACCGGACTTTCGGGTGAGCGCTTTAGGCGCTCTCAAACCTTACATTTAAGTGACCACGCTGAGGGCACCCCCTTTGGGGTACCTCGGCTCAGGACGGCCACTGGGGGGACAACTTATTTATTTTTATTTATTTATTTATAATTCTTTATTGTACATTGGAATATATGGCAGTAAATCTATTAAAATACAAAAGTACAATTGGCGGCCTTATCGCTCAAGGCAATCTCTTCCAGGCAACCATGGGATGGAGATAAAAGAAGGAGTCAGAAAGGGTAGGGTACATAAAAGAAAAACTACACATTTAACTTCAATAATATATACTAAATAGATAGCTAATATAATATACATAATACATATTATATACATAAATACAGTAATAATATAATAATAAATAAATGAAATCATAAGCACAACACACATACAAACAGCTAGTGAGAGAGATAATGATCCATCACCATTTTTTTAAAAATAGGCAGTGATTTGGCTCGTTTTATCGCGACCGGCAATGCATTCCACAACCGAGTAGCCTGTACAGCGAAAGATTTGTCCATAAAGGAAGTAGAATGCGCCGGCATTTTCAGTATCATGTTCTCTGATGATCTCAGGGATTTATCGTGCGTATCATTAAGAAATTGGAAGCGAGATTTGAGATAGCAGGGTATAAGAGGAAAGAAAAGGATATTGTAGAGAAGAGAGAGAATGTGGGCATTCCGGCGAAGTCGTATGGGTAACCACTTGAGCTTAGCACGAAACTCGGAAACATGATCATATTTGCGCAGTCCAAATATAAATCTGATACAAAAATTTTGAAGTCGCTCAAGTTTATCTAGTTGTTGTTCAGTGAGATCAAGATAGCTGGCGTCTGCATAATCAAGGATGGGAAGGAGAAGGGATTGTGCAAGCGAAATCTTAGTGGGTATAGGCAAAAGGTTGCGTAATCTACGCAGAGACCCAGCTGAAGCGAACAGTTTGCGGCTCAGTTCTTTAAGCAGCGGTTCCCAGGTAAGCGACTTATCTATGTACAGTCCAAGGTTTTTTACAGTATCACTGTACGGAATGTTGGTACCATCACAAGAAACCATCGGTATGTGAGCGAAGTCTAATTTGGATATCATCCTGGAGCTACCAATGATAATGACTTGAGTTTTAGAAGGATTGATCCTTAGTCCATACGCCTTGCTCCATTCGCAAATGAGACTCAAGTCTGAATTAATCGTGGCAACAGCCTCCGTCACCTTGTCTAATGGCGCCTGAGAGTAGATTTGGAGATCATCTGCATAAAGGTGGTAGGAAGACTGAAGTTGATGGGAAATAGAGTTGATGAAAACTGCAAAGAGAAGAGGAGATAAAACGCCGCCCTGTGGCACTCCGGCAGACGTGTTGCAGTAGGAGGAATATTTGTCCTCGATGCAAATCCGCTGCCGGCGCGGCGTCCAAATAGGTAACTTTGAAACCACTCAATTGCCGTTGGAGATATGTTAAGAGAGCGAAGTATACTGAGCAACACGTCAAAATCTACGGTATTGAAGGCATTGCTGAAATCCAGCAAAGCTAGGACTGTCAGCTTGCCATCTTCCATACCGGATCTGATATCATCCGTAATATGAACCAGGGTGGTGGTCGTGCTATGACCAGGACGGAAACCGGATTGGAAAGGATTCAGGAGTTGATTTTGAAAGAGAAATGCATTAAGTTGGGAATGGACTAAGCGTTCAAGCACTTTGGAGAGAAATGGTAGGATCGAGATAGGACGGAAATCGGTGAAGGTTAAAGGGTTGGATTTTTTCGGGATAGGAATGATTTTAGCTTCTTTCCAAGCTGTAGGAAACGATGCAGATGCGACGGAGTGGTTTAGGATATGGGAAATGATGGGAAGGATTTCGTCTAGGATAGGAAGGATCATATTACGGCCGACACAGTCGCTTCCAACTGCATTGGATGATATCGATAGGATGCTCCTCTTAACATCACAATCAGCAAATGGTTTGAAGAGTAACGGGGGACAATCAGGAGTCTTACAGGATGAAAGATGCTTTATCGTTTTTATTTTAATGGTCTGATCGAATTCAGACGGAGAGGAGAAATGGTGGTTTAAGGAATCTAGATCAATAGTTTTCGGAAAAGAATCTTGTCGAGATTTCCCAACTCCCAAAGATTTAAGAAATTTCCAGACTTTACTAGGGTCTCCGTTTTCGACTGAACTGTGAATATGTCGGCGTTGAGCATACCTACACACCTTACCGCAGTGATTCCGAATGGCAACGTATTTATCCCAGTTGCTGTCAGTTGGTCGACATTTATATTTGGACATTGCCACAGCCTTTTTAGAAAGGAGGGCTTTAATGTCATCAGTGAGCCAAGGCGACGGCAGATGTTTTACCCTGATCGCCCAGACTGGAGCGTGCTGATCGTAAAGATTAGTAATTTTACGATTGAAAATGTTGACCTTATCGTCAACAGAATCAAAATCGATAAGCGAACTCCAGTCAATGTTTGCTGCATCTCTGCGCAGATCATCAACATTAATACCTCGAAAATTTCGCTGAAAGAGTATTTTTGGCGAGGCTTTAGGCGGCCGAACACGATAGGACAGGAACAATAGGTCATGGTAAGAAAAGGCTTCAGCTGCACATTGACCGTGCTTAGCTACAAGATCTGAGGAGGAGACAAAGATAAGATCGAGGAGAGAAGGAGTACTGTTGGGAAAATGGTGGGTGGCAGAGAGTGGAAGAATAGTGAGATTACACGATTGAACAGTATTCTGAAGGTAGGAAGAACGAGAGTCGTTCTTAAGGAGACAGGTATTAAAGTCACCCATGATTATGCTTTGACTGTATGAAGGGACCAAGTTTTCAAGAAGTTACTTAATGGTTAGTTAAAGGTATAGGGTTACATCCTTGTATCCCTGTGCCTGCATTTGTTATCCACCTGTCCTGTCGCAGGCCCTCGATTTGCTTCTTCTCTCTCCGAAGAGGGAAGAAGCATATATACACGCCGGCATGATTCTGGTGACCACCGTTGAACTTTTTGTTTGTCGGTGATCGCTAGTTTTTGGATTGAACTACGCTTACCATCAGGTGCAGTGCAGACACGTTGCCGTGCTCAAATAAAAAAAATATTACCGACAACCATAATTATTATTGTAACTTCTATTTAAACAACCAGACAAACTTGCCCAAGGTTTATAATACCCATTGTAATAAAATGTACGCCACATACGCTGTTTCCGGTCGAATTAATTATACGTACGAGTATGTCATAATATCGAGTGGTTTTTTTAATGTACAATGGACGATGAATAGCTTAGGACGGGTTGAGTGACCGTCTTGATGGAAATTATAAAATTAGCAATATACAACAGTTACATATAATCATAATTCGATACCTCCGTGGCCCAGTGGGCCAGTAGCCGGCTGTGAAACGAGAGGCCGCGGGTTCGACCGCCGCGCCGAGTCTAATATGAGTGTGTTCAATAAATATTTGTTTCAGGGTCTGGGTGTTGTTAGAGCGAAAGTCTCACGTAGTTCCTGATACCCACGACACAAGACTCGTATCTTACTGTGGGGTCAGGACTATGTGTGTGACTGCTGGGTGTATTTATTAGGTTCAGCTATTTAAACAAATAAATATTTGGTTTAAAAAAATCGACAAAAAGACTCCCATTATCGACATCTGTTATTTTTATATACAATCTCAATTTAAATAAATAAATATTTTTTTAATCCAAATACTTATAAATAAATAAAAATAGCTGTTTTGAGTCGTATCACGTATGTCTTTCCCAAGTCTGTCGACGTCTTCCCTTAATTACGACTACCATATACCTATATTTGGTGATTAAAATTTGTAAGAAGAAAGACATGGGCTAAGGGTGTGTTCTTCGTATAAATTTGAACAACTTTCTCCTAGAAACATGGGTCGAAATATGAAAAAATTGGCCTTTCAAACAAAATTTGGTTAACTGATTTCTATGGAAGATCCATATTTTTTTTAGTATTTTGACTCAGATTTCTAGGAGAAAAGTAGATGTAAAATTTTATAGAAAGAACTCATCCTTAGCACACATATTTTGTCTTACAATTAACTGTATATTTCATCCTATTTATGCACATCTATATATTATGTTGTGTTGTATTTCTAAATAGACAACGACTGTGGGGACTTGTCAATAGGATTAGGTCAACGGCTGACGCGTCACAAAATATATAAAATAAAAAATATGTTCATGCATTCTAACCTTGAATCGATTAAAATGTTAGTTCCATCTAAACAGATGACGATTGGGAAATACGTTTAAATTGAATAAGTCAACGGAAGTAAATATGGTATTGGAGGATACTTATTACAAAACGTCTATTCGACCTTCAGCACGGTTTTGTAATATGTTGTAATGAAGGTCAACTAACGCTTGCTTAATACAAAAGTTGGATAACATTCCCAATCTAAATCTCCAGATCATTAGCCCAAATTAATGAATAAGAATAAAGTTTGATGGTCACGCCTACAAGTAACGTAGATTGGTTAATTTCGGGATCCTCCTTAGAGGGGTTGCTGTCAAGACGGCCAGTCCTAAAACCTACGAGCCAAATTTAGTTTTCTTTATAATTTTAGTATTGGTCAGGGATCCCTGAGCCATTTTAAAATTGTATAACATTTTAAATGTAAATAAATTAATTTACATTTTAATGTATATAACATTTTAAACATTTCTGTAACATGTGTTAAAAAACATGTTGCGCCGCCAATGCGAGTGGAATAAGAGCAGGTGGACGGAAGACTACCTTAGGTAGGTGGTAGAGCCACGCTGTAGACAGTTTTGTCTACAGTATGAATGGACTGTGTCGACCGGGTCGTTACTGTCTCACAGAAAACCGACATAAAGTAGCGGTTTGCTTGCGTTTCGTACTAGTCCATTGAAAAGTTACATTTGGGGTTGCGTTTCTTAGAGGACGCAATTTTATTTTTTTGATGTGTAGGGGGGGTAAGTGTAAAGCTAAAATCAAGTTTGTGGGGTCGCCACCCTTGTCCCACGGCCGCCATCTTGAAAATAGGGGTTGAAACGGTTTTTACGATATATCTCTTAAACTATTTATCTGATAAAAAAAAATGTTAACGTTTTTTGTTGCTAATTAAATTCTCTATAACTTTGGTCCAGTAACTTTTTGTCGTAAAACTATAAATAAAAAAGTTATAAGTGAAAATGTAATAAAGAAAAAAATAAAGATGATAATTCTCTTGACAGCCTAAGATACAAACAATTCGCCAAGGCAGTGACAAAAAGTACATTTAATTTATCTTCACTTCCTCCAACACAAGACACAGCTCGCTTTCATACTTTCCGAGTCTACCATCAGGTCCAGTCGTGGCTTGGTAATAATAATGATCCTGAAGACTGGGGCTGGAAAAAATGTGGAAAATTATTGATGCCAGTGCAGAGCTCTAAACCTCCAGCACCCCCTGAGCTTCTTAAATTGATCTTTTGTTAACTGCAAGTCTCTCCAGAACAATGGAAGCACACTGCGGAACATTTTAGCCCTGCTTTTCGACATCCACACATCGCTCCACAGTTTCCTTTGCATTTACAAAAGATCAATTTAAGAAGCTCAGGGGGTGCTGGAGGTTTAGAGCTCTGCACTGGCATCAATAATTTTCCACATTTTTTCCAGCCCCAGTCTTCAGGATCATTATTATTACCAAGCCACGACTGGACCTGATGGTAGACTCGGAAAGTATGAAAGCGAGCTGTGTCTTGTGTTGGAGGAAGTGAAGATAAATTAAATGTACTTTTTGTCACTGCCTTGGCGAATTGTTTGTATCTTAGGCTGTCAAGAGAATTATCATCTTTATTTTTTTCTTTATTACATTTTCACTTATAACTTTTTTATTTATAGTTTTACGACAAAAAGTTACTGGACCAAAGTTATAGAGAATTTAATTAGCAACAAAAAACGTTAACAATTTTTTTTTATCAGATAAATAGTTTAAGAGATATATCGAAAACCGTTTCAACCCCTATTTTCAAGATGGCGGCCGTGGGACAAGGGTGGCGACCCCACAAACTTGATTTTAGCTTTACACTTACCCCCCCCCTACACATAAAAAAAATAAAATTGCGTCCTCTAAGAAACGCAAGGTGAGGCCTAAAAAATGTAACATTTCAATGGACTATACGGTGAGTGAGATATCTGGAAGCCCAAATCCCCTCCCCTTCCCAATCCCCACTTATCCCTTTCCTTTAAGGTCGGCAACGTGCCCGTGATTCTTATGGTGGTGTGCGTATATGGGCGGTGGAGATCACTTACCATCAGGTGACCCACTTGCTCGTTTGCCGGCCTATGCAATAAAAAAAAAGGTATCGATGTATAGAGAAGTGGATTGAACATGATCAAGGCTTGCGCTAAGTTGCGACGTATTATTATTTGCGTTGAATTATTCATACTGTCCATACTACATAGTACAGCACATGCCAACAATGTGTTGCATGTAACAAGTATAATTCCGGTCCTGACTTTGACAAAGCGGGATCGTGACGAGTGATTGCGAAACGCCTTCAAACCCGAGGCGTGCGGCTTGTAATGCGTTTACTTGTTGTTTTTGCAACTTGTCCGAGAATAGAGACACAAGTGTTGTTATGGATACTGCCATAATTCCTACTGATATTATAAACGCGAAAGTTTGTAAGTATGGATGGATGTATGTTTGTTACGTTTCACGTAAAAACTACTGAATGGATTTTAATGAAATTTTACAATAATATAGCTTATACATCAGAATAGGACATAAGCTACTTTTTATCCCGGAAAAAGCAGATCACGCGGTCGGAGCCGTCAGCAAAAGCTAGTACTATATACTTAGAGACGTCAATTAAATTTAAGTCATTAGCCCCTTCTTCATCGTCATTTTCGTCGTCCTTCGTCATTTGCCGTCGCTACCGCAGAACCACGTACTTAATCACACACTACCCTTATAACTATTTTATTTCTATACTCCCAGCATCCTTATCCATAATAACACACTGTGAAATGTCATTAGGTTTCATAGTGCGCGCAAACAGTAGTGCCAGTAAATTTAAATTTGGATGGAAATTGGATAAACTTACATTTATTATTTTGACGACAGTTATAGCTTCCAGGTGTTTGTGGCGATGAAGCGATTTACCATTTTACAGATCATTTTTGTCACACAAGTGCAGAAAATAAACATACAAACTAGAAATTATACGATGCGGAAATTAACGTCGCGTATAGGACCACCCATACTGGAATCGGATAAGTTCAGAATCCCCACCTTGAACGACAACGTTTAATGCCTTTTTTATTACGATGGTAATACGAGGACGATCGACTGGCGATTACCATCGGCTCGCATCCTTCATAAATATTGTATTTATTATAAATTCAATTATGTTTTAGATTTCGTATACGTTTACAATCATATTGACACGAAATACGAATATCCAATGAAAGTCTGAAATCTATGACAATTGGATAAGATTAACAGTCTTGTAATTAAAGATATATTATGTCGTTAAAGTGCTTGTAATAAAGTGATGCGTGTAAATATACATACACATACGAAAATAAATATATCTCAATGTGACAGGTGCAACGCCATGCAGTACTTTGTTTCAAAATTCTTAGTATTGCTTCTGATTGTGAGCAGACGAGTCTTACCAACAGTAACCTGTAATTCTAATGTAAGTTACAATGTGTTCATAGTTTCGAATTCGTATGAAATTACTACTAGCAAATTGTCAAACTAGTAACTAATATTGCAAATAAGGACAGAATCACTCTAAAACTAATTTCGCATTCGAATATGATATAAAATCATTTATACTACCTATTTATAATAATTCATCATAGTTCCCACTAGTGACGACTGCTACTTGATGTATATAGAGTAAACGAAAACTGTCATCGTTTTAGAAAACTATCAAACTTATACTAGGCCTACTGTTCGTCTTTAAAAAACATACGAATTGTTGTATTGTATTATACTGGATAATTGGTAGGCACATAATATTCTAGAATACGCACAATAGCTAATCTCAACATGCAACTACCACAGACTGCAACAGACAAAACGTTTGCGTATAGTTCAAAAGTGAAGGTGACTGTGAAATGTCAGGCCCAGCGGCAACTACTCTACAACAATTTATGTGTCTATGCCTGTTTATCTAATACATAATGTTATACAGACTGACAAGTATCATTATTACATGACAGTTAATGAGAGCGTTATGGTGCTGCCACACCGCTGTTATAAAATGTTTACAAACATTTTCTTCGCCCCGTTTCAATAGGTGCGATTAAATTTTACTTAAAAAAATGAAATAGTTTATTAATCATGTAGGCGATTAAAATAGCGCTTACAACAATAAAAGAAACTTATGTATAATAGAAAAATCAATATCCCCTAATTAATGTATATACATAGCATACATACCATCATCAAAATACACTTGCACTAAATCTATTTATTTATCTATCTACTAATGTTTCTATATTTTTAATATTTGGGGGAGGGGGAGTTGATATGGACCATATGCATTACCAAGATGGCTCGTGTCTTAAAACTACCACCGGATCCAAAACAACCAATCTTAAGACCCGGCGAAACAGAAATAATCTTGCCAGATTTACCTCAGCTTTGATATAAGCGTTTAACATGGTCAAATTACGAAATAGCATTTTAACATACTGATATAGTGATAATTTTGATTTTGCTGCCATTTATTTTATTTTAAAAGTAAAGTTTACTTGGACATGTGAAACAGACATGTAGGAAGTTATGGCGGGAATTCTGACAGTGCGGTTCATCGCTTATTTTAATTTATTTCAAAAACTAGTTTAAAGTTGTGTTTGCTGTAAAAAAAAGTGGTGTGAATTTGTGCAATAAACATTGACGGTGATGAACAATGTATGGAAACATTGAAATAAGTGAAGCATCGTGCTGGAAGGAATTCACACCAAAACTCCCAACAAGACCTTGAAAACGTCCACACCGATATTTCATCGTCCTTGTAAGGCTTGAGCATAAATTATACTTGTCATTGGCGAAATGCATAATGTGTAATAAATAAAAAAGAAGAAGAAGACATTAGTTATTTTAGCCAGTAATATGAATCGTGAAGTAGATAATTTCACATAGCTGCGTATTTGGTTAAATGTTCGATTTAACAAGCTCTACAACAGTCGATACCAAATCTTCTCAAACAAGACTAACTAAGAATAAGATATATAGTTACTTTACAATAAGTCCCATACGTTACAAGTGAAATGACGTCACCGTCTCGCGATCTTTGTTCAATGGAGAAGAAAGTGCACACTGCGCCTGCGCATTGGAGCGAGGTCAAGGGCAAGTTACTGCGTAGTTTGCGTTTTGAACGGATCAGAATGTACACAAGGCTTATAACTTGAACGCAGCTAAAGCGCCCGGGACATTTTCATATTTCCGAACTACCGCCAAAAGCCAAACAAAAAGTGCCACCTTGGTTTTACTAGCATTTGCTCGTGGTTCTTCTCGCGTGAAAGAATCTTTCTTCCCGAAAACTTTGATCACTAAAATAGTTTTACCAATAATTATTGTACGTATTCTCCAATAAAAATTGTAATCGCGATGGTTTTGCTGTTTTCCGTTAAGTTTCCAATTTTCCCTGGTACTCCGTCATCAAATCATAATCATAAGGGCCTATGCTGGTATCAAACCCGATCCACTCCAAAAATAATCATCAAAGTTCCACGTTTGGCAGTGATATCACTTAATATACGTTAAAATACAAACAAATTAAACAACCTGCTCCTTTTTTTTCAACTCTTATATTAGCATATAGTATAATATTACAATATTGTTTACCGACAGATTTGCCCATTCACAGTAAATTTGTGACACATATTGGAAGCTCTGTCAAAACATTTTAATAGTAAAAGTAAAGAGAATATAGGAGATCATGAAAATAAAAGCAACTATCTATGTTTAAATAGAAAAACGTAGTATGTGATATGAAGTTCAACTTCAATATGCAACAAGTTATGTCATTTTATTATTATGCAGGAGTAATCGCTAAAAACTATTAACCCTTGCATGAATTCTTACACAAACATGAAATTACCGAATAAAACCGTGTCATATGGTATTTTAGGGTCAATTTAGCCGTAACCGAGCGGAATCGATGTCAATTAACACGCTAGCGCCATTTTATTTCTGTGTTGTACACGATTATGTTTGCTTTTCGTATTGGTATGCGAGAAATGTTTCATTGTTAATATCATTTTAACTGATGACCCACTGGCTGTGTGAAAAATGACATAGGAAACTTGTAGATTCATTTCAAATAAATCGTTTCTTTCTATTATCACGCCAGCAATACATTGTGATCAAGAAATGTTTTATGCGTAACCGACAACTGTGCTAATCGAGATTAGAGTCGAAGGAGCGAAAGGGGTGTGTGCCTGGACCTTCGGTGCTTGAGCACTTGGCCCTTTTATTATCTGTCTAAAAAAGGAATAACATCCACTTACTCTATGGACAGCTTACATTTTAAACACCATTAAAACTTCAATAGCTTTTGTATGTAATACTAATACGTATTTAAATAATGCAGAAAAAACTATATTTATGCAAAATATTTTTTCATGCTTAATAAAATCGATATTTAAGTAACATTTAACGGGTTGCTTTTTTGTTTGATCGCACGGCATGTATGTTTTATTCGCAACTAGGTTTAAACTCTTATGATATAACAGTGACCCAAGCGGTATCATTTCATCAAAACAAACAACCTCCCAAAGCACCTTGCACACGCCTTGACCTGAATAAATTCTAAGAACTATAGCCATACAATAATACATGGCATAAACAAAAAATCATTTGAAAATAAGAAATTTTGAAACTGGCAGCCAGTGGCTAATTTCGCAACTTTTTAAAACAATGAACTGTCACAATGACAGATGACAGATGTCAGACACTACAGACAAAGAGGAGTTCGAAAGTAGGTTGCAAGCAAATTAGAGGTTGCCCGCATGTCACGGACTTCTCAACAGATTTCTATCTTCAATTGCTTTCTCGGTGCATGTGCATGTTGGTTTTTAAGTTAAACCGCTGCTTTTCTAAACTAGCGAGTTATCGTGGCTTTTCTCTATCATTCTTTATCACAATTTTAGTACATTAAATTTATTTTATTTTAGTTTACTTAGTCTGATCGTTTTTTTGTTATGAAGCGCTAAAAGTTTAATAGGCCGGTGATTATCCATTTTGAAACATAAATAAATTATAGTAGAATTAAACCCATTGTAAAAGGAAGAGAATACAACAAAATTGATAGGAAAAATAAATTAACGGCGATCTGAGGTCGGGAAGTGGGAAGGGGGGGGCTTTTAAGGGTAAAAAACGGTTTATCTCGATTTCCGGAAAAACTACAAGTCCTATGGAAAAAAGTTAAATCGCAAAGGTGTAGGTAATAAAAAGATCTACAACTTTTGTATACATACTTTTTTCACATAACCTCAAAATTTATGTTAAAAATTCAAAAAACCAAGTTTTTAGTTTTTTATTTTTATCTTTTAGAAAACATAATTTTTTTTCACGAAATTTCGTGAAAACTTACCTTTTTATATCCCAAATACACTGTAATTTTTTTGATCTAAAATATTCATTGTTTCACCTTATTTTGACTTAATATCGAAAAAGCAGCCTAATTTTCAAACGAAAAATCTCACGTCAAAATATCAGCTTTTTTAAAAAAGTCTGTTGGTTTCTTGTTCATTGAATTCTCTACTTTCTGATGGTGTAAAAAAATATATACATTACTATGGTAAATGTGCTCAGAAAATGCAAAGAAACGAACTACTAAATAACAAGTAGTAAGGCCCAGACCCACCTAGCCCCTTCCCCACTTCTTTATGATGGGCTAAAATTTTCCGTAGATCACTCAAGTATATAAGTTATATTAAAATAACAATAAAGAGGCATCTACGCATATAATTTAAAGAAGATTCTACAACTTTCTCAAAATATTGTAGATATGTCTTATTAAATATTAACTTATAACTTTACATTTTCTGAGCACATTTACCATAGTAATGTATATATTTTTTTACACTATCAGAAAGTAGAGAATTCAATGAACAAGAAACCAACAGACTTTTTTAAAAAAGCTGATATTATGACGTGAGATTTTTCGTTTGAAAATTAGGCTGCTTTTTCGATATTAAGTCAAAATAAGGTGAAACAATGAATATTTTAGATCAAAAAAAAATAAAGTGTATTTGGGATACAAAAAGGTAAGTTTTCACCAAATTTCGTGAAAAAAAAATGATTTCTTATAATAGATAAAAATAAAAACAAAAAACTTGGTTATTTGAATATTTCACATATATTGTGAGGTTATGTGAAGAGAGTGTGTATACAAAAGTTGTAGATCTTTTTATTACCTACAACTTTGCGATTTAACTTTTTTCCATAGGACTTGTAGTTTTTCCGGAAATCGAGATAAACCGTTTTTTACCCTTAAAAGCCCCCCCCTTCCCACTTCCCGACCTCAGATCGCCGTTAATTTATTTTTCCTATCAATTTTGTTGTATTCTCTTCCTTTTACAATGGGTTTGATTCTACTATAAATTTGTTTCTATTTTTACCATTTTCAACCGGATAATCACCGGTCTATAAGGAGATTTACCATATTCAAGTAATATGGAGGAAGAAAAACAGCAAAATATTGTATTTTATGGTTATGTTCTAGTGCTAATTACAATAAACAGATGATTTAGCGACGATTTTCTTTTGACACGGACAAATATTTTTTTCTATACATGCAGTTACTTGGTCATGTGCCAAGTTACCTAAAGTTGGTCTTTCGGACAGTTAACCCAAATCCAGGTCGACAATGAATGACAATCATTCTTATAACAATGAATAGCGCTTGGTGTTAGCAAAATATTTTTAAAGTCACGGTGCAATCTTGGTGCAATCGACATTTTAAACAGTTTCATGATTTTTTTGTCGATTACGACTCGCCA
The DNA here is from genome assembly GCA_949126905.1 of Amorpha juglandis. Lineage (NCBI taxonomy): Eukaryota > Metazoa > Arthropoda > Insecta > Lepidoptera > Sphingidae > Amorpha > Amorpha juglandis. The sequence continues at coordinate 13,372,086 of OX421381.1, read as the reverse complement.
GTAAATACTAATGCTATTTTGAGTAATAACTAATAAACACTAGAAAAATTACAATTTGATTTCCAAACATGATACTTGTTCACACCCGTATCCCCAAAAGAGTAGACAGAGATGCAATTAGTTTTGTAGAGCTTAATTGCGTGTTAAGTTAAATAACTAAATTAAAATAAATACACCAACAGTCACATAGTCCTCAAACTAGGGTAATCTGTATCGTGCTTATCAGGAAACTACTGAGACCTCCAAAACACCCAGACTCGAAATTAATATTTGTGTATCACCCAAACATTTAGCATAATGATTGGTTCAACGCTATTTTTGGTCGTCGTTTAATTGTCGAAACAAGACCACACGTGTTTAAAAATGGTATTCTTGGGAGCGGTAAGCTACAAAATATTATACTAACGTGTTTTTTTATTACTGTTTATTTTTTTAGAATTATTATTGCGCCCGTCATATTTATATTAACTTTCGCGTGTTTAATCAGATCATTTCAAAATGTTACTAAGGCCCTACGTTATCATTAATGCCAGTGTCCTGCAGTGCAACATATATAAAACTAAGCTGGTGTAAAAAAATACTATATTTTCTAATTCTAAATGTCATACCTGCTTATTATCTTGATCTTGTCTTTCTTGAAGTTGTTTTTTTGCCAAGATAAAGCTTTAAGTCGCCAAATCCTTCTTATGACCGTTGCAATTTGCATCTATGGCATTACTCTTCAGCGTTGTGGGTGGTCATGTGCGATAGATAGCGTTACTTAATTACTTGACCTGATTGACTGATTCATCGAAGCAGAGCCTAAACCACAGGGGCTACAAACTTGAAATTTTAGCAGTTGATGCCTTTTATGTTGTTACTATCTACGAGAGAGGTGTAGAATTTATTTCTGCCGCCAAACAACAGTGTATAAGCACTGTTGTGTTTCGGTTTGAAAGACATTGAAGCCAGTGAAATTACTGAAATTAAAGAATTCCACGCGGGCGGAGCCGCGAGCAAATGCTAGTGTCTTATAATCATAAATTGGCCCACTTGCTCAATAGCTAGCCTCTTTCTGTCTTGTCTGCCTGGTGTTATCCCGGACAAGCCCAAGGTCCGCATCTGCTATAAAAAAAATGGATCTCTATAAAAAAATCTTTGTCAATGTAAATTGTTTTGTCCTAACTGTAGTCAAATCCAAGACCGCAAATTTTTCAACCAATGTGCTGCCAAAATACGCAAACCTGATCCACTGTGCACTATATAGTTATGATGATGATTTAATTACACCTAATGTTATTTTAAATATTCCGACTGTGGCAAAGGCCACGCTAACAGTGTTATAACTGCTTATTACATGTTATGTACGACTAAACTCCTTGACTGCCTCGGTGGCGCAGTTGTTTTACGCACGCGGTACGACTGCTATGCTGAGGTCTCGGGTTCGATCCCTAAGTCGTGTAAAAGTGATATTGGATTTTTCTATCGCGAAAATATGAATTTCTATAAGCCCGGAGTCTGGAATTGTGTCCGGTATGGTGATATGCTCGCCTCCTGTCACAACATGGGATGGAGATACGCTCGGCGAAATGTGGGTGTACTGGTTACACCTCTGTAATCTCTACCACGCTCCCCTCATACGGTCATACCCGTTGCAAATATAATAATTGGATAAATTATCAACGATCCATCTGCACAAATAAATCGCTTCGATTTATCATTACGTGTGCAGCATTACTTGTACATTGTGATTTAGTAGACTCCACATAATATCTTCGAAATTTTTATGGCGAACTCTCAGGTATGCAGGTTTCCTTCACTATTCTGTGTATTTAGGCTATGAAGGTCAGGCCTACTTGCGTAATATCTATAAATAAGGTCAATGTAACATCGCAAAAATTATCCATAAACAATAAACAGATTAGTATCAATGTATTATAATAAGAAAAAAGTGAAAAGCACTGTGCCAGTTAAAACGATGTCAGACGAAAATTATTGCAAAAAACACTTTAACTTATGAATAATAATTTTCACAGACAACCCAGTTACGGCTAACTGTAATGAACGAGTAATTATGTGTTACTTCTGTAATTAAATAAGTAGAATGGGATTTGGCAACATTGTTTACATATTGTTCACACGACAGTACGGTTTTTTGCTTTTGATGGTACACGTTACGCATTATGCAAAAAAGTGTAAAGATTTTGATGAGGGCATTTTGAAGTGATAGCTTCTTATGGGAGGGTGAACCGAAACGTTCCGTAACGCGAGCGCTCCATCGACCAGCCAGTGTTAGCCGACCTCCCTGTAAAATCGATAATTTCGAAGTCCCAGGTGGCGTCACACAGTGACCAGTCGGCTTGGACCGGACTTTGACCGGACTTTGTCCGGATGTTGACCGGACTTTGACAGAAGTTTGACAGGGCTTTGACATGACTTTGACCGGAATTCGTAACGTAACGCGTTACGGCGCCACTCTGGCTTCCCTTTCTCTCACGCATACGGCAGCAGTAGGCAGGCTCCTCCGCTCTCACTTTAACCCACATTAGTTTAAGTTATCACTTCTGTCGAGCGTACCGAGACGCACACTTTTTTTTTTAAAAGAGGGAAGAAGCATTTATACAGGCCGACATGACTCTGGTAACTACCGATAAACTCATTGTTTGTCAGTCTCAGTGCCATGCAGCGCTTTGTAATTCAAAGTTCTATGTGGTGTTGCTTCTGTTTATGGGCAGGCGTGGCGCTTACCATCAGACGAGCGCCTTGCTCGTTTCGTCAATCAATCAAATAAAAAAAAATGCTTTAAGAAATAGTTAAAAATTAAAACGTACGAGAGGAAATAACTCTGTAAAACGACAGGCCTCAGCTCTAAGTTTGATCCCCGCACAAAGGCAAAAATGATTCCGTGATACACAATTTCTGGATTTATTAGATACAGCCGCGAGAGTATTAGTTGGACCTATGCCCACTCCTTCAGTAAAACTGAGGTCAGGATTTTGTTAAGTTATAAATAGGTATGATGCTGAGAAATTGCGAGACCATACTTGGATGTCGCTTTATAACGTTAGGACCACTTTAGGCTTGTTCGATTCTAGAAAATCGAACTATAGAAGGCAATAGCATTTAGCCTCGACATACCGAAGATGAATCCTGGTAAAACATAACGCTAGGAGGAAGACAAAACTATTATAGCTTTTCGGTGTAAAATCCCATAACTATAAATCTTATCAAATTGGCCTCACCTTTCGTTTATATATTTCAAAGGTTGTCTGAAAGTCATCACTGGTAACCATTTAAAGATGGTTTAAATTAACAGTAATATTATGTATGATGTATAAATTAATCACAATATCTAAATGCATATATAAAACTCAAAGGTGACTGACTGACATAGTGATCTATCAACGCACAGCCCAAACTACTGTAGGGATCGGACTTTGGCATGCAGGTAGATGTTATGACGTAGGCATTCGCTAAGAAAAGATTTGGATAAATTATACCCCCAAGGGGATAAAATAGGGGATGAAAGTTTGTATGAAAATCACGCGGGCGGAGCCGCGAGCAAAAGCTAGTTAATATGCATAAAGCAGCGTTAGTATCTATTGGTTAAGAAACAGGTGAAATATATGTTACCTTTTTAAGCCACGACGTAAAAGAAAGGTTTTTTAGTTGTGTTTAGAGAAAATCTGTTCAGCGGTTTAGAAATTATAGATCTTTATTATTCTGATACTAAGATTACATTATTTACTCTGATTAAACTCGTTGTTCATAATAAATATGTAATTATTTTTGAAATTAATAACCTTGACGGACTTGAATCTGCTCTACTTATTGGTCAGTTTTAAACTAGTCTGGTAATTATATTCACTGTACAAGATAAGTGAGTATACAGTTCAAGGCTGACCTTGTATAAAATTGACCCTTTTTACAAGGTAATTCTAACAAAAAATGTTGCAGGCAAACTGACCTTTTAACCACCTTTAAAAATAGTATTCATCAAACGTCTAAAATGTAATATGTTGAGACTTCCACCATGGACTACCTCGGTAACAAGATATTTTGGACCTTTAACTAACGTAAAATCTGAGGAGTTTCTCAATTGGCGTATATTTTTTTTAATGATTTTTTTATCCTGGCACGGCAAAGTAACTACATTGGACCTGATGTTAAGTGCAGTGCAATCCAATCATACTGTCAACCGTCAACAAAAATTGAGCTGCTCTAACTCAAATAAATAATACTTCAATGTATGTAGTGCTAATATGTATTGTAATAAGTTTAGAAAAGAGCAACGTTAGAGTTTCTTGCCCGTTCTTCTTTAACGAATCAAACATGATTTGATTTAACAGACACTGAGCCCCTCAATAGTCGGCAGAATTATGCCGGCCTAAAGTCACTGGATATTAAATTTATGGATATTAATAAAGTTACTGGATGTTGTAGTTGGCAGCCTCCGTGGCGCAGCGGGCGAGTAGCCGGCTGTGAAACGAGAGGCCGCGAGTTCGATCCCCGCACCGAGACAAATGTTTGTGTGATACACAAATATTTGTTTCGGGGTTTGGGCGTTGTGAGACCAAAAGTCCCTCGTAGTTCCGGATACCAATGTCACAAGACTCCTTACTTCTTACTGTGGGGTCAGGACTATGTGTGTGGCTGTTTCGTGTTTTTATTTATTAATCCCGCTACGCTACTCGCCTGAACGAGGCACTATAGTGAGTTTTTCACCATGTGTACGGTGGTTGCTATCCAGTCGGCAAAGTTGCAAAATAAAACCTTATAGCAGTTTTTTGGCTTTTGAAATATATTACTAATTGGCGTTTTATTTTTGGTTTCATAAAAAGTCTATCACAAAGCTCGTTACTATATAATATAACATATAAATAAACAGATTATCTATGGAAAAACACAATCTATACAAAGCGCTTCCGTATGATCATATACAGTTTAGCGCAATAACCAAGTTAAGGAAACCTGTAGTCAATGCCACAGGAATAAATTCCCATAGTCAATACACAAAGACTAGCTCGAACCATTAAATACCAACATTGTAGGTGAATAACAGGTTTGCAACCTAATCAAAATTGTTTTGTATTTCTAAGCTGTATGTATGATTTAACGCCGTCTTATGCAACGTATTTAAAAAAAATTCAAATATGTTGTCTATGGCCGAAACTGGTCACTAATTTCGCATTTAATTGTTTGAATATAGAATGCCATTGCCATTGCGTGTTGTGGAGATAGACGGCGGGTCGCATTACATAATACGATATTCATCGTCCAATTATGATGGGCAGGCTGACCCTGGAATTAGACGGGGATAACACCATGCAGAAATAAAGAAAGAATATCGAACTTGGGCTATAGGGCATAATTTATGCCGTCTTGCTGCATAGATTTATTTATATGTATGATATGTATAATTACTTAGAGTAATCGCGTATAAAATAAAAGATCACACCCACTGAAAACGGAACGAGAAGTATGGATATTAAATAGTTACATCAATGATTGCTAAACAACACCAAAGACAATAAAGTGTAGGCGCGATTGTATTGTGGAAATTAGACACTCCGACTTCACGGGCAATGGGGTCGCTGAATATTACATTACCGATGCAATAACAATAATAATAAATATTTAATATAAAGGTTCCTCACTCTGGGGTCCTAACTGCCGGTGGCTTGGGCCTTAGGCCATTTTTTTTTTGTAAATTTAAAATTACAAATGTACAAAAAGCCTTTTTAAATAAAGAGTGCTGTACAATGTCACCATAGATAATAACAGTCAGTAATAAATTAATGTTCGGTGAGTGAGATTTTCCAAAACCCATAACCCCTTCCCTTTCCCAGAACAAAAGCATTTCCTTCAAGGTCTGCAATACATCCTTAATACTGCTCGTATCACGGGCGGTGGAGACTATTTAGTATCAAAAAGTGAAGTAATTGCACACAATTGCAGACTGTCTGAGCGGTGACCCTTCCCGATATAGCTCAGTATATCAATGTATCGCAACAAAGTTCACAATATCAAATTCAATACATTAATTACCAGGAAACGTTTCTAATTTCCTCTTGAATTATCACAAACTGTCACATCAATCGTGTTGTAAATGTAATAAACAGTGGAAGATATGCCACGTATGTATTGTTTACTGTTGTCGTAATTTAACACTAAACTCTTCGACGGTCTTAAATACCCGCTAACTGGAATATGAGGATTTCCAAGAATTTAATATAGTGTCAACCGAGACGCAATGGGTGCAGGTGAAATGAAAAGCCGTGGATTCCACAGCACCGAGGCAGTCATTTAAGTGATCAGCAAATATATGTTTCGGGTCAGAGTGTTGTAAAACCTAAAGTCCTGTCAGTTCCTGATAGTCGCGACTTTCCTGATAGACACGACATTAAATAATTATATTATCTTATTTAGGAGTCAGCACTATTGAGTGATAGTATAACTGTCGTGTACTGATAAGAGCCATCGATTTAGGCTCACCAACTGGCAGACAGAGAAAAAAAGAAATATTGTTTACAGAATTGGACCTCTATGCTCAAGTCAGCCTTAAATGAAAATTGAGATGTTAGTGAGTTCGTGAATTTAGATGTTTGTTACGCTTTAACAGGTAAACGGATATTGATGAAATTCGGCAAACACGTAGACCATGACTTAAGTTAATACATAAGGTTCATGCGGACGGGGCCGTGCACAAAAGCTAGTGTATATCGGTCAAATCATACAAAACAATATAGATATACACATATAACAAAAGAATATGAAGACTTTCATATGAAAGACATTGAGGCCAGTGAAATTACAGGGTATTATGAGACTAAACATCTTATGTCTCGGGGTGACGAGCGCAGTTCAGTGCCATGCAGTGCTTTGTAATTCAGAGTTATGTGTGTTATTGCTTCTGTTTATGGCAAGGCGCTTACCATCAGGCGATCTCTCGTCTCGTCATTCAATGAAATAAAAAATAATAGGCCAAACATATCCCGCCTAACCAACGATAGGGTTATAATGGATACGTCAATAACGGTCAATAATGCAGTGTACATTTATGTAGTTATATTGTGAAATATATCACGTACGTGTTGTCTTGTAACAGTTATCGTACATTAAGGTGAATAGCCTCACTCGATAAGTTTAATAACGGAGTTTGATACAAAAAAAAAGCCAGAATCGGGTCTGTTATGCCTTTGTAATTCAAAGTTTGCGTTTACCACCGGGCGAGAGACCTACTCGTATTGACATTCAGGCAAATTAAATAATAGATAATGACTTTAATAATAAAAATAAATTAGTTATTAATAATATATAAATCGCTGTGATATTGCTTTTTTATGATGGCATACTCTGGATATCGACCATTATACGTGAAAACCCCGCTATAGTGACTAATTCCAGCGAGTCGTATTCTAGAATTAGCTAACGTATATCCAGCAACTACAAGCCGGCATATTTTTTTTTGTTTTTATAGCATAGACCGGTAAACGAGCAAGTAATAAACGCCTACAATACTAGAAGAATCATAAGCGCGTTGCTGACCTTAAAGACAAGGGATAATTGGGATTGGAAAGGCGAGGGGGATTTGGGCCTCTGGATATCTCACTCACCGTACGAAACGCAGCGCCAAGCTCTTAACGTCGGTTTTCTGTGAGACAGTGGTAGCGACTCGGTCGAGCCGTCAAAACGCCACGCTGTCTACAGTCAAAACTGTCTACAGCGTGGCTCTACCACTCATGATTCTGCCGACCATCGAGGCACGCAATGGCTCTCGATAGTCGACATTAATGTGGAATCCATTGTAGTAGACTCAGCAGTTTTTTCACACCTGTCACATCTCACAAGTCACACGGACGTAAGAGCGCTGAGTTAGTGACAATTACATACTTCGTATCCAGCCTCGAACACTTTCTCTACCGCAGAGCATACGTTAGAGAAAACCGCACACAACACTACGCGTTAGCGTTTGTCGCCCCATTGCGTTAGTGGTAGCGGACTATGACAGAACCGTGACGGCCTGAGTTCAATCCCAAGTCGGCACGATTTGTATCAGTTTTCACATCGAAATATCACATCAGTCCACCCCGTGACCACGAAGGCTGAAAACCTTTCGAAACGTCGAGACCAAAATTAAATAAAAAACCTCGATAAAATGCGTTTAAATTACAGTGGATTTCATTTATAACGACCTCGGTTGTAACGACTATTCGGTTATAGCGACGTTAAACTTACGTCCCTTGAATTTAAGCATACTTTCGTAGGAAATTCATTCGGCTATAGCGACTTCGGATATAGCGTGAATTTCGGGTATAGCGACTTGTTTTTATGAAACATTTGTGACAGATTCCTAGAAATCCTGAGTCGGCAGGCAAAAGCCCAAAGACTCATTCATAAAAAAAAACTATTAATCTTTCTTATCCTTTGTTTACATTCACAGATGGTCAAATGCTTTGTTTGTTAAGTAGGACTACTTAGCACGTGTTTCATACACGTTAAACTTATGAATCAGCTACGTAGCAATTTCCAGTGAGTGAACAGTGTTTTTTAAACTTGTGAACATGTGTCCTAGGAGCCATATTCAGTAACAAGTCGAGTTTAGACGTACATTTACTGTTAGAGAAAAAGTGCACATCATTCCGGTACTGAAAAATGGTGAAAACAATGTTGATCTGTGTAAACAATTTGGAGTTTCACGTTCTACAATATCAACTATGTGGAAATGTGTGTGTGTTTTTATTTCGGATATAGCGAACTCCGGATATAGCGACGAATTAACGTGGTCCCTCAGCCGTCGTTATAACCGAAATCCACTGTAGTTCTATTTCCACCACTATATTTGTTGTACAACAAAATTATAATAAACATTATAATTAAAAGTAAGAGGAGGAAAATCAACGAACAATTAATAGAACCAAAAAAGCTGGAGAAACTGATGAAAAAAAATATCAGAATAACAGTAATTATTCACTTTCATTTTTAGCTCATTAAAACATGCGTTATCAAATTACTACACACGATAGCTCGGCAGAATTAAAAAACCCTCGGTTTAGTACAACATTGTATCGAACGCGGGCCTACGTAAATTTGACAAAAACACTTAATAATGATACGGTGCTAATTACGCGTTATTCATTTTATTGTGATTATTATGACATTGAATAATTGCCCCATGTTTACTTTCACGTGAATTAACAAAACATGTGCGATACCAAGCATTATTTCTTGTTTTGGGACGATTAGATTTACAATCTTTTAACCGACGAAAAACGGAGGTTTTGAATTGAGTTCGCTGACAGAATTGTCTACAGTATGAATATGCCGGCTCCACCGGGTCGTTAACGCTATCTCACAGAAAACTGACGAAAAGTAGCGGCAAATTCCCCTCCCTTTAACAGTCCCTTAATTATCCCTTTCCTTTAAGGTCAGCTACGCGCCCGTAACTCTTCTGGTATTGCGGGCGTACATGGGCGGTGGAGATCACTTTCCATCAAGTGAACCACTTGATTGTTGCCAGCGTATACTATAAAAAAAACTCTTAATATGCCAACTTCGCGAAATCCGTATCAAATAGCATTCTTTAATCCAACCTCGTAATGTTCATGACAAGCATGTAACGCACATTAATGCGTTTATAAAATTTAATATTGACTTACCCATGTATTCATAAACGTTACTATGAGACCTCATAGTGAACGCGAACGCATATTGACCATGTCTCTGAACGTCATTGGTTAGTTTTTAGCGCTAAATAAAAATAGACTCGACATTTGGCAAAGAGCTTACTTAACTGTTGTTTGTGAATACGAGCATTTTTTTTTCTTTATTTGATGGAATGACGAGACGAGCAAGGCGCTCGCCTGATGGTATGCGCCACGCCTGCCAATAAACAGAAGCAACACCACACAGAACTTTGAATTACAAAGCACTGCATTGCACTGGACTGCGCTCATCATCACTAGGCATAGGATGTTAAGTCTCATAATACCCGGTAATTTCACTGGATTCAATGCTTACACACTGTTGCTTGGCGGCAGAAATAGACAAAGCGGCGCTACCAACCCAGTTGGCCTCTCGCATACGAGGGACCTACCACCTTGAGCGTTAGAAAACATCATTCAATGCAATGCCATTTTTTTTTTTTTTTTTTTTTTTATTGCCTTGATAGGCAGACGAGCAAGCGGCCCGCCTGATGGTAAGCGGTCACCGCCGCTCATGGACATCGGCAATGCCAGGGGCACAGCCAAGCCGCTGCCTACCACTGAAGGGATACTCTTTTTAAACCTCGTTTAAAGAAGGACATGTCATAGCGCTCGGGAAACACCGAGGCAGGGAGTTCATTCCAGAGCTTGCACGTGCGTGGTATAAATGAACGCTGGAAACGTACGGTACTAGACCGTATTGTTTCCAGGTGGTATGGATGAACTCTACTGCGGTGTCGGGTGGTGCGATGGTAGAATGGTGACGTTGGCACCATCTTAAACAGTTCCTCAGAGCACTCTCCATGGAACAGCCGATAGAACACGCAGAGAGAACCAAAGTCTCTCCGCAGTCCCAACGGTTCCAGGCTATCCGTGAGATCAGGATCATCGACGATTCGAACAGCTCGCCTTTGCAAGGAGTCAAGTGGGTTGAGCAGGTATTTGGGGGCTCCTGCCCAGAGGTGGGAGCAGTACTCCACGTGGGGCCGTACCTGAGCTTTATAGAGCATCAATCTCTGGCCCGGCGTGAAGTACCGCCCCGCTCTGTTCAGGATACCCAGCTTTTTACTAGCCAATTTGGCTTTGTCCTCCAAATGACTCCTAAACTGGACTGTGCTCGAGATTTCGACGCCGAGAATCCCAATACTCTCGGAAACCCGAAGAGGTACTCCTTGGAACTGAGGCGCTATGACAAATGGGTCCTTCTTCGCAGTGAACGCGCAAACTTGTGTCTTCGTGGGGTTGAACTGAACTAAGTTCATTTCACCCCATTTGGAGGCTCGCCCCAGAGAGCTCTCGATTTCAGACACAAGTTGTGACCGTCTTTCCTCTACGGTGCACCGAGGAACATTCTGGTGGCCGATGTATCGCGCATCACTCGTGCTGTCATCTGCATAGCAATGCATGCTGTCAATAGACAGCATGTCATTGATATGCAAGATGAAGAGTGTCGGCGACAACACCGAGCCCTGTGGAACGCCAGCATTGACTGATAAAGTCTCGGAGCAACAGCCGTCAACGACGACTTTAATGCTCCGGCCTTCCAGGTAGCTAGCGATCCACTTGCAGAGTTCCTCGGGGATTCCGTAAGATGGTAGCTTCGATAGAAGGGCTCTATGCCATACCCGATCGAACGCCTTCGCGATGTCTAGGCCAACAGCCATAGCCTCACCCTTGCCCTCCAAAGCTTCTGCCCAGCGATGTGTGAGGTAAACAAGAAGATCACCAGCTGATCGACCGTGACGGAAACCGTACTGACGATCACTGATCAGCTGGTGCTCCTCAAGGTACCGCATCAGCTGGGCATTTATTATTCGTTCCATGACTTTGGAGAGCAAAGATGTGACCGCTATCGGCCTATAACTCGAAGGGTCCGACCGGTCACCTTTTTTAGGGATCGGATGGACATGAGACACCTTCCATGAAGTGGGAACCCTGTTAGTAGAATAGGAAAGACGGTAAAGGCGCGTTAGAACGGGGGTCAACTCAGGGGCGCACGTTTTAAGAACCACCGCGGGGATACAGTCAGGCCCACTCGACTTACGGATGTCGAGAAGCCTTAGTTCCCTCCTGACCGCACGCTGGCTTATGCGGATTTTGGGCAGGGAGAACTCGCACCGGGGGATGTTTGGCGGTGTGGCTCCTCGATCATCCAGAGTCGAGTTCGAGGCAAAGGATTGAGCGAGAAGATCGGCCTTTTCCTTTGCACTATGGGCCAGACTGTCATCAGGCTTACGCAGTGGCGGGAGACTAGACTGGCAGAAGTTACCTTGGACAGCTTTGGCAAGCGACCAGAAAGCACGGCTTCCAGAAGGGTAGCTCTTCAGTCGCTCGCCAATTCTGCCAATGTGTTCCGCCTTGGCCTTGACTATAGCCCTCTTGTTGAATCTAGAAGCAGCATTATATTTCCGCTTCTCCTCTTTGACATTCGGATCTTGACGCTTTCTGGCATCGACCCACGCCTCGTATGCGGACCGCTTTAGGCGCGCAGCTTCGGCACAAGTATTATCATACCAGGGCCGGCTGCGACGCCCGACGGGTATTTTAGTGTTGGGGATAAATATATCCATCCCCAAGAGTACCACGTCCCTAACCGAGTCCGCCATTTTGACGAAGTCAACGCGTTCGCATTAATCCAGCACTAAGGCTTTACGAAACCATATGGTCATAAGGCCCCAGGCTTGTTTGTTATTTAGGCGAATAAAAAAAAGTTATATCTGTGCTATCAGTTATCAGGTTCATGAACATATTATTCTAGAACCAATTAACCTCGATTACAAGTCCTGAAATCAATAGAGGTAATGAAACTATGTTTACTGCAATACGAGTGTTTACTGCAGATTAGTTTACTAGGTGGTAGGTCCCTCGTATGTCAGAGGCCGTCTGGGTTGGTACCACCGCGTTGTCTGTTTCTGCCGCCAAGCAACAGTGTGTAAGCACTGTTGTGTTTCGGGTTGAAGGATATTAAAGATAGTGAAATTACTAGGCATTATGAGACTTAACATCTTACGTCTCGGGGTGATGAGCGCAGTTCAGTGCCATGCAGTGCTTTGTAATTCAAAGTTCTGTGTGGTGTTGATTCTGTTTATTTTTTATATACCCATTTAACCCATAAATGTTTTATTTTCGTTATTATTCAGTACCGCAGGCCAATGAACAAACAAAAAGACACATTTTATTAATCTCTACAATTATATTTAGGTCAGATATAAAATTCGAGGCGCCCGCGCCGCACTGTGCCGCCGATTGAACTTTCGATAAAAAAAACACGTATTGATAACACTGTAAACAAACAAAAATAATAATTTATCTTTATTGTACGTAATTACATTTTGTATGCCGATAACTTCCATTGATGATTAATACACAAAGTATAAAATACGTTTTTTTTAATAGGCTTGTATTATTTGACTTGTATTTTTTTATTATTACGTTTTCCTAAATCTATTATCGAAAGAATAATATAAATCAAGCAAAAAAATAATATGTTAGAAGCCATTTAAATCTGCTGGAAGGGGTAGTTGTCAAATGACGGAAAAAGGATGCACGACATGGTATGTTACGTCACAAGACAGGTCACACCATTACGTCGCACGCGTACGAGGGAGATAGTGAGATTTCCTTACCTTACGCGGACGAGTTATAAAATGTATATTTTTAAATTGCATGACGCGGCCACATGAATGACAGTTTTAACCGACTTAAAAGGAGGAACGAACGAAACGAAAACGAAACGTTCCATCGCGTCGTCTCAGATTTGTATCAGAAAATGGCACACGTTGGTCTCTCGACTAATCACAATCAACCGGCACGAATTTTCGTGTCCGTTACGCATTGCAGGATATTTCAAGTCCCTTAATTATTCATTTTATGTAACGTGACTGAACTTATACCTGTAGGTGTGAAACGTATGTAATATTACTCAAGTTCGAGTGTCGTCAATATAATCCGTTTAAAGCGCACTTGCTAGGCTTTGTGCCTGTGATCAGGTTATGCTAGTCAGCGCATAAACACGATATTTTATGGTCTGTTAGGTTGTTTAGCCGCGCGCTCCATGTGGTGAGAAAACGTTGTTGGCAACGTTATTTAATTTGGGTACTTTTTTTAAAAACATAACATAGTACGTTGTTAATATGTAAGTAGATTAGAGTGATATTGGATTGACTTCCGTGGTGAAAAAATTTAAAATATTTTGTGTGATAATCTTTACTTAGTATAAAAAAATGCAGTCGCTTCCTCGGTCTATTCGCTTAGCTCTTTTAAACTATTCAACGGATTTTAATGCAGTTTTCAGTAATAGATAGAGTGATTCATGAGGAAGGTTTAGATGCATACCACACTATGACCCATGGAAGCAGGCCAGTAATATGCAGTTGAAACCGCGAGGGACAGCTAGTGAATAAATAAAAACAGCTTTGAAATCGTATTGAATAAAAAATCCTCGGTACGATTTGCCGTTATTTTACAACAGGGTCGGCAAATGAGCAAGTGTGCAATGACCTGAGGATAATTGATCTTGAGCGCCGATTACCACTTAATATACTTGAAGAATCAAAGAAGTGTCGCCGACATTCACGGAGAGCTATGAGAATTGTAAAAGGATGGGGGGGAGTTTTTTGCCCTCCGAAGTTTTCACTCACCATCCTAAACCAACAACTAGCTCAGAGTCGTAGCGTAGCGTAGTAGTCGTAGAAGTGTTTATCCGTGCAGTACTGTAGACAAAAGTGTCTACAGCGTATATCTACCACTTAATATTTTAATAGGACAATTGTTAGTCAAATATACTATGTAGATCATAAAATGTATTATGTACTCGTATGTAATAGAATATATCGTCAGTGGAAAGGCAAACATACTAAAGCGCTAAAACGTGAACTTTACTATTTCGACACAAAGTTAACGTATTGACGCTTTACTTCCAGTGACGATATTACTTTCGTAAAAAATTATAAACTCAAGGTTCATTCACCTAATAACTTACATAATAATCAGTTTCTTAAATGGTCACTAATTATACACTCCATTAGAAACAGAGTTAATTGATTAAAACGAAGATTATTCCTAAAAAATATATTACCGTAAATGAGGCACATAAAGCAGAGAATCCATGCGATATGATCTTGGTTTACCGTGATACTGATTCGTGTACGCGAGTTATTATACACAGTTAATCAGCACATAACCGTGCTTACCCATTGAAAACTAACAGTTTTATTTGACAACCTCCGTGGCGTAGTGGTCGATTAGCCGGCTGCGAAGTGAGAGGCCGTGGGTTTGATTCCCGCACTGCGACAAATATTTGCGCGATCCACAAATATATGTTTCGAGTCTGGGTGTTATGGGACCGTAAGTCCCTCGTAGTTTTAGTTGGAAAATATAAACAAGCTATATAAATGACACCAAAATGAAATGTCTTGATTCATCATTTTCCCGCCTTAGTCCGAATAAATTTAAGAGTCCTGTTCCATTCATACTTTTTATACATAAGCCGATCACATCCTTCGGTCTCTTTTCGTTCATAATATCTTCTCTCATCCAACCCATCCATTTGGATTACAAGTTCTCTCCCACCTTATCTTATCCCACTTGCAGCGGAGTCGGCGCAACATGCTTTTTAAACTTCAGACACATGTTACAAAAGATTTGACTTGTAGTTTTTACGGCCGGCCGTCTGCCTGAGGTCAACTCCTCTGCGAGCAAATACACTGAGACCCGAAACAAAAAATTGCGGACTACCCACAGACAACTCAACCTAGCTACCTATCTAACAACCTCAGGCTTAGTTGTCTGTGGGATTACGCAATCATTTCATTTTTTTTTATTTTTAGTAAAGTTTGAAAGCAACCAAAATAAAGTCAATGGAGAGGGGTCTTTAGTGAGAAGCGGTGAGCGCATGAAGCAACAATTGTTAGGAAATAGAGCAGCAAGAAGATTTACGCATTCGGAGGGTATTGTGATTTGTTTGTTTATATTGTTATAGACAATTCAACTAATATTTGTTGGTGGTACGTGTTATGTACAATGATAGGGCCTAGGTTCCATACATTCCTAAATCATCTCCTTTGTTTAGTTTATAATGCCCATATTTGTCTACTGTAAGTATCTTTACCTTCGCTTAAGTGCTAGAGATACGAGATACACGCGAATTAAATAGTGATGTGAACCTGGTTCTTTATTTAGCAAAAATCGATTCACTCGCGACTTGATTCAATTGTTTTATGATAAGTGGCCACCGCCGCCTAAGAACGCCTTCTATGCCAAGAGAAAATGATAGATGCGTTACCGACTCTTAAGGAGAGAAAACGTTAGCTTTCTTCGGCCTCATCTTCCTTATTTATAAAGTTATAGCTTGGCTAGTACAATTAAGATCTAATAATCTCCACACCATGCAATTTTGTATGTTTTTTTTTATATAGCATAGGCCGGCAAACGAGCAAGTGGGACACCTGAGGGTAAGTGATCTCCACCGCCCATGTACCATGATGAATTAGATTAGTTTTAGCAGATTCAAAATAAATAAATAAATACACCCAACAGTCACACACATAGTCCTGACCCCACAGTAAGATACGAGTCTTGTGTCGTGGGTATCAGGAACTACGAGAGACTTTCGGTCTCACAACACCCAGACCCCGAAACAAATATTAATAGTAATTAATGGTGGTAATGAATTAATGGTAATGCGAATACCATTTAATATTGAATTGTTTGTATCTATCCAGACAACACATCTAACTCTAAGTAAATTGTGAATTTATTTCTCTTACCTTAATTATCCTCGGAACTAAAACTAAACGAGGCTGGACATCAAAGCCTGTAACAAGAAAATATTATATTAAAATTAAGTTAATTAAATAAGTTACATGACTGTTTGTATAACAAACACGGAGCGACCAGTGGGATGGAAGCATGGGAAATCTTCAAAGGTAAACAAACTTGTATAAATAAAAGCAACCAAGAGAATGACAAGGATTCTGGGCATTGTCTGGATTCTCATGTCACAGATTATGCAGTATAGTGAAATGCAGACAGTAAATCTAGGACATGATTTTTTTTTACCGTAAATGACGACCTGGTCGCTCGTCTGATAGTAAGCGTCACCCCTGCACATATACAGATGCAACACCAATCAGATCTATGAATTATGAAGTACTGCGGGGTTAGAATGTAGTGTAAAAACACGACATGAACGTTTGTGCTGTTTGTTTGTGATTGGTCGAGAGACCAACGTGTGACATTTTCCGATACGAATCCGAGACGACGCGATGGATCGTTTCGATTGGCACTAGATTGCGCTCGTCACCACAATACACAAGATGTTAAGTATCATAATGACCAGTTATTTTACTGGCTTCAACGTCCTTCAAACCAGAACACAACAGTACTAACACGCTACCTGCGGAAAAAGACAAAGTTGTAGTATCGCATCGCATACGAGGGACCTACCACCTAGAAAAATGTAAACAAACAGTTTACGCAGGCCATGGAGTAAATCATTATTCATTTATTCTACGGACCCCTTTGGCTTGAAAATTGACTTGTTGGATCAGAGATAGCGCGCGTTCACTTTTCATAGCCCTGTCAAGGATTTTCCTCGCATTGTTTTATATAATCTTAAGTGCGTTATGTCGTTTATCTTACAAGTGCATTACACATGTTTGTTCTTATTAAATTCATTTATATAAATTATATCGTCTCTGTATTATATATTACCCACTGCTGGGCACGCGCCTCCACTAATGAGGGGTAGGCCTTAGTCCACTACGCAGCCATAATGCGGGTTGGCCGACTT
This sequence comes from Amorpha juglandis, assembly GCA_949126905.1. Lineage (NCBI taxonomy): Eukaryota > Metazoa > Arthropoda > Insecta > Lepidoptera > Sphingidae > Amorpha > Amorpha juglandis. The sequence goes on along the minus strand of OX421381.1, from coordinate 13,354,611 downwards.
CACAAATCTTCGGAAATTTTATGAAGAACTTCTCAGGCATGCAAGTCTTCTCACGATGTTTCAGCAAGCTATAATTAACAACGGATAGGTGCATATGTAACTTAAAGATGTGAGAGGTGCATGATCTTTATATTAATTATAATACACCCAACAGTCACGCACACTGTCACTGAGAGTTTGTTTTAGTTCTGGTGTAGACCAAAAATCTGGCCAAATAAAGTATTTTTTTTCTTTCTTTATGGTGCTGCCACACCGGTGTTAGAGAATGTTATATAACATTTTATAACACCAGTGTGGCAGCATCATTTAGTAAACATTTCTTAACAATTTGTAACATTTTTTAACCGCGGGCGGCGGTACTTTTGAGAGCGGCGCCGTCAAAGAAGGGCCGATGTCATGTTTTCGAATGTTATAAAATGTTAAAAAATGTTAGAAAATGTTTTTGTTAACATTTTATAACATCGGTGTGGCAGCACTATTAGATGTCCTGACCCTGATAGTAAAATACGAGTCTTGTTTCGTGGGTATCAGAAACAACGATTTCGATCTCACAACATCCATACCTCGAAACAAATATTTGTGGATCACACAAACATTTGTCTCGGTGCGGGGATCGAACCCGTGGCCTCGCGCTTCACAGCCGGTTACTCGCGTGCTGCGCCACGGAGGCTGTCAAACTGGCTGCTTTCAGTTAAACGGCAACGCCTCCGGAAAGAAACCTGTACTAGTTTTCCCGTAAGAAATTAATTTAATTTGTAATCTTCAGTGTATATCTTGAAGTCAGTTTTTAGTAAGGACGAATCAAAATAAAAGTATTCAAATATGCGTGCATAACACCTTGACAGAAGTCAAAGGTGAGTTGAATCTATTCGATTTTCTACCAATTTATTATACAATTCTGACAGACCCAAGCGCGCCGATTTAAAACAAAATTTACGATATGTTGTTTGTGATCATGATTCACCGTCATTTGCATATCCAGTTTACAAAATATTGGATAGCTTTTGGTTCAAATAGATTTGCACGCGATGACCTTCGAACATGTTCACTGAGTTCAGTCTAATCGCACACATCCTGTTTATACGAGTACAGTCTAAAAATCATCCGGTATGTCAACGAAAGCGTTTAACCTAGACGAGGCAAAGGCGCGGTGCGGGGCGAAAGACGGAAATGATACGCACACGATTATGGGTTACCATTTCGAAATTTGAAAAGTCTTGTCAGGTTCTCGTTAATATTAGGTAAAATTACAAATAAAACATACTACATTCATAGTTTCCATGTACTTATTTAATTATTTTTTAAAGCTTAGCCCAACAAACGAGCTAGTGGGTCACTTGATGGCAAGTGATCCCCACCGCCTATCCTATGAACAATATTTAAAGAATCAGCAAGCTGCTTCTTCAAGACCATTTTCTGAGACAGTGTTAACGAGTCGATCCATTTTACAAACCTTACATTGTCTAACCATTGCCTCTTACTAGTCGACTATAAACTTTGACAGCACTACAGGTACTTACTAACAAAGCAGTCACTAGCCGTGACAGAATAAAAAAACGTTGTTAACCTACTTGAAACTGCACATTGCAAACTCAGATCGCATTTCCAAAATAAAGGTTACAGATAAAGTGTTTAGATCGAGAGTTCATTGCGTTTTTTTGCACGCAGCAAGCACCATTACACCCACGTTGGGTAACCGTTTGCACATACTACGTACAGCGAAAATTCCAGCCAGCATTGCACAAAACCATTTGCAATTCGGTCCAGCACACTTCCGAAGGTATAAATCGATCGATTTGAAATGTAATCATTTGCACAACGCGTACGGCACGACATATTTTAAATTCCCTAAAGAGGGGTTTTAAGGTTGTCCCCTTTTCTGTGTGTGTGTGTGTGTGTGTGTGTGTGTGTGTTTGTGGCTTCATAGCGCCTAAAGTAATGGACAGATTCAATTGCGTTTTCTTAGTTTGAAAGCTGATTTAATTGAGACAGTTCTTGGCTATTAAAAAACTTTATTCGGCAGTTTAAAAGTTAAATATTTTTATAATAACAGAAATACAACATTTTGTTTATGTAACTTTCAAAATGCATATTATAATCCCCTATTTGACCCCTTTGGGGTGGGATTTTCTAAAATCCTTTCTTAGTGGGTGCCTACATAACAATATGAATATACAGTCCGAATTTCATGCTTGTAGCCTTGATAGTTTGCGCTCGGCGATGATGAATCAGTCAGTCAGTCAGGACATGTTATTTTATAAGTATAGATGTCGGGAGTTTTTAATAAATAGGTTAGTCATTTATCGAAGCAGTGTCCTAGAATAGCATCCTATCCATAGCCATAGCTTAGCTTCTTCTTGCAATTGAGATTTGAACCCAGGATCTGAGCAAATCTGAGAACAATTTTTTTTATGCTTTTTTATAGCATACCTGACGCATACGAGCTAGTGGTTTACCTGATCGTAAGATCTCCACTGCCCATGTATGCCCACAATACCAAAAGAATTCTGGGCGTGTTGCCGACCTTAAAGGTAGGGGATAATTATGGGATTGGGAAGGGGAGGGGGATTTGGGCCTACGGACATCTCACTCACCGTATGAAACGCAGCAGCAAGCCATTACTTTACGCTGGTTTTCTGTAACACAATGGTAACGGCTCGGACGAGCCGGTCCATCCATGTAGTGGACAAAACTGTCTAGCTAGAGCGTGGCTCTACTACTAAGAAAATGTTATTTTTCGTGCATTGAAGTTGGAAGTTAGTACAGCTTAAAATGTTTGCACTTTACTATTGTTAGTAGTTGCACTTGGCACCCACGAATTGTTTACATAACAAGAACATAGAGTACAGTTCTATGTTCTATTTTTAAAACAGTGGATTCGAAAATGGAATACCATGTTTGATAACAAAAGCCAAATGAATTAGCAAACTTTCATGTTTTCAAAAATGTAAAACTGCTTATTTTTAAAATCTTATATTGGATTATCTATTATATAAAAATAAGTCGGGTTTTCCTTCCTGACGATATAACTCCAGAACGCACGAACCGATTTCCACGGTTTTGCATTCGTTGGAAAGGTCTCGGGCTCCGTGAGGCTTATAGCAACGAAAATCGAGGAAAAATTTCAATAGAAAAGCGGGAAAATAGGGAAAATCATTTTTTAAATACAGCCCCATCTCTGATACATAGCATGTACTACAAACCAATATTTTAAGTAGATGGCGTCGGTGCGTGACACATTGCTGACAGATGGCGCCACTGTTAGGCTACTTTTATCCCGGAAAATACAGATCACGCGGGCGGAGCCGCGCGGGACAGCTAGTTTAATAATATATGTATAATAATAAATGAAATGTTTAATTAATGTTCGACTTGAACAATCACACATGCCCGGGATTGCAATTTATAACCATCATAGCGGTAGGCTCGCCCCTATCACATCATGGGACGAATTTAAGCTCGGTGAAACCTGAGTGCACTAATTGCACCTCTGCCTATCCCTTCGAAGGTGAAGTATGTAAGAACCAACCCACACATATCTATCAATTATTCCGGATACAGAAACAATTTCAAAATATTTCAAGGCTCTTAAGCGAAGAAGACAAACTGGCATTTACAAAAATCACATTTATTCGGTTGAACTAAGTGCAGTCATAATTCAGCCTTTCTCTATACGTCGTTTTCTTGAAATCAATATGTGACTTCATACACTTGGCAATATTGCTTGCTGTCCAATTAAGGAAACACAACATTCCTCAGAACAATAAAAACTAATTCACTGAAATAGGAACAGCAATTATCAAATGAGTATATGACCTAGTCATTACGTTTTATGAATACAAATTAACAAAGCGCTTGTTACATAAAACGTACAATCGATCAAGAAAACTCATCACACGATAACCTACTTTGTGTAATATAATTTTATAACACATTTTACTTTATGGTTATGGTATTTTGTAGTGATGTTACCACGATCAATATATAAATGAATGCAAACTTTAATATAACACTAGAAATATAGAAATAAAAATACATAACTTAAGGCATAAATTTATAATCCAGTTACATAAAGAACTCTTCTATTTGTTTAGATTATCTAGGCAAATAATATTGCAATAATATATTTGAAATTACTGACAAAAGATCATTATCATATACTAGTTAGTAGTTTAGTTTAGTAGTTTCCAGAAGCGTACCACGAACCTCCATTCTAGGAGCAAATCATGTCTTCTTAAAAGTGCAGTCTTTTGTATTTTATCCTATCCCTTTACCTGCAATAATATAATTACTAAACTTTGAAAGCCTATTCTGGAGTATTCATTTGTTAATGAAATAGCACATGATTTGGAATGCGAACCCGAAATTCAAAGCACTAGGCACAAGCATAAATCCGTTGTTTGCATAGTACATGCTACACACGCATGACGTAATCAGAGATATATTGAATTATTTTAGCGTTCAATTTGTATTCAACGCCGTCCACTTCCCGTTGTTTAACGTACAAAGCTGTTGTCCGTTTGTTACGTAAAATTTGATAGAAAGCGTGGCAGAAATGTCGGTGGACATTACGAAAAACATGACAAAAATTAAGATGTTTTAAAACTAAGTTCGTAAGATGCTGTCCACAAGCGGAGATAATGGGACGTTCCGCAGACTACTTAATACCTATCGATCAGTCCAAAGCAGACATCGATGCTAAGTCCTAACACAGGAGTTATAGTAGCGTGTCTATAAACGAAATAGCCGGTCTAAAGCCTTAGATTCTAAGCATTTAGGCAATAATTTATTAAAAAAAGTGTCATTCACGAGGCCACAGCATACAATTTGAAAATAAGAATCTTATAGCACATAAATTACCGTTTTCTGTAATATTATCGCCTGTGTCGTACAAAAAATCTAAGTCAGGCTTTACGGAATCTATTTTTAACAGTTTACCATTATACATTCCAAGTTTCCCATTCTTAGTGGCATTTTCATCTTTAAAGAAATTTCTTAGTAAATTTGTTTACGACCATTCTCATCAGTTGAATCGCGGCCTAAGCATTTTAGAGAGGTCATTCCTTATCTTAATGGTTTCCATTCTTGAAATAAAAGCCTTTTCATTACTCCAGAATTCATGTCTAACAGATTGTTGTCAGCCTTATTTTTTAATATCGCACCAACAGCTATCTAAAATGAAAAAAACTCCTTTGTAACAGTGAGTTGAATATTACCTCATCGTCTGTAACGACCTACACTCAAAACCGACATCAAAGACGATATGTCGAACATCACCGACGACCTTAGCAGTCACTTCGTCTGCAAGGATTCAGGCTGACTCCAATAAAAAAATATTTCCACAATCAAAATTGAACCTTCCTTCAATGGAATAAAGAGTATTTCACATCATGATACTATTACTACCGTTAACGATCTGAAATGTAAGCCAGTATGTATATCAAACTAATCATACATGGCGAATAATAAAATGACGCAAGTGCAATAAAATTTTAGCAATCTTATATTTTAATAGCTTGTGTATAGAGTACAGAATGGAACGAAGGTTTGTTAGGCGTAATAATTGGAACTTACGTTATTTACCCAAGAAACAGCCTTGAACCCAAAACAATGGGATCGTATGAAAATGAAAGTCAAACATGAAGGAGTAGAATTAAATTGCTTAATTGCGATACAGTTCTCTCACATTATTGTTATGCTATAAAGGTTTTTATTAGTGAACGAAACGATTAATGTATTAGCATTTTTGCACCATTTACTTACAAAGTACATTATAACCGCTAAGAAGCGACCACTAGTGGCTGAATTAAATAAATGCACGTTATTATATCCCGTCCGCCTAGGTGGCGCATTTGTATTACGTATGTGGTACGACTATCGTACTGAGGTCCCGAGTTCGATCCCCGGGTTGGGTAAAAGTGATGTTGGGGTTTCAAACACGACATCATCAATATCAGGCCGAAGTCTGGAATTTGTGTCTGATATGCCGATAGACTAAGCTCTGCGAAATGTGGGTGTAGGGGTTATACCTCTGCCTACCCCTTCGGGGATTACAGGCGTAACTCGTGTGCATTATTCCCCGTAACAGTAGCTCCCTTGCAATACTCCTTAGAATATGACAGCTTAATGATTTGAAAAGAGTTGCAAAACTACTAAAATCGTACTTGTAAAGTCATTGTTATTTTTTGGTATAGGCCATCAAACAAAAATTTTTCACATGATGGTAATGGATCTCCACTACCCATAAACACCCCTAATACTGGAAGAACCATGGCTACGTTGCACATCTTATAGGAAACTAATAATGAAAGGATTGGTAAGGGGGATTTAGGCAATGGAATTAATAATACTTCTTACACCCGCCCTTATCCCATTCGCAGTAGGGTACGGCGTTAATATATATTACAGAATAAATTGGCTTGTTGTTTTTGCGACCGACCGCCTGCCTGACGTCAACCTCTCTCGAAGAAAACACACCCAGACCCCAAACAAATATTAGTGGATCACAAACATTTGTCTCGGTGTGGGTATCGAAACGCTCCCTTGGTTTTCAGCTGGCTCACCGCCCACTGTGCCATGGACTGCTGTCCATGGAGTTAATAATGAATAGGGTTAATTAATAGAAGTGAAGATAATTAATAGAAGCTGTTTTGTTATGTGGGTTTTCTGTTAGACCGTGGTAATTATCCGGTTGATCTGGCCTATTCGTAGCTCTACCACTTATGAGTACACACTAATTTAATTCCTAAACTATATACGCACTCACGCCTCATCCCCGAAGGGGTAGGTATAGATGTAAACACATTTCACCAAGAGTAATTCCGTCCCATGTCATATGGAGTGCGCCACCCCGGACATAATTCCAGACTCTGGGCTGATATTAAACATTTCGTGATAGAAAAACCCAATATCACTTTACCCGATCCGTGAATCGAACCCGAGACATCGGCGAAGCAGTCGTACCACGTACGCGATAAAACTGCTCCACCGCGGCAGGTCATTCCTAAACGACTTTCTTTAAATATTTACATAGGCAGTATATTTTTAAACCGTTGCCGTACGGAGCAAAAAAAAGATGGGTCGTACAATGATCCGTACTCGTGTACAAAGTCACGTGTGGTAATTAATGGATACAAACATGAACATGTTAACCTAAAATGCTTTAAATAGTTATCCGTTTTCCGTGTACATCTGTTTTACTATTTGTTTAATTAAACGTGTGCTGATGGATGAAAACATGTACATGGTACTGAAGGAAGTATTGTATTTTCATAACATTTTTTTTATTGCAGCTCAAACTCAAGCTGCGATAGCTCAACGGGGAGTACAGACTGCCGAGACGAAAGCCGCAATTTCAAAACCAGCCCCAAGGGGCCATCCATAAATTACATCACACGAATTTCATGATTTTTTGACCCCTCCCCGTCCTTGTCACAGCTGGTCACACTTGTGAGACCCCCCCCTACCTAGTGTATGTCACATATTTTGCAATTTTACATTTAGAAATTAAAACAGCAGTGTTTCGATATTATTTTTATTTCCATTTAAATTCTGAATCAATAAAATCAACATATTATATTTTGAAAAATGTGATGTCACAAAATTTGGGACCCCTCCCCACCCCTTGTCACATAATGTCACACTTCACCGACCCCCTCCCTCCCCCTTAACGTGTGACGTAATTTATGGATGGCCCCCAAGAGCATGCACCTCTTAGTCAGTTACGTGTGTCTCCAAGTTACGTGTGGGTTATTGTCAATTATCGAAGGCCACCGTGGCTTTTTTAGTCGGTATAGCAGCGTAGGGATTTTAGCTATGAACCCAATGCAACGGTAGTTCGGGCGAAGACATCTGGGTCGGCAGGCTAGTAACTCCGGCATAACATCCCTCCCCGGGGTTGGGAAGGTATCCGTAAACTGGATTTTGAAAACTTGTCTATGTACCTGTGTAATATACGTCATCATCAACACATTTTTTTTACAATTTGGTAGGTGCCTCGTATACGGGAGGCCGTCTGGGTTGGTACCACCGCTTTGTCTATTTCTGCCGCTAAACAACATGGGTAAGCACTATTGTGTTTCGGTTTGAAGGACATTAAAGCCAGTTAAATTATGATACTTTGTATCTTATGTCTCGGGGTGACGAGCGCAGTTCAGTGCAATGCATCGCTTTGTAATTCAAAGTTCTGTGTGGCGTTGCTTCCGTTTTTGGGCAGGGCACTTACTATCAGGTCTTACTCGTCTCGTCATTAAAACAAAAAAAAAATAGTATTTTTTTCCACAATATTAATCGTGGTACTTATTGTACTATCTACATTATCAGTTCTCATTACATTTATTTTTGACTACTATTATGATTCTTCGAACATTTTATCACTTTTATGACATGTTTTTTTATAAATAGGTATATTTTTTGGCTTTTTGTTGTCTTACGTTTTTCTCTATCGTGTTGATAGCATATCGTTTTGATAAATTACAATACGTATGTGACTCATCTATTATCCCGGATTAGATTGGTTATGTTATGTAAACAACAATAATATAGAATAAATTTTGCAATGAAAAGTTTGTTTGTACATATTTTTATCACACATAAATGGGGCCGCTTACCACTGTCTTGCAGAAAACCGACGTAAAGTAGTAGCTTGCTGCTACGTTTCGTATGGTGAGTGATATCTGGAAGCCCAAATCCCCCTCCCTTTCCAAATCCCTTAATTACCCCTTTCCTTTAAGGTCGGCAACGCGCTTACGATTCTTCTAGTATTATAGGCATACAAGGGCGATGGAGATCACTTACCATCAGGTGACCCACTTGCTCGTTTGCCGGTCTGTTATGAAAAAAAGCATTACGAACTGAAATTAGTAACAAGCGGCATCCCACCTATTGTTTTCAGAGATTAAAGAGTCACTAAACGCGTAGAGGGCTGAGGTGATCTGACAGACTTCAGCCCGGCCAAGTTATTTTGCGTATTCTGCAAAATGGCGTAAGGTAATTTATCTGTCAGAATTGTTGGTTGTGTACACTTGTGTATGACCAATATTTGAGCAAATTTTTGCTCCAATTAATACTAATTGACGTGGGAATATAATAATTCCGCGACAATAAAGTATTGTGAAGCGTGAAGACAGCATTTCAGGGAAAGTTTCACAAGAGGTTATGGCTCTGTACACCCAACAGTCACTAAAAAATACTATATATATACCCACACTCATCTAAAAAAAGATGATTTAAAGAGCGTCGATTTAAGACAGCTCAATAGTTTGCTGCTGCGTTCCGTTTTGAGTGAGATATCCGTTGGACCAAATCTCCCTCTCCTTCCCAATCCCTAATTATCCCTTTTCTTGAAGGTGGGCCACGCGCCATTGATTCTTCTGGTATTGCTGACGTACATGGGCTGTGGAAATCACTTACCATCAGGTGACGCAGTTGCTGGTTTTCTGGCCTATTCTATAAGGAAAAAAGATGCTAACCCCATACGAAGATGCGGGAGCGACAGCGACGGGCGCATAGCTAACAGACGAATTGTGTACCTGGTGATATCGGAAGAAGTGTAGCGCGATGGTGGCTCTGGTTACGTTTTTGAAATAAAAACGCAAACAAAGCGTTGTCGTGAACGAAAAGTCCGTCTGCTGTAGTTTCCTCTAATGATGACGGTTGTCCGAGTCTAATTCTCGGGTCATGTCATAAGACAACATATCACGTTTTGCGATGTCCTTAAAGCATAACATTGAGAGCCACCAACCAGGCATATTATCATTAAGGTATGCACCAACGTTCCGCAATTGAAGTGGCATCACACGTCAAGTTTTTTATAGATCCATACGAGGTGATATAGCCCTCGTATGTAAGAGGCCGTTTGGGTTGGTACCACAAAATAGACCAGTCTATTTCTGCATTTAAGCAGCAGTGTGTATGTACTGTTGTTTCAGTTTGAAGGAAATTGAGGCCAGTGGAATTACTGGGCATTATAAGACTAAACATGTCTCGGATGGCGAGCACAGTCCAGCAACACGTTTTGTAATTCCAATTTCTGTGTGGTACTGCTTATGTTTATGGGCTGCTAGGCGTGGCGCTTACCATCAGCGACCGGCTCGTTTCGCCGTTCAGGCTAGTAAAAAAAAGATCTACATAAGATTATCAAATTATTTTCCATAGTGTGTTTGACAATAACTAATGCATAAACCCTAATGCCAATGGTCAGTTTTTTTTTTGAAGTTATACTTCTTTAGGCGCGTTATGAAAAAATGATGAGAGTGAAATTTTAAGATGCGCGCGCACCTGTGACACAAAAAATTAACAGTATGAAGTTAGGCGCGTTAAGAAAAAATGATGAGAGTGAAAGTAGCCGTAATTAATAAACAAATGACGATTTGGACAAAGAAAAACTCTTTAGGTTTTTTCTTATTCGGAACATGTTGCCGTAAAAAGTACCAGGCTCGCATAAACGCGAAGAGAGTAGAATGTACTTCTATCATGTCGAGTGGATATGTTGATATAAATTAAAATACTTTTATTTAATATAATTAACACTAAATATTATTAAATTATTAATGTTACGATATTTCATCGTTGTTGTGAAGACTTGAGAATAAATTACACTTGTCTTTGGCGAAATGCATAACAATGCGAAGCTTAAGAGTGTTGTTACAAAGACTTGGCTGTATGAGCTACAATACCTTTGCCTATTAAAAACCCGAATTTGAACCAAAAATTATAATACCGAGGACTATGACGGAAGTGAATACTTTTTAAATTGTTTTCGAAATTAATAAGTGTCCGTTCTATTGAAACTATGAATCAACACGCATGAAACATTTACTATAATAATAATTATAATGTACATTATAAATAATAATTATTATTATAGTAAATGTTTCATGCGTGTTGATTCATAGGCCATTTTTGACAATGTCCTTTATAATTTATATATGTGCTAATAAATTATATTCAGTAGTGATTTAAATTGAATATTTTGATTGATATTACTTACTATTTGTGAATATTAGTGAAAAAAATTGTGCTTATATACTTTTTCAAGTGCTCCAATATAATTGAGGTTAACTATCCGTATGTATTATTATATTCAGTAGTGATTTAAATTGAATATTTTGATTGATATTACTTACTATTTGTGAATATTAGTGAAAAAAATTGTGCTTATATACTTTTTCAAGTGCTCCAATATAATTGAGGTTAACTATCCGTATGTATTATTTATTGATATAAATTAAAATACTTTTATTTAATATAATTAACACTAAATATTATTAAATTATTAATGTTAAATACTTATTATTGGTTATTTAATATTCACAAAATAAAGAAATAAATTTAATAAATCATTTAATAAAAAGTTTGTGATAAAAATTAAAATTGAACATCAAATAATAATATTAATTTTTAATATTTGCTATTAAATTGAATAAATAACAAAGAAGTATAACTTCTCACGCGCGTACATAAGTACACGCACCCATTTTTTTTATTTTGGCTTTGTAGGATCGGCTTGTATGCAAGCTAATTCTGTAATCGTATTCGAATACATGGCATATACATGACCTTCCAGCGGTTTATTAAAGGCAATATATCTGCGGCTTCTGTTAATCTATCTATTCTGTATATAATAATATACTACACTGGGAAGTAGTATATTCTCGAGAATTAAGATCCACGAACGTTGAAAAAGACATTTGGCAATGGTTAGAGTCTATTGGTAGCTTTGCTAGTAATAAAAAACTTTTAACAATAAATAAAACTAGCTAATAGAAACTAAAAAGCTATAACTAAAACTAAACAAAATGGAGTCGTTTTCGAGTTTATATTTTATTATTTTTAGTGAAAAACCCAACAAAATCAGTGCATAAACGACGAAGTTTGAGTCTATCGAGGATTTCACCCCCTTATGGGTCTTCTTGAAATTGAAAAGGAACCTACGTTATGGCCTAGGGAGCAAATGAATGAACAAAGAATCATTCAAATCGGTCCCCACACCTTTGTTCAACTATTTATCATCGTGAAAAAAAGTGAAAAATAACAATTATATTTTTTTTAAATAAAATATTAACATTGTTATTGAAACCAAGGGCACATCGTTGCTCTACCGTACTCTACATCATATCACGGAGAGCACACATTCGACAGAACGTCGAGATACGTTATCATGTTTTTAGGAATCGACAATACATCGTGCACCTTTGAGAAAAAAATAGCCTATTTTAATTGTATATTTACATACACAATTACTTTGGTAACGTTGAACATGACTAACGTCATATTATTAATTCCAGTAGATTTTTCCTTCATAACAGGATATGTATTTTGTTTCGTTGAGTACGATAACATACATTGGATACATCATTAAAATAATTCTACAAACGGGTATATTTTACAGAATTCAAATTATATAATAATTATATTTATTATTGAAAAATATTGACTAAAAATACTTTATTTTATACATTACTCATAAGCAATTCAGTCAATTTTGCTTCTTGCTCAGCAAAATAAAATAAAAATTATGCGTTTTAGAAATCACGTCACCAGTGAATAAGAAAGAAAAAAACACATCATAAATCAAATATTCTCGAAAACGATTCATTTTTTTTTATTTCAATGCAAAGGAAACAGGGTCTCCTAACCTTGCATAACGTCGCTTGCTAATTAACAGGATGCACAGATTGGCTGGCTTTGACCTGGACAATGAAAGGTCAGTCATGTATTTAGGCAATATTGCTGAAACCGCCAATGATTCTTTTGTTTTTGTTTTATAATAACTACAGAAAAAGAGCTAACACAAAAATCTGCAACCGTCTGTAAAATTATCCATTTACTCATGAACTAGGATTATCATAACCCCCAAAAACAATAGTGTAAAAAAAAATACTTTTGCTATAATAATATTTTTGCTGGTGGGAGGATACTTGTATCCGACCGGATAGCGACCACCGTACACTGGAGCTAAAACCTGCCATAGTGGCCCACCTTGTGTTCCAGGGTCAGCCAGTGTATATCCAGTTCTCCCCAGGGGGCTTGCCCCCTGATCCTAACCCTTTTCCCATCGGTTTTCTTTCCCCTCCCCCTTAGCCCTGGGATGAGATACTGCGGGGTCGCCAGTATTCCGTTAGCAGGGACCCAGTAGTTCATCCCAGGAACTTTAGCATGCCGGCATGATCTTGCTGACCTACGATGGACACATTATTTATCGTTGGTCGACACTATTCTTGGATTGCGCTGCACTTACCATCAGGTGAAGCGTAGTCACTTTGCCGAGCCAGGATAAAAAAACGACTCAAATTGTAACCAAAATAATAGAAAAAATAAACAAACCAAGTTAATCAACCAAATTAGATTTTGCGTCATGTGTTTACCTTAAAAGCCTGTCTGTGCATTACTAAAGGGAATCACTTAATCAATAAGTCATAAGTGTTGTGTGTTGTTTAAGTTATTGCCCAATGCCTAACAAATAACAATGGCAGGCAATGGCAAATATTTAAATATATAAAAATAGAATTCTGCTAGTCTGTACTCTGTAGACATCGTGTACAATGTCGCGTGTTATATTATTCAACTTTTTAATACAACCGGATGAAGAGAGGAACTGGTCGCTCATATGATGGTAAAGCAATGCTTATTGACAGCCTCTGTGGCGCAGCGGGCGAGTAGCCGGCTGTGAAACGATAGGCCGCGGGTTCGATCCCCGCACCGAGACAAACATATGTGTGATCCACAGATATTTGTCTCGGGGTCTGGGTGTTGTTAGACCGAAAGTCTCTCGTAGTTCCTGATACCTACGACACAAGACTCGTATCTTACTGTGGGGTCAGGAATATGTATGTGACTGTTGGGTGTTGGGTGTATTTATTTGTATTTATAAAAAGAATTTGGAATAACAAAATAATGCAAGAAATTGCTCCGAGCAATCCTGAGACATTAGCCCTTCAATCTCATGATAAATAAATAAATACACCTAACAGTCACCACATAGTCCTGGCCCCACTCTAGGTGAAACTTGTATCGTGGGTGTCAGGAACTACGAGGAGTTGACGATCCCACAATAGCCAGACCCGAAACAAAATATATGTGGTTACATTTATCTGCGTGCGGGTGTCGATCACGTGGCGGCTTCACAGCCGGCTATTCGCCCACTACGCCTTTACGGAAGCATAATAATTTCAATTTTCGTAAATCCTAATTTCCTTTCGACCAGAACAATATACCTACTAGTAATGCCCTGACATACTCTCGTATAAGAGAGACCAACAACCTAGTAAAGACAATTTTGCGAACAATCCTAATAAAATCAAATAACTCTACAAAAAATATATAGAACCCTTTCCTTGTATACTTTGGTCGATTGTATAACTCATACAAGTAAACATTGACTCTGTCCACACCTCAAAACCGCAGTCCTATAGCCTTGAGCCGGACCGTTAGTTGATGCGTCATTATCATGAGTACATACCGACAAACAAGTTTTTATATGAAACTATCTATCAATGAGATTGACAGCTTTAATGCGTAGTTCGGGTTCGATCCCCGCACCGATATAAATGTTTGCGCGATCCACAAATATTTGTTTCAGGTTTGGAATTTTTTATTTAAATTGAATGACTAGATGAGCAAATCGCTCCACTGATGTTAAGCACCACGCCTACCCAAAAACAGAAGCAATACCAGACAGAACTTTGTATTATAAAGCACTGCATGGTACAGAACTGCGCTCGTCACCCCGAGACATAAGATGTTAAGACCCATAATGTTGCACTGGTTTCAATGTCCTCTTCGAAGAGGGAAGAAGCATTTATGTATACAGGCCGGCATGACTCTGGTGATCACCGATAAACTCATTGTTTGCCGTGATCATCATCATCATCATCATCAGCCAGCATCCAGCAACTTCCTGCGATCTTTATCAGGTCGTGTCCACCTTGTAGGTGGACGTCCAACGCTGCGCTTGGCCTCCATTCCAGAACCTTTTAGTCCCATTGGTTATCGGTTCTGCGAGCTATGTGGCCTGCCCACTGCCACTTGAGCTTGCTAAGCTAATCCGCTGAGTTATGTCGGTTTGCCGCGATCGGATAAAAATATGAAAGCCGTGGGTAACAACTAACAAGAGCTACATTCAATTAAATCCGTTAAAATGTCCAGCCGATTGTTTTAAAAGTGACTGTGGTGAAATTTAGCATTTTAAAATGTTGTGAAATAACCGACCGTTCTAGTTGTTTGTATTGGTAGGTTACGCAAAAAAACTTTTACCGAGTTATAAAAAACCGACCTTACGCATTTTACCAACATACATACGCACTCACGCTTGTAATGCCCGTAGCGGTAGGCAGAGATGTAACCAGTACGCATTTCGTCGAACGTATCTCCGTCTCATTATGTGATAGGGGGCAAGCCTATTGCCATAACCAATTCCAGACTCCAGGCGTACGGTCATAGCTCATTAGAGCTACCCGGCACCCGACCAGCACCGCCTCGTCGTTCGGCGTTAATTCGTTGTCGACAGGTGGTCCACGGGTGAATGTCGCGAGATCAAGCAGTGAACGTCGCGAGATCAACCAGTGAATCTCGCGTGGCTCTAATGACCTATGACCTTTATACTAAGCGTTTCGCGATAGAAAAACCCAATATTAGTTTTACCCGACCCGGGGATCGAACCCGACACTTCAGCACAGCAGTCGTACCGCGTATCTAATATAACTACGCCGCCGAGGCAGTTAATACAAGTGGTATACAGTGTCATTTTGACACCCTATACTTAAATGAAACCATGTGTAGTGTTCGTTAATACAAGTACTTTGAGCTAAGACACTTTCTTATTAAAGGCAAAATAAAAAAATAATATTTCCTAACAAATTAAATGCCGTTAACATTAGATTAATTTTAAACAGTCTGTATACGCGCGCACACACATATAAAAATCAACATACACACCCGTCATCGAATGAACGAGACACACACACATACATTACCATTAAGCTAGCAATACATGTTGGACGAGATAAGGCCAACACGAGTGTAGGTAAATTAATACAAGGCAAGCGTTAGTGCCTAGACGTTCGGCAAGTTTATCGAAAACCAATCGAGTAGCCGGCTGTGAAGCGAGAGGCCGCGGGTTCGATCCCTGCACCGAGACAAATGTTTATGTGAACCACAAATATTTGTTTCCCGAAACAAACCCAGACCCCGGGCTGGGTGTTGTGAGACCAAAAGTCTCTCGTAGTTGCTGATACCCACGATACTATCCTGATACCCAAAAATACTATCTATACGTTGGTGTTAGTCATCACTCGGCAACACACGTCCAACATGTATTGCGGGCTTTATACCGTCGAGGTCAATGTGCCCGCTTTATAAAATCGCCAAGCGTACAGAAGGCAAACGGCTCAAAATAGTAATTTAGGAATTGAAATAAATATTAGATTACCCTATGAAATGTAATAAAATCCTAAGTAAAATCGAATCTTGTAACTTTTATAATGATTATTTGTTTTTAGTCAAATTTGTGTTACCTATTTATAGGTATGTGCATTTCCCAAACACATTTTTTTTACGTTTTGTCATTATCAATGAACTAAGTAATACTGTCGCAACTTTTTCAGTGAATCTGTCGAGAGCGTCTTTGTGAATCTGAGACGTATTTTCATATGTATGAAGTTGCCCTTCTTAAGCGTTTGTGTTTTATAATTACATCGTCAGCTGTGACATTTTATTCAATAGAGTTAAGTGCAAAAACCGTACAGTGTGATTTAAAAGGCTCAAAACTTAAATTACGTTTTTTGGCAAAACTACTACAAGCTCAAGCCTCATATTTGGTACAGGGTAAGCAGAGGCGATGACGAATATGTGGTTTCATTTAGTAACAGGGTGTCAAAATAACACTGTATATTTTATACCAAGACTTTGGCACCTAATATCATACTACAAAAGAAATATTTTTCTAAGGTCAACCACATAGACAATCAACCGGTTGAAGGCTAAAATATGTTGAAATAAATCATCACATACTTCAAAAACTCATATTATTGATCCTAAACATAAGATAGGGGTGTTATAATTGTGACATCTTTTATCTGTCTGTGTGTACGCTGCGTGTATGGCAGTCTATGATTAAACAAATAGACCGATTGGAATGGGGTTTTTTGTTTGAAAGGTAACTTAATCAAGATAGTTCTAATAGATAAGATAGCTATAAACCTGCATACCAGAGAATTTCTTGACATGAATTTCGAAGGTATGTGAAGTCTGCCAAACCGCTGGCTGGTGGTAGGATATTCATATCCGCCCGGATTGCGACCACCGTACACATGGTGTTAAAAGCTGCCATAGTGATCCGTACGCCTTGTATGGATCGCGTTCCTGGATCAGCTAGTGTATATCCGGTTTTCCCGAGGGGCTTGCGATATAACTTAATGGTTGATTGGGGCGGGCACATCCGGTAGATCCTTGTATTACTGTGCCTGCACCGGTCATCCGCCTGTCCTGTCGCAGGCCCCTCGATTTGCTTCTTTCCTTTCCGACGAGGGAAGAAGCATTTATACAGGCCGGCATGACTCTGGTGACCACCGATAAACTCATTGTTTGTTGGTAGTCGCTGGTGTTTTGGGCTGCACTACGCTTACCATCAGGTGTAGTGCAGTAACTTTGCTGTGCTCGGATAAAAAAACGCATTTTTTTAACCCTTCATATAAACTGCAGGGGTCCCTGCAAATGGGAGGGCATACACGCTTTTCCAACGTTAAAAAAAGGGTTAGACCATAATATACCACAAATCTCTGAACCTACTCATGTAGCTATGATAACACAAAGTTCGACTGGCTGTACTGTGATTTGAACCTAAGACATATCCGGTTTCTCAGCCTAGGTACTCTACACCAAAGAGACGACCAGTAATAAAGGAAGAAGGCGAAAGTATATAATCTAGCTGGATCAGGAATGTTGGGTTAAATGAGGCAATTATTCTTGTCCCACTCGCAGTGGGGTCGACGCAACATGCTTTTAACACATGTTACGGAAACATTTGGCTTGTAGTTATTACTGACGTCAACACCTCTGGGGAGAAATACACCCAGACCCGAAACAAATATTTGTCGATCACACAAACATTTGTCTCAATGAAATGAAATCAACAACATCTCACAATAAAAAAATGAGAAATTAATGAGATATATTTATGAGCATTGTGAGACTTAATATTTTATGTTTCGGGATAATGATCCCACAGTGCTTTGAAGTATTTGATAATACAAAGTTCTTCACACACAATTCTCCACATTAAGCGAGGGGCCCGGCCGCTCGGCGCGTCGTTGAGATGAATAAAAAAAAAATAAAGCTGAATTAATGGGCCGTGAATTGTAGTCCTGGAATCGATTTTCAAGTAGAACACCTCTTCATGTGGGATTATGAACTGACTTTTTTTACAACCGTTTGCCTGCCTAGGAATATATCTAATCCCACGCAAATAATTACATTTCTAAATTGAATTAATATGCACAATAATTATTATGTATGTACACCAATCATTTCAAATGTGCATTGATTAACATTTTATTCTCTGATTTTAAATTAGCTACATTTTTTTACCACTCCGGACGAACTTATTAAGAACATTATGGCCATGACCTGCCAAACATTCTTCCCAGTTCATAAAATGAGCAGCAATAATTTATACTCGTAATTTACTATGAATTTTTAGATTTATTCATATCAGCTAGCCAATGGCGATGACTCCATACAACACGATTCCTTCCGGCTTCCCTTTACATGCTTTTCAAAAAGTTCGTATTATTATTATTGTACACTGTAATTTTAATAATAGTAAATTCATTGAAAATAATTATCATGTTTGATAATATTGATAGTGATAGTAAGTAATCCTACGGAAAAATATATAACAAAATAGTACATTCCATAATTATTACTAGCGTCGGCTTCCCTTTTGAATTTTCTTAGCCTTCACCACAAGTACAACATAATATATTTTGATAATTCCAACCTTTTATATATCTCGGGCTATAACCGGGTGGAATAAAAAACATTTCAAATAGTTTTAAAAAAATCTCAATAATTACTTTTATTTATCAAAGGATATTTTAAATTCATACAAACAAACCAGTTAAAAAACTACCCGCAAATTAAAGCAGTACGGCTAACTAAAGTCGCATATGAACTGCTACATAAAACTTTTTTTAAAAATCATATACCACAAGCAAGTTCAGCTCCAATTAAGGAATGAAAATAAAACATTCTAAAAAACATGTAAAACACTTACAACAGATTGCAGTTTAATATTCCTTTTCTCAAAGATATTCCTTATTTCACTTCACTGTAACATGCACTTCGAAAACTTTGTTGAATTTACTTTTTAATTTTCGCTAGTGATGTAGCGCAACGCAACGTACAGTCACAACGCGCGCTCTCGACCAACTGGCGCGCGGTCCGACGTTCGTTCGAAACTTTGAAAAGAGAATGCACATATTTTACAAGCGACACCGGCGCGCAGCGCGCTGTATCGGTAGTTAACATGATAAAATATTATATTATTAATTATTATAACACATAACAATTACTTTTATCTTACAAGGCATACGTAATCGTGATCAATTTAAATAAAATATATACTTTTTAATGTAGGTCATGAAAAAGATTTTTTATATTTCATATGTATGTAGTATTTCTTATTTTAATTACAGTCAACCTGGGTAACTTAAGCTTTCAATGTAACATTGACTCACTAACTTGTATTTGAACGTTTAATTTTTTCTCTTCTTACTGATACACTGTATAATAATAAGTTGTTTAATTTATGAAAGTAAAAAGTGTTTTTAAACGAAACCTGCAGTGACAATTGATATTTATCAAATATATATTTTTTTCTCACCATTCAAAATTTGGGCGGTAAACAGAGTTAGAAATATACTTGCTAAAAAGTTGTGTATAGCAATTACTACAGAAGAACTACAGAAGGCGAGTTCAGTTTTATGTTGAAGAATCATATGTTTTTTATGTAATAACACTGAAATATCCCGCGATATTGATAGATTTTTTAAAAAATCTTTAATTAATCTTCGAGCCGTTTCATTTTCAGACCATTTGGGGTAACATTAGCTCGTGGCGAGGACAGACAATGCGTGAAAATTTTAATTATGCAAAAAAGTTTTGAAGGGTGGAAGTGGCCATCAAAGCTTGACATATTTAATTGTCACCCCCGAAATATAGTTAGTCGATTTGGAGGACCTAAAATCACAAAACGAGGCGATTCTTATGCGATTGATGATCAATTTCTATACATGGTATGGGGGAATTGAGAGCCGATATTATGTTTCATTTTTATATGTGATTGAGTTTGTTTTATTATTTTAGGCATTGCTCAATAATTATAAGTACATCAAAACCTGATTAATACAATAATAACTTGATTTAAGAGGTCCATAAAATAGAAGTTGATTTCGATAAACCAGGCAGTTTAATATTGTATTAATATGGCAACCCTACGTTGCCACTAAAAAGGAGATAGTGATATAAACGAAATGTATTTATTTTATCAATATGACAAGCTAATCTTACCGAGGAGTAAAAAAAACTACATAAATTAGAGATTTTCTTCATCAACTCCTCATACTTATTAATGTTACCCAAATGTCAGTGTAACTTTGGCTCACCAAATTTTTGGTAATTTATGGGTCTTTTATTTATCGTTTTGATAAATAACACAGGAATTTAGATTATAAAGGTCAATATCCCACTAGAAACACTCATTTATGACAAATAACAATAAAAGTAAATCCGTACTACTATAAATTACCTCTAAAGTGAGCCAAAATTACCCAGGTTGACTGTACCTAGTACGATATAAATTAGTACAGACTGGTCATTGTAAATCATTACTCATAAAGCTTTTAAATTTATTTACTCAATATTTTGGAGCTGGAAAATTACGATACATAAATAGTAATAATACGTTAATCGCCACTATTAGATATTACTTGCTAATAATCAAGCATAAAAAAATATCTATATGATTATAAACATATTTATGGTTTAGACGGGCATGATTAACACTTCCGCCATTTGACATAATATCGCGAATACCTATAATAGGATACTAGCATCAACAATAGATAGGTACGCATACGGGGCCATTGTCATTACGAAACGCTTTTGTACGCTACCTATTATTTGACTGGAAAATGACCTAATTCGATTCTACGTTTACTGTACTAAACGATTAATCGATTTTCCACTCCAATATTTTTGTTTAGTCGATTGGATTATAACGGTATTCGTTATTTTATATTTAAAAAATATGTAATGGTAAAAGGAAGTCAACCAAGAGACATTATCGTAAATCGACATACGAAACGTAAGTGGTTACAGCCAAATTATTAAACATATGCATGCCTTATTAAAACTAAAATATTACCTAATAAAAAGGCTCTTACCCAACCATTATAGAAATGGAAATTATGAATTAACGCTTACATAACTTTCTAATACTTTCACCTTTGCGGATCGAAGTGTCAATACCGATACTACAAGTCATTGGATAGTAAAAAAGTGCTTTCATCGACGCGACAAATGTCGTTTCACGTTAATCTTCACAGTTCATACTTTTGTAAAAAAGCATACGATGTGTCTCGACTCTCGACTGTCTGTGAGATCTCTCCGACCGCAGATATAATGAAGAGTAGACAAGCACACTAGTACTACTAATGTTAGTTAAATACCTACTGGGATAGTTGAGCGAAACTGGTAGCAGTAGTGTATTTTAAAGTTCTTATTATTTCGAACATCCTATACTATCCTAGTAATATTAGAAATGTGAAAGTTTGTTTGTTTAGATGTTTGGATGTTTGTCCGTCAATCACGCTGAAACTACTAAACGGATTTTAATGAAATTTGGTATACAGACAGGGTATGAGTTGACTTGGGTGATAGGCTACTTTTTATCCCGGAAAAAGCAGATCACGCGGGCGGAGCAGCGAGCAAAAGCTAGTCGAATAAATAAATGCCACAAACTTCACTTTACATATTTTTCTTTTCACACTTGTATAAGAAAGATATGAATAAATATCATAAAAGAAATGGTATATGTACCTATTTTCGCAACAAGCGTAAAGTTTGTCGTGTACTTATCCATCGTTAAAAAGCGTAAAATGTCATAAATAAGTTTGTATAATATGAGTTTGTGTGTGAATATTACCTAATAGGCCGCGCGACGCGCAACGGAGCGCCTAAACAAATGGATTAATTTACATACGTTTTTTGTTCAGCAGTTTATTGAAATATATGTAATCAAAACAAAATATTGATTATATCTATAACTTCTTCTTCTCGGTCGTCCTCTTCATGTCTGAAGGTCGTGTCCGTCCTGAAATTTCCTTCGCGTCTGTTGGATTATTTCTTTCCAGGTTTGTCTGTCCTTATATCTATAACACCCCGTAATAATTTTACTCTGCCGTTCGTATTGAAACCTTTCGATAGAGAAGAACGAACAAGAAACTCTAACGTTACTCTTTTCGTTTCGAACTAAAATATTTGCAATACAGTAATATAGTTTAAACATGTACACAGCAACAATGCGACAGGCTACGTTATCTGGGCCACCACGTACTCACTATCCACATCCGTGGCGTATAATGTGTGATCGATCACGCCGGCCGCCGCCGCTGGGGCGATGCGCCGCATTCCACAACATCATCTGCAACACCCGACACTGGAGTTTTGGCGGGAATTCTGACAGTGCAGTTCATCGCTAAATTTAATTTATTTCATAAACTAGTTTAAAGTTGTGTTTGTTGTATAAAAGTGGTGTGGATTTGTTCAATAAACATTGACGGTCATGAACAGTGTATGGAAATATTGAAATAAGTGAATTAAGAATAGTACTGAAAGGAGTTAACACCAAAACTCCGACAAGACCTTGAAATTGACCGCACCCGTGTTTCATCGTTCTTTTAAAAATAACTTGAGAATATATTATACTTGACACTGGCTAAATGCATAATACTGCGAAAGCCATTAATAAAAAGAAGAAGAAGAACACCCGACACTGTCAAATGCTATCACAATAGCATTTGACAGCGTTCGCAATAGCATTCACTGCTTACTTTGTTCAATATTGTAATACTGCCACAATTGAAATTTAAACAAAGCAAGCAGCGAACTGAGAAGAGACACGAATTTTTGACTAGAGACATGATTTTTAGTATTCCGTACTCAAGGAATGCTAAAGGAAAATTATTAATAAGCTTTTCGTCTGTTGGCAGTATTGTAATACTTTGAAATTTGAACAAAGCAAGCAGCGAACTGAGAAGAGATATGAATTTTTGACTAGAGACATGATTTTTAGAATTCCGAACTCAAGGAATGCTAAAGGAAAATTATTGATAATTAATTAAAATTATTGCTTCTCTGTCTGTCTCTTCTACCTTTGAAGGGCTTCATTTAAACTGTAATAGATTGACCGAAAGTTTTACAGAATATGTACTATTGTAGCCTAACAATTAATAAAAAAAACAAACACTTAAGTATATAGGCAATGGAACCGAGAGGTCGCCTAGCTTGGTACTACCGCTTTGTCTATTTCTGCCAACAAGCAGCAGTGTGTAAGAACAATTGTGTTTCGGTTTGACGAACATTGAAACCAGTGAAATTACTGGGCATTTTGAGACTTAACATCTTACGTCTCGAAATGTGGTTATACTGGTTACACCTCTGCCTACTCCATCAGAGATTACAGGCGTGAATGCGTATGTATGTATATATAACATATCGCACCCCCGGTGCGACACTGTCACTTTTACAAAAAATGCAAAAATGAGTTAAATAATGATAAAGTATATTTTTTACAATATAAAGTGATTAATATTTATCCAAAAGTAAAGTTAAAAGATGACGTTGTAGTCATCTCATCTATAATATTCTTAAGTCATTGTTTTGTGAGGTGTCAAAGTTTTAAATGCTTCTCCTGAAAAATTACATTTTTGCATATAAGTGACAGTGTCGCACCGGGGGTGCGAATTATATAAAACTACTAGATGACCCGGTGAACTTCGTATCACCTACAACACAATGTGGTCAAAACTTAATACAAATGCTTCATTTACATTAAATGCAATTAAGTGAGGTACTGCACCATTGCACGTGAGGTAGCCCGTCGCACATTTAATTAACTTCGACGACCTAAGTCAGGTCTGCCTGTCTGTCTGTCCTGTCGCTGTCCTGCGCCTGTCCGTGCCCGTGTCCGTGTCGCTGCCGCTGCCGCTGCCGCTGTCGCCGTCGCCGTCGCCGTCGCCGTCCCCGTCCCCGTCCCCGTCCCCGTCCCCGTCCCCGTCCCCGTCCCCGTCCCTGTCCCTGTCCCTGTCCCTGTCCCTGTCCTGTCCCTGTCTTGTCCCTGTCCCTGTCCTGTCTTATCCTGTTCTGTTCCTGTCCTGTCCTGTCCATGTCCTGTCCCTGTCCTGTCTAGTATAGCGTGGCGACCTGTCATCACGGCAAGCTTCGCAACGCCAACAATCCGGTTTATACCTGCGCTTATAGATGTTTCACATCAAAAAGACATCAAGTGTTTCATACCCAGGAACAGTTTGTACTGGAAAATTAAGTTGTCGTTTTTAGTGTTTTCCTTTACTTATTATTTATGTTACTCATTTTTTCTCACCGGGTAAACCTTCCCTGAACTTCCACAAATATTTCAAGATCAGAATTAGCCAAATCGGAACAGCCAGTCTCGAGTTTTGGCGAGACACACGCACAGCGATTCATTTTTATATATATAGATTTTTCGTGCAACACTCAACGAAAAAAAGTTGTCTAATTAAAATTTAATTTACAACCCGTTACAATAACATTTTCTCGCTCAACATGAAATCGGTGTAATAAATTACAGTAATTAGTAAAGCGACGCCCGGTTACATAACCACTTTCCCCCGCCGACAATACAAGGTTTCCGTTACCGTGCACTTTTACGCCACTTGCGAGTGCACTCCGACATGCCTGTAAACGTACTTTCTTATCGATTGTAATAATAATTGGCGGGAAATAGCTGTGAAAAAAGAAAGGCCTCCGTGGCGCAGCGGGCATGTAGACGGCTGTAAAACGAAACGCTGCGGCTTCGATCCCCGCACCGATATGTTTGTGTGATCCACAATTTTTGTTTCGGGTCTGGGTGTTGAGATCGAAAGTATCTCGTACTTCCTGATAACCACGACACAAGATTTCTTACTGTGGGGTCAGTACTATGTATGACTGTTGGGTGTATTTGTTTTATTATTTTTTGTAGATCATATTGCAATCATAATGGAAGACATTTCTTTTTTTATATCACATAGACAAGCAAAAGAACAAGTGGGCACCTGATGGTAAGCGATCTCCGCCATCTTACACACTTGTCTTGTCTTGTTGCGTCAAAAGAAGAGTTATTTAAAAAAAAGTTTTTTTCTCTTTTATGTGGTATTTTGTCTTCGAACGCTAGATGGACTGCATAATTTTATCCAAAGTTTATACTTCTATCTGAGATATTTTGCGTGGCTAGTTTCCTCATTCGTGTTAGCCCCCAAGGTATGAAGATGGCATCTTCTAGCATTGCTGACTACCAACATAAAAAGGGTTAATTGAAAACACTTGAACAATATAAAAAAAATATATATTTTTCTTATCTTAATACAAAACATTACGAACAACGTCTCTACCTTTGCCTATTCCTATGAAAAGAGAAAGATTTGGTATAAATAATCAGAAGTTGCTCAATAATTTGGCAATTTAGTTCAACAAAAGTTTACTAAAGCCACAGGCACGGGGAGCTGGGTGTCGTAAACAGAAACATGACTCCGGCCGGTCACGCCGCGCTGGCCCCGCGACAGATTACTTTTAATGTACATAAATACCAGATGTACAAGCACATAGATTTCATAAGAAAAATATTCTTTACTAAATTTAGCTTCGTGTGTTGGTTTTGAAAGTTCTATAAAATTAGGATATAAATAATAAATAAATACACCCAAGTCACACATGTAACGCAGACCCTAACCCTATATCGTGGGTATCACGAACTACGAAAGGACTTGTGGTTCCACAAAACCCAGACCCGAAACCAACATTTGTGAACCAAACATTTGTCTCGATGCGGGAATCGAACCCATGGCTTCTCGCTTCTTAGCTGGCTACTCGCCTGCTGCGCCACGGAGGCTGTCTGGATATGGTTGTCTATACATATAGTTTCATTCCGGGTGAAGAGCGTTTTAGTACAAGCTTACAATAAAATCGCTTGGGATTAAACATGGAAAGTCTTTAGCAATTAACGGGAAAGCAATGACGAACTAAATTAATTACATATATACCTACTCCCAGTAAATTAAACCTTAATGTCTTATTCATTATTACGAGTAAATTGCATAATTTTTCTTTGTCACCAACGCACAGCGTCACTGGCTGTAGACAGAAAGCATCAAGACACCAGCGCTGCAATGACTGAAATTTAATGCAAAAATCGCAAATTGGCCCTTAGCTTTTGTCGCTGGCTGTACCGTTTGATTAGTCTATACCTTTTGTTCCAGAGTCCATAGACATCACATGACGGTATTGCCAGTTATTAGACTTTATTTACGAGCAATGACGATTTGTATCACGAGTTTTTCATGTGATTAATATTAATGTTGGTTATAACATATTTAAAGGTGAAGGACTTTGTTGATATTGAGCAATGAGTGCTGCTGCAGTTAAGTGTTTTTGAGTATTTGTGTACCTATTTTCCTGAAGCTTGTTCCTAGGGGTTTAACGACTCCTTCATTTTAGATACGATATTACATTTGGGTAGGTCCTTCCTCTGCGAAATACCGTCTGGGTTAGTTGGTACTACTGACTTTTTTATTTCTGCTAAGCAGCAGTGTGTAAGCACCGTTGTGTTCTGGTTTAATGGATATTAAAACCAGCGGTTATTTGAAGCCATTGTGAAGGCATTATGAACTTTAATAACTTATGTCTCGGGGTGATGAGCGCAGTCCAGTGCCATGCAGTGCTTTTAATTCAAAGTTCTATGTTGCTTCTGTTTATTGCTAGGCGTGGCGCATACCATCAAGCTAGCGAAGTGCTTATCTCATCTTTCAAACTAATAAAATAAAATTAAAAAAGTTCAACCATGGCATCCCTATATTCTTGCAACATTGAAACATGAATAATCCGTCCACAAATGCAGCGTACAAACAACACCGACACGTTATTATAAACATATTGTGCTGTTATGGAATTCTTTTGTTCGCGCGCACAATGGAAGTCAATCATTGGACCTGTTGAATTGCTAGAATACTTATTTTATTTTTATATGAGCCTGATATATCCTACAGCAAGGCAAAGGCCTCTTTTTTCCATTCATCCCTATCGAGGGCCAGTCTATTCCATAAGAATCTAGTTAGTTCCTCCATCTTCATCATCTTCTTCTTTTCCAGTCTTTTGGGACCCACTCTGTGGTTATTCTTGCCAACAGAATACTTATGATGATCATAATTATTCTGAGAATCTGGGAAGCATTTTTTTACAGCATAGTCTAGCAAACGAGCAAGTGAGTCACCTAATGGTAAGTGATCTCCACCGCCCATGTACGCCCACAATACCCAAAGAATCATCGGCGCCTTGTCGACTAAAGGAGAAACGTCATTATGTATTAATTTAAAAAACTCCTCTCCTTTTAACTCGGTTAATACATGGAATAGCTGAGACACCATTCACTTGTATTTACCCCACTCCAACGTTCTGTCTGACCTGTTTAATGTTCGAAAAACTCCCATAAAGTGTTATCTAACCTGGGAATCGATCCAAGACTGTGTACATGCTGCCACTAGATGGCTAGACCAAATAGTTGCTATGATGTAACAATACTTAGTTAACTACGAATTAATTGACAGCGTTGGAAAACGACGCAGACTTCCTGAAACATAATTGTATATAGATAACAATCGGTAGCACCATATATGTTTGTTCTAAATTAAATAATGATAACGTATACATAAGGTTACAATCCTTTTGTTGTTATAAATTACCATGCGAAGAGATAAGAAAGCGTTTATGGGGAGCGCAAGTGTGACATCCTGGAATAGATACATATGTCTGTGGGACTTACTAATTTCCATTCATATCTATAGGCTACAAACATCGTACATAGCTAAACCTTTTTTGTATTTCATAGGCCAGCAAACGAGCAAGTGGGTCACCTGATGGTAAGTGATCCCCACCGCCCATGTACGCCTACAACACCAGAAGAATTTTGGCGCGTTGCCGAACTTAAAGGGAAGGGATAATTAAAGGATTGAGAAGGGGAAGGGGATTTGGGCCGAATATCACACTTACCGTACGAAACGCAGTATCAAACCGCTACTTTACGTCGGTTTTCTTTACGTGTTTGTAGATACTTTTTTGCCGCACAACTATTTTAACCGACTTAAGAAATAAGTAATTTCTCAATTCGGGCCGTATTTTAATTGCTTTTTTATGTATATACATGGATTTTCCGCCAAATAGGGACTGATTTAGTTGAAGAAAATATTATTCAATAGAGTTTGGCAGCTTTGCAGGCCCATATAAATATGGTTAAGATCTGATGACGCAGTACGGATTAATAATGAAGCTTCTCAATGGACTACAGCACACTCTTCGTGCTGGTGTTATTGTATTGGAATTCACATACCATAACAGTAACTAACACTGATGTTATATTTTGAGGTCGGTTTTTTAGTTTTGTATTTATTTTTTATTAAATGACGAGACGAGCTAGGTGTTCACCTGATGGTAAGCGCCACGACATAAACAGAAGCAATACCACACAGAACTTTGAATTACAAAGTACAGCATCGCACTGAACTGCGCTCGTCACTTCGAGACATAAGATGTCAAGTCTCATAATGCCCAGTAATTTCACTGGCTTCAGTGTCCTTCAAACCGAAACACAAAAGTGCTTACACACTGTTACTTGGCGGCAGAAATAGACAAAGCAGTGGTACCAACCCAGTCGGCCTCTCGCATACGAGGGACCTACCACCTTGTAAGTATTTGTCCGATCTGTGGCCAAGATCGTACCCAAGACCTCATCGGTTTCAAAACCTAAGCAATCAATAGACCAATTTGGTGATCAATGCCAACTCCGGCAAATAACATACATTTTAATAAAATTCAAATACATAGCAGACTGTATACTGACTGTAAAACAACCGTAGTATTCCATAGTGTTATCAGTCGCTCTGCGTTATCAATGTTTGTAAGTATTTTTTATTTTATTTATGGCTCTTGCAGTACTATGCATTTAGCCAGTGTCAAGTACAATTCATTCTCAAGTTATTTTTACAAGAACGATGAAACACGGGTGCGGTCGATTTCAAGGTCTTGTCGGAGTTTTGGTGTTAACTCCTTTCAGTACGATGCTTAATTCACTTATTTCAATGTTTCCATACACTGTTCATCACCGTCAATGTTTATTGAACAAATCCACACCACTTTTATACAACAAACACAACTCTAAACAAGTTTATGAAATAAATTAAAATAACCGATGACCGGCACTGTCGGAATTCCCGCCAAAACTCCTTGTAAGTATTTGGACATCCCAAAATATTATTTAAGGTCGGAACACACTGGGAGTATAATCGTCTGTGTAACTGTGGAGAAGAAAGTTGCAGGGTCCAAACCAACCCCGAGAACATGCACATTTGACTTTACTAAGTTACGTGTGTATTCATTGTTAATTAGCGCTCACTATGCCGGTGAAGGAATCATTGCAAAGGTACCTGAGAAGTTCGCAATAAGAATTTAGAAGGTATGTGAAGTATCCCAACCCACATTAGGCCAGCGTCGTGAACTACGGCCTAACACTTCTCATTATGTTAAGAAGCCCGCCCCCAGCAGAGACGTGTATAATAAAGGTACTAGTATTATTGGTATAACGGAAAATAATACGAAAAAGAAACCTTTTTTAAAACACATTATATTGGGTTCTTAAATGAGCTCATAATTATGGTTGTAAATATTAGTATAAATATTAATATTATATTAGTATGGTGAGCGCGTAGGCCATTGGTGGGGACACTTTACTATCTCGCTCGCACGCGTGCACTATAATGGCCATTTGGAAAGGTACCTTCAAAGTTTGCGTCGTCTGCCATTTAATAAGTACCCCTTTCTACAGATTTGAATATCTTGTAACTTATTTATTTTTTAACGGATTTATAAAACTCTTCCTGCAATATGTTTTGGATGACGTAACTTAATGATTAAAATAATTTAAACAAATGGACTAAGGCCTAATCCCTCTCATTCAGTAGAGTAGGCCTGTGCCCAGCAGTGGGACGTATATAATACAGGGCTAATAAAAAAAAATACAACATTTATATTCATAACACTAAAAGTGATAAAAAAACTACGAAAACATAAGAATATTTTAAAAACATAAAACTAAGTATAAAATTGCCCTAGATTGTATCGTAACTTTTAGCAAACTTAGCGTTATTAGAAATATGAAAAAAGCAGTCGTAGAAAAACATGTTTTGCTAGGAATCATTGTGTAATGTACAAAATTATGAATAATGCTCTTGTTTGCAACTTGAATTATAATATTATCCGTTTAATCACGCAATAATTCAGATTTGACTTGAACAATCATTACGAATAAATGATTGTATAATATGCATCATTCGAATCGGGATTCAATTGATTAATGAATTATTAAGTACGACTCATTTGTGGATACATATGGCATGTGAGACAGTTCTCTTACAAAAATCTAGAGATCTGGTGCAACGAATATCTCTATCAACCCTCTATCATAAGTTTAATGTTATTACTGTTTGAACTCCAAACAACACGATTTTATCATTTACAATTTCATACACCTTAAGTCAAGAAAGGTCAAATTTCGATTTATAAGTAAATAACGATGTTTTTTTTTTTTTTTTTATTGCCTTGATAGGCAGACGAGCAAGCGGCCCGCCTGATGGTAAGCGGTCACCGCCGCTCATGGACATCGGCAATGCCAGGGGCACAGCCAAGCCGCTGCCTACCACATTAACACCCGTTACGACAATGTATTAGAGGAAGATATGAGAGCCAATGCTCTCATTATTAAGTATGCTTAAGATCATGTGGATGTGTCTTAGTAGGCTGATCCTGACACTAACCACGTACACTAGTTTGGAAAAAGTAACGTTAGAGTTTCTTGCCCGTTCTTCTCTACCAAAACAGCATTCCGAACTGGCTGTAGAGTATGACGGAATCTAAATATTGAATTGTAGCATTTTATACATTCAACTAGTTTTTGCTCGCGGCTCCGCCCGCGTGATTTATATACAAACTTTCATCCCCTATTTTATCCCCTTGGGGGTAGAATTTATCAAAATCCTTTCTTAGCGGATGCCTACGTCATAACATCTACCTGCATGCCAAATTTCAGCCCGATCCCTCCAGTGGTTTGGGCTGTGCGTTGATAGATCACTATGTCAGTCAGTCACCTTTGAGTTTTATATATTTAGATAAATACAATTTTGAATTTGAACTTTGCCTAAAGACAGACAGACAAAAAGAACTTGCCAGACAGAAAGAAAAGAGCTTCGGATAATATCTGAAATATTACACGCGTATGATCCCATCCCATCCCATCCATCGTGTACTCCCATCTTTATAACACTACAATAAAATTTATAATGTCTTTGTTGATTAAAAACAGATATTTCACACTACTACTATGTTTACTCAAAACTTTTCCTACTGCAGACGAGATAAACTCCAGACGTATGCTACTTGGAGACAACAATGCGCAACGCAATGCTGATTACATGTGCGAGAATTTATAGACATTTTTTTTATAGCATAGGCCGGCAAACGCGCAAGTGGGTCACCTGATGGTAAGTGATGTCCACCGATGTACACCCACAATACTAGAATAATCATAGGCGCGTTGCCGATTTTAAGGAATTGGGAAGGGGAGGAGGATTTGGGCCTCCGGACATCTCACTCACTGTACGGAACGCAGCAGCAAGCTACTACTTCACGTCGGTTTTCTGTGAAACAGTGGTAACGACCCGGTCGAACCGGCCCATTCGTGCTGTAGACAAAATCATCTATAACGCGGCTCTACCACTCAAACAATCGACAATTCTTATAAAAGGTGGAAAAAAATTAACTCTGGGAATTTCATGATCCACTTTTTATAAGAATATCGTGACGTCACTCAGTATCGAAAAATCAAATTATAATTTTTTTTATACCACTTTTAATTTTCACAAATAAATTGTTAGAATATTTTTATGTACACAGTACGTCGGGCTATGCTGGAGTCCCGACATTCCAGACTCAACTGAACAGTGTGGTTTGTTTCGCCCCCGCATTCCAAAGTGCAGTGCATATATTGAATAATTTATGCGTAATGAAATTGCATATCTTTGAAACGAGCTGTTCTTTAATTGTTTATTCTGCGTGTCTATTTTACTTACATTCCATAAATTACTTAGAGTTAATTTTGTAAAACCCTGAACTAAGTTATAGCTACAGAAAGAAAATAATTAGCAGATTGTACAGTTTAAGTCGTCAACAAGATTAGTTTCGCATTCGGATTTATAAAACATTTCACTCATTTTGCGCCTCAGAATTGCTAGTGCAGAATAAGTCTATATCCAAACTACCTATATGAAATCTCGTAAGAAGAAAGCATTACGACTATAGTTCGGTACAGATGGTACATGTACTAAAGCGTTCTCTAGTCCTGCTTGGTTTGTAGGAATTGCTAATCTATTCAAGAGTTGCGGACAATCAATCAAAGATGCAATCCTCCTAATTGTAATTTTCCTTGAAATCCTGATTGTAAATGATCACCGCCACCCATGTACGAACACAATACTAGAAAAAAATGGACCGACCTTAAAAAAAATGGATAGTTAAAGGATTGGGAATGATAAGAGGGATTTGGGCTTCCGGATATCTCAGTGATAGCCCAACAGAAAGCTGTAACTTGACGTCGGTTTTTTGTGAAATATTGGTAACAACCCGGTCAAGCCGGCACATTTATGCTGTAAATAAAACAGTCCACAGCGTAGCTCTACCACTTCTCAAACTTCAACCAGTAACTTTGTATTAACTGAACTCATTAAACTGACCTTCATTTAGTTCATTGAACTTAATTAGACCTTCAGTGCTCGAGATACATAATATTAGCAAAGTATATCAGGATTCATGGCGGAAGCCGTCCGATTACAATACACACAATTATGGTGCAACATAATGGGCGAGGGGCCAATTAGAGGGGATATATGGCTCGACGCGTCGGCAAATGCCCAGCGGAATGTGTGGCGGGTTTGCGAAATGTTTAAGGTATGCACGAATCTAGAACATGAACAGTTTAAGTAACCTGGGAAATATGTAATGTCAATATTATGTCTTTTTTTATCCGAGCACGGTAAAGTGACTGTACAACATGATGGTAAGCGTAGAGCAGTTCAAAAACCTATCGACCACCGACAAACGATGAGTTTATTGGCGGTCACTAGAATCATGCCGGCCTGTATAAATGCTTCTTCGCTCTGCAAAGAGGGAAGAAGCAAATCGAGGGCTTGCGAAAGGACAGGCGGATGACCGATGCAGGCACAGGGATATAAGGATGTACCCCTAAGTCCACCCCAACCAACCATCAAGTCATGTCGCAAGCCCCTAACGTAAATAACATAACGAGCAAGTCGCTCGCCTGATGTAAGCGCCCCACACGCCCAAAAACTGAATCCGCAACAATCAGAACATTAAATTACCAAGTACTTCATGGCACTACACTGCGCTCGTCACCCCGTCACGCTAATTTTTTTAAGCATATAATACCAGTTTCAGCATATAATCACAAGTTGCCTTTTTGCAAATTATAAATGAAAGATCGTTTTAGCAAAGTAATAAATACAGGCGTATCTTTCGCATTTTTAATAATAGTAAGATATGAATATAAAATTTAATGGATATAAAAAAATATGGGCATGCTAAAAATCTCGTTGAGGACATCACCCAATTCATCGAACACAGGAAACTATAAAAAATATAAAAAAAACCATTAGCATTCATATCACATTAAAACTTAAATCACATAAATTATATTTAATAACACGTGAGATTATTACATGTATGTATAGGCTCCTGAATAATAATGAATAATTAATTAAGGATAATTTCAATTTATAATTTCAATAAATCCGTCAAAGATGGTTACGCTCATCGAAAATCTTAATTCATCATCAGTAGTCCCAGATTAATTAATCGAAGGATAAAATCGATTTAATTATTAATCACATAAATTATTTATCGGATTAAGCTGCACGTCCACTTAGGCTGTATTGGAGCGTACGGAGTGGTTGAATATCTCACTTTGTATTGAATCCCATAGAACTGCGTTCAATAGATCGTCGTATCGCGCCTGAAGTTGTCATTTTTAAAAAGATCTGCCTGTACGCAGTGAACAAAGTTTCCGAACATTATCACAATATTTTTTACACGCATTATAATTAAATTTAATCTGTGTATCGGAAGATGATTCTTTATAACATTACCGCCAGCCGACTTTCTGTAAATACACGGTTAAGGTACTATGGTTAAGGGTTGTCGCACATTTTGTCAGCGCCGTACGCGTAGCACGTGCCGCCGCCTTTATTATAGGCCTTCGGTATTTTAAAGACAATCGTCGCATTATATTATGCGGATAGACGGCTTGGCTGTTGGCTGCATATACCTAATTAATAGACATATTTTTGAATGTGCGTACTGTGCTGACAAACATGAGGCAACCCTAATGGTTTGGTCAAACAGCGAACGGGGTGGGACGGCAACGCGACGCTGACGGGACGGCGCGGCGTGTAGATTAGACATGCGCAAAACAGAACGCTATGAAGTAATGCCATATGGCTTGTCATTTCGTACGGCGTAGTATGGCACTATAGCATGGCATGGCATGGCATGGCATTACTCTAGGCATGACCTGACATGACACGCTATGTGAAGTAATGTGTACGGCCCACTATTACTAATATGGCACTATAGCATTACTCTAGGCATGACCTGACATGACACGCTATGTGAAGTAATGTGTACGGCCCACTATTACTAATATGGCACTATAGCATTACTCTAGGCATGACCTGACATGACACGCTATGTGAAGTAATGTGTACGGCCCACCATTACTT
Source organism: Amorpha juglandis (assembly GCA_949126905.1). NCBI lineage: Eukaryota > Metazoa > Arthropoda > Insecta > Lepidoptera > Sphingidae > Amorpha > Amorpha juglandis. Next base: position 13,319,422 of record OX421381.1, on the reverse strand, counting down.
GTACTGTTGTATACTGTATGTTCAATCAGGACTCAGGTGTAATGTAATAGCAATATTAGAGAGATAGACCTTTTATATATTTTTTTTATTTGATTGTATGACGAGATGAGCAAGGCGCTCGCCTGATGGTAGCGCCACGCCTGCCCATAAACTGATGCAACACCACACAGAACTTTGAATTAAAAACACTTCAAACTCGCCATAATAAACAAATACATTCATACCCAAAAAATATATTTACACACCTAGCAATATTTTTTCTAGTTATTTACAGTCAGAATTAAGTAGGTAACAAATTAAGTCCTTTCTTCACAAACACACAAAACAAACACTTTCCAAAACAACATTTTTTTTACCATACCGCATTCAATAACCTTGTCCTCGTAAACAAATGTGAATTGTGAAATAATTCAAAACAATAGTAAAAGACGAAAGAAAGCGCGCCAGTCGAGTTATTATTACTTACTGGGCGGTGCCATAGAAATGTAAAATTGTAAACCCTATGAACAGTATTTTATATACTGCTCTAAATCAAAATTCTACTAAGGGGCGTGACAGAAACAGAATCCCGACCGCCCGAACGTTTCCGATTGCGCGCCCGCTTCACCGAGCCGCCCGGCCCGTGTATGTACTATGGCAGTGCGCACGTCATGCCATGCCATGATTGCCATGTGCCATGCAACATTTCGCCGGGTACTGTGTACTGTTTCAGTACTCGGTCGTGTTATATAGCATGTCATGCATTACTCACAGTACTTACACATGTCTAGTGTAGATAGTCGAGCGTCGAGCGCGACGGTTCTGTGTGACATTTAATTTTTCTATATTGACTAATGCATTACAACTACTCACGTCCCGTCAGCGTCGCGTTGCCGTCCCGTCCCGTCCGCGGTTTGACCAAACCCTAAATAAATCCAGGTTCACACTTTTCCGATTTTTCATTTCAAATGCAGAAAATAAACAACCATCCCCCATTTTTTTTTCGTCGTCTGACTGATGGTAAAAGCCTTGGTAGTTGGTATTAAGTATTTGTAAGGCCGACGAGTCATGGCCGGCCTGAACATAGACACAGAACATAGTTCGCGCATGTACACTCGAGTAGAAAATCATTAAATGCATCATTAAATCAATAGTTGCCTTGAGCGATAAAGCCGCCAATTGTACTTTTGTATTGTTTTTTAATTGTTTTGCGTGCATGTATGTATTCCTATGTACCATAAAAATTATAAATAAAATAAAAAAATAAATACATTAAATTGTCGAACACAAGTAAAGTTAACTAGCATTTTAACAGTAACGCTTTCTAATAATACTTTAGATACAAAAGTATTGCTTAAAAGAACCGATGTGATATATGGTAAAAAGTCACAAAATAATAAATCATAATAACGACATACGATTTATTATTTTACGAGTACTTTTATACGAAACCAAAGCGTTATTTATATATTCGACAAATAATTTAAATCGTTGGCAGTATTCCATCATCATAAAAATTTACATTTTCTTTTGTTTGATTGCCATATGCTACATAGGCCACCTGCTTTTGTCGGCTAGACTAATAAAGTTCAACAAAACGAAAAATTTATTGAAAGGCATTAGACGTAGACCACTATTCCGCTTTGACATGTTTAAATAAATATATCACAGCCTCTTGGTAATAATGTAACAATAACAACAGCAATAGTAAGTAATTTAACAGGAATATAAAAGCCAACAATAAAAACTCAACAAAAACGCACAACGAAAATATAATAACACGACTGTACTTTAGACAGAGAACGCGTACATAAATGCTGACGTGCGAGTGAGACGAATTTCGCTCCCAAATATTCAGATAGGGATGAGGCGATGGCGTAAACTTAAATTATTATGAATAAATCGACTAAGGAAATATTACTTATATTCTATATAATTATATTAATTTTTATTATGGTATTAGATTACGTAAAAAAGGTAATTTAATACTTTGATACTAGTAGTCGATTTGGCTGTTTTCGTATTGTAAATTTAATAAAAAAATAGGTTCACTTGTGTTATTGTCTTATTATGATTACATTTTATTATTATACGTGTATTATAACACTGCATTTAATAAGTTATAATGTAATATAATCAGAAACTTAAAGTATGTATTTTATTTTCAATAGGAAATAGTCGAATAGGGCATACGTTTGTAATTAATAGTTTATAGTTATTAGTTTTCTGAATGGGTACATCTCTAGTCTAAACAATGGGCCGTAACAGCCCCCGCGCTTCACCTCATACCACCATTTGGTTCCAAAAAGTGCGTTCTGCGCATCTACTTGCGCGAAGTTCAGGCCGGCCATAACTCGTCGGCCGTATTATACAACCTTTGACAACACGCGTCGATGCACTCGCATGTGAACACGGCTCCATTTGAAGGTCTTTTTTGTGTCGCATTTTTTACCTTTTGTTTGGCTTTTCGCAGGTTATTGTTCTTTGTACTTCTTTTTAGGAATGTTACGGTACACGCATTGTGTAAATAACATAATGATATTGCATGACATATTTTATTTTCTAATGAAAATCCTAATCCTGCCCGTATTGTACCTACGTGCTCCCGACTGTAAAGGGCTAGGGTACAAGTTCGCCATGCTTATTTCCTTCCCATGATGTGATGTGATATGTGGCGAGCTTATCGCCGTATCAGGCACAACGATGGGATTACCCGACCTGAGATTTGAACCTAAGATCTCACCGCTTCCTCAGCCCAAGTACCTCCGTTACCACTAAACCAAAACACGGTCACTCTATCAGTCCCTCCATGATCTATTACGATACTAGTATGAACTAGAACCACTTTTACTGAGTGCGAGCTTGCGATTCTCAATTGGACGTCTTCTAACGAAAAGGATCCAATCCACACCGTGCCAATTTTGAGTCACGGAGGATTTAATAAAAAAAAATGTTTATTTGTTAGTGCCTGGCTTGAAATATCTCATTATTTAAAAAAACGTATATATATTATTATATGAAAATAATGTGAAATTCAAAGCTAGACACATTTTTGAAGTGATAACTTCTTATGGGAGGGTGAACCGAAACGTTCCGTAACGCGAGCGGTCCATCGACCAGCCAGTGTTAGCCGACCTCCCTGGAACATCGATTATTTCGAAGTCCCAGGTCACACAGTGACCAGCGAGTGAGACTGCTTGGACCGGACTTCAACCGGACTTGGACCGGACTTTGACCGGACTTTAACCCGACTTTGACCGGACTTTGACCGGACTTTGACCGGACTTTAACCCGACTTTGACCGGGCTATGACCGGAGTTTGACCGGACTTTGACAGGTCTTTGGCCGGACTTAGACCGGACTTCGACCGGTATTTGACCGGACTTCGACCGGACTTTGACCGGACTTTAACCGGACTTCGAACGGACTTTGATAGGGCTTTGACCGGATTATGACAAACTTCGACAGGACTTTAACCGGACTTCGACCGGACTTTGACCGGGTATTTGACCGGATTTTGACTGGACTTCGACCGGACTTTGACCGGATTTTGACCGGACTTTGACAGGACTTTGATAGGGCTTTGACCGGATTTTGACAAACTTTGACAGGACTTTGACCGGACTTTGACAGGACTTTGACCGGTATTTGACCGGTTTTTGACAGGACTTCGACCGGACTTTGACCGGAATTTGACCGGACTTTGACAGGACTTTGACCGGACTTTGACAGAAGTTTGACCGGACTTCGTAACGTAACGCGTTACGGTGCCACTCTGGCTTCCCTTTCTCTCACGCATACGGCAGCAGTAGGCAGGCACTTTAACCCACATTAGTTTAAGTTATCACTTCTGTCGAGCGTCCCGAGACGCACACTTTTTTTTTTTTTTTAATTTTAATTATCCATGACTCAAAATTGGATTGAATCCTTTCCGTTAAACTACGTCCAATTTACATTACAATATACTATACACTCACTTAAACAACCGATGTAGCAATTACCAATTAGACAGGTATATTATGTCAGTTTATATTGTTTATATTGACAGTATGTAGTATTTTATTTTATTGTCTTTTAATCTGATAACATAATTATACGTATCAGTAAGTCACATATCAGAAAGGCCAAGGATATCCTCGAGAAAGGACAGATAAAAAGTATCCTAAACCGACGTGCATTCATGATTAGTTTAATAATACTTAGTGAAGGAGGCCAAGGAAGCGTGTAAGGAAAGTAGCAAGTGGAAATATGTTGTCTTTGCCTAATTCTATGGGAAACAGGCGTGAATGTTTATATGTATCTTTATTGTAAAGGCGATTTAGAAATTTAAAACATTGCCCGCTATTAAAACATATACTAAGTACAACTTTACCGAAAGTTATAGTTCATTGTCTCAAGAAACGGCCTTGCCAGCAACTCTCTAATAAAACATTCTTGTACCGCTATATGAGGAGATAATAATGCTATTCTTTAGATGTAAATTGTACCCAACATAAGGAAGTTAAACCTCGAACATTTCCCAGTTTATCGGCTCAAATTCCCACTTACGGAAACTTATCGATTCTCACCACATAAAATTCTTCCGCGCCTCGCATATAATTGAAATCATTACGCTCTCAAATAGTGTATGTAGGTGCGGCTGACCGTTTGTGGCACCGTTAACGTAAACTCGATCGTCCACGCGCTCGAGTGAAACGGAACGTGTTAATGTTACGTGGGAATCGCTCTAGTTCGGGATTTGAAAGTGATTTACCGGAACGTTTCTGAACGAACAACCTCTCAGGAAGTTTGTTTTCGCGCGCCGTGACGGGTCTGACGGCATCATTTACATAGTAGACATAATCTATGTCCAAATAGATGTGATATAAATATTAAATAAACTCCGGAATCAATAAATCATTTTGAATTTGGAGTTATTTAATCTTGTCTTATTACAGACAGCCAAGCAATAAAAAACAGGAAAAAACAAGCGTTCGATAATTAAATTGAATGAAATATCAATTCATATATTTTAATTACTTGTCCTGACTGACTAAACCGCTGGGGCTACAAACTTGATATTTTACAGTTGATGCCTTTTATGTTGTTAGCATCCACTAAGGAAGGATTTTTGGAAATGTCACCCATAACGGGATAAAACAAGGGACGAACGGTGGTATTGAATTATGTCGGAAATGTAACGGTGCAGAATTATAAGCGGTTGGAGCCGCGAGCAAATCTATTATATAAAAATAAGTCGGGTTTTCCTTCCTGACGATATAACTCCAGAACGCACGAACCGATTTCCACGGTTTTGCATTCGTTGGAAAGGTCTCGGGCTCCGTGAGGTTTATAGCAACGAAAATCTAGGAAAAATTTCAATAGAAAAGCGGGAAAATAGGGAAAATCATTTTTTAAATACAGCGCCATCTCTGATACATAGCATGTACTACAAACCAATATTTTAAGTAGATGGCGTCGGTGCGTGACACATTGCTGACAGATGGCGCCACTGTTAGGCTACTTTTATCCCGGAAAATACAGATCACGCGGGCGGAGCCGCGCGGGACAGCTAGTCTATTATATAAAAATAAGTCGGGTTTTCCTTCCTGACGATATAACTCCAGAACGCACGAACCGATTTCCACGGTTTTGCATTCGTTGGAAAGGTCTCGGGCTTCGTGAGGTTTATAGCAACGAAAATCTAGGAAAAATTTCAATAGAAAAGCGGGAAAATAGGGAAAATCATTTTTTAAATACAGCGCCATCTCTGATACATAGCATGTACTACAAACCAATATTTTAAGTAGATGGCGTCGGTGCGTGACACATTGCTGACAGATGGCGCCACTGTTAGGCTACTTTTATCCCGGAAAATACAGATCACGCGGGCGGAGCCGCGCGGGACAGCTAGTGCAAATATAAATAAAAAAACTTGCAATTAAAGAAAGTTCATCAGAACAATAACAAAATTTAAACACATAGGGCCTTACTTTTAAGCACTGTTTAGTCAAAACACTGCTTTCGTCTCTTTCTACTTACTTTATAAATTGCGTTGACAGAGAAAGACAAAAGAGTGTTTAACAAATCCATGCTTAAGTAACGTTAATAACAATCCTAGGCCTTAACATTTTAGCCTTCTGCGGTACTTACCTACTAAAAACATTCAGGTAATTTATATTTCTGATTACAGATAATTATCAAAACTATGTTAAACCTTAACCTAAATCCTTATCTATAAGGTTCAACAAACATAAAGCAAGATAACATTCTTTATAATGCAAAGAAATCTACATATCTCAATGTCAACTGCACTGTGATTGATAGAGAAAGAAACCGCAGGATCACGTCGCGTCGCGTCGGTCGCAAAGTGTGCCAGATCGTACTAGGGGTGCGTTACCACGGGCGCACGGTCCATAATGCTGACTTGCCGCTTAGAGGTAGACATGAGAGCCAATAGTCTCCAGAGATGCTCAAGATATAGTGTGTAAACACTGTTGTGTTTCGGTTTGAAGGACATTGAATCCAGTGTAATTACTGGGAATTATGAGACTTAACATCTTATGTCTCGGGGTGACGAGCGCAGTTCAGTGCTATGCAGTGCTTTGTAATACACTGCTTAGCACTCACACTTTGTAATACAAAGTGCTGAGGTCTTGAGTTCCGGGTCGGGTAAAAGTGATATTGGGTATTTCTACGATTAACTACACAGTCAGCCCGGAGTCTGGAACTGTGTCATTATAGGACGGAAATAAGTTCGGCGAAATGGGGCTGTATTGGTTGCACTTTTGCCTACCCCTTCTGAAACTATAGGCGTGAGTGCGTACAATATTATGATAAGAAGCGAGCATCGTGTCGTCAAGATCTAATTCCAGGTACCAGGTGTGTTTTCAAATCCATAAACTTCCTATATTTAATGAATATTCAACTAATTCACGTTACACAAATGATGTAAGATCTTGATCCGCGCGACCACTTTCCTCGCGTACAAACCAGTTTATTATCGCTAACCGGTATGCAAATCCATCGATAACGCATAATGTTACACTCCCACGCTTACCTTGCAATACACAATAACGTCTTAGTCCATACAGTAGTGACTAGAGTATTTTTAATAAAATTGCAGTCAGTATTTTACAATCGAACGGCTTATCCGGCAGTCTTAGTCGATACACGGGCACTTGGCCCTTGGAGTCAACAATTAGAGGTCTTTCTGTATCCATAATGCCTCTCTACTATAGCTGTTACATCATTGGGATATAAATAAATGATAAATATTAAATATGTATAAAGCTTCCGTTTCTAATATAATCGGTTAAGGGCGCTGTTCGAATCCAAATATATATATTTCGTAAATACGGATGACGAGACAGCCCGAATAACTCGGAAAAACTCAAACTATGGAAAGTAAAGTTTCACTTTTTTATGAACTGAGGAATATGCATATATTTTTTAAATTGTATATTCAGTTACAAATACAATAATTTAGAGTATCCTCTTCAATATAATCACATTATCACAAATAATAATTCGATTTCTTTTAAGAAAGATTACAAATGTACCTACTCCAAAATGCCTTTATCTTTATCATGTCGAGAATATGACCGAATTTGTCTTCGAAATTTGTTATAATTTCGGAAAAATCAGTGTTATGAAATACGTTGGAGAGTCTAAACTATTGAATCAAGCCCACAACACTAGCTCATGGTATTTACGTCGTGCCGACCAACAGACGGGACAACGACGACCCACCATTCTGCATCATAAATTATTATTATTATCATAATTTGTTACTCCGCTAGATTCGTTCGTTCGTATTCATGAGTTAACACTCATGAATACGAACTACAAATTTGAAGTTTGCAATAACAACAGAATTTTATTGTTATTATTGCCATAGAAATTATCGCTCAAAACATCACAATTAATATTCTCGGGTAAAAGTTATTTAACAGTTACTTATCGTCCTAAACTTCAACAACCCTATTAAAGTTTACCAGATACAAAGACGAACACAAGTTTCGCATTAAGATAACGATAATGCCATAGTGAATGCATTATGGTATCGCCCGTATGTACGCCTCGATACGCTTACAGAATTCGTTTACTAACATACATTTTGTATAGAGTGAATAAGGAGTGTTGTCAAGCGAATTGTAGCTGTGTTGCAATAATCTACTACTTACATAAACACATTGTACAAATTAATGAAGAACGGAGATGAATAAACGAAGTAAATATGCCTAATTGGTTTGTGGTTTAGCCACGTTTTGAGGAAGCCTGAGCAGTATGTCGTGTTGGTTGCAAATGCCTGTGCTAAGTTTTTAAAGGACCCGCGAACGGCGCAAAAGTGCTGGTTTGATGTACTAGACGCCTGTATAAAGCCCAATGGTCTCAACACCAAGAATGCTCAAAACTGAGCAAAGTAAAAGTGTCTAAATGGAGGGCGGAACCTGGCACTAATCCAGGATGAAGCCAGGCCAGAAAGAACAATTATATTAACGGACACTTCATTCAATCTACAGACGGAAAGTGGAAGGAATGGATTAAAGTAAATGCGTATTACATAAATCAATGATTAGCTACATTAAGATGAGTCCTACTCGTGGACTTCACCTTACGTCTTTCATTGACGTATATCTCTCGGATCTATCCCGCCCACACACCGGCCACTGTAACTCCTGTAAGCCAGGATCAACAGTGACACGCATATTTCGACACCGAGCAATAAAGTTCAACGAGTTTCTGGAAAACCGAAATTGTCTTTATTCCGCAAATAAATAAATCAAATAGAAAGTTAGGAGTTAGAAATAAACAATTTCCACTTCCTCCCGTAGCAAAACGGGAGACAAAATAATGCATTAAGGAGGTATTAACCTCAAGTGTAAGGATATTTACAACTGGAGAAGGCAGACGTAAAGCACCACGGGTATTATGTACTGGGTCCTATCGTCCGAGCTGTCAAACTTGATTCTAGTAGGAGGTATGGCAAAAACGCCGGAATGCACGGAATACTTCTAGGATCGTCGGATCACCGTGCGTTGGCAGCATGCGCTATGCACTGTAGCTTGATTCTATAGTTTTGTCTAGTCATGCGGGCTTAACTTATGCCCATGACATATCTTATGCTCGAGAGAAAAAACTATCGGCGACAAATATTTTATCTCAGATAAAAGTGTCAATATTCGACAAAAATACTTCGTCATGTTAGGATTAATGAGGCTCGTAGGCAAAATACCACCTAGAGATAGACAGACGATTTTCTCTACCTACTTTTATTATAACTAGTTGAGACTTCTATGCAACCATGTTAGCTTCGATAGACATTTGTAGATAACCAAACAGTTTTTTTAAAACAAAGCGACTCGACAAAATTTAATCGTGCTGCATAATATGTTAATCCCCCTGGATCTTTTAAGGAAAAACTATTTACGATAATACGAGTATATATTTTTAGCCTTTGCCCGCTTAACTGATCATAAAGTTTATTTTGCTATCTATAGGAATATGCTGAAACTTGAACGATACACAGTGGGCGAGTAGCCGGCAGCGAAGCGAGAAGCCGTGGGTTCGATTCCGCACGCGATTTCCGCACCGGATCGACAAATGTTTCAATGTTTCAAATGTTTGTTTGACCGCAAGCCCCTTATAGCTTCTTATATCCACAACAAAGGTTACCCTATTGCGGGGTCAGGACTATGTATGTGACTGTTGGGTGCATATTTTTTATTTATTAATTATATGATCTTTGGGATATTATTATATAGGAAGTCGCTGGATGCAGGCCGCTTCCAACAGGTCGATCTGGAAATCTTTGGGGGAGGCCTATCTTCAGCAGTGGACGTCTTATGGCTGATGATGATGATAGGATATTATTGTACTCAAACGGGTAAAGTATGCACCCAAGTTTTCTTTCTTTCTTTCCTCAGTCGTCTTCTACATCTCGTTAAGATCTAAAAAAATGTGTTTTGTCTCTATGGTATTACATTCTAATGTATAAAAACGTGCAGCATGAAACCTTCGCATTTCTGAAGCAGTAAACGTATATCGTCCATTCAAATAATGTTGTGCAATAATTAAAACATTTCCATGTCTATTTTAGCCGTAGAAACAATTCAACATCTTTTTATCTGACTTAATTATGTAACAAACAGCTCCGTCTCTAGATTGATTACGGAAAGTAATTATTCACATTACATAAGCTCAAGTCTTTATCTGGGTTAGATTGGGCAGAAGTGCACCTAGTGCTGGACCTACGTTTCCCGGGCTTACTTCCGTCCCATGAGGTGATAGGAGCGAGCCTGTCGCTATACAGAAATTAATTATAATAAAAACTTAAAAAAACCGACATCTTAACTTTGGAATTGTTATGCATGCGTTGTTATCCATTGAGAATTTTTCCATTTAAATAGAAATCCGTTGTCTCTATCTACCCCTATGGGAAACAATCGTAAGTCTATATATCTATGTATATAAATTTCCGATTTTCCCTCTTCGTCAGATCTTAACCAAATTGATATCTATCGATTACAAAAACAATCCTCAAAATCGGTCTACATTTGGCAGAGATATCGCGTAACAAACAAAAAATAAAATAGAGACGTATTGAGCACCCACACATTTTTTTAAGTCGGTTGAGAATACATACTTGAGAGTTATTACCATTATCAATAAATCACCCTAACGGTATGGCTCATAAACCGAGCACATTTAGAATCTAAAAAACGTTTGAAACGTAATTCACGTGAAATGATAAACGGGTAGAATTCGTGCGGTGTAGCAGTGTGTCGCGCGCGCAGGCGGCGTTGCAAAATACCTCGGTTGCACTTTCGTGTACCAATCTTCTAATTGCTGTGTAGAAAGTCATAGTTGCATTTTTTTATCAACTATCCAATGCTTCCGAGCGTTCTAGCCGCGCATTTGCGAAAGATTCAATTAATATACTAGAATATTTTTCTATACAACTTGCAGAGAGCGTAAACAAACGTATTTATATAAGTTGCCTAATGCCTAGCTTTTGTGGTAAATTTATGATAAACTAGCTGTTCCGCGCGGTTTCACTAGAGTGCATATAAAATGAACAAGGTATTATCAAAATCAGATCACTCTGTGAAGAGTTATGCGGAATTATACATACAAAAACAAAACCAAATAAACACATTGAGATAAGAAACTCCACCGTTTTTTTCGTAGGTGAATGATTTCATGGCCCATCTGATAGTAAGCAGTAACCGTCGCTCGTGGTCATTGGCATTACCGAGGACATAAATAATCATTAGCAATTTACTCGTATACTATTAGTTCTCATAAGTGTGAACACTAATGAAAGAAAAACAAATGGTTATTAGAGCAATACACAACGATACATTGATAGATACATCAATATAAAATATTATTATGTCGTTTTGTTTTCTATTCTGTAATTTGAAAGAGTAATAAGGCTGCTAAACCGTGAGGTCTGATTTTAAATCCTATGTCAGGCAATCACGATAAGGTATTTTATAGCCGTTCCATATATATATAGATTTGCCCACTATCAATGTTTTTTTATGTGTATACAATTTTCCCTTTTATTGGGAAGGCAAAGGGATCTAGCCCATACAGCCTCGACATATGTTGACAGCCTCCGTGGCGCAGCGGGCGAGTAGCCGGCTGTGAAACGAGAGGCCGCGGGTTCGATCCCCGCACCGAGACAAACATTTGTGTGATCCACACATATATGTCTCGGGGTCTGGGTGTTGTGAGACCAAAAAGTCTCTCGTAGTTCCTGATACCCACGACACAAGACTCGTATCTTAGTGTGGGGTCAGGACTATGTATGTGACTGTTGGGTGTATTTATTTATTATATGTGGTAGGTATTTCAAAATTGATGAAACACGGGTGTGATCGATTTCAAGGTCTTGCTGGAGTTTTGGTGCTAATTCCTTTCAGTGCGATATTTCTTAGATGACGTTCCTTGAGCAAATCGAACGCACGAGGTCGGTCAATACACTTTTTTAAAAGTCACCTAAATTCACATATTTTAATGCTAATGCAATTCTATACATTGTTTATCACCGTCAATGTTTATTGCACAAAGCCACACCTGTTTTATACAACAAATACCACTTTTTACTAGTTTAGGAATTATTAGATCAACCGCACTGTCAGAATTCCAGCTAAAACTATAATTATCAAAACAGTTTAGACAGACAGACAATTTATGGATGATACGGCGATAGGCTCGCCTCCTTTTACATGGAACGAAAATAAGCACGGTGAAACGTGGTTGTACCAGTTTCACCTCTGCCTGCCCCCTTAAGAAATGCAGGCGTGAGTTTACATTATTGAAGTGATAACTTCTTATGGGAGGGTGAACCGAAACGTTCCGTAACGCGAGCGGTCCATCGACCAGCCAGCGTTAGCTGACCTCCCTGGAACATCGATAGTTTCGAAGTCCCAGGTGGCGTCACACAGTGACCAGTCGGCTTTAACCGGACTTTGTCTGGACTTTGACCGGACTTTGACATGTCTTTGACCGAACTTTGACATGACTTTGACCGGACTTCGTAACGTAACGCGTTAAGGGAAACAAGACAGAGTGGCTTCCCTTTCTCTCACGCATACGGTAGCAGTAGGCAGGCTCCTCCGCTCTCACTTTAACACACATTAGTTTAAGTTATCACTACAGTCGAGCGTCCCGAGACGCACACTTTTTTTTTTTATCAATATCATCCGTCAACATTTCCTTCAGTAGTGCGTGATTTTGTGCGTTTTCATTTATTTAACGTGAAGATTCCTCGCTAACAAGATGAAAGTCGGATCACACTTTTAATGAATTCCACAACATTCCAGCAGTCTCGCGGGATCTCGGAAAGTGAACGACGTTTGTCTTCGCCGATTTCACTATTTTAACTAATTAGTGGTTAAAGTAATTAACTTGTATTATGAATTGCATCTCTGTCTGCAGTTTTTTACGCCATCTCGACTAGTTTACGCAACAGTTATGCTAATGGAATGTGTGCCTAAAAGGACATCTAAAGAGATTGTCATTCCAAACAATCTATACTAATATAATAAAGCTGTAGAGTTTGATTGTTTGATTGTTTGTTTGTTTGTTTGTTTGAACGCGCTAATCTCAGGAACTACTGGTTCGAATTGAAAAATTCTTTTTGTGTTGGATAGTCCATTTATCGAGGAAGGCTTTAGGCTATATAACATTACGCTGCGACCATTAGGAGCGAAGCATCAGTGAAAAATGTTGCAAAAACGGGGAAAAATACTATAATAATTTTATTTGTAGGACAATATGACAGTTAAATTATATAAATATTAACTAAGTAAATACAAAAAAATCTGCTGGTTAGTATCATTCTTATGACCTCGTTATCGATGCCTATTGGAAGCCCCTCCTTCCAATAGGTAGGATAAAACAAGTCTCACATAATTTTCTATTATACCCAAATTATAAGATAATCTTATCTTAGTGTGGCTTCAAAACTATACTTAGGACTAGAGATGTTACTCCGAAAGGTCAAAACTTCCGATAGATGTTATTTGTTGTTCAACTTCCGGTTGCGCCTTTGGCTCCGATAACTTTGAATCGGTGGTTGTAGATTGAAACGCAGCAGCGTGTTATATTGGACTTGTCAGTTGCTCCCGTTCAGTTGTTTGTTTTGCTTTTATTTAAACTTTATTGTACACAAGGAGTACAGGACAGAACATTAAAATATAAATAAGATGAGAAGTACAATTGGCAGAAATAATTAAATTATGAAAATGTTTTGTCATATTTTGTGTGCTAGACGTAATTTAATATATAAGTCGCAAGAGTCCGTCTGAGTAGGTACCACCACCTCTTTAAATATATCTGCCGTAAAGTAGCAGTGTAAAATAACTGGACATTATAAGACTTATCATTTTATTTCAGGCCGATGAGCGCCGTGCAGTGTGTACTTTGTAATTTATAGATATGAGGTATGTTGCTAGTGTATATGGGTAGGCGTGACGCTTACTATCAGGCAAGTGACCTACTCGTCTAGCCATTCAGTAGTTTAAAAAAAAACAGACTATACCAACAAGCGGTAGCTTCCCTTAGTAATCTGTGCCACCAACTAATCTTTCATCACCACACTCGCATTATATTATTCTCGCTGTAAAAAACATAATTATATAGTCATTTTAGAGTTTATTTATAATAGTTTATGACATTATAAAAGCTAAGCTTGCGTTTAAATATACCTCTGTCTAAAAATACTAATGACGTGTATTATAATTTTTAGGATAAATGCGTATAGATTACAGTGAAATGACAGCCATTATGCCTAATGTATTATGCTGACCTGCTTTTAAACGAAAGTTTATAATTTTCAACAACTGAAACGATTGTGAAAAGGAATATTTCCCAAAAAGAAGCAAAACAGTCAAAAGAGTTATCTTTACGAAGATCAAGAGAGCATTGTCCTCGCTATCTAAGGTCATTTTCCCTTGAAAATATGTTGTTTATACCGTTCTACGCGCGTATATTTAAACTATACGTTGGGGTCATATCTTTCCCATCTCGAGACACTAAGGTGTTGGTAAACATATTTACCACAGTTAGGTAGAAACGTAGACAACTAAGCCACTCCGCGCCCTCTCGCTTCACAGCCGGCTACGCGCCCGCTGCGCCGCGGAGGCTGTCATTGGTATATTCAATTATATTCGTGGTTAATTACGTCGTACTAGAATTTTGAAAAATAGGCCCTAAAATGTATGTCTCGTTTCGTGGGTATTAGGAGCTATAATAAACTTTCGGTATCAAAACAAATATTTGCTGATCACACAAACGTTTGTCTCTCTCCGGAGTTCAAACAAGCGGCCTCTCGTTTCACAGTCGGTCATTAACAACATTTATCACCAATGTATATAAACCCAGTTTAAATTCTACAATTTATAATAAGGCTGACGAGATAAACTGAAAGAATGTCGCTTAACATGGCTTGGTCACATTTTGACGAAAATCAGGAGTAGGCACCTACATCGGTCGCAAATGCCTATACTATACGAGGTATAGGCCTCGTATCATCTGGGGTACGATACCCGCGGACGGCCCAAAAAGCGCCGGCTTGATGTCTTAGAAGAAGATATCCAATGGTCTCTTTATGTGGGATGCTCAATACCGGTCGAAGTAGAAACATTAAAGTAGGGTGGCGAACTATTATCTCTGTAACATGTGGTAAAGTGGCGCCGACCTCACTGTCAGTGGAATCAGGTATTTGTAATTATTAATTGTCTTATAACAGTTTTGACAACGATATTCCTTATAGTATTGCAATTGCAAGAAGTAATTTACAACTGTGAACTGTGTAGTACTCATACTCCACTTGCCCTTATCCCACTCGCAGGGAGGTCGGCGCAACATACATTTTACACATTTTAAGGTAAAACCAAACGAGCGAAATTTTGTGAGTCGTGAGTCGCAGAATTTTGGTAGCATAAATTCTGCTGCATTCGGTTTCACACAAAAAGGCAGTAGGTGCCACACGACAAATGAATTGTTGTTTTTTGAACAAAATTACGCTCGTTGGTCGTTTACCCTTACAGAAAGATTTGGGTTGTAGTTTTAGATTTCGGCCGTCTGCCTGTCGTCAATACCTTTGGGGGGAATGTTATTCTGCCATATTCAGCTAGAATAAGAGTTATTCGCTCATTTAAATTTCCTTGCTAAAGCTTTATGCAGTTAATTATGCGAAAGTTAGTCTGTCAAATCTTCACGGATATTTTGTAGAAATTTTGCAGATAACAATTCGTCGCGTAGACGCAATCTTTGCATTTATGCCTTTCTGCCTACCTTTGTAGGAACAGAGACGTGAATATCCGTATACTTTTCTGAAGAGAGTCCACGATGCCCCAGATGCTTAATCGAATTCCAATATGCAGAAGTTAACATGTCTTAAATAGCATAAATTAATATTTCAAAAAATAATTACTGTCGCTTTTGATAAAATGGTGAGAAAGTAAAATGGATTATAAAGAGAACTTACCAGCAGTATCCTGTATCCAAACAAAGTAACAGTTCAAAACATCACCTTTTACAAACTTGCACAGTGTCGAGAGAGGCGACGGTGTCGCGAGAGCGCGGCCGACTAACTGCCGACTGCCCCAACCATAAGCATTGGTAAATGGTAATAACCAAGAAGCTGCCGTTTTCACTGGCAGTTTGTTTACGCCGCTCGGTCGTACGCTCTGTGATTCTGTCCCACTTTTTACGATGATTTTAGCTAAGTTTATTGTGATGACCGGTTTTGTTACATTCCTTTACGTACTTGATAGTGTTATTTGGTTGTAATAAACTGGATTTCGTTTCCTATTTAGATAGTGTGCTCATTAAAACCATGTAAAATGTTTGATGTTAGCCACTTCCCGCTGATTATCATTTACACGATTAGGTAACACCGTAGAATGGGTTATTTAGTATATAACTCCGATAACTCTACCGAAAGCCGGCACTGGCGGTTTACTGGTGTGTGTCGAGATCCCGAAGCTAAAATAAAGGTGAAGGCAATAATACTAATACATTTTTGAAACTGAACTTTGTATCGCTATCTAATTGCTTGGGGGCGATCTCTCTTCCATGAAGTACGGTGGTATTAATAGGACAAGAGATCGGTAGACAGTGACATAGAGATACACATCCGCCTTTACTCTAGTTTAGTGGTCGAGATTGAGTTTTAGCACCTTTGAAGATCCTTTTAGAGTTTTTTGGCGGGAATTCTGACAGTGCAGTACATCGCTTAATTTAATTTATTTCATAAACTAGTTTAGAGTTGTGTTTGTTGTATAAAAGTGGTATGGATTTGTTCAATAAACATTGACGGTGATGAACAGTGTATGGAAACATTGAAATAAGTGAATTAAGAATCGTACTGAAAGGAGTTAACACCAAAACTCCAACAAGACCTTGAAATCGACCGCACCCGTGTTTCATCGTTCTTGTAAAAATAACTTGAGAATGAATTGTACTTGACACTGGCTAAATGCATAGTACTGCAAGAGCCATAAATAAAAAAAAAAAAAAAAAAAATAAGATCCTTTTAATCATCACACGCCAATAAAAAAGAAACGCCTCTTATGGTCTTCCGATATATTTTGTCACCTATCTTCAGATTTATAACCCAATCCGTTAGTGCGGCACGCAGCAGCCCTACTTGCCATATGTAGAGGTCGGCATGGGCGTATACAGGGTTAATTTTAAAACACCAGCAACCTCGCAGGACCAGATAGCTGACCCCATACGGAACAACTTTTGTTCTACGAGTTTGTATATAACTCAATATATTTAAAAAAAAATGATTTTACAAGTTTTTGTTGTGTCGTATTTTTCTTCGTAGCGTTCGGCGTGCGCACGCGACTCAAAGAAGCCGCTCAGCTGGCTCGGGCGATGACCTTCAACGCTAGCCCCGTTCCCCACGCTTCGCGTGTTTGCTTACGTAATCTGCGATGCGTGTAGGTAACATTTAAGACGGAAATTAAATGAATACTTATTTTTGTATGAAAATAAAATTTAACAAATTATCAAAACTCGTAGAACAAAAGTAGTAGCTTATAACCTTAGGTATCTACCCCTGCGAGGTTGCTGGTGTTTTAAAAATAACCCTGTATAAGGGGGGATTCAGGGGTTTCGGAGCTCGCCCCTAGCTTACGCATAAAAAATATTCACGGAATATGCGCTTCCTCCTCTATGGGTTTTAACGTTTTAACAATTCCACCAAGACATCCTCTGCTTGTCGTAATACCTAATAGGTAACTAGGTAGGTACTTTACTAGGTAGTAGGTCTCTCAGATGCGATAGGCCGTCTGGGTTGGTACCATCACTTTGTCTGTTTTTCCGCAAAGCAACAGTTTATGTGTTTCGGTTTGAGGAGGGTATTATGAGACTTGACATCTTACGTCTTGGAGTGACGAGCAGTGTTATGCTGTGCTTTGTAATCCAAAGTTTCATGTGGTGTTGCATCTGTCTATAAGCCGACATTGCGCTTACCATCAGACGAGCGACTCGCTCGTTACGTCATTAAAATCGACTCAAAAAGTTGACAATGATTGCTTGAGCGATCTGTGTAAGTTGCTTAAGATTTCTCTTTAAGGGGTTAGGTGGGTTTCACATGCTCAAAACAGGTACATTTTTACAATTTTTTTTTATTTAACCAACAAAATATTTCGTTCCATCAGTTTACCATATAAAAGATATATATTTCATAAGTAGTTTGTGAAATTTTCATCGAAAAATATTGCAAATTAAAGCGTGGACACGTCGTCTCCTGTGACCCCTCAAAAAAAGGTCTCTCGGCGTAGTCAGGATAACTCATGACAGATTCATCTGAAATGCAAAAACTAAAAATTTTCTGTTAGTAGATGCTTAAAGCTCGTGCTTGAACGAAGGAAAAAAATAAAAAACAAAAATTGAATTTTTGGCAGCGTTGAGAACAAAAAACCTTTTTTTTGAGTAAAATTTGCATCCTTCATGGCCTTGAAAAATCACTTAAAATAGAAGAAGAAAAAAATCATTCGTTCAAGCACGAGATAATGTTATTTTGAAGAAGTGTGCAAAATTTGAAGGAGATCGGTTCATAAGTTTTCGAGAAATCGTGACTACTGATTTCAAAAATGTACGACCTCTCCACGTTCCACGTGAATAAAAAAAAAATCGTAAATATGTACCTGTTTTGAGCCTGTGAAACCCACCTAACCCCTTAAGGCCATTCTACCACCGTATCACCTAACATGGCCTAACATAACAATAAATCATTTGCTCTACTAGTAACAAACGTGTAGGTAGAAAGTACTATGGCAGGAGCCAGAAATTTGTCTTTGAGCAGTAGAGCCACACTGTAGACAGCTTTGTCTATAGTATGAATGGGCCGGCTCGACCGGGTCGTTACCACTATCTCAAAAAACACCGACGTAAAGTAGCGGCTTGCTGCTGCTTTTCGTACGGTAATGTTGATATCCGGAGGCCCAAATCCCCTCCCCTTCACAATCCTTTAATTATCCCTTCCCTGGATTTGGGCCATTAGATACTCCGAACTCACCGTACGAAACGCACCAGCAAGCTACAACTTCACATCGTCATTTTTCTATACAATAGTAACAACAATAGTAACAACCCGGTCAAGCCAACCCATTCATACTGTAAGCAAAACTGTCGTCTTCAGAGTTGTAATTCGTCCCATTGTTACAAACCTTCACCACTAAATAATTAAAATTTTATAAATTACATACATAAATTATAATTAGGAATTTAATATAAACAATAGACTTGTCAAAAAACCTCGGTTTCAACATGTTTTCATTGTTCATAATTCACACTCAAACAAAACAATCAAGGTTTCTAGTTTTTCTATTTAAAATAACACAAGACTTAAGTAAATATAACTCATTTAATCATATATACATTGATAACAATTGCTTATATTATTATAATTGTAGATACAATTGTTTACTTGAGCTCTGCAGGCATCGCTTCACCTTTCAGAGCGGCAAGAATATTCTTAGCAGTAAGATCACTCATAGTGTTTCTTGCTTCAATAGCAGCACTGCCAATGTGAGGTAGAATAACACAGTTTTTCAATTTAAACAACGGACTATCTAAAGGTAATGGTTCAGGAGAGGTGACGTCCAACCCTGCTGCCCTTATACTGTGGTTTTTCAACGCCTCAATCAATGCTTCCTGATCAACAGTCCCTCCACGGCTTGTGTTCACGAATATAGCAGTGTTTTTCATCTTATCAAAGGCAGCTTTGTTGAACATCTCTTTAGTCTCCGACACGAGTGCAGCACAACATACTACAAAGTCAGATTGTGTCAGTAACTCATCAAAACTGACTTTGATAGCCCCAGTCTCCTGCTCCTCAGGCCTGTGACTGCGGTTGTAGTACAGAATTCTGGCAGTGTTGAATGCTTTGACCCTACGGGCGACTCCTTGGCCTATCCTGCCGAAGCCGACGATGCCGACAGTGGCGCCGGCGAGGCCAGGACCTGTCATCCAGGTCGGTGCCCAGGACACCCATCCACCAGTTCTTGCTTCGTGTATTGCTTCTGGGAGTCGCCGGGATGTGGCCAAAAGGAGGGCAAGCTGAAAAAAGAAGAAATTAATCTATATTTATAGAAACTCAAGATGTGGTACGGACTGCCGAGACGAAAGTCGCTGTTTCGAAACTAGACCCGAGGCTTGAACTTGTCGAAGTTATTTATTGGAACCTATCGCTTGAGGATTCTTCATGAGAATTTTGAGGGTTTGTGCAGTCTACCATTAAGACCGTTAGGCCAATGTAGTCGACTAAAACCTAACCCCTCTCTTTAGTAGAGAAAGCCTGTGAAGTAATTTTGTTAGATAATAAATGAAAATAAAGGGAAGGTTTTTATACCATCAATGTCAGCTAACAATAACAAAAACTATGAAGGTTACCTTTTCAATTTACTGTTTCATTGTTATAACTTTTTTTATTAACTCCCCACCAGAAAGAGTAGTGTTAAAGATACCTGTAAGTGTACTTCAGATTATTGTTGCAAACTTTTTTATGCAAATTATCCAACTCCTCCCTAACCTTCTATCTCATTAATTTCGTTGCGGGACATTTAGACATTCCCAGAGACTCGCCGAGCTTCACTGCTCGGTGTCGACAAAAATGTGTGCCACTGTTTATCCTGGTGCACAGGAGTTACAGTGACGGGTGTGTGGGCGGGATAGTCTCTATATAAACTTTTTTCTATGTGCCTGTCACTATTGACTTATGGTACTTATGGTTATAGACAACAACACTAACCCGCGAAATTCAACTTATTTTGTTTTTCTTGCACCTCGATCCTTCGATATAATAACGTTAAAAATATTCATAAATTTTCGACAATAATGAATATTTATCTACTGAATAATTGCTATAGTAATTACCAACAAAGCCTTTATAAACTGAAATTGTAGAAAACTTACTTTTCTCAAATTAGTAATTTAGGAACATATTAGCTCTAAACGCAATATTTATAATTACCAATGTTATTAATAACTTATTATTCTATGTATTCCATTGTGATTATCAGCGCATATTTACCGATATTTTATCGAAGGATTAAGCAATTTGCAAAAAAGAAAACAATTGCGGGCTAGTGTTGAGGTTCGACCTTTTCTTCCACCTGCCCTTATCCCTCTCGCAGTAGGGTCGGTGCAACATACTTTTTAACACATGTTACATAAAGATGAGGCTTGTAGTTTTTACGACCGGTCGCCTGACGTCAACCTCTCTGGGGAGAAATAAAAATATATACAGTACTATGATAAAAATTATTCACTTCGACAGTCTTCTGATAATTTTGGAAATACGTTCATGCGGTGATGCCTTAATATGAACCTGATCCAATATATTACCGTAAAACGGGGTGAATAGGAGTGGAGGGGTAATAGTAGTATAGGTACATACAGTGGATTTCGGTTATAACGACGGCTGAGGGACCACTTTAATTCGTCGCTATATCCGGAGGTCGCTATATCCAAAATAAAAATACACACACATTTCCACATTGTTGATATTGTAGAATGCGAAACTCCAATTTTTTTACACAGGTCAACATTGTTTTCACCATTTTTCAGTCTGGAAATGATGTCCACTTTTTCTTTAACAGTAAATGTACGTCTAGGAGCCATATTCACAAGGTTAAAAAACACTATTCACTCACTGGAAATTGCTACATAAATGATTCATAAGTTTAACTTCATACACGTGTTAAGTAGTCCTATATAACAAACAAATCATTTGATCATCTGTGAATGTAAATAAAGGATAAGAAAGCTTAATAGTTTTATGAAAGAGTTTTTGTGCCTTTGCATGCTCGACTCAGGATTTCTAGGAATCTGTCACAAATGGTTCACAAAAACAAGTCGCTATACCCGAAATTGACGCTATATCCGAAGTCGCTATAGCCGAATGAATTTCCTACGAAAGTATGCTTTAAATTCAAGGGACTTAAGTTTAACGTCGCTATAACCGAATGGTCGTTACAACCGAGGTCGTTATAAATGAAATCCACTGTATTTTGTATATGAAGTGCAAATAAATAAATCGGGACGGAACTTGTATTGAGATTATTACATAGATAGATCCACCAAATTTTATAAAAGTTTTATTATATACGCACTCACGCCTGTAATCCCCGAAGGGGTAGGCAAAGGTGTAACCAGTACACCCACATTTCGCCAAGCGTATTTTCGTCCCATGATGTGATAGAGGGCGAGCCTATCGCCATACCGGGCACAATTCTAGACACCATGCTGATACTGTGTATTTCGTGATAGAAAAACTCAATATCACTTGTCTCTATTTACTATTTCTATTCGGCCTGTTTTACTGTGCTTATTTTTCTCTTGGTGACTGACCATACCCAAATGAATTGACATACATTGCATACTAAGATGTTAAACATTGCTGAAGTGAATAATTTAAATCGTAGTACTGTAGGATGAACGGCTGACGCATCACTATCACACGGAGCAAAACTACATACATATTTAAAAGCTCACACACTCACATATACTATATGAGTTGAGGCCCTCATAGCCAGATGCACTCACCAATCGGTCATCATCGGTGATCAGATGGGTGACCGCTTAGTGGTATTTCAACTGAGCGCCTCCGTGCTTCGGAGAGCGCGTAAATAGTCGTTCCCGGCTGTTATCAACTGATAGCAGTCGTTAAGACAAGTGGAAGGCCTTCGGGTGGCTTGAAAACTTTGACACTAGGCTGGCCACTAACCATTCGAAATAGATTGATACTTTACGTCAGCTTTCTGTGAGACAGTGGTAATGACCCGGTCGAGTGGGCCCATTCATTCTGTAGACAAAACTGTCTCCAGTGTGGATTTACGACTCATAAATTTATCCGTTTCGCTCCTATGTATACATGTGGGTATATAGCACTTACAGTAAGCTCAGCTGTAGCATCTGTCAGCACATCAGGTGTGTAACCAATTTTGACTCCCCTCTTTCTACACTCTGCAACATCAATATGATCATAGCCCACAGATATAGTGGCCACAACCTTCAACTCGGGACCGGCTGCGTCCAGTAACTCTTTGTCAATCTTGTCATTAAGTGAACAGTAAATACCGTTGACCCCAACAACTGCCTTTAACAGGTCTGCTCTGGGTATCGGAGATGGATGATTCCATAATTTAACATCACATCTGCAATGAAATAAATAAAAAACATAAATAAATATAATAATTAAATCAAATAAGTACACCCAACAGTCACACAAATAGTCCTGACCCCACTCTAAGTTAAGAATGTATTGTTGGCATTAGAAATGATGAGGGACTTGCAGTCCCACAAAACCCTGAAATCAATATTAGTGGATCACACAAACATTTGTCTCGGTGCGGGAATTGAATCTACGGCCTCTCGCTTCGTATCCAGCTCTTCGCCCCCATGGAGGCTGTCGGTAGTTATAGTATGAATGGATTAATATTTTACATTAATATAAGTTGGCATTATATTATGTCTAGACATCGGATTATATGATTTTGCATGTTTGCATATGCAAATATGTAGTTTTATTGCATAATTTTGATACTTTCTCGCCGATCGTACATAATTCGATAGATAGCAGCATATATCGTTCAGCTGGAACAGTGAAAAATTGCAGTATGCAGAAAATTATTCGGCACAGTGACATCTGTTCATGTGGAGATATCGTTTTTGGCTTACAAATTATTGAGATTAAGTAATAAATGTTGCAAGCACTAGAAAATCTAGATTAGAGGTTCCCAGACTTATTTTCTCATAGACATTTTTTCGACAAATTTAGTTTGTTCCGGTGGACCCCCTGCAGCTACATTTGTCCCATATTCCACTTACGAATTGTGAACCCCAATTTTTTTTGTCACACCAACCGTCGAGTCTCCCATGGACCCCTGGGGTTCACCTGGACCATCTTGGGTACTAAGGATCTATATGAATACCTGACCTAACTAGAATTATAATTATGTGAGTTTAATATCAATTCACCACATTAAATATATTCATCTGTGTACAGTAAGTAGTCTTTATTTTAAAAAGTTATTTTTACAATGTTAAATATAAAAAAATATATAGCATAGGACCCAAGCTAGTGGTAGTTGGGACCATAGAGTGAGGAATCTCCTCACAATGTGTCCCAACACCACATTCTGAATCAAATTTTCAGCCAACAACAAATGGTTTGTACCCAACAACCAGTATTCAAATGTACATTGTTAGAATATTGTTATATTCTTTGTAATATTTTAATTGAGGAAAAAAAAAACAGCAATTTAAATGAGCATTTTATTAATGTATATTTAGTTCTTAATTGACCTTTTTATTAGAGCATATTGCATACATATTTTGCCATTTTGTTAACACATATAATCCAATGTCTTATTATGACATTTATATATACATTCGAAAATTCATTTACATTTTAAATTTAAAAGTAGAGCCATGCTGTAGACATTTTGCCTACAGCAAGGATGGGCCAACTCCAGCAGATTGTTACCATCACACAAAACCAATATGAAATAGCAGCTTTTCTTATGGTGAATGAGATATTTGGCAGCCTGAATCCCCTTTTCCCCTTTCCAACCCCTCAATTGGCCCTTTCCTATAAATTGGACAACATATTGTTTGGTGACATACCCATGATTCTTCTGGGTGTCAGGGGCATTTATGGACAGTGGAGAACACTTATCATCTGGTGACCCACTTGCCTATTTGCTTTCCTCTGCTAAAAAAAACAGATTGTATATCATGCAAACAGTAGCCAACCTGACATATCATAAGTTAATGAAACTACAAATTATAAGGGTTTCTATGCAGATAATAAATGTACCGGACTTTAAATATTTTTAACTTTTAACTAAACTTAACTTTCCAACAATTAATCCATGTTTTATACTCATTGTTAGTGTAGCTTAAATGGTTATTAATATTAGGTGATATTTTTTCCAAAACTAGTAGACAAGACAACTTTGTGATAAATTAAACTAGAAGTTTGCATGACTTCTTAATTTAATCTGCCATAATGCTAATAAGTGTAATCATTTTGATTACCAGAAAATTATCAATAACCTTTGACACTTAATCAAAAATATGGTATAATATTAAGTAATATATGAGCATCCAAATAGCTGGCAAATTAATTAAACCTACACAAGATTTAACGATAAAGATTTCTAATTTGATGACTTTCTAATATGTATGTATGAAATTAGAGAATACTTTATTATTAGTACTTACTCTTTTTTGAGCAGGTCCACACCACACTCGGGCATGTCATCCCGCGTGACATACACATGGTATCTTCCAGCACCACTCATGTTTCTCGTAAACACGTTAACACCACGGAGTAAGCACGGAGTGAGCGACTTCACACCTTTATAAAACATGAATACACAATTACTAGACACTTCCGTGGTTTTTACAAGGTCATTCAATTATCCGGCAAATATTTGGGCGGCGCTGTCTGAGTTTTCGCTGTAGTTTCGCCCTTGAAAATCGAAGGTTTAGCGAAATAAATAGACAAGTGTAGTACGGCTACGGTGGCAAGCAAAACCTTGCCTTTTGTTGACTTTATAAATGATAGTGCGCTCATATTATCAACGGTTCTAATTAACTGGGATTATTACGTAACATCAAACTAACATTGCCGGTAAATGTGATGAAAAATGATAAAAACTATTGCGAATCACTCATAATTTAAATGGAATAGTGTCAAACAAAATTCATAATACGTCACTGTGACGCAAAACATAGTGTGGACTGGGTATATCGATATACCAAACGAGCAATAATACATCGATATACCCAAGAACAGGAGATAATTTTTAAATTTAATTGTGCCTATTTATCAATAATCATTGTTGTACCAAATGATACATATTTATGTCTGATATTTGAAACGTTAAATTATTTGATAAATGTATGCTTACAGTATAAGCAATCGACACAAAAATTATACAGACTAACATAGAATATAAAAAGTGGTGGGATAAATATAATTATATTTAAGCTATTTAATTGATTAAATAACTATTACTGTCTAATAATTTTTATTTGTTTTCAACACAAAACAAATTCAACTATCGTATGTTCGATACCAAGATGAATGTAGCATCACTTGAAATGTCAAATATGTAAATTCGTTCAGAAATTGATACAGTTATCGAAAATAACGTTTTTAAACAAATTAATATGTACATATTGTGTATGTACACAAGTATTTACTTATTGTTTTAAATGAATATTATTTTTCTTAGCGATATAGTTATAAATATAAACAATAAAAGAGTGAAATAAAAACAAAATAAACTTTATTTACCTACTTATTAACTAATCATTATGTTCATGTTGAGCCTCTGACTCTCTCCAATTATTCTGTACCATTTCTACAATCATTTGCCAATATTTAGACTGAACAAAGTAGTATACTGAGCACACTATAATGAACAGCCATGATAAAATTAGGAAATAATCTGTCTCCTTCTCCACCACACTTGGCACAGGACCTTGGAAATCTTTTGATGTTACTAGCAGAGTTTGGGGCTGCTGCCCAGTGATAGTATGTACAAATTTACTGAATAACTGTATGTTGTATTCAGTTCCATTGTACTTGGCCACTGGTCGGCCATTATGAAACATTTTTAATGTTGGAACACCTATAATACCATGTTGTGCATTGATTCCTTGATATTTCAATGCATCTAAAGCCACCATTTTGACACTGGGATATGATCTGGCTAGTGCATTGAAATGTGGTGCTGCATATGCACTGAACGGACAAGCTCTTGCAAAGAATAGTACCAAGACACAACTGGCCTCCATGTCTCTACTTGTTATATCAGGCTTTATCTGTAAAAGTTTAGCTAAATGACTTCCATTGATGATTTCTACTACTGGCTCAATTTCTTCAGCTTGATCATATAAAATATCTTTACATTTGACTAGTTTCCTTGTCTCATTTGCCGTTTGTGTTTTGTTCTCTGCTGTGACATTGGCTAATGTGACTGTATTATAAATGTTGGTGAGAGTTTTGTTGACGTCAGATATTACATTAGACAGTAGTGATTCAGATTCATCAACATTAGGAATATCATCTGCATCATCTTCAGGATTTGTTTGTGGTTCATCTTCCACGTCAAATTGTGTGGTTTTTGTTGCCAGTGCTGTGGAATAAAGGCAAATAAAGAACGATAGAAATATATTTTGTACAATATGTATGAGTTTTCTGTTTCTCATAAAGTATCAAGTTGCTTATCTCTAAGCTAGTTATTTTGAATAACAGGTAAAGCTTATGGGAAATATTTATGTACATAATTTTAAGAAGTTTATTATATTATATGTAGAATATGTACGTATGTAAAATAACTCAATATCATCCTGACAAAGCAATATTCAATGCATTACAAAATGCAAGTTGAATAAATTTATGCACATAATATGTAAACACATAGCCGCTCCGGAATCAACATAGAAATACAAATAACTCACCAACCAACGCGATTAGAACAAAACCAATACAATTTTGTATGTTTAAATTCATTGCTAATAAGGATTACACGGATATCTTCACGAGATTAATAAATTTTCCTTACTAACTAATTTATTTATATTTGTTCTCAAAATCCGCGACCCTATGTTTTTGATTTGTCAATAATCCAGGGTCAATTGTGTCAACTGTCAGCTGTCACTTGTCAGCGGTGTTGCCAACTTTTTGGTGGCATATCCCAATAGGCATAGGCATCTGTTCCAACCACCATCCGATTACTCGACATTTAAATGTTTGATTGGTTAAACTCAGCTTAGAAATATGTCAATTGTTTAAACAATTGACATTGTAGTTTAAATTCGATGTGCAAGGACGCCTGTTGCTTTCTGTATTGTTATCTTTTATCCTGGGGGTCGCACGTACAAAAGGTACGTGTACATAAACGTAGTATCTGGGCGCTACGACAGCCCCCCGCTGCGCGCCCGTGACCCCCGATAGCCCCTATTAAACGCCTCTTACGACAGGCAGGGGATACCGTGGTGGAATTCTCCAAACGCCCCCAATCCACAGGACGGGAGACGCCGGTCAGTCGACACCCCGGCGCCTCCTACGTCTCCTATGGCGGCGAGAGGGATCGCTGTGCTCACGATACCTCTCGGCACTCTCCTTCTGCGAGATTACGGCCTCGCAAAAGTGGGCCACCGCACGCCAGGACCTCCGGCTTTCGACCATGGCGGACACCACGGCCGGCAGCGAAAGGTCACCTCCGACGACTACTAATGGAAGCTAGCGCACCTTATGTCAGCCCCAATAACTCGACAATGGCATAATGTCTAACAGATGCCATAAACAAAAAAAAAAAAATGGGTGCGTGTACTTATGTACGCGCGTGAGAAGTTATACTTCTTTGGCATCATTAAAAAATAGTTTTTAATTGCATGCAAATAATTGATTACAATAATAATAAGTATTTAACATTAATAATTTAATAATATTTAGTGTTAATTATATTAAAAAAGTATTTTAATTTATATCAATAAATAATACATACGGATAGTTAACCTCAATTATATTGGAGCACTTGAAAAAGTATATAAGCACAATTTTTTTCACTAATATTCACAAATAGTAAGTAATATCAATCAAAATATTCAATTTAAATCACTACTGAATATAATTTATTAGCACATATATAAATTATAAAGGACATTGTCAAAAATGGCCTATGAATCAACACGCATGAAACATTTACTATAATAATAATTATTATTTATAATGTACATTATAATTATTATTATAGTAAATGTTTCATGCGTGTTGATTCATAGTTTCAATAGAACGGACACTTATT
The DNA here is from genome assembly GCA_949126905.1 of Amorpha juglandis. NCBI lineage: Eukaryota > Metazoa > Arthropoda > Insecta > Lepidoptera > Sphingidae > Amorpha > Amorpha juglandis. The sequence goes on along the minus strand of OX421381.1, from coordinate 13,290,602 downwards.
AATTTCGAAAACAATTTAAAAAGTATTCACTTCCGTCATAGTCCTCGGTATTATAATTTTTGGTTCAAATTCGGGTTTTTAATAGGCAAAGGTATTGTAGCTCATACAGCCAAGTCTTTGTAACAACACTCTTAAGCTTCGCATTGTTATGCATTTCGCCAAAGACAAGTGTAATTTATTCTCAAGTCTTCACAACAACGATGAAATATCGTAACATTAATAATTTAATAATATTTAGTGTTAATTATATTAAATAAAAGTATTTTAATTTATATCAACATATCCACTCGACATGATAGAAGTACATTCTACTCTCTTCGCGTTTATGCGAGCCTGGTACTTTTTACGGCAACATGTTCCGAATAAGAAAAAACCTAAAGAGTTTTTCTTTGTCCAAATCGTCATTTGTTTATTAATTACGGCTACTTTCACTCTCATCATTTTTTCTTAACGCGCCTAACTTCATACTGTTAATTTTTTGTGTCACAGGTGCGCGCGCATCTTAAAATTTCACTCTCATCATTTTTTCATAACGCGCCTAAAGAAGTATAACTTCAAAAATAGATCAGTAACCAGTGACAACACAATTTCATTCCTATCATAATTCACTTAAGTTGAAATTATTTTCATAGGGATTATTAACTACATACATACGCACCCACGCTTATAATCCCCGAAGGGGTAGGCTGAGGTGTAACCAGTACACCCTTATTTCACCGAGCTTATTTCCGTCCCATGACGTGATAGGGGGCGAGCCTATCGCCTCACAGGGTACAATTCCAGACTCCGGGCTGATACTGAACATTTCGTGATAGAAAAATTTATTACTTCATTTATTACTTTACCCGGGATCGAACCCGAGACCTCATCTCAGCAGTTGTACCGCGTACGCAATACAACTGTGCAACAAGGTAAAAATGTTTTAAAAACCATGTCAATTTCATTTTAGAAACATAAAAGAATATCAGCCTATATCATACGATTTTATTAAAATATTTCGCTGGAACAAATAGGTACTTGAGCGGAATGGACGCCACATATTTAATTTCAGTTCACGCAAAAGCTTTTTCATGTTTGATCCCTTTTTTAAGTAACTTGTATGTATCATGGAGCTTGCTAGCTATTAGCCAGCTACAACAAAGTGGAGAGATTTAATTTAAAATAAAACGCCTAATAATTTTGAATGGTAGAGCCACGCTGTAGACAGTTTTGTCTACAGCACGAATGGGCTGGCTCGACCGGGTCGTTACCACTGTCTCACAGAAAACCGACGTAAAGTAGCGGCTTGCTACTGCGTTTCGTACGGTGAGTGAGATATCCGGCAGCCCAAATCCCCTCTCCTTCCCAATCCCTAATTATCCCTTTCTTTTAAGGTCGGCAACGCGCCCATGGTTCTTCTGGTATTGTGGGTATTCATACATCACTTACCATCAGATGACCCACTAGCTCGTTTGCCGGCCTATGCTATAAAAAAACAACAAAAAATAAAAAAAAATCCTAAATATTTTCTCCAAGATATTCTACAATGAAAATATTGTAACAATTGGCTTTCAATCGCAATACTATACAACATAGGATTTGTTTACATGATATTCAGAGTAGAGCACCGTGGTAGAGCGTAATGGCGTATCTTACAGAGTTTTATTGTTACCTACGTGACGGTTTCGATGCTCGACCGCTTGAAGCGTGCGCCGCGCATTTCACCCACAGAGTAAGTACATTGAATAGACTGAAGTTCACCGGTGTATCTCAGTCGCTGCGCGGCCGCCGACGCGCAGTTCTTTACATTTCTTCGTACACTATCTAAACTGAACCGGCTTAAACATTGTGATCAAATATAAAAAGTGAGTTATCAAACAGCAACTATGGCTAGTTCGTGGCATAACCGAGTAGAGTTCGTTGTGAGATATCTTTACGGTGAGTTGTAGGTGCATTTATTCTAAAATTTCAGTGACTCGATACTTATTACCTGTCGGACCTACTATAATTATATTATAAGAATTTAGTCATATTAATATATTACAAAATATTTAAGGAAAAGCCTTTTCAAAGAAAAAGGAAAAGAAAAAGAAATCTACTTATTTTATTATTGACATAAGCCAGCAAACGAGCAAGTGTGTCACCTGATGGTATGAGATCTCACCCGCCCATGAACGCCCACAATACCGGGCAGAATCGTGAACGCGTTGCCGACCATATAGGAAAGATATTATGTAGATAAGGGATTGGGAAGGGCATGGGAGAGATTTGAGTCTCCGGTAATCTTTCTCACAAAAAACAAACAGCAATTTGCACTTCACGTCGGTTTTCTGTAAGACAGTAGTAACAACCCGGTCAAGCCAGCCCATTCATGCTGTAGAAAAACCATCTATTCATCAAAAACCTATATTAAACAAATCTTAAACAAAGAAAAATAAAATTTCACCATACTTCTACAATATCGTCATATTTCGTATCATCTTTCGATCGAATCAACATTTAACTCTGTACAGAACATAACTAATAATTAGTACCTATTCTAATTTCTAGAACATATGATAATAATTGGAAAAGATAGAGCTGAACCAACTTCATGCGGATTAATAACATCAGCCCCTTATTTGAGTTCTACCAATGTTGTTCACGGGTCTCCTTTACGATTGAGAGGTTAAGACTTTCATGCAACACCAGGGCTGGGTAGAATTTATACAAAATACTAAAAGAAACTGTGCTAGAATTGGGCCAACTCCTATTTTCATTGAAATTATTTCAAATGTGTAGATTTAGTCGCTTCACTAGTTATTGACAGTAGGATTATTTACCTCGTCTGGATAGCAATCACCGTAAAAATGGTGAACCCGTGTTTGTGATTTATTCCAACGACAACTCTTTAGATTGATTGGTGTGCATTTCCAGTAGAAAAGTTTAATTAAGTCTGTGAGCTGATATACCTGTGGCGAATAGTCCAATTGATTCTCATCAGGAAATACCAGTGAAACTTATACCTTAGCTCTGCATCTCCCACGTGTTTTTGTTTATCCTCGCACGACAAAATTACTACACTGGACCTGACGTTAAGTGCAGAGCAGCCCAATTATAATGCCGACTGACAAAGGCATTTCGTTCTTTGACGATCGGCAGAATTATGCCGTATATTGGATGACCACGGAACGCGATTTGCCTGAATGAGCATTTGTTGCAGGATTTTCACCAGGTTTTTCTCCATGTGGACATATGGTGGTCGCTATGCATATGGGTACAAAGCTATCAGATATCCCCACACCCGTTTAGGCCACTCGAGGGTATTTTGAGTTCTTTTTCCTCAAAAATAGAGGCGACACTTCTAAGTGGTAGAACGACACAGCAGATAATTTGTCTACTGCAGGAGATGGCTGACTCCACCGATGTAGTAGTCCGTTAGATTACTATTATGTATACTGTTACTATATAGTAACACTCTTACAGAAAGACCAACGGCAAACGGAAGCTTGCTGTTGCATTTACTGTACATTTACATTGCTGTAAGTGTTTCCAGGGGCCAAATCTTCTAAACCACATTTATTTCCTTTAACGGCCGAAACAATGGTGGAACTTGGTTCGCGTTGCGGATTGTCGGGGTCGTACGGCGCGGCGCGGTGCGGCGGGTCAGTAGCGGACTAGCCACACAATCCAAAATCCACCGTCAAGTTATGATAGGAAGGCGGACCCTGGCATTAAGCCGGAATAAGGCCAGGCACAAAGAAAGATTTCATGAAATCCATAGTGTTCGAATTTATTACAATGGCTTATAACTATAATAATATGGTGATTTATTGCCACATTTACCTGCGAGACATCTGTTGTTAAGTCTCATAATGTCCAGTATCCTGGAGTAGTTCCTGTAGATTGGCGGTAAACATACAAAGCAGTGGTACCAAGTCATATCGCCTCCCGCATACCAAGAACTTACTACCACTTAAACATTCTACTGATATATTGTGTGTAGATGGGCGGTGGAGATCACTTATCATGACTACCCAGTTGATCTGTTGCCGGGCCCTGCCATACAAAAAAATACTATAAAAAAACAAAATGTCTTAAGGCTAACGACCCTTCAGATGACGGACACTTTGTCAACAAAGGAAAAATACAAATTCGAAAAACCTATTTCACAAATTATGCCCGCCCACTCGATTTTGAAAGCCAAATGCGATTGTAACGCATAAAAGTCATACTTTACTCGGCATTTTATACGTCGACCACTGTAACACACATTTTTAAGAAAGTGTGTTCGATGTATTGAACTATATAAATATCCACAGAGTAATTCTGTTCGGTCAGTGGAGCACGCGCGACGTGAGGTGTCCCATTGGACTTGAACCAAACAGACGTTATTTTTATTTTAAAATCTATAAATCTCACAGCCTCGGCGACGGGATTACACAATCATAAGATACATTATTGAGTGTTCTTAACGTTTACACCATTTAATAATTGTACAAATATAATAAGTTTAATCAGCAACTATAGACCCATAAGCCTATTATCACATATGTACAAACTTTTTATTAGAGTCATCCTTAATCGCATTGATGGAGATCTTGACATCCATCAACCACCAGAGCAAGCTGGTTTTCGTCGCAGCTTTTCAACTATAGATCACCTTCATACAATAAATCAGGTCATAGAGAAACATACAGAACTTAATAAGCCATTATACCTAGCCTTTGTGGATTACACAAAGGCTTTCGATAGAATTAAGCATTCCGCAGTATTTGCAGCCCTTGAAAACCAGAAATTAGACAAAACATACATAGACTTACTAAGAATCCTCTACCGTAATAGCACTGCTGATATCAGACTTCACTCCTCCGGCCCGGCTTTCGGAATTTATAGGGGTGTTAAGCAGGGCGACCCACTCTCCCCAAAGCTTTTTACCAGCACCCTCCAAGAAATATTTAAGTCCATATCGGATTCTTGGGCAGAACGAGGTATTTGGGTGAACGGTCGCAAGCTGTCAAATCTTCGGTTTGCGGATGATATTGTTCTATTTGCCTCTTCGGCCCACGAACTGCAACTTATGCTCGAAGATCTGAGCAGGGCGAGCCTTGAGGTTGGGCTTACGATGAATCGGTCAAAGACTCAAATCATGACTAATAGCACTCAAACTAGGATTGAAGTAGATAGAGGGGAGATACATTATGTCGACGAGTATATATATCTTGGCCAGATAGTCTCCTTTGAAAACCGCCAGGATCGAGAGATCCAGCGTCGCATTGAAAATGCATGGAGGGGCTACTGGTCTTTAAAACAATTTATGAAAGGTATCCTCCCGATGTCGCTGAAGCGTGTACTCTTCGACATGTGTATATTACCTATCCTTACCTATGGAGCTCAAACGTGGTCTTTGACTGAGCTTCAGAAGTCCAGGCTCAAGGTTTGCCAGAGATAGCTAGATAGAGATAGATTTAGCTGGTGGGAGGATACTTGTATCCGACCGGATAGCGACCACCGTACACTGGTGCTAAAACCTGCCATAGTGGCCCACCTTGTGCGAGTTGCGTTCCAGGGTCAGCCAGTGTATATCCGGTTCTCCCCAGGGGGCTTGCCCCCTGATCCTAACCCTCTTCCCATCCCTTTTTCCTTCCCCTCCCCTTTGACCCTTTGCAGGCCGGCATGATCGTGCTGACCAACGATAGACACACTGTTTATCGTTGGTTGACACTATTCTTGGATTGTGCTACACTTACCATCAGGTGTGGCGTAGTCATTTTGCCGGGCCAGGATAAAAAAAAAAAAAGAGAGCTATGGAACGCAGCATCCTTGGCGTGACACGTATGGACAAAGTACCCAACACCACCTTGCGCTCCATAACTAAAATAACCGATGTAGGATACAAATCGGCCATGTTGAAATGGGACTGGGCAGGCCACGTAAGCCGGATGGGTCCGGAAAGGTGGGCTAGGTCTGTCACCCATTGGGTTCCCGAAGATGGTAGACGGCGACGGGGCAGACCCCGAAAGAGGTGGCGCGACGACCTTGACCACTTCGAAAAAGACTGGCCGACAACAGCAATAAATAGAGAATGTTGGAAGGAGTTAAGGGAGACCTTTGCCCAGCAGTGGGACAATATAGGTTAATAAAAAAAAAAGAAAAAATAAATAATTTATTTTTGTACTTAGGTTTATAGTTTTAAAGCGAGAATGATCATAAGCAATTCAGTTAAATTACATTACTAAATAAATAAATTTACCTTTGATTTTGCAATAACTGCTCTGGCGCACGTTCGAATTATATATGTTACATGATCATTAGAAGATGCAGGCGAAATGTCATCTCATATTTAAGATTTGAGAACAATACGCTATTAATAACATAGCACATACATGAAGAAGACTAACTGTTGAGTTTTGAATGTACTTTAATGTCCTGTGATAGAGACTACAGTTGCACGGTTCGGTTCGACGTTCCATATTCCCAAATCTGATCCAATTTTCACAATATTAATAGTATTCGATTATTTATTGATTTTTAGTAGGTAATAATATTATTATTACATATTATGTACCTCCTACAATATTTTCTCAGGAAGAGAGTGATGATGGTATAGCTACGCTATAGACAGTTCTGTCTACAGCATAAATAGGCCGGCTCGACCGGGTCTGTCTCACATAAAACCGGCGGAAATTAGCGGCTTGCTGCTGCCTTCGTACAGTAAGTGAGATCCGGAGGCCCAAACCCCCTATATTTCTCAATCCCTTAATTATCCCTTTCCTATAAGATCGGCAACGCGTCCATGGTTCTTCTGGTATTGTGGGTGTTCATAGGCAGTAGAGATCATTTATCATCAGGTGAACCATTTGTTCGATTGGTGGGTTGTGCATTAAAAAAAATTAAATAAATAGAATATTCTTTATTGCACACCAAATAAAGTTACCTTGAAAGTAAGCATAATACAGTAAGGGTGATGCAATTGGTCTTATCGCAATCGGCGAATTCTTCCATACAACCTTAGCATCATAATAAGTTTCTTATTTGGCCTAACAAATGAAAACACCTTATTACTAAATTGAATCATAAAAATATATTTTGGGTTGATATTATCCACCACCTACGTAATCGTGATATAAGTAATATTTGTAAAACATTTTGTACCTATAGAGACGCCTGTGATCATCCATTTCGCTGCGGTAATAACGCCGCGGGCGGACGGCTGTGAGGGAGAAATAATAGTGAAAACGATACAACTATCACTTGAAGCGATGCTTTGTTACTAATAAATATTTTCAAGGTCTATTGTAATTAATATATTCGGGAGCAGAGGGCAGAAATCCCGTCCATCGTCAGCTTTACATTGCGGGCGGGTGGAACATGCCAAGATTTCACAATTAGTCGTTTCCACGCCCTCACAAACCGATAATCGCGGGCGGCAGGTCGGCTATACATGGCTCATTGAGCAATCATCGTGGACCGCCCACGTACTGCCAATTAATACGCTCAAATAACACGCTAATTGTCATGTCTTTACATTCAGATCTCAACGTTTCGATAGAATGCGGAATTTTATTAGCGATTGTGTTTACTTTTACAAATTCAGATATGTAGCAATATAAAATAGAGTATGAGTGGTAGAGCTGTATACACTATTGTCAAAAGCATGAATGTGCCAACTCGACCGAGTCGTTACCACTGCCTCACAGAAAATGGATGTAAATAAGCGTTACCTGCGTTTCCTACGGTAACTGTATCCGGGGGGCCAAATCATCCTCCCCTTTCTAATTATTTAATTATACGGTCTTTTCTTTAAGATCGGCAACGAGCCCATGATTCTTCTAGTATCGTGGGTGGTCATGCGCGGTGGAGATCGCTTACCATTACGTGGTCATCGTACTTATACTCGTTTGCCAGTCTATGCTATAAAAAAAGAAAGAAAAAACATATTTTGAGCTTTGAGGCACTAGGATTCGATGATAGTAAGCACGGTGCAATCCAAAAAAATCATCGACCACCGACAAACAATAGTTTATCGGTGATCACCAGAATCATGCCGGCCTGCATAAATGCTGTGCTTAATACTCCGAAGAGGGAAGAAGCAAATCGAGGGGCCTGCGACATGTCCTGTCCGATGACCAAAGCAGGCACAGAGGTACAAGGACCTCCTATACCCGTCCCAACCACCCATCAAGTCATATCGCCAGTCCCTCGGGATAACAGGAGTACCTCTTATCCTACTAATATTATAAATGTGAATGTTTGTTTGGATGTTTGTCCGTCAAGCACGCTGAAACTACTGAACGGATTTTGATGAAATTTGGTATACAGACAGGGTATGAGCTGACTTGGGTGATAGGCTACTTTTTATCCCGCAAAAAGCAGATCACGCCGGCGGAGCCGCGAGCAAAATCTAGTTTTCTATATTTAAACGCTGCATTTCTAAATAAAAACTAGGTTTATAAATTATATTAGTCACGTTTGTTATAATTCATAAATATGATTGCAGATTTCTTGAATCACAAGATTAAATTACAGTATGTTTTTATTTTGGTAAATGTGTAATGGTTTGTTTCATCTTTCCTAAACTCGTTCGTTATTCAGAATCTAAAATTATCTCTATAATATCTAGCCGAGTGTTATAACATAGAATATGTAAGAAAGTTTGCAGTAATTATAAGTCCTTAAGTAACACAGACTAAAAATTGTGTTTACTACGTTTCCGGTAGAATCTGAATAATAGTAAGTAGGTAATAATTGAATTTCAAATGTCTTGAGTCTGAGAAAAAGTATAGATGCTTGACCACAATAAATAAGTATTGTGTTTTAGATGATGGTATATTTAGTTCAGTGGTCTTGTGCAGAAACATTTCCCATAACTTTGTTACGCGTTTAATTCGATGAAATATGGGTATCTACAATTTGGATCCAAATTATGAGATATATAATTCTTGAATCTAATACGTGGTTATAGAAATAAATAGCGCGTAGCTATCCCTTGCACATTGTTTCTAGAGCGACATTAATTGCAGCCAAAGAAACGGAAACAAATGTATGACATAAATTATTTTGAATATCGTTAGTCAACGTCAATGATTTAACAATACACTCAAACAATAGCTCATATATTTTGGCATAATTTCTTCTTCAAGGCTGGGCCAAATCACAACTGCTTCCTTCGATTATCTAAATGGTTTTACTTTGTGACAATGTTGCAAAGTTTATCATCAAAATGTATTACTATTTAATGTTCTTTTCTATCTACATATTTAATCCTACTTGTTCCAGTGCCACAATATAATTTTTTGAGTGGTAGAGCCACGCTGTAGACAGTTTTGTCTACAGCATGAATGGGCTGGCTCGTCCGGATCGTTACCACTGTCTCACAGAAAACCGACGTAAAGTAGCGGCTTGCTGCTGCGTTTCGTACGGTGAGTGAGATAACCGGAAGCCCAAATCCCCTCCCCTTCCCAATCCCTTATTATCCCTTTCCTTTAAGGTCGGCAACGCACCCATGACTCTTCTGGTGGTGGGCGTACATGGGCGGTGGAGATCACTTACCATCAGGTGACCCACTTGCTGGCCTATGCTATAAAAAAAAAATAATAATATATACTTAGACATTACCAATCTTCTTCAAGTACATACTGTGATTGAAGTCGCCCCATATGGTTTAATAAAATCAGTTATTATTGAACCGCAGTATACCTTTTTACTATTAGTAATTTAAAATTTGTACTAACAAATCTGTAAAAAAATATAATTACATAATTTAAAATCATTGGTAGAAGACATGTTTTATTGTTGCTTTGTACGATATCGTATATCTGTCTTTAATGTTGGTTAATTTAGCGGTGTTTAAACTATCTGGCTAAATTCCTTGAAAAAGGGATAGAATTCTGGCACAATCTTATTACTCGGAGGTTCGCTGAGTCGATGCCAGATTTATTGAACCGATTAATACCGACTTCAAGGTTCACGTTCGGACCGTATGCAACGTTTATTTATAATATTTGACATAATTTGTGAACACGCATTGTATGAACATTTATTGTAAACCAACATTTTATTCAATGAGCGCTGTGCGACAGCTAATTGTAAGCAATACGCGATTAATTGCAATAAACATACCACTAAATTTCCTATGTAATACAATATTGGTAAAATATGGGGTGTGGGGATACCTGAGATTAGTAAAAGGATCACAATAATGATTTTTTACGTTTACGCGAATGTTACACATTGAAATAAAACTAATTTAAACGGATTTTATCGCAGTTTTTTATTTTAATTTTGATCCCAATATTTAAATCGAAATTTAACTGTATCGCTAAAAGTGGTTATGAAACAATAAAATGATAATTAAGGTCTTTCAATAAAGTCTATGTAATATAGTGACTAAATAGTGTGAATAAATATTAGGTATATTACAGCATTTTTTTTATATATTCACTTAATCCACAGGATCTAACTACCAAAAATACCATTATTAGTACTACTCATAATAATTATGAGCAGTAAAAATATTGTAGGTGCTTTTAAATTCAATTTTTCAATTTCAGACATAGACAACAACGGATACTTAGACGCGCATGATTTCCAATGCCTGGCGCTTCGGAACTGCGTGCTAGAAGGCAAAGGCGAGTGCAGCAACGCACGCCTGCAGAAATACCAGCATGTTATGTTGAGCCTCTGGGAGGAGATCGCCCAGCTGGCGGACTTCGATAAGGTGCCAGATTATGTCGGTTATCCACACACTCAATACGCGATGTACGCTGCGCTTAGGTCGATGTTGTGACGTTCTGCATTACTATGTCTTACTGTCTCTTGTCTTCTTCATCTCTTACTGTCTCTGTCCTTTGTCTTTTTCATCTTTAATGCCTTTCCATTGAGCTAGAATTGGCTGATTGGTTTCACGCTTCAATCGGAAATACTTGACCTACAAGTCAAGAATAGCAACTCGAATCTATTCTATGCGATATCGTCTTTCTAACATAAATTATGATGAACTTGATCTTTTTATTTTTATACTAAACACATTCACCAAAAAAATTAGTAAAATAATTGGAAACTAACACCTTCAATATCAAAACGATGATAAAATATTTTTTAAACTTTTTTTCCCTTATATACTAAAGTAGATAATTCTATTACCGATTCTCTGTCCAAACCAAATTCGAAATTTTGGTCGCCTTCTTCTTTCGAACGAAAGCCGAACATAAAAGTTCGTTAAAAGCGTATTGAAGTGTACTGTTTCAAGGAAATTTAAAGTTTTTGAAAATGATGGTCAGTATCAAGAACTAATGTCCAAATATCTTGTTACTGCAGACGTCTTTTTTAAGGTACAGTCACTCCCGAGATGTTTTCTTTTTTACATTCAATCAAATGATTATTTCATAAATGTTTGTAAGTAGATCATTTATTTCTCATACAAACATAATGCTGTCGCTGAAATTATACAAATATATATTATCAAATATTTTTTTAACTCAATTCTCAATGATATTCCTAAATATTATTTTCCTATATTTTCCGATTCCGACTAGTTTCTATTACTGTTTTGATTCCTAGAATTTGTCAAGCAGCAATACCAGGAGGCAGGAAACATGAAACAATCACACAAATTAATGTCCACATAACAGATTGGAGTTCACAACGCGTAAAATTTATTAGCCGTCGAAGCAGCTGAGGAGACGCGGTTTCGGAAACACCTACATTTTGGCACATCCAGCATATTTACGTTCTGGATAACGTATTACATGTTCCAATAAATATTTGTACTTTGACGTCGATATATACGCATCTTGTAATTTCGATCTTGTAAGCGTTAAGATTAGATAATTACCTAAATACATATTTAATTCATATAAGTCCTTCAATTATGACTGCAATTAAAGCTTAGTATAGTTTCGATGTTCTACTTAGTTCGGTATAGAACAATTTGTGAACCGTTGTGGAAACCAGATCTTTAAATTATTAGAACTTCACTGTGCTCTACATTTCGACAAAACCGATAAATGATGGCTAATGAAAAGCTACCTGATACATATTTGTTGCCAACTGAAGAGATACTAGATAGATGCCCGATTGTCAGCTTCCATGGGGCAATAGGCGAGCAGCTGGCTGCGAAGCGAGAGGCCGTGCTTTCACGACGTTTTGGTCCACAAACATTTCCTTCGTAGTTCTGATACCCAGAATACAAATTGGCCTTAACTGGGTCCAGTGTAAACACCATCAGATTAAAAAGACCGATTAATTATAGTAGTAAGAATATGTTAAGTCATGTAGTTAGTATTGTGAAGTATTTGCATAATTGTGATGTAGTTTAAAGATTGTGCACGTAGAACATACTAATAAACATCTTCTATGATAATATAACAGAGCACGGTAGAGCTACGCGCTCGCTTTGCGCTTATTTTATTGATTATCTCTAAGTCGCTGCATAATAACTTTGAAGAATTTTCCAGGACGGTGTGATCACAGTTGACGAGTTCAAACAGGCTGTGATGAACAGCTGTGTAGGGAGAAAGTACGACGACTTCCCGCAGTCGATGAAGGCCTTCATAGAAACTAACTTCAGGATGATTGACTTGAATTGTGACGGTATTATCAACATTGAGGAGTACAGGTACGACTGCGTTCAGAGGATGGTGCTCGAAGACATCAAGATTGTCGATGATGCCTTCTATTCCCTGCTTAATGTGAGTATTAACATGATTATGTATGCGTAATCTATTTATCACTAAATTATCTCCACTACACCGCTATCGGCTGTGGACGGTGCATTCGAAAAGACGATTTCGATTATACCAAGCCAAACGCTGACAATCAAGGATTTTGCATGGAATAGAATTAAAAAAACAACTTTCTTATGAATGTTATGTAAAATATCATTACATATACTTGTTTTGTAATAAAATACGTCGTGCACACGTTGCACGCCAATCACGAAGTGCGGACAGTATTTATGAGTTTACGCGGTTTTCTAGAAATACCTACACTACCTCACGACAGTGACGAAGCGAACGAGTTTGGCGCATCGTCATACTTAAAATTTAGTCATTGAAACAAATACTGAGATGCAAATATTAAGGTAATTTACTAATACTTTTTTACGGAGACCCCAAGACTATCCAAGGATCTATCAGGAATCCAGCGCGGGGTAGATAGAACCATCGGAATTACCGCTAGGCCGAATCCATATCGACGCTTGAAAGGCAAAAATATTTAGGCGACATTGAGTAAATTTTACAGAAGTGATTATAAGATGAAATTTTTTGAAAAAACAAATCATAAAAGTTTCCTAATTATCAAATTTCTATGCTTTTAACATACATATCTATGCAATACACGTTTAGATAACTTTTTAAGATTTTTTTATTGTAATTTAAACTTTTAATCACTCTCCTGTAAAGTATACACAATTTCGCTTAGATATTGTTGCCTTTCAAATGTCGATATTATAATGTACGCTTACACCCTGCATCCTGCAAAAATTCTTGCGGCCGGTGGCCGTGTAGATGGGCTTTATTTTATAATCCAGCCAATCAGTAAGTGTGTCACTTGATGTTAAGTGATCTCCAACTTCCATGAAGACACAAAACCATTAAGATCAAGGTTACGTTACCAACCTTATAGAGAAGGAAAGGAATGGGATTTGGGAAGGACAGCGAGTATTTGGGCGTGAGTAAATCTCTCGTACCTGCGAGCTGCCACGTCACGACGGTTTTCTGTGGGACAATGGTAATAGCCCGGCCAAACTGGCTAAATCATGCTGTAGATAACACAAGTGCCTACAGCGAGGCTCTACCACTTATCTATACTGTCTATCGAATTAGTCGTTTTACTAATAACAACACGTACCACTATCTCTGTTTTGTCTCATTTCTATTTAAGTGACGACATTATATACATCAGAGGTCGGAAAACGAGCAAGTAGGTCACCTGATGGTAACGATCTCCACTGCCCATAAAAATCCACAACATCAAATATATCATAGACGCGTCGTAGGTCTTAAGGAAAAGGAATAACAAAGGGGTTGGGAAGAGAAGGGGGATTTGGGCCTCCGGATATCTTACTCATGGTACGAAACGCAACAAAAAGCTGCTACTTCACGTAGGTAATCTGTGAGACAGTAGCAGCAACCTGGTCGAGTCGGCTCATTCATACTCTAGGCAGTTTTATCTACAGCGTGGTTCGACCACTTATAAAAAAAAACTACTTTCAGGACATCAGTCTGTAGACCAGTGGTAGTCACTTTTCTAGTCAAGGGCAACATAGTACAATGTGAGGTATCACTGCAGACCTACATTCGTGGGTTGAGTAGTTGGCACCACCAATCATTTGATATATCTTTTTATGAGATTTACACATGTTTCCGTCTCGCGTTCTTCTATTTAGTTAACTTCATATGGAAAATCAATTTTGATAATATTGTCATTGACTGCTAAAATGGTTTGCTATGTCGTGGACCGCAGTTTGACGACCACTGCTATAGACTGTAGATCAGTGCTTCTCAACCTTTTTTGGCCATGCCCCACCTTAACATTTTATTTTATTTTTGTTAAATTTGTCACCGATATCTAGCATTGCATTTAAATAACCCAAAGCGAAAGGGTTAAAGTCGTGTCGAGTCCATTTTTAAATTGCCCCCCTTAACATCAAATTGCCTCTCTGTGGGACGTGGGCCCCACGTTGGGAAACACTGCTGTAGATGCTGTGCCCTTTAGCCTTCATATCTCATTTTGAGACATGATGTTACGTATTTTATGTCTTACACAGGTAAGAAACAGTAATCTTATTTATGGCTACAAAACAATTTATTAAAAAAAAGTCATCTCCATTCACGTTATTTTTGTTTCCAAGAAATGTAACATTGTCTTCATAATTTTCGGTGTCAACGTTTCCAAATGTCAACAAAATGAATGATGAATAATTCCAAGAGAAATAGCGAATGTCCAGTAAATCTCAAACACTACAGAAAAATAAAACATTGTAGTTATATTTGTGTGTGACGAAATAAACAAACTAATATTCTAAATATATCGCGTTATGGGTGGGTCAACACGTTTACAAAAACCAATAATAAGAATATAAAATTATGCAACAAGATGAATAGAACATTAACGAGAGCTTTCTTCCTGGCGCAGTGCCAGGCGATGTACCGGCCAAGCGTGCACATTTCCTATTTCACGGTACAATTATTATAAGATTCCCGTGCGATCATTGTCGCAAATTTTATGGAGACGACGAACAGGTTACACTGATGCATGATATGGTACATAATAAAGAGATATTTTCCTGTGCAACACAATAGCCAAAACGTTGGCGAAATATTTGATATACGAAAAATCTGAAATAAAAAATAAATATTTAATATTATTTGTAGTATGTACATAAATAAATTCATCAATAATTGTGGTTTTAGTCTAAATAACTACAACTGTAATTGATAAATCAATGAGATGCGCAGATATAAATATTTTAAAGAATAAAAATCTATACGATCTATGAATCCATGTTGGAATAGTCTATGGAATTATGAATACCATAAATGGCATAGACATATTATGCGAATCATATAAATAAAATACTTTTGCATAAAAATGTTTTAATTGCATTATGTTTCTTTTTAGGATGACGACAGAAGAAGAGGCGGTCTAACTCTGTCCAGGTACCAGGAACTGTTCGCCCAGTTCTTGGGCAACACCAACGACAACTGTGAAGCGATACACCTTTTCGGCCCCTTAGAATTCTAACTCCAGTCGTATGTAGTAGGATTATAATTTGGACGTAGTCGACCGCTATTTCCTTTGACATGTTTAAAAAAATACCAATCAAGTGCCTTTATAAATTCCATAAAGTATAACATTTATTTTTGTCAACAAGAATTTAGCGCAATAGGCTATTTCATGAAATAGCGAAGACAGTTCTAAATGTGGGATTACAGACTACATTAAAGATTCTGATGCTCATAAAATACTTAAGTTAGCATATAGGAGAAAAAACTCAATACTTGTAAAAAAAAAATATTTGAGTCAGTCCTTAGCATTGTTCTTTTACTAACATAACTATTATTATAGGAATTAGGTAGCTAGTGTAATACCACTACAAACTGTTGATTTGTATACAGGAATTGGAGAATATCTTTGTCGTGTCTAAAATTAGTAAAGTTTATGAGATATGTGGCTCACAATCACCATTTTGCAACAAGGTTCTGCAAAACAGTTTGAGAGTTTGTAAAAGCTGTGTATCGACATTTTGTGGTTTTTGTGATTTAATGCAATCATAAATACGTATTACAAAAGTTATTACAATTGACAAAATTTATGCAATAGAGGAAAAAAAAACGGAGGAATGTTGAAAATTCGTATGCGTGAACATAGATTAAAAATATTGTGGTAATTTTTTATGTATGTTCTCGCATAACTCCGCTATATGTAGACCGATTTCGATGATCCGTTTAATATTCGATGGGTATTACTCCCAAGGTAGTATTATATTTGAAGGGGGTGTATCCCAAGAGTATGGAATCTAGGATAAAAGAATAACATTTATGTACCGACTTTGATGATTTTTCACAAAAAACAAATGTTAAAAAACGATACAATTTTGAGTTGGTGGTATGAATCAATGATTTGAATTACAATAGCATCGACTCACATTTATTTAGTTTTCTTTAATTAGCATTTTTTGAGTATTTTTGAGGCTATTTTTATTATTTCCTGTATTATTTTATATTGCGTTGAAAATGTGATCTGAGTAAGACAGAAACACCAATTAGCATACGGTCTTGTACGTAGCATATAGAAACAATTTAAAATATTTATAAAAACGGAATGCATTAAAAATGTCGCTCAAAATATGCATTGTAGCGTCGAAAATGTTCTTTACATTATCCACACATTATAACAATGAAGATTTACAACGTAAAATGGTAGCAAAAATAGCCAAGTACTGCGTCGATACAGATTTAAAAATAAAACGCGTTACGTTTCGATGTACGCAACTATTTTCCAAAAACTATTAGAATAGGATATTTACAATATTCGTAAGAGTAAAGTCTATCTTCGTTTATGTCATAAAGAAATATTTCCTAATTGTATTTTAAAGTGAATTACTTGTATAAATGATTAATAAGGATTGTTAATATTTTTATGTTGGTCGCAAAGATACTTAACTACAAAGAATGTAAGCTGAAGGCAAAATGTCACCAAGTAGAGAATTTCTTGATATGTCTTAAGAAATTGAATGTGGAAAACACTTAATGGAATACTTATTTATTTTAAACACTACGACTTAAAAATACAATTATTTAATGAAATATTTTTTTTTTTTTTTTTTTTTTTTTTATCCTGGCTCGGCAAAGTGACTACGCTACACCTGATGGTAAGTGTAGCGCAATCCAAGAATATTGTCGACCAACGATAAACAATGTTTCCATCGTTGGTCGGCAAGATCATGCCGGCCTGCCAAAGGGCCAAGGGGGAGGGGAAGGAAAAAGGGATGGGAAAAGGGTGAGGATCAGGGGGCAAGCCCCCTGGGGAGAACCGGATATACACTGGCTGACCCTGGAACGCGACCCACACAAGGTGGGCTACTATGGCAGGTTTTAGCACCAGTGTACGGTGGTCGCTATCCGGTCGGATACAAGTATCCTCCCACCAGGCACAAGTACCCTCCCAATTCTCTATAAATAGAATAAAATCAATTTGAAATGAGTGTGGGGATACAGAAAATTAGTCAATTATTTGATAAAGTGTAAGACAGATGCTAACGCAAACATAAGAACTAAAAAAGATAGGTATAATAAATTCGTCATGTAATTTCCAAGAAATTTCCTAAATATTGTCACATTTATTAAAATTTTGACTAAAAGTGACAGAGACAATGTCGTTTTGCAAAAAAAAACCTTGGCGACAACTTAAATGACGACAGTACATAGAGTTTAAAGAATATAAACAAAATAAACATGTAACATATGAACTGTGAGCGAAGCTAGTCATAATAATTAATTTAAGAGTGTACGTACCTATACAAGTATGACATTGTAAATACCAGGAAAATTAAAAAATAATATCACTTATTTGTATTTTAGTTAAAACAAACTGCCCTTATATGTTATTGAATACACTGCTGTAAAAAATAAATAAGAAACACTGCACACTGTCTTATGATTAGTTTATTAGAAACTCTAATACACGAAATATACAAACAACTTCTAATGCCTCCGTTATACATGAGGTACATGTTAAACACAATACACACATTGCAGTAATAAAATGTTATTTACAATAACAGTTATAAATTCAGACATGTAGCCGTTAATTTCTATTACTTTACATCAAAAATATATAAGTTTTAAAATAATATCATTGAACTTTGCTAAAATAATAAAACTAAGAACATAAGTATATATGTATTTACTATATTAATACATTTATTTTGTCTTTGGAACGTACTTAATACACGAGTTTTTAATTCCATTACATTTTTCCTACCAAATACGTTTTTACCAAGTTTTTAATCACAAAAATATATTTAAAAAACCAAACGTTTTATCGCTCTATTGTTGTGTTATTTATCCTTGTTTTGTTGATAATAATTCCAATACGAATTTGCTACTTTAATGTAGGTACTTTTTATTATCTACATTTTAGAAAAGGGTGTTACTATTAAACAGATATGTTCGGTATGTGGCAGCTTGTTTTGATAAATTTTGCATTTTCCGCATTAACTACATAAATGTCGTTCGTAGGTCTTTAAGGCTTCGCATTAAAATGCGAGTTTAAAACAAAAGAATCAAACATCAAAATCTCCTGAATAGTAAGAAATTAGAATATAGTTACTTCTACACACGTCCATTTAGGCACAGAACACTAAGATTATGAAATATTCGTAATTAAAATAAACAAAATGTATTTAATCGCCCGTATGGACTATTGCATGGTAGTTTACTGTAGATCTTTAATCGTTTATAGATATCCAAATTGCATGCAATTTTAGTTCAATTCCACTTATTATGTGTAGATAATATTACTGCTGCCTACTGATGTAACGACCATATAGGGAATTATAGAGCAGAAAAGGTGAGTATGTACAAAAACATTCGAAAAATAGTACCTACTCTATGGACATATTTCGAGCCCCAGGATATAATATTACTAGTGGTGGGAATCTATGCTAGGATATGATTAAATACAGAGAATACAGTTATGATTAAATACGGAGAAAATAGGTTTTATGTAAATATATAGTTGCTAGTATTATAACGTCAAAATATTCATGTATTATATTAGTTGTTATTGGGTTTTTACCTTCGATTTTTTATTTGCATTCAGATATTCAATGAGCGTGCTTAGGCGCACAGAGTTCTGAGACACACAATATCTAGCAGTACTTAAACAAGTATATCCCCTTCGCCAACAAGCGTGTTTAGGTCAAAAAATGCTGTACTCAGTCCCTTAGACATTACTTAGCTTAGACATTCAACTGAGCTCACTCAGAACTTTATTCGCACCTAGAACCTGGGTGCAAATAAAAAATGAACCTAAGATAATGTAACTTTAATAAACTTTAATTGACAAAACTCCGCACTAAAAAATGTATCATCATAACAAAAAGCTATCACAGAAATAAAACTACGACAGGAAGATATAATTTGTTCTCTCTAACTTCGCGACACACATTAATTACTTAAAAACGTCTAAGAACATTTTTTAAGTCTTTCGACATCTATTTCCTAGCTATTATGGCTATAACAATGAAATTTAAAAAAAATATTATACAAATACTTTAACACTAAGTGTTACTAATGTCGCCATACTAATGTGGCACGGAATGGCAACCATCGCGTCGATCGTCCATTTTTTTTGGTATAAGAAATTGAAAAAGTATTTAAGCCTCGACCATCGGTTATGTATTTTCCATTCCATTCAGTCGTAGTATGATGGGGCCCTCATTTTAATTATTTAAAGCCTAGCCTTCATCTGGGTCAAAAGTTGGTCTCATCGCCATTACGATCAACATGTAGTGTACCACGTAACACTAAATCACTGTAAAATGTACTTGACCTTAACTAAAATGATATTAATATAGTCGCACGAACGTAGATTGATTGCATTTCATGATTTAAAAATTAAATATAGAAACTGGTTCTCCAAAACAAGATTGTAATTTTACCTATATATTTAAAAAAAAAAATTATGGTACACTCCTGGGTTTATGGGTTCTTGATTCAAACTTTTTAAAAACAACAATATCTTAGCGAAAAATTGACTTTAAAAGGCACAGGCAAAATAATAGTTCAGCCTTGCCTAGTATTTTGAACCACAAATTTCCATTTCAAGATACAATAAAGCTCAATATTTCTTCAAAAATAGGATCTATGATTTTTCCACACAAGTATTTAAAATAGGAAGCCAGCACAGATATTATAATTTCGCATTTTCTTAGTTATTTACAATCAAATTTCACACGTAGTTACATAGACAGATAATTTTCAGATAGTTTAAAAGCGTGTGTTATTCCAACTTGTTCACTTCCTTGATGACTATTGAGACCAAGAATTTCTTATACTTTTAAACAGACCAAAAAGCCTTATAGCCTCGACGAGTAAGAAACAGCCTTCTCTTTAATCTAACCACCTACCATAAATAATCAAATTTAAAAAGTATAAAAAACAACACTTAGCTCATTCGTAATGAAATACATCCAAAGCCTTACTTTAAAAAGAGAATTCTACATTAGTATTATATCACGTCATAAGTATTTAAAATTACACTATTGTACCTATATTATTTATTTAGATTGTTATTACTTGATGAAAATTTACAGAAATCCTTGTAATACCAAATATTAGGGTATCCCTCAATTATATATCAAAGAAAGAATCTATTGTGTCGTAAGCTACGACTCGTCTTAAAATTTCGAATATATAATTATAACCTCACCTGTCCGAGGTAAAAAAAGTCTTTGGTAAAAGGTGACGAGTAAAAAAAAGTTAATTAACCTTTAGTCTTTTACATATTATGTCTTAGTCATAGAGGTTTATTTACTTTCCATAAGTCACTTTTCCAATGTCCTTACCTAAGAATTTTGCTAATTATCAAAACTAAGATTTACATTTGTTATTTTTATTATAGTACCACGATATGTATATGTTGTATTCAGGCGATTCATTATAAACTGGTATAGGCGACGATCAGTCGCTTTTGGCTGAAGAATACCATGAAACCAAAATGTACTACTTTCTTTCATAACCTTTATTAAGGTAACCGTTGTAGTTAGAAGCTAAAATTATTCAATTTACCTTGCTACCTTACATTACTTTCACAACATTGTTATAAAACCCTAATCGTTGGCACACCATAAATCTAACCAAATATCTATCCACCTTTCAAATAATTCCTTTGTTTGGAGCTCTCAATTACAGCCAATACAATACCTCATAAGTCATAATATAATAAATTGAATAATTGAAAAGTGGGTAAACATTTATTTACATGTCTGGTACAATGGCGAATTAGGCAGGTACCGATGGCATAAGCAAAAATGTCCTGATAAAATCTTATAATAACGCCATCTATCGGCACTTCGCCAAACTTCTAGATGAGGTAACCAATGTAAATCGTAGTTTTCACCTGCCAGCCGCGCTCGACGCTGGTCACATTTCCTCGGTGAACCCGTTGATGAGGCCGCTGGTTGAGGCCAGCGGTTCAGTCGCCGTGGAGTCTAGACTGCCGTAGGTGGGGCCGCGGTGCGACAACACTCGCCAGCGTCCCCGGCGCCTGGTTATGCCTAAACACAATCACAATTCACAGCCTTACAAATGACACTTACTCTTGTGCCTAGACCGAAACTAAGTATCAACAACTCATTTCAGCTACTCTAACAAAAAAAAAATTATGCTTGCGATAAAATCACTTTGCAGTTAGCACAAGTTTTGTACGCACTTACCAATTTATATAGAATCTATGTGTAAATCTAATGGTTCTTCCAAACAATCATCCAACCTTTTTGCTATCGTTTCATATTAGCCAAAATAGTATTGTGTTTACTTGGATTACAGACTATACTTTTTCAAAGTGACACGGAAATTTATCGGCCAATCAAAAATCCCATCATTTGCCTCCATACCACCAACCTAACTCGTGGGTAACTGTTTCAAAGAACGCTAATTAAGTGCCTAGGACGTATGGTACTATGACGTCACAATTCATTACATTAGGACCGGATTACATAAAAATCCTTAAATGTATTTAGCCACTAAACATGTTTACTAATGTCAATTTTTCATACGATTTGACGTTTTTCAAACACATTTACTGGCTAAATCTACGATTTATGGATCGTCGTGCAAGTCAGTCATTGAGTACTAAACTTTTCTGTATATTCCCATGCAAAGGAATCAAAATGCATGCTTGTGTATTTACAGGAATCAACAAACATTCATAAGTATAGAATGCACCATCCGTAGGTTGAAGTAACTTTAACAAAAACTTTGGTTGACTACACGTAAGGTTTTGACGTTTAATTTAAACAATTGATACAACTTTTAACTAACGTAAACCATTGCTTACTATAATAACTTTAAACAACGGACGGTGCAACCTACACTATGGGCTCATTTCACAATGTTCGAGTAAGATTCAAAGAAAAAGACAGAGCTATTACTGAAAGTACGTAATAGACATATTTCTTTCGGTACTTTTGTATGTAAACATGTCATATTTATTTGGTAAGTAACATTTACGCAGAAGTGTTGAAACAGGTGCTGAGATTTCGTGCATGCATTTAAGATTTCGCTGCAAGTTTATTTTATACTGAAACTATTTTTGCTCGTTCTAATGTGTGTACCTCAGTGCAATTGTATTGTTATCTTATTTATTTAGAATTTTCAAACCTAGTTGCTAGTAGAGACTTTTTACTTTTTTGTATCCTATTCGAATTAGACACGACTTTTGTTTACTGCAGAGATTAATAAAAGTATTAAAACATAAAATGTTATATACAGCCATACAATATATTCCATAAATGTATATATTATAATCTCCATGAACAAGCGTTATATCTGGTATACAATACAAGTTGATGAATTGTATCGATATAAGTGCAATTATGAGTGACTCATGGTTATCGAGTGCTATTATCTATCGATAAGGTTCCGCCCTACCATTCTGGGAACATACAACAACAGGACTGTGCTGCAGTGAAAGTATGATTAGATTTTTTTTTATTGCCTCGATAGGCAGACGAGCAAGCGGCCCGCCTGATGGTAAGCGGTCACCGCCGCTCATGGACTTCGGCAATGCCAGGGGCACAGCCAAGCCGCTGCCTATCACAATTGATTTGATATTATTAATTATGATTTCCGCACACAATGTGGGGAAACCTGCCTGACATGGCGAGCTAGTTTAGTAGCTGAAGTAAAGTGTTTCGTACCTTAAATAATAGTAAGTTATCTGTGGCGGCAAATGATGTAAACATACAGTCAGTTTCTTTTCATACCCAAATCTCACTACCATTTTTAGTTCATTCTTATATTTTTAAAGTTAACATCGTGGTAAAGAACATGTTCTTTATCTCATTAGATGCAGATCCCTCATGAATATATCTGCATGTTCAGCGTCAATCCTTTCACCTTACAGTAGCGGCACCGTACAAAGTAATTTGGGAGAGAAGCAGGTAAATAAAAAGCAGCTTCCATAAACATTGACAACTAAATGTAAAAGAAAAACCGTACTTCATCGTCATAGGAACCGCAACAGTGCTGCACTGGTGGAAATATATGAATTACATCTACATTTTTTTTATAGCATAGGCCGGCAAACGAGCACGTGGGTCTGTCGACCTTAAAGGAAAGGCATAATTAGGGATTGGGAAGGGGAGGGGATTTGGGCTTCCGGATATCTCACTCACCGCACGAAACGCAGCAGCAAGCCGCTACTTTACTTCGGTTTTCTATGAGATAGTGGTAACGACCCGGTTGAGGCAGCCCATTCATGCTGTAGACAAAACTGTCTACAGCGTGGCTCTACCACTCAAACAAAAATTAAAAAAATATTGTAAGTTGTCCCAAATGACATTGTACAATGCCGCTGCCGCTGTTATTCAAATACATTTACATACAGTAATTATTTTATTAATAATCTTCCTTTAAATATATATTGGGTTCCATCTGACTTTAAAAATGACAGCCCTGTTCATTTAATATTCCCCTTGAAAAGTGTAGTTTATCTAAAAGATAAATATGCAGTAATTTCCTACCATTTATTTGATGACTACTGCTAAAAGACAACGAGCAAGTCGCTAACTGCTTTCTATAATGTTCTTTGTCTATAATCTGTTTTATGTGCACTTTTCAACACAAATTCTTTTTGGGAAATTCAAGGTATTCTCTTACGCGGTGTTACTTATTTGCTGTGTTTTTAGTTTGTATAATAATTTGCAATATGTAAGAGTTATCTAAATTATGACAACGAGAGCAGTACAATACGATGCCAAGTATATTGTAATTCAAAGTTCTAAGCGGTGTGGTTCTGCTATAGCTAAAAGTGGCGCTTAGCCTTCCACGCACAGCAGCGATCTATTCGTGCGATCTGTCTAGCTTCCCCCAATCAAAGTGACTAAGGTAACTAAGATTTTTTCAGCTATCACCATTGATATACAAAAAATCAGGTTTTTTTGTATATCAATGGCTATCACAGAATTTTTCAAGATTAGATTATTTAATTAGATACAAAAATACAGAAAACAAAAACGACAAAGGTATATTTGTTATTGATTTGCCTTTGCATACGTATGCAATTATATATTAGATTCCACGAGAAAAAAACATAGCATCGAAAACACACCAACCTATTTTACGGTTTTTGTATCAAATTACACATTCTGGCAATACAATTCGGTAGATTACTATGTGGATCGCAACAGTGTGTTGCGCAAAAAAAAATGAACTAAAAACATTTATCGCTGCAGTGCATGGAAAGCCAAAACCTCAGGCGAACGTCCTGTTCGTGAAGACAATAATTCTTTTATTACATCTAGATATTTCATCGTAATACCAAACCGATTAACGATTTGATTAAACATCCAATGTACCTATTCTGAAATAAAACAAATCTTAAATTCTTCAATATGATGTTAATAAATAAATGCACCACATACTTCTGTTGTTAGGAACTACGAGCAATTTGTGGTCCTACGACATCCGGACCCGAAAGAAATGTTTGTGGACCACAAAACATTCGTCTCGGTTAGGGGATCGAACCCACGGTCTCTCGTTGCACAGCCAACTACTCACCCAATGTGTCATGCTAGCTGTCGAGTATTAGTCCATTAAAATTTTACATGCGCTTTACATTTTCCCAAGATGGCGGCCGGGGGACAAGGGCGGCATCCCCACAAACTTGGGGTTAAGCTTCTATTGACCCCCACATATTATGTCCCAAAAATAAAATTGCGTCCTCTAATAAATGCAATATTCCTTAAATTGTAAAATTTCAATGGACTATATGTATATGTCCTCAATATAGTCTTTATGTAGAAATATTTTTAGTAATATTTACTTAAACATGTTTTAATACTAAGGCCGCGTAAGAGCATACGACCTTATCACCGCTTACTTAAAGTGCACATTTTAACTAGTCATAAAGTGTAATCATTTTAATTTTCAATTCTGTGTTCAATGTGATAAGAGTGCTTTTGTATTGAAATAAAAATTGTTCCTTACGTTGTTTTGATTCGGGCTCAGAAGCTCCTTTCATGTGCAGATGGAAAAAAATGTCACGTATTATTGTTATTTAATCAACATGTACATTGGACCTTTATTGCTAATGTTATGTGATGGTTGTATGGTTATGACATTCGTAATGCAGTAGTGATAGTACATGGTACTATTTGAAATGAATTAAAAAATGCACCTACTAAGTTATAAAAGACAATAACTGCCGCACTCACTAGACGTCATTTAACTTAAATTTCTATTAAGTCTATTATTATTATACAGAGACGGCAATTAAGATTATTTCTATATGCAGTATTGGTGCATATTTTTTTCTGTATTCAGCAATGGAACATTTAGCATTAACTGGATGTAAATTTGCAAAAACATTTTAAGGCACAAGTAAAAATTTTGATATTCATTTTATTTTGCTTGATTTATTAACTTAATTCGTACATAGTAATGTTTCATTTAAAAAATAAAACGGATTTTAAACTACCTAAATCTAATGAATTCAGCAAAATAAAATCAATATATCAATTTTAACTTGATGTGGGTTGAAATATTGCGTATTTACATCGAACTGATTGTGTTGAAACGCAAACTTGAGGAAATAAATTAATGACAAAGTTATTTGACGTCTCTAAGGTCCGTATTCACAAACAAAAATTAAGTAAGTAAGCTCATTGCCAAGTGTCAAATTCTGTGTACTGATTGGTCAGGTTTTTTTTAAAACTAATCAAAACTAACCAATGATCTTTAGGGAAATTGTCACTACGCATTCGCGCTCACTTGAGGCCTCATAGTAACGTTGATGAATACGGGGGTAAGTGTGGCGGTTAACGCTATTTCTTTGATAATAACTTTCAAAAGAATGGACTATAGATACATCTTTTTAAGGAATAGTAACCTCATGAAACTACACAGTTTATGTACGTGTATAATGTGATCTCGAAAAAACTAAAGACAAAAAAATTATATTATGCAAGAGATTATTTTTTCTACACTAATAACTAGAACCCGAGAATGTATATGCTGATTTTTGCGGCCACATACGACTAGGACTTTCAATATCGCGTAATATTATTTTATAATAAAAAAAGGATAAAATATGTACCTAAATTCATTTCTAAAACACAAGTTTATGTAAATAATAGTTTCGATGTAACATTATTTTTACGCGATATTTTCTAGTATGAGTAATGTTATTTATTTGAAATGTATTAATTATATTTGGAGTAGTCTAATAGAATGTTATTATACAGTATTCGTTGTTGCTGTATTTTAAAATGGGATTTTTTCCCCTAATTCACGATTTCTAGTATGCATGTTTGACTTTTAATCTTTATTTTCAAGTTGAACAAAATAGCAAATAATTAATTATCTAACATTTCAACTAAATCAATAGGCCATGAAACATTTCAAACACTTAACATTGTCGTCGTTGCTGGCAACACACACATGCGATGATAATGCGGGCAACACCGAGCAGTGCTCTCGCATGCAAAGGTGCGTAACATAAAATAAAACAAAAAATTAAAAAAAAACATAATTTATTATATATCACAATAATAATAATCTGTGTCGGTACATGAGCCTTTACCTTTGGATAAAAAACACTACACCCTCTATATTAAGTACTATATTTAAGTAGGAGATTCCTCTATATTCAGCCGACCCTTGAGGCATGGAGCGTTGAAATTACAATAATTCACTTAAATAAGTTAACAGTTACATAGTTACAATTCAATTAGGAACTCAGAGGGGCGTTCAATCGAAATCTCAATGTGATTACAATCTACAGATCATTTGCACAATAGAACATTTATTATTAAATCCGACTAATTAATAATTATTATTCTTATTTCGGTGACGTTTTACAGACGTACCTGCAAAGAGACGGCTCCTTTTTTTAACGTTCTCTTACAACGGGAGCTTCAACCAGCACCAGAGTCGGGCCTTACCACCGTTAGTGATTATAATAATATGTACAGACTGTACCCAGTGTTAGTTCATTGAGGGAAATAAAATAAACAAAAGTGCACTACACCAAGCTAAAAAATGTTGCTGAGAAATTGACTCGTTTAACGTAATACTATAATTCATAGAAGTGATTTGTTATTCATTTGTGTTGTCAGCATAATTTCGAAAATCAATTTAAAGGAAACTACCAATTAAAAATACTTTTTAAGTCTGACAACACTGTGTTTAACAAATTACCTCTATAACCAACACCTTTCCTTGTGTTATTTAACATGCAATTACACTTTTTATAAGAGCTAGAATATTATGTGTCCGATTATGCTAATAGGTAATACAGAAATTCTGACTATAAAAAATATTTAAAATATAATAATATACTTAAGCTTTTATTCGATCAACCTTAACCGACTGGTATCTTTTACAAGCCATATCTAAATGTTATAAACCGAGTGTTTTTATGTTTTTTTTCCTTTCTAAAAGCAAATAAATATTTTAACTGGCTACAATCTTAGGATAATACTAAAACCTTTTTAAGTAAACACCGAATTATTTCATTTAAATATATATTTTAATATATCGTATAATCCAACCAATTCATTGTCTACATTGCAACCACTAGACAATTCACTAGTCAATTCCTCGCATGTGCTATATATCTATTATTACAAGATAGTCTAACATCGATACCACGGTAATACATGAAGCGCGCTAATAAATAACACAAACAAGCTACTCTTACTTATACTGGGTTAATGGAATCTAATAGCGCATTTTAGGCGTAGACGCAGCGGTTCTATAGACTACCCGTCGACAATCGCGGTCTAAAACACGCTTTAATATAACTAATATGTTGTTCATGTTTTATCACACACATTTCTATCATCCTATATAATTTCGACATACCATCATATCTTATTATCATGATTTAAAAATGGACAGTATAGAATTCCATGCGTATTTTAAAAATATACTTTTATGTTTATTTCTTTTTCTTACTCTATTGTTGTTATAAATGAGGTTGTATTTTATTTGGGAATCTGTTTACTATAATTACAGCGACAGACACCAATATCGACGGGTGCCATGTTTTGTGACTTACGTCTTTAATGAATAACTTAACGCTTCATTAAATAATTAGCCCTAGTCGCAGCCACGCCTTTACAGTACTCTAGATTATATTAAGTACAAACATAAGTACTTCAACACATATTACTAAAATTTTAAACCTCATGTGTGCACAACATTATAAACTTGCGGTGTCGATAAAAACGTGATGTACGTACAGTAAAGTGCGTTAAAAAAAACTGAGGCAGTGACATCAGACAAATTCAATGTATAATATAGATAAATAAAATCATGAAAAAATATAAATTCGAAAATAATAGGAATGATCGTTATATCTATACATATCTAAACAAAGAATTCTAATCATGCACAATATATAATAAACATTTTATTTTACCATATAAAGGGCGTGCCATATTATATTAAGGTTAGATACCGATCCCTTCGTATTTAGCAATATACCACCGTGAATTCTATTTGTTAAATATAAATC
The DNA here is from genome assembly GCA_949126905.1 of Amorpha juglandis. Classification (NCBI taxonomy): domain Eukaryota; kingdom Metazoa; phylum Arthropoda; class Insecta; order Lepidoptera; family Sphingidae; genus Amorpha; species Amorpha juglandis. The sequence continues at coordinate 13,261,388 of OX421381.1, read as the reverse complement.
TATTTTTCGTTGAAATAAATGCTTTAACTATAATAAAATGAAAACCATATTCCCGGCATTTTTGTGACTTTCTGCAAACTAATCCTGTTAAGCGGATGTACGCAATGATCGCCCAAAAGCCAACAGCTTGATGCACCCGATGCCCTATTATTTATCACTCGAAATATAATATAGATAATTTCGAAAGCAACCTGATCATTTTAATTAGTAACAGGTTTATATTATATTATGATATATTTCAATAACTTTATAGAAAATTACTATACCTATTTAATTTTTTTCTACCATTTTTAAAATAATCACATCGCCTGTATTAATTTGAATTATTGTCGACTCTTGCATCGCTAGCCATCATTTAATGTAAAGTGCTAGGCTCAGCCCGCCACCCAAGAGGCAATGTGTGCTTTATGGACGATCCTTCCAAGTTAGAACTGTGGAACTGTATAATATATAACTGAACGTTTTTAAATCGCTAGTTGAAAATAAGGGCTTAGTTACGCTAAGTCACAAAATCATGAATATGTAAGTAGTGAGGCCACACAGCGCTATAGAATACTGATTTAACTAAACTCTCCCTCCTTTGCCACGTGATAAAATATTAAAACCAAATAACTGGACATAAGGAAAAAATATATGGAATACTTTTCGAATGATTCACAAAAGCTGTAAGCCTAACCACTTATGTACAATACAATGCGTTAGTGCTGAACTTGCGACAAAAATGGACGAGACACGAAACGACAAAAAAATTGAGAATCGAGCAAAAAAATTATGGAAATAAAATTGACACCAATTTGAAATTGGACTATAGACTTCAAGCGAAGAAGCAAAGAAAAATTTACTGAGCCGCAAATATTTTGCCAATTCTCAAATGTATGCATAAATTGTAAGTGTTTAATATGTTCGTGCGTCCATTGATGTGTACGTTCAAGTTCACGCAAGAAGCGTGTCAAAGTTATATTGTCTGTAGGCCTGCCGGGTGCCGTTTCTTACTCGTGTGAGTGAAGTCTCCGCGACGCCCATCTCCTTGCCGCGCAGCATCTGATTGGCGAGCTTCTGTTTGTTCACCGGCGAGCCTGAAAACATGCACGGTTCGTCCCCACTGTCCATTTCAACCTTACAACTTACATTATAATTACTGTGTTGTAGCAACATTGGTTGTTTATGACAATCATGTGTTACAACTGGCAATATTGTATCATACATTTGACGTGTGTCTATTCTGACAGATGTCAAAAATACGTGATTTTCTTAGCCAACACTGGTTTTTTTTAGATTTAAATGCTATGAGTCCTACTTATTGAACTAATAAATAATTCTTTAAAGACAGCAACATAAATGTAAGAAGCGGTAAAGTCATGCTGCGGATGTTGTTACGTTAACAAGTTGTCAGTTTTACCTGTTTTCGGCACATAAGCGTGATATACACCTGTTGTTAGTAACGCACTAGTCCCCGCCTATTGTGTTAACAGTGTAACGACATACATTTACAGACTAATACATTCACCCGTTTCCTATGTATTAGACGATAACGTAATTATTGAAACATAATGTTTCACGATATATGTGAAATACCCTAAAATTGTAACCTTGACACAGCAATCTGTCAGTGTCAATATGCGTAGGTCACTGACACGAGACTGAAGTTTAAATTATGTCGGATTGTCATAAAAAAGGAAGTATTAGAATTTACGGAATGCTTCGTAAAAAATATTATTCTTGATTTAATAATTTCAAACATTTAATCAACATAGACATATCGATAGATTTATCGATACAGGAATCGATTTGTATAATTCATTAAAAAATGAGAAGAAATTATTTATCTCGATAGAGCAATACTATCAGAAACACTTACAAAACAAATAAATAAGAGTCATCATACTATTAACTCGGTAACATTAAATTCGATACTACCCCAGTCGTGATGATGAAGCTCTCATGAAGATTTATGATCGATACAAAAAGGTCCAATATACAAGCGAGAAAAAAAAACGTGTGCAAAAAAGACGTGCATGCATTGAAATAAAAACATTAGCTTAAAACTAATATGTGTGTGGATGTATGTATGTGAGATATTGTACAGATGTTTATATGATTTTACTCTCGAATTAAAAAAACAACGATCTTTCAAAGTAACGCTATAATATCCCCTCTCCCGTTCCCCACCACCGGACAAGTCGGTGAGAACACAGATTAATATAATTTTGATGTTATTTTTTCCTTATGTGTGCCATAGACTGAGCTATCATAGATTATAATTATACTAATATACAAATTCAATAATATAACTCTAACCTACACGTTGACACATGTCACTCCACCACCATCTCGATAAAAAAAAAACCAAACCCACAAAAAAACAATAATTTAAGTCTGTTCTTATCGCAGAGTTCTCCAATCAGATTCTGTAACGTGTTATGTATGTTACCCGGCACGCAAATTAAAACCTGTATATGTGAAAAAGGTACAACCAAAAAGTTTTCAACTTGTACATTCTACTTATTAGCAGATTGAGCTAGGAGACTAGCCTTTTAATTTAATCATCGCACTCTCATGTGAAGGTAGTGCAACATATGTTTAACTTTATGCAGAAAGAATATAACAGTTTATACAACCGACAGCTTATGTAACATTTACCACTTTTTCTTACAGGCATTATTAGGGCATCAAGCCCTAATAATAAGTCTGTTAAAATTCCCCCATGAAACCTGAGCGTCTCCTTACAAATCATATTGTGACGTCATAAATGAACTCTAAACTTAAGAGTAATCTAAAATGACACGCACCGACAAACTCATGTACAAAACAAAGCATATAGTTACATAGATTTGATTTTTGATATTATTTTATTAACAACGATAGCTAATAGAATAATAAAGAAACCGTTCTATAAAAACAATATTCTTCTTATTCAGTCATAGACGACAGATGGTCGTGGTTTTATCATGTGTTGAGTTACCGGTAGTTAGTACTTCAATACAGTATAGGAACGATAAATCGATTGTAATTAGGATATATATTTTTTTTCAAATATAATTTATGAGGAAGAATATGATCGTAGTGAGAAATACCGGCTGTGACGTCACGCATTGTATTTCATTCCAAACTTCTAACTGAATAATGATTTTCGTTAAACTTTAGATTTTAGGTTACGTAAATTACCTATGAAATAAATCGAATCATCTTCCTTATTGAGTGCCGGAGCGTGTCATTTAAGTCGATATCTGCCAAGTAGCGTGTACCACAAAGCAAGTCAGGTCAGTGGGTCGACCGCCTATCTGTCTAGCTTTGAGCATTGTTATAGTTTATGACGTCACACGGCCATTTCGCACCGCCGATGGAGCTGTCTAGCATTCATATCTATAAGCAATCGTCAAAGCAATGACCGAATGATTTATCCACAGGTCAAGTTACGTGCCGGTTGTTACGGTTTAACTTACCGATATAGCTGAGCATGACAGGCAGGAAGATGAGACCGTGCGCCGCGCCGAACAGCACGATGCCCAAATACATGCGGAAGTAGAACACCTGTGTACAATGTGTCAGTGTTACAGTTACAATGAGTGACGAGGACGAGTCGGTTGGCCGTCGATGTCTGATGGTACTCGGTTATTCTATTTTAAAGGTTGTAAGTGGTAGATCCACGCTGTAGACATTTTTTTTAGAATCAAATGTGAAGTAGATGCTTGCTGTTGCGTTTCGTATGGTGGTTCAGATATCCGGAGGCCCCAATCCCTCTCCCGAATTCCTTTATTGTCCCTTTTTTTATTTGATCGAATGACGAGGGTTGTAAGGCGGTCGCCTGATGGTAAGCGCCATGGGTGCCCATAAACAGAAGCAACACCACACAGAACTTTGGATTACAAAGCACTGCATGGCACTGAACTGCGCTCGTCACCCCGAGACATAAGATATTATTGTGAAGATGTGTTATCATTGTCGATGTTTGTGTGGCTTATCATCAGAACACAATTCATCTAAATTGGCATCTATATTTATAAAACTATCATTCATTATTGTCCTATGTCCCCTCGATGGGGCAGAGGGCGTCCACAGTACGTCGCCATCTCGATCGGTCTTGAGCTTCGCGCTTTATTTCGCTCCAGGTCATTCCTATAGCCTTCGCTTCTGCAGTGATCGTCCGCCGCCAGGATTGCTTAGGGCGGCCTCGTTTCCGATTTCCTTGGGGATTCCAGTCTAGGGCTTGAGTTTTGGCGGGAATTCTGACAGTGCAGTTCATCGCTTATTTTAATTTATTTCATAAACTAGTTTATAGTTGTGTTTGTTGTATAAAAGTGATGTGGATTTGTTCAATAAACATTGACGGTGATGAACAGTATATGGAAACATTGAAATAAGTGAATTAAGAATCGTACTGAAAGGAGTTAACACCATAACTCCGACAAGACCTTGAAATCGTCCGCATCCATGTTTCATCGTTCTTGTAATACTTGAGAATACATTATACTTGACACTGACTAAATGCATAATACTGCGAAAGCTATTAATAAAAAAGAAAGAAAGAAAGTTTAGGGCTTGCCTATAAAACTATAATTATTTTTTTATAAAACAAAATGATCTGTACATACGCTGAATATCTGACTCTTAGCGGTGGCGAGCACTATGATGCCGCCGAACTTGGTGAGCGTGATGCCGGACAGCACCGAGGAGCCCATCCTGGTGAGAGACTCGGCGGCGCGCGACATGCGGTCCACGCCGGGCGACACGCTGAAGCTGTGCACCAGGTGAGAGCAGAACTCCACCGCGATACCCACCGCCATCACCTGTGGAACAAACAGTGTTTTTAAGTGGTACAGCCACGCTGTAGACAGTCTACAGCATGAATGGGCTGGCTCAACCGGGTCGTTTACCACTGTCATCACCTGCGCAACAAACAATGTACATCTATTAGCTTTACTTGTTGCTCGACTGGGGTGGTACAACTGTCTCATAGTAAACTGACGTAAATGACAACTTGTCATTGGGTTTCGTACCGTAAAATATCTGGTACGTCTCCCTTTCCTAGTACCTTAATTAAATATTCTCTTTGGTTGGCAACATGTCCATGATGCTTCTCGTATTGTTGGGCTTCGTGGCCAGTGCAGATCACTTACTATCGGCCGACTCACCTGCTCGTTTGCCAGCCAGTGTTTTTTTTTTATCGAAGACAAGACGAGCAAAGATATCGCCTGATGGTAAGCGCCATCACGCCACGCTTATCCATAAACAGAAGCAAAACCACACAGAAGTTTGAATTACAGAGCACTGGACTGAGCTCGTCACCCCGACACATAAGATGTTAAGTCTCATAATTCCCAGTAATTTCTCTGGCTTCAATGTCCTTCAAACCGAAACACAACAGAGCTACTAGTGCACTACTGTTGCTTGACGGCAGAAATAATTTAATCTATACATTGTCTTTAAGGTCGGCAATGTGTCCATAATGCTTCTGGTATTGAGGGGGTTCATGGCCAGTGCAGATCACATACTATCGGCTGACTCACCTGCTCGTTAGCCGGCCGATGCTATAAAACATATTAAGCTATAAAAGAATAAAAAATTCTCACCAAGTTGACAAGCGAAACTGCGTTAAGACTGATACCCCACCAGTACATGAGCCCGCCGAGGTTCACCACTATCATCGTGATTGTCACCACTACCACCTGGGGAAATTAACATGGCATTATTAAGCCAGATAGTCATATGTTTATACATTAAATAAGATACTGAAAAACTGTCTTCGGTAGCTTGACAGAATTGTTAAGCATTTTAAACAAGGAAAATACCTAAGCTTATAAACATAACAAAAAAAAAAGGAAATTCAAAACTTCAAATTATGCTATAAGGTAAGTTACATTATTAAATAAACTATCAAGCTGAGTCGGACAGGCGCAAGTCGACCATAAATAAAACTTTTAACATAATATAAAACCTATTCTGCCCTCTCTACTTAAAAACAGTTTTGTGACAAGTGGACATTATTTCTAAAGTAATGTAAAGCTCTCTTTTTATTAAAATCACTGTACCATAGCTCTGTACATTATCTTGGTCCTTCGAGCCGGATTTAAAGTGACTTATGGCAAAATCCAATATTTTAAACGAGTAATCCTTGTACATGTTCAAACATGTAATTGGTATCTCGGAAATGAGCCCATTGTTCAAGATAAAATTAAGTATTGAAATGATTTCTTTTCCAAGTTTATCTAGATGATTTCTTTGACCAAGATCTATCACTCAGGTGTTATAATATATACTACTAGCTTTTGCTCGCGGCTCCGCCCGCGTGATCTGCTTTTCCTGGGATAAAAAGTAGCCTATGTCTTATTCTGATGTATAAGCTATATTAATGTAAAGTTTCATTAAAATCCATTCAGTAGTTTTTACGTGAAAGAGTAACAAACATACATCCATCCATCCATACTTACAAACTTTCGCGTTTATAATATTAGTAGGATATAAAAAAGAACTTACCAAAGCCGAGAACAGATCGAATCCCATCAATAAGAAGGTGACGATGAATATCGATAACACGGATATACCCATCGACTTGAGCGTGTCGGGCCACATCGTGAGGTATTGTTCGTAAAACACGTAGAACACAGAGTATGGGAATACTTCGACTGTATTGTTGTATCCCGCTTCCATTAAATTTCTGTTGAGTGTTTCCGTAAGGTTGGCAGCAACGGCGCGTGCCCCTCTCAACGCAGAGTAATAATCCTTGCTCGTTTTAAGTACGGTGTGGTAGCCTTAGAATAACATAAAAAATAACTTAGAACTCGAAAAGGTCACGGGCACAAGGGAATAGTGAAATCGCATGATTGATTATACAGTTATGTGTAGTAATTTATTTATTTCACTGATTTAGGTATGTGCTAGAATCCTAGTATTATTTATATTGAATTTCAACTCAATCGAATCTTGTAAATCTAGTTTTTCCCCAGGTTGTTCCCAGGGTTGACTTCCAGCAGTGGCCGGTCGTAAAAACTTCAAGCCAAACATTTTGTAACATGTGTTAAAAATGTTGCGTCGACATCACTGCAAGGGCCGGTGAAAGATGAGTAAAACATGTAACCTCGTGTGCCTGATGCTAGGTTTTTCAATACCAGTCATATCATCTGTATACGAGAAATATGCACGAAGTTAATATGTTGCTAATGCTTGTGTTGTTGTAGTGGTGGTGTTTTTTTTTATTTGATTGAATGACGAGACGAGCAAGGCGTTCGCCTGATGGTAAGCGCCGTGCCTGCCCATAAACAGAAGCAACACCATACATAACTTTGAATTACAGAGCACTGAACTGCATCCGTCACCCTAAGATACAAGATATTAAGTCGCATAATGCCCAACAATTTCACTGGCTTCAATGTCCTTTAAACCGAAAGACAATAGCTTACACACTGTCACTTCGCGGCAGAATTAGACGGCGCGGTGGTATCAACCCAGACGGCCTCTCGCATACGAGGGACTTACCACCTTGTGGGGAATACCTGTCATATCATCTTTATACGAGAAAATGTACTAAGTTATCAAGTTCCTAATGGTTGTAGCGGTGTAAGGAGTGGTGTAGTGGTGGAGTGGTGTAGTAGTATGGTGTAGAGGTGTAGTGGTGGAGTGGTGTAGTAGTATGGTGTAGTGGTGTGGTGGAGTGGTGGCTTGGTGATGTGGTGGAGTGGTGTAGTGGTGTAGTGGAGTGGTGTAGTGGTGGAGTGGTGTAGTAGTGTGGTGTAGAGGTGTAGTGGTGTGGTGTAGTGGTGGAGTGGTGTAGTAGTATGGTGTAGTGGTGTGGTGTAGTGGTGGAGTGGTGGTGTGGTGAAGTGGTGTAGTGGTGTAGTATCGTGGTGTAGTGGTGTGGTATACCTTGATAATAAGTGGCGCCGACGGTTTTGTTGTTCTGTTGATAGTTGACGGCGTGCGAGTAGGCGGCGTGTCCCCCCTTCACGCATCCACTGGTCGCGGAGGGGTTGTCCTGCAGGAAGTACGGCACGTAGCGGGAGAAGTCGCTGCTGGACGGACGCGCAGCCTCGCCCACCAATGGTATGTTGCACTGCTTGCACTCTGACGAACATACCATGGATTACACACTATGGGGTATTTGACTATGTTTAATTTTATACATTATTTTGTATTTATTGGATAATAATACCAATTATAAACTATTTTGCGAAAACAGAATTGAAATTGGTTATAAATGAGGTTGTTGTTCATGTTTTAAATATTGGTATGAGCAAAAGTGGGCGTGTAGTGGGAAAATCTCACTATCTCCCTCGCACGCGTGCAACGTAATGGCGAGACCTTGCTTGTGACGTAACATGCCATGTCGTGTATCCTTTTTCCGTCATGCGATAACTAACCCTTCCAGCAAATTGAAATGGATTGTAACTTATTTATTTTTTACTTAATTTATATAATTCTTTCATTAATAGATTTCGGGAAACGTAACTTATTGGTTAAAATAATAAAAAAAAATCTAGTCAAATACCCTATTGTACGCACACAATACTATCGCGTTTTTGCATCACCCAACGGGTAGAACGGTATTCTAACCTTTGGCATTAAGTCCGCCTTTATACATGTTATGTATATAAAGTTTAAATAAATAAATACATAGTATTTTCATACAAAGTACAGTATAGCACGATAGCAAATAACGATGCAAGCCACAGATAGGCCAGGGTGTGGACTCGCGACTACCCTAAAGAGTCGCGTACGCTTCTCGTCCACGACGAGTCGTCACCACGTCCTTTCCTCATTTTATCACTGGTTGAGTTTTAACGACAAAAATTAAAATATCTGGAAATCTTTCCCTAAACTTTATAGTTCACAACCAAATTGTGCGGACGTTTTTAATTTACCCAAATTGTAGATACTTAGTAACTGCAATTGAGAACATTTACAGATCAAGGAAATCAACCTTATGACATATCACATACGACTGACATTAAAATAACAAAAACGACAGGGTTCCAGCACCTCGAAATGACAAGTAAATGTCACACAAATATCAGCCGTATTCGAAACTAGATAAGGTTAATTCTTAATCTTAGTATATAAAAATTTCGTGTCACATTGTTTGTCCGCGATGAGCTCCCTAAACTACTGAAACGATTTTAATCAAATTTTGCAAAACGTATCTCCATTACAGTCGCAATATTTTTTATTGCAAATTATAGTTTTAATTATCTGTGAGTTCCGTAAGATTCTAACAGGTTTATTGACTGGATTGAGTTAGTATCCAATAGATGGCGCATACTGTATTGAATGGTTTACTACAATATAATGTATATATTATTATTATTTATAATTTTGCTGGTGGGAGGATACTTGTATCCGACCGGATAGCGACCACCGTACACTGGTGCTAAAACCTGCCATAGTGGCCCACCTTGTGTGGGTCGCGTTCCAGGGTCAGCCAGTGTATATCCGGTTCTCCCCAGGAGGCTTGCCCCCTGATCCTAGCCCTTTTCCCATCCCTTTTCCTTCCCCTCCCCCTTGGCCCTTTGGCAGGCCGGCATAATCTTGCCAACCTACGATGGACTCCTTGTTTATCGTTGGTCGACACTATTCTTGGATTGCGCTACACTTACCATCAGGTGTAGCGTAGTCACATTGCCGAGCCAGGATATAAAAAAAAAAAAAAAAACATATAGCTCAGCCACAGCAACGCGTGGCCGGGTCTACTAGTTATGTACGTTGCAACACTCACTACCGCCGCTGAGGCCGCTGGGACAGAAGCTGCTGTTTGTTGGGAAGTACTTGCAGCAGTCCGGAATGGCCGCCCAGTCGAAGAAGTCGTCCAGCCACGAGTTTGGCGGCTGAGCTATGTACGTCTCGTTGGATAGCCGGTAAGCTGGAACAATAACAGAATCATTCAATATAGAAATAAAATCCAAAGGTTATTATATTACCTTCAGAGCACTGTTTCATTATTCTAACGAGGAAAGTACGTATCACCGACCTTCCGACAGGAAATCGTCGAACTCGAATCGTTTTGGTTGCAGGGGAAATTAATTTAAATCGATCATTTAAAATACTCGAATATTTAAGAAGTATGTCACTGAAATGAAAAAATACACCTATGGAAGTAAATAATATAGCTGGTATAGCTCATCGTCGACACATCGGCATTTTTTAATCCAGTATGTATGTATTAAATGGTATTTATCGATGATGAAGTGGCAGCATGCATATTTTGCATGGCAAATCACATCACCAAAATCAGAAATCCTTGGACCGCTTTCCTTTTAGGTCGGCAACAAACCCATAATTCTGCTAGTATGAGATACATAGATAGTAATTCTTCATTGTAGACACACACATAAAAAAGAAAACAATAATAGACAAAAAACAACAAGTAAATAAATGTGCCACAAGTGGCGGCCTTATTACTAAAAGCGATCTTTTCCAGGCAACCATTTATTTCCATAGTATCGTGTATGTTCATGATGCAGACCAATTACTATCAGATGACCCACTAGCCCGTTTACGAAGCTCCAGTATACTGACCGGAATACAGCTGCATGGCGACACTGTCCTGCCTGCAGAACCGTGTGCCGCAGACCATGTTCTGTGTGAGTGTGTCGGAGTAGTTGAGGCCGTCTTTGATCACGAAGTACACCGGCGGGCCGATGTTCAGGTACTGCTTCAGGTGCTGGAAGTACTTCAGCTGGAAACTGTCGCGCGGCATCGACAACTCCTGGTCGAGACCGATGTCTATGTGCGGGGCCACCTGGTACATAAATCACGATTCGATTACTAGTTGAACTAAAAAAAAAATTCGATAAAGCACCAACATTGCTATTACAAAAACGTCGATGGTATCGACAGTATATGAGTCGATATTTCTGTCACGTTTATGGACATAATATCGAACGCGAGTCACCTGTGGTATATGATCCATGATTGTGACGACATATACCTCGCCTGCCCCACTTATACAATAAGAAGCGACCGGCGCTTAAGCATTATTACCTATGATCTACATTCTACGCGGTGCATTGAAATGGCTCTCTCAGCACAGGCAGGCATAGATTTTTGAAGTGAAAACTTCTTTAGCGGCGTTGAGCACTTTTCTTGGGATGGGATGGGTATAAAATGTTAAACTCGCGTTAGGACACATGACCTGATTGAAAGTTCGTAAGACAGAGGTTAAATATTGTATTTAACCACATAAATGATAGTACTTTTATACTGATAAATAAAGCAATTCGTGCGAAATTATTCCCTAACCATTCCAAAATATTCTGAAATGCACAACGTTAATGTTCAAGTTTTCACTACTGCCGGCACTCCCGGAGTGCAACCCGTTTTTTACTCAGTTCACTGAGTACATATTATTATTATTATATTGTTTCGGGAAAATGGCAAATTCAAATACAATCTGCTTAGTTTTGATATAAACCTTATGACTTAATATGTATGTTTGTTAAAATACTCACAGCGACAGAGGAGCAAAGCCACGCGAAGAATATGATCATAACGGAGGCGCGTACTTCCCGCTTCATCAGTATTGGAACGTAGAAATGTTTGAACAGGTTGTACAGGGTGCCGTCGTAATTTTCCACAGTTTCAGACTTAGTGCCTTGCACACAGCAGAATATATCGAATCTGTAGAGAAAATATATATAATTGATATTGCTGTAATCGTACTAGAGGTTAAATTGGTCCAGAGCATCGATAAATGAAAAGATACCGACACAAAGATAAATTAGTATTAGTATGGAACATTTGTCAATTTATTAGCCATCTTTTCCAAAATTATCGATACTTTGTGTTGTTTCGAGTATTGAATATTTATATAATCGTTAGAATTAAATGTAAATGTATAATTTTGGAGCACACAGATAGACTGACATTCCAAGTCATTGTTACAAGTGGGTTGCCACTAGGTACGCAGTAGGTACATTGTAATATACATACAAACATACATACTCACATCTGTAATCCCTGAAAGGGTTTGGTTTGGGGTTTGGGGGTTTGTGGGGAGTTGTGGTTCCACAACACCGTCACGAAACAAATATGTGAGCAATGTGAAGTATAGTAGTAGTACAAGTAGTGTGAGTTGAGTGTGAGTTTGTGTGAGTGTGAGTTGTGTGTGTGTGTGTGTGGGTGTTGTACCTGTTCGCGTTCTGTCGGTGCGTGTCGACGGCGAGCAGCGCGACGAAGCAGGTGACCTGCAGCAGGAACGCGACGAGCAGCGCGCCCGCCGCGTACAGCGCGAACGCGCGCACCGCCGGCATGTCCGACAGCGCGCCCAGGAAGAAGCACACCACCTCCGACACGGACGTCAGGAACATCGACGGACCCACCTGCCCCAACCTGCACGACCACACAACCAAACTTATATACATGTCATATCTACGCCCTGTGGAATGGGGGCGTCTGGAGAATTCCACCACGGTATCCCCTGACTGTGTCCTGTAAGGTGAACAGACGACCTGATAAAGATCGCAGGAAGTCGCTGGATGCAGGCCGCTTCCAACAGGTCGGTCTGGAAATCTTTGGGGGAGGCCTATGTTCAGCAGTAGACATCTTGTGGCTGATGATGATGATGATCCCCTGCCTGTCGTAAGAGGCGACTAATAGGGGCCATCGGGGGCTGTCGTAACGCCCATTTAGTACCTATGTACGTGCGACCCCGAGATGGACGGCAGCACGGGTGGTCGGCCTCGTTGCTGCCGCTGATGCCGAGGGCATCCTTCCGTGAGCGGGGGCTTCTGAGCCCTCCCACAATGAGACGGATCGCAAGGCACCGCGCAGGAGCGTTTCCGGTAGCAATCCTTAGATTATCCAAAGATACCCCGGGGCCGCCCCACATGCGCCGGAAAAGGTCACCGGGGGTATTAAATTGGTATTTGTCGGCATAAGGTGTACATAATGTAGGGACTCGGTTCAGCGGTCGCCCGGATGTTTTCCATTTCGCCCGGGCGGCTCTACAATGGGTCAGAGCCCAACATGACCGTCCTGCCACCCCGGGGCGGAGCGGTAGTGACAAAATGCTTGGGGCAAATAAATATATTCCCAAGGGGTCGATATCAATTTCCCAAAGGTTCGCGACATAAACGAAAACTGATTCTTAGGGTAGCCGAAGTCTAAAAATCGATCCCTATTTATTAAAACAAGTTCTTATATGAAACCTTTAACATATAAGTTGTGTTATGTTTGCCAACTTTTTATAAAAACAACTAATATGTTAAAGTATCATTGTTGTACTCTTAAAAAAACGAAATTAGTTGATTAGACATTTTTTTTCCGAGCACGGCAAAGTGACTAGACTGCACTACATCTGATGGTAAGCATAAAAAACTAGCGACCGACAAACAATGAGTTCATCGATGGTCACCGGAATCATGCCGAACTGTAATCTATACTAATATAATAAAGCTGTAGAGTTTGATTGTTTGTTTGTTTGTTTGAACGCGCTAATCTCAGGAACTACTGGTTCGAATTGAAAAATTCTTTTTGTGTTGGATAGTCCATTTATCGAGGAAGGCTTTAGGCTATACAATATTACGCTGCGACCATTAGAAGCGAAGCATCAGTGAAAAATGTTGCAAAAACGGGGAAAATTATTCATATTTGAAGGCTTCCGTTGCTAAGCTACCCAAGTAATATTATTTGAAGGCTCTCGTTGCTAAGCTACCCAAATCTATACTAATATTATAAAGCTGTAGAGTTTGATTGTTTGTTTGTTTGTTTAATCACGCGGGCGGAGCCGCGAGCAAAAGCTAGTATAACATATTCTGAGCTATCACAAAACTCTATGTACTTACGTTCTACCGATATGTTCGGCGACGGTCTCGTTGGGTCGCCTGGCGTCTCTCTGGTTGGTCTGCACCAGTATGAAGATGTTGTCGACGCCGACCGCCAGCACCAGGAACGGGATCACCTCGACGATGATCAGCGTGGCGGGCACGCCGATGAAACCGAACACGCCGATAGAACACACCACAGACGCCAGCACGATCATCACGCCTGGGGATTTAGAGTACATTTAATAAAATATAATATATACTAAAGAAGTGGCAGTGGGCAGGCCACATAGCTCGCAGAACCGATAACCGATGGGGCAGAAAGGTTCTGGAATGGAGGCCACGTACTGGCAAGCGCAGCGTTGGACGTCCACCTACAAGGTGGACAGACGACCTGATAAAGGTCGCAGGATGTCGCTGGATGCAGGCCGCTTCCAACAGGTCGGTCTGGAAATCTTTGGGAGAGGGCTATGTTCAGCAGTGGACGTCTTGTGGCTGATGATGATGATGATATACTAACTAGCTTTTGCTCCCGGCTCCGCCCGCGTGAACGTTTAAAACTGACAAAGCTTCATACAAACTTTCATCCCCTATTTTATTCCTTTGGGGGTAGAATTTATCAAAATCCTTTCTTAGCGGATGCCTACGTCATAACATCTACCTGCATGCCAAATTTCAGCCCGATCCCTCCAGTGGTTTGGGCTGTACGTTGATAGATCACTATGTCAGTCAGTCACCTTTGAATTTTATTTATTTAGATACAGAAGATCGATTAAATTATCTACACTAATATTATAAAGAAGAAAGATTTGTATTATTCGTTATAAACTTGAAACTACAAGATCGATTTTAAAAAATATTTTACCGTTACAAAGCTACATTCTCACTGAGTAATATAGGCTACTTTTTGTCGCGGAAAAAGCAGATTACGCGAGTGGAGCCGCGAGGAAAAGCTAGTATGTAATACTGATAATATTACAAAAAAATATCGTAATTCAAAGCCATGTCGAGAGTAAAATTCACACAGTATATCAACAGTTATAATGTTGACAAAGATGCAGACCATGATGTGCGATTGAAGCTGGTAACACTGTGTATTATCTAGAAGCATTATATACGGGTAATTAGACTGTGATGTCCACAATAAACAAAAAAACATCGACAAATCACATAAAATACGGTAATAATACGGTTGTCTGGAAAATATTGCTTCTGGCAATAAGACCGCCCGTTGTCTTCCATAAGTTTAGCATTTAGTTTTAGTTAATTGTATTGTAAATGGTTTCCAATAAAGAGTTTCCTATTGTATTATATAAAAAAAACATCAAATACTCACCTCCAAGACCAAGAGTAACTTTACTATCGATAAGCATTCTCGAGAAGCCTGTGAAGCGACCGAGCGAGATGGCGATATACGCGAACATGATGAAGTAAGAGACAAGTATAGTGTACACGTCGGACTGTGACTCGCGGTAGAGCTCGTCTTCGATGGACCGTTCCGATGTGTAAGCTATGTCCATGTACGACGGCATCTCATTCTCTGTGTAGTTCTTCATGAATTGTATGAACTCCTTCTCCCATTCGAGGGCAGGTTCCAACTGAAATAAAGAATAATCGATTAATTATATTTTTATGTCGAATAAATGATAATTTGATATTAACACGTTATGTAGCATCTTCTATACTTATAAAATAACATGTCCTGACTGACTGACTGATTCATCATCGCCGAGCGCAAACTATCAAGGCTACAAGCATGAAATTCGGGCTGTATATTCATTTTGTTATGTAGGCACCCACTAAGCAAGGATTTTAGATAATTCCACCCCAAAGGGGTGAAAATAGGGGATGATAATATGTATATATAAGTCCGCCATTTTGAAAGTTACATAAACAAAATTTTGTATTTCGGTTATTGACGTTAAACAAATAAATACGTGTTTCAGGGATTTTGGAAATTTTATTTAATAAGGGATGAAAAAGGGGGCGAAAGTAAATGCGAAAGTGAGTTTGTTTGTTACGCTTTCACGTCTAAATCATTGAACCGATTTCGATCGCGGGGACGCATATAAGACCGGCTGAAGTAACAGGCCGTTAGTTATTTATTTTTTTATTTATGGCTCTTGCAGTATTATGCATTTAGCCAGTGTCAAGTACAATTCATTCTCAAGTTATTTTTACAAGAACGATGAAACACGGGTGCGGTCGATTTCAAGGTCTTGATGGAGTTTTGGTGTTAACTCCTTTCAGTAAGATACTTAATTCACTCATTTCAATGTTTCCATACACTGTTCATCACCGTCAACGTTTATTAAACAAATCCACATCACTTTTATACAATAACACACAACTGTAAACTAGTTTATGAAATAAATGAAAATAAGCGATGAATTGCACTGCCAGAATTCCCGCCAAAACTCAACATTTGCTGGTGGGAGGATACTTATATCCGACCGGATATCGACCACCGTACACTGGTGCTAAAACCTGCCATAGTGGCCCACCTTGCGTGGGTCGCGTTCCAGGGTCAGCCAGTGTATATCCGGTTCTCCCCAGGGGGCTTGCCCCCTGATTCTAACCCTTTCCCATCCCTTTTTCCTTCCCCTCCACCCTTGGCCGTTTGGCAGGCCGGGATGATCTTGCCGACCTACGATGAATACATTGTTTATCGTCAGTCGACACTATTATTGGATTGCGCTACACTTACCATCAGGTGTAGCGTAGTCACTTTGCCGAGTGAAGAAAAAAAATAACATAAAGAGTGAATGATTACCTGCTTGGGGTCGTGTTTGTTGTCGACGAGCAGCGTGAGTATGAGCGCGGTGGCGTCGTGGTACCGCGCTCGTTTGGTGAGCGGCTCGCCGGGTGACAGGAACCCGCCGAGTGCCACAGCGGGCAGCACGGGACCGCCGTAGTCCGACAGGCACTCCGGCACGTATGGGTTACTGCCACAACATAACAACTATTATTCACATTCTATACTATTCTCCTGTTATTTTTTTTATTTTTTTTTTTTTATCGCATAGGCCGGCAAACGAGCAAGTGGATCACCTGATGGTAAGTGATCTCCACTGCCCATGTACGTCCATCACCAGAAGAATCACGGGCGCGTTGCCGACCATAAAGGAAAGGGATAATTAGGGATAGGGAAGGGGAGGGGATTTGGGCTTCCGGATATCTCACTCACCGTACGAAACGCAGCAGCAAGCCGCTACTTTACGTCGGTTTTCTGTGAGACAGTGGTAATGACCCGGGCGAGCCAGCCCATTCATGCTGTAGACAAAACTGTCTACAGCGTGGCTCTACCACTCAAAAATGTTATTACAGTCAATCGAGGTACCTTTTATTAACAATGGTAACTTTGACAGTCAAATCGCCAACTACTTTTTAATTTATCCGTTGACAACGTTAAATGCAATAACATTGAATTTATGCAATGTCTGTACACAACAAACTTCGTAAATAACTCTTCGAAAAAAAAACGAAGCTCTTAAACGAAGTTACTGTCAAAATCTTTTGAAACGTTACCGCGCTCAACTGTTGTATTTTTTTAGTGGAAAACTTTCAGATAACTCGCGAATCGTGCTGCTATCTTTAAATAAAAATAGAACTACAACTTGGTTTTATTGGCTTAACTATGACTCCATTAAATCTGACATTTGTTATAAATATAAAACAATGCTACCCTGAAGCCATAAAATGTTTAAAACTTATGATTCCTGTGATAATTTACATCTGTATCAAAGTTACCCATATTAATAATAATAAATAAATAATAAATAACACCCAACAGTCACACACATAGTCCTGACCCCACAGTAAGATACGAGTCTTGTGTCGTGGGTATCCGGAACTACGAGAGACTTTCGGTCTCACAACACCTATAAAAAAAAAACCCAGACCCCGGACAAATATTTGTGGATCACACAAACATTTGTCTCGGTGCGGGGATCGAACCCGCGGCCTCTCGCTTCACAGCCGGCTACTCGCCCCCTGCGCCACGGAGGCTGTCATATAGGGGTTATACCTTTGACACACAACAAAATTGCCAGTTTTTTATATAATTTATTATTTTTATAGGCCATAAATAATTTGAGAGTATGAAAACCAACCTGAGATCACTGATTATGCTAACTCTTTTGTCTCATATTTACCATGAGTAAAAGTTAGCTATAAAACATAGTTTTGATCTGTCAAAGTTACCTTGATTGACTGTATTATTAACGTGGCTGATAAACTCTAAGAATGTCGCTTAAAGTGGTTTGGCCATGTTTTGAGGAAACCACAGGAGTACGTCGGTCGCAGGTGCCTGAGCAGGTCCCGTGGACGGCCCAAAAAGCGTTGGCTTGACGTATTAGAGGGAGACATGAGAGCCAATGGTCTCACTATAGAGTATGCTCAAGATCGGGCGAAGTGGAGGCGTTTAAGTAGGAAGGCGGACCCTGGCACTAAGCCGGGATAACAAGCAGAAAGAAAGAAAGTATTTTCCTGTCACAACTAAATGACTACAAATTACAATGGACCCGATTGATGGTAAGTAGAGATGTCCAAATATAATGTCGAGAGAAGCTACGTCTTGAAGTTACTGGATATACAATGGTCGACCCCGAACGCGACTTGCATGTATAAGCCGCTATGCCGGATTTTTCATTGTATAGATCGGTATCCTAAAATGTATCGCATACGCATCCTCCAACACATTACGTAATAAAGTAATTATTGATTGAATCGAGATTGAGTGCTGATAAATTGACATTATTTTATTCAACAAATTACAATATCCAAAAACCTAACCAAAGAAATTTATACATCCGATCAAAAATATTTGTTACAGAAAGAAGTGAATATTTATGTACCAGATCTTATCAAAATCCAAATATCTCAAAATATATGTTTATTATGATCGATAAAATCGATCAAATCCCTATAACTAAAGTGAAGTGCGTGAGCAAGAAGAAGCAAGGTTGTAAGCCATAAACTCTGACAGAAAGAATAACTTTCAAATGACAAAGAGAATGCATGGCTATATTGAACTTTAATATTCACAAAGGCCATTAAAACCAGCCATAGTGATCCATACATTTTGTGTGGATCGCGTTCCAGGATCTTGAAACATGCCATGAGACTTGCGACATGACTTGATGGTTGGTTGGGCAGGGAGGTATAAGGGTGTATGCTTGTGGGATACAAGGATGTACCCTTATACCTGCATCGGTCATCCGCCTGTCCCGTCAAACGCCTCTAGATTAGCTTTCAGAAGAGGGAAAATGCATTTATACAGGCCGGCATGATTCTGGTGACCACCGATAAACTCATTATTTGTCGGTGGTCGCTAGTTTTGTTTTGCTGCACTACGCTTACCATCAGGTGTAGTGCACTTCGCCGTGCTCGGATAAAAAAAATACACGTAGTATACATTGTTCTTCCTTTGGATCGCCGCAACAATGAAGTGGTGTAGTCGTGCGAGAACACAGGAGGATTGTAGAATTGTGTAAATATAACATGTAAATAAAGAGTATGACTAAGGCATAGGGAAAAGTTTTGTAAAAGATAAAAGTAATAGAAGTGAATTTGGAACATTCAGCTTAAACTCAAATTAGGGGGAAGAAATTTAAAGATAGACAAGGGCCCCGAATTTTAATATCGGGGGTACGAGATTGGGGCATAGCGTCCCACATAAAAAAAAAATAAAAAAAAAGAACACAGGAGCACTCACCCTGCGCATTGGAGGATCTTGTCGAGGTACTCGTCCTCGTCGAAGTTATCGATGTTGTTCTGCCACCAGCCCCAGATGGTCTGTACGGCGCACTCCTTGGGTTGAGTGGGGCCGCGGAACGGGGAGGACAGCGGCGCGAAACATATATCCTGGATGCCCGTCTCGTTACCTAAAGCTGTATACAACAAGAATAAAACTTATTGATATATACGTGGGTATATAGGCATACCGTTTTTGATTATTTTAATATTAAAAAATGCTGGTGGGAGGATACTTGTATCCGACCGGATAGCGACCACCGTACACTGGTGCTAAAACCTGCCATAGTGGCCCACCTTGTGTGGGTTGCGTTCCAGTGTCAGCCAGTGTATATCTGGTTCTCCCCGGGGGGCTCGCCCCCTGATCCTAACCCTTTTCCCTTCCCCTCCCCCTTGGCCGTTTGGCAGGCCGGCATGATCTTGCCGACCTACGATGGACACATTGTTCATCGTTGGTCGATACTATTCGTGGATTGCGCTACACTTACCATCAGGTGTAGCGTAGTCACTTTGCCGAGCCAGGATAAAAAAAAAGCATAATGCGTCTTTTTTGTTTAATTAAATGACGAGACAAGCAAGTCACTCGCCTAATGGTAAGCGCCACAGCTACCCATAAACAGAAGCAACAACACAAAGAACTTTGAATCACCAAGCACAGCATGGCACTGAACTGCGCTCGTCATTCCGAGACATAATAAGATGTTAAGTCTCACAATGCCCGGTAATTTCACTGGGTTCAATTTCCTTCGAACCGAAACACAGCAGTGCTTACACACTGCTGACTTATGCTTGGCGGCATAAGTCTTATACAGGGTTATTTTTAAAACACCAGCAACCTCGCAGGGGTAGATTCCTAAGGTTATAAGCTACTACTTTTGTTCTACGACTTTTGATAATTTGTTAGATTTTATTTTCATACAAAAATAAGTATTCATTTAATTTCCGTCTTGATTGTTACAACGCGCATCGCAGATTACGTAAACAAATACGCGAAGCGTGGGGAACCGGGCTAGCTCCTTTGAAGGTCAACGCGCCGCTCAGCTGAGCGGCGCCTTTGAGTCGCGCGCGCACGCCGCGCCGCGCCGCATACTACGAAGAAAAACACGACACAACAAAAACTTGTAAAATCATTTTTTTTTTAATATATTGAGTTATATCCAAACTCGTAGAACAAAAGTTGTTCCGTATGGGGACAGCTATCTACCCCTGCGAGGTTGCTGGTGTTTTAAAAATAACCCTGTATAGATTGTGATTTCAAACTCACCCAATATCCTGTTCTGCAAGTCGAGCACGTCCTTGAGGAAGGTGGAATTGAACACGGGCCCGAACGTGACCGGTCCAGACCGCGTCATGTGCTCGATCTTCGGCAGACCATTTGAGCTGATGATCAGCATCTCGGTCCTGAGGGGATCAATTTTACGTCATAACTACACTTTGTTGTAATAATGGAAGTCCATAAAACTATCTATATAGATATTAGTTTCGTTTTTAGAAAGTATTATTACCATAGGCTTCCGATATATCGAGAAAAATATCGATAAATTGAGTTGACATTTGGACGACAATTTTTTTAGCATTCTATAAAAATGACATCACTATGTCGGCATATCGCAATAACATTTAACGATGCATCGAAAAAACATAAGGATAATGTTTACAGCATGCCTGTTACACTGTGGATTACGCCACGTAGGTAAATGTAATTCTGTGGCCTGGTGCTGATAGGACCAATGTCAATAATCATTATTTTGAGTAATGAGCGTTATAACAATGAATCAGCATACAGCAAAAAGGGCTAATGTGTAACTTTGATCGTTTTAGTTCAGACTCTATTACTAGGAAAGTGAAAAATTATAATTTCTTATCGGCTTAATTATACTGCAGCCCTCTTTTATCATTAATTTTTTTACTTAACTGTATGAAAGCGCACACTACATTGGCCTTTTTTACATAGTAACTTTTGAAAGATGGTTAATACACTAACGCCCTTTTAGCACAAAAAAAATATCATACTTTTACAATAAACTGGCATTACAATCTTGTTTCATACAAAAACTGCCCGGGACTTTGGCCCTTTTAGCACCAGGCCACAGAATTAATAAACACCATCTATCAGTGCTACATTGAATGTAATACGTAATGATAAAAATCTTTAACTGCTTAAAAACTACACTGCTGAACTTCATATGTGACGAATAAATCCTTACCATGAGGTGGGCCCTCAACTAGTCTGCATTCGAAGGTTTATAACTAACCCGCGTAATGTCTCATAAGAACTAACAATATATTTAAAAACAACCGGTTTTGAGTCGCTGCTATTGTACCCTGTTTTCCAATTACAGCACTAGAGCGCATTATGCGGCATAATGCTCAACGTTGAATGTTTCAACTACAGCAACGCTACGCACAATCAAGCACTCTCAAAAGTACTGCTTTCGGGTGATACATGCAATCGATACCAACTCAGTAATAGAAAATTAACAAGTGTTTTTTCTTTAAGTTGGCATTGATCGAAATTTTATTTATATTATCGTTAGTAATTAATATTGTTTATTGTTGAGAACTTTTTTTAAGCTTTCGTCTTTTCGAAATATTCAAAAGTTAATTCAGACCCTGTTAAAAAGTAAATGTAAGGATGGATGAAGGTATAAACATTGACTATTTATATTTTTATTCTCAACACTGAACTTAGCGCACTCTGCTGGTGCACTAGAAAACTAATTCACGTTCCAATTAGCAATTAGCACACTTCGGCATTGTGCGCCACTGAGTCGCATTATGCTCTGTAATTGGAAAACAGGGGTACTTTACTAGTCCGTCGTCAAGTCATTGATAGCACCGACTCCAAATAGCTTCAAATATTAATGGAGCGTCCATTAATAGTGACATCTAGGGATACGGTATCGAATAAAAAAGTGATCTAAATGGGATCACTCTGTACAAATGTGGTTATACTACATGCATATAAAAAAGCTAGCTTTTGCTCGCGGCTCCGCCCGCGTGATTTTCATACAAACTTTCATCCCCTATTTTATCCCCTTGGGGGTAGAATTTATCAAAATCCTGTCTTAGCGGATGCCTACGTCATAACATCTACCTGTATGCCAAATTTCAGCCCGATCCATCCAGTGGTTTGGGCTGTGCGTTGATAGATAACTATGTCAGTCAGTCAGTGAGTCAGCTTTGAGTTTTATATATTTAGATATACGCGTCAAATTGAGAACTTGCTCAGTTTTTCTGCTGGGGTAAGATCGATTTAAATGACTATAATAATACCTGTAGAAAGGTTCAAAGTGTTTGTCGAAGTATTGCCTCTCGCTACGAGAGCGTGAGGTGGGCGAGGCCCACAGTTCCACCGGGTTGGTAGTCACCTGCATGTACCGGATACCGTGCCCGAGACCGACCACAAAGCACAGACCTGAGAGAGAGAGAGAGACAATATATTAATATTATTTTGCTGGTGGGAGGATACTTGTATCCGACCGGATACCGACCACCGTACACTGGTGCTAAAACCTGCCATAGTGGCCCACCTTGTGTGGGTCGCGTTCCAGGGTCAGCCAGTGTATATCCGGTTCTCCCCAGGGGGCTTGTCCCCTGATCCTAACCCTTTTCCCATCCCTGTTTCTTTCCCCTCCCCCTTGGACCTTTGGCTGGCCGGCATAATCTTGCCGACCTACGATGGACAAATTGTTTATCGTTGGTCGACACTATTCTTGGATTGCGCTACACTTACCATCAGGTGTAGCGTAGTCACTTTGCCGAGCTAGAATAAAAAAAAAAAAAAAAAAATTCGCTCGAAAGCCCGACGCTCGTAAATCATCACAAATCATCATCAACTAAATGGAGCTTAGGCCACAGCATGAACATTGGATGCAGTATTAAATTGTACTTTTTTATTTATTATAAAAAAAAACAATAAGATCTTATGTGAGTGACATACTTCGAGAAAGGGAAAAAAAATCTGCAATTGTCGTATTTTTTACTGGAAAGAACTATTTAAACACTTTGTCATTTTTTTTTTATTTTTATCATATACTCCTGGCTTATTTTTTTTTTCATTTATTAGGACTTTAAATCTATCGAGTTTTCGATTAATTCCCACAATAGACTAGTCCTGTTGGCAGTGACATCACAGTCTGTAATGGGCAAGTTCATGGCTGTGACTTGAAAACTACTAAGCTTTAGGGGTACTTAATTGTAACCAAGCCAATAAATGTATCGTTCAGTTAAAAACACAACTGTTTGATATTTTTTCATTTTACCATTGCAATTTCTGTTTTGATTAAGTGCTACCATATATCTAAATCGGTTTAAGCGTATAGATATCATATCATCGATGGACTCACAAAACAACTATTTAATGGTGCTGCCACACCGCTGTTATAAAATGTTCACAAACATTTTCTAAGATTTATTAACAAACATTTGCTAACATTTTATCACAATGTTAGATAATGTTAGTAAATGTTTAATGTTAGAAAATGTTTGTAAACATTTTATAACACCGGTGTGGCAGCACCATATGACAATGGTAGCTCACGGTACTGACCTAAAAACAGCACGAGCCAAGGTCTCGAGGCCATAATGCATCCCCACCACTGGAAGAAGTCTTCGAGCCGCGTCTCGGTCTCTGCCCCGAGCTTCTCGAAGAAGGAGACGGCGGGGGGCGCAGCGCCGGCCCGCTCCTCCGTCCAGCCGCCCGCCGTCGGGTTAGACGCCATCTCTTGGTTGTTTTCAGAACTGACACCTGTACGGATTTCGATCTTATGATTGTTGGGTTTTATGGGGTACGATGGAGGAAGAAATGATAATGTCGGAGATAGTTTCAATTTTTTTTATTGCAATAAGAATTTATAACAAATCATCTTTGTTCATTTGTAAAATAATTTATTAACGAAAATAAAATCGACTCAAAAAGTACTAAAAAGTAAAAAATCTACTTAACCAATTTTATGTTGGTGCTATTATAATTCTACTGGTGCTGCCACACCGGTGTTAGAAAATGTTATATAACATTTTATAACAGCGGTGTGGCAGCATCATTTAGTAAACATTTCTTAACAATTTGTAACATTTTGTAACATTTTTTAACATTTGTTAACATTTTTTAACCGCGGGCGGCGGTACTTTTGAGAGCGGCGCCGTCAAAGAAGCCGTCAAAGAAGGGCTGATGTCATGTTTTCAAATGTTATAAAATGTTAAAAAATGTTAGAAAATGTTTTTGTTAACATTTTATAACATCGGTGTGGCAGCACCATACGGCTAAAGATTGTTAGAGCTAGAGAGAGCATCGACTTAAAATTGATTACTTTTATTTTTATCTTTTTATTTTTTTTGAGTCGGTTGATTGTTTTTGGTTTAAGTTTTATGATTTTATTACTACTTATAGTGAAAAACTCCACAAAATTGATCCATAAATGTCGGAAGTTTAAACCTATATCTCCTATCTCCGATTTCATCATCATAATTTATTCGCAATGAATTATTATATTTAATCAAATTATTATACCTCCGCGCAAAACATTTTTTCCTTCATTGTTAATAGTACATTGAAAGCTTAGCAAATACACGAGACATATACAACAAAAGACAATAAACTTGTTTATACACATAACCAAGTAGAACATACCGAAATAATGTTTTAATATTTGTACAAACTGTAAAAACCATAACGGGAGATAGACGACTGAAGAAAGTAAAAAAAAAGGTAAATACACATAAATAAACAATACAACGCATGAGCCAACATATGAAATGCCACCAAAACCGACATGCACAAGCGTTTAAATGTGTAATATGTAAACTTGTATTCACATAAAGAATTGTAACATTATCCGTAAATGGGCCACCAACATCTTAGACTCAATGCAAACCTCACCTGCACGTGGTACACTCTGCTGATTAACGGACGAAGCAATGGCGATACTTGGTTCTCGTTGCGAATTGCGGGGGTGAGACGGCGATCCATCCCAAATAATACCACCATCAACCATGAAGACAAGGCATATAACGCCAGGCAAAAAGGTGAAAGTTTTTTCTAACATCAATGTGTGTGCATGCGTGCGTGCATGTGCGTGCGTGCGGGCGTGCGTGTGTGCGTGTGCGCGCGTGTTTGTGTGTGTGTGTGTGTATGTTGTGTGTGCGTGCAGTGTACACATACAAAGCAGTAGTGAGTGTACGTACTGTGCCTGTGGTGCAGCGGACTGGCCTCGGGCCCGGCGCGTCGCTCGCCGCGCCACCCCTCTGTGCACCATGAACCATCACCAACGTTAGTGCCAGATACCAACACTACATCATTATTATCCACCCGAGATATGGCTACAGCAGTGTTTCCCAACGCGGGGCCCACGCCCCGCAGGGGGGCAATTTGATAGTTAAGGGGGGCAATTTAAAAATGGACTCAATACGACTTTAACGCTTTCGCTTTGGGTTATTTAAATGTAACGCAAGATATCGGTGACAAATTTAACAAAAAAAATGTTAAGGTGGGGCATGGCCTAAAAAAGGTTGGGAAACACTGGTCTACAGTCATTTCGGGTTACTTTGGCCCGCTACCGTTAACTTTTATAATGACATTTCGGCCATGTATAACCAACTACCAATATGAGCACGGGTCGCAGCAGTTTCGCACGATTGGTTGATATGTTCCTTGTCTATTACCTTACTACTGTCAATCTGTTCTTGTGCCGATGATTACATCGAAGCAGTCGTCAAAATGGCAGCGACCAGAAGCAGGCAACATAACGGTAATTATTTCATAAATTTCGCATTGGCGATAAATTGTAACATTTTTCTAGTATGTATTGAAGTTAAGTAAGTATAGGTTGGTAACCCAAAATGACGGTATACTATTATATAATCAACAATCATCGATGCCAGACTGAAAAACACTGACTGGCTAAGTGAATGCATAAATATCTAAATACATTAACGATGTTAGTCTCGGGTGGATAGCATACTCTCAAAGGTTTAAGTATTTAACCAAATGTAAACACACTATAAAAAAAATATTTGATGTAATATAATGTGATGTAAATACGTTGTATCCAAAGTAATATAATCTATACCATATTTCGTTCAATATTATTAATAAACTACTTCCTTAATGGGAAATTATAATGAATATTAATTAAAAAAATATATGATTACAATCTTTCAAATTAAACAATTTTAAAGATATCATATACATACTAATACATGTGTTTAATTATGTCAAAGAAATCATACAACAAAGGTAATAGTGGAGTTAAGGGTATGTCTTGACCGACAGTGTTTACCAACTATCTTTTTATTCACCTTTAGTTAAATATCTAAACCTTATCTACTCTTAAACTAATCAATGAAAATAATATCATAACACCAAATTATTGGTTAAATAATAATATTACTAGATACAATTGGTGACATAATATACTCATACATACATACTGCATATGCAAACCGAATTGCCGAAGTATATAACTAAACCGTATCGTGAAGTACTAGATGAATTCAATTTCTAAATGGTTTCAAGTTGGAATTTAAAAAAATGTCGCAGCTCTGATTTATCGACGTCTATATTTGATAGAAAATTGGGATGCACACCACATATTTTTATTTTATTGCCTTGATAGGCAGACGAGCAAGCGGCCCGCCTGATGGTAAGTGGTTACCGCCGCTCATGAACATCAGCAATGCCAGCGGCGCGGTCAAGCCGCTGCCTACCTTAAACTGCACCATACCGCATAGGACACTGATTTACGGTCCATAAAAAAAACGTTTTCGAAAAAAGATACATTAAAAAGGATGGTATGCAAAAAGCTCATTCTGTGTACAATTGACAGAAGAGACTGCGTAATTTACATACAAATTTTAGAAAATGGAATTCCGTCGTTGTCGTCGTTGCGAAACAATTAACCCCAAAACATACCAACGGCTTTATCATACCAATTGCTTGTCATCATCATTACCAACAGCCCCCACCCGTCCACTACTAGGTATCGGCCTACTGATCCCGTAATTTAGCTCCTTAATACTAATATTTCACCATTATAGTAACCACTAGAGACGGTTATGACCAACACCATAGTTCTATGACAGTCCCTTGTCTTAAATCCAAAATGATAATATTGACTCAAATATTTTTAAATTATTCATGAAATACGTGTTTATAAAACTACATAAATATATTTTTCAACGAAAACTACTTTAGTAGATTTTTCGATATGATAAAATCCATTAATCATATATGCACAAATATAAAAAGTTTGTGAAATTTTAGTGGCGGGCGCGTCATTTTCGATGAGACAACCATGTCCCAAGTGCCCTTTCAACGTGCAATTTACATTTTTCTCTGCTGCATGCGCGCAGTGCAATGACGCATGCAATATCGCACGTGTCAACAGTATAAAATGGAATGACGGCTCACAGCACATGCGGCAAACGCATGATAATCCGAAAGGCGTACGTCAAATGAAGACGCAAGTATTTTTATTCAACAGGACGCGTTGATCAAATCTTGTACTGAATTTAATATGCGATATGGCCGTGTTTCCATTGTTCACGTAGACTGCATGCATGTCGCAAATTGGATGCAGCTGGAGTAGTGGATACATAGGTATGAACGATTGAGAGATGCGCATGACTGTATTTTCGCTGTATAATCTATCGCAACTTGATGAATATTATAATATATCCATTGAGATTACCTGCTCTAAACACTTACAAATAAAACCTTGCAGACGGGGCGCGATTTTTTTTTTTTTTTTTTTTTTTTTTTTTTTGTGCTGGGATTGCTGTAAGCCTGACTCGAGTCGGCTGTATACAGCTTCACCGGACTTTCGGGCGAGCGCTTTCAGGCGCTCTCAGCCCTTGACTAGGTGACCACCGCTGAGGGCACCCCCTTTGGGGTACGAACCTCGGCTCAGGACGGTCACCGGAGAGGGCAGAGACATCTGCGATTGGGGTTTAGGGGACTAATTTTAGGACTCTACTTGATGATTTCAATCATCATTAACATCGGCTCGCGGGCCGGTACTAGGGTCGGGGGCGTTGCGGGGAACGCGGACGGGGCGCGAGGTCAAATAAACATGTTTCCAATGCGTGCAAGTTTGATGCATGCAACTTGAGTGTCAAACTTGCATAATGAAATTGCAGGTTAATAATATATTGAGCATTGAATTTTTATTCTGTCGCTATGCACACTTACAAAAAGAGGCTGCTGGTGGATGTCACACTATCACAAACGCGCATATTTTACGTCAACAGCTCTACAATGAGATTATGTTTATCCTACTAATATTATAAATGCGAAAGTTTGTAAGTATGGATGGATAAATGTATGTTTGTTACTCTTTCACGTAAAAACTACTGAATGGATTTTAATGAAACTTTACAATAATATAGCTTATACATAAGAATAAGACATAGGCTACTTTTTATCCCGGATAAAGCAAATCACGCGGGCGGACCCGCCAGCAAAAGCAAATCTAATCATATAATCGTGGCGACGCTTGCCACGCCCACATAACCTTCTTAAACTATTTTTTGATAGAAAATATAGAGAGAATGTGTAATGACGTACCGACTACGGCGTCCTGTTGGTTGCAGCAGAACACGCCGCTGAGGAAGAGCGTGGTGAATATGACGAAGATGATGGCCATTATGACGGCGTACCCGTCGACGCCCGCGATCGTGAACGGACCGGGCGGCGCGGGCCGGGCCGGCGGCGCGGGACACGACAGGTCGCAATCCAGGCACGAACAACCAGGCTGACCCTAAGGACAACAGATTTTTTTTTTGAAGTGATAACTTCTTATGGGAGGGTGAACCGAAACGTTCCGTAACGCGAGCGGTCCATCGACCAGCCAGCGTTAGCTGACCTCCCTGGAACATCGATAATTTCGAAGTCCCAGGCTTCGTAACGTAACGCGTTACGGCGCCACTCTGGCTTCCCTTTCTCCCACGCATACGACAGCAGAAGGCAGGCTCCTTCTCTCTCACTTTAGCCCACATTAGTTTAAGTTATCACTTCTGTCGAGCGTCCCGAGACGCACACTTTTTTTTTTTATCGTGGCTCGGCAAAGTGACTACGCTACACCTGATGGTAAGTGTAGCGCAATCCGAGAATATTGTCGACCAACGATAAACAATGTGTCCATCGTTGGTCGGCAAGATCATGCCGGCCTGCCAAAGGGCCAAGGGGAGGGGAAGGAAACAGGGATGGGAAAAGGGTGAGGATCAGGGGGCAAGCCCCCTGGGGAGAACCGGATTATTTCAACCACACTTGGATTCACAATTAAACACCACCACTGCTCCAAAGAAGCGAAAAGGTGAGCGTGTAGTGGGAAAATCTCACTATCTCCCTCGCACGCGTGCATCGTAATACCTAAATAATAAACCTGCCTTGTGACGTAACATGCCATGTCCTCCATCCTTTTTCCGTCATTTGACAACTACCCCTTCCAGCAAATTTAAATTACTTCTAAGTTATTTATATTCTACTTTTATTGGTTAAAAATTAAAATAATAAAAAATATACCCTATTAAATTATTTAACAGATATTTTTTCATTTACCTTCAATCCAACATTGCAGGGTCTGGTGGGCGGGTTGTACGGTGTGATCCCGGCCGGTGGTTCACCTTCCATATAATTGATCGGGAAGGGCACTAACGCCGTGTTCTTGTCTCCCATGTAATCGAACCAAACCTTCGGAGTGCAGTACTCCGCACCGTCCTCACCGCACATTAGGTCCAACGCCTTTTGGTTCGATGTAGGATATTGTACCTGAAACATATTATTTTCATGTAGAAATCTTTTTTTTTTTACTAGCCCTATATTATATACGTCCCACTGCTGGGCACGGGCCTCCTCTACTGAATGAGAGGGATTAGGCCTTAGTCCACCAAGCTGGCCTAATGCGGATTGGCAAACTTCACATACCTTCGAAAAATCTTATCGAGTTCTCAGGTATGCAGGTTTCCTCACGATGTTTTCTTCACCGTTGAAGCAAGCGATAATTAACAAATTAATATACACGTAACTTAGAAAAGTCAATGGTGTATGCTCTTGGGGTTGGTTTCGAACCTGTGACTTTCGTCTCAGTACGTACAGTACGTTCGCGACAGTCCATACCACTCGCCGCTGAGCTATCGCTGCTCGTGAAGAATTGTCTTACTGCTTCGTAAAGACCTCTCTCTCTGTACGGAGCTGCGAGCAAAAGCTTGGAAGTAATACAATACTAGTTTACCTGGGAGCATGAATTGAACGTCGCCTCCTTATAAGTGGGGCTGAGATAGTAGTCAATCTCCGTGATACGTTGGTGTGTCGCTGAAAGAAAAAATTACGCCTTGTTATTGTCACACTTTTAATATGAACTACGACTTGAGACTTAACCACGTGTTAATCGCAGGGCCAGCCTCAACTGTGGAGCAATTGTCTTTCATATAGCACAATCGGAATAAACCCTACCGAATAAAGAATCCGAATCAGTCCACATTAGGGTAGATTGTTATGCAACACAGAATACCAAAAAGAAACCCTTTTGTTAAAACACATTCAAAATCGGTTTAAAAATGGGTCCGCAATTATGATTTTAAATATTAGTATGAGCAAAGATGGGCGCCTGCCTAGTGGGGATATCTCACTATCTCGCTCGCACGCGTGCACCGTAATGGCCATTTGCCACGTTGACGTCAAAGTTGGCGTCGTCTGTTATTTAACAAGTGCCCCCCCCCCCCCCCATAATATTTGAGTGAGTTCTAATTTATTTTTTTGTGGACGGATTAATGAAACTCTTTCTGCAATTGGTTTTGGGTAACGTAACTTATTGAATAAAATAATAATAAAATCAGGTCAACTAACCTTTTGGCGGAGTGCGTGACCATACAAAAATAGGTATATGTATGTACCTCTTTATATTCCGACGATTTAAAAACCTCATGGCAAATTACCAATCGAATATTAGTATATAAAAAAATATTGTAATGGCTATTCAACATAGGTACATTTTATATCAATAATAAATAAATAACAACCAACAGTCACACACATAGCCCTGACCCCACAGTAAGATACGAGTCTTGTGTCGTGGGTATCAGGAACTACGTGAGACTTTCGGTCTTACAACACCCAGACCCGAAACAAATATTTGTGGATCAGATAAACATTTGTCTCGGTGCGGGGATCGAACCCGCCCAGCGCTCGCCCACTGCGCCACGGAGGCTATATAATATAAACTCTGTATGTTTCGGAACTGATGATAGATTTTGAACCAATACTTACTATTAAACGGCGCAATCTTAGGTTTGATGTAGTTGCTCTGGTCGATGCCACAAGCCATGCCGCATATATGCTTCATGAAGTTTTCGAAACACGAGGGACATCGCGAGAGTATGGCCTCCGCGATGCCAATTTTCGTTTTCAAATTCTGCAATTGCTTGTAGTCGCAGCAGGACAAGCCGCCAGCGGCTATGTCAGGACAGTACTTCGTGAGGGTTGCCTGCAACAAGAGAAATTGTATTTAAAGATAAATGCTCTTTACAAACAATGTCATTATTTCTGCCGTCGCGCCGTTACCACTATCCTACAGAAAACCGACGTAAAGAAGCGGCTTGCTACTTCCGTTCGTACAGTGAGTGAGATATCCGAAGACCAAATCGCCTCCCCTTCCCAATCCTTTTCCTTTAAGGTTGGCAACGCGACCACGATTCTTCTGCTACTATAGGTGTACATGGGCGGTGGAGATCACTTACCATCAGGTGACCCACTTACTCGTTCGCCTGCCTATGCTATAAAAACAAAATAAAGGCGACACTTTTACATATTGACACCACACTTTGGCTGTAAACGACATCATTAGTGGCTTTTGGATAGTCCTTGTGTCTATCAAGCATAAAGGCTCAGAAACCTCATAAAAAGCAATAATGCATCAACTATATCGATAAATGTTCTAATTTTAAAAACATTTTTCCATCAAAGAAATATAAAAGAGCAAAGGCCTGTTAGTCGAGGTGCCCTTGAACTAGTTTGTTTTCACGTTCGTTCGCCACCAAATTTATCGCACGCCAGTCCGTCTGGTGATAGAAAAACACTGCTGAGCTATCCATTAAAAAATTTTGAAGTGCTCAAACATACTATCAAAACACTTGAATTGTAAAATATTAAATATTTTTATAGAAAACAAGAGTCCTTGGCATTGTTTTTATTCGATCGGTTCAATATATTTAATACTATGAACTATTGTTTGATCGAAATATGATCGCCATATGCCTACAATCATATCCGTCTCTAAAATGAATGATACGTGTTCACGATAAATGTACATTTGTCGGGCTTTGACCTATCCAAAATGTATTTATTTTATTTTAATACATGATAAAACATTCTTGTGTACGCCTATGTCCTGTGTTTTGACAATTCTAATACGTTCAATGACATCCAATTTTCTAACAATGAACCGAAGTCAACGACCAAAAAAGCCTTACAGACGGTAGGGGACAAAAGCCTATACAGCGTTTTATATGATTCTAATAGACTACTACCTATACATGAAGGGTAAGGTGTATCTTATAAAGGTGATAGACATTAGTCACCAATCCGTACATTATTACACCCATGTTGACTATGTAAATTATGACATGATCATTACTATCCACACACACGGTGACACAAAAACTGACACACAACTGACATAGCTACAACTAACTATTAAGGGCCTTCCGTGAGCAAACGACCTTGACTGACTCGCGCCATACTGAATCGTGTACTTGGCATGTGAGTTTTCATGCAGAATATGCACGTATTTAGCGAATAATTGATTTAAACACATCAGGATGTGGTCTTTTCGAAAATTTAAAACGGGCAAAATATTAAATTTAAAACGGGCAAAATATTCGTTATTAAATAGCCTATCTAGTGATGTTAATCTCATTTGAAAACATTCTGTACTTTAAAAGGAGACGCACGGAATCTTTGCATTTTTCTCATTTTTAAGGTTCATTTATAACGACAATTTAAAAATATATATCAGCATTAACATGAATCGAACAAAGTAAAGCTGATAAGTAAGATTGTAGAAATATATTGTATGTATATTTTTTTAATCAATATTTATTTTAAGTAATGACTAGATAGCCTCTAAAAACATCGATCGCGCGGCGTTTTGCTGGGGGCATGGCCTTAAAAATGAACAGGAACTAAAATTACTGTCTATTCAATAAAAACATTTCTTATAGCATATACCGGCAAACGAGCAATTGGGTCCCCTGCTGGTAAGTGATCTCCACCGCCCATGTACTCCTACAATACTAGAAGATTCATAGGCGCGTTGCCGACCTTCATGAGAAGGGATAATTAAGGGATTGGGAAAAGGAGGGGGATTTGAGCCTCGGATATCTCACTCACCGTACAAAGCCACTACTTTACGTCGGTTTTCTGTGAGACAATGATCTGGTCGAGCCGGCCCGTTCATGGTATGGTTTAAGTTTAAAACTAATTATTTGGTGAAGATTATTTTCAAACATTACTTTGTCTTTGTTGTTTGTGTTTTAACACATAAACCTTCACGTCAAAAACAAAATCGCTGTATACACGACTATATCGGGTGATTCACAAATCGGTGCCGCATCCAGTTCCGTTATCACCGAGACATGAGATTAATGGCAGCCAGTGGCACAACTTTGTTTGGGTGTGTCAAAAGGCCGTGCGCCGCGACAAACGATAGCACTGTTATCAACATCGTCAATAACACAGTTCATTCATTGTCGCACAATGGATTTATTGTAAACATTGTAACT
Source organism: Amorpha juglandis (assembly GCA_949126905.1). Taxonomy (NCBI): domain Eukaryota; kingdom Metazoa; phylum Arthropoda; class Insecta; order Lepidoptera; family Sphingidae; genus Amorpha; species Amorpha juglandis. Next base: position 13,227,105 of record OX421381.1, on the reverse strand, counting down.
ACTATTATAGAAGAATTATATATAAGAAAATCGGCGCTAAAAGATTGTTTGTAAAAACCTATCGTCGCATAACTTTGATCCCATTTTTTATATAATTAATTGAATGACGAGACGAGCAAGTCGTTCGCCTTATGGTAAGCGCCATCCCTGCCCATAAACTGAAATAGCACCACACAGAACTTTGAATTATAAAACACTGCATGGCACTGAACTGCGCTCGTCACCCCGAGAAAATAGATATTGAGTCTCATAATGCCCAGTAATTTCACTGGTTACAATGTCATTCAAACCGAAACACAACAGTGCTTAAACTTGGTGGCTGAAATAGACAAAGCAGTGGTACTAACCCAGACGGCCTCTCGCATACGAGGGACCTACCACCTTGAATATTTGATGATGATATATCACCAGAAATTTACTAATGCAAATATTTCTTCAAATATACATTAAGTCAATAATATTTTACATCAGTTGTTTACTGTTTGTTGTTTTCGCCTATTTATGGTCGGAATATTTACAGCACAATCTGTTCACGGACTTGGCTTGGCCGTGTTTCTTGCTAAAGAGAAAGTATTACTATATTTAGCATGTACAAATGATCTCCTTCAAGATTCACACAGTTTTAGGTTATGAAGCGATGATTACATATTTTTTTTTAAATATATAAATTATTTGACCACGTATCGCTTCTAATTAGAACTGTTTAATGAATGCAATGTTCAATCCAATAACGATAACATTCAAAGAGCTTAACAGATTCTTGGCAAAATTATTAGATCCTTCTATGCAGTACAGTTTAGAAATTGTTTTACTATTAAATGCATATGGTCGCCATCGAGGTCGCTACAAATACTTTTTTAAGTCAGTCAATGGATAGGATTAAAAATACCCAGACAGAAAATGGGCATAAATCACGCTATTCAATTTAATTATATCAATACCGCAATGTACCATTATTACGTCATAAACTCAATCATAAAACCCTGAACATAAACCGTATTCGAAACTGTGGCGACTGCGACTCCAAGGACGCTCTTCACCTAACGCTTCTAATTAAATTATTGATGACACTGAAGTGCTGAAATGTCAGGTCAACAAGTTATTGACAGAGATCCGCTGTGCCTATCGTCATGTCTAAAATCTCATGTCTCAACTGCACGCTTCTCAGTCACGCTGTGTCGGCACGTGACAAACGTGACTGATAATAATAAACGCATATAATCTTTATCTAGAGATGTGTTGACAGCTGCTCTTTTGCCCACATTTTAGTTAGTTCACCTTTAATATCGACTACTCTACGGGAAAAACAATAATTGCCGAGACTTCCATTTAATTGCGATGCGGCAACAAACTCGTCTTCTTCGCATCGCAATGAGTTTGAAAAGTATTTGCTAAAAGAGAGCTGATATCTCTCGTAAAGCAATAGATCAAATCTTGGCTGCGACATGTTGCACCTAGGTGCACCGATCCCTCGTCTTCAGATACAAAGAAAAGGGCAAAATTATAGTGCATTGTGATATAGACGTCACATAAACGAGGAAACGTGTATACATTATTATCAATATGATGAACGATAAAGATAAACCCAACTGTCAAGATATTCATGCGTGTGATATAATATTGATAATTGAGTTAACATACAATAAAATACGCGTAATATTAGCAGATAAAATTGCTATATTAATACTGCTATACTAATACTGCTAACAAAACGTATAATTATAATTTATAGCTTTTATACATATTATAGAGTTTTTGTAATTCGCAATACGAATCCAATTACAATGTAAGGCAGTCTCAGGTATTCAATATACAGTCTAAATGAAACAGAATTTCCACAATGTTTATTGATGATAGTCAGACACCAGGTAACAAAAACTTGAAATAAACCTTGTTGAAACACATATTTTGCTTTGAGCTACAAGTCCCAGGGCACAATAAGGGTCAATTTCAACTAGGCCTAGTATTTCTCAAATACCGACAACGCACCGACAATTCCTCAGATATTGTAACAGTGATCATGGGCGGCGGTGAACACCTACCATCAGATGACCCAACTGTTCATCAAAACCACTAAAATTTATTTATTTTACTGAGGGAGCCAAGAGAATCGCTCTTGAACACATACTCTATCTGCTTGCTCATAAAAACGAAAGCGGTGATAATGAAAATGATAATAATTCCTATCAGTGAAACTTAATTCTAATACCGAATTTTATGTTTAAAGTAAATTAAATTTATATCATAGCCATTTTATTAAAATAACAACATACACAAAAAAACAAAACTATTGGATTCGAGGATGAACTTCAAACCATTCACATAGTCCAAGGGTTACTTTAGCTACAGATCATTGGTCAAATGTAGTTATTCATTTTTAACACAAATTAATTCTGCTTTGATTTATTATTCTGACTAGGAAATACATTCAACGCCTGTCTTATAGGGGTAGATAGAGACAACGGAGGATTAACAATCCAATGTGTTAACAGTTATGAAGATATATTCTCAATGAAACTGCACATCCATCGCGCAGTATTTGAATCTTTAAACGCTTACATCTCACCATCTAGCAACGTATCCATTACCTGACATACCAAAAGAGACGAGATTTGATATACTTGAATTATACCGGAGTTTAAAAACTCGTTACGCATCACCTTCGCACGAGCATAAAATACTGTTTGCGAGTGTAATTGTGGTGTATTATCATTTATTACATTTCAGGAACATCCTACTTCCTTCAGACAGAGCAGAGATACAAGACAAACACATAAAAAAACACGTAAATAAATAGCCCAGGAATAATCTATATTGGTAGATAAAACATGGATGGCATCGAAGACATGTGAAAAAATCACATGAAGTGGAGAAATGCAAATGGTTTCAAGGACATCGAACATAATATGTCTCGGGATGACAAATGCAATGTGATGTTGTCTGTTTATGACCAGGCGTGGCACTTACCATCAGACGAGCGATCTGCTCGTCTCGCCATTCAAGCTGATAAAATCAAATAAGATTCTCTTCTAATTTCATGAAATTTCAGGCTATATAGCTTGTATGTCGTAGAGTTCTTTTTATATCTACATATTTAAAATATATCAATGTTCTTATTGAGTTCTCGTATTCCATACATATAATTATAGTCTGATAACTAACAATGTATGATAAAAACTTTAATTAATATTGCTCATATTTATAAGTAATCGTTTTGGACTTTGTTATTTTTTGTATTATTAATAATAGCGTGTTTGATCAACAGTCTATAGGCATACTCATACATATAATAATGTTGAAATCTATTGTCAATTTGTTTACCTGTTATTCTAGTTTCATTTTATTTTTTATTTGTACATGAAAATAAACCGCGAAATGTGGGATAATACCACAATATTGTTACGTACCTAACGTAATAGATAAAAAAAACATGTTTGGACCGCTTAGTTTAATGTAATCGGGGACTTTTAAACAGTTATGCAAAGTCGATATTGACGCAATTGTATTAAAATAGATGATTTATCTATTTGAATCATTGTAAACAACGTGGTTTTAGTAATTTCCGGTAGGTACAGGCCAACTTTTGATGTTTACCATGAAATAGTTCAACCATAACATCTAGGAAAAATTACATTCACAAATAGTTTATTATGCACAGATATTTTCAACTGTTCAGTAATTTTACATTCTTCGATTAAGAGCTTAGACCATCTCAGATGAAATACGAACTGTGACCGCCCACCTCCGTGTCTGGACTGTTAGTAGAAATAGTGCTAGATTACAGCTGGCGCGCGTTGCAGTAAGTGTTTGGTTCTTTCAGTGAAACTTCAAAACAATACTCAACAGTGCATATTGAGTTGCCGGATTAGTTTAAACGCTAGTAGTCTAAACTAGTATTATAAAGAGGAAAGATTTGATTGTTTGCATTGAATATGCTCTGAAGCTACTGGACCGATTGAAAATATCTTTCACCATTAGAATCCTACATTATTCACGATAAACATAGGCCATTTTTTTATCCCAGAAAAAACATTCATGAGGGCAGAGTTGCGGGCAACAGCTACATAAAATAATTTGAAGATCTGGGTAGTGATGCTACTACACTGTTTATCAGCATCATCTAGTTATGTGGCAATAAAAGTGAGTGGTAGAGCCACGCTGTAGACAGTTTTGTCTACAGCATGATTGGGCCGGCTCAACCGGGTCATTACCACTGTCTCACAAAAAACCGACGTAAAGTAGCGGCTTGCTGCTGCGTTTCGTACAGTGAGTGAGATTTCCGGAGGCCCAAATACCCGTCCCCTTCCCAATCCCTAATTATCCCTTTCCTTTAAGATGGGCAACGCGCCAATAAATCTTCTGATATCGTTTGCTCGTTTGCCGATCTATGCCATAAAAAAAGTATTTCCATACTGCAAGTCGTATACTATGTAGAAGGTGTACACTGTTTGTGCAAATAATGAATGAATCATCGTCTTAAGCTTATGATGACGGTGTCATTTGCGTCAGAGGTTGATTCCACGGTCGTGTGCCCACGGGAATTTCAGAGATCACTTGCTAATACAGGATGCGGACACATTATAAATACATTCAGTTTAGAGGATACATGCGGCATAGGTTGATGGCCGCTTTCAGGGATCTACGTGTATATTAACGGCAGGGGAAAACCGAGAGAGAATTATTATAATGGTGAGTTCGATTTCCGCATTCAAATGATCCACAAATATTTGTTTCAGGTCTGGGTGTTGTGGGTCAAGTCTATCGTAGTTCGCGTTACCCACGTTATTAAAAAAAGAGGATTATCAGAATTACCGTGTTGGGGTAATTGCGAAAATTGAAGTAGTAAAAGTTTTTTTTTTTTTTTGCGGGTAGGTGTGGAAAGTGTAAACGTTTTGAAAATCAGCTGTTAAATTATTTTTTATAAAAATATAAATCGTAAAGTTTTAGATCTTTAATTGAGTGATTTACATAATATAAAGGTCAAGTAAAGAAAAACTTACTCAAGTGACACTATATGTAAAGTTTTCTATACAGTACACCACCTGCCAGCAAGCACCTGCACATTTTCTTATTAATAACTTCATTGAAACCATAAGAAACACTTCACTATGGCGCAATTAGCCAGTATACAAACCACTCAGAGCAAACTCGAAGAATGCTTCAAGCAGAGGATGGCCGAACTCGAGGCGAAGCTGCAGTGTGGAGGTCCAGGCAAGGATACAGTGGCTCGAGTTGCTGAGGAGTTCCGGACGTTCCGAGAAATTATGTTCGAGATGCTTCGGCTGTTGAGGCAGCAAATTGCAGATTGTGAGCATACTGTGGATGCCATTGAAACGAGACACCGGCGGAAAGCGTTAGTTTTCCTAGGGGTTCCTGAGACCCCGAATGAAAACTGTACTGCTGTTATTCTGGGTGCTGTTAACAACAAAATGGCCTTGAAGGATATAACAGCAAATAATATATCTGCATGCCACCGTATCGGAGCACCAAATCAGGATCGCCACCGGCCAATTCTTGCTTGGTTCTCGCATGTAGAACATCGTTCCGCAGTATGGAGGGCTAAAGCGAAGCTCAAGGGCTCGTCGACGTCTGTGAAGGAATTCCTGACAAGACCTCGTCAACAGGTTTTCTCCAAAGCCCGGCAGCATTTCGGTATGCGTGCGGTTTGGTCACAAGACGGCGTCGTAATTGTCAAAGCCCCTGATGGTACTCGTCACAAGATCACCTGTGTGGACGAGCTCAGTTCTTTAGTGGAGAAAAATCCAAAAGCTGCGGAGACCTCTGCATCGTCAGCGAGGAGCGATGGGCCTGTGGCAACCGCTGGTTTAAGCCTCAAGCCTCGCAAAAAGTGATTGTCGTGTCTCCAACTTCTTTACGTTCGCGCCTTTTAACTTTTTAAATTTTAATTTAGTTTCTGTAACTTGTGTACACCTCACATTTAACTTTTACAGTAGTCTATGAAATCACGTTTGTTTGTATTTGTTTATAAGTTAATACTGATAAGTTACCCTCTTAATATTATTTACCCTCATTTCTCAAATGTAACTAGTTCTGTCAAGTTGACGCAACATACGAAAATTTTCGTTCGGAAACCTTTTACAAATTAGTGTCACTTGTCATGTTTTATTGTTTTTAAATATTATTATAATTTTTTTTTAACCAGGTTGTGATGTGTGTACATGTTGATGTTTTCTATTTCTTATGTCTAATTTGTATGTGTAGGTCGGCTGGCGGGTGGTGCAGTGATTGTAGTGTTGCACCAAACTGGTAGCTGATCCATATTTTTTTTTTTTTTAATTAGTTTTAACGCGTTTTTATATTATTTATATATAAATATATATATATACCTATATTTTAATATTTATGTATGGTGATGATTATTTTTATTCTGCAGAATCTGCTAGTTCATCTAATGATGACAGTTTTTGCTCGGTAACTGATGGCCTTGGTGACTTGGTGCGTCAAACATTTAACCAGCCAACTTTTAACGCCTTCAATGTCTGCCATATTAATGCACAAAGCGTTCCAGGCCACTATAGTGATTTGTTGGATACTTTTGAAAGTGCCAGCGTTCATGCCGTCCTGATTTCTGAGAGTTGGCTCAAACCTCATCTTCCTTCAGCCCTCTACCCTCTCCCCGGCTTCATTTTGATCAGGAATGATCGAGTTGGAAGGAGAGGTGGCGGGGTCGCTATTTACTTGCGCAGTGAATTTAAATATACTATTGTCGCCTCCTCATCTCCTCTTTGTTCTCTTTCTGCGGAGTATCTCTTCCTTGAGGTTTGGGTCAGGGGAGTGAAAACCTTACTTGGCGTTGTCTACTGTCCCCCATCTCTCGACTATTTCTCCAGTCTGGAACCAGTTCTGGAATCCTTGGGATCAGAATATGTTCATCACATCATCATGGGTGATTTGAATACCGACCTCCTTGCTCACCACTCTTCTCGGTCCCGAAAACTCCTTGACATCCTTGAGTCCGTTAGCCTCCATGTCCTCCCTCTGCAAGCCACTCACCACAACCCTGATGGTCATGACACTTGGCTTGACCTCATCCTCACTTCTGCTCCTTCCCTTGTCTCCTTACATGGTCAGCATCCTGCTCCCGGTTTCTCCCATCATGATCTTATCTTTGTCTGCTATGCCCTCAAGCCCGCCCGTTCCCCCCCCAAGGTTTTGCACTTGCGTAGTTTTGGTCGAATGGATGCGGATAAGCTCTGCAGAGATGCTGCAAATTTAAACTGGGACGAAATGCTAGCAGCTGTTTCTGTAGATGAGAAAGTTAATATTTTTAATGCTAGCGTCCTTGCACTTTATGACATACACGCCCCTGTTAGGAGAGTCAAATTGAAGCGTCCTCCCGCACCGTGGATAACTCGAGGGGTTCGGATGGCGATGAGACGAAGGGACCGGGCCTTTCGGAAATACAAGAGAGATCGGACGGAGGAAAACTGGTGTCTTTTTAAGACTGCAAGGAATCGGTGTAATCAGATGGTACGTAATGCTAAACGCCGTTATATCCTCAATAATATCTCCTCGTCTTCCCCTGCCAGTATTTGGAGGTTCCTTGGGACTTTAGGTATTGGTAGGGGGAAAAATAGAGACTTCCATGGCTTGACTATTGGTTTGGATGACATTAATCGTCATTTCTCAACCGTTGCCTCAATTGATCGCCAAACCAAGTGTCGGACCATGGATTTCTTAGCTGGTTTGCCTAGATTTAATATAGAATCTTTTAAGTTTTCTCCAGTGCCACCGGGTGAGGTCAAAAAGGTTATCCTCTCCATTAAGTCTAATGCGACCGGTTGTGACAACGTTAGCCGTCGCATGTTAATTCCTATCCTGCCCCATATTCTGCCAGCCATTACTCATATAATTAATGCTTCCCTTAGTACTGGTATATTCCCATCTCCCTGGCGGAAGGCCTATGTTGTTCCTCTTCCAAAAATCTCAAACCCCTCACACGTGACCCACTTTCGACCTATATCTATACTTCCTTTCCTCTCCAAGGTGCTGGAGGCCTGTGCTCATAAGCAGGTGGCTAGGTTCGTACACCTAAATAACTTGTTGTCTCCACTACAGTCTGGCTTTAGGCCTGGCCACAGCACCGTTTCCGCGCTCCTTAAGGTGACTGGCGATATTAGGGCGGGCATGGAGAACACCAAAGTCACTGTGCTGGCTTTGGTTGACTTCTCGAACGCCTTTAATACCGTCAGCCACGATATCCTACTTTCAATCCTCTCCTACCTTTCGGTCTCCCCCACGGCACTGGAATGGTTCTCTTCCTATCTTCAGGGGCGCCAGCAGTCGGTGCGTCTTGATGATAAATCATCTAATTGGTGCAACATAGACTCTGGAGTCCCTCAAGGCGGCATACTCTCCCCATTGTTGTTTTCTGTTTTCATTAATCTCATTACTACAAACCTTCAGTGTGCGTATCATCTTTATGCCGATGACTTGCAGATTTATGCTCAAGCTGGAGTCGATTGTGTGGCCGAGGCAGTAGAGAAAGTAAACAGGGACCTGGCACACATCAAAACTTGGTCTGACAGCTTTGGTTTAGCTGTAAACCCCACCAAATGCCAGGCTATTATAGTCGGCAGTTCAAGGATGATTAACAGAATAGACACCTTTACCGTTCCAGCTATTATATTTAATGGCTCAGTCATTCCTTGGTGTTCCACTGTCAAGGACCTTGGGCTACACATAGACTCCACTCTGAGCTGGCGATCCCAGGTGGCATCAGTTAGTCAGAAAGTTACCGGTACTCTTCGTTCTCTCTATCGCCTAAAGAATTTCCTTCCGTCTAAGACCAAGACTATGCTAGTTCAAGCTTTGATCATTCCCATAATCGACTATGGTGATGTGTGCTATTTTGATCTGAATGCAGATCAACTCAACAAATTCGATCGTCTTCTTAATAACTGCATTCGATTTATTTTTAACCTTCGCAAATACGACCACATCTCCTCTTTTCGTTCGCAATTGAAATGGCTTCCTGTCCGCCAACGCCGTTCTTTGCGTGCCCTAACTACTCTTTTCTCATTTCTCACGTCGCCTTCTCCTCCTTCTTATCTATCTTCCAACTTTCAATTTCTTTGCGATAGTCATGACAGGAACCTACGCTCTTCTAGCAATCTCCTTCTCAAGTGTCCCCCTCACACCTCCGACTTCACACACTCTTCCTTCTCCATTCAATCTATACTTCTCTGGAACGCACTCCCCCTCGAAATCAGGTCGTCAACAACCAGGCTTGGATTTAAGGTCAGAGTCCGGCAGTTACTCTTGGATGAAGCGGCAGAATCATCACATTAGTTACTATGTTATATTAGTGTATTATATTATATGTATTATATATTTGACTAATATATTTCAGTATGTATTTATAGTTATTTATTTATATTCTTTAGGTATTTATTATAAATATTATGTGTATGTATATATTATTATTATTATTATTATTCTTTTTTGTATATATATATCTCTTTTCTATTTATTTTTCTTTGCTACCTTTACACCTGCCATGTACATCTCTGCATCACCCTAAGGTTGACTGGGAGATAATGCTTATAGCATTAAGTCCGCCTTTATACTACATGTATATAAAGTGTTAAATAAATAAATAAATAATAAAAGTTGGTTGGGCGATACCACAAATGATATCAGCTTTTTTGGAGGCATAAAGTCTAATGAAAGAGAAATTTAAACCTTCAGCCCCAACTTAAATCGACCACGGTACAGTTTCATTTGTAATTATCCCGTAGTATTCCGAAATTACACTTAAGCAATATAAAAAATCATTCAGTTTTGTAACGGTTGTGTTTACAAAAGAAAAAGAGATAAATATAATAACTGTTGTGAATTATTTAGATTATATATAGCAATAACTAAATGTGATACGTTTTGGTAGTAAACTATAATAGATTTAAAAAACATCAAAATATGGGCTTTAGTTGACACAAATACGCACAATATACAAATATGAAAATATGTCGTAATAACACCAATTACCTACCGATTGATTATATTTCTAGGCCATTTTTCCGTATGGAATCGACCATTTCAGTACTAACCAAATAAAAACTTTACAAAAATTCTAAAAGTAAAAACTGCTAAAATCTCAGATCAAACTAAAATTTTCGGAAATATTTTGTATCTATGATTGAGTATGATTTAATCTAAAGCCGCCTAGTTTAGCTTTAGCTACTTTTTGTTCATATAAAAAAAAATAACGACATATTTACTCATACGCCTATATACAATGATGACATCAATTTATTTTTCCTGTCGTATTAATTAAATTTTAAAATAAGTTATTATTATAATACCATGTGGCAATCCTTTTACATTTTAGACAGGGAGCCCTCGGGTAGCTGATCCACTTGACTACTATCAAGCTCATTCTTAGTAATCATTCTTATGACCTCGTTATCGATACCTATTGGAAGCCCTTCCTTCCAATAGGTATGATTACTAACCAGCTGATTTTTTTGTTTTTACTTAGTTAATATTTATATAATTTAACTGTCAGGAAAATTATTATTTTATTTGTAGGACAATTCCTACAAATAAAATAATAATTTTTTGAGTATCATCAAATCGAAATATTCTATCCTTGCTACCTCTGTTAGCTACCACAATAGATAATTTTCGCATAGGGAATAGTTGGTCGTCTCATCGAAACGAAGCTACACACGGAAAATGAGCTTGATTGTAGTCAAGTGGATCAGCTACCCGAGGGCTCCCTGTCCATTTATGTTTATGTAAACAAACTAAAATGTAAGGAAAAATTTACAATGTAATCAATAGATGTTTGCTAAACGATAACACCATTGTGTTTAAACAAATAGTAATTTACATTGGCAGCCATCGTGACACAGCGGGCGAGTAGCTAGCTAGTGAAACTGTGAAGTGAGAGGCCGCGGGTTCGGTTGCCGCACCGATACAAACGCTTGTGTGATCCATAAATATTTATTTCGGGTCTGGATGTGTTTTCTCCCCAAAGAGGTTGACGTCAGGCAGGCGGCCGGTCGTAAAAACTACAAGCCAAATGTTTCTGCAACCTGAGTTGCGCCGTCCTGACTGCAAGTGGGATAAGTGGAGGTGGAACAAAAAGGACATTATAAATAGTTAGCAATGACGCAAATATGCCTGCTCGTTAAACTGTTTATTAAACAAACAAATATAGAACAAAATCTAATACTTGTTTGTAGAGGAAAGAGCGTCATACAATACTGTGTTATCCTTGACTGAGACAATTAAAAGCACTATTCAAATAAATACGAGAGTATTTAGCATAAATAGACTTGTTAAGTAAGGTTCTTTTTTCTCCAATGCACGCCGAAAGAAGACTTATAGACTTTTTTACGGCAGCCAGCCAACCACACTTTAAAAACAAACAGCTAGAGGTCATAGGCTCTCATACATAAACTTGCCATTATATTCCCCTTCAGGGTCAAGTCCTTGGTTTACTTTGAATTAAAGTTCGGACCAATAAATAACCAACCGCGCCAGTTCTGTCCGGGTTGCTTGACCACCATAGCCATATCCCCTGAACTCTTGATAACTATGTAATATAACCAAATAATATTCTCAAGTTATATCTGATTAAAATCAATTTACCCTTGACGGTGGTAGTGTATCCTTCGTGTAAGTGTTGACCATGGCCTGGCCTCTAGACAGTATTTCGCTGACCCCCATTGGAATAGGCAATATTGTATTTAAATATTTTCCTTATTTTGCAGGTACCGCTTTAAACAAAAGGTGATAAGTGGCGAGACCATGGAATGACAATGTCCAATAACAAATGACGGGGATAGGAATATACCGGCACGATTCATGATACTTCACATGCGGAGTAGCTCATTTATAGCTCTGTATGGCAGAATTAAGGAGTGCCGATCAACGGCTTTATGCTATAGGTAGAAAATATCACAACTGTTCCCACTACTGTCCATCTGTGCTCAAGAATCATTTATTACAAAAGGAAGGGTGCTACTGCTAGACGATAGGATTCAGCGTGGGTCGTCTTTCTTTTACAGTGCTGAAAGTTGTTATTAATGGGAGTTTTATGATCTAGTATAGATTTTTTGGAACGAAGTTCCTTACGGCAGGCTTGGAGGGGATAGGGATTTTGCTGCGTGACCGAACTGAAAAAAATGTGATAGTAAAAGCGTAAGAAAACAGCGTAAGAAAAAAGCGTTAAAAGCGCTGCATAACCACTAATAACCAGCCAGCGTTAGTTCCTTTTTGCCTGCACCAAAATTGTGTGCGAATTTCAGCGCAATCAGTTTATAAAATTAAATTCATTCAGCCAGTTATACTTGAAGTATTTTTATATCTCCTTCGATTTTTAAAAGATTACGCTAGCTCGTTATTATTTATAATTACATAAGTTGATAAAAAATGCTATACAATAGCTTTACCGCGGCAGTCTCCGAGTGCTACACGTCTTTTTTTTATTTTGTTATTTTAGTTGATAATTTGTATTTTTTACAATTTGTGTCGATTCTACATTAGCCGAAGGAACTTCGTTCCTACCTGGTGTCCCACGACACACACCAATTTTTATTTTTTTAAATATTGAATCATTTAAGTATTAATTAATGTTCTCGACGACATGAGACTGTCACCAGTCATGAACATCTGCAACACAATCCTCTTACCCCACATTATATTTTACTACTACGTTATGTTTAATTACAAGTTACAACTGATTTGTGATTCCAGATTGTTGTACATAGTTCACATTTAAAAACCTTACAATCATGCAGTCCTTCAAGAACCTTGAAGAATCACCTTATTTAGTGTAGTTCATTGTGCAACTACAGTACTACTATCTCAAGGAAACTGTAAACTATTGTGCAAAACTATGTTACAGCATATCATATGCTATGCGCAAAACAGAGTGACATCGTATAGCTAGAACTATCCAACAAGTATTCCCAATGGATGTTCAGTGTTCACATCCGACAAGCATGTCATGCAAATTTGAACCGTAGCAACTTCAAACCATGCTACGCTACGCAAGGGAGTTAGGTGCATCGGGAGGCGGAGCTAGTACCTTATTTCAACTGGCAAGTTGGTGACATTGCTGCGACACTGGATTTCATTAAAATTCAATATCCAATGGCATTTTGATGACACGTCTGGTTGGCGCTCGGTCGCAAACAAAAGCTTGCTTAATTGAATACTTAATTCGGAACTGTGAGCCACTGTGGCTACAATGGGAGTTTGAGCGTGTCAGGATTACGTCATGAATTAGAAACACAGTGATTTTGCACTAGACTATACGTCATTTAGGTAGTCGAAATGTTATGGTGTTTAGAGAAAAATTTAACTTAACTTTTTTTTATATTACGGTGTATAATTGCCAGAATGTCAATAGGTTTCTCATTTGGCTAAAGCCAGATGTGGTCAAACAAGAAATGTAACTAATGCGAAAGCTTAATTAATTTGCACCACATATAAACTCCTTTGCAAAAAAAACGGGCACCTTACACACACACTTTACCTTAGCTTTTCTATGGGTAAATATTATTATATTTTTAGTATGTCATTAGCTTGGATGACTAGAAATTTCTTATTATCAATGAGAATCTAGTTTTTTAACACTTTTATCCTGGTATCGGTGTTTTAGTCAATGTAAACAGAGAGCCGTGTTAAAATGGACATTTTTATGGGTATAATGAAATTAAGACTACGAGTATTTTTATGGTATTTTAATAAAAGAGACATTAAAAAATAAAAATTAATAACGAGTATGACCTCCTCTTGCAGCGATTACGGCATGTAATCGTCTTGGCATGCTTCCCACCAGGCTTTTGATGGTGTCCTGTGGAATGTGTTCCCACTCAGTCGAGATTACACGTTTAAGCTCTCTGATGTTTTGTGGAGGTGGTTGGACAGATCGTACTCGCCTTTTTAGGAGGTCCCAAACGTGCTCAATGGGGTTAAGGTCGGGGCTCCGCGCTGGCCAATCCAAACGACGAATACCGACCTCTTGCATATAAGCATCTACGTCGCCAGAACGGTGGGCCCGAGCATTATCGTCCATGTAAATGGCATCTTCACCAATTACAGTCAGTGCGGGTTGTGCATTTTGAGAAAGGATTTCTGTTATGTACCTATGCGCATTTAGTGAGCCATTTTCTATGAATACTATCTCGGTACGATAGTTGGAAGTTACGCCCGCCCAAAACATAACGGACCCTCCACCATAAGGGGTGATTTCTTCAAAACACACATCGGCATAGCGTTCCCCTGGTCTTCGTAACACTCGCCGACGTCGGTCCTCACCATGCAGACAAATTCGAGCCTCATCGGAGAAGAGTACGCTACTCCAGTTACCTGGTGTCCAAGATAGGCAATTTCTAGCGAACCTCAACCGCGCAATCCGGTGCTCACGGAGTAACTTGGGGGCCCGCGCTGGTCGTCGACTACGTATATCAGCAGCTAAAAGTCTTCTCCTCACAGTCCATAGGCTAACTTGTGCTCCTCGTACCTCTTCAAGGTTTCTTTTGAGGTCTATGTAACTGCATTTGCGGTTCCTCAGCGCCTGAGTCACTAAAAAGCGATCGTCTCGCGGCTGTGTGCAACGTTTTCTCCCAGAACCTTGCCTTCTCTGAACGGAACCTGTCTCTTGGTATCGAGTCCAGGTTCTTTGTACGGTTGAACGACTCACGTTTAACCGCTGTGAGACGTAACATTGGCTACACCCCTCTTCCAGCAGCGCTATAATTTTACTAGCTCTCATTGCTTTTTCTGCCATTACGATAGACACAAAGATATCTGTTTTAAGTCACAATAAGGCAGAATTATGCGATAAACATAAATTGTTGTACTAAAAATAACGAAAAGTTACTTTTAGTTGCTTGATAACCTTTTAACCGCAAACCCGCGAAAAGTGTCACAAAATGAAAAAGGGATTAATAATTTAAAAAACAAAAGTTTTGAATTTGGAATGAACTTTTTTTCATACCCAGACTCTTTATTAAGTGCCAGTAACATAGTTTGGCTATTAAAACCTCTGAAGAACTAAATTATTACCAATAATGTTAAAAAATCAAACCCGCCCGTTTTTTTTGCAAAGGAGTGTATATTGAGTGGTCAGAGATTTATTACAAACAAAATTTGCTATTGCTAAATAATATTAAATGCTAAGTAATAATATTGCTAAATGTCCATTTTTGTATACGTGATTGGTCCGTTTGCATTCAGTGCTAAAAACAGGCCAATCACGTTTTTTTTTTTTTTTTTTTATCCTGGCTCGGCAAAGTGACTACGCTACACCTGATGGTAAGTGTAGCGCAATCCAAGAATATTGTCGACCAACGATAAACAATGTGTCCATCGTTGGTCGGCAAGATCATGCCGGCCTGTCAAAGGGCCAAGGAGGGGGGAAGGAAAAAGGGATGGGAAAAGGGTGAGGATCAGGGGGCAAGCCCCTGGGGAGAACTGGATATACACTGGCTGACCCTGGAACGCGACCCACGCAAGGTGGGCCACTATGGCAGGTTTTAGCACCAGTGTACGGTGGTCGCTATCCGGTCGGATACAAGTATCCTCCCACCAGCACGTGTATAGAAATCGACAATATGCATTCGTGGACCATATGATACGTTATAATAATGTTTGTGAATACAGGCGTTAGTCTCTGGAACGCTCTTTTAAAAAAAATGGAACTTATCACTCTCCTGTAAAGTTAACTCAATGTCGTTTAGAAATTTTTGCCTTTCAAGTTTCGATATATTATATCTCAAAATATCTCTGCGCTCATCAGTTTTTCAAACATGTAACTCAACTGTTTTCTGCAAAAATATTCAACATTTCGATTGCACTACGCCTGATGGTAAGCGCAGTGCAGTCCAAAAAACCAACGACTACCGTCAAGCGGAAGCAAATCGAGGTGTCTGCGACAGGCGGATGGATGACCGATGCAGGCACAGAGATACAAGATTTTCCACAATTCCGCCCCAACCAACCATCAAGTCATGTCACAATCTCACAGACAACAGACAGATATATCGACATTATCTATACTAATCTACCTACTAATATTATAAAGCTGAAGAGTTTATTTGTTTGAACGCGCTAATCTCAGGAACTACTAGTTCGACTTGAAAAATTCTTTTTGTGTTGGATAGTCCATTTATCGAGGAAGGCTTTAGGCTATATAACATTACGCTGCGACCATTAGGAGCGAAGCATCAGTGAAAAATGTTGCAAAAACGGGAAAAATTATTCATATTTGAAGGCTTCCGTTGCGTGCGCTGCGTACACAGTTCAAGCTACTCAACAAATATGTATGAAAGATTTTTTTTTACTAGCCCTGTATTATATACGTCCCACTGCTGGGCACGGGCCTTTTCTACTGAATGAGAGGAATTAGGCCTTAGTCCACCACGCTGGCCTAATGCGGGTTGGCAGACTCCACATACCTTCGAAAAATCTTATCGAGTTCTCAGGTATGCAGGTTTTCTCACGATGTTTCCTTCACCGTTAAAGCAAGCGACAATTAACAATTAATATTACAATCAATTAATATTTAATATTACACGTAACTTAGAAAAGTCAGTGGTGTATGCTCTTGAGGCTGGTTTCGAACCTGCGACTTTCGTCTCGACAGTCCATACCAGTCCCCGCTGAGCTATCGCTGCTCTTTGAAAGAATTATTCCTCTTTAATAATATTATAAAGAGGAAAGATTTGTATTTTTGTATGTAACGAATAAACTTAAAAACTACTGGACCGATTTGAAAAATTATTTAATCACTAGCTTTTGCTCGCGGCTCCGCCCACGTGATCAAACAAACAAACAAACAATCAAACTCTACAGCTTTATAATATTAGTATAGATTTGGGTAGCTTAGCAACGGAAGCCTTCAAATAATATTATTTGGGTAGCTTAGCAACGGAAGCCTTCAAATATGAATAATTTTCCCCGTTTTTGCAACATTTTTCACTGATGCTTCGCTTCTAATGGTCGCAGCGTAATGTTATATATCCTAAAGCCTTCCTCGATAAATGGACTATCCAACACAAAAAGAATTTTTCAATTCGAACCAGTAGTTCCTGAGATTAGCGCGTTCAAACAAACAAACAAACAATCAAACTCTACAGCTTTATTATTAGTATAGATTAGAATTCTACATTATCCCTGATGAACATAGGCTACTTTTATCCCGGAAAAAGCAATAGCACGCGGGCGGAGCCGCGGGGAAAAGCTAGTTAATTATAACGACAAGAGATGCAACAACATATTCGTTACGGATTCCTCCATTCACTTTCTCTGCATGACATTATGAAATGTTTCTAAAGTAAACACAAATATTAGGCAAAAATTTCAGCATAAACGCATTAGTCAACCGTTTCAATATTGAATCTGCACCATGTTCGACACATATAATACCTACGTTTGTTAAACGTTTATTTATGGTATCCAAGATGATTTCATAGACGAATTTATTAAAGTAACATAGAAGCAATTATATAGAATAGAAACATATTACTATACTTCAATAAACCGGTAATATCGAATGTTCCTACGTCATAGGTAATGGACCAACACCATTAGTATATGAATACGTAACATATATTTTTTTATTTTCAACTTCCAATTATTTTACCATGTAAAATACATAATGAATAAGGCCGTGGCCAAAAATAGCTCTTAAACATCCCTGTCTTTTTAAAGTACAAAGGATAAGTTATGCTCACCAACGCGAGATGGCTCTGTGGTCCGTAAGTCAGATAATACGCATGATAACTGGAGCATAAAGCCCGACACACAGCTAGACTGGCACTATCGCAACCGTGCCACTCGCAGAAAATCACTTATACATTTGTGTTGAAATACGGAGCACCTTTTCATCCGAAACTATACAATAAGATCTTAGGATCGCTGTATGTATTCGCGTCGACGAAGGAACGCGTTAGGAAAAACATCATTATGTGAAATAGCTTGCTGTTACGTTTTGCTCGTAGAGTGAGATATCCGAAGATCCAAAACTCATCGTGCTCGGTAACGCGTTCATGATTCTTCTGGTATTGTAGGTGATCATAGCTAATGCGTTACCATCAGACCACCTACACGCTCGTTTTCCGACTTCCGCAATAAAAAAACAAAGAATGTGGCTGACAAGACCCGGAAAGCCAAACATCGCTTGCATATGACTAAATCGTAAAATATGAGTTGCGATGATGTTTTCGAAGTGCTTTACTTCCTTCGTAGTGTTGTATCAATGTAACATAATTTTGTATAGCAACTGTCAGATGCTTGTGTCGGAGCATCTACGCGGCTCTACATTATAAAAAATGCGATTCGTAGGGGCTTTTACGCACGTGGATCACCATACGCCTTACGTAATGAGTGTGCGCTGGTCTTAAGCCTTCATTAGCGACTACAAGAGTGCTTGGAAACGGAGTTCAAACACGGAGCTAAACTTAGCCCACGTCCCTCATTACGGAACAGTGAGGGTAAGTTAACACTATTTTTTATTCCCGTTCAAGATAAAGGTAAACTTTTTTGCAAATATGATGATACGTATTAATTTGAACAATGGTTTATTTCGTACGGTTTTTTTTTTACGAAAATGAATATATTCAAACAAAGAAGCCTATAAACCAGTTATTTATTCTTAAAATAAAATACCGTTAAAATTTACATATCGGAAACCGATGGCCGATATATATAAAAATTATCAATCGTTATGACGGAAAACGACATGAATTAAATATTTATTAGATTTTTTTTATAGACAACAGTTCCGCGTCCGCGTCCGTTTTTTGGACGTAAACATTTTGGTGAGTTTGTATTCCTTATAGACAGGGAGCCCTAGAGTAGCTGATCCACTTGACTACTATCAAGCTCATTTTCCGTGAGTAGCTTCGTTTCGATGAGACGCCCAACAATTCCCTATGCGAAAATTCTCTACTGTGGTAGCTAACAGAGGTAGCAAGGATTAAATATGTCGATTTGATGAGTCCCAAAAATTTATTACTAACAGGTTATTTTTTTGTTAAATCTGATGATAATTATCTAAATTATTCGAAAAGATATTTGTCCTACAAAATGTATGGTTTGATCAAAGAGTCCCCCCCTTCCAACATGTATCGATAACGAGGTCATCAAAAATGATTACTAACCAGCTGCTTTTTTTTTTGTTACTTACTTAATATGTATATAATTCAACAGTCATATTGTCCTACAAATCGCGTGGTACGTTATCCCGGTCCTACGCTCAAAAGTAGTAGTACAGATCCTTGATGTAAAAATAATTACTATCAAGCTGAATCTTCGTAAATAGCTTCGTTTCGATGAGACGCCCAACAATTTCCTATGCGAAAATTCTCTACTGTGGTAGCTAACAGAGGTAGCAAGGATTAAATATGTCGATTTGATGAGTCCCAAAAATTTATTACTAACAGGTTATTTTTTTGTTAAATCTTAAGATAATTATCTAAATTATTGGAAAAAATATTTGTCCTACAAAATTTATGGTTTGATCATAGAGTCCCCCCCTTCCAACATGTATGAAATTATTTCGGATGGGCAATAATTGATGATAAATATGAATATTACTGGTTTGATGGTCCCCAAAGTCCATCTTTTGAAGAATTATCTTCTGGCATACAAGGTACTGGTCCGGAGTCCCTGGGCCAGCTGATCCACTTGATTATTATCAAGCTAATTTTCCGTGAGTAGCTTCGTTTCGATGAGACGCCGAACAATTCCCTATGCGAAAATTCTCTATTGTGGTAGCTAACAGAGGTAGCAAGGATAGAATATTTCGATTTGATGATACTCAAAAATTTATTATTTTATTTGTAGGACAATATTCAAATCATTTTTTATGACCTTGTTATCGATACCTATTGGAAGCCCCTCCTTCCAATAGGTATGATTACTAACCAGCGGATTTTTTTGTTTTTACTTAGTTAATATTCATTTAATTTAACAGTCATATTGTCCTGTAAATATAATTGGAATCTCGGAATCGGCTCTAACGATTTTCATGAAATTTAGTATATAGGGGGTTTCAGGGGCGATAAATCGATCTAGTTAGGAATCATTTTTAGAAAATGTCATTTTATTCGTGTTTTATAAACTTAAACATAAACTTGGAAGAAAATATGACTCTTCCTGACATCTATTGGCAAATAATAATACTACTTTTTTGTGAGCACAACAGCAGATGGCGTTGTTAAGTAACACGAAGTCAATGAGTGTTTGCTTTGAGGTTAGACTTAATTCCTGACATCTATTGGCGTATAATAATACTACTTTTTTTTTTTCACCCGAGCAGAGCTCGGTCGCCCAGGTACTGTAATTTAAATTGTCATTTTTGTCTACGATAGTGTGTACTTTGACCGGACTTTGATTGGACTTTGACCGGACTATGACCGGACTTTAACCGGACTTTGACAGGACTTTGACCGGACTTTATTATGTAATATAAATTCATATTTTTGTGTACGATAGCGCAATAAATGAATATTGTGTTTAATCACATATGTAAATGATAGTACTTTTATGCTGATAAATAAAGCAATTCGTGTGAAATTATTCCCTCTTCATTCCAAAATATTCAAAAATGCACAACGTTAATGTTTAAGTTTTCACTTCTGCCGGCACTCCCGGAGTGCAACCCATTATTTTTTTTATATTATGTTAATACATAATAAATTTTAAATAAATAATAATTTTTTGTAGCTACTGTATTTATTTACTTAATTGTTGTACTAGTTTACAAAAAAAAGGTGTTTTCACTGTCTCTTATGTTACAAATAGGAAAACGAAAAAATTACAATTCTTGTCGGACTAGTGATACATACCTGTTTTCTTGTAGGACATTGTTTGATTTGGGTAGAGAACACACTAACCTATTATGTAATACTTTTGTCCTACAGTTAGTAATGAGAAAAATGGTCTCGTGGTATTAACAATTTCTGAGCGTAGGACCGGGATAACGTACCACGCAATTTGTAGGACAATATGACTGTTGAATTATATACATATTAAGTAAGTAACAAAAAAAAAAGCAGCTGGTTAGTAATCATTTTTGATGACCTCGTTATCGATACATGTTGGAAGGGGGGGACTCTTTGATCAAACCATACATTTTGTAGGACAAATATCTTTTCGAATAATTTAGATAATTATCATCAGATTTAGCAAAAAAATAACCTGTTAGTAATAAATTTTTGGGACTCATCAAATCGACATATTTAATCCTTGCTACCTCTGTTAGCTACCACAGTAGAGAATTTTCGCATAGGGAATTGTTGGGCGTCTCATCGAAACGAAGCTACTCACGGAAAATGAGCTTGATAGTAGTCAAGTGGATCAGCTACTCTAGGGCTCCCTGTCTATTAATAATAAAATAATTATTCATCGGAAAATAGTCGAAAATAATTGCGTAACTTCTATCAATTATATCACTCATGCATTCCTATGCCAGAATATGTACATTGTACAATATGTTCCAACAGGTCGGTCTGGAAATCTTTGGGAGAGGCCTATGTTCAGCAGTGGACGTCTTGTGGCTGATGATGATGACATATACTCGGAAGGATGGCCGCGGAATCTTTTAAAGACAATTTAATACGACGGTCACATCTCGATTGTCACAATTAAATTCATTAAACTGACAATTCGAGAACAATCGGCGAACAAAGTTATGTAACAAAAGAACGTTAATTTCTGAATTTATATGGATACTGAAGCTCGGACGCCCAATTTATTATATGACATTGTCGTCGTGGGAAATATTTGTGACGAAAATGAACGTCCCGTCATGTGAGCGATAATGTGATGATGGACTGAGAACTAGTGCTTATTTATTTCATGTACCTATATGATGTACCTACAATTGCAATAACAATAATCCGACGTTTTGAAGGAGGTCAAAATCATGTTCAAAGATTCCGTTACATACAAACATACGTATGAAGCTAATAAAAGCGTGTTAAAAATATTTATGGAGTCAATTTTATTTTCCTATTTTTTAGTGAAGAAATTATCAAAATTACGATGAAGTTTGAACCTTGCATCCCGATTGCACAGAGTTAGAGTTTTAATTTCTTCTTGAAATTAAAATGGGACCAGCTTTGAGCCATTATACTCTGTGGAATGAAAAATACAATCATCGAAATCGATTCACTTTCACGACATATGAGTTGCTATACATAAAGGACAGATTTGAGAATTAAAATTTCAATAGCCTAACGTAGTGTGGAACGGACTACCAAGACACACACGGTGTTTTTCATATTTACCGCTTACATTAATGGTGAGGAAATTAATCGTTAGGCAACCTGCATTCCTTACAATAACCCGTTAGAATTTCAAAGCGTTGTGAAGTCTATCAAACCTTTCTGGCATAATGCCAGAGCAATTAACTAAGGCCTAACCCCCGTGATAAGTGGAGGAGGCCCGTGTCCAGCAATAGGACAGTGTATAGGGCTTCAATTACTATGAATGCATTGCAATAGCTAATTTCCATTGGTTTCGTCTTTTCACTCTGGTTTAATGGTTTTACCTGAACTGTGTGACGTATACCTTGGAGAATGCGATTAAAGACAAGTTTAAAAATTAAAAACCTTGTCCTTTATGTTGTTTCAACCGTGAAAGTAACATGGAACCAGTTATAATGAAATACAATTCATATATTAACGAAGAGAAATGTATAGAGACTTTCACTCGTGCGTATCTTAGAATGTAAGCTGGTCGGTCGCGTGACGCGTCCGATATCCGATACCGATAAGTGGGGTACGAACAAATGCACTTTTAGAAACCTTTAACAATGTAAATATCAGGCTATTCAGCCGTGATGTGCCAATAAGCGAGTGCCATTTAGGCGAGTAGCCACTTAGCAAACATTGAATTCAAATCATTTGTTCACCCGATTGTAAAATAGCATTATCTTTTTTTAATTAGTTAACGTTAGCTTAATGACCTTCACACTGAACACCCATACATACTTCTAACCCCACACTAGGATTCTTTATGGTCAATAACCCTCAGATCTATTTAGTCGACACAGGATATGGTTTAGGATTTGCTGTGTTTATACAATCCACATTTCCTCATTTATCACAAAGCCTATTCGCTAAGAGCATGACGCAGCAGTGATTAAAAACTAAAACACAGTTACTCGCAAGTAAACATTACTTACAGTGTCACTTATCACGTGTAATACTAAAATAGAACAAGAGAACATACGCTCAGCTGATTACAGTTTAATATAAGCTTTTCGTTAGTTAGAGACGTAGAAGTAATCTAAACTAATATTATAAAGAATAAAGATTTGTATTTTTGTATGTAACGAACAAACTTAAAAACTACTGGACCGAATTCAAAAATTCTTTCACCATTGGAATCCAACATTATCCCTGATGAACATAGGCTACTTTTTGTCCCGGAAAAAGCTGATCACGCAGGCGGAGCCGCAAGGAAAAGCTATAATCAATAAGTAGGCACTACATAAATTACTGCGGATCTACATTCTACAGCATTCCGGCTGAGCGAAGACTAGAAGCAAGACTATAATATATTTGCAGGAATGTGTATACTGTACAGAGTGTGGCGTTAAACAGCTTTATGTGACCCTGATAAATTCTACCGTATTTAAAATATTGTGTATATAACCGATTCCATTAGTACACTATTGATATAATCAATCTTATTTAATAAATATATTAAATTAACATTAAATATGTTATGAAATGTGGTACTAATTCTTATGAATTTATTTCTTAATGAACCAATAAGCCACATAAAGATGATTAATAACAATAACATGCAATATCATCGGATGTTGAAATTGAGTTAAACATCTCTTAATTCGGGACAAATATCTGCGTCGATCAGAGTTATTACATATATAGAGCCCGAGTGTTATAAATATCAAGTATGCCTATTTTGAACCAGTCTTATACTTTACTAGCTTTTGCTCGCGGCTCCGCCCGCGTGATCTGCTTTTTCCGGGATTTCCGGGATAAAAAGTAGCCTATCACCCAAGTCAGCTCATACCCTGTCTGTATACCAAATTTCATCAAAATCCGTTCAGTAGTTTCAGCGTGATTGCCGGACAAACATCCAAACATCTAAACAAACAAACTTTCACATTTATAATATTAGTAGGATAGGATACATAATTCAACACATTCTTGCACATCTTGTTATATTGTGGGCATGATATGTTTGTAATTTGTAAGTATAGTGATAATGACCGAAAGTGGCTTTCAGTTTTAGCGTAAATGTATAGGATTAACAAGTTCACGCACACAGCATTTTGTGCAAAAATTAACCGATAAATCTATCGACAGATGTTGTTATAAAACTAATAATATCAATTAACATATGATAACCTTTATCAACTGATGATTCACGTACTTACGGTCCGTACCTTCGCATAAACGTATTTTAGCATTTCGCGAAACACCTGATTCAAGCCTCAAAATAAGGAAGCTGACCTCATCGGTTTGTTTACTGTGCGATAAACGTAGCCGATATTAAAATTTATAGTTTATGCTTCTAACTCGTAGCAATTTTCAACCTTCTTAAACTATTATAAGGTGTATTTTTAATCATAATGGATTTGGTAGAGTCTGGCAGAAAGCCCGGTTCGCGGTGTATCGGCAGAAAGCAAGTTCAAACCGAAACAAATGAATTCCTCACGATGCAGCGGTCGCGACGCGACGTAAACAGAAAACTTTGTCGGCGTATTTATATATATACACTCCTTTGCAAAAAAAACGGGCGGGTTTGATTTTTTAACATTATTGGTAATAATTTAGTTCTTCAGAGGTTTTAATAGCCAAACTATGTTACTGGCACTTAATAAAGAGTCTGTGTATGAAAAAAAGTTCATTACAAATTCAAAACTTTTGTTTTTTAAATTATTAATCCCTTTTTCATTTTGTGACACTTTTCGCGGGTTTGCGGTTAAAAGGTTATCAAGCAACTAAAAGTAACTTTTCGTTATTTTTAGTACAACAATTTATGTTTATCGCATAATTCTGCCTTATTGTGACTTAAAACAGATATCTTTGTGTCTATCGTAATGGCAGAAAAAGCAATGAGAGCTAGTAAAATTATAGCGCTGCTGGAAGAGGGGTGTAGCCAATGTTACGTCTCACAGCGGTTAAACGTGAGTCCTTCAACCGTACAAAGAACCTGGACTCGATACCAAGAGACAGGTTCCGTTCAGAGAAGGCAAGGTTCTGGGAGAAAACGTTGCACACAGCCGCGAGACGATCGCTTTTTAGTGACTCAGGCGCTGAGGAACCGCAAATGCAGTTACATAGACCTCAAAAGAAACCTTGAAGAGGTACGAGGAGCACAAGTTAGCCTATGGACTGTGAGGAGAAGACTTTTAGCTGCTGATATACGTAGTCGACGACCAGCGCGGGCCCCCAAGTTACTCCGTGAGCACCGGATTGCGCGGTTGAGGTTCGCTAGAAATTGCCTATCTTGGACACCAGGTAACTGGAGTAGCGTACTCTTCTCCGATGAGGCTCGAATTTGTCTGCATGGTGAGGACCGACGTCGGCGAGTGTTACGAAGACCAGGGGAACGCTATGCCGATGTGTGTTTTGAAGAAATCACCCCTTATGGTGGAGGGTCCGTTATGTTTTGGGCGGGCGTAACTTCCAACTATCGTACCGAGATAGTATTCATAGAAAATGGCTCACTAAATGCGCATAGGTACATAACAGAAATCCTTTCTCAAAATGCACAACCCGCACTGACTGTAATTGGTGAAGATGCCATTTACATGGACGATAATGCTCGGGCCCACCGTTCTGGCGACGTAGATGCTTATATGCAAGAGGTCGGTATTCGTCGTTTGGATTGGCCAGCGCGGAGCCCCGACCTTAACCCCATTGAGCACGTTTGGGACCTCCTAAAAAGGCGAGTACGATCTGTCCAACCACCTCCACAAAACATCAGAGAGCTTAAACGTGTAATCTCGACTGAGTGGGAACACATTCCACAGGACACCATCAAAAGCCTGGTGGGAAGCATGCCAAGACGATTACATGCCGTAATCGCTGCAAGAGGAGGTCATACTCGTTATTAATTTTTATTTTTTAATGTCTCTTTTATTAAAATACCATAAAAATACTCGTAGTCTTAATTTCATTATACCCATAAAAATGTCCATTTTAACACGGCTCTCTGTTTACATTGACTAAAACACCGATACCAGGATAAAAGTGTTAAAAAACTAGATTCTCATTGATAATAAGAAATTTCTAGTCATCCAAGCTAATGACATACTAAAAATATAATAATATTTACCCATAGAAAAGCTAAGGTAAAGTGTGTGTGTAAGGTGCCCGTTTTTTTTGCAAAGGAGTTTATATATATATATATCTATATTCTATTGTTTTATGGTTTTTAATGAAATGGTATACATTAATCTTACTTTTTTTAGGCCATTAAATATCACGATATATACACGTAGTATGCTTCTAACATATTGTATATAATTATACCAAACAAAGAAGCCTATAGCTGTATAGCCACGGTAGTATAGCGGACACTAATAATACAGCAACAAAAGAAGTTTGTTCAGTTACTTTTATAGCTATAAAGAAATAGCTACATATAAGAATTTTATGTATTTTTAACACGCTTTTATTGTTTATTCTAATATCTGTCATAATAGGAAACAACTTAAAAACTTACACGGAACTTATTAATGCGATCGTTATTAGAATTTTGTATAATGTGCAAACAAGTAATTAAGGGCCACGAATTTATACGTTAAATATACGTATACATTACATATTTTATGCAAATATATAAATAAGTGATAATGAATAGCAATTAAACATAATGGCGGTCGTAACAGTATTATACTGTTTTCAATCAACAAGTTTTTTTCAGTTTTCAGACAAATATATTAAACATTATTAATTGTTTTGTTGAAATCAACGGACTTCAATTATTACCTCTGCATTATAAGCCCTTGCATTGTTCTCAGAGGATGACGCAACAAACGTTAATTACTCATTCTTCCACCTATACGTTAAAATTAAAGTAGATGAACACTAATACAGCTAATAATATTGGCATATTTTTTTTATTTTACATACATATATACACACACACAAGCTTGTAATCCCAGTAGGGTAGGCAGAGGTGTAACTAGTACACCCACATTCCGCCGAGCGTATCTCCGTCCCATGATGTAATAGGGAGCGAGCCTGACGTCATACTCTGGACACAATTCCAGACTCCGAGCTAACACTAAGAGGTTCGTGTAAGAAAATCCCAATATCACTATTATTAATCAAAATCCCAATATAACTATGTAACAGAGTATTAACGTAACATTGTTGTTATGCCAAGTTATAACGAATAATATCGCCGAAGAATGTTTTTACCGTTGACAACCCTAGGAGTCTCATCAAGCAGTTGTTTCACCACCGAGTAAATAATACTAAACTATAGTTACTACTAATATTACTAATCTATACTTATAAAATAACATGTCCTGACTGATTCATCATCGCCAAGCGCAAACTATCAAGGCTACAAGCATGAAATTCGGACTGTATATTCATTATGTTATATAAGCACCCACTAAGAAAGGATTTTAGAAAATTCCACCCCAAAGGGGTCAAAATAGGGGATGATAATATGTATGAAACTCCGTCATTTTGAAAGTTACATAAACAAAATTTTGTATTTCGGTTATTGACGTAAAACAAATAGACACGTGTTTCAGGAATTTTGGAAATTTTAGTTAATAAGAGATGAAAAGGGGGGTGAAAGTTAGTGCGAAAGTGAGTTTGTTTGTTACGCTTTCACGCCTAAATCACTGAACCGATTTTAATGAATTTATCTACAGGGATAGATGGGACCCTGGAGACGGTTACATAATTTTAATCCGGAATATGCTGTTCACGCGGGCGGAGCCGCGAGCAAAAGCTAGTAAAAAATATGACACTTTCAAGAAGCTTTCTCTGATTTATATTTAGGAAGATATATTATGTCTACAAGGCACTTACAAACATAACTGTCTTATACGTTATCTGGTAGATGCAATTTAAACTGACATTGTGAAATAGGTCCTAAGTGTAAATTGCTTAGATGCAGATTTAAAAATAATGCATAATATATTAACGCTCCGATTTGGCGAATATAACAAAAACAAAAAACTACTCTGACGAGTTGAACATACAAGTTCAACGAGTTTCGTCAGTCACGCAGCGGCACGAGGTTTCTACTGCTATTAGAAGCCAAATATAATTTTGGAAATTACAGCATGGTGTAAACAATCTACCAACATATTAAAACGCATTATTCCAAAAGCGTAGACCAAAATAGCTCTCTTTCGATTTTTTATTATATTTGTGTCTACATTATAGAAAAACTGCATTTACCTATTCGGCCGCGTCCTCGCTTCCAATATGTAAAGAGTAGACCCATGCCACTATTTGGTTACGATAATAAAAACCAATTTCAGTTAATTATAGCATAGTATTAGGACGAATAAATTGATTTAAAATGATTTGAATAGGTTCATTGAATCTTTAATAATACTTTAATCTTGGGGTCAGATTAATTGTTTCTGTCATTTTGTTCATCATACATTATACCAATTAGTTAAGACTGAATTCATATAAAACCTACGTTATTTAGATCACCTTATTTGCAAGTTTGTGTAACTCAATCGGCAGAATAATGCATAATTCACAATACATACAGTATAACATAATACAATAGTAAATTTGATTCTACTCAATTTACCTGCCTAGCTTATCAGACGTTTTGCTCTATTTAGCGACAACCGAAGATGGATGTCTAACCTAGATAAAAGACGTTGTACTCGAATGACTAGCGAGATCTTTCTTCACTACGTTCCATTCATTGCCAAGTTGAAGGAACTTTCATGTGCCCACGCACTTTGTACACAATATGCAACATTAATTAAGTATTATTATTTCTTAAACGCTGAGTAAGACGAAAGATACAATAATTTGTGAGCTACTACAGCTACTAATGGTTATAGGTAAAGAATCTCGCGAATGCTACTCATTGAAATAAAACTCATTTAAATGGATTTTATCGCGGTTTTTTTATTTTAATTTTAGTTCCGACGTTTCGAAAGCTTTTCAGCCTTCGTCGTCACGGGGATGGACTAAAAATTAAAATAAAAAAACCGCGATAAAATATATTTAAATTAGTTTTATTTTAAGGTAAAGAATGTGTTAACGTTGATATCTGTTTATATATTTGTGAATAATTTACTTTTGACATGAACAAAAGTAAAACATTCAGATAAGCTGAAACAACGTCCACCAATATATAAAATATTTTTTAATAAATTCCGCATAAACTAAAGTATCCTTATAATTCTGAATAGGAATAATAGGAAGGGATTAGTCACCAACTCATTCGAATTCATCACGTTGATATCACAATACGGGTGACATCAACCGCGTTGTGCCCTCAATACGCCGATAACAAGAAGGCAATATTAAATATTTTAACATATGCAAAAAGTGTTGAAAGACTCATCGAGTTATACCGTGTGGTATAAGGTCAAATTATTAGAAAAAAGACAAGGATACCTTAAAATTTACATCAGTCGAATGAACAAAAATAGACGAACAATATTAGGTTATTGCAAACATTCTTCGTTGGTGTCTGGTATTCTGGTCTTCTAAAGTAATAATATTTTATACATTATACTTATTAAAGGTATAAAAACTGTTTAGCAAAAAATAGAACCGACAAAAAGGCTAAAAATAAAACTAAACAATTTTGAATCGGTGGCATCAATCATTGGCTATTTAAGCAGTAAATTACAGTATAGTTTAGTTTTTAAGTTGATTTATTGTTAATAAAGGAGTTTTATTTTGCAAATTTTTTTTAGAATTTAGAATTTAATTTTAAGTGTTTCATTTCTTTTCATTTTTATAATAGATTCAAATTATGTATGTAAATTTTGTTAGGAATGAAGCGTTCTTATCAGACAGACCATTTAAAACCATTTAAATATACAACACAAGACTTTGAAGATAAATTTTAAAAGGCTATTAGAAGGATATATTCCAGATCACTTCAAATGAATTCTGTATACATAAATTTTGTCAATAACCTTATACGTCAATAAACTATTTCTCACACATGCTCATTTTGTAAAAATGTTGTGCCTTCTCTCGCTAATTATATAACAGTCGTTTTGAAGGTTAATTACATGAAAATCTGATCAGGATCGAATATTTAGACGCCATTATTTATAATTCGCACAAAAAATCTCGTAATAACTAAAAAAAAAATAGATTAAGTAATTATTTTTATCCTCTGTCCACTTTTGTCGCGCCTCTATCAATCCACATTAGACACATAAATAAAAGGTGGTAGCCATCATAATATGCGTGGGGCCGTCTAGGTAGATACCACCACTTTGTTTATTTCTGTCACCAATCAGCAGTATGTAAGCAGTGTTGTGTTCTGGTTTGAAAGACATTAAAACCAATGAAACTGCTGGGCAAACATCTTGTCTTTGGTGACGAGCGCAGTCCAATGCCATTCAGTTCTAGGAAATATTCTAGGAAAAAACATCAATTTTCATAATACGTTTTTACTTACATCTTTGTGGAAGTAATTTGTGGCAAAAATATAATTATTGTAATGGCTATTCTACACCTACTTTACTCTATGTATGTTCCGAACTTCGTTACTTCATTTCGCTGTTTATAAAATAGGGACTACTGTCAGCGCAATCAAAAAAAAAAATAGTGTACACAACAACGAACCTGAGTCGTCAGTAGTCAGACATTCCGAAGTGAAGTAAAAATTACTATTACTAAAAAAATACATTGTATGGGTTCATATGTAAATTTTTGAGAGGATTTTGCGAGTCGTTACTTTTCGTGAAATTGTCAAAGCGTTATCGAATGTAAAATGAAAGTGGTACCGAGCGTCGCCATACAATTTCAAATCTGAATTCTGATATCAATCCGAAAACAAGAAATCTCTAAACCAAAATTGTGTAATTAGGTTCCTGGGCATTAACGCACGAGTATAGTGTTGTATAAGCTGACTAAGATTAGAGACTAGATAAAATCATCAAAGAAATCTTTAAAGACGCATAAAAACGAATGCTGATGATAACAAAAATATCAAACAACAAAACAAAATGTGTAGTAACAGGCATGGGTCACATGCAGATAGATTACTAATCGACATAATTATTAAGGGCGTGCCAACAATGCCGTCACAGAATTTACATTAAACAAATCCGTTATGGGTCATTCCAGGTAAAATCGTCTTATGGAAAAGGAATTTTTCCCGACTCATTTTAGATTTTGGTGTAACTTTGAGAAACTCTACTCTAGGGTCCCAAAGAACAAAATTTACTCGAGTTTGATTTTTACAAGCGCTTGTTTCCGCCTATTTAAACATAAAATGTTAAAAATCGATATTTTTAAACCTTATCAACATTTGCTGTGAAATTTTTCTGTTTGAAGCTATCTGCATGATCAAGACGGAATTCACAGTGGGAAAGATAGTAGTTTAAGTGTAAATGAGGAGAATTGGCTCGGACGATCCCTTTGAATAATAGCACTATGCTGAAAATGAGTGTTTTTTAGTAATTTTTCGTGAATTTTAATCGACTCTAGCGTCTTAACTGTTGAGAATTAAAAACTCATGCTCCGCGGGAATTAAGTATACATATCATAGACAAAATTCAGCCACAAGTTGACTTGAGCAGCCCACTCTTCATAGAAAAAAACTTTGCTTCAAATAATGGAATTTTATGAAACGAACGTGTTGACTGCGAGATAAAAATCTGATACTCACAGAATCTACTGTTTTTACCTTCAACTTAAAATTACTATATCACTTGTTTTGTTATTTTAATGTTTAGTGCATGTACGAGCCGTTTTTTTTTTCACAGCAAACATCTGGACGTTTTTACTAATGGATTAAAACTAAAAAAAGAAAAATAAAAAAAAAACAAAAAAGTAAAAAAAAATAAAAAAAAACTACTAGGTATTTAAAAAAAAATTGAGTACACATGAAAATAACAAAACAAGTGATGTAGTCATTTTAAGTTGAAGGTAAAAACAGTAGATTCTGTGAGTATCAGATTTTTATCTCGCAGTCAACACGTTCGTTTCATAACCTGAAAATTAGGATTTTCTTAAAATTCCAAAATTTGAAGCAAAGTTTTTTTCTATGAAGAGTGGGCAGCTCAAGTCAACTTGTGGCTGAATTTTGTCTATGATATGTATACTTAATTCCCGCGGAGCATGAGTTTTTAATTCTCAACAGTTAAGACGCTAGAGTCGATTAAAATTCACGAAAAATGACTAAAAAACACTCATTTTCAGCATGGTGCTATTATTCAAAGGGATCGTCCGAGCCAATTCTCCTCATTTACACTTAAACTACTATCTTTCCCACTGTGAATTCCGTCTTGATCATGCAGATAGCTTCAAACAGAAAAATTTCACAGCAAATGTTGATAAGGTTTAAAAATATCGATTTTTAAAATTTTATGTTTAAATAGGCGGAAACAAGCGCTTGTAAAAATCAAACTCGAGTAAATTTTGTTCTTTGGGACCCTAGAGTAGAGTTTCTCAAAGTTACACCAAAATCTAAAATGAGTCGGGAAAAATTCCTTTTCCATAAGACGATTTTACATGGAATGACCCTTATGCTATTGCAATGCCAAAACCAACAAAACTAGTAACTGTGAAAACAATTTTGTACGAACTGATTAGATTTTAGACCATCGTATTGGGCACCTACATAAAAATCATGTACGTGTGGTTTGAGAAATTAACATTTTTAATATAATCGACCAACAAGTTTTTTTGTATAGTTAGCCGTGGCCAAACTTCTTCCGTAAACTTAAGGAAACATGGCAAATAAATTCTATCCATCCTCTTAACACATTATTAAGTGAATACACAATATCACACAATGATGACCTTAAAGAACATACAAAAGGCAATTACGATAGCAACATTGTCACAAATGGCTTATTGTTATATTATTCGTGTGTCAATTCAAGATAGCCCAACTTTCTTAGGTCAAACATTGATATTTTTATAAAGGTATATTTAGTTGCTTACTGCGATATTCCTACATATAAAGCAATATCTCTCTATTGGAGGTCTGCGGTGTCTTTAGGTTTTGCCGATAAGTAGTCATTGCTTTTAATTTCTTCATACGTCTTCCTCGACTGTCTTTCATATCACCGTGAATTTACGTCATGTGCTAAAGCGCATATTTCGAGTTATGTAATTAAATTACAGGTTACAGCGCATGCTGCAAACGCATATCGTTCACAGTGAACGTGAGTGATATATTAATTATTGACGTATGAATTCGGCAACAAGTTCTGAATAGATCCTAAAAAGGCAATATCCGAGTAGATTCACAGACATCATTCCCTCACTAAATCACTAACACTATTCTGATCATCTTCATGGATGATTAGAATAGATGTACGAAAACTTTGGTATTGTGATCTAATAACCGAGAGAACTGAACAAAAAAACACTAATATCGGCCTTTTAATTTATACTAAGAGTTCCTTGGTTTTGTGCTATAATCAGATGATAACGTCCTCTAATACCACATGTTTCGTTCACCCGGCCAATGATTTGGGAAATGCTAAAAATGGCGATGATGCTCTTTTCAATATCACTGAATGTTTTCAAACCACGACCGTTTATTGCCCGCCATTTTATTTATAACAGAAGAACTACAATTATCTATGTACATACAAATTTCCTAATACAGTAGAATCCCGATTATCCGGACTCCGATTATCCGGATATCCGATTATCCGGACTCATTCTTCACGGCTCTAATTACCGTCGTAGAAATGATTTGACAGCGCAACTAGACATTTTACGACGAGTTTTTTTCCTTCCTTCGATGTGTAGGTGCTGCTCTCATTTGTGCGCGCGATAGTGTTTGCTATTATTTCATTTTAATTGATACCATCCAACTAATAGGTTGTATTTTTTTACATTTCTGTTTACGTTTTGCGTTAGAAATCTATAATGTCTAAGCGAAAAGGAGTAATGTTATCTCTCAATGACCGCCCTGAATTCCACATTTTAACTGATGAAGAACTCATTAACAGTAATTTGAAAAGTAACGATAAAGAAGATGAAGGATAGACTAAAACTGGTGATGTATGTGAAGCTATTGGAGCTCTAAATAGCGCTTTTAAATGGTTTGAAACACAGGACAAATCGTATCCCATACAGTTATTACAACTGAAGCGTATTTTTTATAATTTATAATATATAATATTTTTATAATATATAATATAATTACATAGGCTACTCGATTTTTTTATATATCGTATTAAAATACGCATTATTAAAATACTAAATAACGCATGTCCCTTTCTATAACAAAAAAGTTATTAAAATTTGATTACTGTTTTATTTGACTTTGAAATCGATTATCCGGATTTTCGATTACCCGGAATACCCCTGGTTTTAATTGATCCGGATAATCGGGATTCTACTGTATTTATATAAAAAATATCAACGTTCCAACTTTACTTATAGGCCATGTAATTAAAAACTTAAGTGACACACAACGATAATTAATTTACATAAGATTATCTAAATTCCATACATTAAATACGACCACTATA
Organism: Amorpha juglandis; assembly: GCA_949126905.1. Classification (NCBI taxonomy): domain Eukaryota; kingdom Metazoa; phylum Arthropoda; class Insecta; order Lepidoptera; family Sphingidae; genus Amorpha; species Amorpha juglandis. The sequence goes on along the minus strand of OX421381.1, from coordinate 13,192,451 downwards.
AAACCCGTAATATTACAACACTGCGAACTGACGTCACTAAGTTAAAATTATGTTGAAAGCTAAAACGCCCTCGCCTTCCAACATAAAAATACACCTAATTGAAGTTGCAGTTGCACTGGAATGCATAAACCCCATACATTTCCTTGGTGCGACTCTTATTAGACGAACGGTAGAGCGAAAACCTCGCACTTCGCCAGACGCGCAAGCCGTTCCGACTATAGAGCGGCTTTCAAGTAGAAAAGGAGGCAAACGGGCCACGAAGGCAGAGCACAGGGGTGGTACCGGCACCAATCCAGGTAAACCAGGAACTACCCCACTAGCGCCGAAAGAGCCCACTGCGAGGTTCTTAGTCGGTAAACCGGCGTAGGATTTAGTTAGGGTCCCAATCTAGTAATCACTCGAAAGTGAACTAGGACTAAAGGCCGGTGAGTCCGACATAAACACCCCTTCAGCCACGGGAATGATAGGTATAGGGTTGATTTTCCCCGTGCCAAAAAACGCCCAGTACATACACGGGTTAAGTATTACACTAACTAGGACTGTGATGTCGTCGATGTATTGGTTATATAGAGCAAAATGCTTCCTCGTATGGTGACCCAGTTCAAATCGTCACTTCTCGCCCTTCAGGGGCTGAAAGTGATATTTGCTAGTGTCGCGAGTGACACTTCTTTAAGAAGCGGTATTGGTTCGGAACTGGTGGATAACATTACACCACGTTTAACGTATCACATACATCGTGGTCACCTTTATGTGCTGTTGGTCTTAGAAATCCGACCTAACTAGAAGAACCATTTGTAAACCAGGCAATAATTTGTCATAATGCATGGATAGAAGCTGCGACTTGTGAGTGTTTATGCCGTCTATTTTACCATTGTCTCAAAAATATTATACCATTTAAACAGAACCGTGATGAAAACTATCTCTCTGGATACACTTTGCCTACTTGTATCAATTAAAACCTAGCCACAATAAGTCTTTGAAGAGACTCATAAAAGTTATTCCACTGCACTATAAACGTTTCTAACTGAACCGAGGTAAAGTATGATGGCCGCAATTATTTCAAGTACAGCGTGTTATGGTATTCTCGTTAGTTGTAGCTCGAACCCCATAAAATGTATTGCATTCCTTAAAGGTTTTCCTTGTAACATTAAGAATAATGGTCATCATAAGAATAATGGTCGCCATTCTTATTGTTCGGAACTCTTTCGGTATATATCACATTTATTGATGATATGGATTTTAAGTAGGTAAAATGTAATTATAAATTAACCTATATGTATAAAATTGTTCAAATCTAAACATAAGCATTATGCTTCTCAATCACCATAAAGTATTGTCCTATTCTGTGATGGAGACCATCAAACAACAAAAAAAAAAACACAACTTCTAAACTAATAAGTATCTAAATCAGGATTTCAATAGAACTTCGAGATATTGTAAAGAACATTATAATTTTGAGAATAATTTAGAATTTGTGTTGAACACAAATGTTCAAGTTAGTGTTAAAATCCACACGGATTAAATTTCATATAATATGAAAGCTCACTGGCTTGTTATTTATTTACAATGCTACTTTTGTACAAATATAATATTCTAGATATAATTCAGACTTACCTTAGCGGCCTCCTCGATGGGTTTCGGGGGACCATCATAATAGCAGTTGAGATCTTTAGTATCATTCTTGTTTGTACATACTCCATACCACACGCAATGTCCTTCCGCCGACGCTGTTGGTATCTGACAACAAACATTTCCAAGTTAACTGTTTGTACGGTTTTAGTATAACGTTAGAGCTTAATGCCCCACAATCTTAGCTTCCATCTCTACCCATAAATCTTCTACGACGCGATTATATAAATGTTTGTAGATAGTCTTTCCGATTCACCTTGACGACGAGACGAGTAGTTCGTTCGCCGGATGGTAAACGTCACTCTTGTACATTAACAGTAGGAATACCACGTGGGACATTGAATTGCAATGTACTGCATGGCACTCGACTACGCTCGCCACCCCGACACATTAAGACTTACTTTATGTTTTCACAACGTACGCGTAAACGTTGGTTCGACCTTGTTTGAACTACGTACGGCTTTGCAAATTGCTGCAATGTGCCAGCAATCGACTGATCAAACATACATTTATATGCAGGAACAGTTGAAGAGTAAACATTCAACTGACAACGAAAACCATGACCAATAAATCATTCCGTTTTCATTCATTGTATACTTCTTTTATTGCAGTACTTAGAAAACTGGTAGACGAGCATTTTTTGGTATGAAATAACCAGGCACATATTTGTACTGACAGAATAGCTACCCCCGAGACCTAATATAGTGAAGTTCATAGTAAAACCCAGAATAGGGTTCGTTCCAGGTACATCTGTGTATATCCAGCATATCTACTATCTATATTAGGGATGTTAAGGAAATATCGAATTTATTTCTGCGATACATCGATATTATGGCGAAATATTTCCGCGAGATCGATATGTTTAAAATAGGACGCTATGAAATGTGGATCAGAAACAATCTTAAGATGCCAAAAAAGGTCATCCACATGTCAAGCCGATATATCGATATTTTTTCTGGATATTTCAAAATCGATAGATACTTTTTAAAATCATTGATACGAGTACACAAGTATAATAAAACATCAGAATGTTTACGTGGCTCAACAATTTATCAAAAAATATACTAAAATACTCACTTATCATAACAAAGTGGTTGGATATTGTGTTTATTATTTAATATCATAAAAGTACAAACTTTTCTTATCAAATTCAATAAAAAATATATCATCATATCATTGAGATTAAATATAAGAAATCATTATGCATAATATTCCAATTAATAACGCTAGAACGATAACAGTTCGACAGACACAGGCCGCGGACATTATTCTCAAATTAACAATGAGGAAACAGATAAAATTCTATTTAAATATTAGGGGCCTTACTTATAAAAGTCATTAAGCATTAATTAGTTACAACACTCTTTTATCTTTGTCTGTCAACGCAATTTATGAAGTGGCTAGAAAGCGACGAAAACAGTGTTTAACTAATCAATGCTTAAGAAAGTTTATAATAAGGACCTAAGCCTAAAACAAAACTTTATTGAGGCAACATAAATAGCATAGACGTGTTACTTGAGAAGTATAGTGAAATAAGTACGCCCAATCTCCATTTGAGAAAAAAAACTGAGACAATTTGATCATATTTCAATTTTTATCGCGACATAAAATTGACTAAACACCATAAATGAATATGATATATATCGCCAAAAAATAAGACAACGTTCACGAGTTTACCAGGTACACCTAAGACAATGAACATGTATTTTTCTCTATTAAATTTATTTGATCGGACATGTTTAAGATACCGCAGCCGTTACAAAACTTGCTAAATTAAAAGGGCTCTTAGTCATAAGAAACATATTATACCTACCAGACTTTTATTTAGATCTGTTGTCTGAATTCTTAACAAGATTACACATTATCGGACATTGCTTATCTCCGACGCCTCATATTCAAACATGAAAATCTTTGTGTGCAAAATTGTATAAATATTAGTCATCAAAATCTTTAACATTTAATATAATCCCAGATTTTTTCGTTCTCTTGTAAATCAATCAACGAACACTACAGTGAATTAATCAACAAGAAATGTAAAAGATGAGATCCTTGAAGCAAAAGGAAAAAACCAACAACCAAACAAAAGACCTCACAAAGATACATAGATGAAAAATAAAGTACCCAAACTCGATTTTCACATTTACCTCGTACAAAGGACAAACAGCAAACAAGTCGCGTCACTCACAAAACCGTACATTATGCACATACATCTGTTCAATTCAGAAACGATCTACTTCGAAACTCAGATTGATTACTGAACAAAGCTCAAAGAAAAATAAACTTTGAAACGTGAACATTAAGATGGAATATCAAATATTATGGATTAAGCAATATACGGCGGATGCAGACGTGTGGAAGAAATGTATTCAGCAAACGGCGTCAAATTGGGCCACAGTTTTACAAACAAGGGTGGACCCGTTACAGTAATATTGACGTATATCATCAATATCACTGTATGCGATGAATAAGAGTCGATCTCATTTCGAATGCTGCGGCCACAAGCATGTTTGTGAAAAGTTGGTTAGGTAACGTCACTTATTTTCCCTGAATTTAAACACCTTACTCCTGTATTCTAAAGGGCGTAGGTCGAGTTGCATTAAACACACTCATTACTTCAATACAATATTATTTAGTATGAGATTACAGGACTTTCGCATGATTATTACTAATATTATAAGATTGCTAGACTTGAATAAAACACAAATAATACCACACGACCAACATTTATGTGCGCAAATAATCAGGTTCCTAATCTGGCTTAACATGGATATCACATTCCTCATCGTGTATGCAGGTTTCACGTTAGTTACAAATATAATGTGGACCTAAAATTATTAAACAACACCGCCATAACAACTGAACATTTGAAGATATTAGAAAACTGCACTAAGAAATTCGAAGAATATATTTTAATTTTCAAATAACTACAATACAAATATTACGTAATAATCAAGTATTCTGTGCTTTGCGTTTGCATAATGATGTTTTCACTTCATTTGCCTATATTTAGGTGTAATCTTAACTTATCTGATTATATTTTATTGTGTCTAACAAAAATAATCCGCACTTAAAATGTATTTATTTGTTATAGAAAATTCATAGCATAATTAGATATTATTCAGTGACTGCAAAATACATAATATTGACTAGCAAAGTATCTACATTATTTTTTATAATATTAAATTGAATTTCATAAGCGTTTAGAGAAACAATGACCAGAGTTAAACCTAATGGTTGACGTAAACACAAGGTCAACGGTTTTTCATGACATATCACCAGGCTGTCTACTATTAAAATACGATTTCAATAGAGTAACTATTGGAACTAGTTACGCAAAAAGAAACCAACCCACAGTAAGTTTAAATGGAGACACTGATTTTGTTTTACTAAATTCATTATTATAATTCATATATTATCACATCTCTATTGCAAAAAAATATACTACAAATAAAAATACACTAAAAAAAACATTAAAAAATGTTACAAAATAGGGAATTTATACCTTCCTGACCTGCAAGGAAACAAACAATAACATGGAAATTAGATTTTTTTTGTTTAAGACCGAAACAGACGCATTTGCGATATTTTACGCCACGAGTGAACGAACCAAAAACCGCATTACCGGACATCCGCATGGCCAGAAATTTGTACAAGCGAAGCCAACAAAGCGCCTCACTTTATTGATCTCCGCTGTGCGATTAGCATTTAGTGGCGAGTCATTAATATGCCCGACGTTTCTATTCAAGGACCCGGCTATTACACCGATTTAAAAACGGCAAGGTCAAAAACTAAGACTCAGACGTCGAAGATCTAGGAGAAGACCCAAGTCATGACGAAATGATGTAGGGTAGTGGAACACGAGTAAATGTATATTATCTGTAAGCGACTGAGTGGAGGGAAACCAGCCATAAGAAATAAGAATAAATAAATAATAGCAATTTAATGATCAATTAGGATAGCAAGCACCAACACATTTTTTTTATTTTTAACTTTTCCGTTTTTCTAAAATCGGCTTTTTTTTTTAAAACGTTTTTTACATATACCATTGAACAATCAGCAAATAAAAGACACATTAGATAAGAAATATGTGTACTTAAAGAATATCATAACACATTAATATCTATACGAAATTTCCCTCCAATTAATCAACAACGATATTAAACCGATAAAACGCCAGTTCACTGACTCACAGTAAAATTAGGCAAATTGATAAGTTAATTAATAGGGTTTTCAAGCGATTGGAACAATAAATAATAATAATGATACACACATAGCCCTGACCCCACAGTAAGATAAAAGTCTTGTGTCGTGACTATTAGGAACTACGAGAGACTTTCAGTCTCACAACAACCAGACCAGAAACAAATATTTGTGGTCGTGCTGGCTCCTCACCCGCCACGTCACGGAAGTATGTCACAATTATATTGATTAGGAAATCTCTATATATTATTTCTCAAAGGTGTTTGCTCTTTGTAGAAATGCCATAACTTCCATAATCATTTTTTATAAAATTGAATGATTCAAAATTCAAATACCACTTTAAAGCTTAAAGCCACTTTGCCGATATTGGCGAAAAATAGACAAATGTATTAAAATTATAGGTTACGCTAAAAAATGATGAAAAATTTGCATTTGCCATCTGTTGACAGTATTACCAACAAATTTAATATAATGTTAATTTAGGACTACCTAGTTTACATTACGTAACTGACCACTATCGGTGCGAAGTATTCGCACGGGTCACCCCTTTAACATGTAAACGAAAATAAACGAAGCAATGTAACAGTGGCGGACTAAAGCTATCGAGGGCCCTGGGCGGCCATCTAGTTGGAGCGCCTGGTGAGATTTATTTTTCATGGCCCAGCAACAAAATACGCAAAAAATAAAAAGACGGCGTTTGCGGGTATTATGAGTTGGCTCGACATGCCTCTCATTTACTGAACATACCTGGACCTTGTTTTGAATTGGAACATATCTTCGAGATTTGGGGCCATAGGACTGGGGGCTCGCGGCGGACCTCCCCGAACCTTAGTCCCCCCCCCCTTCCGTAATAGCTTCGTAATCAGAAACTGCGCTTGCGTATTCTTGATCTTTTAATCCATAATAATAATTTTATTAGCTTTAGCACTTTGAACCGACATGAGAGACGATAAGACGAGAAGATCCTACTTCCTACTATTATAAATGTGAAAGATTGAATGTTTGTGAGGTTGTGACTTTGAATGATTGTTAATCAATCACGACTTAACGATTGATGTGATTCAGATAATATTTGTTACCCAGGTAGGTCATAAGTTGGATTAGGATATAGAAAACATTTTTCCTGGAAAAAAGGATTCAAGCCAGCAAAACCTAGTATTGTAAAGTTAAAAGTCCTTTAAAAGAGAGACAGATAAACAGACAGGCGGCGTAGGCTCTGGAACAGCAAGTTCCGTGGGCACCATTTGGGTATAAACCCTAGACTCTATTTATTATAAAATATGTTCATATCCTTAATGATTCATAATTGAAAATAAACGCCTGCTTACGTCAGAATTCGATCCGACAATTCCGAATACATCAATAATATGCAATACGGTACAGTCTTATCGGCGTGAGTCAACCGATGTTTCTGTTTACGCACCAACATCTTATCTGGCACACGCACTCCTTTAGTTGGATCTGGTTGAATCACCAATTTTCCTATACATTTTGGATAAGATAACGATCATTTCTGGATAAGATATAAAAATTACATACATTGGATATTTAGATAATGGTTTAACTAGTAAGACTAGACTTCCAAGCGAGCAGAGCCACGATTAAAAGCTAGTTAAATATAAATTATAGGTACCATTACATTTCCGTGATGGCATTATACACGCACATAATAAATATTCTACAAGTCACATTGCTTCTATTTATATTATTTTTATAAGTGTAGGTTGTTAGCTTAGATTATTATTATTCATGATCTATGTTAAAAAAACACTAATTACTTAAGTCTTCTACATGGATAACAGTCAATAAAGGCGACAATGGGGTTAGAAGCGCCCTCCATTTTCATTCACCGAGTTCGGGAATTTTCATCTTTATAAAAACGATATACGCCGCCTTGTTTTTTTTTATTTTTTTATTGCCTTGATAGGCAGACGAGCAAGCGGCCCGCCTGATGGTAAGCGGTCACCGCCGCTCATGGACATCGGCAATGCCAGGGGCACAGCCTAGCCGCTGCCTACCGTTACCGCCGTTGCCTTGTACAGATCTCGCTCTATTCTAAACTTAGTCTAGGGCCGTTACCGATAACAACCATTGTATAGTGATATAATTTATGTATTGCAGTGCCTGGAATTGGAAATCAGTGATACTTTAAAATCACTTTACTAAATTACCGTGGGTTCGGTAGTCTACGGTTCGCGTGTGCCGCGCGCCGCCCGGCCCGACCCGGCTGTACAGACGACACATCGATCAATATTCCACCCACCTGGGGAGGTTTGCACTTACACAAACAAACCTGAAATCTAGCCTTTCATTTTAAAATATAATTTTCCATTCTCCACAGTTATACATCCTAAATAAGGACAGTTCCGGTACAAGCTATCAGGAATCGTTGATTTCGAAATATGTACGTTCTTTTGTTTCAAAAATACACAAAATATTGTAGACAAAGTATCAGAACCTACATACTTGGCTACATAATAATATTATGTTATCAATTAACGTGCAGCAGGGAAATTATTTATACTTTATTTTTTTTCAATTTTCCTTCTTACTACAACTAAAAATTAACCATTATCGATTGATTCTGCCTCTATAATTAGTAGAATGGAATTACCAAATTAAATAAACAGATGTAATATATATTATATTAAATTTTTTCCATTAATTACCTCAACCATCATAACAGAAATTTACAACAGAAGGGATTTCCTAGTAACAAGGTAAATCAAACTTTATTATCATAAACCTAAAGTTCATTTTGGAATGTTAAGTCAAACTTAAAAGCAGGGCTTCAGAACAAATCAGGAGTTTCCGGTTTAAATGAGTCACCGTGCGGCGACACTAAGGTCAAAGTCCATATTATGGAACACTGTCCTAGTTTATGAAACATTCGATAAAAATGTCAATAACAAATAATTTTTAACTTATTTGGTACTTATAAAATAATATTTATGATTGTTAATTACTAATATATTGATTAAATTAATTTATTTTCATGAATACTTTAAAATCTAGAGAAAAAAAAATATATTGAATGCCCGTGTCAGGTTGCATGAAAAAAAACTGTTTTTTGAGGTAAAATAGTGACGTGTGTCAATGCAATTATTTCAAGTTTTTGAGAAATATATCAATGATTAAAAGATACTTGAAATATGTCAACTAAAAGTTTAGCTTATTATCTTCCTATTGATAATGAATTTTAGGTAGTTTAATAAAGCATTTATTTTTATTTTAAGTGTTTCATAATTGGTACAAAAAAAAAATTATAGTCCGTATTTATGGAACAGTATATTCCGTGTTCCATGTCCCACGTCCCCCTTCATTTTTTAATGTGGTCCGTAATTATGAGACAGTGCCTCGTGAGAGCGGTATTAATTAAATTCGTGTTAATAATTGTTAACTATTTATAAAGAAAGCAGTTTATGTCTGATAAATGTTACTACAGTGTATATGTCTATAAATTTGTGTTTAGGTAAGTACTTAAATTTGAAAATTCCATCATAATTAAAAACTAACTTCTAAAATTTGTTCTAAAAGATCGCAGGAAGTTAAAGATCGCAGGAAGTCGCTGGATGCAGGCCGCTTCCAACAGGTCGGTCTGAAAATCTTTGGGAGAGGCCTATGTTCAGCAGTGGACGTCTTGTGGCTGATGATGATGATGAAGAATATTTTTTTTTTTCGTGCTCAGCTTTCAGACGTTGATACAGAAATACTGGGCACTCGGTCAACACGTGTAAGACATCTTCTTTAGCTGCTGGGTCACAGATACATGAGGGGCTCTCCTTGCACTTGAAGCGATTCAAGTACTCAGAGAATCCTCCATGGCCCATGAAAACCTGCGTGAGAACCGGGTCCAAAAGCATCTTCCGGATTACGCTGTAAGCTTTCCTGGCGTCAGGGAAAAACAACTTGGTCACAGAAGCTGTCTTCCCGGCCAAGTAGCGCTCGTTCTACTCGTCAATCAACTCCTGACGGATATGACGCTTGACGAATGAAACGGGGCATAGGTCGTAATCAGGCTTCTTCTTCAGCGTTAGAGCCGCTGCTTTTGCGAGCTCGTCGGCGCGTTCATTTCCGACCACTCCCACGTGCGCCTTAACCCAATAAAGGCTAATGGTTTTTCCGCACTGCAAATTGCTTATTCAACAAAGTGTTGACACCAAAAGCGATGGGGTGGAGGGAGTCTCCGCTCACGACGGACTCGAGCGCGGCCCTCGAATCGCAGAAGATGCTATATTGGCTGCGATCGCCCTGTAAGGCCATTTGCACCGCTTTCTGCAGAGCCAATAGTTCTGCTTGGTAAACGGTGCAGAACGAATCCAGTCGCATTTTGGTGGCTTTCGTCTCGGCATCGCCGTCCCATAAGGACACCGACGCTCCGACTCGACCACCAATTTTGCTGCCGTCTGTGAACACTTTTACAGTGTTTGCAGCCTTGAGGATCAGTTCCGCATCGTTCACCACGCATTCGAACTGCAACGCTCTGCGATCAGCTGGGTGTTTAGCGGAAGGATCCCAGCAAGCAGCAGGGACGAGTTCAGCGAAACGGTCCTGTAGCCCTTCACCATCTTCAGTGCAAAGCCCCGTTGAACCCTTGCAAGCTTCTTTTGAATGCCTATTTTGTTGCTTACAGGCGCCCAGGCACTGGCTGCATAGAGTATGGTAGGTTCAACTACAGCCGTATACAGGGTTCTCACAACCTCAGGTCCCAATCCCCACTGCACTTTTGCAGCGGTTGCCAACTTTTTGTAGAAGGCAATAGCCTTCCTACAAGCTTCTGAGACATGCGTGTTGAATGTTAACTTATTATCCATTATCAAGCCCAGTATCTTAATTTCTTGCGACAGGCCTATGTCGACGCCGCCCATGTGCAGAATCGGAGAATCGTACTTAAGTCGCCGCGTCACGACCATTGCTTTCGTCTTGTGAGCGGCGAATTTCAGCTTGTTCCGAATTCCCCAACTCTGCACATACGCTAGGGCATCGTTGGCCTGTGTCTGTATTTTTGATGTCTCATCCCCGTGAAACACCAAAACAACGTAGTCGGCGAAGGCCTGGCAGTAATAGCCCCGCTTGTCGAGCTCCTTTAGTAATGGGTCGAGGAGCAAGTTCCACATGATAGGACCACCAATAGACCCTTGGACACATCCCTTGGTGGTCGTTCTCATATGTTCTACTCCGGTGTAGCGAACTTTCACTCTTCGGCTCTCGAAGTAGCTATCCACCAACCGTCTGATATTTTTCGGACATTCTTCCTCGGCTAGTCTGACCTTTATAGCGGGCCACCAAGCACTGTCAAAGGCCCCCTCTATATCCAGTGAGACCAGTGTGACAATCTTCTTGTCGCTCACTTTACTCCTGATGTGCTGGAGTAGAGTATAGAGGGCGTCTTCCGTGCCTCTTTGGGGCATAAAGCCAAACTGCCGTGTACTCATCCTGGGTAAATAAATGTTTATTGTTTGTTAATTCGTTTTATTTTTGAATATAACTGTATTAATACTTGATAAAGATATTAAACAACATTTAATACTATGGATAAATAAATTAAAGACTAATTTTTTTTTTTTAAATGCAATGTTTCAATCTATTTTGTGTTCCATAATTTGGGACATACCTTATGAAACACCCGTACATGCAGCTTCATGCTGTTCCATTAATACGGTCATAAGTATTTATCTTTTCTTTTAATCAATTTATTAATATTTTCAGCTAAAACTCACTTCATAACAATTTTTATCGCTTTAATAGATATCACAGAAACATTTAATATGAAAAAAATCAATGTTACAACTCTATTTTCTTCTAAATAGAATGAAATATACAATGCCTATTCATAGAGTGTTCCATAATATGGCCCTTTACCTTACCCAGAGCCTCTTGAAAACCTACACAAGTTATATTTACATATATTCTTACGCATTTATCAGGCAATAAAAACGAATAGAAATATATGGAAATTATATTATAAAAAATATTTATAAAAACAAAATTAACCAAGCACTGTGATCTACGGTGCTAAAATGATTAGGGCATACAAGGAGAATTATTATTATTATTTTTTTTTTTTTATTCGATAGAATGACGAGACGAGCAAGGCGCTCGCCTGATGATAAGCGCCACGCCTGCTCATATACAGAAGCAACACCACTATTCCGAATACGCATTTACATCTTGTGGTAAAGATTTATAGCACTTCCAGAGACATCATGACATCAATGCCTCTGATATATAATGACATGTCAATTCACAACTCACGATTTAATTTAGTGTGCGATAAGATTCAAAACATGATGGCGGCGCACATCAATTTACATTAAAACTATTGTTTTCAAAACCAACCCCATTCCTGACGTCATGATAATCTCTTCGGCAACGCTTGATCGCGAAGATTTAATTCGGTAAAATAAATAATAAAGTTTTATTCAGCCACAGATAAGACTTGAAATCACCATATTATCATAATTCAACTGTCTAAAATCACATAGATGATCGAAAAACAATATTAATTTACCGCATAGATTCTAGTGAACATTTTTAGATTTTGTAAATAAATCTCATCAGACGTGGAAAAAGGATATCATCAATACGGGGGAGGTAATTTTTATTCGATAAAACGACGGAGACATTGTAGTAGACATGTTAAGTAGGCCTGATTATCCTGTAGACTAAATTTACGAAAACATACAATAGCTAAGGATAAATCATAAAATGACGTTCGGCAATGAGACAATTCTGAGAAACCTGTTAAATTAATCGCTGTACAAATATGTGGCATATAGTTTTGTTACGGAAATTTCTGTAGAAGCAGAATTTGTATGTATAAATTCGTTTATTTTATGTAAATCATAGTTTTAATTATCGCCATTTTATATATAATCTTTAACGCAAAATTTCTGTTTTTCCTTAATGTAAACACTAATTTGTTTCCTTTTATATAAATAATTTTACTACTATTAATAGTATTGCTACATTTTAAACGCGCCTAATAATTGATATGGCAAATAAAACCACCAAAAACTGTACATCCACAGCGGGCCGGGGGAAATATCCGCAGAATCTATGAAAGAACTAAGCTAAAATCGTTAGCCTTTTATTTTATCCAAACACGGCAAAGTGACTGCCCTACACCTGATGGTAAACACAGTGCAGTCCAAACCAGTAATCACTGACAAACGATGGGTTTATCGGTGGTCATCAGGATCATAACGGCCTGTATTAAGCGCTTCTTCACACTCCGAAGAGGGAAGAAGCAAAATGAGGGGCCTGCGGCAGGACAGGCGGAGTGTCGATGCATGCACAGGGATACAATGATGTATCTTCTTCTTCTTTTTATTAATGGCTTTCGCAGTATTATGCATTTAGCCAGTGTCAAGTATAGTTAATTCTCAAGTAATTTTTCCAAGAACGATGAAACACGGGCGCGGTCGATTTCAAGGTCTTGTCGGAGTTTTGGTGTTAACTCCTTTCAGTACGATTCTTAATTCACTTATTTCAATGTTTCCATACACTGTTCATCACCGTCAATGTTTATTGAACAAATCCACACCACTTTTATACAACAAACACAACTCTAAACTAGTTTATTAAATAAATTAAAATAAGGGATGAACTGCACTGTCAGAATTCCCGCCAAAACTCCAATGATGTATCTCTATCTATAACCACCAACCATCAATAGTGCAGTCATTTTAGCTTAAATTAGGTAAGAATCTCGGAATTCGAGATACCCGGCTGTAAGTCTGTAAATAGTTGTATATTGACACTCTAAAAGTTGTCTCAAAACCTACATATGGTAGGGTGTGCGCAACTATTAAATTTCAAGGTCAAAGGTCACAAAAATCGCTTTTTTTGTAAATATCTCATTTCCTATGGGTTTTTTGCTATTTGTATCCATTATCAATATTGTAGAATACAAAATTCTCTACAAATTTTGTTCAAAACTTTTTTTCATACGGTGAACCGTTTTCGAGATAGAGGGCGGAGAGCGCGCGGTCACAAGTCCGTCATTTTGAAAGTTACATAAACGAAATTTTGTATTTCGGTTATTGACGTAAAATAAATAAATACGTGTTTCAGGAATTTTGGAAATTTTATTTATTAAGGGATGAAAAAGGGGGTGAAAGTTTTCACGCTTTCACGCCTAAATCACTAAACCGATTTAGATGAATTTATCTACAGAGACAGATGGAGCCCTGCAGACGGTTACAGGCTACTTTTATCCCGGAAAATGCTGTTCACGCGGGCGGAGCCGCGAGCAAAAGCTAGTATAACATAATAGTTAATAAAAATTGACAAATATTTATAATCATTGATTTATGGATAGTTCATCAACTATATATGGCGCGTTTTCGACCGGAGGCACCATTTGACCTGAACTGATCCTGTGACCGCGCGCTCTCCGCCCTCTATCTCGAAAACGGTTCACCGTATGAAAAAAAGTTTTAAGCAAAATTTGTAGAGAATTTTGTATTCTACAATATTGATAATGGATATAAATAGCAAAAAACCCATAGGAAATGAGATATTTACAAAAAAAGCGATTTTTGTGACCTTTGACCTTGAAATTTAATAGTTGCGCACACCCTACCATATGTAGGTTTTGAGACAACTTTTAGGGTGTCAATATACAACTATTTACAGACTTACAGCCGGGTATCTCGGATTCCGAGGTGATTTCCTAAAATGACTGGACTACAAGTCAAGCCTCTCGGGCGAACCGGATATACACTGGCTGATCCTGGAACGCGATCCAAACAAGGTCTGTGGTTCATTATAGCAGTTTTTAATACCATGTGTACGGTGGTCGCTATCCGGGCCTAAACCTAATAATTCCTACCACCAGCCTTTGTAACATCACAGAATGTTCTAGATTTTTTTTTTGGTGTGTGATGTATGCTGTTACCCTGACGAGATTCGGCTTTCTGCAGCTTCACCGGACTTTCTGGCGAGCGCTTTAGGCGGTCTCAACCCTTTACTAAATTTTCTAGAAAGAATGATTACATGTACTTAAGGTGCAAGAATAAAATGAAACTATGAAATATCTGCACTCGTAAAAGTGCCAATGAGTTGTTCGCCGTACATGAAACACCACAGCTCTGAATCTAAAAATGACTAAAACGTGAATCGGCGCAACTACGTTCAAACTACTTGGTAATTAGTAAATAACCATACAACTTAGACATTCATTAATAAATACCTAATAATCTTTACAAACATGTGGAATTTTCCTTGGAACCTGAATTGAAATATAATGTTATACTAGTTATATTAAAGATCAATGCAGACTTAAAATAATGAATACGTGACCGTCGTGAACAGGAACAACTGTGCTAGCCCATAAAACCACAGAATATACAGAATATATTATTATAGTGGCTGATCCCGATTCCCGGTTCCCGCACTGCCGCGCCCACTTTGGGGAATAACTGTGGCGGGTTTTTTTTACCGTCCCTTATGAGTGACAACTCAGATTGGAAAACAATCTGACAACCATTATATGTAGATACACGACGTTACAATGTAAAATGTGATCTATGAGGAGAAAAAAGATCGTCTAATTTAAAATAACTTGAATCTTTGAGGTGTGCAAGTTGCGACTGACGTATGAGACCGTGACAAGGGACGCGAAACAGTTGACCGCGATACACCTGTTGAAATGAATGAAACTGTATGCATGGATACTAAGAGTGCGAACACAAACATGACGCGATGTGTAATAATTACTCAGAATAACAGGACCTCGGTCTGCCATACCACGCTGTGACGCGTCGTCGACTCTAATCTTAGTCCCGCACCCAAATGTACGTTTACTGCACATAAAATTACGCGTTTCATCTAAGATTAGTCAAGCTATGTTCAGACTTTAAGGTTGAGATGCGCGACCGATAGAAGAGACTGCTTGTATTGTACAGATATATTTTAAGGTATATGACCGAGACAGAAGTATGTATATTAAAACAGGGCCTTTAGAGTTCAATAATTTCTTTTTATCCTAGCACGGCAAAGTGACATCACTACACCTAATGGTAAGCGTAGTGCAGTCCAAAAAACTAGTGACCACCGACCGGACAGACGGATGACCGATGCAGGCACAGTAATACAAGGATGTACCCCTCTACACGCCCCAATCAACGATCAAGTCATGTCGCAAGCCCCTCGGGAGAACCGGATATACACTGGCTGATCCGATCCATACAAGGTGTGTGGGTCACTATGGCAAGTTTATATCAGATATGAATATCCTACTACCAGCAAAAAAGCAGCATATAATCGTACAAGGCACTATGACATTGCATGTTTGAACGAAGATTACTTACAACTGGTATATTAGCATAACAACGCCCTTGAATCAAGAGGAAAAGCGTTCCTCCGTACCATCTTTACATTTTGATTTATTAAAACCACCTTAAGTAAGCCTTACAAGGCGAACGACCTTTAAGAAGTTTTAGGAGCTATTGACCCAAAAAGAATAGGTAAAAGCGTAAAAAGGTTTGAATTTCGAAAAATATTTTAATAAGATATTGGCGAAAAAGAGGAAAGTAAAACTAACCGTATCTTACTGTGGGGTCAGGACTATGTGGGTGTGGGTGTTGGGTGTATTTATTATTATTGCAAATTCATTGACCCGAAAATTAAAGTTTTTACACTAATTTAAAATTTGCCGAAACGGAGTTAAGAATTTTAAAAATTAGACGAATTATGTTTCATTGGCTTCGTTTGTAAGAGGTACTTCAACTTTCTACATATAAATAGAGCCAAAATTAATTCTGAGTAAATAACCATACAACAGACTATTAACATTTTGTATTATTGCAGGCAGATGGATTTTTATATTTATAATGGCCCAGGCCAAAGTTCCTATATTTACGCTGTTATGACAACACTTGATTTCCTGTTGTTAAACTCAAGGTGTTCAACTTTGTTTCTTTCTGAATTTAATAACGTCATTTTTTGCGAACAAAGTGTCATTCCAAAGTCGTTCATAAAAACAAGAGTTTTTTTAATTGCTTTATTATTGTTATGCCATTTTTATATTGCACTTTACATTAAACATTTCCAATATGAAATATTAATGTCAAATCTGTTGTGAATTCAATGAATAAATACACCCAACAATCACATACATAGTCCTGACCCCACAGTACGAGTCTTATGTCGTGGGTATCAGGAACTGCGAGACTTTCGATCTCACAACACCCAGACTCCGAAAAAAACATTTGTGGATCACACAAATGTTTGTCTCGGCGCGGGGATCGAACCCGCGACATCTCGCTTCACAGCCGGCTTCTCGCCCGCTGCGCCACGGAGCCTATGGAATTGATTAAACTACATATGGTCCAGTCATTTTAGTAAGTTCACCTCGGAATCCGAGATACCCAGCTGTTAAGTCTGTAAATACTTGTATATTGACACCCTAAAAGTTGTCTCAAAACCTACATATGGTAGGGTGTGCGCAACTATTAAATTTCAAGGTCAAAGGTCACAAAAATCGCTTTTTTTGTAAATATCTCATTTCCTATGGGTTTTTTGCTATTTGTATCCATTGTCAATATTGTAGAATACAAAATTCTCTACAAATTTTGTTTAAAACTTTTTTTCATACGGTGAACCGTTTTCGAGATAGAGGGCGGAGAGCGCGCGGTCACAAGTCCGTCATTTTGAAAGTTACATGAACGAAATTTTGTATTTCGGTTATTGACGTAAAATAAATAAATACGTGTTTCAGGAATTTTGGAAATTTTATTTAATAAGGGATGAAAAAGGGGGTGAAAGTAAATGCGAAACTGAGTTTGTTTGTTACGCTTTCACGCCTAAATCACTGAACCGATTTTGATGAATTTATCTACAGAGACAGATGGAGCCCTGCAGACGGTTACAGGCTACTTTTATCCCGGAAAATGCTGTTCACGCGGGCGGAGCCGCGAGCAAAAGCTAGTATAACATAATAGTTAATAAAAATTTACAAATATTTATAATCATTGATTTATCGATAGTTCATCAACTATATATGGCGCATTTTCGACCGGAGGCACCGGTTGACCTGAAGTGATCCTGTGACCGCGCGCTCTCCGCCCTCTATCTCGAAAACGGTTCACCGTATGAAAAAAAGTTTTAAACAAAATTTGTAGAGAATTTTGTAATCTACAATATTGATAATAGATACAAATAGCAAAAAACCCATAGGAAATGAGATATTTACAAAAAAAGCGCAAAAAACCGATTTTTTGTGACCTTTGACCTTGAAATTTAATAGTTGCGCACACCCTACCATATGTAGGTTTTGAGACAACTTTTAGGGTGTCAATGTACAAGTGTTTACAGACTTACAGCTGGGTATCTCGAATTCCGAGATTCTTACCTAATTTAAGCTAAAATGACTGGACCAATATGTATTAACTGAAATCAATTTAGACTGTTTTAGTTTGGATTGCCTCGGTAACGCATTTGTAACGGGTACGCAGTAGGACTGCAGTGCTGAGGTTTCGTGTTTGATCCCCGAGTCGGGTAAAAGTGATATTGGGGTTTTCTATCATGGGACTCAAATAGGCTCGGCGATGTGTGGGTGCACTGGTTAAACCTCTACCTACCCCTCCGATACATTAAAATGTATTCTTTATCAGTCGGTATATCATTGAGAAGTAATCGACTAAACTATTATTATAACAAATTAATTTAAGTGAGACTACTTTATATTGATACAAAGGGCGAAAGAAGTGGCAACTTCAGAACGGCCACATAGATTGAGGATGCCACATCTACGCGCTGCTCCGGTAAAATAATTTAAGTCTACGACGTAAACCTACCAATTTTTCAACGCTTTAATTCAAAAACTTTAAACGTGAATTTCAGCATACTAAAGATTATCGTTCAGTAACAATGTGTTCTAAAAATAATTCACATAAACTTCTTTCATAACAGCAATCTATGGGCGGCGGCTGTGCCGAGGTAAAAATTAAAATTCCCGACACGCGATCATGACGTATTCAGTAACGAACCTTGGACACTGCAGTCGCAACACGCCACAACCGTGTCAAAACGCACCAATATGGTACTGCGGAAAGGTCCCCACCATACGTGTCTTGGAGTATCAAAAAGTAGGTATTTATTTACATATTTCAAATGGCTGCCTCGGTGGCGCTATTGTTTTGCGCATACTGTACGAATAAGGTGTCGAGTTCGATCCCCATTCCATTCGATCATTGCATATAAGCTCCCGTCTTCATCCCTGTCTGCATGGGTGCAACTAGTGCTGCCACGTTTCGCCGAGATTATTTGCGTCCCATCATAACATTCCTATCTTATCTATCAGCATACCGGGCGAACCTATCATCAGCAGCATCATCATCATCATCATCAGCCACAAGACGTCCACTGCTGAACATAGGCCTCTCCCAAAGATTTCCAGACCGACCTGTTGGAAGCGGCCTGCATCTAGCGACTTCCTGCGATCTTTATCAGAAATGAGGAGATCCGTAGAAGAACGAAAGTCACCGACATAGCTCAGCGGATTAGCAAGCTCAAGTGGCAGTGGACAGGCCACATAGCTATCAGCATACCGGGCACAAATTTCGATCCCGGGCAATTCATGAGCGATTTTTCATATCGAAAACAAACAAAAACACAAATTGTAATTGCCAGACCCGGGAATTGAACTCAGGACCTTACAGTTACCACTAACGCTACCACTAAACCAAAAGGCAATATTATGGAAGAGGTAGCAAATGAGAAACTATGTCACAAAAATCTATCTAATCTTGAAAAATTTACATTTCAATAGACAGTATAAATAGAAAGAAATCAATAAAGATTCCCAGTATAACTGGTATTTCCTGTCTCCTATTTAAAACCACTACACCAGTATACAAACAATAAACGTCTGTTGTTAGTTTAATAACAATACCAATTGAAAGCATTTCAGGCTATTGACACAAATTAATGTTGATTGTACCATTTCATATCTTTTGATTGACAAGTAGTTTGTTGGCAAGGAGTATTCAACAGGCACTGTCATTCTAATACACGGAGAGAGACTCCTCAGGTCTAATATGTATTTTTTTCTATTTGACTGAATGACGAGACGAGCATGGCGCTCGCCTGATGGTAAGCGCCACACCTGCCAACAAACAGAAGCAACACCACACAGAACTTTCAATTACAAAGCACTGCATGGCATTGAACAGCGCTTGTTATCCCGAGACGTAAGTCTCATAATGCCCAGTAATTTCACTGGCTTCAATATCCTTCAAACCGAAATACAAAAGTGTGTATGCATGTGCTGTTGCTTAGCGGCAGAAATTGACAAGGCGGTGCTACCAGGTGGTATCTAAAGTACCTATTATCTATATAATTTAATAGAGGGAAACCTGATAGACTCATCATCAGTACCAAACAGTAAACGATACAAATTTCAAGTTTTGAGATGTTAATTTCACATTGTTGGCAATGTATAAGGTTTTCTCAAAATGCAACCCCTAGTGGGAGAAAGTGGTTGCTTAAGTTACATTTACTTCACATGGGTAAAGTTGCAAGGTAGTCAATGATAATTACCCAATACTATATATTTTGGACGGAAATGTTTACAATTAACTTTTGTTCAACTTATAAACAAAATATATCTTTACACAGTATAAAACAAAGTCGCTTTTCGCATCTGTAAATTCAAGGTATGAATTTAAATATTTATTGTTTTCATCTCTAAAACCAAAACAGTGTATTTTCTCGACCAACTAAAAATTTTGTTTTAAAACCTTAAGTTAGTGATTTAATTTAAATCTTGTTAAACATAATGTAATAAGATCCAGGGTAATAAATCAAAGTTATTGTAGCAATGGTCTTATTCCACCCCCCCTGAAGATTTTTTTTTTTTTTTTTTTTTTTTCTGTGGGGCTCTATGCCCCACTCTCGTGCCTCTGATACTATTTTTCAGAGTATTTTTGGTAACACCTAAAAATGCACATGCCTTTATTTAAAAATTTACACTTAAAAACTCTGTTAATAAAATCGCTTACTTAGAATACTAAGTTTATCACAGTCAATACACATACACGCGATTTGTAAAAGAAATCTTGTCATAACATTTTTTTAAAACATAAATCTAATTTACATATTCTTACACATATAATATTGTAGGCGTGCCTTCTTCCCCCCTGAAGATTAAAAGTTCAGTATCTTCGCTGACTATCTGTGTTCAACGTTTTGTTTTTGTTAAACGGTGAGATTAAATCCCTTAGAGAGGTCCCGGTAGAGATAGGGTTGTTTTGCTTATAAACCACTTTATCACCTCAAGCATTAAATAATATATATGTTTTTTATTTTTTATGTTACAATATATTGTAGCAAATAAGGTACTATATTGTACATAAAAAAAACTATTTGCTAAACCAGATATGTTATCAGCCAATAAAATTGGCCAGCATTCATTGCTTATCTGAAAAATGTTACTTTTACATTTCTATACAATTCACAATGAATAATAGATTAGGTAGAATTTTTTGTTAATGGTTATTTTAGTACTGTCATAAATCCAATAAAAATTAACCATAGTTGTTATTAGAATACAATACATAAAGAACAAAGGCAAAATTTTACCTGCGTGATATATGACATGTCTGAAAACATGACTTTAGCAAAACTTATTAATTTAATTAGTTAATTTTTTACACATCATTAGTTTTATGTGTAAAGACCCATGTTAAATCCTTTATTAATCACATTCAGTGTTTTACTATAGGATTATCTAATACCAGATCCACATGCTAGGCAATCCTTCACAGTTTCCAATATATCTATCAGGTGTTTTCCTTAGCTTGTGTACATGAATTAAACATTTTGTTAAAATGGATGCATGATATAAGGTGTAACATTATGTAGCATGGAGAGGATGTGTGAGAGTTGGCATTGCTTACCACTACACACTCACCTCTATAACAATATTTGCAATGTTACTATTATTTAATGATGGTGGGGATGTGTGCGAATTGCATGGACAGATGACCAGTTTACATTTGTGGTACCATTTCACCTATTCAATTTCTTTTTTCTGTCTGAATGATGAAACAAAAACATCACTCGCCTGATGGTAATTGCCAAGCCTCACCATGAACAGAAGCAACACCACACAAGATCTTAAATTAAAAACCACTGCATGGCACTGGACTGAATTTATCACAAGATATAAGTTAAAGAGTTGACAATTAATGTTACCAACTACCTCAATTTTCCATCAATTTTAATACAATTTTAAAGGAACTGTTGCTTATAAATGTGATTTTTTTGCTATTAGTTGTATATCTGCTAAATCAAACATAGGCACCACCACTATAGCAAATAATTACAGTGGAAAATATCCAGCATATTAACTTTGACATTGAAATACCACAAAATACAGATTATACATTAGATAAGTGATGACTCATATTGCATACATCATTACTGACTATCATCTGAATGATTATCAAACAGGGATTTTGCTGCTGGAGTATAGACCTAGATAATATCTGCATAGGAAATGAACTGACCATGGAAGCTGTATATTTGCAAGTTTATATACCTAGGGTCTGTACTGCATGAGTCTGGTGACATATACCTCAACGTTAAGATCCATATTGATGCTGCTTGGGCTAAGTAACAGTTCACAAGTTACTTTCGATCAAAATATGTTGATTGAGAAAGAGCACAATGATTTTTTTACAATACATTTTTTTCTTCAAATTTATTAACATTTATTTTCTTCTTTTTAGTTGGATTTTCTATAAGTGTATTTATTTAAGTTTTTAATACTATTACAAATATATCAAATATTGTTATGGAGGTGAGTGTGTAGTGGTAAGCAATGCCAACTCTCACACATCCTCTCCATGCTTTGTAATGTTACACCTTTCATTTTTTAGAAAAAAAAATATATATATTTTTATTTTTTTCCTTTAAAATATTGAACTGTCATCAGTCCTTGATAAGTACTATGCGTGCCAAATAAGAATAGGATCGCGTTTGCTGCCAACTTCACACGATAACTGTCAAAGTAGTACTGCTAGCAAAAGAAAGTGCAAAAAAGAAATTTCATCTATTTTTTATTGTTAATAGATATAGATTTAATTATTGTATAATCATTATATTCATTTAATAAATACTATTCTTGAATTTTATTAATGGATAATTTTGGATAAATTAATTATGGAACTGTATGGAAAGAGTTTAAAAACTGAACAAATACACAGTTAATGCTACTATCACCCTAATAGTACGCAATTTTGTGACGCTATTGAGAAGCTACCAGTGTGCCGTTAGCTACGCTTTCGTGTATACGCGCGTGTGTCTTATATCTGTTGCCTACTGGATTTCCTTGTTAATGTTATTTTTATAAATATGCTTTTTCTTTGAAATCCTACTCATTTATAATTAATTTGGCGTGAAATGTATTAGAAATACCAAAAAAGCGTACAGTAAACATTTAAACTGAATATAATTTGTTTACTGATTTTTTGGCACACCATACACTTTGGTAATGAAGTTTGCGCGTACTGCTGAACAAAATGGCGTCTTGACAGTCCTATTCTTATTTGGCACGCATAGTATGCCAAAATTCGATTTAATCCGACGTTTTGAAGAAGGCCAAAATCATGTTCAAAGATTCCGTTACATACATACATACGTCTGAAGCGAATAAAAGCGAGTTAATACTTAATTTCATAAACTTATGAGTTTTCATCCTTGAAGTGATACAGAAATCCGCCGTGGTAGTCCGAGTTCATTATCTTGTTAATAATCCACCCACTTATTTAGATACAAAAAAGTGAACGTTCAAGAATTATTGAGACATTAGATCGCTGTGTAACGCCATAGGCTCTTAATTATTCTTACTAATACCAACGATAAATGGAAAAAAGTACTCATAAAATAATGATGATTTATCAAGACCTACGAGTTTAAATGGGAATATACACAATAAACACCTGTATATAATATCTATATTTACTATGGCGACATAATACGAATATATAATGTACTCACGAATTGCACTAATTGGAATAGCAGCAAACAATCCAAGAAGGCAGGTAGAAATCGTCGTAACATTCCTCCAACAGCCATTGTGCCACACTTGGTATACCAAAATCAAAAGTTAAAAGCACTAATTGTCTGTCATATCATAATTAGAATTTGAGCCCGAAACAGTACGTCTTTCAATCGTGGATGTGCGATTTTTAATTCTTAGTTTTCTCGACGCACTTCCCTTCTTTTCGATGAACAGTGACAGATTGATTAGCGAGAAAAAAAACTAGGGTCGAATGTATACAAAATGGCCGACTTAAGTGTTGCTATGGCAATTTTTTGACACGCCTAAAGATAGTAAAATCGTCTCAAGGTGGTAGGTCCCCCGTATGCGAGAGACCGTCTGGATTGGTACCATCACTTAGTCTATTTCTGCCGCTAAGCAACAGTGTGTAAGCACTGTTGTGTTTCGGTTTGAAGGACATTAAACCCAGTGAAGTTACTGGGCATTACGAGACTTAACATCTTATGTCTCAGGGTGACGAGCGCAGTTCAGTACCATGCAGTGCTTTGAAACTCAACGTTATGTGTGGTGTTTTGTCTGTTTATGGACAAGCGTGGCGCTTACCATCAGGCGATCGCCTTGCTCGTCTCGTCATTCAGTCAAATCAAATAAAATCAAATAGTAACAAAATAACTTCACTAAAAAAACTACAAAGACTAAAATATTTATCGCTTAGCTAGGCTTGATACATTAGGAGCATTGAGAGACGGAAATCATATTCGTAAAAGCCGAGTCTTGCATATTTTACAAAATAGTATTCAGCTTGATTAATAGCCTCATGATTACGGAAGTATTTCTCAAATAGGCATATTTTAAGCAGCGCAGCACGCTATATATTTTTTATGTATTATTCTGGCGTAGACAAAGCTGTCTGGTTGGCTATGTGTTTTTATTAACATTGAAGTTAGCCGCGTTGATTACTTTTTGGTAGGGGGTAAACTCGTGGTTTCGCGTCAGCCACATGCTAATGCTAATTTAGACTATACCCGTATAACACATCGTGTACATACAATGTGTTATACGGGTATAGTCTGACCGTGTGCTGTGCGCGTTAGACGCTTTTTGGATGGGTGAAGTCTTGTGAGCTCTGATTATCAGTCAGTAAATCAATCAGTCAGTCAGTCAGTCGTCAGGCAGTCAGTCAGTCAGTCATCAGTCAGTCAGTTGTCAGGCAATCAATCAGTCAGTTGAGTTGTGAGCACTAAATAAATATACTTGTAAGTTTATACTTCTATCGGCCGTCACTGCCGACTACCATTTTTTTTAGTTTATATATAATAATTTTACTGTCCTGAATTAATAAGCTGCCAAGAGTGATACTAAATGATAGTTTAAATGATTTATCACTAGCTTTTCCTCGCGGCCCCGCCCACGTGATCTGCTTTTTACGGGATGATAAGTAGCCTATGTTCATCAGGGATAATGTAGGATTCTAATGGTGAAAGAATTGTTCAATTCAGTCCAGTAGTTTTTAAGTTTATTCATTATATACAAAAATACAAATCTCTCCTATTTATAATATTAGTGTAGATGTAGATGAAATAGTATGTAAGTAAGGTTGCTTAAGAATTGGAAGAAGTTACCTAAATGGTTCATTTAGGGATTTGTTGTCTGCTATGGGGGAATTTTGAAAACCAATCTGGAGACCCTGATTGACAAGAGATGTCATCAGTCATTTGACAACTTGACAATATAAACATTCTACCTTGTATACTTCTAATATTTTCTAATTTATTTCTAATCTAACTAGAGTTAATCGAGTTTATATAATTAAAATAAGATGAATTTCAACCAGCTGTCTTTAAATAAATCAAATTAATAACAATATGTTGATTCTTGGCAATAAAATTTCATAAAAGAATAACGCCCTCGAAACCTCATTATTAAAGATTTTTGTTGTAACAAAAACAAGTTTTCTCTATGAATAACACTATAAATTATGGAAGAAAGGCGAAGGCATAGAAGCGTGTATCCAACTGCGAAACAAAAGAAAAAATTGATAGAGTTGGTAGCGAAATATCCAGATTTAGTGTCGTGTAAAGTAAGACAAGGATTCAACTATACGGATGCTCATAAATTGTGGCAAAACATCGCGATCGAATGTAACTCTATTCCTGGAGCAAAGAAAACTTGGAGGCAGTGGAAAAAAGTAACCTTGATAATTAAGTTCACAAATTTTTCTATAATTTGATTGCATAATGCGTGTCTCTATCTGCTTTTGAAAGAATTTGGCTTACCGCAAATCAATTCTAAATTTGAAAAGCTGCGGATTAAACTGCAAAATGTGCAAGAAGTTTATGTGTATTGTCCAAAATTTAAAATCATAGTACATAAAAGTTCATAAAATAACCTCTTACAGAATTATAGTTCTAAAAGCTTATCACCTGTTGCTCCCACAACTGGATATATTCATAATTTTATGAATATTGATAATAAAACACATTATATCCCTATATTCCAGACTTGGCAAGACATCAGATCTAAAACAAAGAAAAGGCACTCATCTGATGACCTTCCAGCATCACTTATAATGTTATCACATGCTGAAAAAGAAGCATTGGGCTTGAAAAACGTGTCTTCAACCACAAACTACCAGATGGAGGAGGAAACAGAATTTGTGACTCTGGAACAAGAGGCCATTCCAGAAACAATAAACATGAATGAAATGGACTCTGTAGCTACATACAGTGAAGCAGAATCTCTTCCTGAAGAGAAAGTATTCCCAACAACAACAAACCGTAAAGTTAAAAAGTTTAAAAATGCCATCAAAAATAGTTCAAAGCGTGCAGACAGTTGCTTTTTCAATTGTGATATGTTATCAGTACAGGAACAACGTAAAATACAGTTGAAGGAGGAGTATATAAATTTCAAAAAAGATTATCTTACACAAAAATTAAAATTAATGAAAGAACAAACTGAAGCATTGAAAAATATTGCAAGAGAACTCTCTAAATAGTTCATAATTAGAATTTATGGGGATAGAACAAAATGATGTTGCATATAATTATAAAGTTATTATTAAGTAATTATAACCAACATGTTATGGTAGTCCTTAAAAGGCAAAGTTGTTAAATATGGTATCTAAATAAAACTCCATTGCAGTCTGAATAGAATTGACAAAACTTAATAATAATCATTAATTGAAATTCTTTGTTCTCCATAAACTGAGTCATGTTGACAATTATTTATTTGATTATGTTCTATTTATATGATACGCATATTCTTTAATTTGCTATATCATTGTTTCTATCTCCTATAACTCTTTGTATATAGTAATTATTAAGAAATAAATATTGTATATTACAGTTGAATTGCAACTATTTTCAAAGCCTTTATTACTAATTTGAGTGTTACATAAATTATAGTTGTGCACATTGGTCCGGTTGCAAATCAGTGTGTCCTGCAGACACATAGGCCTCCTCTAACCATTTCCACTTCTCCCTATCTCTCGCAACTCTTAGCCAAAGGGGTCCTGCAACTTTTTTCATGTCATCAGACCACCTGTTCAGCTGTCTTCCTCTTCTTCTCTTGGTGTTATACCTCGGAATCCATTCTGTGAGGTCCTTCGTCCACTTACTCGTTGTCTCTCTCAGCATGTGTCCTGACCAGCGCCACTTGAGCTGCTGAGCTTTACGGGTAACATCTTCAAACCCTGTTATTTTTCTTAGGTCTGCTGCTCTTCTCCTGTCACTCACTTTGCAGCCCAGGATACTCCTCTCCATGCTCCTCTGGCAAGTTCTCAGCTTGTGGTGGAGTTTTTTTGTCAGAGCCCATGTCTGGCAGCCATAGATCAGGATTGGTAAGATACATGAGTTAAATAGTCTTCGCTTGGTTTTTATTGTGTATTTCTTGTTTTTTAATATGTCTTTCAGAGACCAAAATCTTTTCCATGCGTTTGTTATTCTTCTCTGTAACTCTAGTGACATTTGGTCTTGAAATGATATCAATTGACCGAGATAAATGTAGGTCTTCACGTACTCTATGTTTTCGCCGTCTACCTGTATGGTTATTTCTGTTCTATTAGTCATAGCCTTGGTTTTGGATTTGTTAATCGTAAGCCCAACCTCTTTGCTTTTTGTGGCAAGATCTTGTAACATTGTTTGTAGTGTTTCAGGATTATCGGTTATTAATACCAGATCATCTGCAAATCTGAGGTGATTGAGTTTGCGGCCGTCAATATTAATTCCGTGATTGTCCCATTTCAAAGTTCTTATGATTTCTTCCAGAACAGCGGCGAATAGTTTCGGTGAGAGAGGATCGCCCTGTCTTACCCCTCTTTGAATTGGGAAACTTTCACCAAGACTTTCTAGTTTTACCTGTGATGAACTATTTTGGTACACGTTCCGTATTAGCCTTATATATTTGGGTTCAACACCTTGGTTTTTTAAGGCTTTCCAAATGCATTGGTGTTCTAAACAATCGAAGGCCTTGTTGTAGTCTATAAAAGCCAAGTATAGGCTGTATCCAAATTCTTGGTATTTCTCTATAACTTGTTTCAGGCTGTGCATGTGATCTGTGGTTGAGTATCCAGTTCTGAATCCTGCTTGTTCCCTTGACTGACTTGAATTGCAACTATGAATATTGTAAATAATTTGGGCAATTTTTTCATATGGTAGTATACTTGTATAGCTCTCCTTGGTTTTATTGATTTATATTTAACTATCACATAATGCACGAGA
This sequence comes from Amorpha juglandis, assembly GCA_949126905.1. NCBI lineage: Eukaryota > Metazoa > Arthropoda > Insecta > Lepidoptera > Sphingidae > Amorpha > Amorpha juglandis. Next base: position 13,163,891 of record OX421381.1, on the reverse strand, counting down.
GATGTCAGTTTTCTTTACCTATTTTATTAATACAGTTTAACTTCGGCGATTAAAATTTTGGTCATTTTGAAAATGTATTCAGATTTTCATTGTACAGTAATGTGTATAATTAAAAATATTAAGTTTTTATAACTAGTTATAGATTTGGTTATTGATAATTGAAAATGTTATCAATTTTCATTGAAAACATTACTTAACTGTATTCTATTATAGGTTTATAGGTTAAAGCCATAATGTAAACAATTTTGTCTACAACACAAAAGGGCTGGCTCAACTGTGTTATTAATATGTTGCTATAGAAAACTGGCTTAAACTAACAGAATACTGTTCTTTTCCATATGGTGAGGGAGATATCCAAAGGCTCAAATTGCCCCTCCCCTGTTTCTTGGATACTACTTACTATCAGGTTGACACACTTGCCTTTGCCGGCCTATTCTATAGAAAAAAAAATAATGCATTAATTTTGTTTTTATCCTAAATAGCTCAAAATTCGGTTGGTAATGTAGTGGAATTCTGTTGATATTATAAAATTTAATATCACATCATATGTAGCCCTTTTTTTATCCTCAGTGATTACACAATATCCTGAACTTGGCATTAAAAGACTATAATCTACTACAGCTCGTCGATATTAAAATGTATAAGACGTATGTGAATAAGTGACGTAAGTAATAATTTCTCGATCTAAGTTTGTACATACTTATTTGTATAAATTATTTTTTAAATAGTGTATTTATTGTTTTTTATTTAGATTTCCTTTGCCAAATTGCATTAAAAAATTTATACAATATGATATGGTGTTGCCTATCTATATGAAACTCCCTAACTTAGATTTTTATTCGTCAAGAATGTTCGTTTTTACCAACAATCTCGAGACACATCTTAAGTGGATGATAGACGTACGAGAAAGTACGCGTACTTATGGTTCAACGACCTTTTTCGCTTGTGTGTCGCCGTAAGTACGCGTACTTTAAAACCACCGCGCAAAATCGTCTTCGATCCAACCGGTTTGAAATCTTGCTCGTAGCTCGTCTTAGCTCGTACGTGTAGCAGCACTGCAAGCTGCGAGCCGCCATTTTGTTTCGCCAGTTCTTGGACGCGCACGCTTGTCGGGTTTAGATTTTTGCAATTTTTGTTAATTTTGACTCAGAAATTCATACACCGCCTCAGGCATTCTGAAATAATTATGGAAATCTTCCTTCTCTTCATGTAACTCGTAGTAATTTCACATGTGATAAACGCTCTCTTTTCGTAAGCAAGTTCTTTACCCACACTTTTCGACTTCATCTATTTTTTTTAGTTTTTAAAATGTAATACGATATAATTCCTAAATAACACAAAGCTTCTTCTGTCGACGACATCGCAATACAGAATGAGTAAGCTTCACGTGTGTCACTAACATCGAGCCGAGTAAGTTCGCGATCTTAAAAACCGCGTACTTTAAGTTCGTATGTACGTTGTATGTTACTTTAAGAAGTTTTTGCGGGAATTCTGACAGTGCGGTTCACTATTTATTTTAATTCATTTCAAAAACTAGTTTAAAGTTGTGTTTTCTGTATAAAAGTGGTGTGGATTTATGCAATAAACATTGACGATGATGAACAGTGTATGGAAACATTGAAATAAGTGTATTAAGCATCGTACTGGAAGAAATTCACACCAAAACTCCAACAAGACTTTGAAAACGACCACACCATTATTTCAACGTTCTTGTGAAGACTTGAAAATAAATTATACTTGTCATTGGCGAAATGCATAATACTGCGAAGCCATAAATTAAAAAGAAGAAGACACATCTTAATACGTAATATTATTATAGATATACTTATTACAGTTTTGGTGTAAATTCCTTCCAGTACGCTGCTTAATTCACTTATTTCAATGTTTTCATACAATTTTCATCACCGCCAATGTTTATTGCACAAATCTACACTATTTTTTTTACAAGAAACACAACTTTAAACTAGTTTTTGAAATAAATTAAAATAAGTGATGAACCGCACTACCAGAATTCCCGCTAAAAACTCTATAAATAGTAGTTTAGAGCCTTGCTCGAGGTGCCAGCCTACTTTGTCTTTATTGACCAAAACGTTTGACGATCATTGGTTTGAAGTAATAGAATAGCATAATATGATGCTTAAGATATTTGGCAAAGTTTTGGAAATACAAAAGTGTTCGTTTGCGGTTTTTGCGTCTCTTCTTGGGAAATTTCAACAATTCAATCTGGAAACCTGAAGTCCGTCAAAACGTATTTTTATACAACACACGTATTTTTTTTTATATAGAGTTTGACAAACAGTAGGCATGTCGAAAATACAAAAAGAAATCTATTTATCGCATCGATACTATTATAATTATCAATTTGAAAAAAAATGCGATATAGCAGCTTGATATTTGGATATCCTTTAGGTCCACTTTTCATGTTATCCTATTTCAAAATTATCATTTTAATAATTCTTCGATAAATTTGCTAAAAAAAATTGTATCATTAATTAAAATGTATAGTAGAGATAATATAGGATTAAGATGGTGATCGATATATCGAATATCGATATTACGTCAACATCTCTAACTTACTGTGTACATACTTCAGTTTAATGCTAAATAAATGATATAAAAGAAGATTCGAGGTTAGAACTCTGACAGCGGCGTGTCGTCGCTTGTTTAATTTATTCCATAAACTAGTTTAGAGTTGTGTTTGTTGTATAAAAGTTGTGCGGTTTTGTTCATTAAACATCGACGGTGATGAACAGTGTATGGAAACATTGAAATAAGTGATTTAAGAGAAGTACTGAAAGGAGTTAGCACCTGGAATCCGACAGGACCTTGAAATCGACCGCACACGTGTTTCATCGTTCTGACATTAGATATAGTCTACGTATGAAATTATATGACTGAAGACTTGGCAGCATGGTCTACGACCTTAGCCGGTTCCTGTAAGGAACAAATAAAACAAAAAAAAAAAAAAATGATATAAAAGAAGTGAATATCGTAAAATTTATAAATAGAATAAACAAAAGTTAATAAAATACCATTCTGTGATTTTACCAATTAATCACACAGTGTTTCACAGTAACGACTAAGACGAAACTATGGCTTACAACAAATATACCAATTTCGTGAGACCCAGCATTGTGACAACTTATCAAAATAACAATATTCATCTCAGTGGTGAAGAAGCTAGTAAGTTATATTTGGAAGAAATAAAAGAAGCTAAGGATCCTCCATTAGTAATAAACAACAATGTTGAATCAGGAAAGACAGGTAAAATAACGAGTGATCTTCGATTAACTGCTAAAGATTTGTATCTCACAGTCCAAAATAATGACGTCAACACGCTAAGACAAATATTAGACATCCATCCAGATAAGATTAACATGATTGACGAATTTGGATGGAGTTTACTTATGATCGCGTGTCAAGCTAACTCCATAGATACTGCACGAGAACTTCTTTTACGTGGAGCCGACATATCTATCAGAGATAAGGCAGGGAACTCCGCACGTAGCTTAGTTATTAGGAACAAAAACTACAAACTGGCTGATATACTATTAAGCCATAAAGAAAAGGATCCTGCTTCATATAACATTCACAATGAAAAACTAAATGCTGAAAATAAAGTTGAATACCATTGTGAGACTTGTAATAAAGTATATCCAGATAAAGAGGAACATTTGTCGTCAACAATACACAATATTAGTGCAAGTAAAGGCAAGAAAGCTACTGCAAAATTCATTATACCTTCCTCAAACAGAGGATACCAGTTGATGCTCAAAGATGGTTGGGATAGATTATCTGGGTTAGGACCTAATGGTTCAGGAAATAAATATCCTATCAAGACTGTACAGAAAATAGATAGAAAAGGTCTTGGACATGAAAAGAGCAAAAAAGCAGATAAGGATGTAAAGACAATCAAAGAAAATTACAGAAATGTTGTGGCTAAAAATTATCACTGTGATAGAAAATTTGAAATAAATTTCAGGAGACAGTTTTACTAATACTTGTCTTTTATTTATTCTAACTCAAGATTTATACATTTACAAAATGTTATAAAAACCATAATGGTCTTGTATCTTCCTGAATATTTGTATATGCACGAAAGTGCTATTTTACAATATGGATATTTATATATCCATATATTTATCCATATAGATTATTATATTTTTGGAATATGACACATACTAGATTAAAAAACTTTGTAATATACAATACAATGGAAAAAAATAATTCATCTTTATTAGACTATTCTTTTAGTGAAAATGATAAATAAGGTGATACATTATCCAATATTAATTACCAAAAGATATATTAGGTCTAAAAATGTTCCAACTGGCAAATATTACTTAATGACAGAAATGATAACTGGTTTCATATTGACGTTTATTAATGATTCTTTCAACCTCTAACAATATTTCATCCTAAATTCTCAAAATTATATAAAATATGTATTATCATAACAAGTAAAAACCATTCTTCAACATATAGCATTTGAATCAGTCTCTGAATTGATTAGTTTGCCAAACATTTTGATTTTTACAATTTGGCAACTAAATGATTGCTAAATGAAACACAATATTAAAAATAGATTTCATTTATTTTCTCACAAAGGCACTGAACACATCATTAGACAGCCGTTGCATTTGATATATCAACTGTTTTATTTTTGAGTTTGTAGTGCTAATGGAATTATAAATGTTCAATCATATTTATGAATGATTGTGCATACTATTAAACATAATAGTTCATTCATATTGAAAACAGAATAGTCAACATAAAAATATAAATCTATAACTATATTTGTGATTCATTTAACATTTACAATTTTACAAATAATACTTCTTAGCCTACTATAAAACTTAACTAAGATTGCTTTACAGGTTTTTAGATTCATCCATTCACCTTATGTGTACAGTATCAAAGGTTGGGTGCCACCCAGTCTAGGAACTTGACAGCAAGCTCAAATCCCACAAAGCAAGCAGCATTTGCTGGGAAAGCTCTTATCATAACTGGAGTCACTCCCTTGTACAATGCTGTAGGCCCTTCCCTGTCCATCAGTTGTTTGAAGACATCTCTAAGTCCATTTGGGTATGTGCCCTCAGGGGCAGTTTGTAGCCTGCTTTTTAATACATCAGCTGGCATGCCAACCAGCCAGTTAGCTATTCCAGCACACCCTCCAGCCACTATAGTTGCCAACATCTTGAGCTTTGCACTGGCATCCTCTGGGACTAACATCTCTTTGACCCACTCATAAGTCATGAAATACATGCCACTTGCTGGCACATCTCTGAGGATTGTGGCCACACTGCCCTTGTAGATGCTTCTCATGCCGCCCTCTGAATATAGCTGCCTGGCGCAGTCAACCATGCCATTATACTTCTGTGGTACGTTTCCTCCTTGCTGGATTTGCAGTAGGCATTTAATGCGCTCTCCAGGTGCCATAATCGATGTTGTGAACACACCTGAAAACGCACCGGCTGCGAAAAGCTCCGATTTCGTCAGGACCTGTCCCTCATCGCTTTTAATTAATTTCTTACCGAGACCAAAGCCGAAGAAACTGATCGCGAAGATTGGGGCCACTCCTGTAAGAGGTGCCGACATACCCTTGTAGAGTCCTCGGAATCCTTCTTTCTGCACAGTCTTTTTAAAACAGTCCCAAGTGCCAGCGTAGAGCGCGACCTCGCCCGGTTTGGGAAGGGGCATAGTCTGTAATCTAACTTTAATCGTGTCCATAGGGTGTCCTGACAAAACTGTGCATATACCACCGAAACCTCCACATAGAAAATATTTAACTGGGCTACTTTTCTCAGACATTTTCGTTTCGCAATTTCGTTCGAAAAGGAAAGGAAAGTAACTTCTAAAACTTGTTACTATGCTACCTGCTTCGTAGCAACAACAGCTGTCTTTGGCATTGAATTTAAAATGTCAAAGTCCATTCGAATCGTTGTGTTCCAGTTATCAACAATAACGATTTGTAGCAATTGCCACAGTTGTCATTTATTAAACCGATTAACAATTCATATTGCAACTGATTTTCATGATTATTATCTACGTTAATTAAAAGGTTTTTTTCCGAATGTCCATTCTAAATTGGAATAAGTTGGGTTCACTATTTAATAGTTCAGATTTTTTGAACTATAATGCTAAAAATATAGTATAATTAGGTTTCTCTGTCGATTTACTTGTTTATATGTCAAAGCAACTGTCAAGTTGATGTCAATATAAAAACAAGGATGCCGTAAGTGCAATAATATCGATATTTACAAACATAGTATATATATCGATAATTAATATATTTGTAAATATCAATATTTAATATTCAACGGTATTCATTAACATATTTATTTTGCTGACGATATCAAATGTTATTATTCATATGATTCCAAATGCCTACTTTAGTGATCGTCACCTAGACTTCTTTGGTGACGGACTTTAGCTTATCATTAAGTATGGCAAGAGTGCGGGCCAATATTGAGGGGGTGAGGTATCATTGACACTAAAGAATAAGAACATTGATAACAAGTAAAAGGTAAATTCCTATAATAATACGCTTCATCTCTTCTCCAAAGTATTCCTTGTAGCTAAAAGTTTTAGTGGCTTTAAGTTTTGAAAACTTTGTTGTAGATGGCAAAATATACTTATCGTACATGCATAGCTCTGTTTTAAGTTATAGGCGCTTTGCCGACCTTAAAGGAAAGGGATAATTAAGGGATAGGAAGAGTAGGGGGATTTCGACCTTCTATATCACTGTCACCGTACGAAACGCAGCAGCAAGCCGCTACTTTACGTCGGTTTTCTATGATACAGTGGTAGGTCTATACCCGGTCGCGCCGACCAATTCGTGTTGTAGACAAAGCAATCTACAGCGGGGCTCTACCACTCAAATACTAATAACTAATATGTTTGGAAACTTATGTCGATAGTCCGACTCGAGTCGGCTGCTTTCAACATCACCGGATTCACCGGTCTTTTGGGTGAGCACTAAAGCGTTCGAAACCCTTACATTTAAGAGAAAAAAATGTGTTTTTTTTTAGTATTTTCTATTTTAATATTAGTATGTGGTTTCATGGATTTTCGATATATTTTTTTATTCAACTATCGATATTTTTAGCATCACTGTCAAATGCAAAAGTTTATTTGGATTTATTTTTTACGACACGGTTAACGTAAAAAAGTTGATTTATTTGTTTGGACTTGCCCAGTACGTAACACACCTACCATTTCGGAAATTGAAAACGAAGGAAACAGAGTTTTTCTGCCTTTAGACTTTCACATGCTTATTTTGTAGTAGAATACAATTTGAAATGTTTTCACAGAGTACATGATGTTTTTATTCGGAAGCTGGTGCTAAAAACTTTGAAACAAACATTTATAATGACGTGTACAAGAGAAGAAATAGAAAAGAAACGTTTAGCCGCATTACAAAAACGGCAAACTAAACTTGAAAACAATAGCTTACAATTCAGCCCAACTCTGCAACAATTTACTAATTCTCCTGGACCCATACGAATTTCGACCAACAATCCAAAGAAAAGTTTTCAGCCCTACGCGAGAAACAGTATCACAAACAGTGTGCCCGTTGATAAAGTAGTTACAGGGACAGTGTATTTAATATCCGAAGACCGTTTTGAAGTGAATCCATCAGAGTTTTGTACTCCTCTCATCAATATATTCTCTACTATACCATCTAAAAATTATGGTATGTAAACAGTTTCGTAAAAAGCCAAACTAAGTAGATACATATTTTTCTTCATAGGAGAAAGCACTATCTAGGAGGGAGGCAGGATTAATATAAGTTAAACTCATGGGTCTTATCGCCCAGTATTAAGCCATCCAGGATTTATTTGTTTCCTGATGTTTCAACCAAGCATTGCATCCATAACACCTTAGTGTTACATGCTTCACTGAAACACCAAGAACCAGATTCTGTTGGAAATGCACCTGCTATATTAGTTTAAGCCTTTGACACACAGCTGCAATCTGCAATCATGATCTATGGCTGTGATTTGCAACCATGGTTATTAATATTAAAAAAATCTAAATATTTGTTTCAAATTAACAACGTTTTCTTGTCAGTTAAAAAATTAGTTTACCTAAAAAATTGGCTCATTGGATTAGTCATGGATCAGATTTATTTTATTTATTATTTAGGCTGCGGTTAGACGACGCGAAAAATTTCGTGCGGCGACCGCGTACTAACTGTTCAGTCATAGCAAATGTATGTTTTATTAACTAGGACTTAACATTGAAATTCTTTGTGAGTAACTAACCGCGCGGCCGCGCTCGCGTTTACACGATCGCGCAGTCGCCGCGTGGTTGGAGCGTTGCGAAGAATTAAACATTATGGCTTAGTCAATAGAGTTTACATTAGTTTCGAGTTTCGAGTGATTCGAGCGAGGCGCCCGTGCGGACGACGCGCGATCGCCGCGCGGGCGCAACGCGGTGGGATTCCGTGTCATATAAATGCGCCCTTAATGTTCAAATATTTGATTAGCCACGGTGTGATTAAACCTACTATTCAATAATATGATAATAATTAGAAATTTATGTAAATACAATATTCAGCACTGTCATAAATATCTGTATCTGCAAATATTTTACGATAATATTCCTTTGACAGTCTCTGTGGTGTATTGGGCGTGGAACCGCCTACAAAGCCAGAGGATGTGGGTTCGATTCCCGCACAGAGACAAATACAATACATACATAGACTCAAGCCTGATTCCCATAGGGGTACGCAGAGAATACAGATTCCACCTTCTAGGATCCTTACACACCTCTTTGGCCTCTTTTACTTTCATTATATGTTTCATGCATGCATGTTGGCTTAGGGTTTTATTTAGGAGACAAATGTTTGTGTAATACAAATTGGTTTGGGTGTTGTAGGACTGCAAGTCCCTCATAGTTCCAGATACCCACAAAACAGGCAAGGCCAGGAGTCAGGACTATGTGTGTCACTATGGGTGTATTTATTTATTTATATTTTACAAGAATATTTGTATAGTTGTAAGACTACTTTAATTTAAATAGATTTGACATTTCAGATCCAAAATCCAAGTTATGGAACTTTTCAATTGAACATTACCATGAACTGATGTCTAAAGTAGCTCCATTAGCCCCACATATAGTTATAGGGGCTCTGCCATCTTACGTTCTTAAGGTAAGGCATAATGTCCAGTAACTTCACTGGCTTCAGTCTCCTTTAAACTGAAAGACAACAGTGCTTACAGACTGTTGCTTGGTGGCAGAAATATACAAAGCGGTGGTACCAACCCAGACGGCCTCTCGCATACGAGGGACCTACCACCTTGTGTGAGGTGTGTGTGTTTTTTTTTAGCATAGGCCGGCAAACGATCTAACCCTATCGTAAGTGAACTCCACCGCCCAAGTACGCCCACGATACCAGAAGAATCATGGGCGCGTTGTCGAACTTAAGGGAAAGGGATAATTAAGGGATTGGGAAGGGGATATGAAAATATTTATTGTAATACAAGACTTTTATATTGTGTGTCTATACCATTACCATCCAGCGGCTTACTGATAGTGATGTGAGATCTGATTACCCCAAGTCCCATAAGACAAGATCTCATTACCTAATACTGTAAGAGAAATGCTTCAGAAATCTAATACAGGTGGTTGTGCTGGTGTTTACAGACTTGACACCACTAAATAAAACTAGCTGTACACTGGTGTATATTCATATCCAGAGGGATAGCAACCACCATACATATGGGGTTAAACCCGCCATACTTACTGATACACCTTGCGTGGATCGTGTTCCAGGATCAGCCAGTGTATATCCGGTTCCCCCGAGGGGCTTGCGACTTGACTTTGATTAGGATGGGTGTAGGGTAAATACTTGTGTTCATGTGCCTGCATTGGTCATCCGCCTGTCCTGTCGCAGGCCCCTGGATTAACTTCTTCCCCCTTCTGAAGAAGAATTTATACAGTATGGTTTGATTCTGGTGATCACTGATAAACTCATTGTTTGTCGGTGGTGGCTGGTTTTTTTGGACTGCACTGCGCATACCACTTATTCTACACACTTTGCCATGCTCGGATATAAAAAGCAATACCTAGTAATTTCATAAGGAATTAATTAATAACTGTTTGTTATATAAATGTTTGTTCATTTCAGGTGCTAAGAGAACAAACAATGGACCCAAACAATGTTGATTTAAGTCCTGTCGAATCTACTCTAAGAAACAAATTAATGCCTTTCCAAGCAGATGGAGTGAGGTGTGTTTTCAACTAATTATTTTTCGTAACTTATATCATGCTAGTTTTTTTTGTTTAGTCAAGTTTTATGCATTTTATATAGTGACTAGCTTTTGCTTGCGGCTCAGCGCGTGAACGTTTAAAATTGTCAAAGTTTCATACAAACTTTCATCCCTTATTTTATACATCAAAATCCATTCTTAGCGGATGCTTACGTCATAACATCTACCTGCATACCAAATTTCAGCCCGATCCCTCCAGTGGTTTGGGCTGTGCGTTGATGGATCACTATGTCAGTCAGTCACCTTTGAGTTTTATATATTTAGATATTGTTGATTCCACCAAAATTCGTAATTGATTAATCGATTATTTAAACTCTAGTGGCTCTTAGGCTGAGAGCCCAGTGAGGTCTTGGCTTAAATCCCAGGTAGGGTAATCATAACAATAATATGGTAGCTGTAGGGGGTCCATCAGAACCAGCTAAATTTTGAAAGTGGTCTATGAGATATGAAATGAAAAAATCTGGGAACCTCTGGTTTAGACGAATAAGCTGTAGAGTGTTTGAAGGCGAGTTTGTTGTCGGTCAGGTTCGGTATAGCACGTCGCGGTCGGTGCATGATCGCAGACGACATGGGGCTCGGCAAGACGTTCCAGGCGCTCGCCATAGCTAGCTACTACAGGCACAACTGGCCTCTACTCATCGTCACTACGTCGTCCATGAGGTATGTGTACAATGTGTTACAGAAATTATAGGAGCGTATGTTTTTAATAGTAGGCATCGGCAAATGCTTAAGACTAATTTCTTGTAACGTATAATGTGCACCCGTGACATAAAGAGAGCAATAGAGATATATAGCGCGGGAAAACGAGATGGCAATATTTTGATCGGTACGTGAATACCAGGCATGTCAGCTTCGATAGACATGTAGTACGGTACTACTAGTACCTCTACAAGAAAATCAGTACAAAATTCTCGAGAGCTTATACCAATAATGGGAGAGATATATCGCGTAGTCGTAGTAATGCGACTCTCACACCCGGTTTCTCAAAAGTTGATCATATAAACTATTAACTAACAGAATATTGATTTAGACAGAGCTGTGAAATCAATTCGAGTTTCTGAAACCTTTGTTCTAATTTGCGAAAAAGCTCTTGTTAGTAATGACACACCATTTGACAATAGAATTACCTATGAATCTTCCAGAGACCCAAAATAGCGTTTGATATGCCATTTTTCATACTAGTTGGAAAGCCTTGTGGACTGACAGGTGTGTTAAATTAAAAATCAATTTTGACTTGATACGAGATTTGACAGAAGATTAGTAAATTTTTACATTGATCAGTCTTTCTGACGGTTAACGCTATAATCAGATGCTGTCGATGTAAAAAATGAATTATAATATTCATTATAAAAATATGTTACAGAGAAACATGGCAGAGTAAAATCCACGAGCTGCTGCCCTCTGTGCCCATGATGAACATAGTGAGTCTCTCTAGTGGGAAGGACACACAGTTGGTTGCAGACAGACAGGTGATATTAACATTGTTTTCATTAATTTTAGACAGGAATAAGTTGGGGAAGCAGGCCGATATAATAACATCATATCATATTGTAGATGGTGGTAGTTCCCTCGTATGCGAGATACCGTCTGGATTGGTACCACCGCGCCGTTTATTTCAGCCGCCAAACAACAGTGTGTAAGCACTGTTGTGTTTCGGTTTGAAGGACGTTGCAGCCAGTTAAATTACTGGGCATTACGAGACTTAACATTTTATGTCTCAGGGTGACGAGCGTAGTTCAGTGTCTTGCAGTGCATTGTAATTCAAAGTTCTGTGTGGTGTATCTTCTGTTTATGGGCAGGCGTGGCGCTTACCATCAGGCGGGCGCTTGGCTCGTCTCGTCATTCAAAAAAATAAAAAAAGCAGTAAAAGCAGTAGAAAGTCAAAGATATAGAAACTGACTAATAAATAGTTTATTTTATTTTCAGACTGAAGTAGTGATAGTGAGTTATAAGATAACTAGTATGCACACAGATCTGTTGAAGAGTAAGAAATTCGGCGTTGTTATTATTGTAAGTACCTACATTTTGTTATATGGGTGATTATACAAAAGTTGGGTAACTTTTGAGGATATTTTGTTTACTATTGTTATTAAATCAAATCATTACAAATTCGGGTCTATATGATGGCTAATCTAATGATTATATTGTTCCAAATCGAGCCAGTCACTTTTCGGCTTCTCTCTTTTTTTTTAATATTTCTTCCTTAGTCAAATTGTTTTTAGCGTGCCGCATGATGTTTTTAACTGAAATATAAAATAGAAATGCTTACACACGGTAGCAATTACGATAAAAGTGCTCTAACACAAAAAAAAAAACATCAGTACCTGACAACGGACTGACGCCAACGGACTGACGAAATAGACATAATTTGAGGTTATAATCAAAACTAATGTTTTTTTTGGTAATTTCGAATATCAACAAACTACATTTTAACAAATCATAGTTAACTATGTATAAATGAAAATAAACCTCAGATTAACAAGAAAATAACGACTCACCATGGGACTGACATTTTGACTGGCTGCGCACGTGTATAGACGACAAACACAACCCAAACACTGGTACTATTATGGCGGCCGTCAAATTGTGCGGTCCGCAACTAACTTCATTACCAACATTAAAACTTAAACAGGGATTTGACCTTGACTCGGTGATATTCTCCGCGAATTTTAAATTTAAAGAACACACAACGGACTGACGAAAGAAACTAAACACAAAGTTTCTTATTTTTTATTAAATAAAATAGAGAACATTGCATTATGAAAGTTGTAGTATATAATACTATGTACATCACAGATTGTAGTAAATTAGTAAGTTTTCCTAAATCAATGATAATGTTTAATGGATAGTCACTTGATTGTTGGTTTTCGGGATTGTGACATGCCAACGGACTGACGTTTTGAGTATTAATTTTGTTTTTTTATTAACTTGTATTTAAAATGAAGAAGTGAAATTGGGTGACCAAATAAAGGACTTTTCATTGTTTTAAAATAAATTGTTATTTCAATACAATATAATAAGACTTTGTATATATTGGCTGGTGACATTGAGTTACCCAATTTTTGTAGAATCACCCATATGTATGGTGAATATAACTTTTAGTTGACACACAGTTAAATTGACGAAAATACAAATAGGTCAAAAGTCATCAAAATACAGTTAGGCCACTCTGGTTCTAGCAGTCTCAATTACGTAGCGAGTTGTTTGAAAGTCCCTCCTTGTTTGTCAGTACTCTAAACAATAAGTTGTGAATGCATATAGTATGGTTTAAGCCAGTGTACATGTCGCACCTCTAGAATTACAATGACGCAAATGCAAAAATCTTGAAACTGACTTTTTAATCTATCACTACAACATACTATAGGTATATAAATGTATTTATCTTAAAGTAAATATAATCAAGATTTATATAATATTATGTTTAAATGTATACATATTGTTGATAGAAAAAAATATATTTTGAAAAAAGGAATCAAAAAGTTTAAAATTCAATTTTCTCGGTTTCATACTATTTGCACTTACGTCAATGTAATTCTAGAGGTGAAGGAAACATCGTGAGGAAACCTGCATACCTGAGAACTCGATAAGATTTTTCGAAGGTATGTGAAGTCTGCCAACCCGCATTAGGCCAGCGTGGTGGACTTAGGCCTAACCCCTCTCATTCAGTAGAGGAGGCCCGTGCCCAGCAGTGGGACGTATGTAATACAGGGCTAGTAAAAAAAAAAAAAAAATCTCGAGGTGCGATGTATGTACGGTGTGTAGGACGAGTCGCATCACCTGAAGTCGCACAAGGCGCAGTGTACCGCGGCACTGCGCGTGGTGTGCGGTGCGAGTGCGCGCGTGTTGCTGTTGAGCGGCACGCCCGCACTCAGCCGCCCCGCAGAACTCTACACGCAACTGTTGCTCATAGACAACAAACTCTTCGTCTCCTACACTGACTATGGTGAGTCTCTGCTTTTTTTAAAACGCTTTTATTAGCTTCAGACGTATGTATGTTGGTAGGTTTGTCTGTAACGGAATCTTTGAACGTGATATTGACCTCCTTCAAAACGTCGGATTAAATTGAAATTTGGCATACATATCAAGGAACGATAACAATGCATTATTATTATTGCAAATTATTATTAATTAATTTAATTATAAATAATTGTGTTGTGTAGTTTAGTTTAGCGCCATCTACACGACGCATAAAAATGCGTCAATAGATTGTTAATTTGCGTCAATTAAAATTATACTCTGTGGATCTTTGCTAATTATAGGGAATGTCGTAGTACCTAAGATCGTCAATAGATGGCGCTTTTTTTATATTCGGGTTAGGAATTAAAATTATACTCTCTTGATCATCGCTAATTATAGGGAATATCGTAGTATCTAAGATTTATTATTTATGGCTTTCGCATTATTATGCATTTAGCCAGTGTCAAGTATAATTTATACTCAAGTTATTTTTACAAGAACGATGAAATACGGGTGCGGTCGATCTCAAGGTATTGCCGGAGTTTCGGTGTTAACTCCTTTCAGTACGATGCTTAATTCACTTATTTCAATGTTTCCATACACTGTTCATCACGGTCATTGTTTATTGAACAAATCCACACCACTTTTATACAACAAACACAACTCTAAACTAGTTCATGAAATAAATTAAAATAAGCGATGAACTGCACTGTCAGAATTCCCGCCAAAAACTGGAGTCTCGTTTAGCTCCAAACACCCGATTTGCACCATAATAGTAGTTATAGTTAAGGTTTATGTCAAAATTGACGATAATAGTAACGCTGACTTTAACATTCATTGCGGAATGTGTTGCACTATCGTATTCCGATACTACTGGATTCCTCGATTCATTCTAGAAGCAGGGACATGATATTATTTTGGAGCACAGACGCTTTAGGAGATATATCAGTTTTGAGGCTATAATTGAACTATCTGACAGATATTTAACTTAAACATTAGCTTTAACCAGCGAACCTTGGGCGGTTATGGTTAACAAACAGCTAAAGTTATGACGTCATCAAACATTTGTCAAATGGTGCAACTAATTTTTTGCTTAACCGGTACTTTAACATGTTTGTCATTGCTAAAGTAAGATGGTGCAATCCAGCCTTAATATCACTTTTTTATACAATGTGTTACAGAAACGTGTGGTCAGATTTAAGTGCTATATATAGTTTATGACACAAGTATTTCATTCCCCGCAGCACCAAGTCACATTACATTACTAAGACATAAATTAAGAATTGTCTTTTTTATCGAATCAGTTACATGTCGATATTCGACTTACACCATTAAATGATAACAGCTGATCTTTTGTTTCACTCCAGCATCGTTATTCTCGCTCACGCACTTCATTTACTTTATAGGGATGTGATCGATCTTATCGACAGTCATAAAACGAGTGATTAAAATTAACGAGAAATTTTAGCATTTGTAGATTTTGCAATTGAATGTTTTGCGTAGTATTGCTTATATTTATGGGCAGCTTACCATCAGGCGAGCGACTTGCTCGTCAAGTGCAAGTTTTTACTTTTGAAAACTGATGATAATGCGTTTGTGCAGGCAAAAGGTATTGCAACGGGAAGCAAACGACATTCGGTTGGGACATGTCGGGTCA
This sequence comes from Amorpha juglandis, assembly GCA_949126905.1. Taxonomy (NCBI): domain Eukaryota; kingdom Metazoa; phylum Arthropoda; class Insecta; order Lepidoptera; family Sphingidae; genus Amorpha; species Amorpha juglandis. Next base: position 13,148,000 of record OX421381.1, on the reverse strand, counting down.
GTCCAACCTGGCCGAGCTGCAGGTGTTGCTGCAAAGGAAGTTCCTCATCAGGAGGACCAAGGAGCAAGTGCTCACGGAACTGGAGGCGAAGACGAGGTACTTACGAAATATCTGATACCTTGGTTTAGTTTTAATAATCTATTTGGATTTGCCAATGGGTGTACTTACAAACATCTATGTATATAAAAATGAATGTTTGTCTGTATATCCTTTATAGAATCGGATACAAAATTAAAACTAAACAAAATACAATTAAACCGAAAGTAACAACATAAAAGCAATACGGTAGTTTCCTAAGTTGAATATTATCGTTATCGTTTTATACGCAACAGAAAATAATAAGAAAAAGAAACGCTTTTGTTTTGAAGAATCAAATTTGGCTCAAAAATGAGCCGGCAAGCCCCCACTTACACCAATAGCGCAGCTAGAGTAAGGTAAATAAGGTCCACGACACATCTCCTTACCTTCAAAACCCTTACAGATTTATTGTTAATTTACACAACTCTTTCCTACCCTTGTCCCGATTTCCATATCCTCCTAGTCCGTGAATCCCTCCCTTCATTTAAAGATACTCCCTCTTCCCCTGCTTGTGTACATTTTTACGTCAATATGTTCCAAATTATAAAATAAGTAAAAACTCTGTCTTTGTCGATCGTCATTTTTTTATCAATATCGTAAACAAAATTACGGCAACAAAAAATAAATGACAATCTGGACAAAGAAAGACTTTTTGCTATATTTTCATTTGAAACATGATGACGTAGAAAAGTACCAGGCTCGCATAAATGCGAAGAGAGTAGAATGTAATATTAAAAACAAAATTACGGCGACATGTCTACTCGCCATGAAAAAGCTTGCTACATGCTACTCTCTTCGCGTTTATGCGAGCCTGGTACTTTTTACGGCAACATGTTCCAAATTAGAAAATAAGTAAACAAGCGTCTCGAGTTTCAGAGATTTTATCTCATCTAAAAATATGCGTACCGCGCTAAAAGAAGTTTACACTTCAAAAACTATTCAATTATAACCAAATAATTATAGGAACTCGATTACAATTTGTCCAGAGAAGCAGTGTTGCTGGATCAAACGCTGCTACAGTACAGTCAGGAGGATCAGAAGGGCCTGTCGCAGTTAACCGAGGCGTATAAATGCACCAAAAAGTCGGACAAACACGCCGCCCTCATAACATACTTTAGCGAGTCGGCGAAAATCAAAATTCCGGCTATTTGGTGAGTCTTTTTGTACCTTTTTAACCGAGTTATTAAACCGAGTTAAAAATAAATGACACGTTATTAATTAGTGTTTTATGTGTGCGTGCGCTTGTCAATATAGTTTTGATTTGTGTGACACTGACGCGTCAGTCGTCATCGTAAACATTTAAGTCAGTCACATAGACAGTATCTATTCTAACACAATTATTCGGCGTTATGATATTTAACATGTTATGTGTCGAGGTGATAAGCGCAGTCGAGTAGTGCCGTGCGTGCAGTGTAGTGATTTAAAGTTCTGTGTGGTGTTGTTTCTGCTTATTTTGGATTTTTTTTTATCCGAGGACGGCAAAGTACACACCTACATCTGATCGTAAGCGTAGTGCAGTCCGATATACCAGCGACCACCGACAAACAATGAGCTTATCGATGGTCACCAGAGTCATGCCGACCTGTATCAATGCTTCTTCTCTCTTCGGAGAGGGAAGAGCAAATCTGTAAAAAATATACTGTACTGTAATTACTGTATTTTTTTTCCCAGTAAATATATAAAACAACTGGTGGATAATCCATCGACGAAGAAGTTCCTCGTGTTCGCTCATCACAAGAGCATGATCGATGCGATATGTTGGACGTTAGATGAATGCGCCGTGCATTACATATGCATCGTTGGCTCTACACCGACCACGTCCAGAGCGGTGAGTTGTAAATCTGGAAAAAAATACAACATAAGGTATTTGGCTATGCCTAATTTTCTATATTATTTTACGCCCGAACGACCAAAATGAAACTATTTTGCGAAAACATAATTAAAATTTGGTTACAAAATTAGGCTGCAGTTTATGTTTATGTTTTAACATGGTGGTAGGTCCCTCGTATGCGAGAGGCCATCTGGGTTCGTACCACCACGCCGTCTATTTCTGCCGCTAAGCAACAGTGTGTAAGCACTATTGTGTGTCGGTTTGAAGGACATTGAACTCAGTGAAATTACTGGGCCGTATGAGACTTAACATCCTATGTCTCGGGGTGACGAGCGCAGTCCAGTGCAATGCAGTTCATGAAACAAATTTCTGATAAGTGTTGCTTCTGTTTACGAGCAGGCGTGACGCTTACCATCGGGCGAGCAATTTGTTCGTGACGTCATTAACGCTGACGCTTACCATCGGGCGAGCGATCTGCTCGTGACGTCATTAACGCTAATAAAAAATTGCATCGTAACCCATATCATTATGACCGGACATTTGGCATGTCCAAAGCCGGTAATTTCTGACCCAGTACTGAATAATGTTTTTTTAATCATCAGGATTTAGTGGACAAGTTCCAGCACGTGGAGACGTGTCGCTGCGCTGTGTTGTCCATAACGGCGGCCAATGCCGGCATTACTCTCACCGCTGCCGACCTCGTCTTGTTCGCTGAACTGCATTGGAACCCTGGGGTGAGGCATAGCTTACTTGTGTAAGGTATAAATAAATACGCTCAATATACCCACACATAGCCCATAAACATAATTACTATTTGTCAGGTGATATCCTTACGTAATTACATGATGTTTTCAAATATGACAATCAATTTCATGAAATATTTTTAAAACGGCTTGAAATTGAGCTGCTCACTCCGTACAAAATACGGCTGTCTATGGTCCTCTACTATATTGTACTATATGATAACATAATAAATTATTATATTTGACTGCTCTATTGGCGCATTATTAGTATTTAAGGCATGTAACGTTGACATTTTTAATATTTTTTAAGAAAAACATTAATTTTAAAATTGGTTTCTTTTTTTGTACAATTATGGAAAGTCAATGTCTGGACATTAAAAGAGGCCATAACCCATGAGTTTGGCATTTCTTCTCTTGGCTAGCCACGAAATGGCGATAAAAGATAAAAATAAAAGTAGTATAAAGAATGTTGACATGTAAAAGTGATATTTATAATCCAATTTGCAGAATAAATGATTTGAATTTGAATTTATGAAATTAGAAAAAAATGTCCCTTGACCAAGATATCTTAGGTATTTAATTTATTTTTTGTGTATGATTAAATAATGAGTAGATGTATACGTGGCATCATTTACTGTGGTAACCTAATCGCCACATAGTAGAGGTTGCCTGGAAGAAATTGCCGTTAACGATAAGGTCGCCAATTGTACTTCTATATTTTGTTATTTTAAATTGTCTGTTGTGTATTTTCAATAAATTGTGTGTGATGTAAAATAAAGGTATAAATAAATAAATTTAACCGTGCGGTGGTGGTGGTGATGGCAGGTGCTGGTGCAGGCGGAGTCGCGTGCGCACCGACTGGGGCGGCGCGGGAGTGTGTGCGCGCGGTACTTACTGGCGCCAGGAACTGCCGACGATCACATCTGGCCGCTGCTGCAGGACAAACTCAACGTAATTATATATATATATTTTTTATCCTGGCTCGGCAAAGTGACTACGCTACACCTGATGGTAAGTGTAGCGCAATCCAAGAATAGTGTCGACCAACGATAAACAATGTGTCCATCGTAGGTCGGCAAGATCATGCCGGCCTGCTAAAAGGCCAAAGGGGAGGGGAAGGAAAAAGGGATAAGAAAAGGGTTAGGATCAGGGGGCAAGCCCCTGGGGAGAACCGGATATATTCCATTTAATCACGACACGAGCGAGGCGCTCGCCTGCCCATAAACAGATGCAACACCACACACAATTTTGAATTACAAAGCGCTGCATGGCACTGAACTGCGCTCCTCACTGCGAGACATAACATGTTAAGTCTCATAACGCCCAATAATTTCACTGGCTTCAATGTCCTTCAAACCTTAACACAACAGTGCTTACACACTGTTACTTAACGGTAAACATATACAAAGCAGCGCACACACACGCACATTCCAACAATCTTCGTATCTACAGGTATCGTACATACCAGACACGTAACACCATACAATTACTACACTGCTATTATAAATATTAGTTTACCAGTTTGTGAATTTGGATGTTTATTATTCAATCACCTCTAACGGCTCATGGATTTAAATGATTTGACACAAACTAATACCTACTAATTATTACTTACATTATGTATGGACTTCGCATCTGGCGAATAAATACAGGCCAGCAAGGCACCAGGGGATAATACAATTAGAGATGTGTAAGTACTGTAAGTAATTCATGCGTAATATAACACGACCGCATACTGTAACAGTACGCAGTACCCGGCAAAATGTTGCATGACACATGACATTAAACATGACGTGGACATGGCCATAGTATACACACGGGCGGCTCGGTAAAGTGAGGCGGGTAATCGTAAAAGTTCGAGAAATTTTGCGATCGATATCATTTGCTATTACATTACACCTGAGTCCTGACAGCATTCAGTACAAGTAATAGTAGGCCGTTCACATAGCGTATCATCTCAGCTCATGCCTAGAGTAATGCTATGATGATATATTACGCAGTACGAAATGTCATGCCATATGGCATTTCTTCATAGAGTACTATTTTGCGCATGCCAACTAGGACCCAAGCCCCTGGGGCCCAACTAGCACCCCAAAGTGAGGAACCTTCTCACAATATTATTATTAATTCCTTCTGTACACCATTCAAAAATAAAAGCGATAAAGTAGTGATTATGTTGATCATAAATAATTAGTGTTCATAGTTAATAAATAACACCCAACAGTCACATACATAGTCCTGACCCCACAGTAACATACGAGTCTTGTGTCGTGGGTATCAGGAACTACGAGAGACTTTCGGTCTCACAACACCCAGACTCCGAAACAAATATTTGTGGATCACACAACGTCTGTGCGGGGATCGAACCCGCGGCCTCACGCTTCACAGCCGGCTACTCGCCCGCTGCGCCACGGAGCATAGTTCTGGATATAATGAATATACTTTTGAAACATTGCAGGTGTTAAACGACGTTGGGTTGAGCCGCGACACATTTGAACACACCGCCACTACGCATCAGGTAAATACAATAAATACATTCAATCGTGTAATTCAGCTATACTCTAAGTGTGTTCCGCGGAACCCTAGGGTTCCGCGATACCTCTGTAGGGGTTCCGCAAGAATTTAGAAAAAAAATCAAATTACCTCTCTGGTCGAACGTTTTGACTCCGCGGCCGCGCGTAGGTATATTTATTTATTTATTTGTATTTGTATAAACATGTGTTACAATAGCTGGTACAATATCTCATAAGTTTGGTATCAATATGTATACTTGTATACTTGTGAGCGCGCAGTCTCTTTGATAAAAGCCGCCTCTGAATTAGACGCTATAGTTGTCAACAAGCGACTTTCGACTCTAACTCGAGAGACTCTAAAGTCGAGATAGTTTACAACGCAATTTTTATATTTCTTTTTTTATTTTTGCTTTTTGTTTTGGACTTTAGGACTCAAGTATTTTCGAGAATATTCGAGATCGAGTCTAGGACTAAGTATAAAAGCGGCGATCGCGCGTCGCGCCTCGTCAGTAAGTTGACGACTAGTATTGGGAGCGATAAGTTCCTATCTACCTACTTACAAGCTCGCTAGCGAGAAACTAGTGTTCATTGTTCTATTGGCTACTGTATATTGTTGTCTCAGTTTTATACATTTCTTCATTGTACTAAACTTAGTCTCTTATACGCAGTACAGATTGTGCATTATTTAGACCCCACCATCCTGACGTGTAACATTATAAGTAAAGAAGAATGGAACGTTGGCTTAAAGGTGTTAAACGTGTTGCAACAACATCTTCTAATGACGCTGAATGTTCAAAAGCAGTACGCGCGGAGAATATAGCAATCACCGATCCAGACGATGATGCCACGACGTCAAGCTCGACGGTTTCAAAGACGAAAAAAAGGAAGTATGATGAATCAAATATCAGTTTTGGATTTGTTGATTCCAACGGCTCAACTCTCTGCATGCTATGTAGTAAAATGCTTCCTAATAGTTCCATGGCACCTGCCAAATTGTGCCGACATTTAGAAACTATACACCCCGAGTCTAAAGACAAGAATAAAAAAAAAATTGTTTGTAAAAAAGATAAGTTATTGGAAAGTCAAAAAAATATGATGCATGTAACACAAACTATCAACGAAAAGCCCACGGAGGCATCATATTTAGTTAGCTATCGCATTGCACAAGCAGGTGAAGCGCACACTATCGTTGAGAATTTAATAAAGCCATGTGTATTAGACATAACAAAATGTATGCTCGATGAAAAATCTGCAAAGCATCTTTCTACTGTGCCGCTATCAAACGATACTGTTTCACGGTGAATCCATGATCTGGCAAGCTACGTCAAACAAGAACTAGACACGTCTACAAAAACACGATTCGCCTTGCAAATGGCCGAGTCAACTGTTGTCGCTGGTTTGGCTATCTTGCTGGTTATCGTGAGATATCCATATGAAAGTTCTTTTGAAGAAGACATGCTTATGTGTTCACCGCTGCTCACAAACACTACCGGCGAAGAAATTTTTAATAAAATAAATATATTTTTTGAAGAAAATAATCTCAGTTGGAACAATTGCATTGACATTTGTACAGATGGGGCCAAGGCGATGACAGGTAAAACAGCAGGAGCAGTATCACGAATAAAAAATAAAGCGCCTAATTGTAGTTCCAGCTATTGTATTCTGCATAGACAAGCACTTGCGATGAAGCAAATGCCATCAAATTTAAAATTAGTTATGGATGAAGCGGTAAAAATAATTAATTTTATCAAATCACGACCAATCCCGATTGTTCTCATTATTGTGTGAAGATTATGGCAGCAAACATAAAGCACTGCTGCTCCATACAGAAGTGCGATGGTTGTCTCGGGGTAAAACTTTAACAAGGCTATTTGAACTTAGAGCCGGGTTACAAATGTTTCTTTCAGCAGATACTTCTTTTAATTTGAAGGACCGTTTGTATGATAAAACTTGGTTGTTCCGATTGTCTTTTATGGCGTATATCTTTCAAAAACTGAACGAATTGAATTTATCATTGCAAGGTAAACAGACAACAGTGTTTCAGGCCTATAACAAAAACAGCCTTCAAAAGAAAATTTGATTTCTGGATTATTTGCGTTGGTAAGAAAGAAATAGAAAGCTTTACGTCACTCAGTGAGTTTGTTAGCGATAACGACTCAGAAATATTTCAAGATGATGTGTTTGAAGAATTGGTCCAATATCTCAATTCGATGCGCGCATCTTTTGAAAAGTATTTTCCCGAAGAACAGAATACAAAAATGAAACTGAATTCATGGATTCATAATCGTTTTTTACCCAACTTGGAAAGGCCCGAAAGTATGTCAAACGAGATATATGAATCTCTTTTAGAAATGTCATCAGACCCAAGTATGGAGTCACTATTCAAAACGACGCCTCTCAACGATTTTTGGTGCAGAATCCGTGATGAATATCCAATGCTTGGCAAAATGGCTCTGAATATTCTTCTCCCGTTCTCAACAACATATTTGTGCGAAACAGGATTCTCAACCTATGCAGCCACGAAAACAAAATATCGCAATAGTCTGGACGCCGAACATGATATGAGACTTCAACTGTCTTCTATCAAACCTGATATCAACCAATTGATGAAAAATAAAAAACAATTTCATACCTCCCATTAGTTAGATTTTTTCTTTTTTAATATCTTCTATTATTGTACTTGCCATGTGGTAAAGTAAGTAATAATTAGTAACTGTTACATTGTACTTTTATTATGCTTATTAATAAAGAATACACTTTTAAAAACTATTGTTTTCTTGTAGGGTTCCACCAAGTATTTAGCTTCCTAAAAGGGTTCCGTCACCAAAAAAGTTTGAGAACCACTGGTGTAATTGTTCTAGTGGCAGCGTACCAAGGCTGAGTACCGTCAGGTTATAGGATATTCGTCTTGCAGTTCAAGGCAATACTAAATGATAAACAGCGGATGAGATGAGAGATATAAGTATATACTGATAATTACAAACGATGTCCAGCATTGATAATCTCGCTCACGCACTTCATATTCATAATAAAAGAGAGGATAAAAATTAAAGTGAAATTTTAGGATGTCAAAATTTTTATAAGATCCGATGTTTATGTAGGTACATAAACATTCACTGTTACCTTTCAATATGATCTCACCCTTCTACTTCTTGAATTATGTCATAAATAAACAAATGATTGGCGAATTTAAAACTATTTTTTTTTGACTTATAGGCATACGTCACTATATTTTCTAACGGTTGAATGTATTTTTAGGAAAGCAAAACAAACATAACGCAGTATCTAACACCGAACAAACACGTGAAAAATAAAAACGATTACATTCCCGGCACGAATATAAGGAAAGATGAAGAAGATAAAATAAATATGAGAAAAAATGAAGAAAGTACAATTATACCTCAACCGGGAACATCGTGCGATGAAAACGCAGAGAAATCATTTTTTGAAGATGACGAGACCGATGATCTACTCGCAAACTTAGATTTATGACAAATCGAGAGTATAACCGACGAAAAAAAGGGAGGAATTAAAATTATTGGGAATTTGATTGAATATATGAATGTTGTTTAAAACGAAGTATTCATTAAAAAAAAAGTAGTAGATTACGTCACTGTTCTAATTGCAGTCTATTTATGCTGAGAAACCGGTCAGGACATAAGTTCAAACCCCAGGTCGGGTAATCACAATTTAAGTTTAAGTTTTCGATTTAAAAAAATCACACATAAGTTGACCGGGTTGGAAATTGTGCCCGATATAGGCTCGCCCATAATGGCATCATGGGACGGAAATATGTTATATGGTACAGCACTAGTTGACCTTGACCTTATGTTAAAAACGACATTTATTTTCGAAATTATTCCAAAATAAACATACCTTGCATTAATAAGAAACGAATTCAATCAACTCAATTACAGTAGTTACTAGTACAGATCGTTTTTTTTATCCTGGAATAAATTGTACATACATTTCACTTAAAAACCCAAACTTCAGTTTATTTCAATGTATAAAGTTCTAAGTATATATTTTTATGTTTTATAAAAAAAACTTAATAAGAAAAAATAAATGTTACGTTAATACGTTTAATATGTTTTATTAAGAACGTTATTCACTCTTTTCAATAAAATACGAGATCCTTTTGCGTTATTACATCATCCATGGTGGCCCAATGCAACCCTATTACGAATTAAATAAATCCATCTGCTTTATAAAAATGCATTGTTTAAAGACAATTATTGTAAACAGTTTTGCCGGTTTGAATATACAAATATTAATGCAAGTACTTTAGTCGAAAAAAAATAGTTTTTTTTTACATTTTTGTTTACTTGTAATCCATGTCAGAGAGATATAGATTGTTAACACGCTTTTATTAGCTTCAGACGTATGTATGTTGGTATGATGGTATGTTGGTATGTTTGTATGTTTGAATGTTGGTAGGTTTGTCTGTAACTTGTCTTTGAACGTGATTTTGACCTACTTCAAAACGTCGCATAAAATCTTGACAGCGCGATGTAAATGTCCAGTGGCGCCATCTCATGATTTTTTCTTGTCAACTTGTAGCTTAAATGCAATAAAGGTGGCGCTGGTTGTTTTGTTGTGTTATTTTGATACGAGTTTAGAACAAAATAAATAAATATTGTAAAAATTAAAACTTCCTTAAATATTTCATTGAATAATTGTTATAAATTACAAATTTATTACCTACAACTGTTATTAAAATTACTTCAGTAGTAAGGGATGTTCGCAAAACACGCTTTTTTATATTATTTACAATTAGTGGCAGCAATATAATAGAACATTGGATTATAGTCTACATGACACATTAAAATAAAACAATAAAAAATCAAGAGATGGCGCCACTGGCACATCTACATCGCGATGTCAAGATTCTCCAGCGAAACATTACCTCCGACGCTTTGTATGAACTATGGATGTTGTACGATTGATCGGGTACAGTTTTACAAATGGCTTGTTGAACAAGCCATTCGTAAAACTTATTCTTTCCTACCTCCTTCGTGACATTTTTACGTTTCAGCGAATTTTCCAATCACAAAGATTCGAAAGAAGTTTCACTTAAAAAAAATGGTAAAAAAAAAAAATGTTAAAAAAAATGAAAATACACCTTTTTATAGAAAATCAAACTAAAAAATTAAAAATAAATAATAGTTTAAAAAAACTAAAAAACACGCTTTTACATAAAATCCAACTAAAAAATAATAAATAAATTTTAATGAATTCGAATTAGGAATAGTGTACAAAATTTAAAAATATATATAAATTAAGAATAGGTTAAATAAGAAAAAATATGTATTTTATTGTAAAAAAAGCGTGGGGTGCATGGTGTCAATAGTTATAAAAATATTTTATTGACAGATATGAGTAGAAGGATCATCACTTTGATAATGTCTTAAAAAGCACCCCACGTTTTTTTACAATAAAATACATATTTTTTCTTATTTAACCTATTCTTAATTTATATATATTTTTAAATTTTGTACACTATTCCTAATTCGAATTCATTAAAATTTATTTATTATTTTTTAGTTGGATTTTATGTAAAAGCGTGTTTTTTTTCATATCACATTTTTTTCATTAGCATTTCCTTCTAAGTGTTGTTGCTAATGTTTATGGGTAGGCGTGGTACTTACAATAGACGAGAGCGTTAAGACGAGCGGCTTGCTCGTCTTTTTATTCAGGCGAATAAAAAAAACGCAATACACCAACCGGTATTGGATCAGTGTGATGGGATGATGAATGATGAGTGATGAAATCGGGGATCAAAGATTACATCTTCGACGTTTATGCACCGATTTTATTGATTCTTTCTATTTTTTGAAATAACCAGTTGTAATTTCCGGAAGCCCAAATTCACCCTTTCTTACCAATTCCTTAACTATACCTTAACTCCGCAGGAATTATGGATGTTCAAGGATGGTGGAGATCAGTTACCATCAGGTGACCAACTTGCTCGTTTGTCGACCTCTGTTATCTGACGGGTAATTTTGTAATAGACCCCTCGGGAACGGACTATCTGAATACAATATATTGTAAGTTTTATGCTATATCATATTATACTTATGTGCCAAATTTCATCCCAGTTCATTCAGCCGGTAAATTATGATAGACCAGAAGCGATAAAAGTATTTCGCCATCAAATCAAAGCTTTCATTCAAAATTTCATTCCCTGTTGGGGCCCTTTAGGGGTTGAAATTTAAAGAAAAAAATACCCCATGTTCAACCCTGGGTCATCAACTATATTTGTGCCAAAATTCATTGAAATCGGTTCAGCGGTTTAGATTTTTCATACAAACTTTCATCCCCTTTTTAAACCCTTTAAGGGTTGATTTTTGAAAAACATAGTAGCCAATGTCCTATTGTGATGTATAAGCTATATTGTAAAGTTTCATTAAAATCCATTTAGTAGTTATTACGTGAAAGAGTACCAAACATACATCCATCCATCCATCCATACTTACAAACTTTCGCGTTTATAATATTAGTAGGATTATATTATGAGTGGTAGAGTCACGTCTGTTTCGTAGAGAACCGACGTAAAGTAGCGGCTAGCTGCTGCATTTCGTAAGGTGAGTGAGATATCTGGAAGCCTAAACCCCCTCCCCGTCCCAATCCCTTAACTATCCCTTTTCTTTAAGGTTGGCAACGTCCCCATGATTCTTCTGATATTATGGGCGTACATGGGCAGCGGCGGCCGCGGGTTCGATTCCCGCGCCGAGGCAAAATATGTGATCCGCAAATATTTGTTTCGGATCTGAGAGTTTCTCCTCAGAGAGGTTGACGTGAGGCAGACGGCCGGACGTAAAAACTACAAGCCAAATCATTCTGTAACATATATGTAAACAAAAACATGTTGCGTCTACCCCACTGCGAATGGGATAAGAAGGTGGAAAAAGAATACTAAAAAAATATGCGATAGCTGATTTAATCGCAACAATTAAAGAACAATTGTTCAGTCATTCAAATCTTTTTTAATTGTCGGGAGTTTTTTTATCGTTTGTTATTGCGACAGCTACTTCTGCATGCATCACTACTGAATGCATCAGCTATTTCAAGGTAGGGCATTGCCCATCAACGGCGTGAAGCTGCGACCCCGGTTATAATCCATAATTAGTGTTATGTGGGTAATTTATCGATATGACGCTAATAGTAACAAGGTTGTGACGGTCAGAGCATTGAACCTGATAGCAAGTTCAGCGTCTAGAAACATCCACCGAGATGTGACAATGATGCGGGCCTGCATATTCAGAAAATATATCGTCAGTGCAAAAACAAAAAATTTAAAGCGCTAATATACGTACATTACGGTGGAGCATTTTAAATTTGGTTTTTAATATAACAATTATATTAGCAGCGATAGCTCAGCGGGGAGTGGTATGGACTGTCGCGACGAAAGTCGCAGGTTCGAAACCAGCCCCAAGAGCATACACCTCTGACTTAATTTTTATAAGTTACGTGTATATTAATTGTTAATTATCGCTTGCTTTAACGGTGAAGGAAAGATCGTGAGGAAACCTGCATACCTGAGAATTCGATTAGATTTTTCGAAGGTATGTGAAGTCTGCCAACCCGCATTAGGCCAGCGTGGTGGCGTCTCATTCTCTACGGAATGAGAGGGGTTAGGCCTTAAGCACGGCATGGCAGAATTTAGGTACCTACGAAATTCTTGTGCAGAACATCTCAGATATGCAGGCTGCCTCACGATGTTTCCTTCACCGTTAAAGCAAGCGATAATTAACAATTAATTACACACATAATTTAAAACAGTCCGCGGGGCATGCTCTTAAAACTGGTTTCGAACCTGCGACTTTCGTCTCGACAGCCCGCACCACTCTCCGTTGAGCTATCGCTGTTTGAGAAAGTAAAATTACCTTTTATTAAACTGGCATACGGTCGGCAGAATAATGCCGGCCTGAAGTTCCTGGATATACACTGTGTTTCATCTTAGCCACGTGTAGGTACGGTGATCACAATCAAACAAATTACTGGTACTTACTCTCCCAACAGACAATAAGCCCAATATGGCGACAGGAAAAAATTAAAAAAAAAAAAAAAAAAAATCCATTCTACAAAAAATGGAGCGGAAATATTCTTTACGAATTATGTTTAGACCAGAGACCGCTACTCTGCTTAGGGCTTCAGCGAATAAATTAAAACCTCTAGCCATATTCAAAAATTAAGCCTAAATAAATTTGTTATTTGTTAAACAGAACTTTTGCCAAATGTAAAATATTACTTGGAAAACAAAACAGGTTGGAATTGAGCCGCTCACTCCTTACAATATATGGCTATCCATTTCTGTACATTATATAAATAAATACTCCCAACAGTCACACACATAGTCCTGACCCCACAGTAAGATACGAGTCTTGTGTCGTTGGTATCAGGAACTACGAGAGACTTGCGGTCTCACAACACCCAGACCCCGAAACAAATATTTGTGGATCACACAAACGTTTGTCTCGGCGCGGGGATCGAACCCGCGGCCTCTCGCTTCACAGCCCGCTACTCACCCGCTGCGCCACGGAGGCTGTCAACACTATACTCATATAATTCTATAAATCAATGTCTGGACATTAAAAGAGACAATAGCCTATAACTTGGTTTCAGTATTTCTTCTTATGGCTAGCCACGTAATGCCGATATAAATTTAATGTAGTTTAAAAAAATATTGACGTGCAAAAGTAATATTTATGATTAAATTAACAGAATAAATGATTTGTATTTATTGATTTGGATATACCTAAGCGTGACAGTATAGGTACAATGTACGTATACATAATATGTCCTGTAATTCATATTTTGCGGTTGCTTTGACATCGCCTATATCGAGCACAAGTAAAAATACCATTTTGGATATTGACATCGTAATGCACCTACAGTTCAAAAACGAAATGTAGTGACATCATTGTTGGCTAAGTATAAACTGTTATAATTGAATTACGCAATAGGTAAACATAATGTTTCCAGTGGTCGTATGAAACATGCGTCTGAGCTAGTATGTGCGGTATTTATATTTCTAAAGACAAACTCGGACAACGCATAGGAATGATGTAATAATATTTTATATATCTACTAATTAAAATTGAAGAACATTTACAATTTCATGTGCTGATTTACATTGGTTAAATAGAGGAAGCTTTGGTAGTCTAATGACCGTTCCCGATTTTCTGTCCACCGACAGATTTGACAGTAAGCTTTTAACACATTTTGTATGGAAGATCTGCCAAAACACTATTGAGACTCAGATGATCTACCTGTAAACAGAATATAGACCGAAATAAAACGAAACGGCCATTAAGGTGCAAAAATATTTTCTATGAAACAAACTTGAATTTGAAAGCCCTCGTACGACATACGCGATATACCTTTAGCTGTTATTGACGGGGCTACTTTATGCGATTCTTTTTTTCAAAATAATAAGATTTCTGTTATATTCTAGTCTATCGGTGTCTAGTCTCTCCGCCACAATATAAATAATAATAATAGGCACTGCTACAGTTGTGATTAATATGCATTGAAAAAATAACTATTGCATGGTCTACCCAAGTTTCTTGAGCTTGATCAATGTGCTTTTAATTGCTTACTAATGACCGTTATCAATAGTGTTTTGACAGATCTTCCATCTATACTAATATAATAAAGCTGTAGAGTTTGATTGTTTGATTGTTTGTTTGAACGGGCTAATCTCAGGAACTACTGGTTCGAATTGAAAAATTCTTTTTGTGTTGGATAGTCCATTTATCGAGGAAGGCTTTAGGCTATATAACATTACGCTGCGACCATTAGAAGCGAAGCATCAGTGAAAAATGTTGCAAAAACGGGGAAAATTATTCATATTTGAAGGCTTCCGTTGCTAAGCTACCAAAATAATATTATTTGAAGGCTTCCGTTGTCAAATCAAAATCAAATCTATACTAATATTATAAAGCTGTAGAGTTTGATTGTTTGTTTGTTTATTTGATCACGTGGGCGGAGCCGCGAGCAAAAGCTAGTACAATATAAAGTGTAAAACATTTACTGCCAGTAAGCAAATCTGTCGGAATAGAATATTAGGTACAGCCATTAGATAAGTACCTACTACTGATCTATCTATTATTCTTATTAACCGTAACTAGCACATTTTCCCTTTGCCGCGTCGCATGCTGCCAACTGGTAGGTCTCGCGTAAGAAAATCCATCTTGATCGAAAGCAAATTGGAAAATAGATAATCCATTATCATCGATTAGTCTATGTCTGCAAAGCAGTAGTGTATGAGCTGTTGTGTTCTGGTTTGAGGGATTATTATTAAACTTATTAACGTCTTCTGCTTCAAAATGATGAGTGCAATGTAATGGTATGGAGTATTTTATAGTTTAAAATTCGGAGTTCTGTACGTTTTCGAATTGAATAGCGCATTTAAAGAATTCTTCGAGTTTTTAGGATCGAACCCAAGCTTTCAAGCTTTGGGCTTTCAACCGAAAGTTGGTAAACTAAGAAATAAGAGAAATAATTACTTTCTACTTCATAATTTTTCTGTTAAAAGTAAGTTCTGGCGCCCCAAGACATCTGGGAAATAGTAATCTTGCCATATGCTTATAGTGGCATCAAACTATAGGTGAAGTTCTGCGCTAAAATACTTTCAGATACGGCTCAGGTTCTGTCTGGGCATTTTTTTAAGCGTAACTATTATCATATTATCTGCGTTCTGTAGAAGTAACTTTGTCAATAACAACGGACTTAATTTTAAGATTTGTAATACGTATTGTTACCATCATATTGCAAAATTGCTTTCCCCAAGCGGCCAAGTTCCGTTGCAAGGTGTCTAACCTTGTCCCATACTATCCTTATTTCATTCTTGCCTTTATTTATTCCTTCGTTGAAAAGAATTATATTATGATAGATGAAATTACAAAGATAAAGGTTAATTAAAATAAATATTTATTATAAATAACAAAAACGACTACAAAACGCCGTTACACAATGTTGCCGTCGAATTAATTCACATAATGTTAATTAACGCCAAACAGTCTTATTATAACTTAAAAAGTAGAGTAAGTAAATCAGTCTTGGCAAGGTTCGTGGTGGACGATGGTGAGGTGTTTCCCGCCCTTGCAGCGCATCAGGCACAAGTTGTTGTAAGTGCGGCCGTCAGATGCACACACTGGCTCCAAATTCCTGGCACACGCGCAAGAAACACTAGAGTCGTGGTCGGGATGATCTACGATCTGTACGCGATCCCCACACGAGCCTGTATGCTTTACACTCAGTGTAGGGTTTTTCTGAGTTGCGCAGTTCAGCATGCACGGGTTGTTATAAGTGTTGCCGTCGCTGCCACACACCGGCGCCAGGTTTCTTGTGCAAGCACATGATCCGGCACTGTCTTCCTCTGGTTGGTCTACGATATGCACGCGGTCTTCGCACGGACCTACATGTCTCACACTCAGTGTGGGGTTGGCTTGGGTCGCGCAGTTCAGTAGGCATGGGTTATTGTAGGTCGCGCCGTCGCTACCGCACACAGGCTTCATCTCGCGTGTGCACATACACGGCTCCAGGTGGGCCACTTGGACCGCCTCCCTCTTGCATCTACCGTCGTGCTTCATTTCCAAGACTGGCGATTTAGACCGAGCGCAGCCGAAAGCGCATTCGTTAGGGTATGTGGTGCCGTCCGATCCACAAACGGGTGAGTACTCGTATGTGCAAACGCAGTTCACTGTGGGGAGTTCGTCTTCACACGAGCCTTGTTTAGCGACGGTCAGTTCTTGTTTGGTGGTGTGTTTCTCGCAATTGAGCAGACACACGTTGCTGTAGGTATTGCCGTCGGATCCGCATACAGGCTTGTAGTTCCTGGTGCATGTGCAGGGCGGCAGTGCGACCGCTGAGTACACGCACGTAGCCACCAGCAATATGCCTGATGAAACAGAAAGTGTGTTAGCGAGTGGGAATTCCTTGTCGTCACAAAACGTTAAGTAATCTGTCGTCGAGTCGCGGCAATCGATGACATCACTTTCTACCAGTATAGAAAGCGCCAGAACTACCACATACTAACGCGAGGATTATGGACGAGGGTCAACGGACTCGTTAACCTTATGAATTGCATAGCGACGTGACATTGGGGAGTGGATGTTGCGAATTCACGTTTGGGTGGATTTTGCTTGGGCGTTCGTTTATAAAAGGCATGTTAATCTGGGTCTTTTAGTTATTGCATTAATGCCCTACATTGATTTATATCCATAAAACACTAGTGTCTTTTAACATTGTTTCAAACATATTATTTTTCTTTAACCCTACAGGTACAAAACTGCATATAATCAGATGAAACAATTACTTGTTTCATTAATTATACTGTATATTTTGCACGACAACTGTACTATCAGTTTATCTTAGAACTTGGACTTGAGCGATTGCTGCAATGTTGTAAACGGAAACTCGTTTGACTTCAAGGGAACTTCGCATTGATCTTTATTCTTTAGTATGGCTTGACGTATGTGACGGACGAAATAACGCGTGAGTACAGTACCGATGCAGATATGTAGGTTACGGTGGCAGTGAAAACATAATGTGCATGCAAAAACCCGACTATAAAATTTACTTTTATTCGAAATAAGTTGAGCCATCAGATGTCATAAAAGAGAAAATAATAAACCTAATTACATGTACTCGAAAACGAGTCGGTTAACAACACGCGTAGCGTACAACTACCGCGGACTTAGGTTCAAATCTCGACTGGGAAGCGACCATTAGAGAATTAATTTAGAATCTCACCAATTCTTAGCATTTTATCATCACTCCCTATTGCTGAGTAAAATAATGACATTGTTGATAAGTTAGCTAGAGAAGATACTTTCGTCCACCGATCCCTATTGAACCATCATTGATCAATTTAAATTGTAGCCAGCTTATTGGAAGTTTCTATCGAATTTGCGTCTTGGATACTATGAAATGGGATAGGCTCGCCCTCTATCACATCATGTGACGGCAAAAATCTCGGCAAAACGTGTTGCAGAAATTGTTGCACTTTTGCCTACCGGGTTAATGCGGGAATATTATATATTTTATTAATAAAATATATAATAATAATATATTTTATTGTGTAATAAATATTTTAAATCAATATCTTATGGAAAAAATAAAACTTTACAAATTATTTCAATATAATAAATGCGTAAATGCTTACCCGTTATACAATGCATTTTGTTTAAGTAATGTATAGTTTGTGTAGTCAATCAAAGCTGTTGATGTGAGGAACACTGGTCCGTTAATGATGATCTGTGCTCACTCCACGGGTTTATATAGTCAATTTAATATTTCCCAAGGCGCGAGGAAGCGGGCAAGGTTTTGTAAATCCCCGCGAGCGTGCGTCAGCGAGCACAAACGAACACAAGCGGGTGAAGTTCGCGATAATTGTGCGTCTGTTTACATTGGACAATTTACACTGGTGTCGCACTCATCCCGTGAAAACTCGCTATGACTCATAACTTCATACTTGCATAAACGATTGCTTTACGTACACGTCACATGCGTATATATGTTTACATTACCAAACGCGAGAAAAAGTTCTAAGTAAGTAAGTAACTGTGAAATAAAAATTTGAAATAATTACTCTCAATAAGGCCGGCTGTAAAACACCTATTAACTTTGTACACAACGAATAAAAAAATAAATAAATAATAGAAATATTTACGAATATATTTCCAAATTTAAACATTTAACTCTGTCGACTAAGAACCTAACAATAAAATGATTAAATCAGGTCGTCATTCAGTATACTGACAGCGTACACTGGACAGGTACTCATAAAACACTATCTAAGCTTTGCTATCAACAGTAAATGGAATGGAGTACAGTAGCAGACATAAGTAGTTGAAAAACATAATGTATTTATTTGCACAGATTCCATATTTGCGTATGAAATTTCGAAACATTGCCCGAATAACATGTGTAGTCTAAGATGACATACTTAGATTTTGTTTGGCAGTTAATTAGGTTTTGCTCATCATTGCAAAAAAATCTACGCCACCTCTTATTAAAATAAAATTCTAGAACTTTGTCTATGGATTCGTATTATTGATCCTAGATAATTTTAGTCCGTCTTGCCACAGCGAAAAAATGGCTACGGCTGGCCACGTGGTTCGGCCGTATAGTTCAGTCAATCCAACCACGTGGGATACTAGACCACAGGACCACGTAGTCCGACTCCATAGATCAAAATCAAGATAACCAGTTCTTGGTTAGACTCATCAAAACATAAGCAATTCTTCAATCTATGGGTCGAAGGGATCTCCAGCGGTGAGTTGCGAGTACGCTGGGTATTTGTTGGTTTGATCGCTCGGTCCTGTGATTTACAGAGGTGTCACTCTTATATTACCAATACCTAAAAGTAAAGCTCCAATCCCACTCTTAGAAAAAGTCTCTTAAATTCGATTGAAGGAGCCACGTATCCTTGATTGTCGACATGATCAATCGAACCAACTGGAAAAATATTACGTGGTTCGGTATTGACCGAACTAGGTCGAGTCACGTGGCCACACCCGAATAAATCAGTTAGCATAGTACAATAGGCAAACGTTACTCTAGTAACATAAATTACATATCATTGGCAAACGATAACAAATAGACACACAATCTTTACATGGTCATGATATTTTTTAGTATTATCTTAACAATTACTTCAACATTATTATAAACATTAGCAATACTCATATTTAATATACGTATTAGTTGATACCATATCGGTCATCTCACCAGTAGACCGTAATGAGAAGAATGGTTGGCATCGCTATATACCTAATATTAATGATGATTTAAAACATTTTCTTAGTTTTTATTATGCAATTACGAAACAATGAATAAAAGTTAGGGAAAAACATAATAAATACCTAACTGTATTTTGTGTTAAGGAAAACTGAATAAATTATAAACAGTGGAAAAATAGGTAAATACCTCCCTACCTAGGTAGCCTTATAATACCTCCTCAATTCATTATTTTGTCTCCCGCTTTGCTATGGAGGGAAGTGGATAATTAATATTTCCTACTCCTCCCTAACCTTTTATCTGATTAATTTCGTTGCGGGATAAAGACATTTAGGCATTCCCAGAGACTCAACGGGCTTCACTACTCGGTATCAACATAAATGCGTGCCACTGTTGATCCTGGTGCACAGGAGTTACAGTGGCGGGTGTGTGGGCGGGATAGTCTCTACCTAGGTAGCCTTCAATACTTGAATTTTGGCGATTAGCTCTTGACTCTTGATCGAGGTAAGAAGTTCTTCTGGCGCAATATTAAATCGATGGAAAAAAGCGGTGGCGAACCGCCCCAACTATCTTGTCGACAGTTGAAAATATGCATTTACTAATAGTCCAAATTCAATTGTAAAACGATGAATTAAATTATTAAATACTTAAACAGTTCCCAAAAGCGAGGCCAACTAGTTTGCACAAAAGGAAAATTCGAATCACAAAGATTTCCAAATTTCTATAGGCTATGTGCCAAATTGCAGCTAAGGTATTGTATTATCTCCGTGCCCTGCTTTATTATTTCAAAATCGTATGTACGTTTTATAAGTCGATTATTATGTTATAGGTCAAGAAAAGTAAATTATAGAGGTTGTAAATTCATATTATTATCATTAACTATGGCTCGTGGCTCCGCCCCAATAAAAAATTTTCGGGGATAAAGTGTAAACTACTTACGTTAATTATTATAACTAGTGGTTCGCTTAACGCAATAAAGAACCCGACTTCTTCCAAACATTCTACGTGATGTAGGTCCAAGTTCAATTTCATAATATTTAGATCCTACCTAAACCTACTGATTTTCCATCAACATAATGCTTACTATATTTATTTTAATCCGGGCGTAGCGTGCCAATTACATTATAATTAGCATAATAGAGTTAACTTTCTATTTCGATCATGTCAATTACGACTGAAACCTACCTTCAGAAATAATGACTAATATTTAATATATCCATTTATTTTTTAAGCGTTATTTTTCATGACCTCCGTTCCCATTTTTTGGCATTTTGGCATGGAGTTCAAGCAGTAACCATACCAGTATACCATGGTCCATGGGCAAATCAGGATAGCTTGATGATTTCTTACGTTTACGCGAATTTTACCATCTGACAAAGTATCTGCATTTTTAGATCATCTTAACTCCATCAACAATAAAATACAATTCACTGTGGAGTTAGAACAAAATAAATCTCTTCCTTTCTTAGATGTTTTAGTTATTCGTAATCCTGATCAGTCTTTAGGCCATACTGTATACAGGAAAATGACCCATACAGATAAATACCTGAATGGTCAATCTCACCACCATCCAAAACAGTTAGCTACCGTGGGTAAATCTTTGTTTCAGAGAGCACAAGGAATCTGTGACGAGGAACATCTGGCTGCCGAGCTGCAACATGTCAAGCAAGTACTGCGAGACAACAAGCTCCAAATTCCACGCCGTCGTCACAGAAACCGAGTGAAACCAGCCACAGTTGAATGTGTACCTGTTGTGTTACCTTTTGTAAGAGGAGTCACAGACAAGATTGGCTACATACTGAAGCGTGCTTCAATTAAAACTTACTTCAAGCCGCCCAAGAAGATTAGTCAATTTTTACCACCTGTCAAGTGCCATATACCTCTACAGGAACAGGGAGTATACAAAATCGACTGTGACTGTGGCCTCTCCTATATCGGTCAAACCAAAAGAAACATAGGGACCCGCGTAAAAGAACACATAGCTGATGTTAAACACCGACGCTCTACGAAGTCTGCAGTTGCTGAACATTCTGAGGAAGGCTCCAATCATTATCTTAGATTCGACAAACCACAAATCCTTGCTAAAGAACACCGATTCCTACCTAGGATGATTCGTGAGGCTATTGAAATTAAAAAACATCCAAATTTCAATAGAGAAGATGGTTGGAAGCTAGCACAAGCCTGGGATCCGGTTATACATTTAATTAAATCGGAACCCAAAAGACCAATTGCCAGACCTCAAGACACTGTGAGCTCCTTCTGCGTAGATCGGACCAAACCATAAAGATTTTTATAATTGTAAATTGAAGGTAGATACTGTAACATTAACATTTTTGGACAACCTACACCTCAGTCCTCCCCGTGACCACGAAGGCTGAAAAGTCTTCGAAACGTCGGGATCATAATTAAAATAAAAAACCGCGATAAAATCCGTTTAAATTAGTTTTATTTCACAGGATAGCTTGGTTTCTAAGCGGTGTTTGAACCAATTATACTTTATTTATTCTAAGAATTTAATGATGGACTTGAAATTTTAAACTAAAACTAGCTCTCTCTAAAACTATTTTTTTTATTTTATTTCCTATACGAAGTGATCGCATTACGAAAACAACGGTTTATTTACATATTTTTTTGTTGTTTTAATGATGATTTTACGCGACCTCATGTCAAGATTTGAATTGACGTCTCTGCGTGTTCTAGGAACAATATCACTCAGCGTCCCTGATATCAATTTCGTTGTAAACAAATATTAACTTAAATAACATGGAGTACGTATTTACACGGGTTTCACGCTATTGGTTTTCCTCTTATAGTAAAATCGTTCTATATAAGTAATGTGTCTATTATTAAACCATTATTACAGCAATGGTGACGTATTTGAATATCTCTTAAATTATTATTGTGAGCAAGACTGTGTGGCGTGAGGGGAAATATAACCGCAGATATTCATAAAAAACAGGACAATTTATTAGCTGACTAATTTCTATTACAAATATCATATTCCAGAACCGCAAATTACAATACATGAATGGAAGCAGTAACGTACTTGGGGAGTATCCGTCCCGAATATCAGTTATGGGGGACACCCGACCCGCGTCAAAAGTATAAGCAACTTACACTAACGCCAGGCCTACTGCTCGTGTTTCGCTACACAAAAATCCTTACACAAAACTTTTTCTTTTCTACCGACGAAAAAATTTGCATCATTGACTTAGCATGTAAATTCCAATACAATAAAACAATCGCGGCTAGTGTGCTGTTTTCCGTTGACGAATTTCATTTTATACTCGGTACTCTGTCAGATCTATAAATTGGTAGTGGGAACATTGCAACTGAACTCTATCGAATATGTTTTTTCACAAAATAGTTAATACATTTTAACAAAACAAATGACCTGAAATAAAACACGTGGCGATTTGAAAACCTACTCCTTTTCTTGAAGTCGGTTAAACATTAAAATATAATTTTAAAGAAACCCAAAATCCGCCCCGAGTGCCTCCCGTGCTAGCTACGCCATTCAATGGAAGTGAAATAAACTACGTCTGACACAATATAGGTAAATCACTGCCAATAAAATAGAGGGCACAAAAGGAATAAAGTAATTTATTTATCAATTTATAAAATTTAACATTTTTGGTGTCCGGCTACACGTACTACATAAATTTAGTACCTACATCTAACGTCTAAAGCTGATGATGAAAATTCATTCGACTACCGCTGCAGTGTGCAGTGTGGGTTACAATCAATCATTTTAATTTATGCAAATAAAATGCTCTCCGCATACGAATGGTGTACATGTTATGCATAAACATAATTATCTTTTGTTTCAGTAGATTACAATTCAATAATCGATCATAAATCTTCCTATAGTTCTATGAAGACTGAGGAATGAGATGCAATTTATTTCGTTATCGTAGTTATAGTTATAACATAATTATTGTAAGGTCCGACGTCAATTAGATTGTTTTAAGTTTTAAATAGCTGATCAGAACTACTTCAAACAAAGCTAGGAGCTTACTCGATGAATCTGGTTTTCAAACAAAAAGCCGTATTCATATCGGTCAGCTCGTTTAGGTGCTAGGATGCCACAGACATATTTTGTTGAAGTTTAACAGTGTATCTAAAATATCGTATATCTTACGGGACCCAATTTCCAACTTATTCATAACGTTTCACCTCTTAATGGGACGAATCACAGTTCCATTTTTACAAACCAGTTCGGTCCTTACCATAAGGGTACGCGGAGCCACCGGGCTTAAGGGGCTCGAAATGGCAAAACTTTATAAATACAGAGTACAGTGAAATACAGATTTATTTCATCAAAAATCACATTAAAAAATTTACGCGTACAACTCGGTGCACATAAGAGGTATATGTTTTGGGTTATAATCACTGACTACAAATGTGTCATCTCATAATGTGAATGCATATATGATTGTAACCTTTTTTATGTTTAATAAATAAAATAAAAGACTATTTTCTAGACTATTGCTGAATTAAAAGAATATATAAACCTCCTTCTTCTTTTCCTCTGTTAAAAAGGCTTCAAACTCAGGGCACCCCAGGGCCTTCGCATGACCTAAGACTGTCCTGACGAGGTATGTAATGATAGGAACTGCTTTATTAAAATTATTTTTTATCCTGGCACGGCAAAGACTACCCCGGATCTGATGTTAAGTACGGTGCAGTCCAAATATGATATCGACCGGCAAAAGACATTAGGTCTCTTGACGGTCGGCATAAATATGTCTGAAAGCTGGTGGGAGGATATTCGTATCCGACCGGATAGCGACCACCGTACACTGGTGCTAAAACTTGCCATAGTGACCCACCTTGTGTGGGTCGCGTTCTGGAGTCCGCCAGTGTACATCCAGTTCTCCAGAAGAGGCTTGCCCCTGATCCTATACCTTTTCCCATCCCTTAGTCCTTCCCCTCCCCATTGGCCCTAGGACGAGATACTGCAGGGGTCGCCAGTATCCCATTAGCAAGGACCCCTGTAGCTCAACCCAAGAGTAAAAAAAAAATCTGAAACAAGCTGATCGTTAGGTAAAGGTACCTATTTATATGAATATAGGCAGTAGAACTACGACAAAAAACCAACGTTACTTAGTATGACAGTATCCGGCGTCATTATTGACCTCATGCATTGTCGGAAGTTTCAACGGAAAACTCGTATTATGAATATTTCGGTTTTTTGGAACGACCTCGGAACCGAGTGTTAACCTACATTGTATCCAGTTATTGGAACTTAACAGCTTTAATGACATTGATTGGGTTTTTATTTGGTTCATATATTTTGGATACAGTAGGTAGGTCATTGCGGAATTTTTTAAATATTCAATGGCAGTACTCTCGGAAGTAATAATACTTAACATCAATGATTAGGTGTAGGTTAGCCCATCATGTGAACCTTATGAATTTTGGTCAGACTAAAGTCGGAATTCGATACTACGAATGGCGAATTTACGTTCTAAGGGAATTAAATAAATAATCACCTATTTTAAATGGAGATAAATTAAATTACAAGCTCACGCCTGTATCCCCGGAGCAGTGAGCAGAGATGCAACTAGTGTACCCACGGTTCGCCCGGGCTTATACCGTCCAATATGTGATAGGGTCGAGTCTATCGCTATAATGGTGCAGCCACACCGATGTTATAAAATTTTTACAAACATTTTCTAGCATTAAATCTAACGTTTTATAACATTTTTTAACATTTTATAACATTTGAAAACATGACATCGGCCGTTCTTCTTTGACGGCTTCTTTGACGGCGCCGCTCTCAAAAGTACCGCCGCCCGCGGTTAAAAAATTTTACAAAATGTTACAAATTGTTAAGAAATGTTTACTAAATGGTGCTGCCACACCGCTGTTATAAAATGTTATATAACATTTTCTAACACCGGTGTGGCAGCACCATAACGGGTATGAATTTCAATTCCGGGTAAAGGTACTGGTTATTTAGGTTTGAATCTAAAACCGCACGCGAAGGTTTCTCAGCCTAAGTACGCTGCTATTGGAATGTCTAAACATGCGCTTCATTGGTCTAGTCTAGATCAATGAGCCGACAACAGAATTATTATAAAACCTAGTTAAAACCAGACAGGTTAAAATTGTGTTTCTTGTGAGATAATATTTATAGTGTCAGAGCCACGCTGTAGACCGTTTCGTCTACAGCATTGGCCAGCGCAACCGAGTTATTACCACTGTCTCAAAGAAAATCTGCGTGGAATAGCTTGCTGTTGCGTTAAGTACGGTGAGTGAGAAATCCGGAGACCCAAATCTCTCTCCCCTTCCCAATCCTTTAATTATCCCTTTCCTTTAAGGTCGGCAACGTATACATATAATATGTGTGGATGTACAAAGGCAATGGAGATCACTTACCATTAGGTAACCCACTTGCACATTTGCCGGTCTCAGCTATAAAAAAAACTACTTATGAGTAGTTTTTCTACATTTGTATGGGTAGGTGCTAAGGTTGAAATGCATTTTAACTGTTTCCTCAAACATTATGTAATATTATAATTTTAGAACACATTGTCTTGAGATAGGGATAATCCCGGGATTTTACACTAGGAAACGGAAAAATAGTTGGTTTTGTAATATTATAATAATTACACTGATGACATTGGTTGTATCTGCCAAGTCTTAATAGGTGGTAGGTCCTTTGTATGCGAAAGACCGTCTGGGTTGG
The DNA here is from genome assembly GCA_949126905.1 of Amorpha juglandis. Lineage (NCBI taxonomy): Eukaryota > Metazoa > Arthropoda > Insecta > Lepidoptera > Sphingidae > Amorpha > Amorpha juglandis. The sequence continues at coordinate 13,121,393 of OX421381.1, read as the reverse complement.
TACCTCCGCTTTATTCATTTCTGCCGCTAAGCAACAATGTGTAAGCACTGTTATGTTTCGGTTTGAAGGACATTGAAGCCAGTCAAATTACTGGGCATAAGACTCAACATCTTATGTCTCTGAGTGACGAGCGCAGTTCAGTGCCATACAGTGCTTTATAATCCAAAGTTCTGTGTGGTGTGGATTCTGTTTATGGGCAGGCGTGGCGCTTACCATCAGGCGAGCGCCTTGCTCGTCTCGTCATTCATCAAATAAAAATAAATACAAAAATAAAAAATGTGGAGGTTAAACATATATGCAGACTCGTACGGCGCTCCTTACCGATTGTATTGGAAGCATATTATCTTCATATATATTTCTCGAACGCGGATGACGTAACAGCTATAAAAAAACGCACAAGGCACACCATAGTTCTAGAAAACCGAAAAATTCTCACAAGGGATTTTTTGTTATCACTACAATGTATGTTAAACATAAGCAATTACTTAGGTAAACCTATGGTTACCTAAATCTATTCAATGAACTAGGTCATAGCATACAAAACTGAAGGAAAAATTAGAAACTAAATAAATGCATAGTTGTACCAACAAAATCATATTAGATATTGTTTTTACATTTCACGAATTTACATTGTGTTAATGTTGAGCTACGCTGTATACCCTTTACAATATGAAAGGGCCAGTTCGACCGGGTAATTACCACTGCCACACAAAATAATTACGTGAACCGGCAGCTTGTTGTTGGAATTGTACCCTACGGTGAGTGAGGTTTTTGGATGTGGGAATCCGAATCTTAAATCCACTCTGCTCGTATTTTCTATTTCTATTGCTATATATAAAATTGCTATTAAGTAGAGCAAAGGAAAAACAAAAGCATATATAAGTTAAATCGTACATGTATGCAGATGTGGTCTGACTAGAAGCGGACGCGCCTTCGTAAATATACAAACAGATCCGTGACTATAAATAGATAAACACTATCACTAAATGTTGTTGCACAAAGTAGAGACAAAATTATCTGTGGTAAAGCATCGCTGAAGCCAGCCTGCAGCCAGCGTTCGTGAAATCAGCCAAATTTATCTAGACAAGTCCAGTAAATTTCAGTAGTTCTTCTATATCTTATAAAACTTTGGGCTAATAGGCTAATATAAAAAGGTTCAATTCTAGCTTAGAGTTGCTCTAGAAAGTGTGTGAATTTAAATTATTCAGAGAAAATGTTCATCCGAGATATTGATCCGCATTTAAACATGATTGTGTTATAACCTAGTGACTACAACCAGGAACTCCTTCTATTATCATAAAGTTAAAATAAAGTGGTTAAATAACTAGTAATAAGATTTTTAAACGTGCACTTTGCAAATGTAATTGGCATTTACGCGATGACGTGATCAGAGTCCATACTGCATGAGGGTCAACAAGCATCAACCAGTGACGTCACAATTAATAACAAGTGGTTAAAAAATTTAAAGGTTGTTTTATAACTATACTCATGTTCATGTCTGTATCGCCGAAGAGGTACTTCACTACATTACTTTTTCATTTGTCGTAAACTCTATAGGAATCGCAACTCCCCAAATGTCCCACTCCCTTTCCTAATCACTTATAGTTATGTCACTCGTTTAGCAGCTTAGGCTATTAAAAAAAAAACAAAGAAAATTAATTTTATTTTTGAAAGTTTTACTATGTGTGCGTACTGTGTGATGTGCTTTTAAACAAATAATGACTGTGTCTCTCTAGTGCCGGTCGATTTGTGTACATGACACTAATCAAACTATTTATTTATTAGCACACGCACGCATTGCAAAACGTAAAAAATGAACCGATCCATCTACAGTTCTTTAACATGGTAAAGTGAGATTGCGTTTCGACGATCTTTTTGGTCGACCCAAATAAAAGCGCTTGCACTGCAAACATATACGGTGTATGTTTACCAAAATTATCATTTTAAAATTCTGATTTCGTGCCCCCTGCCTACTTAGCGCTTAGTGCCAGGGCCGTTTTAGTCCATATAGGGGGTCCTTGGGCACCCAAAACATTGAGCACTATTAAACCTACACAAAAAAGAAAAGATTCTCATATCTATTTCTTAAGTAGTGATAGCCTCGAAAATTTACAAATAATTTTTACTACTTCCATGTGACTAAGTCACGTCGAAATATGTTATCGAAATATGGTGGCAAGTTTGAGAACTAATTGAAAATGTAAGTTCAATCTATAAAATTGAAAAACGATTAATAAGCGTTTGACAACAGCCCCACTTCTCTCGCCAATTTGCAGTTGTACACTGTATTTATTTTAGGAATAGTAGCATTTATTTTAGGATACCAAAACATTACTTTCAAAATATTAACTGCCGAAGTGTTTCACAACTCACTCATAAAAGTTTTACGCCATTTTTGGAGAAATGGTTTTTGCAACTGTTTAATTTATTGTACTTTTATCAATGGAAACTAGTTTACAAAACGCTGTTTTTATTTCGGTATGCTATGTTGTTAATAAATTTGTCATCAAATATCTTTTTGTCCTTTTCATTCCATTTCCATTCAAAATATTAAGCGCCTGTTTCATCACCCTAAATGTTACTTAAATTAAATGTGACCTACTTGCGTTTGCCAGTCTCTAATAAAACTACTTAATCACAAAATGAAATCATCTACATCTTGAACCTTGCAACACCACGCAACCCGGTTTAATTCTTTATCTCAAGATGTTTTTTATTTATACAAAAAAATGTCGTAAGACTTAAGCTTTAATTAAATAAAAACTAAATATCTACTTTAATAAATAATTACAAGTCCTGACTGTCTACGCCGAGACTAAACAGCTGGGGCTACAAACTTGAAATTTTGGCAGTAGATGCCTTTTATGTTGTAAGCATCCACTAAAGAAGGCCTTTTGGCAATTTCACCCTTTAGGTGTAAAATAAGGGATGAATAATATGGTAATGGTAAATATGGTTTTATGAAAATATGCCTTTCACGCGGGCGGAGCCGCGAACAAATGCCTATAAATATTCATACCTATAAATGTAAAATTGGGAACTTTTAGCTAGTGATGTAGAAATGTTAGTTTTTTTCTTGTTAGTGGTCATATTCTTTTGTTTTCAGCAATTATGTTCTGAAGAGATATACTAACGTACATTTCACTAACGCTGTTGTAGCAATCCGTAACTGCCATGTAATTACCTAATTGATTTATGACCCTGATGGGATTCGGCCCAAATTGGCGATAGGCTTGCTCTCTATTTCTCTCTTAATACTTCTGGGAAACTAGGTTGTATTGTTATCATTTCGAGGAGTTAGGCTTGACATTGGGCCTTCCTCTCCCATTAACAGAGAAGGCTCATGTCCATATCATAGGTACAGGACTGACGTAGTGGTGATAATATTATTTAAGTAAGACAGGTACATAATGTGTTGAGGTGGTAAAGAAGTGGTTATAGCTCAAATCTAATTAATTTATACATGCCAAGGAATGAAAAATGTCCTTAAATCTCACTAAGACCATCTTAATCATATGTGTCATAATAAAACGGAAGTACTGTATCAACGCTTTGTTCGATTAATTTATGCTCAAGCTAACGGAAAACCTCTCAAGCATTATACTCGTCTGACAAAAGGTATTGTTCAGTGCGCATCAAGCTGGGCGTCTCTAGTGGTTCGCGAATTAACTACTCGAACGTAATCGGTTTATTATCCTCGTTTTGATAATCGAAAGGAAATGAGCCAATAATACTAGTTAGCTGACAATTGAAACCTGTATATAATATCAGGTGTGGTGATATCTCGAGTGTCACAGGGCTAGTACTGGCTGCACTACGTACTGCTTTAGTTTCTTCCTTTGCCATGAGTTATAAAGTCGGTGAGTACAATTTTGTGTTATGGCAATAAATCATAATTTATATAAAAAGGGTTAAAGTGTATTTAATATGTATGAATTTGGTATTCGCTAGAAAAATAGGGTAGGTACATGTTCTTATTAGGAAAACTTAGTATTTCAAATAACTTATTTTTTTTTCTTTCCTTTCCGATAGTGACAAGCAAACATTTTTTATCTTTTTGATGATTTTATTTCCCTAACTTTTTATTTACCTACTTCTTTTAACTGACATATGCACAAGAGCTTATTCAATTTATTTATATAATTCTTCTATCGTTTACGTACGTTACAATTATAATTTATAATTCCAGAGGAATACAGAGGCGACAATTGATCATTACAACCTAATTATATTCTGTTTGTCGCAAACGGACTTGGTCTAGCAAAATAGGAAGTCCCAATGCAAGGAAATCAAGACAAAAATGCAATAGGCGACCATTTTGATAAAAATGCAAATGCACACAGCATAAGGGAAAATTTAGGTGTGCTATGCGTGGGCCGGTGTATTTAAAATTGCGTAAAACATTATATAATCATGAGTGGATGTCAGGGAGGCGTCGCTTTTGGAAACAAAATGAATTCGCACTCCATATGTGGTACAACGATTTTTGGATTTTTATTACTGTCTTGGTTGCTAAGTGGTTTTTATTCGAGATCAATCCAGCTATTTTCTATGAGATGTGCATATTTCCAGGATATGAACTGATTTGTATTTCCAATCCTTCGTTCCCCACTTTCCTTATCTTCATATTTGATTAATTTCGTTGCGGAAAGATAGCTTCGGATGTTTATAAGCTCGCTGACCTTTACTGCTTGGTGTCGAAAAACGCATGCTAGCCTGGCTTACAGGAGTTACAATGGGGGGTTTTGGAGTGATGGCGGTATAGTATCTATATTTTTCCTATGTATTGGCCTAATCACACATTATAGTGGGTTGTTGAGCAAAAGATCATATTAAATTATTGCATGGATTACTTCAGTTGGCTTTTTTTCCTATGGACGGTGTCAGTCTGAATTCAAGCTTTGCCTCAATCAGCTTTTTGAAATATGGGCTGATACATTTACATCTCGTTCCATTCCTAGCCTCGGGCCGCAATTCTGTCTACCCTATCCGCGATAGGTACCTACAGGATCAATTCTGAAGAAATTAGTATGAATATTCAAACAGCTACTTTCGTTATTGTTTAAGAAAAGTGAAGGTAAATGAGTTTCTTTTTTATCTGCCTAGGTGTATGTAGGTATACTGTGCTTTCATAACTGGTTTTTCGCGAAGACTGCCTTACAATGCATATTTGGTCCGGCTTAATAATATACTTAATATACCATTAGCGTATAACTTCTATGAGTTCATATTGAATTTCGTAAGTTGTTTGACGTTCCCAAATGCGAAAGGTTGAAGCTGATTCACCTCAGAATATCCAAAAATATTATTTTACCTAAAAGACGCGTTCAACTGTGAATAGAAATCCCATCAAATGATTGTAATTCGAAATTTTAAAATGGGCCTCACAAAGGAGCGTACAGGACTCAGGATAGGCCTGGCCGCTGGCCGGCATAAAAATATCTCATTTCTGCACCCTAGCGTTTTGAAAAGGTTAACTGGAATGCGTGTAGTGCCATACGATTGGTCTCTTCATAGGAGGGTTTATTTTATGTACTTAATTATCAGCGCTATATTATACTGTCCCACCGCTGGGCATCACAATGGACTTAATCCACTGTGATGGCCTAATGAAGATTGTAAAAGATAGGCACCTTCGAAATTTTTACGGAGAATTCTCAGGTACCTATACAGGCTTTTTCACGATGTTTCCTGCACCGTTAAGGCCAGCGATAATTAACAATGATTACACACGTAACTTATAAAAGTCATATGTCAAAAGTGTATGCTTTTGGGTCTGGTTTCGAACCTGCGGCTTCCGTCTCGTCACTTTTTATTATCAGTCCCTTATATTCACTGCTTTAAGCTATAGTATGACAACTTTATAATTATTTAGCAAAAAAAGGATATAAACCTGATTTGTGCCCGGTATGGCGATAGGCTCGCCCCCTATCACATCATGGGACGGAAATAAGCTCGGTAGAATATGAGTGTACGGGTTACACCTCTGCCTTCTGGGATTACAGGCGTCAGTATGTATGTATGTACCTATGAATGTATTTTAGTCTCGTGCATAGGTGATGCCATTTTATCGCAGTCACGACTATCAAATGTCGTACATCACAGATCGCAGCCCGTTGCTGCCTGCCATTAGACCAATGAGGCGAATATGAGGAATATTAATTTCTTTTATGAGTTAGATATGCCTACAGGTAAAAGCAATATTGCTATGAATTATGATAAGCATGTCGCTTATCAACCAACAAGAAATATGTTATTGACTAGGCAACATGCTGCTCAGTATGCAGCCGTGTGTATTGGACTTCAACATTTTTGAGTGGTAGAGCCACGCTGTAGACAGTTTTGTCTACAGCATGAATGGACTGACTTGACCTGGTCGTTACCACTGTCTCACAGAAAACTGACGTAAAGTAGCGGCCTGCTGCTGCGTTTCGTACGGTGAGTGAGATATCCGGATGCCCAAATCCCCTCCCCTTCCCAATCCCTAATTATCCCTTTCCTTTAAGGTCGGCAACGCGCCCATGATTTTTTTGGTGGTGGACGTACATGGGCGGTAGAGATCACTTACCATCAGGTGACGCACTTGCTCGTTTGCCGGCCTGTGCGATAAAAAAAAATCGACGCAGAACTTGTGTGCAGCAACACTGTCTGTATGTCAGCAACACTGTCACTGGTGCAAAATCTAAACTTCATAACGCGATGTACCCAATTCCCAACAATAATTGACAAATGAAGCATCGTCGTGCAATTTTGTCACCTGTTGTAGATATTGCCGAACATGTTGCGCGTCACATTTTGCGCCTCAATTGCCTTGTACCTGGTTTACGCAACTCCGAGTGCTAAACACACAAAGCCTGCATTCAACAAACATTTACTTTTGCCTTAAGGTATTATGAAATTGTAACCGATGTTCAAGTTGTGTGTTTATTTATTTACATGTTGTGTCTATACAGGGTTTTCCATTTATCGTAATGGGTAATATTTTTATTGGCTCGGAACTTCTATCTTCCCTGACATTAGTGTGGATTCAGATATATGTAATTTCGTACTGACGAAGTTATAAATTTAAATATAAAGTGCTTGTAGACTGTACACAAAATAACTGCGTAGTTATTTTATGGTAATATGACTGACAATTTAATTTAAATACCTAAATATAATTCGAAAACATAAGCGATAACATTTTATTGTTTCATTGTGTCCTCACTTGGCGTACTTAATTCACATAGTTACTGTTGTGATGGAATGACGGAACAAATTATTTGAAGACATACTCACTGCATTTGCACAATAAATAAATATTCACATGGTTGACACCAGCATTTAGCTCAGGCGTAGATCTAGAGGAGAAGGAAAGGGGTCAGTTGCCCCTGTTATGGTGCTGCCACACCGGTGTTATAAAATGTTTACAAACATTTTCTAACAGTAAACATTTACTAACATTATCTAACATTGTGATAAAATGTATCAAATTTTTGATAACAAATGTTTAATAACGTTTTGTAAACATTTTATAACAGCGGTGTGGCAGCACCATTACACATATGTATTCCATTATTCGATTTACGGGAGGCGAAGCAATTTAAGTGATATCCCAAAACATATTTATATATTTATTGCAATAAGTACCTGGTGAATCTGAGTATTGTCAGTATTAAATTTGTATAATATGTATACCGTTGGTGTAACTAAAAGTAAATAAATAAATAAAACATGTATTTTGATATTATTTTATCTTAAAGGCACAAATAGATTAAAGGCCAGAAGTATATCAAATCAAACAAAGGTTTTAAAATAAATTCATCAAAATTAGCTAAAAATAATTAATTATTCCCCCAACGAAATCCTGAATACGCGCCTGGTTAAATTGTGATGGAATTATTCGTAAATTAGGTTACTTTAAAACATACTTACTATAAAACAAAGTTGCTATCTGCGTCTGTCTGTCCGCTTATTTCTCCAAAATTTTGCAACGGCTTTACATGTCGTTTTCACCATCATAATATATTCCGGAAGGTAAACTAATTTTCTTCATATTCAATAATAAAAGTAATGTTAGACATGACAATAAATGTATGCTTCAGTATTTCGATTTTATTAACTATCTTGTTTAAAATAGGTATAGGTACTTACTTCTTTAATAAGTAATACTTGTTAATTTTATTGTTCAAGATTGTTTTTAATGGGCGTTACACACATTCTAAGTAAGAACTAAGGATGCCTACTGGGTTTCTACCAAGAAACCAAAATATAAAAAGTGGAGAACAGAACTAGCTTGATAAAACAGACGTTCCGTTTCGATCACTGAATATTTTTGGGTCACCTTTATCGCGTATAAAACCTATAAACTTAATTTAAATAATTACACATTAAACTAGAAAATGCTTATCTGTATTAGTCGTTAGAAGTAGAATACGCAACTCTTTACGATAAGTAATAATTATAGGTACGTTTTTAAGGTCGGGCGTTGCCCTCACAACCACGGCATAGTACCTACGCAGTGAAGCCTATTTTAGGTATATAGTCAATCCTCTAAAGTAACTCCAGTACCTTTTTTTTTTTACTAGCTCTGTATATATACGTCCCACTGCTGGGCACGGGCCTCCTCTACTGAATGAGAGGGATTAGGCCGTAGTCCACCACGCTGGCCTAATGCGGGTTGGCAGACTTCACATACCTTCGAAAAATTTTATCGAGTTCTCGGGTATGCAGGTTTCTTTCACCGTTAAAGCAAGCGATAATTAACAATTATTAATATACACGTAACTTAGAAAAGTCAGTGGTGTATGTATGTTGGGGCTGGTTTTCGAACCTGCGACTTTCGTCTCGACAGTTCATACCACTCCCCGCTGAGCTATCGCTACTCCAGTGTCTACCACATTTTTTTATTGCGTTGGCCGGCAAACGAGCAAGTGAGTCACCTGATGATAAGTGATCCACCGCCCATGTACACCCACAATACTAGAAGAATCATAGGCGCGTTACCGATCTTAAAGGGAAGGGATAATTAAGGATATCTTTTAATGATCATTAGAATTTTGCCGGTCTAACTGGATTTACAACTGCCGATCTCGGAACACAACTCGCTAAAACGAGCCACTATAGTGGGATATGATGCAGGAAATATAGCGATATTATTATCCGTGTTATTTATCAGGGCTCAGGCAGGAACAAATTCTACCCGAGTTACTAAGCCAATTTAACTTTCTTCCAGTGTTCTTTCTGGCTTTGGTGACAGCGGTGTGTGCTTGGGATCAGTCACCATCTTCATGTGCGTGCGGCAGGATATACACGCCGGTGTGCGCTTCCAACGGCATCACTTACAGCAACATGTGCGAGTTCAAATGCGGAGCCAAACAGTTCAAAGAGAAGTTTGGGCAGGTCATCACCATGGTGTTCTCAGGGAGATGCGATGGCAGTGATTAAAAGGTATATTTATATACACACATATAGCGAGAACTGGACGAGAATTACGTGGTACACATGCCAATAAAAACAGTTGCCAGAGGCCCAATACCTTCAGACATATTTCGGGCAGAGGAGATTTTCGTAAAGCGTGATTGTTTTCTTTCTTTTATTCTTTTGTTTGTAATTTAATCTCAGTAACAGAGGCTATTTTATTTCATAATAATGGTGAAGGAAAACAGACAGAAACAACATGAGGCAACCTGCAGACCTTAGAGATTCTTCATAAGAGTTTCGAAGGTATGTGAAGTTTACCAACCATAAGGCCACTGCAGTAGACTAAGGCGTAACCCCTCTCATTCGGTAGAGGCCCGTGCTCAGCAGTGGGACGTGTCTAATACCGAACTGATACTGTTATTATTTATATACATACATAACAATGGCGCCGATCTTGCACGACCAAATTAAGTATAACATTTTAAATATAAAATAATATTTTAAAACGCGTTCAATACAAATAAATTTATCATAATATCCAATATCCTAAATTATAGATCAACATTTAGCGCCTTACTTATAAACGCTACTTAAACATTGCTTAGTTAAACACTCTCTTGTCTTTCTTTGTCAACGTTTATAAAGTGGGTGGAAAGAGACGAACACTGTTTTAACTAAACAGTGCTAAGAAAGTTTATAAGTAAGGCCATTTGTCGCACGATTTGTGCCCATATGAAACTAAATACAGTCTCCCATTTTATAGACGTAATTTATCCGGTATAAATGCCACCCACGGACCTTGTGAAACGGATATTCATTTCTATGGAATGACTAAAATAAAAACAGTCCAGTGTTGTTTCTTTAATGCATATTTATTTAAAAAAAAACAACGTCAACTCGACGATGTACATAACGCGAACGAAGCAAGGTTAAGTTTGTATGTTTAACAAGTTCAAGGAAAACAATAGCTTGTATGTAATTGTTTAATCTTATCTAATATGTATTGATGTTTCATTATAGCTATAAACACTTGGGTAATATCATATAATGAAAACTTTTCTTGAATTATTGTGGTTACGCTGTTCAACATATTAATTTTATTAATAATTATTAATACATTAAACAGTCACACGCATAGTCTTGACCCCACAATAGGTTAACCTGTATCGTGAGAATCAGTGACGTGGGTCCAACAACAACCAGACACAAAACAAAAGTGGGTATATGGATAATACAAACATTTTTTGAAAATGTGTATTAAGTGCAATAAAAGCACTTCTATAAATATTATAAATATGAATGTTTAACTCTTGACGCTTTCTAATAAATCAAAACAAATAGCCCTACATATCCCGCAATCTGGAGGAGCCTAGAAGGTCGAATAAAATTATTTGTTGTAGAATTACGTTTAGAATCACGCACTGGCAATAAACAATATTCTGCAATTATTAGCATTTGAAAACCCATCATAATTACTGATTTATATGAATTGATAAGGCTAAATAATGAGATCACCATGCAGAAGGTCAAATGGAGAAATACGCAACTAGCGCATTGATTTGATATCGAGGTATTCTTATTAGGCAGTATTCTCCTTACACAACATCCTTTTTAATGTTACAGAATGATTTGACTGGTAGTTTTTACGAACGGGCGCCTGCCTGACGTAATCCCCTCTAGGCAGAATTCTGATTATGCTAAGTTCGATATCGTCGTTATAAATAAACGCTTATAGTACATTATTATAATGTCCGCTGTCTATTTAAAACTAATATAATACTAATTACGATAAATATTTAGAAGTATTTAAATAATAATAATATGTATATAATAAATCTATTTAATTTTCTACTTTTATATTGTTTCAGATACTTATTTGTACTCTATGTATGGATTTCAACGGTTCGGCATTTCAAACGACTGAATTGTTAAGAATTAGACTACATCATATTTTTCATCCTACAAGTAAAAAAAATATTTTATCAGATAAAGTTATGTCAAAATGGTTATTGTTAATTACTCTTCTTAGTGACATTATTCCAACTTTTTTGACCACGGCTCAAAATTAGGTTTATTCACATTTTTTTTTTTTTTTTTTTTATCCTGGCCCGGCAAAATGACTACGCCACACCTGATGGTAAGTGTAGCGCAATCCAGGAATAGTGTCGACCAACGATAAACAGTGTGTCTATCGTTGATTGGCACGATCATGCCGGCCTGCAAAGGGTCAAACGGGGGGGGGAAGGAAAAAGGGATGGGAAAAGGGTTACGATCAGGGGGCAAGCCCCCTGGGGAGAACCGGATATACACTGGCTGACCCTGGAACGCGACCCACACAAGGTGGGCCACTATGGCAAGTTTTAGCACCAGATAACGGCCTCTTAATAAGAAGACGGCGGATTTGGCTTTCCAATGCGGATATTTATTAGTTGTAAAATCGCCACTGTGGTTAATACTTATTAGTAATATCTGTGCTTCGAATACGATCAGCGTCAACGTGGTTCGAATGCATATAGGAATTTATGCAATGTGAGTTAAACAATAAAGCTAAACTTAAAGATTTTTCCCGTCGCGCTGCACGCGGACGGTTGAACAGCGCCCTCCTGTGTTGATATTGTAGAACTGTCAACTTTTTATTCGCTAATAAAATTATAAATTAATGTTTGTTTTTTCTTTGTTCATATTTTTACGGCATATCTCCTCGACCTATTATGTAGATGGGATATCTATTACTGTGACGTCAACACATTATAATCCACGATTAAATGATGACAAGCAATAAGTAGATGGGGAGATAAGCGCCGTTTTTGGAACGAAGTTCCTTACGGCAGGCTTGGAGGGGATAGGGATTTCGCTGCGTGACCGAACTGAAAAAATGTGATAGTAAAACCGTAAGAAAAATGCGTGGAATAAAACCGTTAAATGAGACGTGCGCAGGCGCGACAGTCGCATTACCAGTTTGATATCTAGCACACAAAGTTAAAGTCGAAATTCCGTTAATAAAACAGATGGGTGTGAAACTTATGACATTTGGAAATGTAGACGCGGTTTGAAATTTGAATTTGAATTTTTAATTATAGAACACGGCCGTCCACCGTTTAGTAGCCAGTCTAAGTCTAAATTAATAAGTTTTTATTTCTATTTTTCTATCCTATTTCTATGTAATAATTATTATAATAATTAGCCGAAGGAACTTCGTTCCTACCTGGTGTCCCACGACACACACCATTATTTTATAATAATGTGTACTTTGGGGCTGTACGGCTAGCAAAAATATCAAACTCTATATTGTATCATTGATCATGCCGAACTGACATTATTTTTCCTAAAGGCCCATAATTCAAAAATTATTGAATGACAATGATGAAAAATCATGACAAACGTCAATTAATGGCCTGACTAATTACGGTTACGAATAACCGTACGATAGCCACGTAAGTAAGTTGTTTTTAAAATTTGTAAATACACTAAGGCTGGATTGCACCATGATAGCTGTTAAAGTTAAGGTTTATGTCAAATTTGACGATAACATTAACACTGACTTTAACAATGACTGCGGAATGTGTTGCACCATCGTATTCTTTGGCATAGTTATCTACAACATCTTTAGAATATTGAACCATCTGACAGCTCTTTAACTTTAACAATAGCTTTAACCAGCAAGTCTTTGGCAGTTACTGTTAACAGCTAAAGTTATGACGTAATCTAACATTTGTCAAATGGTGCAACTCATTTTTTGCTTAACCAGTACTTTAACATGTTTGTTATTGTTAAAGTAAGATGGTGCAATCCAGCCTTAAAAAGTTAAATAATGTGCTTATTTTTCTCATAAATTACAAAGTAATAGTGCAAAATATATACATTCCATTGACCAAAGAATTCATGATAATAGAATATTTTCAAAATTTTGTTGCTAACAGTACACTTACAATGATACCTGAAGTAATATGTCTTATCAAAAAAAAGTTTTAATTAAGGAAGAGTCTTCTACATATTATGTTCTAACTGAATGATTGCACAATTATCTTCCCTTATGAAACACATCCAACAACTAGTAATAAATACATAAAAAGCACCATAACAACTGCTCGGCTTGCATAAAAACCATAGAATATTCTCATCTGTATTTACTAAGCCAATGAACATTGTATAATAATCTTTACATCACTTTTATCCATTATTTAGTCTTATCATACATAATATAAAATAACAGAAAAATAGGTAACAATAAAACAATTTTAATTTACAATCTTTTTTCTTCCATTTGTCCGTATCCCAATCACAATGGGGTCACATCTCACTAACACTGTGAACCCTTAAAAACAATTCCTACTAAAGTTTTGATGGCATTAGTTCATCAAGTAAAAACTCTTTCCTTGTGAAGTCTACCTTGTAAACATCACTTGGCAAAAAACATTGAAGAAACAAATGTGTGATCATGCCTGTAATACCCCAAATTTTGTGTTTCTCATTCAAAAACACTGGTATAGTCACATTTTCATACTCCAAGTATCCATGATTATTTGAGTCACAGAATGTCCTCATAGGCACTGTAAATATCTCTTCTACTTCATCCTCATTACGTTGTAATTTATCAAAAGAAAAGTGTTTTATTAGACCTACCACAGGCGTGATTATAACATCTTTATTTCGACCTTGTACTTTACTCATTTTAGCCCAAACATCGACATTCTCTCGCGATACACCAATTTCTTCTTCAGTTTCTCTGAGAGCTGCGTCAAATACAGTTTCGCCTTTATCAATTTTTCCACCAGGAAATGATACTTGGCCACTGTGGCTGTTGAGATTTGACGATCGCAGTGTATAGAGAAGGCATACCTCATCGTTTTCCACACATAAAGGAAGCAAAACAGCTGCTTCTGTTTTGTATTTCCAATCCTTTCCGAAAAACGGAAGTTCTTTGAGTTTGGCGATACATCTCTGCCGAGCAACGCTGGAGAGCAGTAATTCAGGAGCCAATGCCATGACGTTAATTCTTACTGCCACTGACCAATCTTACTGCATATGGACTACGAAGGTGCAATACACTATCTTAAATCCATAATAATGACGTATAATTATAATCATAAAATCGATAAATCACACGGCCATAGCTCACAGAAGGTCATTCAAGGTATTCCAAAATCCAATTGTTCAAACAAAAGTCCAAATTCCAATAATTCCATTACATAAACTTCAAAATCAAATTGATCAATTTTTTGTACGTCAAATGTCAACTCATAAATCATATGTCAAGATTAGAGATGAGCAACTGGCCAATCGATAAATACTCAAATATTGTCAGAATGAAAAATTATAAAGCTTACTTGTAGATATAGATTTTTTGATAAGGTGGATTAAAACTGGTCAAGTGCAAGTAGGACTCATACTCTCACGGTTCCATAACACGTTTAATAAATGTGTGTACATCACATTATATTTTAAATTACTACGATATATTATTGAAAGCCTGTACTCCAATGTTCGTAGTAAAATTTAGAATTTAGCCTGTTTCACTTCCTCCGCATTGATATTATTTACCAAATAAAATATATCACGTTCAAATACAAAATTACATTCTGTTTAATTCTGCCACAAAAACCGAAAGAAATAAATAAATAAATAAATAAATAAATACACCCAACAGTCACATACATAGTCCTGACCCCACGGTAAGATACGAGTCTTGTGTTGTGGGTATCAGGAACTACGAGAGACTTTCGGTCTCACAACACCCAGACCCCGAAACAAATCAATGTGGATCACACAAACATTTGTCTCGGTGCGGGGATCGAACCCGCGGCCCCTCGCTTCACGGCCGGCTACTCGCCCGCTGCGCCACGGAGGCTGTCAAAATAATAAAAAAATACATTAATTACACTTCTGGATACTTTCTAAAATAGCTGTCTATACATTCAATTGATGTTTTCTACCTTGAAATTGTTGAATTGGATTTATATTGTTTCTTTTTGATTACATCCAAAATGAATTAAGAAGAGTGACTCAACATGAACTAGCATAGGATTTTTGCCTCAGTGGCGCAGTGGACGATTCGCCGGCGAGAGGCCGTGGATTCGATTTCCAGACCGAGATACATATTGATTTGATGCACAAATATTTGTTTCGGGTCTGGGTGTGTTTTCTGTCCAGGGGGGTTGACGTCGACTAGGCGACCGGTCGTCAAAATTACAAGCCAAATCTTTCTAAAATTTTCATAAACTTTCAAACACAGTTAACATGTGCTGAAAGCATGTGAAGTCGACCCCACTACGAGTGGGTTAAAGGCAGATGGAATAATAATAAGACTTTAGATGATTCCTCAAAGTGAAGATAATAATAGTGTGATAGTGATATACTTTACAGACGGATAGTGAATGGCCAGGTAGTGTTTGAACCAACGATTATATGATAATAATCTGTATTTGTAGAAACTATCGGCAATAAATTAAGGCCTACTTATAGTATACATATAGTACGATATAGTTTAGTATATACCATAGTTTAGTCTAAAACACCTAGTGGTCCCTATGCGAGTTAAATTTCTTTCTTTCAGTTTATTAACCAAAATATATATACTTCATCAGATGAAAAAAATGTGTATCGATATTTCATAATTATTGAAAATTGCTTATCTCTAATACTGACAATGTTGACGTTTCTACTGGGCAATTTATTTAAAATTTGAGCGTTTGGCGGAAATTCTGACAGTGCGGTTAATCGCTTTGTTAAATTAATTCATAAACTTGTTTAAAGTTGTGTATGTTGTATAAAAGTACTGTGGATTTGTGCAATAAACATTGACGATGATGAACAGTGAATGGAAGCATTAAAATAAGTGAATTTAGGTGACTTTTGACATTCTATTAATCGACCTTGTGCGTTTGATTCGCTTATAGGTCTTTTTAGAAGGTCGTCTAAAAAGTATCGTACTAAAGAATTAACTCCAGCAATACCTTGAATTCAATCACACCCGTTTTTTTGCTGTTTGACGCTATGCTGATAGCCTAACACGAGTCGGCTGTTTTCAGCTTCACCGAACTTTTAGGTGAGCGCTTTAGGCGCTATCTCACCCGTATTTCATTGTTCTTGAAATACCCATCACGTAATATGACGAGGCTTGTATGGGCTAGATCCCTCTGCTAGGGGTGCTCGATATGTATCGATATGTGATAAAATATCGATACATTTATTTGATATATCGAATCAATGCGATATTATCGAATCATTGAAGTCGATATATAATATCGATATATTTTATCCGATATATCGAAATAAGGATATCGTAGAATATTTAGGAAAAATCATCATTACAGCTCTGTGGCATCTGAAAGCCTTTTTTCTATCGGATGTAGCTAAAAAAAAAACTACATCAAATATCAGAATAAGTATTGGATGTTGTTTTTTTTTATTTTTTTTTTAGCTATTCCATATTATTTTTGTTAATCAAGTCTTTTCCTTCCTACAATTCGATATATCGAAAATATCGAATATTTTTGACCGATATATTGCTAAATATGGATACAATATTTCGATATATTATATCGGAAAAAATATCGATATGTTTTGTACATGAACATCACTACCCTCTGCTTTCCGAATAAAAGGGATAATTTTATAATAAAAAATATTGTGATCTGGCAGCATGGTCTCTGACCTTAGCCGGTTACCTGTGGAACAAATAAAAAAATGACAATGAATATGAAACAGAAATGACAGCAGAATAAAATTAATTGAAGTTTTGGATTCTCTTTTTTGGAAATGTAGTAAATTTACTCAGAAAATTTCGCGCACAATAAGTCAGCGGACAGGTTAGACTGTAAAACAAATTATTGGGTATATCCCGCATTTTGTTATACAATATTTAATTGTTTTTTATATATTGAATATTATGAAATTTTTGTGACCTATCCTTAGAAAATGAATGGTAAAATCACTTTTGGTATACACAATATATTTTCGTACGCGTCTCGCGAGCGTTGTATGACGAAACTGAAAAAGATGTCGTTTCCAACTCAAAGTTTAAAAGTTGAAGCATTGGCAGCTGTTTTAGTACCTCTATGTCGAATCGACGGTGTACCTTCTCTATTATATACTATAAGATCTTCTACTCTTAGGACAAATAGTGGCCAAGTGTCATTTCCGGGTGGAAAATGTGACAAAAACGAGTCTGCCATAGAAACAGCCATCCGAGAAACTAGAGAGGAAATAGGCCTGTCCCCGACTAAGGTAGAAGTGTGGGGAGAAGGGTCACCTGTGCCCGGGCGCAATTCCAAAATTATGATTACACCTGTAGTTGGCTCAATCCAAGATTTGACATCCAAGGACCTTAATGTTAATACAAATGAAGTGGCAGAAGTATTCACAGTTCCTATTGAATCTTTGTGTGATCCTAAAAATCAGTATTATACACAATTTAAAAATGGGTTTATATTACCTGTTTTCATTGTGGAGGAGTACAAAATATGGGGCATCACAGCATACATAACCCACACATTTCTAAGTGGAATATTATCAAAAGATGTCTACCGCAATGAATGGATCAAAAAGAAAATTATTATTGACAATTTGTGAAGTATCATTCTACATACAATATCAATTTTAGTACAATTTTGTAAATATTTTTGTGTATTCGTTAGCTATATCAATAAAAGATTATTTTAATTAAAAATGTTTATTGTATAAAAAACTACATTCAATAGTACACTGATCATTATCAAAAGACTAAGCACTAAAGAAGGCACAAGAAGCAATAAGGTTTGGCATTTTCAATTGAGTTTGTTCTTTGATAATAGAACATTATGTTCCAATCTCTAAGTAAACATTATTTAGCAGATAAAAGATGGAAAAACGCAATATTATGAAATCAAATTGTTTATTTTGTAAATAGGCCACAAGGGGCTCTTTTAGATGTCAATAATAGATATTCGATTACATTGAAATGTCTCTCACCGGTGCTTTGGAAATGAACACTGCTCTGAGAAGCACTAAGAAACTCAACAATAGGTCTTTCGCATTCAACTGTTTTTATCTGCAAACCATTTATAACATGTAATATTTTGTAATAGGAATTTGGCATATAATTTTATATGAATTATGTAAAATGTAGGTTAATGTCGTAACGTAATAAAATTTAAATAATACAAATGAATGACAGTCTGAGAAGACCAGTCCATACAAACAGCACCCGTTCATGAATATGATTAATGTGCCAGACAATACATCTAAAGAAGCACAATATACCAAATTGGCACTTTGCAAATTGGGTCTAATGCATTATCCAGCAGATTATATTTAATACTGACATTGAAAAATCAGTCCTATTAAAAATTAAAATTAGATAAATAAATTAAAAAGAAAAAAAGGAAAATAAAATAAAACAAACAAAAAAAAATAATATTTATCCAGGTTTATTCCTTAACATTTACATTATGATCTAGAATTATTAATATTTTATACATTGTCCAAATGACATGCTGAATGTCTCTCGCCCTTGTCTCTGTGTGTACTATGTGCATTTGTCACATAGATTTTCTATAATATATGCAGCATGAAATTGCAAACAGTTTTCAATGTTATTAACAGTTTTTCATGAAGGTGTTTAAAAAATATATATGAGTTATATATCGAGTGAATGGACACACATAAGTGGGTTTTAATTTTACAGCTATATAATTCTTAATTAGAAATATATTATAGAAAATTTATAATGACAAATATGAGGATGCATGGATCTATTACGTAAATAGGTGGTCCAACTTAAAGCCTCACATCTATACACCTTAGTGCAAGTTCAAACAATAAAAACAAAAGAAACACAAATAAGTACAAGTTTAAAACTACTCTCAAAGGTATCATGCAGGCAAGAGTGTTCACATTATGTTTTAAACAAAGGACATACTGATAGATGCTTAACTTTAGGCAGAGGCATTATTAATATTGCTGTAAAATTTCCATAAATAGTGAACTTTATTTAGTAGTTTGAAAGAAGAAATTGAATACTGCAAATTTCTTCTTACAATTGTGAATTTATATTACAAAACCATGTCGGAACATACATTCGTTGTGTTTGAACACTGTAACTAATCTAGCACTATGTTAAAATGTTAACTTCTTTCATAAATAGTAAAATATTCTTACTTAATTTGTTAAAGGTCAAATGTAACAAGGTATTTTTGCTCAGCACCTCTGCCGAATTATAAAAAAAAACAATTTGATAAAAAAACGTACATTTAAATATGTATTTACTGAATCTCTCAAAACTTTAACCAAAGCCGTTGTCAATTCTCGATCTATATTGGATGAGCATATCAGTCGATATATCGGTTCATAGGGGGGTATAAACATTGGAAATACAATGTAAAATCCGCTCAGTTATACAATAAATAACCCACAATTTAATCCTTCTAATACTCCATGATTATTTCAATTGCACCAAACCATATATCAATCTTATTGATGTCCATACTATCAAGCTCGCAACATTACATTCCAAACAAGTTTATAATTTAAATACGTAACCAATTCCAGATAATGGCGGGAGCGAGTCGAATGGAATATGTTTTCACACAATTTATTTCTTCGTACATTTTGTCTTCACTATTCATCTGTGAATAATCGACGACAGAATAAAATTTCAGCTAACATAAGTACGTCGCCATATCAATTACATGACTAAAATGAAAAATGCATCCAAATAACTATTTTTAAAAATGCTTTGTGTACTCTATTGTTAGGCGATAATAAACTTATTCAATACTTTAAAATATGTCACTACACTCGTTATATTTGTATTTATTTCATAAAAATAGAACATGTCGTTTCGTTCAATTACTCACAGACAAGGTACACAAATAATTTTGGCATTATGTTAAATATGCAAAAATAACGTTTACAACTGCTGCGATCACAAACGACCGTTGTATGTATAGATTAATTAATCGGAGCGAGTCGTTTGTATGTAGTATTGAGCATGCAGTTTTTAGATTTCGTTGGTGAAGTCGTTATGGCAAAGTCAAAGATTCCTACTTCACTAGGTAGGAAAAAAAAAACAATGTGTAAGCCAAGCAAAAAAAAGTTGTTATCTTTTTCTTATCTGTCGTTTAATTTAGTGATGTTCAAATAAATAGATAATATGATACGTTTTTCCATTAATTGTCGGCAATTACACACTTTTTCTTTCCATAAAAAGTAGGACCTTTCGAGTTTTGCGCTGCTAGAACTTTACCGACAATTTGTTGCCAATATCATGGCACTTGTCGGTCAACCAATCGGCCAACAAGTTGACAGATCATGCAGGTTGTGTATGTAATACCGATCGGTAACCAAACGACTCGCTTCTTTAATAACGCTATACTATAATGTTATAAGTTGTACCATCGCTAGAGGTTCTACTCGGAGGGTTGTTCGCTCACATCAACCGGGATCGATGTCGTGAACGTCGGCGTTTCCAATTCTTCGTGTTTCTTCATTTTCAGCGCCTACAAATTATTTACGATTAGTACAAACATATAAATATTTTTCTTTTTTTTACTTCATAATGTAAATGGAATTTTCAAATTACAGTTAATTCACCACAAATAAAAATTATAATGACATTTTAAAATATTTCGTGTTTTTTTTGTGTTTTTAATAAAAACAAATGTCGTATGTTTTAAATATTAATTAAGCCAGGAAAATAGTCAATCAATAAAACAATAAAAAAGAAGATATATTGAAAACAAATAAAATGCAGTTAGATATATTATTACAATCCACAACCAAACCAATAACACCGAAAATTATTCAAACGTTAGAAATTCCACTAGCAACACCATAATATGAATAATTACATAATCCAACCGTGTCAAAGAAATCAAATGTAGGCCAACATGGATGTTCTAATGTGTCAATAAAAATGGAAACACAGTTTCTACAATGTGTGAATGATATTCCATTTCACATTTCAATTTCGTATACTAACACTTATAAAGAAGTAAAACATTCAATTTTTTTATCCTGGCATGGCACGGCAAATTGACTACATGGATCTGATGTTAAGCACACCAAATATAATAGGGACCGTCAAGAGACATTGCATCCCGCGGTTGTCGGCAGAACTATGGTGGCCTTAAGTTATGGAACACTGGCTGACCCCGAAACGTGAGTTGCGTGAACGAGGTTGGTATGTTTGGTTTTTCACCATGTATGCCGTGGTCGCATAAAAATCGCAAAAATAATGTATTGCTGTAAATCACTCAATAATATAAACCTTTCTCCAAGCAAAAATAAACCAATGGGACCCATGTAGCAGTTTAATTTTTGTGAAAACATTTCATGTTATAGCACAAGCTATTCTCGCCCTTAATGTATCAGATTGTATGACATAAGCGTGGCAGCAACTAGTGATGTGCCTATATTATCGATTTTGTAGAGGCGTTTATACTTGGTAATATGTAAATGCAATTCAATATTTTTTTCATATAATTTTATTTTAAGCTCCTCACCAGATGGTAGTCATCATACATCAACTATATATTTTATTTATATATAAAAGCCGGCAAACGATCTAGTCGATGACCTGATAGTGAGTGATCTTCGCCGCCCACAAACACGTACAATAGAAGAATGATGAGTGCATAAATTGGTAATATGTCTATATGAATATCCCCGACACATCTCTAGCGAGCCCACAAGCTTGATAGTTTAGCGTAACGCGCGCGCGATGATGTGAGAGTGAGTGAGTGAGTGGTGAATGTCGGCGGCGCGTTGTGATTGGATGGCGAGTGACGTCACGTTACAGAGCGTTACAGAGCGTCCCATACCGTCCGCGTCACGTACCGAGTCCGTGGGTTGGGGTGCGGGCCGCGGCTGCCTCGGCAGCGTCGGCGATAACAAACCTTTCGTCGCTTGCTGTACGATATCAGCGTATGGTGTACAGAAAGGACCACAGACCCGAAAATGAAACATACTATTTTTTAGTCCATTATAAAGAAGAGAAAAGCCCAGAGGACAAGTTTTTATTATCTACCGCTGCACTGCATACTGTTTAGAATATGTTTTATTGCACAGTAAAAAAACAAAAAAGTGCAGTAACTGATGTAAGGATATTTATTTTATTACAACTTAATTTTTTGAGTTTTACACAAATAGAATACAAATTATACAGTCATTGAACAAATTACCTATATTCACACTATACCCGTATTTCAACATAGCTAAAAATATATTTATACGTATATGTGCATAGAATCGTCCACTACACTACAGTCAGTCAGTCAATAAAAACAACAAGATTTTTTATATATTACAATATACCATAATCTAAACCAGAGATACACCCAGAGTGCATTTACAAAAGTAACCAATTTAAAGAAACCTTTTTTTGAAAATTCGAAGCCATTGAGAATATAAAAGACCCAATTTAGAAAACCCCTTTTTAAAGCCAATTGCAGTAGAGTTTGAAAAGATAGAGTGATGCAGACCACACACAATACGAGTAATATATACGATGTTTCAAATCGTACCGATAAATCTTTGTGATAAATTACGGTCTTAGTTTGATTATTGAAATCATCGAACTAAACTAAGTAATTAGTACGCGTAAGTCAGTGTGCAATCTATCTGGAAAATAATTCTAAGTTCCTTTATTGAAAAAGGGTCTTAAAAGAACGATATTTCGTAACATGTATGGTCTGCGTAAGGCTAAATGTATGCTGAGACGCAGGCTACGACAACACAGCATTGCCAATTGAAGGGTTTTTTACAAAAACTACATAACCAACACTTTCACTACTTTTTTGTTATTGGTATCACTGTGTTCGTCTTTGACTAAGCTATCGAATGATATATTACATGTTTTGCAAAAACTACGTATCTCGAAGATATTTGGCTTTAAAAATCATGCCATTTTACAAAAACAGCATATCTTCATAAATATTTTACAAAAACTGCATAACATTTTGTACTTAAGTAGTTTTTGTAAAAAATATCATGTCTGTGGTCAAAGTGGAAAAATTTAATGAGAGACGACTGGAAAAACAAAAGGCTCAGCAGGGTGAAACTGTCTGCTTAACCTTTGATTTCATACAGAATCTCCCTCTGCCACATATTACATTATATGACAAGTAATGTCTTTTACTGTCGTCAACTATGGATGTATGTATTTGGGATCCATAATGTTAGAAATAATCCAGTTGTTATGAATAGCTGCTTAGAAACAGAGGGAGGGAGGGACAGAATGATGTAACATCACTCCTACTGAGATACTTAAATAAGTATGAGATTCATTCTAATAAATTAGTACTAATCAGTGATGGATGCTCAGGACAAAATAAAAATTACATAATGGTGTACTTTCTTTATTGTTTAGTTTATGTCTTGGGTTTATTTAACTCAATCAAATATATATTTCCTATAAGAGGACACACATACCTACCTAATGATCAGGATTTTAGTTTGATTGGGGATAAAAATAGAAATACACTGCAGAGACACCTGAAGACTGGAATATTATACCGGAAGAAGCTCGAAGACATCCATCACCATATAATGTCGAAAAAATAACATATGACATGTTTTTTTATATAAAAGAAGCTGTTAGCCATTTTTTTACGTCAAAGCAAACCTCCAATGAAACTTAAAGAAGTTCGAATGATCAAAATAAAGACGGGTGTTCCTTTTGTTTTAGTACGATATCCGTTCACAGGTCCTTGGCATAGAATTATGTTAAGGAATAAACGCAAATTGCCAGAGGATCTGTAATTAAGTAGGATGTACCAGTCATCGCTGCCTTTGAATCCACATAAAGTAAATTATTTACGCAAGCTGATGCCTTATTTGTCAAACCTTGCATCTCACAACTTCTATAAAAATCTTCTGAGTACTTCAGCACCCACTAATTTAGCTGATGATGTGGACAACGAGGACAATAGCAGTGGCACAGAAGATTAATAATCATGATTAATATGATATTTTTTTGCAAATAGGTACAGCATAACTTTAGCAGACTGTGTTTTTTTTTCACAAAAACAACATGACTTTGGAAAACTTGTGTTTTTTTTTCACAAAAACAACATAACTACGGATATTTCACAAAAACTGCATAAGTGTCAGATAGCTTTTATTAAATATCTTATTATTTAAAACAGTTATAATATCAAACTGAGATGATTTCTAATCTTTATTTATTTCTTTATATAATATGTAGAAATGTGGCATCAGTCATGATTATTGACAAAGAAATTAAGTTTTTTCCAGTTTCTGATAAATGACATTCAATTCAGATATGTTGTTTTTGTAAATAACCCTTCAATTATGTAACAATCGTTCCAAATAAAATGACGCGGCGTCATTCAATTTTAAATCTTATCACATACAAAATAAGGTGTATTACTAGAATAGCTACACAATAATCTGTCATGTGCTTGTGTCGTACGAGGCTCTATTTACAGAACGTTCGTGACGCTGTGGTTCATCGCATACGCGTCAGCATACCTCCAGCGTGATAGAAAGAGAGTGAGTGGGAGAGAGAGAGTGACTGAGAGAGAGAGAGAGAAGGTATACCTGCTGCAGTTTGTAATGGTTGATGATGTCCTGGTCGGCGGGACAGCTCTGTGTGAACGCGTCCAGTTGGTACATGTGGTACATGTAGCGCCACAATGCACGGAAACTCGTCTGCAACATCACATACACGGGATTGGATTTTTTTTTATTTGAGACGAACAAGACGCTCGCCTGATGGTAAGCGCCACGCGCCTACCCATAAACAGAAGCAACACCACACATAACTTTGAATTACAAAGCACTGCATGGCACTGAACTGGGTTCGTCACCTCGAGACATAAGATGTTAAGTCTCATAATGCCCAGTAATTTCACTGGGTGCAATCCCGATATCACGATAGGCTTCATTCCCTCATCGCATTGGAATAGAAATTGTTTCGACGAACCATAGATGAAGCAATTTCACCTCTTCCTATCCCTTAGAGACTACTGAAAATTTATTTAATAGAACCGGTCTAGTGCAAGTCGGCTTCGCAAATGAGCGTTCCATGCCCACACTCATGAACTTTTCCATTTTGTTGTATTAATTATTTGTCAAGAAAACGTGTTAAAATGAAAAGTTTCAGCCGGCTACCTATTACTATTATACTAACTACGGTTTAGAAGATACAGCCTTTTAAAGGTAAGATAAACAGGCACATGTAGTAAGTTCTATAATATGATTCCGTTAATATAATTTTACCCTTATCCCACTCGCAGTGGGGAAATATTCGGCTTGTAGTTTTCACGACCAGCCGCCTGTCTCACGTCAACCCCTCTAAGTACTGGACCCTAACAAAATATATTAAGTTTAGTTACCGGTATTTCAAAGTCGACGAAGTATTTCCCGGCGACGCGGATGTGCTGCAGCCGCGGCATCAGTTCGCAGTCGAAACAGCACATTGTATCGCCCGTTAAGAATCTGCAATGTAAAATAAAAGTACACATATAAGATATTTGAGGCTGCTAGAACCAGAGTGGACTAACTGCATTTTGATGACTTTTGACCTGTTTGTATTTTGGTAATTTAAAAATGTTAATCTACAAGGCCAGACCGGCGTAAAATTGGTAACATCATCTTGACATAGATGGCAGTACAAGTCCATTTCGGCCGTGGTTTAAATTGTCGAAAATACAAATAGGTCAAAAGTCATCAAAATGCAGTTAGGCCACTCTGGTTCTAGCAGGCTCATTTTTCTGCTTCATTTCGTGTATCATACATACATACGCACTCACGCCTGTCATCCCGTACGATTCATCTTGCATTATAGGTATTCATGAGCGGTGGTGACCACGTACCAACAGATGAATCACTTGTTTTGTTTGCCTATCCACTGCTCTTACAAACACACAACTAAATTGATATATAACCTTTATAATAACCGTATTATCTGGCTATTATAAAAATAGTCAACACAGATAAAGTAGAGATTTACAATGCGCGAGTCAACGGTATCATACTAGATACGAGTACGTACGCATTACGATGACGCATGCGTGTTACGTACTCAAGTCGAAAACGGATTACCATGAAAACACTTTGTCATCTATCTGTCCATTTGCTAGTCGGTTCGTCTGTCTGACAGTCCTCAGATGTTTACCACAGAGACTATTTGACGAATACAATTTTGGCATCCGAGAAATCTCGAATCAAACCAGCCGTAGTACCATTTGTATGGAGGAGTTGCGCACTACATTCGAATTTAGAGTTTCAAAGTCTTTAATATCTCGTATCATATTTTGATCGGACGCAGTGCGTAACACTCTTATGCGATTATACAAAGACAGATATAAGACACATACCTATAAAACACAGACACCTTTTTTTGTAATAAAGAGGTTACTTTTGGAGGGTAAACTACAATAATATGGTTTTATATAGCGCTTATTACCTGGTCCCCCTGCGTTCGAGCAACCCATCGATGCGTCCGAGATGCGCGCGCAACGCCGCCGACTTCTGCTCGTCCTTACGTACCAACACCAGCTTCAGCTTGGAGTATAGGTTCTCAATCAGTGACGCTACTTCTTTGTCCTGAAAAATACACATATTTTAATATTAATCCGGCTCGAAGGACCATTAATGTAACTAATGGCGACTTTCCAATAATCGCAACAAACGACGTATAAGCGCGCAATTAACGCGCGCATTACTGATGACTGACGTTTCCATGAACCTAGGGAGTTGACAGAAGTGCAATATGCACTTCTATCAAGAAGCAAAGCGGACGCGTGCGTCTTTCGCTTGGCGCTAAGAATGATGCGTGCCTTCCCCGTTCCAGCTTAGGTCTGTTACGTATGCAACGGATATGTTCTGGGTCCTTATAGTCAACGTTGTAATTTTACTGTTATTCTAGCAATTAGAAAAAATGTGTGGATTTCTATTAATTCAAAATGACACGCTCTCGCATTCCATTTTGAATCTTACTGCTTCTCAATTTTGATGGTGTGTGGACTGATGGAGCGCGTTATTTGGGATTAAACGACCTATACTCATTAAATAACATGTCATATAAATAATTAAAGATTACAAACCATACCTTGGGCAGTACTTTTGACGAATGATTATGACCCTATTGAAATTTATTAACATTTTAACAGCTAATTAACCGCATAACATTATGAATAATTTTTTCAATTCATTACATTTTTATTTTTAACATGTAATCTGTATTTTGTCGTTGTGTTTAAGAACCCGTTTGATAAACCAGTAGTAGAATGACCACACGCAATTTTAGTGGCCATAAAAATATTGAACTCAAGAATTTTGAATGTTAAAAAGAGGTTTTAACACGCTTTAAATACTAAACTACAACAAATTGTGTGAAATTTTCTGTGACCTTAGCTCTTAAAATAACTGTTTCATTCGATTGTAAATTAGCTCTGAATCATAAAATATGAGTGTCATAAAAAGCTGTCTATTCCATGACACTCATCTTTAGAAGAATTTGGGTTATACAATATTCTTTAAGAATGCATTTATGTGCTTAGATTTTAGATAAAACTAAAGAAGTGCCTGAGCAACTTTGCCCTGCAGCTCGAGGTTTGGGTGCTTAGAAATGATAGAGCATACTTACTCTACACTAATATATGAAATAGGTAAAGTTTGTAACTGAGTTTGTTTGTAGGCGGTAATCTCCGAAACTTATGAGCCCATACTAATAATACTTTCACCAATAGATAGATTACATCTTCTTCGATCAAGGTTTAAGACTAAGGTAAACTTACTTAGCATTGTCAGATCTGATGTTATAATATGATGGCGCAGTGCAGTGCCATGTAGTGATTTGTAATTCCAAGATCTGAGTGGAGTTGCTACTATTTATAGGTGGTCGTAGCGCTCACCATCAAGCGAGCGAACTGCTCGTCTCTCCGGTATGAAAAACAGAAGTGCACGTCACCTGTACAAAGAGATTGTGTCCGCCTGGCACTGATTTCATGATGTGCCGTTCGATCTTCTCATTCTCGAGTATAGCCAGTCCGTTGTCGATCAGTATGGGCGGGTGCGTCGCTTCGAAGTTGGTGCGGAAGTCTGGCGGCGGCTTTTGCATGTCCACTGTTGTCACCTGTAATGGACACAAATATACACCATTAGTAAATAAATTCAAAAAGAGAGCCATTTACATTTTTCTATTTCTTTTTTCATGTTATGCAGAAGCGTTAAGTATTTGAGTGTTTTGATTGAGATTGTATGACTGCTCAAGGTTACCACAATTTATCAAAGATAAAAGGACTTCTAGAAGGTGGGCAACAGGATTCCGGGGTGGACCAGCCAAATGATCGCTTCCTCGGTGTTGTGTTTTCATTATCATATAACAACGACATAATTAGGTTAAACAGAGTACAGGCGTGAGGCATATTAGTTCATTACTAGTTTAATGACATAAATCATATGGACGACCTCTTTTAGTACTTGTTTATGTTATTACTTTTCGTACTTTTCCTTTAAACAACTAACCACTGTACAGTAGTTAGTAACTTCTTCTAGTTCATACAGCAATATTGATAAATAAAGTTCAGTATACTAATTATTACTTTTATTTATAAAAATTAAAACATCAGATTTTTGGGCGCCAAACGCGACAAATGCAGAACGAAATACTTCTTGATAAGCTAATGATAAGTATGTAAAACTAATATCAATTTAATGGGCCGCCCAATTTGCCACAGCTCATTTGAGATGGGAACCGAACAATTCCTTTCACACGCTCTTAAAAAAAAATTGTTGGAACAATCAACTGCCATTAATCTTAATGCAGCGTCCGATGCCGTTAGCATGACGGGCGGCTTCGACTCACAGCGACTCTGCTGCATCACAAGTAGTGGTTTTTTGTTTGTAAATAAAAATAAATGTTAGCAATATCAACTTCTTGAAACTTGAAATAC
This sequence comes from Amorpha juglandis, assembly GCA_949126905.1. Classification (NCBI taxonomy): domain Eukaryota; kingdom Metazoa; phylum Arthropoda; class Insecta; order Lepidoptera; family Sphingidae; genus Amorpha; species Amorpha juglandis. The sequence continues at coordinate 13,092,090 of OX421381.1, read as the reverse complement.
GATTAATAGGTCACAAAGCATTTGATCTGAAATTCGTACAATACGCAAACATTTATACAATATGCGTAAAATAAGTTGACCGGACTGAAGAATTTCTTCACCAGCTCTCTAGGACTCCCGACACGCTTTAATCTCTGAAAACAACAGCGAGACAACTCATGACTAAATGACATGACTAATACATGAGTGCCAAGTTCTTTTTCCCTTGTATATAAGCTTACGCCGGTATCCCAGGTAGCTGACATGCAGCTAGCTAGTACCCCACGATTCGTGGAGTTTACTTTCTCCCCATGATGTGATAGGTGGCGAGTCTATCGCAACCCACGTGTTTTTCGAATAGAAAAAAACTTTTGACTGTCCGACCTAGGGATTATACAGAAGACGGTAGCAGTTTTACATGTAGGTAACATGTCATAAGTCCAATGAGGCTGTTAATATTTTGTAAATAAAAACCCTCAATTTCAACGTTGACTGCCTCAGTGGCGCATACGTAATGCGTACGCGGTACGACTGCTGTGCTGAGATCTTGCGTTCGATCCCAGGCCGGGAAAAGCGATGATTGGTTTTTCATCACGAAATGCTTAATTTCAGCCCGGAATTCTGGAATTGTGCCCGGTATTGCTTGCTATATAGGGGATCATAGGATGGAAATAAGCTCGGCGAAATGTGGGCGTACTGGTTACACCTCTGATTACCTCTTCGGGGATTGCGGACTCGTGCTCATTTTATACCTACTCTGTCATCTCCACAAAAACAAAACTCATTACAACATTGTCCACATCATCATCCTTACTGAGTTTAACTCCTTGTTTGCATAAATATAGTTCTTTGTAGTACTTAAGTCAACGGTCATAATGTGCAAATGTCGGAACGACCTCAAGCGTTAGCCATCTTGTAATCTGTGCCAACAGCCTTGTTCTACAAACATATTCCGTTTTTGGGGTTTGTGACTGGGCGGGAGGAAAAATATTTTTTTTAGTAACTTCGAGCCTAACGGCGATAGCTTAACGGAGAGTGGCACGGACTGGCGAGAGAGATATCTCGGGTTCAAACCCAGCCACCAGGGCATGCACCTAATTCTTTTTTACTGTCGATTATTACTCGCTTTGATTGTATTGAAAAATATCGTGAAGAAACCTAGATAATTTATTTATTATTATTACCTTCAATGACGAAACGAGCAGGTAGCTCGTCTGATGGTAAGCCTGTCCATGAACAGACGCAACACTACACAGAATCTTGAATTACAAAGCGCTGCATGGCATTGGACTGCATTCGTCACTCCGAGACAAAGTTGTTAAATCTCACAACGCCCAGTAATTTCACTGGTTTCAATGTCCTTCGAACCGAGACTCAACAGTGCTCACACACTGCTGCTTGGCGGCTGATATAGACAAAACGGGGGTACCAAGCCAGACGTTCTCTCGCATACGAGGGACCTACCACCTAGCAGACCGGAAAGTTCTGCAAAAAGAATACCAAAGGTATGTGAAGGCTACCAACACGCATTAGGGCAGCAGTGCCACAATGCGGCGAACTAAGGACTGACCCATCATTATTGCAGGAGACCCGTGACCAGTAGTGGAATAGGGCTCAAAACAGGCCACAAGAATTGCATCACTGTTTTGAAATAGATGTGTTTATATCATCCGTTCATTAGTGGTTCAATGCAGACTGACTCATCGATCGATGAACAACAATGAATTTGTCACGACGAAATGTATCAGGATACACGATCGCTGCCATATTTAGATTATTTGATTAGCTTATTATACCTAGCCTAGCATATTTTTTACATTAAATTATTGAACTGAAAGGTAATTTTAACATGACACTCCATCTACGGTTAGGTCTTTAGCTAAACTATAAGTACTCCTGATAGCTTACACAGCTCGATTATAATTGATCAACAGCTAAATTTCATGCGAATTGAATGGTCTGAACTGAGTTTCAATCGTATTGATCAACTAAAATCGAACCGTGTGAAACCGTCATCAGCATCGTGGATTCCAAAAAGTACAATGTTTTAATGTTAAAACAGTTCCTCACAATATTTTTTATCTATTGTAACGGGATATAAAATTTACCTTATGTAATTGTCACAATTTACCACAAAATATAAACTGTTATTCATTAACGGTATTAATTGGTTTGTTAAACGCTATCTAATTGACAATTATTATTATTGTCATAACAAATGTTGTCACATTTATAGGAATTAACGCTCGACCGTATCATGGTCTGCACTCTGCTGCAATGTTTATTAATAACATAGCTTTTTATTTCCATTATATATAAGTATCGAAATTAATCGTTGTAAATAGGAATTGTTTTCAAACTAATATTAGCAATAGAAAAAAACATAAAAACGTGCCTACTACGTACGTAATAGGGGACCATAAAGTTCATATAAATCAGATTAATTTTAGGAAAACTTATTACTGATACGTATTAGACAACTTAACTTAAGGATAGAATGTGATGGAAAACTTCAAATATTCTAAGGAAACTATAACATGCAAAGCTGCACACGATGTTTTAAATATTGTTGACTTTTCAAATTTACCTTGAGGCTGATAGTTTTAAGTTCAGCTAACAGGTACAAATCCATGAAGTACTCCTGACAGAAGAGACACGCCCCCTTCCGTCGTCCGTCGATCGTCGATGCCTGGAAAAACGAAAAAAATGCATTATAATAAAAGTACCACCAATTTTTGGTCCTAAAAAGTTTATTGTTCCAAATAGAGTCGAAAATCTGCTAGAGAACGGATAGACAAAAACGCATCAAAATTAAGCAATAGTAGGTCAAACACCGCCAAGATTTATGTAATAAAAATATTACCTCGATGGCAAATATTTTTTAATAAACCAGTTACCTAGTTAAAAACACGTTACGAGACACTCGGCTCTTTAATTAGGCACGTTTAAGTTAAGTTTCCGCACGTTGGGAAATACAAAACAAACGTTAACGCAATAAATAGCTAACGTGCCACAAGAGACTTCGCAACTCGTTATGATAAGCCGCTTTTTAGTGAGCAAGAAAGTTGATAAATCGGTTTCAGCAGACAGGGAAATGATTCGGACACGCGACTTTCATTTTCAGTAATTTGAAACACTTGTTGTTTTAATAAACCTGGAAGTTTACAACATGCAGTTAAATAGTAACTGGCCATAAAGAAATAACTGCAACAGTATTTGTTATTTTTATTCAAAGTGACTCGGGAAATTGATCATACCGTATCTGGTGATGATTTGAGTCCAAAAGTGAGTTTCATCGTCAACTTACACTCGTCCGTGGCACGCAAATGCTATGCCCGTATAGAAAGCAACCGAATTTACGTCGATTGACCTCAAACGTGACTCACGAAAGCTAGTGATGGGTGTTTTGAACAATATAGTTGATAACCAGATGGGTGAAAGAAACTTAAGTACATGTAGACAGTAGATTTACATATGTGATCAAAATTAATATACTAGGTAAAGTACATATCACGATGAAAATTATGCACTTCGGACATTGTACAAATATACAAACAATGTCTTGATTTACGGACCTTGTCGTGCAATTAATGTAAATAGACAATTTGACGTTAAAACTGACCTTTATTTTGTCGTTTTAGTAGAGGATTTTTCAAAAATCCCCTATTAGTGCTCACTTACGTCATCATAAGAACTTTAGTGCAAAATTTCATGCTTTTAATGTCTACGTTGATGAATGAGCCAGCCAGTCAGTCGGTCAGGACGAGTAATTGTTTTAAATATAGATTTTATATTCAGGAGTTCTCGACAACGTGAGACACAAAACCTTCATGCTTGTAAATCCATTTACACACGTATCTCAACTTTCATCACAAGAAACGTGGTTAATTAGTGACATTAGAATGGCATCGTGAAAAAAAAATCACATCAATAGATACGTCTTGTGTACGACACATCGGTTTCTAACGGGTGAATATTCATGAGTTGTATTGTTACATGGAACCGTGACGGATCACTTTGACTCTCGATTTCCAACAAGGACACGTTTATATTTCGATCGAAACGTTATCTTAATATGCATGGCTAATAACTGTAGCGAAACGAATTCTCTATTTTTTGCGAACATGCGTTTAGATCATCATTGATATAACGATATAAATGTTGGCTTAAGGAAAACGGGGATAAAATTGCAAACTTAAACATTGTCATTAGAAACGTTTTATAAGTTATGTAAAAAGACACTGAGTATTATTCATCAGTCATCTAAAATAGATAAAGTAAAAGAAAGTATAACAGAGAAAAAAAAGTAAAATGTAATGGGGAAAAGTAGACTTTTTACATTTGTTTTAAACTGGAAAATTACTGGCACGAACAGTTACGCAACAAAAGGTAAATTACCAAAGTTTAGTTGAACCAAAAAATACGATAGGGCACGAAACTTACACTAATTTTAAAATACAAATGTCTTTAAAGACGTAAACGAAAATGTACTAGGTACCACCTAGTATTTACTAGATGATACGTAGGCCGATTCAGCTGGTACCACCGTTTTGTCTATTTCTGCCGTTAAGCATAGTGTGTAAGCATTATTGTGTTTCGGGATGAAAGGCACTGAATTGCTTATAGGCATTATGAGACTTAACATTTTACGTCTCGGAGTGACGAGCGCAGTCCAGTGCAATGCCGAGCTTGTTCGAAATTTCGAAATTCGAAATTCGAAATTCTGTATGGTGTTGTTTTTATTTCGAGGCAAGCGCTTATCATCAGGCGAGCGCCCTGGTCGTTTCGTCATGCAAGGTAATTCAAAAAGTTTGTGATGCTACGAAATAATACAAATTGTATAGCATTAGATGCGTACAACGATGTTTCCACTAGCGAACTCATGGAACCCCAACAAACCCATTAGAGGTAACAGAAATCACGTAGCATATCAAGTAACTCGTAACAAATACAAGTTTCCGTAACACATTTCACCGTTCCCATGGTTGCAGTTCTTTTGTTAGAGTGCTTCATGACTCATTGATTCATACGAGGTCAAAGGGCTTTCCATGTTAGCCAATAGTTTTGCAACTTTCCATCTCTTACACGTTGATGCACCGTTGAAAATTATTGGAGTTGGGCGTACCATCTTTGCTTTATCCAAATTTGTATTATGAAAATTATTGTTGTTTTGGATATTTAATTCCATGATATTTAAATGCTAAAATTTATTAAATGTCAGTATGACATAACAAGACGTTTAATATTGTAGGTATCATGATATTAAATAGATATAAGATATCTACAATCGGGTTCTGTCCACGCAGGCAAATGTTGGTATGACCTGTAAACATTTTGGGTAATAATATGTGTGTTGTGGCACCGAAAGTCCGTTGTCGTTACTGATACCCACGACACAATGTATCGTAAGTCAATGTAAGGTCAGTCAGTATGTGTGGCTATGGATGTATTTTATTTATTAGTAGCCAAGTACCATTATAATGATAAGCGAAATGCTATAGTATTGAATGAACTGTTCTCATTTGCGTGCTACGGTACGCTGGGTGGTGTCGGGTGTCCAGTCGTCCGACCGGTGGGCACGGACACGGGTGCACCGTTATGACTCACTCTAGGACCTTTGTCCCTTTATGAAAAGGCAATGCGCATGTGGACCGACACACTGACCTAGCAGCGCGGTGGTTGTATGTCGATGTAATGTGGTTGTTTGGAAACCTAATGAATAATTATATACACGACAACAAAGGTCAAGAGCATCCTAAAAGGAAAAAATAATCCTAAAGAACTTAGTATTCCCGGAGGTAAAAGAAGAGATTGAAAGGTGCCCTAGGGTTTTGGTAGATGAATGATGATAAATCAGTCATTCTTTAGAAAGCATACATAGATCCACAAGGCATTATAAAGAACTAATAAAAATTCATAATATTCATACAGCCGTTAAAGCAATATAAAGTTTACAAACATAAATAAAGTTTGGCGCATAATTTACCATAGTCAAACCATAATCTCATTTAACTAAACTGGTAATACGAAAGGCTATGATTTTAATCACCTAATAAATATTTATAGCTCTCTGTTAATGGCGAAATTCTATGGCTATTATAATATACATAATATATTTTTAATTTACAACATTTGTATGTCAAGTTACACCTGTTCAGAATTTTGTTAAGGACTCTTTTTATTAACCTTTAATGGATACACAATCTGAATATGGTACTTTTTCACAAATACAAATAATAAACAACATCAAGAGTTGCAACTTAATTAATCATCTTACGCGAGAGTTAATACAATATCTAATGATAATATAATAAAACTTATGGCAAAAAGATCTAATATAATAATAGGGTATACCACATCTATTTAACGGATCATGAGAGAGCGAGATATCACAATATATGAGGTTTAAATATATCGGGAGTCTTCTTTATAATGGGGATTATTTATTTTATAAATATTAGATTAAATTACTGAAATTACTGGGCATTATGAGACTTAACATCTCATGTCTCGGTGTCACAAGCGCAGTTCAATACTATGCAGTGCTTTGTAATTCAATGTTCTGTTCGGCTTCTGTTTATAGGCGCTTACCATCAGGCGAGCGCCTTGCTCGTCTCGTCATTGAATCAAATAAAAAAAATATACTTTCAAGTCCAAGTTGATGGTATCACTAGTGGGCACTTGGTGACCAGTGGCCGTTTCGATCGGTATAGAAACCCGCGGAAGCGATGGCGCGTGACTCGCTCACATCCAGACACCATGGAGCGCTAGTCGTGCAGAAAACTGCCCGTCCACTGGCCTTGCTTACTATTGAATTGAGCATGGATATTGTATCATTCCATAGAATTCTACATGTTACTACTATACCACGGTAGTTACACGTACCTCATTACAGGTTTGATATTTATTATGTGTTTTGACTCCACCAAGCACTAGTCTTGTTGATTCGGTCCAATTGTTAGTCTAGGCTACAGAGCAACACGCCTTTATTCCCGAAGTAGTAGTAGTTCCTCCACTCAACTCTACCCAAAAACTAATAGTACAACCCAAATGGGTGCCCGTTTCGTTCAGAATTAAATTAGCTGACATGCGCAAAATACTAAACTAAAACCAATTGAACACAACGGCATTACACGATGTACTATTTTCTTAATGCGAAAGTAAAAATTATTGTATTCATAATCCACGACAACCATTTAAAAAGCGCCGAACTGTGTCTATTAAACATTTTTTATATAAAATGGAACGCATTTTCCCGTATGCAATGTGATACGCGATATGTACGATAATACGACGCGACGGAAGGCTGGCGGTCACGTCGCCGTGCTTTCAATTGTAATCAAATGTGTAATAATTATGAATAAAACATCAATTTAGACGAACAATAACGACATTCTAACGCTATAAATGTATGTAATTTTATCTGATTTTATGCGTTTATGGGACATGATAGCAGCCATTTGTGCGATCAGTTCCGAAAGTAATGACAAAGTTGAAGGCTTGTTAATGTTCATTCATATACTAAGTTGCGTTAATAACCGCTATTGATATCCATAAAAACACTGTTAATTAAACACATAGTTTCCATATCAATAGCGAAATGTCCGCTCCAGAAGCAATCATCTCACTCAATGGTGAAGTAGAAAAAGTTCGAGAACAGACAAGTAGTAACGGTGGCCAGCGAAGCGTACGTGAAGACAAACTGAAAACATAATAGACTGCAACACCAAATTACAACATTCTAGTTTTACACGATAGGCTAGGATAAGTGCCGTGGCGGGTGGCCGTACGATATATAACCAACCAGCCGTGACAAACAAACATCAGAGTCAACGACATCACCCGAACATATAAGCCACTTTCAGTTTCGTGAAATCGAAAGCGGCACATACATCTCCCGCGTACTGCAAGACGCGCCATTTTTGCCAACATGGCGGCGAAAAAACTTGATAATCCGTCACGGCGCCATGCGCTTGCGCATCCAGCGGCTAAACAATTTGTCAATTGGAGCATTTTGTTACCGCGTTCCGACTTCGCGTTTTTGGACTTGGACGACTGGATATCATATATTTCATAACGTTCTGTACGTACTAATGTCTAATATGTGTAAATTTTGATAAATACTTAACTCAGTTGCAACACTTTTATTTATGAAATAATATTTTTGAGTGCGCAATTCGCAAGTCTTGTAATGGAAAGGTGCAGTGAGAGTGACCCGCTACAGTGAAATGCAACCAACATCTGACCAATACTGACCAGGCTTGATCAGCACTGTGAAAGTGTGTTCAGTGTCTACCTCTCTAATTATTCTCGTCTTGCCTTTTTGTATCTATCCACAATACGTTCGACTTTTTGTTAAAAAAACAATTAAATCGTTTCACAGTGAAATTGAACTTCAACTTGTTAATTAATGTAATCGGCTGCATCGTGACTCCGTGAGTCATGTGTTCTAGACTAAATGGATTCGCGTGCCAAAGTGTCTTCGTTGCATCGTCGAAGTGAAATCTCCCGAGGCACATTGCTCCTGTCCGTTACCGACACTTCCGTGTTCTTTGAGTACGATTTATTTTCGCGTACTTTACTCTCACTGGCGACAGTCAGCCGAAATAAACGCGTTAGCTTCTTTAGAGTCTGTCGCACTGTCGGAATTGTTACGATACGGTCATCATTATTTCAATACATTCGACGCTTCATGTACGTTTAATTTCATTTGGAGTTGCGCAAAACTTAAATGAATATAAGACAAGAAGTCATACAGGTTACAACTAAGGCAAAAAAATAACAAAATGATGTGAATAAAGCGATATTCGTAACATTCAAATAAGCTCCAGGCAAAAACCGCCAATCACAATACCTACTTGAATGATAATATGATATGAATTATGTCGGCTTTGTTAATCTATTATTTTATATTTGATTAAAGTTAAACCGTCGCGTCGCCGCAGTCGTAGGAATTTTCCATATAAAGGTGCAAAATTATGTACCTATTACAAATCTCTATTATTCAATAAACATCGAACTTCCACCTTGTGCTTGGATTAATATTCATGCACCAATTGGTTAACTATTGGTTGCATAAACTGTATTTCACTTTATTTCTCCTCGGTGTGGGGGTCCAGATAGAACCGGCGTCAAATCATTTGTATTCGGCGCAGCATTCTTTTGCTGAGACACACTGTCTACTTAAAGGGACTGGTTTTGAGTTTTACACTCGTGACTAGATTACTTACTCATTAGCTATAAAAAATATACTAATATGAACTACATTCTACCCTTTGCCACTCGAAGCTGAAGACTCAACCTGAAAGTAATCACGGAAACAACTAGGCGTGGTGGCTTGCACAATCCGTCTCATCCGGTGCCATAAACGCACAATGCACATGACAGCGCCCGATATGTCGTTGACAGCTTCATATCTGCATTCTGAACACTGACTGATAAAAACGTTGTCTATGCGCGCACAACACTTGCCACGGTTCACGTACACGTGAAACAATTCAATTATGAATGTTTCTAGCAGAATATGGTATGGAACAGGCAGTTTAAATTCTGCTCGTGCGCCGTTTGCCATTTCTTTATCTAACGGCATGCAATAACATCTTGAAGGTTAAGGATTCTGCTCCATTGGTTAGAAAGGTTGTACTTTGGAGATATGATCTCGGTTTAGTATTTCGTAATTTGCAGTTGGCCTTGTTAACAACATTTAAGAGTGCAGTTTGAGTGATAATGCATTTTGATAATGGAACTCGAAGTCCGAGTATACTGTTAAATTTAATATATTGTAGTATAAATATTTTATTACTCTAACATACATTTTATAGTGTGACGGCCATAACTATGTTTGTGATGATTTCCGTAGCGTTTTTTGAGTATTATTTATCAGTTATCACAGTAATAATACGTTTTACAGTATAAAATAATTTATTCTAATATGTTCGTTTAATATATAAGATATTATTATTCTGACTGCAATATTATTTAGTTTTGCATTGTTCTACTAAATTTAAACAAATCATTCTTTGGAGGGCATAATGATTATGTACTGTTTCTAGACCCTAACTATCTCAATGAACGCCAAAGACATCCTGCACATAGAATATTCACTGAATGCCCTTTGCCGACTTCATGACTAGCAACACTGACTACCATGCGTGTATCGCTTCGAAAAATCCATGGAACCATTACCTATGCGTTTCAAATTAAACGGGCAAGCAGCACGTATCCTATACGACAGCTATTTGTAATAGTTTTATCCTAGTGGACCTCGTGCAATATCCCTGACGTACTGATGACAAATTGGAACCAATTAACGTAGACTGCGGGACGTCACGACATGCGGTGATCGTACTATCATTCGGACTAATGATATCGATAACGATGTATGTACTCGAGTTGAAATGATAACATATGCCAGTTTTATATCTGACGAATTCTTTCCTATGTACCGTTATTGGTACTGTTTGTTTTCGAAGGTTCGATAATTGTATCGGCTAATAATTCTTTCATTTTGGGCACGTTCGAAAATTAAGTGACAGGATTGTCACTTAATGTTGATTGACTTGATTTTCGTTCTAAATTATTTTCCAGTATAGCTGGGTATCCGTTATATTGGCCATTGGTGTTACGGGATTATTGACAACGATTTTTTTAGTTGAAGCAGCAACTGACCGTTAAACGGGACACCTATTTTCTAGTAAAACCTTAGTACTGATATGACTGTCGATCAATTTCCGACGCGGCCTTTTAAGGATCGAGTTACATCAAAATTTTGTAAAGTTTACCATTGCATTCAACGACATACAAGATGCTATACTGTGGTAACTCTATTTTTTGTATTTGGAAGGAAAATACCGAAGAAGAAGGCCATGTTCGGCCTTCTTCTTACTTCTTCTACTAAGCCTGTCTACCGATAAAAGACAACCTCAAAAATAGTTAAGCGTTTCCCGTTTATATATTAAGTTGCGATGATCTCACGGTTTATAATATCTAGTCATTCGTTAGCGTCTACAATGACATCACGCCCTTGTCCACTCCGCTAAGAATATAATTCACTTATGGTCGATGTTAATAAACGATCATAGATTGATTATCCGGATAGATCATGGAAATCAACCAATCACATTTGTACGCGTGACCTTCAAAGTGTATTTTGATTGGGTCATTTGTGTGATCTATCCGGAGATTCAAACTGAGATGGCTAATTGAAATGGGTCGTACGATTACCGATTAAAACTGTTAACAACAGTACTTGACATAATGACAAAGCATTTAGGAGTTTCTCTATAGTCCAAATATAATATCAACCAGACATTGCGCCCTTCTAGTCGCCAGAATTATGCCACCCTGAAGTTACTGGATATATTATGTCTACTTTTTCACCATGTTTATAGTGGGCGCCATACGATTGGATGCCTTTTCATTAGTAGTCTGTAAATACTGCCGTTTTTAATACTATTAATGAAGTAATAATTTACTAAGCACTGTAGCCGCCTGCTGTTTCAATAGCAACTGTCGTAAACAATGGAAAACCCATTCACAGTGACTCATACTTCGTATCTTTTTTTGGGATAAGCAAGTGTTTATTACGTGTGTTTATTCAGTAAGTTCAATTTGTAGGCCGGCAAACTTTTGAAATCATTGCTAGCTAGTGACGTGCTTATAGTACATGTATTTACAGTTCTTGTGGTGGTAGCATTAAATGATGAAATATTACAAGCTTTGCCCGTGACCTTACTGACATTATGCAGATCGCGTAAAACATTAGACGAAATAGACCGAAATGCCCATTTTCACCGATCTATACTTAACTTTAATTGACCCCTAACGCCCAACACATATCAGAGCGGTGCGAAGACGCAACGTGAAAGTAGGCTAATATTACACTAGTGTTTTATGTCTATAGTCGATATTACTTCTCAAATTTCAAACTCTAAACAATATAACTACAGGTTAAACCGATAAAACATTAAATAATTCTCGGTTTATCCTTTAACAATAATATTTACCTCCTAAACGTGGTCAAGGTTTCCGCATATGTTTGTGAACGAGCTTCGCATACGTAACAAGTTCCAATTGTGATACATAGGCTTATCGAGTGACGAAACCCCGCGCTTTGGACGCGTTGTGACATTTTCGATGAGATCCCAATCTTGTGAAATAAACTGTTTTGTGCAATTGGAGTTTTCGAATGTCAAAATTGAAGAATTTAGATGTGAGCGTAAAGGAGTTGAATCCACATGGGTTACAGTTACATATATCATTATAATACTAAATACCATGATACATGGGATTGACTGAACATAATCAATCAATCAAATCATCTCGTTTATTCAACACCAGACTTATAAAGACTTAAAAAATTACACATACACATATAAAAACAAATAAGAATAGGTACATATTTTAAATTGAAATTTGCAGGGGCTCCCAAACTAGGCAAAGACTATCTTTAGAAACCAAATTTCGAGATAAATAATTTTAATGTTGAAGCTGAACTAACGACTAAACTGAAAGAATGTTAAACGAAATAAAGGCATTAAATTACATAACCAATCTGCGTGGTGGTCGAAAGGCCAACTTTTTTCTAATTAGTGGAAGCCCCTGTACAGAAGTGAGACTGAATACAATATGGGGCTGATATTATGAACACCACTAGTACTTATGCTAGTGCACTATCTTAATAGTCAATGGTACTTGAAAGCAAGACACGTCATATTTAAAAGTCTGTCTATCTTTGCGTTTGAATTTCGCTAATACAACACGAGACGTGTTTTAGAAAGGGTGCCCGATCGTGGCCGCGACCTAACAGCGGCTTCGGGCGAACCACAGCTGATCGTGGCAGACAAATTGAGTAACTCGTTGGAGTTAACCGACAATGTTTGAAAATAAATAAATATACTCAAGTCACACATGAAGTCCAGACCCCACACTAGGGAACATACCTGTATAATGACTATCAGAAACTATAAAGTACTTACGGTTCCACAAAACCCCCGACACGAAATTTGTATTATGAATCTCTTATCTTTTCATTACTTTTCTTTCTATGTTTGAAATTCAGTAACAAGTTTCTGGAATATCGCCTTCGCTGATTGATTTCTCATATTGTGTAGAACTTGAAAGTATAGGTATTGCTATTTTTCAGTACTGTAAATAAACTCTAAATAGAAACAGATGTGACTTTATCGCTTTCTGTATGGAAATGTTTCCGTTGATAAATAAACCACATTGCTTCAAACACAAGTTGGTAAAGAAGATTGACAGTACTATAATTGCTCATATTTTTAAATACAAAAGTGCATTGAAAGAAACATGAGTCCGTAATGAGATTATAAATTTAATAAGGCACTAATAAGAAATTGTATCGAAAGAAAATATAATATGAAATTCAAACAGAAATTAGTCGTCAAGACACAACACCTGGTGTATACAGTAGTTAGAATTAATAAATATCTTATTGCAATGGAAAAACCAATAGCTTATAAATGTACATATTTATAACAAATAACATTGTAACGTATACGAGAAAATCTACAATATATAAATTGTAAACGATTATAGTAGAGTTAAAGCATATTTTTACTATGGAAGGTTTAAACAGGATGATAAAAAAACAACCCCTTTGTACGCTGTAAGTTCGAATTAAAAGACAGGTGCTGTTGATTGCCGTCGTCTTCAGTATTATAAATTATTTTAGAAACATTTGCGTTAGGCTCGCCACAAATTCTTATGACTTTGAGATCCGTCTTAATTTTATTTTTTTGGTGGACACCAACAGCCCTAGTGGCGCAGTTGGCGAATAACCGGCTGTGAGGCGAGTGACCACGGGTTCGATTCCCGCACTGAGACAAATGTTTTCGTAATCTACAGAGATTTGTTGCAGATATAGTTCTGTTTTCTGCGAAGGGGTCGCCACCTCAGACAGGTGGCGGGGCCGGCCGTAAAAACTAAAGCCAAATCTTTGTGTAATGTGTTAAAAACCATGTTGCACCGACCCCACAGCGAGTGGGATAAGCGCAGGTGGAAGAAGATCAATCAATGATCCAACAACGCGTAACCTTAGCGTTGTATTGAAAGCTAAGGTTTATTTAACTTGTTGTTTTATATAACAGTAACATAGACTATATGGCATATATCATATCTGTATGTATAATGTTTTTTTTCAGTAGAGGTCGTTACAAAGACAGTATTATTTATCGATCTGCATTAATATATTGACTTGCTAAATGACCTCCTCAAGTTACGGTAGAGCAGAAATATATCGAAATAATACACTATTTTATAACGTCATCGCTGTTCGTACCAATGTTTTGGCAAAATTAAGTACCTTGTGTATATTTCTGGAACGTTGAAATGCACAAATGGGATTGCCAAACTTGGGTTCAAACAAACAAACGAGCCCTTAGGCTCAACAGTTCGAAGAGGAAGAATGGTGTCCATAAGAACTTTTTTTTATAAACTGTCCTATATTTAAAGTAAAACATGTAAAGCCTATCTATACCAGACGTAAAATTCGTTGCGACCGCTCGACTGCTCCACGGCCGCATGCGCCATAAAGATGACTTTCCATAAATGGTTATACTGCATAATTATTGCCAATTATATTCGCCGGGCAATAGTCGCTGTTAGAATTTCATTACAACACTCTCTTTATGGATGTTTTCTAACTATGCGCAGAGAGATCTGTCTTGTTTTATTAAATATTACCGTAATATATTTACAAGTCACAATAACTTAGTAGGAAAATTAACTCAATGTAATGTATTACTGGCTATTATAACAACTAGGTATTAATTTTAAAGTTTATTATGCTGGAAAAGTTGTGGATACATATATCATTGATCTGGACCAAATTCCATTTGTGGAGTGTCCAATATACTATTTTATACATAAAAGGGTTTTCAGTTTCAGAAGTTCCTGACATTACTTTACAACCAAACTCATAAACTTACCTTTACGTCTTTATAATAGACAGGTAGAGCACATTTAATACCAAGGTTGGCATAAAACATTTTAGCTAGCTGCATGCGCCTCCCTGAAGTTAATCGTCATCAGAAATACATTTATTTAGTTTACCAACCAATACTTATTGTACGAGCCCAAGGGTTATACTGGGTAATGGAGTTCTATTTCTATTAATTTCAACTTAGTCGACCTATCACGAAACCAGGGATGAGATATTCTTTAGGGCGCAAGCGTGCATTTATGATTCCGCTGAAATAAAGGCAGTATTTGTTGAATATAAAGAGAGGGGAGGGAGCAATTTCTATTTTTACTAGATTGACCGCAATTGTCCTCATTCCATTATCCTTCTTGGAATCTCGTTTGTTATCAGCAGCGGGAACTTCACAGGATAAAATAATATGGCCACTATAAAATATTATTACAAAAATGTACATATTCCATAAATAGTTCCATCAGATAAGCAACAAAGGAAGCAATGTGTGGTTTACACCGTATGTGCAGATAACACCTTCCCGGATGATGTCCCCATGTTCGTGATGGATAAACGACACCGGCATACAGCCAGGTGTATGAAAAATGTTATTGAAGAGTTAATTTACACTGAGCGTCACAATCCACAACGCACGCTTTGCAATAATCTTCACGAGAGAACATTCATTTAAAAGACTATTATTTTCCTTGCAATTCAAGCGTCACTTCTATTTCACTTTGTGCTTAGACGATCTATTCCTAGTGAAAGAAGCAAAATTAAAGTGAACTGCCTCACGCAAATAATAATAGAGGTTATAAGAGAACATTATGAAGTGGAAGACGGTGTACTCTTAATATCAGAGTTTCAGAAATATGCCCTATGAAATAGAATGCTTTCCATAGACTAGCTTTCATTGATTCCATGGAGAGGAACAAGGGGTGTGTGAATGAAAGAGATGCAAAGCACATAAATCATGTGCCCTTAGCAAAAATAAGTCAATCGATATCCGAACAAACATAAAGAAGATGTGTATTTTCTTTTTTTTTATAATATTTAAGTAGTATATCAATTAAATCAATGTGTATACTTTCTGAAACTAGCTTATTGTACACTATTGACTGCCCTTTCTTTCTTTCTCCGTCTTTCATCTCCATCCCATGGTTGCCTGTAAGATATTGCCCTGAGCGATAAGGTCGCCAATTGTAATTCTCAACATAGTTATATTTTTGTGTTCTGTCCTGCAATCCTTGTGTACGATAAAGTTTAAATAAATAAATAAAATAAAGAAGTTATGGATATTGTTGAAACGCAAAATATTTCTATGAAATTTTTAATACTTTTGTTACCTAATCGCATAGCAACACTCGGTGTGAATTAAGTATTACCCTTACGCATCTTTCATCTTAACGTGCAAAAAATATCAGAAGGGCACTCATTAACAGAGACGGCTGTAATGACGTGAATTACGGTTAAAGAACTTTATTACTCATAAGAATTTACATTCACTTACATGAGTTATCTATATTAACAATTTATCTTAATTATCGTGGGCAATTCGTACAAAATATGTTTTAAAATACATTATCTATAAAAAAATAAGAAAATATGAAATGTGGGTAGTTAGCTCGTTTATCAAACCAGTAAACTAAACTCACCGAATTTAGCGTTACTAGATGTGGCTCACACATTGATGCTGGTTATTTTAAATTAGTTACAGAATGTTTATAGATTATTTGTTTAAGTATGTATTTGTTTATATTATTTATTATTTCATAAGATGATGTTTGAGTAGTCGTTTAAAAGTATACATTGATTTTGATTCTCTTATGTCTTTAGGTAATTTGTTGTATAGTTGGGCGCCTTCATACATAAGAGTTTTTTTACCATAATTTGTACGTGGTTTTAATAATCTAATATCATTATTTTGTCTGAGTTTCATTTTGTGTTGTTGTATTTTCTTTGAAAATGTTATTTTTGTGTTTATATCTCTATTCAGTATTTTTCGTACTAATATACAAGTTTGATATATGTATGTTTGTGAAATATTCATTACTTTAATTTGTTTGTAGAGTTTATTCGTCGGTGTGAGGAAATCGAGATGAAATAATACTTTCAATAATTTGTTCTGTGCAGTTTGTAGTATTGCTAGATTGGTTTTGGCTGCAGATCCCCATATTTCTACCAAGTAGTCAATATGTGGTTTTATAAGAGAATTATAGATCATATACCGTACAGGTTTAGGAAGACAGCGAACAATACCTTTCACCATACCCATCAAAGATGTCAACTTGGATTTTATTTTTTGAATGTGTGGAAGCCAAGTTAACTTATTGTCTAAAACAAGCCCTAAGTACTTTTCCTGCTCCACTTTATTAATTTTTGTGCCATTGATCACTAAAGGACTAAAATCACCAATTTTTTTATTTTTTGCGGTAAAAATCATATAGCTAGTTTTAGTTAAATTAATTGTTAGAAGATTGTTTTGGAACCACTTATTCAGCAAATTTAAATCCTTTTGTGCGTCCAGTATAATGGATTCGATTGACTCTCCAAAGTAGAAGAGACATGTATCATCAGCGTATAAAGTCACATCCCCACTTAGTCCTATTTTGCTGATATTGTTAATATATACGAGAAAAAGTAGTGGCCCTAAAATTGAGCCTTGAGGTACACCAAAAGTCAGAGTCCTTGAAGAACTTTGTGATTCACCTAACTTTACTACTTGTCGACGGTTACTTAAATAAGATTTGAAAATAGCAAGTGCAGTGTTAGTTATACCGATGTTGGCAAGTTTCTGTAATAGAATCACATGGCTGACTGTATCAAAAGCTTTCTTAAGATCAATAAATACACCAAGTGCGATTTGTTTCCTATCTATACTCAATTTAATTTTTGTTATAATGTCTGTTGTGGCTGATAGTGTATTAGATTTTGATCTAAAACCATATTGTTTATCATAAAGGAAATCAATTGATTGTAAAAAACTTTCAAGCCGAGTGTATAATACTCTTTCGAAGATTTTAGAAAGCACGGGAAGAACTGATATTGGTCGGTAATTTCCAGGATCCAATTTTGGTCCCGATTTGTAAATTGGAGTGACTCTGGCAACCTTAAGACTTTCTGGGAAAACTCCTAACTCTAAACATGTATTAATACAGTCGGTTAGTTCTACGTTTATTACATTTTTAATACATTTTATTACTTTGGGGTTTATGTCATCTAGGCCTGAACTGGAGTTAGAATTTAGATTATCAATAATTTTAGAAATCTCATCTGTAGTTGCTGGTACTAAAAAGCTAAGTTTATGTGAGCCAAATCCAGAGACACATTGGTAAGTATTATTGTCACCAGAATGAGAGCTTTTAATTTGGTTAGCCAGTGTCGAGCCAACACTAGCAAAAAATTCATTAAAATATTCGCAAATGTCATCTTCTCTCGTCAGGATAAGTCCATCTTTGTTCTTTAATTTACTAGGTACAATTTGTTCTTTCGCTTTATTATTAGACAAATTATTAATTAAACTCCACATTTTCTTTGGTTTGTTTTTACAATTACAAAAAGCCTTCATATAGTATTTACCTTTTGCTTTCTGCACATTTTCGGAAACTTCATTTCTTTTCTTTATAAATGCACCTTTTATAGTATCATTGAGGGGGCTATGTTTATATTGTCGCCATAATATGTTTCTATTGTTTATATCTTGGATTATTTCTTTATTTATCCAGTCTTGTCGTGGAGGATTTAAAATTTTTACTTTAGTTATTCTACTTTGTTTAATACAGTTTATCAGTTTTTCTTCCAGCTTAGGATATAATTTGAATAAATTTGTTGTGTGGTCAGTCTGCAAAATTTCAAAAAGTTTCTTGTAGTCTATGGCTTCATACTGCACTTTCTTCAGTGATACTGGTTCATATCGTTTAACTTCTATGTATAGTTGCTTGTGGTCTGAGATGGGTGTATCTAAAATAGCTAAGTGAAAATAATATTCTTTGAGGTTAGTACATATATGATCAATAATAGTTTTAGATCTTACAGTTTCTCTAGTACAAAACTTTTCATCGATATTATTTATTATTTTATAACCACTTTCTAGCAATATTTCCTTATATAAAGTTGTTCCACGGTCATTAAGCAGTAAGTTAAAATTAAGGTCGCCAATTATTATTGCTCTGTTATGTTTATTTATTTGGTTTTCATATTCATCTAGAAATTGCTGTATATTCATATCTGGTTTTCTATATACTGTTCCAATATCTAAGCAATATTTTTCGAGATGGATCCAGAGAAAATGGTTGCCACCAAGAGACGAGTCCTCAGCATGGCTATGCTTTAGGTCATTTTGAACAAAAATCGACACACCGCCACCTCTTCCAGTGGTCCTATAATTATAGTAGTGACTGTAGTTTGGTATAACAAAACGCTTTGCTTCCGCTTCAGTCTTTATCCAAGTTTCAGTTAGAATTACGACATTGATAGTATTTTTGAATGCTTTAAGAGTGCATTGCAATTCATCAAATTTTCCTGGGGTGACAATACTACGTATATTGGTGTAGTATATTGTTAATGATTTTTCGTGTGAGATAATTTCTTCATAGTTATTAACCACTTGGTAAGTATTATATTTATTGTTGTTGGTATTGTCACCCACATTACAAACTTTTATTGTTTTAAGTTTTTTGAGGTACTAACTATTTTTGGCATTTCATTAATATATTTTATTGTTAAATTTTCTTCGCCTTTTTTAGTTCTATTACTTAATTCTTGTGACAGCTCCTTTAGGTATATTTTTTGTTGTGGTGTTTGGTCGGAATACAACCTTATTTTATCATCTTTCAATTTTGTTTTGTTCTTTAATATGGATTTAGCGATATCTTGAGATTCGAAAGAAATTTTAATAGGGCGATTTTTACCTGGTATGAATTTTCCAAGTCGGTTGATTCTTCTTGGTTCCGGACATGTTGCATTAAGTTCTGTTAAAATCTTTATTATCTCACATTTATCTACCTTGATTTTTTCTTCTCGATCAATTGCTACGTTCTCAGGAATCCCTACGATTATAATGTTTTTGCTTCTATATTCACGCTCTTTTATTTCTGCCATAATTGTTTCAGTTATTTTAGGTTCAGCAGAGGCTGAGTTTTCTCTTAGATTAGTTATTTCGCATCCAAGATTATCTACCTTTGCTTCCGTGTTATTATATTTATTTAATAAGTTTGCCATATCCAATTTTAATGTTTTATGCTCTATGTTAATGAGGTCAACTGCTGATTTTATGCCGTTTATTTGTTCCTTTAGTTCAGCTACATTTGAAGATATTTTTTCCATAAATTCTTTTTGACTCGTGCAAATTGTAGTTAACATGGACATTACCTGCGCCATGTTGTTGGTGAGTTCTCCTACTTCTTTTTTTATAACTGTAATATCCTCCATTTCTCCTGGGTGTTTTCTTTTATTCCGAAAGGTAACCATTTGCGACTCATTCAGTTGCGAGTCACTAAGCGCGTCTCTTAAGTCACTTCCAGTCGGCGAGCGCAGCAAATTCATTGTTGATCTATGTTTGTGGGCGTGGTTCGACTTAGGTGGTGGTAGACAACGATATTGTCCAATATAGTTCCAAACTCGATGCACTTGTTCAACCGATATTAGCACTAAAGTATTTAACAATACGGCTGTGTATAGTTTAATAGTTTTAGTTAATATTTAGAATAAAATGAAAACACGTCCGCTCTGTACGAAGCCCGGTCGCGTATTCCAATATCGCGTATGAATTAAATATAGATAGAACTGTGCCTATCTTACAGTACGACGACAACTGACATTAATATTATATGTATACGGGAATTAGCGGCAACTGCCTCTCCTATTTGAATTAATTAATATGATCATTGATTTAGTACATACAGTATATTATTGTTAAATTTAATGAGAACTGGATATCGCCTGTACCAGATCCCGTTCATCGTTACTTTGTTACTGAGATAATTAATGTTTTTGAATCATCGCTAATTTGTTTTCATTTGTGCTGATACAGTGTGCAAATCCGTTGTATGTTTGTTAATATATTTTCACAGTTCATTTATTGCTTATTCCTTTAGTATTCCTAATCTCTTAGTTGAATATTGACTTGCGCCATTAGTCTTGCTCAAAATAATTTCAACATTATGATTTATGGACAAGTTCTTCATTCATTTCAACATAATTTACGTTGGATTTGTCTGATTTTACATTAAGAATCGATGCTCGAACACCGACGTGCTCTGTCACGAATTAGCCCTTTTAATTCAGGTAAGTACATTTAAATACGTTCTAAATATGGACGAGAACCTTTTTGAGCATTTTGTTTAATGTACCAATAAATGTTCATCGTGCTCATTGTTTGTTGTTGATCGGCACTATTCCTGGATTGCGCTACACTTACCATCAGGTGTGGCGTAGGTGTGGCTTAAATAAAAAAAAAATAACTAATAGGCGTTAGACGCATTGATCGAAAATGAAACTGTCGCTTTCGACAACATAATGCGTTCTAAAAACGAGATGACATTTCAAAACGATGAATAAATGAGTTAAAAATGTGATGTCATTATTACATATCAACATGTGACACACAAACAGGTTCCATGATATGCCATTATTTATCGGCAAAAGATCGTTACGATATTTTTTTAACCTGAATGACAAAACGACCACGTCGCTCGGCTGATGGTAAGCTTCAAGCCTGCCGATAAACATAAACAACACCACACATGACTTTGAATTACAATGTACTCCATGGCACTGGACTGCGTTTGTCACCCTGAAATATACTCAACACTTACAAACTAGACTGCCCCGATGGCGCAGTTGTATTGCGAACGCGGTACGACTGCTATGCTGATGCCGCGGGTTCGATCTCGGGTCGGGGAAAAATGATATTGAGTTTTTCTATAACGAAATGCTCAGTATCAGTCTGAAGTCTGGAATTGTGTCCGGTATGGCGATGGGCTCGCCTTCTATCACATTATGGGACAGAAATACGTTTGACGAAATGTGGGTGTACTGGTTACACCTCTGCCTACCCTTTCAGGGATTACAGGCGTTAGAGCGTACTTACAAACTTTTTGGCGGTAAATATAGACAAAGCGGTGGTATTAACCCGTACGGTCTCTCGCAAATGAAAGACCTACCTACATATGGATTTGACTCGTCTATTGCGAGTCTCTACGACTTTTTTACATTCCATAGCCACTTTACTCATAATCATCTTTGGTGTAATTACGGTAATTGCAACTATTATGAGCAGCTATGTGACATTTGTCATACAAAGCACGCGTGACGTGTCCGCGTATGCACATATCACTTGGGTGCTGTCAATAAATGATCATTTTTAGTTACTTTCAGAAATAAGCAATTAAGACCATTAAAATAATTTAGAAAAGATGTAACCAGTAATCATAGATCAAACACATTGATTATTACCTAAATAAATACAAAATACTAAAAAAGATATGAGACAAACACCACACAAATTCGTCCACAGAAATGAAACACTAAATAACAGCACTAAAAAGTCACCCCAAAAGAGTACGTAACTCAAACTACAACTAATGATATGGATAACTTAGCAATTTAGAAGTAGGTTAGTGGGTAGGTATGCAACGACAGTCATTATGTTAACAAAAAATTCCAGCATATGCCAAGATAACATGGCCCTAAATAGAATGTGAGCTTCCGATGAGGTCACTTCACACCCAGAATGTGACTGATTAATGCTATAAAATTTTAATGAATAACGATGATGCATGTCTTTGGGAACTATGAAATCTGGTACATGTTAGTTTTGGATTAGCATCACAGCCGTAAGTCATCCGTCATAAATGGAATATTATTAATATTGTAAAATGTATTTAGGATATTTATGATGCCATGTATATTATGACGTGACCAAAACGTAGAATAGAACATTTCATAAAGTAACAATTACTGACCATGTCATTTTCAATTTTTAGCTATTTGATCATCGTCAGTAATGTAGGATGTCCATACAAACGTAGTTTTACTAGGTAGTGGATCCCTAGTATGCGAGCGACCGTCTGGTTTGGTATCGCTATCTAAAGGCAAACTTTTATTTCATCCAAAGCTTTTACAACGATTTCGTGTTATTATTATAGGTACCGTAGACATTGCTAATGCCATATTTCAAAAGCCACTAGTAATAGTTCTTTGAATTTCGTTGCGTGGTCGCCCTACTTGTCTGTATTTTATCACATATACACGGTATCAGCCTCAAATGGTAGGATAAGGTAACTACATATGATCATACAATGTTTGACCATATCATAAAAAGGCCATGTATTTGGTTGATTATATCGTCAAACGATCTCAAATTTAATGATTTGGTCATGTCATATCATACAATTTTACAACGTGATAAGTGCTTGCGCGTCATCGAGCTATTTTGGAAAGATATTGCAAACCTAATTGAGATATTGCAATATACATTATACGTACCTAATTTACTAGCTACTTACTAAAATTGATGTTTCAAAAGCGGTTTGCTGTGTCGAAATGGCACTAAGAAAAAACCCTTATATTATGTTCTTCGCTTTTAATACTTGACTAGTTTTTTATTACAATTACGTTATCCCTATTACAGAAAGTCTGTCATAAATCCGCTAAAAATAAATAATTTAGAATGGAAGGGGTACTATGTTGTCAAATGACAGACCACACAAACCTTGACGTCACCGTGCAAAATAGTAATTACGGTACAAACGTGCTTTCGACAGTGTGTTGTCCCCACTAACAATATTTAAAAGCATTATCGCGGGCTCATTTTTGAACAAATTTTGATTCACTTTTAACAAAAGGATTTCTTGATCGCATTACTTTCTGTTGCGTATAAAATAATGTGGAAAATTCAACATAGGAAACCACTTTATTGTCTGTTGTACACATAATATTGAGTTGTATTATTACTTTACTCACTCAGTATTTGGGTAAGGTACTTTTGAACTAATTCGTTTATGCTGGTTGTATCGCATCTTTACCTGAAAAAAGATAATACACATTGTTAAAATAAGGGCACATGCATATTACATATAATATGTAGTATATTATCAATACGTATATAATTACTTGTCCTAACTGACCGATTCATTAACGCAGCGACTAAACCGCAAACTTGAAATTTTGGCATTTTGTAAGCAGCCAATGAAGGATTTTTAAAAAAACTTTACTCCTAAGAGCGTAAAATAAATGATGAACGGTTAAATGGAAGTATGCCGGAAATATGACGGTACAGAATTTCACGCGGGCGGAGCCGCGAGTACATGCTAGCTATATGCTATAATTCATAAGATATTGTTAAAAAATCCAGTGACAAAATTAGATTCATTAGCACAGCTAAAATGTTGCTACACAAAGTCTAAAGTTACCAAACCAATTAAGCAGGGACAGAACAGAACCGATCGATCATCTAAAGTCAATATTTGCTTTCGTCACAATTGCCAAATTGCCAGACGTAATGAATAATCAGAGACGGTCAGTGAATTAGCAACGACGGCCTGTCTGTGCCAGTCTGTGTCTAATTTCGTGGCTTTCGCTAGCACTGCAGTTTTTTTATCGTTCGATGGAGCGTGAAGATGCACAATTCGGCGCTTCAACTGTACTTTCCCCATTGTATAAATGCGAGAGCTGTTCGAGTTTCTATACTATTTTTTATTTCACCTCAAATCGATTTCGACTACGTGATAGTAGAATTTATGAGGACCGGTGGCCTACTAGAACTTTTTTAGATCCTCGTTGACCTACAGGGGATGAGAAGTTGAAATTTCATGCCTGATCTTAAAACGCAAATGTAAGAAGCATTTGATAGATTTTTTTATCCATTTTCCATCTTGTATCTTGTTTATTACAGTCAATTCAACATAGTAATTGTTTTTGAACTTTATATTTTAGAGATTGCATATTTCGACTAACATAAAATTAATGATTTCATAGCAAATTAAAAAATTATTCATCGGTAATATTACAAAACGTCAAATAGTGACTCTGCTAGATTATTATACTCGAGGTAAATATTATAGTTACTTAATCGTAGATGGCCTTAACACATTATGAACATTAACCTTTAACTTGCAATAGACGTTTAACGCTTTTATGATGTAAAGTAGTGTTCTTATCCTGTGGAATTAGTTTACTCAAAAATAAACTAATTTCCTTTTGTTACTTTGATTTGTTTTTGATACTCCTTACAATTAACAAACTACTAAAAACCTAAACACACATGAAAAAGCCGGATTTTTCGAAGAGCAAGAACAAAGAATAATAATTGAATCGTTATTGACCAATTTTATCAAGCAATGGCATAGAGATCATTGGATTATGTCCATAAATAAATTCAAACAAGAATTCGTTTAACCGTCGCGCCCTAAAGTATACGCTTATCTGCGCGTAAGTCGACCTCCGCCGAAGAGAGGTATCTATAGCGTCACCGTCACACTTAAACCGTGGCCCACACTTGCACTCTTATGTACTGGCCTTGGTAGATAAATCTCGCACTTTACGTGAGAAATATAGAAAATATTTAACTTTTTATTTACAGTTTCTTGCAGGTATGGAAATATTTAAAACTAAATTTATTAGCATTAACTTTGCTTATTAGCACCAACACATTTACCACGACACGATCATCAGTAGGTAGTAGGTATGGTTTAGAATGGGTAAGTAGTTTATAATGTTGGTATTTTTAATGTTATTAATGATAAGTTAGACGGCACCTTATGCGCCACTAAAATTTAACTTTGATTCCACATCTATATGGAAGAACAAATAGAATTCTCAACTCCATTTTGTTTACTAGAATTACTTTATATTCTATAACTAGAATCACTTTTTCATATTGGCAATCAGTATTCCCCAACTTGCAAAAAGCATAAATTTATTTATATTTTGTAGGTCATCGTCGTTTGTTAGTTTTATGAATCGACAATGTACTCAATTCTAATATTTTACGCTTCAGTTCAGTACAAAAATGGCTTTGTAATATGCCTCGAAGCACCCTACCATCTAATTAGTTACTTCTAAGTTGAGGATAAGTTTGATCATAAGATCATAAATTCTAAAACATATTGAAAGTATGGTATTTTCTAGTTGCCGAGTAACTCTTTTAAAATTCATTTCAAACATTTTGGAGTACTAAATCTGGAAAAGACTGCTGATGATCTGACATATCACACAAAACGTTGAAATGAAACAGACATTGGCATGAGTCAAATAATGCTAAGTGAAATTTAAGTGTGAAGTGGATAGATTTAGCTTTGCGAATATAGCTGGAGACGCCACTCTGTTTTATTTAATGAAGAGTGCAAATAAAATGCAAGTGTTTTAATAATCTAAAAGTATAAGGAATATGTATTAGTCAATGCTTGTTGTGTGCTAATTTCTGAACATATTTATATTGGTAATAAAGAAACCCAATAGTCCTCCGGAAAAGAAACGGCATATGCGCATCCATCCTAACCGAATTTTATACAAATGAGTTAAAGAAGATGAAATGGCGAAATTGAAATCGGGCAAGTAGCCGGCTGTAAAACGAGAGGCTGCGGGTTCGATCCCCGCACCGAGAGAAATGTTGGAGTGATCCACAAATATTTGTTTTGGGTCTGGGTGTTGTGAGATCAAATGTCTCTCATATAGTTCCCGATACCCACTACACAAGACCTATATCTTAGTGTGGGGGTCAGAACTATGTATGTGATTTTTGGATGTATTTATTACACACAAATCCGTCAAATATTTGATGATGACGCCACCGCGAACATGTTCACATGCGACAGCTAAGTAGTCATGACTTAAAGTGTACTGCTTGGCCATGTGGTGATAATTCCGCCGACCTTGGTGCTGGTTATAATGCTTCGTTACATATTATAGTCTCTGCAGTCTCCCCTTGTTGCGTCATAATATCATATGTGTGAAATAAAACGCCTTAGAGAAGTGAAAAGTACTTGTTGACAGTAAATGTATTGCAGAGTGTCAGGAAGGTATTTTATTTTTATCTCTGAAATGGAGGCTAAGACTTCTTAATTAATTTATTTTATTTTATTATATGAATAAACTTCTTAATGAACAAAATAAGTTGTTATTTGATAAATTGGAACGCAATCCATAATACTTTTTTTTAACACTAGTTTATGGACACTTCCCTTCGAGCCGCACTGCAGTCTATTTATCGAATTAACACATACGAAGTTCGGGATGGGTCGAAATTGTTTAAAACTAAACAATTCAGACTCATCCAGATTCAGTTAGCAACAGAAACTAAAATAAATCAATACAATTTACAAACATGGATGCCGTACAAACAATGCGGTAAGCAGTTTACGATGCAGTTGACATTACGACCGATGTTTACCGAGGTGTTATGTAAGCCGCTGCGCAATCCGCGTCATGGATGCACTTCAAATACTCTTCCTATTTATGAATATAATATATTTTTTTTATAAGAGAGCGGCAAATGAGAAGGTGGATCATCTGATGGCGCATAATCTCCACCACTGATAAACATCCACAATACCAGAGGAATCATGGGTAGTCAATGATGTTGCCGACCTGTAAGAAAAGGAATGGAGATTGGGAAAGAGTATATTTTTTTTTGGCATTCAGAAATCTCACTTAATAATCGTACTTTGGTATGCAGCAGAAAAATTGGAACCTATTATGTAGGGTTTCTGTGTACTTATTTATGAGAACATTTTTGAGTCCAGCAAAAGGCTATAAATCGATTTAATCCCTTTTGATTGTTTATGTAAGTTCACTCTTTACAAGTTCTTTTCTTCTTTTCTTGTCAATACCATACCCACACCCTTACGTCATCTATTAAATAGTGATATTTGTTCTTAAGGAATAATGAGTCAATCGCCAAATCAGTGCTTGGTGTGAGACTTGTCAGTATCATGACTAAGTGGGCACACCACGTGCAGTTTATATGTTCATAATATGGTTACGTTAATGTTTATATCATGCACCCGGGGCCCAAAAAATATCTCCATTTGGTATGGCGCGTCATGATGCCACATTTCGAGTGATGGTTTGTCTTGTTAAACTGTTTTAGGAAGTGTTGTGAGATCAAGACTCTTGTAATTCCTTATTGCTTACGACACAAGACTCGTACCTTAGTGTGGCGTCAGGACTATGTGTATTTACGTAGAATAAGGGTCATAACACGTTCATAAGGAAGGCTAACAGCAGCAGTGGAAGATTGTAGATGAATGATAATAAATTCATTCCGTAACACAGAAGCTGACGTTAGCTTCTTATAAAACAAAACCAAATATGTTTAAAACTATAAATGTTTATAAATCGTGATATCGATATATTTTTTAATAAATTTCAAACGAATTAAAGAACTTAAAACTTATTAAAGAATTTTTATATTATTTAGAGAAACTAACTTCAGTTTCCCACCACGCTACGTGAGTGCTGCTCTTTCTTAAACCAATATCAACGCAGGATATGAAGTCAACACATACTCACTAGCTAGTAGATATAGTTCGACCACGCAATACAATGTAGTAAACTACTTGGCAGTCGCCACTGCAGGACGCGCTGTTGAATATCATCGTGTGAACCCGCCCACGCTTAGGCGTCGACATTCGAATCGACGCTCGTATATCATTCGGATATATAGCGTCCAATTAGTTTGCACGCTCTATGCGGTGACTAAACCCATGTTTTGTCTTGTATGACCCGTTTAACAAAGGCAACATGAGTTCATTTTGTCTCGGTATTACATTTTATAAATCAATTAATTGTTGTAGTCTCCGCGGTACTTCTATAATAAATATATTAATTATTATTATATTTCTAGAATATTATAATATGAAATAAATAATTTATTATAGACATGTGTTTTGAAATAGATTGAAATGAAAGCGGATCCCTGACAGTACGCCGGGATAACGTACGTGTCAGGCAAAGTTAGGATAAAGTTTCTTAATATTTTTTTTATATATGTATTAACAATTCTGCATTAAATGACTCGAGGTAAGCTAACAATTTCACACACTAGCCATGGAACAATATACAACTACCGTCAAATTAACGAAATCCCAAGCTCATTCACACGAATGAAAACTTTACAATTACACGCTAACAACTGCATCACAAAATACACTGTGAATAATTGCAACGCTTTAGGTTTACAAATAATGTCCGAAATAATGACGAATATCCGTGAGATAAACGCAAAGATTGTCGACGATGGTGGCGACGGAACCACTTTAGCCGATTCCGAGCAATTAGGCCGGGGTCAATGGACGTGTGAGGCGAAATATCCATAAGTAGATGAAGCTATATTAGGATAAGGCTATGCAACAAAAGTCTTATTTAGAAGTAGTTGTATTCATAGATGAGAAGTGTATTAGTAGACCTATTTAAGATAAAATGATTAACGTGCCTGGTGATTTGATATGTATTGTTTAATATTCCAGAACAATGTTTATGAAAGAAACATAACTATCAAAGACTTTTTTATGTGTTACAGAATTGAGAATCGTAAAAACAGAATTAATGTCGCTCCCTATGTCTCAACCTCAATTGTGTTCAACAGAACGTTGCGGTGAATATGATGTAGTTTATTTCTTATTGTTGATCATTACTGACCATTTTGTGGATAACGGCAGAAAAATAAGATTTTATATCGATGCTTTCTTGCTTTAGTACACAATTGAGGTCAAGAAACGGCAGGTCTTTACTGCTGTATGTTCTTCGATATCTATATCTCCTTCTATAGATTCTATATCTATATCTTCGGCTTCCTCATTCATTGTCTAAGAATAAATTCTACAAATGGAAATTGAGACCGAGACACTGACTTTACAACTTTTCGCCCCATAAATGCTTCTAAAGAAACAAAATCTGATGCATCATAAAACAAACACACGTCACATAAAAAGCACGTTAAAGACACCCAACGTGACAAAGACACTAAAACGCTATAATCCAGCAGTCGACTAACAATATTGCATAAAATCAATGGGACAGAAAGACCGACGGCACGCGTATCATTAAAGCCTGGAAACGGACAGAAATGAACACGAATGGGCACAAGCGACCGATGTTATATGGAAGTGGCACTAGTGGTTTTTCACATTCGACACACATTGTGTTACGTGATGAGATTTAGGTGAAGAAGGCACAATTTATCGTTGCAATAAAGTTAACAAAAACATTAGCAAACCCGCATGTCGTCGGAATAACAAATAGGTATTGTGCACAATTTCGTTGGTGTTTTGTGATAGGACCTAATTTGCTTTTGTTTTAAATGGGTAGATAGATGAAATGACGGTGTTTGCTATCCCCTTTTTTAAACTTAAGAAAATATTTATTTAGTTCATCCAATCTCTGGAAAAGTTCAATGCACAGCAAACTACTTGAACTTGGATTGGAATGTTTTTTTTATTAGCCTGAATTACGAAATGAGCGGGTCGCTTGACTGATGGTCAGCGTCACGCATGTCCATAAACAGACGCAATACCATACGCAACACTGAATTTGAACCTTGAACCAGTGCTTTGTCTCCATGGCATTGGACTCATTCGGAGATATTGTATATGAAGTCTCATATGACCCAGTAATTTTACTGGCATCAATATCCTTCTAATCAAAATACAACGGTGCTTACACACTGTTGCTTGGCAGCAGAAACCCAGACGGTTTCTCGCATCGAAGGACCAAGTAATGCTTTCTTCAGGATAATTCATATTATATAGAATATACAAATGAGTACGTTACATGGGTATTTAATACATTCCCCGATACATGCAGGTCTCGATTCCCACAATCAGATAGTGGAACACATTTAAAAGGTAAATAAAAATGGAAAATCTATTGATTCGCCATTTAAGTACATGACATAAGCAATAGCAGTAATAAACAACTTGCAACATACCATAAAAGAAATATAAGTAACAATAATAGCCAGTAACATGCAATCGATAATAATTCAAAGAAACAAAATACTTCAGTTTATCACTAATAAGTACCGTAGGAACAAGATAACAGTGATAACGATTATAATCTTTCAAGTAAATTATTTCAAATCATTTTCCGCAATAGGCTGGCCCGAATATGACTCATTTCTTATTATATGTGCTGAGGTAATATCGGTAAATGGTTTGGTACACATTTGCAGGCTGAGTTTTTTGGTGAGGACGTGTATGGCAGTTAGCCTAATGTTTGAAAGCAGAAAAGTGTTCGTAGACAACCATTTCGTTTTCAAAAACCTTGTAAATATTTGAGGAAAATAATAATTTTATCCCGAAATATATGTCCAAAACTTATTTTCACCAAATATGGATCAGCTGCTTAAAACTTACAAAAAGTTGTTTAAACACATTTACTTAAATGTTTAAAAAATTTATTATTGCCTTTGTAGAACAACAACATGCAATCTTATAGTTTCTCATGATGCGCGTCGGTAGAACGCCAAAAATACATTTATGAAATTGAAAACCAGTTTCCAGGGATTCATTATTTGGTATCATCAAAGATGTTAATAAAGGCCAGCGCAAACACCCGTAGGCGATATCGCGATTCATGAAATAAAGTTCTTTGATACGTATTTTTGCAATAAACTTTCAATAACACAACCACGAAGCTAATAAAAATACTCTTTGATCCTGATTCTTAAACAACATTTCTCTTCTATCATTTTTTCGAACGTAGAAGGTTCTAGGTAGAAGGTAAGAATCTAGACGACAAATACTTCCTATACTATGTCATTCATCAATCTTTATATTACCACACCCTATAATAGTCAGTGCCTCTTGAATATCTCTAAATAGGGTTAATCTCTCAACCTCTTAAAATACGAAAAGTTACTCATTGCTCCGTTACCTAGCTAAAGATGTTGACTGCACAGGATTCTTCACCAGGTTGGTAAGACCGACGATATATTTATTACTATTTGATTCAGCCTTAGTGTGCGCTGAGCTTCACCGCTTTCTCGATCATTAGCAATGAAAGGCTGCCGATGCATTAATATATCGGGATTTAATATCTGAAATCTTCCCCGACGTCCACAAACTGGTTGTTCATTAGTTTATCTACATCTTCCATGTTTTGAAACGCAATCATTAATTCAAAACGGTTACTCTTAGCAACTTATTTTACTCATATTTTATGTTCATTATTAAATTGATAATATTCTTTTAATGTCAAATGTTGAATGACATGCCATTGACCATTCCATGAGTTTGCAAAAGGTTTGAATCGGATTTTTTCCGTATACAAAACGGATTTCGGATAAAATAGTTATATTTTTCATTATCAATTATCTATCGTATTTCACCTTGAAATTATCAGATATAAACTGGTTCTTGAAAAAAAATGTATGTGTTTGAGGTTGGATAAATGTTATTGATTAGATATTATATATTAGATACCATTGTTTCTTTATCACTATTATCGTACTAACCAGCATATCCCAATGCTTCGATCTGGGCTCTTTAGACGTTTATAATAAGCGACACATACAACACGCGCAAAATGTCTACTCCAACCTGAAGTTAGCCATCACCAGCGGCATCGCGGTTTTTATCTTCAGAGACTAAAGTGTGACGAGAGGCGTAGGGGGTGCGTGAAGTAGCTAACTTCATC
Source organism: Amorpha juglandis (assembly GCA_949126905.1). Lineage (NCBI taxonomy): Eukaryota > Metazoa > Arthropoda > Insecta > Lepidoptera > Sphingidae > Amorpha > Amorpha juglandis. The sequence continues at coordinate 13,059,539 of OX421381.1, read as the reverse complement.
CCGGCCAATTTATTTTGCTTTGTGTTTTCCGTAATTGTAAAATATGTCCATATAAACACTGATACGAATGTATGATCACAGTACACCCTAATCATATCTTTTATCATATGAATTATCATACAACATAGTGAAACAAACGATATGCAATGAAAGCAATGATGCAAGAATGATAAGGACTATTACTTATCGCCTTTTAATTAATTCTGAACGATGAACACCGACGGAATTTATCGCGTTCCAATAATAATCGATAAATTTTACATATTTTATGGTTAAAAAGAAACTGAAAATAAAGTTAACACACGTTACGTCAGTTTTGCGGACTCTTAATCTTAGTGAATTTGTTTTTTGAATAACCTCTAATATATTATTATTCAATATATTATTATCTTCATCATTTTCATAAATTAAACAGTAAACGTAAGTATATTGCATAGTATTCAAGAGTGCCAAAATACCTTAAACTCACTTTCATACGCTATTCCATGCAAAACAGTGTCAAAGTCCACACACAACCGAACGTCTAAATTATAAAACAATTTCAAACAGCAAAGAGGTTTTTGTACGTGGTTCACTTGTGACTACTTGTGAGAAGACTCGCAGATCCGGTTCTGCGATGCGTCATCCGACCTAACCACGACCTCTCCTCGGCTGTGTGCCCTCAGCGTTGGTGTTTAGCGGTTTGAATTTATAAAACACAAGCGTTTGTCCGCAACTCCTATACGATAAATAAGTATGCTCAACATGTTCCTGTAAAAAAATATAATTTTCGGCGTGGCAAGCGAACCTACTACCGGTATAAAAAGTATTATAGGACATAGCTTCTAATCCAGGTCATGAACTACGTGTCCTAAATTTCATCAAAATTCGTTCAGCCAAAAGAAGGGTATTATTTATACAATGAGCCTTTACTTACAGCAAAGTCCAGAAGACTTCTCTAGGAGTAGGTTTTAATTTTTCTTTCAGTCGATGCCTGGACCCTTCAAGTAAGCTATCTAATTATGGTGGGCGTTGCAGTTGCTTAGTGTTTGTGATAAATGACTATGCATCATCATCATCATCAGCCACAAGACGTCCACTGCTGAACATAGGCCTCCCCCAAAGATTTCCACACCAACCTGTTGGAAGCAGCCTGCATCCAGCGACTTCCTGCTATCTTTATCAGGTCGTCTGTCCACCTTGTAGGTGGACGTCCAACGCTGCGCTTGCCAGTACGTGGCCTCCATTCCAGAACCTTTCTGTCCCATCGATTATGCTATGCTCGGTGTTTCTCTACGTGATCAAATCAGAAATGAGGAGATCCGTAGAAGAACGAAAGTCACCGACATAGCTCAGTGGATTAGCAAGCTGAAGTGGCAGTGGGCAGGCCACATAGCTCGCAGACTATGCATACATGATGCTAAATACAGTTACAGAAGATGTGCGATATATTGCACTCAAATCAACCCTCATTAAAAAAAAATAATAACCTCCATGAGTCCTCCATCTTTGTAAGATCTATTTATTGGACCATTAATTCCAAAGCATTTGTTAATATTTCTGGCAATCTGACGAGCATGTGTGCAAAAATGTTATTTTATATCACGCAGACAACTTTAAGACGAGACAACTTTCAGTTCGGAGTATCATATCAACTCATATTCTTTATTCTCGGAACCACGCCATTATATACCGCTGACTGGTTCCCTAAGGCCGCGGACTTGAAGTCAGCGGCAAGCGGCGGCGGCGCGGGTGCGGCGCGTTCAAATGCATAGATTTAAATGGACCAGCTCTCGAAAGCAGCGGCGCGGCGCGTGTGCGAGGAGCGACGTACGAGCGGCGCGCGCCAAATGAGCGGCAACTGCGCGTCTGCATTGACGTAGTGCTGTGTATTTTCAAAAATGCCCGCCGACGTGGTGGAGCAAATTATTTCAATGATTTTTTATATGGAACATCATATTCACATCAATTTCGTTGGCGAACAGACACTAATTTCTCATAGTACAACACTACGACGCTCTAGCGCCGCGCGATCTGCCCGCTGACTTCGAGACCGGGTCTCCGCCGCACCCGTGCCGCCGCCGCACCCGCGCCGCACCCGCTGACTTCCGAGTCCGCGGCCTAAGTAAGTACATACATGACAAGTCGATCGTTGCAAGAGCATAGATCCATGGCATTGTAATATTATTATTACACTTGAAATTAAACATTATTCGACAGAATAATACTCTAGCTTCCGATACAATTCCTGGCGCTTTATATATTGGTGTAAACCCATAACTAAAAACAAAACCGTTTCTGTATAATTAGATTGCAAAATAACTCCGACATTAATTTCATACTTAATCCTTTATCAGGGCCTGTGATCAACATCTGTCTTGGTAACTGCTCAAAAATGTATAATATTCATACTGACCATGCCACTCATTGTGACGCATGCGCACTGAGAGAGAAAATTACTACACCAACTAGACTTCTTTTATAAATGTCTTAAAACCGACCGTTTATCGTTAATCTAGCATTACAACAGACTACAGATGTGTATTAATTAGGTATGCTTTTTTGAATATCCTAATGAACTTAATTTCCTTCAAGGCTCGCGAACTATCTGGTGGTAAATGCTAGTGGTGTTTAAAATTCGTCAGAAAGTCTAGTAACTTATAAATTAAGATCTCCTTATTTTGTGCTACATTAGCGATAACCTTGGCCATAATTTAAATTCCACCAATACGAAATTACTTAAGCGACTTTTTCGCCGAAATGATAAGTAACAGGAATTGCAGATAATAATGCCAATGAACTCCGTATTGACGGTAAATAAAAGCATTTTTCCGATACCCGCTAAGGCCAAAATAACCTATACAGCATACTTATCGAACTACACGAAATAATCTAAACACTAACATTATTAAACACACATTTCATGTTCCGTCCCGTACCTCAAAATCACGGCACGTAAATATGACAACACTTTCACGAGATCAAACAAACCAACAACAAACAGATTCCACGTGTGATTGCGTGTTTACAATCTCAACAACAGTGTACAAACAGCGGCGAGGGCGTGCCGTTAATCATCACGCCACTTTACTACTTAATTAAGACGTGGCTTGCAGTGAAAAAATTACAAGGAACGGTGTTGCAGACACCTAAATACCAGTTAATTTAGCTATATACACCGATGGAGAGGATAAAACATTTTAATTGTATCCAAACACGACAGCTTTTTAATGATGATCTCTTTCTAAAGACGTGCATTATTAAACATTGGCCATAGATAGCAATTAGTGTTATAGCGAATTTTTCTCCGAAGCGAAAGTGCCTTAAAATGCCGGTTATGGATTAATTTCAGTTCAATTTTCTCGGAATAAACACGTTGTTTTATAATGGCTCAGTTGATTACTATGTAAGTGGTGCTTATGAGTTGGTTATAGCGGCGTTGGTGCATTTACAAGTATAGTCTCCTAGACATAGTGTCAGATAGGTCACCTGCCACTGTTCTATTATTTATCGTGTTTAATACTTTTTTCTATTAAGTTCATATTTTACACCACTATAACGTAGTTATTGTAGTTTTACCTTATAGACGTAGGATGAAATGAATATACCTTTGAATAAAAATTAATTGGGGTTCAAATCTATCGCTTAATTAAGTAGGTTATTTAGTTAGTTTTACAAAAATGGCTTAATTTAATATTTTAAGTTAAACACTTACAACAGTCATATGAAAGTGTACCATACATAAGTATTTTTTTTATTCGAGCACAGCAAAGGGACTTCACTACACCTGACGGTAAGCGCAGTGCAGTCAAAAAAAACCAGCGACCACCGACATACAATGAGTTTATAGGTGGTCACCAGAATCATGCCATTCCAAAGAAGGAAGACGCAAATCGAGGGGCTTGCGACAGGACAGGCGGATGACCGATGCAGGCACAAGGATATAAGACTGTACCCCTATACCCGCCTCAATCAACCAACAAATCACAAGCCCCTCGGGTAAACCGGATATACAATGGCTGGTCCTGAAACGCGACCGACACAAGGTGTGTGTCACTATGGCAGTGTTTAACACCATGTGTACGGTGGTCGCTATCCGGGCGTATATCAAAACTTTATCCGATATAACATTTAATTTATATAAACGGTCTACAACTCAAATGTTTTTTCTCCAATTATCTTTGAATAACCAGATAATAGTGTATTTATCATAACCTACTGCCACCATGTCAGAGATATCATTTCTGGCTGTCTTATGCGCATGCGTCAAACACGATACTGTCCCTTCGCATGTACTTAACGACTGACAGCTGCGCGTGCGCATTCAAACACAACTGCACACCCTCGGGCTTAGAACACCGGCTAATTATAACTCTATTATTATTATTTATATGTCAAAAACATCCAGTGACTTTTGAGTCTACAATGTAAATAATTACGACCAACAACGACGGTAACGTTGAGTAATTATCCACGTAAATGGGTTGTCATTTAATTGACAGACCTTTCGATGTGACGATCTCTAGAATACTAATCATGGTGTCCAAAGATGGACACCGTTATGATACTAATATGATATTTTTTTCACTGTTCATAAGCTGTACATCGCAGCAAATTAGTTTTTCATTGCATATGTCGGAATTATGTTTTTTTCAACTGTTTGTTGGTTTCAACCAATTACAAAAAGGATGTTTTCATTTCTTCTATGTCACACCCAAACAGGTGTGTCATGCGACATCTCCAGAAAATGTGGTTCGAGTTTGATGTTTTTTTTTTAGTTTGTTTGCACAAGGTGGTAGGTCCCTCGTATGCGAGAGGCCGTCTGGGTTGGAACCACCGCTTTGTCTATTCCCGCCGCCAAGCAACAGTGCGTAACAGAACTGTTGTGTTTCGGTCTGAAGGACATTGCAGCCAGTGAAATTACTGAGCATTATGAGACTTATCATCTTATGTGTCGAGCGCAGTTCAGTGCCATGCTGTGCTTTGTAATTCAAATTCTTGCTTCTGTTTTAATTAATTTATTTTAATAATTCTGAAGTTTCACTTCTGCCGTGTGTGAATCGCACACACACACACACAATTTATTTTTTATAATTCTCAATTTCCACACATCTCACATATGAGTTATATCCTACATGGTGTGGCTAGCAATAATATTTCATACCTGCACATAGGTACATTACTGACTAACGTTAAACGGCAACATAGTCACTAATTGCAATCCGATATTACAAAAAAGGTATAACTTAAAACGCTATTAAATTTAAAATACATATATTTCTTACTGCCAATTTATATCAATGAAAAAAATATGGAACGCAGTCCTCAGTGTGCCGGGTAGCGACCTCCCTCCCTTCTCGTACCAACATAACCGTTCCTTTCCACTACACCTGTCATATAAAACTACAGCAAAAAAACATTCAGTGTACAATGTTTAAAAAAAGAAAACAAACGGCCAGCATTAAAAACAATTATGTTTACGTTAAGAAAACAATAACATGTGATTAACGTATAGCACTAACAACAAAATCACTTAAAGGAATAGTATTTCGTAAATAGAAAAATAAATTAACATCGTTTAAAGTAAAAGTATAAAAACATATGTTAAATGCTTTTTATAAAAATCATTTACCGGAATAGTATTTCGTAAATAGAAAAATAAATTAACACCGTTTTAAAGTAAAAGTATAAAAACATATGGTAAATGCTTTTTATAAAAAACATTTGTCGGAATAGTATTTCGATAAAACAGAAAAATAAATTAACATCGTTTTAAAGTAAAAGTATGAAAACATCTGTTAAACGCTTTTTATATGTGTTGGCAACGTTTGTAGGGTCACATATAAATTAGGTCAGTATGAGACAGATGTTTAAATGTATACTAAAATTGAAACATAAACTTGAAATAGAAACGCCATCAATACTATTTACATATTTATGGGTAAATATTTAATCGAGACTCACATAATATGAGGTGCTCAAGATCACTGTATTTTTCTTGAGAAGCTGGTGATTAATAAAAAAAAAGCCTAAATAATCGCCGGTGGCCCGTGTTGCTATATGTTCCATACCCACAACCTTAAATTACTTTTAGTTATTTTTATTACTTGTTAGGGCATCCGCTGTAATAAGCAATTAACACAATATTCTGTAAAAATTTCAGCCACGGTTCAGAATTTTTTTATTGAAGGAAGGACAGATATGACAGAGAGACGACGCGGCGTCTTAGGGTTTCCGGTTCCTTTGGATTTTGAGAATCCTAAAATAATCCTCAGATATTATTTTTGTGTCCTTGGTTGGGCAGAGAAACTATGTTATGTGACAGTTTCTTTCTTGAAAGGCCAGATTTAACAAATTAGTATAATTTACTTTTTTACATCCTTGAAAACTCTTCAGCCAGTAATATCACCACCTTTGATTAATAATATGTCTCATCAAAGATCACCACCATTACCTATTAAGTTATTACACAAACGATGTTCCATGCAAAAATAATTCGCGAATTATAAATAATTATAAATTAAATAAAACGTGACTCGTCCCGGTGAGCACTTAATTAAAGACCATTAAAGTCCCATTAAGAATGGCGGCATGCCTAACAGGTCACACAATTTACTAAGGCCGCACCATAATACCGCATGCCTATTGCTCAGTGACCCGACCACTAACAATATCGTATTTCAGCAGACCCACTGAATAATGTTAAACATAAAATGCCGCAAGAGTAATGCAAACAATTAAATGTTAATTAAGTATAACAAACTGCAATACGTGCTACATAATGTACGGAACTTAATTGTGGACGCAGTCTATTTAATTTAGTTGATCTAGGATTCCATTTATACTGCCTGGTAAAAACTACATCCCAAGGGGTTGCGGTGGGTGCGTAGTTTGCGTATACGCGACGATTGACGACATGCCATCTGAAGCGCATTTTCTATTGGTGCGTTCTATAGGTTCTCAAACTTATTTCGTCTATTGCTCACCTAATATCCTAAATACCAAAATACGAAATATATGTTCATCATCATCATCATCATCAGCCACAAGACGTCCACTGCCGAATATAGGCCTCCCCCAAAGGTTTGCAAACCAACCTGTTGGAAGCGGCCTGCAACCACCGACTTCCTGCGATCTTTATCAGGTCGTCTGTCCACCTTGTAGGTGGACGTCTAACGCTGCGCTTGCCAGTACGTGGCCTCCATTCCAGAACCTTTCTGCCCCATCGGTTATCGGTTCTGCGAGCTATGTGGCCTGCCCACTGCCACTTGAGCTTGCTAAATATATGTTCGATTACACCTAAGTACCAAAATACAAAATGTGTGTTCGATTACTCCTAAATACCAAAATACAAAATGTATGTTCGATTACTTTTGCGATCACTTTAATCTTTCTTGTATGTAATATTTTATTTAATACATAAGTAATTTTTCTAAAATAATACAATAAAAATTGATTACTTTATGTACATAATATATCAAGTTACTGCAGTAGTCGATATGAAAAATGACATCAATAAATTAAAAAAATATATTAATGATTTCTTAAAGCTATACTTTTCGAAAAACGAGTAGCAATGCACATGGCGAAATATTTATACCATTGAAATGATAAAGCCCTGGATATGAAAATTATCCAATAAATATTTTTGTATGAAAACTAAGTTGACTTAAGTAGATAAATAATGACTATTTAATATTGTCTGAACGTGGATATCGAGTTCCAGTGACGTTAAAACCCTATTTTGTATTTAATTCACTATTACTGTCGTAATAAATAGCAAGTACGTCGGATAGAGGGCCTATCGTGTACTAATTGTCGATATAAAAAAGGACTTTTAAATAAATACACCAAATAGTCAATACAACAAAATAGAAACGTGCACCAAACGCTTCGCACGCAAAACAACTAAAATATTAGTATACCGAAATCAACGTAGACAAACTACAGCTTATATTGTTTTGTTACTTTCAGAAAAGAATTACTGCTGATATCTTGATCTCAATACGAAAGTTTAAAGATATTATTCCGACGTCAGTATCAAAATTTAATCCAAAATCATTGCAGCTATTACACTTTTTATATTCTGCCATAATACTGTATACTAGATTAATTACATCCAAGTGAATGGAAAAAAGTAAACATCGTCACCGATATTGAAATCAACGATGTTTATCGCAAAAAAAAAACAACAATATCTAGAATCTATTTCGGATGCCTTTTTAACAATTCTTGCATCGAAATATTGACAATTATCGATAGTTATAAGTAATCACACACGAAGCGTGGAGCCTCTTTCTCCTAGGATTAGCTAATTCTATGCAAATTTCTTATTGTATTGAGAAACTCGGGCGACGCAACGTGCCCCCGATCAGAGGCGGCCGGGCCTGGCCGTAACGCTGGCCGTGAACATCGATTCGACAAACACGAATATCGAAATGGTATGCACATCCCTCTCACTTTCATTGTGGCTGGCTGATGAAACGCCAAATGGACTGGCTTACATTCGTTTGCCATTGACCATTACGAGGCCAATGTTGGATCCAGTTGATTGAGCTACCCAGTTGATTCACGAGTTAGAAACTTCAAAGTGACCTAGTCAGTAACGCTACGTTGATGGTTGTAATGAGAGTTAAAGGATTATTGGATAATTTGGATTATTCCGATTTCATACTCATTCATTCATACAATCTCGTCCATAACAATAGAAGAATTATGGACGCGTTGCTGACCTTAAAGAAAGGGATAACTAAGGGAATGGGATGATGAAGGGAGATTTCGGTCATCTAATTATTATACTTCAAACTCCGGTTGTAATGGATCAAAGTGTCGAATTAAATCCCAATAAAGACAACAGAATTGGAGTAAATAAAACACCAGCATCTTACCTAACAGCAGATGTACTCGGCCCAGTAGACCTATGAGACGATAGATTAAATTTTAATACAGTATACCGAAATAGCCACTTAGGTAGGTAATAACTTTAACTACATTTACACGTGGCAAATATTACATGTTTCGTACATTTTACGTAACTCGCGAGTTGCGCATGACATTTGCACGGACAACTATTTATCTTACAAATTACAAATCAATGGCATACGTATGATGATGTAATAGCATTGATTCTAGAATATTTATACATGTTGTTTATATAACGTTTAAAAGAATAAACATTTCACGTTTAGTGCAATTAACAAGCGTTTAGTAGACAGGATTATTTTACTTTTGGGACAGTAAGTAATTACTACCAAGTTTTCTTTTTTACAAGTATTGAATGACGAGACAAGTATTTCTGATGGATGATGGATGGTGACTATGATTTTCAACTACTATATGACACTGCACTGCATTTTGTTGCTATAAGTGACATCATACATTACTATTAAACCGACTGAGTTCATCAGTTTTGGTGTCATCAAATACCTAACGTCTCCTAAGTTTTGTAATTCTTCTTCCACCTGCTCTTAACCCACTCGCAATGGGGTCGACGCAACAGGCTTTTTAATACATGTTACAGAAAGATTTGGCTATGACGCTTCGCTTCGCTTTACTCTCTGTCACGCCCACTTCGCCCTTATAAGACCATATTCTACAATATGTAGACGGAAAATACTTGCAATTACTAAAACTGTAAACCGATGCATAACCATTATTCGCGAACAGCTGCTTATCCACCTCGTCAACAATATACGCCATGCGGTACATGGAAACTCAACTGATATGCGTACAGTCAGTAACAGGAAAATAATATGCCATATGTTAATGAATGGGTACTTCACAGAATTATTTGTGAGCACATTTGCCAATTTTAACTCGTTTTGTAATTTTTACAATTTTGTTATTCATTCCATACGGTAATACAGACATTTGATTTAAAGCGCTATTACAAAGTAATAAGTACCAATTAAAGCTACTTTTAATCATATGTTTAAGAGAAGTTTCTACAATTATTGTTCGTTAAAAAATTCCAATTGACCATCATTAACATACAATGCAAAATAAATGTAAAAAAAATATAGTTTCATTCACATAAAAATATACATATAAATATATTTTAACATGACCTACAGTTCAAGCTCAAACATTATGTTAGACTCTGAGCGTAGAGGAATTAAAGTAAAAGGAAAAAAGCATCAATTATTCGCTTATTTATTTATTTATTTATTTATAACTTTATTGTACATCACAAATATAAAGTATTAAAACTATACAACAGACATCTTATAATAATAAAAAGAAGTACAATTGTTAATTTTTTTTTTTATTTTACAATTTATAATTGTTTACAAGAATAATAAAGATAACTAATAATGAGCTTGCATGGTGAAAAAACACCCTAAATGCTACAGATTGGAAGAGGCATTCGGTTATATCGCTTGCCTATATGTAAGTTATGTAAGAATATGAGTAACTGGTGTAACATGATTCATGATTTAAGGCATAGGCCATAGACCGTCGTAGATAAGCGAGGGTCGTGTTTAGGATAATCGTTTATTATAATACTAATATTATAATACTTTATTTCTTGACACATTTTGAATTTGTATTGACTATGGAATAATTATGATTTGCAACAATATTATCATAATCAGTCTTTGTCCACCCATTACTGAGTATACGCCTCTGTCTCTCGAGGACCTTGGACACGCCGCATGCTACCAAAAAAGTCCTGTGCAATCTTTACCGTCAAACGTCTAGCTTCAAGCTTCGTCTTACAATGCAGAAATGTCGTCTGAGCAAGGAGCTGCTGGTCTACACTTTCCCCATCTACAGAACCTTTGGCAATATTATACTTAGAAGAAAAATTTATAACAAAGTAATAATTATTTTCTGGACGCAAATGCGTAGATAGCCGGGGCTTCTTGAATCATAGACTATACGGTAAACAACGCAACAAACCATAAATAACGTAGTGTAAAAAACCACAGCCTGGACACAAGAAATTACATGCAAATTGAATAGAGTCGAATGAATCAGCCATATTTTATAAGAGACGTGTACGCCGCATCGTATGTATGCAAATATTGAGTTATGGCGGCGACTGTTGGTTTAGAACTGAACTAAACACGCTATTTGGCATGTATATGGTAATTATGGTCCGATTAGATTAATAGTGCTTCTTGTAAACTAAGTTTTAATTGAACAAGTTGTAAGTATGGTAGGAGAAACGGTTCAATTGAGCGAACTTATTTGTGATGGTAATAATCATGCGATGAGTGGATGAAACCGTAGAAATATTTCAATAAACAAGACTCATCTCAATACATAATCTACGACAACACATGGTCCAGAATTTCAAAGACAAACTCAAATTTTAAACCCAGCTAGAGACAGCGACTTTAAAATATACGAATAACTCAAAAACTAAGCAGCAAGAATAAGGTAAATTACCATAAAGTTGCGCCACGCTTGGTGTAGCAAAGGGTTGCGCAAAGCCATGGCATGAGTGTCCTTGACAAGGCACTCGACACAGTCCAACATTACAACTTATATGCCTTCTACATTCTGCACACATTGTATGGGAAACTTTGCCAAGTGTAGTTTAGAACACAAGTTAAAAGGACAATTATTGTCTTAGGAATACAAATTTATGTTTGCATGCTATTGTAAAATGATTGTGATGATTTTAGAAATCTATAAACACACGCAAATACTCACTCACGCCTGTAATCCTGTAAGGGGTGGGCAGAGGTATAATCAGAACAACTACATTTCACCGAGTTTATTTCTGTCCCATAATGTGTTTACCGACAAGCATCAGCAGTTTTACTCGCGAATTGATCATTTTTTTTCTTAATTATAATGAAATAAGGAAGCACTTGTGCAGCAGACATACTGTCAATGATGGTTAAGATGTTACTCTGTATACATAGTTCGTATTGACCTAGTGATATGAGCGGTGTATTACAAATACAATTAGTGTGCAATACAAGTGTATCCGAGGCCAGCCATCCATGCGAACGGTTTTAGTTCAATGTCAAGGAAAACGTTATTTGCAGATAAAAAAATTAAAATAGATGATTTAATTTATTTTAATCATCTATGCTTATAATAAAATATTGTTTGTCTGTGTATCATTTTTGTATAGGGATTTCTCAAGCCAGCTGGACAATGCAAGTCCTGAGTACTGTTCTCATTCTTGGACTAGGTGGTAGATTCCTCGTATGCGAGAGGCCATCTGGGTTGGTACCACCCGCTTTGTCAATTTTTTCCGGCAAGCAGTTGTGTGTTAGCACTGTTTTGTTTCGGTTTGAATATTGAAGTCAGTGAAATTACTGAACATAATGAGACTAACAACTTATGTCTCGGTGAGACCAGCGCAGACCAGACCAGTTCAGTGCCATGCAGTGGTTTATAATACAAAGTGCTGTGTGATGCTGCTTCTGTCTATGGGTAGGCATTCCACTTACCACCAAGCGAGCGACCTGATCGTTTCGTCAATCACGCTAAAAAAAAACATTATCAGTTTCGTAGCTAGTTTTTCTCCTAGATTTCTAACAATTAAATAGGTTTAAAATACATTTTCCAATATCGAGCAAGTCACTTTCATTCTTTTCTTCAGAGATGTCCATCACTGGTGAAAGTAACTCAGTGGATACCACACATAACAATTGAACAAGCTTAGCTGCTTATTTCTAGCAGGTGTATTAAAACTGATATATGCTAATTTATATATCAATGATTTAATGAATAATTTTACGTCTCCGAATAGTAGCCGAGTGTACTTTCTGTCAGGTTCAAAAAAAAGTCATGCATATTATAATCTAATACATTGACATCGTACGAGTCAAGTCGAAGAATCTAGCACGTAACTGTACCCATGCACAAAAAACTTGACGGGTCGTGGGCGGACTGCTAAGAGTTGCCATGTTCATGACTTTTTGTACGATTTTTTGCCAACTCTTCGACTGTGTCCAATGTCATTCCCATTATCAATGTTCAAGGAATAATTATGTACAATGATAAATAAAAAACATAGTGTATCATCGCTGCAGGTTTTCTCCAATGTCATATCTGTGTGCGTGCAAATGATAAAAGTTGATAACAAAAATGTTTTTAGGGTATAGGATTATGCTTACATGGCATTCAACCTTGATTACCTTCATCACGAAGTGGGTTATTGTGAAATGAGATTCGATTCTTGGTTCCTAAAAGTCATTATGTATGCGAACCTGCACACATACTGTTCTATTACAAGAAATGAAGTTCTGGGTGACCCGTGACAGTGTTATAAGGCCATCACGTGTCTGTTAATATTTGGAATTTTTAAGTGGTAGAGCCACGCTGAAGACAGCGTTGTCCGCAGTATGAACTGGCCTGCTCGACCGGCTTGTTACCACTGCCTCACAGAAAAACGATGTAAAGTAGCAGCTTGCTGTTGCGTTTCGTTAAGAAAAGTGAGATATCCGGAGGCCAAAATCCCCCTCTTTTTTTCAATCCTTTAAATATCTCTTATACAGCCGAGAACGCATCCATGATTCCTTCAGTATTATGGATGTTCATGGACAGTGGAGATCACTTACCATCAGGTGACCCACTTGCTCATTTACCGGTCACTGATATAAAAAAAACGAGATGGTTCTTAGCCATATTTGTATGTACTGTTGTCGTGTAGGAATACCAGATTTTTTCCCCTAATTGTTGGGCATTTTGAACTGTTTGGTTATATTAGAACCAGAAGAATATACAACGATCCCATATTCAGCTGCACCTAATGAGGCAGACGTTTAAAAATACATAGTGTACATATAATCTGAATAGTTAATCCACGCATCAAAACGAGCAAACGATCGGATAGCGTGTCCGGCGCATTTAGAGAACGGATTGTTACCGATAATAAAATTTTTAAATTTTCAGCCATTTAATTAATCGTTGCGTCGATCAAACTTAATGCCAGATAGATTTCACCGATGTCAATGTTTTCTCCACAGAGGCTCGTACTAGTAATTTCATTGTTATTTTAACATCGCTCCATTGGTCTATTGCAGAGGTTCCCAGACCTTTTTGGCTCACAGACCACTTTCAAAATTTTGCTGGTTCCGGTGGACCCTATGCAGCTACATTTCTACCATATTCCCAAAACTGAATATGGAATATGCAAGTTTTTACAAGTAACAGTCGCTGAGCTTCTTAAAATATTATCTGCCCAAATTGATAGGTGAAGTCAAGTCAATATTTTAGTTCTTCACTACCGAAAGCAGATAAATTTTCGTGGTCGAATAGTGAACGACCATTTTTGTCATGCCTACGTAGACACCCGTCGAGTCTCCCGTGGATCCGTGGGGGTCTACCTCGACCACAGTGTGAACTAAGGGTCTAGTGGTAGCGTACTGAGGCTGAGAACCTCGATGTTCCCAAGTCAAGACTAGCGCAATCCAACGCTAACCAGCGTTTGGTTAATTAAAGTTCTGTGCGGTGTTTGTTGCTTCTGTTAACGGATAGGCGGCATGGCGCTTACTTAGCTTAGACGAGCGACTACGTGTAGAGAACTAATAACATACATTGAGATGGTAAGTAATAAACACTAAGCATGCTTATCTTTCCTGTCACTCGTACAGCCAGGTGCATGGAGTCGCGTGAACAGCGTCACTTTCCCTTGGATGGCGACCGCGCAGGTTTCTGTTTCGAAGGCGCGCATGCGCTCTCTCGCGCGGAATGCCCGCCCCACCGACATCCACGGGTTACGATACTATTCTATATTTCTATAAAATAAAATCATGATACCATGATAGCTATTTAATTAACGATAAATGATTACATATAGCGATAATTAAATTGAGCACAAATATTTAGAAATATCCTAACGATGCAACATTGTTTACGACCAAACGAGTTTTTTTTATAATCCAAATGACGAAACAAACCTCGCCTGATGGTAAGCGCAACACCTACCCATAAACAGAAGCAACACCACACAGAGCTTTTGAATTATAATGCACTCCATGGCACTGGACTCCGTTCGTCATCCCGAGATATAAGTTATTAAATCACAAACACCCAGTAATTTAACTGGCTTTAATGTCATTCAATCGGAAACACAACAGTGCTTATACACATTGCTTGGCGGCATAAATAGACAAGAGTCAAAAAGAGAAAACAGTGTTACGAGTTATAAAATCAAACAATAAAAATGTATGAAGTGGTATACAAGAATAATTAATTTATGACATATTAAATTGCAACATTTGTTCCGTAACGTTGTCCAGACAGTTATTAAGATGTATATTCACAATCTAGTCCAATCCAAAACGCATTATGCAACAAACATTTTCTCGGATCGATGCGCTCCAAGGAAATGCTTGTCCGGCTCGATGCTCGCAATCTGTATCACACCAATTAAAATTATATAATTCTTGACAATACATTTGATGAATGACCAAAACAGATTTATTTTACGATCACCGAACACGAACCCGCTGCCATTTCTCCAATTAAGCGACTGACAGAAATTATGTAAGTAGATGGAAGTTGAGCAGTGCCCGCTTTTTTATTATTCAAAATGGCGTTTGCGCGCTTTTTGCCTCGACGTTTAGTATATCTATACCTAGCAAGGCAGGCGCAGTTTTGTAAGCAGGTTAATGTTGCAAAAAAGGGGCAATTTTTCTCAATTGTCCGCAGCAGGTGTCGACGGCAACCGGTGAGTGTAATTGCCCGAGGTAGGTAGGTAACTGGTGTTTCCACTCAGCCCTAATTGTATTTTGTATGGGCGGTCACAGGATCACGCATGAAAAATTGTTAGTTTGTGTAAATTGGTCTTGTAAACCCATTGGACAATAATACAATTGGAATTAAGTAATGTTATAAAAAATAACAAATACGTATATAGGTAAAATGTATTTTTGATTATCCCAGACGAAGCACCCAAGAGGAAAAGGAAGTAATTACATTTATTAAATAGTACGTGTTTTATTAGGAGGTGTACTACGTAACAAAATCTTTCTTATACGATTAAAGGACTAATACAAGCAGGTCGCTCGCCTACAGGTAAGCACTTTGCTATCTCGGTTATTCGAGTTCGCTTCATACTTTTTGGTTGCTCTGAAGTTAGTCACTTCACCTGCCTTCTGTGACTTCACTCTTGAAATAATAACCGCTACGTTGCTCGTAATTTACTTCAGAACGGCCATAACCATTAAATAGACTTCAACATGTGGAGACTGCAATTAATTTTCTATTTAATTTTGAATAATGTTATGAAGGTTGTGTGAAATGGGTTTCCAATATAAACTTGGCAAATATAATTGTCCTTCAATGTAGGATTCCAGCAAAGATGCTACATGAGTTTATTTTTAGTTTATAACGCTAAAATAGTAAATTACATAATACACGAAATTGGGACTGTGCCATGTAAACATTGAAATAAAGACAATTCATTTTTTGCTTGTTACCATATTTTTTTTTATAGAATGACTGAGAATGAATAGACTAGAATAAACTGAATAGACTGAGATGAAGCAAGATAGATTTTTTAAATCCAATATAATAAGGACAAGTTAAGGACATACCACACAAGTTAGTTTGTATGATATTTATTTATGAGCGCTAAAGTATTTATTACGAAGGACCCTCATCTAACAGAATGTCATGGGCATAGTCCATCTTGACAAGGGATACTCAGAGGTCAATGTCGACCCCTTGTGGTCGATATAAACGAAAACCGCAGTTTTAAAATTGGTAAGTATTTTGTATCAATAGGGAAAAAAACTAGAGATAGGATTTTTTATACTAATTTGATACTATAGGGGTCTGAGGTATCAGTTCATTTTGGAAAAGGAGTCTCTTGCCCAAAATAGTTTGGGAATCTCTGACATAGACAATTTAAATTACCTTTAGATTGCCCTAGTTGATCATTCTTCCATACCAATGTTGAAGTGTGATTATTATTTGACAATGAGCATCTAAAACATGTTTAATCTAGGATACTATGAAAACGGAATAGTAAATTTAATAAACTCTAAACATTGACTAGATGATCACCCATCTATGACTTTAATGACATGCTTAAGATGTGGAACCAAAAAGCTTACTGTAGTATTAACCCCCCCTATAGAATAAATATTGGTCTACAATATGGCACAGTGGGTAAGTAGGCAGCTGTGAAACGAGAGGTTGTGGGTTTGATTCCCACATTGAGACAAATGTTTGTGTGATAGTATTATTGTTTGTGGCACCATAAGTCCCTCATAGTACCTTATAACCAGAATACAAGTTAACTTGGTCTGAGTCAGGACTATGTGTATGACTGCTGCATGTTTTTATTTTAAATTCTAAACTAAATATATGTAACAGCATTATTTATTCATTTATTCATAGTTTTTTAGTTCATTTTTGTTTATTTATATAATTCATTCTTCTACATACCTATAGCAATATTATACATAGTTTGTTTAAGCACATCATGCTATGTATATATGAGCTGCAAGATGAAGCTTGTAAATGACAGTAATGCATCAGCTGTCATTGTCTGTCTCTCTACAAATACAAACAAACACACCATAGCAAGAAAGGGTTGAATTATTTGTAAACAGTGTAATCTAAATTCTGTTTTGACCCTTGCTGGCATATGTAATGAAGTTGAAAGTGAAGGAGACAAACCAATAATATAATTATCCACCAATTTTTAATTTAAAGAATAGTTAAAAATGTAAAATAATGATTGATACATGTTAGGTATTAAGTTCTGTCCCTTAATTTGCAAGAGCTGTGAGTTTTGATAAACCTATGTGATATGTTTTATAGGATACTTTACCATGGAATCATCATTTTGGAAGGTCAACATAGATTGCTGTGTATCTTAGTACAGGTAAATATTTTTTCATACTTTACTTAAAAAAAGAGAAAGATTTATAACAGCTTTTCCTATTACCGTGGAGTCATTTTAATAGGTAACATTTGACGTCTCACAGTTTTATCTTCATAGTGAGGTGACCTGCCTAAAAACATCGATTAAAGTGAATGAATCGATACGGACTTGAAACATATGTGAATTTTAAAAATCATCAGGCGAATCTCTGTCCCATTATTATTTCTTCTTTCGTAAATTTAAGGCGCAAAATAAGACAAGTTTTTTTTTATCCTGGCTCGGCAAAGTGACTACGCTACACCTGATGGTAAGTGTAGCGCAATCCAAGAATAGTGTCGACCAACGATAAACAATGTGTCCATCGTAGGTCGGCATGATCTTTCCGGCCTGCCAAAGGGCCAAGGGGGAGGGAAAGGAAAAGGGATGGGAAAAGAGTTGGGATCAGGGGGCAAGCCCCTGGGGAGAACCGGATATACACTGGCTGACCCTATAACTATGGCAGGTTTTAGCACCAGTGTACGGTGGTCGCTATCCGGTCGGATACAAGTATCCTCCCACCAGCGACTTAATTTAAAAAAAAAATGAATTTATTCAGATTAACTATCAGAACTGCTATTAGTATTTTTAGGTAATAATAGAGGTGGCGTCTATTACCTAAGATGAGGATGGACAATTATAGACAAGTGTTGATTCACATGGTTTAATCACGACTCCGTATACAGAACTACTTAAGAACTAACTCGGCGGGCAAAGCCGCCTGCTATAATATACATAGAAAAACTACAACTAAGCAAATATTGCATTCGTCACTCACGCACGCTTCACGCTAACTAGGTTATAGTTTACATGTGTGTGCCTACAGTACTCCCCCTCTTACAAAAAATAAACAAACTGCACAGATATGGGATACAAAAACTTATACAAAATACAGGGACACACCACAAAATAAACAAAATACACAAACACATAGAACAATTAAAACACACATAAAAGAAAATAAAAGCAAATTACGATGTTGTACAAAATGTGACCAGTAGGTGACCTACTAACATACATTACATTACTAACATACATTTAATATACCTAACACATGCACTGTTTTGCTTACGGCGCAAAACGTATGGGCAATTTGATAATGCGTCCACTTCGCGTCGTTTTCGGATGGAAAACTTTGCTAGAAGTGTCTGCGTTATCGGAACAAAAATTATTATGTCTAACAATATTATTACTATTGCTAATATCCGTAGCCTGTGAGTCGTTAATTACATACGCCGGCTTAATTCTATCTACCGAAATGGTCGTCTCTTTATCCCCTACCTTAATGACGAAAGTCTTGCCCTGCCTTCTTATGACGCTGTACGGGCCATCATAAGGAGGTTGTAGAGACTTTCGCATTACCTCGCTTCTCACAAAAACACTTTTACACGTAGCGAGATCGCTGGGAAGGAATAGAGAGCGCGAATTCTTATGACTAGGTGGCCTAGGCTTCAATTTAGTGATGGTGTCTCTGAGCTTACTCAAATATTCAGAGTCAGAACCACTAAATTTTGTCATAAAAATCGCCTGGTAGTCTGAGTGTTTTTCCATAGGTCAACTCAGCTGCGCTTACGCCACTGTCACTTCTAGGTGCCGCTCGCAAACCTAGTAACGCGGCTGGCAGTTCGTCGACCCATGACGTGTTGCAATTTAAACGTGCCATAAGAGCCACTTTCAGTGCTCTATGCCAACGTTCGATCATGCCATTGCTTTGCGGGTGATAAGGTGTAGTACGTAGTTTATGGATGCCTAAGTATTTCATTAAATGATGAAATAGATCACTCTCGAATTGTCTGCCTTGGTCGCTCGTTAGCTTCTCAGGGCATCCAAAACGAGAAATCCATCCTTCAAACACTACCCTAGCTACCGTCTCCGCTGTAATATTTCTTACAGGATAACATTCAGGCCATCCAGTAAAACGGTCTATCATCGTTACACAATAACGATAGCCATCAACTGATGTACTGAGTGGGCCTACAATATCAATGTGCACATGTGAAAATTTGTCCGATCGCTCAAATTCTCCTAGACCGGTTATGGTGTGTCTTGTGATTTTTGTTTTTTGACACTGCATACACGATCTTGCCCATTTCGCAATATCCCTATCCATGTCCGGCCAGAAAAATTTCTGCTTAACTAACAGTTTACTACTTCTAATGCCTGGATGACTAAGGTCGTGGACAGAACGAAATGCTATTTCCCTAAACGATTTCGGTAAATATGGCCTTATATTTTTTGTCGAAGTCTCGCAATAAATATTTACACCAGTGTTTGGTAAACATATTTGCTTAAATTGCAAATTACTGCCTGATGAGCCTAACGCCTGCCGTAAATATGTGTCACGAGTCTGTTGTTTTGCTACCTCAGTGAAATCTAACACGGTAGGACAATTAATTGCATCAACGCGAGACAGTGCGTCAGCCACAACGTTATGGTTGCCACTCACATATTTTATATCAGTGGTAAATTCACTTATGTATGACAGTTGTCGTATTCTTCTCGGGCTCTCTTTATCACTATTAATCTTTGAAAACGCAAAAATAAGGGGTTTGTGATCATCTTCATCACTGCTGTCAGCACTCAGAGATATTATTAATTCATTTTCAATAATATTGTCTATTCTCACATATCGTTCAAACTCTGGTAAAATTATTTTCTTTGTTTTCTCTACGACTTTTCTCCAGTCTTCTGTAGTGACTTCTGCACACGCAGTTTGTAACAGAGTCATCATTTTAGCAGTACTGAAGGGTGGTTAGTATTGTTCCGCGCTGCATGACCCTTTATTTGTGCCCAAATAAGCTCGATGGCTTTATACTGGCAATGGTAGGGAGGCAATCGAATAACTTCGTGTCTATGCTCTAGGGCTAGTTTATCGATTACATAGCGGAGCTTGGACGACTTAGTTGCTTTTACCAGATTTAACAACTCAACTTTTAATTAAGTTGGACTTGCATCCACACCATTTCCAATTATTTTTCCATTTAGTTATTATTTGTATTTTTATAGTTAGTTAAAAGAATAATAAATATAATTGTGTTTTATTATAATGCCAACGTGGTTATTAATTTATGGTGATATTTCTCCACATTCATTGCATTCGATTCTACTTATCAGCTTTCGATTTTTAGAGTAACATCCCTAGTGTTTAAAAAGAAAAAGGGTTCACTGACGCAACATTGTAACGACGTTCAGTTCTTTAGATTAGAAATTATTTATTATGTTTAGAATGGTTTATTAGTGAAAGCAAATCGTAAAATTACTCGTATCGGTCATTATTACAATAAATATGTAATCGTAATTGAAAAAAGTTAAGCAATTGTGCAGTACTAACAAAACGAAAAATTATATTATTTTATGCCCGCCATCACAAGGTTACGTTGTTGAATTTTGATGAATTGTCAAATGTTACCTATTAAAATGACTCCACAGTAGGTCATACTCGTAAATAGATAGATACGTCTTATAGATTTTTTGAATAAACCTGTTTCTTATTGGACATAGAACCATAACCGGCCGTCAAAAACGTGTAAGAACGGAATTTGAATGAAAAAACAAAGCTGTAATCGACCTGAATGACGCGCATTATGAGTGCAGTAATAATATACTTTCATGCAGACACGACGGGCGGGTGTCGTACGATCGACAACTAAATTCATTTAAGTACAGACCACAAATTAAAGGCGCGGCTAAAATATTTTCTCTCTAAAACCTTATGATCATGAAATGTGCACGAACTCATCACGTTGGACACCTCTTCACAGTCTTCTTGCGTTTGCGAAGGCCAAGCCAGCGCGTGCCGTGTTGACCGATGTAAGCGGCTAATCTCATACAATATCTACACGTGTAAAACAATAAAGCTACCTTAATAATCAGCTCGATTTCCGGGACGTCTCCGTTCGCCGTTCCGTTCTCTGCGATTTCATCCGACATCGTGAACTCAATAACACTTGTATGTAATAAAAATGGAATAAAAATAATGGCGCACAAATTCACACAACCGTCACAGTTCCAAAACACCGACTAACTGCCTCACTTCAGTCTAGTCTAGTTCCTTGTATTCGTCATTGCCAGGCAGTTACATTAGAACTAACTTCACGTCACACAAAACACGTCAAATAGTGAAGTGCAAAACTTTAAAACAGTATTTTGATACTTAAGTTAATTTATGTTTTATTATTCGCATTGTATTATGTAAGTATGTATATTAAATGAAACCGTATGGAACATTGTGTATTTAAAAGTATGTTTAAATTATGTTAAGCATAATATGTAAAAACAGACTCAAGATTAGTTTATAGTAAAGGGGGGCGCATAGTGGAAACATCTCACTATATCCTTCACACGCCTGTACCTTATTGCTTATTGCGAAGTATGACGTTATAATATAGATAGATATGTATCATTTTTCCGTCACTCATGTCACATGTGCCAATTATCCCTTCCACCTGACTTTAACGGTTTTAAATATATGTATTTTGATCGGAAAACGTTAAAAGGTTTTGGGTGATATGTAACCTTGGAGTAATAATGAAGAGGGATACAACAGCCATTCATAAGGATCCGGATCCATACAACAGCCAGTCATAAGGATCCGGATCATTCAAAACGAATGACTGTAATCATCAACTTTAACACATTTCGGGTCAAATGACCGAATCAATCATGATTGACATTGTTTATGACAGAGAGTAAGAAATTTCGTAAGAGTAATAGTGTTCTGTGATTATATTCCTAGGTTTATAACAGATTCCCTGGAGTTTCGGCAGTTCATCACTTATTTTAATTTATTTCATAAACTAGTTTAGACTTGTTTTTGTTGTATAAAAGTGATGTGGATTTGTTCAATAAACATTGACGGTGATTTAAAGTGTATGGAAACATTGAAATAAGTGAATTAAGAATCGTACTGAAAGGAGTTAGCACCTGGACTCCGACAGGACCTTGAAATCAACCGCACCCGTGTTTCATCGTTCTTACATTAGATATAAGTTACTTATGAAATTAAATGACTGAAGACTTGGCAGCATGGTCTACGACCTTAGCCGGTTCCAGTAAGGAACAAATAAAACAAAAAAAAAAATGTCTCTGGTTTATTTGTCTCTGATGACTACGATTTGAGAGTTGAGACACAGACTACTTAGAGAACTGACGTTAGTTGAGACAACGTAGTAAATAACTTGACTACTTTCAATTGATTAAAATACGATTTTTTTATTGTAATAATGAGCTCATCAAACGAAGGGCCCACAATTATGGAATCCAAAGAAATGACGTTTGCCGAGAAACAAGCTGAAAGAATGAAAAGATTGCGTTCACTACATACAGCCAGGAATGAAGCCAGAACCCATAATCATCAAGAAGTAGTTGCAGAGGAAGCTAGGAATAAGCTACCTCCTAATTACGAAGCCAAACGTCGCCAGGCCGAGTGGCTCGTCGACGATCAGAAAAAACGTGACGAAGCTGAGAAAGAAGGCAAGAATTATGACAGAGTCAAACTACTGAATATTTCCGCTGCAGAAGCGGAAAGATTGGACCGTAAGAAAAAGAAAAAGAATCCAGACCAAGGTTTCTCGACATACGAACAAGCAACAATTCGTCAGTACAACAGGTTGGTAAAAAATATGCCTACAGTAGATATGGAAAAATATGAACAACAGAAGGAAAAATATGGCGACGCGTTTTACGGAGGCCCCAATGTGATTATACATGGCATGCATGAAGACCGGAAGGAAGCTGTAGATAAAATGGTGGATGACTTAGAAGGGCAGATTGCGAAGAGAGCTAAATACTCGAGAAGGAGGATACATAATGATGATGCAGACATTGATTACATTAATGAGAGAAATGCCAAATTCAACAAGAAGCTAGAGAGGTTTTATGGAGAGCATACAGCTGAGATTAAACAAAATTTGGAGCGTGGTACAGCTATATAAAGTATCTCATAGTTATATGTTGATTAAAATTATGTTGTAAGTGATTACACTTAACTGAACAAGTGTGATGGCTTACAGAACAACAGCTTTTGGGGTTTCTTCAACTTTTGGAATACCTTCTGGCACACACAACCTTCCTACAATTTAGGGTTGCTTATGCAGAGTGCAAAAAAGCAATCAGACAGGTTAACACAATTTTGGGTGCCTAAGTTAGACTTCTAGTTTACTGTTGGTTGACATTATTCATGAATTGCACTGCACTTGCCATCAGGTGTAACATAATAATTACAAAGCAAGTAATATAACTAATAGTAATAAAGAAAATTTTTCAAATGTTATTGTATAATAAATATGAGACAGGGCCTATAAAGATTTGATACATCATTTATTCATGAATGTGCGTCACCAGGTAGACCTGACACCTCATATTGTCTGCTGGCTCTGATATCAATATTGTGTCATGGGATATAAGGCTGAGATTCAAGTGAGATCAAATTCAGCTTCTTCAGCACTACCCTAAATGCATGTAACAATAATAAGTGATATAGTGTAATATTTTTCATGTGTTATTTATAGTGACAGTAACTAAACTAATTACTTAAGAACTTTTTTATGGAGATTTCATTTCAATAGTTAATTTTGAATAAAATTTAATCCAACACCCGAAATGGTTATTTTGGTGAATACTAACATGTTGAATATTATTTTATTGGTAATTTGTCTGCTGCACTCAGAAATGTTTACTGCATAACATGTTTACTACTAACATTAAGTGATTTCTGAAATTGATTATTTTCATACTCCTATTAAGTATGCCAATACATCTCGTTATTCAATAAAAAATACATATCCTTTATGTTCAGCAACTAAGTACAGATTCATTATCTTATAAGATTACCTTAATTGATGTCTGTAAGAAATAATAGAATTCTACGAATATTCAAACTTAATTGGCATTTTTTAATATGGTAGTAGGGATAACACTATCAAATTTTATTAGTAATGTAAGTAATTATAATTAATTAAAACAAAAAATTAAACAAATTTTGATAACAAGTTTATTTTGATAAATGTGCTGATTAAATAAAAATATTACATATCAAATACATATTTTACATAATGTAAATATGCTATTAAAAGCTATAAACAATTCTCTTTACTCCTGAGAGGAGATGGTTATGCAAATAACAATCTTCAAGTGACTACAAAGTTATACTTGTGATATTTTTAGCATCTCTTTTATTGACCAGTTTTTTTCTAATATGCTGGCACATTTACATGCATAATCTGATTATAACTGGACAAGTGATTTTATTAATTTAACTTTTTTGTTAATCTTTGGATGACAATTTCTTTATATTTATAAAACGGGCTAGAATTGAGCATTCAAAATAATGTTGTTTTTCTCTTCAGCATATCAACTAATCAGGTGACAGCAACCCAACTAATTTTCCCTTTATTTATTTATATCATTTGGTTATTACTCATTATACTCCCCGAAATAAATAAACTTACTTTTTAGACAAGGATTCAAACAATAATTTTACAATTTAAGTAATTTAAATCCTCTATTATATTTCTATCCTCAGACCACACATAACAGATGACGTAAGTACTAAAATTAATATGAAAACCAAGCATGTTAAATATTACTACCTAGGCTGAATTGTAATTGTGGTGCTTATATATTGTATAGAGCATGTTTTGTTAAATGTCAACATGCAATGTAGTTTAACATAATGTATCTATTACATTTCTGTGATCTGTGTTCCTATCATTTGTCCAGTTATAATAATCTAGTAATTTACCTATCATGTCTACCATAGAGTGAGCACAAATACTATTTTTACAGGAAGAAATGCTTATTGCTGACATGAAATATAACATGAAGTACAGAGCTTTGACTAGAAATCACAGTGATTTGTTTCATCAAATAGTTATTTAATATAAATTTAATTAGCCAGTACAGTTGAAAATTATAAATGTACAACATATTTACGACATGAAATTGAAATATACATACAGCTAAATATTAAAAACTTTAAAAAGTGTTCATTGATTCATTCCAATTTCAAGTTACATAAACTGGCTTTTTTACTAGATGTACATAATGATATTTTAATATCCTTCGTACACATTTTCTATGTGACTAGTTCCAGCATTTCACGCTTTCGACAAAGAAATTCGGTATTTTTGTTGACAAGCAATGTTCTTAAATATTTTCAGCTAATACATATTATGGAAAAGGGTATAACTTAAATCATGAAATACATCCGCAGTAAATATGGAGAATCACCTATTTCGTTCAGTATGACAACTCATTATTATAAATAAAATATATAAATATATATAATATACCAAAAATCGAAATATCTGTCGTATTTAAAATATTGTATTACCAGTATAATGATTTTGGTTTTGAGCAATTAATTGATATTCAGGTATTTCGTTGTGTTTCTATTTTATCAACTAATTATACATCTGAGTCTGTGTGGTTATATAATAAATATTACATAAGATTGTGACACAACATAGTCGAGAATGTGTTCTAGTAAATCTTTGTAAGTAGCCAACTTCCTGTATTCACTTATAAAGAAATTTAAAATCGTGCCCCGTTTAAAAGATACCTCCGTTATAACAGAATAATACAAAAGAACTATTGTAATTCAAGACCCATTGGACAGTCAATTGACAAGAAAATATTTCTATGTGAGCTAGAATTTGCCAGTTTTACAAAGGAAAGTTTTAAACTTTGTTTAGTTATCTTTACTAAAATTTGTTCACTTCTGAAATTAGCTTTCCACGTTCCGTAAAACTAGCTGTATACGGGCAGAAGAAAAATGAAATTATTTCCAACACATAATCATGTTTATTGCAGTAATTCGTGGCTTTATCAACATAATTTTATATAACATTTCCGACGATGTCATGAGAATTGAGAAGGCTCAAGCGATGTAATTTGATAATAAATTTGTTCTTTACTATTTTTTTTACTGTAGTTAATTTAAACATTGTTGATCAATGATGATTTAATGTTTGTTTCTGAATGCTGCATGAACATGTATTATAGCGGGGAAAATATTTTGCTTCACCACATTATTTTAATTATGCAAACTGCAGTGGTATTTGGGTAATTTCCTGACGCACTTTTTCAAATTTTATTGATATTATTTCATACAGACAAAATGAAATATGCGGTCAGATATTTTAACGTAATAAAATTTATCTGCTTTTAAAGGCAAATAGACGATTAGATAGCTCGTTTAGGTGCAGTTTCTGGGTATTTTTTGTAAATGAAAAACGAAATCGATCGATTCCAAGAAAAAGCGTAACAAATTATGGATAATAATATGATCGCTTAGCATTTTTTTGTAATTTTTTAAAAATAATTATACATAATCCCTATCCGCCTTAAGTGCAGCAGCGTTTAAAATGTAAATAACCATTAGTTATCCGCATTTGGTATAAACT
This sequence comes from Amorpha juglandis, assembly GCA_949126905.1. NCBI lineage: Eukaryota > Metazoa > Arthropoda > Insecta > Lepidoptera > Sphingidae > Amorpha > Amorpha juglandis. Next base: position 13,032,314 of record OX421381.1, on the reverse strand, counting down.
CAGAGCACTCAATGAGAATAGGGAAGTCGTAAAAATAATATAACAGGTCACATCAACTATCAGGTTCGTTTTTGGAATGTGTAAAATCGAAAATAAAATAGTTTCAACGTGTTATAATAAACTTAATTACCAAATGCGAATATCACAGATCCGTTGGTTTCTATACTACTGCACTTAAGGGCCGGTCGCGTCACAGTCCGTCAGACTAATCCGACCATATTGTCAGACTATTGCAAGTCTGACCAACTGTGACGCGACCCAGCCTGTTATACACACCAAGTCACGACTCGACTGCATTTCATAAGACCCACGGGCGCGTTAATTCTGTAAATCAAAACATTTATTATTACGGTCTTGTTAGCAGTAAATAAATGTTGATTTGTCGAATTCCGCCATACTTACTCCGGCGTCCTGGCATCACTCGAACCGTTATCCCGTCAGCTGCCCGAACTGTAGACGAGACAAACTCTAAGACAAATATCTAATTATAATATTCAAATTACCACTTCACCATTACCGCACATATACAAAATACAATCGTAAGTTAAACTTTTATGTGGTTATTGATCTGATGAGAAGTAACATGTAAATATTTATTTGTGATTTTTACAATAGATATTAAATACACCCAACAGTCACATACATAGACCTGACCCCACAGTAAGATACGAGTCTTGTGTCGTGGGTGTCAGGAACTACGAGAGACTTTCGGTCTCACAACACACAGACCTAGAAACAAATATTTGTGGATCACACAAACATTTATCTCGGTGCGGGGATCGAACCCGCGGCCTCTCGCTTCACAGCCGGCTATTCGTCCGCTGCGCCACGGAAGCTGTCAATTTTAGTCCTTTATCAATTGTATTGTGATTAAAATATTTTTGTTTTCGTTACATTTTTTGAAATGGTGAAGCGATCTGGTAGTTTAATCAAAAATAATATAAAGAAACACTGCATTCCACAAAACTCCATGTTAAGGCGATTAGGAAACTCGACTTACCTTAGTTTGGATTGGGTGACATCCACACATTCAAATATGGGGAGATATCAATAAAATGCATGTGCACAATAACATTGTATGAATATTTGATTGCGACAGTAAAATTAAATTAAAGGTAGGCAATTGATATATTTGAACTTTGAACTAAAAAGCTTTGCATAGCTCTGGACTGCGTTCGTCACCCAGAGACATAAGCAAGTCTCATAACGTACAATGATTTCACTGGCTTCAACGTCCTTCACACCGAAACAACATTGTTTACAAACTTCTGCTTTTCGGCAGAAATAGACAAAACGGTAGTACCAACCCAAACGGACTCATAGGAGAAGCCTACCACCTTGTATTTATATGTACTTTTATAATACTTGTACAACAGCCAAAATAGAACTTCACTATTACCTATATAACTTATATAAATGATTCATTAAAATGGCATACAATAATGTATGAAGTTATAAATAGTTTATCAAGCATCACATTATAAATACCTTACGTGACGACTTGTTTGTGAGAACTTAATGCGGAATAAACAAAGAAAATACTTCATGTCTCATGGATAACTATTTATACTTATAAATATTTATAAAGTTATTTATACAACAATAAGCGTAACATAGAACTAATCTATAATGAATAAAACTAGTCTCTGCTAAATATAAATATTCGATGCAAGTGTCTCTATTATGTCTATTGACCGTCCAATAAACATAGGGTATAAAAACTAATATTGATTTAGATTTACCTTAGAAAATGACACGGGAGCGAAGCCGCGTGCAAAATCAAGTATTAAATATAATGACCAAAGGTGCCTTTGGAGAAAAATTACAACCATAATCTCATAAACTTCTCATTTATTCTCATATACATAAAAATCCATCATCACAATAATTAACCTTACTAAACAAATTAGTGAACCTCAATGTGATAAAGAAATTTCATTTGTATCTACTTTATGACTAATGAACAATCTTGTGTTGTGCCATTATGAATTTTATTATCTAGTACGAAAAATATATATTTAAAAGTCTTGTCTAGTACCTTAAATACATAAAAAATATGCTGCCTACTATGACAGTGTAAATTTTTGGACATAAGATTATTAACCTAACACTTTCAATAAAATTATTGATTGATTAATTTTGTATTCCTTTAAAACAATGTGATATTTATTTAACCATAAACTACATAAATAATTATAGCATAATGTAATGTAACTAGTGATCTGTTCGTATATACCTGTATAACCTATATTCAATATAAATATAAACCATATTAATATAGTGAACTCGCTAAAATGGAATATCTTACCCTAGCCCCTATCACAGTTAAATTCGAAATAGCAATAAACCAGTTTCTGATTATAATGTGAAACTATTTTAACGTATTATTATGTGCGCTTAGTGAAAGATTTACTGAGCAAGAACAATTGAGCAAGATGAAAAAACTTCTAGGCAATTGTTGTCCAATACAATTATATTATTTCATGGCAAGGCATTATAGTCTATGTGTATTGAGATCTTGTGATGCCCGACAACGCGACCAGACGATAAGTGATGTTTCCGTACGCCTACACAATTAAGTAACACATAAATATATCTTATAATAAATCTAAAAATTTCAAATGTAATAATTTAAAATATACACACAAATTTAATAAAGATAAGCCACCATTTTAATTTCTCACTAATTATATAATTTAAATACTATTTTTTCTAACCCTACCCTTATGATACGGCTCAAAAATCGATATGTGTATAAAGTATATTTAATTATTTATCAGTGTTATTAGTTCCAGGAAGGCACCATGATATTTGCCATAGGAAGAAGGCACAGCATACGTTTTTCTACGTAAATATTCGTGATACTCATGAGAGCCTAACATAACCTCACAATCTAGACCAATATAACATCTTGTAATGTACTATAAATGACAGAAATAATTATACATCACATATATACAGAGGCGTGTAGAAAGAAGGTTCAATATTTACACCATAAACAAGGCGAAATTGTAACCTACCAGTTAAGGTGAAAAAGTTTTAAATCACATATATTTCTGAGAAATTGGTTTTGTTCGGTCATTCGCCTATGTTGGTAATTTTTTTTGACCTACTTTTGCAGTGACTAAAGCCTATACAAAACATTGATAAAATGTTCAAACACCGATTTTCCTTTTTACTTAAGCCAGTAACTATGTAACCAATTATAAAACTTTGATATATGATTTAAATTCTAAACCTTCTTTCTACAGCCCACTATATAGTTGGTTATTGTCAATTTAAAAAGACGAACACGCATGCAACAATCGTATGCGAACGTCTACAGCTGGTCTAAGAGCAAACTAGTACAATAATTGTATATTATATTCAAAAAATTGCTCCAATAAATAGTCCAGCCATAAACAAACAACCAAGAATAACAAATAAAATCTAAACGTAATATTATGAAAATGTCAACAAAAAAGTCCACAACAATGTTGACAGTTTCGTGTTAATCTCGCATGCCGACACTTTGACATCAACATGCCGGGGTTAAGTCTTAAAGCACATCACATTAGCCTCAAGGGATTCACGTTAGTCCAACACTTAAAATCACAGTTTCACTCAACACTTTTAAGGAACTTTCAATGTTCAAGCGTTCTGACAGACTGAACCGAAAACTGACTGAATCACTTAGTCTAGTTTGATTCCAACATTCAAGTGTTCTGACAGACTGAATTGATAACTGACTTCGGTCAGTCTAGCTTGTTATCAACGTTCAAGCGTTTAAGGGTAGGCATTGTTCGTAATTGGGAGGGCCATCAGTCTGTGTGTAGTCTGGCTCGGCCTGATAGTTCCGCCTGCCGGACCGGTCACGGAACGAGCCGAAGCCCGAGTCGTTGGTCCTGTGAGGGGGCGTACCTACGAGTATCCTGGGCATGTCGCACTCCTCACACTTGTCGAGGAGGGGATGGTTCCTGAACGTGCACATGTGGCACTGCCAGGACGATGACGGCCGTTGGCCAGTGTATATGTTGCTGTAGAAATTTCTTGATTCGTCTGACTCTGAAATCAGAACATGATTATTGTTGAAAAGTCATGTCAAATTACTTCAAATAATCGAACCAAGTAGTCGTTAATCTTTCAGTTAAAATTACTTTTATAACTGGACAAGTATCGAAAATAAGCATATTATGTGTTAAACTAAGTAATACAGGCCAGCATAATGTCGTCTGCTTGAGAGATGCAACATCTCTCATTGGTCGAGATTTCGATTGCACTTCAACCATCATCAAGTACAGTGGAGCTAGTTTGCAATATCAAGGCAAAGAAAAAACTGTTAGAAAGATATTTAAACAACATGTCACAAAATAGGTATAGTCAAATTTAAGCACTGTATAGTGTAGCATATAAGTATTTCGCCCCCCATAGTACCAAATCAGGTTGCATTGCTAGGACATAAATAAAGCATTTTCTTATTTATCGAATGAACATTAAATGATAAACAATTCTCGATCACGCACTTCACATAATTTATAGGAATGTGATCAATGTTATCGATCGTATTAAACGAGTTAATTATTAGTGACATTTAATGATGTCTAGATTTTGATAATATCCGATACATAAACACTCATTGTGTATCTCTACCCTTAAATATCATCACACCTTCCACACGTTAGGTATATAAGAACGGGTAACAGACCAGTAGTGCCCATTTCCAGCCGCTTGGCCAGCGTGTCGCACTGGTCGCGCAGCCGTTCCACGTACTCGCGCAGGCGCTGTGCAGCGGCAGGCGTGGGGGGCGGGCCCGCCAGAATGTTCGTCTCCTTCGTCAATTGAGCCAGACGACCTTTCTCTTGGTTTAGAGCCATGGCAAGACGGTTCAGCCGCTCCTTTTGGCGCTCGATTAGCGAACGATCTGGAAATTAAGGTTTTTGTATGTTTATTGTTGGATCGAATATGGACAATGCTATGTTATGAGGAAACATGAATATATTAATAAATAGATGAACATAGCCAGCATATACATATAGTCCTGAACGCTACAATAAAGGTGGGTTCACACATATCTAATAAAATTTTGCATCGTGCCATGATGCAACAGAATCTACGTGAAGCCATAAGTGTATGAAGCCGTGTATACTCTTTTGTCATGACGTTAGCTTTGGCTGACATTGTGATGCATCACGACCCGACATGAAACTGCTCCTTATATAAAGTCACTATAAGATTGTAACCCATCATAAGCCTTCTGTTATAGATTAGTAACGCCCCGCAACCCCGAGACCCGAAGCAAAAAGAATTTTGGATTACACAAATATTTATGGATCACATAGACATTCATTTCAATGCGGGATTCGAACCCATAGTATCTAGCTGCACAATCAGCTACTCATCCACTGCGCTATTGTGGCAGTCAAGTTTTTTTTTCATGTACATTACATTGTATGTATTTCATTGTTTCTCATTTTCAACTTTTGCATAAATTAAATGAGCACGGAAAATGTAGTTACTCATAAAGTTCATTGCACATTTTAAACAAGGAAAAAACAATACTAAATCAATGTACTTATTTTATTTGTAGATGCTTTTTAGGTATAATAGAGGTCAATAGCTGGATGATTCAATAACCGTTAGAATCGACAAATTTCGACTGCGAACAATGTTAAGTACGTGGTGAAACGATTTCCGAGTTACCGACTAACTGATATAACAACAAACAGTATTAATTTACTGTTAGTTCTGAAAAGGAAATATTCTTTGGCAACACAACCATTGTATAATCAGGTAAACAATGCCATATTTGTACAAGGGTAAAGTACAGCTAGCCCGAGGGCTGAGTCAAGACGAGCGTATTTACACTGCGCGCACTACGTTGAGTTGCATTTGGTTTCATACTTTATTGTAGTGAATACCACACAATGAACCTATTCACGTTCCTCTGGCTTCAGCGACAAAGTATCAAGCTGACGGTAGCTTAAATTACGTGATCGATTTTAGTAACAATAACTACAGGTCAAAAGTGCAAACTTTTGAATACCATCAAAAAACATGACAGGTACGAGCTCTTTCAACACATAATGATGGAAAAAGCAGTTGGTAAAAGAAAAGTCGGTCGAAGGAAAAAAACATGGCTGCGGAATATCCGAGAGTGGACAGGGATTGCCAGCCCTGCTGAACTACTTCATCTCGCAAAAGATAAAGTAGGTATGCTGAATTATGTCTGAATTGTGTCTGAATTAATTTTCAAAATTCTATGGATACAGGCTACTTAGAATCATCAAATTAAGAGATGGTGTCATTTAAATAGCTTATTTGGTTAGGTGCCAGTTTGTTTTTGCAAGAGTTTATATGGAAAGCTTTTATAGAAAGGCTGTAGATTAATTTCTAGACGTAGCGCGAGTTGTTTTATCAGTCGGTTGTTACATTTGTAAGAAAAGACGCAGTTGTTCACGAAATCTACATTTATGTATTGAATACAAATACCGTATCAACCTTTAGATAAAGAGAACCAATATGTTAAAGCAGTGTTTACTAACGTGGGGCCCACGCCCCACAGGGGGGCAATTTGATCGTTAAGGAGGGCAATTTAAAAATGGAGTCGATACGACTTTAACGCTTTCGCTTTGAGTTATTTAAATGCAACACTACATCGGTGACAAATTTAACAAAAAAATGTTAAGGTGGGCATAAAAATGGCCTAAAAAGGTTGGGAAACACTGCGTTAAAGTCACAATTTACAATAACCAACGCGACTATGGTTGAAACAACTCAACCTTAGTATACGTAGTTGCAAACCATCTGTAATCGTAAAATACGTTTTTAAGAAGCAACTGTTAAGGAATTCTATAGATTTAGACCTATTATTCGTGTCGATAGTAATTGAAACAATCTTTAAAATAACGTGAATCATTGCTTCTTACCAACGGTTTTACGATTATATTTACAGATGGTTTGAAAGTGGAAATAAACCACGTTTAAACAACCGATAGCAACTTTAATTAAATCATTACTATTCTTCTGCCGATCGGTGCAAGGGAATTACCTAATACTAGGCTTACGTGTAACCCTAAATGCAAAATGAAGAGTGGAGGAATATCTATCAGAAAAGCTAACTACTTCCATACCATAATATTTATCATTACTAGACGTCACGTCTACCGGCTGATAGATCTAAAAGCGATAAATCTGCAATTTGGAAACTTAATGTTTTACTTGCTGTGAATGGTGCTAACAGTCCAGTACTGTAGCTTCTATAGATGTGTCGGTAAATATCAAAACTGGTTATATCCACTGTTGGTAAAAAATTGTTTTTTTATGCCATCACCACTAAAGGGTTCTTACGGAAAGGACGTTATTAACAAAAGTGTAAAAATCTACTATTTTACCATAGTAATATTGGTCTAAAGTTTGATGGTATATCAAATTCAGCAACATCCATGCTATACATTTTATCAATATTGGCAAAATCCATTTTGACCAATCACGAGGGCGCATTTTTGCAATATGGCCGATAATTTCAAATCTGACGTGATCGTAATGAGCGTTCGTGTTCCGTCTTTATTAATATTTTTACATAATTACGGACTTTCGAAATGAGTGCTATACCAAAAGTTACTTCAGACAAAGTAAGAAACCGTAAAATCTATGCAACTTTTAATAAAAACGCGCAATTGAAGGAAAATCGGTAAGTTTGCAAACGTAATGCTGCAGAATTGTTAGTAATTCTGCAAGGGTTGTCAAAGTTGTTGGCCGCAATTCGCAATATGCTGTAGTGTACTATACATCTTAGGTATAGCATTATTGTTGATTATAGGTGAACTTAATATGCCGCGATTTTAGTTTTTACCCGACTTCAAAAAGGAGAAAGTTTTCAATATGTCCGTAATGTTTTATGCAAATATGTTAAACGACATCTCCGCTAATTTTGATGATTTGTCTTTGTATTTGATAGGGTTTACTCTATTTTTTTATTTATTTGATTAAATGACGAGACGAGCAAGGCGCTCGCCTGATGGTAAGCGCCATGTCTGCCCATAAACAGAAACAACACCACACAGAACTTTGAATTACGAAGCACTGCATGGCACTGAACTGCGCTCGTCACCCCGAGACATAAGATGTTAAGTCTCATAATGCCCAGTAATTTCACTGGCTTGCAATGTCCTTCAAACCGAAACACAACAGTGCTTACACATTGTTGCTTGACGGCAGAAATAGACAAAGCGGTGGTACCAACCCATACGACCCAGCCTCTCACATACGAGGGACCTACCACCTTGTAAATCCCCTTACTTGACTCGTCACTCTACAATATTTTAATTAAGATTTAGATTTTAACTTGCACCATCAGTGACGGAGTGCACAGAGAATTTGGTATGGGTGTATGAAAGTAACTACTTGAATATAATAAAACGACACCACTAAGGCTAAGAACCGTGATTTTTTTTTAGGTATTACAATTCGAAAAATCACACAAGAGTAATTGTCCGGGACTGGAATTTGTGTCAGGTTTGGCGATAGGCTCGACACCTATCACATCTTGCGAACTATGGGTGCACTAACGTACCTCTGTCTACACCTTCCGAGATAAAGGCGTGAGCTTATGTTATAAATAGGTACTTAAAAGGGCATTTTTTTCAGGTACTCTGCTCCCGGCTTACCGTTTATACCTACATGTAGAATGTACCATTTGTTTTTCATAAAGACGACAACCCTAACCCGTCAGGATCTGTCATTGAATGTCAATTCAATGACAGAGTAGATCAAAATTAGATAAATCCACATGTAAATTACTTCAAAAGTAGTAAAATCCACTTGGAAATATCAAACTTGGATATATCCAAACTATATTTTCGTTTTTTTACGAAATTTGTGCCTATTCAATCATAACTAAGCTACATAAAACGATCGCGTTATATAAATACATCTAAATCTAAGGTATTTCATACGTAAATCTATACACAATTATCAGTTTTTAAAATATAATAACCATGAAAAAAAAAATCGTTTGGATATATTCATTTTTGATATTTACCGACAGAGATATACAGGGTTATTTTTAAAACACCAGCAACCTCGCAGGGGTAGATACCTACTACTTTTGTTCTACGACTTTTGATAATTTGTTAGATTTTATTTTCATACAAAAATAAGTATTCATTTAATTTCCGTCTTGAATGTTACCTACACGCATCGCAGATTACGTAAGCAACCACGCGAAGCGTGGGGAACCAGGCTAGCGTTGAAGGTCATCGCCCGAGCCAGCTGAGCGGCGCCTTTGAGTCGCGCGCGCACGCCGAACGCTACGAAGAAAAATACGACACAACAAAAACTTGTAAAATTTTTTTTTTTAAATATATTGAGTTATATACAAACTCGTAGAACAAAAGTTGTTCCGTATGGGGTCAGCTATCTGGTCCTGCGAGGTTGCTGGTGTTTTAAAATTAACCCTGTATAAGCCTACAAGCTAGGCTCATTGGTATTTAAAACAGTGGTATTGCAGTGTTACGGACTCGATTAGAGTGTGTGATGCCGAGCATAGCACGTTCTATAGCCCTTTGTGCTACACATATCTTGTGCACAACTTCTTTTGTGAGCCTGCACAAAAGCACCGTATGTCATTGTAGGCAGGACGCATTGGCTATAGAGACGTGTTTTAAGACATAGGGCAGGGCACTTGGCCAATCGCCATGACGGCAGGTGGACTAAGGCAGTGACCGAGTGGAGGCCAAGAACAGGTAAAAAAGTAGGGAATGTCCACGGGTCGGTGATATAAAAAAGACTGTGGGCTTCATGTGGTTTAGATTGGGTGCAAGACAGAGACGAATGGCATCAACAAATCAATCAAAGAGAGGTCTATGCTCAGCAGTTGGTCGACACGGGCTGACAACGATGAGGATGATGATGATTGCAGTGTTACATGAGTGAGTTTTAATAACAGCGTGTTTAGTGTCTTAGCCCATTTCCAGATTAACCCTTAAGTGAGCTCTTAGCTAGGTGTAGATTTCGGGTATGATTGGCCCCTCTGTTTGTACGCCGCCAAAAACGCATTAGTCAAGTATACAGAAATAGTCCTAATGCGATACTAAGAGAACTAGCTTAAACGTTTATGAATACGGAGGTAACTACTAACATTACTTACTAACTACCAACTTTTATAGCTCTGGAAAAGCCAATAAAAACACATAAGCACGAACTAAGATAAACCGAAAACGGGGAATTTTATCATCAGCGATAAATTGGCGTTTAATATAACGACAGTAAAATAAAGCAATAGAGTTAATTATTATCGCATCGTGCGTACAAACAGTCATTGTAAAAGTCACGTAAAATGTATTCACCTACGCTATTTACGAGTTTTACCCGAGCACTTAATTCAAAGAAGCACGTCGACACATTGTCGTAGGTAATGATTGTTTCTTTTTATCTCATCATGTGGTATCAACGGATTTATTTTAGTACAAACAGGAGGTAAATGTTACGGAATTAGATGTGCACTGTTGTGTATTGCATGATTTTTTTTTGCGTGCTCTAAAATTATTATTTTTGCTGATGGAAACATCAGTATGTTTAATATAATCTTATAACATCTTAATATTTTTACATTATTTCTAGTTTCGACACTATTAAGCATAACTTTGCGACATACTTAGTCGTTAATTATTTTACGCACGTATTTTTTTATTCTGAAAATCTTTGAAGAAATATAAATGCCATATAAGAATATAAATATACAATAAATTATTTAATATGATCCCTCGTATGCGAGAGGCCGCCTGTGTACATACGACCGCTTTGTCTATTTCTGCCGCCAAGCAACAGTATGTAAGCACTGTTGTGTTTCAGTTTGAAGGACATTGAAGCCAGTGAAATTACTGGGCATTATGACATTTAACATCTTATGTCTCGGGGTGACGACAGCAGTTCATTCGTGCTATGCAGTGCTTTATAATTCAAAGTTCTATGGCACGTGGCACTTACCATTAGGCAAGCCACCTGCTCGTCTCGTCATTCAATTTTAATTTTAATGAATTAAAATATTTATGTATATGTAGTTTTAATACAAAATAAACCATTTCACTTAAATACAATGATAAAAAGTTAAGGTTTTACTAATATATTGAAATGAGTTTATCATCAAAGATATAAATAGTATAAATGCTTTATTGTACATATACTTACCATGTAAAATATTATCTATATATATAAAAATGAATCGCTGTGCGTGTGTCTCGCCAAAACTCGAGACTGGCTGTACCGATTTGGCTAATTCTGATCTTGAAATGTTTGTGGAAGTTCAGGGAAGGTTTACCCGGTGAGAAAAAATGAGTAACATAAATAATAAGTAAAGGAAAATACTTTAAACGACAACTTAATTTTCCAGTACAAACTGTTCCTGGGTATGATAATAAGTAAAGGAAAACACTAAAAACGACAACTTAATTTTCCAGTACAAACTGTTGCTGGGTATGAAACACTTGATGTCTTTTTGATGGCAGGACAGGACAGGACACGACAGGACAGGAAAGGGACAGGAAAGGGACAGGAAAGGGACAGAAAAGGGACAGGAAAGGGATAGGAAAGGGACAGGAATGGGACAGGAAAGGGACAGGACAGGAAAGGGACAGGACAGGAAATGGACAGGAAAGAAAAGGGACAGGACAGGACAAGAAATTGACAGGACAGGAAAGGGACAGGAAAGGGTCAGGACAGGAAAGGGATTGGACAGGAAAGGGACAGGACAGGAAAGGGACAGGACAGGACAGGAAAGGGGCAGGACAAGAAAGGGACAGGGCAGGACAGGAAAGGGACAGGACAGGAAAGGGACAGGAAAGGGACAGGACAGGAAAGGGACAGGACAGGACAGGAAAGGGATAGGACAGGGCAGGAAAGGGACAGGACAGGAAAGGGACAGGACAGGAAAGGGACAGGACAGGAAAGAGACAGGGCAGGAAAGGGACAGGACAGGAAAGGGACAGGACAGGACAGGAAAGGGACAGGACAGGAAAGGGACAGGACAGGAAAGGGACAGGACAGGAAAGGGACAGGACTGTCCCACCGGGGGGAGGTGGAAGACGACCGGACTTGGTCGTCGAAGTCAATTAAATGTGCGACGGGCTACCTCACGTTCAATGGTGCAGTGCCTCACTTAATTGCATTTAATGTAAATGAAACATTTGTATTAGTTTTGACCACATTTTACACAAATATATGTAGGTGATACGAAGTTCACCGGGTCATCTAGTAAAAAATAATTATTATTTAAAATATATAACAATAGGTGGTCTTATCAATAATAGTGATCTCTACTACCTTATCAATGCAGAGAATTTCAGAGAATAAGCAGTAGATCACAGTATATAATGAAACAAACTTTCCTTTATACTCCATTTATCAGGTTTTTATAAATACTTTTAACTTGCATCATTGGCTTATGCAAGTGTGTTTTCTTGTCATATAAATGTGTAACAACCTTACAGTATAAAAAAGTGTAAAAAGTACAAATTTCTTTTTAAAATTTAGCAAAAAAGGTGTATCTTCCAAGGTCAACATGTTTCAGGAGAACTGTTTATCAGTTTTGATATAACCATAACATTTGCTTTTACACATTTTATCTGTTTCAAAGGTCCACAAACCTTTACACCATTACTATAATTTGGTTGCAAAAGCATTCTTCTTGAAAAATTGTTTCTTCACCCTTTCTACAAACCAGTGACAATATGTTTTCTGTAATAACTTTATATACTTTTTAGGATTCCATATTACAAAGCCTAATCTAACTGTCTGTCCTACATTTAAAGGCCTTGGTCTAGGCAGCAGCATTAGGTAGTTTTCACAGAATATGTGTCATTTTGTCTTGCATTGGGTGATATTTACTATTAAATTGTTATGGTATATTGTCTGTACCTCAAATACTCTTTGGATTTAATCATTTAGGAGTCAACTTGCAATATCTTTATAAATTTATTTTGTTTACAGATCACATAAAAACTGAAGTATCTGTTTTAACAGATACACAAATTGTATATAATAATAATATAATAGATGTTGTATTCTCATACTACACTGAGTGCCGAAATTTAACTAAACATTGTATAGCATGACAAATTAGATATTAGCATGCTACTGTGCACAATAAAATCTATGCACACCACAGTGACATCAGTACTACAGTGTAAGAAAAATGGCATACATAGTTACAGATGGCTGTCTTTACATGATCTATTATATTATGCACTCTGTGGGTTTGCAGAATATGATTATTTCATAAATTGATATATTCTTACCACCATTAGATGCAGGTGGTTCCGGAGCAACTCTGGCCGGTCGCGGCGAGTCTATTCGCGAGGGCTGCGCCGGCGGGGGCGGCGCGCGTCGTCGCGGCGGGCGCGCAGTACTCGGGCTCACCGTCACCGTCACGTGGCCCTCGAACCCGCCCTCCTCCTCGCGCGACTCCCGCACCGGACTCGCCATGTTCGACGTCGGCGTGCAAACTGTCAAGTTCACCGATGTAATTGCTCTTGGACTATCATAATCTTCTAACCAAGGATCACCATAACCACGACTCAAGTCCATATGACAATTCACATTTACTGAAAAATTTAAAGGATACCCTCTTTCCGATCTAAATGATGTATTAGGCTTGGCTTCTTTCATAGGCTGACTCTCATTTTTAGGGAGGGATGGCACAGGGGATATCGTCCGACACGTCTCAGCTTCTGGCTCCTTCAATGTCTGTTTAAATGCAATATCTGGATTTGGTTTAATAAAGTCGAGTGTGCTTGGCCTTTTAGGTTTCTCCTGAGGCGGTTTCTCTTCCTTTTTTATAGTTTTCTTCTCTCTAGACTTCTCGAGCTTCTCATTTAAATTACTTTTAACCTTACTACTTTTAAGAATCTTGTAGTTTGTGCTTTCTGGTTGTTCTAAATCTTTTTCTTTATTTTCAGGTAAAGAGGAATGTTCTTTGTCCTGTGTGTTCGTTGATACCTCCTCTTTTACATTTTCGTTAGTCAATTCTAAATCACTTGGAGACTCGACACTGTATTTGGCAAAACAGTTGTCAATGTTTATAACAGTGATTGGAGATGTGGGTGTGTTGTTGTTATTCTTTAAAATCTCATTACTCTTTGCCTCAACAATGTTTTGATTTGCATCTGTGTTTGGTTTGTTTTCCTTCTCAGCAGTGACCTCAGCCAAACTCAGTATAGCTTTTTGTGGACCCTGGCAAGTGACAGACTTTATAGCTGTAGATTTCGCAACTTCGTGCTTGATAATAGCTTGATTTCTGCACTTGAGTGGTGGGTTGAGCCTGAGCTGTTGCTTGCGCGCGGCGGCCGAGGATGAGGCATGGTAGGCGTGCGTTAGGGAGGCCTTGACTTCGCTATGCAGGTGGGTCTCACAGGCTTGCTTGTCGTGGCAATATAGCTCGATAGTATTTGACACAACATGATCAGGAACGCCAGGAAATTTCTGTTTCAGCTCATGGAACAATTGCATAAGCGATATATTGGTGCATGCGCACGGTGCAGGGCTCGCAGCGCTCTCAGAGGGGGCAGACATCGCCGCCCATCCTAGCGGAAGCCCACCGCTTCGCCCCGAACTCTCACTCCACCTAAATAAAGCCCCTTTTTGCTCTTTCACCGGTGAAAACGGACAAACATTTTACCACATAATTATACTGTAAATAGCGTCTTGTCTATTTTGTGACGTCACAATCCCAAAAATCACAAATCTGGACAGTTACGTATACATACCCGAGCTTTTATGGATGTTAAGAGTCCGTGACTCGCTAATCCTCGCGGTAATCATATGACGAAAAAGAGCACATAGCGAGACGAGGCTGACTTTTTATATCTTTTGTTATCATACCAAAACTGTATTTCGTAAAATTGCAACATACACTTGTGATGAAATTACGCACTTATTTGTGATCACTACACCTTCACTTGTGTTATTATGATGAGTAAACATTTAGAGAATCTAACTAAAAAAAACAAAGGCAGTAATAATTAATGTACCCAAAAATAAATTACGAAAATCGCACGACTTGTCAGTCCCATTCTGCCATTTTAGCAATAGACAAGCAAGACTTGACAAGAGTCAATACCGAAGACAAGTACTCTGTGGTGGTTTGAAGACTGAAAAGATATTTTTTTGGTCATGCTTATTCATTTCTATTATAATTTTAGAATAGACTGCAACCAATAAAACAACATAACAAGTAAAATATAAGACTGATGGGGCAGTGTTCGGGTGGGGTTCCATGATTTTTGATGATTTCGCCAATTTAGACAGGCTTGATGCAAAGATTTGTCGGTAATTCTGTCAGTGCGGTGGGTTACTGATTTCAATTTATTCTTATACTAATTTATTAGTTGTGTTTGTTGTGGCGTGGATTCCTGCAATAATTATTGATAGTGATCAACGGTGTATTGAAGAATTGAAATACGGTACTACTCATTTAGTAGTACCAGTACAGTCAACCTGGGTAACTTTAGCTTACAATGTAACATTGACTCACTAACTTGTATTTGAACGTTTAATTTTTTCTCTGCTTACTGAATCACTGTATAATAATAGCAGCGTTTTACCTACCAATAAAACGCTTATTAAGATACTTACCTTTATTCGAAACCTAAGTAAATAATGAAGAATGGCTATTCCTTTCCCTTTCCCTCCATATAGCTATCTCTTTCGCACATCTCCCACCACCAGCAGGCATCCACAAGGCGGAGGCGACTTGGGGCAGTGCTCATTGAGTTCTCCATTAAGAATATAATAGAATTACTTAATGTCCGCCAGGCAGACATTACATATTAGGTTTCGAATAAAGGTAAGTATCTTAATAAGCGTTTTATTGGTAGGTAAAACGCTGCTATTAAGTAACTGTACCGTTTATTCGAAACCTAAGTAAATAATGGAGACGTGTTTGTTATCGCCTGGTGGTGATGGACGCCAATGTGAACCTGGTTATGAGGAGGACACAAAGGTTACAACTGTCTAGAAGGACAGGGTATTAATTATCGAGATGTGATACATAAAATACATTAAAATATGTTAGTTATGCATTAAAAAACCTGTTATACGAAAATCAACTGCTTTATTAGCAACAAAAATATAACAAGGAATCTTTATAAATCTTTAATAATTGATCATGTGAGTGTAGTTAAGGTACCTCTTAATAATGTAATCAAATCAAATAGGATTAAAAGGTACAGCATTCGACCTTCTTACAGGTATGATTTCTCTATGATAAAAACGTTGGAAGGTATTTGCAGAACGCCAGTTACTCTTGGCTAAAATATCATCAATTGGAAGATTATCTAGCCAGTCCCTGGAAGCGACAGCAGACCTAACACTTCCAGCAGATGCACAAATTCCTGCATCTTTTAGAACTGACTTAACCCATCTGCCAATAATCGTCCGTGACGCGGCCTTAGGTACACCACATATGGATATAAATAAATTACTACACTCAGCTTCAATACGCCTTTTTTCGAAAAGTTGAATCATTCTCTTAACACAAAAAACAGGATCTAAAGACTTATTTTCAAGATTTTTATTAAGTCTCCATCCCGATTGGCGATAGTCAACTGAGTCAGTCTTCGATCCGAAAGACGGCCAGAGACTAATATGATCGTCATTAATAACGCAATTTTCTTGATCTGCTAGCAAAAGTGTTAGGTCGTGGATTCTTCGACCCGAATATAACATCAAAAGTGTTGCTGTATGTCTAGCCATTTCGTACAAACTATTTTCATCCAATATTTTGCTAGACAAATATTTCAAGACAATGTTTACATCCCAGATTGGAGTTTTTAATTGCTTAGGAGTTTTGAGTGCAATTGATTTTAATACATGCTTGACAAGAATGTGAGAACTCAGACTCCCGGAAGAATCGGCGATTGATAAAGTTGACACAACAGATTTGTGCAACATGATTGTTTTATATGATAAGCCATGTATCTCATGTAAATCTGCCAGATATCGAGCTAAATCCGAGCCTGATGGCTGAGAATAATCTACTTCATGATTAATGGCCCATTTACACCATCGTTCCCAAGCAGGTTTGTATGTTCTTAAGGTCGACGGACGCCAACTAGAAAGTAACAATGCTTTTTGTTGTTGAGACCAAAAAGTCAAGTTCTTTGACCAGCCCCACATTTCCAAACTTCTATTGTCATCTGTGACACATTTGGAGGGTATAGATCGGTTGTGACGTCGACTAAAACTTGTTGAAGGTTCTGCACTATCAAAGGTGGAGATATGGCTCTGTTCATTAAGTCGGCTCTCCAAAATACCCGTTCCCACTGGGGAGCCACAATTAGGTAGGTTCCTTGAGACTTGTTCAGGTGTGATAATACCCTCGGGATTAGGTGAGGTGGAGGAAATATCCATGCCAGATGGTAGTTCCACACTATTGAGAATGCATCGTGAAATACTGCCTTGGGATCCCTCTGATCCAGTGAACAGTAAGCTGGAACTACATGGGCTTTCGCAGATGCGAACAGGTCGATCGTTGGCTTTCCGTAATAAGCAAAAATCTTCTTTGTTGCAGGTGGTAGCAAGTGCCATTCTGGGAGAGCTAAGTGCCTCGAGAGTTTGTCTGCTTCGCTGTTGTACTTCCCAGGAATGTGATGTATCGAGAACTGAATATTGTTCTGGTCTAACTGGTGGAACACCGATCTGCAGAGCTCTGTTAAGGCTATCGACCTTGTTCCTCCTTCGTTTCGTATGTATGATACTACGGTGCGGTTGTCGCTTTGAATCAAAATGCTCTGATTCCTCATCAGAAGTGCATGATTCCGCAATACCTTTAAAATAGCCAACATCTCCTTCTGGTTGGAGTTGAGAGACTTTTCTGCACCCGACCACAGTCCTGATAGGTAGTGATTGTTCAGACGTGCCCCCCAACCCGCGTTCGACGCGTCCGTTGTCAAGTACACCTACCACCACTCCATTTCTTGCAGTACAAAGTATGGAAGAGGAAAGGCTTTCAGCACTGGGGCTTCGAGAAGAGAATTGCAATGTGTTTGTATTGCTCTGTGATTCAGCCTTCCTCTCGTTACTGCAAAGCTTGCGAAGTTCATTAGTCCAACCAGACTTTGAAGCTCTTTGAGACATGCTTTTTTCCGTTCCAGAAGAAGGTATAATCTCGTATTCAAACCTTGGCATTTCTTCTCTGGAAGAAATTTTTGATTGAGTCGGATCCCACACGATTCCCAGATACTCTATTCTCTTTTGTGGCTGCAGAATTGACTTTGTAACATTGATTTTCCAGCCGAGGTATACTAAATTGTTCAGAACTGTGCTGACTTGTGATGTCAGAACTTTTGGGTTCTGATGGGCGATCAAAAAATCGTCCAAATACACCAGTATTCTTATACCTTGATTTCTGAGGACTTGAGCTACCCAATTTGTCACGGAGGCAAATGCTTGTGGAGCTGAACTCAGACCAAATGGTAGACAGGTCATTTGGAACATTTTCCTTTTGTAAAACAGGCGTAGAAATGGCCAATGACTCGTTGCTATTGGTAGGTGAAAATAGGCTTGTGACAAATCTATTTTCATCATCCAATCGTTGGGCTGCAGAAAACCGCTTACTTGGTGCATGTTGAGCAAATGAAAATTGCCTATGTGAACGTAAACATTCAACCTCTTTAGGTTGAATATTGGCCGGAGAGATCCATCGGTTTTCGGGACAAGAAACATTGTGGATAGAAAACTCGGCGATATTTCGGCTTCCACTAGGACTCCGTCTTTTTGTAGCTCTTCTATGGCATTCGTCATTTCTTTTGATTCCGGAGTGTGAAAGAAACGTCCCTTTACGTGAGGCATTATTAAAGGCGGTTTTTGAATGAAAGGTATGCGATACCCTTGAATCATTTTTAATATACGTAATGGTGCGCCCAATTGCTTCCAATGATGATAAAATAATTGAAGCTGTCCAGCTTGAAACGTTAATCGCAGTGCGTCAGAAACGTCTGCGTTTGTTGCCAGATCTATCTTTGTAGGCAGGTGACGTGGCACGCTTGGCTGCCTTGGTTGAGGGCCGCCCCCCTTGATTATGAAGTGTCTTTCTTGCTCCTCCTTGAAAAGGCTTATTGTTCGATTTTGATGCATTCTTATTGGAATGCTCCCCGCAAAAATTTCCTTGCGCAGGATAATTTGGGGGATGCGATTTGTAATCTGCATAATGCGAGCAACAAGGGCCTTGCGCAGGCCTTGTATTGCTAGAAGTCACACCTTGCGCAGGTGTTTTAGTTCTTGAGCGCCCTTGCGCAGGGTCTCGTAATGGCCTACTCGGTCCCGCTTGCGCAGCAGAATCAGTATTTGCATATTTGGGCGTAGACCAAAAAGCCTTTTTTACACCACCCGCTTTCTCTAGGGTAGTCGTAAGAGCATAAGGGTCAAAGAGATGACTGTTTGTAGGAGGTATCTTTTTCAAAGCAAATTTGATCAAAGGCTCCTTGACAAAAGACAGTATGTTATCGCGTCGTTGTTGTACTAAATCTGCCCTGTGACCGCATACCATTTGAAGTATATCGTTGGAAATGTTGAAAAATCCGCCTTTTAGGAATACATCATTTATTTTCTCATTCAATGTTTCAAAACTAAGTTCTGATGTGCGAGCCCACATCAAAAGATTTCGCAATTCATCTTGAAGCACTTCTCTTTGCTTGAGAAGGGCATATGTCAAAACTGCAAAGGACTTCTCTGTGTATGCTAGATGACGGCTGGTAACATAAGCCTTAATCTCATCATTAACATCGAGCTCAATAAAACCAGGGCTATGAGCATATACTTTTTGAACGTCAGCAAAGCGAACTTCAGTCCAATCTGTGCTTTTAAACCTTTGGAGGTTATTTAACATTTCTAAATATTGGGAGGTAGCTTTTGGCAAGGATGGTACTTTAAGACTTGTCTCTAAATTGAAATTGAATTCTGGTGTTGGTACAGGTACAGGCTCGCTCGCATCTCTATAGAGATCACGGCTTACTGAATCGTCAAAAGAATCATCATCTGAGGGACGGTCTGGTGTTGACGTCCTCTGATGTTCAAGTGCAAATTTAGTACGTAAATCAGTTACCTGTTTGCTAAGCTTTTCCAACAAACGATCAGTTTTACGTTGTTTACGCCTTCTATGACGGTGTGATCTTCTACTTGTTTGTCCCGAACTTTGTGAGCTGCTTGATTGTGACGAAGAACTTTGAGAATTGTCGTCGTCAGGAACTGGACACGTTGTATTTTGTTTATCCGTCATAATATTTTCTTGTTGATCACAAATAATGATAGCTAATTTTAAATGCTAAAAACAAAAAATACAATTAATGTGGGTACTTTAATATTAATAATTATTTTAGCTCACCGAAAAGTAATGCAACACTGATTTAATAAACAAAGTTTTTTAAAAGTAAAAACCTTTTTTAAAATTTTTTGTTCTAATTAATTAGGTACTTGCACTTATACCGACGCGTGGTACGTCAACTTAAGCAGCAGAGGAATACACGCGTTCACGCGGCGGGGAATAGGACGCCAATGAGCACTGCCCCAAGTCGCCTCCGCCTTGTGGATGTCTGCTGGTGGTGGGAGATGTGCGAAAGAGATAGCTATATGGAGGGAAAGGGAAAGGAATAGCCATTCTTCATTATTTACTTAGGTTTCGAATAAACGGTACAGTTACTTAATAAGTTGTTTAATCTATGAAGGTAAAAAGTGTTTTTGAACGAAACCTGCAGTGACATTTGACATTTGTCAAATATATATTTATTTCTCATCATTCAAAATTTTGGCGGTAAATAGAGTTAAAAATAAACTTGCTAAAAAGTTGTGTATAGCAGTTACTACAGAAGAACTACAGAAGGCGAGTTCAGTTTTATGTTGAAGAATCATATGTTTTTTATGTAATAACACTGAAATATCCCGCAATATTGATAGATTTTTAAAAAAATATTTAATTAATCTTCGATCCGTTTCATTTTCAAACCATTTGGGGTAACATTAGCTCGGGGCGAGGACAGACAGTGTGTGAAAATTTAAATTATGTAAAAAAGTTTTGAAGGGTGGAAGTGGCCATCAAAGCTTGACATATTTAATTGTCACCCCCAAAATATAGTTAGTCGATTTGGAGGATCTAAAATCACAAAACGAGACGATTCTTATGCGATTGATGATCAATTTCTATACATGGTATGGGGGAATTGAGAGCCGATATTATGTTTCTTTTTTATATGTGATTGAGTTTGTTTTATTATTTTTTATTATTTTAGGCATTGCTCAGTGATTATAAGTACATCAAAACCTGATTAATACAATAATAACTTGATTTAAGAGGTCCATAAAATAGAAGTTGATTTCGATAAACCAGGCAGTTTAATATTGTATTAATATGGCAACCCTACGTTGCCACTAAAAAGGGGATAGTGATATAAACGAAATGTATTTTTTTTTATCAATATGACAAGCTAATCTTACCGAGGAGTAAAAAAAACTACATAAATTAGAGATTTTCTTCATCAACTCCTCATACTTATTAATGTTACCCAAATGTCAGTGTAACTTTGGCTCACCAAATTTTTGATAATTTAAGGGTCTTTTATTTATCGTTTTGATAAATAACACAGGAATTTAGATTATAAAAGCCAATATCCCACTAGAAACACTCATTTATGACAAATAACAATAAAAGTAAATCCGTACTAGTATAAATTACCTCTAAAGTGAGCCAAAATTACCCAGGTTGACTGTACTAGTAGTAGTAATATATAATTAGTTAATCACTGTATACGCTTAGTGAATATCAGTGACTTTTGATAACGTGTATGAATTGACCTTGTGTGTTCTATCCGCATTAAAAATGTCATCTAAGAAGCATCGTACTGCAAGGAAATAATCAAAACTCAAACAACAATCAAAAACATCAAAACTCCAGCAAGACCTTGAAATCGCTCACACCCGTGTTTCATCGTTCTTGAAATATTACATATTATGGGACAGCATGGGCTAGATCCCTTTGCCTATTTACGAGTAAATTATAAAAAAAATTGACGTAACTTGATTGACAAATTAGGCAGTATGGTCGAAAGATTATAGCCTGTCACCAGGACGAATAAAAAAAAATTGACTGACAAGTGACAATTGACATTGACACTGACAGTGAGCGATGGAGTAAAAATAGAAATTGTTTTCGTTTTGTGAATTATTCTTTCGGAGACCCTTATTCGTACATAAACCGAAAATGGCAGATGATCTGCGCAAATACTTGAATCATTTATTAGAAAAGTAATAGCTTTACTCTTTCTCATTTTCAGTCCTATACGCGGTGACTGTAACGTCGATTTTATTTCAGAGTAAATGGTCTTCATTGTATACTGATAACCGACCGGGACGGTGTTCCGTTGGTAAGGGCTGTGACGGAGAGAGCTCCACAACTGGCTTTACGGCCTAATTTTATATCAACATTTGGGATGGCCACAGACCAGGCGAGCAAACTTGGATTAGGCAGGAATAAAACCATAATATCAATGTATTGCAGCTACCAGGTAAATAGTTGTCTTTTTCATAACTGGGGGCGGCAAACAAGCAAGTTGGTCACCCTATGGTAAATGATCTCCACTGCCCATGAACACCTACAATACAGGAAGAATCATGAACACATTATTACATAAATAAATAAATAACACCCAACAGTCACACACATATCCCTGACCCCACAGTAAGATAAAAGTCTTGTGGCGTGGGTATCAGGAATTATGAGAGACTTTCGGTCTCACAAGACCCTGAAACAATTATTTGTGGATCAAAAAAATATGTGTTTGGTGTGGGAAGCGAACCCACGGCCTTTCGCTTCACTGTTGGCCACTCGCCCACTGCGCCACGGAGGCTGTCAAAGAATGGATAATTAAAGGATTAGGAAAAGGTTTTGTACTTCTGGATATCACTCACCATACAAAAGACAGCAGCAGGCTGCTACTTCACGTCTGTTCTTTTGGAGACAGTAGTAACAATCCAGTTGATCTGGCCCATTCATGCAGTAGACAACAATGTTTACAGTGTGGCTATACCACAGCTGCATAATTCCTTACTCTTGTTGCATATATGGCTTGAATATTAATGGACAGAATAATGTATTTTGTGTTAATGGTATTGACAGGTAGTATTATTATTAGTTTATATTTTAGTAATGTTGATAATTTATCACTTATCAACTATCAAATAAAATTATTATTTTATTTATCGATTTATTGATATATAACCATAATTCATAATGGATTATTAAATTCAAAATACGAGTTGTTTGTCATAATGTTTTGGTTGATACTAATAGCCTAGCTGTCAGATTGATATACATACTTATGTATATTTGAATTTTTTTATTCAACCTACTATGTTGGTAAGTTAGTTCATAAGGATAGTCCTTGGCCACTTCCACCATACCTTCTACTGTGACACTTATGTTTAGAATGTTATCATATATGAGCTTGTATCTTGTATATGTTTGTAATATGTATTTGATGGTTGCATGGTGTGAGCTATGTACTGCAGAACACCATAGTAGAACCAATAAGAAAAAATATATTAGTCCATTAGTCGCATTACTATCCACTTCTTAATATTATTACTTCATATTTCAAATTTTAACTATTCAGATGTGATGAGTAACAAACACTGGTAACCTCATTTCTTTTTGCTTATTATAGTCTGAATATTTGTCTACTTTTCCAGGTAATACAAATGAACAAGCTGCCATTAGTGGTAACCTTCATTGGCAGTGACAACTGCAACACTGGCCATATTCTCTCCCTAGAGAATCAGATAGAACCATTCTTGAAAGATCTAGAAGCTGTGGTTGCAGATGCACCCTAATGATGATTAAAATTTTATACTTTTTGTAAGATGCTATTATATTCATTATATCATAGTGTGTGGGGTCATAGATATAGATCTAATAGACATCACAAGTATATCTAACACTGATCACGTATCACGTATGTATGTATGTTAAATATGACACATACATCAATCTGTATAGAGACCATGCATGCAAATTTTTAGTACATTGACTGCACCTGTCAAAACTTGTAGGGCTTTGTTAGGAGTGTTGTGTGGAATTTTATGCTAAATTGTGGTAAGGGAGTACACACATATGTGTAATCCCTGGTCTGTGGTATCTACCTCACATGTATTTTTTTTTAAATAAAACTTGTAAAATTTTGGGCATGTTTAGTCCGATTTAGTTGCACTTTATGTTACAACAAACAACAAGTAATATACACCCTTGTATGGTGTACTATACAGTAAGGTGTTAGCAAAACACATGCAAATACCCTTTTCGCGTCGACGTCGTCATTAAACCATGCTAAAATGTTTGAAGGGACAGAAGAAGGCGAAGGATATTCATTTGAAATTGTTCTCATGACTTATATCAGCTATAAAAATAGTGGCATGCTTGGTTTCATACAATTTCAAATACCTACTTGCGGCGTCTATTTAGATCTATGCCTGTGGTAGAGATCTAATCTAAAATTATGTGAATTTAATTGCGTACTTCGGCCATTTTTAATGAAGGAGCTTAGTTTGATTATTATAGATCCCTGAAATCAACCAATCAAGCTAAGTAATTCATACTATTAGTAATTCATTTAAACTATATCCTGATTGGCTCGTTTATGCGATATATCCGAAGAGTCAAACTAGGTTCCTTTATTGCAAATGAGCGTACATTGTTGTTAGATACATTGCATCATTTTAGATTAGACAAGGTGTACAACATTCTTAGTACCTATGTGTTGTAGTTTAAAACTGTGCTGTTAAGTGTAAAACAGTTGTACAGAGATTGATGGAATTTGTATCAAACTAAATGATATCATGAAACATTGAAAAGTAAGAAACTCAAAATAATGTTTAGGAGTTTGTACTGAATTTAACAAAAAATCTTAATTCAAAAACAACAGTTCCATAAATTACAATAAAGATTGAAAATCATGCCTATAAATTACCTTCTATCGAATTCAAGAGCAATATAAAATTGTTAAATTAGTATAGAGTTCATATATATACAGGGTTAATTTTAAAACACCAGCAACCTCGCAGGACCAGATAGCTGACCCCATACGGAACAACTTTTGTTCTACGAGTTTGGATATAACTCAATATATTTAAAAAAAAATGATTTTACAAGTTTTTGTAGTGTCGTGTTTTTCTTCGTAGAGTGCGGCGCGGCGCGGCGTGCGCGCGCGACATCAAACGCGCCGCTCAGCTGCTCGGGCGTTGACCTTCAAAGGAGCTAGCCCGGTTCCCCACGCTTCGCGTATTTGTTTACGTAATCTGCGATGCGCGTTGTAACGTTCAAGACGGAAATTAAATGAATACTTATTTTTGTATGAAAATAAAATCTAACAAATTATCAAGTCGTAGAACAAAAGTAGTAGCTTATAACCTTAGGAATCTACCCCTGCGAGGTTGCTGGTGTTTTAAAAATAACCCTGTATATATATGAACTCTATACTAATTTAACAATTAGGTCAGTTTTTGAATAATATAAACTGGAATCTATGCAAAACAAGGAGTTTATATAAGTGTTGCCCTTGTATAACGGCTATCTGGGAGATCTTCATCATTAAAATCATTTTATTAATTGGCCGTTAAGATCATAGGTTATCAGTTTTTTTTTACAAATCTTGCTAAATATGTTACATAAGAATGTGGTAACTATGAGGATATTTTATTACAATATTAAAATGTATGTTATAAAGCATGGCTTTAGTTCTCTAGCTTATTTACTTTAACTCATATGTATTCTGATTATGAATATGTTATCTGTAAATATTATATGTCACTGGATGCAGGCCGCTTCCAACAGGTCGGTCTGGAAATCTTTGGCAGAGGCCTATGTTCAGCAGTGGACGTCTTGTGGCTGATGATGATGATGATGAAATATTATATGTAAGAATATATAAAATTCTTGGTTAATATTGTTAGTGTTTTTTCTATAATTGCATTTAAATTTGCTGTAGATAGTCCTTTAAACACTGCACACCATCATATTAATCTAAATATCTCCTTAATATGTATGCAAGTGAGAACTAAACCCTTTGAAAATGTATCGCAAGGTATGAATTTTATTATAATAATTATATTATATGAGTCTTGTATCTACTTTGTATCAACTAAATACAATCATCACAAGATTATAGACGTGTTCGAGTTATATTTTACTATTAACGTATCTATAGTATAGCTGTTTTTAAATTACAACATGTAATAAAGCATGTTGCGCCGACCCCACTACGAGTGAGATAAAGGCAGGTGGAAGAGAGAAGAGATATACGTATAAATACATAGATGAGCGTGACGTTTGTTTTATACGTGTCATTTGGTGTGTAGCTACTTGGAGGTAGTGAAACAGGCGCTATATAGGTTAAAGGTTTCACGTGTTGTTTTACTAAAAAAATCAGGAGACTTGTTTAAATGTCAATAAAAAATTATGTGAATGTTCATAAAATACAATTTATTTACGCATAGGTATTAGATAGTTGGACTATTTGAGCTGTACAGGAGTTATGAGCGGTTTGCCGGTAAGTCCATTGACAACGTTGTTGGCGGCGAGTTCCGCCATTTCTCTGCGCGTGCGCACTGTTGCACTGCCGATGTGAGGGAGGACAACTGAAAAAAAAACTTAGTTGTAGGTGGTAGTTGAAGAAAGTTAATTACTATGGCACTATGTGATATACTGATGTCTCAGGGTGAAAACTTTTAGATAGGTCTATCCTATGCGATAGTCTTTCTGTGTAGGTAACAGGTACCACCACATTGTACCTATAGGTAGTGCTGCCGCTAAGCAGTAGTCTAAAAATCTCAATTCAGCGCTTATTTATTTATATATGTATTTCGATTTCTCCGCCAATTGTGGACCTTTTGTTGGAAGAAAAAGAGAGAGATTTGACTCTAAAGAGACATAAAGAAATTGTTATTTTTGACTTTTTATTTATATTCATGTATTCAGTCCGTGTGGCGTCTTGCGTGTTTTGGTCTGTGTTAAGGTGCATATTTATAAGTAGCAAGCTAAAAGCTCTAAAACACAATTTGAATGTTTTGCAATTCGTGTTAACAAAACAAAATACTGTAAAATTTTGCTTAATGGAGACTCAAGATAATAAAATATTCGAAAGTTTATGAACGTTTTTGATAACTTACACAGATTGGGCAGAGTCAATAGTTTATGGTCCTTGGGTAGTGGTTCAGGCGTGGTGACATCCAAGCCAGCTGCGTAGATCTGCTTACTCTTTAACGCATTATATAAAGCCTCTTGCTCGATAAGGTCTGGAAACAAATTCAATTATTTAAACAAATGTTATTAAGTAATAAAACTCAACAATCACAGTAGTGTCGTG
Source organism: Amorpha juglandis (assembly GCA_949126905.1). NCBI lineage: Eukaryota > Metazoa > Arthropoda > Insecta > Lepidoptera > Sphingidae > Amorpha > Amorpha juglandis. Next base: position 13,004,937 of record OX421381.1, on the reverse strand, counting down.
GCGAAGATCGGGAGCCTTATTCCTTATGACCATATAAACTTACGTCAACTGCCTGAAATTTGCATTTAATGGTATTCTCTAAGCCAATGTAAAGTTTTCTAACCGCGATACGGTGTGTTAGGTACGTGCTTGTTATGAACATTGGACATAGGCTTCGAGAATACCAATCAATGCTAAATTCACGAACTTAATGTAATACGGTCGCGGAGTTTATATGGTCAGAGAATAAGGGCCAGAATATTTATGGGGTTGAGTCTACAACACCACCACAAAACAAATATTTGTGGATTTTGATCGCGGCCTCTCATTTCACAACTGGCTTCGTTCACTGCTATTGTGGAATTTGAAGAGAGACATGTAAAAGACGCATGTGGCCACTATTACAAACATCTCATGTTTGCTAGTATTTTTTTAATATAAGAGACCGGCAAACGAGCAAGTGGGTCACGTGATGGTAAGTGATCTCCACTGCCCATGAACATCACAATACGTAAAGCACCAGGGACGGGTAGCCGACCCTTAAGGGAAGGGGATGATTACCGGATTGGGAAGGGAAAGGGGATTTGGGCCTCCAGAAATCTCACTTATAACAGGGAGTCCCTTTACGGCTCTTTTCAAGCTGGACCTTGCGGGTATGTCGGATTTGCTGGCATATCTCGTCCTACCGACTAAATTGTGTGTGTAATGGTGCTGCCACACCGATGTTATAAAATGTTAACAAAAATATTTTCTAACATTTTCTAACGTTTTATAACATTTGAAAACATGACATCGGCCCTTCTTTGACGGCTTCTTTGACGGCGCCGCTCTCAAAAGTACCGCCGCCCGCGGTTAAAAAATGTTAAGAAATGTTACAAATTGTTAAGAAATGTTTACTAAATGATGCTGCCACACCGCTGGTATAAAATGTTATATAACATTTTCTAACACCGGTGTGGCAGCACCATAACTCGCTGTGTTCTTTTCTCTCCCTTATATGTCGAATGTATAGCGGTAATGGTCGTAGTATCAGCGGTAGTCCGCGATTTTTTTGCCTTACCTCCACGACCAACATTCACGAGTATAGCATTCTTTTTCATCTTGGCTAGTGTGGTCACATTTATCATGTGCCTGGTCTCGTCCGTGAGGGGGGCAGACAGAAGGATAAAGTCGCTCTCCGACAGCAGTGTATTGAGGTTAACAAACTCCGCTCCGAGGGCTCTACCTGTAAAGATACCATCAATACGTATAACACATTCTTTGTTCCAGTGAAAGCGTTATTATACTGTAACTAATATAACCGCTAAAACCCTTCGATGCGATGAAAAATATCTAACTTTTAGCCGTTTAGCCGCTGAACAGTATTCCCCAAACATAGCTAACAGTCATCTCGATTTAAAAAAAAAATACTGCATCTAAATTGATCTATTTGTTTAGGATCTACGATGTCATAGATACTTACATACCCAGAGACAGACTAATACTTTTTCATTGAAATAAAACTAATTTAAACGGATTTTATCGCGGTTTTATATTAATTTTGATTCCGACGTTTCGAATATTTTTTCGTTGGTTAAGAAATGCTGTTCGATTTTGCCGACCTCGACCTGCTGGTCGAGCAATCGAAATGGGTGTTTTTCTAAACGGAAACCACATTACGGTTTTCCGAGACTTGAAAATTATGCCCGATATACAACACACAGATCGTGCGTCCATTCATGCTGCTGTAGACAAAAGTGTCTACAGCATGGCTCTACAATTTACATTTTAAAGCGATAAGCTCGCCTTCTATTACGTCACTCATCTCATCAACATATTGTTGTCGTGCTGTATATCTCATAAAAATATCTTAGTGCTGTCACGAGATTGCAAAAGTAACACAGTTTTGTGTCAAGATAAAATTTTATTATGATATGTTCTTTGTGTAGAATATCTATACAGATAACCGTATTATGTAAGTTATGAGCTACGGCAATCTTAGTTTTTATACGATTAAATACAAATATGAAAACAATGTTCGGCTTTCCGGGCTTTGTCAGGTACGTAAGAGAAGATGCTCTATGTTGTATCATCGCGCAAATAGACGTTATAATTTCTGAAAGTAATGTCCGCTTACACATAACGGTATTCCGGATGCGGCAAGCGCCCCACCATGCCCCGAGATGGGTACGCCCAAGGGGTCGCGCTGGTGGAAAGTGCTCTTAATCACCCATTAACACAATACCAGAAGGATCATGAACATGTTGCCGACCTTAAAGGATAGGGATAATGAGGGAATTCGGGCCTCGGTTCCACCTCGCGCAATCTCACAGGTATATAATATCGTAGGTATGTCATCTAACTTGCTAGGAACAGAATATTCAGTAGAAGGTCTCTGCCAAATTGTAGAGCGGGCCTATCGCTTATCGGTAAATTACTAGGGTAATACTTAAAACTATTAATTGTTAATTATCGCTGGCTTAAACGGTGAAGGAAACATCGTGAGGAAACCTGCATACCTGAGAACTCGATAATATTTTTCGAAGGTATGTGAAGTCTACCAACCCGCATTAGGCCAGCGTGGTGGACTAAGGCCTAATCCCTCTCATTCAGGAGAGGAGGCCCGTGCACAGCAGTGGGACATATAGTATAATACAAGGCTAGTAAAAAAAAAATATTATTAAAACAAGTAATTCTACGCCGTATCTATTATGTACATTTTACCTTGAATGATTTGTAGTGAAGGGAAAATTACAAATGTGCAAAAAGTTCCATTCTTTGTTGTGGTAATCTTGGTAGGTACTTATTTGTGGGATTTACGTGATTTATAAGATAATTGTGTTTTAGGATACGGTACACAAGAGGTGGTAATGGGACTCTATTACTAAGTTTGCCCTCATCGTCTGTTTGATCGTTCTTTCACATAATGCGTTACTAAGGCGGATATTCTAACCCAGCAGATCTTAAACTTTTAGGGCTACGGAAAACTCAACAAATCTCTTTCATTTTATGGAACCCTACATTAAATGGAATCCGAACAGACATTCGCCGCAATTAAATAACAAATGTAACTATTTTTTTATAGAATCTTTGGGTTCCGCGGAATCAACTTTAGAAGCCGCTATCCTAACCAATAATAAACTAGAAACATAAATGTGGTCAAAAACAATTATAATTACAAAAAATATCAAAATTGGTCCTCATTTCATGGAACTATTCGTCGAATTAAGAACCTCGTATCTTCTTCGAAGTTGGTGAAACAAGGCTGTCGTTGCACCGCTTTATACTATAATATACAACTAAAGATAACCATAGGTCTGTGAAAAGGACAATAAAAATCATTCGGCTCACCTTCAGGCTTCTCTCTATGTCCAGTGTAAATGAACCTTCCTACTTCAAAGCCGACGAGTCTCTTCACGACAGCTTGTCCTATGCCACCAAGCCCGATGATACCAACAGTGCTGTCACGAAGATCCTGTCCTAGGACCTTATCGAACCCTATCTCCCATTGACCTCTGGAACACCGAAGTTAATTATTAAAATTAAGTTTAGAAAGAAAGAAAGAAAGAAATAATTTATTTAGAACACTAACCCGAGACATGAAAATTTAAAAATTATTCTTATGAGAATATGCATTATTCACAAATTCATATAAACTAGGATGGCCACAGGCATATCCTCTACTTCACAAGGGACCATCTGTGTCTCAAGTTAGGCCAAACAGGCCTCAGGCTCAGCATGTGCCAGCTAATTAAAAAAACTACCTGGCGCTGGTGTTCTGCGAGGGCCTTTCGAATGTAACACGGATGCCAACAGATAGTCCGGCAATAGAATCGTGTGAGAAAAAAATTAAAAATAAATATATATTTGTAATAAATTAATTAAAAGGTGAACTTGCATTGCGAACGGGTATTTGTGATAAAATTCATATAAAATATTCGATATAATATTACAAATTCAAAATTACATATAGGTGTATATTTTTTTTTAATTATAGTTTTTTGATAGTATGTATTTATTTATATTTCTTAATTAAGTTATTATTATTATTATCCCATATTGATTTATTATTTATGCATTTCTGTTACAAAGCGATGTGCAATGCGAGGAGTGCAGCAGACGCAGGCTGAGGTATTATAATATAAATAAAAATAAATTATATAAAGGAAGTATGTATATGGCCCATTTGCTTTTGACAGTTGATGAGGAAGTCCTTAAGTTTACGCCTAAAGGCAAATAAAGTATTAAAATTTCTTATGGGCGGAGGAATATTATTCCAGCACTTTGTAGCGGCATATTTAAAGCTAGGTACCTCTGAATGCTGCGGTTCTGTGAGTGGGAATACACAATTGCGGTACACATTGCCTAGACGGACGCTCCCTTCTTGCGGCGACCCAACTTAATTTGTCATATAAGTAAGATGGTGTTCCAAATTTGACAATTCCAAATAGCATACATGCCATTTGGAATTTCCGGCGGGACTTCGTCTTAAGGATGGAGCGTTCGTTCAGAAACGGAGTGACGTGACCTCTTGGTGGTACATCAAAACAAAATCTAGTACAGGCATTTTGCACCCTCTGAATAAGTTTGTCTTTAGGACAACAGTGTTAATCCCGTATTCCAGAACTTGCTAAGTAAAGCAATCTATTTTTTTTGTGTTATTGCTCCGTTTTCGTTTATAGTAAAAATCGGATTAATCACGTGAATAAGTACTACTCGTTTTGCGTACATTATGAGTCTTTTTAGTAAGTTTTGTATATAAATATAGCTGTTGGTATTCCCATGGCTTGATAAAAATCATTTGAGAAGGTATTTAAAACAGTTTTCGCCAAAAATTAGTCCTCTTGTTTCCTATCTTACTGGTTGAAAATTATCTCGCCCAGCGCCTCCTAGATGTTTAAAGTAGGTCTTAACTATTACTACCTATTCAGAAACATTATAAAGCATCTCCTGTTATCGATTCACAACATATCGAACGTTTCCTGCTGCCATATATGTTTAGAAATCTCTTGAAAACATGCGATAAGATTTGTAACTTAATACACAGTGGCTGATAAAATCGACAGTCGCTACATTCTATCGTATGACTTATTATATATCATCATATCATCACTATGACTTATTTTGATCTCGTTAATATTTTGAAGTACTTAAGTAGGTATTATTATAAAAACCAAATGTTGGGTTATGAAAGCAGATTCAACGTTTATATTTTTTTTACAGTGTGCCTAGTGCGAACTACGAGTTTTCGTGAAAGTCATATATCTTAGCAATTCTAATACAGTCCGCTAAAGGTTTCGTGTCTAAGAGACTGTAACGAAAAACTCGCAGTATTGGGCGAAATGAACTATTTATAAAACAAGGGTTTCACAGACACAGGCGGGAATATGATAAAAACCTCTTCTTTTGTAGCCGTGGCACGCAATTTCTGTTTTCACCATTGAATCAATAAATTTATGTGTGGGTAAATCCAAGTGAAAATCGTATTCTGTAAAATTCTCACCTACTCTCACAAAACTACCACACAAAAACTCTTGTGTAAATCTGTATCAAGTTTCTTAGTATTGAAATTGTTAACAAAAAGTCGCAACATACATGAGGTATCATTGTTACCACCTAGGCTATTAACCTTTTTAACTTTCTTTATAATTTTCTCTTGGATTCATTTGTTGCTATCCTGTTTCATTGCATTACCAGATATTGTCACCGAGCGTTATTAGAGCTCCAGTCTGAATTAATAGGCAACGCATCAAAAGTATCCTCCAAGTTGCTTGAGTAAATTACGTCATTACACATTGAAAACTATGTAAGAAAACCAGGTAAGTTTTAAGCCAGAAGCCAGAAAAGCCATAAGCCAAAGCACCTATTGTGCTTTGACTTATGGCTTACTAACTCATCTCAACAGTAGAGGATGTCCGAGCACATCGATAGGACATTATAATAATACAGGGCTTAAGTTTTTATGCCACCTGAACTAGAAATAAGTACCTTCTGACTTGCTCCAAGTTCTCGGTGAATCGTCTCGCAGCTCCTAACATTAGAGCGACTGCGATCTCCGCGACAGCCGGTGCCAACACATCCGGAGTGTTGGTCAGCTTGATGCCCCTTGCCTTCAACTCATTAGGATTGCAGTGGTTGTACCCGGCTGATACGGTGCTCACTTGCTTCAGTTGAGGACCTGAGTGTGGGTCGAAAGGTATCTTGTTTATTACGAACTCTGAGTCAATTATTCATTTATAAACTCAATAGAACCCACTCAAAATTCATTACATTGGATTGAGATATTTTAGTTTTTGCTTCTACATTTATTTTCATTTATTTAAATATATAGGTCTTTGTCGGAGCATTGACGTATGGTAAATGGTATTTTAATGTGTTTTAACCGAGGCCAAAAAGGAGGAATTTCTCTATTTTCTAGCATTTCGTTTTAATAGACTTCAACAAAAAGAGGATTTTCAATTTTATTTTTTGCTTTTTTATGTAAGTGTATTTTTTCGCCAATTGTGTATCGAACTTTATTAGAAAAATATTCATTTTAAAATAAAATTCGATAGAGTTCAACAGCGATGTGGGCTCGTTGCCGCCGCTGTGCCGTCAAATGAGATTATATCGACTCCAAAAAGATCATTAAATTGTTATTGCTGACCTTTCCCTCTTTTTTAAGTCAGTTTAAGTTAAAGTTCATTTTATTACCGTATTTATAATTGGTCGATAGAGTTTAGCTGCGATGTAGTCCTTCCCGCTACTCATATAATAAATTTGTTTAAGATCCGTCAGAGTGACTCAGTATAAAATGAAACTCGTCAACGGATAGCAGCACACTCGTCGCGGTTGTGTTATTGTATTGGAATTGGTCAATTACGTATTTCCTCTGGTGATCTCTGATGATTAATGGTGTCCATGGGCGTAAGAATACTTCCGCACGGTGTTCAACGTTCATACGACATCGACTTCTTAACTGTTCTCTTAATCGGTCAAGAAATGGAAGAAGAGAAGAGGGAAGAAGCATTTATACAGGCCGGCATGACTGGTAACCACCGATAAACTCATTGTTTGTTTGTGGTCGCTGGTTTTTGGAACGAAGTTCCTTACGGCAGGCTTGTTGGGGATAGGGATTTCGCTGCGTGACCGAACTGAAAAAAACGTGATAGTAAAACCGTAAGAAAAATGCGTGGAAAAAATGCGTGGAATAAAAGCGTTAAATGAGAAGTACGCAGGCGCGACAGTCGCATAACCAGCTAGCGTTAGTTCCTTTTTTAAAATGAAATTCATTCAGCCAGTTATAGTTGAAGTATATAAAAATACTCCTTCGATTTTTAAAAGATTACGCTAGCTCGTTATTATTTATAATTACATAAGTTGATAAAAAATGCTATACAATAGCTTTACCGCGGCAGTCTCCGAGTGCCACACGTCTTTTTTTATTTCTATTTTTCTATTCTATTTCTATGTAATTTTATGTTGTCAAACAAAAATAAAGAGACATATTTTGTTATTTTAGTTGATAATTTGATTTTTTTGCAATTTGTGTCGATTCTACATTAGCCGTAGGAACTTCGTTCCTACCTGGTGTCCCACGACACTCACCAATTTTTTTTTGATTGCACTACGCTTACCATCAGGTGTAGTGCCGTCACTTTGCCGTGCTCGGATAAACAAAAGTAAACCCCGTAGTCTTACCCGCTTTATCCAAGAGCTCCTTGGAGATGGGAAGGTTGGAACTCCACACCAACGCAGAACATCCCGGAATGAGCTGTAATAGTTCTTCTTTAGCTAGCGTGCGTCCTTCTTCGTCAAAGTTAAGATATTTCGATTGTAATACTGTAAAACTAAGAGAACATCTCTTAATATATCTTGTACCTATGTTTAGTTCAAGTTTGAAGTAGTTAGAGTGACATATTTACGCCTTTCGAGATTACTCAGACTATATTTAGTTACCCAGAAAATGGGCATGATAATCTTAATATGCACGGGCATAATAAATTGATGGTTATTTATTTAGGGCATGCCCTATATACATGCACAGGAAGCACTTCACTGAATAATAACATTGTTGTTCAAAGGAAGCAGCATGGTCAATTATCTAAATCAGAGGTTTCCAGACTTTTTTCCTCATAGACCACTTTAAAAAATTTGCTGGTTCCGGTCGACCCCCGTCGAGTCTCTCGTGGGGGTCCACCTGGACCATTTTGGGAACTAGAAGGATCTAGATTAAGTAATACGTAGGAAGATAAGTAGGTAATAGGTATCATAGTAAGTATAATATATTTATAAATTGTTATTGAAATTAAATTTACAAGAAGTACCTATGTAGTAAATATTAATACGCTTAATCTAGTTGAACCCAATGAGGATAAAGCATAAAAGAATATATAAAGTGACTACACTGCACGATGTTTGCAGTCCTAAACCAGCTACTATAACTTATCAAAATATTTATATGAAGCTATAAATCTATAATAATTTTAGTAAATTTCACGGTCTAACTTGTAAGATTTTTTAAATATCTTTGAATAACAAAAGCATTTATTTTTTAAAAAAACCAGAGCTTAATAATCATATTTTTAAACCTATGTACATATTCCGTTCTGCGATAAAACAAAAATAGAATTATTACATAAAATAAAATAAACCAAAACTCATGGCATCCAATAATATAAAGTAAATCAAAACACATGGTTATCAATAAAACAAACAAAAATATAACATACTGTTCTTTTAAAATCCCGAGTGCACTCTCTGGAAAGTCGTTAGACGACACCAACACTTTAAGATCCTTCGTCATGATGCTGTTAGCACTGCACTGCAACAGGTGTATCAGGGCCACGCCAAACAACGAATGAATTATCATTATACAGGTAACAAAACACTTGTATTATCTGTATTCAACGAGATTACATCAAAAGCGGCGCAACTTGTCGGTCTTAGTCGCACCGATCAAGGCCGTGCGATCTGCGGGCCGATTGACGACAGAGTACAAACGAAGGTAAAATGCGTAGTTTATGGTACCGGGAACGCGTCTGTGCTTTATAGACGTGGACACTGAACTGATTTTAATTAGGGATACGTACATTTTTTATTAACTGGCCAATAATGAATGTAGTTGACAGTGAATGTAGAGCGATAAAGTTTAAAAACATAAAGTATATAGTACTAGTTACTAGGTGTATTGAAGGTGGCTAGGTAAACTTTACACATCTTGTTGTGGTATATAAAGTTGGTCTATGTTTATTTTTACTGTGTTAAATATTTGGTGTAAAGGCATTCTCTTATGCTTTAGGAGTGGATTTTAAAATTAAAATTAAACATTCTTTTAAATAAATGAAAAGCGGACTTTATTTAGACAACAGGGAATAAAAGCGGTTTTCCCTCCAAACCAAGAAGAACATTTTTGGCGGCAATGGTGGCCATTTTGTTTCGAGTGTCGATGGTAGCGCTTCCCATGTGCGGTATTAAATCTGTAAGAATAATTACACGCCAATCACCATAAAGTATTTCTGTTAACAAGGCACCTGCTGATAATAAATATCCGCGTCCTTATATTGTATTAGATGAATCTTTTAATTTAGGAATAGGTAATTCATTCGTTCATTCATAAGCTCACGCCTTTATCTCCGAAGGGGTAGAAAGAGGAGCAACTAGTTACATGATGCTAGCTTATCGCCGTACCGGCCACTTATTCCAATCCCGGGCAATTCATGTGTCATTTTCGAATCAACAACTGAAACACAAATTCGGATTACCCGACTTGAGAATTGAACCCAGAACCTCACGGTTCTCAGTTACCACTAAACCAAGAGACAGTTTTAGGAATAATGAAATGTTTGTATCTTTCACAACTGGCGTAGGTTCATTAAACATCATCATAACCTATACCGCATCACGCCTGACCGTATACAGTAGCAACATCACACAGAACGTTGAATTACAAAGAACTGTATAGCATTGACCTTTGCTTATCACTCCGACACATAAGATGTCAAGTCCGTACCTCCCAGTTTCACTGTCTTCAATGCCCTTCAAACCGGAACACAACATTGTCTACATATTGTTGTTTAACATTAGAAACAGACAAAATCACTTACCTAGGACTTTATTCGAATAAGAAAGACCTACCACGTATTATGAACAACTTATATTAAAAAAAAATATTAAAAAAAACTTACAGCAATTCGGCAGCGTTACTAGCTCATGGTCTTTGGGTAAAGGTTCTGGTGTGACGACGTCCAAACCAGCGGCGAATATTCTGTTCTCTTTCAGCGCGTTATATAATGCATCTTGGTCTATGACATCTGAAATCGACAAAATTAAAGGAATGTGAGTTTCAAAGGACATCTTTTTTGAATCTAACTTTCGTTACACCGAGTTATTTGTAACCATTGAGGGTAATTTTTGAAGCAAAGTTTTATATTTTGTCAAACTTATATTTTTTATTGGTATACAGCTATGGCATGTAAATTCCATGACCACATCGCAGCTAAATTCTGTCGAATGGAATCTTTTCTTGCAGCACTGTTCTATTAAATACCTATATTTTCCAGCTATATAGTAATTATCTGATTCAGGCATCATTTATTTCAGAAACATATCCTTTGCACCGTTTCGCAGCTATAGATATATTATATTATATAAAAAAACAGAATTAGGAAAATCACCGTAACGCAACGATGTTCCAGCCAAATTCTTTACAAAACAAAAACAGAATTACGAAAATGTCTGCAACGTTCACCCAGGCGAAGCTGCGAGATAAAGCTATAAAAGTATTTAATATATTTTTTGCCTCACCTCCCCTCGCAATATTAACCAGAACAGCAGTTTTCTTCATCATTTTTAGAGTGTTTGCGTTTATCAAATGCTTCGTCTCGTTTGTATAAGGACATGCTAAAATGACGTAATCACTTTCAGCTAACAGCTGTTCTAGGGGCACTCGCTGAACTGCTAAAGCTTTGGCTGAAATTAATTAAATCATTGTAAAATGTGGTAATAACATGAGATGTTAGTAATTTTAATCCCATTGCCTCTTATCAACAAGCTAGAAGATTGTTATCTATTTAAGTGATATAATATAAAAAATAAACATATTTTTTTAGGTACACCTATGTGACGAGACTACGTATAAAAGTGGAGATGTCAATTCGATACATGTCCTTCAAATAGCATAGGCCGGCAAACGAGCAAGTAGGTCACCTGATGGCAAGTGATCTACTGCTCATATACGCCCACAATACCAGAAGAATCATGGACGCGTTGCCGACCTTAAAGGAAAGGGATGATCAGGGTTTTGGAAGAGGAGGGGGATTTGGGCCTCCGGATATCTCGCTCACCGCACGAAACGCAGCAGCAAGCCGCTACTTTACGTCGGTTTTCTTTGAGACAGTGGTAACGACCCGGTCGAGCCGCCCATTCATGCTGTAGACAAAACTGTCTACACTCTACAGCGTGGCTCTACCACTCGTAATCGTCGTTTCTATGATAACATTTATTTTCATGAAACAATGTGCAGTGAAGATCGTGGAAGAGATAAGGATACTGAGGAGATAGATAGTTTTCAGATTTTTTTATCTTGGTGTTGTAATATTACATAATAATTTATCATATTGTGTAACATTATATAAGTACACTAAAAAACATACTTGATAGTTGGTGTAAAAAATGGCAACTTATCGCTCTGTTGGCCTTTGACTTATGTTATATCTAGCATACCGGAAGATTATAGTAGAATAAAAACATAAGAAGTAAAATAAACGCGTGTCCACTTACTAGTCTACTAACACTTGCTTTAGAAAAAAATCGGTTGTCTGTAAAGTCGGTTTACTGACGATAGTTGAACGTGATAACGTCTTAGGAAAATACTGATGGAATGGTAGCATTTTTCAAAAGAAAATTTTAATTTCATTCGTTTAATATTTGATAGTGTTTATTGGCCTAATTATAACCTCAAAATCCGAAAGTATTTTATTTATTTTTCGGAATTCTCAAGTGTCCGTAGTTTTAATATAGTTTCAATCAAATATATACATTATCTAAAACCCAAAAAGTAAATTCACCTACCTCTTGGTTCTTAGGCCAACTATGTATGGACGACGAACAATGTCCTTTTCGTAAATCTAGTTTTTAAAAAGCCCGCCTCAATGTGTTTGATATAGGAGAAAATGTTCCCTTTGACGGATGGCTGGTCTTACCTGTCATTTCAGACACGTTGTTGTGATATAATAATGTACTCTGTGGATATGTGGAAGATTTAATATTTGTGTTTTAATTTTTTTAAATCTCGAACGCTGCCGAACGCAAAGGCCGATTGTGCTTCTTTGTCGCTCGTTCCGCGCTCTCGCTTGCACTTCAAGCCTTAAATGGAACGTGACATCTAGCGAGGTAACGACGCATGAGTCATGTTTTTTCGTGCGTGCAGCCGGCTCTATCGAATTTTAAGACGTTATCACGTCAAAAATTACACATAACTAAATTCAATTCATATTTTACAAAAAAGGGATTATTACATTACGAGACCAGGATATGAAAAAATGAGTCCTATAAAATATAAATTAATATATCGCTATATAAATAGACGATCCTTAGCGGTCATGAACGCGCACAATGCTAGAGTAATCATGTTTCGGGCGTCGGTTACCGATTTTCAGGAACGAAATGGGAATGTCTGTATTTTTTGGGCCTTTGAAAATATCACAGAATGCCACGAAACGTAAAGCAGTTTGGTTTTCACTTTTCTGTTATACAGTGGTACCATCTTGGCCGAGTTGGCCCCATCCATGGCTACATTGCAATTCTACCATTATAAACAATACTTATTATAATTTATAGGTGCTATATGTAATGGAAATACTAGACAGTGTTATGCAGAGAGGGTCCAACCTTTAAAGGATGAGTTGTGAGTAGGATCATTTCCAAAATTCTGCACAACATGGTCCAATCATTATACCGAGTCCCTATAATTGTACCTGCATTAAAAGTAAATAAAATAGTTTTGTCTAAGTAGTTAGGTACAATAAATCAGTACAAAACATCCCAACTGGCAAGAAAAAATTATATCTCTGGACATATAATACGACGTAAGTAGGTATCATATAAAAACGTGTCAGCGGTAACAAATTAATGACCCTGTGTCCTGACACAGGAACTGACGGGAATGATTGCAAATTAATAGATCCGCTTTATTTTCATCACCTATAACATTTCAAGAAAACTGAAATTTAAAAAGCGGTCATAAGTGCGATGAAGCAAGAAACAATTGTTACTGGCGAGGCCGCGTCAGGCAATATGAAAACAATGATATAATAATATTTTCTGAGATATTCTCACCATGCCATATGACAAAATTACTCCATTGAAATATGGCATCTAATGTGTGTCTAATGTGTTAGAAACTGCGTGAGGGTTTATAGCATGCATTGCCAAATGAGCGAGTAGGTATGGTAAGTGATCTCTAGCGTTCATGAACGCCACAATACCAGAAGCAATTAAGCAGAAGACAATTAAGGGATTGGAATAAAACTAATTTAAAGGAATTTTATCGCGGTTTTTTATTTAAATTTCGGTTCCGACCACCCCGTGACCACGAAGGCTGAGAAGTTTTCGAAATGTCGGGATCAAAATTAAAATAAAAATCCGTGATAAAATCCCTTTAAATTAGTTTTATTTCAATGCATAACATTCGCGTAAACTTAAGAAATTAAGGAATTGGAAATATCATCAGTATAACTCACTCAACGTACGAAACTAAACAGTCGCTTCTTCACGTAGGTTTTTTGTGAAACAAACAAACTAAAAGCACGCCATTAGGTACAGCTACAATATATTTTGGTGATGGTAGGATATTCTTGTCCGCCCAGATAGCGACCACCGTACACATTGTGTTAAAACCTACCATAGTGATCCATATACCTTGTGTGGTTCATGTTCCAGGGTTAGCCAGTGTATATACGGTTCTCCCGAGGAGCTTGCGACATGACTTGATGGGTGGTTGGAGCGGGTATAGGGGTACATTATTGTATCTCTAGTGTCTACATCGGTCATCCGCCTGTGCTCCTCGACATGCTTCTTCCCTCTTCGGAGTGTCAAGACGTATTTATTCAGGCTGATATCATTTTGGTGACCACCGATAAAGTCATTGTTTATCAGTGGTCGCTGGTTTTTTGGACTGCACTGAGCTTACCATCAGTAGTGCAGTCACTTTGTTGTGTTAAAAAAAATGCAATAAGTCTACAAGCAGATTTTTTTTTTTTTACTAACCCTGTATTATATACGTCCCACTGCTGGGCACGGGCCTCCACTACTGAATGAGAGGGATTAGGCCTTAGTCCACCACGCTGGCCTAATGCGGGTTGGCAGACTTCACATACCTTCGAAAATCTTATCGAGTTCTCAGGTATGCAGTTTTCCTCACGATGTTTCCTTCACCGTTAAAGCAAGCGATAATTAACAATTAATATACACGTAACTTAGAAAAGTCAGTGGTGTATGCTCTTGGGGCTGGTTTCGAACCTGCGACTTTCGTCTCGACAGTCCATACCACTCCCCGCTGGGCTATCGCTGCTCTTAAGCACAAGCAGATTTATACTTTATCAGACAATCCTACCTTCAGGCTTGTCGCTGCGGCCACTGTATAGAAATCTGGCCACGTCAAATCCTTTCAGCCTCCTGACAATTGCTTGGCCGATACCACCTAACCCGACTATGCCCACCGTACTACCAGCTATATCCTGACCCAGCATCCACTGGACTCCATATTTCCATTCACCACTGCGAACAATAATATGCAGGTGTTACCAGAGGTTAGAAATCTGAAAAACCGACTGCGACCCCGAATCCTGGTGCGTATGTTGTTTTCCGTTGATGAGTTTTCTGTTTCCTCATGTACTCCGCTATCAGGTCTTAACCGAATTTATAATGGAGTCCCTCTGAGTTCGCCTTTTCGAACATAAAGACAATTATCAAAATCGGCCTACATATGGCGAGACATAAGATGTTAAGTTTCATTATGCCTCCTATAATCATACGGTACCTACTGTTTTTTAGCTGCAGAAATAGACATAGCGACGATTCCTATTCCAATGGAGTCTCGCATAATAGGTATCTACCACTTACGAAGTAATGAAAAGCACAATGTTTTTAACCGACATTTAAGGAAGGATGTTTTCGATTCGTCTTTCAGATTTCTTGTGTCCAGTTGTAACTGCGACAAATATGCACCGATTTGGTTTTTTTTTGTTTGAGACAGATTGTCCTCAACGGATAACAGCAAACAGTGCTTTAAGTTTTTACTGTCCAAATTACCTTTCTATCTCCTGTATTCCTTCTTTAAACCTCCTAGCAGCTGCTATCATGACTCCTACAGCTATGTCAGCTACTGCATCGTCAAGCACTTGTGGTGTGTTACCTAGAGGCAGGCCACGCCTCTTCATCTCATCTAAATCGATATGATCCGTACCAGAAGACATCGTTGATATCACTTTTAGTTGAGGACCTGAAAATAAAGAACGATGTTTTTGCCTAAAAGATTATCGTTTGATAATTATTCAAAATTTATTAATTCGATGTAATAAGCCATTTACACGAGTCCATTTATTGAGGAAACCCATGCCAACCCATTATTGCCGTTATATCAACAGACAGTTTTATTTATTTATTTATTAAGTCGCAACAACATTGTAAATACCAACATATACATAAATAATCAATGAAATTAAACCCATGCTAAGTATTACAATAATTATAGTTGCAAACGTCCTTGCAATATAAACAGCATTACATCTAGTTTACGCATTAAAGTTATTATCTAATTAATCTAATTATTATCATAATATACCTATGCATTAAAATTAACAAATTACAAAATGAAAAATAATTAATTATTGAAATAAAACTAATTTAAACGGATTTTATCGCGGTTTTTTATTAATTTTGATCCCGTGATTTTGATACCGTGGGCAAAAACGAGGAACATCTGGCTGCCGAGCTGCAACATGTCAAGCGAGTACTGCGAGACAACAAGCTCCAAATTCCACGCCGCCGTCACAGAAACCGAGTTAAACCAGCCACAGTTGAACGTGTCCCTGTTGTATTACCATATGTTAGAGGAGTCACCGACAAGATTGGCTATGTGCCGAAGCGTGCTTCTATTAAAACTTATTTCAAGCCGCCCAAGAAGATTAGTCAATTTTTACCACCTGTCAAGTGTCATATACCTCTATAGGAACAGGGCATATATAAAAGCGATTGTGACTGTGGACTCTCTTACATAGGTCAAACAAAAAGAAGTATAGGGACCCGCGTAAAAGAACATATAGCTGATGTTAAACACCGACGCTCTACGAAGTCTGCAGTTGCTGAACGTTCAGAGGAAGGCTCCAAACATTATCTTCGATTTGACAGACCACAAATCCTTGCCAAAGAACACCGATTCCTACCTAGGATGATTCGCGAGGCTATTGAAATTAAAAACATCCGAATTTCAATAGAGAAGATGGTTGGAAGCTAGCACAAGCCTGGGATCCGATTATACATTTAATTAAATCGGAGCCCAAAAGACCAACTGCCAGATCTCAAGACACTGTGAGCTCCTTCTGCGTAGATCGGACCAAACCATGAAATTTTAAAATTGTAAACTGAAGGTAGATAATGTAACATTAACATTTTTGGACAACCTACACCTCAGTCCTCCCCGTGACCACGAAGGCTGAAAAGTCTTCGAAACGTCGGGATCAAAATTAATAAAAAACCGCGATAAAATCCGTTTAAATTAGTTTTATTTCAATGAGTAACATTCGCGTAAACGTAAGAAATCATTAATTAATTTTAATTTTCGATTAATTAATTAGGTATCAGGAACTGTCAGACCTTTTACAAGAAACATGTCTGACTAAAATTTAAAAAGTTTATCGCATTAATCAACACGTGCTAGCAATCTGATAGACTTAACGGTTCAATACCTTTAATACACTCAAATAAATGAATAGCGAATGTATTGAAATATGAGTTTATTCATCACTAATTAATTAATTACTTAAAACTTAAACTCAAATTACTTTAAACTAATTAATTAAAACTTTAATCAATTAATTAATTTTCAATTTGTAATTTGTTAATTTCACAGTTCAGACAGTTCAGATAACACAGCTAGTTGATCAACTGATGGTAAGTGATCGCCACCACCCATGAATATCCACAACATCTGAAGAATTATGGTCGCGTTGCCGACCTTAAAGGATAGAGATGATTAAGGGATTGGGAAAAGTATTTGCACTTCCGGATATTTTACTCACCGTACGGAATGCAACAGTAAGCTGCTACTTTACGTCGGATATCTTTGAGACAGTGGTAACAATCTGATCTGACCGGCCCATTCCTGCAGTAGATAAAAATGTCTACAGCATGGCTCTACCACTTAAAAATAAATGACTGGTTTTGTGTCTTATAAGGTTGTCTCTGTGTCTTGGGTAAGTAAATTATTTCGATAAATGGGCTTGTGTCAATAATCCATTAAAACTCATGAGCCCTATGTTATGTTATTTATTACAGATAATTGACATTAAGTTAAGTAAGCAACAATGTTTTTTTACAAAGTTTATTTGATTTACAATACCTGCTAAATCTAGTATCTCTCCGGTAAGTCTATGTTTCGTATTCCATATTAATGCGTCGTATCCTTTGATATTACTTTTTATTTCTTTTAAACTATGTTCCTCATGATCCATAAACGGCACAACAGTTGCATGAACTCTAAAATAAAAATAGTTAAGTAATACATTTTAATTGGCACTTCCTAATTATTCGATTTCAGTACTTATTTACTCCACAACGGAATGGATGTACGTCAAGATTTAGGATTACAGTAGATAGAGGATTCACTCCGCTCTCTCTGGCAAACGAGAAATTGCGGGTTCATGTGGTATACAGGCGACACTATCGAGCTCTAAATTAGCTCGAGTGAAGGAGAAAAAATTGTTTCCGTGATCTCTTGGAAAACTGAGTTTGGGAAAATGTACTATATCAAAATAAGATGTAATCATCAAAATCGCATCACTCTGTGAATATACAGGGTTATTTTTAAAACACCAACAACCTCGCAGGACTAGATTCCTAAGGTTATAAGCTACTACTTTTGTTCTACGACTTTTGATAATTTGTTATATTTTATTTTCATACAAAAATTATTTATTTAATTTCCGTCTTGAATGTTACAACACGCATCGCAGATTACGTAAACAACCACGCCAAGCGTGGGGACCCGGGCTAGCGCCTTTGACCTTGACCGCTGAGCAGCTGTCCGCCGCCTTTGATGTCGCGCGTGCACGCCGCGCCGCGCCGCAGTCTACGAAGAAAAACACTACACAACAAAAACTTGTAAAATCATTTTTTTTTAATATATTGACTTATATCCAAACTCGTAGAACAAAAGTTGTTCCGTATGGGGTCAGCTATCGGGTCCTGCGAGGTTGCTGGTGTTTTAAAATTAACCCTGTATATGCGTGGTTAGGTATACATAAAATAACACACAATTATATGCGTCGAATTGAGAACCTCCTCCGTTGTTTGTTATAAAGTGAAGTATATTTTGTCGTAAATATATGAATTAGAATCAAATGTGGGTACTTACGTTTTTCTCAATAGTGCCAACCCAACAGCGGGGTAACTTTTATTGACGATTAAAACTTTGAACGACATCTTTTGGTGAAATTGCGAACTAAATAAATTGTATGCAAAATTATCACTTATATTCAATAATAATACTTATTGTAAATATGCGCACAGTTGTTTTATATGTGCTCGTGTTTTCAAGGTTTTACTATTAAGTTATCACTATATTTTTAAAGTCAATAAAGATCCAATAATTAAACATGTGATATGAAAATAATCGTTGCGACGCGATGTTATGATGTTAATTGTGAATTGTGTTTTTTGTTACGCAATGGACTTAGACAGAATTGCCAGCATAAATCTTTTATCGCCTTACTAAAAATGTAGTAAAAGATGGTACATACTTTTAACTTTATATTACTTACATGTAACTATTATAACAAAACGCCATTGTAAATATAGATGATTATAATATTCTCACAAACTACATTTCAATAGCCATTGCAAACATTGTAAACCGATACTAATATCTATGAGGTTTTTTGTTTGCAGAATTGCAGGATAAATGCAATTAAATTTATTTGAAATCTATATATGTAATAAAACCAGTATTGATTATGTATACTATGAAATCTATTTACTTAATATGTATGTTATATACTCTACTATCGTTCTTTTGGAGAAGGTTGTAGTTGTCATGTAGATTGAACACACTTTAATATGGGTTTAGATTTATTGCGCAATTTAAGTTTTGACGCACTAACCTGAAAACTTATTCTTCTAGTGATCATTAAGACCGAATTTCAAATTCAAATAGTAACGCGTACTAAAATTTAGAGTTTCTTAATTTTTATTTTAACGTGTGATCCGACATCTATTTTTTGGCATAGTAAACGAAATACTCATTTGCAGATACGCCATCTGTGGACTTATTAACAAAATTGTAAGCCTCTATATTAGTTTGATATAGTTTTGATAGATGGCGTTAAGAGATTTGAAAGACGAACATGTTAGGTAGACACTAACGGCATAAAAGTTAGTTAATAATTATTAACTTATAAGTAACTAGCTGTCCCGCGCGGCTCCGCCCGCGTGATCTGTATTTTCCGGGATAAAAGTAGCCTAACAGTGGCGCCATCTGTCAGCAATGTGTCACGCACCGACGCCATCTACTTAAAATATTGGTTTGTAGTACATGCTGTGTATCAGAGATGGCGCTGTATTTAAAAAATGATTTTCCCTATTTTCCCGCTTTTCTATTGAAATTTTTCCTAGATTTTCGTTGCTATAAACCTCACGGAGCCCGAGACCTTTCCAACGAATGCAAAACCGTGGAAATCGGTTCGTGCGTTCTGGAGTTATATCGTCAGGAAGGAAAACCCGACTTATTTTTATATAATAGATTATTTATATTTTAGGTTGTTATTACATCAGCACTGTAATCACTGCATTCCAGATTTCAATATTCCTATGGATAATATGGACCAAAGTAAAAATTTGGGCATTTTGACTTTTTGGTGGTAAATGCTTTCTTTTTGCATAATGCAAACAATATGCAAATTAAAAGTATAGTAGTGGTAATCCTGTTTTTAATTTCAGTAAATAAATAACACTAGCATATTTTGAAACCTACAAAAGCTAAATGATTGTTTGAGGCTTATACGCGAGACGGTTTATGCGTCTTTTATTGTTTTTTTTATTTATTTTATTTTACATGCAGGCCTGTGTCTAGCAGTATCGTCATGGCTGTATCTACGGTTTTAATATTATTATTGTGTACGATATTTATCACGTCGCGTCTTGCAGATGTGCAGTCTGGCACAGTGACAAGTGGCGCGACTATTTGCGATGGCAGTTGCGAGTTGCGACGCACTATTGTCCAACACACATGGCTGGAATAGCTGTAAAGGTCTCCCTTGTTCTTTAACATCTAAAATGAGGGTTAGCAATTCTTTATAGGTCCTCCTTAATCTATATCAATCTATAATTAATAAAAATTGCAGCAGTCGGAATTTTTTTCCTTCATATTTTATATAGCTTTTGCTCGCATCTACAACCGCGTGAAAGTAATTTCATTATTCAAAATTATTTTAATAACGTGGCTGCTGTTTATTGAAAGAATTTTCAGAATCGGATCAGTAGTTCCAGACATTATGCCTTACAGACAAACGCACAGACTTCACCTAGTTATGCATCCTGCACCCGTTCATGACATGATAACAACTTGCTGACCATTACACATCGCGGATTAGCTTGTTTACGAACGTTAAGACTTTCATGATTATGATTAACTGACCAATGTTTTTCGCAGGTGGTCTTGTTTTGAACAAAGTTTTTGGAACTGAAGATCCGTTCAAAACATGTTGACAATAAATGAGCTGACTACTGTGTTTCACAGGTGAGCTTGTTTTGATCATAACTCCTGGTACTGAACACCCATTGTAAACAAGTTAAGGGTATAAATAAGGATCATTGATAGATTTAAGTTAGTATGAAAATAATCTTCATTGCGAACAGTTGTATTTTTTTTTAAAACCTTCGAGCTCTCCCACGTAACTTATATAACTCCTTTTATTATTTTTTTTGATTGAATGACGAGACGAGCAAAGCGTTCGCCTGATGGTAAGCGCCACGCCTACTCATAAACAGAAGCAACACAAATTACAAAGCACTGCATGACACTGATCTGCGCCCGTCACCCCGAGACATAAGATGTTAAGTCTTATAATGCCCAGTTATGTCACTGGCTTCAATATCCTTCAAACCGAAACACAACAGTGCTTACACACTGTTGCTTGGCGGCAGAAATAGACAAAGCAGTGGTACCAACCCCGACGGCCTCTCGCATACGAGGGATCTACCATCATTTGTTCTAGTTCGGAAATTACGGCTCGCTAATTAGTTGCTAAGAATTAGGGCGCAAGCCATATAATATAGTGGACAAGAGTCTGTTTCTTTCAACGGTCGGCAGAATTATGCCGGTCTGAAGATTTTTCTAATGAGCCATTAACTGAGCAAGTTAGTGAGACTGATGATAAGTGATCTCCATCGCCCATAAACACCCACAATACCAGAAGGATCATAGATGCGTTGCTGACTTTAAAGGAATAGAATGGGGATTAGGGACGGGGGGATGACATTGCGGTACTTCTCCAGTCCTACCAGACCATTCATATTGAAAATGCTGTGTACAGCGTGGCTCTGCCATTTGATTGTTTGATGTTGATAGAAGACTAGTAAAACATTCAGTTAATCTTCAGAGAACACAGTTTGTTGTTTAAGCT
The DNA here is from genome assembly GCA_949126905.1 of Amorpha juglandis. NCBI lineage: Eukaryota > Metazoa > Arthropoda > Insecta > Lepidoptera > Sphingidae > Amorpha > Amorpha juglandis. Next base: position 12,983,101 of record OX421381.1, on the reverse strand, counting down.
AGCAATATTTTTGCCAGCAGAAAATAGCATAACAATTTGGCAACTGGACATGTACGAGGAGAAACATTGACCATTCGTCGCAAAAGAAAGTAAACAAATGAACATCTGGCAGCGGGTGAACAACATTCGTTATAATACGGCAAAATTACAACTATCATCCACCCCAAACTTCCTAGAACTCATGCCAACACTTTTTATTTATTCGAATGAATTTCATTATAAACCGACCGCTGTAGGAATGGTGTTGTGAAAGACGTATTGTGGGTACATATCGGTTGTTTATTTCGGTCGGATTAAGGGAGGGTTGAGGTAGTATCGACCGTGGAAGGCGCCAAACTGGCGGGCCGGTCTTGGGAAATCTACGCGCCACTGCAGCACTCAGGGATTTCTTTGTTTATAGAAACATTAATCTCAATACGAGTATTTGTGAGGGTAAGCGTATGTATCACGGAAGTTAAACGTGTCTGGAACATAACACATAAAATATGAGCATAGTATATAAATGAAATGTGTGTTCAGTAGTTGTCGTAGAAGTAACAGTTGTAGTTGTTGTTGTCTTTTTGGTTGCATTTAGTTTTTATTCTGAAATTCTTATCTTGTAATAAAAACACCTTTGTTCTCTAACATATTATAGGTTAGATATATACCGGGTCCAAAAAAAATATAGAGGTCAGTTTTAAAAATTACTTAAATGAAAATGATATTGATGAAATTTTTGTTGACAAAATTGCGAAAACGGCAGGTATTTTTTTACTTTAATATCATACGCACTCACGCCTTTAATCCCCAAACGGGTAGGCTGAGGTTTAACCAGTACATCCACATTTTGCCGACCTTATTTCCCTTTTTTATATTTCATACCGGGCACAATTCCAGACTCCGAGCTGATAATGAGCATTTCATGATTGAAAAACGCTATATCACTTTTACCCGACTCGGCGATCGAAGCCGAGACCTCAACACAGTAGTCAGCCGTACTATGCACGCATCTACATTACAACTATGACGCATACACATACATAGTTATATATTAAAAAAATAGTCATGAAGTACCGGTTGTATTTTTAGAAATAGGTCGAATATGTAATGAATGTCCGAGCATGACCAGTTAGAGAAAAAAAAAACATACTATAATATTTACCAAAATATTTAGCGTAAGTCTAAAATCATTCATTTATTTTATTATTAGTTTTCTTCTCAGAGTCGTAAAAACTACAAGTGAAATATTTCTGCAATATGAATTAAAAAGCATATTGCGTCGACATCACTGCGTGTGGGATAAGGGCAGGTGGAAGAAGGGAGGAGGATTTTATAGATCAAGATCGCCGATGCGCATATAAATGTTTGCTCTGTATATTAATAAGTATATTTCATTTACACTCAAATAAATCTACTGGCGTATAACTTACTCATTATAAGTTTAATTAGTCTTAGTCATCTTAGATTAATAGTGGTTTAACTTAGAGCTAAGACTGTCACTGTAATTTTTAATAGCTGAACAGATTTTCTTGAAACATAACTAAGTAAGAACCACAGTTTGAACCATAGGTACCACTTTAACATTTAAATAAAAGCAATGATTGAAATGATGAAAACAATAATAGCATTGGGAGTTTCAGCGCCATAGAAAAGGATCACAGATTGTAAATTTATAACATTCTTTATTTAAATCGGTCGAAAGTGGTAATACCTCTTGTCATTTAATCATACGATTCTATTTTCGAATTGTAATTCTCTAATGAATGCGTTAATTTTCGCTTAAACAACTGCCGGTTTTATACATTAGATGGTCCCAAAACGTAATAGAATGTAGCATGACATGCGGAATATCCGTTTGTGAATGGGTGCGCGTGCGCGTGCGCGGCAGGCGGGTCACCTGTCGCCCGCGCTGGCCGCAAGGTGGCAGGGCACGTGCCTCCCCTGTTTCGCAACCCCTATACGCCACCTGTGTGCGTATCAGGTGGCAGGCACGTTGGAGACATTGCCCAATGCTTGCGCTTCAATCGATATATATTACAATTCATGTACCGAGGTTTTTATGAGTTCGGTTTATATTTGGTAGAGTCCCGCTGACTATTTCATGAATGGGCCGGCTCGACTGAGTTAGTACGGTTGTCTTAAACAAAAATGACGACTTGGCAGCTTTAATGTTGCCTTTTGTAAGGTTCGTGTGTTTTTTATCGTGGTTCGCCAACGTGACTACGCTACACTTGATGGTAAATGTAGCGCAATCTAATAATAGTTTGTTAAAGGTTGTCAAAAGTCCAGATTTGCCACCTTCCCCAGTTTTCATGCTTCTTAAAGGTAGACAACATATTTATGACTCATCTGGTATCGTGTGTACTAACTCCTGCCTGATACTGTCTCCGCTTTTGGTATGGTTAGACACTTCTACTTCATTCGATTTTCAGCATCACCCGTAGTGCGAACATTGGCTCTTAAATATTTCGAGTCGAGCATTGTGCTGAGGTCTGGGGATCCCGGGTCGAGTAAAATGCTCAGTATCAGCCCTGAGTCTGGAGTTGTGACGGGTGTGATGATAGGCTCGCCCCCTATCACATCATGAGACGGAGAACCGCATGGCGAAATGTCGCTGTACTTATTAGACCTCTGCCCACCCCTTCATGACATTCATGATTAATCATTCAAAACACTATGTACTACTGCTACTAATTATTATAATCGGTGCAAAATTGTGTCAACTGTTTTTTTGTTTGACTGCGTTGAAAGTTGAATAGCTTAGCAAACAAATATACATAGCTCACGCTTGTATCCCCAGAGGGGTAGCTAGAGTGCAACTAGTGCACGGGCACGGTTGCTTATTTCCGTTCCATGATGTGATAGGAGGAGAATCTATTTCAATACCCCCCTGCTAAATGACATTCCCGGTTGATAATTACTTGATTTTTTTAAATCGATTATACAAAAATACATTGTAACACAAGACCCCACAGTTTTTCATCCTCAGTACTGTGCCATTAGACCAAAGAGGGAGCAGTAAGGCCGACTTGCACGACGATCCTTAAATCATATTTAGTCATTAAACATGTTTAATAAACCTCAAATCGTATGAAAAATTTACATAAGTAAATATGTATAATGGCTAAATACAATCAAGGATTGTTGTGCAAGCCGTCCTTAATATAGATATGTAAACACATTTAACAGCTTGGCAACAGAAATATTGTCATTAACTAGTATTGGTAGGAATAGACATCTGTCGCCATTAATTTTTTCCCCATTCCAAATTATTATAAATTAACAAAAATATATTTAATCCATTGAAATGTTACATTTTTTAGGCCTCACCTTGCGTTTCTTAGAGGAGTCAATTTTATTGTTTTGATGTGTAGTGTAAAGCTAAAATCAAGTTTGTGGGGTCGCCACAAACTCGCCACCCTTGTCCCACGGCCGCCATCTTGAAAATAGGGGTTGAAACGGTTTTTACGATATATCTCTTAAACTATTTATCTGATAAAAAAAATTGTTAACGTTTTTTGTTGCTAATTAAATTCTCTATAACTTTGGTCCAGTAACTTTTTGTCGTAAAACTATAAATAAAAAAGTTATAAGTGAAAATGTAATAAAGAAAAAAATAAAGATGATAATTCTCTTGACAGCCTAAGATACAAACAATTCGCCAAGGCAGTGACAAAAAGTACTTCCTCCAACACAAGACACAGAACACAGTTCTCCAGAACAATGGAAGCACACTGCGGAACATTTTAGCCCTGCTTTTCGACATCCACACATCGCTCCACAGTTTCCTTTGCATTTACAAAAGATCAATTTAAGAAGCTCAGGGGGTGCTGGAGGTTTAGAGCTCTGCACTGGCATCAATAATTTTCCACATTTTTTCCAGCCCCAGTCTTCAGGATCATTATTATTACCAAGCCACGACTGGACCTGATGGTAGACTCGGAAAGTATGAAAGCGAGCTGTGTCTTGTGTTGGAGGAAGTGAAGATAAATTAAATGTACTTTTTGTCACTGCCTTGGCGAATTGTTTGTATCTTAGGCTGTCAAGAGAATTATCATCTTTATTTTTTTCTTTATTACATTTTCACTTATAACTTTTTTATTTATAGTTTTACGACAAAAAGTTACTGGACCAAAGTTATAGAGAATTTAATTAGCAACAAAAAACGTTAACAATTTTTTTTATCAGATAAATAGTTTAAGAGATATATCGTAAAAACCGTTTCAACCCCTATTTTCAAGATGGCGGCCGTGGGACAAGGGTGGCGACCCCACAAACTTGATTTTAGCTTTACACTTACCCCCCCTACACATCAAAAAAATAAAATTGACTCCTCTAAGAAACGCAACCCCAAATGTAACATTTCAATGGAGTAATTTGACAAGTCGATGTGAATAAATTTTGCTGCATATTGAAATGTTCGCGGCGAAGTTTCACAAATAAAACCATAGACAAATAGTCCCGCGGTCAAAGGTTACAAAACAAACTGCCAAGTTATGTGATGCATTCATAATATTCTTTGAAACCTTATCAACATGACAGTAAAGCCCATAATGTTGGACTATTTTATAATACGTGGCAACGGGACGAAATTTTAACTAATGACTCAAAATATTTAAGTGAAATTTACAGTTTCCAATTTTGTATTTACGGAGAATGTAGTATTGAACGATTTTGCATTCTAAATTCTATAGTCGTAAGTTCGAAATGCCTTCAACAAGTTTTTTATTTTTTAATTTTTGAGTAGAAGGAACACACATGTGCAGCCTGCTGCGAGTCGTTAGTTTAATTTTTTATCGTGAGCTCCTTCGCAGACAAAAATTCGTGTCAACACAAATTGACACAGATGTTCCAGTAAATTATTATTAAGGAGGCGTTCGAAATTAGGGGAAGTCTGTAAACTGTTACAGACATTATGTGTTATGCATGTTTCTAGTGAGATAACGTAGAAAATACTGGTAATAGGGAGTTTTCTTACATTACTTACTAACTTTCATTTTTAAACAGTTCATGAAGTGTAGGTTGTTTACTAGTTTAATAATTTAAAACATATTAACTTTTATTATTAAATTTTGCAGCCGGAAATACAGTGGTTAGATCCTTCCGCGAAAGTGTTCTGTAATGCAACAGATTTCCCAATGCATATGTTAACGGATATTTTACTGTATTATTTTTCCAAATAAATATACATTTTTCAACGGTGTCCATAAACAATTATTTTAATTATGTGACACCTGTTCTGCCATCATAAAATATGGTTTTTGTTATTTTAGCACACTTCTGTTCTTAGTTTTATTAACGGGTTCACATGTTTTGAAAGGATCATACTACTTTAGTGTTTCGATGCAATTTAAAGAAAATTGGCCATAGGGCCAATCGCTATAACCATAATCTGGGATGCCTAGGTCGTGCAGTCAGTGGCGTAGCTAGCATGGGTGGCACCTGAGGCGAATTGGGTGTTATTAACTTTAAAATGATATGTTTAATTAATAAAAAAAAAGGAGTTGGTACCCAATTTTTGAGTATTTAATTCGGGTTATTTCAGGTCCGGTGTCATCCGAAAACCGGTGTGAAACGTTGTGCGAGTTTATCTATTCTTAAAACCCAAGTGTATTTACACGTGCTCTCCCGCCTTTTCTCCTTACATTTTGGCACATAAATATGCTCCGCGAACCGTGGATCATTAGTTTAACCACTGCTTATCCTTTTAGGAGTACAAAGATGCTCTAGTTGTGTGTCTATTTAACCATTTAGGAATACGGACGTGATGGTATGTTATATTACGAATGGCATACATGATGGGTTACATGAGGGCCTTTTTTAAGGTTCAAGCAATCTTTCAGCGTTCTTTATACGACTCAATTATACTTTAAGCCAATTTGAAATTGACAGCTGGTATCTGCCCAAAATTGGGTGGTTTGCGTGCTTTCCCCCATCACATTATAATTGAAATGTAACAACGTGTTCGAAGTATGGTGTATAAGTAGGATATTGTTTTCAATTGTTATATATTTTTTATAGCAAAGTTCGCCAAACGAACAAGTGGGTCACCTGATGGTAAGTGATCTCCACCTCCCATGTGCGCCCACAATACGAGAAGAATCATGAGAATGTTGCCGACCTTTAAAGGAAAGGGATAGATAAGAGCGGGGGGGGGGGGGAGATATTTGGAACTGCGGATATTTCACTCACCGTACGAAAAGCCGCTACTTTACGTTGGTTTTCTGTGAGCCAGTAGTAACGATCCAGTCGAGCCGGGCCATTCATGCTGTAGACAAAACTGTCTACAGCGTGGCTCTACCGCTGTTATATTCGGGTAATCGTTCGAGTACATAGCGTGTATTTATAAAGGCTATACTTGAAAAATGTACTTAATTGAAACCAAAAACAGTTACTGTCATCCTAAACTTATTGACAGACTAGGTTTTGCCCGCGGCTTTGCCCGCGTAAACAGCCTTTTGCGGGTTAAAAAGTATGTGTCCTAATTCAGGTCATGGTGCCAAATGTCATTAAAAATCGTTCAACCGTTAAGGCGTGATTGAATAAAAAATATCCAAATTTCACATTTATAATAATAGTAAAATAAATAGTATACACACAAATACAAATGTGTATATATACAAATAAATCATACCTATAAGTGATAGAGCCACACTACAACACAGACTGTACTACGTAGAGCATGAATGGGCCGCGGCCAGCCGGTGTTATCACTGACTCGCGGGAAACCGTCATGCTAGCTTGCTGTTGCGTTTCGTACGGAGACTGGGATAGGAGGCTGAATTCCCCTTCCTATGCCTTATAGGCCGACCACGCGTCTATGATTCTCGTGATCTTGTTATTATACTCCACCATCAAGTAACCACCTGTTACCTGCTTGCTACAAAAAAATTGCTACAAAACTTGCTACAAATCACGAACATTGTACAGTACAGGTCACCACGCAAACATGTATTGAATTTTTTAAACTGTGACTGTTGACAGCTCTACATGAACATATGACTTGAAGTTTGAATGAAATTATTTACGAATGAAGAGAACAATTATCATCGGTCACGCAATGTACTCGCACTCCTGTGAGTGATGCGTTGAGTCTCGAGACGCTAGCGAAGTTGAAAGGCGGCCGGGACGAGCCAATTTCACAGATTCGTATGCGATTAGCACGCGTCGTGTACTCCTTCTGGCACGAATTGGCTCGGGAATTCAATGTATTGCAACCGATTTTAAAAATCGTTCCATTGATTACACATAATATGATAATAATACTATGATTGCACACGTCCTACTGCTGGGCACGGGTCTACTCTGCTCAATATGAAGTTTAGGCCTTAGTCAACTACGCTGACCTAATGCGAGTTGGCAGACTTCACATATCATTGAATTTCTTATGGCGAACTTCTCAGGTATACAGGGTTCCTCACGATGTTTAAAGCAAGCGATTATTAACAATTAACACACACGTAACTTAGAAAAATTAAACGTACATGCTCTTGAAGCTGCTTTCGAACCTGCGACTTTCGACTCGTAGTATTAGCCCGTACCTCTCCTCACTGAGCTATCACTGCTAATTACTAATGACGAATCACGGGTGTTACTGTAAATAATGTGACATATATGTCGATCTGTATAGAAACAAAGCGTGCCAATTATTACTACAACGTTAAACGTTGTCATTGCCTATAGATTTTATAGTTCGCTGATTGCGGCGCTTAATCGTGACACGCGAATGGAGAACACATACAAAGTCTATATTATTATATTATCCGAGGTCCATGGCAGGTTGTCAATTCGTATTTTTTTTGTTTTTTATTTTTTTTATTAGCCCTATATATTATATTCGTCCCACTGCTGGGCACGGGCCTCCTCTACTGAATGAGAGGGATCAGGCCTTAGTCCACCACGCTGGCCTAATTCAATTCGTATATACAGGGTTATTTTTAAAACACCAGCAACCTCGCAGGGGTAGATACCTAAGGTTATAAGCTACTACTTTTGTTCTACGACTTTTGATAATTTGTTAGATTTTATTTTCATACAAAAATAAGTATTCATTTAATTTCCGTCTTAAATGTTACCTACACGCATCGCAGATTACGTAAGCAAACACGCGAAGCGTGGGGAACGGGGCTAGCGTTGAAGGTCATCGCCCGACCCAGCTGAGCGGCGCCTTTGAGTCGCGCTCGCACGCCGAACGCTACGAAGAAAAATACGACACAACAAAAACTTGTAAAATCATTTTTTTTTAAATATATTGAGTTATATACAAACTCGTAGAACAAAAGTTGTTCCGTATGGGGTCAGCTATCTGGTCCTGCGAGGTTGCTGGTGTTTTAAAATTAACCCTGTATATGTTACACGCATCTCTGCTAAATAAGATATTGATATGTTTTCGCATTTGCTAGAATACGAGGGAGGACGGACGGATGAAAAAAATCCTCAACAGATGACCGTAAACGTATCGCGAGTCGGATATTGAAGACAGTATTGTAAACTTTTAGTAGTTATGTTATTATCTTGACTAACGTATCTGCTTGGTGATATGGCAGCGTACGTCGATTGTAGTCTTGTTGTAGATTGATTCTTACGGCGATACGTTTCTATTTTGATTGCTAGACAAACTGGCCGTTCAGTTCGGTTATCGTCCTTTTATTGCCCATATAATATGCATGATGAGTATTAAAGTATGCCATTGCTGTGTCGAGAAGACCCTTTCGCATCTTCAAATTGTTTCCAAAGGCATTTTCGGAATGAGCAAGGGAAGGAGCAGGGCTGACACTAACATATGTCTGCCGCTCTAGGTGCCAATACGGGGTACAAGCACTGACCTGAGCTCAGAAACATGTCTTTTTTTATAGAAGAGGGTATATTCGGCCAAAAGTATCTCCTGAAGAGTCCGTTCTCTGAGTTCAACAACAAGAAACTTATTCTCGTCTTATTTTGTCTAGCTCCTTCTTCAAATGAGCGTCGGACCGTACTGGTGAGGAGGTACTAAAATGAAGCTAATTTACGTGTTATATTTACTCTAAATGACATTGAGACATAATCATGTAAAAATTCAACATAGAAACTAAAAGTTGGATTACAAAATTCAATTTGTTACAGAATACAGGTTGCCAATGTAGAACGTGGCGATAGTAGAAATTCGTTTCGGCGCCAATGCGGCGCCACATCGCTGCAACCAGCAGAGTGCCGAGCGTCGGCTGAATGCGCTTACGATCTCTAGCAATGTGTCGCGTGACGCGTCGAGCACTGTGCAACATCGTGTTTAACACTTTCACATAATAAGATTAAAGAAATCTGAGATTTTTGAAATATTGTTCTTGTTCCACCTGCCCTTATCCCACTCGTAGTGGTGTCGGAGCAACATGTTTTTTAACACATCTTACAGAAACATATTGGCTAGCAGTTTTTTTACGACCGACCGCTTGCGTGGCGTCAATTCCAAGAGGATAAAACACCTAGACTCGAAACAAATATTTGTAGATCACACAAAGATTTGTCTCAGTGGGAGAATTGAACCTGTGGCCTTTCGTTTCGTCGGCTACTCGTCTACTACGCCCAGCCCGGCAAACGATCGAGTCATCTGATTGTAAGTGATCTCCACCGCCCATGAACAGGCATGATACCAGAAGAATCATGGATGTGTATCGACCTTAAAAGATCGGAATAAGGCTTTTGGAAGGGGAGGGCAATTTGGTCCGAAGGTAATCTTACCGTACTATAAGTTATGGTGAGCCTCCACTTCGCGTTGTACTTATGTGAGATAGTGGTAATAACCCGGTCGGTCCGGCCTATTTTTATTATAGACAAAAGTGTCTATAACCTGGCTCTAACATTTATAAAGTCATTGTTGATTACACAAATATTTGTTTCTGTACAGCAATCGAACCCGTTAGCTCATAGCCGGCTACTTGAACACTCTACAAAAGTCTTTTTGCAACATCTTTATATATATAATTCTTCTGTGAGTGTGTATGTTCCTGAACTTCTCTTAAACGACTGGACCGATTTTGATGAAATTTTTTGTGTGTATTCAAGGGGATCTGAGAATGGTTTAGATTCACAATTTTGTCCGCTGGACAATGTTTTTTTTATTAATTTTTAATTTATTAGTAGTTGTTGAGTTGTCGTTGCGAAGCTTGCCGTGATGACGGGTCGTATAGCGTCTAGACTGGACAGGGACAGGACAGGGACAGGACAGTGAGACAGGACAGTGAGACAGGAAAGTGAGACAGGACAGTGAGACAGGACAGTGAGACAGGACAGTGAAACAGGACAGAGAGACATGACAGAGAGACAGGACAGTGAGACAGGACAGTGAGACAGGAAAGTGAGACAGGACAGTGAGACAGGACAGTGAGACAGGACAGTGAGACAGGACAGTGAGACAGGACAGTGAGACAGGACAGTGAGACAGGACAGTGAGACAGGACAGTGAAACAGGACAGAGAGACATGACAGAGAGACAGGACAGTGAGACAGGACAGTGAGACAGGACAGTGAGACAGGACAGTGAGACAGGACAGTGAGACAGGACAGTGAGACAGGACAATGAGACAGGAAAGTGAGACAGGACAGTGAGACAGGACAGTGAGACAGGACAGTGAGACAGGACAGTGAGACAGGACAGTGAGACAGGACAGTGAGACAGGACAGTGAGACAGGACAGTGAGAGGACAGTGAGACAGGACAGTGAGACCGGACAGTGAGACAGGACAGTGAGACAGGACAGTGAGACAGGACATTGAGACAGGACAGTGAGACAGGACAGTGAGACAGGCCAGTGAGACAGGATAGTGAGACAGGACAGTGAGACAGGACAGTGAGACAGGACAGTGAGACAGGACAGTGAGACAGGACAGAGAGACAGGACAGAGAGACATGACAGAGAGACAGGACAGTGAGACAGGACAGTGAGACAGGACAGTGAGACAGGACAGGACAGGGACAGGACAAGACGGGGACAGGACGGGGACGGGACGGGGACGGGACGGGACGGGGAAAGGACGGGGACGGGACGCGGACAGGACGCGGACAGGACGGGGACAGGACGGGGACGGGACGGGGACAGGACTGTCCAACCGGAGGGAGGTGGGAGACGACCTGACTTAGGTCGTCGAAGTCAATTAAATGTGCGACGGGCTACCTCACGTGCAATGGCGCAGTACCTCACTTAATTGCATTTAATGTAAATAAAACATTTGTATTAAGTTTTGACCACATTTTACACAAATATATTATGTAGGTGATACGAAGTTCACCGGGTCATCTAGTGTCTTATAAGTAGCTGAGTTTTTATGAGAATTATTTCATCCTTGCGAACGAAGACACGCGTAAAGTTTGTTCTGTATAAAATAATCTATTATATAAAAATAAGTCGGGTTTTCCTTCCTGACGATATAACTCCAGAACGCACGAACCGATTTCCACGGTTTTGCATTCGTTGGAAAGGTCTCGGGCTCCGTGAGGTTTATAGCAACGAAAATCTAGGAAAAATTTCAATAGAAAAGCGGGAAAATAGGGAAAATCATTTTTTAAATACAGCGCCATCTCTGATACATAGCATGTACTACAAACCAATATTTTAAGTAGATGGCGGCGGTGCGTGACACATTGCTGACAGATGGCGCCACTGTTAGGCTACTTTTATCCCGGAAAATACAGATCACGCGGGCGGAGCCGCGCGGGACAGCTAGTTAGCTTAGCAGCTGTGGATTTGACAGATTCTTGATGGATAAGGTTCAGGGTATATAGGCGTTTACTAGAGTCCCCTGGACCACTAACGCCCAAGGCGGCCACCTCGAGTGAGGAGGTGGACACTAGGAGTCATTTGGATGTGAACTGGGTCGGAAGGCCGTTGAGCCCAGCATAACCATACGTCTACCCCTGGGGTTAGGAAGGTATCCGTAAAATGTATTTCTCCTGGAAAAAAAGGATACAGGTATAAGCTTCTAGTTGTGTATAATCGTTTAACATCACTTGTTGATTAAATGCCATAATTTCTATAACTTAAAAACTACTGTGATAACGAAACCACTATAAAGTGATCATTTTCAATATTAAAAAGAAAAGTAATATTTCACAGTTCCCTTAAGTTACTCCCCTGTCTACCCATATAGAACACGAGACACGTTCAATGCATTACACGGGATGTTTAAAAGATCATTATGTTGCCAATTTCAATTCCCTTTTTTATTATTGACGACAGCCGAGTGACAAATAGGCACGTTTTAAATTCGTTTCTTAAAATACCTGCCTGGTGCAAGCGCACCTTTATATATAACTAAAAAAACTATACCTTTTTAAATTGACACGCGGGGACAAGGTCGCATAGATAATATTAAACGAAGAGCTTGCTGAATGCTATTATTCATCAGTCTTTAGATTCCATGTTTTCTTAATTACTATACCTCTTAATTATGTGAGTACAGTTGTTTGAGAAACTCTCCTATACATTCGGAATTGTATGAATTTCGCAAAATCATAATTTAGAAAGTGATGGCCACGAATAAAAGGATGTGATTGCGTCAACGAAAATCGGTTTTGCTGGTTTGATAATTTACGGCATTCTTACGTTATCTGATCTTGCTTTTCTCCACATATTGTCTTAAATGTTTGTCAAACTATATATGAGACCATTAAATAATAAAGTAAACAGATATATCGGAACGCTGAAAGTTATAGGCTCCGGTTCTACATTCACGCAACGGAAGCTTGCAGCTGTACCTCGGTAATCACATATCAATACCTCACGCGAAATGAAGCCATAAATTTGGCATGTTTATAGACTCCATTTAAATATTCAAAACATATTCTTATTGCAAAATATTATAGCTGATATATGCAAGAATTCGCAGCTTACACGCGTCTAACGAAAGTGTATTACATAAATGTGTAGGAGGTTTCAAATTTTTTGTATGGTTGTTTGCTAAAAGTTTTTGGCCAATGAAAATGTTCCTTTTATTCAGGTCAAATGTTAAGATATTCCGTTTTTAAATATTTGTCGTTTCTTTCTAACGTTCGTGACATGAAGATATTTAATTTCGTTTTCTCAACGAAACATCAGTGGCTGGTTTCCTAAAATAACAAAATTGGAAGTTACGTCATTCTTACTTAAGTATAATAGTTAAAATAGTATTCAGACGTTGTCATTTCTATTTTTCAAATATGTAGGTATTTTTTTAAACATAAATACATATTTAAGAATTTAACGAATTTTTTGTATATCATAAACACACCTTATTAGAATTAATTTAGATTCCGGAATGACGCACACAGTATACAAAATCAATTTGCTCATGCTTTTTAATACCCCAATGGTCGGGAATATCAATCAAGCTTAGGTAGGTATATTAAAACTGGCAAGCTGCTTCTAAACTTATAACAAAACTCATCAAGTCTTTTCCTTAATTTGGCCAATTTTTTCGGCCATCTGCCTTTTCGCCTGACCAAGTTCCGACCGGCACCTGCATTGATTTTTTAGCCGGGTGATCTTTACTCTTTATTTTTTAAATTCGAACCACTCGGCACTGACACCTGGCCTTTCTGCCTAGTGCCATTATCGTGTGATCATACAGCCGGCATGAGGCTATGCGGCCGTTGTGGTGGGTAATTAAAAAATGTATACTGATACAATTCGTAGGGCAGTGGGGTAATTTAAAAAGTATTTCCTTATTTAATTATCAAACAGCTGGCTACATGTTCGATTAAATTTTATCGAATTGTTACTGTAATTTGTTTAAGGAAATTTCTCTTTCGTTTTAGGTCAGTTGTGCATGAGGTTATAAAATTGTGACTGTCAGTGGAGTCATAACGTTTTGCATTCAAGGGAGACATATTTCTTTGAATTTTAATAAGTTGCTACAAAAGGAATATGGATTTTAAATCCATAACTACATAAATCATTTTCTTTTAAAGGTCACGTTAGAGAGGGAATTTAAGAATGACAAATAATAAATTGGTCACTGCATGCATAATAACAGCAAATGGTAAATTAATGTCTAAGACTATTAATAGCTCTTTAGAGTGCATAAATATTTGGGTTTCTCCACTGAATAAAGAAAATGGGTTTGCCCTTGTAATTGGTCACACAGCTAGACAGACTGACTTCAGAAATGCCAGGGCAGAGACAAGCCACTGCCTACCGTGCCCACACCTAATCTATGAGCAAATGTGTTCATGCAGGAGTTAATTTTTATTTAATTGGTGCCTATCTAAAATGGCCTACCTATAAAGTATCAGTCAATCATGCGTGAAAACGACCAAAGTAAAGTTAATCATACGAATGACGTTACGTTATGAGAATGAAATTGTCTATATGTCCTAATCATGAACCTGTGTGAAGTTTCATGTAAATTAGTTGAACCATTAATGTGTGATTAAATTTCAACATCTAAACCACAAACTCAAACATAGAAACATTGGCGCCATTTATCCAGTACGTTTTTTTAAATATGATTTAGTCTTATGAAATTCCAGAGTCGTCGTTTGTCGTCGTATAAATTAATTTAAACATTTGACATTTTCTTCACCCTGACCGGTGGATTTTTTTAAATTAAATATTAATCGGTACATTTAAGACATTCTTAAAGCTTTACTAGCCATAATAAAAATGTTATCCATCCGTATATAATTCGTATGTTTGTATGTTCATTTGCTTTTAAAAGCTATGTCTATATTTTAATTACAGCGGCTTATTTCCTTTTTCTTTTCATTTAGATCTTAGTAAGATGGGGCAGAAAGGTTCTGGAATGGAGGCCACGTACTGGCAAGCGCAGCGTTGGACGTCCGCCTATAAGGTGGATAGACGACCTGATAAAGGTCGCAGGAAGTCGCTGTATGCAGGCCGCTTCCAACAGGTCGGTCTGGAAATCTTTGGGGAGGTCTATGTTCAGCAGTGGACGTCCTGTGGCTGATGATGATGATTAAGTAGTAAGCTAAAGAAGCTTGTTAAGTGAGCCCAAGAGTGTTTTAGGTCTCCTTTAAAGGTCTCCTGTAAAGAATGTCGATGTTATCGTCGCTAAGCTAAAGCAGATTTCTGATTGTTGCGTCACGGGCGTTAGTGACATCGCGTCTACGCGTCTACCCGTTAGTACTATGTATTATATAAATCTATGAGAAGTCATTCCAGGGCGGTATAACTAAAGCACAGCGGATTAGCTGTCAAGCTGTTTAGTAGGGTGTTGACAGACGAGAGCGTAACTGACGCCAGCGTCTGACGCTTGATGCGACTATGGGAAGTGGGCCTTAATGATACAATTATTAATTCCTAAGAGCAAATCCGTTCAAATAGGCTCATGTACGCTGTAGACAAAACTGGTTACAGAGAGGCTACTACTATGTACTACTGTCTCACAGAAAAACGATGTGTAATTGTGAGTATGGGTCGCGATCACTAACTGCAAGTGACTTACTTCCTTGTTTGTCGAACTTCTACTGTAATTTAATGCTGATGGGAGATAACCTGATACATTTTTGTACCTAACTGCATAGCGACCACCGTACACATAAAAAAACCCGCCACAGGGCTCTTGCAGGCGACTAGTGTTCTGGAATTAGCCAGTGTATATCCAGTAATTTCAGGCCGACATAACTATGCCGACCGTCGAAGGACAGCACTGTACTTAACACCAGGCCCAGTGTAGTCACATTTCAGTGCCAAAATAACAAAAAACTTTTAACAATAATATGATTGTGAAAGTCAAGTCACATGCAAAACATAATATTAAAGATAATTGCTACGATAATCTGCGTTTATCGGATATATACGGCCGATCCTTATCTGTTATTATTGTAATTATAATTAACTACAGGATATTATGTTAAATCATGTTGAAAACTGTTTTTTTTTTGGTTTAAGTACAGTATTCTTGTAGGATATATGATTCTTCTAGGTGTTCGCGAGGAGTTAATTACTAATAAGGTGGTAGGTCCCTCGTATGCGAAAGTCCGTCTGGGTTGGTACCACCGCGCCGTCTATTTCTGCCGCCAACCAACAGTGTGTAAGCACTGTTGTGTTTCGATTTGAAGGACATTGAAGCCAGTGAAATTATTGGGCATTATGAGACTTAACATCTTTTATCTCGGGGTGACGAGCGCACTTCAGTGACATGCAGTTCTTTGTACTTCAAAGTTCTGTGTGGTGTAGCTTCTGTTTATGGGCAGTTGTGGCGCTTACCATCAGGCGTGCGCCTTACTCGTCTCGTCATTCATCAAATAAAAAAGAGTTGTTTTTGCATGATGTTTGTTTATAAATAATGTGCGATAGATTTAAAGTATTTGAATTAGTCGTTCAGCATAATGAACTACTAAAACAAGTCTAGCGAAACTATTTGAATTATGCCGGGAAAAAACAATCAGGCGCCTGCTTATTAATGATCATGTTGAATTGATTCAAGTTTTTTGTTTCTAGTTTGCTTATTATTTTGTTAAATAAGAATTTGTATATATAATAACAAATAACAGTCCGTCTGTCTATAAATTTGTTCACGCACGCACGTTGCCGCCAAGCAACAGTGTGTATGCACTGTTGTGTTTCGGTTTGAAGGACATTGATACCAGTGAAATTACTGGGCATTATGAGATTTAACATCTTATGTCTCGGGGTGACGAGCGCAGTTCAGTACCACGCAGTACTTTGTAATTCAAAGTTCTGTGTGGTGTTGCTTCTGTTACAGTGCTTCTGTTTATGGACAGGCGTGGCCGTTTACCATCAGGCGAACGCCTTACTCGCCTCGTCCTTCAGTCAAATAAAAAAAACGCTTTGTGTCGTACTAACAGCTAAATGGAAAACTTAATTGGTTATTAAGATGTATGATATTACCAAAAGTAACATGAATAAAGTAAAAAAATTAAATAATTTCTGATATATTCAATAAAAAATATTTTTTGTAAAAACTATTTTAATCAACTGATAAATTACGAGTGATGTTTGCCAGACATTTGCTCATCGTATACGATTAACCTTTTAACTAAACAATAAAGAATACATAACACTATGCAGATCAAATTATTACCCTAAGCGAAATTCCATTTAACATAAAGGCTATAAAACATTTTTAAACCAGTAATATGCTTTCGGGGAGGCAGAGCCGCGAGCTAAAGCTAGCAATAAGTACCTAATACTTTAGTAGTTTGAATTTCATAAATAAAACGAGGATTAATATAAAAATTAATCTTCTCACCAAGAAATGAAAGCATAGAAAGAAAGAAAGAAAGCGTTTTTATTTATTTTTTATTGCATACGAGGCACCTGAGCAAGTGGGTCACCTGATGGTAAGTAATCACCACCGCCCATAGACACCTACAACACCAGAAGAATCATCTTGACAGCGTCCGTGGCGCAGCGGGCGAGTAGTCGGCAACGAAGCGAGAGGCCGCGGGTTCGATTCCCGCACCGTGTGTTGTGTGATCCACAAATATTAGTTTCGGGGTCTGGGTGTTTTGAGACTGAAAGTCTCTCGTAGTTCCTGATACCCACGACACAAGACTCGTATCTTACTGTGGGTTCAGATGTGTGTGACTGTTGGGTGTATTTATTATTGGGTGTATTTTTTTATTATAGGTGTGTTGCCCGCCTTCGAGGAAAGAGAAGGTTTTTCTCTTGGAGGTACCTAAGTTGTATCTGTCTGGAAATTTATTAGCAGGTGTTAGGTGGTACATTTCTTGTACATACTTCAAATCTTCTTCATTCTTTCTTGTCTCACAGATAACCGTTGAAAGTAGCGACTGCCGCGTTTCATAGGGTGGGTGAGATATCCGGATAGGATAGCCCAATTCCCCTTCCCTTCCCAATCCCTGAATCATACCTTTCCTTTAAGATTGGCAATGCTTCCATGATTCTTCTGGTATTGTGGACGTACATGGGCGGTGGAGATAACTTCCTACCAAGTGACCCACTTATGCGTTTGCCGGCCTACTCTAAAAAAGGAAATATGCGATATAGTACATAATTTAAAAAAATCCAATAACGTTTTAGATTTTTAGTACAGTAACGAAAAATGTAAGACATCAATATGTTTAAGTTAGTGTCAAAATTATCCACACAAAACCCACTTAACTTGACAGCCATTCATTTTTAAAAAACACAATACCTAGACCACTGTACCTAGACACCATTTGTTTTTATGACTTAAATTATGCAAAGTAAAAGACTTTAACTCGCACATTTTCGGTATTAATCCGTAGTAAAAACACAAATAGCTTTATTATATGAAAAATAAATTCGGAGATGCGGTAAACTACGCAAAAAGTAAGCTCATCGCAATATTTTATCAAGGTGACAGACATCCCGTGAATAAACGCAAGAAACGTAATACCGACCTTACTAAATTATTACCTGCAGATAATACGTTATATTAATTACAAATTTATTGTCACATGACCTTAAAATGTGGCAAATGTATGAAAGGTGTATTTTTTAACAAAGGTTTCGTGTTGGCAAGTTTGTTTGTGCCGTTAGAGAAGCCCATAACTTATATAGTTTAATCCGGTGGGTTAGTTTGTCGCCGGTAAAAATAAGTTGGTGTAGCGCGCGTGTTTAGGGTGGTACACCTGACTAGTCCACCTGTAGGACAGTTGCGTCACACCTTGGAGCTACGTTTGTCTAAGGTAATTCTACAAGCATTATAATAATAACGGTGGGCTATAGGTCACGGTTTTTGTATCTCAACCGCTGCGTTTAATTGTTGACGGATGTGCGGATGATTAAGTTTTAAATGTCTAATTATTTCAATTGATTTACAACACCTAAATTTGAAATTTGTAGAAAGTGAGCTTGCTCCAGGCTAGTTATTTTGATAATTATTTGAATATTGTTACTTTTTTAATTTACAAGGCAATGAAATCTATCACGCAAGTATACGTGTCATACATGTAACAAGTAGGATAAGAGTTACTGCTATGTCTATAAATAGGGTACATATTTGACTCGTATTTTTTTATTATTTTAATCAATCAAGGGAGACGTAACTTCCCCCAAAGTTCGAAAGAATTATATAATTCAAGTCAAAAATAAAAAAAAACTTAGAAGTTTCTGGAAGTGGTAGTTGCTAAGGGGCAGCAAAAAGGATGCACGACATGCCATGTTACGTCATAAGGCAGGTCACGCCGATTACGACGCACGTGTCGGAGGGAGATAGCGACAATTCCCCACCACGCGCCCGTCTTTGTTAATTCCAATATTTAAAACATGAACTGTAGCCTCATTTTTATCTAATTTTAGTTTTGTATTCGCGAAGTAGCTTTCTTTTTCGTATTATTGCCAGGTGCATATAAAATAATGTAGAAAATTAGACATAGCCAGATGTATGAGGTTGTAACAAATTAATAAATGTTTAACCGATCGCAATTCTTTAAATGATCGAATATAATCAATTATTTGCAATGAACATATTTAAGAAATGACACAATTCTTCTTCACAATTGTTTAATTGAAGTAAGTAAAAAAATATACTAATAGTGCTAACTGCTAAACATATTTTTCAGTAGTTGTGATACCAACCATTGTATAGTTTGTCAGTTGTAATTATCCTACGAAATACGGGACGAGAAATCAGTATTATACAAGTAACTGAAGAAGTCTCGGATATGATTAGATAAATAGACAAGATAAAAAGAAGACCACGGCAATAATAGATGATTTCACATCGACATTTCAATCGAATGCCAAACCGCCGCACTGGGCGATCGAAAAAGAAATAGGCACAAATAGTTGCGGGATGCTATATAGTTGCATCGATTTGGCACGACACGCACATTGCGACGCACCTGCAGGCAGTAAGTAGGCAGGTGCCTTCCTGACACACTTCTCTACACTCGTTTAGATAATATGGGTTAGTGTTTGGCTAATTGTTTGATATAACATCTAGTATTAGTTATGGCTTATTCTAGACAGAATAGGCAAATTAGTTTATGAATATTTACGGTCTGGTACGCTGTCTGAAATAGTAGTGTTTATAGATAATATGAAGTTATGTGTAATCATCCTTATAAAATTACCTCGCTTTGTGCATGTTTTATCAAGTTATGGATTATTTTTAAGAGCCTCCTCTGTAACGTTGTCTGCTTAGGAAATTACATAAATTAGGAATTTATTGATAACGTTTT
Source organism: Amorpha juglandis (assembly GCA_949126905.1). Taxonomy (NCBI): domain Eukaryota; kingdom Metazoa; phylum Arthropoda; class Insecta; order Lepidoptera; family Sphingidae; genus Amorpha; species Amorpha juglandis. Next base: position 12,963,016 of record OX421381.1, on the reverse strand, counting down.
TATTATTATGATTTACATTGCATTTTGTGTAGGGTTTGACCGCCGCATGAAAAACCCTGATGAGTCTTGTGATGAGATCAGTCGTATGGATCGGTCTTCGATCATGAATTTCAAATATGGTGGTTTACGATATGTATATAGTACACTATGTTTTATAGTAGTCACTCAGCGAGCTATGGAGAGAGCTATGCTCGGTGTTTCTCTCAAATCAGAAATGAGGAGATCCGTAGAAGAACGAAAGTCACCGACATAGCCCAGCGTATTAGCAGGCTGAAGTGGCAGTGGGCAGGCCACATAGCTCGCAGAACCGATAACCGATGGGGCAGAAAGGTTCTGGAATGGAGGCCACGTACTGGCAAGCGCAGCGTTGGACGTCCACCTACAAGGTGGACAGACGACCTGATAAAGGTCGCAGGATGTCGCTGGATGCAGGCCGCTTCCAACAGGTCGGTCTGGAAATCTTTGGGGGAGGCCCATGCTAAGCAGTGGACGTCTTGTGGCTGATGATGGTGATGGTGATATATTTAAAGCCGAATTTGATATAGTATTTTGACTTTTGTTCTCTGCACCAATTTACTAGACAAATTTAATTTTACTAGACAATTTATAATCCCGTCCACCTTGATCATAAAGATCGATAGACTTGTCTAGGTGATCAATTAAATCACGGACCATTTAAAAATGACAAAGTTAGCTAAGATCCGTACGACTTCTATCATGTAAATAACTTAAAATGTTAGTAGGTATCAATATTCGAGCAGCACTTGGTGGTCTTCAAGCGCATAACCTATAGAACATGTCTTAGAGTTGGAATGTATAAAGGGATCTAGTTTCCGGTTTTTACTATCTCGATAAAGATATTATAGTATAACTAGATGACCCGGTGAACTTCGTATCACCTACATATATTTGTTTAAAATGTGGTCTTGATACAAAACTGAAACTTGATACAAATGTTTCATTTACATTAAATGCAATTAAGTAAGGTACTGCACCATAGCACGTGAGGTAGCCCGTCGCATATTTAATTGACTTCGACGACCTAAGTCAGGTCGTCTTCCACCTCCCCCCGGTGGGACAGTCCTGTCCCTGTCCCTGTCCTGTCCTGTCCCTGTCCCTGTCCTGTCCTGTCCTGTCCTGTCCTGTCCTGTCCTGTCCCTGTCCCTGTCCCTGTCCCTGTCCCTGTCCCTGTCCCTGTCCTGTCCCTGTCCTGTCCTGTCCTGTCCTGTCCTGTCCTGTCCTGTCCCTGTCCTGTCCTGTCCCTGTCCCTGTCCCTGTCCCTGCCCCTGCCCCTGCCCTGTCCTGTCCCTGCCCCTGTCCCTGCCCCTGCCCCTGCCCCTGCCCCTGTCCCTGTCCCTGTCCTGTCCCTGTCCCAGTCCTGTCCCTGTCCTCTCCTGTCCCTGTCCTGTCCTGTCCTGTCCTGTCCTGTCCCTGTCCCTGTCCCTGTCCCTGTCCCTGCCCTGTCCCTGTCCCTGTCCCTGTCCCTGTCCCTGTCCCTGTCCCTGTCCCTGTCCCTGTCCCTGTCCCTGTCCCTGTCCCTGTCCCTGTCCCTGTCCCTGTCCCTGTCCCTGTCCCTGTCCCTGTCCCTGTCCCTGTCCCTGTCCCTGTCCCTGTCCCTGTCCCTGTCCCTGTCCCTGTCCCTGTCCCTGTCCCTGTCCCTGTCCCTGTCCCTGTCCCTGTCCCTGTCCCTGTCCCTGTCCCTGTCCCTGTCCCTGTCCTGTCCCTGTCCCTGTCCTGTCCCTGTCCTGTCCTGTCCTGTCCTGTCCTGTCCTGTCCTGTCCTGTCCTGTCCTGTCCTGTCCTGTCCCGTCCCTGTCCCTGTCCCTGTCCCTGTCCTGTCCTGTCCTGTCCTGTCCTGTCCTGTCCTGTCCTGTCCTGTCCTGTCCCGTCCCTGTCCCGTCCCTGTCCCGGCCTGTCCCGTCCTGTCCAAATCGGTACAGCCAGTCTCGAGTTTTGGCGAGACACACGCACAGAGCGATTCAATATAAAACATTCCAAAATCAACAACTACTAATAAATTAAAAATTAATAAAAAAAACATTGTCCAGCGGACAAAATTGTGAATCTAAACCATTCTCAGATCCCCTTGAACACACACAAAAAATTTCATCAAAATCGGTCCAGTCGTTTAAGAGAAGTTCAGGAACATACACACTCACAGAAGAATTATATATATAAAGATATGGGCAGAGAAAGACATCTAAGGCATTAGTTATTATGAAAACAACAAAGAAATTTATCGATATTTGGAATATTGAAGTGACATCCATTGCTGTGCATTCCCACCATTTCTTCAAAATGTCATCCTATTGATGAACCGCTGACGTCGGCCATCTAAAATGACAAATATCTCAATGATGCTAATTCTCCACCAATGTGTCATTATGGAACGATAGTTTACTGGGTTTTTGCTACCATTCCGCGGCGGAGGCGCGCCGTTGTCGGCTACACCGGTTATAACCCATTATACTATATACGGATTAAGTTTTTGTGGTATTTTTTGAGAATATATTTCGCACTAGCGTTTATGTAACGTTTGAGGGAAGGGGAATGCTCTACCGCTGAGTGACTCTTCGGCTTCGGCTAGCTTGAATGCTCACTAGGGTTTGTGAGTATCTAAGTAAAATAAGAAGGCCACCTAATACGTGCCTGGCAAAATACCTTTTCTACTTTTAATTGCGAACAAACTCCCATACGACTCCTTGTTATACGTTATCTAGATATAACGGCAAGTGATTTAAATATTAATAACTAGGTAGAGTTTTGAATAAGTTATAATAAAGGCGATAAAATCCGTAATCCGTAATGTATTTTTATAACTCAGTCTAGTTCAGACTCAGGTCTAAGTTTTCCTTTAGTACTAATTAGTTTTAGAGCGAGTGTGATTCTAATTACCAAGCATTGCGCCTGGAAGAACTGCACTATTTTACATCTAAGAAATGCTTGATAAAATTGATATTTGTACCTTCTTACTGGGAGGAGTTATCTAGTTTATTGTTGAAGGCATTTTAAAATTTTTGGTTAATATATCTATTGCATTTTACATCATCGGCGATGAAGATAGATAATATTGAAATATAATTAGTTATATCGATATTTATTATCTTATATGCTTTTAAAAGCGGCGTTTTCGAAGCGTGTATAAACCGCTCGTGCAAACGGCTTGGCCGGTTCAATGGATTTTATTTATCGTGTTTCGGTTTTCATGTCTTCGTTAAAATACTTTATCTCAACACTTCTATTAGTTGTTGTGTTTATGATAATTATTTGCGCGTACAGCACAAACCCCACAATGTATATCGTGAACATATTTATTGTCGGATAAGATACGTGCCTCCAGTTTATTTATATGATCCGGCCTATAAAATCATAAATTCTGGGATGTTTTTATGTTTATTTTTAAATAATGCCGACGCTTAATCGCGTTTTTTACGATGTATATTTTATGCGTTAATTAGTATTACCCATATCTTGGCAAGGAATAAGACTTGAGTTGATCTGGAGGTAGTATCATTATACATACTATCATTTATGAGTGGTAGAGCCAAGCTGTAGACAGTTTTATCTACAGCATGAATGGGCCGGCTCGATCGGGTCGTACCGCTGTCTCACAGAATACTGACGTAAAGTAGCGGCTTGCTGCTGCGATTCGTACGGTGGCTGAGATATCCGGAGACCCAAATCCCCCTTCCCAATCCCTAATTATCCCTTTCCTTTAAGGTGGGCAACGCGCCCATGATTCTTCTGGTATTGTGAGCGGTGGAGATCATTTACCATCAGGTGACCCACTTGCTCTTTGGCCGGCCTATGATATAAAAAAAAGTTGTCGAAATGCCAGTAAGTCTACATTCACATTTGCTTTAGATTCCCATAACACAACATGTCCGGGAGTGGATTTCCTAGAAAGTTCATCTGTGTTCACTCATGCATACAACGATAATAAAAAAACTTCGATTGTGAGATATTTATGACTTTAAGGGGATCGAATTTGACCCCTGATTTACGACCGACCAATAATCACAATAGTTGAAAATGGTCTAATAAAAACACTTATTCTAGCAGTTTCTGTTTAAACTGGTGAATTATATAAAATTAAGACATTATGATGCCATTTTATTGGTCAAACGTCATTTTTATTTCCATGACCACTTTGCACAAGCCAGGAAACATTAAAAATATTGCTCCTACTTGATACTTTATTTATTGTATCCATCGACATTCAGTTTTTAATCTTAAGCATGCATCTTAACATCTTAATATTAATTAAAATAAGCAATATAGTTTAGATATTAGTCATTTGTAGAAAAAAACTACTTCCCTTGTAACTGCCTGCACCTAATAACATTATGTCATAAGGGTTCTTTGTCGACATTAGAAAAAACGCGGACCCCTAAAAAATTGTAACGTTTTTAAGCGTGTCCAAATATCAATAACACGGTAACCTTTGAACGATTTTGTGTTTCATTGCTGGTTATATTAATGGTTCTTTAAATTACTCTGTTGTAAGCCGTTAATGTATATAAATGCATTAACAGTGTCGTTTTGGTATGGTTGGGTGGTAATGTCGGAGGGTTGTTTCGGAACACCTGATCCGCCTGATCGCAAACAGGTGCTGTTTCAATATTCTGATATACACGATGTTTATATATCACCAGATTTATCTCGAGATATTTATTGACTGTTATTTAAATTATGCGCTTCGGTGATAATTGTTTTTTATGATAATAAACTATGAAACAATGTCTTCCTTTTCAGGCATTCAAGAGCAAAATAAATACATAATCTAGATTATATTTAATTTATATTTAACTGATTTATAATAGATCATTATCGGGCCTTCGTGTTTTCCAAGATAAAAATGCATAATTTTTTGGTCGCTGTACTATATGGAATTTATAACCCTTGACTTTCTATGGGAGAAGCAATGATCATCTATGATATACACTCTGGTGTAAATCATTCAATTGACTTCACCATGAAGTTCCTGTGGCCACCTATCTACTACATGTTCAGGATTTGGCATCATTTGATAAAAATCTATTGGATAAGCCCAAACCAAACGATACGTAACCAAACGATATACGCATATGCTACTAAACCATTGCGAAGTTGAAATCTGCAGATGACTATACTAACTAGCTGAGAACTAAGAACACTGACTAAACTCACATTTAAATAAATAAAAAAACTAAACCGGTCTACTCTTGCAGGCGCAGAATATAAGTCAAAGATAAAGTCAGACAAACAAGGTGATCAATTTATAACATCACCTCTTTATTTCGGAGGTTAAAATTGTAATCCTCACACATATCCCCACATTCCAATCTCTCAACAAGCGTAAACACGACACCGAGCGGCGGTTGCGTGCGTTCAAAAACGTATAAATTCAATTCTATTATCTCATAGTTGTTGATAACATTAATTGCACTTGGTCTCGATAAAGGTGGTAAGTGTGGCTGGCAACTTAATAGACAGGCGGGCGGCCGATGACGATTTACGATGGAGCTAGGTCCCATTTACACGAAGAACTTATAGTATGTCGGAGGTAAGTATATATATTATAGAAAACCATCGTTTACGAGGACGCATCATCTTTGAAAGCGAGAATCTTATGTTACAAGGTGGTAGGTCCCTCGTATGCGAGATGCCGTTTGGGTTGGTACCACCGCTTTGTCTATTTCTGCCAAGCAAGTGTGCAAGCATTGTTGTGTTTCGATTTGAAAGACATTGAAGCCAGTGAAATTACTGGGCATTATGACACTTAACATCTTATGTCTCGGGGTGACGAGCGCAGTTCAGTGCGTTGAAGTGCTTTGTAATTCAAAGTTCTGTGTGGTGTTGCTTCTGTTTATGGGCAGGCGTGGCGCTTACCATCAGGCGAGCGCCTTGCTCGTCTCGTCATCCCATCAAATATGCAAACAAAATGCGCCCTTCTAAACAGAGCTTTCTGTTGTACGAGTAACTCCGTGAGTGTGAGCCTGTGCAGCAGGGATTAAGCGGTCTTCATTATCGAATGGTTATTAGTGGCCAACCTAGACACAATTGTTAAGTCCCCCAATGGCTTCTGGCTTGGCTTACTAATGCTGTTAGTTGATAACAGCCGGAATCGAGTTTTACGTGTCTTCCAAATTACAGAGATGCTCATTTGGTATACCACTAAGCGGTCACTCATACATAGACTAAAGAGTTGTTTAACACGCTAATCCTTTACCTTTTTGTAACTTAATAAAGCTACGAAACTTGAACTATTTTTGAGTGGTAGAGCCACGCTGTAGACAGTTTTGTCTACAGCATTAATGGGCTGGCTCGACCGGATCGTTACCACTGTCTCACAGAAAACCGACGTAAAGTAGCGGCTTGCTGCTGCGTTTCGTACGGTGAGTGAGATATCCGGAAGCCCAAATCCCATCCCCTTCCCAATCCCTAATTATCCCTTTCCTTTAAGGTCGGCAACGCGCCCATGATTCTTCTGGTGGTGGGCGTACATGGGCGGTGGAGAACACTTACCATCAGGTGACCCACTTGCTCATTTGCCGGCCTATGCTATAAAAAAAATCAAAAAAAGAAAAAAAAAAAACAATCTATATAACTTCTTCCGCCTGCCCTGAGGTCAGCATGTCTGGGGTCATGCATTTTACCATATGTTACAGAGAGGTTCGGTTTGTAGTTTTTACGACCGGCCGTCTTACGTCAACCTCTCTGGTGAGAAAATACACCAAGACCCGAAACAAATATTTGTGGATCACATAAAAATTTGGTTTGGTACAGGAATCGAACCCGCGGCCTTTTGCTCGCTCTCTGCGCCATGGTGGCTATCGTGTCGTGTCTTCACGAAACTATATAAATATTTGTACCAAATCTAAATAGTTTAGCGATGTGCTCGTGTTTTTAGCACGCATTCCTTGTTCCAGTTGATTTGCAAAAAACTTTGCCTTGTTGATCCCTTTTCGCCCAAGCCAAACCTCGCTACGAATCGCCTTATAGTTGCTAGAAAGGCAATCCTCATTTTGTTGTGACATTTTTTGATGCGAGTATTAGTAGTACAGTCTCGAAATGGTAGAGCCGCGCTATTAACAATTTTGTTTGAACATATATAGGCCGGCTCGTCCGGTGATAATCACTGCATTAAAAATGCTGAGTGACAAGGCAGCTTTACTGTTGAGTTTTTTAAGGCCAGCAAGATTTACGGAATCCCAATAAATCGCCGATTGCCCATAGGCCAATTCCTTTTATAAAATAAATACACCCAATAATAAATACACCCAACAGTCACACACATAGTCCTGATTCGACAGTAAGATACGAGTCTTGTGTCGTGGGTATCAGGAACTACGAGAGACTTTCGGTCTCACAACACCCAGACCCCGATACAAATATTTGTGAATCACACAAACATTTGTCTCGGTGCGGGTATCGAACCCGCGGCCTCTCGCTTCACAGCCGGTTACTAGCCCGCTGCGCCACGGAGGTTGTCAAAAAGTCTGTGAAAGGCCGACAATATCCTGAAGTTTCCTTGACAGTTTAATGTTTCGTATGAAAATATGTGTTCCTTATTTATCTATTACAGATTGTATGCATATAATTTAACCCCGATATGATAGACATCTGTATAAGTTACGAGGGTTTAAAAATTATAATAATTAATACAAGCTGTTTTATCGTTCATCAATTGTACGGACAATTGAATTAAAATACCGTTGGCAATAATTATTTTTAACGACTGTTGTAATGTTATGGTCTAAGATCCCGCGGAACATTGACATTCACCCATCTGTTTACCGGATGAAAATAATATTTTAGGGTATAAAAGGTGTTGCTGAACACATACCAATAGGGTTGCCGAAAAAAATATGGTCAAGGATAGGTTTTGCGAATAAAAAAAAAAAAAGATATTATTTAACTGACTTGCTCACCAAATAAATGAACCTTCAATGAAAACCTACAATGTATACTACCTGAAAAAGCTAGGAGCTAGATGAGCGCAATTACCACTTTTTAGTTACCTGTTTGCACACGGCAACCAGGTAGTAGTGGCCAGAAAAAGGTAGGCAACCTATTTTTTGCAGATACTATACATTGTACACTTTTCATTGAAGGTTAAATTTTTTGGTAAGCAAGTCAGGGAAATTATATATATTTTTTTTTTATGTAAATTAATCATATCCTTGACCATATTTTTTTAGGCAACCCTATTGGTATGTGTTCAGCAACACATTTTATACCCTAAAATGTTATTTTGATCCGGTAAACAGATGGGTGAAGGTCAATGTTCCCCGGGATCTTGTACTATTATTGGTGAATGAAATTGACATTATCACCTATTGGAGACGTGCAGTGCGCATTATATTATTCATATCAAAGAATATTAGCTTTTTTTTATTTTCCTATCATAGAATGCCATTTCGATTGTTTTTTGTATAGTTTCTTTAGAAACAAATGACCACAAATATTGACTAAGAAAAACAATACATTAGTCAAATAGTCCATTAGTTGCATCATTAGTTGGCTCAAAAAAGATATTGTCACGAATATTCTTAGTTTATTTTATGTATCCAGTGTCAAAGGCCGTACTTTTCTAGCTTAGCAACTGCTATTTCGAAATATAGCTTTCAATACTAGCCCGTTGATATCAAATGAGAACAATTATTTAAACACGTTAAAATAGTTGAATACCACTTGGCTTAAGAAAGGCAATAAATAATACTTTAAACAGCCATTTGCAAGTGGTTAGTGGTACATAAGGCAGATGTGCTTCTGCTCACGCCTTTTTCAAATGTTCACTTTATTAATTTATCATATTACCGATCGTACACGCACTCTCGCGTTTTATATTATTTCGCACATGTAGATTCTATTTTGATAATCGAAATGTATTAGTTCGTATTTACTTTATAAAAATAATAATATTGGGTCCATTAAGTGAAGTGGCTTACAAGGTATATAAATGTGTTATAAACTTTGGAATAATGTATTGTAGAGTGGCCTTCGGGTATTTCACTCACCAAACGAAGTAGATTACAAATATCTCAAGAGCGATTTTAAAATATTATAGTCTGAAGAAGTTTAGCGATAAAAATAAATAATATCAAGTCAAATAAGGAATTTGTCAGAGATTTCAATCGGCCTTCACGTAATGTAACGAGTTAATTTATGGTCAGATCGTAGGCTGACGATTCATTGTCTTTGGTCGAATCTTGTCGCTGTCAAAAAGTTCAGATAGTGTCTTAATTTATTTCCATTGTCTGTGATTGTTCATGGGGCATGTAAAACACGGCGAGACACGAATACGTCATGGCTGTAAACAGGTGATATGTTTGGGGTAATAAAAAAAGTCGTAAAACCTTAAGAGGTCCGTGTCTCGGGGTTGGTTCACTAAATCATATGTCAAAATTGCGGTGCGGTGTGGTGCTGGCGTGTCGGCACGAAAGTTTACTGTGGATGAGGCACAATCAACTTAGTCCGTACACCACTTCGGAAAATATCTCGCGACCGATTAAGATGTGTTCAGACACTGCGTTGATGTTCCATTTTATAATTTGTATATGGTGAAGCATAAAAAAACATCGGTAGCTTCGGTAGCTCAGTCGAGAGTAGTACGGACTGTCGAGGCAAAAGTCACAATTCGAAACCAGCCACGAGCATGCACCATTGATTTTTCTATGTTACGTGTGTTTTAATTGTTAAGTGTTAATTATCGGTGAAGCAAACATCGTGAGGAAATTGGGTAGACAGTTAGCAAGCGACAGTTTTCATACAATTGCGTTTAAACTAAACGCTGCATCGGTGTCGTGGTCGCCTGATTCGCGTTGGGCAACGATCTCTCCGGTCAAGGTCGCATACCATAAATAATACGCCATCGTATTATTTATTTTTCATATGGCGCATACCTAGAATGTAGCTTCAGAGCTTCCGTAGTAAAGAGAACATGAGATGCAGCGACACTTGCACCGAGACAAACTGATTCAAAATAATTTGTTGCATACAAAGTGGGATGGTGCTAATTATTATTTATTCTATAAATACGTAAGTTAATTTCATTAATAAAACTAGCAGGTCCACACAACTCTACCGAGGTTTATTCATACAAGCAATAAATAGTAAACGACAGCGGTTGAAACAATTGGGCTGGGCGCTCGATCAGTCTAATTAGAGGGCGGGGGTCGCGCGGTACCAGCTTCGATTCCGCACCGGGTCATTACAGCTTTAAAGAACATCATAGATATTTTTCTTGTTGAGAGCGGTGAGGATGGGTCATTAATGGGCCCTTTTGAGTTTGTTAAATACCTGCTATAGGCATTTTATTTTAAATATACGTGGAGTCTAGCAATTCAAAGTAAATCAGAAAAGTAAGTAAGAAGAAGTATTTATAGAGGCCGGCATATTTTTTGTTGGTGGTCGCTGGTTTTTTGGATTGCACTACGCTTACCATCAGGTGTAGTACAGTCACTTTGCCGTGCTCGAATAAAAAAAATATTTTATATTCCCAGTTCAAATTCATTAAAGCAACAAGCATTCTATACGCGTTAACGTAACTTTAAAATCATTGTACTTACAGCAATTTGTCAAATGATTTCCGTATGTTTTTACACCAAACTGCCCACGGATATTCCCATAGTATTTTCTCACGAGGCAACACCCACCACGATCTGTTTGCATTCACATCTCGGGGATAGAGACTCGAAGGAACGACGCGACGGTGTAACTCAACACTTACGATTTATATATCTTGTACAATAACTAACGTATTGTTGAATGTGTTGTTAAAGTGAATTATTATTTATTGTAAGATTTATTTAGTGTTATTTTACAAATGTGTTTTAAACTTGTTCGAAAATTATGTCGTTTCTGTTGATAAAGTGTTCTAGGACAAGGCGTAGTTGATAAATTCACAACAGTCACACACACATAGTCCTGACTCCACAGTAAGATACGAGTCTTGTATCGTGGGTATCAGGAACTAGGAAAGACTTTCAGTCTCACAACACCCAGACCCCGAAACAAATATTTGGGGATCACACAAACATTTGTGTCGGTGCGGATTCACACCCATGGCCTCTTGCTTCAAAAGAGAATAGAAAGATATTATTTTAAACTTTATGTATATAATAAATACATCAATACGACATTTTTTTTAACTATGTATTTAAAAATGTGCAACTACAGCATTCTCTATAAAATGTAGTAACGAACGAAAATCTTATATTTCAACTTCTACAATTCTGTCGTGATAAGTTTGGTAAGGTCAACATGGCAACTCAAAAATGTAGCAGGTATCATTAGCTGTTCTCAAATAGGAAATATTTCCCACTGCCTACACGTACCACGACTTAACGTATTTGATACATATCTTCTGAGAACACTCTATTTCTTTATAATTTTGTATTTCATAACTTCTATATTATTAATTGAAATAAAACTAATTTAAACAGATTTTGTCGCGGTTTTTTTTTTTAATTTTGATCCCGACGTTTTGAAAGCTTTTAAATTTAAAATAGTTTTATTTCAATGAGTAATGTTCTCGTAAACATAAGAAGTCATTATTCGATATTATTTTTAAAACATTTCACCTAAATTGATTTGCTTTCATTACTTCGGACTTCCTTGTACCTCAGTCATTTTAGCAATACGAATAACTATCATGTTATTACAAATTTCAGTATGCCGTAATTTTCACTATAACAATATGCGAGAGCCTAAGTTTAAACAACTACCACCATACAGTGATTTTTTTTGTTTTTTCTTTTTTATTTTTGATACAGGCGCCCCATGTTAGAGATTATTTTTATGCCTTACATTTATATTCCTTTTCTGCCCTTCTTTACATATTTTATTCAAAGCCGAATGTGACAAAACGTTAAAGGCCAAAATTCTGTTAATAAATTATAAATAAGGGATATATTTTAATTTAATAACTTCAAATATCAAGACGTGTGAAACGTAGGCTCTATTACTGAGGGTATAATAGGTGTCAACAAGTGGCATTGTGCGGGCACGGAGCGGAACCCGAGTGTTCCTGGCCCTCCACTGATTGGACAGTGTAAATAAACGTAGCTCATTCATGCTTTCAATGGATTCATTCATAAAGTTTTGTCGTTTGAATGGAGGTATTTTCACACTTCAAGCTCAGTAATTGGTTACTTTGGGCGAATAATGTTTTTATGGAGGTATCATTTTAGATGAACATGTTAAATGCAACATTGAATTAGATATATAAGACTATTACTGATGACTTTCGTAATCTGCGCAATCTTTTGTTTTCCCTGCTTACCGTAAAATTCTAAGTTATATAATATGATTTTTTTAAAGTAATTTGTAATTTAGAAGGTTTGATCAGACATGATCCTGCCACCGACATTGGCAAATTCTAAAACATAATTATCTCCGTTTAGAAATACCTGAATCAGTTTATACAGCATTTAGGCTTTTTTAAATTAAAATTGGTGTCTATTGATCAATTACTTAGAAAAGTATAGAGGATAGAACGCTTACAGTATAGTGTTATTTCCAATCATAGCTTACATGTCAAATATTAACCAAAAGCACAGATCCTGGGAAAATAGTAGTCTCGTCTGTTTACCCGTCCAAATGTAAAGGTGTCGACGTGTTACCCATTTGTTGTTGGGCTGTTAACATCGGCATTTGTTTGTATAATAATGTTTGTACGATTTGGAGAGTGTAGGGAACTGTCAACATTGTACGGTCTGTGGGTGAGGGGTCACAGGCCACGGTACGCCTACTGAATACCGCACTGGTTATCGTGTGTGTGATACATTTTAAATTACACGGGTAGTGGGTTTTTTATAACTAAGCGTAATTTTGTATGTGATAGCCCAAAAATACTCATATATTTTGCAGGGTTCTAATTTTAAGTGTATGTGTGTGAGTTTCTTTATTCCACCATTTCATTCCACTTCTAAACGATCCACAGATCACAAGATTTGGTTTATACTACTATCTGGACCTTATCCTTACTCAAGCGACATAGTCCAAACTTCGTATTATATCCTTCAACAATACTACTACACCGGCTGCGCGGTACATAGAAATTGCGCCAATGCGTTATGGTCAATTGACGGTAAATCTCTACTAAAATACTCTTAACTAAAACTAGACCCTGAAACAAATAATTGTGGATGCGTGATTTGGGGATCGAACCTGCGGCTTCTCGCATCACAGCCTCCTCGCCCGCTACGCCACGGAGGCTGTCAAACAAATCAAAACAACATATTTATAAGCTCACGCACACTTATACAAGATTTTTCAGGAGTTATTTCAAAAATGGAAATATCACCCCCGTTATAGCACAAATAAACCCATCTATTTAACGTGCCTTCTCTGACCTTATTTCAAACTCCTTTCATGGGGAAACAATGCTAAATTATTGATCATTCCATTGGATTATATAATAAGGTGCCAATTAAAAGTTCCAATTCGCGCACATGATCATGGCGGCCATTTTGTTTAAACATTTGTCCGTTACCATAAACAACAGCAGCGTGTTGTATATGGTGATTGGTGCATGATGTCGCATGTTGTTAGTACGTCATTAATCTATTAGCATTAATTAGTGCGTTTGTCTATGCATCGCCGCTTCCTGCTTGAACATCATCTTGCTACACTTATGTTACGCTATGTAGAAGGGCACCAACAATTGGATTTTTTTTCTTATATTAGTTTTTGCACATGATGGAAAGTGCATTCCAAATAAGTATAATATCGACCATGTGGAGATTTTCCATGATGTGTAGGTTCCGTGACGATCGGCAGAATTCAGCCTTCTTATTGTTGTCGTGGGAAAAACTGAAACCGAGACGGTTATATTGTACTCATCCGTCTTACTACTTAAGTCGCTAGACAGATGTAAAATTTACTTTTTCTTTTATGTATCCTATCCTACCCTTTCTGGCTCCTACTTTTATCTCCACCCCATGGTTGCCAGGAAGAGTTCGACTTGAGCGATAAGGCCGCCAATTGTACTTTGGTATCGTTAATTGATTTACCTGTACATATTGATTTCAATGTACAATAAGGAATTATAAATAAATAAACAAAAAATCCGGACAACCGCTGAATCCCTAAAAAAACACCTAAAACCTTGTGGTGGACCTCTTCGGCGCGTTGGGTACGGCCCCGTGTTCTCTAGGCAAGACGCGCCCCAGCTTTAGCCGGGGAATTCGGCCTATATTTTCGATAGTTGACGTCGGTTTTATGTGAGACAGTAACGGTAACAGGTAACGACGCGGTCGAGAATGCAGACAAAATTGTCTACATCGTGGTTCTAGCACTAACAAATTTACCAATGCCAACTGGTGCCACCATACCTATGTGCGAACAACGGTTTCAACTGTTTGGTTCCTTACAGTGCAACACGATCCACGTCTTTCACTAGCCACTTCCTTGTTCTGAAGCAGGATGTCAAAATTACCGTCACAAATGGACGCGTGGCGCTCGAAGTGCTACTTATTCTAGTGTCTTAACATTGTATAAGTGATTTTGTCAACTGAATTGTGAAATCTCGCGGTCGCTTACAACCTGTAAAATGACGAGTGGTACGCTAATATGAATACCTGCCACTGGGCACTGGCTCAGCCAGCGTTTAATGGGTTTCTTACTTGGCGGGTATAAGTAGGAATTTTTATGAGAGATAGTATCATGTTTTATGGAAGTGGTTATTTCACAAAATGTGTACTTACTGATTTCGTACCTATTAACCTTGCCGTTAGAAAAATAAAATTTACAAATTGCTGAACTGTTTTTTTTTTAAGTTTACACGTCACACGATGAGGTAAAAAAAGATGCCACAATCTTTTGCAATCCATGCTTCAATCTTTTTGCATCGGGCTGTGGGGTATTTCATACATAGTCTCGAGTATCTAAGAATGCAGAACATTTGTCCAAAACCATCTAATGTAAGAGAATTACTAGCTCCATTTACTGGCTCAGATAGTAAACTTGCCAAGATTTGTCAGAAGTCGGAAGTTTGTTATGAATCGTACAAACTTAGAGAACTGTTTGTGTCAACTAGCTTGTGAAATCTATCAGTTGATTAGAACAGCGCGTGGCACTTAACTGGCTTAGCCGGTATGTGAGGTAGGCTTGTCAGTCTAGAGTTGTACTCAAAAACGATTTTTAAATCGATTTTAGACACTGCTTCGATTTAGTGGTAAAATCCCTAAATTTAGAATTTGATCGTTATCAGTAGAGTAACAAGTGTTTCGGAAATACGAAACTTTAAATGCAGCAGGAAATTAAAAAAAAAAAATTGGCTGCACTAGTCACAATTAGGAATCTCGGTATCAACTATTAATATCGTCAATTTTAATGCATTTTTACTGAGGGGAATTTTTATCTAACGAATACCTTCCGAACCCATGTACGGTGGGATGATTATGCCGTACTCACCGATCTTTCGACTCAGTTCACATCCAAGTAACTGCTGGATCGAGGCCTTAATCAAATTTTCTACGCCAATGTACCGCCAAAATCCAGCGGTGGCCTTCTTCGGCAACATCGGGGCGGTTCCGGGATCCTTTTACTTTCTTCTACTTTTAGATTGCTGCTGGTATCATCACCCTTGCTTGCTCCTTTTGCGGCCCGTCTCGTTTGTCTTGAAAGTTCATATCGATACCATCTCATTGAGGCAAATCGATGTTATCGAATAGAACATATCAAATTCGAAAAAATTCCAACGCTATAGTAGACACGTGACTCTAATTCAATGGAGGGAGAGAAGGGACGCCGACATAAATTATCAAACCCGCTCCAGAAATCGTTTAAATAAAATGACGCCATTTAATTTAAAATCTTACTGCACACAACATTTATTGGTATGAGGATAGATCATTGCATCTCGTGATGGATGTTGACTATAAATGTTTGTATTTCGGATTGCGTGTTACAAAAATGAATTTGCTGTCAATTCGTTTATAAGGGATCGAAACAATGTTTTAAGGCCACAGCGCACGTGATATTTAAACTGTTTAAATACTTTCATCCCAAAATGTATGTTTGATTGCTTTTATTATACGTCTGAATGAAGAGACGAACAAGTCTCTCGCCTGATGGTAAGTGTATGTGGTATGCCTGTCTTCATGCTATGATTATGTTGGGCACAAAGTCTGTGACAAAATCTAATCCCAGAATATCTTTTTTTTATTATGGGAGCCCGGCAAAGTGACTGCACTAAACCTGATGGTAAGGGCAGTGCAGTCCAAAAAACCAGCGATCACGATATACTGGCTAATCCTTGAACGCGATCCACACAAGGTGTGTGGGTCACTATGGCAGGGTTTAACACCATGTCTATTGTGATCCCTATCCGGGGAGATATCTTACCACCAGTCTTCCGTGATTTCCGTGTTCCTCAAAACGAAAAACTCACTTTTGTTTACTCTACATAGGAATCAAACTTGTACCGGTTTAAACATAAGATACCACTAGCCATATGAGCCGATTATGTACTATTGTACCAAAAACCATCATAATCACACCGCATTATAACCACAGTACTGTACTTCACAAAAAAATGGCCTCAATAACCTCTTGTCGGATAATCTGTTCTAAATGATGATTTCTCGTGCTTTCACACAATACTGTATCTCCGGTTTCGGTAACGGTCGGGTTTGAACGTCTGCACTCGCGACCTTTATTATTATTTGAGATGTTTGTTTTTTGCTTGAATTATCTTTTTTACAAGGAGGAAGGTCTCTCGTATGCGAGAGGCCGTCTGGGTTGGTATCACCGGTTTGTCTATTTCTGCCGCCAAGCAACAGTGTGTAAGCACTGTTGTGTTTCGGTTTGAAAGACGTTGAAGCCAGTGAAATTACTGGGCATTATGAGACTTAACATTTTATGTCTCAGGGTGACGAGCGCAGCTCGGTGCCATGCAGTGCTTTGTAATTCAATGTTCGTGTGGTGTTGCTTCTGTTTATGGGCAGGCAAAGCGCTTAC
Source organism: Amorpha juglandis (assembly GCA_949126905.1). Taxonomy (NCBI): domain Eukaryota; kingdom Metazoa; phylum Arthropoda; class Insecta; order Lepidoptera; family Sphingidae; genus Amorpha; species Amorpha juglandis. Next base: position 12,946,067 of record OX421381.1, on the reverse strand, counting down.
CATCAGGCAAGCGCCTTGCTCGTCTCGTCATTCAATCAAATAAAATAAAAATATAGCATAAATGACGAGTCGAGGAGGTCCCTCGCCTGATGGTCTGAACGCCACGAAGCAAGATCAAACAGATTTTTGTATTGCTAAGCACTGCATGGCACTGGACTGCGCTCGCCATCCCGACATACATACTAGTATAATTTTAAGTCTAATAACACGCAGTAATTTCACTGGTTTCAATGTCCGTCAAACCGAAACACAACAGTGCACACTGCTGCTTCACGGCAGAAATATACAAAGCGGATTTACGTATATGATTGCATGTCGTTAATATATTAATAACAGTTTAGATTGTCCTTGTAGTTCATAATATCCACGATACAGGTTAACGTAGTGGGGTTAGGACTATATGTGACTGTTGGGTGTATATAATTATTTATATTTTTTGTGTCAAAATATCATTTATTGCAAAATAGATCGAAAAACTGGCCGTGTGCGACTTAAATGTAAACATAAAATTGACGGAAAAACCTAAGTAGAGTTCAAAAAGATTTCAGAACATTATAAAGTATATATATTTGCTTATTTCAATAATAATACACAATTATATATTTAGGACTTTACTAATAAATGTTGTATACGAGTGTCATACTTATACAGTGTTTTGTCTCGCTTCTTCTTATAATAAATGTCACTCAACATAGCAAGACAAAGTATTGTATAACTATTACCAACATATACAATGTTTATTAGTAAGGGCTTTAAAGTATACATGACGGATGCTCACTCGATAAAAGTGATTTTGTTTTTTTTTTATCACGAAATGCTCAGTAGCCGGGAAAGCGCCAGGAAGACAATTGAAGCGAGCGATAATTAAAAATTATTCTACCGGGTCATTATCACTGTCTTTGAGTGGTAGAGCCACGCTGTAGATAGTTTTGTCTACAGCGTGGATGGGCCGGCTCGACCGGGTCGTTACCACTGTCTCACATAAAACCGACGTAAAGTAGCGGCTTGCTTCTGTATTTCGTACGGTGAGTGAGATACTCGGAGGCCCAAATCCCTCTTCTTTTCCCTTAATTATCCCTTAGCTTTGAGGTCGGAAATGCGCCTATGATCCTTCTAGTATTGTGGCCGTGCGTGGGCGGTGGAGATCACTTACCATCAGGTGATCCGCTTGCTCGTTTGCCGATATAAGCATAAGAAAAAAATACACACGTTACTTTGAAAAGTCAGAATTGTTTTGCCTAAGAGACTGTGCGAGATCATTGGGCGCGTGAGAGAATTCAGCTTCCCTTCAATTAGGTTATTGCATATCTACCGCTTCAAGAAGTGAAATGAAGTGAAGAGATATCGATGATAATGAGAATGAACCACGTTGAGGGCGCTGACAGATGCGTCGTGTCTCGGACCGTGCTCGGTACGGATCTCCTCGATAATATCTATGTAGAGCGAAAGATTTGATCACGTTTGTACGGTTCGCATAAGAAGCTGTAAGGACCCGGTCTCGAAGCCAGCGGGCAGATCGCGCGGCGCTAGAGCAGCGTAGTGTTGTACCTACTATGAGAAATTAGTGTCTGTTCGCAAACGAAATTGATGTTCCACATAAAAAAATCATTGAAATAATTTGCTCCACCACGTCGGTGGGCATTTTTGAAATTACACAGCACTACGTTAATGCAGACGCGCAGGCGCCGCTCGACTGGCGCGCGCCGCTGCTTTCGAGGCCAGGTCCATTTAAATCTATGCATAGAAACGCGCCGCTCCCGCGCCGCCGCGCCGCCGCTTGCCGATGACTTCGAGTCCGCAGCCTAAAGGTTGTTGGCGGCTTTCGTGGCGCATCAGACGGATAGCCGATTGATGAGAGGCCATTGGTTCGATTCCCGGAGACAAGCGTTTGTGTGAACCACCCATATTTGTCTCGGGTGCTAGGTGTCGTGAGACCGAAAGTGTCTCGCAATTCCTGACATCTACGACAATCGTGTCTTATTGTAGGACTGGACTGCGTATGAGTAATTATTGCGTGTAGGTATTTATTTATTACTGTATCGGAAAAATTACAATAATAACTACCATTTTGTTTTTTAAACTTAAATTCCCAAGTTGACCATTTTAAATTGGTGTTGAATGCAATGATAACGAAAATAATTAAACAATACAGGTTCCCTGTCCAATGAATCATATATGATTCATTTGATATATTTTGTACCAAGAACTGTACGTCCATGAATCATATATGATTCAAATTTAGAGTCAAATTCATGCCTTTATTTGAAATAGACGTAGCAGGTTAATTCTCATTTTTAGTATCGGGACGTGTGGGTTACATCCTTTAGAGTGAGAAAACAAACCGAAGTGATTTATAAAAAAAAATGGGAAATAAACAAATTAAAAAAAGAGTGGGACATATATGATGAAAAAAAGTGGTTTGTATGGGGACACGGAACCTGTTAATTATTTGGTAATTATTATATTATTAAAGTATACCAATTATTTTTGAATTTGTTGTATTTATTCATTTATAATGTAGTTAAAATACATTAAGTTAGCGAATATATATTTAATTAATTGTTTGATTATTTTGCTGTCTGTACTAAGGCGTGTCGGCATCACTGTGGGAATGTCTGTTCGTGAATCGCCCGTGGCTTATGACAATTTGCATTTTTTTGCCGTCCATACCGACTGGATCGCTTAGAATGGTGTCGTAATTGACGAGCGGTTTCGTAAATAAATCTTAGTCTTTATTTTGACTAAAATGTATTGTCCTAAGGCATTATATACAGACATAAGACAGGTGTCACAGAGTGCTTCATATTATGCCTCTTGCTTAAACATTGTCTTATAATCGACTTCAAAAAGAAGAAGCTGCCCAATACGTCTGTATATATACATATATATATTTTTTATGTATGTATAGGAGGTATTTTGCTTGAAAAACAAATCCGCTGATCCCTCGTACCTTTGACTAAGTAAATAGACTACATAATTGTACTAGGTAAGTATGTACCAAGACAAACCTCTTTCCGCGGTATTGGCCGCATCAATTTTATAATGTTACCTTTCTTTAAGAGGGCGCATACAGCAAAAGTATCAATCTAAATTTGATTTTTAAGTTAGTTACTCATGGCTAAATTAAAAAAAACTTATGTATATGGATACTTCATTATAATTGCAAGCGAATAAGTTTTACAGAAACATAACACACTAAAATTTTCTCGATAGAAAAAAATCACAAAGTCGCCTCCATTTTTTATCTATTTTCGATTTATTTCTAATATGGTGCATATTCTGAAGCCGAAAATTAGATTAATAAATCCATTTACGTATGATTCAGAGAGTGGCTTTTTTGATTTTCAAAATTATTTTATATACTATTACATTTTAAAATAAAAAGCATTTGGCATATACGACGTTGACATGCGGGTGATGCAGGACGCGCGGCTGAAATTTTGCTAGCTTTATGCGCCCTCTTAACACAACGTTACGTCTCATAAATGTGTCTTGGGTGAAATAGGTATTTCATCAAAGAAGTGAAAAATCTTCTTGACTGTAGTAGTAGTTTTTGTAAGTTAAGGAATAAAAAAAATATAATACAGAATGTTTTCATGTGTAATCGTATATGAGCCAGTCACGCAATTCTTACGTAATTTTTATAAGTAAAACTTACAAATCATGTAATTCAGTCTATACTTCTCTGGAATTCACTCCCACTCGAAATCAGGTTGTGCACTACACGAGTGGCTTTTAAAGCAAGAGTTCGTCAACTATTGTTGGACGGAGTGACATTATCACATTAGTTTGTATTATATATTGTATATATTTTATATATTGTATATATATTATATATTGTATATATATTATATATTGTATATATATTATATATTGTATACATATATATATAAATGTTATATAAATATTATACTTAAGTATATTATATTAATGTATTTTAATTAGGTACTTTAATGTACCCAACATGTAATATTTTTACATCATGTATCTTCTTCTTTATCTTTTTTGCACCTACTTTGTACATCTCTGCATTTCCCAAAGGTTGACTGGGAGAGAATGCCTTTGGCATTAAGTCCGCCTTTATACAGTGTATATAAGTGTAAATAAATAAATAATTGAGGCCTTAGAAAACATGTTTGGAATTTCCCCGCGGAAAAATAAAACAACAATAACCCAACCGATAGCAATTTCCAGCATTAGCTACAAAAAGATGAACATATTCTAAACGACATAACAGCTTTTCTTCAAACGTCCCTAAGAACCGTGTGTATTAAACCAGCTGACAGGTGACAAACACATTCAAACATTCGTTTAGGGGCTAAATGCTACAGATATTCAGGTAAAGGGATCAAACTTATAACACCTTTCTTTTTCGTCGGTGGTTAAACGCAGATCGCCGGAGACTTATTTATTTATTTATAACTTTATCGTACACCACACAAGAAGTATTGAAAATACACAACAGACATCTAAAAATAAATAATAGAAGTACAATTGGCGGCCTTAATGCTAACAGCAATTTATTCCAGGCAACCTTTAAGTAGACTTAAGGTAGAAGGTAGGTAGGTGGAAGGTAGGTAGGTGGAAGGTAGGTAGGAAGAAGGTAACCAGTCTTGATAGCCAGTTGTACCTCAAAACACAACTTGCAAAAATTCGACTACAGCTAAAATATTACATGTTTTTTTCATTTCCTTTCGGACCACTTTGCACCATTTTCACGTTCACTTCAACTTAGTACAATCAATTTATTTACACGTTAAATTACTGCTAATGATAGATAATTGTCATTTTTAAAACAACCGTTAAAATTTCATTGTCGGCTTTTAACGCTAATCGAGCCTTTCTAATGCTTTTAGCCGTTTCGCCTGTGGGCACGGACTGTGTATTAAGATAGAGAAATCAATATCTTAGATGCATCGCTTGGTAATCCGTAATAATGTAAAAACCAGTCAAGTTGAGTAAAACTCAGGCACTGAGGGTTTTGTACATATATTTTTTATTTTTAAACTGTCTCGGTGGCGTAGTTGTATTGTATACGGTACAGCTGCTATGCGGTCTCGGGTTCTTACGGCCGGCTATCTAATATGGTTAAAAAATAGAGTTCTTTAGTTGGGGGACTGGCAGACAGTGTTGAGTGGCAGAGCCAAGCTTTAGACGGTTTTTTCTACAGCGTGAATAGGCCGGCTGGATTGGTTCGTTACCACTCTAGAAAACTGGCGTAAAAAACCGGCTTGCTGCTGTGTTTCGTACGGTGAGTGAGATATCCGGATGCTCAAACCCCTTTCCTTTCCCAACCTCTTTCCTTTAAGGTCGCAACGTGCCCATGATTATTCTGGTATTGTGAGCGAACATGGGCGGTGGAGATCACTTACCATCAGGTGACCCACTTGATCGTTTGCCGGTTTAAACAAAAAAATAGACAGACGGCGCATGCTTAGTAGGTTTATTTGGCACCCTTTGCATACAGAGCACTAACGAAGTAATGGTGCTGCCACACAGATGTTATAAAATGTTTACAAACATTTTCTAACATTAAACATTTACTAACATTATCTAACATTGTGATAAAATGTATCAAATGTTTGTTAACAAATGTTTAAGAATGTTTGTAAACATTTTATAACAGCGGTGTGGCAGCACCATAAGATACATGATGAATCAGTTAAACTAAGGGCTGTAAGAAATGGTTTAGAATGTCATTTTTTCTAAAACTAAATGTCGAGAGGTGCAGGTCGTTTGGCTGATAGTGAGTACGCCTCGTCCGACTATGATTAGAAACACAATAGAATAAGGTTGAATTAGACGGTTGAAATTTTGAAGGTTTTTCTTATGTTTATTAATTAAAAGAAAAATAAATTGAATATCTGTTAACATTCTAGTCAATGTAACGATTTCTCATAAAAATGTAGTTCAATCAAAATGCAGAAAGTTTCGACAAATTATTATATCTTCACCAACAAGACCTCTGGTTTGCTGTAATAAGTAAAAAACTAGAATTTTTGTTTACATTTAAAGTCAGGTAATGACAAGACGAAATTGAAAATTCATCAATTGACGAAGTCTTCACTAAGATGTTGATATGTGGCCAGGCAGCCCGACGGTCAGGCCGAAGTCAGCCCGTGGGAAATGCCCTTTGGCGACAACGCCATTGCTTCGTGACCGCTACGCCTTCCAACATAATACGTCACGTAGCCCATACGCAGGGGTCAACGGACCATCCTAAATTACTATGTATGTGATTTATTTTTTCCCACATGAGAGTATAATGAGAAAGCGCGTATAGATAGCATACATTTTGTTTTTGCGGTTCGGTGTAATGCCATGGTGGTAAAAGCAAGCATTCAACAATCATATAAATATTGAATACATACTAGGAATTCATGTTCACACGGCCATAAATCAATAATACCTTGTAATGAAATACTATATTTAAAGTGTTGAGTCCATCACGCTGGCCTAAATTGCGGGTTGGTAGAGTTCACATTTTATTCTCAGGGGAAATCGCAGGTTTGCCGGTTTCCTAGCGAATGTTTCCTTTACCACTAAAGCGAGCGATAAATAAAAATCAATATACATAACTTCGGAAAGTCAGAAGTGTGTGCTCTATGCTTCTGGCATAGAAATCACGACATCTTTTCTGGCAGTCCAATCCATTCCTCGCCGCTTTTTCTATCACCATATCTAGAACAAAATCCAGTCAACTCATGTGTGTTTTTTGAATAAAAATACTCGACAACGGGTTGTATATAGCTTTACTTATAAACGTTAATTAAAATATTTTATAAGTAAGGCCCATACTGTTATGGGTGATTCTACAAAAATTGGGTAACTCAATGTCACCAGCCAATATAGACAAAGTCTTATTATATTGTATTGAAATAACAATTTATTTTAAAACAATGAAAAGTCATTTATTTGGTCACCCAATTTCACTTCTTCATTTTAAATACAAGTTAATAAAAAAACAAAATTAATACTCAAAACGTCAGTCCGTTGGCATGTCACAATCCCGAAAACCAACAATCAAGTGACTATCCATTAAACATTATTATTGATTTAGGAAAACTTACTAATTTACTACAATCTGTGATGTACATAGTATTATATACTACAACTTTCATAATGCAATGTTCTCTATTTTATTTAATAAAAAATAAGAAACTTTGTGTTTAGTTTCTTTCGTCAGTCCGTTGTGTGTTCTTTAAATTTAAAATTCGCGGAGAATATCACCGAGTCAAGGTCAAATCCCTGTTTAAGTTTTAATGTTGGTAATGAAGTTAGTTGCGGACCGCACAATTTGACGGCCGCCATAATAGTACCAGTGTTTGGGTTGTGTTTGTCGTCTATACACGTGCGAAGCCAGTCAAAATGTCAGTCCCATGGTGAGTCGTTATTTTCTTGTTAATCTGAGGTTTATTTTCATTTATACATAGTTAACTATGATTTGTTAAAATGTAGTTTGTTGATATTCGAAATTACCAAAAAAAACATTAGTTTTGATTATAACCTCAAATTATGTCTATTTCGTCAGTCCGTTGGCGTCAGTCCGTTGTCAGGTACTGATGTTTTTTTTTTGTTTTAGAGCACTTTTATCGTAATTGCTACCGTGTGTAAGCATTTCTATTTTATATTTCAGTTAAAAACATCATGCGGCACGCTAAAAACAATTTGACTAGGGAAGAAATATTAAAAAAAAAGAGAGAAGCCGAAAAGTGACTGGCCCGATTTGGAACAATATAATCATTAGATTAGCCATCATATAGACCCGAATTTGTAATAATTTGATTTAATAACTATAGTAAACAAAATATCCTCAAAAGTTACCCAACTTTTGTATAATCACCCTTATACATTTAAATTCTAATTACTCAAAATAGATCACAGTTCGTATAAATTACCAGATTTAATGCAACATCGGTACATAATGGCGATGGTAACACTAGTAGCGGAAACACAAATCACGTTGTATCACGCATTTAATAGCCGCGTATCGGTAGTTAACTATTAGTTAACGATATCGGGGATTTGGACGGCTGTTATTCTATCATTTTAACCAATGATTTATTAGTTAAAAACCGTTAAAAATGCAAACAATTTTATAATAATTAGGTATTTAACTAAAAAAAAAATATTGATTTTTTTTATGTATTTTAAAACTTTATTATTAATAATATTGATATGTAACAGAAAAATTGGAAAAAAAAAATTGTTCAATTAATTATAAACATTTAAAAATTGATGAAATTCAAATAAAGATCACGTGACTATAAACGCGCCATGAGCGGCCCCCATAGTTGTGACGTCATAATGTTATAGCTATTTAATAACAGTACAGCGTTTACGGCTATTACACGTGACTAGACAATAATATTGAAAATTTATTGCTAAAAAACGAGATGTTAGTTGGTTCCGATTAGCTATGTGTGATAAAGGATTTATTAAGGCAAAGTCTGATAATATTCCTGATGTTGATATATTTATGATAACCATTTTTTTTAAAAAATGACGTTCGGTTTAATTCTGCTGAAATTCGAGGTGCCAAGGCATCAAGGTAAGTCTGTTAAAAAATAATATAATAAATGAAAATATTTAAGTATTTATTCTCCATTATATTAAATATAAGCAGCGATATCTCAGCGGGGATTGGTACGGACTGTCGAGACGAAAGTCGCAGGTTCGAAACCAGCCCCAAGAACATACACTTCTGACTTTTCTACGTCACGTGTATATTTATTGTTAATTATCGCTTACTTTAACGGTGAAGAAAACATCGTGAGGAAACCTGCATACCTGAGAACTCGATAAAAATTTTCGAAGGTATGTGAAGTCTACCAACCCGCATTAGGCCAGCGTGGTGGACTAAGGCCTAACCCCTCTCATTCAGTAGAGGAGGCCCGTGCCCAGCAGTGGGACAAGTATAATACAGGGCTAGTTGGTTGGTTGGTTCATATTAAATATAATTATTTATTTCATAAATTGTAGAGCATCGCGTGAGAGTACCGGGACAAAGCTATAGGTTATGTTCAACTAAGTCGTAAAAATAATATTTGTATTGTAAAGGGACGGGAATGTCCAGAACACCGAGTTCGGAGTAAAGCTTATTCAGTTAAAGTCCAGAAAAATTCAGGATGTTCAATGCCATGACTGTGCAGCTTTAGCAGGTTTAAAGGTTATGATTTGGAGTACAGTTAAAAAAAAATATTTACTGAACTCTACGTAAGTATATAATAATTATTTGATTTGTATACTTAAATAAATAATAATTAATAACAATGGTGTTAAGAAATACTTACATCGAAATGATCTTCACAACCAAAAATAAACGATTTTGTTTTGGGATTATCACGGTGCACTGCTTGAAACCATTTATTTCGACGTTTGTCATCTTGGCGAACATTTAAAAACATTTTGTCAGGAGTTGTTTTTGTAGTATTAGTACATAATGGTACAAAACAAGAACGATAACTATTGAGGTTCGACATTTTTAATATAAATTTGAATATTTAACAATGACAACAAAATTAAATAAATCAAAACTCTGTATTTATAATTTCTGTATCAACTGCAATGAGTGAAAACTAACATTATGACGTCACACACGCGCTCGGGTTTCTTCGGGAGCTGTCGGTGTATCTTCGGTGCTGGATTCAAAAGTTAATTTTTATTTTGAAATAACTTTTAAATTATTGCGAAAAAAAATAAAATAAAAATAGTTTTGTTATAACACTTATATATGATCTTTCCATTTATCACAAAAAAAAAAAATACTTAAATACCTAATTCACGTTCGATTGACATTTATTTTGACATACTTAATCGGATTTTAAATATAGAACATATTAGGTCCTTACATATGAAATTGGCGTTTTTCGTACTGGCCACTTTAATCACAAATTTCTCCTCTTTGGTAAGGAATTCCAAATTCAAATTTGTACAGCTATAGACTCATGTATTTGTGCTTCGATGATCGTCATTCATTTGTTTTTTTTCTTCTGTTTTTTTCTGTTTGCGTCACTCATTTTACAAAATGGAAAACTTAAAATATCGCATTATTTACGAGTACGAGTTCCGCCGTGGCACTAGTGCTGCGGAAACAACTCGAAGGGTGAATGATGTGTATGGCGGTCGTGTTGCAAAAGAAAACACAGTTCGTTTTTGGTTCCAACGTTTTCGTTCTGGAAATTTCGACCTGCAGAACAAGCCCCGTAGACGGCCTGAGACTCAAGTTGATAATGAAGAGTTGAAGGCTATTGTGGAAGCGGATCCATCGCAAACCACGTCCGAGTTAGCTGCAGGCTGCGATGTTAGTGATAAAACTGTTTTAATTCACTTGAAGCAAATTGGGAAGATTAAAAAGCCTGAAAGGTGGGTACCTCACGAATTGACTGAAGCAAACCGGCAAACGCGCGTCGACTGCTGCGTTACATTACTAAACCGGCACAATAATGAAGGTATTTTAAACCGAATCATTACCTGTGATGAAAAATGGGTTCTTTACGATAATCGGAAGCGCTCAGCGCAATGGTTGGATCCTGGCCAGCCAGCCAAATCCTGCCCCAAGCGAAAATTAACCCCAAAAAAGTTACTTGTAAGCGTTTGGTGGACTAGTGCCGGTATTGTTCATTACAGTTTTCTCAAATCTGGCCAGACTATTACGGCTGATGTCTATTGTCAGCAATTGCAAACCATGATGGAAAAGCTAGCGGCTAGACAACCTAGGCTGGTCAATCGCTCCACGCCACTGCTGCTTCACGACAACGCTAGACCACACACTGCGCAACAGACGGCTACTAAATTAGAAGAGCTTCAATTGGAAAGTCTAAGACATCCACCGTACTCCCCGGACCTTGCTCCACCAGATTACCATTTTTTTCCAAATTTGGATAACTTCTTGCAAGGGAAAAAATTCAACTCCGATGGGGCAGTCCAAATCGCCTTCAAAGATTTTATTGATTCCCGTCCGACTGGTTTTTTTAGTAAAGGGATCAATGAACTACCTATGAGATGGCAAAAGTGCATAGAAAATAATGGTTCATACTTTGATTAATTAAATATATTATATTAAAAAATATTCGGCTTTTTGTTCCTCCCATACAAAACGCCAATTTCATATGTAAGGACCTAATATATCGTATACGAAAACCGTTGGGTACAAGCGGCAGGCAACGGTCCAATTTCAACTTTTAATGTATCAATTATTTAATTCTATACAATAATTCCTCCTCCTTTTTTAAAGATGGTTAAAAATCCCTTTAAATTACTGCTTTATTTTTTATAGCAGGGGCAAGCCAACGATCAAGTGGGTTATGATGGTAAGTTATCTTTACTGCTCATGAACAACCAGGATAACAGAAGTCATGGATGCGTTGAGAAAAGTAATTAGGCTTACGTAAATCTCACATACCATACAGTAACCTGCAACTGCAAGCTTCCATTTTACGTCGGTTTTCTGTGAGATAGTGACACACACCCGGTCGAGCCGGCCAATTCATGCCGTAGACAAAAGTCTAAATCCTATTTTTTCTGTAATGGACATAGCGCAGGGCGGAAAACTACAACAATCCAATGAACAATACATTCTGTAGGTATTTGTGCATGTAAGGCAAGTCACGATCTATCTTGTGAAAGTGATTATTTTGCCTGACTTAAGATTTGTACCTAGGGACACGGTATTTTGGAGGACGAGTAGGTACCTTATTGAAAGCAATAATTGCCCACAAACTCCTATAATACCGAAGCGTCTTCTATGCGCAAGGCTCAAAAAATACATAAAAGGTTACGCCTGCAGTCCTGAAGGAGAAAGCAGAGGCATCTAGTCACTGTATACTGTATTTTAACTCAGCTGAATTTTAGAAATAAATGCCTACAGCCGCGCGGTACGTAAACATGCGATAGGGCTGCCCGCCTCCAGCATTTTAATTACATTTGCCTACTTTGTGATTCCATTTAGTTTTGTGATTATAAAATACTTTTTTATGGATTCAGTTAGAGCATTACACCCATTCTAAATAACGACAACAACTAAGTAATAAAAAGTACCTTTTAATATTAATAAAACTGCGCAGCTGCGTACATTGTTTTGTCGCTTTATTATCCTAGCCTGTAAAAACTTGACTGTCGGTATCATGCATACCGAACTTTCTAAGAAATTCGTTATTTTGTTTACTTATTGGGATGCTTGCACGTGTAGACTGTTGTTGACCATAACTAATAAGTAGGAGTCATGGATTATCTATACGTTATCATATTCTTACCTCCTCAATATCGTAAGATATTAACAAAATAAGTTAAAAATACAACAAAATTACTGGTGCAGCAGAAGACAAAAGTCAGACAAAAATAACAGACTATACGCAATAGCGTTCAAATAAAATTGTTTTTTATGTACATAACTACTAACACTATTCTGAAATAAACTTATAATTCAGATTTATCTTCTCTCCATTTAACGAAAACTCTCTATAACGCCATAAAATGCACAATCCCTTCAGTGTCGTTCTATAGAGTTTACACTGTATATAAAAGAGACATAAATAGGTATTCATACTTGTCTTAAGTGCCTGATTATGTATATACGTGGCTTATATGTGCGTATCATGTATAAGGTGACTCTTAGAATCGCGATATCTCAGGAATGGTAACTCTTAGGAAAAAAATCATGAAGACCATTTTTGTAGAGTATTTTAAGATTTACAACTTCGGTTTGAGGTTTTTTTTGATAAAACTTACCGTTTTCGAGAAAAATCCAAAAAGCCTCAAATTCTGGCAATTTAGTCGAAAATTACTTTTTTATTACAATAGGCGTAAACATAAACCACATATTAGTAACTAATAAAAAGGTAATGTATTGGAAACTATTTTACTATCAATAGTTGATCAAAATAAATAAAACATTATTTTAAACAGTTTTTGTACAAAAAAACCTTATTTTAACCAGTCTGGTGTAAAATTAGATTCTCAACACTTAGGAGGTATTGGTACTTCATCGACGATATATAGAATAAAATACCACGTCATTACTTTGAATTATACAAACTAACAAAACAAAATACACATGCCCCGAGGTTTTAACACAAGCGTACCTACCGTATCATGATTCATGAACCGCCTATAACTACCTATTTCACTCGTGTCAATTACTTTCCTTTAACCTATTTACTGTATTTATTAATCGAGACATTTATTTTCGGGAGATAAAAGAAAATACTTATCCATTAAAAAACACACACATTATGTACCTACCTACTAGTAAGTAAAATTATTTTATAGTCTTACCTTTCAGAGTTTCCAGGTAATCTAAAAAAAGTTATCTCTGGGTGCGTTATTGACGAATTCATGCAACCAAAAACAGCACAATATATCCTATTCGTCATATTAAATATGTACTTGGTCTTATTTTTTGTGATTTTCTTTTTTAAAAACAATACACCGTCCGTTAGTGACTGCGGCACAGTCGCGACTAGGGGTGCTCGATATATATCGATATGTGATAAAATATCGATACATTTATTCGATATATCGAATCAATGCGATATTATCGAATCATTGAAGTCGATATATAATATCGATATATTTTATCCGATATATCGAATCAATGCGATATTATCGAATCATTGAAGTCGATATATGATATCGATATATTTTATCCGATATAAGGATATCGTAGAATATTTAGGAAAAATCTATCGGATGTAGCTAAAAAAAAAACAACATCAAATACCAGAATAAGTATTGGATGTTGTTTTTTTTTTTTTTAGCTCTTCGATATTATTTTTGTTAATCATTTTCTAATAAAGTCTTTTCCTTCCTACAATTCGATATATCGAAAATATCGATATTTTTGACCGATATATCGCTATATATCGATACAATATTTCGATATATTATATCGGAAAAAATATCGATATTTTTGTATACGATATATTATATCGGAAAAAATATCGATGTTTTTTGTACATGAACATCACTAGTCGCGACTGTCAGCCTGCCGCGCGCGTGCCTTCATCGAGGCGCGTAGGTATAGCTCGCGTTTCATCCATTTGTATGAAGACAAAATACTGATACTATACCTTTACTGTGATCTAGTGTTGCACCGACGCGACGGTTTGCTGAGCTATTGCCACCTCATTGATCTAGTGTATAGCAACCGCGAAGTCCTGGTTCGAATCTCATGTCAGACAATGATATTTTTTGAAATAAAACTAATTTTAACGGATTTTATTGCAGGATCCGATAATACATTTAATTGAATCGGAATCCAAAAGACCAACAGGCACTGTGAGCTCTTTCTGCGTAGATCGGACTACTACAAAAAATTATAATTCTAAAAATAATCGGGGCAGGAATCGAACCCACGGCCTCCCGCTTCACAGCCGTCTACTCGCCCACGGCGCCACAGAGGCTGTCAAGTATGAATAACAATATAGAATTAAATATAATTTTGAAAACAATATGACCTGTCGCCCCAACTGAAAGGAATGCTCGCGTGCGGCTCTGGTAGCCCGAGGCACCTTCTCACGATGGTCGTAAAGTTGCGGCCAGATGGCGCCGTGACCTTTAACAGTGAAAGATTCATCAGTCTCAGGACAGTACTGAAATGGAAGTGGTGGAGTCACACTATATCCAGATTCCAGCTTTCGTTTTTTTAAATTTGATTGATTGACGAGACGAGCAAGGCGCTCGACTGATGGTAAGCGCCTGCCCATAAACAGTAGTATCATCACACACAACTTTGAATTACAAAGCACTGCATGGCACTGAACTGCGCTCGTCCCCCCGAGATATAAGACGTTAAGTCTCATAATGCCCAGTAATTTCACTGGCTTCAATTAATTATTTTAGTGGTTTACAATGACAGTAGCTTAGCTCAATTTATGTTAAGAATATAAACAGAAAATCGAGGTACATGAAGCTAAGCTGATTTTGTTTACAACTTGAATGGACCAGCTTGATCGCCGTGGGCGTTACACAGAAAACTGACAGGAATTGCAGCTTGCTGTCGGGTTTCATACGGTGACCGAGATTTCCAGACACCCTTACAACCCTTCCCCTTTCCCAATCCCCATACCTTTCCTACAAGGTCGGCAACGCACCCATGATACTTCTAGTATTGATAACGTCCATGGCCGTACAGATAATATACCATCAGGTGATCCACTTCCTCATTTGCCACTTTAAAAAGCTAACACAAGTCATTAAACATCACGGCGAAGTGTTAAAATGAGTTGTCTCGTGGGAAATGCATCAGATTATATCATAAATATCTCATCGTTTGGAATGCTCGCGTGCCGAGTAGTTGGCGCCCGAAGCAAGTTCCCACAGATGGTCTCGGTGACACGACAATACTTCAGATACCAGAGCCACGGGCTAAGTGTCTACATGAATCGTACATTATTATGCTGGTAGCCTGGATGCTTGATATATATTTGCATCCCACTGGGTAAGGACAACCGTAGACATGTTGGAAACCAAACATCGTGGCTCGTACCGGCGAATCGTGTTTCGGAGTCAGCTGGTATGTATTATTCTACAGACCAACATTTTTCTGTAGACCGAGAGACAGAGTCTAAATAATTAACATTTTTATTAGTATTATATTACATTTATATACCTCGTTCATGATTATCTAAATATATAAAACTCAAAGGTGACTGACTGACATAGTGATCTATCAACGCACAGCCCAACCCACTGGAGGGATCGGGCTGAAATTTGGCATGCAGGTAGATATTATGACGTAGGCATCCGCTAAGAAAGGATTTTGATAAATTCTACCCCTAAAGGGATAAAATAGGGGATGAAATTTTGTATGAAAACAACAAAAAACAAAATTTTGTTTGGGCGGAGCCGCGAGCAAAAGCTTGTGAATTATAAAACACATACAAGTGAAACAAATCCTCTAATATTTAGAGGAATGCTCGCGTGCTAAGCATTCGTTGTAGGGCCTTCGGGGCGGTCTCACGGCAACCATTTGTTTAGTCCAAGGACTACGATACTACGTCACGAGTGACCAACCACGATTATGAATGAAAATCAATATTGAAATTGTTCCATTTAATTATTTGTGCCAACTTTAATTAAATGTTATTTCTTTTGACGGAATGGTCAAAAGTATAATGGTTTATACAGCCTCGTCTATAGATATGGAATGGTTTTATGAATATAATATCATACAATCTAAAAAAGTACTTTTTAATTCAAATATAGAACTTTGTGAGTTATCATACAGGCTACATAATTATTACCTACCGGCTACCAGTACCTACTGAATTTAAGTCAGAGAGAAGGCTTACTCTTCTTCCGTGGTTGTTAAATCTATATTAACAGCCTTGTAAAATCCGTGAAAACGATACCGTGTAAGGGATCTTTGCTGCTTGGTCAAGTATAAACATTTTTGCATGATTCTGGATCAGAAGTGATTATAATACGGTGGCTATCAAACTTTTGAATTTCATTCTCACGTTCCATTTGCATGTTAAATTATTTGGTCTGGACTAAGCCCGATTTGTACAACAATCCTTAAATCGTATCCACTAAACATGTTTAAGAAGCGTCAAATGTTATGAAAATTTGACATTCATTATCATGTTTAGTGGTTAAATACAATTAAAGAGGGTCGTGCAAGTCATCAAAGAGTGATTTCATTAATTCGTTGCTTTTGCCCACAGCTCCGATTGCATGATATTAAGTTTATTATTATAATACACCTCTGGCCCTCATCATTGTAACTAGATAACATACTTGTGGTGCTAGTTTTTTTAAGTGAAATGTCAAAAGCAAGTACATAATTACAATGGTTTGGATTCATTCAAATCGCTCCGTACTAATTACGTGACTGCCTACTCTACTAATGACAGTTATTAGGCCTTAGGTAGTCTAATAGATCGGTTACAGATTTATAATTATTGGCATTGCGATATCATGAAGTTTATTAAATTTTATTATAGTGACCGAGACGAATTTCTTATTTTGTACGATTTTACAGACCCATTATTATGGTGATAATAAAACAGGCGTTTTTATCTCAGTAGTTTTATTCTGCGATATGCATCACAATTTACCAAGATTGCCTATTTGCCACCTATTGTTGAGTAGAGAATTATGGGATTTTTGTGAAAACCTCTACAACATCGTGCTCTGAATGACCGAGTAATAACCGCTTGCGAATGCAAATTATCAAAATCAAACGTAAATGCCAAGAGAAAGATCATCTTTTGTTTCTATTGAAAGGGGTTTCTCATAGTTTCTATTTCTCAATAATTCTTGAGATAAGGAATTAAAGGTGAGAGATTTGAATAGATTTTTTTTATCTATGGTCTTTCATGTATATTCTGATCATTCATTCATGGCAGCATTGATATTCCAGTTTCAAAATTCGAATTATCGTATTTTCTGTAGAAATCATAAGTTTCCCGCCAAAGAGCTGTTCGCACCCGATTTCACAGTTCAAAAGCAACAGATTATAAAAACAGAGTCCATTACTGGAGGTGTCACTTCGATGCGATTACGTCGAAACGGACAAAGGCGGCGCTGTCAAAACAAGCGGGCGGCGCACTCGAGTTTTTGCATTCGCAGGTGTGGGGAAAAAAGATTTTATGATGGCGCTTGGGCTAACCCGCTTACCTGAGAATGTGTTATGCGAAATGTTAGCAAGATGGTAGCCCAAACTTCATATTATATTTATTTTAGCTTAACCTATTTAATTGTGATTAAATATTTAAACAAATCCGTAATAAATTAAATCGCTACGTAAAATTACAGATATGTTTTCTAAAATATTGGCTGGATATCGTATGAAGGAAATTTGACAAGGTCACTCGTATGCGAGATGCCGTCTGGGTTGGTACCACTGTTTTGTCTATTTCTACCGCCAAGCAACAGTGTGTAAGCACTGTTGTGTTTCGGTTTGAAGGACATTAATTCAAAGTTCTGTGTGGTCTTGTTTCTGTTTATGGGCATGCGTGGCGCTTACCATCAGGCAAGCGCCTTGCTCCTCTCGTCATTTAATCAAATTTAAAAAAAATCACTCACCGAACGAAACACCAGCAAGGCACTTCACGTCGGAAACGCTGTCAGTAACTATACAAGGCATATCGGTTTGACGGATAATAGGCTCTATTGACTATATGGAAATAAATTACACATGTTATTCAGATCACTTACGACTTGTTTAGATTGTAGACGAGATAGATGTCGTTACTGACGCGCACTGACGCCTTCAATACATATTATTTGTGCTAAGTGCTATTTTGATTGCACGCAACACTAATTAAGATCACTTTAAATTGCTTTATGGCCGATCAAAACTGTTTTAAATTGTTGAGTATAGGTTGTAGAAGCCTCATTTTTGATCTATCTTATTCTATATGTAAATTGGTTAAATACATATATACGCACTCACGCCTGTATTCCCCGATGAGGTAGGCAGTGGTGTAACCAGTATACCGACATTTCGCCAAGCGTATTTCCATCCCATGATGTGATAGGGGACGAGCCCATCGCCATACCGGGCACAATTCCAGACTCTGGGCTAATACTGGGCATTTCGTGATAGAATAGAGAGATACCCAATATCATGAACCAGGGATCGAACCCGAAACCTCAGCACAGCAGTCGTACCGCGTATGCATTACAGATACGCCACAGAGGCAGTCTTCTCGTTAAATGGTTATAAAAATTATGATTTTTTACTGGCTGTTTCTGGCATAAACCTTTGCACTATTCGAAAAAATCTTTTTTTGCGGTTATCGATCTAGAGTACAGCCATAGGTAGTGATGCGAAACTAATGATCGATAAATTAAAAACCGTTAAAAGGATTACTTGCTATTTGCTATTGTGTTTTTTATTCGGAGTTTCGAGTGCTTTGTACGATTCTGTGCAATATTATGCTTGTTAACAGGTCATTAATGAACATGAAGACGAATTCTATAGACATGGAATCGTGGGCTGTCTAACGGGATTTTTGTATAGGGCACGGTGGTTGGTGAGGTATGACCCACGCCGTATAGGCGATGCTAAGGTTACATAACATTTTAATATATTATAGACAAGAATATAATATTTCGTTATCAATACATAGTATAACACAAAATCGCCATCTTCGTCTGTCTGTCACTTCGCCCGCTTATTTCTTTTTTTTTATAGCATTGGCCGGCAAACGAGCAAGTGGGTCACCTGATGGTAAGTGATCTCCACTGCCCATGTACGCCCACCACCAAAAGAATCATGGGCGCGTTGCCTACCTTAAAGGAAAGGGATAATTAGGGATTGGGAAGGGGAGGGGATTTGGGCTTCCGGATATCTCACTCACCGTACGAAACGCAGCAGCAAGCCGCTACTTTACGTCGGTTTTCTGTGAGACAGTGGTATCGAACCGGTCGAGCCAGCCCATTCATGCTGTAGACAAAACTGTCTACAGCGTGGCTCTACCACTCATATGTGTATATGTATTCTATATCACGCTGTAATCCATGAGAGCAGGGCAGAGGTCTCACAAGAAATCTATTATATACAGAGAGGGTTCATTGTTTCAAATGTTAGCAACAATGAGTGTCAATGGACCCGTCATGTGGAGGCACAAATTTCGGTAAATCAACAAAAGCGCCCGCCGAGACACCGCGCCACGCCGCGTGCTCATAATATCCTTGGTCCTTGGGTCTGTACGAGGAATAAATAGTTTTGATACTTTATACAATTCTTTTTATTTATGTGTACGTCCAAAATATAAAATGAACAAAAATAAAAAGCTTAAGTACAAAAGTCGACAAATTAGCATAGCTCCTTGTCTAGTATTTCACCTAAATTCACACAAAATTTCATCAAAATCGCGGTTAGGCTGTTAAAACAGAAGCAAAAGAAAGACTGGTTTTCGGATTTATTGTATTATAATAGCGTATCGTAAAAGTCCACCAGGTTAATAGCCAATCACAGTACGTTGGTCTAATCATAGTGGGTCGTCTCGTGTTATCGTCAATAGTGTGAACTGGTACCTAGAGCTACCTAACTACCACTTAGTTGTACTCTTTAAGTTGTAGAACTACGCTTTAGACTTCATCATAAATTAACCTTGCTGTTGTCACGTTCTCATAGAAAACCGACATGTAGTAGTAGCTTGCTGTTCCGTTTCGTATGGTAAGTGAAATCTGGAAGCTAAATTCTGCTCCCCCCTTTCCAATTGCTTAATAATTCCTTCCCTTAAGGTCGGCAACGGGTTCACGATTCTTCTGATATTGGTTTACGTGGACGGTAAAGATCACTTACCATCAAGTGACCCACCTGATAGTTTGCCGGTCTTTGCTATAAAAACTTACTAGCAACCCTTATGGCGCTAAAATACACAGTATCAAAACACATCGTTCGTAGTCACCACGTGGTTACAGACGCTTAGGGTTGCCGCTTGCGGCTTGTGTAAACATTATGTATCGGACAATGCAACAGGTCGCAATATGTTACATGTTATTGGTTTTCGTAAGATTGTTTGATTTATACCACACATTGGAACTAATAATGGCCATATTGAGGCTAAGGAATTAATGTTTGCTGATATAAATTTAGCTAGGTTTGAACTTTTTTTTTATTCAATTGAATGACGAGACGAGCAAGGGGAGATCCACAAATTACGTGAGGTGTTTTTTTGAATTTTCTGTCCCTCCCTCCCCCCCTGGTAAGATGTTGTGAGATTTTATTCAACCCCCTCCCCCATCCCCCAATCTCACGTGAGATTTTTCAAAATGTGCGTTTCTTAAATATGTACATGTATGTGTATTGTGTATGTATGACATCCAAATGACAGTATTCAACGTGGAGAGATAGAGTAAAGTATATGTAAAAGCAGGATAGCAATAGCCGCCATTACTTTTAGCACCCGTTTCATACATTATTTTTTTATTAGACAGTTGCGCCAGACTGGACAGTGGCGCGAAAACAAAGGACGGGCTACACTGTATCGTAAACTCTGATTAAATTGAACTATTTGGTATAAAACAAATATGGTAGTTTGACAGTCAGTAGTAATGTATAACGTCGAAGTATGAATGAAATTATTTTCTTTCGAATGAATTAGTGAATGATCTTAATCGTATTACAGTTATGCTTAAATCTTAAGCATGTAGAATCTGGATAATGGGTCAAAATAGTATAGTTTTTTTTTGTTTCAATAAGAAAAAAAATTGCGTGATATTTGCCGAGACCCCCCCTCTCTCCAACGTAAGATTAGATGAGATTTGACTCGACCCCCCCTCCCCCTTAAACATCTCACGTAATTTGTGGATCTCCCCCAAGGCGCTCGGTTGATGGTAAGCGCCACGCTTGCCCACAGAAGCAACACCTCACAGAACTTTGAATTACAAAGCACTGCATGGCACTACTGAACTGCGCTCGTCACTCCGATACATAAGATGTTAAATCTCATAATGCCCAGTAATTTCACTGGCTTCAATGTCCTTCAAACCGAAACACAACAGTGCTAACACATCATACATACAATCACATAATCAATTGTCAATTTGTCAATTTGTTGAGTTGTAGAGCCACGCTGTAGACAGTTTTGTCTACAGCATGATGGGCTGGTTCGACCGGGTCATTACCACTGTCTCACAGAAAACCGACGTAAAGTAGCGGCTTGCTGCTGCGTTTCGTACGGTGAGTGAGATATCCGGAAGCCCAAATCCCCTCCCCTTCCCTATCCCTAATTATCCCTTTCCTTTATGGTCGGCAACGCGCCCATGCTTCTTCTGGTGGTGGGCGTACATGGGCGGTGGAGTCACTTACCTTCAGGTGAGACCCTTGCTCGTTTGCCGATCTATGCCATAAAAAAAAAAATTGCCAATTTTTTATTTGCTACTTTTCTACTAATATTAAAAAAATAAAAGCTTGGCGGCAGAAATTCAATGTTGATTTTAAACATGTAATGTTTTTCGTGAGCATTCCGTTTCTTAGTAAACATTGTCTAGCGATTCTCATATTTTTAAATTTATCTACTGATGTTTTTTTACGTATTGTTGTGATTATACAATTAAGTTGTAGGGTTATTTTAATGGCCCAGTTAAACGACGGGAAATAGCGCGAGTCGTGGATGAAGAGCACCTTACTCGTATACAAGATGCGACGGGTCTCCAAAAGTAACGAAGTTCTGACAATGTTCTCACAGTCATTATAAAAGATATTACATTAGTGTGTGAAAAATTATACCGGTCTATTACAGGTAATTCATCACGAACCAAACTTTGATTTAACGCGATGCACAGGACCTTGCATTACATGCAAAATGAACCTATTTGTTTTTATACACAAATGCATGACGAGCAGGTTGCTCGCCTGATGGTAAGCTTTACACGAGCCCATAAATAGTAACACCACTCGAATACACACACACACTAGAACTCTGAATTAGAAAGTACTACATGGCTCTGAATTACGGTCATCACGTCAAATCAGGAGAAGATCTCTCGTATGCAAGATAAATTATGTATCCACGATATACTACCATGTAAGCAAGGGCTTCTGGCAAGTGACAACCCTAGTTCTAATATAGCGCCAGCGCAATACAAAAATTTACCTATTGTCCTTAACAATACGATCGGTGCAAAGCGCCGCTACCTGCGCAGGCGCAGTCCCGACTCCCGATAGTCTTGTATTGTTCTTTTTGATGGCATCGCGGTGACTAACGTGCAGAAACTGCGGTCAAACCGATTCACATCTGGTTATTGAAAGTGGAAATAAAACAAAGACAACAATGTGAATCATTTGGCAAGTTATAATATATTCCATCGATTACCAATCGCAGAGTCATATTGCAAAATATTCGATATTCAAACATTTTCAATAAAAACGAGACGAATTGTACAAATTCGGAACGGATATTCTTATAAACTTACTAATATGAACTTAAAAATTAAGACATATTTGTTGATTTTGGCCAAAATATAATACATACTTTACATAACAGTCGAACTGTAGAATCCGATTAATATTGGAAAAAGTGAATTTGGATGTTTGTGAGTTAAATGTTTGATAATCTGTCACACGTTGACGTTAAAGGGTTTAGGAACAAATTTGGAATTATTTTAAATTACGCAAAGACACGTGAACGGAGTCGCAAGCAAAAGCTAGTCTTAATCATCCGTATCCTTTCACACTTATTCACCTCTAGAGCTTGGTAATTTAATTCATTCCTACCCGTCTAATCTGACATCAGTTTTCACCCATACCAAGTGGTAAGAAATATCTCATGACAGAACAGTGGCAGCAAATGTAAGACCTTATGGCAGGCATCATAACGATGATTCCTGATATTATGAGTGTGCATGAGCGGTAAGTGATAACTATCACTTACCATCAGGTGACCAGCTTGCTAGTTTCCCCCTCTTCCATAGAAAAATAGTCCTCTGACCAGAAGACGGTCAAAATAAAACCGGCCTGTTTAACTAACCGATATATTTAGAACTCTTCAAAAACAATGAGGTCACGGGAAACACAGATTTGATCTTCAAACATCAAGATTACGAGAGGAAATGATCAATTAGGCAGTGGGGCTTCCGCCATAAAAGTTCGTCACTGCTAACCACATGGTCCAACAATGTAACAAAGGATTCATTCAAGAGTTGAAATCGTATATAGCACAAATGTGCCTCTTACTATGTTGTTAAGCCCCCATATATTAGTTGAGGGTAAATTTGGACTCTAAGAGTGTTTATTTATTTGGATCGCCAGTGGGTGTAATTACAAATATTAATAAAAAACAAGTATAAAATTAAAACTAAATCTACTCGTATCGTCAAATACCATAAACGAAAGTAACAACTTAAAAGAAAAAGAAAGTGTTTTAAAGGATTTATGAAAAATACACACAACCACACACTCAACTGCGATATCCTCCTAGATATTTGCGGAACATTAGTACATCCCACTAAATCTTTTTTTATCCTATTTTAAATTTTCTACTTTTCTAGCAATATTAAAAAAAGTGAAAGCTTAGATATATTTGTAACTTTCTGCATTAGGATGTTTGTTAATCAAATCCGGATCGGATTTGAATAAAACTGCAAAATGACAAAGAGCATAACCTAGATTAGGATATAGGCTACTTTTTATCCCGAAAAAAGACAGTCGCGCGTGCAAAGCCGCGAGCAAAAGCTCGTATAAAATAATCGTGTTCCTCGACAGTCGACTGAATTATACTAATAAGTTTATGGAGCTAATGAAATCGTCATTGGTGTAACCGGAGATCAAACAATATGCCACGTGTAGCGTCGTGTGTTTCCGCATTGCTTATTTATTAACATATCAGATGACAGTGGTATTCTGCGATTTAATTCTGTTCGAATATGGTAGCTGGATATTTTAGACATCGTCATGTTTTGTAGTCAGTTTGACCACACTTTAACTCATTGACAACTGGAAATTGAGAGACAAAAATTGAAGGGTTATTTACAAAAACAACATATCTGAATTGAATGTCATTTATCAGAAACCGGAAAAAACTTAATTTCTTTGTCAATAATCATGACTGATGCCACATTTCTACATATTGTATAAAGAAATAAATACAGATTAGAAATCATCTCAGTTTGATATAATAACTGTTTTAAATAATAAGATATTTAATAAAAGCTATCTGACACCTATGCAGTTTTTGTGAAATATCCGTAGTTATGTTGTTTTTGTGAAAAAAAAACACAAGTTTTCCAATGTTATGTTGTTTTTGTGAAAAAAAAACACAGTCTGCTAAAGTTATGCTGTACCTATTTGCAAAAAAATATCATATTAATCATGATTATTAATCTTCTGTGCCACTGCTATTGTCCTCGTTGTCCACATCATCAGCTAAATTAGTGGGTGCTGAAGTACTCAGAAGATTTTTATAGAAGTTGTGAAATGCAAGGTTTGACAAATAAGGCATCAGCTTGCGTAAATCATTTACTTTATGTGGATTCAAAGGCAGCGATGACTAGTACATCCTACTTAATTACTGATCCTCTGGCAATTTGCGTTTATTCCTTAACATAATTCTATGCCAAGGACCTGTGAACGGATATCGTACTAAAACAAAAGGAACACCCGTCTTTATTTTGATCATTCGAACTTCTTTAAGTTTCATTGGAGGTTTGCTTTGACGTTTTACAGGTTTTTATGGCTAACAGCTTCTTTTATATAAAAAAAACATGTCATATGTTATTTATTCGACATTATATGGTGATGGATGTCTTCGAGCTTCTTCCGTTATAATATTCCAGTCTTCAGGTGTCTCTGCAGTGTATTTCTATTTTTATCCCCAATCAATCATGTGTGTCCTCTTATAGGAAATATATATTTGATTGAGTTAAATAAACCCAAGACATGAACTAAACAATAAAGAAAGTACACCATTATGTAATTTTTATTTTGTCCTGAGCATCCATCACTGATTAGTACTAATTTATTAGAATGAATCTCATACTTATTTAAGTATCTCAGTAGGAGTGATGCTACATCATTCTGTCCCTCCCTCCCTCTGTTTCTAAGCAGCTATTCATAACAACTGGATTATTTCCAACATTATGGATCCCAAATACATACATCCATAGTTGACGACAGTAAAAGACTTGTCATATAATGTAATATGGGGCAGAGGGAGATTCTGTATGAAATCAAAGGTTAAGCAGATAGTTTCACCCTGCTGAGCCTTTTGTTTTTCCATTCGTCTCTCATAAAATTTTTCCACTTTGACCACAGACATGATATTTTTTACAAAAACTACTTAAGTACAAAATGTTATGCAGTTTTTGTAAAATATTTATGAAGATATGCAGTTTTTGTAAAATATTTATGAAGATATGCTGTTTTTGTAAAATGGCATGATTTTTAAAGCCAAATATCTTCGAGAATCGTAGTTTTTGCAAAACATGTAATATATCATTCGATAGCTTAGTCAAAGACGAACACAGTGGTACCAATAACAAAAAATTAGTGAAAGTGTTGGTTATGTAGTTTTTGTAAAAAACCCTTCAATTGGTCTACTCTGTAAAAAGTTGTGCGTGGTCTAACATAAAAAAATATATACGTTTCGAATTAAGAACCTCCTTGAAAAATGACTTTACGCCCACATGATAGATCGCAAACGTAGCAAATAGTGCATAACCCTTTATACAGGGTTATTTTTAAAACACCAGCAACCTCGCAGGGGTAGATACCTAAGGTTATAAGCTACTACTTTTGTTCTACGACTTTTGATAATTTGTTAGATTTTATTTTCATACAAAAATAAGTATTCATTTAATTTCCGTCTTGAAAGTTACCTACACGCATCGCAGATTACGTAAGCAAACACGCGAAGCGTGGGGAACGGGGCTAGCGTTGAAGGTCATCGCCCGAGCCAGCTGAGCGGCTTCTTTGAGTCGCGCGCGCACGCCGAACGCTAGGAAGAAAAATACGACACAACAAAAACTTGTAAAATCATTTTTTTTTAAATATATTGAGTTATATACAAACTCGTAGAACAAAAGTTGTTCCGTATGGGGTCAGCTATCTGGTCCTGCGAGGTTGCTGGTGTTTTAAAATTAACCCTGTATTTAGGGTTCTGTAGACAAAGGGTCTTAATGGAACCCTATTACTAAGCCTGTGCGTTTGACTATCTGTTTGTCCAACTTTTAACGGGCTCTATCTTTTAAACCGTAATATGTAACTGGCTGAATTTTTCATAGAATAGTATGTTATTATGACATACATCTTATAAAATATAAGTATGGTGGTACGGAATCCTTAGTTCGCGAGTCTGTCTAGCACTTATACATTTTTTAGGGCCGCTGCCCACAACAGGTTTTCGCCTCAACAAAAAAACGATAAAATTACTGCTTTCATTACTTAACCACTAACATAAGTAGGAGAAAGAAGGTCAATTATTCTTTCCCGCTCATTCATTTGAGTGTACTAGGTAGATGTTAACGTGTTTAATTGGCAACACCAACACTCGTACAAGCGTGCTCTATGTATTACGTAAGTGTGATTTGTTAGGCTATTAATAAGTTTTTTGATCGGTTGTTGACTTGTGGGCACTAGTACATTTTTAAATCTAATTGAATTATATTTATAACAAGGAAAAGAGAGATTTCGGGTTTTGTGAGACCGAAAGTCTCTCATAGTTCTTGATACCCACGACACAAGACTCGTATCTTACTGTGGGGTCAGGACTATGTATGTGACTGTTGGGTGTATATATTTATTTATTAAATAAGTACACCAAGACACTAAAGACGTAAAAGAGAATTTTATTAATTACTTTAAAGGTAATGCAATTTTGAAACAATATGCCTCGGCTCGACTGCATCAGTAGCACATTTGTAATGGGTACTCGTTATAGTTGGTGTACTGAGGTCTCGGATTCGATCCCGGGTCGGGCAAAAGTGGTATCGATTATGGTTTCTAAAAAAAATGCTTAATATCAGTCCGGAGTCAGGAATTGTGCTCGGTATGGCGATAGGCTCGCCCACTTACATCATGGGTTGGAAATAAGCTGGGCGTAATATGGATGCACTAATTACACTTCTGCCTACACCTTCGAGGATTACAGGCGTGAGTACATATGAAACAAAATAATTAAAAAGCGGTCATGTAATATGTCAACGTTACAATAAATGTCGACGCCCTGAAGTTCTAGCGCTCATAAATGAATGGTAACTTACAATAGTCTTATAATTACAATAGTACAGGACACCTTTACGTCAACTGTCTACAGGGACGCAGCATTCACACGATTAATGGATGTAATTGTGGCTCTACAAATTGATATTGGGCAAAAACGAAGCAATTTCGTGTCGCGCTCAGTTGGCCAGGGTTGCCAGTGTAAATAAAATTCTTTATTATAAGCTGTTGCACTTGCTAGATTACTTGCCTGTCCTATAAAATCCAAACAGCTACGGAATCCTGAACTTCTGTAAAGCAAAAGCATTAAATAATACACGCTCGGCGAAATGCTGGTGTACTGGTTACACTTCTGCCTACCCCTTGAGGGATTACAGGTGTGAGTGCGGATATAAATCTATATATAAGATAATAAATAATATTTTATTACAAAAGACCTCATGAGTCATAAGATATGTCATGGCGACATGTGGCTTTTTCATAGAAAACGCATTTTAGGGGATATTTACATAGTTGCTTATGTTTGATCATATTCCTCTGCCTGCTGAACAAACCTTGTTCCATTGCATACCCGAACGCGTTTATTCACAAGTTCTGTCCCACCAAAAATCCTTTCTATAAAAGGATTTATATTCTGTTTAATATCATGTTCGAGGGGAAATAATAAGTAAGATAATAACTGCCGCACTAAGAGACGTAAATAATCTTAAATTTCCGTTAAGTCATTTCTTAAGATTAAATTATTACTTAGAGACCTCAATTATGTTTACATCTTTACTCAGTATTGGAGGATAAAGCCTTTACAGTATTTAGTAACGGAACATATTGATGTAACTAGCTCTGACTGTGGAAATAATCAAATTCGAAGAAATAAATTAATAATAGTTAAGTATTATATTTATAATTCAAAGTTCTGTGTGATGTTGCTTCTGTTTATGGGCAGGCATGTCGCTTACCATCAGCCGAGCGACTTGTCCTGTATAAACCAAGGTTTACGATAAGTAATTTGGCAAATAAATTATGGAGTGAACGCGATATATTATGTCACTAAGCATTCAAGTCGATCTGAGCAAGGTTTTATATTGAGTTAATTTAATATTTTATTTGTTATCTGTGCGAAACTTGGCCGCGCTAGCTATTTGCATTATTATAATATGTATATCTTTACTTAGGTTATAAATATTTTCGTACTAATGTCGTGACTAACTCATAGAATTTCTATTTTTCATATCTCAAACTAATTAAACAAAAAAAAACAAAAAACTAGCAGCTAGTGCAGTCTTCGAGACACAAGGGGGTCGAGTTTGACACAAAGGGCTTCCAATTTCGATAGACGCGCACTCACGCCTGTAATCCTTGAAGGGGTATGCAGAGGTGTAACTAGTACGTCCACATTTCTTGAACTTATTTCCGTCCCATGATGCGATAAGAGGCGAGCCTATCGCCATACCGGGCACAATTCCAGACTCCGGGCTGATACTGAATATTTCATGATAGAAAAACCCAATATAATTTGACCCGACCCAGGACCTCAGCATACCAGTCGTAGTGTGTACAATACAACTACGCTACTGAGGCAGTTGATACACTATCGCGTATTTTGCTTTGGTAGGCTAACACTGAATCCAGATATAAGATCTAATGTTTTAATGACAGCCCTATAGTGAAACTAACCCCACAGAACCGCGTCACGTCCACTCGTTACGCATTTAACGTAATCCGCATTTTATCAGCCTATAGCGATCAGCTGCTGAGGGCAGTGGGCACAGATGTCCCGCGCAAATTAATCGGAAATGTCAAGTGCACGCCGCGCCGCCATCTTTGTCCGCGCCATTGTTAATTTTTTCGCGCGCACGTGGCACACTCTGTCAGACAGCTGGGCGGTAACGCGTTTCATATTTTTTAATTCAAGCCGTTTTCGATTTCTATATTTTTCAAGTCACTTTTTCTAATGTTTATTAATCCTCTTTTATTCCTCGGTTAATATATCTGTATCAAAGAGAGTCAAAAGCAAAA
This sequence comes from Amorpha juglandis, assembly GCA_949126905.1. Taxonomy (NCBI): domain Eukaryota; kingdom Metazoa; phylum Arthropoda; class Insecta; order Lepidoptera; family Sphingidae; genus Amorpha; species Amorpha juglandis. The sequence continues at coordinate 12,916,435 of OX421381.1, read as the reverse complement.
AATATTAGCTCGAATTAATTTTGAGTCGGTGCTTTCATCATTGACTTATGAAATAGTATTGGATACACCTTGACGATATACATTATGCGATTAGGTAATATTAATTTTCTGGGTCCGATCACTCAATCGAGAGAAAAATACTTACATAATCTAATGTTTTTTAAATAATCTGAGTTAAGTAAAATTAGTATACATCAGAATTAAAGTAAAATTATCCTATTCTCTACGTAAGTCAATCAGCAATTGCTCCACGGAAATTACCCCCATCAGACAAAATAATACACCTCAGCTCCGGATTTTTTTAAGTTTCTTAATAAACTTATTTATTTACACTCAGCAATCACACACATCTGTGTCGAGGGTATCACAAACTATTAGATAATCGAGGAACCACGACACACAGACCCGAAAAAATATTCGTGGATCACATCAACATTTGTTTCGGTGCGGGACTCAAACCCGCGGCTACAGTCATTACTTAAACCTAGACATATGTTATGCGCAACTAAGGTGCAAGCATTAGACGTTTCAACTAACGCAAACGTAATAATCAGACTTATTTCAATAAAGTCAATTAACCAACGCCGCCTGTTTCCGGCAATTAGAACGAAAACGATCGCGGATGAATTGAAAAAAAATATCATTTCATACTATCCGAACACCTTTGGCCACGAATTTTGAGCACCTGATATGCAGCTGAGGTAAACTACGACACCTTGCCTTTTCGTTACGGAATATCCTTCCCTTAATTATACATTAGTGACCGCATTGTAGAGAACGCGTGTCCCATTTAGGGTCAGTAATGAGGTTTGCCCAAATATTTTGCACGATAGGATCAAGAATCACACGTGCTCTTCTTAAAGAACTGAGGATTTCTTATTGGAAGACATGGAGCCGAGGGTCTCACTACCGAAGATGCTAAGACATAGCCTAGTAGAAGCGTCTAAGTTCCAGTAAATTGACAACTGAAATAAATCGGTTTAGAATTTTCTTTTGATTTGTTTTTTAAAGTCTATCACCTAAGAGACGCGTATGTATTGTATTGTAATATGAATGGGACGACTGAACTATGGGGTGTTATGGACAGGAATTCGAAACGAAAGCCCGATTTGAATAAGGAGATTTTCTCGCACAACAGTTTTGTGAATATAACAAAAATCTAGTTTACGAGACCCTGTTTATACAATTTCAAAATAAGATTCTTAATAAAAAATACACCCAATAGTCACACACATAGTCCTACCCCACACAAGGTAACCTGTATCGTGGGTATCAGGAACTACGAGAGACTTGCGATCCCAAAACACCCAGCTCGAAACAAATATTTGCCAGTTTTAAAATATGTCGATGCGGTAATCGAACCCACGGCCTCTCGCTTCAAAGCCGGCTAGTTACTTTCACTAATATTCTCGCTTATAACGTACGAGACTCTCATATAAGAATCAGGCTGAAAGATTTAAAGTTTCCGCGATTATCATAACATCATTTCGACATACACTTCGAATTGTTTCGTCAAATGGAATCTTCCATTCCTCCTTCAGCTTATGAAATTCTTTTATACCAATGGAATAATATAGACAGAGGTCGAATCATAATGCCTGGCGACGTATATTCAGAGACAAATAAACACTTGTTGTTTGTGATTTATAATGTGATTTGACATCCGTCCGTCATTGTTTACTGCGCTTGCAACCATCTACCTGTACGAGATTTTAAACAGAATATGTTTATATCAAAATTCTACGTATAATAATATTCGAACTCCCTTCTTAGATAATCTCAAAAAAATCAATTCAGTGTTCGGAAAATGATCATAAATAAACGGAGTTAGAAAATTTTATGTAACACAAAAAAATAAGAAAAGGTAGTTTAGGACCTTTTTCATTTTCTTTTCAAAAACTGAATTCGAGTTTGGAGTGAAAGTACATTGCTAAAAAGGTTAAAGCCCAATTTAAATGCAGATATTTTCTCGAAAGCCACAGGTGAAAACATAACAGAAAATTGTCATTTCGAGAACGCGTTGTAAAATAAAATTCCAAACTGCATGACGCGGCTTCGTAAATTACAGTTTTCTGTTGTATGTTGGCTATGAAGTGATAAGTTTGTAATCAGCTATAAGCTCAATTTTTTCCTATTTTTCTTTATCGCACCGCAGTGACTACATTGCACCGGACTATTACAGTTCAATTTAAATACAAGGTCAACCGTCGAAGGACGTGGCCAGATTCATGCCGGCCTGAAGTAACTGGAATACCGGTAGCTATACACTGGCTGACCTCGGAATGCGACTCGCCTTTACGAGCCACTGTAGCGGGTTTATCACTATGTGTATGATGGTCGCCATCCAGTTGGGTACAGAAATGATTAGATACCTCCCACCATATAAATGCAAAGCTCTATTTATGGACAAAAACTTCATCCCAAGAATTTATTTTTAACAATTAAGCAATCTTTAGTATCAGCTAATCGTGTAAGAGAGACCAATTTAAAATGAATATCTATACTTCCAAAAACGTTATAAAATAAATATTATGCTCAGACTTGTACCCTCAATGGGTTAAGCGGAGGCGACACTAGTGAACCCATGGTCCGATCATATTATTTCCATCCTTTGAAGTGTTTATTGTGCCATATCAAAAGACAAATTCCAATCCGATTAACTCATGCGAAAATTTTAAGAACAATTGTAATTGTCCGGCCTGGGATTTGAGCTGAGGACCAGTCGGTTTTTCAGCCTGTACGCTATCATTACACCAATGAGGCGATTGTTTACCATTGAAATAGAATATTTTAATATCCACTGTATCGATCGATGAGAATCGTTCTCGATGCGTCACATTTCATTGATATTTCATTACTTTTATTTATCTTGGACATAGAATGCCTATCCAATACCTTCTATTCAATTCTGGAAGCGTCAACACAAACCGGAGTGTCCCGATTTGTCACGCATGAATTTAGCGCCACAACGCTATGATTTATTGCATCGGCTAAATTCCTCGCGAATCTGTGATAACATTCACCGCGAGAATTTCCTGGAATATGCGTTGACAAATATTATAGTGTTTATGTTATTCCATACTTTTTTATCGTTAAATCGTAGAAATGTAAAAGATAATTTAACATTAATTTGTGAGTTCAAAAGAGTACCAGTTGGTTCTCTTCCATTGCAAGCGATTTTTCAAAATCAAGAACTTCGACATACATAAAATAGAATCACATAAACTTGCATTTATTGATTTAACAAAATATGAGCTGAAGTCTTAAGAGTTGAAGAATAAGAAAGCGAAAAGAAATAATCAAATATAAAAAATCTGGTAGATTAAATTTATAACGCAATTATATTTTGCATGACGTTTACAAAAAGGAATAATTACATAAGATTTATGAGAACGAAACGTATTCAGTTCCGCATAAACAAAGCACTGAAGCGAATGAAATGTTTATTGCACTCATCCGTTTTTAAAATACCCTAACGCGTGTGGGACACAATGCGTGTTGCCTCGCCGGAGGTCAGCACGTGACTGACGCGTGGCACGCACGTGGCTCCCTCTATTGTCCCGACAACTCATTAAATTCGCAAGATGGCGGCTGGTTCAGTCCAAGAGCCCTTACTCTTACTGAAGGGTAAATGGGGATGAGCGTTGAGAATTTCACGTTTTTATAACCAGTTACTGTGAGGGTGGTGATGAAATTGTTGTGAAAAATTTCTTTAGTCTTTAGTTAAATAAAATAAAGTATATTTCATTTATAAGCATGGCATCCATTATAAAACGCTGGCTATTGCTCGCGGCTTCGCTTGCGTGATTATATTTTTGGGGACAAAAAGTAGCCTATAACCAAATCATGATCTAAATATACATACTATCAATTTTATTTCATCATAGTTATCACTAGTGATGACTAGTGCCTACTGTTAATGGATACATGGACAAAAAAACGGAAAATATCATAATTTTAGGAAATTATTAAATTAGGAGACCTATTGGTTAACGAGGCCGCATTATATGACCCACATTGTCAAATTATATAACGCAGTCCCGACAAGAGTTTTAAGTATTATCGCCTCTGCCTTGCGTTAAAATCTCTCCGTGTAAATACGCCTTAACAATCGATGATCTAATCGGTTTTGTGACAATAGAATAATAGGTAAAATTCATTGAAAACCAACACGATTGTAAATTCCAATAAAGTCACTTGTTTATTTTAAATACGGTTCAAGTTATTGAGTCATTAGCCTTGCTATTTATATAACTAAACTTACGTTCACGCTTGTATGATTGAAGGGTAGGCAGATGTGCAAATTGAGCACCCACGGTTCGCCATGATAATTTCCGTCCCATAATGTGATAGGTATATGCACTCACGCCTGTAATCCACGAAGCGGTAGGCAGATGTACAGCAGGACACCCAAATTTCGCCGAGCGTATCTCTCGGGCTGATACTGATTATTCCATGATGAAAACCCCAATATAACTTTTACCCGACCCGGGATCGAACCCGAGACCTCAGCATAGCAGTCGTACGGCGCAATACAACTGCGTCACCGAGGCGGTAATTTCTTAGAATTTGATTAATTCTCAGAAATGTCAATTATGGTCAGGGGTCCCTCGGCCAGCTGATCCACTTGATTACTATCAAGCTCATTTTCCGTGAGTAGCTTCGTTTCGATGAGACGACCAACAATTCTCTATTGTGGTAGCTAACAGAGGTAGCAAGGATAGAATATTTAGATTTGATGATACTCAAAAAAATATTATTTTATTTGTAGGACAATATGACAGTTAAATTATATAAATATTAACTAAGTAAAAACAAAAAAATCAGCTGGTTAGTAATCATACCTATTGGAAGGAGGGGCTTCCAATAGTTATCGATAACGAGGTCATAAGAATGATTACTAACCAGCTGATTTTTTTGTTTTTACTTAGTTAATATTTATATAATTTAACTGTCATATTGTCCTACAAATAAAATAATAATTTTTTGAGTATCATAAAATCGAAATATTCTATCCTTGCTACCTCTGTTAGCTACCACAATAGAGAATTTTCGCAAAGGGAATTGTTGGTCGTCTCATCGAAACAAAGCTACTCACGGAAAATGAGCATGATAGTAATCAAGTGGATCAGCTTGCCGAGGGACCCCTGACCATTATGATTATTTCTGTACTTAGTAACGGAGTATAAAGTATTTTCTGTGTTTAGTAATGAAATGAAGCATTATCCGATTGGAAATAATCGAATTATATGAAGTTATTTAATAATTAAAGTTATTAGACGTCTCTGAGTACGGTAGTCATTTAATTAGGTAATTGTCACTAAACTATTTTACCACCGTTTAAATTAGTTTTATTTCAATGTATTAATATTCATGTAAACATAAGAAATCCACTTCAGTCACTTTACACATAACATTTAGCACTGTTGTGTTTAGATTTGAAGGATATTAAAGCCTCACTGGCTTTAATACTAGGCATTATGATATTTAACATCTTATATCTCGGGGTGACGAGCGCAGTCCAATGACATGCAGTGCTTTGTAATACAAAGTTGTTGTGGTGTTGCTTCTGTTTATGAGCGGGTGTGGCGCTTACCTTTAGGCGAGCGAACTGCCCGTCTCGTCGAATTAAATTTCAAAAATGCATTTTAGCTTTTTTTTGTAGCATATCATATTGACATTAGCAAGTGGGTCACCTGATGGTCAGTGATATCCACCGCCCAATACCACACCCTAACTTATTTTGTACTTATAATAGTAAACCTAACTCATTCCAGCCTGTAACATATATAATAGCGAACCTCAATCCAGCCTGTAAACTGGAAACCGAACAAAGAATCGATAAATTACATCCCCCAAGAACTTCGCAGGAATCCAGAAGGCGCGTTAAACCAAGACAATAAGCGTGCTATAAATAAGCAACGACGTAACTCCCAAATAGAGTGCGGCCAGATGGCCGAGGATATCCTGTGGGAGCAGATTGCCCGCGTTAATTATAGGTAAGTGTTGCGCACGCGCCACTTGAAACTGACGTGGGGTGTACGGACTGTGCCCTGTGGTACGACGAACGTAATTTAACATGACGTAAGCTTATTTGTTTTTTATTTGATTGAATGACGAGACGAGCAAGGTGCTTGCCTGATGGTACTGCCCATAAACAGAAGCAACACCACACAGAACATTGAATTACAAAGCTCTGCATAGCACTGTCTGTCAAGTCTCATAATGTCCAGAATTTCACTGGCTTCAATATCCTTCAAACCGAAACACAACAGTGCTTACACACTGTTGCTTGGCGGCAGAAATAGACAAAGCGGTGGTACCAACCCAGACGGCCCCTCGCATACGAGGGACCTACCACCTTTTTTTTTTTTTTTTTTTTTTTTTTGTGGGGCTCTATCATGTCAAAAATCGCTTACTTAAATACTAAGTTTATCACAGTCCATATACATACATATGCGATTTATAAAAAGAAATCTTGTCACAACAATTTTTTAAAATTTATTTCTAGTTTTACATATTTTTACTCTTAAATATTGTAGGCGTGCCTTCTTCTCACAAAATCCAGCTTTTCCGTGGCAACTAGAAGCGTGTAGTCTTATATTACACGCTGTAGTTGCCCCGTTCATTTATTCCGCTTCAAGACGCTACACGCCACATGTTTACAATATTTTAAAAACTTAGGTCTAACATCAACATTTTCCAACATACCACTTAGGTTACTACTATTTACACAGATATTATTCTCTATCTCGAAGTTTGTTCGCTCATACAGGTATATTGGGCATTCCGTCAACACGTGTAAAACGTCTTCGTTCTTCGCAGGGTCACAGATACATGAGGGGCTCTCCTTGCACTTGAAGCGATTCAAGTACTCAGAGAATCCCCCATGGCCCGTGAAGACCTGCGTAAGAACATGATCCACTGGCAACTTTCTAATAATCTTAAAGGCTTTTTTAGCGTCAGGGAAAAACAGCTTCGTTACCGACGCTGTTTCTCCGGCCCTGTATCGCTCATCCCATTCGTCAATCGACTCCTGACGGATTTGTCGCTTGACGAACGAGATGGGACATCGGTCATAGTCGGGCCGCCTTTTTAGAGTGGTAGCCGCCGCCTTCGCGAGCTCGTCCGCGCGTTCATTCCCTTCCAACCCCACGTGCGCTTTAACCCAAAAGAGGTTCGGACCTACCACCTTGTACGCCTTTAACCCATAAGGGGTAGGCAGAGGTGCAACTACTTCATCTACATTTCGTGCTACTTAATTCCGATGATAAGGGGCGAGCCAATCGCCATCGAGCATATTCGAATCTTGGGCAATTCACGTGTGAGAACTGGTGGTAGGATATCCATATCCGCCCAGATAGCGACCACCGTACACATGGTGTTAGAACTTGCCGTAGTGATCCACATACCTTGTGAGGATCGCGTTCGGTTGTTTAGGTTTGATGGACATTGAAGCCAGTGAAATTACTGGGCATTAGATACTTAAAAAAAGCGTGGGGTGCATAGTGTCAAAAGTAATAATATTTTATTGCAGATATGAGTATAAGGATTATAATATTTATAATTTGATAATATCTTAAAAAGCACCCCACGCTTTTTTACAATAAAACTTTTTTTTTCTTCAAATTTATTAAAAATTATTTTCTATTTTTTGGTTGGATTTTCTATAAAAACGTGTTTTTTAGTTTTTGTTTACTTATTATTCATCTAAATATATAAAACTCAAAGGTGACTGTCTGACTGACTGACAGTGATCTATCAACGCACAGGGCCCCAAACCACTGGAGGGATCGGGCTGAAATTTGGCATCCAGGTAGATGTTATGACGTAGGCATCCGCTAAGAAAGGATCTTGATAAATTCTACCCCCACGGGGATAAAATAGGGGATGAAAGTATGTATGAAAATAACGCGGGCGGAGCCGCGAGCAAAAGTTAATCTTATATGAATGACGTGACAGCGTTTGAAGACTCGCATTAATCGTCTGCCATTCCGTATTATTTTTCAGTTATTATAATGATGATACAAAGCTATTTTCCCCAATGGACACTAATGTATAAACTGTGATATGACGATGAAACTTAATGCTGGCGTTTGGCTTCCGCTATTGGTTGATGCAGGCAGGTGTTAGTAACCTTTGTAATTAATTCAATATTTTATTATATGTCTATAATTTTGTTTAGATTTTTTATTACCTACATTTACTATGGCGTAGACCGCACTTCTTATCAGAGCACATTTTTTTAATTTATAGTCATGCGAACCTCAGCTGATAATTTTTATCTTTTACACCTGTTATTACATACATATATTACATACAGACACTAAAATTTATACGCCAAACACAATCTACAGATATGTCGGAGCCAGGAGGTGCTTCAGAAGAATATTAAGCTCATCAGCCCAAACTGTCCTATCGACCATAACCAAACAGTGGGCCACTCTCTCGAGTGTGTCAGATGCTGTGGGGTACGGTCGTGCATGCAGCCGCAGCTCCGCGGAAGGTGGTCACAATAGAACGGGATAATAATCCAACTAAGAATTTTTCACAGGCTGAAGAGTAGCAAAAATTTATTATTAAATAATATTTATTACATTACTTGAGTGCCTCGGTGGCTGCGTTCGAACCCGCGCCGTTCGTCTCGGCAGTCCATTATACTGCCCGCTATCGCCTCTGTAATAAAAAAACTGTTGCTGACTCCTGCCAAGTTCAGGATGTGTAACTTCCGAACCAACTGTTCAAGTTTACACGACAATGAGTGATGTTCCGCCGGCGCCCGGCCGCACCCCGCGCCCCGCACCCCTCTGTATTTATTTATTTTTAAATAGCTCGTGTAACACGCGTCAATAAAATCACACTTGGCATGTTTATGACAGGTTGTTCAAGTCTTCTTCGCTTTGTTTTATGATTCTGTACAAAAAGAATTCCAACAGAGACCTATGGCTGTCAATTCTACGAGAGTACGATTTTTTTAATCAAATAGGTCGCCTAATAATTAACAATCATGTTGATCTTCGATGTGAGAGTTCGATTCCCACTTAATCGGTGTTTTTAAGTTTTTTTTATAGCAGCGTCCGGTAAACTACCAAGTGGGTCACACTCTACCCCCCATGAACATCCACAATACCCGAGGACGTCTTGCCGACCTTCAAGGAAGAGAAGGAATTGTTTTCGATGTTTTGCAAAAACAATATTTTATTTATCATTGTCCCTTCAATCGATTTCGTTGATTCAATACTGGTGCTCTTCTAAAATCTTGTACAAATAGTCTCTTGGACTACATATTTTACTTGGAAAAATAACAAATTTAATGAAACTACAAAATATCATTAGGCGTAAAACTTTCGATATTTCGAATGAATAACATCGATACATCGAGTATATTTCATTGCTAACAATACGGTTGAGTACGATGCATGGTTTTAACACATCGAGTACCTATTTTTATTACGTCGATGTATGTGTTGTGTATAAGTAGTTATAAAGATGTTGTGGAAGTATATAACATAGGCAGTCGTTAATAAAGGTGGTAGGTGCCTCGTATGCGAGAGGCCGTCTGGGTTGGTACCACCGCTTTGACTATTTCTGCCGACACAGTGTGTAAGCACTGTTGTGTTTCGGTTTGAAGGATATTCAAGCCAGTGAAATTACTGGATGTTATGAGACTTAACATCTTATGTCTCAGGGTGACGAGCGCAGTTCAGTGCCATGCAGTGCTTTGTAATTCAAAGTACTGTGTGGTGTTGCTCCTGTTTATGGGCAGGCGTGGCGCTTACCATTAGGCGCTTGCCTTGCTCGTCTCGTCATTCAATCAAAGAAAAAAACGTCCAACTACTCTCTGTTAAATCGGGCTTCATAGTTGTCATAAATTGCCTTTACTTTGCCCTGGAGAGATGTCTCATTAATTCCAATAAATATAAACATGATCCCTTGGGGTTTGTATAGCAAGCACCATACGACTGCTGAGTTGTTAAAGTTAACAAAAAAATGGGAACGAATGTGTGATTTATTTCCTTGTTTCAGATGTTCTAATGAATTATTGTATTGTATCAGTGTCACGCTTGTATCCCCAAAGGGGAAGGCAGAGGTGCGACAAGTGTAGTTTTCCAACGTGGCTTGCACTTCCTATGATAGGGAATTCATATAATACGCGGTATGTACCTCTTATGAAAGACCGTCTGGATAAGCAGCAGCAGTGTGTAAACACTGTTGTATTTCAGTATAAAGGAAGTTTAAGTCAGTGAAATTACAGGGCGTTATGAGACTTAACATCTTATGTCTCGGGGTGGTGAGTGCAGGCCAGTGTCATGTTTGTAATTCATTCGTAGCAAAATAGGTGCATATTGTTTATAACGAATTGTAGTCTTTCAACCTCTTAGGGATGAATTTCTAGGGATGATCTTCATTCATAACTTTCAGCTATACCTTATTAAACAAAGAAAGAATCATTAAAATCGGAACACTTTAAGAAAGACAAGCTTGGTCATACATCAAAAAGGTATGCGTCGAATTCAGAACTTCCGTTTTTTGTCGTCGGTTAAATCAGCTCACTCTAAAACTGTCAACAAAAAAACCTAACATTTGCATTAGTTAAACGTGAGACCAATTTTGTTCTAATTAACTGTTGCATCCGCTTCATTGGCTGTCAAATCGTCGGAACGTCATGTTTTTTGTTCGATCCCGCCATACGTGGATATGTAAAGAACGTCTGCTACTCAATTTTAAATTTTACACATTACTGAGTTTTTTTTTATAGTAGAATCTTATTTCTGCCGCCAAACAACAGTGTGTAAGCACTGTTGTGTTTCGGTTTGAAGGACATTTAAAGCCAGTGAAATTACTGGGCATTATGAGACTTAACATATTGGAGTGACGAGCGCAATCCAGTGCCATGCAGTGATTGTAATTCAAAGTTCTGTGTGGTGTTGCTTCTATTTATGGGCAGGCGTGTCGCTTACCACTAGGCGTCCGCCTTGCTTATTCAATTAAATAAAAGAAAAACTTGCAAATAAGTAAGTGAGTCACCTTATATTAAGTGATAATCACCGCTTCGATACCAGAGGAACTATGGATGCGTTGTCGACCTTAAAGAGAAAAATGGGGATTGGGAAGGAGAGGGGGGTTTTGAGCCTCCGGAAATGTCACTCAACGTACAAAACGCAAGATCAAGAAGTAACAGCTTGCTGTTGGACCTTATCGCGTCGGTTTTTTGAGAGACAGTAATGTGTCACCCCGGTCGAGCCGGCCATACGTGCTGTACAAAGCCTGCGTCTACCACTTATAGAGTGATGAATACACTCAATAGAAAATAAGAACATAATCTAATGCTATAGGATGTCCATAATTCAATCTTCATTACACGTTCATATTTATAAAGAAAAAGGGAAGATTGCCGAGTGCATTATTTAAATCCTAAGCTGTACTTTTTAATCGAAGTTAAGACGTAAAGCAGCGGCTTGCTGCTGCGTTTCGTACGGTGAGTGAGATATCCGAAAGCCCAAATCCCCTCCCCTTCCCAATCCCTAATTATCCCTTTCCTTTAAGGTCGGCACAAAAAAAAATCACAATTCTGATTACAACGGGAAATGAATTAAGAAAATATTTACAAGTTGCCATTACTCCATTCCTCATTTCAAGCCGGAAATTGCAGTCATCATTGCACTCGTCGTTGACATGTGTCATATCGCATGTGTTACTTGCCGCCGAATGCCGAACCGAAGGTATCCGAATGATGACGTCATTAGTCATGTCAAGTGATGTTTTTACAAACGGACCTCACACGCAACATCCGCAAATGTTGACGTTTGTTGGCCGTGGTTGTTTTCAAGTAGTACTCCAGATTTTTATTGATATTGCCGATGTTTTTGGCAAATATTTGTCAATGTTATGTTTTTTACTAGCCTAGGCCGGCAAACGAGCAAGTGGGTTACCTGGTGGTAAGTGATCTCCACCGCCCATGTACGCTCCCAATACCAGAACAATCATGGGCGCGTTGCCGACCTTAAAGGAAAGGGATAATTAGGGATTGGGAAGGGGAGGGGATTTGGGCTTCCGGATATCTCACTCACCGTACGAAACGCAGCAGCAAGCCGGTACTTTACGTCGGAATTCTGTGAGACAGTGGTAACGATCCGGGGAGCCGACCCATTCATGTTGTAGACAAAACTCTACAGCGTGGCTCTACCACTCAAACCTTCAAACTCCAACCTCTTTATGTAAAAAATACCTCCGTAAATAAAGGCTCCTTTTTTATTACTCAACAGTGACCTGCCAGTTCACTGCCGGTTTTCTGCGATGTGGTAATAATAATTATGCTGTGTCTTGTGCCATATACGACGTTTTTAGTTATACATAAGTACTAAACCGTAAGTAGAAAAGTGACTTGTTTATTTCATTAAAGCACGACATGGAATAAATATAATAAAAGACAAAATACTGACACATGTTCCTATGACCAATTACCCGTTATCGAAAAAAAAGCAGCCTCATTTTATAAAAAATATCTTCATGCTAGCGTAAACGTTACATATATTATAATAATTGGTAACATATATTACGTGGGCATGCTGAGCCATACGTGAGCTGTTTTGATAAAAAATAGTCAGTTAATCGCCTTCGGAATCACACCTTTTATATAAAAAATTAAACTATCGGCCTTCACACACACGCAGGATAAGTGCCATAGAACAAAAACGCGTAGACAGGATAATATTAAAAATAAAATAGTTACACCCAACAGACACACAATCCTGCCCCTACAATACGAGTCTTATGTCTTATGAACTATGAGTGACTTTAGGCCTCACAACACCGAGAATCGAAATATGTAAGGATCACACAAACTTTGGTCTCGATACGGGATTGAACTCTTGGCCTATCATTTCACATCCGAGTCATTCACTATGTCACGGAGGTTGTCACTATAAATGTAGAGTTTGATTAGGTGCAGTATTTTTACATATTGCTATACTTTTAGAGTGGTAGAGCCACACTGTAGACAGTTTTGTCTACAGCATGAATGGATAGGCTCAACCGGGTCGTTACCACTGTCTTACAGAAAACCGATCCTTGCTGCTGCGTTTCGTACGGTGAGTGAGATATCCGGAGGTCCAAATCCCCCTCCCCTTCCCAATGCCTTTATTATCTTTTCCTTTAAGGTCGGCAATGCACATAGGTGCATTTCTTTATTCTTATAGTACTGTGGGCGTATATGGCCGGTGGATACCACTTACCATCAGGTGACTCACTTGCTCGTTTGTCGGTGGTTGCTATAAATAATGGCTTTTATTTTTAATGCGTATACAATTATTAACTCCACTGTCTGCCTCGATTACGCAGTTGTATTACGTAAGCGGTACGACTGCTGAGCTGAAGTCTAGGGTTCGATCCCCGGTTTCTCTCCTGCGTAATCCATAAATAACCACTTTCTCATAGAGGAGGAAGTGGTTATTTATGGATTACGCAGGAGATGGATTATTTCGCGTTGCCGATCATAGGATCAGCAAAACATCCATGATTCTTCTAGTACTGTGGGTGTTCATGTGTGATAGAAATCACTTACGATCAGGTGATCCACTTGCCTATTTGCTGTCCTATACAATAAACAATCTACATAAAATGTAGGCGAATTTATTTACGACTTTATTTGAAGTCGGCTAAAAATAAGCAGATGCAGTTCTGTTAATTGTAACTCTACGTTGCACAATAGCTGGGTCGGCGGTCCGGGCTGGGTGCAGGTGGGGAAGCAAAAAACGAAAGGATTCGCCGCTCGGTGCAGGTGCGCCGCTCAGGCGTGGCTCAGGTGCTCGGAATTAGGTTACCAGGGATCTGATTAGGATATCTAGTCGCTAGTGATAACACGTGAAATTGAGATTTAGTGGGTAATTTTTTCTGTTTGCATCCATCGGCAGTGATATTTGAAATATAATTAAACATTAAAATATATCGAATTCATTCACAGAGTTTCTTTAAACATAGCTAAGAACTATGCGAAGTATACGGAGTTTGCAGATGGCCAGGCCAGCATGACCTTGTCGACCTAAGATAGTCACGTCGTCTGTCGTTAGTCGACACTATTCTTGGATTGCGCTACACTACACTACAGGTGGGGCGTCGTCACTATGCCAAACAAGATAAAAAATAACTATCTCGATTAAATTTTAAAAGCTTAATCTTAAAGCTTTTAAACGAAAAAAATGTATTCAAATCGGTCCATTTGTTTAGACGCTACAAAACAACACCTTTTTTTCGAGAGTTGAAACCCGACTTCAAAACTCAAATTTCGGTGCATTTGCTGTATTCCATTCAGAGGTTTTCCATATACCCTCGTACTCGGTCATCAGACAGCCTTCGAAACACTATCCCTTGTATAAATAAATAAATACACCCAACAGTCACACACATAGTCCTGACCCCACACTAGGTTAAACCTGTATCGTAGGTATCAGGAACTACAAGAGACTTGCGGTCCCACAATATCCAGACCCGAAACCAATATTTGTGGATCACACAAACATTTGTCTCGGTGCGGGAACCGTACTCACGGCCTCTCGCTTCGTAGCCGGCTACTCGCCCGCTGCGCCATGGAGACTGTCAAAATCATTAATTAAAATAATCACCAATAGCGGCCCACATTTATCGAAGACATGTATTCTATATCGAATGGTTAGTGGCCTACCTAGTGTCAAAGTTTACAAGCCGCCCGAAGACCTCCGACTTGGCTTGACGACTGCATCAGATGATAACCGGATTCAACTATTTACGTGCCCTCCGACGCACGGAGACGCTCAGTTGAAATACCACTAAGCGGTCACCCATCCATAGACTGACCGCGCCAAAGGTTACTTAACTCCTTAATCGGTTACTTATCAGTGAGTGCAACTGGCTGTAAGCGCCCCAAAAAGTTGTCAGACATCGCGAAACATACATTAAAAGTAGTCGTCGAATTAAGAAATTCCTCTTTTTTGAAGTTGCAGTTAGGAACCCTTTGGCCCCAATCAGCTGTGTCACTTGGGAGTTAGGCCACAAAAAACCGATTGTGTGCAACAAAAGGCTACCTGTCGCCCCAACTTGAGGTGGCGCCGCTTTGTACAGGTTTTTTTCATATCTCACGCTGAGAAATCTTATGAATACAGTATCGATAAGCAATAATCACTATTGATCTTTGTTATCGTAAAGTATATTCCGTGGTAGTGCTCTATCAAGCAAAGTATATTGCTTAAGAAAAAAGAAAGATTTAGGTCTCAGTTCGGTATTGAATGTCCATTTATTTTTCGCTTTTATATAATAACTAGCTGTCCCTCGCGGACTTGTTACTGCCCTGCGCCTATGGGTCATATCGAAATATACATATAAACCTTCAGTGAAATATTATCTAACTGATGGTGAAAAACCGCTTAAAAATACGTTGGGTGGTTCAGGAGTTAGCGGATATACAGACAGACGCGGAAAGCGTTTATACTGTGTAAAGATAACACAATTATAAAACTTAATTGAAAAAAAAAAACGGTGATACGCGCCACAACATAGCAGTACGGTGATTGGTCTCCTACCTGTCACAGTCACGACGCGCAAGTTCCAAAACCGTCAATGGCTTTTTACTGTAAAATTAATTGTGACCTATGACTAACAAATTGTTTATCGTTATTTCAATAACTAAACTACTTTCTGAACTGGTAGCAGAGTAAAAAAAGTCGGAATCTTTAGATGTATTACGTTTTAGAGATAGTATAATAAAAATTTTGATTTTTATGCCATGGCACGTCCGATCTGCCTTTTCGAAGTTTTGCATGCATTCATTATTAACAAGCGTTTGCTATAACTGCGAAAGATGACTTGTGTGAAAACTTCTATATTCTGAATTCTCCTTAAGGATATCCAAGGTATGTGAAGTCTACCAATGTGGATTAAGCCGGCGTGGTTGACAAAATGCATATACCCTGCCAGAGTAGTAGAGGAGTAGAGGCCCGTTCCCAGCTGTGGGACCCACGGCTGATGTTATTATAGACCACTACCACATCGACATCACCTCATTAGTCTAGTCTAGCGGCCGGTGACCCAGGACGGGTTCTATTATATCTATAATAGGGTAGGTTTGCTGGTGATAGGATATTCATATCCACCCGGATAGTGACCACCGTACACATGGTATTAAAACATACCATAGTGGTCAACACGCCTTGTGTGGATCGCGTCCCAGGAACAGCCAGTGTATATCCGGTTCTCCCGATGGGCTTGCGACATGACTTGATGGTTGGTTGTGGCGGGTACCTATAGGGATAAATCCTTGTATTATACAGGCCGGCATGACTCTGGTGACCACCGATATACTCATTGTTTGTCGGTGGTCGATGGTTTTTTGGACTGCACTACGCTTATCATCAGGTGTAGTGCAGTTACTTTGCCGTGCACGGATAAAAAAGGTCAGACAGTCACAATTATTTTCGATTTTAATTTTGGAATTCGATTGCCCATGATTGCTTTAGCTGCACCCTTACCTATCTCTTCTAGGACACAAGTGTAAGCTATATGTATGTACGACATCAAAAAATACAAATCAATGAAAATCTCTATCAAAAGTAATTTAGAAGAAAAGCATGACGCAACGTCCATGCATACTAAGAAAAAGTTTTATAAAGCCCCGTTAATTGCCAACAACGCGTCCCCATTACGCAGCCTGCGCCACTGATACGCCTTTGCGTAGACAGAATGCACATCTGGGAGCGATGAAGGACTTTAATCTCGGAAAGAACTCAAATATCATCCGCAAACACTCGATTTCAAACGTTAAAGGCCGTATAATAGAGTTCTGTTTTCACTACATTCATTGCACCGCCCATGGCTGCGAACACCTGTTTCAACCGCAGCGTTTATTCACACCATGCGATAAGATAAATGTAACTTTATACTTAACAAATAGAGATTGTTTTTGCATATCATTGGCTGGCCACCGCATTCCTGCTTCACAGGGATGTTCGCATAAATTATCGATGTTTCTCTTCGCGACAATGCTCCTGCGATATATGCGTCTCTTTCTAAACACTTGTTTTTGTTTCTTTGCGGTTGTGTTAAATGTGCGCGGACGATACATGTGCCGCGCTTCCCAATCCGCGAATAATTCTCATGCACATTTATGTTTGTTTGTTTTTAATAATTTAAATGCATTGTGTACCTTGTTGTACTAAATTGAATGATTCATTATCTTCAATAGGTAGTCAAATTTATTAGTTTGTAACATTTTTAATGTTTATCAGCAAGGATTTCCTGTAACCTTTAGGTGAAGCGAGAATTTCCGACGTTGCCGCTGAAGTCCAATTTGCTTAGAAATAAGTTATCGGTATCACTTGATTTGCTGAGTCTAATACCAGTTGATCGACGCCAGGTCACGGGGCTAGTTCATAATACACGAGGTGTCGGCGGCCAGCCGGCGCCACGGCGGCAAACGCGGCGCCTACTATCCTGTCAGTCATGATTGCCCTCATTCAAACAAATTCAAACCCTATGTAAACCTACATAAAGTAAAAATTAAACACAGTAAGATTCGGTCAGTTGCAATTTCTTCTGCATTCAACTTTCAATTCTAAGTTTAAAAGCATTAAGGTCCATTGTGGTGTTAATAAAATAGTATTATATTGAATTCGTTCCTCGATTTTGAATTCCGAGCACTGAGTAAAAGAAAGCGATTTTTTTAAGGAAGCGTTTGTCTTCTGTACATTAAATTGAGACATTATATAAGTCATAAATGGTTTAGTCATATCACGTAGTGTGTAACTGATATAAATCATTTAGTTGCGTGAGTGTGTGTGTGTAATGAGCGATGAGTAATTGTCACTTACACGGCTAATTTAAATATATCAGCGCGCAAGAGCCGTGAGGTGAGCTATATTTGGCGCCACTTGCGGCAGCGCCAGGTGGTGGTCGGTGGCTGCTCGCGTCACATAACCCGTAAACCTTATACAATCTGAGTACTCATGTGAGTGAGTGCACGTCAATTAAACCCGATCACGTTGATTGACATATCATTGAGTAGTGGGCATACCCATTTTTTGTTGCGCTCGCTGAGCGGGTTCATATTTCTATTTTCATGTAACAGGATTTTATGTCGAAACGGTTGTGTTTCTTAAAATGCGTTTCGTTTAAAATCGCACTTGCCAGGTCAGTGTTTCTCGTGGACCTCTATAAACAGCCAAAAAAGTTGTTAAATAAAACGCGACGAGATTCACGCCGTTTCTTTACGATTTGTGGCTAGGTGTCAAAAGCTTTACCTGACCGCTTGCGCCCACGCAAGGCGGGGTTATGCTACACCGATATTTACTATCTCAGGGACATTTGTTTGTTCGGGAATTATCCCTTCACACCTCAACACTGAGGCCGCTACTCAAATTATTGTACAAATACAAAAATCGAATTTTGGAATGGCGCGTCATGTAAATTGGCTCGTGGTTTTTGGAACCCGATCACGTATCAGAATAAGGTAAGCAAAAACGTTTTTTGAGCCAAACGTTCCACTTTTTAAAATTATTTTTATGGTAAGAGTAATGGGCCGTAAATGAGCGCGATCCGACATTGATGGCCGAATTGCGCATCAGAAATGTCGAGACAATCATTTTCATCTCCCTTATGAATCGAATTAACGCGGTAACCCCTGTTTGAGCCCATAAAAATTCACGACAAAACCTGTATAAACGGCTGGAGGCGAAACATAGTTGTTTTGCGACTCGTTCCCAGAAATCGAGGAAATGTTCGAGCAAAAAGCCGTCGGAACAGGATTTTGTATCGACATTGCCAAATCTGGACGCGTTAAGAAATGATAAAGAGGACGCCGCCACCGCCGCAAGAGTGCAAACTGCATGAGAAACAAAAAAAACAACAACAAGATCAAATAAAAACGCACTTCCTTAAAGGAGGGCATGTCGGTGTACCGCCAACGTCTCTCGAGCGAGTGCAAGTCGACCAAAACGAGATTAATTTATAACTCTGTATAACTCCGAGTGCGCGGAGCATAGTAAAAAGCGGCATCACAATGATCAAGTGTAATTGTGTGTAGTACTGTTACCGAACATCATTACGGCATGAAGATTCTGATGACTTGCATAACGTCTTCATCTGAAACACGGCATCGATAAACATCGCACTTTATTCTATTGTCTGCTTAGCATGCGACAGCTGAATGATAAAGCATCACGAAACGAGCCACGATTGTAATATCGATTATCCAATACGAATTTTGATGGGTGCCTTCTAAACGCAGTGGTCGCACGGTGCGAATAAAGTGTAGTTAAATTATTGTATAATGTGTGTGCGTGCGTGAGTCAGAGACGTGCACATGTGCATGTGGAAATAGCCTGTAAGTTGGAACAAATGTTCTGATACACGGCGTGTAGTGTGTTGTGTGGCGATCCTCACGACAACTCGCCGCGCGCCGTCGCCGCCGCCGGCCAGAGAATGCGACCGGCTGGCGCACCAGTGCAAGTGACGCTACCCATACCTGACCTTCTTATCGATATTTATAACATTAATTTACCAACACCCAACTGACACTAAATAACAAAGTAAACTTAGACCACCATCACACCCATCACAAAAGACTGATTATCACAATATAGTTAAGTCTCTCGTAGTGAGAATCCGTTTGTGTAGTTATTTAGGTACCCCTTTATATTACTGGTATAAATCAAGTGTGTAAGCACTGGTATCTTTCGATTTGAAAAACATTGAAGTCTGAAAAACAGCTTCACTAAGTTAGTAAGTCTCGCAATAATGAGCGGAGTACCACGCCATGCAATAATTGTAATTTTAAATGCAGAGTAATGTTATAGGTAGGTTTAAAGCTTATCATCAGCTGCGCGACCAACTCATGTGTCCCAGCGAATTAAAAAGGCAATTTAACTGACGGCCCATACACTTTAATTGCAGCAAGACGTGTATCGACAGTGCCGATAGAATTCCATACACATGACACGCAGCGCATCTCTAAGGGCGAGACTGCTGGCGCCGGGCTTTTTTACCCCGACACCGCGTCGCTCCAACTTTACACTTCGTCGTGTTAGTCGAGCGAAGTATGTCGTGTGTGCGCGCGCTCCCGCGCAACTTCTGTTGACGAGTGTACACTGTGCTTGTAACGTGAATTGTGTTTTTGGATTTTTATTTTGGATGTTCTACGCAAGATGTCGAATTTCAGTGCCGATGGACAGTCTGCTGTCAAAGGTTTGTTTGTTTAATTTTACTTCCGGTTGTTTGTTTGTTTATTATAATAAAAATGTTTACGCACGGATATGTTTGGAAATGGTTAAGATTTTTTAAAATGCAACGACTCTACATTTTTATTAATACTGACAGATTATTATAAAAGCGCACTTGAAGTTTAAGTCAACTATTTACGGAAATATTATAAAATGTAATGTAACTGATTAAACTCTTGTAAAGATGTAGAGTCGTGTATACATTTTAAAAATAAAGGTTTATCAATAAAAAGAATGTCAAACAATGTATTTAATAAGGAAATAAGTACTTCTACATTAATCAATCTATTAGGCCTAGCATTATTTATTATTACCCTATATCATTTTTACGTATTAGTACCTAACATAAATACTATTTAATATACCAATATACTGCTCATGTCTGTATCCTGGAATGGGTAGGTAGAGTTGCATCTATTGCACCCATTAGAGCTTATTTCCATACTATTATGTGAGCTACCGAGCTTTTCATATATGTGTATAAATTAAATGTGTAAGTAAATTAAATTAATGTTTCTCAGACTTAGAATCATCAAAATCGGTTCAGAAATACCGAAGTTTTAGTTTTTCATCCCGGATTTCACCCCCTTAGGGCTGGCATTTTATCCTCCAAACTTAAACGGGAACAACTTTAGGTTATGCCCTAAAAAAATTCTTAAACCAAGAGATATTTACATAAATTAAATTATTTTTTTTTATCAGCAATGCGTTTGATACAGGTGTCTAAAGTTTAATTGCAGTATTGTTAATTTGAGTGGTAGAGTTGTGGTAAGCTGTACGCAGTTTTGTCTACAGAATGAATGGGTCGACACGATCAATGTCTGAGAAAAAAACCGAAGTAAAATAGCAGGTTGCTGCTACGTTTTGTACGGCGAGTGAGAGATATCCGGAGGCCCGAATCCATCTGTCCTTTCCAATGCTGTAATTATCCCGTACCTTTATGGTCGGTAACGCGTCAATGATTCTTCTTCTGCTGTTCATCTCACCCAGATCATTTACCATCAAGTGGCCAACTTATTTGCCAGCCTATACTATAAAAAAACATTAGTACACCATTAGGTAATACACAACGTAAATCGAAAAAAAACGTACATTATAAGTGCATAATTTTAACCTCACAACTGTACAAATAGCAGCATTTAACATTAATTTAATTCTATTAAAATGTTATAGGTCTATGACATTCAAATTGAAAATCAAAAATTGTTCGTTTATAGAATAATAAATCGTTAATCTAAACTGCGGAAGTTTTAGGCTTAAATGGCACCTGGACAGAATTGTGATGAGGTCATAAACCATATATGGCTTTCGACGTAGATAGCCACGGTCAGTTTTACTATTACATAGACTCATGCCTTTTTCCTATAGAAGTAGGCAGAGACAACGGATTTACACTTGCTACAATGCTTTCACACTTCTTTGGTCTCCTTTTAAAATGATAAAAAAATATGGAGGCGGTTTTCAATTTTAGGCCTATATTTGCTTATTTTGATAAGAGGTATCTAATCGTCATAGAAACAAACAAAAAGTAAATTACTAAAAGTGCCAAAACTAATCTACGTGGATTTAACCCTAAAAACAAACGGTCCAAAAAACATGCACATGTTAGGGTGAAAGCCCCCGCGTAACAAGTGTAACAATGTTAGGCAAGCGAGATTTATGCCATTTGGGACTCTATCGTCAGTGGCTTAAGGCGATAAGGCAAGACTGGCTTATTTGTTCGTTTGCTCACATGTCGCGCGGAGGTCGTAACAGATTTCTATGGTGGAATTAAACTCAACCCTTACGTTGTATTTTTTGTTGCAACATATGGATTTATGAAGTGTGAAAATAAATATATTCTTTAGTCTGTACAAGTGTTCGTTATTTGAATTTCTTTTGGTTATTTCCTTTATAACAGCAAACATGATTCTAAATTCAAATACAAATTTCAGAAGTCGAAATTTTAGCTATTCAGTTTTCGGATGGAAGCAATGTCCCTTTCATTAACCTTTCGAGTATATAATAATCACATACATCGTACTCACGCCTGTAATCCCAGAAGGGTTAGGCAGAGATATATACCAATCAGTACACCCAAATTTCACCGAGCTTATTTCCATCCCTTGATGTGATAGGGGGCAGGCGCCGTACCGGCCACAATTACAGACTCCGGGCTGATACTGAGCATTTTATGATAAAAAAATCTAATCGATCTGGGGAACGAACCCGAAACCTCATTACAACAGTCTTACCGCGTACGCATTACTATTACGCCACCGAGGCAAACACTATTCCACTGATATAATTTACAATTGCAAACACATTTTTAATCCATACCTATTGACCCGCCATGCTGTTATACGCATTAAACAAACAAAGAAAAACTGAACAATGATCGAAGGGCAATAAGCGTTCCGTTTGTCGCCACATGTGTACTGTGAAGTGACGTCACAGCCCTGTTGGGCACCAGATGCGACCCACCAGATGTGGTACATAATTGCTGTAATAATGTTTGGACTGTGTCGACTGTTTGACATCTGTATCTTTAGGGCTGACTCCTGTTTACATTTACATTGTCTTAAGGCAACGGTAATTAGTTTTCCTATATTGTTTTTTTTTTTATAGCATAGGCCGGCAAACGAGCAAGTGGGTCACCTGATGGTAAGTGATCTCCACCGCCCATGTACGCCTACCACCAGAAGAATAATGGGCGCGTTGCCGACCTTAAAGGAAAGGGATAATTAGGGATTGGGAAGGGGATTGGATTTGGGCCTCCGGATATCTCACTCACCGTACGAAACGCAGCAGCAAGCCGCTACTTTACGTCGGTTTTCTGTGAGACAGTGGTAAAGACCCGGTCGAGCCAGCCCATTCATGCTGTACACAAAACTGTCTACAGCGTGGCTCTACCACTCAAACTCACTCTTGCCTTTATTGCCTAAATATAAAAAACTCAACACAACTTATATACGGGCACAAACCCCTTATTTCAGGTCATTCAATGTGAATGAAAACATTTTCCCTCCCCTGGGAATTCAAGCCTTGACCTCACGGCTCTCAGCCTTATTACGATGCCACGAGACCAAAATAAAATGAATTGATAATTAATTGGCGGATAAAACCCGTATATTTTTAAATAATGTATAATAATTAGAGGATATTATTTTCGTATATAATTATTATCAATGTCAATTATTATAGATTTACTTTAAGTTGAAGCGTTCAAAAATCCATTTCTTACTAACGTTAATCAGCCTCAACCAGTATTGCGTTATGAAAAACCATAATAGATACAAGCAGTTAATGTGGATTCACACAATTAGTGTCGTGTCGTGAAACAAAACGCGTGACTACGTCATGTGCCAACATACAGGCGAAACGTTGGGATTCCCGCTGCCGTAATTGTGTGGGCTCGCCGTGACAAAAAATTCGAACAGTTCCGTGTACATCATATTTTCCATAAGCCGTTCAATTGGTTAAAAAAAAATATAATATTATCAACAAGAACATCAGCGGCCCAAAAAGCTGGCTTTAGCGTGTTTTAGGGAGATATGAGAGCCAATCACTACGAAGGATTTTTTTTACCTGGCTCGATATAGTGACTACACTACACATGATAATAAGTGTAGAGCAATCCAACAATAAACAAGGATGTTCGAAGTAAGATCCGGGGCAAAAGGTCGGGAGCACTTCAGGCAGAACAAGAAATCTGTAAATAATAACATATATAAGTAATATTGAAACATATTCTTGAATGCAAACACTTTTATGTCGGTTATAAACTCGTAACAAATTCCCGCATTCGCGGTGTTATAATCATAAAACGTGCAAAGGACACAATCCGTACAGCCAATTTTCTTTTTTTGCGCTCACGTGACTGTGTGCCTTTTGGTTCCGTTACGTTGTTATCGCTATTTTTACGACTGGCAATATTTTGAAACAGTGCAACACACGTGCGTGCTAGCACGTGGACTGTCCTACCGGATGCTGGGTAGTTTGTTTGTGCTACTTTGCTTAGAAAGCCTGGCTCCCGAATCGCATGCTTTTTTGAACTATGTAAGGAAATATTGTTGTAATTATTTTGAGTTATCTCTGTCTTTTATCATTTACATATCTCTACAAATCAACTATGATTACTGCAATAAAAACGGATCCCGGCAATTAGGATACATGCAGTGAGGGTTTCGAACGAACAACTTTACATGTTAACTTATTGTTTTCTTTTATTACCTATTTGTTATGATAACTGCCAAAATAACACATATTCTGTGAAAATTGCAGTTGAATACTTATTACGGTTTAATAGATAGAGCCGTTTAAACGCAGGATAGACAGACATGGAAGACACGGCGCAGCGCAGGCTCGGTATGTAATAAGGTTCCTTTGGCACCTATTAGGCACGGAACCTTAAAAATTGTCGTCGAATAAGATGAGATACGTGATACGTAGTTATATCACCGTGGTGCGGTAGGCCAGTAGTCGGATGTCAAGCGAGAGGCTGCGGGTTCGATTTCCACATTGTAGGAGCGCAAGTCCGCAACCTAAAGTTATTTGCGGAAGCCAATTCATTACCCTCTAGTCTTTCAAAACAAGAGCCTCGACACCGCTTTGAACTTTAGGTCGGCCAAGTTATTTTCCGCGTTATAGACAAGGTTACAGGATACGACATGCTCACATGTTAAACATAATTGGAGGATTAAAGTTATGGCATCACCTAGACATTGTAAATTTTATGATCTTGAAAAGCCGCTTAAGCCATTACGCGGGCATATTGGACCATGTGTCCTGAAACGGTATTTTTTCACTTTAGTACTACTGCCAGTGCAAGTCTGTGGAGCAGATGTCATAAACAATTGGAAAAAGACAAGTATAAAACAATTGGCGGTGTTGCCATGGCATAAGGCTGACAGATGTGGGTCGATGCAAACGACTCCGATACGCGGACAATAATTTTGACAGATGTCCCTGCGTACAGTGGGAAAAATATTGAATGTTAACAATGTGGACGTTTTGTAGAATTTTAAATGTTAATAAAATACATTCTAAGGTAATAGGCGCTGTAACCGTTACAGTAATAGTTTTTTTGTGAAACAAAACAACGTTTCGTAGTCTAGCAACACTGTCCGCTTTTGATTTCCTTAGGGTGAATGAAACAATATTTTTGCGCGCCCATTAATATTAAAGGGATAGCGCGGGGAAGCCTAAGATTCGTCGAAAAACACAAAGGGAGGAAGCGATCGGGTGGCCACTCACAAAAACAAAAGATCGCCCACGCTTCCCTCGCGTTGCGGATACAAAAAAAATGTTACCATATAAAAAATTACGACTTTTTAAAGGGAAGACTTAGAAACAAGCACTTATCAGTATTATGAAATCTTATGACGGACCGTATAGCATGTCAGTGCATACAATTAACATTTAAATCGAATACTTAGCGTACATAGTCACAGCTGATTTGGTTTTCAAATGAACAAACTAAATGAAATAAAAGTAAGTGTTGTTTACATAAATCTATTATCTAAGGAAAATCTTTTATAGTTGAAGACGTGAAACATTTGTTTACGTTTTAAATCGGGGAAAGAAAACTAATATTTGCATTACGATCTTGTATATTGCCAAGTTCCGTAGAAAATGAAATTCTTACTATTACTGTGGAACTATGTGATAACACGCTATACGGTATTACAAAAAAATCGTCGTCTCAATTATAAACTCAAATAAGTGTAATTGAGCAATTTTTAAGAGTTTTAATGATCGAAGATAGATATTCTCCTGAACGACTCACGATACATATTTGCGTTTTAAACAACACAGAAATACTTTAGTAGGCCGTAGACGAATAGATAACGCGGGATTTTCCAAACCGTTGCTGTGTTCTTATCTAATCAAACATCGGTGACGTAACTGATTTTGAATCATATAGTTCAACTTGAAGGCCACTTAATAGACTGGTGATTATCCGGTTGAAAATGATAAAAATAGAAACAAATTTATAGTAGAATCAAACCCATTGTAAAAGGAAGAGAATACAACAAAATTGATAGGAAAAATAAATTAACGGCGATCTGAGGTCGGGAAGTGGGAAGGGGGGGGGCTTTTAAGGGTAAAAAACGGTTTATCTCGATTTCCGGAAAAACTACAAGTCCTATGGAAAAAATTTAAATCGCAAAGTTGTAGGTAATAAAAAGATCTACAACTTTTGTATACATACTTTTTTCACATAACCTCAAAATTTATGTTAAAAATTTAAAAAACCAAGTTTTTAGTTTTTTATTTTTATCTTTTAGAAAACATAATTTTTTTTCACGAAATTTCGTGAAAACTTACCTTTTTATATCCCAAATACACTGTAATTTTTTTGATCTAAAATATTTATTGTTTCACCTTATTTTGACTTAATATCGAAAAAGCAGCTTAATTTTCAAACGAAAAATCTCACGTCAAAATATCAGCTTTTTTAAAAAAGTCTGTTGGTTTCTTGTTCATTGAATTTTCTACTTTCTGATGGTGTAAAAAAATATATACATTACTATGGTAAATGTGCTCAGAAAATGTAAAGTTATAAGTTAATATTTAATAAGACATATCTACAATATTTTGGGAAAGTTGTAGAATCTTCTTTAAATTATATGCGTAGATGCCTCTTTATTGTTATTTTAATATAACTTACATACCTGAGTGATCTACGGAAAATTTTAGCCCATCATAAAGAAGTGGGGAAGGGGCTAGGTGGGTCTGGGCCTTACTACTTGTTATTTAGTAGTTCGTTTCTTTGCATTTTCTGAGCACATTTACCATAGTAATGTATATATTTTTTTACACCATCAGAAAGTAGAGAATTCAATGAACAAGAAACCAACAGACTTTTTTAAAAAAGCTGATATTTTGACGTGAGATTTTTCGTTTGAAAATTAAGCTGCTTTTTCGATATTAAGTCAAAATAAGGTGAAACAATAAATATTTTAGATCAAAAAAATTACAGTGTATTTGGGATATAAAAAGGTAAGTTTTCACGAAATTTCGTGAAAAAAAATTATGTTTTCTAAAAGATAAAAATAAAAAACTAAAAACTTGGTTTTTTAAATTTTTAACATAAATTTTGAGGTTATGTGAAAAAAGTATGTATACAAAAGTTGTAGATCTTTTTATTACCTACAACTTTGCGATTTAACTTTTTTCCATAGGACTTGTAGTTTTTCCGGAAATCGAGATAAACCGTTTTTTACCCTTAAAAGCCCCCCCCTTCCCACTTCCCGACCTCAGATCGCCGTTAATTTATTTTTCCTATCAATTTTGTTGTATTCTCTTCCTTTTACAATGGGTTTAATTCTACTATAATTTATTTATGTTTCAAAATGGATAATCACCGGCCTATAAGGCCAGTTGCGGCAAAACTGATATTAAATCTTATCTTTAGTTGTTGCTATGTATGTAGACTTCCACAACGACAACTCTTCTTATTATTAAACGCGTGTTGTTCAATGTACTTATAATGGACAATCAACCTTCGGTATCTGAGGCACATGAAACCGAAAGTGTGGAGGTAGCTATTAGCCATTCCATGAACTATAAAACTGATCTCCCGAAGAAGAACAGCAAAAAGACCTAGCAAATATCAAGCATTAAACTTTAATATTCGAACCTAGGCCGTATAATGGATCTGTAACTGCGTGTACAATTGGTTGGTGAAGATGCAACCTGCCATTGGTGGATCGACCATTCCGAGTTAGTACTAATTGCATCTCCCAACGCGGCGCCAACGTCGCACGCGCGCCTTCACGCCTGTTCCCTGTATATTTACACACAAATTAAAGGCAATAAAAACGAATTGTTTCTTAGTATTTTAAATCCAATAAACATTTATTGTAAAGCTTTCTTTATTAAACGTTAAATATACCGCGAGAAATTCCAAATAAAATTATCATTATTTTCTTAAACTTCTATCTCAGAATCTAAGTTCGCTTTAGGCTGATATGTGTAATTTTGTGTTTTGGATATAGATAGGCAATTTTATATAATGTCACAAGGGGACTAGGCAGGTCTGTTTTCATTGAACTTTCACAAAAAATATTTCATAGTGCCCAATAGTACGCGTGATAGAGCATTATTCATCTTTCGAATTTCCCTTTTTATATGTGTACATGAGTAGTACAATTAAAAATAATATTAATACGTTGCTTCGTATAATATAACATTACAAATTATTGTCCAGAAAATGTGGAAAAAGTTGTATATTACACATTAAAATAAATTATTTATTATTTGTGTTTGATAAGTCGATACACTGTATGTAGACTTCAGTAGACCTAAGTGCATCTAACACAAAAAAATATTACTAGTAACAATTAATTGTCACTATTAATGGCGACATTAGATAATCTGTCACGTGTCAACACGATCTGTCAGTGGCGTGAACCCGTGAACACAACCTTGTAAGGATGTCCGATCTCATTTATTTTATACGCGTCGTCGCGCTTGTCCCTTTCTGGTAACTAACGACGCGCATAACATTACATACGTTTCATAAATGTTACTTCAACTCAATAATCAATATCCTTAATTTATAATGGATTACATTTTTCACTGATTACTGAATTAATTTTGGATGTTAATAGCTTATTTTACCAAGTAGCCTTGTATAAGGGTTGAGAGCGCCTAAAGCGCTCACCCTAAAGTCCGGTGAAGCTGTATACAACCGACTAGTGTCAGGCTTACAGCAAGCGTCAAAACAAATAAACAAATAAAAAAAGTAGCCTTAGTTGAGAAGCCTTAGTTCTAATTATGTAATGTCCGTGTAAAGAATTATGAATTGATTTCAAGATTATTTCATAATTTTATGGTGGTATGGTATATAAAAGTCAAGAATACTCATGATGAAAACATAATGTAGTACGTGCGGGTGAGGTGAGGTCGTTTTGAGCCTGAAATGTTGCTAGCCTATAATGTTTCTAGTAAATACATTTTCATAATAATCGTGTTGAAAATACCCAATTGATAATTTTAGAACTTTCATGATATGAAAATACTAAATAATATTAAAATTGTGTTTAAAATAATACATTTCTTTGATCGCGTTCAGAATATGATTTGGATAAACACAGGATCTTTTGTAAATTAATATTTATTTTGAAATTATGTTTTAGCGTAAATATATCGCGTTTAATATCATATTTTACAATATTTTTGCTGACACACATTCGATTGAGTATAGTAAAGTTGCTACGCCTTTCTACGCCGATGTTTTTTGCAGCTCACATACTAACAGCGGTACATTTTCCTTATGACGTTACTATGGCTAGTTGAAATAAAATTGACAAACTCATTAATCACATTCGAGTTTCGACGCAACTGTTCAGAATAGTATACATAAAATATTATACTGAGTTTAGCTGCATTCGGAACGTATGTTTTATTCTCAAAGGTTTATAATTTAACGTTTACTCTAATTTAACGATGAACTTTAAGTTTCGATCTACAATTCGTAAAGGGCGAGAATTCCGGCTGGTTTCCATATTAATAACATAATTATGTAAACTAGTTTTAAGATTTGCCCTCGTTTGCAGTAAATTCTTCGAAGTGTTAAATTATTGCGATATTTACGTTATATGTTAATAATTCATGATATAAAACTGATTATAAAAGCGGAATAGAGCAATATAGAAATGTTATAAATTTAATAATTTTAATATTCCGAGACGCTAAGACTTTGCCTATATGTATTGTATACTTAGATATGTATAAATGATTGAATGCAATTTATCAGACACAACCTTATAACTTAGCGGCTATTGATATGTATTTGCCCATAATAAATAAACTTCTGAATGTGTCAATTATATTTATTGATGCGTAATCGATTGCTGAATAGAAAAAACCGCACTGTTTTTGTTTATATATGTTGTTTACACGCGCGTGACTCTCGTCACCGCATTCCTCACGCAGCGAACGCATTTGCATTAATTTGTTAACAGCCGTCTGAATCCGAGATTACTTTTAAAATAAATTGCCGCACAATTTGATGGCGCTTACCTCTAACTTGTTTCCACGCGTCGAATCCGGGATTGGCGCCGGTCTGTGATCCAATGATGCAACAGTTTTTTTAATGTAAAACTTAATGGATCGTTTACTTAAATGATTAGAATATTTTGAATATAAATAGTGTTGCAAGATAGGCTTGTGAGTTGAATGATAGTAAGTTATGAATGGTCCCGAATTAATTTGTTGAACTTGACTTATCATCGATGTTGTCTTTTTATTTATCTAGATGACGAGACGAGCACATGGTGTTAAACCCTGCCATAGTGATCCACACGCCTTGTGTGGATCGCGATCCAGGATCAGCCAGTCTATATCCGGTTCTCCCGAGGGGCTTGGGACATGACTTGATAGTTGGTTGGTGCGGGTATAGGGGTACATCCTTGTATTACTGTGCCTGCATTGGTGATCTGCCTGTCCTGTCGCAGGCCCCTCGATTTGCTTCTTCCCTCTCCGAAGAGTGAAAGTTTGTACGTAAAAAAAATATATTTATGGTAAAAACTTCAATATTTAATACTCATGAACAATAATTGAAACATTTATTCCGGCCTTTTTTAAATCTAATCCCTAAGGGGAGTGAGGCAGTAGAAAAGTTTGTATGCAACACAGACTAAGCTGCGAACGGAAAACTAGTTTAATAATAAAGCAATTGTCGAACAAACACCAGAAGGATGGAGTACGCCATCTGGCCATTCAATTTGAAGTTGGTGGCATGCAAAATCAACTTTTTATACGTGATTTATTTTATCGACTGTAAGGCGCCGGCGCGAGGTCACGTCGTGCGGTAGTCGCCGTCACGGAGCGGATGGGGACCTGTCATTATTGCCAATTAACAAAAACATGAAAAATTACACACGGATTTTGTATTAATTTACCTGTCGCTTATGACTCAGATGCTCGGATTTTCGTCATATCAAGGCTTTTTCTATTAAATAAAAATGCCACAAAATCCAATGCATTAAAAATTTCAGGCAATGTAATCATCTAATACCTTAACAATACAGCTGATAAAGCTGCATATTTTAAACAAGTAGAACCGTTAATGTCCACATCCGGGACTCTTGGCCGAATGTACACCGACATGCAAATGAAAACTGCAGAAAAAACCTAATAGGATGCGGTTGAAATCAAAACAAGTAGTAGATTCATGGTTTGTATTAAAAATCACTACATCGCTGCTCTTATCATACTATTAACCTGCAGATTTACATTAAATAGGTAAGTACAGTCGCTATCAAAAACCGTAACAGAAACAAAAACAGTAGCAACGAGGAATAATATATTGACACCCAATCGAATGTTGCTTTGCATTGACATTTGTAATATTTACGTTACACATTCATGTTGTTTATTAAATTTGCTCGCGGTAAGTGGCATTGTACGTTGAAGCTTGTTTTACTATTGCCAAATAATATAAGCTACTCGTGACTTATTTTGAAACAAAAAAGCACACATTCCTTTTTTTGAAGTTATTTACGTATGCAATGGTATAAAAAGATTTTCAATAAAGTTCATAAATACGAGCTAGAATTAGCATTAGCACCAACATATGTCACCAAACAAATGTCAATTTTAATTTGTAATAAACCAATATAAAAACATGTTTGTGGATTTGACAAATTGTCGGAGCGCATATTTTTGACGGCAACTGTACTTCTTTGACTCCGCAACACGCATAATGCTGACTTTATAGTCAAAAATCTTATGCGTATGTCTAGGTTTTATTTAAATCCAGGCCAACAGAGTTGTGAAACAAATGACTCCTGACAAAATGTCACGGCGATGCAATTTTTCTAACATCACCAGGTGGTTTTATCCATTAAACATGGTATCCAATATGGGTGCGACAAAAAATTATGCCGCTAGAAACAAGCCTATTCTCATATTATTTTAAATTGAAATGTATTTATGGTATTATTTAACATATTCTATGCGGCTAGTATTTAAAAAAATATTATAATTCGGGCTATAGAACATTTTTGTATGACGTTTTATTATTATTTCTTTGTGACCGTTTGCATTTTAGTATTTTATGGAATAATATTTCAGGTATAGTGTAAAAACTATACTTGGCGGTGGTCAATTTTGGAAAGTACATAATCTAATAAATGTAAATTTGTTTTTCACAGTGTCTGGGAGATACAAACTTATTTTTGTGGCCGCCTTATTTAATCCTATTCTTGTTTAAAATTATAACTTCACAGTGCATGGTCTGACACACTTTTGGGCGGTTTTGATAATCGTATCATTATTGGTACCTTTACATAGCTGTCAAATTACTCTAAAGGCACGGATGGTCTATATTCACTCTTCATACAAATAATTGCTGCTGGTGGGAGGATACTTGTATCCGACCGGATAGCGACCACCGTACACTGGTGCTAAAACCTGCCATAGTGGCCCACCTGGTGTGGGTCGCGTTCCAGGGTCAGCCAGTGTATATCCGGTTCTCCCCAGGGGGCTTGCCTCCTGATCCTAACCCTTTTCCCATCCCATTTTCCTCCCCCTCCCCCTTGGCCCTTTGGCAGGCCGGCATGATCTTGCCGACCGACGATGGACTCATTGTTTATCGTTGGTCGACACTATTCTTGGATTGCGCTACACTTACCATCAGGTGTAGCGTAGTCACTTTGCCGAGCACGGATAAAAAAAAGAATTGTATCAATATCACGCAGTTGTTTTTTAATATGCAATCGGTCTATTATTAAACATTGTTTTGATTAGTCAAAAACAATAGATAAGTTGTTATCACTTGAAAAGGCAAATGAGACCTAAACTACCTTTAAATAAGGGTGGATGATTACAAAAGCACGTGGCCGCCAGGTGCGGTAGACAATGTTGAGTCTGTGCAACGAAACAATGGATTATTTTGACTCCCCCATATCGAAATTGTTTGCACAGTTGGTGACAGTGGCCCCTAACGCATATCATGATTGCTGTTGAACAAATTATCCGTGAACGAGGGATTTTAAAAAACGGCGGTATTCAAACATATAATATTGCTTTGCTTCCAATTTTGTTATGTGTTGTGGATCAGCACATTAAAGAAAGGACGCCTTTGTCATACCGAAGTTAATAATACTCATTATTAAAATAGAACAACTCGAAACAATTAATGTTAATTACTCGACCTGAGATTTCATCTCGAGACAAATTAGGCGGGAAATTAGACGGGAGATCAATTAATTACATAATTTATAGCTCAAATATAGATATAGATACTGTATTTTAAACTGGTCTATTGAAGTAACTTATTTTGTACGAATTGTTAACAATAATTAAAACAAAATGTTAATATAGATAACTCATATAAGTGAATGTTAATTCTTATCTACACTAATATTATAAATACGAAAGATTTTTATTTTTGTATGTAACGATTAAAAAAAACTACTGGACCGATTTCAGAATTTCTTTTGCCGTTAGAAAGCTACGTTATCACTGAGTAACATAGGCTACTTTTTATCCCGAAAAAAGCAGATCACGTGGGCGAAGCCGCGAGGAAAAGCTGATAAGTAATAAAGTTCTTTAACGTAATTGAACCGATACATTTCACGAAACCTATTATGTTTGTTCGTGGAACAATAAACTATACACGTTTTAATACATGATAAAACGGATTCAACAGATGTACATTTCCACGTAGGAATTCTGTGAAAACAACCCCTTTGCATATGTTATATCATTGTTAAGTTACTCTAGTTATGGAAGGCTTCCGATTTCTTGGAAATATACTAGATCGGATAATGCATATTTTTCTTGAAATTTATATATATTTTTTTAATGGTAAAGACACCATTTATTGACAGATAAATACAATTAAGTTTTGTTTTTATATGCACAGGTCGGCAAACGTGCAATGTGCAGGTACCAACTTGTTGGTAAGTGACCTCCATCGTCCATGTACACTCATGATACCAGGAGAATAATTATGTATGCTTTGCTAACCTTATAGGACAGGAATGATTTAGAAGGCGTCAGGATCGCTTTCTGTGGGATAGTATTACCTTGTCAAGCTGTTACGTTCATTGTAATGTCAAGATATCACGGCTCTACCACTCGAAATGGGTAATTATGTTTTGAAAGAGCTAATAATAATGAATTAACTAAAAAAATATATAAGTAATAAAAAAGAATTATTTCAGTAGGTACTATAAGAACTCGTGAATCACGCAATAATAAATTAGAATATATTGTTCCGATTCACGACATGAATCCGCGAACCTTCGACTATTAACTATCTGCATGCATGCACTGCCAAAGTAATTGTATATTGAAATAAACAAATACTTATGTATACGGATTTAATTCATTAATAAAACGATTCGAGACCTTTGCCCTCTGTTTTTTTTACTAGAACACAAATGTCCACGGCAGTAAACGTGCAGCCATCAGTTATGCAACGACGTAACATATTCTAATTACCTATTTATACGTAAAGAAGCGGCATTTAGTATAGGTTGATAGGCGACGTCGAGGCGCCCACACGTCGCCGGCCAGGCGCGCGCCGTGCCGACGTGACTAATGCCGACGCTTACATCTCTTAAATCGATTACAACTTCTCGATATTATTTGGCTGTATGTTAATCGATTTAATCCGATGATTTAGTAGTCAGCAACAGCAATGGTCATAGTTCATTACGTATTGATTTTCAATTTACACGTAGCAACCAAACATCTAAATAAGTAATGTATTGCTTTTATACAAAGTTAATCGGTGAAGATTTCGTGGCGATTCTAGTATATCTGAGTATTTCTAGAATGTTGACTTGTTTGAGTTTATCGTTGCTTTCATTCATATGTTTCTAGAAAAAGATTAGTATCAACCGTCAAAACACATTGTATTCTCAGAAATATCTTAGTCTGAACTCAATGGATGTATACAAGCTGACCCTTAAACGCAACACGCCAGAATGATCCACTGTGTTTGTTTTTTTACGATGCGTACGGTGGTCGCTATCCAGTCGGATACAAAATGTATCAGGTACATTATCATCAGTTAACACGACCTCACCCTAAGACCTATTCTAAATAATCCAATAATTAGAAAAATATCTAAAGAGCTGACAAGTTTTTCTACAAACATAACATTTCGAATAAACCCATCATCCACATACAAATCTGCATTGTAAGTGGTCAATCGAATTGATGGTGCAACAGACAGACAAAATGTTCAAACTCATGAATAGCCTCCATTCTACGTCGGAGTTAAAATAATAAATAATTACACACAATAGTCACAAGCATAGTCTTGACCCTGCAGTTAACCCGTATCACAGTATTATTATCATCCCGTATCGTTGATATAAACAACTACGAGAGACTTGCGGTCCCACAACACCCAGGACCCGAAACAAATATTTGTGTACACAAACATTTGTCTCGGTGCGTGAATGGAACCCGAAGCCTCTCGCTTCGCAATCGCCCACAGTGTCACAGAGGCTGTCAAGAACATATTAGTAACAGAAAGAACTAGATTATAATTTGTAATCGTTCAAGAAACCTTCGGAATGTATTAAATATGTTCCGATTTCCATAAAGTTTTAATAGAAAACGCAAAGGTTAGCGATATAGTGGCGTCCGCGTCCGTGGCGCCGGCTAATGTCTGCTAGGTGAAAGTGCCGTCACGACTTCCCATACATTAGCGACCGTGTGACTGCACAAGTGACATTATTAACTTCTTTTAAACTGACCATGATCGTTACCTCTCATCACAATCATATTTTTCACTGACTTCGCAAGGAGGTCTTAATACGGCGCATTTGTTTTGCTTTTTTATGTCTGTTATATCGATTTTTATGTACCTATGTTACGGCATATCTCCGGCAAATATGGACGGATTTTGATGATTATTTTTGTGTTCGATAGGATTTACTTTGAGGGTAATGCCCAATTAATTTGTTTAGGTTTAAAGACGGAGTACGAGGGAAAATGGTTAACAAGGTGAACATCGAACACACCAAGACTCGGTTTTAAAGCCGGTTTTTGAAGTTATTCAGTTTTTGTTAATTCTTTTTATAATTTATACATATGCCATATATAAACAATCATTACATTAGTTTGTGCATAATGTATGCAATATATCTCCGACCGACCGACTTATAATAAATTATCATAGAAGACAAATAAACTATGTCACAATTTTTTCATATTCGTGTAACACAGTAAATGGGCAATATTTTTATGTTGTAAGTTTTTAAAGAAAAACATATTTTAATCTATGTTTTAAATAGTTTTCAATTATTATGACTTTAAGTATTTTAGGCAAATTAGTTATTAAATAATGTATTAAATATTATTTTGTTCTTTAACCATAGAGGTTGTTACCAGGTAACCGGCTATAATAATTACAAAATAACTACCTATGTTTTGTTAGGCATGTTTTAATATAATGAAAAGTAAATTATTTTGCTTAAACTCTAGTTTCCTAAAGTATAGATAAACATATGACTTACATTAAAAGGCGCTTCGGATATCAATAAAATATGTTGTCAAAAAGGTAATAATTATAGCATTTTAACAATTATAATAATACACTATCAAATTACTTGTGGCGGTTGCTACATATATTAATTTATTAAGTGATTGTTTATTGCGTGTATTATTTTTATAATAATATCAGCCCTGAATTGAATTGAATAGGCGTCCTCTACTAATGAGGAAAGGGCGGCAGGGGGTTTAGGCTTTATTCCTTCACGTAGCCCAGCGTGCGGGCTAGAAGATTTCACACACTTTACGACGTGATAAATTAATAATAAACAGACACATAATTTAGAAAAGTCATAGGCTGGTTTCGAACCTGCAATATTCGTCTCAGCCGTCCTACTACACACCGCTGAGCTATGTTATTTAATTAAACCCGTCCGTTGTTTCAAAACGATTTAAATCCAAACATTTTCAAATCAATTCTGTAACTCTATCGATTTAAAATTTTAACGGCCTTTTCGGGTTCCGATCGATATCTGGGGCTGTGAGATTTATCTCCCGTTGAGATCGACACCAACCGAGGTCCGGACAGCGGCCCCTTTGAGTTAACTCTTTGTTTTAACACTACCACAACGAGTTAAGCCAGTGATAAATTATTGTCGTACCAAAATCATTTATCTTTAAAATTGCATACGTGTTTTTACGGCACGAGGATGCATTGTGATTTGTTGTCGTTATGTTTCTAAATTATATTTTATAGTAACGAAATAGAGTTGAATATCGCCTAGCATAGAGTTAAAGAGAGTAGTTATTTTAGGAGAGGACCGCTAATCAGCTAATGGGTCACTCGATGGTAAGTGATTTCCACCGCCCGTGACACTTCAAAACAGAATAATCATGGGCGCATTGCCGAACTTAAAGGAAAGGTTAAGGAATCGAAAAGGAAAGGGGGATTTGGGCCTCCGGATTTCTTACTCATCTTACAAAACGCAATAACAAGAGCGCTGTTACTTTATGTCTATTTTATATGAGACGGTGTCAACAATCCTGTTGAGCCAGTCTATTCAAACTGTAGAGAAAACTGTATACAGCATGGCTCTTCCTAGTTGAATTTGCACGCATTCTATACATAAGGTTTAATTTTCAGTAAATTATGATTTTGAGAAAACAAATAGCATAAAATCGACCATTTTAATTTGAAATCCTGTAACATAGCAACACGCTGGCATATCCACATTGTACGACTATAAAAACAATACGCAGGGCTGTCGACGTTCTCATGGCGAAGTATCGCAATTTCTTTACTTTAGTATATTAATAATCTCTTTTGGGTGTGAACTCCAAATGTCATAACTTTTTTATCCTGGCAAGGAAAAGTGACTGTTTACTCTGAGTTACTGGACTTGATACTGAGTACAGTGGAATCCAAATATAACGTCAACCGTCAAGAGACATTGAGTCTCTTCATAGTCGGTTGAATTGTATCGGCCTGAAGTAACTAGATCAACACCGGTTGACCCCGGAACGCGACTTGCCTAAACGAGTCACTAGATGGGTTTTTAGTTTTACCATGTGTACGGTGGTCGATATCCAGTCAGTACAAAGATGATTATTCAGTTTTAAAAATACATAATGTTTATTTCTGATATAGTCAACCCTACCAGCGATCAAAGCCTCACGTAGGCGGAGCGGTGGAATCGTATAAAAACACCTGTAGACACGCTTAATTCTAACATCCCCCACCTACCTGCTTGAAACAAACGTACAGTTCGTATTCCATTGACTTAAAGTCCAATATACGTTTCCGCGGACGCGTTTTCAAGCAGTAATGGTGAGGTAAGAGAGAAACGCCTCCGCGGCGCCGCGGCCCATAAACCAATTCCGGTAGCTCGCCCATTAATACTGTGATTATCTATGTGTAAGTTTTCAAATAATTATGGATTTAGGATGTGTTTGTGAACGACTTTTAGCTTGCGATAGAAAGAAAAATGTGTTTATTATTGGAGCAATATAGAGGTAAAATATAGGTATGTTACATAAACTTTAATAACTATAAATTAACTAGGATCCCTCATTCAGCTACTTGCTGCAGTTCGGCCTTAGCATTATTGCAGTGCTGATTTTCAGTGAGGAGTTCAAGTGACGTGCGCAAACCAAGTCAGTGACACAGTATTTAAAAAAATAAATTCATACATAGATAAGCGCATGTCAGTATCCACGAAGAGGTGGACAGAGGTGCAATAATTGTACCGACGGTTCACCGATCTTATTTACGTCTATGATGTGTTAGGGGGTAACTTTATAATAATGATACGTTAAATATGATAGATTTCCCAAACTCGACAAAAATGTGAAGATTAGATCTAAAATAAAATCTGCCTACATTGATATGAGGTCAAGCTAACATTTTAGTTCTTCACTATCGAAAGCAGATAAATTTTCGTGGTCCCCTGCTTACGAATTGTGAACCCCCATTTTTTTGTCACGCCAACGTGGACCCCCGTCGAGTCTCCCGTGGACCTCTGGGGGTCCATCTGGACCATTTTGGAAACTAATGATAGACAGTCTAGTGACAATATACAGCGACTGTATATGTCAGTACAATATATCTACTGTCACAATAGTCAAACACATTGTCGGGGCCTCACACTAGATTAACCTTTATCGTGGGTATCAGGAACTACGAGGGACTTACGGTCCCACAACCCAGAGCCGAAACAAATATTCGCGGATCATGTAAACATTTGTCCAACACTGCACCAGGAAGTTCTGCGCCATATAGCCATGTATCCCAACCCTGTTCATCCGCCTGATAACGTGAAAATTTTAATTGTATAGTAATGGATGGTAATTGGCACTGCACTGTGTTATAAATAAGATATGATGATACTATGGGTTTATTTAATGACGTACCAAACTAAAATTCACAATTAAATTCATTTATTTAATAACTAGGCCATTGCGCCCCTTGGCTTTGGTTACCGTTGCGGGTTGTGGGAGTACCACATAAGTCATACAAAATCCACTGTTAAACCACCATGGGAAGGCGGATTTTGGAATTAAGCCAGGATAAGGCCAGGACGAAATAGTAAGCAAGAGCAGTTTGACGCACTACTTACTACTTTTCCTGCTTAAATGTTATTTGTAAAGTACCTATTTTAACATTGTGAAACATAACATATTCGTTCAATAATTTCACTCGTATCTGTATGTTGCGCGATGTCTTTGCCATATGTAAACCGATTTTGATAATTCTTTTTGTATTCAAAAGGGCTTATATCGAGGTTGGTCACATAAAAGAATGTATAAGACCTGATGACGAGACATAAGGAAACAATTCAAAAAAAGCACATCCAATCGAATTCTGTTTTTAAATTTAGTTATTGATTATTATTAATATTAACGATGTTCTCCATCATCGCAAATTGTTGTTCTGGCGAATGGAATACAATACCGAGTTATAAATATTTGGGAAAACCCACCACTGAATATAAATCCTTTTTAAACATATAAATGTGAATATTTTAATTTTGGAATGCGGACCGTGTATGTGTGTGTGCGCGTGTCTGTGTGAAATAATATGATTAAATAACAATCAGTGCCGCGCCTGACCATATGGGGAACCAGTTCTGTTTGTACGAGCAAAGCACGCCAGCGAGCGCATCACACGAGACGACACGATCGTAATACCAAGATATATCCCCGATAATTAGTTTCGGAAAGTTGACCCATTCGAAGAGCTATGCAAGTAACAGATAATGTAGGTTATGAAAATAACTAAGAAAATGTTTAGAAAAACTTCATAGGTACAGGAGTTTTCAAAACTAGGCCATTGTGTGGCTTGCGATCAAGACTATAAATGACAACATTTAGACGAAAAATTCAAACTCTATGTGTCACGAAAATTTCGGTCCCTATTGCCTACAATGTCTCTTGGCTTTGAAAACTTGTTATGGATGTAAGAATGAAAAATCATCGGAATGTGCTATGAATGTAAAACCGCACGTTAATAACATAGTTTTATTTCTCTTCAAATGTATGTATCTTTATTTTCAAGCAAGACTAAAAGCAAACTTGAAAAGAGTTGCAGCGCCGTGTTAATTCTTAATAAATAATATTGTCGATATTTTATTGTTTCTAGTTCCTACTGCCTAAAATAAATATATTTTATATAAGAAAATTAACAAAATCTCAGAATGTTAAAATCGTGATAACTATCTCGAGTTTTATAACTTGAGTATCGCATCTCATGTGAGCCGTCCGTTGGTGACGTCACGTGCGCGGGCGCCGGCGCCAACCACTCGGCGCGGTCAGCTTCATACCTTTACAATTTTATTAGAAAAAAAAACCACAATCTATACTAGTTTTATCTTTATGAATTTTTTTATATTAATTTAGTGCAAATCTCCGATCAGGTATTTCCATTGTTGGAAAATAACAATGTTTTTCTTATAAATTCCAAACATGCAAATTAAGTCGGATGATACAGTTGTTTCTATGGCTCTAAAATATTTCTATCACATCCGTGTTGGGGCGATTTAGAGTCTAATATACATCAAGGAAGTACTTATTGGGTGATTTACTATAATAGGTGGCGTGTTTGGATAGTCAACTTAATACTTCTTTCATAGTATCTTTTATAGTATAGCACTAAGGAATATATAGTTGTATACAGCTTTAATGTTCTTATGTTTCTTTTGATGACTGTGCCAAACGACCAATATTGCTGCCGGTATTTTTTTAATTTGAAAATGGAATCGGTATCGCCGACGTTCTGCCGTAGAATGGCTCCCCTTCTCTTGATTAAAAAAACGGTCAGATAAATCAAGTATGAACAGTGTCTGATACGCATTATACAACGTGTATCTATAAAGTCGCCGAGGCGTTTGTGCGTCTGTGTCGCAGCTTCCGCTTTCACAACTGATTCCATATCATAATATTACGTATTCGGTTAATATGATTTTAAACGATTAACGGATACAATAAATATGAGCGTAATCAGAATACAAGTAGTTAGTTCATTCTAGTTTAATTGCCACTACAGATTAATAAAATTGATTGATTTATTTGGTATACTAATCTGGTAATTTGCATTAAGATCGTTTAGTATCTTTGGCCTTTGCTCTACTCTTTTTTTTAATTCATAACAGGCTTGCATTTGATCACTATCTCGCCTGTTGAGCGATGATGTGGCGTAAGATGAAGCACGCTTACTTAGCAAAAATCGATTCACTCGCGAACTTGGAGATACCCGGATTATATTTATCAGGGAACAAAGACTCTGGCAACTATTTCTACATCTTGGCAGTCCGTATCATAAAAATGGAGGCAAAGCGTTTGGGGCGATACTCAGATAAGTTTTACTGGGATTATATTACTGTGCTCGTTTAACAATGTCCTTTTCAATGTTACAGATCGCATGGTGGAACGCGATGCGGGCTTCGTGTCGGGTGGTGATGACGATGATTCGTGCTCCGGGCCTGCGCACTCCGACGACTCCGGGGTCCGGCTTGTCGAGTCTGAGTCTCGGACGAAGCGGGACCGCTCGCCCACCCGTCAACCACCCAAGAAGAGAATCAGATTGAACTCCAGGGACGACCTGCCGAGCCCAGAGAGTGACACCGCCAGCCCATTCCGACCCTGGTCCTTCACAGAAGAGCCGCAAAGAGAACCGTTGTCATTAGTTAAGAAGAGTACAGACTTATCATCATTAAGGCAAAGGAGAAGGCCTTTAGACCCACCACCGCCTCCGATACCACCGATACCCCCACCGTCGGAGATCCAGGGTCCACCGCGAGTCCCGTCTCACCCCGGTGTCGTCGAATACGCGGATAAATCTAAGCCCAGAGAACAGAGGAATTACAAGAACATGACTAGGGAACGAAGGATAGAAGCGAACGCTAGAGAGAGGACGCGGGTACACACTATCAGTGCCGCTTTCGATACTTTAAGACGAGCAGTGCCAGCCTATAGTCATAATCAAAAACTGTCGAAGCTATCAGTGTTACGGATAGCTTGCGCGTACATTACCGCTTTGTCTACAGCTATTGATCCAGATGCTGATTTGTCGACAGCAGTGGATACTGTGACGCAGACTATACACACGGAAGGGAAGTTGAGGAAAAAGAAGGACGATCCATGAGACGCACAAGGTGCTGACTGTGTTATACTCTGTGACCTCCTTTCAGTAAAGGTTTGGGGGCATGAACTAGCGTGTTCACGCGGTTTTGTCGGGTTTTATGACGTTATACTTATGAATATACCGTCCTGTGAGTTTAGGGGAGAAGAGGTTAGGGGTTGTACGAAAGTGTTTACTAAGATCTTAGGACTCTAATGGTTTCATTTTCTAAAACGCGATCATTTACGTGCCTTTAAATTTTTGATAATTTGCGTATTAAATACTTGAGGTCAATTAAAATGGAGTGACCCCTATTGGAGTGAAAGCGCCTTTCAACTATAGGTGTCAAATATCTTGAAATCCGGCATAATTGGGCATACACATTTTATGTCACCTGCTGATCCTATTAAGTACCCTCCAAACTACTTCAGC
This sequence comes from Amorpha juglandis, assembly GCA_949126905.1. Lineage (NCBI taxonomy): Eukaryota > Metazoa > Arthropoda > Insecta > Lepidoptera > Sphingidae > Amorpha > Amorpha juglandis. The sequence continues at coordinate 12,873,199 of OX421381.1, read as the reverse complement.
CCCTAATAAATTTCTAAATCAGTACAAAAATGACAATAATAATCGATAAACTATTGTTAGTGCGATGGAAATAATGTTTTGTAATCGTTTACACAATCCTATATGTATGTTTGTAACTTCGAATCTCATTGTCGCATGTGTTCATAATTTGCTGATGTACAAACTTACTGTGTTTGTTTTAATCAGCAACTAAATAATATTTGCTTATTTCGAATAGTGGTGATCCAAAAAAATAGCTATTTCAAACAGTAGCGAAGAATCCATACAACACGATTCCTTCCGGCTTCCCTTTATAAACTTGTCAAATAGACACGTATAACTGTGCCTATATCCTTTAAATTATTTTATACATATAATAAAATGGTCATAAAAAGGTGATACATCATTATATTAATTGATAATATTTAAAGCAATCCATAAATTGAAAACACTTTACACAAAGAAATGTCTATCAACTAGCTTCGGCTTCCCTTTTGATTTTGTTATCCTTCGCCTCTGATTTCAAATTATACTTAAAAACAAAAATATTTTCTATCCATGATTGGGCCAATTCGACTGGTATTAGTTCACGAGGAACCAGCGTGCGAGTTTAATTCTGGAGGTATGGAACCCCTCCCCTTCTCTTTCCCAATACATATTCTTTCCTTCCAAGGTACCCAAAACATCCATAATTAAGTATATTATTAGGTAGTAATAGTGTTCTGAGTGTTCAAAGGCAATGGAGGTTACTCGTTTGCTTTGCTCTCCTTTAAAATAATCTTGGTGAATAAGGTCAGAAATGCGCTGAGTTTAATACATCAGTAATGTTTCAAGTGATAAACCACCACTATTCGTAATAAGCTGAAACTGTGACACAGCTCTCATATTTCTATTTAAAACAATAACGTAATGTTAAAATATCTGTACAGTTCCAACACTAAAAGAAATCGATATATTTTTTCTGTAACAATAATAACTAGTGCATTGAATATAATCGATACATTTCTGTTGTTCATCGGTTCTGTTTCACGCCAATTGTTATTCGATTATTTCGGTTATTTTTTACTATTCGATAGTAAATAAATCGACAAGAAGAAAGTTCATGTTTATTTTGTTTGGTGTTGGAACTCAATCGTAACTTATTGTAGCGAAATGTTCCTGCTATTTTGGATCTCAGGTTTAATATTCCTAAAAGCTTTGATTGATTTAATGTTAAATACAAGCAAATTGTATTTATCGATTTTCTTTAAACGACACATAAAGACGTTCTAGGTTGTCAGTAACAAAATATATTGCATATTAGAGCCATAAGTGTTGCTACCACATAATATTATTATGCTAAATCGATCTTTGCTTCAAAAAAAGACAAACTTAAAACACATGATTTTAAGTTCCAAAACCCTGAAATGTTAACCATTCCTTCAACCCAGTATTATAAGTGACGAAAATAAATTGACAATGACAAATAATATTGTAAAAAATGTATTTTTGGCTTTAAATATTGTTTTATATTTATAATGAAAACCGAGTCAGTAATTTTAAGATGTGTAATTTAGTAGAGTTATTGCATTTCTTGTATATAGTAGGCTTAAGTGTGTACAGAAGTTATAGTTTTTTTTAAGTAAATATGAACACGTAATGCTTTAAAATGTTATGAATTTATCGTAGGTTTGTTACTCTCAAGTGTACATTTATAAAAAAACTGTTCTTTTTTTACTTTTGTTCAATTGTAAATACCGGTTACATACAATGTGTTTAAATTCCAATTCACATAATAACATTTTCAATCAGTATAAAATCGAAGATATTTTTAGGGCATCATCATTATTTTTAAAGCGTTGCGTGGTTATCTTAGTTCCACACCATACTATGGCGATGGTGCCTATGATGTTCCATTTTCAAATTATTGTATGGGAAATCGTTATAAACAATTGAAAATGGAACATTCTATAATACGTCGTAGTATGGCGCGAAGCATAGTCAAGGCGATATGTCCATTATGATGTCAATTTCCAATATGTGAAAGAAAAAAATATTTAAATTTTTATTTCAATAATTTATGCGTTGAATAAAATAAATATCCATATATAGGGAAAACGCCAGAACTACTAAAAATAATATTTTAACAAATGCAAATGACATAATTCCGACTGGAAACACTTTTTTCAGTCACCAATCAGTTCAATTGACAATTATTGGTGCTTTTTTACGCGTAGAATATGTACTTAAATATATTTTTCAAAACTGACCACGTGTCACGGTCAAATTTAGAATGCCTTGAATCCACATTGTGATATAAATGTATATACTTACCTACATAAATAATTTTTAAATTAATACATCACATTTCGATTGATGTTTGGCTAATTGTTTAATAATTTTTGCTTTATAAATGAAACTGGCAAAGTGCTAATAACAAGAATGTAATATGAGTAGAAAAGGGAATCCAAATAGGACAGACAGTAAGGCAAAAATGTATCAAATAAAATTAAAAAGTGATGTATTAAATCTATTTAAATATTTAATTAAGGATGAAGAGAAAGAGAAATAAACGGAGAAAAGTACGGTATATTTTGTGGTTTTATTCCCCTAAACATTTATTTTTTGCTATTAGTTACATCTCATTTGTGATACAATAATAAATAATATTCGTTATTTCATAGCTGGAGAGACTATATTACGGCGCGGTGTTGTGTAACCTTTAAACGACTTGACCGATTGAGGTTATATTCACACAATATTATATTTATTCTCTCACGACTATGGTTCATAATTATATAACACTAGCTATCCTATCACCCAAAGTCAGCTCATACCCATCGACTTATAAAAAAAGTCAGGACACCACGTCCCATACATCGAAAGTGAAGTGACCCATAGTGTGCCAGAATGCTGTACGTATACGGGTCTCACGCACACACTCTCATCATAGTGTGCCAGTTTCCGCCATTACGCGACACGACCGCCTTGTGTAACGTTCACTCCAATTTGGATTTAAAAAAATATAATAATGCCGACATGTGTCATAAAACATTGTAAAAACAATTCGACATCGAAAAAGAAATATCAAGGAATTACTTAGCACAGGTAACATATGAATTTATAATCACTTTTATAATGTTTTTGGTAAAATTATTTACGTAATATTCGGAACATAAACGTCAACTTCACGTGCATGTGTTGCCAGAAAATAAATGAGGTATTTTCCACAAAGTGTGAGTATTCCGTTGTAATTAAGAACATTATTAGTTCAAAAATTACTAACCGACTTTAAACCAGGAGGAGGTTGTCAATTAAGCGTATATTTTATTTTTAATGTACGAACATATATTTTCCCATCAAATATGGACCGCTTTGTTGAAATATGTTGATGTTCGATAAAGTTTAGGTACTAAGCGTTCTCCTATATACAGTGGCGTAGCTAGCACGGGTGGCACCCGGGGTGGATTTGATTTGGCTGTCACCCAAAGAATGAAAGCTTTAAAATGATTTAATGTATTTTAACCGATTTCAAAAAAGGAGGATAGAGGAGAGGATTTCCCCATTTTTGAATATTATTTCGGGTTATATCAGGTCGAGTTCCCAAAACCGGTGACAACCGGGGTAGAGTGCCCCCCTCTTCCTTCCTAGCTATGGTACTGCATATATATTTTGTTAAAATCTGATAACGGAATATGGAGTAAAGATATTAAACTCCTCGAACAAACAAATATATAAAAAAATAAATTCGCCGAATTGAGAACCTTCTTTTTTGAAGCTTAACCGGCTTCATATTATCTAGATTACCAAAACATAACATTTATCTTAAGAAACTCTGTGAGAAGTAAATAATAACATTAATGTCTAAAGGTATTTTTGGATTCGGTAAAATTTGTGTTGCGCGGCAGCGGCACAAGCCCCGGCTTTTTTATTTATCAGTGCGTTTTGAACTTTGTTTTGTACAGTACTCTTTATTTTAAAAGGATGTTTTACATTTTTAAATATTAGTTAAAAACAAAAAACAAAACATTTAAAAATATAAAAATAATACTCTCCAATGGCGAGGCCTAGGACCCAAGCCACCGGCGGTTAGGACATAAGAGAGAGAAACCTCCTCACAATGCGTGCTGTATCCAATAACGCCGCTTTCTGTATCTGGACTTTGACCCAACGACCAATTGAGAGCCTCTGAAGATGTTTGTCGAGGCTCTTCGGTATCAACCCAGAGACGACTATCGGTACAATTATTGTTGAGTCAACATCCCACATCTCGGTAACCTCGTGTGCCAGATCTAAATATTTGGTAGTTTTATCTTTTTGGCTTTTACGAGGTTCTCGTCATGCGGAATGGTGACGACATTTTATAGCGAATAGTACTTTTTTTTCAATTTGGAATTAAAACACACTCTGGCAGGCACCGAATATAGGATTAATCCAATTAAATGTATTTTAGAAAAATATTTGAGCATTCGAGATCACCATATTTCCAAATTAGAAGCTACTGAACGGTCCGTGCAAAGTAAAAGGCATGTTTATAAAAAATTAAATCATTCTAAAGGATTTTAATTTAATTTTTATCTTTTCATGTACCTACCCCACAATTAAACGAATCAATTAATTGTTTGAACTAAGTACTTAATTACCATGTACATACTTTATTCAATACACACGGGTCGAATATAAAACCTCTTAGGAGTTGGTTAAAACTGGGGAAAATTTTCATTTATCTGGTATCCCTCAACTTTCACACACATATATCATAAACCTGCATCACTGACGATATTAGTAGCGTTCTATCCTCCTTTTTTTATATATCGATGCTCATACCCTGTCTGTATACCAAATTTCATCAAAATCCGTTCAGTAGTTTCAGCGTAATTGACGGACAAACATCCAAACAAACAAACTTTCACATTTATAATATTAGTGTGATAACGCTAGTACCTACGGGAGTGGAGCAGTAACATGTACGCGGGTGAAACCGCGAGAAACAACTAGTTTATTCTCTATGTATCTCTAAAGAGGTAAGAGACTATCCTGCCCACACACTCGCCACTGTAACTCCTGTAAGCCAGGATCGACAGTGGCACGTATACTTTGATACCGAGCAATGAAGCTTGGCGAGTCTCTGGGAATGCAAATCTGTCTATCCCATAACGAAATTAATCAAATAGAAACACACACATACATTTTTCTACTTCCCGCCAAAGCAAAAAGAGACGAAATAATGAACTAAGGAGAAGCTAGATGGAAAACACCACGAAGTTATATAATGGGTTCTATTACGCGAGCTGTTAAACTTGATTCCAGTAACAGGTAAGGCAAAAACGCCGGAATGCACGGCGGAATTCACGGAACTCCTGGTCTCCACTAGATCCATGTACTATACAATTCCAAATGTTATTTGCATACTGTCGACTCTATTGTTGCGCTCATCGGGGCAGTAACCAACCCTCTTAAATGAGAATAGTTTACACTTGAATGTCTAATTACTAAAAGGGCACATGTCACATTTCTAAGCAAAAATATTTTATATTCTTTATCGCTTGGCAACACCTAATTACACCTTTTTGTGTCAGAATTGCTCAAGTCCGATCTTTACCCATAGAGTTACAAACCTACAAAAATACTGTTTAGTTTTAAACGGGCACTTGTCCATGGACATGAGCCCTTTTAACAAATAATTTTTGAACGCACCCTATAAAATGTCAATGTCATTTTGAGTGGTAGAGCCACGCTGTAGACAGTTTTGTCTACAGCATGAATGGGCTGGCTCGACGGGGTCGTTACCACTGTCTCACAGGAAAACCGACGTAAAGTAGCGGCTTGCTGCTGCGTTTCGTACGGTGAGTGAGATATCCGGAAGCCCAAATCGCCCCCCCCCTTCCCAATCCCTAATTATCCCTTTCCTTTAAGGTCGGCAACGCGCCCATGATTCTTCTGGTGGTGGGCGTACATGGGCGGTGGAGATCACTTACCATCAGGTGGCCTATGCTATAAAAAAAAAATGTAGTTTACACGCCACAACAAGATATTGTCTAAGACTTTCAGTGCAGAAGCTCCGCACTGTGTTGTAGCCAAAGAATTTATTGATGGCTTTAGGTCAGTAACATTTGAATTGCGAAAAACAAACATAAATCCTATTACTCTACCTATCCAAAAAAAGTATACAGGTCCAGTTCATAAAGCTAAAAAAAAAATGTCAGATTTAAAAACGTTGAAAGAATATATCCCTGATGAGCATATTCACTACTGGGAAACCATTTACAGTCGGCCTGTGGAGTAAAGGGGAATGCCCATAAAATGCCTGGAAATGGACAGAAACTTTAAATAGTCATATAATCTATTTAGATTAAAATAAGAATAGTTGTATTATTCTCAAGTTTTACACACTAGGGGGAAAGTATTATAATTATTATTATAGTATTTAATTTGATTGTCGTAAATGTATATGAATGTCGAATTTGACATTAGTAAATACAAATCGTATTTGACAGATAGTTTTTCTGTTTAAGTTATTCGTAAGTACCAAACTTTTTACTTCCGATTCGACGTCCGCTCCAATATAATACCTCATTGTTTTATCTATGAATTATGATGTATCCTTAACCTATTTAAATTACCGATATTTGCACTTGTCCAATGCCAATTTCAACACGTAAAATATATTTTTTGCAAAATGTTTTAACCAGCTTCCTCCAAGTTTTTGGATAGACATTTTAATTGTAATAGATTTACTTTGATTTTAGCTACAAATTGGTGTATAATTCATTTTTGTTCATCTTAGGCATTTTTTTGTATGGGAGATGGGCATTCCCCTTTATTATTTTAAGTGATAAAGAAAAGTAATACATGCAATTTATTTTCTTTTATGTTTGAAGTCTTGTTCACATTAGGTACTAAAGGGGCATATGTCCACTTGAAATATGATTAAGTACTAAAAGGGAACATGTCCATGGCTTTTTTTATGTTATTTCTCTCAATATATTGAAAAATATAAAGATATTTTGTGTTGAAATACCATGTTACCTAATTAAGAAACATAAAATAATTAAATCAATATATATTTCCATTCCATTATATAAATATTTAGTATTTTCTGTCTCCTGTAAAATTTTTACTTTTCAAATATAGAGGACTTGTGCCCTTTTAGTAATTAGACATTCACTTAAAGTTACTATAGCCCGGGAAGAATTGTGAAACACAATTATCAATTTCTAGCCAAGTTTTTGTTAGGCCATCGCGTTCTCCAAAGGAGTACACAGAGATGCAACCAGTATCGCACTCACGATCACCGCACTGAGGAGTTTTGGCGGGAATTCTGACAGTGCAGTTCATCGCCTATTTTAATTTATTTCATAAACTAGTTTAGAGTTGTGTTTGTTGTATAAAAGTGGTGTGGATTTGTTCAATAAACATTGACGGTGATGAACAGTGTATTGAAACATTGAAATAAGTGAATTAAGAATCGTACTGAAAGGAGTTAACACCAAAACTCCGACAAGACCTTGAAATCGACCGCACCCGTGTTTCATCGTTCTTGTAAAAATTACTTGAGAATAAATGATACTTGACACTGGCTAAATGCATAATACTGCGAAAGCCATAAATAAAAAGAAAAAAAAAGATCACCGCACTGAATTCCCGCCAAAACCCAAAAGCAATATTTATAAAAAAAAATACTATTATTTCGTGTCTATAGTGAATATTTGTGCGAAATGATTTTATCAACAATAATATATCAAAATATCGAGCAGTAACTTAAAAAAAAAAAAAATCGCGGGCTGGCACCCGGAAATATTTGCGGTCGCGGGCGCGTGCCGTTTATGTATGTTATCTCACCTCGGACAGCTGAAACGATATCGCGATAACATTGCTGTAAAGCGACAGATGTGTGTCTGTGGAGTATGAAACACGATTCACTTCCTATTTGCTTTTATTAAGTACTGAATACTTGGAGGGTCATATAAATTTTATCTAAGAAACAGTTTTGTTGTGCGCTTTGCAATGTTCGAATTAATAAGATGAATACTAATTCTATTTTTACGATTTTTTTTGAGTGGTAGAGCCACGCTGTAGACTGTTTTGTCTACAGCATGAATGGGCTGGCTCGACCGGGTCGTTACCACTGTCTCACAGAAAACCGACGTAAAGCTGGCTGCTGCGTTTCGTACGGTGAGTGAGATATCCGGAAGCCCAAATCCCCTCCCCTTCCCAATCCCTAATTATCCCTTTCCTTTAAGGTCGGCAACGCGCCCATGATTCTTCTGGTTGTGGGCGTACATGGGCGGTGGAGAGCACTTTACCATCAGGTGCCACCACTAAAGAGAAAAACAATAATAGGTAGCAAGCAAGCAAATGACATAACCATGTTCTAACGAATGTTAAAAAAAACAATCGCTCTGCCTAAACCGCCCAGAAAATTATTATTATTATTATTATTTTAACCGCCTATTCTATATCTAGAAGAATAAGAAGAAAAGTTAATTGGTTGTAGACTATTTGATGTTGTACCAAATTAGTACCTAAAGACCAAATATAAAAAAAACAAATACTTTTAGCATTATTAATAATTACTTTTAATTGGGATTACTTTTTATTTTTTAGATATGTTTTGTTTCTTTAGCTTAACTGAAAAAAAATCAAATTTAATTGACTCATTTTTGAAATAGTTTTTACAGCGTATAAAAATGAAAGTACTGACCTCTCTTGATCTATTTATGAACTATTTGATTCGTAACTAGTACAGTCTTGCTGAAGTTCTTCTCAAGTGCTACAAGATGACGCTTAAGTAGAGCGTTGCAGTACATTATTATCTGTGTTTAGGTATTCTCGAATAGAGACATATAGACCGGTGATTATCCATTTTGAAACATAAATAAATTATAGTAGAATTAAACCCATTGTAAAAGGAAGAGAATACAACAAAATTGATAGGAAAAATAAATTAACGGCGATCTGAGGTCGGGAAGTGGGAAGGGGGCTTTTAAGGGTAAAAAACGGTTTATCTCGATTTCCGGAAAAACTACAAGTCCTATGGAAAAAAGTTAAATCGCAAAGTTGTAGGTAATAAAAAGATCTACAACTTTTGTATACACACTTTCTTCACATAACCTCAAAATATATGTGAAAAATTCAAATAACCAAGTTTTTTATTTTTATTTTTATCTATTATAATAAATCATTTTTTTTTCTCGAAATTTGGTGAAAACTTACATTTTTGTATCCCAAATACACTGTAAATTTTTTGATTTTAATATTTATTTTTGCACCTTATTTTGACTTAATATCGAAAAAGCAGCCTAATTTTCAAACGAAAATTCTCACGTCAAAATATGAGCTTTTTTAAAAAAGTCTGTTGGTTTCTTGTTCATTGAATTCTCTACTTTCTGATGGTATAAAAAAATATATACATTACTATGGTAAATGTGCTCAGAAAATGCAAAGAAACGAACTACTAAATAACAGGTAGTAAGGCCCAGACCCACCTAGCCCCTTCCCCACTTCTTTATGATGGGCTAAAATTTTCCGTAGATCACTCAGGTATATAAGTTATATTAAAATAACAATAAAGAGGCATCTACGCATATAATTTAAAGAAGATTCTACATCTTTCTCAAAATATTGTAGATATGTCTTATTAAATATTAACTTATAACTTTACATTTTCTGAGCACATTTACCATAGTAATGTATATATTTTTTTACACCATCAGAAAGTAGAAAATTCAATGAACAAGAAACCAACAGACTTTTTTAAAAAAGCTCATATTTTGATGTGAGAATTTTCGTTTGAAAATTAGGCTGCTTTTTCGATATTAAGTCAAAATAAGGTGCAAAAATAAATATTTTAAATCAAAAAAATTACAGTGTATTTGGGATACAAAAAGGTAAGTTTTCACCAAATTTCGTGAAAAAAAATGATTTATTATAATAGATAAAAATAAAAACAAAAAACTTGGTTATTTGAATTTTTCACATATATTTTGAGGTTATGTGAAGAGAGTGTGTATACAAAAGTTGTAGATCTTTTTATTACCTACAACTTTGCGATTTAAATTTTTTCCATAGGACTTGTAGTTTTTCCGGAAATCGAGATAAACCGTTTTTTACCCTTAAAAGCCCCCCCCTTCCCACTTCCCGACCTCAGATCGCCGTTAATTTATTTTTCCTATCAATTTTGTTTTATTCTCTTCCTTTTACAATGGGTTTGATTCTACTATAAATTTGTTTCTATTTTTACCATTTTCAACCGGATAATCACCGGTCTAATATGGTTTAACGCCTTTAACACCACCTCTAAGTTTATGCTATTATTACTTACCAAACAAAACATGAAACGTTCAAATACAAAAGTCTCACTCTGACATAAATGCCAGCAAAAAGATGTCTACTAGGTATTTTCAAAAATACCTATATTAAGTATATATATTAATTGATGGTCAATTACTCATTTATTCTGAGATAGGCCATGGAAATCATTTTTGTTTGTTCAAAGAATTTAAGTAGAGGCATTTTACGGTCAATTTAAGAACTACTTCAGTAGCAACTTTTCATAATATTTCTGCCAATCACTACTAGATGGCGCTAAGAACTACAAAAAATTACTCGCTTTCATTTTCCGTGTACTCTGGTTACGCGATTTTCCTTTCAAAATCTTTGATATTAATTAGTAATATTTTTGAAGTTTTAGAGCATTAAAAAAAAGCTATCCATAAAAACATAGAGCCGCACGCCGATATAACCGTAGTCTCCTTTGCACATAATTATTAAAAAATATATTTGGCGGGAAAAAATACACGGGAGTAAAAATTAATTTCATCAACGTCGTTGAATGATTTATTCCTAATTACTTAATACATTAACATATTATTATCATCTAAACTAGTTATTTATGCTGTCCATTTGAGACATCGTGTGTCTAAGTGAGTCCCGAGGCATCTGACGCAGCAGTATCTGGCCCCGCAAGGTATGCAAGTGTATTTGGATGGAAAACCGCACACCGCGCAAAAATTACGATCCGGAAATCTGAAAAACAAATTGTTTGATAAGTATGACGCATTTTCGCAGAAGCGTGTAAAACCTCACGCTCTTCCACATACTTATTGTATTAAATGAAACCAATATTATCGTAGCTGTGGAGCAACGCTTTAATGGCTTCAGTGTGGCTACACTTAAGGAGTTTACAAGGTGGTAGGTCCCTCGTATAGGAGAGTCCGTCTGGGTTGGTACCACCACTTTGTGTATTTCTGCCGCCAAGCAGTTTGTCTCGGTTGGAACGACATAGGAGCCAAAGAAATTACTGGGCATTATGAGACTGAACAACTTATGTCTCGGGGTGACGAACGCAGTCCAGTGCCATTGTGTTTATAATTCAAAGTTCTGTGTGGTGTTGCTTTTGTTTAAGGGCAAGCGTGGTGTTTACCATCAGGCGAGTGTCTTGCTCGTTTCGTCACTTGGCAGGTAAATAAGTTCTTGAGTGGTAGAGCCACGCTGCAGACAGTTTTGTTTACAGCATGTATGGGCTGGCTCGACCTGCTCGTAACCACTGTCTCACAGAAAACCGACGTAAAGTAGCGGCTTGCTGCTGCGTTTCGTGGTGAGTGAAATATCCGGAAGTCCAAATCCCCTCCCCTTCCCAATCCCTAATTATCCCTTTCCTTTAAGGTCGGCAATGTGCCCATGATTGTTCCGGTGGTGGGCGTACATGGGCGGTGGGGATAACTTACCATCTGGTGACCCACTTGCTCGTTTGCCGGCCTATGCTATAAAAAAATAAGTTTACAAAATTCAGCTAGAATAAACTACGTGCTTGGAAGGTGGTGCTTGTGCTGAGAGGTAGTTCGGCGGGTCCGGTCTAAAATTTACGTCTTCCTCTACCAACTGCGCAAACGTCTTGCGAAACCGCAATTTGTAGTATTCGGCGCTTTTTGACTTCTTTTTCCTCGTCGGCTTCTCGTTAGAATCGGCAAACTTCGGCACCTTGAAGTAGAAATTTATCCATATTATAAGGATGATCATACATACATATTTACAAGAGCCCAATCATGCACCCACAAAGGGGTAGACAGATGTGCCTACTACGGTTACTCGAGATTACATCCATCCCATTGGATGAAACTGATGATGATGAAATAAAGTGATAAGCCGGTGGAATATCAAGTATACTTTGCTGCCCTGCTCTTCTCTTACATCATGATGTAAGAGAAGAGCCTTTCGCCATACCAGACAAAATACCAATCCTGGGCTATGGGTTGAGAGCGCCTAAAGCGCTTTCCCGAATGTCCGGTGAAGCTGTATACAGCCGACTAGTGTCAGGCTTACAGCAAGCATCAACACAAAAAAAATCCTGAAAAAACATAAAATAACATATTAATAAAATAAAACGTCCATTGTCAAGCTTGTCTAAAATCACCCAGATTTTATTTTTAAAGTTTTCTCACTTGACTAACAAATAGGTCATAACACAATACTAAAGAGTTCTGATATGTAAACTAATAAATACTTCATCTTTCCCTTTATGAAACGAAAATAAAATTATTATTATTGAAACAAAAACAAAGAAGGAAAGGGAAGTTACAATTAACAAATTATAAGTATCTATAGTAAATATATTATGCAAGCAAATATTACTAGAAATTAAAAACATTATACTTTAATTAAATAATACTATTTCACCCCTTTTTTTACTTAATATTGAAATCTTTTTGGTGGGATAATACGCCTGCCGAATTTACTGATTTTATATTCACTACTCGTTCCTGGAGTTGCAGTGCGGTCTGCAGAAACCTGCGGCGACATAGTTTTACAACCTAAATAACTTTTATTACCAATGTCATCATAATCGGGAAGATTTTCCGTGGTTTGCTCTGTTGCTGGTATCAAATGTTGACGATTACGACGATATTGACCACCATCTTCCATGCGAACCCAATAGGAACGTGGCTGAGGTGCGATCCGCTCAACTCGTCCACGCTTCCACAATCCGTTATTTTCACGTACTCTAACAGATTGTCCTTCCTTTAGTTTAGATAATGAACGAGTTCCTCTATCATAATAGCGCTTAGAACGTTCTATATTTCTAAAACGATCCTTCTTCATATCTTTGAACTCATATTCAAGCTTATTTTTACAAACTGGAAGCTTATCATTGAGGCGCCTGCCAAATAATAACTGAGCAGGAGAATGCTGCTCTCCTGTTATTTGCGTGTTTCTTAAATTAAGTAACGCAATGTAGACATCTTCACCAGCTTCAGCTGTTTTAAAAATTAATCTTTTGATAGTTCTCACACACCTTTCAGCCAGCCCGTTTGATCTTGGGTAGTATGGAGAGCTTGTCTCATGCTGAAACTCCCATACCTTAGCAAAATTTTTAAATTCTTCTGAAGCATAACTACCCGCATTATCGGATATTAGCTTCTTGGGTATACCAAATCTAGCAAACATACTTTTGAGATGTGATATTATAGTAGAACTTTGTAAATTGTTTAAGTAAGCAATTTCAATATACTTCGAATAATAATCAACAACTAAAAGATACTGTTTATTGAGCACTTCAAAAATATCGGTAGCTAACACCTGCCATGGTAAATCAGGCACTGGATGCGGAAGCATTGGTTCACGCCTGTTTCCTTCTCGCCTGCGCTGGCATATCACACAGTCGTTTACAAATTTTTCAATATCACCCGACATTCCTGGCCAATATAAAACATCCCGCGCTCGTCTTTTACACTTCTCTATACCTAAATGGCCCTCATGAATTCGTTGTAACATATCACTCCTTAAAGACTTCGGAATAACAACCCTATCTACACGAAATATAACTCCTTTATACACTGAAAGTTCCTCTTTTATACTCCAAAATTGCTTTATATCACATGGAACTACATTCTTAGTTTGTGGCCACCCATTTATGCAAATATCTCTGAGCGTACATAAACATTGATCCTTTCCAGTTTCCATTCTTACCAAGTCAAATTTATCATCAGAAAAATTTGTGTTACCATATAATAAATTCACATGCACTTCTGACTTATCAAACATATCAGTATCCGTGTATCCTTCAGTAACAGCACGCGATAGTGTATCAGCTATAAACATATACTTACCAGGAACATAATTAACATCAAAATGGTACCTCTGTAAGCGTAATAACATACGTTGAAGGCGTGCTGGTGTCTCATTAAGGCTTTTTTTGAAAATAGACTCTAAAGGCTTATGATCACTTTCAACTGTTACACGATCATGCCCATAAATATACTGATGGAATTTAGTGCACGCAAACACTATAGCTAGCAACTCCTTTTCAATTTGAGCCCAGCGAGTTTCAGAAGGAGCAAGCGTCCGCGCCGCATATGCAACCGGTCGTCCTTCTTGTAATAGGCATGCACCTAATCCGTGCAAACTTGCATCTACTGATAATGTAATTGGTATATTCGGATCAAAATATCTAAGAACGGGGGCACGCGTCACACACGATTTAAGTTTTTCAAAGGCTAACTGATGACTATGCTCCCATTCCCATTCTCTATCCTTCTTTAAAAGTTCGCGTAAAGTACTAGATATTTCCGAATAATTTTGTATATAACGAGAAAGAAAATTGATCATGCCAAGAAAACGCTCCAAATCTTTGCGACACTTAGGTACTTCCATAGTTATAACAGATTTGATTTTCGCAAAATCTGGTCTCATACCATTTGGATCAAAAACATGCCCTAAATAGGTAACAGTATTTTTATAAAATTCACATTTTTCTTTATTAAATTTAACACCATTAACTTTCGCTACTTCAAGTACTTTTAATAACCTCTTATCATGTTCCTCTTTATTTACTCCCCAAATTAAAATATCATCAATAAATATTTCTACTCCCTCCATCCTAAACAACTTTACCATTTCATTATGGAAAACTTCAGAGGCACACGTAATTCCAAAAGGCAACCTTAAAAATCGATATCTTCCGAACGGTGTCGAAAATGTGCAAAGCTTAGAACTAGCCTCATTTAATTTAATCATCCAAAATCCTTTATTTGCGTCCAATTTAGTGAAATACTTAGCGCCTACAAGAGTACTAGTTAATTCATCAATGGTTGGCAGTTGAAAGTGGCTTCTCTTTATAGCCTTATTCAAATTTCTTGGATCCAAACATATGCGCAACTTTCCATTTGGTTTGGTCACAAGTACTATACTTGACACCCAATCAGTGGGTCCTTCTTCTCGAACAATAATGTCTAACTTTTCCATTTCAGATAGCTCTTCTTGTAGCTTCGGTCTTAAATTAATAGGTATTTTTCTAGTTGCGTTAACTATAGGTTGCACTGAATTATCAATTGGAATATTATATTCAATCGGCAGACAACCTATCCCCTCAAAAACACTGTCAAACTTTTTTGAAAACGTTTTATCTAAGTAATCGATGCTTGCAATATTACCTCGTTTAATTAGATTTAACTTTTCACAAGCATACCTACCTAGTAAATTGTTGCAATCTACATTTAATACAAACATTTTTTGCGATATACATTCACATCCTTTTGATAAAGTAGTCTCAAAATAACCAACTACTGGTAAGCAACGTTTACTAACTTCTCTTATAATAAACTTTCCTTTCTTTAAAATTTGTGGATCAAATCCAGCCTTCAAAAAATTATTAAGTGACATAACAGATATATCAGCACCACAATCTAGCTTAAAGTTTATGAATTTACCGTTTACTCCAATTTGTTCATACCATCCCGATGAAGCGTCGCTATTTGCCACTGTTTGGATTGTAAATATTTCACAATCGCCATCCTCTTCAATTTTCTCCAGCACTTCATTGGGCAAATGACTTACCTCTCGCACGTCGCTTCTATTATTAAATTTTCTACAACATTTAGCAAAATGTCCATGACGACCACAACTATTGCACTGTGCTTGAAAAGCAGGACATTTATTTATAAAATGTGTATAACCACACCGAGAACATTTAATTTTTGAGCTTGTAGCAGGTCGATTCGGACGAAATGGCTCCATCACTCTAGTAGCACCCTTTTGTTGTAGGTAAGAACTGCGTAAGGTGGGGGTTTGCACCTCCTCCAATACTGAAGCAGATGGAACTCGCACCACAGCTGCTTGCATGCTGGCCGCCTCGGCAATGCGACACCATGACACTGCTTCATTCAGTTCCAAATCTCTTTGTCGTAGTAAGCGTTCACGCAATCGCATATCCTTGATACCTCTTATCAATTGTGTCAAAATTAAACTTTCACGTAGCTTACTGAATTCACAAGTTTTACTTTTTATTTTCAACTTGGAAATATAATTATCTAACGACTCATCCCCCTGAACAGTTTCGAAAAAACAATGCCTTTCAAAATTAACATTTTTTTCTGGATCGCATCTTTCTTCAAAAGCATTTATCAATAGTAAATAGTCATCTTTATCCTTTTCGTTAAATTCAAACTCCTCGTACAACTCTCGTCCACATTTACCAATTACATGTAATAACAATGCACACTTCTCTTTGTCATTTGATTTATCTCTGCCAGAGGCAATTATATAATACTCAAAAGCCGCCTTCCACTCCTTCCAATTATTTGCCATGTTTCCATCAGGACTCAATGGCGGTGGTTGTTGTAGAGAGAACATCATCTTAATGTTTATTCGTTTCTTTATTAATAACGAATGACAGCTATTTAACTTAATAGCAATACTCACGCAACAACTTACTATTATGGTCCACACCTGACACCATGTTATATTTTATATTAGAATAAAATAACATATTAATAAAATAAAACGTCCATTGTCAAGCTTGTCTAAAATCACCCAGATTTTATTTTTAAAGTTTTCTCACTTGACTAACAAATAGGTCATAACACAATACTAAAGAGTTCTGATATGTAAACTAATAAATACTTCAGGCAAGATATGTGATTTTTTGTGTGAGTTCCGACCCTGGGATTTGAACAGAACCTCACAGTTTCTCAGCCTATAGAGTTGACGCGATTATACGGATGATCACAGAAGCTGTTAATATTATTTTTTACACTGGAATAATTTTGCTCGTGAACGTTTTATGAACATGATTTTGGTAGTGTAGTCTTGCAAGCCTTTAAATAAACATTAAATAATAAATGCTGGTGCTTTTTGAAGCCTAAAAGAAAAAAAAAAATATGTTGAAATTAAAAACATATTCATATAATGATGCACTTTGCTAATGCTAACTAAGTATACTTGATATTCCACCAGCTTATCACTTGATTTCAACATCACATTTTGAATAAAATTATGGCGAAAATCACACCGCGCGTGGCATCCCTAATTAGTGGCAAGAAATTAGAATAAGAATGCTTAGATATCAGTTCACAATGATGAGTCATGTAATCTCTTGCCACTAAGCTTGCCATATGTGGAGTGGTCTTAGCATTAAGCACACCTTTTTCGACATAACAAGGTCTGCATGCGGGTCCTCATGGAAATTGTCTTGTTCCAAAGCTTCTACAGCTTTCCTTGCACGGCGTTTCCTCGCCGCATCGTCCAGGACCTTCCGTCTGTCCGCATCTTTCACCCTCCCCGATTCTCTTGAAGTCATTTTGGTTTATGTGTAATTCCTGAAAATATAGACAACTTCTTGAAATAATGATTTACGCGAATGTTACACATTGAAATAATATAATAATAAAATAAAATAAAAAACCGCGACAAAATCCGTTTTATTTCAACTTCTTGAAATTAAAATTAGCAGAGCATCCATACTATCTATAACTTATGGTAATATTGATGGAGGGAGCTGATAGTATCCAACTAGATATAGACACTAACATACACATGGTGAAAAATCCCTCACAGTGGTGAATCGCACCCCTGGTTTAGCCAACGTAAATCCAATAATTTTTGGCCAGCATAATTCCAATGACTTTCTTGAGATGCGATGTGTCTCAACATTCGACATTAATTCAGGTGCAATGTAGTACCTTTGCAGGGCTTACATAGAAAATAAACTACCTTCACCTTTACAATCCTTTATCATGCACTGGTATGCTAAGCTGGTCCATCAGGTCGTCGACACGGGCTTGCAATGTTTCTACAATATCTGCTGAAATGAACAGGTGCGTCTCGTCAAGGTCTTGCAATATAAACTTCCTGCCAAGAGCTAGTGTCTCGTCTAAGTGAAGAAGGAACTGTTTCATTGCTGGGTCACTGAAAACAAAATGTCAAAGAAACGAGGCTTGAGTGCTGAAGAGAAGAGAGTTAGAATGCTCGAAATATTTCATCAGAGTAAAGATTTCTTTCAATTAAAGGTTGGTGTTAAATAATGTTGCCTTGCTCTATTATTAATACTTCGCTGCTTTAATAAATGTACAATATTTTTACAGGAATTAGAGAAAATAGCACCAAAAGAGAAAGGAATTACAATGCAGTCAGTGAAGGAAGTTATTCAGAGTTTGTTAGATGATCACTTAATTGAATCAGAAAAAATAGGAACATCCATATACTTTTGGTCTTTTCCTAGGTACCTATTCATATGTATTAAATAGGTAGTATGTATTTAATATAACCTCACAATATCTACCCAAAAAGAATGGTATGGAATGTTGAGATGATAGTTGCAGATTGGAAACCAACCCCAAGCATGCATCTTTGAATCTTTTAAGTGTGTTTTATTATACTATATGGTTAGTTAATGTCTGCTATCTTGTAAAGGAAATATCGTGAGGATATTTACATAGAACTCTCAGGAGTTCTCAAGTAATTGCTGTTCCCTATATTCTGTTTACAGTTAGATTTGGTTACTATTAATACTGGTTTGACATATCTTCCATACAAAATATGTCAAAAATATACTGCCAGTAAGCAATCTGTTGGTAAACGTAATATTGTGAAACAGCAATTAGGCTTGACCCCTTTCATTCATTGAGGAGGCCATGCCTAGCAGTGGGACAGGTATAATACAAGGCTGTTTAGTATTATTATAGGTATATTAAAAAAAGTATATTAATTAGAACATGAAACAATGACCACTATTTAAATGTTTTATTATAGCAAAGCTAACAATGCTAAGAAGAGAAAGTTGCATGATCTACAGAATGAAATAGAAGAATGTTCAAAAAAAGTTAAGAAAACAGAAGATGCCATAACTATAGAATCTGTATGTTATCTTATGTCCTTAACCTATTTTATTCTCCAAAGCATTAGTATAATAATTTTAAGGTTGATTTTGATTAATACTATCAGAAAGGCCGTGAATTAGAAGATGAAAGAACTGAAATATTGTCGCTTCTAGACAAGTTTCAAAAACAAGAAGATGAACTTAAAAAGGAACTACAGAAATACAGGGACTCTGATCCTGAGTATATTTCTCAGTTGAAGACTGAAACATGTGTATGTATGAGACTTTCAATTCATAAATAAATAAATACACTCCAAGTTCACCCAAAGTACAAAGGATTTGACACAGACCCAGAAATTGAATGACTAATTTGATAGGATGGACACCAAAAATATTAACTGGATACTGCATATAAATCTCTCTCATAAAAGGAAGCTGATCTGAGTTTGACACTTTTGTCTGGCTGTGTGTCGAGTGTGTATTTGTGTGTGTGTATATGTGTGTGTGTGTATATATATGTATGTGTGTGTGTGTATGTGTGCGTGCATGTGTGTGCTTATATTTTGTTTTCGTACTGGTAATTAAACAAGTTTTATTTTTTTTATTATTTTACAGGACCTCAAAAGTGCAATTAATAGGTGGACAGAAAACATTTACATCCTAAAGTCATACATCAAAAATAGATTTCAGATGGAAAATGAAGTTGTAGACCAGAACTTTGATATCCCACAAGATTTGGATTTTCTTGATGAATAATAATAGCTTTATAGTAATAAAATTTATATGTGATAATTTATATGTTAACATTTATATGTTAAACAAATTTTATTCATAAGAAAATTATAATGCAGCAGCTGGTAAAATAAAAAGTTTTGGGATATTCGCTTAGTGTCATGAATCTGATTCTTCTGACAAGAATTAGTTTCACCATAAACCATAATATTCTTTGGTTGATTAGAAATTAACCGAAATTTACACTAGTATTATGTAATACTAGTGTACATTTAATTAATTGAAGAAGTAAATATTGTAATATGTTTGTTTATAGGGGGTAGTCCCTGGAACTATTAATCCAATTATAGAAATCCTTTCATCAATAGGAATAGACATTATCCTTGACTGTTAACTTACTGGCTTCAACTTTCCAGGTTCAGAAATACAACACTGTGTTGCTTGTAATAAACAAGCAACAAGTCCTTTCCAATTACAAATTCATTAAACTTATCAAATATGGGGCTGATCTACGAGATACTTTGTCGATTATTTATAAATCCATATCAGTAGTAGTTAGAAATATCTGCATCACTTTGGCTCCAGTGTATTTTTTTTTTACATTATGACAATATTAATATGATCCTCAGGTGTATGTTAATAAAATCAGTCATTTATAGGGCAAAAAAAATAATTTTATACTGGAATATATTTATTATTTACTTACCATTCCACAAGAACACCTTTCATAACATTCACCATGTTTCATTGTTTATTTACGCTTTGAGTCTCAAAGTTGAGAAACTGATTTTAATTATTCAATTGTAGAACTCACAGACTACTTCGCTGTTCGTCTGTGCCAGTAGTTTTTACAATATTTACATTCCGATGATCTTGAAGTTTTTTCTTTTTTATGGCTACAAGCAATACTGTGCCAAACAGAATAAAATACCACTGTGCTATGCCAAGATCTTGAAGTTTATTAATATTAACATACTTTGATCTAGATTTTAGCGTATCTAGTGTGTTTCAAAGAAAAATCTGTTTATTTTCAACAATGAATATTATTAGAAAATATTGAAAATATTTATGTACTTTTAGGTTAGATTTTTAGGAGTACGTGCAATGTTGCCAGTAATTGTCAAATTTGTCAAATGCCAGTATAAATCTGATTTACACTAATCCGTTGGATGATTCTGTAAAATCAGTAGAATTCCGTAGATTGCCTCTAGAAAATTCCGTAGATCTATAATAAACTGGACTGGCCTTTGTAGAAATAATGGAATTTTTGTAGAAATATAGCCAATTGTGACAAAACAAAAAAAACTCAAATTTTCGCATATAACTAATTGTTGACAAAAAATATTGAATAATGATAATATTAGTATTTGTCAATTAAAATTGCCAATTTTTAGATACAATTTGGTTCATGTAATTAATTAAATGTAGCTGCTGCGGCTGCTTATGTATATTGGATAAATTAAAGTTTATGCTTGATTCAAGCTGCATGAGTGATGTCTGTAACAAAATCCAATTCGTCAGGTGACGTTTCTATTAATAGTAGCAGTAGTTGTTGGGTTGCGTTTTATTTTATGCAACACTATATATCAGTTTTTCTTTTAATTTGTTTGGGTGGATAGAAAGATAATCCGTAGAATTTTGTTGCGCTTTTGTCATTTAGCACTGAGTTTTCGTGAAATTGACCCGTAAACTCTTGATAGGATTCAATAAAACTAAGAAACTATTCTTATATAATGTTTTATAATTTGCAAATAAATAAATAAGATTCCTCTGTGGTTCGATTTTATTGAAGCAAATCGGAGATTTCTCCGCCAATTGCCAACACTGATAACACATTATCCATCTGTCAAATTTAGTTCCTGTATTTGCTGCCAGAGTTCTTTCATGAAAGAAAAGACCTCAAGTGTTTGGGTTCAAATTCAAAATACATTATTTTATAAAACCAATTAGTATAACAGAGGTAGGAATTAAATAGATAACTGCGCAGCTGGTAAAGTTAGGTCAGTCGTCACTCCGTCATCGTACGGTGCAACACGCCCCTGCACTACCCTGTACTAGGGATAAACCTGTGCCACAGATGATAGGGCAGTCTTGCATCACAGAGTCAATGCGGAACAGTGAATGTAAGGTCACGCAGCTGAACGGTAGTAACTCCACTAATTAACATCATGGTTGTAACTTAATTCCCAAAACTAGTTATATCTGTATATTTTGGGAGATTAAATGTAAGAAAATACATTTAAGTTTTTTTTTTATTCTGGCTCGGCAAAGTGACTACGCTACACCTGATGGTAAGTGTAGCGCAATCCAAGAATAGTATCGAACAACGATAAACAATATGTCCATCGTAGGTCGGCAAGATCATGCCGGCCTGCCAAAGGGCCAAGGGGGAGGGGAAGGAAAAAGGGATGGGTAAAGGGTTAGGGGGAGAACTGGATATACACTGGCTGACCCCGGAACGCGACCCACACAAGGTGGGCCACTATGGCAGGTGTTAGCACCAGTGTACGGTGGTCGCTATCCGGGCGGATACAAGTATCCTCCCACCAGCAAACATAAAAGAAAAAACAATAATCAGCAATTTACTTTGTAGCAAAGAGAATATTAAGGACCATCAATCAGTACACTTAATAATATGCCTGTGCGTTAGCGTGTGAAAATGAATATGTTAAAAATGTGTTTAAAAAGTTCCCCGAGAACACTCGCTAAGGGTTATTCATGTAACTGCCATGACTAAATGAGTTATAATGTACTGGTTTTTGTATCACCGACAAACAATGAGTTTACGGATGGAATCATGCTGGCCTGTATAAATGCTTCTTTATACTTCGAAGAGGGAAGAAGCAAATCGAGGGCCTGCGACAGGACAGGTGGATGACCGATGCAGGCACAGATAACCGGACATACACTGGCTGATCCTGAAACGCGATCCACACAAGGTGTGTGCCACTTAAGGTTTAACACCATGTGTACGGTGGTCATTAACCGGGCGGATATGAATATCCTACCACCAGTATATGAAGAAATTTTATGAACAGATGAAGATATATAAATAAACTAGATGACCCGGTGAACTTCGTATCACCTACATAATATATTTGTGTAAAATGTGGTCAAAACTTAATACAAATGTTTTATTTACATTAAATGCAATTAAGTGAGGTACTGCGCCATTGCACGTGAGGTAGCCCGTCGCACATTTAATTGACTTCGACGACCTAAGTCAGGTCGTCTCTCACCTCCCTCCGGTTGGACAGTCCTGTCCCCGTCCCGTCCCCGTCCTGTCCCCGTCCTGTCCGCGTCCTGTCCGCGTCCCGTCCCCGTCCTTTCCCCGTCCCGTCCCGTCCCCGTCCCGTCCCCGTCCTGTACCCGTCTTGTCCTGTCCCTGTCCTGTCCTGTCTCACTGTCCTGTCTCACTGTCCTGTCTCTCTGTCATGTCTCTCTGTCCTGTCTCTCTGTCCTGTCTCACTGTCCTGTCTCACTGTCCTGTCTCACTGTCCTGTCTCACTGTCCTGTCTCACTGTCCTGTCTCACTATCCTGTCTCACTGGCCTGTCTCACTGTCCTGTCTCACTGTCCTGTCTCAATGTCCTGTCTCACTGTCCTGTCTCACTGTCCTGTCTCACTGTCCTGTCTCACTGTCCTGTCTCACTGTCCTGTCTCACTGTCCTGTCTCACTGTCCTGTCTCACTGTCCTGTCTCACTGTCCTGTCTCACTGTCCTGTCTCACTGTCCTGTCTCAATGTCCTGTCTCACTGTCCTGTCTCACTGTCCTGTCTCACTGTCCGGTCTCACTGTCCGGTCTCACTGTCCTGTCTCACTGTCCTGTCTCACTGTCCTGTCTCACTGTCCTGTCTCACTGTCCTGTCTCACTGTCCTGTCTCACTGTCCTGTCTCACTGTCCTGTCTCACTTTCCTGTCTCACTGTCCTGTCTCACTGTCCTGTCTCACTGTCCTGTCTCACTGTCCTGTCTCACTGTCCTGTCTCACTGTCCTGTCTCACTGTCCTGTCTCACTGTCCTGTCTCTCTGTCATGTCTCTCTGTCCTGTTTCACTGTCCTGTCTCACTGTCCTGTCTCACTGTCCTGTCTCACTGTCCTGTCTCACTGTCCTGTCTCACTGTCCTGTCTCACTTTCCTGTCTCACTGTCCTGTCTCACTGTCCTGTCTCACTGTCCTGTCTCACTGTCCTGTCTCACTGTCCTGTCTCTCTGTCATGTCTCTCTGTCCTGTTTCACTGTCCTGTCTCACTGTCCTGTCTCACTGTCCTGTCTCACTGTCCTGTCTCACTGTCCTGTCTCACTGTCCTGTCTCACTGTCCTGTCTCACTTTCCTGTCTCACTGTCCTGTCTCACTGTCCTGTCTCTCTGTCATGTCTCTCTGTCCTGTTTCACTGTCCTCTCACTGTCCTGTCTCACTGTCCTGTCTCACTGTCCTGTCTCACTGTCCTGTCTCTCTGTCATGTCTCTCTGTCCTGTTTCACTGTCCTGTCTCACTGTCCTGTCTCACTGTCCTGTCTCACTTTCCTGTCTCACTGTCCTGTCTCACTGTCCTGTCCCTGTCTTGTCCCTGTCCAGTCTAGACGCTATACGACCCGTCATCACGGCAAGCTTCGCAACGACAACCATCCGGTTTATACCTGCGCTTATAGTGCCCAGGAACAGTTTGTACTGGAAAATGAACATTCCAAAATCAACAACTACTAATAAATTAAAAATTAATTAAAAAAACATTGTCCAGCGGACAAAATTGTGAATCTAAACCATTCTCAGATCCCCTTGAACACACACAAAAAATTTCATCAAAATCGGTCCAGTCGTTTAAGAGAAGTTCAGGAACATACACACTCACAGAAGAATTATATATATAAAGATAATTATATTGACTTACAGCGAAAATAAATATCACCTACAAAATATAAAAAGGACCAATATAAATATAGAAATCGTTTTTGTTGGCATTTGTGACCTTCATGGACCGACCCGCAGCAATTGCTACATATTATTTCGGTTTTTATCCAGCTCATGTCGATCGATAAACTCCGTTCAGCATCTACCTTCAGGGAATTGTTATGCTCGACGGCTAACGATAATAAGGTCTATTAAATACAGGAGGATTATTTTAAGACAGAAGAAAAGGTGAAAACTTTCCGCAGGCATATTCATGGAATGGAACATGTATGTGGGCTTTAAAAACCTATACAACTTTTCATATTGCTACTATTACTAAAAAATATACGTACTCACGCTTGTAATTCTTGAAGGGGTAGGCAGAGGTATGAGTACATCTACATTTCACCGAGCGTATTTCCCTCCCATGATGTGATAGGGGGCGAGCATATCGCCATAGCGGGCATAATTCCAGACTCCGAGTTAATACTGAGCATTTCGTGATAGAAAAATCCATTATTATCACTTTACCCAACCCGGGATCGAACCCGAGACCTCAGCTCAGCAGTCGTATCGCGTACGGGCGCATATGGGTGGTGAAGATCATTCACCATCAAGTGCCCCACTCGCTCGTTTGCTGGCTTATACAATAAAAAAAGGGGAAAAATACATATTTAAATAAATAAATATATATTTTAAATATATATTTTTAGCACGTATATGTAATACAATAATCGGTTGAAGTCACTTATTCTACATATAAAATCCTACTTGCAATAAGTAAGCACGATACAATAACACTAATAATGTTTGATTACCTCAATGACAGGTCGTCAAGTTGATATTTATCCCGTCACTCAAATAGATAATGGATTGTCTACTCGTCTATCAGGTTACGGCAGTCGCGTCCTGAACGAATTTGGTAAATATTTTCATATCAGCAGCAGTATTCACATTGTAATCCAGTCTACTCCGTGACCACGAAGGCTGAATAGCTTTCGAAACGTTGGGAACAAAATATAATAAAAAAGTGTGTGTGAAATTCACACACGGTAGAAGTGAAACTTCAGAATAATTAACATAAACCAACGAATATTCGTGGATCACACAAACATTTGTCTCGATACGGGAATCGAACTCACGGCCCCTCGCTTCGCAGCCGGCTCGACTACTACGCCACGGAGTGTTGTTGTCTCGCCTGACCCCGCGTCGTAAAGCGCCGCACGCAATATTTTTCTTTTATGTAGCGCATCTATGGTAAATGTTATGCATGTGAAAATGGCGACAATATGTGAATTGGAAGTTAATTCTGTGTAATAAAATGCATTAGAGTATTAAGAACTTTCTGTTTATCTGTTCTAGATATAAACCGTCTGAATAAGGTGCAAAATCGGTTCGATTAATTTATCCCGAACCCCTAAGTCATAACAATAATATAAAAAATAAACTGGTAATAGTAAATAATTATATTATTTGCCTACGAGCAAATAAAATAATATGATGTTTATCTAGCTTATCTGAAATCATTGACGTCATGTGAACGCGAATATCCAGCTGATAATGAATCTGGTAAAATCGTTGATATAAAACATTAAACATGTTTAAACTTCAGTGAGTTGAAATCGTATTGACATAGACGTAATGAATTTTAACGACAAAGTAGTTCTGATTACTGGCGGCAGCTCTGGCATTGGAGCTGCTATAGCCATAAAATTTGCAGAACATGGCGCCAAAGTTGCCATAGTTGGGAGGAATCAGACAAAATTGAAAATCGTGAGCGAAAAATGTGAACATAAAGGCAATCATCCTCTTGTTATATTGGCAGACATTACCAAAGATTCCGATGCCAAGAAAACAGTAAGTGATGTTATAGCACATTTTAGAAAAATTGACATTCTCGTTAATAATGCCGGCATTGGTGGCCACACGAATATTTTAGAAAATGGAGCTATGGAGTTGTATGACCGAATCATGGCTGTAAATCTCCGAGCAGCAGTTAATATAATACATATTATAGCACCACACCTTATTGAAACTAAAGGCAACATCATTAACATTTCAAGCGTCGCTTCTTCTAGCGTAATAGCAAAAGGTAATTTTGCCTACTGTACTTCAAAAGCCGCTTTGGACCACTTTTCGAGATGTATCGCATTGGAAATGGCTCCAAAAGGAGTTCGTGTAAATGTCATTAATCCTGGACCCGTAAGAACGGATTTTATCGATAATATGCTAGTGTCTGAACCATACAATTATGATGTATGGGATAGGTTGGAGAATGAATGTCCTCTTATGAGAATTGGCGAAGCCGAAGAGATTGCTGACCTCGCATTGTTTCTAGCGAGTGAAAAAGCGAGGAGTATCACAGGCAGTGCATACGTTTCGGACAATGGATTACTTTTGAGAGGGACTATGGAATAACATTATGAAAGTTACAAAAACCCATTCACCGACTTCGCTCGGGATTAATATTGACGACTAAAAAGTCGTAAAAAAACAGTAAACTGACCTATTATTTTTTATGCATCATTTTTCCAATTATTTTTTTTACATATGTTATAGTCGTTTGTAAATCATATCATATATTTGATCAGATCCGTTAAACCAGTTTTATGAGTAATTGCAAGTATTTAACCACAAGAAAATTCTATTTTTTTTTAACTGGAAATGGTTAAGTAAGACTCAGCAATGGCTACCATTAATATCAATAATGGTGAGAAATAATGGGTGAGTTGCCGTCATATAAAGGGAGGAATAGGGATTATATAATAATTGGGGCCCCACCCATCTTACTAATTGTTTGAGGTGCAATAGCGATAAGTTATTGACAATGCAAGTATTATCAATATATCACGGTTATTTAGATAACAGGTGTAGATAGATGAAGATGTTTTTGCAAAATCAGCATTGCAATTTTAATGCATATCGGCTCTTGAAAGGTAAAAATGTCTAAGCGACATTAAGTAAAGTTTATAGGAAAGTGATTTAAATGTCAAATGTTTGAAAAAAAAATCATAAAGTTAATTGTATATTGCATACATATTATATGTTAGAAATGTTGTATCGAAATTCGACAACTAAATACTTTATGTTCTTTTTTCTAAAAAATAGGATTTAAGTCACTCTCCTGTGAAGTTTACTCAATCTCGCTGAGATATTTTATATTAAGTAAGTACACATCATATAAAATCACCTTTGTTACCTGTTTCATAATACCAATTTTCGCCGAGAATATTTCAGTGTCTTGATGCGATAGGGGGCGATGCGGGCATAAATTCCCAATGACCTCTCGTAGGGAAAAATCAAATACAGATAGTGGTTGCTTGATCTCGGATTTGAGCCCAGGACTTCACGATTTCACACTTAGTAGGCAACCACTAGGCGAATGAGGTGAAGTCAGAGTAAACGTTATCTCACGAAAAAGTTTTAATATTGAACAAATTTTGTTTAACGAGGTGATATTTAATAAAGGTATAAACTTTATTTTCAATAATGGCTTTAATTTATTCCACAAGCAATCTAGTTCGACATTAAACTTCTCAAGTTATTAATTTAATACTAAAGATCGTAATTTTTCTTTTTAAATAATTGACAGCCTCCGTGGCACAGTGGGCGAGAAGACGAATGCGAAGCGAGAGGCCGTGGGTTCGATTCGTGATAGATGTTTGGTGTCGACAAAGTTATTGGTGCGGATAGTTTCAAGCATTCAATTATTTTTCCTTTGTAAGCGACTAATTAATTACCTTTATGCCAAATTTCTAGTTTCCAAGTCACTTAGAAATGGACTAGGTTTTTATTGGTGAGACCGTCTAGATTCTATATCGAATAGTTACTGGCTAACCTAGTGTCAAAATTTTCAAAGATATCAGTTGACAGCAGCCGGGTCCGACTTTTTATGTGCCCTCCGAATCACGGTGACGCTCAGTTAAAATACTTCTAAGCGGTCACCAATCAACAGACTGACCGCGCCAAAGGTTGCTTAACTCGCTTATCGTTTACCGACCAGTGAGTGCAATTGGCTTTGAGAGTGAGTCGGTGAATCAGTAATTGGGAGAGTGAAAAAAAGTACATTTCAGATTTTAATAACTCTAGAATTTTAATAGGGATATTTATACAATTTTAAATTGTAGGTATTCGAAGGGACATACAAGATATTAAGTGTGTAGGTGTCTATTACACATTATTTTGGAGTTTTGGGAGTTCGAAAGTAGCTCTAAATGGTTCGTTGAATATACAAAACTAGCTAACTGTCAATATAAAAGCGCAGTTGTATTCCAGATGCGGGGTTTTTATCCAAAAGGATATGTCATCCCTATCCTTTCTTTTACAACTTATACAAAATTTATGTAAATACAGTCTTGGAATATTAAAAAATTGAACATACATTTGCTTAAAAACAAATACTGCTAGTAGGTGGAACATATTAACAGACATAATTTGTTGGTAACTTTGATCTTGGGTTTGATAAAATAGTTTGAATTAATCCCACATCCATTACATTCAAATTAAATTCATCTAGTAGCACATTCAAGATTAAAAAAGGTTGGATGAAAAATTTAAAGTAATTCTAGCACACAGCCATGAACTATGTGCCACTATGTCAACTTGATGTGTGTTATAAATTATAACGCGGTGTTTCTCTATGTTCATTTATTACGTGATTTGCGTAGAGATTTTTCAGTATTTTTTTTCGTTATTTTGTTGTTAAATCTGGATCTGGATATTCATTTTTGAGTGGTAGAGCCACCCTGTAGACAGTTTTGTCTACACTCTACAGCATGAATGGGTGGGCTCGACTCGGTCGTTACCACTGTCTCAAAGAAAACCGACGTAAAGTAGCAGCTTGCTGCTGCGTTTCGTAAGGCGAGTAAGATATCCGGAGGCTCAAATCCCCCACCCCTTCCCAATCCCTTAATTATCCCTTTAAGGTCGGCAACGCTATGATTTATTTAGTTCACAATTAGGTGACTTACTTACTCGTTTGCTGTTCTATTTTATAAAAAAAACAGCTGCTAAATTTTTAATTAAAGTAATGGGAAATATATCCCCGGTATGGGTGCTTGGAAGCAGCGTTCTGATTTGGCAAGGCTCCAGATCTAGTGTCTATCCACGTTCCAAAAGTAGTATTGTGATGAACTTGTGTTTTTTTTATAGCATAGGCCGGCAAACGAGCAAGTGCGTCACCTGTTGGTAAGTGATCTCCACCGCTCATGTACGCCCACCACCAGAAGAATGATGAGCGCGTTGCCGACCTTAAAGGAAAAGGATAATTAGGGATTGGGACGGGGAGGGGACTTGGGCTTCCGGATATCTCACTCACCGTACGAAACGCAGCAGCAAGCCGCTACTTTACGTCGGTTTTCTGTGAGACAGTGGTAACGACCGGGTCGAGCCAGCTCATTCATGCTGTAGACAAAACTGTCTACAGCGTGGCTCTACCACTCAAAAATCTTGTTTCATCAAATGTACCTAATTACTCATATACTTCGGTCACATTGCAAGAAAAGACGGTGGCAACCTCGAGAAGCTCATTGTGACCGGCAAAGATGCGAAAAGGCCTCGTGGACGCAACCCAATACGTTGGTCTGACCACGCACCGCTCTTGACTCTACAGTTCACAACGCCCTCCACACCGCCAGAGACAGAAACAGATGGAGGAAGATTCTACGAGAGAAAGTGATGCAGAAGGGAGGTCACGACCCTCAATACTGAAGAATGCGATGCAAAGAGGAGGAATACCTAATTATATCATCTTGCTATTTAAAGAGTCAAGTTGTATTGCAAATTCTAATTATTTTAGTTCGAATTAAGTAAACGTTTCGTAGGTACTTTACTTTGTTCTTTTTGTCGAAAGCGTCACTTGTGTTAAAGTTTTGATTATCTGGGATAATTATTTACTGCCGCACTCAGGAAAGCCAACTAACTTTAATTAACACTTATTGATTTGTTATGACTCAATTAACCATACCCACGATACCGGTTATGCATCGTGGGTATCAGAAACTACGAGGGATTTGCGGTCCACAATACCTAGACCCGAAACAAATATATTTATTATTTGTGGACATTTTGACTCAATGAATTGACAATCGAACCACGGCCTCGCTTCACAGCTGATTACTCGCCCTCTACGGAGGCTGTCATATGAGGGTCTCCCATTCTCAAGTCCTAGATTATTCCTTTTTTTTAAGGTCGGCAACCTGTCCATGAAGCTTCTGGTATTGTGGATGCTCATGGACGATAGAGATTACTTACCATCAGGTGAGCTAATGAATAGCTTACTAGTTTATACGGTTTACCGTCTGTTTAAAAAAAATCCTAGGTGGAGCCGACCCGGTTGATCGGTTAAGCGGTGCAGTGGTAAAACACGACAAATGTAAGTTTTGTGTAATCAACACCACATCTCGATATCTCTTTATTAAATAACGAAGACGAAACTCTCATTAATCTAACACTAAAACCATTTCAAATCATTTTCATTGAAATTACGATTAACAAAATGAATATATATTTCAGTCCGATTATAAATGGTCGTCTACTAATGAATGTTCGGTGTTTAATTTGGTGTTTAATCTCATGAAACTGTACAAAATAAGAGCACAAATAAATTATTCAACGATCGATCGCTTGTATATTAGAATTGAATTCAAATATATTTGTAGAAATTGGAGGATGTTTATCTTTATATGTATACTAGCTGTTACCCGCGACTTAGTCCGCGTGGTTATTGTTCAGTTCGTAGAGCTCATTTTTTTTTTTCGTGAGAACCTATTTTTCTTAAACAATATTTGTTTCTAAAATACAAGTAGCTGAAATCTTTTTCGTTAGATCAGATTGAAAAAAACATACGGATGCAGCCTGCAGTCACATAAAGTCTTAACGTTCGTAAACAAGCCCACCCGCGATGTGTAATGGTCAGCAAGTTGTTATGTCATAAACGGGGGCAGGGTGCATAACTATGTAGCTTTGCGTTCTCGGAGTTGAATAATTCACACACAGAAAATGTCGTGGACAATAATATCTGGAGTCGAATCGAATAAGCGGATAAGCGGAAAATAAATGTTAAATATTCGACCGTACAATAGGGAATATGCTAACGTAAACAATATCCAACAACGAATAAAATATTTATTTTGTATTTCAATGTAGATTTCATAATGGTTTCATTGTGTACAGTCCACACCAAAAGTCGATGAACGCCAAACAAAAACCTTTACACATCGTAATTCGTAAAATGTACAAAGATTGTTCAACAAGAATAGCGCCAAATAGGAACATACAACATCATAATTTCTAATAGGATAGAAATTGGCTGATCACCAGATTGTCAAATATAACTGAACATTAAGGGCACGGACATGATCTATTGTAGTAAACGTTGTGTTTTTTGAGAAAACATATATTTTGCTGTATTGACACTGGCAATTAAAAACAGTATATAGAACGTGTTACAGAAAGATGCGGTCAAAAGTAAGGAAGCTTTATTGTACGATACAAAATTTCCTTCCACATTGTACCAAATCCAATTGCATCGCAATGAGTAACACGTCAATTGCAACTAAATAATTACTTTATACTATACAATGTTAAAATTATGCGACACAATCCCGTTACAATTTAACAACTAACATAAGAGTCACGACGCGATGTTCTGAAATTGGCACTTATCGGTCAGCCTAGTATAAGTGTCAGGGCATTTATATTAGACTAACCATCACATGTTTGAATAATTTATAATCGTTCTGTACTTTTAAGTTTCAATAAAGAATTATTATTATTAACTTTGGACAACACTAAAAGATAAACTCGCTAAAGCACTTCACTTAATTTATAGAGATGTGGTTGATCTAATCTATTGTAATAAACGAGTAATTAAAAGTTGCGTGTAATTTTATTTGGTCTAGATTTTAATAAAATCCTATACATAAACACTCAATATGACGACACCTTTCTTTAATACATTATAGAGCTACTTTTAACAATCTGGTGTCCAGCAAATTCGACTTTTTACGATGATAATCCAATTTCGACACCACCCTTATGTATCCTATGAAGTATAGGGTTTTTGGAATCGTGGTGTGTTCAACTCTTTGTGTTGACCGTAGGTACATAATGTGTAAAATATACTCTTCATTAAAAATGAGTTGCTGAGGCGTGTCGGTTGTTTGCTAGACATCGTTGTGTTAATAAATTAAACTCTTATTAATCAGCACAAAGCACACATTACAATATTTATTTAAAAAATCAAAGCGGCCTGGTTTTCATTATTACATGAATTTTGTTGGTAGATCAAATTATATGGGTGGTGGCAGCGTATATAAATTCGTACTATGGTGGCTTAGTAACAATTCTCAAATGAGGTAATAAAAATTTGAGTGAGTTTTTCAAATAATAAAGTAATACTTGTGCGGTACAGGTTCATGTCTTATCACAATGGTTTGGAAATAAATTAATTCATAAAATACAACTTCAGAGAAATCGTACTGAAATCGAACCCACGTCCTTTGTTTTACCGTACCCCAAAGGATGTCAACAGATAGCATACTGCCGCAATCAGAATCGTCAATTAAAAGTCTGACTGTTAATTACCCATATCTTAAAATTTTATTTCACACAGACATCCACTAAGATTAAGACGAAGTTACTAAGCATAAAATATTTTTACCTACTCAGTAACGGAGTATAAAGCATTAACCTACTCTGAGTGACAACTAAATTTAATTGAAGATTTTAAGTGCTGGCGTAAGTTCAATAATAAAACCCACTAAAAAAAACTAAAATGCTAGAAAAAACAAAAAAGAACAGGTTCTTTAAATCAAATAATACTAATAATTGAACATCTAACAGTAACAGCATATATATCAATGGCACGTAACACGTCCCATTGGGAAATGTTGAATGTTTCAAGGGATTTTTACCATTTGTAACGCTCTACTGAGCATTTAATTTAAAGCTTTTTCAAATATCTCTCTTTATAATTATACATATACTAGCTTGTGCTCGCGGCTCCGGCCGCGTGAACAGCATTTTCCGGGATAAAAATAGCCTAACCGTCTCCAGGGTCCCATCTATCCCTGTAGATAAATTCATCAAAATCGGTTCAGTGATTTAGGTGTCAAAGCTTGTTACGCTTTGTTTACAAACTCACTTTCGCATTAACTTTCACCCCCCCTTTCATCTCTTATTAACTAAAATTTCCGAAATTCTTGAAACACGTATTTATTTGTTTTACGTCAATAACCGAAATACAAAATTTTGTTTATGTAACTTTCAAAATGACGGACTTTCATACATATTATCATCCCCTATTTTGACCCCTTTGGGGTGGAATTTTCTAAAATCCTTTCATAGTGGGTGCCTACATAACAAAATGAGTATACAGTCCGAATTTCATGCTTGTAGCCTTGATAGTTTGCGCTCGGCGATGATGAATCAATCAGTCAGTCAGGACATGTTATTTTATAAGTATAGATTACCGTACTACTCAGAGACGTGAATATAGTTTAAGTATTTATTGCCCCAGAGGGGTTGACGTCTGGCAGACGACCGGTCACAAAAACTACAAGCGTAGTTCAATAATTTCACAGATTATAATAACTATCGTCATAGAAAACTAGAATGCTAATACAAATGAATGCTCTCACGGTGTGAATACTCATCAAAGAGATAAAATCATCTGACGAGAGCCCTTTGAATGGTTTTGCACCAATCAATACATCAGTTGGATCTTTGCAATCAAGTAGTTTTTGTTGACGTTCTATTCATCGACGTGCGAACTAATTAATCAATTATAGCTCGTCAGGACTGGCATACACTTTAGATTGGCACACGTCACACACAGGATACTGTTGATTGATTTAACTAAAACTGAACTAAATAAAAAAACTAAATTTATTCTAGTTCATTCGGACCTACTTACCCAAATAGGAACTAATCCACAGCAAGTTCAAATGGAGATACTGATTTTATTTTACCAATTTCAATTAATTTAACAAATTTTATCTCGTTGTTTTTTGGAAAATCGGGCATGAAATATATTCCATGTACGAGAGCTCTGAGTGGTAGAGCCACGCTGTAGACAGTTTTGTCTACAGCATGAATGGGCTGGCTCGCCCGGGTCATTACCACTGTCTCACAGAAAACCGACGTAAAGTAGCGGCTTGCTGCTGCGTTTCTTACGGTGAGTGAGATATCCGGAAGCCCAAATCCCCTCCCCTTCCCAATCCCTAATTATCCCTTTACTTTATGGTCGGCAACGCGCCCATGATTCTTCTGGTGGTGGGCGTACATGGGCGGTGGAGATCACTTACCATCAGGTGACCCACTTGCTCGTTTGCCGGCCTATGCCATAAAAAAAAGATACGATATTAAAATAAATTGAAATGAATGAATTTAGCAAAACAAAATCAGTATCTCCATTTGAACTTGCTGTGGGTTGGTTCCTGTTTAAAAAAAGGTCCATTCAGAAAACAGAATTGACACTAACTGCCGCAGTTAGTAACATCAATTAGTAATTTCTTAAAATTTATTACTTCTACAGTCAATCAGGTAATGCTTTATGCTCCGTTACTGAGTACAGAAAATGTTTTATGCTTAGTTAGTGATTACAGAAATAACCTTATAAAGACACGTATATTTTTTTATGTTAGACCATCCATAACTTTTTACAGAGTAGAACAATTTTAATAGGTAATTATTTTTTTAAGGGTATACTTTGAAGTTGGTCCTATAAAAAATTTGAACAAAAATTCTAACCCTAAGCGTAAAAAACTAGGGGATGATTGCGTATTCATTCACTGATTTCACTGAGTAGTCATGTACACCTCTCATGCCTTGTAATTGGTCTCATTTTAATAAATAATAATAAATAAATTGTAATAGTATATTACCTATAGTCACAAAAAAATAGAAAATAATAACTTTTTAACAAAAAATTCTACAGACGAAAAAACCTGCCTGTGTCGCTGCCGGTCAACTGCAATTGACCGAGTCCAAAGAGACCTGCATTGCGGTTGCAATGCTGTTTTTTTATTTTTTGCTTTGCAGTTTTTTCGTCGGACTACAATGCATTCATCATAACCATCATCCCAAGGCATAAAATGTTAAGTCATGTGCCCGTAGCATGGCTTCAATGTGCTGATGTGGTTAAACACTAGTGCTTGGTGTTCATAGGTGTAGACAGTTTTGTATACAGAGCACTACTCGCCCACTGCGCCATCTTTCATTATTACTTTATCTTTCATTTCAAAGGGTATAGCTTAAATGGATGCAAATATGCAATAACAATTTAACCCATATGAAGTTAATTAACTTAAATCAATAATTTAAAGTTATATTTTGCATAATCAAACATGGGAAATGTTTCATTTTTGTTTTTTTTTATAAAATACGGAATTTAATCTACTTAAATCTAATGAATTATGTATTCTTTAGATTTAACTGTATACCAGTTTTCGAAAATAATAATAATATTTGCTAAAAAAGTAAGATATTAAAATATCAAAGAAATTATTACCTTACTGTTACACAGTGTACGATGTTTGAAGAGTCATTGTAATCAATCATCTCATGAAATCCTGGCAAATTGTCGGCCAAAAAAGTGAAAGTTTTTAATTAAAACCAACGACTGATGCGCTGTCAAGAAAATAAAAACATGACTTACCTAGCCTTCTATTATAATCCACCGAGTGGCCTATACCTCGATCGCGTAATCTTAATTTTTTTTTTTTTAATAGCATACGCCGGCAAACGAGCAAGTGGGTCACCTGATGGTAAGTGATCTCCACCGCCCATGTACGCCCACCGCCAGAAAAACCATGGGCGCGTTGCCGAACTTAAAGGAAAGGGATAATTAGGGATTGGGAAGGGGAGGGGATTTGGGCTTCCGGATATCTCACTCACCGTACGAAACGCAGCAGCAGGCCGCTACTTTACGTCGATTTTCTGTGAGACAGTGGTAATGACCCGGTCGAGCCAGCCCATTCATGCTGTAGACAAAACTGTCTACAGCGTGGCTCTACCACTCATAAAATCAAAAAATAAAATCTTGATCCTGTGAAATAAAAAAAATGTTGTAATCCTCAACCTGACAGAAGAAGAAATATGTTTTTTTAAATCCTGGCACGGCAAAATCATGTCCAGTGTACACCTGATGTTATGGACAGCGCAGTTCAAATGTCAACCGCCAAGAAATATTGCCGTCTTATACTTCTTTCATCTGCCCCTACCTCACTCGCAATGGTTTGGGCGTAATATGCTTTTTAACATATGGTCCTGGGTACTATATTTAACTAAACTGATATCTATCGGTGTTACAGTGTTAAGGATCTAGAATTACACATCGATGCCACTCTGAGATGGTGGGCTCAGGTAACTTTCGTACTTCAGAGAGTTACCGGTACTATTCCCGCATTATATTGGCTGATGAATTCAACCCCAGATCGGGCAGTTAAAATTCCTGTTTGAGTTTTCGATATGATAAATCACACATTGGTATTGTGTCTCGAATTGGCATTTGTCCCTAGTATGGAAATAGGCTCCCGTATCACATCATGTGACGAAAACAAGCTCGGCGTAACTAGAGGCACTGGTTATACTTCTTCCTACCCCTTCGGGGATATAGTCGTTAGAGTTAGAGTTTATCCTACTAATATTATAAACGCGAAAGTTTGTAAGTATGGACGGATGTCCTGATGATTTTAATGAAACTTTACAATAATATAGCTTATACATCAGAATAGGACATAGGCTACTTTTTATCCCGGAAAAAGCAGATCACGCGGGCGGAGTCGCGAGCAAAAGCTAGTGTAAATATATGATTATTATGTATGAACTATGAAGAGTTATCAGCCGACGCCGGTCTTGTAAATTTAAATTTTTGCAACAGAACATTTTAAAAACTAAAAAATGTAACATGCAGGTTTTATTAAAGTAATTGGGTTTACTAAGATTTGCGATAAAAAAAACATGTGATATTCATTTTTACAAAAACTATGTAGTATGCTAAGTTATAAAATAGGTGCGGTTAGATAGTGGTCAGTAGTGTACCGGGTAATATTGGGGTGTTTATATAATTAGTTGTTTCATTAGGTTATAGCCTAAAAAAATAAAAACTAAAAAGAAAATAATTCGAAACGTTCAGTGCAATGCCGAGGACCAATAGCGCTTGATAAACTATATTGAATCAACAAACTTTATATATAAGTCTTAGTGATCAATTCGATTGAAGCCTGTTCAAACGGTTCAAACGTATACGATTTTGAATTTGTTCAATAGATGACTCAAGGTGTGAACCAGCTTTAAGTGGCAGAAGCCGAAATATAAACAAAACATCCATTAGTGAACAAATATCGGTAAATTGCTATTGCTCAGGGAAGAAAAACAAAGCTGTTTTGGTCAGTAACACAATCGCCTAAATAGAGATTTTTTTTTTTTTTATTAGCCCTATATATTATACTAGCTTTTGCTCGCGGCTCCGCCCACGTGATCAAACAAACAAACAAACAATCAAACTCTACAGCTTTATAATATTAGTATAGATTTGGGTAGCTTAGCAACGGAAGCCTTCAAATAATATTATTTCGGTAGCTTAGCAACGGAAGCCTTCAAATATGAATAATTTTCCCCGTTTTTGCAACATTTTTCACTGATGCTTCGCTTCTAATACTCGCAGCGTAATGTTATATAGCCTAAAGCCTTCCTCGATAAATAGACTATCCAACACAAAAAGAATTTTTCAATTCGAACCAGTAGTTCCTGAGATTAGCGCGTTCAAACAAACAAACAAACAAACAAACAAACAAACAAACAATCAAACAATCAAGCTCTACAGCTTTATTATATTAGTATAGATTCGTCCCACTGCTGGGCACGGGCCTCCTCTACTGAATGAGAGGGATCAGGCCTTAGTCCACCACGCTGGCCCAATGCGGGTTGGCAGACTTCACATAACTTCGAAAAATCTTATCGAATTCTCAGGTATGCAGATTTCCTCACGATGTTTCCTTCACCGTTAAAGCAAGCGATAATTAAGAATTAATATACACGTAACTTAGAAAAGTCAGTGGTGTATGCTCTTGGGGCTGGTTTCGAACCTGCGACTTTCGTCTCGATAGTCCATACCACTCCCCGCTGAGCTATCGCTGCTTAATATTTTGCTATTTTAGAGAATATTATATGATTTTAATCGCAGAACCAATAATGGACGTTTTAATTAACTCCTATTTACTTGTTTACTCTCCTTTTGGAAACGTGATTCGATGTGGTTTCATATTACTGGATTGTTTTTGTTATACATATTAATATAATTTGCCAAAATATGCTAGGGGCTATGAGTGTGGTAATGTATATTAGGTACATACTATAAACATTTATGTATCCGCCTGGATTGCGATCACTGTACACATGGTGAAAATTCGAGCATAGCGGTTCGTTCAGGCGAGACTCGTTTCGAGGTCCACCAGTGTAAGTATCCAGTAACTTCAAGTCACAATTCTGCTGACGGTACAGAGATACAATAACTCTTCATATTCGACATTATACTTGAATTAAACTGTACTTAACATAAGATTAGTTCAGTTTTGGCTATAATGACGACGAAATACACAATTCCGCCAATATCATGTTTCTTTTTATTTGATTGAATGACGAGACGAGCAACGCGTTCGCCTGGTGGTAAGCGCCACGCTTGCCCATAAACAGAAGCAACACCACACAGAACCTTGAATTACAAAGCACTCCATGGCACTGAACTGCGCTCGTCATAAAGATGTCATTAAGATGCTAAGTCTCATAATGCCCAGTAATTTCACTGGCTTCAATGTCCAAAAGGTGTTTGCACCCCTTTTTCCAAGATGGCGGCCGGGGGACAAGAGCGGCAATCCCACAGAATTGGGGTTAAGCTTCTATTGACCCCCCACACATGTCCCAAAAATGAAATTGCATCCTCTAAAAAATGTAAAGCTCATGTAACATTTCAATGGACTAATAGTACTTTGGATCTAGACATTTTAGATTTATGTTTAAACCTAGAATAAGAAGCATTTTCACAAAACCAGACACAACATCCTTTAGTTCAAAGCAATTTTGTTGTTAGACCTAAAATTACGAATACAGCTATTGTCTCGCAAATTTGTTGAAAACGACGCAATAAGCGCTAGCAATTTCAAGATACCTAAGTATTCAGCAAAATTACTGAAATTGCCTTCCCTCTATAAGTTACTAATACTACTACGACAAGAAGACGTGCTAAGAGTGGCAGAGAATCCTTTTTTAGGGTTCAGGAGCTAATTATTTTATATTTTTTTATTGCAAAGGCCAGCAAACGACCAAGTGGGTCACCTGATGGTAAGTGATCTCCACCGCCCACCACCAGAAGAATCATGGGCGCGTTGCCGACCTTAAAGGAAAGGGATAATTAGGGATTGGGAAGAGGAGGGGATTTGGGATTCCGGATATCTCACTCACCGTACGAAACGCAGCAGCAAGCCGCTACTTTACGTCAGTTTTCTGTGAGACAGTGGTAACGACCTGGTCGAGCCAGCCCATTCATGCTGTAGACAAAACTGTCTACAGCGTGTCTCTACCACTCAAATGGCAAAAAAGATCATTTATAATTTCGTCATATCAGACTGTACGTCTGTTATCACATCCATTTTCCTTGGTGTACTTTAAATAAGCTGGTGGTAGGATATTCATATCCACCCGGATAGCGACCACCGTACACATAGTATTAAACCTTCCAGGATCAGTCAGTGTGTATCCAGTTCTTCCGAGGGCCTTGCGACATGACTTGAGGGTTGGTTGGGGCGGGTATAGGTTACTTGTATCCCTGTGCCTGCATCGGTCATCCGCCTGTCCTGTCGTAGGCCTCTCAATTTGCTGCTGCACTACGCTTACCATCAGGTGTAGTGCAGTCATTTTGCCGTGCTCGGATAAAAAAATAAAAATGTAATTTCTTATAACCGGCAGCGGCAAGATTATTGTTTTTGATTTATCAGTGTTATTTTTTGAAGACTGGTTTTTAAATTTTGTTAATACTTATTTTCTTAGATATGTTGTACTTATTTAATAGTTTTGAAACTATGAACGTTCATCTTGACTGCGGAATCCTTCATTGTGCGTGGTCCGACATGTACTTAGCCGGTTTTTTCCCTTAAGTTATACGAGCCGAAGGTACTTGACCCTTATCAAATTACAAGATATCTATACTAATAATAAAGCTGTAGAGTTTGATTGTTTGTTTGTTTGTTTGTTTGTTTGTTTGTTTGTTTGAACGCGCTAATCTCAGGAACTACTGGTTCGAATTGAATTTTTTTTTTTGTGTTGGATAGTCCATTTATCGAGGAAGGCTTTAGGCTATATAACATTACGCTGCGACCATTAGAAGCGAAGCATCAGTGAAAAATATTGCAAAAACGGGGAAAATTATTCATATTTGAAGGCTTCCGTTGCTAAGCTACCCAAATAATATTATTTGAAGGCTTCCGTTGCAGCTGTAGAGTTTGATTGTTTGTTTGTTTGTTTGATCACGTGGGCGGAGCCGCGAGCAAAAGCTAGTATTTTATATAACCTTACTGCTTTTGTCGTCATATTATTTACTAGCTTTTACTTACAGCTCCGCCCCCGTGAAGGTCTTTATCGGGGATAAAATTAAACATGTATTAAAAATGTTGCGGCGAGTCCACTGCCAGTGGAATAAGAAGGAGAGGGAGGGGAGTAGAGAGCAGAAGTGAAATCTACACTAAAACCCGTTCAGCAGTTTTAACATCATCCACAGAGTAATTAGACAGCAGAGACTACTTACTGATTTACTACATGTAAAGAGATTCTGAGGTGAAGGTTAGGTTGCATTATTTTCTAGTATTTTTA
Organism: Amorpha juglandis; assembly: GCA_949126905.1. NCBI lineage: Eukaryota > Metazoa > Arthropoda > Insecta > Lepidoptera > Sphingidae > Amorpha > Amorpha juglandis. The sequence goes on along the minus strand of OX421381.1, from coordinate 12,831,663 downwards.
GACTCGGTTCTTTACACATACAGGGGACTGTTCATGAGTTGAGGTCTTTAATATAGACTGTGAAGATAAATAAAAACTAATTTTCAACTGACTGCAAAAAGGAGGCAGTTCTCAAGTGTTCTGAATTTTGTAATAAAACTATTTTAAACGGATTTTATCGCGGTTTTTTATTAATTTTGATTCCGACATTTCGAAAGCTTTTCGGCCTACGTGGTCACGGGGTGGACCACTCCGGATGGAGAAAATCCATTTAAATTAGTTTTATTTCAATGTGTAATATTTGCATAAACATAAGAAATCAATACGTTCTGAATTTTGTTTTTTTATACCGAATATGAATTAATTTTGATGTATTTTTTGTAATTTCAAGAGTTTATGTTGAGTTAAGATCTGATGGCAGAGCAAACAATAAAAGTACTACGATTCGGGTCGAAGTCGAAGATGTTAGAGGAGAAGGTGGTAATGTGACCCCCACAGATATTATGGCCCCCTTCGATATTTCTAGCTTAGAATCACGTCATCAAGCAAAATTTTTTTTTACGGGGAGTATCAATGACAATTTCGATTTTAAGCACAAAAAAAATATGAGAGGTCAGCACATGCGTTTATTATTCGAGCCAGTTTGAACTTGCACTCGCATAAACTTTGTTATTGTTTTGCATTTAATTGCATATTTCTGGAAATACCGAGTTTACGCATCTGAGATTTGGATATTGTGTTCGATTAACGTTTTCCTATTAGATTTTGAAGGTACGTACGTAAAATATTTGATGTTACATATTTTTAGAGGTTGATTTGTAGATTCCACAATATTGGTAATTTGGCCCCCTCATATTGGTTGTATGACATACATGAGTGATATTAATTTTTTTATTTACTTATAGATGCCGTGACAAAGTGTAGTGTCTCCAGCTTCTAAGAATGTGATATGCACAAGGCATAAGCCTCTTGGTAGAAAACTAATACTACAGCAGCAAAGGTGCTCACATCGTCACCTTAGAAAAACCAATTGTATGAATCTTTTCGCTCAGCAGATATTCCGGCGGTTTTAATTGGCAACAAAGAGACGTAACATCTAGCAGTAGCTCCGATAATGAAGAAATAGTTGAAAGCGACTCATCGGGATGTGATGGAAATGTCTCTCCATAGTAGTAGTCAGTAGGGTGCCATATTACCCTCACTTGATCTCAAATTGCAAAATTTCCATTTTTTTTAATAAATATATTTCAGATTTATCCGTTGCATTTCTCTTTATTCCGTATTATGTAGTGTATTGGCAAGTAAATAAGGAAACTTATGATGTATTCATTACATATGTTTTCCTTTTATTTTTCACATGAGACCTCAAAAACAAAGTGAGGGGCCACATTACCACCTTCTCCTCTACTCAACATTTTGGGCAATACCGAGAGAAGCTACGAAATTTGTCATTTGCAAGCTAATTAAAAACTTCTTAAGCTATATTCTCTTTAATCATGAAAAAAAAACTAATAACGTCACTTCGACTGACAACAGAAATTTGCGGCCTTAGCAATACTCGCTTTTGTATTGAGTAGCCGATATTAAATCGCGCCATTGCTCTCTCGGTTCAAAGAGCGTAGGTAATTCAAAATATCTGTTGTTCAGTACATTTTTAACAGCAAATTAATCTTGTTCGGGGCAGCTCGGGAAGTCCTTTTTTATTTAATTAGACTAAAAAAATGTAATGATGTTTAATTAAGAACAGTAGATCACAAACTAAGATTCTTTTATTTATTTATTAAATCCAGAAAAAAACAAAACCTTATGATCCTAGCCCTGTATTATATACGTCCCACTGCTGGACACGGGCCTCCTCTACTGAATCCGAGGGATTAGGCCTCAGTCCACGACGCTGGCCTAATGCGGATTGGCAGACTTCTCATACCTCCGAAAAATCTTATCGAGAAATCTTATGAACTAATATAGTGTCCCTAAAAATTGCATTCCCCATTTAGATCACACAAACATTTGTCTCGGCGCGGGGATCGAACCCGCGGCGTCTCGCTTCACAGCCGGCTAATCGCTCGCTGCGCCACGGAGCCTATCGACACGTTTTGCGAACACGTAGGTGTTTAATATGAGTTTTTAAATGTCACAGATGTGTTGGTAGCACGTAATGATATAAATGTAATTTTTTGAAGACTTTTATGGATCTAGTTTCTCTGGGGAAATTATAAAAAGAAAATAAAGACCAACTATTTGTTAAAGTTCAAAGTTAAGAATGTTTAGTCACTGCATCCGATGCCAATGCGTTACGGATTCGAAATTACGATCCAGAATGGGAATATTCGAGACTTGGGATAATATAGATAGGTAGAGATATTTCAACGTCATGTATCTATATTGACGTGTAAAAGAGTAGGCCAACTGCAAAGAATGAAAGAATAAAATTTATTTGTGTGTTTATTTATAATGTACGCAACTAAAGTAACGCTTATGATAAGTCAGTATAAAAATAAAAGAAAATTATATTCCAGAAATAATATCAAATTAGTATACATAGCATAGCATAGCATCAACTGTACACTGGATAGTTACACTAAATCAGTTTGTTTTAATATAATTTATAACATTTTTTATCTGAGGAACAACTCCAATATTATAATACTTTTTATGGGGTGTCAAAAAGACCATAGGCATCATCGAAACGTCAGGTGTTTTAAAACTTCTACTGCTAAATAAACGTGTTAATTTTTTATTTTGATTTGATTTAATATTACTGCTGCTACTTATTCTTCTGCAGTACGTAAAAACATATCATCACCCTCCAATATTTTGGGTAGTAGGCACATATAACATGCATCCACAGCTATGGCCAATGCGGTGCTCACATCATCATGCGAAAAGAACACATTGCTACAATACTGTCAAATGCAGATTATATCAGATACATAAACATTTTTCTTGGTGCGGGATCGAATCCATGGTTTCTCGTTTCAGATTATATTCGACTGTCGCGCTACGGAGGCTGTCAACCAAATACCGTTACGAAATGTTCTGAAACTGGCGAGATAAGAAAATCTTAATGCCTAGTTTGGCGCGAACACGTACGTTGTCGTATATTTATTGGTATATCGTTATCAGAAACACTAAATAACGAGGCTATGCCAGCTTAGTATGCCAGTGAATCTCAGATTACAATATGAAACATTAAGGCCAGCGATCCTTAGAAGAATGTTAATGTTACAACGGTATATAGGTGGGGCAACGGCCCCCTTGCCACACTATGGATACGCCCACGATTGTGGTTATTCGATATTGTAGTGCGACACACATTCGCCTTGTGTTTGCGTACTTCATGCATATCACAATATGCCGCAGTATCGGTGCGCTGAAGCCCGAGCTCTACCTACATTTTCACTCCAATGATTTGCAAATTCCGCACAAATATATCTTTGTATTCTACATTATGGCACTATATCTTCTGTATCCCATATCTATGGAAATAAATAACTCGATGACTGTATGTGAATGTGAACTAAAAGTATTTTTTAAGCGTCTACACTTATTTGTAGGATACCAAAACCTAAACATATTAAAATTTAAATTCAAGTAATTTATTCTGCAAATTGGATCATAAATATCACTTTTACATGTCAACATTCTTTATACTTGAGTGGTAAAGCCACGCTATAGACAGTTTTGTCTACAGCATGAATGGGCTGGCTCGACCGTGTCGTTACCACTGTCTCACAGAAGACCGACGTAAAGTAACGGCTTGCTGCTGCGTTTCGTACGGTGAATGAGATATCCGGAAGCCCAAATCCCCTCCCCTTCCCAATCCCTACTTATCCCTTTTCTTTAAGGTCACCAACGCACCCATGATTCTTCTGATGGTGGGCGTACAGTGAGGTCACTCACTTACCACCAGGTGACCCACTTGCTCGTTTGCCGGCCTATGCTATAAAACAAAATACTAGATTATTATTTTATTTTTATCTTTTATCGGCAATATGTAAGCAGTGATTCCTTTTTATTGTAGTTATGCGGGTGCGCGCAAATAATCATAGAGGGTTGTTGCGTTTCGAACGGTGAGTAAGATATTCGGAGGCACAAATCCCCACCCCTTCCTAATACCCTTTTCTATAAGGTTGGCAACGAATCCATGACTCCTCATGTATTGTGGATGATGGGCGGTGGAGATCAATTACCACCTGGTGACCCACTTGCTCATTTTCTGTCCTGTCATAAAAACAAATATTTTATTCATGTGCAAATCAATAGGATATAAACTACAAATTTTATCAAACTGCTCTGTTTCCATTGAGATTCTATTATGCAATCACTGCTACAGAATGTTCACTATACGATAATTAGTACAATCCAACTGGATCTAGAGCGGCCGGCATTATGCGTCAGTTTCAGTCGCAGTCTTGCTCTCAAAGGCTTCGTTTATCGTTTTACAGTACAACCAACTGCAATGTGCGGCAAGCGTCGACGGAAATCTGTTTTTGAAACGCTGTCCAAAGTCTTTGTTAGCGATCCAGTGTATCTATGTTTGCCTATTAAACTTGGTTCTACATCTATCCTACTCCGTACTATCCTTGTTATGTACTACTCATGTTCTTTTTCTTTTGGAACGTAGTTCCTTATCGCGCGTTGCGAAAGGGGGCTAGACGAAAAAAATTGGTACGAAAAGTTGGCACGAAATTTTTGTCACGACATAATTCTCCGACCAAGAATAAATATAATATTAATTTGATATCTAGCACACAAAGTTAAAGTCGAAATTCCGTTAATAAAAGTAAAACTTATGACATATGGAAATGTAGACGTGGTTTGAAATTTGAATTTTTGATTATCGAACACGGCGCGGCGGTTTACCGTTTAGGCTGCGTTTAGACGACGCGAAAAATTTCGTGCGGCCGTTTACACGATCGCGCAGTCGCCGCGTGGTTGGAGCGTTGCGAAGTATTAAACATTATGGCTTAGTCAATAGAGTTTACATTAGTTTTTCGAGTGATTCGAGCGCGGCGGCCGCGCGGCCGCCGCGCGGCCACAACGCGGTGGGATTCCTTGTCATATAAATGCGCCCTTAGTAGCCAGTCACCAAATTACCTATCATAAAATATTTGAATGTTGGCTGCTTCCAGATTATACAGTGTCTAATATATAGTCTACGGGATGACTGTTTAATATTACGACTCACATCGAATGTTCTGGAACTCTCTAGAACGTTCGGTGTGACGTCACGTAGACTGTAAGACCGGCCGGTGCTCGCCGATTTACGGGCTGGGCGACGTAGCAGCCGGTGTGCTCCCTTCGGACCCTCCGTCCCCCCCGAGATCGAGATCATTTTAGTCAAGCCCGAGAGGTGGTCAAGCGCGAGCAGTTCATCGATCAACGGAAGGTTCGAGAGAAATCGAGAACCTTCCGGGTGACGTCACGCGCGCCGATTGACCAGCCAACGCTAGCCGACCTCCCTGGAGCTTCGAGAATTATGGAAGTACCAGGTGTTCAAACCCGTTCCGCCTACCCCCACCCAATTTGTCCTCACCCCCCCTCGGCCTAAATCGGTAATTTTTGAGGCTAGAGGGTCGTGCGACGGCTTGTCGCAATCGGCTTATTGAGCCCGACACTTTGGCCCCAATAAAAATAAATTTCGACCCCCCAGTAAGAAAGATCTGTAAAAATATCTCTAAAAATTCAAATATCTCAGAAACTACAATAGATAGACAAATAATTTTTTTATTAAAATTCCTTCACTAATTAATCGAAAGGAACTTCGTTCCATCCGGGTGTCCCTTGACACCTCTCAAGTTTTTTTCTATCTGCCTTTATCCCACTCGCAGTGGGGTCGGTGCCATATGTTTTTCACATGTTACAGAAAGATTTGGCTTATAGCTTTAACGACCGGTCGCTAGCCTGACGTCAAAAAACTCAAGAACTCTTTATTGAAAACCATTATAATGCAAGTAATTACAACTAAAAAGCTGGTGCTAAACCTATGGAAGACAATGGGCGGTCTTATTACTAGAAGCGATCTCTTCCAGACAACCGTAAATACGTGAATGTTATATTACCACACTGCGACTTATTTATTCAGTTGAATTGGTATTGTTAGCTTGATTAAGCGTATTTATTTTCCACTCGATTCAAATCTTATTATGGAAGTAAATCTTGCTTATAACCATTTATAAGCTATAACATCGTTTAGTTTCATTAAAATCCATTCAGTAGTTTTTACGTGAAAGAGTAACAAACATACATCCATCCATCCATCCATACTTACAGACTTTCACGTTTATAATATTAGTAGGATATAGTGACATAATATATGCTCGAAGAGGTAGACAGAGGCAATTAGAGCAGCAGCCATGTTTCAATGAGCTTCTTTCTATCTTATAATGTGATTATGGGCGAGCCTGTCGCCATTCCGGGCAAAATTTTTAATCCCGGGCATGTGTAATTCTGCATAAAAATTAAATTGAGCATATAATAATAAAAATAGATACAGTCAACAGTCCTGACCTCACTAGATTAAACTGTGTCGTGGATCTTCGAGGGTCTTGTGGTCCCCAAAACCCAAACAAATATTTGTGAATCATACAATCATTTGTCTCGGTGAGGGAATCGACCCACGGTCTCACGCTTCGCAGACGGCTACATTGCGCTACGGAGATTGTCTGATATAGATCTAGATAAGCCTAACTGTGTACCAAATTTCAAGATTGTAGCTCAAAATAAATATGTATACCGGATTATTAAATACTAGCTTTTGCTCGCGGCTCTGCCCGCGTGATCTGCTTTTTCCGGGATAAAAGTAGCCTATGTCCTATTCTGATGTATAAGCTATATTATTGTAAAATTTATTAAAATCCATTCAGTAGTTTTTGCGTGAAAGAGTAACAAACATACATCCATTTATACTTACAAACTTTCGCGTTTATAATATTAGTAGGATTACCCCATTAAACGTATTTATTGACGTCTTTCTGAATGCAGGTCGCTCGCCTGATGGTAACCGCCACGTCCGCCCATAAACAGTAGCCAAACCACGGTGCATAGTATCAATAGTTATAAATATTTTATTGACACATATGAGTAGAAGGATTATCATTTTAATAATATCTTAAAAAGCACCCCACGCATTTTTTTACAATACATTTTTTTCTTCAAATTTATTAAAATTTATTTTCTTCTTTTTTGTTGGATTTTCTATAAAAGCGTGTTATTTAGTATTTCTCATTATTACTGAAGATCTCAGTCGAATCAACTGCTTAATATTACTATTAAGGTCACATGTTACATATAAATTCTTTGTACATTCATGTTACATACAGTTAGCAAATGAGCCATCCTTTGCACGCGGTACCGTCTACAAATTATTGTTAAGTGGACAATACTCATTGTACCCAACGTTATACGTGTCCCCATTAAAGAAATTATCCTTCGAAACAACAAAAAGTTGGGACCCAGTGTTTGTGGGTTTAAATGGCTTGCTTCATAAAATAAAAATATAAAGACTCTTTGAATAAAGGAGGATATTTATTTTTGTAATAGAGGCACAGTCATACTGCGGCACTCAGAGACATACATTAACTTTAAGTTTCAATTAGCGATCGCATAAAATTTGGTTATCTCTCAAAGGCGGCAATTAAGATTATTTCTGTATTCAGTGACGGAGCGTAAGGCATTTTATATATCTAGTAAGGGAGCTTAAAGCATAACTGAATCTGACATAAGCTCACTTCTGTATCCCTGAAGGGGTAGATAGAGGTGTACGACTAAACGCACTATATGTTATGTTTATTGTATATTATTTATTTATTTATTTTTTATTTATTTATTTAGAAACACACAAATAGAAATGTTACAGTATTACAGTAAACAATCTTTGTACACCATATCTGGGTCCCAAAGTAGGCAACGCCCGTATCTTGGGCACCCATCCTTGAATAATAACTGCCAATGTAAACATAGTAAAAACAACGGATAAAATAAACAACAGTAACAATACAACAAAATTAAATGAAATTTTAACACCATTAAGTGGGTTAGCAAATAGTTTTGACATAAAAGTAAGAGTAATAATTATAACAGAAAATAATAAAATTAGGTAATTTAAAAATTAAAGTGAACATTGTGTGTGTGTGTGTGTGCGCGCGTGTGTGTATGTGTGTGGGTGGGTGTAGGTGCGTGCGCGCGCTTGCGTGTGTGTGTGTGTGTGTGTGTGTGTGTGTGTGTGTGCATTACTTTATTTGTCAATTTTTAGCATGTCTTCTATTTGATCATAGGTTAATTTTAGAAGCATATTTTTAACTTTGTATCTTGCCTCTTTACGTGAACAATTGCTTATGACACATTTCTTCAATACAATATTATAAACACGGGACTGAAGGTGGTGTGGATGTCGTTGTGCGAAGACGGTGCTGACAGCTGATGTTGGCACTCTAATACTACGTTTATTTTGCATTGCTGTCATTGCAATCGGATTGTTTTGAATACTGATATTCAAAATGTATTATATTATGTATATACATATTTATGTATGTGCGTTGCAGTCAGACGTGCAGGGTTCTAGTTGAAAACAAGCGCCGGTATTTTTGTTTTACCTACTAGATCCCATTCAGCACTACCACGAGACACAAGCTGTCGATGATTAACGTTTTTAGTTTTAGTTGTTTTTTTTATATGTATATAATGTATATTTTTTTCATTTGTATTTACACTAGTTTTTTGTCCAAATAGTTGTGTGTTTTTGTATTTGTGCTGAATAAATGTTTCTTTCTTTCTTGCTTGCGTTCTTTATTTGGCGGGCTTATTCCTGTGCCATGATTTTACAAATCGAAAACTCATACAACAATTGTGATTCCCTGAACTGAAATTTGATCTTACACCATCGCCGTTATTCAATATTTTACTAGATCAATTGTAATAGTAGGAGGACGCTTGATACATTTTTGTACACGACTGTACAGCGACCATCGTATACATGGTGAAATAACCTCCTTAATGGCTCGTTTGGCGACTCGCATTCTGTGGTCAGTCGGTGTATTTGGTGTTACCTGGAGCCCTACTGCCTCTTAGAGCAGTATTATTATAATCTTTCTTTGACTTTCCGTACCATGAGGTCTTTAAAGTAAGCTTATTGCAGTCTATTGTATAGATACAATGTTATAAAAGCGAAATACTATTCACTAACTCACTGGTTAATCACGATATCATAAAAAGTATTAAATTAAAGATTTTGATATTTGGTCATTTATCTGTATTAAATGATTTTTTCAATCGATCATATGGACACACAAACACACAAGGGGGTCAACGTATAACACCCTTCTTTTATGTCAGGGATTATAAATGAGCCTGCTCGAGCCGCGAACAGTTCTCCGTCAGGTTGCGTCGGCTCTTAAACGTTATCAATGCAGCCAGTGAACCGGAAGATGATTACGATCCATGTGTGACTTCACTCGATTAAACACCCACACACATCAGAAATCTTGATATTACTCCATTATCTTACAGAAATTCCAGGATTCATTATACAACTCTATATATTTAAAGGCGTTTTAATGTTTGCGCTCTACATCCGATCGGTCCTAGAAATCATCATCATCATCAGCCACAGGACTGCTGAACATAGGCCTCCCATAAAGATTTCCAGATCGACCTGTTAGAAGCGGCCTGCATCCAGCGACTTCTTGCCACCTTTATCAGATCGTCTGTCCACATTGTAGGTCTAAATAAATGTTGTTATGAAGTACCCATTGTATGAGGCGTACTAGACCTGAATTCTATTTTCCGAACTGGACAATATACCCAGTTCGGATAATTTCGGATTCAGATCGCATGCAGTGGATAAATGTGTCTACTATTATAAACGTGAAAGATTTTTTGTTTGGGAGTCTATAAATTTGGATGTTTGTAAAATTAATCACACCCTTACGGTTGGACGGTCTTGGATGATTGAAACACAGGACTTAACCTGGATTAGATATCTTTTTATCCTAGAAAAAAAAACATTCACGTTGGTGGAGTCGCGTGCAAAAGCTAGTATAACATAATGCCTTTTCTAATTTGTTTGTTTTATTCTTGTTAAGTGAAGCATAAAAAATCACCCTGAATTGAGAACCTCTCCTTTTTTGAAGACGGTTTATTTATTTATTTTATATTTATTTAATAAAGCACTGCCACATTGTAAATATATTTACAATTATGAATATGAATACTAATGGAAATGATAATGATATGTACAATAAATATGGCATACATAGCATTCACCATAGTACTCAATAAATTGAATAGAGAATATAATACTAAGAACAACTACGACTAAAACTAATAATAAAATAAAAACGAGAATTAAAAAGTTAAAAGGTACCACGCGCTACGCATTACATCCAAGTGATATTTCATAATGAAAGTTTCCATAACATTGCAAGCGTAGCGAAAAAATGCAGTGATTTTAAAATCGTTGTTTTCGAATTTTTGCTAAATGGTTTGCATACTATTGTTATGAAAAATGCTGTGCAAGTATTTTAGCATGATTCTAATGTACCGCAGGCCCTTAACTTACAGAAAAAAATTGGTAAACAATGAAATTCAAAAAACAATTCTAATTTTCAGATATTCTTTTGTAATTAAGATATATTTAATTAAATAGTTTTTAAAGTAGAGTCCGTTGTTTGCAAATGGGTTAGCTTGCAAAATAGCTTAAAGGTGGTAGGTCCCTCGTATGCGAGAGGCCGTCTGGGTTGGTACCACCGCTTGGTCTATTTCTGCCGCCAAGCGACAGTGTGTAAGCACTGTTCCTAACATCATGTCTAGTGTAGTCACCAGAAAAATGAAGACAGAGGTAACTAACCTGGTCGAGCCGGCTTATTTTTGCTGTAGATAAAAGATTGCCTTGTTGGCGCAGTTGTGTTGCTCATACGGTACGACTGTTATGTTGATGTCTCGGGTTAGATCCCGGGTCGGGTAAAAGTGATATTGATCTTTTTATCACGAAATGCTTAGTATCAAGAGTTTGGAACTGTGCCCGGTATGGCGTTAGGCTCGGCTATCACATCATGGGACGGAGATACGTTTGGCGAAATGTAAATGTACTGGTTACACCTCTGCTTACCCCTTCGGGGATTACAGGCGTGACTGCGTATGTATAAATCTACAGCGTGGCTCTATTACAATACGTCACAGATATACATTGAAATGGATATGCGTTTAACTGTGCAAAGCAAATTTAACTTAATTACGCGATATAAAGTTTATATACGACGAAGACACCCCATTTAGCTTTATGAAAATTTGTGCGTTCTATGAGGACATTTTTAGGTCGCCAAATGTGGAACTTTTTACTAATAGACACACCGAACAATTTCATCAAATTCCACAACGCAGAAGTCGGAATATGAGAAAATAAAATGTTGCATTAAAGCATCACTAGAAAAATATGTTCTGTATTGTACCAGGTGCAATTTCGACTATTGTTTTAAAATGTCATGCAATCTTTAGCTTATTTTTAAATGAATCTCTTGCGTTTTTTAAACTGCCTTTGATAAATGTAAAGTGCATAATTAGCCCTAGTCAACATCTATTGTTACCAAATTTATTTTATTATTATAACTACTTATATAATATTAGGCCTGTATTATACACGTCCCACTATTGGGCACGGGCCTACTGAATAAGAGGGTAGTCCACCACGCTGGCCTAAAGCAGGTTGGCATACTCAATATACCATCAAAATTCATGTGGAAAAATTCTCAGGTATGCAGGTTTCTTCACGATGTTTCCTTTACTGTTAAAGCATGTGAACTACCAGTTAAAATATATCGTCGATGAAGTACCAACACCTCCTAAGTGTTGAGAATCTAATTTTACACCAGACTGTTTAAAATAAGGTTTTTTTTACAAAAACTGTTTAAAATAATGTTTTATTTATTTTGATCAACTCAATAGTAAAATAGTTTCCAATACATTACCTTTTTATTAGTTACTAAGGGATGTGGTTTATGTTTACGTCTATTGTAATAAAAAAAGTAATTTTGGACTAAATTGTCAGTTAGGAGGTATTGGTACTTCATCGACGATATACAGGGTTATTTTTAAAACACCAGCAACCTCGCAGGGGTAGATTCCTAAGGTTATAAGCTACTACTTTTGTTCTACGACTTTTGATAATTTGTTAGATTTTATTTTCATACAAAAATAAGTATTCATTTAATTTCCGTCTTGATTGTTACAACGCGCATCGCACTTTACGTAAACAAATACGCGAAGCGTGGGGAACCGGACTAGCTCCTTTGAAGGTCAACGCGCCGCTCAGCTGAGCGGCGTCTTTGAGTCGCGCGCGCACGCCGCATACTACGAAGAAAAATACGACACAACAAAAACTTGTAAAATCATTTTTTTTTAAATATATTGAGTTATATCCAAACTCGTAGAACAAAAGTTGTTCCGTATGGGGACAGCTATCTACCCCTGCGAGGTTGCTGGTATTTTAAAAATAACCCTGTATAACTTAGAAAAGTCAGAGGTGTATGCTCTTGGGGCTAGTTTCGAACCTACGACTTTCGTCTCGACAGTCCATACCACTCCTCGCTGAGCGTCGCTGCTTTTTGTATTATGTTGGCAATACTTAAAATTACCTATTTGGGTATATCAATACCATTTTTTTTTCACAGGATAGGCACATTCAGTATACCCACATTTTTCTCCGGATTATATCGTAAAATCAATTTGGTTTTTGAATGGAGGCCAAGATATTGTGTATGATATGAAAGCATCGCCTTTATATTACTCGTTATCCATTACAATAGCTCTGTGGTGTAGTCCTTAGATAGAATTCAATTACATCATTTCTTTCATAAGATTCATATTACATTTCTGTAAATGTGTTTTCAAAGGGTACACTACAATAATACGACAAACTTTATTCCGACAGTCACAAATTTCATAATACCGATTTTCATAATTCCGAATGGTTTAAAATTCCGAATATATCAACTCCGATGTATTATTTATCCTATTTTTATAATTCCGAAATGTCAATATTCCTAACGTATATAATTACGATTCTCAAAATACCGAGTTTCAATAGATCGAATAACAAAAAGTCCGAATTAATGATAATTCGAAACATCAAAAATACGAATTCCGATTATTAAAATACCTATTAATTAAAATTCCGAAATAAAAACGCCTTGTAAAACTGAATAGAAAGACAAATCAACACATAATTGCTTGTCAAAGAGAAGTATAATAGTATGAGGAGGTAGACTTAAAAAAGTTAATGTCAAATGCGTTTTAAAAATATTTTCTTTCCAATAAAAAATTTTTTTTCGCTGGTTACACTTCTAATCTAACCCAAATGATTTACCAACAATAGAGAGGATCTGGCGCTCGGCGGCCGCTGCCGCGGCACGCTCGCTTCGCTCGCTCGCCTTCGCGCTTTAATGGTCACAGTTCTAACCTAACCTAACCCCAATGTATGTAATGATTATACTAACTGAATCAAAATCCTAATTTTTTATTCGGAATATTGAAAATCGGAATGTCGTTTTTCGGACCGAGAACCCATCGAGCATTTGACTCTTCGAAAATATAAAAATCGGAAAACAAATAGATCGTATTTACAACTTTCGGTGAAATAATTTTCGTAAATTTGAATAATAGACATTATAATTTTTAGGTATTATGAAATTCGGACTTTTGAACATCGGAACATCGAAATTCGGAATAAAATATTTCGGAGTATTTGGGTGTTCCCGTTTTCAAAGGACTGCAATATATATATTCATTATGAAGTTCTCTTCCAACCATTTTTTTACTTTTTTGTTAGTTTTTTTATAATGGAATCTATTGTGTGCGGTTTGTTGCGAAGTATCTTTTTCTTTTCGAATTAGTTTAGTTTTTAAACAACATAAAAACGGAGGAGTTTAATAATACGATTGTACATATATTTTACAGGGATGTACACATAACTCCGTCAAATAAATAAAAAAGTGTGCGTCTCGGGACGCTCGACAGAAGTGATAACTTAAACTAATGTGGGTTAAAGTGAGCGCGGAGGAGCCTGCCTACTGCTGCCGTATGCGTGAGAGAAAGGGAAGCCAAAGTGGCGCCGTCACGCGTTACTTTACGAAGTCCGGTCAAAGTCCTGTCAAAATCCGGTTAAAGTCCAGTCAAAGTTCTGTCAAAGTTTGTTAAATCCGGTCAAAGCCCAGTCAAAGCCCTATCAAAGTCCTGTCAAAGTCTGGTTAAAGCCCGGTCAAAGTCCTGCCAAAATCTGGTTAAAGTCCTGTCAGTCTTGCCAAAATCTGGTTAAAGTCCTGTCAGTTTTGTCAAAATCCGGTCAAAGTCCTATCAAAGCCCGGTCGAAGTCCGGTTAAAGTCCAGTCGAAGTCCGGTCAAATACCGGTCAAAGTCCAGTCAAAGTCTTGTCAAAGTCCGGTCAAAGCCCGGTCAAAGTCCGGTCGAAGTCTGGTTAAAGTCCTGTCGAAGTTTGTCATAATCCGGTCAAAGCCCTATCAAAGTCCTGTCAAAGTCCGGTCGAAGTCCGGTCAAAAACCACTCGAAGTCCGGTCTAAGTCCAGCCAAAGACCTGTCAAAGTCCGGTCAAAGTCCGGTTGAAGTTCGGTCAAAATCCTGCCACAGTCCGGTCAAATACCGGTCAATGTTTGCCAAAATCCGGTTAAAGTCCTGTCAGTCTTGTCAAAATTCGGTCAAAGTCCTATTAAAGTCCGTTCGAAGTCGGGTTAAAGCCCAGTCGAAGTCCGGTCAAATACCGGTCAAAGTCCAGTCAAAGTCTTGTCAAAATCCGGTCAAAGCCCGGTCAAAGTCCTGTCAAAGTCCGGTCGAAGTCCGGTTAAAGTCCTGTCGAAGTTTGTCATAATCCGGTCAAAGCCCTATCAAAGTCCTGTCAAAGTCGATCGAAGTCCGGTTAAAGTCCGGTCAAAGTCCGGTCAAAGTCCAGTCGTAGTCCGGTCAAATACCGGTCGAAGTCCGGTTAAAGTCCGGTCTGAGTCCGGCCAAAGACCTGTCAAAGTCCGGTCAAACTCCGGTCATAGCCCGGTCAAAGTCCGGTTAAAGTCCGATTGAAGTCCGGTCAAAGTCCGGTTGAAGTCCGGTCAAAGTCCGGTCCAAGCTGACTGGTCACTATGTGACGCCACCTGGGACTTCGAAATAATCGATGTTCCAGGGAGGTCGGCTAACGCTGGCTGGTCGATGGAACGCTCGCGTTACGGAACGTTTCGGTTCACCCTCCCATAAGAAGTTATCACTTCAATATATAATTAATAATAAATAAATACACCCAACAGTCACATACATAGTCCTGACCCCACAGTGAGATACGAGTCTTGTGTCGTAGGTATCAGGAACTACGAGAGACTTTCAGTGTCACAACACCCAGCCCCGAAACAAATATTTGCGGATCACACAAACATTTGTCTCGGTGCGGGGATCGAACCCGCGGCCTCTCACTTCACAGCCGGCTACTCGCCCGTTGCGCCACGGAGGCTGTCAAATACCGACCGATACTAACTTACGAGAAATTTGTATGGATCTAATATGGTTCCAATATAATTCACTAGGCGAGTTGTACGGAGTTGGACAATTGGACGTAATTACGCCAAAAGAAACTAACTATGGGTTGGTTCAAATGGAAGTTCAAGTGGCAAGTTCAAATAGACATACTGATTTTGTTTTGCTAAATTCATTTATTTAAATGGATTTTGATACCATATTTTATTGCAAAATCGTACGTGGAATATATTTCATGCCCGATTTTCTAAAATCCTACGAGATAAAATTAGTTTAAATTATTGAATTTAGTAAAACAAATTCAGTATCTCTAAATAAACTTGCTGTAGGTAGTTATTTTCGTAAATACGGATGATGTGTATGCTGTCATAGAGCACAGTATTGTAACTATAGTGCAACAATTATAAATTGGCGGTAGTTAATTTAAATATTAGTAGAATAATTTGTCATAACTGAATATATATCAAGGAGTATTTAACAACAAAAGTAGTTTCTCGCCAACTCATAATAGCCGCATTATAATTAATATTTTGCCCCTTGCTTATTTGTTAATTTAATAGTGAAAAGGGCAAAATAATGATGTTGAAAATGTTAAAAGGTCTCAAACTATTAACCTTTATGTACGGCCTAACTTGGTCTCGTAGTAGTGTAACAGCCGCTATGTTCGGTAACTTTTAATGTTTTCTAAATTACATGTTGACTAAGTGACCCGTGCAAATACTTCGCACCGAAAGTAGTCTTTAATTAACATTGCTGGTGGGAAGATACTTGTATCCGACCGGATAGCGACCACCGTACACTGGTGCTAAAACCTGTCATAGTGGCCCACCTTGTGTGGGCCGCGTCCCAGGGTCAGCCAATGTATATCCGGTTCTCCCCAGGGGGCTTGCCCCCTGATCCTAACCCTTTTCCTATCCCTTTTCCTTCCCCTCCCCCTTGGCTCTTTGGCAGGCCGGCATGATCTTGCCAACCTACGATGGACACATTGTTTATCGTTGGTCGACACTATTCCTGGATTGCGCTACACTTACCATCAGGTGTAGCGTAGTCACTTTGCCGAGCCAGGATAAAAAAAAAACAATAATAGATTGAGTTGATTGAGAACTCGATAAGATTTTTCGAAGGTATGTGAAGTCTGCCAACCCACATAAGGCCAGCGTAAGGCCTAATCCATCTCATTCAGTAGAGGAGGCCCGCCGAGGCCCGTGCCCAGCAGTGGGAGGTATATAATACAGGACTAGTAAAAAAAAAATATGGAAGTGAAGGCGTTCCGACAACACATTTGAGAATTATTTTGTAGAAGTATGGCGTTCCCACAAAAAAATCTTTAAGAAATTAGACATAGAGATATAATTATTATAATTAATATTATTATTATAATAAGACATAGAGATAAATATTATTTTGCTACATAATAAAAATGGCAAACTCACGCCGGTTCAGATAGTCTAGTACAGTGTGATCTATTTTTGGTTTCCAGCTAGAGCCTTTACAAATCGCTTTGCTCAACTGCAGCTCGGATATTGGACTTACGAGACGAGCTTCTTTTCGTTCTGCTTATTTTAAAGCGAAGGAATATATTATGCACTATCTACAGATAGGATTTCGTATCTCGAAAGGAGAATACAGAATTTATAAAGGATTATTGAAATAAAACTTATTTAAACGGATTTTATCGCGGTTTTTATTTTAATTCTGGTTCCGACGCGACGTTTCGAAAGCTTTTCAGCCTTCGTAGTCACGGGATGGACTGACCGTCCGCCATATTAAAATAAAAAACCGCGATAAAATCCGTTTAAATTAGTTTCATTTAAATATGTAACATTCGCGTAAACATAAGCAATCATAAGGGATCAGTTTGTTGTCCGTCTGTTTGTCTATTAATCTGTTAAAAGCAGTTCCTAAGGAGCATTAGTCCATAGAGAAGGTGAGATAGTGGCCTAACGCAAACCCATTGCAATAAAAAAAAATCTAGTTAAAATTAGTTTCTAAATTCTAACCAATTTCGAAGTTACATATTTTTTTAAGAAAAAATGATCCACCACAAAAAACAGCCAGGACTTTTTCTCGTATACATACATAAGCTCACGCTTTTATGCCCAGTGGGAGGCAGAGGTGCAACTAGTGCTGCACCCACGTTTCGACCATATTTCCATCCCATGATGTGGGAAGGGCGAGCCATCGCCATACAAAAAAATCCAATGTCCAATTCATGTGTGATTTTTGAAATCGAAAATTCAAACACAAATAGTGATTGCCCGACCTGGGAATTGAACCTAAGATCTCACGGTTCTCAGCCTTAGTTGATCGACAATGCAAATATACGGAGTGAATATACTCGAATTGGTCAAGGTTCAGAAGTTAGGTTTATTTACACTCAGACGCACCGACGAATTATAAAGATAATCAGGGAATCCATTACTTTAACGTCGCCTTGTTACAAAAAGGCTCCATCTAAAACACATTAACACACCTTGCCATTAGTGAACCCAAATATTGGCATAACGTTCCTTCTGTCGAACACTTTATTGTGACATGACGTTGATACGATCCAATTAATTAAGCTAATCTTATTCTTATCCGATATGTTTTTTTTATTTGGGTATAACAAACAGTTACATCTTCATATATAAAAAAATCGTGTCGAGACGTTTGTCCGCGATGAACTCCTAAACTACTGAACCGATTTTAATAAAATTTTGCAAACTATGTGCAGTTTGATCCAACTTGAGAGATAGGATAGTTTATATCTCAATTTATAGTAGCAATATATTTTTTTATTGAAAATTATTAATTTTAATTATCTGTGAGTTCCATAAGATTCTAACAGATGGCAGTGTAAGGTAATTTATCGGCTGAATTGAGTAAGTATCCAGCAGATGGAAACAAATAATAGTTAAAAAAAAACTAAAGAAACACGTTTTTATAGAAAGTCTAACTAAAAAATAGAAAAGAAATTTGAAGAAAACAATGTATTTTATTGTAAAAAAAGCGTGGGGTGCTTTTTAAGATATTATCTAAATGATAATCCTTCTACTTATATCTGTCAATACAATAAGAATTATAACTATTGACACCATGCACCCCACGCTTTTTTTACAATAAAATACATTGTTTTCTTCAAATTTATTTTCTATTTTTTAGTTAGACTTTCTATAAAAGCGTCTTTTTTTAGTTTTTTTTAACTATTATTTATTCACTTCTATTAATTTTTACGTAAGGCGTCAAATGCTCGCACGGCGTCTTGATGCAAAAGACGCAATATGCAATATCGAACAACGGATAATCGACAATAGCATAATGACACGTCAACAGCATAATGACATCTTCAGTAATGTGTTATATAATCCGCAAGATTATATAATGTAATGCTTTACATTATATCGGTTGTTATAATAATAATGACCATCTCTACTTACGCCTTCTATGCCTTAGGTGAGGCGTATAATTAGAAACAGACTACTCAACTATGTTTCTATCGTAATCACACCGCTGTAGCCTAAATTATTTATAATTAATTCATGTTCTAGCCAGTATCGTGGGCGATTGCTCCTAAATTGCGGTCCCTTTTCGAATTATGAGGGTACTTGCGCGGTTGACGTGTGTTTTGAAGTTTCAAATGTAGAGAACGTCGAACTCTGTGGTACGGACTGGTGATTGAAATTATACAGGGTTGATTTATAACTGCCTTAGTGGCGCATTTGGATTGAGTACAGTACGACTGCTGTGCTGAGGTCACGGGTTCGTTCCCGGGTTGGTTAAAAGTGGTATTGGAGTTTTGCAATCACGAAATGCTCAGTAGCAGTCCGGAGTCTCGAATTTGTCGTCACAACATGGATGCCCTCAGATGGACAGCGTCGGCGTGAGGCCAGCTCACGTGAGGTGGCATGATAGTCTCGTTGTTTTCCGCGATGACTGGCGGGAGCTTATTGATGACCTTGAATGAAGGATGAAGAAGAGGTATACGTCCAGTAGTTGCCTGAGCTACTTAGTTGAAGATTATCTTGACATCTCGTAATCTTATATATTCGTCAGTGAATAAATCAGCAGTTACACACAGGAGGCTTGCTATAAATTTATATTAGACAAATGGAATTAAATGCGCCTACTCTAAAACGTTATTACACTTTCTTAATGAAATTAGATTTTACAAGAGGACTGTCTAGATTTTTTTCTTGAAAAACTCAGTCTGGATAAATTGCTGTCCGTTCATTTTCCCCCGACAGATATTGCAATATCATGCGAATGTAAGCGATGAAATGAATGATGAAAAATTGATTTATTCAGTTCACGAACATTGCTTTAGAGAACCTCAGACAAAGGTAAGATCGGAATCCCTCGGTATTTGTTCAAAATAGAGATTTTTTATAAATGTCTGGATATTTTTAGACAACTGATTGACGAGAATTGTTTGCTCAACTGATGGTAAACGCCTGCCCATAAACAGTACCATAATTACTCAGAAGGATTAATTACCTTGATTTTTGATGAGTGGTAGACCCACGCTGTAGTTTTATTTGTGTTTCGGTTTGAAGGACATAGAAGCCAGTGAAAATACTGGGCTAATAATCTTATGTCTCGGGATGACGAGCGCAGTTCAGTGCCATGCAGTGTTATGTAATTCAAAGTTCTGTGTGGTGTTGCATCTGTTTATGGGCAGGCGTGGCGCTTACCATCAGGCGAGCGCCTTGCTCGTCTCGTTATTCAATCAAATAAAAAAGAAATATGAGAAAACTATTGTTTACAAGGCCTCATCATAAATAAAAAACCAAGATTCGTAAGACGCAACTACATTTATTACGGTTGCTAGTTATATTCTCAACTCTCTCCATTTATTTCGGGTTTAGAATATAAATAATAATATTTGCCCACTGCGCCACGAAGGCTTTAAAGAAATGTGTCTGCAAAAATAAATGGAGAAGATCAAACAGTACAATGTGTTTCAATTCATCTACTGCGTTACACTATCATTGCACCACACATAAAACGAGAGGTGTGTGCCCTCGGGACTGCGATCGAACGAGAGCTGTATATAGTTTATTGAAATCCATTACCACAATCTTACTATACTAACTATATAACATCTCATCTCAATCTATATAATCTTACTTACTATACTATATTAACACATTATTATTCAAAACACATGTTCTCCTAGCTCCACTATATTTATGAGCTGTATATCAGCATACTTCGCGATTATAGATAACAAAAACTTAAACAGGGTTAGTTAAAAATACTAACAACCTCTTACTCTAGATTTTTTATTAATTAATATTTTTTAGTCAAAAATAAAAATATCATATAATACGTTTAGTTCAAAGGTCTGGGTGTTGTGAAGCCGAAAGTATCTAGTAGTTCCTGACACCTAAGATACAAGACTCCTATCTTACTGTGGGGTCAGGACTATGTGTGTGTGTGACTGTTAACAAAAGGTGCAACAACCGCCTCATAAGGCCCCCGTGTCAGCGTTGTGCATCGCACTGTTTGTTAACCCCTTTTTGAGCCTTGTAGTTATTAACTGTTTAAGAAAGTAAAAAAAAATATAACTTAAATATATGAAAGGAAAAGAGGAATTATTGAAAGTCGTAAAACTGAAGTTGTTACATGTATGTACTAAAGTATGTAAAAAAGGTATCCATAAGAGTTGTAGAACCACACTGTAGACATTTCTGTCTAAAGCATGAATGGTTTGGCTCGACTGGGCAATATCACAGTTTCACAGAAAAAAGACATGACAAAACGAGAAGGTCACTCTTTTGATGGTAAGTGCCACGCCTGCCCAAAACAGATTCACCACCATACGAAACGTCAAATTACAAAGCACTGCATAGCATTGGACTGCCTTCGTCACCACGAGACATAAGTTATTAAGTCTCATAATGCCAAGTAGTTTCACTAGCCTCAATGTCCTTGAAACCGAGACACAACAGTACTTACACTTAGATAAAGCGGTGGGATCAATCAAGACGGATATTGGCATACGAGAGGTCTACCACCTTGTCCGTATGATAGTCCACAATAAGAATAATTACCAAATATTATGATTTGTGGGTAACATTTATTATTAAACTTATAAGATTATAAGACTTAGTAACTTATGTTCTTACTTCACCGTCATGTAAACCATTTGTCTTAGTTATTTTATTGTATCAACCTTAGATGGTTTGAAAGTAAATAAATTAGGAACATTAATAAATGCTCCTTTATTCACCGCATAATACATCGGTAAAAGAGGATTATAGATACATTTTTCTTTTCCACAGAAACATTTCCCTAAAATGAAGGTTCTTTCAAATTTCTTATTAATATGGGATTAGCCGTGCTGCACACGCTACAACTCCTAAGCTACAATATTCCGTAGCCAGCCTGCGAGACTGGCGTAGCTGCGACGTAGAAGTGCTACGAGTTTAGCCTCTTAAAGTTTGTTTGACACTCGGGGGGACTTAAAGCGTAAATGGGAAAATATTTCTGTTTAAAAACATCTAAGAATACCTTAACACTAAAAATAAAATTTACGAACTTGGCGTAAAGCTGATCGAGTGATCGACGTATATACAGCAAAACCACAGTCAAACAACCGGCAGTTTTACTCGTGATGACTAGTAGGTACTCATCAACTGGCGAGCCAAACAGTAGTGCTGGAGTTTGTAAGACTATAAATAATCGCAGTTTTGTTTAAAAAAACACTAGTCAATTTTATCGGTATTTAACTTTTAGTGGCTCGGTCCAGCGAAGGGCGTTCCGGAATCAGTGGGCCAATTCTCGTATTTAACATTAACTGAGACTGAACTTTAACCAAACTGAGATTAGACTACGAATTAAATAAAATGTGGCATTCTGCTCCGCTTAAAGTTCCAATATCATTCCAGTAGCATTAGGATGTCAATTCGATATCATTTTCTTTCTTTTTTTTTATTTATGGCTTTCGCAGTATTATGCATTGAGCCAGTGTCAAGTATAATTTATTCTCAAGTATTTTACAAGAACGATGAAACACGGGTGCGGTCGATTTCAAGGTCTTGTCGGAGTTTTGGTGTTAACTCCTTTCAGTACGATTCTTAATTCACTTATTTCAATGTTTCCATACACCGTTCATCACCGTCAATGTTTATTGAACAAATCCACACCACTTTTATACAACAAACACAACTCTAAACTAGTTTATGAAATAAATTAAAATAAGCGATAAACTGCACTGTCAGAATTCCCGCCAAAACTCGATATCATTTTAATTCCAAACTAATGTCAGCCACCACAGACTAAATTATAAAAAATGTAAAGCGAATGTTATAATAAAGTTGCCAGCGGACAAAATATATTGGCATTGTGAGTAATTTTGGCGATTTGAATTGGATGGAAAAGTTATTACTCTAGCACGAAGTTATTTATTTAAAATTTGATTAATAGATTTTATAATTTATTAATTGATTAGGTAATTTCTCATGTTTCCCCTAAATTGAAAACCCGTTTTTTTTCGAATTTCTGTGAATTGTGAGTGAAAACATATGCTTTAATTTATTGTCGTGGTGGGTCACCCAGTGATTACACCTTTGTTATTGCAGGCTCAAAGTACTAAGATCGAGAGCCGTAAAATTTTTATTAAAAAAGAATGTCTATTATTATTGTTCCGTGATTTAATTTTGTTGTGTTATGTGTATGTTATTTAAGTACGCATCTTTCAATTTCTATAATAAGTTAATTATGATTATCCATTGCGCGCGGTAAATACTAACTGAAAGTTGACAAAATATCGGGAGTTTATTATTAGTGGACTGTTAGTAAAGTGTTAGTGAAACAATGACTAAACAATTAGAACTGTTTCTGGATTTCACTGAAGCAATTCGGATCACCAATTCTAGGCCTTGAGCCGACTCTGAAGGAGGAAGGACAGTGTATTATCCAAAAGGTTATGTTCACACAGTGCAAAAAACATGGATTCAGCTGCAATGTGTAATATGAGTGTGTATGTAATAGTGTATTGTATTTATATTGTTAATATATAATGTTTCTTTACGACTTTGTGATTTGATTGTGACGTATTTACATAGAATATTACCCATGCATATATATAAATATCGATATGATTGACTATATTTCAGTTAATTCATAATATCATTTCAGTTACATTTCGATGTCAATTTAGTCAACTTTCAATATACTTTTGATTGCATTACAGTTTTAATGGTTTACGGAATGCCACTTGTAACTTTCTTGGCACTGAAACTAGATCGGAATGATATTTTGAACATTTTTAATTACCAGAATTGGCCCTCTGCTATCCAGTAACATCAAGCCGGAATAATTCTGCCGACCGTCGAAGGACCCAATGTCTGTTTTGACCGTCGACATTATATTTGAATCGGGTATTTCAGAAACCCCATTAGTCATATCTCTTTACCAAACGGGGTATTTGAGTTTTTGGGTTTTTCAAAGATAAGTTTATAGGTCAATCAAAAATCACATAAGTCAAAAACTAAACTAAACTTTCATAATGGTAATAAAATAAAGTTAGTTCAGAACAATTTTATCTATACTTATAAAATAACATGTCCTGACTGACTGACTGATTCATCATCGCCGAGCGCAAACTATCAAGGCTACAAGCATGAAATTCGGACTGTATATTCATTTTGTTATGTAGGCACCCACTAAGAAAGGATTTTAGAAAATTCCACCCCAAAGGGGTCAAAATAGGGGATGATAATATGTATGAAAGTCCGTCATTTTGAAAGTTGCATAAACAAAATTTTGTATTTCGGTTATTGACGTAAAACAAATAAATACGTGTTTCAGGAATTTTGGAAATTTTAGTTAATAAGAGATGAAAAGGGGGGTGAAAGTTAATGCGAAAGTGAGTTTGTTTGTTACGCTTTCACGCCTAAATCACTGAACCGGTTTTGATGAATTTATCTACAGGGATAGTTGGAGACGGTTACAGGCTACTTTTATCCCGGAAAATTCTGATCACGCGGGCGGAGCCGCGAGCAAAAGCTAGTGTTGTATAAAGGTTGAGAGCGTCTAAATCGCTCAACCAAAAGACTGGTGAAATAAGAACAGGCGACTCGCGTTGGACTATCAGCACAAACGTCACACCAAAAAAACGGGTGTGTGTGCAATTCACACACGGCAGAAATGAAACTTCAGAATAATTAACATAAATTGATTAACCAACGAATTTAAATACGCAAATGCAAAAAAATAAAACACGTCAATGATACACCACGTTGTTTATTACACATTTTCCGAAGGCTTCGTTGTACGCAGGCGCAAAGACACGTGATAGCATATCTCATATTCTCGCAGGCTGTATCCTCATGGATACATAGGGGTCAGAAGGCGACCTCGCGTGTTTGAATATATGTGCCACTCACCTGTGCACACCACCTTGGTTCCGAAGCTGCCTCCTTCTGGTCGTATTGCTGTCGGCCGCCCGTTTGGCCGTCACCGGCTCTTGAGTTTGATGGAGACCGAGTCGTGGGAGCTTAAGGACATTCCCATATCCTGCGGTGGATATAAACCCGCGCGTCGTGGTGCGTGCGATCTTGACCGTAGTTCAAGCGTGAGAGAGCGTGTGTTAGCGAGTGTCCCGGGCCGACGAATGGACGAATCGAATGCTTCGTTCGGGGGGCACAGCCCCGCTGATTCGCGAATGCTTGTGCGGTTGGTAGCACCGTGTACGATCCTTGAATAACGATCGTTGCAAATATACCAACCACGCGAGATCATTTTATAATGATTTGAAAAGTTGCTGGTTACGAAACATTCCGCCCACCAAAATACATTAATGTATTTTCGATTAATATGAAAGAAATAAACTAACTAACCTAACAAAGGCACATGATTATTAACCTAAGTCCGATAAATGAAAATTCCATTGTTAAGTTAGTCGTTTCGAGTTGGGAAAGAAACGAGGTTTGACCAGAGGCCTCGTGTGGCACGAGCCTTCAGTCAAACATCTCGCGGCGATACGGACATCACCGTCAGGACCCGGATACAGTCCCTCAACACGAGCCAGCGGCCAATGTGAAGGAATCGGATTATGCGTTTTTTAGAATTACTGATCCGAGGCCTGACGGCTTTAAATCTGAAAGTGTTTATAGTTCCCGCACTCCACCGAAGTGGGGACTTGAAGGCGGATTGAACCGAAGTTCAATCTTACCGGTTTGAGTAGTACCTCGCACATACTCCGTTAATAGTGCCTTAGCACCAGCGTAATTTGTCCCGCAATCATAATGAAGAACGCCGACGCGTCCGCGTCTCCCGGAAAACCGACGCAAAGCAGCGAGAAACGCAACCAATTGGTGATCCGAGACGGTCTCGAGAAGTACGGCACGAGTCGCGAGACAAACGAATAAACCGAAGTAAGCTGTTGTGATTTCCTCACCTCGATGCCTACCGATTTGGATACGAAAAGGGCCGCCGTAGTCGGTCCCTACAATAGAAAATCGTTTAACGTAATTTACACGAGTGGCCGACAGGTCACTCATGAACGGTTCAAGTAATGATGGATACGTTTCATAGTACGATACACATTGCGAGTGACAGTTGCGAGTCAACCTAGATGCACGCGGAAACAGAGCGGGGTGCTTGGGTTCGAACCCGCGACAGGAGCTCGCACGGCGACCGACCACCCTGAGAATCCCCTGCGTAACGAGAAATGGGTTCGACTTACGTAATGGATTTGATGGTTCTCGTTTTTCCCGCACCTGTCGAATCTCGGTTGTTAAGAACGTTTGTCGAGTGTACTTGGAGACGATCACTAACGCGGCATGAAGCTCAACATGATTTAAGAAACGATTTGTAGAACGAATTTGCTTATGCCGTAAGAATTTGATGAATTTTGACCACCAACCAATGAGGCGTTGAATTCTCCGAAATGAAGAGTACCGTATGAACAAAACGTCGAAAAACAAATTCTTCGCATCATCGGAAGTCAAAATTAAAGCGGAACTACAATTGAGCGATCGACCCTGGGGAAAGCGAAGCCAGGCGGGTCCCGCCCACCATAAACTACTGTGGACTCGATCGGAAGGTGACTCACCATGAGAAGCGGCGTCTGCTGACCCTTCTGAAGCCGGGTCGCACCATGGAGGGCGTGCCTCCATGGATGGTAAACACCTCAAGACTTGGTCGCGAGATCGAGGAAATGTACTCGCTTGCTCTTCATTGCTGAAGAGCAAGGACACAACGTCTTGATCGGTGGAAACCTCGGCTGGGACGGTGAGAGGCGCTGACGAAACGACGCTTGGTTCCTCCACTTCACACAATTTCTCCAAACCGTGGTGAAGTGGGGGTTCCTCGCACACGAAGAATGAATGTGGATTAGACTCAGCGCATCCCACATTCCCGACCAGTAACCAACCAAACACCGACTTAAGAGCCGACGGTTGGTTGGGAGCACCTCGAACGGTTCCCGGCAACAGAAGAGAAGCGAAACACTCCGCACCGATCAGAAGATCGATGGGACCAGGAATGTGACAGTTTGGGTCCGCTAACTGCAATTCGCGAATATGATGCCACGAGGAGGTATCGATCCGGATTGATGGCATCTTACCACAAATGCGCGGCAAGGTCAAGGCTTTGATGTTGAAGAGAAGTTCGTTGTTACATCCAACATCAATAGGTACAATACCTGACACGGGAGCTGACGAATGACCTACTACACTTACCTTATGTGACGTTGGAACACTAGTGAGGCCCAATCGATGAACGGCATTCTCGGTAATGAAGTGACTTTGACTGCCCGAGTCAATCACAGCTCGAAATGATTGAAAATGTCCGAACGAGTCACGAATTTGAACAATAGCGGTCGACAACAAAACGAAAGAATGTTCACGCATACTAGTCAACGCGCGAACCGGATTATCCGGTTTTTCAATATCCGGAACATCGGCTGCCGATGAGGTGGAAGCAACTTCCTCATGAAGAAGTGTACGATGTCGGTGATGGCATTTGTAACAGCTGAATAGTGATCTGCAATCCTTCACGCTGTGATACGGTTCTAAGCAGTTGAAGCACCAGCGTTGTTTTCGCGCATGCTCACTACGTTCCGCAATCGAAAGTTGTACGAATGGACTACACTTATTTATCGCGTGGTCACCTGAACAAAATGAACACTTCACGGATATAGCTACGGGTGTCTGAGAAGATGGCGGAAGAGGCTTCTCCTTAGAGGCGGATTTCTCGGTGTTACTGGAAAGAAATACGGTTGTTTTCTTCGGAACCTTTGAATTATTCGATGACAAGAATTTCATCGGTTTCGATTTGTCCGAAGATTTTTCGATACCACTAGTTCCCTGACCACTCGATGAAAAATGGTTATCGCGAATTAAAGCATCAGCTCTGTTGAACAAGAAAGTTTTCAGCGTCTTGTACTGCGGTAATTCAGTAGCCTCCTGTTTTTGTTCAAAAGAGCGCCGAGTCTGGGTATCTAATTTCGACAAAATCAAGTAGCATAATACAAAGTCCCACTCATGAGTAGGAAGGTCGAGACTGGACAACACGTTTAAATTTTCATTGATTGAATCTAAATTTCGACGAAATTCGACAGGCGACAGGGATTTCAAATTAATATTTAATATTTCTTTCCAACACGTAAAGGCTAACTCTCGCTTATCCCGATATCGATTAACCAATGCCTCGTACGCACCACGGTAATATTTACCTTGAATGGGATACGATCGAATAACGCCCAATGCATCCCCACTAAGACAAGTTTCGAGATACTGCATACGCTTCGTGTCCGAAAGTGATTCATTATTATGAATCAATGAATTAAATAAATCAAAGAATTTTGGCCACTCTTTTATTTCCCCGGAAAAAGACGGTAGGTTGATTTTCGGTAACTTGACGTCAGATTCCGACGACGCATTCGCATTTTTATCGCACGGTTCCGCATTAGATTCGGGAAATAATTTTCTATGGATTGCCAAAATCTCAAAAAGAATATCATCGAACTCGCTTCGTATCTCATCCTCTTGTTCATAGTCATCATCGTCGATAACACATAATAAGTTTGAATGAGCGGTTTCAAAACTATCAATGAATTTAGGTAACGCAGAGAATTGAACACTAAATAAATCCAACACTGATTCATCATGTTTAGCTAATTTAGCAACTTCTAGAAGTTTCTTCAATCGGTTCAAAGGGAGGGTGCGCTTCCGACGAAGCACAGGTAACTCCTGACTACTCGGGCGATCTAAGTCCGACTTAGTTACACTCACTTTCCGCTTGGTCGTGCGCACGCCCCGATACGACATTCTAAACGATTACCAAAATTACTAACAAAGTGTTAGAATTAAACACACCTTACACTCACTGCCTACCCCGCTACGAATAGAAGCGTTATATGCGATGTCAAGTCGCAATACGCGCGAGTTGTGGCGGGTGGACTTGCTAACGAGTGAGCCAAGTTACGCACCTAAAGTATGTAATTCACGATTCAAAATGAGTCAAAACAAAGTCTATAATATAAATTATAGACCTCCGAGACTTGTTACAATACACACACTTTATACTCACTGTCTACCCTTACGAGCCGAAGCGTGTTGCACAAAACGCGTATGAACTGCCACACCAATAAAATGTACAAGTTTCGACACAACGTGAAATAAACCGATGTATAATATATATAATTTACACTCTTTCGAGCATTCTTTGAATGAATACCTATTTGGCCAGGTAGCAACTAATGAACGAACAATGGGTCAAGGATGATTCATGCATTTGCAACTAAGTATGAATGTATTTTATGCCGCTTAGTTTTTTATGTGTAGGCACTTCAATATATTTGTTTTAATAAACCGTTACGAAATGACTTTGAGTGCGGCAGTTTGCCAACTTGTATTACGAATGTAAATGTGTGAGAAACTGAAACCAAACGAACATCAGCGTATTTAAATGAATTTGATGGACGTAGGCAATCGAGACGAATAGATCACAAAAACAAACGTTACGTTAACAAATCAGCTTTGCACGAAATGAAACGTTGCGGCGTTTACGACCGCGTCATTTCACGACTACCCACATCTACGCGGAAAGGCGAGACGCGTCGGCGCACTCAACTACGCAATCGAATTTAACTACGATTTAAATGTTTCACCACAACTAACGGTAATAACGATATAGCCACTCAACCAATCAAACTTTCAATCTCGCCACGTGGTGGCAGGAATTGTATTTTGCAAAGTAACTATGTTGAACACGAATTTTATTACGTAAATCACGGGGAAACACCACGAATTAACAGTTTATGCAAATAATCATGTGCCTTCTCGATTTTTATTTGAACAGCATCAATATGTATGGTACCATCCACGTGTCATGGCGGTCGGAAATGTTTCGAATTTGTCGAATTTACTCAGCGTTCGGAATAGCGAAACAAAATGTTTGCTATTCCCGGGTTTTCGGCACCAAAATATGTAGCCTTATTGGCTACATAGGGGTCAGAAGGCGACCTCGCGTGTTTGAATATATGTGCCACTCACCTGTGCACACCACCTTGGTTCCGAAGCTGCCTCCTTCTGGTCGTATTGCTGTCGGCCGCCCGCTTGGCCGTCACCGGCTCTTGAGTTTGATGGAGACCGAGTCGTGGGAGCTTAAGGACATTCCCATATCCTGCGGTGGATATAAACCCGCGCGTCGTGGCGCGTGCGATCTTGACCGTAGTTCAAGCGTGAGAGAGCGTGTGTTAGCGAGTGTCCCGGGCCGACGAATGGACGAATCGAATGCTTCGTTCGGGGGGCACAGCCCCGCTGATTCGCGAATGCTTGTGCGGTTGGTAGCACCGTGTACGATCCTTGAATAACGATCGTTGCAAATATACCAACCACGCGAGATCATTTTATAATGATTTGAAAAGTTGCTGGTTACGAAACACAGGCGAAATCCTATTTATGAATATGCTTGTGTATCAATACAGCTTTTGCGTCTCCTGGAAAATGACTTTGCTTAACTTATGGGGTTTCTGAAATATCCGATTCATCTGGACTGTACTATACTTAACATCCGCTGGGCTATGTCGGTGACTTTCATTCTTCTACGGATCTCCTCATTTCCGATTTGATCACGTAGAGAAACACCGAGCATAGCTCTCTCCATAGCTCGCTGAGTGACTGTGAGCCGTCTTATATAGCCTATATAAGACATAGCCCAGCGGATTAGCAAGCTGAAATGGCAGTGGCCAGGCGACATAGCTCACAGAACCGATAACCGATGGGGCAGAAAGGTTCTGGAATGGAGGCCACGTACTGGCAAGCGCAGCGTTGGACGTCCACCTACAAGGTGGACAGACGACCCGATAAAGGTCGCAGGATGTCGCTGGATGCAGGCCGCTTCCAACAGGTCGGTCTGGAAATCTTTGGGGGAGGCCTATGTTCAGCAGTGGACGTCTTGTGGCTGATGATGATGATGATGATGATACTTAACATCGGATTTAGTCACTTTCCCATACCAGCCTAAAAGAATTCCATGCTGAAATTACTATTGACGAAATATCAAATTAGATTTATTCTTAGTATGTATTACGGGAATAAATAAATAACCATCAGATATGTTCACAATTTCATTATCCACTGCCAAGCCAATGATATTTTTTTAATCCGGGGTATTTGGTTCGCACCAATGAACTTACGACTTATGACTACCTACATTTACACCGACATCTTATTATGTATATACATATATAACGTTTGGTTGTCCAATAATAGTTAACAATATTAATTTATTTGTATTACTATATAATAATGCTGTAACGAAGCAAAGAATCTCAAGAAAACTAATTTGCTACAATTATAATTTACTAATTAATAACAAGGGAAGTTAGAAGGTGGTAGGTGTCTACAAAGTGGTAGGTCCCTCGTATGCGAGAGGCCGTTTGGGTTGGTACCACCACTTTGTTCATTTCTGCCGCGAAGCAATATAGTGTAAGCATTGTTGTGTTTCGGTTTGAAGGACATTGAAGCCAGTGAAATTACTGGGCATTATGAGACTTTACATCATATGTCTCGGAATGTCGAACGCAGTCCAGCGCCATATAGAGCTTTGAAGTTCAATATTCTGTGTAATAGTAAAGTAAAGAGGAAGAAAATTTGCTAGTATGATATAAAGTTACTCACATCAATTTAAGTTCGTCATAGATTCCGCTAGTCGATACGGCTCGTCGATGTATGGAGAGGAACAGAAACTATAATTTTCGAAAGCTATCATAACTTGTACTGATACTACTGGGCTTTGAGAAGTCTTAAAGCCTGTATTACTCGTGCGTAAACTAACTTCAGACAAATTATGTTTTCAAGGCTTAAGTTTTCTAAGTACCTACCATGTAGGGTTAGTATTGCTTTACCAAATCAGGGATGCACGTTGACGAATGAAAATTTTCTTTTGTGTACACCTTCCCAAGTTTGAAAGATGAAACAAAGATGACCACTGAAAACCAGCGTTGTATTGTGGTACACGCCACAGCATAGTAGTTCGCTGAGTGGTCACCTACCTGTCACAGTCACGACGCGCTAATACCAAAACCATCAATGGTTTTTACTATAAAATTAATTGTGATCTCTGTGTAATAAAATATCTTCACGACACCGACGCAAACACCCAATGACTGTAGTTTGTATAGACCGCCACTAATGGTAAAAGAAGTAAATCTTGTAAAGTGGCAGAGCCACGCTGCAGACACTTTTGTCTGTGGCGTGAATGGGACTGCTCGACCGAGTAATTTTATTTTTGAAGTCGGTTTTCAAGTTTTGTTGAACTTATTTTATTAATCGACTTTCTTTTACTTTAAAGTTGGCCACGCATATATGATTCCCCTGGGATTGTGGTTTTTTATGGGCAGTGGAGATAATTTACCTTCAGGTGACACACCTGAACGTTTGTCGGTCTATTAAAATAAAAACCCCACGCAGAAAGAAAAAAATAATAAGTTATTATTTCACTATTTTTATTGCCCCGGTAGATAGATAAGCCGGCGGGCCACGTAATGCGGCTGTCGCTACCACAGGACTTCAGCAATGTCAGGACATATACAGCCATACCGCTGCCTAGTAAAATCATCAATATCGGTGTATAAAAGACGAAGTTCTAGTCTTTCAACCTCGATTTTACCCCCTATAACGGTGGATTTTCGTTCTGATTTTCTTTTTGTTTTATAGCTTAGGCCGGCAAACGAGCACGTAGGTCACCTGATATACGCCCATAATACCAGATGAATTGCAGACCTAAAAGAAGAGGGATAATTAGGGATCGAGAGGGGAAAGGTGACTTAGGCTACCGGATATCTCACTCACCGTACGAAACGCAGCAGCAAGCCGCTACTTTACGTCGATTTAGAGACAGTGGTAATGACCCGGTTGAGTCGGCCCATGCATGCTGTAGACAAAACTAGCTACAGCTTGGCTCTACCACTCATAAAATGTACTCAAGCTTTGAGCTATTCACTACCTTTCGAATAAAGAGGAATCTTAAATTAAAATTGGATCATCCTGTGGTAAGTTGTACGTAGATGTATGTTTTAACAAACACACATACAAAAAACATATGCGTTGAATTGAGTACCTCAGCTGATTTTACCTCCGTATTTATGACTAATTGAGTTTTCATTTTAATTAAAATAATTTGCTAGCGGCGCAGTCATTAGAACAAACTTTTTGGTACGCTGATTACTGTATAATCATAACTGGAGAACTCGGTGCACTTTTCATTAGGCTGCGGACTCGAAGTTAGCGGGAGCGGGGCGGCGGCGGCTGCGGGGCGGGAGCGGCGGAGACCCGGTCTCGAAGCCAGCGGGCAGATTGCAGATTTGATAGAGCGGCGTAGTGCTGTGCTATGAGAAATTAGTGTCTGTTCGCGAACGAAATTGATGTCAATATGATGTTCCATATAAAAAATCATTGAAATAATTTGCTCTACCACGTCGTCGGGCATTTTTGAAAATACACAACACTACGTCAATGCAGCCGCGCAAGCGCCGCTCGACTGGCGTCCGCGCCACACCGCTGCCTTCGAGGCCAGGTCCATTTAAATCTATGCATTGAAACGCGCCGCTCCCTCGCCGCCGCCGCTAGCCGCCGACTTCGAGTTCGCAGCCTTAGAGTACCGAAATCTTGAAAACTATATCCAATTAAATTTCAGTGTTATTTCTTTATTATAAAGCTCAATTTTGGCTAAAAAGTAGTGAAAAGTGATAAATTAATCCCATCTGCTCACTGAAGAGGTTTCGCAGTCATTTGTTACGTCCATTCTTTTCAAGGTTTATAAGTGAAGTATACAAATATAATCTTTGAGTGGAGTCTGTTTGGGACAGATGTTTTAGTTTACCTAACTACTGTATAGTGCGGTGAAATAAATTAGGCATAAATAAATTTGGAGTTGTTTTTTTTTATAGCTTAGGCCGGCAAACGAGCAAGTGGGTCACCTGATGGTAAGTGATCCACCGCCAATGTACGCCCACAACCAGAAGAATCATGGGCGCTTTGCCGACCTTAAAGGTAAGGGATAATTAGGGATTGGGGAGGGGAGGGGATTTGGGCTTCCGGATATCTCACTCACCGTATGAAACGCAGCAGCAAGCCGCTACTTTAAGTCTGTTTTCTGTGAGACAGTGGTAACGACCCGGTCGAGCCAGCCCATTCATGCTGTAGATAAAACTGTCTACAGCGTGACTCTACCACTCACTAAATTTACTTGTCCTGACTGAATGATTCATAAACACAGACCCTAAACCGCTGTGACTACAAACTTGAACATTATGCAGTAGATGCCTTATGTTACCAGCAACCATTAAGGTAGGATTTTTGGAAACTTCATCCTTAAGAGGGTAAAAGGGATGGACGGGACGGGCGGGTCACGGGCGGTGCCGCGAGCAAAAGCTATACCGCAGATAAAATAGACTACACTGTCACTACCACTTATTTTGTTTTACATAACAATGTGAGGTATTGAATGTTTATCAGCAAAACACATCGAGACGCGATGAATGTTGAAAAATTGTTATTTCTCCTTCAAACGATAATCGAATCTTGTTATTTCAGATACCTCATCACGTAGGAGCCCCTGGTGTTATTCTGCCTTTTGAAATTCAAATGAGAAGCGCCCGATAGGAATGAGTGATAATATTACTACGTTGCCTTAGGCGTTCTGGATGCGACACAAATGTTTTAACACCCTACAAAAAGAGGTGTTATAGGCGTGACCACTTTTTTATGTCTATCTATTTGTGGCATCGTAGCGTCTAAACGAATGGATTGATACAATAATAATAATAATACTAGCCCTGTATTATACATGCCCCTCTGCTGGCCATGGACCTCCTATACTGAATGAGAGGGGTTAGGCCTGAGTCCACCACACTGGCCTAATGCTCGTTGGCAGACTTCACATACCTTCGAAAAAATTTATCGAGTTCTCAGGTATGGAGGTTTCCTCAAGATGTTTTCTTCACCGTTAAAGCAAACGATAATTAACAATTAATATACACGTAACTTAGAAAAATCCGAGGTGTATGCTGGGGCTGGTTTAGAACCTGCGACTTTCGTCTCGACAGTCCATACCACTCCCGGCTGAGCTATCGTTACTTCTTATCATCATCATCATCATCATCATCATCAGCCACAAGACGTCTACTGCTGAACATAGGCCTCTCCCAAAGATTTCCAGACCGACCTGTTGGAAGCGGCCTGCATCCAGCGACTTCCTGCGATCTTTATCACGTCGTCTGTCCACCTTGTAGGTGGACGTCCAACGCTGCGCTTGCCAGTACGTGGCCTCCATTCCAGAACCTTTCTGTCCCATCGGTTATCGGTTCTGCGAGCTATGTGGCCTGCCCACTGCCACTTGAGCTTGCTAATCCGCTGAGCTATGTCGGTGACTTTCGTTCTTCTACGGATCTCCTCATTTCTGATTTGATCACGTAGAGAAACATCGAGCATAGCTCTCTCCATAGCTCGCTGAGTGACTGTGAGCCGTCTTATACGGCCCATATTTAGAGGCCACGTCTCAGTGCCGTATGTCATCACTGGTAACACACATTGATTGAAGACTTTAGTCTTCAGGCACTGAGGTATTTTGGAGCGAGCATAAAGGAGACGATCGAGCAGAACAAAGGCTCCAAAGTGTTTGCAAAGGACCTGTCTATTGGGCAAAGCCGAATGACAAAGCTGAAGACGGAAGATGGCAGTGTAGCATCGACCAAGGCAGAGGTGTTGAGAGAGATCGAGAGCTTCTACGGACAGCTTTATACCTCGGTTGCCAAACCCGTTACCTGCTCGGCTAAAGACCCAAGAGCTGAGCTGGTCCGGCACTACAGTGATGACATCCCGGACATCAGCTTGTGCGAGATTCGAATGGCCCTCGGACAGCTCAAAAACAACAAGGCGCCGGGCGAGGACGGAATTACTGCAGAGCTTCTGAAAGCGGGCGGAGCGCCGATACTGAAAGTCCTTCAGAGACTCTTTAATTCCGTTCTGCTCGAGGGCGTAACGCCTGAGGCATGGAACAGGAGTGCGGTGGTACTGTTCTTCAAGAAAGGTGACAATACCTTGTTGAAGAATTACAGGCCCATCTCACTCCTGAGCCATGTGTATAAGTTGTTCTCGAGGGTTATCACGAATCGTCTCGAGCGCAAGTTAGATGACTTCCAGCCTCCCGAACAAGCCGGTTTCCGAAAAGGTTATAGTACCATAGACCACATTCATACGCTGCGGCAAGTTATACAAAAAACCGAGGAGTATAACTTGCCACTTTGCTTAGCGTTTGTGGACTATGAGAAGGCCTTCGATTCGATCGAGACCTGGGTAGTGCTGCAGGCTCTCCAGCGGTGCCACATCGACTATCGGTATATCGAAGTGTTGAGGTGCTTGTACAACAACGCCACCATGTCGGTCCGAGTACAAGAACAGAGTACGAAGGCTATTCCACTACAGAGAGGCGTGAGACAGGGAGATGTTATTTCTCCGAAACTGTTCACTGCCGCGCTGGAAGATGCCTTCAAGCTCTTGAACTGGAAAGGATTCGGCATCAACATAAATGGCGACTACATGACTCACCTCCGCTTTCCCGACGATATCGTGGTCCTTGCGGAATCGCTGGAAGACCTGAGTACAATGCTTGAAGAGCTCAACAGAGTTTCTCAACGGGTGGGCCTCAGGATGAACATGGACAAGACGAAGGTCATGTCGAATGTCCATGTTGTGCCCACCCCGATTACTGTTGGAAGCTCATCTCTCGAAGTTGTCGACGAATATGTCTATCTAGGACAAGTAGTCCAACTAGGCAGGTCCAACTTCGAGAGAGAGGTCAATCGTCGAATCCAGCTCGGCTGGGCAGCGTTCGGGAAACTTGGCAAGGTCTTCTCGTCCAAAATACCTCAGTTACTTCTTATACAATGTTTTTTTTATTTGAAAGCTAATTTAATCGATATCAATCTTAGCTAGGTATGACGAATACTTATTAAGCCGCTTAAAACTAAATAATAAATTTCTAATTACCCTTATCCTACACGCAGTGGGGTTGGCGTAACCTGTTTTTTAACACATGAAAGACTTGGCTTGTGGTTTTTACGACCGGCCGCTTGCCAGACGTCAACCGTTCTGGTGATAAAACATACAAACCGGCATGGAGGCCGCAGGTTCGATTTCCGTACCAAGACAAATGTTACGGAAAAAGCAATCCAGAGTTTTTTGCTTACGTAATAGACGGGAACACCCAAATACTCCGAAATATTTTATTCCGAATTTCGATGTTCCGATGTTCAAAAGTCCGAATTTCATAATACCTAAAAATTATAAAGTCTATTATTCAAATTTACGAAAATTATTTTACCGAAAGTTGTAAATACGATCTGTTTGTTTTCCGATTTTTATATTTTCGAAGAGTTAAATTCTCGATGGGTTCTCGGTCCGAAAAACGACATTCCGATTTTCAATATCCCTAATGAATTGCTAACATTAGGATTTTGATTCAGTTAGTATAATCATTACATACATTTGGGTTAGGTTAGGTTAGAACTGTGACCATTGAAGCGCGAAGGCGAGCGAGCGCAGCGAGCGTGCCGCGGCAGCGGCCGCCGAGCGCCAGATCCTCTCTATTGTTGGTGAATCATTTGGATTAGGTTAGAATTGTGACCAGCGAAAAAATATTTTTATTGGAAAGAAACGCATTTGACATTCGTTTCTACCTCCTCATACTATTGTAATGTAATATTGCGAAATAAGTTAATAAACTCAAGATTGTATCAATATTGCACAATTTGTATTAACAAAGTATTTAGGACTTCTTAATAATTATGATTAAATATGTCTTCGATGAATATTACACCAGAAGTAGGTTAATTAAGCAACGTCAGTTTTATATCATGTATAAATAAGTTTTCGGCAATTCATTGTGAGCATTCAAATAAAGGACTCAGAACAAACAACATCATGTATTAATTCAATCTTTCATTTATTACATGGCGACCCTGCCAGCGGTATCCATTATGGGATACCACAAGGCCTTATGGCCATGGCCACCATGGCCACTTATTATTTTCAAGACCCTGCAAATTTAATTAGAAAAAAGAAAAATCAAATCAAGACTCAGAAGAAAGAAAATTTCAAAAATCAATATAACATGGGAAAAACAACGCCAACGGAGCATCTTCGGCCACGACAACGCAATACAATACAGAGCGTTGGAGGTTATTTTGGAAATTATCAAGAAAGAAGAAAGAAGGTTTGGAGGAGTCCAGGGTATAGCCCGGCCCAACCACACAACTACAGGCCTGAAACATCAGCAGCGATGCCGTACAAGCTCCACGTCTGCGCCAGCTCCGCTCGCCTCTAAGCCATCATCACCAGTCAACATTTGTCAACGCGCTCCTTACCAACAAAGTTTGAAGTAAGAATTACTGAAAGTATGTAATTTTCAATATTTTTTTTAATGTCCAATATCTATTTCAATTTACTTAATTTTACAATTTAATAATTTTGTTAACGAAATATTTTGTGATTTTTTTTATTGTGGTTAAGAATATGTCATGTACTGCAAACGGTAACTTAGCAGATAATTTTTAACGTGTTATGAATCAATCATTAATTATAAGGATAGTTATAACAACTTAATAAGAATAATTAAAATATTTGCATTGAAATAAGTTGTAATGATGAGTAACAGACATTCGATACCGCCTCGGTGCGATGTTATAAGATTTATGTAGGTCATGGAATAACATTGAATGTCATTTTTCATGACGAAAGCAAAATCGAGACGCCAGTGTCCAGTGTCATCAACCTCGGATGACGTAAAGCGATACTGCTAATTTCATTAATTATTATAGACGGTTTATACTTATATGTTCGAAGACGATTTTTTTTTTCAATTGCAAACCGACGTTTGTAAATCAGGATTAGGATTTTAGGATTAGACGTAGTTTTGTCTAACAGTAATTGTCACGTAGTTTCTTATGCGAGCCGTAACTTATCGCCCGCAGAAAGTAGACTTAGAATAGATTTAGAAGATTTTTAGAAGGTATTTTAAGGTATTTTTAGATTTAGAATTACTAGCTATCGTATGGGCAGTAAGGCATTTTAGACCGTATCTGTATGGCAGAAGGTTTAAAATCTTTAGAGATCATAAGCCATTAGTATATTTATTTAGTTTAAAAGAATCCTTCCAGTAGACTAAGTTTCGACTATACGTTGAAGAATATGATTTTGATATCGTGCACATCCCGGATCGGAATAATGCAACTGCAGGCGCACTAAGCCGACTACCGGTATCAATGATTGTGATGATTTAAAATCTATTGGAGAACAAGTAGTTTCTATATTGACGAGAGCACAAACTAAATGTGTGAAATCTTAGATATACATAACGGATAACAATGATTTGACAGAACAGACTTCTACCAGTAGCAGGTCTGATCAACCTGAGACTGTAGAAATTCTGAAAAACCGACTGATGTGACAGAATTGACTTTTATTAATGACAAAGATTTTAAGAGTTTGATTTGTCGTTATTCGAATAGAGGATACTGTACGCGTAGTACATATACATACCTAAATACTCGATCGTAATCTACCACGACGGAGTTAGCGAGAGTTTTAGGATCTATGTTCGAAAATGAAAATATTAATGAAATGCACGTAAGTACCTTCAAGTTGTACTATTACCTAAATACTCGATCGTAATCTACCACGACGGAGTTAGCGAGAGTTTTAGGATTGATGTGCGAAAAAGAAAATATTAGTGAAATATTAATTACCTATAAAGAATAGGCAAAATGCAACAAATATAAAAATACTTGCAAGTCATATGAAAAGTTGCATATATAAAGGTTATAAACGTAAAGGTAATAAAGGTATATAAGGGTACCTAGAATTTTAATTACAACCGATGTTGTAAGAATTAGTGATCACGAGGATTTAATAATGATATTATATGATTACTGACCAGGTATGACGAATGATGTAATCAACTACATTAAGAAATGCCAACAATGGCAATATAATAAAAATGACTAATCGTATCGTAAAAGAGCCGATGGTAACAACAAATACTGCAAGCTCAGCGGTTGAACGTTATCGTTTACAGCGAGCCCAGTATGATGTCAAGCAGAGTTGTTATAGAGTAAATTAAAACGAAAATTAATGTATGATAAGAAAACTTACTCCGTAACTTATAAAAAGGGTGACCTTATTCTTATAAAAAATCAAACTGGAACTAAACTTGAAAATATCTATAACGGCCCCTACGAAGTTATTGAGGAAGTTTCTCCTAATGTTAAGATTTTAAAGGATAATAAAGAATATGTTATACATAAGAATAATACTAAGAGATATTTTAGTTAATATTAAGTACTTTTATTGTATGTTTTATAAATGTTTGGTTATCTTTGTTACTCAAAAATATGTGAAGTTAAATTCTAAACTTAGTAACAGTTTGTAATAGTTTTGAATTTTTTCTTAATTTTTTCCAAAAAAATTCTCTTTCCTTCAATGGGGAAGGGTAGCAGGCCCTTTTTCGGGGGAGTTGTAATGTAATATTGCGAAATAAGTTAATAAACTCAAGATTGTATCAATATTGCACAATTTGTATTAACAAAGTATTTAGGACTTCTTAATAATTATGATTAAATATGTCTTCGATGAATATTACACCAGAAGTAGGTTAATTAAGCAACGTCAGTTTTATATCATGTATAAATAAGTTTTCGGCAATTCATTGTGAGCATTCAAATAAAGGACTCAGAACAAACAACATCATGTATTAATTCAATCTTTCATTTATTACACTATTATACTTCTCTTTGACAAGCAATTATGTGTTGATTTGTCTTTCTATTCAGTTTTACAAGGCGTTTGTATTTCGGAATTTTAATTAATAGGTATTTTAATAATCGGAATTCGTATTTTTGATGTTTCGAATTATCATTAATTCGGACTTTTTGTTATTCGATCTATTGAAACTCGGTATTTTGAGAATCGTAATTATATACGTTAGGAATATTGAAATTTCGGAATTATAAAAATAGGATAAATGATACATCGGAGTTGTTATATTCGGAATTTTAAACCAATCGGAATTATGAAAATCGGTATTTTGAAATTCGTATTTGTGACTATCGGAATAAAGTTTGTCGTATTATTGTAGTGTACCCGTAATAGCCAGTCGACACATAGATTCATCCTTTGCAATGTTAAATAGATAACGAAAATACATAATAATAATAAACACCCAACAGTCACATACATAGTCCTGACCCCACAGTAAGATACGAGTCTTGTGTCTTGGGTATCAGGAACTACGAGAGACTTTCGGTCTCACAACACCCAGACCCCGAAACAAATATTTATGGATCACACAAACATTTGTTTCCGTGCGGGGATAGAACCCGCGGCCTTTCGCTTCACAGCCGGCTACTGGCCCGCTTCGCCATGGAGGCTGTCATGAAATGAATGTCATGAGGCCATGAAAAATGTAATAGCATTTCCAGTCAAAATTTATATCTTATTTCAGATATCACATTACTTCAGACTCTAGAAGGTTTAATGACACAAGAGGAAATTTACCTCGTTTCATTTTGTACAGTCCGTGGGCGCTCATTGACTGATGTTTTATTTTAATCCTAAAACTTATCTTAATCGGAAAATTAGTTTGAAGAAGTTTATAGGTCTTTATACCACCGACTTCAATCAGAGAAATAACTTTTAAACGGCTCAACAGAATTTTTTACAATTTATTTTAACATTTTTTACGTACCAGGTCGGTTAAATTAGATTTTATATAAATTAGGCTTCAATGTCCTTCAAACCGAAACACAACATTGCTTACACACTGTTGCTTGGCCGCAGAAATGGATAAAGCTGTGGTATCAATCCAGACGACCTCTCGCATACGAGGGACCTACCACCTTGTAGTGCACTATACTACCGTGCATGTAATTACTTTGCCGTGCCAGGATAATAAAAATATATTAATTAATCATCGTTTATATAGAAATATAGTTCAAAGTATAATAACTACGGGTGGTAATAAACGTTCAACTTTAATAAAGGAATGACCGCCCGCCGCGAGTAACGTGAAAATCAAAATGTAAGCAAACGCCTTGCGATCGTTATTTTATATTAGTTTTAACTGATCATGCTGAAGTTTACGACCAGTACATTATAGAGCTTCGTGTGCGATACACAGATACATGTGTAATGAAAGTGACTTGAAAAATCGTAACAGTTAATACGTCAATTAGAAAAATAATACTTGATAATAATAATAAAACACCCAACAATCGCACACATAGCCTTGACCCCACAGTAAGATAC
This sequence comes from Amorpha juglandis, assembly GCA_949126905.1. Classification (NCBI taxonomy): domain Eukaryota; kingdom Metazoa; phylum Arthropoda; class Insecta; order Lepidoptera; family Sphingidae; genus Amorpha; species Amorpha juglandis. The sequence continues at coordinate 12,789,355 of OX421381.1, read as the reverse complement.
GAGTCTTGTCTCGTGGGATCACGAACTACGAAAGACTTTCGGTCTCACAACACGCAGACCAGTGTCACATTTGAGCAATAAAACATTGAAATTAAAAAATGATTTGTTTCTTAAAATTTCTCATTATTCTTAAATAATATTATATGTATGGATATGTCACAATAATGTGAAATTAAAAGCTAGTTATGAACAAACAAACATTGTTTAACTTCAATCGGCGATGACTCAAAATTTGGACGAGGTGGTATGGAATTTTTTCGTTAAACTACGTTCAATTAAAAGGCATTTCCATTCATCAATTTCTTTAGCCATGTTATATGAGTAATTATTCTAATTAAACTTTACGTGCGAGAAGTAGTGCAATTGGTCTTAAATGTACTTTATTACTCACTATACGATCTTCGCTACAATAAAGGTGATTTATTTAAAGTACATTGTATTTTATACAAGGTGTTACAGAAAGGTGTAAATTTAAGCAACGTGTATGTAGCAGCATTTTTTTTATTGGCCAGATAGATAGACGAGCAAGTGACCCACCTGATGCTAAGCGGTCACCGCCGCGCCGCCCGCCGTTGCTTACCGCAAAACTTGCTTTTATAGGACACTAGTTGTCCCTCGTGTCCCGCCCGCATGAATGCCTTTTTCTGGGATAAAAAGTGGTTCAGATTGTTCGTACCAACTCAGAAACCTTCGTGGGCTCATGCACAACAATTTTGATAAAGATCATCACATGATCAAATGCATAGTTTACGATTCTATAAAGGACATACAGACAAACATTCATTTTATATAGATAAATAAAGCATTTTAATTTTTATCGAATGAGTATTAAGTCGATATTCGGATCGCAACTTTGGATAACACTAAATGATAAATAGCTGAGGTTTTCTCTCCTACAGCATTGTTATTCTCGCTCACGCATGATCGTAAAACGACTGACTAAAATCAGAGTGATAATTTAGGATTTCTATATTTTGATAAATTAAGGCCCATTTAGACGGAGAGAGTTTCTCGTACGTTTCGGTACGAGAAACCATACGCTACTATCGCAAGCAATAATCGCCATAACACAATCGTATAAAAATGTTTACACACAGGCAAGAACTAAAATCTCGCCTACTATTATGTCATACGAGATTCGCATATGACTTATCGCTAGGAGATAATTGCCTATGTTTGTTTACACAACGAAAGTATAGTAAGCAGATTCTTGCTTATGAGAATCTCACCTTGTATAAACACGATCTCGTGTGACATATTTTCAAGTTCATACGAGTATCGTACAAATCAGTTTGAATCGTTTTCAGTGCGAGATTTGTCATTCGAGTTTAGTGATTACTAGTATATTGTTCGTAAAAATTACACAATTTTTTTTTAAATTCGGAACTGCCGACTATATTAAGTTCATTGAACTGTATAGAAGCTACGAGTTTTTGGAACACGGAGAATGAAAATTATAAAAACCGTGGTGCAAGAAATGCAGCCCTGAATGATTTTGCTAAAGAATTGGGTATTGAGGAATTTGGCCCTAAGGAAATTACTGCATAAATTAAAAATATGCGAAGTCAATATTTGCAACAACGAAATCCATTTTTTTAACCCAAGACCTTTTCTTCTTATTCCGTTTAACCAATTCTTGCCTTAGACGAGCAGATATAATTAAAACACCCTCGCGCACTGCACTCATGGTAGCAACTGGCATAAAATCTCGAAATACGATTATTGCTTTGAAATTCTGTTTACACGGACACAATAATATTCCATTGCGAGGCAATTATCGCTCAAGGTAACGAGCGAGAAGAGCGAATGTTTAGACGAAAAAAATGTTTTATATTCCTTCGATAATCGTATCTTCGAGACGAGAAAATCTCTCCGTCTAAATGGCCCATTATGATACATAAATAGTCACTGTCAGGTGTATGTAATGTATGTAAAATTAACATAACTCAGCAAAAAATAGCACTCAAAAGTGAAAAATTATAATTTCTATAGATCTCTTTGAAGTAGGTGCAATTTCAGTTGACCAGCAGCGACATAGGCACCGACTCCAAAGAGACCTACCTATAAGGTTATTATTTTTGACTCTGTAAGCGACACGGTTTGGTACACCTATATATCTAAATATATAAAACTCAAAGGTGACTGACTGACATAGTGATCTATCAACGCACAGCCCAAACCATTGGAGGGATCGGGCTGAAATTTGGCATGCAGGTAGATGTTATGACGTAGGCATCCGCAAAATCCTTTCGATTTTGATAAATTCTACCCCCAAGGGGATAAAATAGGGCATGAAAGTTTGTATGAAACATTGCCAATTTTAAACGTTCACGCGGGCGGAGCCGCGGGCAAAAGCTAGTAACCTATATGTACGTAGTTAGATGTCATTGTAAAGGCAGCGCGGGAGGTATGAGGACGCGGGACGAAGGCTCTCGGGTTGTCATCTGGCCGCTAGACGTCACTCGCCGACAAAACGTATAATACGAGCCCCCGTACGCTGCGCGCTGCCCCCCTAACCCTAGTACCGGCCCGCGAGCCGATGATGACTATTAGTTTTAATACTCCCCCAAATCAATAATCGCAGATGTCTCTGCCCTCACCCAGTGGCCGTCCTGAGCCGAGGTTCGTACCCCAAAGGGGGTATCCTCAGTATGGTCACTTAAATATAAGGGTTGAGAACGCCTAAAGCGCTCACCCGAAAGTCCGGTGAAGCTGTATACAGCCGACTAGTGTCAGGCTTACAGCAAGCGTCAACACAAAAAAAAAGAATAGATGGGCGCTGCCGTTTTGAAATTGAAAAGGTATTTTTCGTCCTACATTGATTTTCCTTCACTGCATCGCCTACAAAACCTTTAAGGTTTTTTTGGAGTCAGGATTTGATTTTTGTTAAAATTTATTTTATTTTTCAATTTTCAGTAAGTATAGCTATGGTATATAAATTCCAACTCAATAACAAAATCGCGACGACTGAGCTGTTGTCGGTTAAGAAGTTTCATTTTTTTACTCCGTACTCCATCAGCAGATCTTAAGCAAATTTATATGGGACTACATCGCAGCTAAACTCTATTGAATGAATTTTTTCGATAAAATCGCTCCACAATTGACGGAGAAATCGATGTACATACAGTAAAAAAGCAAAAAAAAATGGCGTGTTTAGGTTACACCTGTGTGTAGACACATGGAGCATGGACATGGGGTAGTCCATCGGGGATTATAACCGTGAGTGCGTATCCAAAAAGTAGAACCTCAATAAATAGGATGATTTGAACGCGGGTTTTTTGTTTGGCTGGTTTTTTGTTAGTATTTTTGTATTTTGTGTCTAATTTTATAAATGATTTTGTACTCGCAAATGTGTATTCAGCATAAAATATATTCATTTTGCACTCTATATTTTAGTTGTGATTAAGATTGGTGATGAGTACTACCTATCATTACTTAGTGGCATTCATTTGTCAACAAAATGTGATGAATCTGATGTAACGTATTAATTCAGATAGAGCAGAGAGAGAGAGAGAGAACGGCGATCAGCGATAGCTCAGCGGGGAGTGTTTCGCCGAATCTTCTCAGATAATAAATCTTTTTACCCTCAGACAATAAACATATTGTAAAATGTATAAAATAAAGATTTAATGTAATTTTACCGGCATTGATGATGCTAATTAGATTATTTATATATATCTTGATATGATTTCTGATACTTAATTTTATTTTTTTTATTTTCTTGTACTGACTTATCATAAGCGCTACTTTGAACACTCCATAAATATTTCAAACATGTGTGAGGTCTACCAACCCGCATTATGCCAGCGTACTAATATAATGTTTAACACTTGTCATTCGTAGATGAGGCTCTCACCCTGCACGGCAGCAGTATAATATATTTCTGACTTGATTAGAATATAATTTGTTTATTAGTTATCCAAAAAATATAGTGAAATAATATTTTAATAGAATAAATATATGTTATAATTATCGTCCAGCAATAACAACAACGTGTGCCTACACACGTGTTGCATTGACATTATGAAACTGTGCAAAACTATTATAATATCACCGATATATGATATTATCATTTTAATTATGGTCCCGACGTTTCGAAAGCTTTTCAGCCTTCGTGGTCACGGGGTGGACCGTGGTTTAAATTAGTTTTATTTCAATGAGTAACATTCGCGTAAACGTAAGAAATCATTATGATATTATCATTTTAATAAATACAGAAATAATTTCAAGCAGCTGTTGGAATTAGTTTGGTCAACGCACCTTGAATGTTTAACTTGAAACATTAACTTTTTTATGGATTCGGGGGCGCAAACTGACGCACTCAAAGACACACTGACCTTTAATTGCGTAAAGTCGTTTCTTAGAACTCGATTGTTTCTGAAAAACTTCAATTAAGGTTTCTTCTCTACTCAGTAACGGAGTATAAATCATTTTCTGTATTCATTAATTGAACATAATGCATTAATTGGCTGTGAGTGTGAAAATAATTGAATTCTAAGAAATGACTTAATGAAAATTAAAGTTTATTGACGTCGTTGAGTGTAAAAGAAAGGGCCTATTTTTTATATAGCATAGAACGGCAAACCAGCAAGTGGGTTAGCTGATGGTAAGCGATCTTCACCGCCCATGTACGCCCACAATACTAGAAGAATCATAGGTTCGTTGCTGACCTTAAAGGGGAGGGATTATTAAAGGATTGGAAAGGGGAACGTGATTTGGACCTCCGGATATCTCACTCCAGCACTCCACAGCCACTACTTTACGTCGGTTTTCTGTGAGACAGTGGTAACGACCCGGTCCAGCCGGTCCATTCATGCTGTAGACATAACTGTCCACAGCATGGCTCTACCGCTCATAAATATACTACTACTATTTTATTGTGTTTTAGTAAGATTTAACGACCAAAAATACTTTTTACCTCATTATTTTTTACATGATGGCCTAGGGGGAAAGTACAAGTTAAAACATTTACATTTTGTTCTAAACCAGCCCCAAGGAACATCTCTGACTTTTTAACGTTGTATATTATTCTTAATTAATTGCCTCCCATTGTAACGGTGAAGGAAAAATCTCACAAGGAAACCTGTACACCTGAGAATTCTCTTTAAGGCTGCGGACTCGATGCCAGCGGGCGCGGGGCGGCGGCGGCGGAGACCCGGTCTCAAAGCCAGCGGGCAGATCGCGCGGCGCTAGAGCGGCGTAGTGTTGTGCTATGAGAAATTCATGTCTGTTCGCGAACGAAATTGATGTGAATATGATGTTCAATATAAAATAAAAGCGTGTTAAAAATCATTGAAATAATTTGCTCCACCACATCGGCGGGCATTTTTGAAAATACACAACACTACGTCAATGCAGACGCGCGGGCACCGCGCGACTGACGCGCGCCGCTCGTACGCCGCTCCTCGCGCCCGCGCCGCTTGCCGCTGACTTCGAGTCCGCAGCCTAAGAGGTTCAAAAGTACGCAATTTGGGTATGTAATGCTTGGTAAAATGTCTGTGCTTGCGGTGGTGTCGTGTGCCGGGTCGGTCACTTCCTTATAACATGGTTGAGGAGGCCGATGGCTGGCACATGCGTCATACTTGTGAACGGGTGCTGCTTGTGTGAACTGGTCTACACAAGGTATTTATTATTATTAATGATAAAATTATAATAATGACAATTTGTTTGATTAATACCTACTACTGCACAATCCTTTGAATGGACACGTGTATCAACCTTATAATACCTATATATTGAATTTGTTTATTTATTTTTCCTAATCGAATGTGTTACAACCTATATAAATTAAATTACGTATGTTGTATGTTTTGTATACCTAATTTGAATACCTATAATAAAAAAAAATACAAAACACCTACGGCTGAGTTTCTTAGTGCTTCTTCTCAGACCAGTGGGTATTTTCGAAGCACTGGTAGATTAAATGACGTGTAAAAGTGCCATTGACAGTCTTATTACAAAATAAAGAATTCGAATTTGAATTAAGTATATGAAGTTTTTTTTTATGGCTTAGGCCGGCAATCGAGCAAGTGGGTCACCTGATGGTAAGTGATCTCCACCGCCCATGTCGCCCACCACCAGATGAATCATGGGCGCGTTGTCGACCTTAAAGGAAAGGGATAATTAGGGATTGGGAAGGCGAGGGGATTTGGGCTTCCGGATATCTCACTTACCGTACGAAACGCAGCAGTAAGCCGCTACTTTACGTCGGTTTTCTGTGAGACAGTGGTAACGACCCGGTCGAACCAGCCCATTCATGTTGTAGACAAAACTGTCTACAGCGTGGCTCTACCACTCAAAAATGTAAGAATAACCAGATTTAGGTCAGCATGGTAGACAAAAGCCTAACCCCTCTCTCTTTCTCTCTCATTAGTGGAGATAGCCTCTGCCTAGCAGTGGGGCGTATATTATATAGGGCTGCTATCATACACATACCAGTTTTCGTTTTCATTTTGACAGCCTCCGTGGCGTAGCGGGTAAGTAGCTGGTTGCGAGCGGTTGTATACTGTGAGCTAAAAATATAGATAACAAAATATTATGATTTCTTATGTTTACGCGAATGTTACACATTGAAATAAAACTAATTTAAACCGATTCACGGTTTTTTTTTGATTATAGTCCCGACGTTTCGGAAGCTTTTCAGCGTTCGTGGTCACGGAATGGACTGAGGTGTAGGTTGAACAAAAAATAGTTTTAATTCAATAGATAACGAAATCCTTTTAAATATTATAAATCAACTTTATCTTTTTGCAATCAACGGTAAAATTTATGTAAATTAAAGATATAATCAGTATAAGTATCAAAGGTTTCCTGGAAGAAATTGCCGTTAGCGATAAGGCAGCAAATTGTACTTCTATTTACAGTGAAACTTGGTTAAGTGGGACCTGGATAAGTGAGAAACCTCCATAACTGGAACTCATGCTGAGGTCCCGACACTTTGGCACTGAATTACCCCTGTTAGTGGGACGAAGCAAACCTCGATATCTGGGATTCTTTCTTTCGATTTATCATCATAGCTACCTCTATAACTGAGACAGCGAGTGAATTTTATATGCATAAACCTCTGTAACTGAGATAACATCCTTTTGTTTGTTTACTTACTTATTCTACCCGCAAATTCTGAAATAACCTGTATTCTGTCTCATTTACAGAGGGTTCCATTGATAGACTAATGGAACCTTCTGTAAATGAGACAGATATTTATTTATATTTGGATATCTGAGACACTGGGTAAGTGGAATACCTCTATAAGTGATACAACATTGCAGGTCCTTTGATGTCTCACTTAAGGTTTCACTGTATTATCTTAAATTGTCTATTGTGTATTTTCAATACGTTTTGTGTGATGTAGGGGAGACCGGGGCAAGACGAAGCTCGGGGCAGGACGGGAAATCTGCTTGTGTGAGTGTCTTGTAAACACAACAGAGCCTAACACAGCTCCATTCGCCCGATGTTCAGTCGCGTCACACGAGTCCGAGCGGTGCGTGCATATCGCTATGTGTTTTTGCTGCGCAGCGAGAAAAAACAGTTTTTTGACGGATTTTTACATAGTTTTCTGTTTTGAATCGATGGGCACTAAGGTAGGTATCAATGCTATTGTAACATTTTCCCGTATACTTGTTATCTATACTTATAAAATAACATGTCCTGACTGACTGACTGATTCATCATCGCCGAGCGCAAACTATCAAGGCTACAAGCATGAAATTTGGACTGTATATTCATTTTGTTATGTAGGCACCCACTAAGAAAGGATTTTAGAAAATTCCACCCCAAAGGGGTCAAAATAGGGGATGATAATATGTATGAAAGTCCGTCATTTTGAAAGTTACATAAACAAAATTTTGTATTTCGGTTATTGACGTAAAACAAATAAACACGTGTTTCAGGAATTTTGGAAATTTTATTTAATAAGGGATCAAAAAGGGGGTGAAAGTAAATGCGAAAGTGAGTTTGGTTGTTACGCTTTCACGCCTAAATCACTGAACCGATTTTGATGAATTTATCTACAGAGACAGATGGGACCCTAGAGACGGTTACAGGCTACTTTTATCCCGGAAAATGCAGTTCACGCGGGCGGAGCCGCGAGCAAAAGCTAGTAGTAGTATAAAACTAACGAATTTAGATTGCTTTTTCGCAAAATAATTTTGTAGATTAGAGCCGTTGTAAGTTTTGCAAAATGTATCTGTTGGGGCAAAATGATCGGGGCATAATGGGATAGTATCCCGTATATAGCTTCCAATTTTAGCTTTCCAGTTAGCTGAAAGAAACCATATTAAGAACCCATTCAACGCAGAGACTGGAATGGCTGGAAGACTGGCTCAGTGGATATCTAAAGAGGCACCCTGAACTTTCATTTAGACGACCAGAGCCATCTTCTGCTGCGGGGGCTAGGAACACTGAAGAATTGATTATTTGTAGCGTGTGCCATGGCTAGGCCCATAATTCTTGCGCAGGTGTAGACGATGATGATGAAGAGGCACATATATGTAAACGTTGCCTACCAGTTTAAAATGTGTACTCATTATGCCCCATAGCGTTTCCCGTTTTGCCCCAGTCATGGGGCAAGACGGAATATTTGATATGTGCCATTTAGTTATTATTTGCCAAAAAAATATGTGATTTAGCGACATAAAAGATTATAATTATGTTAATTAAAACTTTAAGAGTTTCTTTTGTTGTAAGAGATTTTTAATAAACAGTTTGATTTTCATATTATGACGTTTTTTCTCTTAAGTATCCCATCTTGCCCCGGTCTCCCCTACAATAAATTTATAAATAAATCAATAAATAATGATTGAGAACTATTTGCATGCATTGAAAAAATTATTATATTAATTTCAAGAGTTCCTATAAGTCCTTCCTATAAGTCGGTAAGTCGATGCAAGTAGATACTGTATCTAAAATCAATATTTCGTAAAAATTGGTTTGAATTCTAATTTCCAAAAATTCAACAAGATCAATGTACAAACACAACTTTGTTAGAGATTTTGATTTCCCCCTTCCCCTCAATTCTCCTCAATACTTATTGTATGGTTTGAGGATTATTACGTCGTTGGTGCCCTCTTGAATTGATATTTATTTATTTATAACTTTATTGTACATCACAACACGAAGTATTGCAAATACACAATAAACATTTTTGGCGTAGGGACGTGACGACCCCACCGCCCGCTGGTGGGATAATCTTGTGACAGAGATTATTCCACCAGTGCAATCAGTCATTATGGTCAGAGGGTCATTCTTGTGTTAATCTGTCCGGTTGCCACATAGAATGATCGGGTACGCGACCCTGACCCCTCGAGCCTCCATTGCCGCATACCTTCCCCTCTCTCCGCGGTCATGGTGTCCTAGTCCCACCCCTTCTCTCCCGTCACTGGTGGTAGGGCTAAGCACTGAGTGAATGTGTATTTTGCTCGGCGCTTGGCCCGAGCGGATTGGTACCACCGTCCTGCCTATTTCTGCCGCCAAGCAGTAATGCGTTTCGGTGGAAGGGTTGGATAGCCGTTCCTGCCCTGTCCTTTCCTCTCCGTGTTGGTGGTTTCACACGGTACCCGGAACATGCGGTGCTAAAGGCCTGGTCGGCACGATGGGCGTGAGGGGCTGACGCGGGGTACAGGGAGACCCGATGGGAACGGTCGCCGCCGGCCGCCTGCCGGTCAGTAGGGGACCTGAACCCGGGAATACACACTTTTAAACTCCCTTCCCGGGAAGCTGTCCCACCAACCGGCGAAAATCCCATTGTACAGTCGTCGTGCCAGAGTGGGAGACTGGAGTGGATCCCGGCGTCTGTACATGGGGGGGCATCGGGGGCCCTTCCGTGCTTCGTGCCAGCTCCTCACATAACCCACGTGCCCGCCTCGCACTACGCTCCCCCCTTTTTATCCGGGTACCGTACTGAGCCCACTACACACATCCATATCCCTTCCCACTCTTATATGTAACATCCCAATAATTATGAAGGCTAAAAAGAAGAGCAAAAACACTCGGCGGAAACTGCATCCACATTTGGAGTGGACTTCTGCAATGTCAGGGGTCTACACAGCAACCTCGACGCCGTACATCACCACCTTGAGACGGCGCGGCCTGCCCTGCTCTTTTTAACGGAGACACAGATATCTACCCCTGATGATATATCGTACTTAAACTACCCCGGCTACGTATTGGAGCACTCATTCCAACGTAAGGCCGGGGTGTGCGTTTTCATTAGGGGTGATATCTGTTGTCGCCGCCTTCGAGGCCTCGAGCATCGGGACCTGTCGATCTTGTGGCTTTGTGTAGACTATGGGGGTCGTACCCGAATCTACGCATGCCTCTACAGGTCCCATGCCAGTGAAGTGGGGTCGACTCACCTATTTGAGAACGTTCAAGTGGGGACTGACCAAATTCTTGAACAGTTCCCATCCGCGGAGTTGGTGGTCCTTGGCGACTCCAATGCTCATCACGTAGAGTGGTTGGGGTCGCGGACCACCGACCTCCCGGGTCGGACTGTTTACGAAATGGCCTTGGCTTATGGTCTCACACAACTGGTAGCGCAGCCCACCCGTGTTCCAGATGTTGAGACCCACGAGCCTTCCTTGTTGGATCTTCTGCTGACTACACACCCTGACGGATACAGAGTGGTGGTCGACGCCCCTCTAGGGTCGTCTGATCACTGCCTGATCCGTTCTTCAGCCCCTGCTATGTCTCGCGGTCGCGTTTCAGCCACTGGGACTCGCAGGGTCTGGCGGTATGGGTCAGCAGATTGGGATGGACTTCGCGAATTCTTTGCGTCCTACCCATGGAAGCAGCTCTGTTTCTCCTCGGAAGATCCTGACGTTTGTGCGGACTCAGTTAGGGACGTGGTGCTCTTGGGGATGGACATGTATATCCCCAACACCATATTACCCGTCGGGCGTCGTAGCCGGCCCTGGTATAATAATACCTGCGCCGAAGCTGCGCGCCTAAAGCGGTCCGCATACGAGGCGTGGGTCGACGCCAGAAAGCGTCAGGATCCGAATACCAAAGAGGAGAAGCGGAAATATAATGCTGCTTCTAGGTTCAACAAGAGGGCTATAGTCAAGGCCAAGGCGGAACACATTGGCAGAATTGGCGAGCGACTGAAGAGCTACCCCTCTGGAAGCCGTGCTTTCTGGTCGCTTGCCAAAGCTGTCCAAGGTAACTTCTGCCAGTCCAGTCTCCCGCCACTGCGTAAGTCTGATGACAGTCTGGCCCATAGTGCAAAGGATAAGGCCGATCTTTTGGCTCAATCCTTTGCATCGAACTCGACTCTGGATGATCGAGGAGCCACGCCGCCGAACATCCCCCGGTGCGAGTCCTCCCTGGCCAAAATTCGTATAAGTCAGCGTGCGGTCAGGAGAGAATTGAGGCTTCTCGACATACGTAAGTCGAGTGGACCAGACTGCATCCCCGCGGTGGTTCTTAAAACGTGCGCCCCTGAGTTGACCCCTGTTCTCACGCGCCTATACCGTCTTTCCTATTATACCAACAAGGTCCCCACTTCGTGGAAGGTAGCTCATGTCCATCCGATACCTAAAAAAGGTGAACGGTCGGACCCTTCAAACTATAGACCGATAGCGGTCACATCCCTGCTCTCCAAAGTCATGGAACGAGTAATTAATGCCCAGTTATTGCGGTACCTTGAAGAGCACCAGCTGATCAGTGATCGACAGTACGGTTTCCGTCACGGTCGGTCAGCTGGTGATCTTCTTGTATTACTCACACACCGCTGGGCTGAGGCTTTGGAGGGCAGGGGTGAGGCTATGGCTGTCGGCCTAGATATCGCGAAGGCGTTCGATCGAGTATGGCATAGAGCCCTTCTATCGAAGTTACCATCTTACGGGATCCCCGAGGGACTCTGCAAGTGGATCGCTAGCTTCCTGGATGGTCGGAGCATCAAAGTCGTCGTAGACGGCTGTTGCTCCGAGACTCTGTCGGTTAATGCTGGCGTTCCACAAGGCTCGGTGTTGTCGCCGACTCTCTTCATCTTGCATATCAATGATATGCTATCTATTGACGGCATACATTGCTATGCAGATGACAGTACGAGTGACGCGCGATACATCGGCCATCAGAATGTTCCTCGGAGTACTATGGAGGAAAGACGGTCTCAACTTGTGTCTGAAATCGAGAGCTCTCTGGGGCGGGCCTCGGAATGGGGGGAAAAGAACTTAGTTCAATTCAACCCCATGAAGACACAAGTTTGCGCGTTCACTGCAAAGAAGGACCCTTTTGTCATGGCGCCACAGTTCCAAGGAGTACCTCTCCGGGTTTCCGAGAGTATTGGGATCCTCGGCGTCGAAATATCGAGTAAAGTCCAGTACAGGAGTCATTTGGAGGACAAAGCCAAATTGGCTGGCAAAAAGCTGGGTATCCTGAACAGAGCGAGGCGATACTTCACGCCGGGCCATAGACTTGCGCTCTACAAAGCTCAGGTACGGCCCCACGTGGAGTACTGCTCTCATCTCTGGGCAGGAGCCCCCAAATACCTGCTTGACCCACTTGACTCCTTACAAAGGCGGGCTATTCGAATCGTCGGGGACCCCAGTCTCACGGATAACCTGGAACCTTTGGGAGCGCGGAGAGACTTTGGTTCTCTCTGCGTATTCTATCGTTTGTTCCACGGGGAGTGCTCTGAGGAACTGTTTAAGATGGTTCCAACATCACCTTTTTACCATCGCACTACCCGGCACCGCAGTAGAGTTCATCCATACCACCTGGAAACGATACGGTCTAGTACCGTACGTTTCCAGTGCTCATTTATACCACGCACGTGTAAGCTCTGGAATGAACTCCCTGCCTCGGTGTTTCCCGAGCGCTATGACATGTCCTTCTTTAAACGAGGCTTAAAAAGAGTATTCCTTCAACGGTAGGCAGCGGCTTGGCTGTGCCCCTGGCATTGCCGATGTCCATGAGCGGCGGTAACCGCTTACCATCAGGTGGGACCGCTTGCTCGTCTGCCTATTATGGCAATAAAAAAAAAAAAAAAAAAAAAAAAAACATCTAAAAATAATAAAAAAGAAGTACAATTGGCGGCCTTATTGCAAACGGCAATTTCTTCCAGGCAACCTTTGGATGGACTGGATTGATAGGAAAATAAGCGGTATGATGCTATATTAGTATAAACTTTTTATATTTTTGCTTTACAACTTGTTAAATCAGTTTTATAATTTCTACTAAATCTTGATATCATTCGTTTTTAGATTCATGCTTTTCGCTCTCAATCCTTACGTACACAGATATTATACAAATAAAACTTTAAATCCTCAGTTGATTTAATTAAAGTGGATTGTGAAAGCTTTTGAAATTCAATACAGTTATGATATTAAACTTTGTACAAATATGTCGAATAAATTCAAGTGTAAATTCCCTAAATTATCAAAATTTTATCTTTTATTTACCATTCAATAATTTTCCTCTCGATTTCATAAAAGATCACTGTTTATAGAAGATTTGGCAGACATTAAATAAAATAGTAATAATAGTAAAATAGTATAAAGTAAATTGTATTTTTTACTTAATAACTCAAGCGTTCGTCACGGTTTTGAGGTCGGTCCCAGCTTCACACAACTTTCATACCTCGCTCCTTGCCTACTCTGCCATGAAGGCTGTCAAAATATGTTTACTCTTTAACCCTTTTCATATTTAAAGCGGTATTATACAAATCACGTTAAAAGCTAACACAGGCCATATATCACGTCACGGTCCATTTCCAAAAAGGTTGTGAGTCGAGAGCTCAGTTGCCGAATATAATAATCAGTGTCATAAAAATTAAAATAAATGTTGCTGTTTATGAAAAAGAGGATTATCATCGGCTTTTTTTATACTGTGAAATCTCATGATTAAATAATGGATAAAATGTTAGGTTTATATTCATTACAAATTCGATTCACTCTTTTAAAATCGTACTATACACAAATATAATAATATCGTTATGAGTATGCATTAACTACACAGTTTTAAGTCCGAGCTCGGTTTTGTGCCAAATGAGCCACTTTTCGCCGGTTGGTTAAAGTTGCAATTTACTTTTGTAGACATTGTCTAGTTGTCTCGAATATTGGTTTTAAGCAAATCTAGTTATGGCATGAAGATAATGTACATTCATAACAATTATTTCTCATATTATCTAAAAGTAGTTTTATAAAGTTTTTTTAGCATAGACCGGCAAACTCAAGTTTAGCAAGTGGGTCACCTGATTGTGGGTGATCTCCACCGCCCATGAACCACAATATTAGAAGAATCATAGGCGCGTTGCCAACCTTAACGGAAAGGGATAATTAAGGCCCTACATTGAAAAAAATGGGACATTTCTATCTCGTGTATATAATTATGTACGTGGAATAGAGATTTAATATTTTGGTATACGTTTTTTGACTTTCTGCTCTAGGATTGTTCAAAAGGAATACACGATTCAATGAAATTTTCTCGATAGAAAAAAATCGCAAAGTTGTATCTATTTTTTTACGTTTTTGGCTGCCGAAGCGTAACCCTCATGAATAAGACAATTAAATTTACTTTAAAACATGGAGAATTATCGTATGAAAGTTTGGTCAAAGCAGTTTTAGATTTAATAATGAGTTTTATTAGAAAACAAGAAAAATCGTTTTGGCACATACGTTGTTTTATTCTGAAAGTACACTCAATATAGCCATCTCTTATTTTGCATTTCAAAAGTAATTGCGTCACTTTCATTCCCTCAATAGATCAGTCGGCGGGAGCGCCTTATCGTGGACGGACCTATGCCGTTTTTTTGCAGATCGGATTTTCGTGATTTCATGCATTAATATGATTTTATTTACCCTCAAAGTCAATTTATATTTAATAATGCAAATAGTTATAGGATGTACGCATACATTATATTATTTTCACTTGTTAGATCTCATAATATCTTCAACCAAGCCACTTCCATCAATAGACTCATTTAACATAAATGAGTATCCATAGATGATGAGCGTAATGTCACAGTGTAAGTACATAATAAATATTTTTTCGTCCTAATATGCGTATATTTCTGTACCCTCTGTGAAAAGTGATACAAGTCTGAAAACCGAATTTTGAGAAAAAACTATTTAATGATATGATGCTATTTTAAAAATTCGACAACTTTTTTTTACTCTATTATATTCTCAGGATGTTTTAACTTTGATGGATTGGGATTACTTGCTATTAACATAAATGTACTATGATTTTTGTTTATAGTAACAACAATAATATGAGATAATAAAAAGAAACTAAATTTATATCATTAGCCATATGTTATAGTAGTTAATATGTGTATAATGATAAATGCATGTGTTAAATGGCACAAGTTTTTTTAAAACTTCTATCTGATAGGGTTGGAGTTAAAATAATTAAAATGCTGGAAGTAAGTCTGTTTAGAAAATATTAAGATTTGATGGATATTATGTATTTTGGATGAGTTAAAAAAATCTAACTTGTATCAATTAACACCCATTAATTCACTCAGTGTTAATGGATTCATATTTAGTTATATTACATAAAATAGAAATATTTCCAGGTTTAAAGTAATATAAGTTTTAGTCAGGGATCCCGGGTCCATTTTTGCACTTGATTACTATCAAGCTAATTTTCCGTGAGTAGCTTCGTTTCAATGAGACGCCCAACAATTTCCTGTGCGAAAATTCTTGATTGTGGTAGCTAACGGAGGTATCAAGGATAAAATATGTCGATTTGATGATTCTAAAAAAATTGTGTATTTGCATATTAAAAAAAAATAATTTTCATCAGATTCATCTGATAAATCTTCATTATCTACGCTTCTAACATAGCTGTCATCTTCATCTATTTCATTTTCCTCATTCGTCATATCTGACTTTGTAATAACATGAAAAAATTAAGTAAACTATATAATAATGAATACATGGTTAATTTTAAAACACCAGTAACCTCGCAGGACCAGATAGCTGACCCCATACGGAACAACTTTTGTTTTACGAGTTTGGATATAACTCTATATATTTTTAAAAAAATGATTTTACAAGTTTTTGTTGTGTTGTGTTTTTCTTCGTAGACTGCGGCGCGGCGCGGCTTGCGCGCACGACATCAAAGGCGCCGGTCAGCTGCTCGGGAATTCAAGGTCAAATGCGCTAGCCCGGTTCCCCACGCTTCGCGTGTTTGTTTACGTAATCTGCGATGCGCGTTGTAACATTCAAGACAGAAATTAAATGAATACTTATTTTTGTATGAAAATAAAATCTAACAAATTATCAAAAGTCGTAGAACAAAAGTAGTAGCTTATAACCTTAGGAACCTACCCCTGCGAGGTTGCTGGTGTTTTAAAAATAACCCTGTATAATCAATCAATAAATAAAAATTGGTGTGTGTCGTGGGACACCAGGTAGGAACGAAGTTCCTTCGGCTAATGTAGAATCGACACAAATTGTAAAAAATACAAATATCAACTAAAATAACAAAATAAAAAAAAGACGCGTAGCACTTGGAGACTGCCGCGGTAAAGCCATTGTATAGCATTTTTTATCAACTTATGTAATTATAAATAATAACGAGCTAGCGTAATCTTTTAAAAATCGAAGGAGATATAAAAATACTTCAAGTATAACTGGCTGAATGAATTTAATTTTAAAAACTGATTGAGCTGAAATTCGCACACAATTTTGGTGCAGGCAAAAAGGAACTAACGCTGGCTGGTTATGCAGCGCTTTTAACGCTTTTTTCTTACGCTGTTTTCTTACGCTTTTACTATCACATTTTTTTCAGTTCGGTCACGCAGCAAAATCCCTATCCCCTCCAAGCCTGCCGTAAGGAACTTCGTTCCAACAATATTTTTAATAGGGTACCTTGTATGTCAGAAGATAATTATTCAAAACATGGACTTAGGGGGCCATCAAACCAATAATATATGAATATTATATTTGTCATCAATTATTGTCTATCTGAAATTTTCTGGCAATTTTTCCGTGGGGCATGTGTACATTACACCATACATTACAAATGAATGCAGTTCTTTTAATTTGTTGCTACCATTCTTGTTTTGTTGGTGGCAAACTAATTTTCATTTTTGAAGTGATAACTTCTTATGGGAGGGTGAACCGATGCGTTCCGTAACACCAGCGGTCCATCGATCAACGGAAGGTTCGAGAATATTCGAGAACATTCCATGAGACGTCACGCGGGCCAGTTGACCAGCCAGCGTTAGCCGATCTCCCTGGATCTTTGAGAATTTTCGAAGCCTAAGGTGGTGTCACACGGTGACCAGTCTGCTTTGACCGGACTGTGACTGGACTTTGACCGGACTTTGACAGAACTATGACAGGACTTTGAACGGAATTCGACCGGACTTTAACTGGAGTTGACCGGACTTTGACCGGACTGTGACAGGACTATGACTGGAATGTGACCGGACTTTGACTGGACTTTGACAAGACTGACAGGAAATTGACAGGACTGTGACCGGACTTCAACTGGTTTTGACCAGACTGTGGCAGGACTTTGATCGGACTGTGACCGGACTTAACTGGATTTGACCGGACTTTGACCGGACTATGACCGGACTTTGACCGGATTTTGAAAGGACTTTGACCGGACTTTGACACGACTTTGACCGGACTTTGACAAGACATTGACAGGACGCTGACCAGACTTTGACACGACTTTGACCGGACTTCGACCGGTCTTTGACCGCACTTTGACAGGATTTTATCAGGACTTTGACAGGACTTTGACTGGACTTTGACAGGACTTTGACCGGACTTTGACCGGACTTTGACCGGACTTTGACAAGACTATAAGCGAACTGTGACCGGACTTTGAACAGTATTGTGACCGGTCTGTGACCGGACTTAGAGTGGACTTTGACAGGACTTTGACCGAACTTTAACAGGACTTTGACCGAACTTTAACAGGACTTTGACCGGAATGTGACCGGATTGTGACCGGACTTTGACTGGACTTTGACTGGGCTTTGACCGGACTTTGACCGGACTTTGACAGAACTTTGACCGAACATTGACAGACCTATGAACGGATTTTGACAGGACTTTGACCGGACTGCAATCCAATGAAGTGATAACTTATTATGGGAGGGTAAACCGCTTTGTAACAACGCGTTACGGACCCACTCTGTCTGGCTTGCCTTTCTCTCACGCATACGGCAGCAGTAAGCAGGCTTCTCCTCTCTAAATTCAACCCACATTAGTTTAAGTTATCACTTCTGTCGTGCGTCCCGAGACGCACACTTTTTTTTATTTATTCCCTTATTCAAATCTATAAATCCTGGAACGGTCCTTTATCAAACCATACATTTTGTAGGAAAAATATTTTTTCAAATAATTTAGATAATTATCTTGAAATGTAACAAAAAAACCAGTTAGTATTAATTTTTTGAGTATCATCAAATCGACATATA
This sequence comes from Amorpha juglandis, assembly GCA_949126905.1. Taxonomy (NCBI): domain Eukaryota; kingdom Metazoa; phylum Arthropoda; class Insecta; order Lepidoptera; family Sphingidae; genus Amorpha; species Amorpha juglandis. The sequence goes on along the minus strand of OX421381.1, from coordinate 12,770,970 downwards.
TTTATCCTTGCTACCTCTGTTACCACAATCGAGAATTTTCGCACAGGAAATTGTTATGCGTTTCATCAAAACGAAGCAACTCACGGAAAATTAGCTTGATAGTAATCAAGTGCAAAAATGGACCCGGATACCTGACTATTTCATTTTCATTTCAAATGTATGAAATTGACAAAATTTTGTCTGTCATTCCATTATCCTTCAAAACCAACGAAGTGTGTGTTTTACTTACATATGACAAACTTAGGATTCCATAGTAAAGAATAAATGTATATACAAAAGTGGAAACTATTATACTGGTGGTAGGATATCCATATCCGCCCGGATAGCGACCACCGTACACGTAGTGTTAAAACCTGCCATAGCGACTCACACCTTGTGTGGATCGTGTTCCAGCATCAGCCAGTGTATATCCAGTTCTACCGAGAGGCTTGCGACACGAGTTGATAGTTGTTTGAGGTGCGTATAAGGGTCCAACATTGTATCCCTATGCCTGCATTGGTCATCCGCCTGTCCTGTCGCAGGGTCCTCGATTTGCTTCTTCCCTCTTTAGAGTATGAAGAAGCATTACCACCCATAAACTTATTGTATGTCGATGGTCGCTGGTTTTTTGGACTGGACTGCGCTTCCCATCAGATATAGTTTAGTCACTTTGCCGTGATCGGATAAAAAAAAATATCTTATGAACACATTTTGTTGGATTAATATTACATTGCTGGTGGGAGGATACTTGTATCCGACCGGATAGCGACCACCGTACACTGGTGCTAAAACCTGCCATAGTGGCCCACCTCGTGTGGATCGCGTTCCAGGGTCAACCAGTGTATATCCGGTTCTCCCCAGGAGGCTTGTCTCCTGATCCTAACCCTTTTCCCATCCCTTTTTCCTTCCATTCCCCCTTGGCCCTTTAGCAGGCCGGCATGATCTTGCCGACCGACGATGGACACATTGTTTATCGTTGGTCGACACTATTCTTGGATTGCGCTACACTTACCATCAGGTGTAGCGTAGTCACTTTGCCGAGCCAGGATAAAAAAAAAAAAAAAAAAAAAAAACCACTTTTTATACCTTTGAAAGCGATTATCTCTTCATCTATTAAAAAAGAAATAATAGATGGTGATTGATTTTTGAACATCTATCCGTAACGTGAGGTATACACGCTTCTATCTATACGATTTTTTAAATGTTAGTGATCCAGTTGCATAATTTCTCTGGAAGCCCAAAGGAAGGTAGCTTTAAGGAAGTGCTTTGTGCCATACCCGATAAAAGGTCTTCGCTAAGCCCCAATTGGCTGCAAGCGCCTCCCCCTTGGTCTCAGTTGCTTCTGTCCATCTATATGTCAGGTAAATTAGAAGATTACCAGCGAGCGACTCCGACGAAAGACGTACTGGCGGTCGCTAATCAATCGGTACTCCTCTAGGTACAGCAGGTGCTGACAGTTGATAATTCCATTATCGTAAAGAACAAGGAGGCGATGGTTATAGGCCTGTAATTGGACGGATCCTAGCGGTTGCCTTTTTTAGGATCGGGTGCACTAAACACTTGAAAATGGCGGACAGAAATGTGGTGGAAACCAAATTTATGGCCTACGGGAGTACGTGTCCATAACGTGCCAGGTAAACTCCAGTAAGGTCGCTTAAGGTAATATTTTTACGTTTTAGAGAATCACAAAAGTACGTGGGTCACAAACACCCATGCTAAATCGTACCAAAGGTACGTTCGTGCCGATGGCCAAAAAATCGATGTGTTGATATACTAGAGAAAGCTATGAGAGTCAATTGTCTTTATAAAAAGGATATTTAAGATACGGTGAAGTGGAAACAATCGTAAGTACTAGTCTAAGATCAACCCAGGCAGAACTGCTGGTGTCACTGGTGAGAGGGTAACCGATACATTTGGGTATCGATCGAATAGCGAAAACCGTACACATGGCGAAAAACTCACCATAGTGGTCTAATCAGACATGTCACACTTCGGGACTAGCCACTGTATATCCAGTAGCTTCGGGCCCACATAATGCCGATGATTAACAAAATGAATCTTGTTGGTCGCAAATATATTTGAACTGGGCTGTACTTAATACCAAGTCACTTTACTGTGTCAAGTTAAAAAAACTTCAATATCACCATTTTGCTTTGCTTTAATTGTATTATTGCGCACAAATCTGACGTAATTAATTGTAAGTACACACATACAATGTTACAAATTGAGATATAACAAATTAAACATACTTGCTTTAAAATAAGGCCTTAGTTCAATTTAATATTCCTAAAGTAATATCAGCATACACAATTTTTTTATAAAAATTGACCAAAGGTGGTCCTTATATCATTGCGAACGAATTTTATTTTCCGTTCTATATTAGATACAGGAATACCGACTAGACCGAAAAAATATGCTTTTAGACTTATATCACTTTGCGCAGAGTGTACAGCTTTGTAATACGAGTCGAACGCCCGACGACAAACGAGCGCGGCTTGTCGCCCGAGCACGTGCGATGCCTTCGGAGCTCCCCGCGAGCGGGTGCAAGCCCCGCCCACCAAACTACGGATTATTTTCGCTGTAGCCTCTTAAGGGATTGCGAAGGGGAGGAGATTCGGGCTCCAGATATATCACTCACCGTGCGAAACGCAGCAGCAATCCGCTACCTTACGTCAGTTTTCTGTGAAACAGTGGTACCAACCCGGTCGAGCCGGCCCATTCTTGTTGTAGACAAAACTACAGCGTGGCTAAACTTTACATACATAACATTTATGAACAAATTTAACATGGTTTTTATTAATTAATAACCTGAGTAAAAAATAAAAAACATTTCCTGTAATACACCGGAAAAATAAATCTTGGGGTAAAAAATACAAAATTTTCTTCCACAGCCATGGTATTCGTGAAAAGTAAATTATTCTAAAAAGCTCCGTTGTTATAATTAAGACCCAGTGGACACGGTTCAGCGTTTGCAGGGTCCATAATTGATTAGAGCGTAATTGATTGAATACAGTAAATCTATTTATTAAGGCTCTCATATATTATTTTACTTAATCTGAATAATCTAAATGTTAAAACCCTTCGATGCCAATTAAAAACATATTTATCACTGAAAAAATATATACACACAACATACACACGCACACAGAAACACACACACACACAAATATATATAATTATTGTGTTCTGTTCACCTTCCTTCCTTAATTTCTTGTCTATGCTGAATTAATGAAATTAACTAGTGAATCTAACTTTATCGGCGAGTGTGTAACCACTGATGTGTTCAGTTTTGAAGGATATTGTTATCAGTGAAATTACGAGGCATTATGAGACTAAACATCTTACGTTTTAAAGTAGCGAGCGTAGTTCAGTGTTCAGTGCCGTGCAGTGCTTTATGATTCATAGTTCTGGGTAGTTTGTTTCTGTTAATGGGCAGGCATGGCGTAACCATTAGGGATTATAAGTCATCGAGCGAAGTGCTCTTTATAAAAACATTAAGGTATAAAAATATGGTGTCTACCCAGTAGTTGATCGATAGTAATAATGATAGAGCCGAATCATAAAATATTCAGCTGTTTAAAACATTTAGGACCGATTTTTCAATGTCAGATTATTATCTGCCAAATAGGCATTAAACATTCAATTATTTAGGAAGTATCGATTTCACATAAGAATATTCGAATACATATATGTAGTGATAATTTTGTATTTATCTATCGTATATTTTGTATGAAAATAATGTTTATACGGAGAAATTAGAATATAATACGAGGTCGAACCTCAAATCGAAGAATAATATTATTTTTGAACTACGAGTACGATTACGATGATTGAGTTTGATTACGATGGCGAAACGAATAGTGAAGCGACATAATATGGGAAGCAAAATGTGAACCGAGTAGAATATTTAAAAGTAATCTATTATTTCATAAGAAAAATCCCAAATTGCCCAGCAAAACTAAACATCAATTTCTATACTCTCTTTAATTTGAATAGAATGTCATAACTTTTACTCCGAATTAAGTAGGACACCATTTTTTTTCCTAAAGCCAATCTCTCCTAGACACCTTTGTTGATTAACGGCCGAGGCAATGGCGAGACTGCGTTTCCGTTTTAGGTTGCGTTGCGTTAAGAGGCCAGACAACGGTTCACCACACATACCACCAAATCCACTGTCAAGTTGTGTGGTATTAAACCATAAAGCCAGGCAGAAAGAAAGGATAGATATAGAATTTAATTATAATGTTAACCGGGCAAATATTAATAAATCTAAGAAAATCCTCTAAAACTGCCATTGTTAACTCTCAGTCTATGCGGATAGCATTAACTTTATTCGTAGACGAACGCCGTGTTTAATAATAAATCCACTAATGGACGACGTATCTGATCCGACTCGTTTAAATACACTCTTGTAGTTTACTGGGAAGTTCAAGGACACAAAAAGGCATTGTATTGAAGGGTAACGAAGCGTGAAATGGAAAGTCCCTTGTCGCAACTCCATGTCGCAAATTTGATATATTGAAGTGCAGATAATTCACGAGTGGTAGAGCCACACTCTAGACAGTTTTGTCTACAGCATGAATGGGCTGGCTCGACCGGGTCGTTACCACTGTCTCACAGAAAACCGACGTAAAGTAGCGGCTTGCTGCTGCGTTTCGTATGGTGAGTGAGATATCCTGAAGCCTAAATCCCCTCCCCTTCCCAATCCCTAATTATCCCTTTCCTTCAAGGTCGGCAACGCGCCCATGATTCTTCTGGTTGTGGGCGTACATGGGCGGTGGAGATCACTTACCATCAGGTGACCCACTTGCTCGTTTGTAGGCCTATGCTATAAATAAATATAAATATATTATAGTAACATATGTGGGCTCGCAACTGTGTTTGCATTTAAAGTCAGGATAGAGTAAATAATGAAACAATTAAAGGATAGAGTACATGATTAAAGTCTTATCACGCAGTTTTAATATTTTAAATTAAAACAGGGTTAACACCCTGTTTATTAACATGAGCAGCGATAGCACAGCGGTGAGCGGTACGGACTGACGATATCAGTCAGAGTCGCAGGTTCGTAACCAGACCCAAAAGCATATACCTCTGACTTTTCTAAGTTACGTGTATATTCATTGTTAATTATCGCTTGCTTTACAGCGAAGGAAATATCGTAGGGAAATGGCGTAGAATGTATTTGCAGCGTGGCTCTCTCTTAATCAGAATCAGAATAATTTATTTATAAAAATAGGATAACGTTATAAATAGATCTTAAAATATAAATATAAATATAAAATGAAATAAATTGTCCTGTATGTTTGCTATTAGGGCGTAAAAATAGCTAATACTTAATTGATATTTATTGCTATATGTCATTTTGCTTAATAATTACATTTATTAAATTGTAAAAAAAGGCAAAATTGACATCAACTCACTCTTCTTACCAACACTCGTGTAAATTAAAAAAAACTTGCTATTTTCATAACTGTTAGTTTTAAATCAGAACAAAAACTTGTTTAAGCAACATGATCCCTAGGAATAAGCTACCTAACATTTTTCTACAAAATATTATTCTCCCCAGTTGAAGCTAGTCATTTTTATTAAACGCCAGGCACTAAGCTGCACATTGTTACCAGCCAGCCACTTCATTAGTTCAATTTTCTCCGGAGACACTGAATTATACATTTCATCACAGTAAAAACTTGAGAAAAATCCGTCGTGCACATTTGATACAATATTATGTTTTTGTAAATATAATACAAACAATGCGTTTGTGTTTACGATTATTAACATAAAAAACAGTAAAGTGTGGGTAAGACTTTTATCACTTTTATTTTTTTTTTGTCCTGTAGCATGATACTTTTGTATATTTTATTTTGAAAGTGTTCGGAGATAATTCGCACAGGATTTTCATTCAATGACTTTTATTTTATTCTTTAGATCTTTACTAGTGTCTTTTAAGGTTTTTTTTTACCCTTGGGATGAACTACAGGGGCCCCTGCTAATGGGATACTGGCGACACCCGCAGTATCTCACCCCAGTACCAAAGGGGAGGGGAAGGATCAAGGGATGGGAAAGTATAGGAAGAGGGGCAAGTCCCCTCAGGAAAACCTGCTATACACTGGCTAACCCTAGGACGCGACCCCACAAAGTGGGTTACTATGGCAGGTTTTAGCACCAGTGTACGGTGGTCGCTATTGTCTTTTAAGGTCGGGCATTAGAAAGCACGCGTTTTAATAATAGTCAGTTGAAATTACGCTTAGAATGACCACACCTTAATATTTCTGCGGCCATCCTGACAATTAAATGTGAAAGTCGATGTTTGTTAACTTCAATCACGCCTTAACGGCTGAATGGATTTAGATGAAATTTGTCAGACAAGTAAACCATGATCTTTATTAGAACTTAAGTCACTGTTTATCCCACAAAAAGACGTTGTCGTGGGCGGAGACGAAGTAAAAGCGAGTGGATTATAACTAACAATGAAAGTGGGAAAATCCAAACATTTGGGAATAGGAAATCCCTTCATGTCTCCAACGTTTCAACTAACTTGATAGGGGTTTGAGCATTAGTTCTTGACTTTTGTTATTTTTTAAACTACTACTTCATACATAGACTCACGCCTGTTTCCCATAGGGGTAGGCAGAGACAACGGACTTCAACCTACGATCCTTAAACAGCTCTTTGACCTCCTTCACTCTCATTATATTCTTCATGCATGCACGTCGGTTTAGAGTACTTCTGACATGGCCTTTCTCGAGACTATCTGCAACTTAATCTGAGAAAGTTCGCCGAGGCCTTCCCCTCCCAACTGTACCATTCATTTACACCATGTATAATTGTCTCGTCAATAATTTTTCATCCATTCTCGCTACATGCCCAAACCATCTCAGTATTCCACTACTACTAATAAAGAACAATTGCCTAAATTCACAAGGCTGACGGCTTGATTCATTTCCCTTTCGGCGTTAATGTTTAATTAAAACGATAGTGCTCTGCAATGTCAATACTGGGTGTTAATTCTGCTTCTGTCGACATTGGTGTGACATTTTAATTTCCTTGTAGTTGACATTGAAACCTTTTGATTTCTCGTATTCACGGACATTACCCACAATCTTTCGTCTGACAAAGAACCTACTGGCTTATAAAATGAAAATTAAATAGACGTTCTTAAAGTTCATTGTGAAATCATTGTGAACGCATTTTTTATTAAGACTTGTAAATTACTCGTCCGTACCTCCGGTTTTCTTGATGAGATTTCTAATGTAGTTTTTTTGTAGCAGAGGCCGGTAAACGAACAAGTGGGTTACTTGATGGTTAATGATCTCCACTATCGTGAATAGCTATAGTACTAAAAGAATCATGCGCGTTGCTGACTTTAATGGAAAGGGTTAATTAAGGGATTGGGAAGGGGACGAGGGATTTGAGCCTTCAGATATCTCAAATATTTGAACCCGTTGTTAATCTTAGACCATTGAACCATCGTTAATAGCAACGTTATTAGACAATTTAAGATGATGTGAATTTATCACGGAGTGATATTTTTTTTTTATTTAATTGAATGACGAGACGAGCAAGGCGCTCGCCTGATGGTAGGCGCCACGCCTGCCAATAAACAGAAGCAACACCACACAGAACTTTGAATTACAAAGCACTGCATGACACTGACCTGCGCTCGTCACCCCGAGGCTTAAGATTTTAAGTCTCATAATGCCCAGTACTTTCACTGGCTTCAATGTCCTTCAAACCGAAACACGACAGTGCTTACACACTGTCGCTTAGCGGCAGAAAACTTTAACATTAAACGACATAGGCTACTTTTTATTCCGGGAAAAGACATTCACGTCAATAAAGTGCGAGAAAAGTTAGTCATTTTCAAGATTTCATTTTTGTAATTTCCTAAAAAAACGCTCAACGGGGAATAGTTCGAGTTATCGATGTGAAAGTCTCAGATTCGAAACCAGCCCCGAAAGCATGCACCTTAGTTACGTGTATGAATTGTTAGTTATCCCCTGTTTTAACCGTCAAGGAAACGTCGTGAGGAAACCTGCTTACCTGAGAAGTTCTCCATATGAATTTCGATGGTATATGAAGTCTACCAATCCTCATAAGGCCAGCGTGATGGACTTAAAGCCTAACCCCTCTCATTTAGTAGAGGAGACCCGTGACCAGCAATGGGATGTGTACAATACATTATTAGTATTTTTTGACGTTTCGGTGGTGCAGTTGTAATGTGTATGCGGTACGATTGCTGTGATATTGGGTTTTGCTATCACGAAATGATCAGTATCAGCCCGGAGTCTGGAATTGTGCCTCGTATGGTGGTGGGCTCGCCCTCTATCACATCATGGGACGGAAATACGCTTGGCGAAATGTAACTGTACAGGTACATCTCTGCCTACCCGAAATACAGGCGAGAGTATGTATTTTTTTATAGCTAAGTATAAATCAACACACCGCCCGAGCGATACTCAATATACTTCATATTAAAATCCTCTAATTAGATCCCTGAAGACCGCGTAAACTTTGCCTCGCCGAGTTTGAAAATTCCCTGTCTTGCATGAGATAGTTAATAATGAAATATTTCTTGCGAATTTTCCGAACCTAATGAAATGAAATAGTTTATTAATCATGTAGGCAATAATTGAAATAGCACTTATGACAAGTCAGAACAAAAGTAAAAGAATCTTATATAGAAATCAATATCAACTAATGTGTACATAGCATCATCAAAATACACTCGCAACTACACTAAATCTATTTATTTATCTATTATAATCATAAAATTTATTTTCTATTGTATCAATTAATCAATAAGTATTTTTTCTAATATTATCTTGAGTGGTGTCTCTGTAAGCAGTTTTGTCTACAAAATGAATGAGCCGGCTCGACAGGGCCATTACCACTGTCTCACAGAATAGCAACGTAGCGGCTTGCTGCTGCGTTTCGTACGGTGAGATGACATTTATTATGCCTTTCCTTTAAGGTCGGCAATGCGCCCAAAATTATTATGGTCTTGTACATGGGCGGTGGAGATAACTTACCATTAGGTGACCGACTTGCTCGTTTGCCGGTCTAAGCTATAAAACAATCAAAATTGTGAATGTTTTGACTAGATAGGTCCCTAGTATGCGAGAGGCCGTCTGAACAGTTACCACTGCTTTGTCTATTTCTGCTGTTAGCATAGTGTGTAAACACTGTTGTGTTTCGTTTTGAAGGACATTGAAGCCAGTGGAATTACTGGTCATTATGAACATATTATGTCTCGGGGTGACGAGCTCAGAGCCATGCAGTGCTTTGTAATTCAAAATTTGATGTAGTTTTGCTTCTGTTTATGGACAGGCATGGCGCTTACCATCAGGCGAGCGCCGTGCTCGTCTCGTCATTTAATGAAAAAAAACTCTCAAGTGTGGACTAAAATCACACTAAAATCATGACACTATTTTATCATTTCATTTAATATTTAGTTATTTTTTGTTTTAAGTCACGTCAAAATGTTGTGCATGTAATAAACCCGCCACTCGTGATGAAAAACGCGCCATAGTGGCTCGTTACCTCGAATCGCGCTCCGGGGTCAGCCGGCATGATCCTGCCGACCGGACTGTCGAAGGACTGAGCTATAAGTGTAAAGCATATGTTATATTACGCTAGTTGTACGCTACTCTATTGCGCAAACTGACATAAAACTTTGGAATAAAGTACTGGAGCGCCACAGAATTCCACCAAAAATATAATACTGTCCTAAAGTTGTTTATAAGACAAAAAATAAATTGAGCTGGAACATAATGCAAGAAAGGTAGTAGGTATTAGTCCCTAGATCCGTAACTTTCGAAAGATAATATTTATAGGAAACTCACGCTAAGTTTGTATTCCTCCCAAAGGATTAGTAAGAAAGTACATTTGTGTATCGGCCATATTGTGTATAATCAGGCAATTTATACAAAAATATATTTTAATATGTTAAATTTCATAGATTTAAATTTTATAGACAGCTAGAAAGTAATACGAAAAAGAAACTCGTCTGTTAAAACTCAATAAAAATGAGCTCGCAATTATGATTTTAAATATTGGAATTAGCAACGGTAAATAAATACACCTAACACACACATAGTCCTGACCCAATACTAGGATAAACCTGTATTTTGGGTATCAGGATCTGCGAGGGACTTGCGGTCAATTTGGCGATTCATTTTGTCGTGAACAAATCGTATTATCCGGTTATCTCTATAATGTATCGAGGCTAACATGATTGCATAGAATACTCGAATCATTATTTAAAATCTTACTACTACTAAAGATGTGAAAGATTTTATGTTTGTGAGTTTGTGAATTTGGATGTTTGTTTGTCACTCAAGGTTTAACGACTGAACGGTTTTACGGTGTATAGCTTTGTATGGTATTTCATCTACGAACCCTATCATGACGTCACTTTATCGAAAGTTGTAATTTTTCCCGAGATATGTGTTGTCGACAGTTATACATCTCTCTCGCACGCGAGATATGTCGTGTTGCACATGTTAAGCCCCCTGTTCGTCTCGTGATTATTCCGAATTAAAAAACAGTCATGTGCGAGTCACGTTTGCGCACCGAGGTTTCCGTACCTTTATTTTGTTTTATATTAGTTCCTTGTACACCCACCTCAGTAATAAATTTAATTTTTTAAGCTATTGCATAGATTTTATCGCGGGCTTTGAGCGGCGAGACCGAATACAGAAATTCCGTAACGAAAAAACCTAACACCCCCCACTCCGACCAGTTTTTATTTTATTTGATCGGACGGACAGACAAATGACGTAGGCTTAGTAATACGGTTCTGTTAGCACCATTTGGAAATGAAAATCTTTGATGTACGATGAACATAAAGCGATGAAATGATTCAAGGGCAGTTAGTCGCGGCTTGAGAATCTCATACGCCCTTCGAAGGTTCTAGACATATAATGCAAGTTAAATGTAATATCAAAGTTCGACAGGATATTAAATTCCCGTTATGTTTATTGTTTACAACATAATCAGTTGTTAGGAACTCTAACAACTGATTGACTACGGTTATGGACTTTGTAAGTTATATTCTAAGTTAGAATATAACTTCAGTGCCAGGTGACAGATAATGGAACCAAACTCAATTGTCTCGGCTAAGCTAGTTATTGAACGTTATTGAATCAAGATATTGCCTAGTTGTTTGATTGAATGGTTGAATATTATTCACTGGTATAAATTGAGCTACTCTAATTTAAATAAATACAAGGTGGTAGGTCCTTCGTATGCGAGAGGCCGTCTGGGTTGGTACCACCGCTTTGTCTATTTCTGCCGGCAAGCAACAGTGTGTAAGTACTGTTGTGTTTCGGTTTGAAGGACATTGAAGCCAGTGAAATTAATGGGCATACGTCCCATAAGACGGAACATCTTATGTCTCGGGGTGACGAGCGTAGTTCAGTGCCATGCAGTGCTTTGTAATAATTCAAAGTTCTTTGTGGTGTTGCTTCTGTTTATGGGTAGATATGGCGCTTACCATCAGGTGAGCTCCTTGCTCGTCTCGTCATTCAATGAAATAAAAAATCTTTCTTTCTTTCTTTAAAGGTAGGACAGATAAACAGACAGACAGACGGCATAAACCCTGTAATAGCATTGCTTAGATAACGAACCCTAAAAATAAGAAAAATATTGTACGCATATATCAGACCAGCACGAAGGAAACGGATATAAGTAATCATTTGTTTTATATGAGGCTATTAAGAGAAGTAGGTCTTAGCATTTAGGTTAATTACAGAGGCACGTGCTGGAATACGGGATTAGCCGGAAATGGGGTATTAGCTAACGATTGTATTTGATCCTTTTTGGTGCCTCATAAGGCGCATCGTTTTAAATGCAGGGACAAATTCGAATAAAGGAATCTTCTTTACGTAGTATAAAAAGAAGTCGCTTGCGCTGTCTCTTCGCTTAGATCTTTTAAGCTATTCAATGGATTTTAATGCAGCAGTAGACAGAGTGATTCATGAGGAAGGTTTATATGTATAATACATACATATTGTAGTACAGAAAAGTCGACAAATTTAAAGATTTGTAATGTGATGTAACATACATATTTTTACCCGTGCGAAGCCGGCGCGAGTTGCGGATTTCTTAATAACAGAATATCTGTCAATTTATAAAACTCATATAAGTGGTTAAATTATAATCTTTATTTAAACAGGTCTTATGGCGTAGTATTTGAAGGTATAAATATCTATTATTTATTTCTTTCATATTGCTTAAAAAAAGGTACACGATTTTTGTACGTATGCAGATGCGTATAGAACGTCTAGCGGATTATATTCTTTTTTTTTTATATTATTAGCGGATTATATTGGAAACGTATTAATTTTATACATTTTGGATTACCCATGCGGATGAAATTATAGCTACAAAATATTCGCAAAAACTTGCACAAGGGGCACAGATGTTGGTCATTAAATAATACAGGGGTGATATTATTTTATCTAGTCCACAAAAACAGGTCACAATGTCAGTACGTTCTTATCAAGCGATCGTATTTCTCAACCCCAAAATATCATAATAAATGACGTGGAATAATCGAGCGTACAGATAGACACGAAATATAAATATGAATTCCTTTAAAAAGTAAAATATGTTTATCGTGTTTACACCTTGAAGTTTTAACCGATTTCATAAAGCAGGAGGCTTTTAAAGTGTCTGTGTAGCTTTACGAATGTTCACCCATAACTCCGCGAAAATGTGGGCCGGTTTTGATGACTTTCTTTATGGGTTTACTCCGGTCAATGATGCTGTATAAAGAGGAAAAATTACTATGTGAACCCTAATATGCGAGAGGCCGTTTATGTTGGTACCACCGCCAAGAGAGTGTAAGCAATGTTGTGTTTCAGGTTAAAGGACATTGAAGCCAGTGAAGTTTATGAGTATTATAAGATTTGACGTCTTAGGTCCTGGGGTGTCTTAGGTGAGCGTCCTCAGTAGTTCAGCCATGTGTGAAACGCGATGCCGTAGGTTCGATCCCCGAACCGAGACAAATGTTTGTGTGATTCACCAATTGTTGTTTCGTGTTTGGGTGTCTTTAATCCCCAGAGGGGTTGAAGTCAGGCAGGCCACTAGTCGTAAAAAATACAATCCAATTTTTCTGCAACATGTGTTAAAACCGACTTCACTTTGAATGGAATAAGGGCATGTGGAAGAAGAATAAGAGGTTATATAATATATGAAATTAAATAACTGTATTGTTTTTTAACCCTTTACATATTACGAGAAAGAATCTATATCTGTATTATTATCTTTCTATTCTATACCTAATCTCCACTATAAAAAGCGTAGGTTAGTAAAGATTAACACCTCCCATTACTCTGTAAAGCGAGGCAAACCCAAGAAAATAAAATGAATGAGAAACATTATAAAGAGAGATGACGCCGCCGGTGGTTTTCTCCGGAAAACTTATAAATAACACGTACAGCCACTTGTATAAAGTATGGCATCCTGCGCTCACCACACTATACCCGCAATGAAGCTGTTTTACTGAGTAACCGTAAACATGTCGGCAAACTGATCGCACTACACGGCACGCCGCGCTGCGATTCTTTTTCATATTATGCATCGATAGCTCGGTGGGGAAAGCGAGACTACCGAGTTTTTGACTACCGAGGTGAAAAATGCAAATTCAAATTCAAATCATTTATTCTGTAAATTGGATCATAAATATCACTTTTACATGTCAATAATGCAAATCCATAACTGGTCGTAAGAGCATTCACTATTCTAAGTTAAGTCATTTACTTATGAAATTCATTGATAACTAGGTTTAACGGCTGACCGTTCCCTCAGGAAACAACGATTGTCTTACAAAAAATCCACGTAAAATAACACGTGTTTCTTTTCGGTAAGTGAGATATCCCATGTTCCCCCTCCTCTACCTAATCCTTTAACTATCCCTTACCTTTAAAGTCGAAGATGCGTCTATAATTAATTATTCTAGTGTGGTGAGCGTTCATGTGACGTGGATACCATCAGATGATCGAATTGTTTATTTGACGGCCTCAGCTATAAAAATCACATAATATTATGCTCATTATAAATTCCGGACTCTACGCTATTGCGTGTCTACTGCTTTTTATTACAATAATGCGGGTCGGAATGGGCGCGTCGTCATCTAATAATGCACTGGTTTTATATACATGGTGAATTTGAATTAGCCATTTTCTCGAAACAGTCTATTATTACATAGAATTATCCTACATATACAGGGTTATTTTTAAACACTGACAACCTCGCAGGAGTAAGATTCCTAAGGTCATTTGCTACTACTTTTGTTCTACGACTTTTCATAATTTGTTAGATTTTATTCTCATACAAAAATAATTATGAATTTAATTTCCGTCTTGAATGTTGCCTACGCTCTGCGCGCATCGCAGATTACGTAATACACGCGGGCGCGCGCGTCAGTTCAATGACCGGCCGCGCCGTATCGATCGAATATAATATACCTACACCCAGCCGTCAGCTGATTTCACTATTGCACGCGCGCGAGCGGCCGTCGGGTCGTTCGTTTATGACTGAAACGTAGAGTGTAGACGTACGAACACAAACACTACACAACAAAAACTTAATTTTTTTTCTTATGTATTGAGTTAGATCCAAACTCGTAGAACAAAAGTTGTTCCTTATGGGGTCAGCTATATGGCCCTGCGAGGTTGTCAGTGTTTTAAAAATAACCCGTATAAGTACAAAATAGGAAAAAGATGCTCAAAATATATTGAATTGTTTAATTAAGTAGTGTATCTACTAATGTATGATAAGGATGGTCATTGATCTTAGGGACTGAGCGGTGAGCGCTGTATGTCATGGCGTAACTTTTGAATGACTTGATCGCACCATATATTTGTTTTGTCGAGAGGCTGATTCATGGCTAAAACATCACGTTATGACCTACAGAAGCGGACCAGTAACATGCACGCGGGTGATGTCGGGGAAAACAGCTAGTATCTAAACAAATTACTAATACGTGACGTTTAGTGTGGTGTGAACAGTGTGCCCCACGGTAAAGGTTAAATTAATTTATAAACGCCCGTTGCGTCAGAGTTGTTTGTTGTGACGCTTAAAAGCCATTTACAGTGGTTTAAAATATTGACACAGCTTTTAATGGAAAACAAACTTTGGGTGAAGAAAAATGTTTTATGCGAGTCCCAAATCCAACGGTATTTAAATCCGAAATTGCGGCGCGACGAGAATTGTTTTGTCTTAAGTCGACTTACACAGCGATAATTCTTCGTATTTACTCATCAAATATGTATATATGTTTTTGGAACGTAGTTCCTTATCGCGCGTTGCGAAAGGGGGCTAGACGGAAAAAATTGGTACGAAAAGTTGGCACGAAAAATTTGTCACGACATAATTCTCCGACCAGCGTTAGCTGACCTCCCTGGAACATCGATAATTTCGAAGTCCCAGGTGGCGTCACACAGTGACCAGTCAGCTTGGACCGGACTTTCACAAGACTTTGACCTTGAACCCCAACCGTGACCTTGACCTTGACCCCGACCTTGACCTTGACCCCGATTTGTACCTAGACTACGACCTTGACCTTGGCCCCGACCTTGACCCCGATTTTTACCTAGACTCCGACCTTGACCTTGACCCCGATTTTTACCTAGACTCCGACCTTGACCTTGACCCCGATTTTTACCTAGACTACGACCTTGACCTTGACCCCGATTTTTACCTAGACTACGACCTTGACCTTGACCCCGACCTTGACCCCGATTTTTACCTTGACTCCGACCTTGACCTTGACCCCGACCCCGATTTTTACCTTGACCTTGACTCCGACTTTGACCTTGACCCCGACCTTGACCTTGAGCCCGATTTTTACCTTGACTCCGACCTTGACCTTGACCCCTACCTTGACTTTGACCCCGACCTTAACCTTTACCCCGACCTTGACCCTGACACAGACCTTGACCCTCAAAATTAAAATTAAAAATAATCGAAACGAACTTCGTTCCATCCGGGTGTCCCTTGACACCTCTCAAATTTTTTTTTGTTTTTTTGTTTGCTTTTCAGTTCAACATGGTGCGTCGAACTCACTGCGACTGGGATAAGGGCAAATGAAAGAAGATAAAAAGAAGTGTGTGTGTGTAAATCACACACGGCAGAAGTGAAACTTCAATAAAGTAGCCTACAAGAGAATGAGATAAAAATAGAGTATCAGTGGTATTAGGATAATTAAAAGGTTTATTATTTTTATAATCAAACCAAGCTTAAAAATTATTTAAAATTTTAATGCGAAATATTACATTTCATATATTTACATACTCAAGATCTTGTTTCTTTCCCACCTCTTTAGTGACGCCTTTTTCGCTTCATCAAATTTTCAAATCACAACGATTCTAAAGAAGTTTCACTTCAAATATGTGTAAAAATAAAAAAAAATTGTGGTTGGTACAGCTATGGCAAGTGAATTCCAATACAATAACATAATCATTCATATTATGGAGTTTTTATTTAGTATGTACATGCATACCCGTCATACCTTATTACAATACAAAAATCAATACATATTTTTACCCATAAATAATGTCGTTATTTTAATAGGACAAATTGCCATCTCATAAGCGCGACGAATATGTTTCCTTTGAGGAGTTTGTTTTTTTTTTCTCCGTGCTCCATAATCAGGTCTCAATATGAATAGAAACACACACACAGACACACACACACACACACACACACAAACACACACACACATCGCAGTTAAACATTATCATCGTCAGCCACAGGACACCCACTGCTGAACATAGGCTCCCCGAAAGATTTCCAGACCAACCCGTTGGAAGCGGCCTGCATCCAGCGACTTCTTGCGACCTTTATCAGGTCGTCTGTCCACCTTGTAGGCGGACGTCCAACGCTGCGCTTGCCAGTACGTGGCCTCCATTCCAGAACCTTCCTGCTCCATCGGTTACCGGATCTGCGAGCTATGTGGCACTGCCACTTGAGCTTGCTAATCCGCTGGGCTATAAGAAAAATTAAGCAAAATCGGTCGACAATTATCTGAGAAATCGCTGTATACACGTTAAAAAGCGAATAACCTCATCCTTTTTTGACGTAGGTTAAAAAATAATATTTCCGAATCGTTGACTTTACCCATATGTTGGTATGTAGATTAAGCCAGTGAAGGGACTATAAATCTTGCAAGGGAATTTTCCGGTTGAGCTCCAAGGATTGGAGTATAAAAAATAGTCTCACGGGAACAGAACACGACCATGGAATGATCATATTGTAAAATATTCATATTGTAAAAAATTGGAGTTCGGCGATATATCACAAGTTTGACAGCCTCCGTGGCGCAATGGGCCAGTAGTCGGCAGTAAAGTGAGAGGCCACAGGTTTGACTCCCGCAGTGAGACATGTTTGTGTGATCCATAAATATTTGTTTCCGGTCTGGGTGTGTTTTCATAAGGTCATTTAAGGTCATTATTTTCAATTCAATTTTGAGTGGTAGAGCTACGCTGTAGACGGTTTTGTCTACAGCATGAATGGGCTGGCTCGCCCGGGTCGTTACCACTGTCTCACAGAAAATCGACGTAAAGTAGCGGCTTGCTGCTACGTTTCGTACCTGTGAAGTTACGAGAGTTCCTTACGTTATGATTGATTGAGAATCATATATCTTCAAGTTCCGATATTGTCATACATATTTTACTCATAATAAATCCCCTCATATTCGTTTCAGTGTCATCGATTTACCCCAGTATGCTCTTTTTTTTATCCGAGCACGGCAAAGTGACTACACTATACCTGATGATAAGAGTAATGCAGTCCAAAAAACCAGCAACCACAGACAAACAATGAGTTTATCGGTGGTCACCAGAATCATGCCGGCCTGTATAAATGCTTCTTCCCTCTTCGGAGACCGAATGACCGATGCAGGTACAATAATACAAGGATGTACCCTTGTACCCGCTCCAACTAACAACTATGAAAATTGAATTTTCTTTTTTGCACGAGAAATGTGAAATAACTTTATTACTTTTATCCTTTCAAAGAAATCCATTGATTCATTGTCCAAAGATAGTAAAAAAATAAATATACAATACACACAAGGTGGTAGGTCCCTCGTATGCGAGCGGCCGTCTGGGTTGGTACCACCGCTTTTTTTTATGCCATCAAGCAACAGTGTGTAAGCACTATTGTGTTTTGGCTTGAAGGACATTGAATCCAGTGACATTACTGGGCATTATGAGACCTAACATCTTATGTCTCGGGGTGACGAGAGCAGTTCAGTGCCATGCAGTGCTTTATAACTCAAAGTTCTGTGTGGTATTGCTTATATTAATTATGCCCAGGCGTGGCGCTAACCATCAGGCGAGCGACTTGTTCGTCTCGTCATTCAATTAATTAAATAAAAAAACTATGTCGGTTGAAAAGTAAAGCATGGGTGCTATTACAAGTTTGAGATCATGTATGATCATATTAATTCTACTAATAATATTCTTATGATCTTACTACACAGTATTATATGAAAGTTGAGATATCTGTCGTTCAATCACTTTGTGGCCTAAAGGTTTTTTGAGTGGTAGAGCCACGCTGTAGACAGTTTTGTCTACATGAATGAGCCGGCTCGACTGGATCGTTACCACTGTCTCACAGAAAACTGACGTAAAGTAGCGGCTTGCTGCTGCATTTTGTACGGTGAGTGGTGATATTGGGAGGCCCAAATCCCCCTCCTCTTCCCAATCCCTAATTATTCCTTTCCTTTAAGGTCGGCTACGCGCCCATGATTCTTCTGTTATTATGGGCGTATGTGGGCGGTGGAGATCACTTACCATCAGGTGACCCATTTGCTCGTTTGCCGGCCTTTAAAAAAATATTATTTGGATGAAAGGCACATAAATATATAATTACATAGAATAGGACATAGTGTACTTTTATAATAGAAAAAGATATTCATGCGGGGGTAGCCGCGAGCAAAAGCTAGTGAGATATAGTTTTTCATTTTTCGAGTAAAATTAATGCATGTACAATAAACGAACTTAAGCCAAGTACAAATGTGACTTGGGGCTATTTCACAACTTAATTAATGTAACTTTGATTGAAAACGACATAGGGTATTCATTTACACAATGGAACAAGCAAACTAAGGGCCGGCGCTCATAGACGGCATGGCACGGCATGGCATGGCAAAGGATTTTATTACTAATCAAGTTATTTTGAATCTTATTGCCACGAGTTTAGAATTCACGTTACTTTATTTCAATACCACAGTGCCGCGACGTGCCGCGGGATGCTGTGGCATGACGCGACGCGCCGCGGGATGCTCCGGCCAGACGTGTCATGCCGTTTCATTCCACGGATTGCCGCGGTGCGCGAGAGAGAGAGAGTGGCTGGGCATTCAGCAGGATGCCACGGCATGCCACGGGACGCCGCGGGATGCCGCAGCATGACCTGCCGTGCCATGCCGTGCCATGCCGTCAATGAGCGCCGGCCATTATTTGTCTTGTTTTTGGGTACTTTCGAATTTCGCTCTTTGAAAGTGAAAAAACGTGTATAGTGTTATGTTACCCTGAATACACCTAAATGACAATGCCAGATCCTACTAGATTAAGGATAATTTAAATGCATAAAAAATAATGATATGTCTATAAAATTCTCTTCAGCACTGGCCAGCGAAATACAATTTCTTTTTTGTTTTTGATAATTGCAGTTCCATCCGATAGATAGAATGTCGATAAAAATAGTTTTACGACAATAATCACAATGGATACATAAAATAATATCATTGATAGCTATAATTATTGCTTATAGTTATTGAATGTAAGATATTACCAATTTGAGAAAAAATAGGTGTTGGTGCTGTCTTGTGCTGTTCTGTGCTGTGTTGTGCTGTGTTTTGCTGTGTTGTGTTCTGTATAAGCATCCTCACATCCTTACGAGAGCACAGGCCGAATGAAGGTCTTAATTATATTGATATTACACAGTAAAAGTCTATATGATGTTTTATCCAAATTCCAAGCACGGCAAAGTGACTGCACTATACCTGATGGTAAACACAGTGTAGTAAACATTAAGTTTATAGGTGGTCACCAGAATCATGCCGGCCTATATAAATGCTTCTTCACAACAACTTCATGTTAATATTTAGTCGCTACGATGCTAAAAATAGACATACAAACAGACTGACCCTTATAATGTTATACCTATGTTTACAAATAAATGATTCTGAATCTGACCCACAAATAGACAGATAGACGAATAGAATATGGAAATAGATAGAAATGATCAAATAATAGCCCTCTTTTTCTCTTTCGTCCTCTTGGAACCGATGGTCAAAAAAATAAATTTCTTCAGCTTACAAACATTTTCGTTTGTCTGGAAAATTATAAATCTGGTAATTTAGAACATAAAGCCGATATATTTATAAAAATAAATCAACCCTGAGCTGAATTCAAGCTTAGACATTGTTAATAAAAAAAAATAATAAAAAGTTGATTTACGTATTCCATTTATATTTACTTATGTACAATCTACATACGTCATGACCGCTGTATTTCTTACATCAAAGTTGTTTCTATTATATACTAGAACTATATGTAATACGCTTACGTGTGTCTACATAGTTAGGTCTGCACAAATAAACCGAAATATTTATTATGCATTATAATAATGTTTTCAGGAACGTTGGGCTGATGATGTCAAAGAGATAGCAGGAGAAAATTGAATGTGAAAGCCAGGGTAAGAAAATGCTGGAAAACGTTGGAGGAGGCCTATACCCATATATAGGCATATACAAAGCGCCTTAACTAAATTATTAATAAAAAGACAATAATATTAAAACATTTAAGATATTTAATTTTAGTTTATTCTTTTAATGCTACATAGAGGTTAAGGAAATTAAAGGCTTTTTTATTTTTAATCATTTATTTCCTTTTATAATAATGCTAAAGGTTTCTCGTGTACAATATTACTCAATTGACGCTCGTGAAGATAATTTTAAACAAAATATTACATCAAAAGTGAAATTACTAGAAATAGATGTAGAACAGCAAATTACATCTGCCTTCAAGTAGCACTTAGCAATATAATCCATTTCGGTAATCATGTAATCTTCATATTACATAAGTTCTCGGATGTGTGTACAAAGGCCCACTCCATAGCTTCGGTTCACTTTTATCCTCTGAAAGTTTCCTTCGCGAACAGCTTGTTTCAGCTTAAACTTTGTCGATAAAATTTCTATGCACGACTCGAACACTACTTTAAATTTTTGCCCAAGTGTGCTCGAAGGTTGACGCTTGTTTGTAATGCACTGCTTCAAGTAATAATTTGTGGTATTGGGACGGTTTCGTAATGTCAAAGTTTTCCAGACTTTCTCAAGTGTTTAAATAAAAGAGCGCCTTAGTTTTCTCATTATACCGTGCCCCAGTCAAGCCGTGGCCTCTGAGTGATTTTATAGTAGTATTCAAATTTATTACGGACGTGCTGAACGTCAAAATGCATTTGGATATTTGTTTCGACAGCCTCCGTGGCGCAGCGGGCGAGTAGCCGGCTGTGAAGCGAGAGGCCGCGGGTTCGATCCCCGCACGGAGACAAATGTTTGTGAGATCCACAAATATTTGTTTCGGGGTCTGGATGTTGTGAGACCGAAAGTCTCTCGTAGTTGCTGATACCCACGACACAAGACTCGTATCTTATCGTGGGTTCAGGACTATGTATGTGACTGTTGGGTGTATTTATTTATTATTCTTATTTTATTCTTATTAATATAGTATTAGATATATGTATGTTTACTGTATCTTTAATAACTAACCAAGGCCTTTGCATGTGGTAGGATATTTATATCCGACCATCGTACACATGGTGTACCCATAGTGACACGTTGTGTGGGTCGCGTTCCAGAATCAGCCAGTGTTTTGTGGTAGGCAGCTGCTTGGCTGTGCCCCTGGCATTGCCGATGTCCATGAGCGGGGGTGGCGGCTTACAATCAGGCGGACCGCTTGCTCGTCTGCCTATCAAGCAAAAAAAAAACAAAAAAAAATATCCAGTTCTCCCCAGGGGATTGCGATATGATTTGATGGTTGAGGCGGGTACAGGGGTACATCGTTGTATCCCTGTGTAGTGCAGTCATTATGCCGTGCTCGGATAAAAACAACACAACAAAACCACTCCCTTTGAGTTTACTGCAAATACGTTTAACGAACTTTACTATATCGTGTTTAAAGGGCAATTAGGAATGATTTGCAACATCGTAAAACAGGGTATCGGCCGGGCACAATTCGATCGTATGCTTTACATCTGCTACTTGTGTCGATTGAAAACTTCGATCAAAGTTGTTTTAACAAGGAACATAAACAAAGGAACGCCTTTGTTGTTAATATTATTTGAATTTTATGATGTTATATAATGGGATGGTTTATAATTTTTTATTATGTTCTAAATTGTTAGCTTTGATGTCTTACAACGTTAATAGCTTCAGGTAGAGTTCATTTGAGTATAAAAATAGATCCATGAGTAGTCTTGGGTGTAGACTGTAGAATAGATTTATCGCTTCGTTATTATATTAATTTTTGTATAACTGAGTGGTACGGACTAACATCTCACAGAAACCGACGTAAAATAGCGGGTTGCTGCTATGTTTCGTACTGTGAGTGAGATAACCGGAGGCCCATGTCACACTCCCCTTCCCAATCCCAAATAATCCCTTTCCTTTAAGGTCGGCAAAGCGCCCATGATTCTTCTGGTATTGTGGGCGGCAGAAATTACTTACAATCAGGTGACCCACTTGCTCGTTTGCCGGCCTATGCTATAAAAAAAGTTATGTAATGCTCGCTTTAATGGAGAATAACATCGTGTAGAATGTACCTAATAACTTTCCCTAAGACTATACGTTTTATAAGTTATACTATAGTAGCTGTCCTCGCGGTTTTACCCGCATCATATAATTAAAAGTTAAGGTTCAAATATTGAGGGGTGTATGTATATTTATTTTTTTATTTAATTGATTGACGAGATGAACAAGTCGTTCGCCTGATGGTAAGCGCCACGCCTACCCATAAACAGAAACAACACCACACAGAACTATGAATTGTAAAGAAATGCATGGCACTGAATATTGGGGGCCTGCGACGTGACAGGCGGATGACCGATGTAGGCACAGGCACAAGGATGTACTCCGACCCAACCAATCATCAAGTCATGTCACAAGTCACTCGGTAGAACCGGATATACACTGGCTGATCCTGGAACACGATCCACACAATGTATGTGGGTCACTATGGTAGATTTTAACACCATGTGTACGGTGGTCGCTATCCGGCATATTATGAATGTCCTCGGAGCGTGTATAACAAGCATTATAGTTATATAAAATCGGTATCACAAAATCTGGAATCGTGTTTGGTTCCAATATTTAATTAATTCTACAAATCGGACCCTAAATAGAAAGGTCAACTAATACTTTATGCTAACAATAGCCCCGTTTTCGTTGCCTAAAATTATAATTGGTTTAATAATAAAGTAATGATGAAGTAAAACTATTTTTAGAATATTTAACTTTTGGGTACAAATTATTTCGTGTTTGAGTTGCGTTTCGTACGATGAGTATCCGAAGGGCCAAATACCCCTGCTATTGCTAATCCCTTAATTATCTCTTACTTTTAGATCAGCAACGCATGAATAATTCCTCATTTAAAGAATTAAAAGAAAAGAAACACAGTAAAACGTTTTTTTTTATATCATAGGCCGGCAAACGAGCAAGTGGGTCACCTGATCGTAAGTGATCTACACCGCCTATGTACGCCCACCACCAGAAGAATCATGGGCGCGATGCCGACGTTAAAGGAAAAGGAGAATTAGGGATTGGGAAGGGGAGGGGATTTGGGCGGATATCTCACTCACCGTACAAAACGCAGCAGCAAGCCGCTACTTTACGTCGGTTTTCTGTGAGACAGAGGTAATGACCCGGTCGAGCCAGCCCAATCATGCTGTACAGAAAACTGTCTACAGCGTGGCTCTACCACTCAAAAACGTTTTATTTGTCACCAGCATTAGCATAATGCGAGGCCATAAATAAAAAAGAAGAAGAAAGTACATATTTATACGATTATGGTCAGGGGTCCCTCGGCCAGCTGATCCACTTGATTACTATCAAGCTCATTTTCCGTGAATAGCTTCGTTTCGATGAGACGCCCAACAATTCCCTATGCGAAAATTCTCTATTGTGGTAGCTAACAGAGGTAGCAAGGATAGAATATTTCGATTTGATGATACTCAAAAAATTATTATTTTATTTGTAGGACAATATGACAGTTAAATTATATAAATATTAACTAAGTAAAAACAAAAAAATCAGCTGGTTAGTAATCATACCTATTGGAAGGAGGGGCTTCCAATAGGTATCGATAACGAGGTCATAAGAATGATTTCTAACCAGCTGATTTTTTTGTTTTTACTTAGTTAATATTTATATAATTTAACTGTCATATTGTCCTACAAATAAAATAATAATTTTTCGCATAGGGAATTGTTGGTCGTCTCATCGAAACGAAGCTACTCACGGAAAATGAGCTTGATAGTAATCAAGTGGATCAGCTAGCCGAGGGACCCCTGACCATTTTGCACACATATCATGGTGCAAAGTTGAACTGAAATATTATTACACAGGCGGGTAGTAGCACCTGCTTCCTAAGATGGATATCAGCATTTTCGTCGTTATTAACTCAACATCGACATACCGTATGCTTTTTAAACTGTGCATAGATTCTACCTTGAAAATAGGGAAGTTTTAATATTTTTACAGTTTCATTTTAAATTTTCTGACACAAAAAAAAACTATTTTGACTTTAGGATGTTATGTATTCATTAAAAATAAATATGTATACGGAACCATCGTAAACCCCGTGTAAAATAAAAATAATGATTAAAATCGTTCACTTTATTGGCTGGGATATCGCGTAACATTAACAGGTACGTTAATTACAGGTAACGTACAGGTAAATTGAGAACTACACTTTTGCGTCGGTTAAAAATAGAAAATATACACAGAAATAGTGTAAAAATTGAACGGTGGCCGGCTATAAAAATTTTACGAGCCACCAAGGGCCGCAGTCGCAACGAAATTGGCTCTCTAATAAAACAGAATGCTTTACGTTTGTTTATTTATATCACTAATACAATGTTGAGTCCACTTATATTTATTTTAGGCCGCATTAAAATTAAATTCGTAATTCACTGCAGATAACAATGTTTCCCATTGGTGGTTATGCCGTAAATCAGGAATGGGATAGTAAAATTTTAAAAATATAGTTATAAAAATGAACTAGCAACTAGACTTTACAGTAAGATAGGTAGCGATACCTCATGTCATAACCAGGAAGATAATGATTTCTTATGTTTACACGAATATTACTCATTGAAATAAAACTAATTTAAACGGATTTTATCGCAGTTTTTTTATTAATTTTGATCCCGACGTTTCGAAAGCTTTTCAGCCTTAGTGGTTACGGGGTGGACTAAACCGCGATAAAATCCGTGTAAATTAGTTTTATTTCATAACCATGAAGTCAAAAATACCCATTGTAGATCCCCATCTAGTCACTTGGTAGAATTATATGTTTCCATAAAAAAATCTGCTAGAGAATTAATCCAGAAGAGATCGAGAGAGAGATGGGGGCAAGAGTTAATTTCAGACCGGTGGTAGGTGGTAAAAACACGTGTCAATTATTACAAATATTAAATAACATTGATAAAATCCCTAATATAGTGATGTAATACGATTGATGATAAACAGTAACAAAACCATTTAAAATTTTAATTATAAAGCATTCCATGGCACTGCAATGGACACATCATTCCAAGACATGTTAAGTTTCATAATCCTCTATAAATTCGCTGTCTAAAGAATGATTTCTTTTTTTAATGAGAATGAGTGGTAGAGCCACGCTGTAGACAGTTTGTCTACAGCATGATTGGGCCGGCTCAACCGGGTCATTACCACTGTCTCACAGAAAACCGACGTAAAGTAGCGGCTTGCTGCTGCGTTTCGTACGGTGAGTGAGATATCCGGAGGCCTAAATACCCCTCCCCTTCCCAATCCCTAATTATCCCTTTCCTTTAAGGTCGGCAACGCGCCCATAATTCTTCTGATATTATGGGCATACATGGGCGGTGGAGATCACTTACCATCAGGTGACCCACTTGCTCGTTTGCCGATCTATACCATAAAAAAAAAATAGGTAATAATCTAGTAATTACATAACTAATGAAAAATATGCTTGGTAACAAACAATCTAGAAAGATTTGAAGAAACCCAGCAAACTGCAGGAAAGTCAGAAACTTTCAACAGTATGGCATGCATCGGCAATTAATTCTCAATTTAAACTCGAATATCTCGCTCGAACTTCTAAAATTTATTTAAAATTTCTAATGAAACTTCTACCGTCAGTACCTTAGCGAATTTGCTTTTACCTTTAGCGAGAAGCACATAATATTTCACCTGATTAAAGGTTATTTTTAGACGTGTTGTAATTAAGGAGAGTTATTTGACAACATATATCGTTATTTCATGCTATTGCCTGAATAGTGACCGTAAAAAATATATTATATTGAATGATTTATTGTATTTTATTATTATATTATTCATTATTATTTCTTTATATGGTAAAAAGCCACATAGTAGCTCGTTCCGGTAACGAGCCTGTAGCTTTAGGCCGGCATAGTTCTGTCGACCATCGAGAGACACAGTGTCTCTTGACAGTTGATATTATTTGCACTGCACTTAAAATAAAATGCAGTGTAGACCCTTTGCCGTGCCAGGATAAAAAATAACGTCATGCTATTATTATCTAGTTATGTGGATATACATGAAGTGATTCTTTTTTTATAGCATAGGCCTCAATCGAGCAAGTAGGTGTGATGGTATGTGATGTCCACCGCCCATGTACGCCCACACTACCAGAAAAATCATGGGCGCGTTGCCGACCTTAAAGGAAAGGAATAATGAGAGATTGGGAAGGGGAGGGCGATCTGTACCTCATTCAATAAAAAAATAAAAAAAAAAACATATCGGTAAATTCTGCATAAAATTACAATGACTTCTGAAGTCTGTTTACCGGCATTAGGCCGACGCGACGTGGTGATCCTCTATTTAAAGTTAACTAATTCACGATTATTATACCATTGTGGTTGTTTATTGGCGATGGATCGCCAGTGATCCCATTGACCATTGACCCTTTTGCCGTTAGAAAGCTACATTATCACTGAGGAACATAAGCTACTTTAATCCCGGAAAAAGCAGATAACGCGGGCGGAGTCGCGAGGAAAAGCTAGTATATAATACAACAATAAAACACTTTTGGCCAATAAAATCAGGTCGTTCAAGTGATCTTGTGACCTCGTCGGTACTTTTTACTTTATGTGCGGTGTAAAGTAATTGTTTACCATTTTTTATTTATTTTTATAGACCATTAGTTTACCGCTTACAAGAAACAATTTTAGATTATCTGTCTGCCTTTAGTGCTATTATTTTTCTAGATAGGATTTTGTGAGGTTATTAGCGTTAAATCTGTTCTGTATTAATAAATAAATACACCCAACAGTCTCATACATAGTCCTGAACCCACAGTAAGATACGGTCTTGTGTCGTGGGTATTAGGAACTACGAGAGACTTTCGGTCTCCCAACATCAAAACAAATATTTGTGGATCACACAAACATTTGTCTCGGTGCGGGGATCGAACCCGCGGCCTCTCGCTTCACAGCCGGCTACGCGCCTGCTGCGCCACGGAGGCTATCATGTCAATACTCGTTCTTTTCCTCTAAGGCCAGTAACGTAACCACAAATCTTTTGACATTATGGATGGTGACCCAGTTGCTCGTTTGAAATAACCACCAACAACTGGAAAACAATAGATAGATACATAACACTTTAATTTACATTTTTTGATGGTGGATTTGGTATTCCTTGGAGCGAGCCGCCATCTAACGCCCACAACCCGAAACATAAACTAAGTTTTGCCATTACTTTCTCCGTTAATCAGCAGAGTGCGTACGTGTGGTTGCCGTTTGGCCTGAGAGGTTATTGGCCACTTACACCCCAACACTTAATTGACCTTTTAAAAGATTACAATCATGGTTGCCTGTAAGAC
Organism: Amorpha juglandis; assembly: GCA_949126905.1. Lineage (NCBI taxonomy): Eukaryota > Metazoa > Arthropoda > Insecta > Lepidoptera > Sphingidae > Amorpha > Amorpha juglandis. Next base: position 12,742,873 of record OX421381.1, on the reverse strand, counting down.
ATTGTCCTGAGCTATAAGGCCGCCAATTGTACTTCTGATCTTAATTATATTTTAATGTTCTGTCCTGTACTCCTTGTTTACAATAAAGTTTAATAAGTCAAATATATAAATAAATAAAATAATTACAACAAAAAGTAGTATTGTGATATGTTAGGTGTCATTTTAGGTGTCGGGGAAGTAAATAACACCTCACAGTTCTGAGTCCAATTTTATATTTTGCGGAAACGCAGTGGTACAGCACAATAATCTTAATATTATCTCAATAACAACGGATTTTTATTAACAATTGTCTGACCTCCGAAATGTCTACCAAAGAACCATCACAGGGACACACTCCCATCAGTAGTTTTTATTTTTATAAAATAAAAGTGTAGGCCATATACATTATACCACAAATATAAAAAAAATGTTAAGTATTAATAATTGTAATAATTATGCCATATGTCTATATCACGGGCCAGTGCTCGCTAACACTCGGCCTAGCTTATCTTCTATTTCTCTTTTCTTCTATTTTCGTTCGTCTGTCTTTCTTTCGAAACATCGTCGTCGTGATCAAAATTAAATAAATAACCGCGATAAAATCAGTAATGTCTACAGCATGAATGGGCTGGCTCGACCGGGTCGTAACCACTGTCTCGCAGAAAACCGACGTAAAGTAGCGGCTTGCTGCTGCGTTTCGTACGGTGAGTGAGATGTCCGGAAGCCCAAATCCCTCTCCCCTTCCCAATCCCTATCCCTTTCCTTTAAGATCGGCAACGCGCCCATGATTCTTTTGGTATTGTGGGCGTACATGGGCGGTGGAGATCACTTACCATCAGGTGACCCACTTGCTCGTTTGCCGGTCTATACTATAAAAAAAAAAAACCGTTTAAATTAGCTTTATTTCAATGTGTAACATTCGCGTAAACATAAGAAATCATTATGCTAAGATAAATTAGTATTGTTCGTTAATTTCATGAAAACGCACTATCCGCTTTGTCTATTTCTGACGCCAAGCAACAGTGTGTAAGTACTGTTGTGTTTCGGTTTAAAGGATTTTGAAGGCAGTGAAATATTTAATACTGGGGGGTATTATGATACTTAACATCATAAGTTCTGTATGGTGTTGCTTCTATTTATGGGCAGGCGTCGCGCTTACCATCAGGCGAGCCCCTTGCTCGTCTCGTCATTTAATCAAATAAAAATAAAAAAATAGTGAGATTCTGAACTTCATAGAAATAAATAAGACAAGTCCTATCAAGAAATCCAGTCAAAGGAAGTCACTTCGTTTCACGAAAAGGAAATAACATATAATAATACTTGAATACATATAAATCACTCACAAACGGAAGGTTCTATGTGGAATCAATGTGGAAATGTTTTCATATAATTTGTACTGAAATAGAATAGTTTTATGTTGAATTTTGTTATTTTTTTTCAACTGAAAGTAATACGAAAAAAATCTATTGTTGACACAGTCAAAATTGGTTATTTTATGACGAGGCGAGCAAGTCGCTTGCTTGATGGTAAGTGCCACGTCCGCCCAAAGACAGTAGCCACACCACACAGAACTTTTAATTACAAAGCAATGCATGGCACAGAACTGCGCTCGTCACCCCGAGACATAAGATGTTAAGTTAGATAATGCCCAGTATTCAATATTTCACAGGCTTCAAAGTCCTTCAGCATCCCGTCTTCTTCATGACGTCGTCTTCATGACTATTTAAGGATAGTAGGTGTTCACTGGCGATCAATTGGGCCGTTTGCTGACCTCTGCTATAAAAAAAATATTATTATAAGATCTTTACATCAAATATTCTATTCACTTAGTGGGATCATGTACGGAGAGTACATTAGTTTTCGACTTTATGTGGGTAAACGATACGCATTCAAATAAGATAATTGGACATATGTTAAGCCAACACGCCCCGCCGAGTAATTAATGAAATAATCTTCGCATTTTCGTGCCAAACTACAGTTATTTTCCTCATTAGTTTGCAAAATAAATCTTCATTTGAATAAAGGTATTTAATTCGATGTAACACGAGTCAAAAATGATTTATCTGTTACCGCTTTCCGCAGGCGTCTTTGTGATTCGTAGCGTTGTATGTAGTCTGTAGCGTGTATGGAAAACTCGTAGGCGCTACACTCTACAGTCTATCACTGGCGACCGCGAGCGACGGCCGACTGAGCCCGTACCGAAAGCGCCCGAAGTTTTCGCGACTAATGTGTTCTATTTTCAAAAGTATTGTGTTTTATATCTTTTGATTTTCACTAGCGCTAAGTTTGAAAGTAAATTTTAAATTTCGAACGCAACATGTTTAAACCAAATGTAACTTAATTTTCAACATAGTTTATCTAAACTCAGTGCAAGTGTTAACGAGCTTGTGATTTTAAACTTTACGAAGTACACGTAAGTGTCTCTTTAAAAGTTTTGTGGTAAACTTAATTACTTTATGAGTAAAATCCCTTTGCTTAATTGCTTGTTCGAGTTGTTTCTCTACGGATCAGTAAGTCTCCAAAAGTAATTATAATAATTATCATGAGTTAGGTATGTTTTATTTTGAGCAGTTATTTGATTCCATTAGAATATAATAAAAATAAAATTTTGTTAGAGTTTTTAAAACGGTTATAATGAACTCATTTTACTATCATGTTTTATTTTTTTATGAAAAACTTGCTATTATTAAATAGCTATTATGAATAATCCGAGTATTTAAAGGACTTTTATAGTACCTAAAACAAACAGAAATGTTAAATATCTACTACTTTTTAATTTTCTACAAAGCCTACAAAACCTATAAGAAACAAAATACTAGCATTAATATTTTTTATTTTTATTTTATTAAACTATTGTGCATTAGGTGTTGTGCATTAAATGATTTCTTTCTTTCTAATATAACGGATTATTTTTCCATCGAAGATAATGCTACAAATACGTCGAAACCTGATAAAAGTCTCTCACAAAATGTTTTTATAAAAGGAGACTTGGATATTACTAATATTATACATAGCCGATTTTGAAACGGGAGGCCGCAGTTTGATTCCCGCACCAAGACAACGCGACAAATGTTTGTATGATCCATGAATAATTGTTTCGAGTCTGGCCGTTATAAAACCAAAAGTTTCTTGTTATTCCTGATATCTACGTCACAAGACTTGTATCTTAGCATTGAGTCAGGACTATATGCGACTTTTGAGTGTATTTATTTATGTATCTATTACAAAAATAGTTGCCGAATTAAGAACCTTTCTTAAAGTCAGTTAAAAACTATATTAAAGTCTTAAAATATATTCAATGATAGACGAATAAGTGGTGAAGCCTCGCTGTAGACAGTTTTGTCTACAGAATCAATAGGCCGGCTCCACGAGGCCCTTACCACTGTGACCTGTAGTAGCAGCTTGCTGTTGCGATTAGAACAGTGAGTGAGATATCCGGAGGCCCACGCTTTCCATTCCTTTTTTTTGCTGAATGACGCCACGCTGATAGCCTAACGCTAGTCGGCTATTTTCAACTTTACTGGACTTTTGAGTGGGCGCAAGTAAAAAGTTAAAGTAACATTTAAGCGACCTCGCTGAGGGCACCGCCTGTGGAATACGAACCTCGACTCAGGACGGTCGCTGGGGGAGGGCAGAGACATCTGCGATTAATGATTTTGGGGGATTTCTAAACTACTCATCATCATCAGCTCGCGGACCAGTACTAGGGTCGGGGCGACAGGTTATACGACGAGGTCCTCGGCGGCGAGGACGGTACATAAGTCTTGTTCCATTTCCTTAATTGGCCCTTCCCTTCAAAGTCGGCAAAGCGTCCATGATTCTTCTGACATTATTAGTGTTCATGGCCGCCCATGAAAACCAATATCAGAGATCACTTGCCTTCAAGTTAACCACTGGCTCGTTTGCCCGCCTATGCCAAAAAAAATAAAAGAAATAGAGTAAGAGCAAATGTCACACTACTAGTGCCATCTCGTTATTTCGAAGTCAGGTTTAGTTTTAGGTATCATATTTAAAAACTATTGTATAGGATAATATAAAAAAATAGAAAATGAAACAACGTTGGTGTCTAAATCTTCTTATGGTGCGAACACGTGCGAAAATATTTTGGAGTGGTAGAGCCACGCTGTAGACAGTTTTGTCTACATCATGAATGATATAGATACAGCAGCATCGGCTTGACCGGGTCGTTACCACTGTCTCACAATAAACCGTCGTAAAGTAGCGGCTTTGTTGCATTTCGTACGGTGAGTGAGATAACCGGAAGCCCAAATCCCAATCCTAATCTCTTAATTATCTCTTCACTTAGAGGTCGGTAACGCGCCTATGATTCTTCTAGTGCCATGGGTGTGCATGGGCGGTAAAGATTACTTACTATTAGGTGACCCACTTGCTTGATTGCCGGTCTATGCTATAAAAAAACCCAAAGGAACATAATGATTTCTTACGTTTACGCGAATGTTACTCATTGAAATAAAACTAATTTAAACAGATTTTATCGCATTTTTTTATTTTAATTTTGGTCCCGAAGTTTCGAAAGTTTTTCAGCCTTCGTGGTCACGGGGTCGACTGAGGTGTAGGTTGTCCCAAAATGTTAATGTTACATTATCTACCTTCAGTTTTATATTATTAAGGTTTGATGATGGTCCGATCTACGCAGAAGGACCAAAATTAAAATATAAAATCGCGATAAAATCCGTTTAAATTAGTTTTATTCCAAAGGAACATATTTGGCAACCTTTATTTTATATCCGCCTATATTTTGCAATGTCCCCGTATATTGCTTATTCTCTCGGATATTATAATTCGAAAGATAAAGATACATGAAGAAACTCCGAGCGGTATTTTATTACTTCAGTATTTCATAACGAAACTTTAGCAGTTTTTTTCTTACAACAAATCTTCGGGAAATTTATATGGGGACCAGGGAATACAGATAATAATAAATATCCGTCATAACGTTTACGTTAATATTTATTATTACGTTTATTTACACATTTTGAAGTTGAAAGAGATAAAATATTAAAGTTTTGTCTACAGTATGAACGGGCCGGCTCAACCGGGTTGTTAATAATAACAAGCAAGTTGATAATAGTATCTTGCAGAAAACTTACATAAAGTGGTAGATTACGTTTCGTATGGCAGGTGAGATATCCGGAGGCCTAAATTCCCTTTCCGAATCCCTTAATTATCACTTTCCTTAGAAGTCGGCATCGCATTCTTGAGTCGTCTGGTTTTTTGAAGGCGTTTATGGACGATGGACATCAATTACCATCAGGTGACCTACTTGCTCGTTTTGCAGCCTATCTAGAGATCTATGAGATATGGCTTAATTATCTCTTTCCTTCAAGGACGGCAAGGCGTTTATGATTCTGGTATTACTTAATGATTTTTTATGTTTACGCGAATATTACACATTGAAATGTAACTAATTTAAACGGATTTTATCGCGGTTTTTTATTAAATTTAATTCCGACGTTTCGAAAGCTTTTCAGCCTTCGTAATCACGGGGTGGACTCAAAATTAATAAAAACCGCGATAAAATCCGTTTAAATTAGTTTCATTTCAATCTGGTATCAAGTTTAGGGTCGGTGGACACCCACTTGTTAGATGACGGTCTTTATACATACGCAATCACGCCAGTAATCCCCGAAGGGATAGGCAGAGGAACACTCACATTTCGCCGAGCCTATTTCCATCCCATAATGGGGACGAGCTTATCGCCAAACCGGGCACAATTCCACACACCGGGCCAATAATGACCATTTCGTGATATAAAAAGTCAAGAAAATAAAAATTAAACACCCAACAGTCATACACATAGCCCTGACCCCACAGTAAGATACGAGTCTTGTGTCGTGGGTATCAGGAACTATGTGAGACGTTCGGTCTCACAACACCCAGACCCCGAAACAAATATTTGTGGATCACACAAACATTTGTCTCGGTGCGGGGATCGAACCCGCGGCCTCACACTTCATAGCCGGCTATTCGCCCGTTGCACCACGGAGGCTGTCAAAATCACTTTAATCAATCAAATCAAATCAAATCAAATCGTTTATTAATCATGTAGGCAATTGAAATAGCGCTTATGACAAGTCAGTACAAAAGTAAAAAAAAAACTTATAATATATAGAAATAAGTATCAACTAATGTATACATACATACATAGCATCATCAAAATACACTCGGAAATTACACTAAATCTATTTATTATTATTAAATATATTACTTTACCCGACCTGGAAATCGAACCCGAGACCTCAGGACAACAGTCGTACCGCTTACTCAATACAACTGCGCCGAGGCAGGCTATAAAAATATATTCGTCAAAATACTGTTCACTTAATATTCTACAGAGAAAGTTCATTACAGTAACCGCGGTAAAGGCAATTCTGGTGTAGACACATTAAAGATGTTACTGCGTGTGATAAAACTATAAGGGCGAACACAATGTCAGGTCGTATACGTCAATTAAATTCTTTTGCGTGTAGATGGATAATTATATTTAGCGACGTGACTTGAATATTACTTTCTATGATTTAATTTTTTATTATTTTATTGAATGACTTGACGAGCAATTCGCTCGCCTGATGGTAAGCGCCACGCCTGCCTATAAGCAACACCATACAGAATTTTGAATTATAAACTGCATGCCACTGAACTCCGCTCGTCACCCCGAGACATAAGACGTTGAGTCACAATTACCAGTAATTTCACTGGCATCTATTTTTTTTATCGAAAAAGGGGGCAAACGGGCTAGAGGCTCACCTGATGGAAAGTTATGACGGCCGCCCGTGAACACCTGCAACACCGGAGGGCTTGCAAATGCGTTGCCGGCCTTTAAGGAAAGAATACGCTTTCTTCTTGGAGGTTCCCAAGTCGTAACGATTCGGAAAGACCGCCGGCGACAGCTGGTTCCACAGAGTCCTTGATGATGATAATAATGATGACGATAATGTCCTTCAAACCGAAACACAACAGTGGTTACACTTACTTGGCGGAAGAAATAGACAAATCGGTGGTACCAACCCAGACGGCCTCTCGCATACCAGGGACCTACCATCTTGTCAAGATATCATTTAAATGATGTGACCGACGAAAAACGGAAGAGTTTCTCATAGATATCTCTCTATAAATACATATACATGCCTGGTATGTGATTATAGAAACGATTTCCGGATTAAATTATTAAACTAGAGCTGGAATCCGATTCGAAATGGCTTTGCTGGGTACAAGCATTCCGCTATTATGCGTTTGGTGTCGCCTCGCTGGTCCAATGCGGATTGGAGGGTCGCCATTGCCTCGTGTGATGGCAATTCATGAAACTACTTGGATTATGTTTTTTCATAATATTTTTTTATTGCCCGACCTCGGAATTGAATAAAGAGTGACACCGGCTTCATAATGTATGGAATTTAACATCAATAAATGTAATCTTTAACACAAAGTATAGAATAAAGAATTAAGTCTTTATTCGCGTCCGTCTCTTCGTCTACTTATTTCCTCTAAACTATGCAACGGATTAAGAAAAATTCATATTTTTATTATAATGAAATTATAATTTAGAAAGTCTATTCCGGAAGGTTTATTTATATATCACGCCTAGACCCATGGGAGCAGGGCAGTATCGCGCCAGCGGTGAAACCGCGAGGGTTAGCTTGGCTTAGCGTGGGTGAGATCGCGAAGGACAGCTAGAAAACTACGCTCGTTAGCGACTCTGTTTTGTACTATATAATAATAATGTAAAGAAGAAGGAAGACAAAATAGAACTCACATGAACTTAATATGAGCCGATTATTAAATATCAAAATGAATTAATTGTTTCTTCGTATTTGTTGATAGCTTGATGAATTTGTTCTTACGTTGTTTAATTATGTATTAGAGTCTAAAAATCAACCTTAATTAAAATAATTCAACCATAAAAGATATTCCGCAAAGAAAATAAATTACAGATACAAATCTATTAGGAATATTGCGGGCGTATAAACGTGATCCAATCCGAGCACAGGCTCTCAATCAATGCCAAAAATAACGTGATGATGGATCTTACCAAACAGGTGCTAGAGTTTCCTGCCAATCTGTAAGGTATTCGCAAATGGAATTCGCAAACTTACCAGATGCTAGACGTTTATGCTCCGTGATTTACGTTCTCGGAAATTCATTTAGGATTGAATATTACTTCTTAGTTATACGCTGCGTATGTCTAGGGATTGCTCTGTTATAGCAAAATGGGCTCTATATATTTAGAAATAACTTTTTAAACTAAATGAGCAAAGAAACAATTTACGTGATTCGCCACGTTACGTTTATGTTCCATCCAGTGACCGTGCGAGTTTTTCGATAGCTGTCTCAACATCTGTATTTATAAAAATATGTATGCAGATCCATACAACTTGAGTAGTGGATTGTATTGGACACGTAAACTTCATTTTTTTTTACTAGCCCTGTATTATATACGTCCCACTGCTGGGCACGGGCCTCCTCTACTGAATGAGAGGGATTAGGCCTTAGTCCACCAGGCTGGCCTAATGTGGGTTGGTAGACTTCACATACCTTCGAAAAATCTTATCGAGTTCTCAGGTATGCAGGTTTCCTCACGATGTTTCCTTCACCGTTAAAGCAAGCGATAATTAACAATTAATATACACGTAACTTAGAAAAGTCAGTGGTGTATGCTCTTGGGGCTGGTCTCGAACCTGCGACTTTCGTCTCGACAGACCATACCACTCCCCGCTGAGCTATCGCTGCTTAAACTTCATACATATATACAAATGAAGCGACATAGCTGCAACGCGCAAATACCAACACTGTATTCCTTAATTTTAATTATTACTAGCTTTTCCACGCCGCTTCGCCTGCTTTTTCCGGGATAAAAGGTTATTACTAAACTGCCTATGTTCATCAGGTACAATGTAGGATTCTAATGGTGAAAGAATTTTTCAAATCGGTCCAGTTTTTAAGTTTATTCGTTACATACAAAAATACAAATCTTTCCACTTTATAATACTAGTGTAGATATTATAATTATTATAAATTGTATATTTAATCGTAGTAAAAGCGCGTCATGTATTATGAAATTAAATTGATGCTTATTTATTTCTGATAGTCAATAATCTTACACTAGGTCTACTATGCGGAGGATAGCGCGACGACTACGTGGAGAACGCGCGTCGGACCGCGTGGATAACGCGCGGCGACCGCACAGTATCTGAACGCGAGAAATTAAAATAAATAAACACCGAACAGTCACACACATAGTCCTGACCCTACAGTAAGATACGAGTCTTGTGTCGTGGGTATCAGGAACTACGAGAGACTTTCGGTCTCACAACACCCGAAACAAATATTTGTGGATCACACAAACATTTGTCTTGGTGCGATAATCAAACCCGTGGCCTCTCGCTTCACAGCCGACTACTCGCCCGCTGCGCCACGGAGGCTGTCATTTGAACATTCTTGCCAAGTAAATAGGGTTCACATTCGCTATCATTAAAACGAGTGCGCGGTTCATGCGGTGGCTGCACAAAAACTTTCGTATCGTAGCTACAATCTAAGATTATTTATATGGCGTAATTTGTTTCTTTTAACTTGTGATTGGTGGCTTCCTGGCATTGTGTCAAGACTATAATGATGAAGACAGGTTTATTTTAATGGAAAGCGGCGATAGTCTTATGGGATATGATACAGACTCCTGACACAGGATCGAGGAATTAATCCAAGCTCCCGGGCGCACACCTCTAAGTTTTCGAAGTTACATTTTAATTATTGCTAGGTATTAATAAGTTAGGCGTTAACGTTAGTCAAAAGGTATATCTTCGCTAGTGTTAAGAAATTTGCTATTAGAAAAGCCAGATATAAAGCAACACGCTAGTTACTTACCTTATCATTCGGACTTTTTTTACATTCGAACACGGCAGTAACTGCACTGCACCTAATGGTAAGCGCAGTGCAGCCCAAAAAATAAACTGTGACCACCGAGAAACATGGAGTTTATTGGTGCTCACCAGAATTGCTTCAGCCTGTATGTATGCTTCTACATACTCCGAAGAGGGAAGAAACAAATCGAGGCACCTGCGACGGGGCAGGCGGACTTTTAAACGTTTCAAGATTTGTAGATTCAACGGATAAAAAACCCAAAGAGCATAACAAGCTCCTAGTAGAAGACCGTAATGTCTTGCGTAACATTTTAGGCCCAGTCAGGAGAGAGCTCGTATAGATCCGGCGAAATGTTGAGATTTATGATAAGAAAATCTAGTTTCGAAATAAAACTAATTTAAACGGATTTTATCGCGGATTTTTATTTAATTTTAGTCCCGACGACGCGACGTTTCGAAAGTTTTAGTTTTATTTCAAAGCGTAATATTGGCGTAAACATAAGAAATAATTATAGATCTAATTTTATTTCTCACCTTTTAGTTGTTTACATTTTTAACCTTCAGCTAAACACAAGCAGTGATAACTCAGCGGGGAGTGGTATGGACTGACCAGACGAAAGGCGCGTGTTCGCAGTGAAAATACTGGACATTATGAGACTTAACATCATGTCTCAGGGTGACGAGCGCAGTTCAGTGTCATGCAGTGCTTTGTAATTCAAAGTTCTGTGTGGTGTTGCTTCTATTTAAGGGCACGCGCGTCGCTTACGATCAGGCGAGCGCCTTGCTCGTCTCGTCATTCAATGAAATAAAAAAAGAATAAAAAGTTATGAAAACTATGTTTACAGTCAACACATTAGATGAATTTTATTCGTTGATCCTGTTTACCACAAAGCAAGGGAATAATAAAATCCGTATACCGGAGCAAAGCAACGCTTGTTTTTCATCCAGCAGTTTTATTATCGACCCGGTAATCGAATGCCTGACGTTTATTGTCACGGCGGCATGCGCAACGAGTATAAACTTACATAAAATAAGACTTACTTATTTTCGGTGCTAATATTAATTCGACTTTATACGCGACACGTGTTGTGGGACGTTGAGGGGTTTGGCGTTTTGTTAAATGTCCGGATTATAATAATACAATAATGTGTCCGATTGTTTTATATTTTATTTTATAGCAACGGCCGGTAACGAGCGAGTGTGTCTTATAGTAAGTGATTCGCTTTATAGATTTGGGCCTCCGGAGATGTCAATCACCGTAGGAAACGCAGCAGCAAGCTGCCATTTCATTATAGATTTTTGTGATACATTGGTACTACGTCCGTTGAGCTGGCTTATTCGTGGTCTAGACAAATGTTTAGATACCATACTAGTTAAATGAGATGGACCATTTGTACCCCAAGCAGTACAAGTTAACACAACAGTAAATTTTTTTAAGAAAAAAGATTTCTCCATATCTATGTAAGTTGCAAAGCAGTCTTGAAAATAAAATTCAAGGTGTTAAGAAATTTAAAAATTTATTCTATTTGAATTCATTTGAAAGTTACCTAGATGCCGAATAAGGAAAAAAAAATTATAGCAGAGGCCGGTAATTGATTATTTGAAAATTTGACTCATGGATGCGTTGCCGATTATAAAGAAAAAATAATTAAGGGATTGAAATGGGGGGGGGGAGGGCAATTTGGGCCTCCGCTTATTTCACTCACCATGCGAAATACTACAGCAAGCTGCTTCTTAACGTCAATTTTCCCAGAGAAAGGGGTAACGACTCGGTCGAGCCGGCCCATTCATGCTGTAGACAAAACTGTTTACAGCGTGGCTCAATCATTTAAAAAGCGCCAACGATAAGATATCACCAAGATATATATCACATGATATAATGTAATATGAATAAATACTTGTTTCCCATTGTCTGTAAAGCTGAAAACTGTGGTTATAATTCTAAGTATTGGCAATGCTCAATAAATCAGTCAACCGTAAAAATTCAAACTGACAATTTCATTTTCAGATCACATAATATTATTTATGTTTTATATTATACACGTAACGCAGAAAAGTCAGATGTGCTCTTCGAGCTGGTTTGCTTAATTTATTTATTCATTGAAATTTCTGTTGAATAGCTAATATTACAGTCTGCCTACAACACTAACATAAAATACTGCTAGTGACAGTAATTGCCTTGTTCGGTGCGTAGAACACGAATTGAAATAGAAGCAAACATTTTTGTTTTATTTGCACATAAATTAATACGTTGAAACTTGGTTATTAACCGACGAAAAAATAGATCTAACAACGAGACGACGAGACGAGCAAGTCGCCTAATGATGCAACCACGCCTGCCCATAAATAGAAGCAACACCACACATAACTTTGAATTACTAAGCACTGCATGGCACTGAATTGCGCTCGTCCCCCCGAGACATAAGATGTTAAGTCATAATTCCCTGTAATTTCACTGGCTTTAATGTCCTTCAAACAGAAACACAACAGTGCTTATATCACTTGGCGGCAGAAATAGACAAAGAGGTGGTACCAACCCAGACGCTCTCGCATACGAAGGACCTTACCACCTTGTATATTAAATTACGTAAAAAAATCAGTTAAATCAATTGAAGATTGTTAAGCATTCATATAGCTATGGTCCATGGAACTGTTAGAGAACTTGGTACGCGCGAATTTACGCGAGGTTACCCGAATCCCTCGAGGTTCCTCGAATGTCCTCGACCGATATTAACCCTTTTTCACATTTTTATTTAATTTAAACCATTTATAATTCAGAAAAAATATCATTTCACACAATAATTCATAATTCAGCCATTACTACTGTCTTCGCTCTTGGAAAATATCACATATCTTTTAAGACATTTTTCGTGACGACTTGACATTTACACATGTTATTTCTATACATCCCAAAGATCAAAAGGAGTCGCGTATACTACGTTGTCAAATAAAAAAGAAAATAGAGTTTCAAGAATAATATAATTATCTAGTACTCGTAATTAGATGGTCTAATGGCAGCCTACTTAAGGTCAAAGGACTAGATTGAGACTCTCTCCCACTGTCGAAGCAATATTTATAGTCATCATTGTTATTAATTTATGCATCCATCGTAATTTTTGTCGCACAAACAATTTTTATAGATATTATTATGTCTAAGGATAGACCTGCAATTTTCAAAAAACATAAAAGAAAATGAATTTCGTGGGCTAGTGTTGATGTTGGACCTTAAGTTCAAAAGCCTTGAGAATCTGGTTCCAATTGAAAGTGTAGCAATCATAATTTGTGTATAAATTTTCGATCTGAAAATTTGATATCAGTTGCACGGGATTGACATACGGTACTGAGACGTGGCCTCTGAATATGAGCCGTATAGGACGGCTCACAGTCACTCAGCGAGCTATGGCTCTCTATAGCTCTCTAGCTATGGTCGGTGTTTCTCTAAGTGATCAAATCAGAAATGAGGAGATCCGCAGAAGAACGAAAGTCACCGACATAGCCCAGCGGATTAGCAAGCTCTAGTGGCAGTGGGCAGGCCACATAGCTCGCAGAACCGATAACCGATGGGGCAGAAAGGTTCTGGAATGGAGACCACGTACTGGCAAGCGCAGTGTTGGACATCCGCCTACAAGGTGGACAGACGACCTGTTAAAGGTCGCAGGAAGTCGCTGGATGCAGACCGCTTCCAACAGGTCGGTCTGGAAATCTTTGGGGGAGGCCTATGTTCAGCAGTGGACGTCCTGTGGCTGATAATGATGATGATGCGCGGGATTAAAATTTATGCTCGGTATGTCGATAGATCACGCTCGTCCCTATCACATAAAGGGATAGAAAATAAGTTCCGCTTACCCCTCCGGGGAAACATGCGTGTCCGTAAAAGGCGACTGTGAAATTAATATGATTAAAGTATGATATGTTGAGTGTATAAAAACATGATAGAAAATGTATGATATGATAAATATAAAAAAACACCAACGGCTGAGTTTCTTGGTGCTTTATCTCAGACCTGTGGACAATTCTGAAGCACTGGTAGATATTTTAATGTAATACGTTTTATTATTGAAGCCTGAAATATAGATTTTTGTGGCCTACTTGCAAAATAAGTGTTTTGATGTGGATCCTGAAAGGCCGCTAATTCGATCTTCACATCGTTTGAAAGAAAATCGTGGAGAGACCTACATAGCCGATAATTTGTCATACAATTTCGAAAGTACGTGAGGTGTGAAAATCAAGCGTGGTGGACGAAAGGACACGTGTCGTATATTGGTATTTAGTAGAGGATGTCCGTGGTAGGATTATATATTTAAAAAGTCGAGCTTTGCATACGATAAGTATGTTCCTAGTACTAATATTTTCATATAAAATCAAGTGCCCAAATGTATATATTATAAGATGTTGTATACATTGTGTGCGTGGGCTCAACTGTCTCTGACTCGAATAAGTTATGACATTTTATTTGAAGAGTAAATTATATCATAATCAAGTTTACTTTATGATTTCGTAACATATTTATATTTGAAGTTAAATAAATTTTAGGGATTATAATATTGGAATCACATTGGTGACAAAAAAGTTATTAGGTACGGAATAGAGAATGATAACAAGATTTAAAATGAAATAATGAATTGAATGAAATCATCTGAAACCAGTAAATACATTTTGCAATATTTTTTTATGAAGTTTGCATTTGCCTTAAAACGTACTTAAGAATTGATTAGTGAAACAAACTTATGTTTCAACGTCATTTATAAAGGGGCTATAAAGAGACCAAACCAGTGTTTAACTAATGATTGCTTAATAAAGTCTTTATTTAAGGCCTTAAACTACTATCTCCATTGGTTTAGTACTAGTAAAGAGACAGAATTGGATAACAAAACTGAATCTTCTTTAGCATACAATTAATATTGGTACAAGAAAAACAAAACACGCCGAAGGGCTTGAAGAGGCGATTATGTTTTGCGATACTAATAACAATCGTATGCCAAAGGACATATAGTTCAAATTCAAAGTATTATATTAAACGATATGATGCCTGCAAATCAGCAATCATCCGCAAAGTGCCGTTCAATATCCAGAAATAAATAAAATAGAATAAAATACAGATAATTCTAAATACATAGTTGTTTTGAAATCGCAATAAAAATCTATTGAGTGTTTGTGCGTATTCAACCTCTGCCAAAAGTTATAAAAAACGTCCAAAACATGTATGAGGAGTACTGTATGACGTCATCACGGCATCGATAACGATAATACTATATTCGTAACCAAAGTATAAACATGTATAACAAAACAGGTTTTCGATTTTAAATATCTCTTTAACCGTCGAAAAAATAGAGCAGCGTCTCAATTCGTCTGTATTTTGCTATTCCTTCCATTTTTGGAGAAAAAAATCTAGTTGATTTTTATGATTTAAGGAATGATATCGGCATCAAATGCTAATTAGATATTTACGTATCGATTTTGATGATTTTTTTCACGAAAAGTAGTAGCAAACGTTTAATTTGTAACAAAATAATAAAACCAACTTAAAGAGCTTAAAAAGCCTAAAATAAAAACCAATAGTTTTGAGTCAGCTTTATGGATTATTCAAAATTGTCTAATTTTATATGTGGCAATTAGTTTTTTGGGTTGATTTTATATTTTGGTTTATAATATCCTAGATATCAAAGAAATACTGTATGATACATGCTCCATAATGTGTAAGCTGAAATATAGTATTAAAATAATATTATTTCGGTAGGCAGTGGCTTGGCAGTGCTATGACATTGCTATAGTCAATATCCGTTTACCTCTGCTTTTTTTTACAAGAACGTAAAAACCGGCTTCAAAAATACATATACAATTAATATAATTTCTTACATGAAAGGTAGTAGATGTATTTCTAGTACGCCGGTAAAAATATAATGCACTGACAAAAATCCTTCTAGTTCTACCTTTCATCTATGAGTTAATGTTATTTGTGTATTTTAAGTGAATTTCGAAGTAGTTTTATAAATTTAAATTCTACTCATATTTACATAATAATGTTAACTGACCCCCATTTGGGGCAAAGGAATATTTTGTTTCCAATAATAATTATTTTTTCCGTTTCTAAATTCTGTTGCACCAAATAAATGATTTTCTTTCCTCCAAATAAAATGCTTTCTGAGATATTAAATAAATACTTACATCCGAAAATATAAATAAAACAAATACTTTCCGTATAAACAGTTTAAGAAATTAAAAAAACCGGCTCGTGAGGGATTTGAACCCCCGACCTCCACTTAAAGGCATTTCTAGATGGGAGCTCTTACCGCTGAGCTAACGAGCCAATATAGCGATTTACAAAATTACAAATCAGTATAAATATAATAGCATGACGTCACTGTACGTTGATGATTCCTCTGGGCGTACAAAATTGTGGTGAAAATAACGAAACGCTATGTTGCTCGACACTGCCTCTCATGTACAGTGGTAATTTATACGCGATAGGACTGATGAGCTGTCTTAGGTTCGATCCCGGGTCGGGTAAAAATAATACTGGGTTTTCTATCTCAAAATGTTCAGTATCAGCTCGAAGTTTGGAATTGTGCCCGGCATGGAGATAGGCTCACCCTCTATCATAACATGGGACGGAAATAAACTCGCCGAAATATGGGGGCGGGGGGATACTGAGGCATTTAAACTTGGGCACATCTTCGGGGCTTACAGGAGTGAAAGCGTATGTTTTTTTTTATTTGTTTTAAATGACGAGACGGGCAATGCGCTCGCCTGATGGTAAGCGCCATGCTTGTCCATAAATAGAAGCAACACCACATAGAACTTTGAATTACAAAGTACTGCATGGCACTGAATTGCGCTCGTCACCCCGAGCCAAAAGATGTTAAGTCTCACAATGCCCAGTAATTTCACTGGCTTCAATGTCTGTCAATCCAAAACACAACAATGCTTACACACTGTTGCTTGGCGGCAGAAATGGACAAAGCAGTGATACCAACCCAGACGGCCTGTCGCATACGAGGGACCTACCACCTTGTGATAACAAGAGATGTTCAGTCCCATAACATCCTTATCCGAAACAATATTTGCAGAACCCAAATATTTCTTCTCAAGTTAACGAATCCACGACTTCTCGATTCAGATACCGCTACTCACCCACTGCGCCCTTGCCTCATTTATTTATAACTTTGGCAGAACCGGTCTGTACGAAGGCTTTAGGAGGCAAAACCTTGGCCTTGAAAATGCTGGATTTCAATAACAAAGCTAGTCATCCTTTTGCTGCTAAAGTTTCGAAGGATAATTAAATCTTATTGTGACCATTTGGCTCTATACAACGGAACAATGAAGCCATTGCGCTGAGCATTAAGACCTTTAGTATATGTATTGTCATAGAAACATTTAATAAACTGTTTTAAATAAAACATCAAGTCTAAATTGACAGCGTAAACCCTTCGTTCGGACTCTCCCCAAAATTGCCATTGCCGACAAAAAATTTGTTAATTTTTATTTTGGCATTTTTACCAAATGGTCTAAGATCCCGCGGAACATTGACCTTCACCCATCTGTTTACCGGATGAAATAAATAATTTAGGGTATAAAAGGTGTTGCTGAACACATACAAATAGGGTTGCCTAAAAAAATATGATCAAGGATAGGTTTTGCCAATATAAAAAAAAAAAAAAGATATTATTTCACTGACTTGCTCACCAAATAAATGAACCTTCAATGAAAACCTACAATGTATACTACCTGCAAAAGATAGGAGCTAGATGAGCGCAATTACCATTTTTTAGTTTCCTGTTTGCACACGGCAACCAGGTAGTAGTGGTCAGAAAAAGGTAGGCAACCTATTTTTTACAGATAGTATACATTGTACACTTTTCATTGAAGGTTAAATTTTTTTGGTAAGTATGTCAGGGAAATTATAAAAAAAAATTTTTTTTTTAAATATCAATTAATCATATCCTTGACCATATTTTTTTAGGCAACCCTATTGGTAAGTGTTCAGCAACACATTTTATACCCTAAAATGTTATTTTGATCCGGTAAACAGATGGGTGAAGGTCAATGTTCCCCGGGATCTTGTACTAAAACGACCCAATGTAATGGCGAAACTCGGTTCTCGTTGTAACTTATGGCGATACGGGTCACCGCACATTTTTTTTTATAGCATAGGCCGGCAAACGAGCAAGTGGGTCACCTGATGGTAAGTGATCTCCACCGCCCATGTACGCCCACAACCAGAATGGGCGCGTTGCCGACCTTAAAGGAAAAGGATAATTATGAATTGGGAAGGGGAGGGGAAATGGGCTTCCGGATATCTCACTAACCGTACGAAACGCAGCAGCAAGCCGCTACTTTAAGTCGATTTTATATGAGACAATGATAACGACCCGGTCGAGCTAGCCCATTCATGCTGTAGACAAAACTGTCTACAGCGTGGCTCTACCACTCGTACTCTCCTCAAAATTGCGATGGAGCCGACGAAAAATTTGTTAATTTTAATCTGGCATTTTTACCAAACAACCCAATGTAATGGCGGAACTCGGTTCTCGTCGCGACTTATGGGGATCCGGGTCGTCGCCCATAATACCGAATCTACCATCATCCATCAACCCATCATTAATCATAATAGAGAAAGGTGGCTCTGTGGACCTTACTTATGTATATACGTTACTTAAGTATTTATTAAGCATTAACTTAGTTAAACAATTTTTGTCTTTCTTTGTCAACGCGATTTATAAAGTAGGTAGATTTAAAAAAAAAAAAAAATTTGATTGAATGACGAAGCGAGCAAGGCGTTTGCCTGATGGTAAGCGCTACGCCTGCTCATAAACAGATGCAAAACCATACAGAGATTAGAATTATAAGGCATGGGATGGCACTGAACTGCGCTCGTCACACCGAGACATAAGACGTTAAGTCTTATAATGCCCAGTAATTTCACTGGCTTCAATGTCTTTCAAACCGAAACACAACAGTGCTTACACACTGTTGCTTGGCGGCAGAAATAGACAAAGCGGTGGTACCAACCCAGCCGGCCTCTCGCATACGAGGAACCTACCTAAAAAGAAAAAGAAAGAAAGAGACGGAAATAGTGTTATAACTAAGCAGTGCTCAGAAAGTTTATAAATAAGGCTGATCATTCAATTCAATAATTTCACTGGATTCACTACTCAATATCCTTCAAACCAGTGAACAACCAGTGAATACAACAATGATTACATGCAGCTATATAATAATCTCAAAATGTTTTCTTTCACCCTTTCAGTTGAGTTGTGCCGATAATAAGAAATATAAAAGCTAACTTTCTCCGGGATCTTCCTGTTTCTGGGAAGTTTTAAACTTCAATCCCTTTCGGCGCGTCTCTAACAACAAAATAGCTGAAAACAAATTAAAGCTTCGAGTTTTTAATTTAAAGTCGCCAAATTACGGCAATGTCTCACTTTGATAAAATGGTTCTTTATTGTTGGTAATTGTTTCTTAGAAGATGTTTATACAATAATAAACACTTAAATAAATATAAATACATCCAGCAGTCACACACATAGTCCTGACCCCATACTAGGTTTACCTGTATCGTGGATATCAGTAACTAACTATACGAAAGAGATCTATTGAAATTGTTATTTCTGAGAAGTTGGTTTTTAATGTTAGTTACAACTTATTTTGTTATCAATCATTTGATTAGTGTTAGGTCTCCTGAGAAAACTAGATAAATAAATTCTTTGATCACAATTAAATATAAAATACAAGGAAAAAAAAACTTTTCCTCATAAATATGAGTAATATTTTACTTCATCATGATAATTAATCAAACTAAAATGACGGATTCCTGGCAGACTGCTTCGTCTCACTCTGTAAACATTCGGTGAAATAAACGAAATTTACAATGTTTTATCAAACATAAATTTTAAGATCAGAGGTAAATCTTTTGCTGGTGGGAGGATACATGTATCCGACCGGATAGCGACCACCCTACACTGGTGCTAAAACCTGCCATAAGGTGGGCCACGCCTTGTGTGGGTCGCGTTCCAGGGTTAGCCAGTGTATATCCGCATCTCCGCAGGGGGCTTGCCCCTTGATCCTAACCCTCTTCCCATTCCCTTTTCCTTCCCCTCCCCCTTGGCCCTGGGATGAGATACTACAGACGTATTCCGTTAGAACCCCGTAGTTCATCCCAGGAACTTTGGCAGGCCGGCATGATGTTGCCGACCTACGATAGACACATTGTTTATCGTTGGTCGACACTATTCTTGGATTGCGCTATACTTACCATCATGTGTAGCGTAGTCACTTTGCCGAGCCAGGATAAAAAAAAAGATTCTGTGTACAAATTATTATTTTATTCATTGATATCAATCAATTTGTGAATTTGTGGTTTTACACAGACGGTGCCGAGAACAGCTCGGGAAAAATATTTTTTTTTAGAGTAAATCGATTAAATTTACCACAGATAATTAAAATGCGAGCGGCTGTATGAGTTGGTACCACCGTTTCATCTATTTCTGCTGTTAAGAAGCAGAGTGAAAGCACTATTGTGTTCCGATTTGAATAACGTTAAAGTCGTTTAAATTACTGGGTATTATGAGACAGAGAAGATGTTAACATCTTGTGTCTCGGGGTGACGAGTGTAGTTCAGTGCCATGCAGTACTTCCAACTCCTGATTAGCATAGCACTTCTTATTATCATACTCGTCTCGTCATAATTGCAAAAAATGCAAACCCAATACTGACTCGCGACTTTTGCCTTGATTTGACTGGATTTTAATGATGAATGACGAAACGAACAAGTCGCTCACTTGAATTAGCTATCCCATAAACAGAACCATACTGATCTTTGAATAACAAAGCACTGCATGGCACTGGGCTGCGTTCGTCATCCTGATATTATAAAATTCATATAATGCCCAGTGTTTTCACTAGCTTCAATATCCTTAAATTTGAAATAATAGAGAATAAACACTGCTTGGCGGCAGAAAAACCCTCCTTTACCTTTTCTTCGGGTAATAGGATAAAAAAGGAATTCGTCATCCTTACATAGAAACAAAACAAAATAAACAAATATTTATCTGAACCACTCATCTTTAATATTTTATGAAAGTCGTCTTACCTGACCATCTCGTAAAAATAAAACATAGATCTATACTCATATCTTAAAACTAAGATAAAATATTTTTTCTTTGTCTAGCTTTTTCCTATCTATTCAAAGAGGCTCATAAAATGCTATTTTAGTAATCTGTACAATAAGGTCATTCCTTGTTTTTTCTTATTGTCTAGTATATTTACATTTTCCATGTCAATAAATGGGAAGTCAATAATGACTGCGCTGTAATTGTGCCACGTAAGACCTGCCAATAAATGTTTTCTTTATTTATTTATTTAAACTTTATTGTACGCAAGGAGTACGGGACAGAACACTAAAAAATAACAAAGATGAGAAGTACAATTAGCAGCCTTATCGCTCAGGGCAATGTCTTAGCAACCATGGGATGAAGATGAAAGAAGGAGAAAGTAAGGGCAGTTAAGAGTATACTCTTCTTTTTCACTGTAGCAAGATTTTTAAAAAAATAGGAATGGCACAGCACTACCGGGGTAGTACCACTGCGCTAAGAAGTAACAGTTATCTGTCAAAGCGGTTAGTAATATTGAGATCGCGACTCGCGTCGTTATCCGTACAAATTCATACAAAACGAACGTTTTGCTATCTACTGTCTCGCGTCACCGGTGGTCACCCTCTCGCGTATTTGGAAACCTAGCTTTTAATAGCGCGTTTTTTTATATACGTGATCATAGGCGTCAGTTAGATGACCCAGGTAGGCCCATTATCGACTATAAAAATCCAAACAGTTCCATTAAAATGATATCGCAAGCAAGCCATGTGCGAAGCATTAACGTCACGGGAAAAAATTGAGATGGTTCGTGTTTAGTATCAATTGTATGACGTCAATTGAAATCGAGATTTTTGTTGACAAGTTCCATATTGCAATTATCTAATGTACACGTATACGAGGAAGCGGTGTTATTGATATAAACCTAATTGAAATGGATTTTATTGCTGTTTTTTATTTTAATTTTGGTGCCGATGTTTCGAAAGCCTTTGTTGTCACGGGGTGGACTGACCACGAAGACCACGAACGACTGTGTGACCACGAAGGCTCGGGACCAAAATTAAAATTAAAAACCGCGATACAATCCGTTTAAATTACTTTTTTTTTATTTGAGACTTAACATCTTATGTGTCGGGATGACGTGCGTAGTTCAGTGCCATGCAGTGCTTTATAATTCAAAGTTCTGTGTGGTGTTGCTTCTGTTTATGGGCAGGCGTAGCGCTTACCATCAGGCGAGCGACTTCGATGGGAATGCTCGATACCGGGCGAAGTGTCATCGTCTCAATAGGAAGGTAGAGCCTGGCATAAAGCTGAGATAAGGCCAGGCAGAAAAAAGGAAGACGTAGAATATTTGTACGCCACGCCTTGCGGTACAGGGTACAGGATAGCAATTTCCATTTGGGCTATTTTTTATAGCATAGGCCGGCAAATTAGCAAGTGGGTCACCTGATGGTAAGTGATCTCCACCGCCCATGTACGCCCACAATACCAGAACAATCATGGGTGCGTTGCCGACCTTAAAGGAAAGGGATAATTAAGGATTAGGAAGGGGGAGGTGGTTTGGGCCTCCGGATATCTCACTCACAGTACGAAATGCAGCAGCAAGCCGATACTTTACGTCGGTTTTCTGGGAGACATTGGTAACAACCCCGTCGAGTCGGCACATTCATGCTATAGACAAAACTGTCTACAGCTTGGCTCTACCACTCATAAATATATATATATATCGGAGGGAATATAGAGCTAATTTTATCGGAGGGATACCAGAACTCATTTACTGGTATCGATGAGAGGCCATTTACACCTCTCCATAATCGACTAACATAAGTTCAACAAGACCAACACAAAATGGTACAAAATTATCGGAGGGAATATAGAACTCATTTTATCGGATGGAATATAGCGTTTATTTACTCGTGTCGATGAGAGGCCATTTACACCTCTCCATAATCGACTGACATAAGTTCAATAAGACCAACACAAAATTGTACAAACTTATCGGAGGGAATATAGAGCTCATTTTATCGGATGGAATATAGAGCTCATCTACTCGTATCGATGAGAGGCCATTTACACCTCTCCATAATCGACTGACATAAGTTCAATAAGATCAACACAAAATTGTACAAACTTATCGGAGGGAATGCAGAGCTCATTTTATCGGATGGAATATAGAGCTCATTTACTCGTATCGATGAGAGGCCATTTACACCTCTCCATGATCGACTGACATAAGTTCAATAAGATCAACACAAAATTGTACAAACTCACATCATGATTATTATGTGTGTACCCGACCTCCTCCATCCCCATAGTCGGCCCTTACCTCACACAAAGTACACAGTGATAGATGACACAGTGATAGATGACACACAGTGATAGATGACACACAGAGATAAATCACACAGAGATAAATCACACAGAGATAAATCACACAGAGATAAATCACACAGATAATTATAATCCACACATAATAACCATAACCACACTTACTTGTGAGTAACATTGGGTGAACTTCTGTCCTCGGTCACAACTAGACACAGACTGAGCTCTCTATTGCGGGAGCTCTGTTTATATTGAGTTTCCCCACCCAGTCCGAGAGCGGAATCAACTGACAAACTATGTAAAACCACCCTCTAATAAACAATATCAATGGCGGTACCGACAATTTGAACAATATCAATGGCGGTACCGACATGTTGAAATTAATAGCTGTATTTACGACTCAACTCAGTGTATATTCTCCGACATATATAATAAGGGCTTAAGGAAATCTCACTCGAAGTTCGATACCGAACAACAAGCTGCTGCAGCGCTAATTTTTACCTTTACTGTGAAATAGTGTTAATATCCCAGATGTCGGCCCATTCACGTCGTAGAAAAACGGTCTATAGCGTGGCTTTACGATAAATATATACGATGAGGCGATCTGTGTTAATTGCAAAATATAGGAGGGACGGTATGCGATAGAATTTCATTATGGTTGGCTTCAGTGTCATATGTCAGGCAAACTGTCTATTAATGTTGACAAGAAGAGCGTAGGCTCGCCGCACGCACAATTTGGCATTATTAACTCGGTTATATACCAGCTAATAAATGATATAATTTAATGGGATAGTTAAACCACACACAGACTGAGCCTTACGCAACGTATGTTTTTTTTTTTATCCGAGCACGGCAAAGTGACTGCACTATACCTGATGGTAAGCGTAGTGCAGTCCAAAAAACCAGCAACTGACAAACAATGAGTTTATCGGTGGTCACCAGAGTCATACCGGCCTGTATAAATGCTTCTTCCCTCAGGATATTCATATTCGCCCGGATAGCAAACACACCTTGTGTGTCGCGTTCCAAGATCAGCCTGTGTGTATCCGGTTCTCCCGAAGAGCTTGCGATATGACTTGATGGTTGGTTGGGGCGGGTATATACCCGCCATCCTGTACATACATCCATACATCCCTGTACTTGCATCGGTTATGTGCATATCCTGTCTCAGTCCTCAGTTTGCTTTTTCCCTCTTCAGAGTGTGAATAAGCATTTATACAGGCCGGAATGATTCTGGTGATCACCGATAAACTTATTGTTTGTGGTGGTCGTTGTCTTTTTTGGACTGCGCTGTTTACCATAAGGTGTAGTGCAGTTCCTTTGCCGTGCTCGGATGAAAAAGGTACAAATATATCAGGTGTCTTCCGACCATCAATCAACGTGAACTTGGCAAACAATAAATGGATTTCTTCGGTATAATGCGGGTTCTTTGTTGCTGTCTGGCCGTAATAGGGGAACTTGGCGGCAGGGATTCAAGTTCTTAATTAGCTGTTGTGTACACGTGATCCAGTTATCCATCTACTGGCACTGTGTGAGTAGTAGAGCCGCGCTGTAGACATTTTTGTCTACAACATGAATGGGCTGGCTCATTGCCACTGTCTCACTGAAGGCTTGCTGTTCAAGTCCCCCTTCCTTTCCCAATCCCTTAATTATCTTCTTCCTTTAGGGTCTGCAACGCGCCCATGATTCTTCTGGCATTGTGGGCGTTCATGGGTGGTGGAGATCACTTACCATCAGGTGAGACATTGCCGGATAGAATTGCCGGCTTTTGTTATATATAAATATAATTAAAGCTTTATTTCTGCACTCAGACATTTCTGAGTGGCACTCTAGACATGCCTAGTAGCTTTAATTGATAGTTAGTAGTTTATTTAAATATTATAATTTCCCAAGGACATCAATTAAGATTATTTCTGTACTCAATATTGAAAAATATTTTTTTTGTATATTGATATTGAGTTGGATTTTACATACCATAGCTGTACTAACAATGAAGATTTTAGAATTAAATAAGTTTTAACAAAAATAAAGACCGCATTCAAAAAAATAACACTGAAAACTTAAAAATTACAATTGTAAGTCTCTTTGGAGACAGTGACTATATCGCTGCCGGTCAATTGAAATTGTTACGACTCCAAAGATACTTGAAATTGTTATTTTTGACTTTTCAATATTATTTTTTTGAAGTTCGTTTTTAAGTTTGCTATATTTTATATAAACCAGAATTACGTGATGAATATGTATGAACACAACCTGGACGGGTACTTTACTGTATTTGAATTCAATTCTTGCAGTACTTGACGGCCGTGGGAACGGGTTCTTACGTTTCAAAAGTTAGAGCTCTTTCAAGAAAGGATAGACAGATGAATAGATTATGGCATTGTCTCTGTAATAGGGTTTTTACTCTTTTGCTACGAAACCCTAAAAATGGTCCTTTTTTATAGCATAGAACGGCAAACGAAGAAGTGGGTCACCTGATGGTAAGTGATCTCAACCACCCATATACGCCCACAATACTAAAGGAATCATAGGCGCGAAGGCGCGTTGCCAACTTTAAAGGGAGGGAAAAATTAAAGGATTGGGAAAGGGAGGGAGATTTGGGCCTCCGGATATCTCACTCACCGTACTAAACGCAGCAGCAAGCTGCTACTTTACGTCAGTTTTCTGTGAGACAGTGGTAACGACCCGGTCGAGCCGGCCCATTCATGCTGTAGACAAAACTGTTTACAGCGTGGCTCTACCACTCCTGAAAATAGTTCTCTATGTAAATAGTGTTCGGTTAGTCCTTAGTTTAATAGTAGTTAGTAGTAAATAGTTTCTACGTGAACGAGCTGGCAGGCCGGCACATATTCTTTTTCCGAGCACACGGCACGTAACTGAGTTCTGTCATTAGTAATAATGCATTTAACCTCAGATTGCCAAGTTACGAGTACCACAGGCCCGGGGAACCGAAAAGTTTTAATTAATGAACGAAACCAAGCCAAATTGACATTTCGGAGTTGCGCAAATCAAGTCGTCGTGTGGAATTCCGAACGGAAAAAAATACTTTTATTACTTTTTATCGAGTTTGAAAAGTCTATGTTTGTGTACAGTTTATGTTTGTGAGTTGTGTTGAGATTAGTTTTGATATTGAAAAAGATTTTACAAGGTGGTAGGTCTCTCGTATGCGAGAGGCCGTCTGGGTTGGTACTCTTTGTCTATTTCTGCCGCCAAGCAACAGTGTGTAAGCACTGTTGTGTTTCGGTTTGAAGGACATTGAAGCCAGTGAAATAACTGGGCACTATGAGACGTAACATCTTATGTCTCGGAGTGACAAGCGCAGTTTAGTGTCATGCAGTCCTGTGTAATTCAAAGTTCTGTGTGGTGTTGCTTCTGTTTATGGGCAGGCGTGGCGCTTACCATTAGTCGAGCACCTTGCTCGTCTCGTCATTCTATCAGTAAAAAAAAGTGAATTACTTACATATGCATACACATACGCACAACCTAACGACAAATGAAATTACAGGCATCGTTAGCTCGGTGATAGGTATTTAGGTGGAAGGTGTCTCGTATCCGAGTCCGTCTGGGTATACGCTATCATTTTGTCTATTGTATTAATACTGTAATATTTCGGATTGAAGGATATTCAGGTCATAAATATTACTGGAAGTAGTGAGACTTAACTTGGCTGCGTAATTTAAAGACAGCCTTGGTGGCGTATTTGTACTGCGTACGCGGTACGACTGCGTTCTCGGGTTCGATCCCCGGGTCGGGTCGATGATATTGGGTTTTTCTATCATGAAATGCTCATATTTTTTTATTGCATAAGCCGGCTAACGAGCAAGTGGGTTACTGATGGTAAGTGACCTCCACCGCCCATGTACGCCCACAATACCAAAAGAATCATAGGCGCGTTGTCGACCTTAAAGGGAAAGGATAATTCGGTATCACCCCGGAGTCTGGAATTGTGCTCGGTATGGCGATAGGCGATGCTAATGTTTATTAGCACGCGTGGTGCTTAAATTCATGTCACTTGACATTATTTTTTTTATCCAAGCACAGCAAACTGACTGCATTACACCTGGTGGTAAGCGCAGTGCTGTCCAAAAAAACCAGCGACCACCAACAAACGGTCGCCAGAATCATGCTAGCCTGTATAAATGCTTCTTCACACTTCGAAGGGGGAAGAAGGAAATTGAGGGGCCTGCCTGGACAGGTGGATGACCGATGCAGGTACAGGGATACAAGGATGTACCTCTATACCCGTCCCAACCAACCATCAAGTCCTATCGCAACGAGAACCGGATATACACTGGCTGATCCAGGAACGCGATCTACACTTTGTGTGTGGGTCACTATGGCAGGTTTTAACACCATGTGTATGGTGGTCTATCCGGGCGGTTATGAATATCCTACCACCAGCTAAAAAGGAAAAAAAAACACATAAATATCTAGGTACAGCGTGTCTCTACTACATTTAGGTGTATTGTAAGTAAGCAAGGTATTTTGAGGTAATATCTAGGACTCTTATATCAGCTTAATCTTCACTTCAGTTACCAAGTAATAATGGCAAAGACATTCGTAATCTATTCAAAATCTATCCTTTCAACGGATGGCTTGCCTTCGTTCAACTTTGTAATGTACTTTATGGTGATATGATTGTATCGTTGAATTTCCAAGAACGGTAAATCAACTTGCCGATAAAATGGCCTCCGGTTGACATTTGAAGTCCTTTCATTTCACCCTCGGATAAAGTTGGGGAAAAAGATTGTATCGTGATCTTTTTTATATGAAAATACGGATTGAATAATGGCTATTGAATACGAAATAAAGAACGTAAAAAAATGTATAAATATTTATTTGGATTCGGAATTTGTTTTAATTTCCTGTCCATGAATAGAAAAGTATTATAGTTACCGAAGTATATTTTTTAAACTGAATGTATAAATAATGTAAGTTATTTTTTTTATAGTAATATCTGTGAAACGAGCAAGTGGGTCACGTTATGTAGAGTCATGAATGCATTGGAGAAAAGAATGGGGATTGGTAAGGTGTTTTGCTATGGAAACCCTTCTCACCGTACGAAACGCACCAGTTAGCAATTTACGTAGATTTTCTGTGAGACAGTAATTATAATTAGATCAAGTCTGGTCATACTTGCTGTAGGCAACGTCTACAGGATGAATGGACCACTTAATGGCGTGGTAATAGAAATATAATCCATTAAAAGCTTTTGTTTTATTTTAAACAAATAATAATTTCGACTTTTCACACATAAACTCAAGAATGTTTATATCCCTTAAAGGATCTAATCAGCAAAAATCCCTTTAATGTTCCTAAATGAACTTGACAAGCCTGCTGCAAGGTGGATCCCTGCGGATTCAGGGAAAAACTGGTATAAATTACGCTCCATTTACCCGCCTACTTTGTGACTGATACATGTTAGTAAGTGAGAAATATGTCGTGCTCGCTGACCCATTTCCTCTAACAGGGTATATGTCTTGATTTTATTATTATTAAAACCAGTAGCTGCCTCGGTGGCGTAGTTGTATTGCGTACGTGGTACGACTACTGTGCTGAGGTCTCGGATTCGATCCCCGGGTGAAATGCTATTGGGTTTTTCTATCATGAAATGCTCAGACTGCTCAATGACTGGAGTCTGGAATTGTGTGCGGTTTGGTGATAGCCTCGCCCCCTATTAGATCATGCGAAAATAAGCTTAGCTAACCAACAATAGACAGGAAACACTGGTAGAAGCACGTTGTCGATAGTTTTGTCTATAGAAAGAATGGGTTGGTTCGACTAGGTTGTTACCACTGTCTCACAGGAAACCGACGTAAAGTAGCGGCTTGCAGCTGCGTTTCGTACGGTGAGTGAGATATCCGGAGGCTCAAATCTTCTCCCTTTTCCAATCCCTTAATTATCCCTTCCCTTTAAGTTCGGCAACGCGGCTATGATTCTTGTAGTATTGTAAGCGTACATGGTTGAGGTCACTTACCATCAGGTGACCTACTTGCTCGTTTGCCAGTCTAAGCTATAAAAAAAAAAATATAAAGTGGGTAGAAATTTGTTTACATTACTGGAATAAGTCTTGTAATTAGACGTTACATGTTCTTTCACTTTCAAATTTCATTTCATTGCAAACTAGGCAAATATTTGTTTTACTCATTTATCAGCTGAATTGTGAGAGCTCAACTGTATGTCGCTTGACACGTGGCCAAGAACTAAAGGCGCTTCAAACTCGTTGTAAGTGGAAGCAATCAACATTCAAGGATGCAAGGTATTGACCTTCTTTTGTGCTGAGCTGCGAACAATTTCATGAAAATATGCTGACACCTTTGAATCTCTGAAGGTGTGGGCAGAGTCCACTCGCAGAATGTGATATTTTTGATTTAGGGGCGAATTATATGATTTAGTGTTTATAAGTATTTACTTTTCAAAACATTGTGTTAGTCTAAACTAATATTATAAAGATTTGATTGTTCGTTTGCACTGAATAGGCTCTGAAACTACTGGACCGATTTGAAAAATTCTTTCACCATTAGATTCTTACATTATCCCTGATGAACATAGGCCATATCGATAATATAACGGTGCAGAATTTCACGCGGGCGCATGAGTTTATGAGTAACTAGCATTCGCTCACGGCTAAGTAACTAGCGAATGCTAGTTACTCATAAACATGTGTTGAAAGCATTTTTTATTTCATACGCACGCACTCTTCACATCTATAATCCCCGAAGGCAGAGATGTAACTAGTAATTCCACATTTCGCCGAGCGTATTTCCGTCCCATGATGCAATAGGAGGCGAGCCTATCGCCATACTGGGCTCAATTCCAGACTCCGAACTGATACTGAGAATTTCGTGATAGAAAAACTCAATATCAATATAACCGACCCGGGGATCGAACCCGAGACCTCAGCACAGTCTTACTGAATACGGCAATACAACTGCGCCACCGAGGTATATTATTAAGAATTATATTATTATATCGGTCGGCTATATTATTATGGATTTATAAGTAATGGTCCGGGTTCCCTGGGCCATTTTTCCTCTTGATTTTTTTTTGTTTTTACTTAGTTAATATTTATATAATTTAACAGTCATATTGTCCTACAAATAAAATAATAAATTTTTGAGTATCATCAAATCGAAATATTCTATCCCTGCTACCTCTGTTAGCTACCACAATAGAGAATTTTCGAATAAGGAATTGTTGGGGGTCTCATCGAAACGAAGCTACTCACGGAAAATTAGCTTGATAGTAATCAAGTGGATCAGCTGGCCCAGGGAACCTGGACCATAAGGCTTATAATGAAAAACAATACAAATGAGAAAATGCCGCAAAAAGTAATTCTCTCCAATACCGTTTACGAATAACAACATACCAACGTATCGAATTCCGATCGTCGACTCCGGCAACGATCTCGGAATGTGACATAATAGGCAGAGTTTAATAAACCTCCGCTGAAAGGGGCCGAAGTAAACCAAAGAGAGAAACAGAGGTGAATATTAATTGAGGGCGACATAAAGGTCATTCCGTCTTGTGAAGATCTGGGCTATTAATCATGAAATGGGGGATTGATGAGTTTGTCTTAGGGTCGTGACTCACTGAGATTTTTTGGATATACCATCTTCTTCGACCTGCCCTTATCCTACTCGCAGTGGTCAGCGCAACATGCTTTTTAATCATCATCATCATCAGCACAGGACGTCCTCTGCTGAATATAGGCCTCCCCCAAAGATTTCCAAACCGACCTGTTGGAAGCGGCCTGCATCCAGCGACTTCCTGTGACCTTTATATAGCTATACATGTTACAAAATTTTATAGGTTTTGAGACCCCTGTTTTAAGTCAACTCCTCTGGGGAGAAAGCACCCAGACCCGAAACAAATCCCTATCCCCTTCCCAATCCCTATTTATCCCTTTTCTTTAAGGTCGACAACGTCACCATGATTATTCTGATATTGTGGGCGTACATGGGTGGTGGAGATCACTTACCATCAGGTGACCCACTTGCTCGTTTGCCAACCTATACTATAAAATAATTGCAATAGCACCAACTTAAAATTGGTTAATGTAGTTGTTAGTTATTTTTTGAGTCTGTTAAAGTTTGTTAAAAAGACTTTATAAATATTAGATGATAGCCATTATTTAAAATGTACTAACTAATTGGCTTGTAAGCTGAGCTTGAAAGTTGTAATATTCAAGACAGTTTGCAAAAAGGCCCATTATTTTTAACCTAGTTTACTATGTTTTATAACGGTTTTAAAATAAACTACTAAGTTTTGTAAGTAACT
This sequence comes from Amorpha juglandis, assembly GCA_949126905.1. Lineage (NCBI taxonomy): Eukaryota > Metazoa > Arthropoda > Insecta > Lepidoptera > Sphingidae > Amorpha > Amorpha juglandis. Next base: position 12,711,327 of record OX421381.1, on the reverse strand, counting down.
TTTATAAAAACGTATACTGTGGTTCATATTAAAAGTTTATAATTTTTACGATGTGGCTCGAGTACCTTAATTCTCTACTGAGACATTCATTATTAAATTTCAAGAATGTATTATGAAACTAATGTCTATATTGACGTTATTTGACGGCCTTCGTGGCGCAGCGGGCGAGTGAAACGAGAGACCGCGGGTTCGATTACCGCACCGAGACAATTGTTTGTTTGATCCACAAATATTCGTTTCGCGTGTGGGTGTTGTAAACCAAAAGTCTCTCGTAGTACCCACGATACAAGACTCGTATCTTACTGTGGGTTCAGGACTATGTGTGTGATTGTTGTGTATTTATTTATTTAAATGTAGTACAGCTACATTATAGAAGTTTTTTATCTAGTTACCGACAAACAATGAGTTTATCGGGGGTCACTAGAGTCCTGCCGGCCTTTATAAATGCTTCTTCACACTCCGAAGAGGGAAGAAACAAATCGAGGGGCCTGCGACAAGACAGTGGATGACCGATGCAGGTACAGTAATACAAGGATATACGCCTATACCCACCCTAACCAACCATCTAGAAGAACTTACAATAGAGATTATAATATGAATATGAAGATTTGGATGTTTGATGAACGGATTTGACACACTGGTAGGCTATGACCTGAATTAGGGTATAGGCTATCTGTTAGTAGCTATACCTACTGTTTATCCGTGAAACTACATTCACGCGGGCGAAACCACGAGTAAAAGCTAGTCTAACGATAAGTATTGGAAACTCGAAGTTCTAAACCACAAGATGAAAATAGTTAGGATGTTAGAGACTCAGGCATTCGCTATTACCTTCCGAGGCATTTGAATTTACATGTACTTTACATGTATAAATGTATGCGGAACAGTATGTACTGATGTACATGTCTGGAATACTTTGCGATATAATTATAATGTAGCGCATAGTTTATTTGACAGCCTCCGTGGCACAGCGGGCGAGTAGCCGGCTGTGAAGCGAGAGGCCGCGGGTTTGATCCCCGCACAGAGACAAATGTTTGTGTGATCCACTAATATTTGTTTCTGGGTCTGGGTGTTGTGAGACCGAAAGTCTCTCTTAGTACCTGATACCCACGACACAAGACTCGTATCTTACAGGACTATGTATGTGACTGTTGGGTGTATTTATTCATAACATAACTACACATTATCGATGCTCGATGATGCAAAATCATCGATATTGACACAGAAGGCCCAAAACCAAGGTAGGTTCCTCGTATGCGAGAGGCTGTCTGGGTTGGTACCACCGCTTTGTCTATTTCTGCCGCCAAACAACAGGGTGGAACAATTGTTGTGATTCGGTTTGAAGGACATTGAATCCAGTGAAATTACTGAGCATTATGAGACTTAACATCTTATGTCTCAGCGTGATGAGCGCAGTTCAGTGCCATTCAGTGCTTTGTAATTCAAAGTTATATATAATCTAAATATACCTATAATCATCAATTAAATAGAACGCAAATAAATTGTTTTAATATCACAAACAGACCTGGATCTTTTACATATTCCAATATTTTTTTTATCGTTTAGGGAAAAAGTTACTTAGATAGGGTGAATCGATGTTAAAATATGTTTTAAATTTGAATATCGATTATTATTAAGCATCTCTAGTTCATATCTTTATACACGAAGGTGTCAGAAATGCTCCATTTTTTTATTTTGGAACGAAGTTCCTTACGGCAGGCTTGGAGGGGATAGGGATTTCGCTGCGTGACCGAACTGAAAAAAATGTGATAGTAAAACCGTAAGAAAAATGCGTGGAATAAAACCGTTAAATGAGACGTGCGTAGGCGCGACAGTCGCATAACCAGTTTGATATCTAGCACACAAAGTTAAAGTCGAAATTCCGTTAATAAAACAGATGGGTGTGAAACTTATGACATTTGGAAATGTAGACGCGGTTTGAAATTTGAATTTGAATTTTTGATTATAGAACACGGCCGTCCACCGTTTAGTAGCCAGTCTAAGTCTAAATTAATAAGTTTTTATTTCTATTTTTCTATTCTATTTCTATGTAATTTTATATTGTCAAACAAAAATAGAGACATATTTTGTTATTTTAGTTGATATTTTGAATTTTTTGCAATTTGTGTCGATTCTACATTAGCCGAAGGAACTTCGTTCCTACCTGGTGTCCCACGACACACAACAATTTTTTTTTTATGTCATAGATCGGCAAACGAGCAAGTGGGTCACCTGATGGTAAGTGATCTCCACCGCCCATGTATGCCCACAATATCAGAAGAATTATGGGCGCGTTGCCGACCTTAAAGGAAAGGGATCATTAGGGATTGGGAACGGGATATTTAGGCCTCCGGATATCTCACTCACCGTACGAAACGCAGCAGCAAGCCGCTACTTTACGTCGGTTTTCTGAGAGACAGTGGTAATGACCCGGTTGAGCCGGCCCAATCATGTTGTAGACAAAACTGTCTACAGCGTGGCTCTACCACTCATATCCATGATCAATCGATATCATATTTATCATTTTTAGTCATGTTAAGGTTCGTTCGCTGCGCAACCTCCGGAGGTCCAAATCTCCTTCCTTTTCCCGATCCCTTACTAATTCCTTCATTTTTTGGTCGCCCACGTATCCATGTATTGTGGATGTTCGTGGGCGGTGAAGATCACTATCAGGTGACCCACTTGCTCGTTTACCGGCATATAAAAAGTCAACTATTTGTCAGAATTAAATAATTTATTTAAGTTTAGTTTAATTGGTGATAAATGATAAAGAACGACTGGCCGTGAATGTTTTTTTCTTATAGCATGACCCAGGCCATGCTATAAATTGTATCCAAATTCGTTCAGCAATTCACAAACTCATAAACATCCGCAACTTTTCTTCGCATGTTTTATAATATTACAGTAAGATTATCTTATTTATTACTTTGTTGATGCTGAGTATAAAAAGTTGTAAGTGCGTAAACAATTTTATTATTCGCAAACTTCCAAAAGTTAAACTCACAGACATAGATCTAAATAGATTACGCAATGGATTACTAACTTCAATCTGAAAGAGAATCAGGCATGGCACACCTTCTGATACCTTACCATAGCAATTTAATGACGTACAATACTATTAAATCACTTTTAAAGTTCACTCTCAATTTTTTTTCCTTTTATTTAACCTGGGAGTTTCAGCCAAACAAAGACTATGTCACTCCCATTCAATCAGATCATTCTAGTTCATACGGAAAAAAAACTTAAACAAAAAAAAAATGAAAGATATACTAACCAATTCCTTGGCGCCATTGGACGATGGAGAAGCTAATACACTATAACAGATTACTACATCATTTTTTTTTATAGCATAGGCCCGCAAACGAGCAAGTGGGTCACCTGATGGTAAGTGATCTCCACCGCCCATATACGCCCACAATACCAGAAGGATTATGGGCACGTTGCCGACCTTAAAGGAAAGGGATTATTGGGGATTGGGAAGGGGAGGGGGATTTGGGCTTCCGGATATCTCACTCACCGTACCAGTTTTCTGTGAGACAGTGGTAACGACCCGGGCGAGCCGGCCCATTCATGCTGTAGACAAAACTGTCTACAGCGTGGCTCTACCACTCATAAACTACTATTACTATGGAAACTATAAAATACCAGAGAACTGCGACGTTGCGCCGCGTTTCGAACACATTCGATCAACACATGGTTGACGTCTTCCACAATATTACATTCGGAGCAGTTTGGTGTATCCTATATATTCATAAGGTATTTAAATTTATTAGACGGAATGTGCCCGGATCGCAGCCTCAATGTCGCGATATGAGTGGTAGAGCCACGTTGTAGACAGTTTTGTCTACAGCATGAATGGGCTGGCTCGACCGGGTCATTACCACTGTCTCACAGAAAACCGACGTAAAGTAGCGGCTTGCTGCTGCGTTTCGTTCGGTGAGTGAGATATCCGGAAGCCCAAATCCCCTCCCCATCCCAATCGGCAACGCGCCCATGATTCTTCTGGTAGTGGGCGTACATGGGCGGTGGAGATCACTTACCATCAGGTGACCCACTTGCTCGTTTGCCGGCTTATGCCATAAAAAAAAGATATTGAGTTTAACTCATTCTTTGTCAGTGGTTGCTGTTTTTTTGGACTGCACTGCGCTTACCATCATGTGCATTGCAGTCACTTTGCGGTGCTCGGATAAAAAATAAACAAAAGAAAACTATTTACAGCGACAGCGAACTTAATCACAAATTTCGGGCACGTGCAGAAGGCGTTACTATCGTCATCTAATCAGTTTATGTCTGTGGCTAAATAAGTATTAAATAGGACAGTGGCGCCAACGTGTAGGACAGACAAACAGAGAGATCCCTCTCGATTTTGAAACCACTGTCTACATGATTGATGATATTTTGTATTGTAGCACTACTTAGACTCGACTTGAAGATTTTCTCGTCAAGTACGTGATGTATTTCACAAATAATAAAGCGATTCAAAAGGCCGGCATTATTACTATGATTGATGTTTTAGAATGCTCTTCGTCAGTTGGTATTGGGTTTAGACTGCTCGATATTTTTTAATTCACGTCTGAATTACCAAGTAGCGATAGCTCAGTGGTACGGACTGATGAGATGAGTTGCAGGTTCGAAACCAGCCTCAAGATCATGCACCTCTGACTTTTCTAAGGTATGTGTGTATTAATTATTGCTTGCTTTAACGGTGAACGGAACATCATGAGCAAACCTGCATACCCGAGCAGTTCTTCGTAAGTATTTCGAAGATATGTGAAGTTTTCCAACCCGAATTAGGCCAGCGTGGTTAACAAATGCCTAGTACCTGTTATTCGTTAGAGGAGGTCCGTGCCCAGCTGTGATTAGTATTATTATTGTTGTTGTATATTCTGAGACATAGACTGAGGCGCAAATAATTCCCTATACTCTTCTCTCTCTTTTCTTCTTCTCCCTCTAGCCTATATCACTCGCAGTGCAGTGGCAGGTGAATAACTGCAACCAATAGTATGGGGTGGTTAATGAGTGGTAGAGCCACGCTGTAGACAATTTTGCCTAGCTGGCCGGCTAGCCGGCCCTGACGGCGGCTTGCTGCAGCGTTTCGTACGGCAAGTGAGATATCCAGAGGCCCAATTTTTTTTTATTTTTTTTTATAGCATAGATTGGCAAACGATCTATGCGATTAAGGAATGTGGTCAGGACTATGTGTGAGACTGTTGAGTTTTTTTTTTTGTTTTTTTTTAGATCTATTTGAAACTGTCCGAAAATATACATAAAAATCTGAATAGAATTGAATTTCGAATTCTGCAAATATGATTTCGAATTTACGCTATGCTACAGTGGTATTCAAATTGATTGGTTGTCGCTGTACGCTTTACTAAACAGATGCCAGCAAAATCTGTTGGCATTGTATTATTCCTGTGAATATATATTATTTGTACATAACTCTGTTAATATAATGTCATCGCATACATTTAGTGGCTCAAATAGGCTGAGAAATCGTAAAGTCATCATCATCATCATCATCAGCCACAAGACATCCACTGCTGAACATAGGCCTCCCCCAAAGATTTCCAGACCGACCTGTTGGAAGCGGCCTGCATCCAGCTACTTCCTGCGATCTTTATCAGGTCGTCTGTCCACCTCGTAGGTGGACGTCCAACGCTGCGTTTGCCAGTAAGTGGCCTCCATTCCAGAACCTTTCTATCGTAAAAAGATCTAGGTTTCTTTCTATCGTAAGAATCGTAAAGTAGTGGGGTCAAATTCCAGGTCGGGCAATGTCAATTTGTGTTTGAGTTATATTATATTTTTTGTAACATAGCCTGACAGATGAGCATTTGGATTACCTGGCACCTGACCGAAGACGCAGGCACAGGGATACAAGGTTGTCCTTCTATACCCGCCCTAACCAACCATCAAGTCATGTCGCAAGCTCCTCGGGAGAACCGAATATGCACGGTCATTATTGCAAGTTTTAACACCATGTGTACGGTGGTCGCTATCCAGGCGGATATGAATATCCTACCACCAGTAAACACAACGCAACATTACAACAGTTAGAATAATAGTTCGATTATTCTTTTTATTCTAGTAAAGCGTGATAACATTCCGGCAGCCCATGCCGAAAAGCATCGAATTCATTATTAGCTAATATAAAATTTGTCTGAGTACCAACTCAATAGAATACCGATGATCCCTCGAGTGCTTTATTTTAACGTAATCTTATCGTTTACACAGATATGTTTGCGTTGAATAATCCGATAATTTAATTAAGTGCCGCCCTTATATTACGTTCTGCGAGCTATTCCGTCAGAGGATATTAAATAATAAAATTGAATAGCAATCTTATAGTGTTTAATTAATTGATTAAATTGATTAATCTTTTACGAATTATTATGGGACATAGTTCCATTTGCGCATTTTATTTATAATTTTATTATAGGTATAAAAATGGGAATAATGTAAATAGGTAAATGAAATCAAAAACAATAAATAATTTATTATTATTCAACGTTCGTATGTATTGTAATTGATAAATTAGTTCTGGTGCTTTTTATTGCTGATTTGATTAAATTAATAGAATAGAATGATTAAATTAATTCCAATACATAGTACTTCTGGAAGTTATTGGTGCCTGTTTCAATTGGATTAATCATTCGTCCGTGCGTTTGTAAAAGCAGTCCGTTTCGAATTTACTTGTAAATAATTTAACAAAGTAAATTTCACTGATTTTAAGTTGATTCTGTTCTCTGATTGAAGAAAGCTTTTAAGTATTTCAATTTAAGTGTCTCTTTGTTTTGTTGGGTTTGATATTATTAATTATCGTGGCTAAATAAATATTCTGATAAAAAGTATTTGCATTTCCTCTTGGATAAAAATATATAAGGGTACCTAAAATATAATAAAATATATTCTTTTAAGTTATAAAGCTGAAAGAATCACAGGAAAGACTATAAAGGAGAGGAATGGGGATTAGAAAGGAATATTTGGGCCTCCAGAAATCTCACTTAACATACATGTACTTGTATTTGCTGAGAAATTGTGAGGCACTGGTTTCGAATTCCAGGTGGAGTAATTACAATTTGTTTGAGTTTTCGATTCGATTTCCATATGTTTTCTGGGATTGTATTTTGTGTTCAGTATGGTAGGCACACCTCTTATCATATCATGGGATGGAAATAAGCTTGGCGCATTATGCGTGCAGCTCTAATTGCACCTCCACCTACCCTTCCCAGGATACATACGTGAGCATTATATTATTATTGAAAATAGGCAGGCAATACCTAGATTGGGGATGTGTTGCGAGTTATTTACATAAACACGATAAAAATAACCTTTTCAAGACGTGACTTCACGTTGTAGTGCCATACATGCACTGAGGCCTGAAATCCCCAAAGGGGTAAGCAGATGTGTAACCAGAACACTCACATTTCGCCGAGCGTATTTCCGTTCCATGATGTGATAGGGGGAGATACCGAGCCCAATTCCAGACGCCGGGCCGATACTGAGCATTTCATGATAGAAAACCCCAATATAATTTGACCCAACCCGGGAATCGAACCAGAGACTTCAGCATAGCAGTCGTACCGGGTACGCAATAATAATTAATGTTAGGTTTCCACACCTACTTATCTCGTGAAAAGGTTGCGTGCGTCATCACAAAATGATTCAATTAACCCTCGTCGGGCACAAAAGACTCATATAGTTCTGGGTTGCTTTTGAAAACTTATTAACACGTTTATTGTTTTATGGTAGTTGTTTCATTAATATGATTTTATTTACTTCCATATTCTAGTTCTATTCCAATTACATAATGCTATTGCCAGAGGCAATAAGTGGTAGAGCCACGCTGTAAACAGTTTTGTCTACAGCATCAATAGGCTGGCTCGACCGGGTCGCTACCACTGTCTCACAGAAAACCGACGTAAAGTAGCGGCTTGCTGCTGCGTTTCGTACGGTGAGTGAGATATCCGGAAGCTCAAATCCCCTCCCAATCCCTAATTATCCCTTTCCTTTAAGGTCGGCAACGCGCCCATGATTCTTATGGTGGTGGGCGTACATGGGCGGTGGAGATCACTTAACATCAGGTGACCCACTTGCTCGTTTGCCGGCCTATGCTATAAAAAAAAAACATGAATGGGCCGGCACGACTGCTTTATTAATAATGTCTCACAGAAAACGGACATGAAGTATCAGTTGCGTGACATACTGTGAATAAGACTACAGGAGGGCCAAATCCCCATTCATTTGTTATGCATCTTGTTGGATATAAAACCTATTTGCCGCGCTGGCTTCATAAGTTTACTAATAGAATTTGTCATAGTATATATATACATACGCTCTCACGCCTGTAATCCTCGAATGGGCAGAGGTGTAACCAATATATCCACAGTTTGACGATTTTTTAATCTATTTTTATTATATTTTAACGAAAGGGTTTCATTATTGTCATCATTTGACAGCCTCCGTGGCTTAGCGGGCGAGTAGCCGTCTGTGAAGCGTGAGGCCGCGGGTTTGATTTTCGCACCTAAACAAATTTTTGTGTGATCCTGAGATATTTGTTTCGGGGTCTGGGTGTTGTGAGACCGAAAGTTTCTCGTAGTTGCTGAGACCCACGACACAAGACTCGTATCCTACTGTGGGGTCAGGACTATGTGTGTGACTAATGGGTGTATTTATTTATTAATTGATTTAACCTGTAAACCTGTATACTTGAGAAGTATCCGTAATAATTTCGAAGGGATGTGAAGCCTGCCAACCCGAATATTAGGCCAGCATGGTGGACTAAGGCCTAACCCCTCTCATTCAGCAGAGGAGGCCCGTGATATGGGGCTACTATTATTATCATCATCTGATAAATAACGATCATAAATCAAAATCGGCACTAAAACATTTACCTTTCGGAGCGTTCCAGCCTTTGATGTAATTTAATTAAAAGAACACCAAACCTGATTCCAGTGTATAATTTACTGCGACTCGCTATATCAAATATACGGACCAGACTGTGGTAAGGCGACCCGCAAACCGCAGCTAACGAAGCGTGCATTGACATGACTCGTGGCCACCTTTACTCTTATATTAGTTTAGGTCCTGTCGCACATCTGTAAATCTAATAGCCACAGATAAAGCTGAGTACACATAGATTTCAAAAGTAATTTGAAGCAAATTCAATATGAATGTCAACTGAATTTAATAATAACTAACGCTGTATAGTACAGTAGTTCTGCTGGTGGTAGGTATTTATATCCGCCCGGATAGCGACCACCGTACGCATGGTGTTAAAACCTACCATAGTGACACACATGTGGATCGCGTTCTAGGATGAGCCAGTGTATATCCGCTTCCGAGGGACTTGCGACATGACTTTATGGTTGTTTGGGGCGGATATAGGGGTACATGTTTGTGCGGGAATCGAACGCATGACCTCTAGCTTTCTAGCTGGTTACTACGCCACGGAGGCTGTCAGAATATTAATAGAAGATATATTTTTTACTAGCTTTTGCTCGCGGCTCCGCCCACGTGATCAAACAAACAAACAAACAATCAAACTCTACAGCTTTATAATATTAGTATAGATTTGGGTAGCTTAGCAACGGAAGCCTTCAAATAATATTATTTCGGTAGCTTAGCAACGGAAGCCTTCAAATATGAATAATTTTGCCCGTTTTTGCAACATTTTTCACTGATGCTTCGCTTCTAATGGTCGCAGCGTAATGTTATATATCCTAAAGCCTTCCTCGATAAATGGACTATCCAACACAAAAATAATTTTTCAATTCGAACCAGTAGTTCCTGAGATTAGCGCGTTCAAACAAACAAACAAACAAACAATCAAACTTTACAGCTTTATTATTAGTATAGATTTATTTATTATTAATGACACCGCCTTCTGAATCAGATTTTTGACCCAATGACCAATAGAAAGCCTTTGGAGGTGTTCGTTGGTCGAGAATCATTAGTATACCCATTAACAACTACTATTATCATGAAATACCAGTTATAAACTTTAAATATGTTAGTAAAACGCTTAATTTTATTTTAGTTCGATAAACGCCGACGTGCCTTCCTTCGCCCACATCAATATTTGCTGTTTTTTATTTTTATTTGATTGAATGACGAGACAAGCAGGGCGCTCGCCTGATGGTAAGCGCCACGCCTGCCCATAAACAGAAGTAACACCACACAGAACTTTGAATTACAAAGCACTGCATGGCACTGAACTGCGCTCGTCACCCCGAGACATAAGGTGTTAAGTCTCATAACGCCCGGTAATTTCACTGGCTTCAATGTCCATCAAACCGAAACACAACAGTGCTTACACATTGTTGCTTGGCGGCTGAAATAGTGTTGCTAGATATATAGACATATACAATTAATTAATCCAAATACACGAGAATTCTCGTCTGAACGAGTGTTGTTTTTTGTAAGTGCCACAACCCTAACAAGCGGAGACGGAAAAACTCTGCAATCAAACAAGCCAGTGATTAGTTAAGGAAATAGTAATCTGGTTCGAATAAATTGGCTCGCTCGTTCGCCGAGTCACGTCAAATTCAATGATATACATACGCCTGTAATCCGCGATGGGGTAGACAGAGATGTGAGTACCATCCATATTTCGCCGAGCTTATTTGTCCTATGGTAGGGGGAAGCCTATTACCATACCGGGCTCAAACCTGATACCTCAGCAGAGCTAATTCTATAATTATATGGTACAATATATAAATATAAATAATATTGCATATACAATAATAGTTCTGACTGCAAACTATCCTATATATGACCCTATATCATAAATATTAGGAACGCGAGGGACTTGCGGTCCCACAACACCCAAACCCGAAACACATATTTGTAGATCATAACAACATCATTATGAGTCAACCGCCTGTCGCAGGCCCCTCGAGTTACTTCTTCCCTCTTTACAATGTGAAGAAGCATTTATACAGGCCGGCATGATTAAACCACCGATAAACTCATTGTTTGTCGGTGGCCGCTGGATTTTGGACTGCACTGCGCATACCATCAGGTGTAGATCAGTCACTTTGTCGTGCTCGAATAAAAAAACACATTTGTCTCGGTGCTGGAATCGAAGCCGCGATCTCTCCCTTCACAGCTACTCTTCTAGTTGAAAGAGCGAGAGTTTGTCAAATTTAGTCATTCATATCATAATCATAATCCACACTAGTAACATACTTTAACACAAGAATAAAATCAGTCACGAGATAAAAAACCTTTAATTTCTCAGCCGCCCGATCTCTTTGTCACCAGTGTTATATCAAGCGCAAATAATGTGATTACAGTTAGTTCAATTCTGTACTAACATAAAATAAAAAAGCTAGACTTGTATAGAAGAGCTGCCATTGAAACATACCTTGTGATTGTCAAATCAAAAATCAGTCAAAATCATCTATCAATCATGTAGGCTAAGAAAGCGCTTATGACAGGTCAAGTACAGAACGTTTAAGTCATTAATAAGACTAACTTAAGGTTATGGCAACTTTGGAATAACCGCCGCGCTATAGGCTGACAGGAAAGGGCACACCAACAATCATGGGAAAAGGGAGGGCAATGTAGGAATTCACAGACTAGGGTGGAGGCAATCGGGACAAGGGCAGGAGGGAGTAGGGCAAATTAACAATGTACAATCAATAATCTGGTAAGGATTTTAAAGGTAAGGAGGTGTGCTGTAGATCTTACTGGCAGGAATATCAGAATCTCTAGCCTAGCTAACCCACCAACCTTTCACTAGCTGCCTAATGATGACGACCCGAAGAAGAAAGGCAGAAAGAGACTCTGGGCTTATTTTTGTCTCCATAAATTATGTTCTATATTACGTATTTTGTTTTTCGTTTTTACTATGTTTATTTACAATAAAAATCGTCATATGGACTTGTCGATGTACAATACCACATTTACAAATATATGAGTGCATCAAAATTAACAATCTTGAAAAGTTTTTAAAAGATACATAAAATGTACGTATGTATATTGTGACATGACTGACATGCGCTCATTTGTCCCGTTTATTTGAATTGTTCACTTCACAATGGACTAACAAAGAAGCACCTTAATACGTATCTTTGCGACGGTCGCATCCGACGATGGACATCACTGAATGACCTTTATCCATCTACTTAGTACCTTTATAGTACAGTCTACATAAACATCTTTACGATTTGCAATATATTTTTAATGGCAACATTCTTTTATTGTTGAGGTCGCTAAAGAGCAACTTGTTCACCTGATGGGAGTGATGTTCACTGCCAATGAGTATGTACATACATTAGAAAAATCATATAATGTGACCGAACTTATAGGAAAGTAATGGGGATTGTGAAGGTGAGAGATGGTTTAAACCTCCGGAAATTTTGCTTATCATATGAAACGCAACACAAGCTGTCATTGCATGTCATTTTCTAGGTAATAATGGTTCAATCCCGTTCGGACCGATGGAATCAATGACGAAACGACTGGGTCACTGGTCTGATTGTAAGCGACAAGCCTGCTCATAAACAAAAACAACGCCACCCAGTATTTTGTATTACAAAGCACTGCATGGCACTGACATAAGTTGCACCTGCACCCGGAGATATAAGTTATTAAGTCTCATAATGCCCAGTAATTTCACTGGCTTCAATGTCCATAAAATGGAAATACGACAGTGTTTATGTACGGCTGTAGACAAAACTGTCAACTGCGTGGCTCCACTACTTATGACTTACATTTCTCCTCATTCAATTAGTTAGTATTGAATCAGGATCATCGGTGATGTCCTCGGTTCTAACCTCCGACCGGGCAAACAAACTACTAGTATTTACGAAAACCATAATTCAGTTGTCCAGGATTGGAAAATTGATTCCAATATGGCGGTACGCACGTTGTTATGGATGGGTATTATGTTTGTCAAATCACGGGTTCACTCTACTTCCGCCTACCTCTTTATAGATATCAGCTTTGCTCTGTCGAATTGGCTTTGCTCCAATAATCTCGTAAAGGGATTTATTTCCATGTCACTCTGTATTATGATCAGGTACGACGTGAGAATTCAAAGCATCGTAGAAAAGATATTCATTTTCTACCTTCATACATATTTAAAGTATTATAACGTCATATTATCATATTCTTTCCTATGTTAATTAATTTTATGGAATACGTGAATGTTAACTTGCAACTGAAGTTATATGTCTTATTTTATAATCAACTGGTGTATTGCTTGACAAATTGAGTTTCAATGTAATTGAAGTTTAGAAATATTAAAAAAAAACACTATATATTGATTTTCGTATTCTAGACATTATTATACTTTTTAATATCAAAGGATCTAAGATATTTTATTGATATAAATATTTTGAATTTGAATTTTGAATATAGGATCGGAATAAACTCAAAAGTATCTTAATGGCTTTTTCATTAAATCCAAACAATTAAATATAAAGTATTAACTAATCGATATATATGTTATTAAAATCTATACATATTATAATTAATTAAAGAATCTGTCAGCTGTTTGTTAATTTATGGACACATCACGTAAAAACGTCGGAACGATTTTCGATGTAGGTTTTACTATATAAGTTAAGCAAAAATCAAAGACATAACGCATGAAAAAAACACATTTTTTTCAGTAAAAACATTACACGGATAGAGCTACGAGTGAATATGAACAATACATACGGATAGATAACTTCCCCCTTATTAATGTAAGTTATTAATGAGTAATTAATAACTTTTATATCGATTTAGTTCACCTTCACTAAATCACTAATTAACATATAACTTTTAAGCTAAAATCTTTATGTTCTGAACAACCTTTCAGTTTAGCCTTTACCATATATGCACACGGGGCCTGTGTTCAGGGCCTCGAAAGACTGATAAATTATATTCGCTAACACGAACAAATAATTTGTTTTTGTAAACTAGGAAACACAGTTTTATTTTACTAACTTTAGTAAATAAAACTGGTGGTAAAAAAAATATATCGTACCTAAATTTCTATATTAACATATAGAAGTACCTATTTGATTTGTATCAATTTAATAAACGGGCACAGCTAGTATGTTATATAATGATTTCTTACGTTTACGCGAATGTTACTCATTGAAATAAAACTAATTTAAACGGATTTTATCGCGGTAAATCCGCGCCGCGATAAAATCCGTTTAAATTAGTTTTATTTCAATAGTATGTTATAATTTCACAAACAGCCAATTCAAACAGACAAAATAAACAAATCATACGAAATTATGAACACAAAATAAATACCAGGAGACATAATGATTCATCCTAATGAAATCTATTGGAATAAGTACACGGTTGAATAGATCCTTATTGGATCAAATTGCTGAGAAAGTCATGCCATGTTCTGTAAATAACGCTTAATCTGAAACCTTTTCAAGGGTATTGTGAGCGAGTTGAGGAACTATTCTAACAATGAGAGTATTAATTTAATTAATTGCATACTCCATTCGCACGAATAGGCGGAATTTTGAGTGCTGATCTGACTTTCATATTACAGAAAATTGGTTTATAGTTTGAAGCAATTCAATTATCGCTTATGAAATTTTGTTTTTTAATGCTTACAATTGTTGAAATATTTCCTTTTTTGTTTGCAATTGTTGAAATCTTTCCTTTTTTGTTTCTGCGTGGCGTTTTACCAACCTAATGCAAGAGTCCAGCATCCTACTAAGACGTTTCCATTTCGCCCGGTCTTGGGTATATATATGGGTCTTGGGTCTTTAGACCATTGGGTCTCACGTCTTCCTCGAAAATATTAAGCCAGTCCTTTTTGTGGAGTCTTTCTGCATTACAACCTGGATTAGTATTCAGACGCTTTTGCCTTACATCCTACATATTTGTATACAAAAAAATTTTCTACTACCTAGTTATGCAGCCTGTACCTGTTCATAACATGATAACAATCTGCTGACCATTACACATCGGCTTATTTTCGAACGTTAAGATTTTATGTAACTCTATCCGTTGAAAACATGATAATGATTAGCTGACCAATGTATTTTGCAGGTGATCTTGTTTTGATTAAAATTCTTGGAACTAAACCTCCGTTCACAACATGTTGACAATAAATGAGCTGATCACTGTGTTTCGCAGGTGGACTTGTTATCATCAAAACTCCTGGAACTGAACACACATTGTAAACAAGTTAAGGCTATAAATAAGGATCTTTGTTAGATTTAATTTAGTCCGAAATAAATCTTTGTTGCGAAGAGTTGGAGTTCTATATTAAAAAAAAACCTTCGGTAACTCCCGCGTAACTTTTGTCTACCCACAATAAATAGAATGCAAGAAATGTATATTACTTTGTACCGCTTGACAGAATACCCTCACATTAATCTTCTACTTGAAAGGAACAAATAAATATAATCTTGAAGTTTGTTTTGCAGACCGTACTCGCACGCAGTCTTCGTCGAAAGCAATTGCCTTTTTGTTTATTGTTTTTGTTGTTAACGGCTTTGTGTTTTCAACCGTTTTGTATCCGCTGACCGAATCGGGTTCGGATTTTGGACTCTTTCCGCTTTTAAGATTTGTAATAGATTCTTATTGCCTCGGTGGCACAGTTATATTGCGCATGCAGCACGACTGCTATGCTGGGGTCTCGAGTTCGATCTCCGAGTCGCGTAAAAATACTCAGTATTAGCCCGGAGTGTGGAATATACCCGTTTTAGAAAGCCCGTTTTTTATTTAATTGAATGACGAGACAAGTAAGGCTCTCGCCTGATGGCAAGCGCCACGCCTGCCCATAGACAGAACCAACACCACACAGAACTTCGAATTATGGGGTACTGTATGGCACTGAAATGCGCTCTTCTACCCGTGCTTTAAAATGTTAAGTCTCATAATATCCAGTAATTTCACTGGCTCCAGTGCCTTTCAAACCGAAACACAACAGTGTTTTCACACTGTTGCTTGGCGGCAGAAATAGACAAAGCGGTGGTACCAACCCAGACGGCCTCTCGCATACCAGGGACCTACCACCTTGTAAACTTGTACCGTTTGTATTATATTTACTAAATAACATAATAATCGTACATAACGTATTCACATGGGATCGTAGTGTAATACAGACGAAACATGGAACCCGTGGCCGCTCGCTTTACAGCCGGCTATTCCCCCACTGCGCCACGGAGGCAGTTAATGAAGTCAATCGAGAAAAAAAAACTTTTTGGTTAGTTTTAAAGGTCTGACAGATTTCCATTAATGGGGTAAAAGTAGTCTAAAACAAAGTCGGGGGTATAAGATAAGTTTAATTGATAGCATTTTTGGGTTTTTATACGACAGTTCTAGTGATAATTGTCTAATGCCTTGTCTGTGAGACAATAGGTCTTTGTACCATTTTTATGTTACCAAGTTTATCTCGAAAAACACTATTAAAACACTATTACAGATTAAAAGCATAATGACACGTAAGCGACTAATAATGTCAGCTGTAAGCTCACGCCTGTACCCCGAAGGGGTAGGCACAGATGTCCCGTCCCATTGTTTAATGCCGTATTGTGCATTAATTCCTTAAAAGTCATCCTATAGCAAGCATGATAAAAAAAATGTGTGCGTGTACTAGTGTACACACGTAGGAAGTGAAACTTCTTTATGACCTTATTTAAAAAAAAATGATCTACTATATTATGCAACTTTACAGAAATTGGTCTAATAAAGTTAAATTAGATAAAGTTTAAACAAAAGGCTTTTATTATCATAGACATTAATACAAAAAAAAGTGTGCGTCTCGGGACGCTCGACAGAAGAAGTCCGGTCAAAATCCGGTCATCCGATCAAAGTCCGGTCAAAGTCCTGTCAAAGTCCTGTCAAAGTCCGTCAAAGTCCGGTCAAAGTCCGGTCAAATCCCGGTCAAAGTCCTGTCAAAGTCGGGGCAACGTCCGGTCAAAGCCCGGTCAACACGGTTAAAGTCCGGTCAGAATCTGGTCAAAGCCCGGTCAAAGTCGTGTCAAAGTCCGGTCAAAGCCCGGTTAAAGTCCGGTTAAAGTCGGGTCAACGTCCGGTCAAAGTCCGGTCAGCGCGGTTAAAGTCCGGTCAGAGTCGGGTCAAAGTCCGGTCAAAGCCCGGTCAAAGCCCGGTCAAAGCCCGGTCAAAGCCCGGTCAAAGTCCGGTCAAAGCCCGGGCAGAGTCCGGTCAAAGTCCTGACGAGGTCCGGTCAAAATCCAGTCAAGTCCGGTCAAAGTCGGGTTAACGTCCGGTTAAAGTCCGGTCAGCCCGGTTAAAGTCCAGTCAGAGTCTGGTCAACGCCCGGTCAAAGCCGGGTCAAAGTCCGGTCAAAATCCGGTCAAAGCCCGGTCTATGTCTGGTCAAAGTCGGGTCAACGTCCGGTCAAAATCCGGTCGAAGTCCGATGAAATTCCTGTCAAGTCCAGTGTAAGTCTGGTCAAAATCCAGTCAAAGTCAAATACGTGACGCGTGCCGCGTAACGGAAAAATGTGACGATTTTATTTTTCTAACGCCGATAAAGAAGTTTCACTTCAATAACTGTTATTCTACACCCCGTCTCGTAAAATAACATTATTGTTCCCTTAAAATACCATAGTGTTGCCAGTCTTTGATCATAATAACATTTATGAATGTGGCTATTTATAGGGCGTAAATGCTGCTTGCTGGTGGGAGGATACTTGTATCCGGATAGCGACCATCGTACACTGGTGCTAAAACCTGCCATAATGGCCCACCTTTTGTGGGTCACATTCCAAGGTCAGCCAGTGTATATCCGGTTCTCCCCAGGGGGCTTGCCCCCTGATCCTAACCCTTTTCCCATCCCTTTTTCCTTCCCCTCCCCCTTGGCCCTTTAGCAGGCCGGCATGATCTTGCCGACCTACGATGGACACATTGTTTATCGTTGGTCGACACTATTCTTGGATTGCGCTACACTTACCATCAGGTGTAGCGTAGTCACTTTGCCGAGCCAGGATAAAAAAAAAAAAAAAATTCTTATTGTATTAAACTTTTAACACTTAAATTAATGTAAAGGCGGACTTAATGCCAATGACATTCTCTACCAGTCTACTAAAGTTGGTGCAGAGTTTATAGGCAGTAGGCATGTAAATTATACTTTTCTTTATTTTAAAAATGTTACTTTACATTTTTAAATAAACAAAAAATACATTGTAAGATATAATAAATATCACCCTCCACATGAGGTCCGGAATTCAATTTTCACTTCGGGTAACGTTCCGGGTCGGTCTGTAGAAGCAGCGATAACTTAACGAGCAGTGTAAATCGTAGGTTCGAAACCATCCCCACATGCATGCGCCTCTGACTTTTCTTAGTTATGTGTCATATTAGGTAATTGTTAATTATCGCTTGCTTTAACGGCGAAGGAAACATCGTGAGGAAAGTTGCATATTGGAGAAGCTCTGCACAAGAATTTTCATGGTATGTCAAGTCTCTCAATACGCAGTAGACAAGCGTGGTGGACTAAGGCCTAACCCGTCTCATTCAGTAGAGAAGACCAGTGCCCAGCAGTGGTATGTGTATAGTACAAGGCTAGTGATTATTATTACTATATCAGTAGGGGTTATTTACTATTTTCACTTTCCACGTCAGCTCAGCGAACCGTAACTTGAACCTCTGCCTGCTCCTCTGGGTATATGAGTTTACGTAAATAATTAAATTTCTCGCAAATCAGCTTACGTTTGTTAGTTTTTACATAGAATTGTACAATCGATTTTGCATCGCAGCGTTCTGTGATTTATCGTCCCGACGTCAATAGGGCTAGATTAATGAAATCATATATCATGGCTTATGACGTTTCAATACCAATTAAATACATATTGAATAGGTTTTTGCTATTATAGTGTAAAAATGTTACCCTAAATATTTGTTAGTATATATATACATATATACATATGCACTCACGTCTGTAATCAGAGTCCAATTAATCAATGTCCTCAAATTAGTTTCAGTTTGATACCGAAATACAACAGTGCTTACACATTGTTGCTTGGCGGCAGAAATAGACAAAGCAGTGGTTCCAACCCAGACTGCCTCTCCCATACAAGGGACCTACCACCTTATAAAAATGTATGTGATGCGTATAGATTAATACCGCTCTATGGATAACTTTACGCCATTTTACACGTAATAAATCCAACTAACAAGGTGCCCTACATTCCGTCATTATCGTTCTACACCAATGCCTTAAACTAAAGCTGTCTACACTCGCGTCTTTCTCTGAAATATGCCTCTCAGATCAATGTACAGATACAAACGATGCGAACTATCCTTTAATTCCACCTGTTTCATATTCCACTAGCTTTAATACATTTTTCTCGGGGTAAAAGAATCAAGATCATGGTCTATTTTTGAATGGTAGAGCCACGCTGTAGACAGTTTTGTCTACAACATGAATGCTCTGGCTCGACCGGTTCGTTACCACTGTCTCACAGAAAACCGACGTAAAGTAGCGGCTTGTTGCTGCGTTTCGTATGGTGAGTGAGATATCCGGAAGCCCAAATCCCCTCCCCTTCCTAATCTAATTATCCCTTCCCTTTAAGGTCGGCAATGCGCCCATGATTCATCTGGTTGTGGGCGTACATGGGCGGTGGAGATCTCTTACCATCAGGTGACCCACTAGCTCGTTTGCCGGCCTATGCTATTAAAAAAAAAAAAAATTAGCAGAATAAAATTCAATCTCAATTTTTACTTGAAGCAAACACTAAAATATCATGCAATTTCATAAAATATTAAAGTGAATTGAAAAATGAGTCGCTTATATAGGTTGTACGTCCACTCCCCCTCTTCTCACTCCGCGCGTCCTTACGAGATGTCTAGGACTTCGCGCGATATAAATTTATAGCAATATTGCGTGATGTAGGCCCGTTAAAATAAATGACGTACTTGTCCTGACATAAGGCACACACAATGCCGACCTTGCCATAAATGTTATGTAAGCAATTTATCTATACTTATAAAATAATATGTCCTGACTGACTGACTGATTCATCATCGCCGAGCGCAAACTATCAAGACTACATGCATGAAATTCGGACTGTATATTAATTTTGTTATGTAGGCACCCACTAAGAAAGGATTTTAGAAAATTCCACCCCTCATTTTGTATTTCGGTTATTGACGTAAAAAAAATAAATACGTGTTTCAGGAATTTTGGAAATTTTATTTAATAAGGGAGGATAAAGGGGGTGAAAGTAAATGCGAAAGTGAGTTTGTTTGTTACTCTTTCACACCTAAATCACTGAACCGATTTTGATGAATGATTATTATCTACAGAGACAGATGGGACCCTAGAGACGGTTACAGGCTACTTTTATCCGGACAATGCTGTTTACGCGGGCGGAGCCGCGAGCAAAAGCTAGTTGTTTGATAACATTTAATGCGCTATCATCGTTTTTTTATCCTAGCTCGGCACAGTGACTGCGCTAAAGCTGATGGTAAGTGTGTCGACCACCGACAAACAATGTGTCTATCGTAGGTCGGCAAAATCATGCCTGCCTGCCTAACTAGGAAGGAACTACCTAACTAGGAATATTATATATCTAGCCAATTGCTTGCCTCTGCTATAAAAAAAAAATATTGTGAAGGTGTGTAGGTATGCACAACGCCGACATATCCATAGTTCAATCGAAAATGTCACTGGGAGTTGGAAAATCTCAACAAAACCCTTTTCCGAAACATTTTGATTTAAATTCCCTAAACCAAAAATTCTCTTCTTCGTCCAATTATGACAGGGCTACTAAAGACAATACAATAAAACTTATTTCATCCTGCCAGACTTTCGACTGCTCCCCTTTGCTCTTCAAACAATTTGCTCTTTGTGATGTTGGGAGGACCATTATGTCAATTTCATCCAACGCGGTTGGAAGTGACTGTGTCGGCCGTAATATGATTCTTCCCATCCTTGACGAAATCCTTCCCATCATCTCTCACATCCTCAACTACTCCATTTCCAGTGGGATCTTTCCGCAAGCTTGGAAAGAAGCCCGAATAATTCCCATACCCAAGAAAAATAATCCTTCTACCTTTACTGATTTCCGTCCGATATCCATCCTACCATTCCTTTCCAAGGTGCTCGAACGACTAGTCCACTACCAACTCAGTAACTTCCTCTCCATCAATCAACTCCTTAATCCACTTCAATCCGGCTTCCGACCAGGCCACAGCACCACCACCACGCTGGTTCATATTACGGACGACATCAGATTTGGCATGGAAGACGGTAAGCTGACAATCTTGTCTCTACTAGATTTCAGTAACGCCTTTAACACCGTCGATTTTGACGTTTTGCTTAGCATTTTGTGTTCTCTTAACATATCTCCATTGGCAATTGAGTGGTTTCGTAGTTACCTGTTTGGACGCCGGCAGCGCATTTGCATTGAGGATAGATCTTCCTCTTATTGCACCACCTCTGTCGGAGTCCCACAGGGCGGCGTTTTATCTCCTCTTCTCTTCACAATTTTTATCAATACTATTTCGTCTAAACTCCGTTCTGCCTACCACCTTTATGCCGATGATCTCCAAATATACTACCAAGCATCACTAGACAGAATGACGGAAGCTGTTACTACAGTCAACGCCGATTTATATCATATCTGCGAATGGAGTAAGGCCTACGGTCTACAAGTAAATCCTTCGAAAACGCAGATCATCATTATCGGTAGCCCAAGGATGATATCAAAATTGCAAGAGTCACAATTACCACCTATCACTTGTAACGGTATTAGTATCCCATATAGTGACAAAGTGAAAAATCTTGGGATATACCTAGGTAAATCTCTCTCCTGGGTGCCACAATTACAAGACGTAAGTAGAAAGCTGTTTGCCTCAGCAGGATCCTTGCGAAGGCTACGCAATTTTCTACCCACTTCCACAAAGGTTTCACTTGCGCAATCCCTTCTTCTTCCCATCCTTGATTATGCAGATGTCAGCTATCTAGATCTTACTGAACAACAATTAGATAAACTTGAGCGCCTCCAAAATTTTTGTATCCGATTCATATTTGGACTCCGCAAATATGATCACATTTCTGAGTTTCGCGCCAAGCTCAAGTGGTTGCCCATACGGCTTCGCCGGAATGCCCATATTCTATCTCTTCTTTATAATATTCTTTTCTGTCCTGTCACTCCCTGCTACCTAAAGTCTCGTTTTCAATTCCTTCATGACACACATTCAAGGTCACTGAGATCATCTGAAAATTTAAAATTGATGACGCCAACGCATTCCACTATATACACGGATAAATCGTTCACTGTCCAGGCTACTCGACTGTGGAATGCGCTACCGGTAGGCATTAGGCGTGCCCAATCACTTCCTGTTTTCAAAAAAATGGTGAAGGAGCATTATCTCAGTACTACTTAGTTTTTGACATAACTACACTGGCAATAAATTTTATATATTTATGTATATACATATATATTTTATAGTTAGTTTATTAGTTTATGTATTATATGTATGTATATATTTATTTATAATATTTAATTAGTATATCAATTATATTTGTGTATACTCTTAAAATTAGCTTATTGTACACTCTTAACTGCCCTTTCTTCTCCTTCTTTCATCTCCATCCCATGGTTGCCTGTAAGATATTGCCCTGAGCGATAAGGCCGCCAATTGTACTTCTATATTAGTTATATTTTAGTGTTATGTACTGTACTCTTTGTGTACAATGAAGTTTAAAATAAATAAATAAATATTTCGGATGTACGATTTCGAGTAAGAGTAAGTAGTATCTAGTGCTTATTTTTATAGGCAGACGTGGCGCTTACCATCAGGCGAGCGCATTGCTCGTCTTTTCATTCAATCAAATAAAAAAAAACATTTCTTTGAAACATAAAAAAATAGTTTACAAGTTTTTTCTTTCATATATAATAATACTATATTTATCTCAATGATCACCAAATTTATTGGTATTGACATTTCTGACTCGCTGAAACGCCGAAACATTTTGCTTACGTATTTGAAGTGAATGATAAATAATATTTTGGCAAGTTAAACATAATTTGATAGAAAGCCGTTGAATGTTATTCTCGTTAGTGGATTTTGTTAGTGGAAAATTGCTGTATGGATAAAATAAGTGAAATTATAAAAAAATATAAAGCGCTGTGAAATTACTGCATGGATAAAATAAGTTGAATTGTAAAAAAAAATAAAGTCCAACTCTTTTAAGCTATAATATTTCACGCCCATATTTGCTGGTGGTAGGATATTCATATCCGCCTGGATAGCGACCACCGTACACATGGTGTTAAAACCTGCCACACCGGGCGTGTGGATCGCGTTCCAGGATCAGCTAATGTATATCCAGTTCTCCCGAGGAGCTTACGGTGTGACATTATGGTTGGTTGAGGCGGGTATATGGGTACATTCCCTTGATTCGCTTCTTCCTTCTCCGAAGAGGGACGAAACATTTATACAGGCCGTCAGTACTCTGATTATCACCGATTAACAGTTTGTTTGTTGCTGGTCGCTGGTTTTTTCGACTGCACTACGCTTACCATCAGGTGTACTGCAGTCATTGCCGTGCTCGGATAAAAAAAAATATCTAAATAAAATTTAACTTATTATGAATGAAGCAGCGATAGATCAGCGGGGAGTGGTACGGACTGTCGAGACGAAAGTATCGGGATCGAAACCAGCCCCAAGAGCATACACCTCTGACTTTTCTAAGCTACGTGTATATTCATTGTCAATTATAGCTTGCTATAACGGTGAAGAAATCATCGTGAGGAAACCTGCATACCTGATAACTCGATAAGATTTTTCGAATGTCTGTGAAGTCTGCCAACCCGCATTAGGCCAGCGTGGTGGACTAAGGCCTAACCCCTTTCATTCAGTAGAGGAGGCCCGTGCCCAGCAGTGGGACATATATAATACAGGGCTAGTAAAAAAAAAATGAATACATACTTTTCACCTGAAGTGTCACCTGAAGTGATCTTCACCGTCCAAAAATGGATACTATACCAGAATAATCGTGGATGCCTTGTTGTCTTTACAGGTAAGGAATGAGGACAGAGAAGTGAAGGGCATTTGGTCTTCTGAAAATCTCACTCACCAAACATAGCACAACAAGTTACTTTGACAGCGGTTTTCTGTGAAATAGTGGTACCATCTCAGGCGAACCGGCCCATTCATGCTGTAGACAAAACTTTCTACAGCGGGGTGCCACCACTTACTGCTGTAATTGTAATACATTGCTTCACGGCTCGGTGTCAACAAAAATGCGTGCCACTGTTGATCCTGGTGCACAGGAGTTACAGTGCCGGGGGGTGGGCGGTATAGTTAAAAAAGGGCTCTTTTACACGTCAATAATCTATACATATAATAAAAATGTAACGGGTCGCTCTCTGTACATGGAAGATATATGAGAAAAAACGTTATAAGGGACCTTTATCAACGTAATAGCACCCCATACAATGATTTTTAGAATTTTTGTCTGTTTGTCTGTGCGTTTGTGCACGATGAACTCAGAAACGGCTTATCCGATTTAGACGTAGTTTTCACTAATATATGGTAAGCTTCACTTAACATTTAGCGTTTGTTTCATGTGAATCGGTTCATAAATAAAAAGTTATGTCAATTTAAAGATATCGGTAATATAACGGTGCAGAACTTCACGCGGGCGGAGCCGCGAGTGAATGCTAGTAATAGATAAATTTCATTGAAATGTCTCTACCGGTGTTTCGGAAATGACCACTGGTCTGAGAAGAAGCACCAAGAAACTCAGCTGTAAGTAACTCAGCCAATTAAAGATTTAGTTTTATTTATCCTTAGAACATTATCAACTTGGCATTTATAAATGGCATTGTTAAATCACTTTCCAATTCCGCAATTTGAGGCAGATTAATTAATGCAGTGAATTATTAGATTCTAGAGCTGGCGCCTACACCGATTTAATATTAGTGATGTGATTAATGATGAGTAAGACACGGATTTTAAACAAGTTTTTAAGAATAGCTTCTTATTTCTTTTGAGCCAGTACAATGTTTTTTTTTATTTGATTGAATGAAGAGACGAGCAAGACGCTCGCCTGATGGTAAGCACCACGCCTGCCCATAAACAGAAGCAACACCGCATAGAACTTTGGATTACAAAGCACTGCATGGCACTGACCTGCGATCGTCACCCCGAGACATAAGATGTTAAGTCTCATAATGCCCAGCAATTTTGCTGACTTCAATGTCCTTCCAACCGAAACACAACATTGCTTACACACTGTTGCTTGGCGGCAGAAATAGACAAAGCGGTGGTACAACCCAGACGGTACAACATTTTCTCTGCCCTTCCATCTCTGGCGGTCATGCGCCTCATCCAATCCTAGCCTCTGTGTAGTCTGATACCATTCCAGTGTCGTGGTTGTCTTCCACAGCCTCTGGCGTTGGTTCTGGGTCTCTACTCTAGTATTTGCCTTGCCTAGCAGCTTGTGTCTATTCTAGCCGTGTCCAGCCTATATTCAATACTTCTTGGCTATTGTTATCGTCATATAACTCACTTTGGACTTGTACCGAATCCACTCATTACGCTTTCGGTCTCATAGCGTAATTCCACGCCTGGTATAAAATTGCCCTCTGATGTACACGAAATTTCTCAGCTAAATAATACTAAGTGATCAAAAATCACTTTATTATATAAATAATAAATTTTCAACTACTATTGAAGCTCATATCCCAGAATAGACTCGGATCAAAATAAATTCTTCACCAAATCTTCACAATGAAACGTCCAATGTAAATCTGATTCATCCAATGAATTCAAATTCAATGGCACGTATCACCAATTTGAAAACGTTTAGCCTCATTAGGATTCATCACACGTCGGCAACATTCCTGAAGCCTCACAAATCTTCCAAGAACTGTAATAGTATTTATTTGATTCCATTGACCTATTTCCTTAGTTACTGCGAGTTTAATAAAATAGTGATACCATTTTGAATGGTATGTGTTTATAATAGATCGATCGACTCATTTGTGGACGGCCTTCCATCCCCCAGACAAAAAGTCATTTAAATTTCACCCCTGTGGCTACGTGTGTGTCTGTGACATGTAGCACCTAAACGAATAGATTAATTTGAATACGTTTTTTTACGAAAGCGAGTTTATCGAGTTGGTTTTTAGCTGTGTTAAAATTCACTGATTAAAAGTCGGCGGGTTTTAATTGTTTGAGAATGACACGTCAGCTGTCGTCCTATATCTATTGACGGGCATGCTCAGAGATTGTATGCACAAATATATTTACAAATGAATTGAATTATTTATAAAGCCACGAGTGAGTTAAGTAGTAGAGCCACGCTGTAGACAGTTTCGTGTACAGTCTATGGGCTGGCTCAACCGGGTCGTTACCACTGTCTCACAGAAAACCGACGTAAAGTAGCGGCTCGCTGCTGCGTTGCATACGGTGAGTGATATAACCGGAAGCCCAAATCCCCTCCCCTTCCCAATCCCTAATTATCCCTTTCCTTTAAGGTCAGCAACGCGCCCATGATTCTTCTGGTGGCGTACATAGGCGGTCACGTGACCCATTTGCTCGTTTGCCGGCCTATGATATAAAAAAGCCGTTAAACTCATTGAAAATTTAATAGAGATGGTATGATTCTACTGGCATTATCTGTTTAGGGGCGATGGTGATCAAGTCAGATGATGCATTAACTTCTTTGTATTAAAGGGCTCTAAGCCAACAAATTTCTGGTTTCAGTCCAAGATCAGCTGTTTTGGCAATTCATTGAGCGCTTGTTTTTAATAAACAGTAGTATCGGTACAACAATGGCATATTAGGAAAATTATTATAAAGCTTCTGAAACTTGTGTGGAGGTTTTCGTGCATAATTTAGCTAGTATGGGTTTATATGGTATGTATCTGAATAGAGTTTCAGGTAGTCAAACAGCATTGTAGACAACGGTTAAGACACAAGCGGATAGAATTACGCTATAAAAACTTCACAAATTACTTCATCACCATCAGCCACAGGACGTCCATTGCTGAACATAGGCCTCCCCAAAGATTTCTAGACCGACCTGTTGGAAGCGGCCTGCATCCAGCGATTTCCTGCGACCTTTATCAGGTCGGCTGTCCACCTTGTAGCCGGACGTCCAACGCTGCGCTTGCCAGTACGTGGCCTCCATTTCAGAACCTTTCTGCCCCATCGGTTATCGGTTCTGCGATATTTCACAAATTACTTATTCGCAAAAATATATCTGTATATGCTTACTTAATATGTGATACACAAATATTTATTTATGGCACTTACAATCGGGCGAGCGACTTGCTCGTCATTCAGTTTGCGAATTAGGATGTTTGTTAGTTAATCACGCCTTAACGGCTGCACGGTTTTAGATGAAATTTGGCATATAGACAGACCATAATCTAGATTAGGATAAAGGATACTTTTTATCCCACAAAAAGCCACTCACACGGGCGGAGCCGCGGGCAAAAGTTATTATCTCATAAACAACAGAACGTCGATTCAGTTAAAGTAATTAACATTCATATTGCATAAATTCATATCTTGGGAAATGAAATAATGTTCTCATTAAAATTGCATTTTATTCATTTGAAACAATAAAAGAAATTTTATCGCTTTCTCTGATGATTTATGCTGCATAAATAGCGTGGGACGAGGCCTCGATGCAAATAGCATGCAAAACATTAGTTGCACGCCAAGGGATCCGCTACAGATAAGTTTACTAAATATATTATACAGAATACGTTTCTATTGCCTAGAGGCCGGAGTAGGGAGGGTTTAAGCACTGTTGTGTTTTCATTTGAAGGACATTGAAGACAATGAAATTTCTGGGCATTATGAGACTTGACATCTTATGTCTCGGGGTGACGTACGCAGTTCAATACCATGCAGTGCTTTGTAATTCAAAGTTCTGTGTGGTGTTGCTTCTGTTTATGGGCAGGCGTGGCGCTTACATCGTATTCAATCAAATTAAAAAAAAAGTACATTTACATATGGCTTCTCCAGTTGTAAATGTCCATACACTTGAGGTTAATACCTCCTCAGTTCATTATTTTGGAGGGAAGTGGACAATTAATATTTCCAACTCCTCCCTTACCTTCTATCTGATTAATTTCGTTGCGGGACAAAAACATTTAGGCATACCCAGAGAGTCGCCGAGCTTCACTGCTCGGTGTCAACAAAAATGCTTACCCCTGATCCTGGTGCACAGGAGTCACAGTGGCGGGTGTGTGGGCGGCATAGTTTCTATTGACTAGAAGCCGACAAATTATATAGGTAATGACGATATGAGTAGGTCGCTTGCTTGATGGCAAGCGCCAATTGTAATAAACAGACATGGCACCATACAGCATTTTGAAGAAGAAAGCACTGCATCGTACTGAACTGCGTTCGTTACCCCGAGACATAAGTTTCATAATACTTCACATAATTTTTTTACAGAGAAGGGTAACATCCCGGTCGACTGGTGGGCCAGTCTTTCATACTGTAGACAAAACTGTCTACAGGGTGGCTCTAGCACTTAGTAGCTTGGTTCTGATTCAAGCGTTGGTCTACCACTTTAGTTCTATGATCGAGTCGCCTCGATACAATATGGAGGCTGAAATTCTAAACTAAGGCTGTCCCATGCTTTTATTTTCACCCGATGCATAACTCATACATTGGTATAAATACCCTAAATATTACACTTTGTAATGCATTCAAACTGAGCTAAAGCCAATGCCTCTTACGCACCCTTGAACCCGCTTCCATTTTGTTTGAGCTCGCCCGCATGCCCGATGGTGCCAAGGCCCGCGAGGTCAACAGCGATCGCTCTCTCATCATCGAGACTCACAATGTAACCACCACCACTTACAGACATTATCAATATTTTTCTTACTAGCCCTGTATTATACATGTCCCACTGCTGGGCACGAGCCTCCTCTACTGAATGAGAGGGATTAGGTCTTAGTCCACCACGCTGGCCTAATGCGGGTGGGCAGACTTTACATCATCATCATCAGCCACAGGACGTCCACTGCTGAACATAGGCCTCCTCCAAAGATTTCCAGACCGACCTGTTGGAAGCGTCCTGCATCCAGCGACTTACTACGACCTTTATCAGGTCGTCTGTCCACCTTGTAGGTGGACGTCCAACGCTGCGCTTGCCAGTACGTGGTCTCCATTCCAGAACCTTTCTGCCCCATCGGTTATCGGTTCTGTGTTACTTTACATACCTTAGAAAAATCTTATCGAGTTCTCAGGTATGCAGGTTTCCTGACGATGTTTCCTTCACCGTTAAAGCAAGCGATAATTAACAAATAATATACGCGTGACTTAGAAAAGTCAGAGGTGTATGCTCTTGGGGCTGGTTTTGAAACTGCGACTTTCGTCTCGACAGTCCGTACCAATCCCCGCTGAGCTATCGCTGTATTTTTATTAATATACCTGGATAAAATTTAAATAATCTAATCATCAAAACCCCCGACGTCAATTAAAAATTGGCAGAACAAATTCTTCAAACAATTATAAGAGCCATGTCGATTGAATTAAGTATACAAACATACCATATTTTAAATTCATTTCAAATTTCGAATTCATTCAACCCCGCCATTCGTCTGCAATATTTAACCTCTTTAGTTTTTACAAAGTTGAAATGAAATATTATTACTTTACAACAAACGTTGCGATTGTATTCATGTTTTCGACAAATATTTATTCTACGATAAAACTCAATTAAAGTTGAAAGAACGAATATTTGTTTTCGCTGCTCAAGACAATATAATTTATTGTGATCGCGAATAAGTTTTTATTTAGTTTGTTTTCTGTTTGGTGGATTGTCTGATGCGCTGAAGGACTGATGTTAGTATATGGATAAGTAGACAAGAGTTACGCGAGAGCGCCAGGAGGTTTTTTAAATAAAAATGTGTGGAATCCAACTCTTCATGATCAAGATTTATTTGAGATTAAATTAAATCTAACAAGCTTAAACCTAAAAAAGCTGATTCGAATGGTCAGCATATTGTTATGATGCCGTGAACGGGTGCAAGGTGCATAACTAAGTATACAATTCGGGCTTAATATAATTGAGAATAATTATAACATGAGAGGTGGGTGTAGCCCAATAGTGGGACTCTACAGGCTGAGTATGGTACTGTAAATTCAGGTTTAGGCAGGCAGTTCGTAAACAGCGAGGATTAAAGAGAACATTTATGGAAAAAAGGTGGTAGGTAACTTATGTGTGAGAGGCCATCTCGTTTGATCCCATTGCTTTATCCACTGCTGCCGCCAAGCAGTATGTAAGCACTGCTGTTTTTTTGGTGACATTGAATTAAGTGAAATTACTGGGCATTATGAGACATCATCTTATTTCTCGGGGTGACCAATTCAGTACAATATCATACAATAGTTCATTGTTCTGTGCGGCGTTGCTTCTGTTTATGGGCTGGCGTGGCGCTTACCATCAGGCTTTGACGTTTTAAACATTTTTAATCTACACACCATTCTACGTTTGATAAACATGTTCAGTAGACAAAAACGATTAATGATCGTTGAAAAAGACGGCCTTAAGAAGATAGATAATAAAGTACAAATAAATCTGTTTAAAAAGTTTAAATTCCACTGCGCTTATACGGGCTGAGTACTCCACGCTTTTGTTCTTTTATAATTCTTTTACAAGACAAATAATGCAAGGAATAAAAAACTCAACTGGCATTCAAATTAAAACGTTTGAACGATATAATAATATTACTAACTATATGCAAAAAGAACCATTACGTAACCTCTATCGTACAACTTACAAACGTATCTTTAGATATAATAACAAACATATCAAGCCGTTAAACAGACGTAAAGTCAAGCAGACGCATTAACAAACATGTGCAAATAAACGGCAGGGCAGAAACACAAATAAATTGTGACGTCAAAGACAAAAGCAATTAAACAGACATTTTATACTAAAATAAAGCAACGAATGCTCAGCGAGGAGTGGTATGAATTATAAAATCACAGTCGTAGGTTCAAACTCCGAGAGCCTTTTCTAAGTTATGTTTATATTCATTGTTAATTATTGCTGGTCTTATTGGTGAAGGAAGACATCTAGATGAAAATTCCGAGTGGTAGAGCCACTCTGTAGACAGTTTTGTCTACAGCATTAATGAGCTGGCTCGACCGGGTCGTTACCACTATCTCACAGAAATACGACGTAAAGTAGCGGCTCACTGCTGCGTTTCGTACAGTGAGTGAGATACCCGGAAGCCCAAATCCCCTCCCCTTCCCAATCCCTAATTATCCCTTTTCTTTAAGGTTGGCAACGCGCCCATGATTCTACTGGTGGTGGGCGTACATGGGCGGTGGAGATTACTTACCATCAGGTGACCCACTTGCTCGTTTGCCAACCTATGCTATATATATAAAAAAACCTTAAAGAGAATTCTCCATAATAATTCCGAAGGTTCGACATGATCGATCACACCTCTATAAATCAAGTTATGTGCCAAGAGAGTGATTGAGACAAAAACTCAGTTGTTTATCATTAGTGATGTCCTAAGTTGCAAGTTGAATATCGACGTTTACTCATTCGATAAAAAAGAAAAATCTTTATGTCCTAGCAATGCAAGCGGATTTGGTACTATGGAGAGTGAAATTTTTATATTGTACACTATACATTGCTTCAATTGAGCACACCGTTCTGTAACACCTTGTATACCATAGAAGCAATAAGTTGAGCAGATTTAATTTGCTCGAAATAGTCCGTAATATCTTTACGGACGATAGGTTTTGCCAAGGTAAGGTTTTGCTCCAGTGAGCATTAATTATCACAAAAGGTTTCATTGCTCCACAAAACGAAAACAAGGGTTTGTTTTCGCAAATTCTAATAGGATTTTACTGATGATAATACAGGAAGTTTTGCAGTTAAGGTTGTAACTCACACCAATGACCTTGTCGATTTATACCATACGAAAAACTAACGAAGCGGGGTTTTCGACAGACCCAGATTAAATAGTAAAAGATAGTTTTGTAACCTTACAATATGAAACGACACCGTATTATACAGGTATTTTACAATAAATACATACAACAGTCACATACATAGTCCTGACCCCACAGTAAGATACGAGTCTTGTGTCGTGGGTATCAGGAACTACGAGAGACTTTCGGTCTCATGACACCCAGACCCCGAAACAAATATTTGTGGATCACACAATCATTTTGCTCGGTGCGGGGATAGAGTCCGCGGCCTCTCGCTTCACAGCCGGCTACTCGCCCGCTGCGCCACGGAGGCTATCAATAATGACCTACGGAAGTTTCGGTATTTTAATTATTTAAGTTTACAATACGTAATTATAGTTTTATTTATTATTATTATTATTATTTTTATTGAATATTTGCTATTTTGTAATCAGATCCAAGTCAATGCCCAGTGAGTAGTTTTGATTTGGTTCTTATTTTTTCTAAATATATGCATAAAGGGGCAACGTAATAACAGGGTGTTATTTAAAATATTGAATAATACATAAATACACCTCAACAGTCACACACATAGTCCTTACTCCGAACTAAGTTAACCTGTATCGTGGGTATCAGGAGCTATAAGGGACTAGACTATCCCGCCCACACACCCGCCACTGTAACTCCTGTGAACCAGGATCAACAGTGGCACGCATTTTGTTGACACCGAGCAGTGAAGCTCGGCGAGTCTCTGGGAATGCCTAAATGTCTTTGTCCCGCAACGAAATTAATCAGATAGAAGGTTAGGGAGGAGTTGGAAATATTAATTGTCCACTTCCCTCCATAGCAAAGCGGGAGACAAAATAATGAATTGAGGAGGTATTAACCTCAAGTGTAAAGACAGTTACAACTGGAGAAGCCAGATGTAAAGCACCACGGATGTCTTTAAGTGGGTCCTATCACGCGAGCTGTTACACTTGATTCCAATAATAGGTATGGCAAAATCGCCGGAAAGCACGGAAATTCTTTCTAGTCTCCACAAGATCCATATAGTATACAACTCCAGATGTTATTTGCATACTGTCTAACATAATGTTACGCTCATGTTGCCAGAGACTACACTCCCAAAGAATATGATGTGCGGATTGTTCGTACTGACAGTTTAGTGTAGAGCATGGACACGCAGGCGAATCAACCAACCTAAATGAAAACAGTTTGAACTTAAAGTTGCCATGACCCGTAAGAAATTGGGAAACACAATGATCAACTTCTAGCCAAGTTTTTGTTAGGCGATCGCGAACCGACGGAAAGTACTGATATAGATGCCGTCCCTTAGTAGAATTATCCCATCGCCATTGCCATTCGTTTAGTAGATCGTTATAATTTTCGGAGCACGATTTGAATAGTCGATCGATTCTTAATAGCTCCCGCGACGTAACAAAACTTTTGTCTATATTTTCTTTCGATGAGTAATACATAGCGGCGCGGCGCTGTACCTCCAGATCGACTGGAAGTACACCCGCAAGGACAGGTAAAGCTTCGGTACTAACTGTTCTATACGCCTTACACAAGAATATCAACGCCAGGCGTTGGCTTTGGAGCATTTTTCTTCGCACGGCACCGATAGTAGCCCTATCAGCCCATACAGGTGATCCATAACATATACATCCCAAGTAAGTAGCTCCGTAGATGACTTTTAATGTGCTAAATGATAGACCCCACGTCGAAGTCGATATCCTTGTCAAGGCATAAAAGTTTCGTTTAGACTTTTCGCCCACGTTTTTAATATGCTCCAAAAATGAAAAATTTCGTTCTAAAACTAGCCCAAGGTAGCAAACCGATTATTTTCTCTTAACGAAAACGTTGTTAAATTTTATTCGCGGCGGTGTTTTTAGAATGCCCTTTAAAAGTAATTGGTATGTTTTTTGTGGGGCAAACGCTAGACGATTTCTCTCACCCCAGGTGGAAATCAAGCTTAAGCACGTGCTGGCTAAACTTTCGAGGTACAATCAGACGTTCAAGCATTTTACCTAAAGATGGTAATATAATTAATCAATACCTCGACTGGAGCCGGGCGGTCCAAAATTTCATGACAAACAGTTCGGTTTTTCTATAGGAAAATCTACTATAGACGCAGCAATATCAGTTAGAAGGACGGTTAGCAATTCGGTGCATAAATATGTTTTAGGCATCTTTCTGGATATCTCTGGTGCCTTCGATAATGCTTGGTGGCCAATGATACTACTCAAGTTAAAGATCCGAGGTTGCCCTAAAAATATATATTCACTTATATATTCATATTTTTCCTTAGGCATAACCAAGTTAAAACTTGGTCACCATGAAGTGTCGAAGGCACTGACGATGGGTTGTCCTCAAGGCTCTGTACTCGGACCGTATTTGTGGAATTTAGGCTTCGACGACTTTTTTTTGCTCTACCTCTTCCCCAAGGATGTACGTTAACGGGTTATGCCGACGACGGACTCTTACTTATACAGTCAAATAGTAGGTCGGGACTAGAAAGTTTAGCCAGCACGTGCTTAAGCTTGATTTCCACCTGGGGTGAGAGAAATCGTCTAGCGTTTGCCCCACAAAAAACATACCAATTACTTTTAAAGGGCATTCTAAAAACACCGCCGCGAATAAAATTTAACAACGTTTTCGTTAAGAGAAAATAATCGGTTTGCTACCTTGGGCTAGTTTTAGAACGAAATTTTTCATTTTTGGAGCATATTAAAAACGTGGGCGAAAAGTCTAAACGAAACTTTTATGCCTTGACAAGGATATCGACTTCGACGTGGGGTCTATCATTTAGCACATTAAAAGTCATCTACGGAGCTACTTACTTGGGATGTATATGTTATGGATCACCTGTATGGGCTGATAGGGCTACTATCGGTGCCGTGCGAAGAAAAATGCTCCAAAGCCAACGCCTGGCGTTGATATTCTTGTGTAAGGCGTATAGAACAGTTAGTACCGAAGCTTTACCTGTCCTTGCGGGTGTACTTCCAGTCGATCTGGAGGTACAGCGCCGCGCCGCTATGTATTACTCATCGAAAGAAAATATAGACAAAAGTTTTGTTACGTCGCGGGAGCTATTAAGAATCGATCGACTATTCAAATCGTGCTCCGAAAATTATAACGATCTACTAAACGAATGGCAATGGCGATGGGATAATTCTACTAAGGGACGGCATCTATATCAGTACTTTCCGTCGGTTCGCGATCGCCTAACAAAAACTTGGCTAGAAGTTGATCATTGTGTTTCCCAATTTCTTACGGGTCATGGCAACTTTAAGTTCAAACTGTTTTCATTTAGGTTGGTTGATTCGCCTGCGTGTCCATGCTCTACACTAAACTGTCAGTACGAACAATCCGCACATCATATTCTTTGGGAGTGTAGTCTCTGGCAACATGAGCGTAACATTATGTTAGACAGTATGCAAATAACATCTGGAGTTGTATACTATATGGATCTTGTGGAGACTAGAAAGAATTTCCGTGCTTTCCGGCGATTTTGCCATACCTATTATTGGAATCAAGTGTAACAGCTCGCGTGATAGGACCCACTTAAAGACATCCGTGGTGCTTTACATCTGGCTTCTCCAGTTGTAACTGTCTTTACACTTGAGGTTAATACCTCCTCAATTCATTATTTTGTCTCCCGCTTTGCTATGGAGGGAAGTGGACAATTAATATTTCCAACTCCTCCCTAACCTTCTATCTGATTAATTTCGTTGCGGGACAAAGACATTTAGGCATTCCCAGAGACTCGCCGAGCTTCACTGCTCGGTGTCAACAAAATGCGTGCCACTGTTGATCCTGGTTCACAGGAGTTACAGTGGCGGGTGTGTGGGCGGGATAGTCTAGTCCCTTATAGCTCCTGATACCCACGATACAGGTTAACTTAGTTCGGAGTAAGGACTATGTGTGTGACTGTTGAGGTGTATTTATGTATTATTCAATATTTTAAATAACACCCTGTTATTACGTTGCCCCTTTATGCATATATTTAGAAAAAATAAGAACCAAATCAAAACTACTCACTGGGCATTGACTTGGATCTGATTACAAAATAGCAAATATTCAATAAAAATAATAATAATAATAATAAATAAAACTATAATTACGTATTGTAAACTTAAATAATTAAAATACCGAAACTTCCGTAGGTCATTATTGATAGCCTCCGTGGCGCAGCGGGCGAGTAGCCGGCTGTGAAGCGAGAGGCCGCGGACTCTATCCCCGCACCGAGCAAAATGATTGTGTGATCCACAAATATTTGTTTCGGGGTCTGGGTGTCATGAGACCGAAAGTCTCTCGTAGTTCCTGATACCCACGACACAAGACTCGTATCTTACTGTGGGGTCAGGACTATGTATGTGACTGTTGGATGTATTTATTGTAAAATACCTGTATAATACGGTGTCGTTTCATATTGTAAGGTTACAAAACTATCTTTTACTATTTAATCTGGGTCTGTCGAAAACCCCGCTTCGTTAGTTTTTCGTATGGTATAAATCGACAAGGTCATTGGTGTGAGTTACAACCTTAACTGCAAAACTTCCTGTATTATCATCAGTAAAATCCTATTAGAATTTGCGAAAACAAACCCTTGTTTTCGTTTTGTGGAGCAATGAAACCTTTTGTGATAATTAATGCTCACTGGAGCAAAACCTTACCTTGGCAAAACCTATCGTCCGTAAAGATATTACGGACTATTTCGAGCAAATTAAATCTGCTCAACTTATTGCTTCTATGGTATACAAGGTGTTACAGAACGGTGTGCTCAATTGAAGCAATGTATAGTGTACAATATAAAAATTTCACTCTCCATAGTACCAAATCCGCTTGCATTGCTAGGACATAAAGATTTTTCTTTTTTATCGAATGAGTAAACGTCGATATTCAACTTGCAACTTAGGACATCACTAATGATAAACAACTGAGTTTTTGTCTCAATCACTCTCTTGGCACATAACTTGATTTATAGAGGTGTGATCGATCATGTCGAACCTTCGGAATTATTATGGAGAATTCTCTTTAAGGTTTTTTTATATATATAGCATAGGTTGGCAAACGAGCAAGTGGGTCACCTGATGGTAAGTAATCTCCACCGCCCATGTACGCCCACCACCAGTAGAATCATGGGCGCGTTGCCAACCTTAAAGAAAAGGGATAATTAGGGATTGGGAAGGGGAGGGGATTTGGGCTTCCGGGTATCTCACTCACTGTACGAAACGCAGCAGTGAGCCGCTACTTTACGTCGTATTTCTGTGAGATAGTGGTAACGACCCGGTCGAGCCAGCTCATTAATGCTGTAGACAAAACTGTCTACAGAGTGGCTCTACCACTCGGAATTTTCATCTAGATGTCTTCCTTCACCAATAAGACCAGCAATAATTAACAATGAATATAAACATAACTTAGAAAAGGCTCTCGGAGTTTGAACCTACGACTGTGATTTTATAATTCATACCACTCCTCGCTGAGCATTCGTTGCTTTATTTTAGTATAAAATGTCTGTTTAATTGCTTTTGTCTTTGACGTCACAATTTATTTGTGTTTCTGCCCTGCCGTTTATTTGCACATGTTTGTTAATGCGTCTGCTTGACTTTACGTCTGTTTAACGGCTTGATATGTTTGTTATTATATCTAAAGATACGTTTGTAAGTTGTACGATAGAGGTTACGTAATGGTTCTTTTTGCATATAGTTAGTAATATTATTATATCGTTCAAACGTTTTAATTTGAATGCCAGTTGAGTTTTTTATTCCTTGCATTATTTGTCTTGTAAAAGAATTATAAAAGAACAAAAGCGTGGAGTACTCAGCCCGTATAAGCGCAGTGGAATTTAAACTTTTTAAACAGATTTATTTGTACTTTATTATCTATCTTCTTAAGGCCGTCTTTTTCAACGATCATTAATCGTTTTTGTCTAATGAACATGTTTAGCAGACGTTGAATGGTATGTAGATTAGTAAAAATGTTTAAAACGCCAAAGCCTAATGGTAAGCGCCACGCCAGCCCATAAACAGAAGCAACGGCACTCAGAACCGTGACTATTGGATGATATTGTACTGCATTGGTTACTCCGAGAAATAAGATGATATGAGACCATAATGCCCAGTAATTTATTTTACTTCAGTGTCACCAAAACTTGATCTTTGCTATTTACTGCCTGCCTGACCTGAATTTACAGTCATCATACTCAGCCTGTGGAGTCCCACTGCTGGGCTACACCCACCTCTCATGTCATGCTTAGTCTCAATTATATTAAGCCCGAATTGTATACTTAGTTATGCACCCTGCACCCATTCATGGTATCATATAATTTGCTGACCATTCAAATCAGCTTTTTTAGATTTAAGCTTGTTAGATTTAATTTAGTCTCAAATAAATCTTCATCATGAAGAGTTAGACTCTACACATTTTTATTTTAAAAACCTCCTGGCGCTCTCGCGTAACTCTTGTCTACTTATCCATATACTAACATCAGTCCTTCAGCGCATCAGACAATCCACCAAACAGAAAACAAACTAAATAAAAACTTATTCACGATCACAATAAATTATATTCAGTCTTGAGCAGCGAAAACAAATATTCGTTCTTTCAACTTTAATTGAGTTGTATCGTAGAATAAATATTTGTCGAAAACATGAATACAATCGCAACGTTTGTTGTAAAGTAATAATATTTCATTTCAACTTTGTAAAAACTAAAGAGGTTAAATATTGCAGACGAATGGCGGGGTTGAATGAATTCGAAATTTGAAATGAATTTCGAATATGGTATGTTGGAATACTTAATTCAATTGACATGGCTCTTAGCATTGTTTGAAGAATTTGTTCTGCCAATTTTTAATTGACGTCGGGGGTTTTGATGATTAGATTATTTAAATTTTATCCAGGTATATTAATAAAAAAGCAGCGATAGCTCAGCGGGGATTGGTACGGACTGTCGAGACGAAAATCGCAGTTGCAAAACCAACCCCAAGAGCATACACTTCTGACTTTTCTAAGTCACGTGTATATTATTTGTTAATTATCGCTTGCTTTAACGACGAAGGAAACATCGTGAGGAAACCTGCATACCTGAGAACTTGATAAGATTTTTCTAAGGTATGTAAAGTCTGCCAACCCGCATTAGGCCAGCGTGGTGGATTAAGGCCTAACACCTCTCATTCAGTAGAGGAGGCTCGTGCCGGGCAGGGCTAGTAAAAAAAATATATATTGATAATGTCTGCAAGTGATGGTGGTGGTTACATTGTGAGTCTCGACGATGAGAGAGTGATCGCTTGACCTCGCGGGCCTTGGCACCATCGGTCATACGGGCGTGCTCAAACAAAATGGAAGCTGGTTCAAGGGTGCGTAAGAGGCATTGGCTTCAGCTCAGTTTGATGCATTACAGCGTGTAATTTTTAGAGTATTTATACCAATGTATGAGTTATGCATCGGGTGATAATAAAAGCATGGGTAAGCCTTAGTTTGGAATTCCAGGTGTCATATTGTATCGAGGCGACTCCATCATAAAATGAAAGTGGTAGACCAACGCATGTAAGTGTTGGAACCACGCTGTAGACAGTTTTGTCTACAGTATGAAAGACTGGCCCACCAGTCGACCGGGATGTTCCCATTCTTTGTAAAAAAAATACGTGAAGTATTATGAAACTTAACTTATTTCTCGGGGTAACTAACGAGCGCAGTCCAATACGATGCAATGCTTTCTTCTTCAAATTGCTGTATAGTGTCATGTCTGTTTATTACAATTGGCGCTTGCCATCAAGCAAGCGACCTACTCATATCGTCATTATATAATTTGTCGGCATCTAGGCATTAGAGACTATCCCGCCCACACACCCGCCACTGTAATTCCTGTGCACCAGGATCAACAGTGGCAACAGTTTTTGTTGACACCGAGCAGTGAAGCTCGACAAGTCTCTGGGAATGTCTAAATGTCTTTGTCCTGCAACGAAGTTAATCGATAGAAGGTAAGGGAGGAGTTGGAAATATTAATTGTCTACTTCCCTCCAAAATAATGAACTGAGGAGGTATTAACTTCAAAATGTAAGGACATTTACAACTGTAGAAGCTAGATGTAAATTTACTCCGGCCGCTAGGCAATACAAACGTATTCTATATAATATATTTAGTAAACTTATCTGTAATGGATCCCTTGGCGTGCAACTAATGTTTTGCATGCTATTTGCATCGAGGCCTCGTACCACGCTATTTATGCATCATAAATCATCAGCGAAAGCGATAAAATTTCTTTTATTGTTTCAAATGAATAAAATGCAATTTTAATGAGAAAAAATTTTCATTTCCCAAGATATGAATTTATGCAATATGAATGTTAATTACTTTAACTGAATTGACGTTCTGTTGTTTATGAGATAATAGCTTTTGCCCGCGGCTCCGCCCGTGTGAGCGGCTTTTTGTGGGATAAAAAGTATCCTATATCCTAATCCAGATCATGGTCTGCCTGTGTGCCAAATTTCATCCAAAACCGTGCAGCCGTTAACGCGTGATTGACTCCAAATTCAAATCCAAACTCTCAAACTTACACATTTATGATAGTAGTAAGGTTTTGTAAGTAGAAAAACGTTCTCTCTGGTTTTGTCTACATTTAAGTGGCAGTTCGACTGGAATGCTAAGATGGAAGCAATTTAGTACTTTACTATTGTTTTGAGGTGCGTCGGAAGTCCAAATCTCATTCGTCCGTCATCCGTCACTATATTTTCATAGGCTGTTTCACAGAAGGCTGACAAAAAAGTTAATGCATCATCTCACTTGATCATCATCGCTCATAAACAGATGCCACAGCCACAGAATGCCAGTGGAATAGTACCATCTCTACTAAATTTTCAATGAGTTTAACGGCTTTATAAATAATTCAATTCGTTCGTGAATATATTTGTGCATACAATCACTGAGCATGTCCGTCAATAGATATAGGACGACAGCTGACGTGTCATTCTCAAATAATTAAAACCCGCCGACTTTATAAACACTTCAGTGAATTTTAACATAGCTAAAACCCGTCTCGATAAACCCGCTTTCGTAAAAAAACGTATTCAAATTAATCTATTCGTTTAGGTGCTACATGTCACAGACACACACGTAGCCACAGGGGTGAAATTTAAATGACCCATCTTTTTGTCTGTGAGTTGAAGGACGAAGGACGTGAACAATTAATGATTCGATCGATCTATTAGAGACACCTACTATTCAAAATGATATCACTACTTTATTAAACTCGCAGTACCTAAGGAAATAGGTCAATGGAATCAAATAAATACTATTACAGTTCTTGGAAGATTTGTGAGGCTTTAGGAATGTTGCCGACGTGTGATGAATCCTAATGAGGCTAAACGTTTTCAAATTGGTGATACGTGCCATTGAATTTGAATTCATTGGATGAATCGGATTTACATTGGACGTTTCATTACGGGCCCTCCTTTTCTAACCGTGTTACAATTTTACGTAATAAATCGCCTTTAGATTTTTTAACCGCGGCCCTATAATGCGATCTGGCAACCCTGAGTGCATTAAAAGCAGCTGTAAACGCTTCTCCTGTTACACCACGTTTTTTAAGTCGGTTAAACGTCCTACGTGCCCTACGAAACGTCCGACGAAGATAGACTAGATAGTTGTTCCACCAGTCACATCTACGGGTACTAGTGATTACGCCCCGGCCGATAGCAATGTCCGCACAGTAAGTAAATGTATCCGTCATAATTTCGGCGCACGTTTCAGCGGAGAGGTCGTTGCGAGTAAAGTCCCCAGCATGATGAGCAAATAGAGAGCTAAATAGATCCCAATTAGCTCCTTTAGACTTATATCTAAAGTTAAAGTTATTATAATGAGGACCCTGCGTCAAACCAGGAACGAACTCGTACACTATCAGGCGATGGTCACTACACGACGCGTCTGGAAGAACGCGCCACCTATCAAGGCGAACGTCTCCACTAGAAAGTGTGACGTCAATAGAAGATTCGCCCGTAGGGCTGCAATACGTAGGTGGTGCATCAGGGGTATTGTGTATGACTAGATTCATCTCTGCGATGAAGTCTTCGACGGCACAACGTCTTTCGGTATCAGTGGAACGATATTTGCCATACCAAAGGATAGACGACGCATTGACGTCGGCACCTATAATAACTTTCTGACCTACAAGCGACCGCAATACATGACGGAGATGGTGTATGTGGGGACCTACGGGGTCCGAATATTGAAAATAACAGCTCACGATGTAAACTTTATAAACCGGTGTTGAAACTTCTGCGACAGCACAGTGTGACGTCATAAGATTACGCACTGATGTGATAGTAAAACTTGAGTCTGATACATAAATACCTGCTCGTGAACTATTATCTAGCTGCACTAGCCTATTACGTAATCGCGCGTGTTGGTATTGCTCTTGGACGAGTACTATATCGAGTTTATAATCCTGAGTTAATATTTCTAATTCCGACGTCGCTATTCTATCATTATGGAGATTCAACTGACCGATGGTAAGGCTATTATCCATTATAAAATATTAATAATGAGTCGAGAGAATGAGGAGTTCCAACTTATGTTTATAAGAAGGACACTCTTGAGACCCGCACCGATGATCGTGGGGTTTTTTTTAAAACGCTTACATGACGCGCATACCGGCTTAAAATCCGAGATTGCCTTATGAGGACAAGCCCTAGTCTCGTGTGCCTCGGCGCAGATGGCACATGTTGGTGTCTTAATTGTGCAGAATTTATGCACATGTCCGAATTGTTGGCAGTTAAGGCATCGGACTATCTCGACATCATCTATAAATCGACAAGTTGCCCAATCGATGAACAATTTTTCTTTTGTTGCGACTAGATGTTTGCGTACTTCCGAATCTAATTCTACACCTATCCATTTACGCCCGTTATCTAATTTACGCCTTCGAACAATTTTAATTGATTTTATGAAATCGTCTTCTTTAATAGGCATTTCGTCCTTAATATTTTGCCGATACAATGCACTTAGGAAAGCGCTATCTTCCATTGATGATGGCACGTCTTTAATTAGTAAACGCGGCCGAAGACCCTTAGGTTTTTCTAAACGTAAACCGGCAGATTTTATTGCCTCAACGGATTGCAATTTTTTTTATTTGACGTTCATTCGCGACTACTCTATAAGGGACTAGCGGTCCCAAAGCTCCCAGACCCGAAACAAACATTTGTCTCGGTGCGAGAATCGAACCCACGGCCTCACGTTTTGTAGCTTCTCGCCCACTGTGCTACCGAGGTCTTCTGTCACTTTAAATAATATATAAGATTGTTTTATGATGTGGGATGTTTACGGCCTCTTGCTTCGCAGTCGGCTACCCGCTCCTAGCGCCACTGTGGCTATCAGTCGGTTTTCTGTGAGACAATGGTAACAAATCGATGAGCCGGTCCATTCATTATGTAGACAAAACTATCTAAAGGGTGGATCTAGCACTTAAAGCGGCGTGACTCTGTCACTTAAGAAAGTTTATTAAAAAAGTGTGTGTGTGTGTGTGCAATTCCCACACGGCATTAAAATAAATTAATTCACCCACGAATTTTAATACGCAAATGCAAAAAATTAATAAATACGTGAATAATACACCACGTTGTTTATGACACATATTCCGTTGTACGCAGGCGCAAAGACACATGATAGCATACTTTTAATCTATCTCATTCTCTCGCAGACTAAATCCTATTTAGGAATATGTTTGGCTTTATCGTGACGCATTTTCGTTTCATAGAGTTTCAAATCACAATGATTCTAAAGAAGTTTCACATCAAAAAACCCATTCAGCAATACCTTCTGTAGATTTTTATTAGGTCAAACCACGTTATAGTTTCTTGAGTAACTCTTACATTATTCATGGCATACATAATGCATGGATGCAACGTGACTAATCCCACGGGAACACTGGCGGAGTGTCTAATAGCGATATTAACATCTGGGAAGGTTGTGTAAGTTATAATGGAGAAAATCACTTTACAAGGTCCCTCGTATGCGAGAGGCCGTCTGGGTTGGTACCACCGCTTTCTCTATTTCTATCGCCAAGCAACAGTGTGTTAGCATTGTTGTGTTTCGGTTTGAAGGACATTGAAATTACTGGTCTTATGACTTAACATCTTATGTCTCGAAGTGACGAGCGCAGCTCAGTGCCATGCAGTGCTTTGTAATTCAAAGTTCTGTGTGGTGTAGCTTCTGTTTATGGGCTGGCGTGACGCTTACCATCAGGGGAGCGTCTTGCTCGTCTCGTCATTCAATGAAATAAAATAATATATACATATATATCTTTCTTTAGAGCTAACATGTTGGCTGGAAATTCTGAATGTTATACTCGTATGATTATTGCTTCTGAACTTTTAACCTTTGAATCCCACTTGTAATTTTCCGTTTTATATTCAGATATCGTCGAAGTCATAGTTCCGATTGTCTTTAACGGGACAAGGATCGGTTTTGTATTATGCAAAATATATTTCTTTTTGGAAGTTTTAGTTTTGAATCCAAATTTGGTTGGTTTTTATATTATTTAGTAGGTTATAAGGTACGCCCCAGAGGTTGGGTTCGAGGCGCA
Organism: Amorpha juglandis; assembly: GCA_949126905.1. NCBI lineage: Eukaryota > Metazoa > Arthropoda > Insecta > Lepidoptera > Sphingidae > Amorpha > Amorpha juglandis. The sequence continues at coordinate 12,666,889 of OX421381.1, read as the reverse complement.
GTGGGCGTGTAGCTGGGGTATTTACACATTATTTTTAAACGAAATGTTGTCAAATGTTACGATATAATGTCACAAAGCAATCCTTTGTTCTGAAACCTCGTTGAAGCTAACGAAAATTTTTAACCAACGAAAACAATAAAGGAGGTTCTTAAATTGACGTGTATAAGTTTAATTTTTGTTTGTATGTATAGCCACGAGTAGAGTGTAAGTGGGCCACCAACGTCTTAGGCCCAAAGTCAACCTCATCTGCACGTGGCTGCTACCTTGCTGGCTAAACGACGAGGCAATGGCGACATTTAAGTGGTATGACATTGATATATGATGCGACATTCGAGTGGTAGAGCCAAGCTGTAGACAGTTTTGTCTACAGCATGAATGGGCTGGCTCGACCGGATCGTTACCACTGTCTCACAGAAAACCGACGTAAAGTAGCGGCTTGCTGCTGCGTTTCGTACGGTGAGTGAGATATCCGAAAGCCCAAATCCCCTCCCCTTCCCAATCCCTAATTATCCCTTTCCTTTAAGGTCGGCAACGCACCCATGATTCTTCTGGTAATAGGTGTACATGGGCGGTGGAGATCACTTACCATCAGGTGACCCACTTGCTCGTTTGCCGGACTGTGCTATAAAAAAAAAAAAACGGTTCTTCCCTCTCCGAAGATCCCTCTTCCCAGAAGAATTTATAAAGGCTGGCATGATTCTGGTAACCACCGATAAACTCATTGTTTGTCAGTGGTCGCTAGTATCTTGGACTGCACTACGCTTACCATCAGGTGTAGTACAGTCACTTTCCCGTGATCGGATAAAAAACAAAATACTTAATAGCTAAAAATTAAATAACCAATTTTAAGTGCTATCTAGCTTGAACATTAAATTTCAATATCAGCGCATCAAAATCGCTAATTTTTACACGCTTTTTATTAACTTCACCTGTATGTTTGTTTGTTTGTATGTTTGTAACCGACTCCTTTGGGCGCGATTTTGACCCACTTTAAACGGCCAGATTTCGTTCAAACTTTGTAGATTTATCGAGGACCGATGACAATACAATAATTTGATAAAAAAAATAATAATAATTTAATAATAATAATAATAAAATAATAATTTAATTTAATTAATTATTGATATTCGGGTTAGGAATTAAAATTGTACTCTATGGATCTTCGTTAATTATAGGGAATATCGTAGTATCTAATAGTGTCAATAGATGGCGCTTTTTTGATGTTCGGGTTTAAAATTAAAATTATACTCTCTGCTACAATATATTTATATTTTAACTAAAAAATGAAAAATAAATAATAGTTTTAAAAAAACTAAAAAACACGCTTTTATAGAAAGTCTAACTAAAAAATTGAAAATAAATTTGAAGAAAACAATGTATTTTATTGTAAAAAAAAGCGTGGGGTGCTTTTTAAGATACTATCTAAATGATAATATTGACTACTATTGACACCATGCACCGCACGCTTTTTTTACAATAAAATACATTGTTTTCTTCAAATTTATTTTCAATTTTTTAGTTAGACTTTCTATAAAAGCGTGTTTTTTAGTTTTTTTATTATTTTTAGTTTGCTTTTTGTATCGGTTCTGTTTTTATTAAAACTATTTTTCAAGTCCACATTAATTGTAGTAATCATTGAAATAATTTAAAACGTCTCGGAGTCGACTGACCCCGTCACCCCGGGGTGTTCACCCCGTGACCACGAAGCCTGAAAAGCTTTCGAAACGTCGGGACCAAAATTTAATAAAAAACCGCGATAAAATCCGTTTAAATTAGTTTCATTTCAAAGTAACATTCACGTAAACATAAGAAATCATTACGTGGTAATCATGTCAGCCATGGACTCGCCAAATGACACAAATGTGGATATTGCCTTATATCCTGTTACCCAAGACAATAAGAGAACAGTATTAATCCGGCTTTGGTACGCAGAAATTAGATTATTCGTCCAGAGATTGCGGCAGCCAATCCCAAAGGATTAATGGATTGGCCTTTGATCCAGAAATATCCATGAATGGCACGGACACTGTGCTAGTGAATTAGTACCTAAACATGCCTACATGAGTGACGACGTAAATATCTTTTTATGCGACTTTAAAAAGGAAGTTCTCGATTCGGCGCGTATTTTTCTAACTACTGAATTTTTTTATTATTTAAATGAATGATGATGCCCGCCTGATGGTAAGCGCCACGCCTGCCAATAAACAAAAGCAACACCACACAGAACTTTGAATTATAAAGCACTGCATGGCACTAAACTGCGCTCGTCACTCAGAGACATAAGATGTTAAGTCTCATAATGCCGAGTAATTTCACTGGCTTCAATGTCCATCAAACCGAAACACAAAAATGCTTATACATTGTTGCTTGGCGGTAGAAATAGACAAAGCGGTGGTACCAACCCAGACGGCCTCTCGCATACGAGGGACATACCCCCTTGTAGGTCGCACCTACAAATTGCCTCATTGGGTGCAAAACTGTAAGTCACAAGTCTTAAATCCCAGGCCGCTTAGCATAAGTTCACGAGATATCTCAATCGAGAGGCCGTAACGAGCGACGTAACGACATACGAAGTGTGATAAACGATAAAGAGATAGCATGGGAAAATGAGGCTAACATTTTCTCATGACAAATACCTTTAGCTTTAATCGATATATATAGATAACCGAATTAAACTGTTTTTTCACAACAAAGCGTATTAACAAAATTATCTCGAGTCGTTTATGTTAAGCCCGCAGGTTAGGCAATCATAACACAACATTGAAATAAAACTGATTTAAACGGTTTTTATCACGGTTTGACAGCCTCCGTGGCGCAGCGGGCTAGTAGCCGGCTGTGAAGCGAGAGGCCACGGGTTCGATCCCCGCACCGAGACAGATGTTTGTGTGATCCACAAATATATGTTTCGGGGTCTGAGTGTTGTGAGACCGAAAGTCTCTCGTAGTTCCTGATACCCACGACACAAGACCCGAATCTTACTGTGGGGTCAGGACTATGTATGTGACTGTTGGGTGTATTTATTTTATTATTCTTTTATTATTATCTTATTTTTATTCTATAAAAATCCGCGATGAAATCCGTTCAAATTAGTTTTTTTATAATACTATGCATTGCGTTGTAATTCAAGGTTATGTGTGGTGTTGCATTTGTTTATGAACAGGCGTGCTATAGCATATAGGCAGATGGTTACTATAAGGCGTGCGACATGTTCGTCAAGTTAATAAAAAAAATGGAGCAATATATAACTTCGACGACTCTGATGTGCGTAGCCTGGAGTTCGACCACGCGACCTCTATCTCGGTATTCTATTCAACTTCTCGCTGGCTATTACCAATTTTATCAGTAAATCTTTCAAAGAAGTTTCAAACTTCTCTTTAGGAAATTTCTTCATGAATATATCAATAGTCAATAGGCCGCTTTCAGTCGGTTCCACGTGAATTAAGTTTTATAAACGCTTTCACTCTCTCTCAAATCGAGAAAATCGGGCGTGCAATCGTAAATCTCAGTGCTATTGACAGTTAAGTAAATTGGCAATACTGAGCGGGAAAAAGTGTTTTCAAGTTACTTAAAGATATGGAGAAATAGTTTGCACTATTATTTAAAGTGCTTTTGAAGTCTGAATATATATGTGCTTAATTTTATATAATTTAGTTTTTTAAAAGATGATACGTGTTTCGAATGCGAAAGGCCGTCTGGGTTCGGTACCACCAGTTTGTCCATTTCTGCCGCCAAGCAGCAATGTCTAAGCACTGTTGTACTTCGGTTTGAAGGATATTTAAGCCAGTGAAATTACTGGGCAATATGAAACTTAACAACTTACGTTGGGGTGACGAGCACAGTTCAGTATTATTCAGTGCTTTGTAATTCGAAGTTCTGTGAGGTCTTGTGTCTGTTTATGGAGAGGCGTGGCGATTACCATCAGGCAAGCGACCTGCTCGTTTGGTCATTCAGAAAATTAAAAAGATAACACAAAACTTATTTCTTTGAAAAACTTGTGAACTTACAATAGTAGCTTAACTTTGGCTCAGAAGTAACATATTTGATATCTTTGGCAACTTTAAAATTGAAGTCAGTCGAGTCTAATCTTAACTGTATTGCTTCATATTGCTTAATACGGACAATTTTCTGTGCCCCCGGCAGGTTTTCAATATTAAAGTCGACAGCAGCGCTCGCAGTGGACAAAACGCGAACTTAAGTAGGATGTTATGTACAAAAAGTGTTTATTGTACACATCCATATCGATGTATCTTTTCTACGATACATTGATTTTTATCGGCGATATATTTTGAACCGATATATCGGATGTATCGAAATTTTTTATTTGTATCGAAATCATTATCTAAAACGATATTTTTTAAAATTGGATTCCTGTGAAATGTGGAACAAAAAAAAATTATAAAGCCAAAAATAAGTCATCCAAATGTCAAACCGATTATTTTCTATTTGATTTATTAAGATCGATATTGATACTTTTAAAAAAGGTCTTGAAAATCTTTTTTGCACTTTCGACATGCGTATTTAAAGTTGTGTGTAGGTATACTTTGTCTAATAAAGAGGAAATATTTGATTGTTTGTTTGCATTGAATAGGCTCTTAAACTAATGAACCGATTTGAAAAATTCTTTCACCATTATTCCTGATGAACATCGATATCGACAATATAACATGCAGATTTCACGCGGGCGGAGCCGCGAGCGAATGCTAGTTAATTATAATTTGCTCGTACCTTGAATTTACCGACCCGCATTAGCTTAGCATGGCAGACTAAAGCTTATTCCCTCTCATTAGGAAAGGAGGTCCGTGCCCAGCTGTTAAACAGTATTTAAGGCTGGTATACAATTAGTATAAAATCCTTAAATGATCTATTTGAATTGACATTCAAATCAAATTATTTATTCTGTAAATTGGATCATATATATCACTTTTACATGTCAATATTTATTATATTAGATTACATTCTTATTTTAATTTTATTTTTTATATATAGCCATGAGAAGAAATGCCGAAACAAACTCATGGGTTATGGCCTATTTTAATGTCCAGACATTGTGCGAGTGTAATGTACAGAAATGTCTAGATTGGCTTTTTAAGGAAATAGCCCTGAGTATACCCGACATACATGGAACTCGCACTCACGTATAAAAAATGAAAATTCACAATCTCTCGATCGATAATATTCGATGTCCTCCGAAATCTGTATTTTTAAGCACTTCTATACAAAACCATACCATTTCAATTCCGCGGCGACATCCTAAACGCCAGCTAAAATTGACGCAGCGTGTAAAACATTGGACTTTTTGTAGGCATATAATAATAATACTGATCAAGTATCATTCACTCGAGTACTTTTTAATAACCGTTAAAACCCTCGATTTTAATTAGAAATATTAATCACCCGTATAATGGCTTAATATATTTTCTTCAAACATAGTTAAATATAGATAAGAAAAATTTCGATTAAACCGTCTTTCAAACAAAAAAGGTCAATTTGTTTACCTAAGTGCTACGATACATATAGATATAGATGATATAGATACCTAAATACACCCACAGACTGGCTGAAGCTAGGCACCTGCGCTCACTCGTTGGCTCGTTCGGGCGAGTCGTGTTCCTCTATCAGCTAGCGTATTTTTTATTTGATTGAATGACGAGACGAGCAAGTCGCTCGCCTGATGGTAAGCGCCACGCCTGCCCATAAACAGAAGCGACACCAAACAGACATTTGAATTACAAAGCAGTGCATGGCAATGAACTGCGTTCGTCACTCCGAGACATAAGATGTTAAGTCTCACAATGCCCAGTAATTTCACTGGCTCCAATGTCCTTCAAACTGAAACACAACAGTGCACACACTGTTGCTTGGCGGCAGAAAGAGACAATGCGGTGGTACCAACCCAGACGGCCTCTCGCATACTAGGGACCTACCACCTAGTAGAGTCAGCTAGCGTATATCCGGTAACTTCAGGCCGGCATAATTCTGCTGACCGTCGAGGGACCCAAAGTCTCTTATTAATCGTCATTATATTTGGACTGCACTATAATACCAGGTTCAGTGTGGTCGCCACAGTCACGCTTTGCCCAGCCAGAATAAAAGGGGTCGAATTAACACCTACCTATTTTCGGGGCTTAAAAAGCTGTTTAATCTCATACTTCAAAATTGGCGAGATTTATAGCACGTCTGGATAAATATTATTTTTACATTTTGGTAAACAAATTAGAAAAGAATTTCCCTGAGATGAGTAATAAACTCTGTGTTTGTATTTGTTTTGTTGGAAGCTGATAGTAAATGTCATTTATGTAAAATGTTTGGCCCTGGCTAACAATATATAGGAATGTACGTAGGTGTTAGTGTTTACGCACTGCATCCGATCCGAATTCGACATTATGATCCGAACTGGAAATGTTCTCAACACTACACGGTACACCTCTCGAAAGTTACGCACATACTGTCATCACTAAGGCGAAGTCGCAAACAAAAGCTAATAAGTATAATAAGTAATATTTCTTGTGAAGTTGGCGATCCACACTATTAGAGAGATTCTTACCGACCACTTCACGCTATATTGGACGACATTAAATGAACGGACTCAAGAGTGTACATCCGGAATTCTGCAAATAATAGAATAGCAATTTCACCGTTCTTGCCTGTTCTTTTCTCGCTGTTTTGATGTGGATGATGGTGTCCAAAATGAATAGGCGTCTTTTGCTAACTCTAAGTACACATCATCAGCCACAAGACGTCCACTGCTGAACATAGGCCTCGCCAAAAAGATTTCAAGACCGACCTGTTGGAAGCGGCCTAGATCCAGCGACTTCCTGCTACCTTTATCAGGTCGTCTGATAATTGTCGTAATCATTTTTATGACCTTGTTATCGATACCTATAGGAAGCCCCTTCTTCCAATAGGTATGATTACTAACCAGCTGAATTTTTTGTTTTTACTTAGTTAATATTTATATAATTTAAAAGTCATATTGTCCTACAAATAAAAAATAAAATAATAAATTTTTGGGACTCATCAAATCGAAATATTCTATTCTTGCTACCTCTGTTAGCTACCACAATAGAGAATTTTCGCATAGGGAATTGTTGGGCGTCTCATCGAAACGAAGCTACTCACGGAAAATTAGCTTGATAGTAATCAAGTGGAAAAATGGCTCAGAGATCCCTGACCATTAATAACATACCCAGTGTCTAGACGTAAATAAGTCCTTTAATATCATAAATCCTCGTAAGAAAAAAGAAACCAAGGAGTGTGAAACACAGATTCTCCAGTAAAAATAACCATTTTACCGCCTCGTTGACAACGCGAAAGATATCTGCAGCGTTAAAATGCTCCAATAAACGCCCACGAGTAAACACGGTCGCTTCCAGGCGATTAATTATGCCGTGCTTTGTTTACGTCGTGCCGTGAAAGCAAAGACAAAATTTTATTAAAGCCATATAAATAAAATGCTAAATTCACCAGCTAATTACGTAGCCTTCTGTTACCTCTATAGAATACCCTTTTCTACTCACCTTTAGCTTTATGATTGCCTCCGCTCTCATATCACTCTCCCAGTCAGTCGCCTTCCATCCAGTATGTAATGACTCTTAAATGTTACCACACCTTTCTGTAAGACATTGTATATACCCGACAAACCATTTCCATTATGTACTTTAAAAAAAAGCTGTCTTATACATTAACTGGTAGTTAAATACTATAAGAAACATTGTAAAATTACCCCTTAGTAGACTAGACTTGTATACGTAATGCTTTTCACCAACAGTCAACTATGCAACCCAAAGTTACAATACTGATAACGATACGTAATGTTACGGAAACTCGTAGGAAGGAAAGGAAAGGAAACTAAATTATGAAGTAAATCGTAGAGAAGACATAGGTGCAAATAGAAAAAAACATTTGTATGGTTAAGATTTGACGAAGTAATATGTGGGAAGATTGGTAAGTCCTCAACAAGTAAAAGTCTTGAAGTCAATTTTTGAAACCTCAACTGATGCGACAGACGTGCGTGTCTCGTGTACGGCTTACGAGAAAAATCTCATACTGAACCCACTCTTTGTGAAAATTAAACTTCAGTTTTATAACACTCCTTTAGATAATAAAGACGAAAGAGCTGTAACTTTCAAGATCAACGTGTGTTTATAGCCAGTAAAATATAAGTGTCGGCTGCAAACATTTTGATTCTGCGCTTCAGATTTATTATTACACTTTTAACTTTATTCGTGTATTGGAAAACGTTTTTTCATCGTACATCGATGGAGCTTGACTTCTCGACGAGATAAGTCGAGGGTGAGGTTTTTTATAGCACATTATCGGTTATCGAGTATTTATACGATAACGGATCAACTTGAATCACCTGATGGTAAAAAAAATGACACTACTGAATTAATACGGGCAGGTAGTTTGCACTGAATCAAACGCGACAAAAGTTTGAGTGCAAATCAGATCTTAGAATTACAAAATATGTACTGTATTGCATTACGCTGTACTTGTTTGTTAATTTTATTTTGCCGAATAAAAACTCTTAAATCTCAAATGCCAAATAGATACTTACATGTTACTGCTTGGCCACAGGAATAAAACCACGTGGCCCTAATTTACGGATATAATGACGACGAAGAAACTTGGTTTTTATTACGTTGTGAAGGTCAGACAAGTGGATCCACCCATATAATACTAATTATCATGAAATCATGATGAGAAGGTGAACCCATGGATTAGGCTGATAAACGCCGGGCAGAAAGAAAGTATTATAAAATAAATTTTAATTTATTTTTAGCATCTACTTCTTTTTTGAAAAAATAAGAAATAGAAGGAAATATTGAATAAAATCTTATATATTTGAAGAATATGTGAATATAGGAGTTCCATTATATCGCACCAATAATACAACCTTTTTCTCAGGGACACTAATCCATATAACTAGGCAATAAAAACATGTAATTAGGTTTTGGTACAGAACATAATTCTTCTTGCTGTCTCAGTTGATGCGAAAGTTAGCTTATGCCATCCGATTTATGGCGTATATGATACGGTTTAATTGAGACCCAAAAATACTTTTCGCAACGGCAACTTTTTTCTACTTTTAGTTTTATCTGAGCAAATATTCTTTGATTTATATACTCAGAGAAGGTTTTAAATTTCTTCTTAATATTTTTTGCATTTCATTTCACATTTTTAACAAGATGTTTTTGTTTTGCTGGTGGTAAGATATTCATATTCGCCCGGATAGCGATCACCGTACACATGGTGTTAAAACCTGCCATAGTGAAATACACACCTTGTGTGGATCACGTCCCAGGATCAGCCGGTGTATATCCAGTTCTCCCGAGGGGCTTGCGACATGACTTATTGGTTGGTTGGGGCGGGTATAGGAGTATATCTTTGTATCACTGTGCCAAGAATTTTATGAATTTTACGAGCTCGTCGCTCGCCTCATGGTAAACGTCATATGCCCATAAACAGCACACAGAACTTTGAATCACAAAGCACTGCATGGCACTAGACTGCGTTCATCACTCCGAGATACGAGTTGTTAAGTCTCATGATGCCCAGTAAATTCAAAGACTTTAATGTCCATCAAATCGAAATACAACAGTTTTTACACACTGCTGTATGCACGTTAGCTCTCGTAAAAAAATGGTCTTAGTTCGATACTGAACTCCATAGACCTTTGATGAAGGTCATGCATGGAACGACTGCTTTTGATGTGTTCGTGTTTATGAATAAGGAAATCCTGTAATCTTGAATCGAAAGCCGCGGGGGACTGAGTTGTTGATTGAGTTTGAAAATATGCGATCGTCATGTGTGTTGAGATATTTTTTTCTGGGAAAATTGTGTTGGTAGGTATTTGTTTATACAACGTGTTATAAAAATGGGTGGTCAAATTTAAACAACTACGTACGTACGATGTAAATATTTCACCTTTGTAGTACCACATCCGATTGCATTGCTAGGACACAAATAAATTTCTTTTTTATAGAATGATAACACGTCGAAATTCGACTTGCAACTTTGGACAGCACTAAATGATAAATAGTGCTTAATAATACCTATTAATACTTATTAATACCTTCCTTAATTTCAAACTTGTAATAATAAAAAAACGTGTGCGTCTCAGGACGTTCGACATAAGTGATAACTTAAACTTATGTGGGATAAAGTGAGAAAGAAGAAGCCTGCCTACTGCTGCCGTATGCGTGAGAGAAAGGAAAGCCAGACAGAGTGGCGCCGTAACGCGTTACGTTACGGAGCGGTTTACCCTCCCATAAGATGATATCACTTCAAAAATCCTCCAGATATCGAGCTAACCGTACGAAATGCAAGAGCAAGCTGCTACTTCACATCGACTTTCTGTGAGACAGTGGTAGCAACCCGCCCAACCCGGTCGAGCCGGCTCATTCAGTTGACAGTTTTGTCTACAGCATAACTACCACTTATCTATATATATAAAAATGAATCGCTGTGCGTGTGTCTCGCTAAAACTCGAGACTGGCTGTACCGATTGGGCTAATTCTGATCTGCAAATATTTGTGAAAGTTCAGGGAAGGTTTACCCGGTGAGAAAAAATGAGTAACATTAATAATAAGTAAAGGAAAACACTAAAAACGACAACTTAATTTTCCAGTACAAACTGTTCCTGGGGATGATAATAAGTAAAGGAAAACACTAAAAACGACAACTTAATTCCCGTACAAACTGTTCCTGGGTATGAAACACTTGATGTCTTTTTGATGACAGGACAGGACAGGACAGGACAGGACAGGACAGGACAGGACAGGACAGGACAGGACAGGACAGGACAGGACAGGACAGGACAGGACAGGACAGGACAGGACAGGACAGGACAGGACAGGACAGGACAGGACAGGACAGGACAGGACAGGACAGGACAGGACAGGACAGGACAGGACAGGACAGGACAGGACAGGACAGGACAGGACAGGACAGGACAGGACAGGACAGGACAGGACAGGACAGGACAGGACAGGACAGGACAGGACAGGACAGGACAGGACAGGACAGGACAGGACAGGACAGGACAGGACAGGACAGGACAGGACAGGACAGGACAGGACAGGACAGGACAGGACAGGACAGGACAGGACAGGACAGGACAGGACAGGACAGGACAGGACAGGACAGGACAGGACAGGACAGGACAGGACAGGACAGGACAGGACAGGACAGGACAGGACAGGACAGGACAGGACAGGACAGGACAGGACAGGACAGGACAGGACAGGACAGGACAGGACAGGACAGGACAGGACAGGACAGGACAGGACAGGACAGGACAGGACAGGACAGGACAGGACAGGACAGGACAGGACAGGACAGGACAGGACAGGACAGGACAGGACAGGACAGGACAGGACAGGACAGGACAGGACAGGACAGGACAGGACAGGACAGGACAGGACAGGACAGGACAGGACAGGACAGGACAGGACAGGACAGGACAGGACAGGACAGGACAGGACAGGACAGGACAGGACAGGACAGGACAGGACAGGACAGGACAGGACAGGACAGGACAGGACAGGACAGGACAGGACAGGACAGGACAGGACAGGACAGGACAGGACAGGACAGGACAGGACAGGACAGGACAGGACAGGACAGGACAGGACAGGACAGGACAGGACAGGACAGGACAGGACAGGACAGGACAGGACAGGACAGGACAGGACAGGACAGGACAGGGGCAGGACAGGGACAGGGCAGGACATGGACAGGACTGTCCCACCGGGGGAAGGTGGAAGAAGACCTGACTTAGGTCGTCGAAGTCAATTAAATGTGCGACGGGCTACCTCACGTGCAATGGTGCAATACCTCACTTAATTGCATTTAATGTAAATGAAACATATGTATTAAGTTTTGACCACATTTTACACAAATATATGTAGGTGATACGAAGTTCACCGGGTCATCTAGTTATGTAATAAATAATTGAAATACAGAGACCAGGTGTGTTGTCCAATGCTATAGGAAAATTTTAAAAATCGAATCTTTATTCGTATGGGTAACGTACGTCATTACTTACACGGGGCTAAAACGTCACAAGAAAAATCCATACAATTCATCATCAAAACTTCAATTTTCGAACACCCAGTATCAAGTCTGACAAGTTACATAAGATTCACGTATCAGTGATCCCTACATAAAGCCCAGAGTGACTTGCACCTTAAATCCTTGACACAAAAGAGGCGTGTTAAGACATGTGCGTGTGTCACCGTGTATTATAATAGCTCTTCAAATGACATTCTAATGTGTTTCTCATCAACTGCTCTTGTGACGTCACGGAGTATAAAACCGGGGCATGATTTGCTTTCATACGGATTAAATTTTTTGTTTATTTGGTAGAATGACGAGGCGAGTAGGAAGATTTCTACAGCGTTGGTGACCACCACACTTGCCTATATACTGCTAGTGGTAGGATTGATGCCAATTTCGCGAAATCATCATCAAATGACATTCTTACAATGCCAAATGTTCATTACAAGCAAGTAAAGCACCTTATCTCACTTATAAAATTGACATTGGCTTAGAGAACTTCACTAAGTCCTAATTTCACGAAATCAACGCAACGTGGTCGCCTTAACGTTAATATGGTCATAGAGAATTACATCCATTGGATGGTCATGCTGTAGGAGTCACAATGATATTATAATTAAACTACCAAAAAAATCACATAAAACCTTCACAATAAAAAGAAAAACACATTACATAGGCTTAAGTCATCCATATAACGCGAATTTTCATATTTCAATATGAAAAGCCATCAAAAGGATATCAAACTTAAGCCATTTGATCCACCACGCGACGTTAAAACATCGTCTGATCCCTTATTCCATTTTAACTTAACATAGAAAACAAAATATTACCGTAAAAAATCTCATTAAGCGAGTGCTCACGCGTAAAGATGTTATTACCGCATTTACGATGTAATAATAGTGTGTAAAGATTGCGTCATAAGATAACGTATCTCCGGGTCCTAAGAAAATTAATCATTGAAATAAAACTAATTTAAACGGATTTTATCGCGGTTTTTTATTTTAGTCCACCCCGTGACCACGAAGACTGAAAAGCTTTCGAAACGTGTCGGGACTAAAATTAAAATAAAAAACGCGATAAAATCCGTTTAAATTAGTTTTATTTCAATGAGTAACATTCGCGTAAGAAATCATTATATAAAAATAATCATCTGCAAAACTGCATCTTTTAGAATGCGACTCAAAAAAATCTAAAAATAAATTTTATATATTTTTAATCAGTATTGGTAGAAAGCAGCGTCTCTGAATTGATTAATTTTACTTCGAGCTTCTGATTTTGGCCGATTTTATTTATAAAAAGTTGCTACGTTTTGAGGAAGAATTACTAAGTTGGTGCATAAGCGTCGCAGTTTAAGCCTTTCAACCTTGATTTTACTCCCTAGGAATGATGGCTTGAATTTCTTCTTGAAGAGGGATCAACTTTGATTCATATACTCTTTTGAATGAAAATTAATACTCAATATCAAATTTATACGCAAAATATATACAAAATACATACAACAACATAAAAATGCGTCGAATAATGAACCTCGTTATGAACAGCAGTTAAATACTTAGAAGCCAAAACACTTTTTTTCTAAAAAGCCGCGTATTTATATATACTTATTTATAGTTTTTAATACTCGTTTCTTAGAGTTGAAAATAAGTTTGTGAAAACTACTAATTCACTGACGAACGTGTCAAGCATTTCAAATTTATTTTAAACTTGGTATAAGTTTCTGAACACAATTAATGAAACGTCTATTGTGGTGTTTTTCAAACAACCCCTGCCTAAAGAATGAAAGAAAGGGAGCAGATAAAATATAAGAACCGGGAGCGGAAAGTTAAAGAAAGTAATATATATTGTGCGAAAATATCATAACATTGAGTAATTTAAAAGTAATGTGGATGATAGCTATACAGACAGATAAGCTTAGTAACCTGAGGGGCTATTCTGTAAAACGATACGAAGAACGTAGACCTAATGTACCCTAGAATATCCATCACAGTAATATATATTTACTAGCTTTTGCTCGCGGCTCCGCCCGCGTGATCTGCTTTTTCCGGGATAAAAAGTAGCCTATGTCCTATTCTGATGTATAAGCTATATTATTGTAAAGTTTCATTAAAATCCATCCAGTAGTTTTTACGTGAAAGAGTAACAAACATACATCCATCCATCCACACTTACAAACTTTCGCGTTTATAATATTAGTAGGAGTAGGATAATTTAAAATATTGTGCCTAAAATAAAACAGCCGTTAAAACATGTTTATAGAGGGGAATATGTTTTATTACCGTAACGTGAGTAGTTGGAATTTTTATGTAGTTTTTAATTTCATTTTTATCACTTAAACAAAACTATTCTAGGAAACACCAATAAATAGGAAAAAAACTATTATTTTTCACATACGTTTTTAGTTGCGTATTAATATTTCTGTTAGTAACACAAATCAAAAATATTATTATTGTAATGGCTATTCTATACCTAGTATTCTATATTTCGTTGCTTTGTTTCGGATTTATAGAATAGGCACCATGGTTTTGTTGCCTTTAGATAGGGGTCCTAAAAATACTTTGCTATTTAACAAAAATGTTACTAACAATAGTCATAAAAAATCCATAATATGCTCAAATGCCAAAGAAATTGAGAGTTGTGGTTTGATAAGATTATGAAAGGTTGTTTTGGAAGAGTAAACAATTATGGACTTGGAAATAAAATTTTCCTGCGGTAATAAATGACTGATTCCGTGGCGCAGTGGCGAGTTGCCAGTTGTAAAAGAGCCGCGAATTCAATCCTCGCACAAATATTTGTTCGAGACCGGATGTAATAGAACCTCCAGTCCTATATCTTAGTCAGTCAGTATATCTTAGTATGGATTTATTTGTGACTGTTGGGCGGATTTTTTTTATAAAATTTTCACTTTGTTTTGTGTGTGCGTTGACAACCTTAAAGGAAAGGGTTATCCCTTTCCAGAGCCACGCTGTAGACAGTTTTGTCTACAGCATGAATGGGCCGGCTTGACCGGGTCGTTACCACTGTCTCACAGAAAACCGACGCAAAGTAGCGACTTGCTGCTGCGTTTGCTGCGAGTGATATATCCCCTTCCCAATCGTTTAATTATCCGTTCCCTTTAAGGTCGGCAGCGCGCCTATGCTTCTTCTAGTATCGGCGTACATGGACGGTGGAGATCATTTACCATTAGGTGACCCACTTGCTCGTTAGCCGCTATATAAAGGCAGATTTTTATATAGGAGTCAAGCAAACAAGTAAGTACCTATTAATGATGGTAAGTGATCCTTACTGCTATTGAATACCCACAATGCAAAGCACTCCTAGTCGATATTCCTTATCCGAACATCTCTTACCTTACCTTTTGTCCTGTTTAATGCGTAAACCCTATTTTAAGGTATTAAATTAAGCCGTGATTTCCATTTATCTATTCAGACAACGTTTTCATCAAGGGATAATGTATTCGCGCGGCATTCTACTATTATAATGGATTCGATTGTGGAAATTGAAAGTTGACACATCTTTATCCGTTATGTATGTACCATGTGGTAGATAAACGGTTAAGCCGGATAATAAGATTCAGCCTCGCGTTTAAGGACGTGTCTAGACTGGAAATCGCATCAATTTCGTGACATGAATTCTATTACAAGAGACCATAAATTATATGAAATATTATAAAAAGTAGAGCCGCGGTGTAGATGACCTGGTATAGCATTATATTTTATACGCACTTACTGTAATCCCCGAAAGGGTAGGCAGAGGTGTAACCATTACACTCACATTTCGCCAAGCGTATTTACGTCCCATGATGTGATAGGGGGCGAGCTTATCCCCATACTGCGCACAGACCAGTGATGACTCGACCGGGTCGTTACCACTGTCTCGCAGAAAACCGATATTTCGTACGGTGATTGAGATATCCGGAGGCCCAAATCCCCCTCTCCTTTCTAGTCTCTAATTATCCCCTTCCTTTAAGCTGGCAACGCGCTCATGATTCTTCACCGCCGGTGGTGATCAGGTGACCCACTTGTTCGTTTGCCAACCTTTGCTATAAAAAAAATACTGTCATGTACCATTTGTATACTTGTCCATTTGCCGGCGTTCCTAAAACAAAGTTTTGGTCGTTTGCGATGTTATTACCGCGTGTTATACGAGCAGTTAACTGCCAGTTAACACACAAAGGGTATTATTAGGATATATCATAGCAACACAATACACAACAAAGGAATTTAATGGAAAAATAATCTATTAAAAACGGTTTTCCATCAAACAATATTGGCTTATATTTGTGACACCAAAGTGGTAGGTATAGATGCAACTATACCCGGACCTACTTGCATATCGGAAATATATCGAGTACATATTCTAATCGCGGGAAACTTGGCGTGAGTTTTTTTTATTAGAAAGAGAAAGAAATAAATAAACATTTATTGGCAACCATTGGGTGGTAAAAGTTTAACAATATAAGTATCAAAACAATAAACAAATAAAACAAAAAAAAAAAACAATATCAACAAGTGTGTACCGTATATATATCACCACAACAGTGCCAAGAGGATCTAGTCCAACATAATGCCAAACAATAAGTTGCTTGGCGCTGATTTTCATCCAGACCCTGGCCTAGAAAATCGTCACCCAAAACGACATTAGCTTGAATGACGACACGAGCAGCTCACTCGCCTGATGGATGGCGTCACGCCTGCTCATAAACAGGTACAACTTCACATAGAACTTTGAATTACATAGTACTGCATGGCATTAGAGTGCGTTCGTCACCCCGAGATCTAAGTTATTAAGTCTCGTAACTCCAAGTAATAGGTTTGGCGGCAGAGGTAGACAAAGCGGTGTCACCAACCCAGGCCTCTTGCATACGACGGACGGAAATAAGTGAAATGTTACTTTACACATTAATTCAGGTAAGGAAAAACGAATTGGTCATAAACGCCGTCGTAGACAAACTCTGATTTTTAGACTGTTACAGCGGAACTAGTCAATAATTATACTCAAATACTTATTGCTTCATTTAGCAATTTAATATACGCACGTCGCATTTACACTACAAAATCAGTCATGTTAATTAATAGCTAATTTCAGAAACACCCTTCACATAATACCTAACATTTTAAACTCTGTCCTTCATTATACATTCATAAGCCTTAAGCTTCAAAGAGGTTTGTGGTGATAGATTAATGCGCCCACTTGCCGAACTTATTTTTGTTCCATGTCCTTATTTAAATTTAATTCCGACTAATTAATGTATGTCACAGATGGAAAAACTCAAACGAGTAATTGTGTGACTCAGGGATCCAACCAACCATCGGTTCAGCAACTAGAGACTCGTAATAACCAGATAATTTCTTACAGTAGTGACTATTTTTACCCAAACTAAGTTTTTCTAAACCTTAGAGCCCGTTCCCACTTATCCGATCAGCCTTGTTTCTCGGTCAGTCTAAATAGATGGATGTGCCAGTGGCAGTACAATTTGTATGGTTTTTTTTTTTATACCATAGGCCGGCAAACGAGCAAGTGGGTCACCTGATGGTAAGTGATCTCCACCGCCCATGTACGCCCACCACCAGAAGAGTCATGGGCGCGTTGCCGACCTTAAAGGAAAGGGATAATTAGGGATTGGGAAGGGGAGGGGATTTGGGCTTCCGGTTATCTCACTCACCGTACGAAACGCAGCAGCAAGCCGCTACTTTACGTTGGTTTTCTGTGAGACAGTGGTAACGATCCGGTCGAGCCAGCCCATTCATGCTGTAGACAAAACTGTCTACAGCGTGGCTCTACCACTCAATGAGGAGCTGTTCACATTATGACTGATCCGGGAAAAAAGACTGATCCGAATTATTTGACGAACGTTTTGCCACTGCGACGATCAGTCAAAACAAATAAATAATACAAACAAACGTAAACTGGCGGCGATTCGAACCCCCGACCTTCCGGCAAAACAGACTGATCGGATATAATGTGAACACCCTCGTCCGGCGTCCGGTTTCAGGGCAAAAAGACTGAAGTGGGAACGGGCTCTTACGCTTCTGGGATAGTCGGGTAAAAAGAGAACTAGATGTTTGGCCTCTAAGATTATTATATGTATTGTTAAGATTAAATAATGATAATTTATTTTTCTATTCTATTAGATTTTAGGCACAAGAGACCCGGCCGTGAATATTTTAGATGAGTAACGTAAAACTAAGTTTATTACACTCTAAGTGTAAGTCCGCCCACGTCTTATAGGCCCAAAGCCTACACCTACACTTTACTGATTAACAACCGAGGCAATTGCGTAAAGGTTAAGACGGCATGACGGGAAGTACCATATTCCATCGATAAATGGTGGGAAGGTGTACCCTGGCATTAAGCCTCTTCGAAGAGGCATTTTTACAGGTATGACTCTGGTGACCGTATGTGTAAAAAACTGGTGACCACCGATAAGCTTATTGTTTGTCGGTGGTCGCCAGTTTTTTGGATTGCACTACGTTTACCATTAGGTGAAGTGCTGTCACTTTGCCATCATCATCATCATCAGCCACAAGACGTCCACTGCTGAACATAGGCCTCCCCCAAAGATTTCCAGACCGACCTGTTGGAAGCAGCCTGCATCCAGCGACTTCCTGCGACCTTTATCAGGTCGTCTGTCCACCTTGTAGGTGGACGTCCAACGCTGCGCTTGCCAGTACTTTGCTATGCACAAATAAAAAAAAGGCTAGTTTTCTTTCAAAACAGACTTGTATATGGATGGAGCCGCAAGTAAAATCTAGCAATTTTAATACATGTCGTGTCCTGCAAAGTTGCGAACGCTACGCAGCGCTGTTAACGTGCCAGAGGGAATACCTTTTTTACTTACCTTTAGTGATACTTGGTTAGTATTATGGCGACCTTTTATGTGTAGTGTTGCCTCGGGCACTATTTGGAGCTGTAAAATGCGTTGGAGTTTAATAGTCACACATAACTTCACGCCATGTTTGCACGTCTGCCTACCCTGGGTATAAGTACCCAGGGTAGGCAGACGTGCAAACGGTACACCCATGGTTTTTTTTTTTTTTTTTTTATTTATTCATGTTCAAAAATAAATACATTAAAAGTTACATAAGAAAACAGCGATGAGAAACCACAGACGGTTTATGTATCGCTGCTGTTACTCGCCACTATCACTAACATTTTTTGCACAGAGGTGATCGTCCCTTTTTGACAGATACATTGACTTTAGGATTACTTTACAATTCTCGGGTTTCGTTAATAGTTTATCATGTACATCATTGTTTAACTCATTTAACAGCATTGGTAACATACATTCCCAAGTTCGTTTTCCAAAAGCGTTAACATATGGTGGTAGAACATACCTTGGTAAATATGCCAGGTTACGTAGTTTAGGGTTTCTAATTCTTGGTGTTAAATGAGTTACATTTTCAATTTCATCACATATGATATACATCTTGATTTTGCTATAGATGTCTATAATTTTACAGTATTTGAATAAATTTGCATAATCATTTCTATATTTGTTTTTGACTTTAAAAGGTACTACAGTTTTCAATAACATTAACTGCAATTTGTAAATGTCATCTATAAAAGTTTTATATGTTCTACCATAACTACTGAGTCCGTATCCTATGATAGAATCGGCCAGTGCATTATATAACATTCTCAATGTTTTAAAAGGTAATTTGCTTTTTAGTAGGGATAATTTAGTTATAATTGCTCTTAATTTGTTACATACATAGTCAATATGGGGTCTCCAATTAAACTTACAGTCTATTATAAGACCAAGATATTTATGCTGAGCGACAGATTGCAGTTCCTGGCATTTACACAATATATTGGGCACTGTAGCACCTTGAAAATGAAGGCATTGATGGGTGTGCGCACGAATGATTGGCCTACTTATAGGTTTAAGACGTGGAGAGTGAATGTGAATAAGTTTAGTCTTATCATAGTTTATAATTAGACCAACATCATGGGCCCACTTACATAAAAGATCAAAGTTCTTCTGCATACTACTTTGAGCACTGTATATGTTTTTATCGGCTACCACAAGGCAGGTGTCGTCAGCAAATTGGTACACAGAACACTCCTCAAATATGTTACACATGTCATTACAATATAATAGGTACTCAGTTGGTCCAATAACGGAACCCTGAGCCGTTCCTTCTTCTGTCTGAACGAAGTCACTATATATGTTATTTATTTTGACGGTGGTTTGTCTGTTTAAATGATAGTTCTGGAGCAAATCCAATAGAGGGCCCTGTATACCATTTTGCGAGAACTTTTTGTACAGGGTAGAAAATTTTAATGTGTCAAATGCTTTACTAAAATCAACAAACACTGCAATTACATGTTTTTTGCCATTTAAGTGTGTATTAACTTCATTAGTAAATTTACATAAAAGTTGAGATGTATTTTTGTTCTTTTGAAATCCATATTGTCGTTCATGTATTATGCTATTTTCTGATAAATATTTGTTGATTTCATTTCCCAAATATTTTTCTATAATTTTATCTATACATGAGAGGATAGTAATCGGCCTATAGTTATTTATATTTTTGTATGTACCTTTTTTGTGTATTGGTCTTATTGTACCAATTTTTAATTTATCAGGGTAAATACTTTTAGTAATACATGAGTTTATCAAATGAGTAATAACCGGAGCTATTTGTACATTTATGTATTTTATATCAGAGGCACGAATGCAATCAAAACCTGGGCTTTTCTTATCATTTAGGTGATTAATTATTGACATAATGACATCATTTCTAGTCTTTTTGAGTCTCATGCTTAGATTCGGAATTTTTGCATATGTTTCTTCATTGATTAATGACTTTTTACAGGAAAAACAAATACTTTTAACATTTTCTTTAAATTCTTTAGCAAAATTATTAACTATTTCCTTTAAGCTGTATTCTTTGAATGTTTTAGTTATAATTTCATCTATAGATATTGTTAATTTACCACATAATTGATTTATTATCTTCCATATATGTTTCGGATTACGAAAATTACTAATTACTTCATTTTTATGCTATTATTTCTCAGGTTATTTATATATTTATTTGTTTTATTTCTATATTTGTTATATAACAATTTATTTGCCTTGTTACTAGGGTCCGCAAGCCAGATTTTGAGTAACTCGTCCCTCTTTGCACACATATACAACATCCTGTCATTCACCCATTTACATAAAATACGCCTATTCGCGTTTACTTTATAACAATATTTGCATTTATCATATACTTCAGTAAATCTATTAAGAATAAATTCTAGTATGTCGTTAGGATCATCGTAAGCAAGCGCCGGTGTCCAGTCAATATCACGCAATAGATTTTGAATCTTATTGTTGTCTATTTTAAGTATGGTTTGGTATTTAAGTTTTGTGAGAGTGTTCTCACTGATAACACAACCGGTTATGAAGTGGTCAGCCAGTGAATTATTAATAACAGCTGTTTTTATGGTTCGGAAATATTTATTGTGCGAAATTTTATCACGTATAAAAATGTGATCGATACAACTTTTAGTAACTTTTTCATTTTTTAGTTCTATACGCGTATATTGACTGATGCCCGACTCTAATCCATGTTCACTTAATGTGTTTAGGTATTGTCTTACAATTTTGTTTGGCTGCGACAAATCAATATTCATATCACCTAGCAGTATATAATTATTTGTTGCCGATGAAGACATGTTTTTTAGTAGTTCGACAATGAAAAGTGATTTATTTAAATTGGGCGGTCTATACACTACACAAAGGTCTGACTTATAGTTATAACAAGTGGAAATCGTTCCTGAGATGCATTCATAATTACAAGTAGATATAGGGTTCCGCATGAATCTTAAAGTTTTGTGCACATAGAGAATGATTCCTCCACCCCTTTTATTATCGCGCAGTTCATGATACATCTCATAATTGTGCAACTCAAACAACCCAACACAATCAGATGAGATGTTTGCCTCTGTTAAAGCAATAATGCTGATATCCCTAGTACTACTTGCAACTATATATTTTAGTTGGGCGAAATTTTTTATTATTGATCTGATATTTACATGAAGTGTAATTAGGGCATTATGTTTCGGAGAAATATCTTTTATAAAATCATTCCAGTTATCAGAGTAAGTTTCATGAATATTTGAGTTTAAATTATCCATAAATTTATATATATAGCTGACTTCATTTCCGTCCCATGGGACATTATGGGATTACATCATGATGTAATATGTGGCCTATCGCCATATCTGAAACATATTCCAATCCATGACAAGTCATGTGATTTTTCGAATTCAAAATTCAAAAATTGTGATTTACAGGCTTTTTTTTGTTTTTATCGTGGCTCGTCAAAGTGACCACGCTACACCTGATGGTAAGTGTAGCGCAATCCAAGAATAGTGTCGACCATCGATAAACAATGTGTCCATCGTAGGTCGGCAAGATCATGCCGGCCTGCCAAAGGACCAAGGGGGAGGGGAAGGAAAAAGGGATGGGAAAAGGGTTAGGATCAGAGGGCAAGCCCCCTGGGGAGAACCGGATATACACTAGCTGAACCTGGAACGCGACCCACACAAGGTGGGCCACTATGGCAGGTTTTAGCACCAGTGTACGGTGGTCGCTATCCGGTCGGATACAAGTATCCTCCAACCAGCAAACTTGAACCCAGGACGGCACGGATTTCTAACCAAACTACGCTGCCACTGAACGATTGGGGGAAATGAGGAAGTTTCTTTGTTTATTCGCTTCGTCGCACAGTGGTTGTAACAATGTTAAGGTATTGATTAGTTATCCCGAGGGAGCTGTGCTAGGAACAACAATCTATTTGGTCTTCTCGCAGAAACTCGCGCAATGACTATATGTGTGTAGTTAGCGGTTCGTGACGCAGGCTCCAGGTTCAATCCCGGAAACGAGACAAATGTTTGTGTGATCCACAAATATTTATTTCGAGTCATATAAACATTTGTCTCGGTGAGGGATCGAAACCGCGGCCTCTCTCTTCACATCTGGCTACTCGCCCGCTGCACCACGGAGGCTGTCAAACGAAGATTGCTAAAATGTATAATTATTATCTTAGTGCTTTATTTAAAAGCTCACGTACACCGCAACCATGAGTGAAACTTAAATGAGTCAAACTTTACATATATTCTTTAAGACTAAACTTTTAAAGTACGTTTTAGTGAAATATGTATGTCTAGCTTTTGCTCGCGGCTCCGCCCGCTTGATCTGCTTTGTTCGCGATAAAAAGTAGCCTATGTTACTCAGTGATAATGTAGCTTTCTAACGGCAAAAGAATTTTTGAAATCGGTCCAGCAGTTTTTAAGTTTATTCGTTACATACAAAAATACAAATATTTCCCCTTCATAATACATATTAGTCTAGAAATACGCACCAATTTCGCGAAGCGATTTTGATTTGAACTTTCGACAATGTATGATAACTTGCCCAAATTGCCACTTTAACTTTTTGCATATACTGTAATATTTTAAGTGCCAATTTAACTCTTATTTGGAAAAGAGACATTTCAGTAAACACGAAAATGTTTTCAAATGTGTTTGCATTAAAATGAACATTTAAGCAGCTAAAAAGTTGTGTACTTTGGCCTAATTTAAACATTTTTGATGGGATTAATTTACGCTACCATATGGTTCGATTAAGGTACCATAAGTAACCATCAAGGTGGACAGACGACCTGATAAAGGTCGCAGGAAGTCGCTGTAGGCCGCTTCCAACAGGTCGGTCTGGAAATCTTTGGGGGAGGCCTATGTTCAGCAGTGGACGTCCTGTGGCTGATGATGATGATTATGAAGTAACCATACAATATAAGCCGAAAGCCTCCGTAGTGCAGCGGGCGTGTAGACAGCTGGAAACTGAAACGCCAGAGGTACGATTCCCGCACCGTACATTTTTGCGTTATCCACAAATATTTTGTTACGGGTATGGGTATTCTGAAAACGAATCTGTGATAACTAGAAAGAAAGAAAGAAAGAATTTATTATTGGACTAGACAAAATAGTTATACTACAAAATACTACTAAAATACTACGATACAAAAGTGGTATCGTACTGCGGAGTCAGGACTACGTGTGTGACAGCCTGTCACACTTACACCTGTCACTGACAGGTGACTGCAAATAAAAAATATTTGACACAACGCGCCCATGTGTCTTCTGGTACCGTGGGCGTACATGGGCGGTGGAGATCACTTACCATCAGGTGGCCCACTTGCTCGTTTACCGGTCTATGCTATAAAAAAATCACGTAGCCTATACCCACATATGATTGAAATATGAAATTTGAAGTGACATTCAAGTGCTTATCGTGGAGAGTGACCCGTTAAAATTGGTAAAGAGGACTCAACAACTCGACTTATCAAATTAGGGGCTTATCGGTTCAACCAGCCCGTGAAGTTGAGTGCAGTATTATTGATAAGGGTTCTTTTGATTGAGATAATTATGGTTTATATTTAAGCACATAAAAGGTAATATTTATATGAAATTTTATAGGATCAAACTGCAGCGGTTCATGTGGTACGGACTGTCGAGACGAAAGTCGCAGGTTCGAAACCAAATAGCATATATGTCTGACTTTTCTAAGTTACGTGTATATTGATTGTTAATTATCGCTCTCTTTAACGGTGAAGAAACATCGGAAACCTGCATATCCCGCACCGCGACAAATGTTTGCGTGATCCACAAATATTGTTTTGGATCTGTGTGTTTCTCTCCAGAGGGGTTGACATTACACAGGCGCCAATAACGTTTGTTTAAAAAGAATATTGCACCGACCCACGGCGTTTGGGACAAGGCAGGTGGAAGATGAAGCAAGCTATGGGTTGTATGAGGTAAAAATACGATGATGTAGGCATCATCGTTCATAATTTCAATTTGTTATAATACCATTTCAACTTTAATGTATGCTGCCATTGTTTATTTTGATAAAAGAACAATATCCATACGATATGTCCAAGAACGCTTTTGATCGTCAAAAATTATTTAATAAAACATCAAAATGCTTTTATGTTATTTTGATACGGCTCTTTGGTAAAATATACAAAAATGCATTAAGAATTTTTTTACAAAGAATTTTAAACACCATAAAAATATACAGGGTTACTTTTAAAACACCAACAACCTCGCAGGATTAGATAGCTAACCCCATAAGGAACAACTTATGTTCCACGACTTTTCATAATTTGTATTTCATATTAATTCATTCATTTAATTTCATAATTAAATAAATAATTCTTCTTATATATTTATATATGACAATCGATTGCCGTTCGTTAGTCTTGCAAAAACTCCTTTTTTTATCCTGGCTCGGCAAAGTGACTACGTTACACCTGATGGTAAGTGTAGCGCAATCCAAGAATAGTGGCGACCAACGACAAACAGTGTGTCTATCGTAGGTCGGCAAGATCATGCCAACGGTAGGACCGATTTCGATGAATCTTTTGTATTTGAATGAGTGCCGAGATGGCTTAGATTCACAATTGGACCCGGTAGTTGGCAGTCTTTTAGTTATATGTTGCGGGTAAAACCGCACGGGATAGCTAGGATCCATATATTATAATGTTAAGAGAAAACTTCCGAGACCTTTTATATAAATAAATAAATACACCCAACAGTCACATACATAGTCCTGACCCCACACTAAGATACGATTCTTGTGTCGTGGGTATCAGGAACTACGAGAGACTTTCGGTCTCACAACACCCAGACCTCGAGACAAATATCTGTGGATCACACAAATGTTTGTCTCGGTGCGGGGATCGAACCCACGGCCTCTCGTTTCACAGCCGGCCACTCGCCCGCTGCGCCACGGAGGCTGTCAACTGTGTATATCTTTTTATTATGCATATTCCGCGCGTGGATTCGGCATAGTTAAAATGTATATAGAGAAGGAATGTAGAAAGCCATTTATTTATAATATCTGTAATAAAAATATGTAAGGTATCCGCGGGTATAAGGCCTGGCGGTTAAAAAAGCTTGCGTAACAGAAATCGTATTTAAAATTGGCGCACCGTTTGACCGACACGCACACATGCGATTGATGAGCGGTCGTGCCACGTCATGATTATAAACACGTGGTCCCCCGTGTCCCTCTGTCCTGCCCTTGTCCCGATTTCCATATCCTCTTAGTCCGTGAATCCCTACATTCAGGATCCCCTCCCTTTTCCCCTGCTTGTTGGGTGCCTTTTCCTGCCAGCCTATAGCGCGGCGGTTATTCCAAAGTTCCCTTAATTTTAGGTTAGTCTTATTAATTAGCGCTTTCTTAGCCTACATAATAAATAAAGATTTTGATTTTGTCCCGTTGCCAGTTTTGAGTCGGATTTTGTCCCGAGAAGCCACGTCACATGAATAATAGAAATTAACTTAAAGTAATCGCATACGAGGGACCTACCACCTTGTAAATAACGCTAATTACCCACAAAATTACGAATATGAATATAAATTACATTTTACTTTGTATTTTGGGCAACCGACACGATAAATAAATATACCCCATATATAAGATACATCCAACACCCAACAATCATACATAGTCTTGACCTAAAAGATACCAGTCTTATGTCGTAGGTAATCAGAACTACGAGATACTTTCAGTCTCCCAATAAATAATACTTTCATTTCTAATTAACTAACATGGAACTATAACCTCATCGCTAAAAGCGGTCGCAGCCAGACAACCTTACATCCAATTAAAATTTCTTATTCAAAGGTGGGTAGCAAAATATATGTGATAATAAGTTAAAGTTTCACTTTACTTATTAAAAACAATGCATTTAAAAATTGCTTCACTATTCTCTATAGAGAAATATAATCATAAATAGTTTATTTGTATATCATATTTGCTACATTATGCACACCTGACAACTTTCTACAAAAATTTCATCAAGACCTGCATACCTGAGCGTTCAAGAATTTCAAGTGCACAAACCAGTTCGGAAATAGGATAGCCTGATGAATGTAAGCCTAAAGCCTCTCTCTATAATCCTATGGCCAGCAGTGATACGGTCACAGAGTATATACTAGATTGTTGATTTAATAAATTATTTATTGAAAAAGATATGACTTCTTAGGCTTATCCCTACGAACTTAACTACAGTTGAATATGAAGAATGTCAATCATTCCTAGAAGATATATTTGTAATTAATTCCAATATAAAAATCCTAAAAAAATTAAGTATACTTTTAGAGCTATCTAGCTGTTGCCTACAGCACGAATGGGCCGGCTTAGCAGAGGTAGAATCACTGTGTCACCGAAAATCGACGTGAAGTGATAGCTTGCTGTTGAATTTTGTACTGTATGTGATGTTTCAGAGGCCCAAATCCTCCCCACTCCTCCTAATTCCCATCTATTTTCTTTAATGTCAGTAACGCATCAATCATTCCTATGGCAGAGCTGTGGAGATCATTGACCATCAGGTGTCCCACTTGCTCTCCAGCCAGTCTTTAAAATCTCCAATCCTTCTCAATACCGATGGAATTCAAAGGCACTACAAAACGACACAATATTTTACAAAGTTTATATAATCTTTTTTTTATTTATAAAATCATTGCGTTGCTTTCACATAAACATTGTTGTATTGTAGTCGTGAACATAATAAAATTTATTTTTAGAATTTCTATGCTAATGCTATGTCCCGAAGGAGCGAGGCCAATTTCAACCTACATTCAGTAGACGGCTGACAAAGATACAGCGAATGTAAAAACAGATTCAGTAATACATTTTTTATTGGCAATGTAGTGCGGAGTGACAAATGTTTTATTCTTTGAAAAAGTGAGAAATAAAAAAGCATTAGAAGAAATTGAAAAAGGTTGATGCATATTTCAACTCAGTACACATATTTTTTAATCGGCTGAATGACGATCAGGTCGCTCGTTTGTTCATTATTTTGACGCCAGGCAGGGTTTTGAGTGGTAGAGCCACGGTGTAGACAGTAACCGATTTAAATCCGACGTAAAGTAGGGGCTTGCTGCAGCGTTTCATATGGTGAGTGAGATATTCGGAGGCCCAAATATAGAGGGTTAAAAAATATATCCAGACCATTTAGCGATCTTTTCTTTAATAGACCGCTTCGTCGCCGACCATGAGGTATTTACCAAAGCTGTAGACAGTTTTGTCTACAGCATGAATGGGATGGCTCGACCGGGTCGTTACTACTGTCTCACAGAAAACCGACGTAAAGTAGCGGCTTGCTGCTGCGTTTCGTACGGTGAGTGAGATATCCGGAAGCCCAAATCCCCTCCCCTTCCCAACCCCTAATTATCACTGTCCTTTAAAGTCGGCCCATGATTCTTATGGTGGTGGGCGTACATGGGCGGTGGAGATCACTTACCATCAGGTGACGCACTTGCTTCTTTGCCGGCCTATGCTATAAAAAAAATAGCATTGTTCAATTTACATTGTGAGTCTCGACAATGAGAGAGCGATCGCTGTTGACCTCGCGGGCCTTGGCACCATCGGGCATGCGGGCGAGCTCAAACAAAATGGAAGCGGGTTCAAGGGTGCGTAAGAGGCATTGGCTTCAGCTCAGTTTGATGCATTACAGCGTGTAATTTTTAGGGTATTTATACTAATGTATGAGTAATTATGCATCGAGTGATAATAAAAGCGTGGGAAAGCCTTAGTTTAGAATTCCAGGCTCCATATTGTATCGACTCCATCATAAAAGTAAAATGGTAGACCAACGCTTGTAAATGTTAGAACCAAGTTACTAAGTCGTAGAGCCATGCTGTATACAGTTTTGTCTACAGCATCAATGGGTTGGGACCGGAAGAGCACCACTGTCTTACATTAATTCAATATGAAATTTTATCTTACTGTTGCGTTTCGTATGGTGAGGTTTCCGAAGACCAAAACCCCCCTTTTTTCTAAGACCTATTCTTTTCCTTAATTGGAAAGCATACGTGAATCATCTAGTGTCTTGAGTGTTTATGGCCGGTGGAGATTACTTAATGACACACAGCTTGTTTGCTGGCCTCTGCTATAAAAAAATGGTATTCATATTAACAAAAATACATACATACTTATTCACACCTGTAATCCCCAAAAGAGTAAGCAGAGATGTAACCAGTAAACCCATTTTTCGCCGACCTTATTTCCAATCCATGATGTGATACTGGGCCAGTCCGTCGCCAATTGGGCACAATTCCAGAATCCGGACTGATACTAAGCATTTCAGTGATAGAAAAAGCAAATAGTGTATTATGAAATATATTGTTCAAAATCCATTATACGATATGATAAAATGATCACATTCCATAAAAAAATGTGTAAAGAAATTGCAAAGGCTGTTTCAGATCAGAAACGTGTTCAACCCTGGCACGTACGAACTCCATACATCCACATTAGATCGAACAGTTTACGAGTGTTGTCGCGTGTAGGTGGTAAAAGTATCATTGTATTTCTCATGGGGCTGCTATCGGCCGCGGCTTTTCCCGTTTGAAAAATAAAAATCTATAACGTTCAGAAATATGGCTTCTTTCAATTTCACATGCACTTGTTACATTTCCCTCAGGTAACTTTCTATTTGTGATGTTTTATTTTATTCAAGCACCGCAAAATGACTGCACTACACCTTATGGTAAGTAGTAGTGCAGTCCAAAAAACTAGAGACAAACAATAAGTTTATCAGTGGTCACCAGAATCATGCCGGCCTACAAACAAATCGAGGGGCCTGCGACAGGACAGGCGGATGACCAATGCAGGCACAGGGATACAAGGATGTACCCCTATACCCGCCCCAATCAACCATCAAGTCATGACGTAAGCCCTTCGGGAGAAACAGATATACACTGGCTGATTCTGGAACGCGCCACACACAAGGTGTGTAGGTCACTATGTCAGGTTTTTACATATGGTATGTATGGTGGTCGCTATCCGGGCGGATATGAATATCCTACCAGCAGCAATTCATCAGGCCTCTTAATCTCAACCCTAAACACACACGCTGTCTTTAGGAAGTTCCGTATTGTTTATATCGATCTCTTCAATCTTCCTTCCACCTATCCTGAGCCACTCGCAGTGGGATCAAGGCAACATGCTTTAACACATGTTACAATTATGGCCCGCTTTAACCAATAAGAAAAATGGAGAGAAATACTTGCTTTTCTTTGAGTGGTAGAGCCACACTGTAGACAGTTTTGTCTACAGCATGAATGGGCTGGCTCGACCGCGTCGATACCACTGTCTCACAGAAACTGGACGTAAAGTAGCGGCTTGCTGCTGCGTTTCGTAGGGTGATTGAGATATCCGGAAGTCCAAATCCCCCTCCCCTTCCCAATCCCCAATTATCCCTTTCCTTTAAGGTCGGCAACGAGTCCATGATTCCTCTGGTATTATGGGCGTACATGGGCAGTGGAGATCATTTACCATCAGGTGACCCACTTGCTCGTTTGCCGACCTATGCTATAAAAAAAACTTTCAAGTTCGTTAAAAAAAAAATCGAAGATATTTGTAGTCTACCGAACCGTATCATAGGATAATTGGGATAATTTAATATAGAGCAGTTATTATATCATTATCATCGTTGCTACTTTAAATATTAAGATAATATTTTTATCCACCAGTGATAATTATCCCTTTCAGATAACAAGTTACCCTTAGGGATAATTCATTAGTCTGCGCCAGTCGCAAACTATTTGCATAAAACGTTTTATGTGTCTTTGTTTTATCTGCCGAGGTATGGACGTGAATTATTAAGGTTTTTTTTACATGGGACTTTTATTTGCGAGGTGGAAGGTGGTAGGTCCCTCGTATGCGAGAGGCCGTCTGGGTTGGTACCACCACTTTCGTCTATTTCTGCCGCCAAGCAACAGTGTGTTAGCACTGTTGTGTTTCGGTTTGCAGGACATTGAAGCCAGTGAAATTGCTGGGCATTATGAAACTTAACATCTTATGACGGGGGTGACGAGCGCAGTTCAGTGCCATGCAGTGCTTTGTAATTCAAAGTTCTGTGTGGTGTTGCTTCTGTTTATGGGCAGGCGTGGCGCTAACCATCAGGCAAGCAATTTGCTTGTCTCGGCATTTAATCAATGGAAAAGTTACAATTTTAAAGTTAGAAAGAATTTAATATAAAATATAAGCTTGCATATCTACTCCCAAAGAGATAGAGATATAAATAGTGCAGCACCGGGTCGGCAAGTTATTATCGTTTTATGATGTGATAGGGGACACTACCGCCATTTTAGGCACAAAATTCAAACCCGGTCGGCTTACACGTACTTCGTACTGAATAACTCCCATAAAATTTGATTGATCGATCCGGGGAGCGAAAGGGACCTCACAGTATTTTAACCTTAGCACACTATTACGAAGTCGAATACGCGATGGGAAATCAATGGGATCAGTGAAGAAATCTACTACAAGGTGGTAGGTCCCTCGTATGCGAGAGGCCGTCTGAGTTGGTACCACCGCTTTGTCTATTTCTGCTACCAAGCAACAATGTGTAAGCACTGTTGTGTTTAGGTTTGAAGGACATTGAAGCCAGTGAAATTACTGGGCATTATGACACTTAACACCTTATGTCTCGGGGTGACGAGCGCAGTCAGTCAGTACCATGCAGTGCTCTGTAATTCAAAGTTCTGTGTGGTTTTATTTCTGTTTATGGGTAGGCGTAGCGCTTACCATCAGGCGAGCGCCTTGCTCGTTTCGTCATTCAATCAAATAGTTAAAAAAAAATGTTATAAATTTTCTAAAATCTCTTAACTAATTTAAAAAAAAATAACTTTATTTTGTCACACATTTGCAAAGAAAGTTTAAAAAAGTTTATATTTTATGTATAAATCTTTAAAAAATATCTCGATGGAGAGCAAATAGCAAAAAATAGGGTCAGATTGTTCGAGAACAAACCTTGTAAACTAAGTTAACGCTTTATCTCATAGATACTCTGAAAATAAACTTTTCACTTTAACAAATCCTTGCTTCAGGCGTCTCGGGCGCTAATATTTTTTGTTACTAATGACTCTTTTTTAAAGAGAGGGCAAACGGGCACGTAGGTCACCCACTGTCCTTCCTAATGTTCATAAAACATCACTTACCGTGTGGGTCACCTGATCCACATGCTTGCTTGCCAGCCGTTTCTATAAAAAAACCACATCTATCTTAGAAAATTGACAAAATGTTTCTAGTTTATTTATGAAATCCACTGATTTTCTCTAAATAATGTTTGATATTCAAAAATTCTACGCAATATAAAAACCACAAAACCTCAATTTAAAATAATTGTATTCAATAAACAGATGTATCTTGTTATAACAGAAAACTGAATACGTTAAAAAAATTTGAATAACCCAATTAGAATCAAAACGATATAAAATAAATCCAACGTTTAACAAAAAATTGAGGGTAAAAGTATATACAATGTAACTGGAGTATCTGTCTATCGTTTAGAAATAACATAAATGAATATTAAACGTTTTAAAATTTATCTGTCCTGTCTGACTGTTTTTCTGGAATTATATCTGAAACGACTGAACCCGTTTTGACTAGATTTTCGTAGGAGGAAAGAATTTAGATGAGCGCCACAATAGTAACTTTTAAATTGAACTCCAAAGGATCACGAGGTAACTGAATCTCTGAAATTAATAGCTAGAAAATGTATATCAAACTAAAAGAGAATCGACTCAAAAAAAAACAAAACTAATCATTTATAAATAACTAGCTTTTGCTCGCGGCTCCGCCCGCGTGAAGGTTTAAAATTGTCAAAGTTTCATACAAACTTTCATCCCCTATTTTATCCCCTTGGGGGTAGAATTTATGAAAATCCTTTCTAAGCAGATGCCCACGTCATAACATCTACATGCATGCCAAATTTCAGCCCGATCCCTCTAGTGGTTTGGGCTGTGCGTTGATGGATCACTATGTCAGTCAGTCAGTCAGACACCTTTGAGTTTTATATATTTAGATTACTTTGGAGTCGCTGTTTTCTTTATTGACCATTATGTTAAAATAGCAACTATTTAAAATTGTTTTTTTTAATTGTTACGTCATACTTTATTCATTATCACCCCTCCCGCACCGCTCCGCTACCGCAAGAACCTACTCTATTATGCCTTACCGCTACAGAAGCGTTTTCTTGGGACCGATCCACAAGGCGTAACCAGCATTGTTCCAGGGCGAGATTTATTGCCTGGGGTGACAATGTCAGGGAAAGTTAATAGAAGATAAGTCAGTCATGGACTAGAAATAGTTGTATAACTTCGCGTAACTGAGCACCAGTATTTCGAATTAGACGTGATATTTTTGAAGAATATTATTTACTTACAACGATATCCAGAGTGGGGCAAGTGCCACACCTTGTCCTACTACTCCCATGCTAGGCTACCTTGTCCTACTGAGGGTACGCCCATGCTGATCCAATTAAACCCTGAGCTGATGCAGGCAGTGTTGCGGACAAAAGCTAGTGAGCAATTAAAATCACTCCGGCGTATAATCTTGCTATTACTTGAAAAACATTTGCATTCGCTTACTGGAGATTTTTATTATAACAACACACATTTGAATTTAAGATGAGAGGCATGACGTCTGGTTTCTATCCATTTCATATTTCGCACGGTATTTATAAAGCGGTAAAAATTGTGATGGAATGAATTTTCATCGTAGCGATTAATTTAGTATTGGCATAACGAAAATTGAAAAAAAATAACAGGCAACCAAGATTGTTAAAATAGAGGGCTGTGATTAAAATTAAGTCCAACCCCACCACCCCGTGACCACGAAGGCTGAAAAGTCTTCGAAACGTCGGGATCAAAATCATTAAAAAACCGCGATAAAATCCGTTTAAATTTGTTTTATTTCAGTAAAATTAAGTCCTTCGGCATTCCTCGGATATTTCAGTAGTACATATTCTTATAAATGTCCAGTAGGATGACAAAGATGAATAAAACAATTTCGCAAAGCGTATGGGAAAATATAATAAATTAAATTAATCACATAAGACTTAACGTCGTAAACTTCGAAAAGAAACTTTGCCAAAAACATTTAGATTATATATGTATGTGCCAGAAAATGTATTCCACAAATTTAATCTTCTACTTGATGTATTTTATGGGATCTTTTAGCACATAACACATCTCGGAATTTTATGTATTATTTACTCTTTACGGTAATGTTGCTAATCATACAACATCCTCAGATATAATAAAAACAAGTATATAAATTGACCTAAAGATATAAAAAGGGGAACGCCCATAAAATGCCTGGAAATGGACAGAAACTTCAAATAGTCATATAATCTATTTAGATTAAAATAAGAATAGTCGTATTATTCTCAAGTTTTACACACTAGGGGGAAAGTATTATCATTATTATTATAGTATTTAATTTGATTGTCGTAAATGTACATGAATGTCGAATTTGACATTAGTAAATACAAATCGTATTTGACAGATAGTTTTTCTGTTTAAGTTATTCGTAAGTACCAAACTTTTTGCTTCCGATTCGACGATATAGTGATCTGTGATTCGACGTCCGCTCCAATATAATACCTCATTGTTTTATCTATGAATGATGATGTATCCTTAACTTATTTAAATGACCGATATTTGCACTTGTCAGATCCCAATTTCAACACGTAAAATATATTTTAGGCAAAATGTTTTTATCCAGCCTCCTCCGAGTTTTTGGATAGAAATTTTAATTGTAATAGATTTACTTTAATTTTAACTACAAATTGGTGTAATATTCATTTTTGTTCATCTTAGGCATTTTTTTGTATGGGAGATGGGCATTCCCCTTTGAACAAGCCTCCCTGGCGCAGTGGGCGAGTAAGCCGCGGGTTCGATCCCGCACCGAGAGAAATATTATCTGATCTACAAAAAATTGTTTCGGGTTTGGGTGTTGTGAGACCGAAAGTCTCTGGTAGTTCATGATACCCACGACACAAGACTTGTATTTTACTGTGGGTACACTTATCTTATAAATTTCACGCTATGGTTTTAGACTAACGGTATAACTAGCATAAGTTTGCTGGTGGGAGGATACTTGTATCCGACCGGATAGCGACCACCGTACACTGGTGCTAAAACCTGCCATAGTGGCCCACCTTGTGTGGGTCGCGTTCCAGGGTCAGCCAGTGTATATCCGGTTCTCCCCAGGGGGGCTTGCTCCCTGATCCTAACCCTTTTCCCATCCCTTTTTCCTTCCCCTCCCCTTTGACCCTTTGCAGGCCGGCTTGATCGTGCCGACCAACGATAGACACACTGTT
Source organism: Amorpha juglandis (assembly GCA_949126905.1). Lineage (NCBI taxonomy): Eukaryota > Metazoa > Arthropoda > Insecta > Lepidoptera > Sphingidae > Amorpha > Amorpha juglandis. The sequence goes on along the minus strand of OX421381.1, from coordinate 12,631,649 downwards.
TATCGTTGGTCGACACTATTCTTGGATTGCGCTACACTTACCATCAGGTGTGGCGTAGTCATTTTGCCAGGCCAGGATAAAAAAAAAAAAAAAAAAAAAAAGTAATATTGAATATATTTTATAATAAAATTACAAATGTACTGAAATGATTTTAATGTAAAAAACGATAAAGTTTGAATCGGATTGGCGCGCTAGGAGTTCTGTGGCACTACATAATGGCACGAACCTGATTCACAGATGGATTATTTTTAATTAGTATTTATTGATTTACTTAAAGCATGGAAGGTAAAAACTAAGGAGGACCATCTTGTATAGGGGACAAGTTGAAAAAAACAAAAGCTGTGAAGTTGAGAGATGAGATGAATAAAATGAAGTCGTACGCGGTACGACTACTGTGATGAGGTCTCGGGGCCGCCTTCCTTCGGCCTCCTTGGGTCGGGTAAAGTCATATCAGGGTTTTTCTATCCCGAAATGCTCAGTATCAGACCGAAGTCTGCAATTGTGTCCGGTATGGCGATCGATTCGCCCCCTATCATATCATGGAATGGAAATACGCTCGGTGAAATGTGAGTGTACTGGTTACACCTTTGCCTACCCCTTCGAGGACTACAGACGTGGGTGCGTATATGAATAAAATTATACGAAGGCTCAGTATAAATTGAGCTGTTTTTTTATAAATCAAATGGTAATTTTAAATTTTAAGAATAAAGTTTTTAACATGTAGATGGGACATCATAAAGCCTTTGATAAAAAACAATAAAAAATAATTTAGGTTTTTTTTGTTAAAACATCCACCACAGTCTATATTAACATTAATTCGGTGACAGTTTTAGTCGCCTACATATTACGAATAAAAATATCTAAACTAATATTATAAAGGGGATTTGATTGTTAGCACTGAATAGGCTCTGAAATTTAGACCAAATTGAAAAATTATTTTACCGTTAGATTCCTACATTATCCCTGATGATAGGTGATATCGATAATATAACGGTGCAGAATTTCGTACGGGCGGAGCCGCGAGCGAATGCTAGTATCTTATAAAGTTAGAATACAGATAAACAGATAAATCCCGTAGGCTTAGTAGCGTTCCATTGGCAAGTATAGCCTACTGAACCATGAAAACTTACGTGGCAGCTTTGCTGTTATTACGTCCGTTCAAAAATATTACCAGAGGACCACAATCCACCCAAAACTCATTTGTCTCGGTGCGGGATTCGAACCCAAAGTTAGTTTTGGGACACCATTTTAAATAAATAAATACACCCAACAGTCACATACATAGTCCTGATCCCACAGTAAGATAAGAGTCTTGTGTCGTGGGTATCAGGAACTACGAGAGACTTTCGGTCTCACAACACCTAGACCCCAAAACCAATATTTGTGGATCACACAAACATTTGTCTCGGTGCGGGGATCGAACCCGCGGCTTCTCACTTCACAGCCGGCTACTCGCCCACTGCGCCACGGAGGCTGTCATACTTACCATCTACAATGCAACTAGAATCCCTTACCGTCATTGTACCGTATAGAAATTTATTGCAAATGCGAGCAAGGTCACCTATCTCAACAATATTATGCGCGGAAATTTATGAGTTTCCTTCACGAAATTAATCTTGCCATCACAAAGATAGCCCTCTTTACGAGTGCGAGTCATTTAACGCCCCAGTTGCTTACAATTATTCCCTGCAAATAAAAAGATGGGAGGCCTCAGCGTTTTGACACAATTAAATAAAGTCGAGCGAAAATTGCTTTAAAAACTGTCTGCGGGTTTGCTGATTTCTTTCCAGTCTGCGAAAATATCATTATATTTTTGTGACACGATGTACTTAGGTTTCGAGACTACGTTAGCGACGTGAAAGGTAGATAAAACCAGCTTAATGTATTTTTTGAAGCGATAACTTCTTATGGGAGGGTAAACCGCTTCGTAACGTAACGCGTTACGGCGCCACTCTGTTTGGCTTCCCTTTCTCTCACGCATACGGCATCAGTAGGTAGGATCCTCCTCTCTCACTTTAACCCACATTAGTTTAAGTTATCACTTCTGTCGAGAGAGACGTACGCGTTTTTTTTTTATCAGAATACGTTCTTTAATGAAGTCGGTTAATTAAATAACTTCAACTATCGAACGATTTATTTAGTCGATGCTGTTTTAGCCCTTGATTTGACAGCATACTGTTATTAGTATTAAAGTTTAGCGTTAGCACATCAAAAAGCTTTCATACAAACTTTCATCCCCTATTTGGGCCCTTTATGGGTTGAAATTAAAAGAAAAAATACCCTATGTTTAACCCTGGGTCATCAACTATATTTGGCCAAAATTTATTGAAATCGGTTCAGCGGTTTAGATTTTTCATACAAACTTTCATCCCCTTTTTAAACCCTTCAGAGGTTGATTTTTGAAAAACATAGTAGCCTATGTCTTATTCTGATGTATAAGCTATATTATTGTAAAGTTTAATTAAAATCCATTTAGTAGTTTTTACGGGAAAGAGTAACAAACATCCATCCATCCATACTTACAAACTTTCACGTTTATAATATTAGTTTGATAAAGATAACGTCTATGCAATAAATCACCTTTCTAGGGCCAAATATTTGGTCTGAGCAGTTGATGAGACAGAGATAGTTAGCCAGGTTTTTTTTTATTTTTACTTATTACTTACTTTGACTAAGGCAAACTTTTTGCTACTGTTTGCATAGTACGGTCGCTTCCTTAATTTATAGGCAATGTTTCCAGAGACTCCACTCCCTAACAATGTCGTAAGTTGTTGGCTAACGTTCTAATGAAATTCCGCAACTTCCAACAATCAAAGGGAATTCTTAATCCTTTTTCGTGGTTTATCGTAAAAAGAGGGATGACATCAAAGACTAATGGCGGTTTCAACGGATTTGATAAAAAAGAGATATATTAATGTAATTCATGCGGTCTTTAGGCTTAAATGAATGTATAATTTGTATATTGTAAATCTTTGTAGCAATTTTCACTAAAAAGACACTATACAAATATCAACTGTCCAGTACACGAAGGTAGGAATGAAATACTGTAGTTTTTTTTTATCCGAGCACGGCAAAGTGACTGCACTAAATCTGATGGTAAGCGTAGTGCAGTCCAAAAATCCAGCGACCACCGAAAAACAATGAGATTATGAATATAAATGCTTCTTCTCTCTTCGGAGAGGAAAGAAGCAAATCGAGGGGCCTGCGACAGGACAAGCGAATGACCGATGCAGTCACAGTAATACAAAGATGTACCCCTATACCCGCCCCAACCAACCATCAAGTCATGCCGCAAGCCCCTCGGAAGAACCCAATATACACTGGCCGATTCTGGAACGCGATTCACACAAGGTGTGTGGATCACTATGGCAGGTTTTAACACCATGTGTACGTTGGTCGCTATCCGGGTGGATATGAACATCCTACCACCAGCAAATGTATTGTTTTATATATTGAGGATCGCCACAACACAGCATTATGCTGAGCATGCCACCTTTTGTCATCGTGCGGACCTGCAACTTATTAGGCTAACTATATATTTATTATTAAAATTGTACATCATATTTCAATTGCATTTATTCGTGTTGGCAATAAACGTTTATATTTTCTTCTTATAACTTGCTGCCTGATATATATAGACAGGAATTAACTTTTATTCATTATTACCCATTCATTAGAATTAGATTATTTCTCAGAGCCGGCAGTTATGATCATTCCCGTACTCAATAAACGGAGCTTATCAAATGAACCAGGTCTGCGTTTTGACATAATCAAACTATAAGAAATGATTAATTGACAATCAAAGTTAGTTTAAATATTTGAGTGCGGTTAAATTGATAGAAACAAGTTGCTAAAGACATACAAATTAACTTTTGCAATTAAGCGAATGTAATTTTCAAGTTCACTACGCTATAACCGTGGGGAAACATCAACTCCTTACAATAATAATTGATTAAAATACACAATATTCATTTATCGTAAACTTGCTCATACCTTGTAAATGGATCATTTTGTGTAACAATTTATTATATTAAACAACGAGAAGCTAGCTCGCAGCGCTAGGTTGAGCTCGGAGTGAAGCAATCTGCGGAGACGTACTTCTTGGATTCGATTACAGGATACTTGGATTTTTAGAGTGGTAGAGCCACGCTGTAGACAGTTTTGTCTACAGCATGAATGGGCTGGCTCGACCGGGTCGTTACCACTGTCTCACAGAAAACCGACGTAAAGTAGCGGCTTGCTGCTGCGTTTCCTACGGTGAGTGAGATATCCGCAAGCCCAAATCCCCTACCCTTCCCAATCCCTAATTATCCCTTTCCTTTAAGATCAGCAACGCGCCCATGATTCTTCTGGTGGTGGGCGTACATGGGCGGTGGAGATCACTTACCATCAGGTGACCCACTTGGTCGTTTGCCGGCCTATGCTATAAAAAAAATGTATCCTTGACTGTTAAAAGTCACAGGGTATCAAAGCTCATAATATTACTATGTATAAAGGTGATACTTAATGTATGATATGTTTCGTACGGTGAGTGAGATATCAAGAATCGTGGTAATAAAAGGCAGGAGCGACCTCAATTCTAGGAGAAGGGCCATGACAGTGGAACAATTTAATACACCCTGCATTAATTATTATTATTATTATAGTTTTTTTCAAAATTAAATTAGTTTTTTTTTATAAAGGTCGCAGGATGTCGCTGGATGCAGGCCGCTTCCAACAGGTCGGTCTGGAAATCTTTGGAGGAGGCCTATGTTCAGCAGTGGACATCTTGTGGCTGATGATGATGATGATGATGATAGTTTTTTTCAGTAGTTTAACATAAAGAACATCACCTCCTCGCCACCTATCACATCAAGGGACGGAAATACGCTCGGAAATGTAGGTGTACTGGTTACACCACTGCCTAACCTTTCGAGGATTATAGGCATGTGCGTATAACATTTTGTCAAATTATAAAAATGCTGACGTCCTCATCAGAAATAACACTGAACTTCAGGTCCACGAAGCACTTAACCTACTGAACTCAATTGCGTTTACTAGTCCCGTGTTGAGAAATAAAAAACAAATTTCATTTCATCCAAGAAGTCAGTTTATGTGTTCATTGTTCTTGTATTTTGACATTTTCATGAGCAACATTTTAAGGCATACTCCTGGTCTTGAAGTAGAGGCAGTTGGGCGTTGAGTTATCGAATTATAAAATAAATTAATACTCCCTAATTAATACCAGCAGCGATAGCTCAGCGGGGAGTGGTATGGACTGTCGAGACGAAAGTCGCAGGTTTGAAACCAGCCCCAAGAGTATACACCACTGACTTTTCTAAGTTACGTGTATATTAATTGGTAATTATCGCTTGCTTTAACGGTGAAGGAAACATCGTGAGGAAACCTGCATACCTGAGAACTCGATAAGATTTTTCGAAGGTATGTGAATTCTGCCAACCCGCATTAGGCCAGCGTGGTGGTCTAAGGCCTAATCCCTCCCATTCAGTAGAGGAGGCCTGTGCTCAGCAGTGGGACGTATATAATACAGGGCTAGTAAAAAAAAAGTCTCATATAGTCAGAAATTACATCATGGCCCGTATAATAATGTTTATTTTTGATTATGCCTGTATCGTGGGTTTTTCCATGAATCTCCACGATTTCCTATGAACATCCAGTATGCCAAAAAGGATTGAGGATGTATCGCTGACCTTAAAATAGAGCTTTGTTTAATTTGGTAAAGTGACTACACTATTATATTGAGTGGTAGAGCCACGCTGCAGACAGTTTTGTCTACAGCATGAATGGGCTGGCTCGACCGGGTCGTCACCACTGTCTCACAGAAAACCGACGTAAAGTAGTGGCTTGCTGCTGCGTTTCGTACGGTGAGTGAGATATCCGGAAGCCCAAATCCCCTCCCCTTCCCAATCCCTAATTATCCCTTTCCTTTAAGGTCGGCAACGCGCCCATTATTCTTCTGGTGATGGGCGTACATGGGCGGTGGAGATCACTTACCATCAAGTGACCCACTTGCTCGTTTGCCGGCCTATGCTATAAAAAAAAAAAAAAAAAACTAAGCCATAGTAAATTCAGTCTAGTGGAAAATGTTGCGCCTCGATACAGTTGTGTGGCATGAATTACTTCAAGCATACTACTATAGATACATCAGCTTAGCCCGGAACATGACTCGCTGGAGGGCCAATATGGCGTCGTTTTCAACATGTGTACCATAATTCTCATCAGTTTTTTTTATAGCATAGGCCGGCAAACGAGCAAGTAAGTCACCTGATGGTAAGTGATCTCCAACACCCATGTACGCCCGGGACTGTTGGGTGTATTATTATTATTATAGACTAGTTAATGCTCGCGGCTCCGCCCGCGTGATCTGCTTTTTCCGGGATAAAAAGTAGCCTATGTCCTATTCTGATGTATAAGCTATTGTAAAGTTTCATTAAAATCCATCCAGTAGTTTTTACGTGAAAGAGTAACAGACATACATCCATCCATCCATCCATACTTACAAACTTTCACGTTTATAATATTAGTAGGATAACGCAATATTGACAGAATTTTAAGTAGGAGCAATTTGTAATACGCTTTGACATCTGATCATTTTGTATGAGCTTTGCTCTGCGCTATATAATAGGCTATATTTACTTGGCATTCTGAATGAACCTTTTTTCTATTTTTCACCAGATAATATGCAAAATGGAAACGACAAACATAACTCACCAAGACAACGGCACAGAAAACTACCAGCCATACTACGAGAGGCCGGAGACATACATAGTGCCTATCATGTTCGCGCTGATCTTTGTCATTGGAGTAGTCGGGAACGGAACCCTGGTCGCTGTCTTCGTCAGGCATAAAGCCATGAGGAATGTCCCTAATACGTAAGTTTTGCAATAACCTTTTTTTTCACTGTGCCTTCATCGGTTATCCGCCTGTCCAGTCCAGTCGCAGGCCTCTCGATTTGCTTCTTCCTTCTCTGAAGAAGAAAAAGCATTTATACGAGGCCGGCATGACTCTGATGCCCACCGAAATACTCATAGTTTGTTGGAGGTCGCTGTTTTTTGTATTTTATCCAAGAATCGCAAAGTGACTGCACTACACCTGATGGTATGCGCAGTGCAGTCCAAAAAACCAGCCAACACGGTCATACAATGAGTTTATTGGTGGTCACCAGAGTCATGCCGGCCTTTATAAATGATTCTTCATACTCGAAATAGGGAAGAAACCAATGGAGAGGCCTGTGACAGGACAGGCTGATGACCGATTCAGGAACAGGGATATAAGGATGTATCCTTATACTCGCCTCAGCCAACGATCAAGTCCTATCTCAAGCCACTTTGGAAAACCGCATATACACTGCCTGATCCTAGCACGCGATTCACACAAGCTGTGTGTGTCACTATGACAGGTTTTAACACCATGTTTACGGTGGTCGCTAACCGAGTGGAGATGAATCCTAGTACCAGCGTTCTTACACAATTTTCTTATAATCAAGACAAGTTCCAAGCCAAGCTCGGAGTAGAACGATGCACCGAGTACAATATAGGTATTTCAACTTTACCCGCAGGTACATCCTATCCCTCGCCCTGGCTGACCTGCTGGTCATCATCACGTGTGTCCCGTTCACCTCCATCGTGTACACCCTGGAGTCGTGGCCCTGGGGCTCCACCGTCTGCAGGGTGTCCGAGGCTGCAAAAGACGTCAGTATCGGAGTATCAGTATTCACGCTGACTGCTTTATCTGCAGATCGGTACTTTGCTATCGTGGATCCGTTGAGAAAACTACATGCTACAGGTAAGATTTTTTTGGTGTTTGAAAACATAAGAGACTGTCATTTTTGATAGAGCCACGTTGTAGGTAGTTTTGTCTACAGCATGAATCGGCCGGCACGAATGGGTCGTTACCAGTGTTTTACAATGGACCGACGTAAAGTAGCGGGTTACTGCTGCGTTTCGCATGGTAAGTGAGATATCCAGAGACCCAAATCCCTCGCCCCGTCCTAATTCCTTCATTGTCCCTTTCCTTTAAGGTCGACAACACGCTTATAATTTTTCTGGTATTGTGGGCGTACATGGACAGTGGAGGTCACTTACCATCAGGTGACCACTTGTTCATTTGCTCGTCTATGCTATATAAAAAAAATGCTCGCTGCTCTACCCGCGTGAAATTTCCGGCATATTTTCTTACAACCGTTTACCCCTTATTTTAACACCTTAGGGGTAAATTTATCCTTATTGGATATTTACAACATAAAAGGCATCAACCGCCAAAATTTCATGTTTGCAGCTCTAGCGGTGTACGCTCTGCGTTTATGAATCAGTGAGTCAGTCAAGACAAATAATTATATACAAGGTGGTAGGTCCTTCGTATACGAGAGGCTGGCTGGGTTAATACCACCGTTTTGTCTATTTCTGCCGGCAAGAAATAGTGTGTAAATACTGTTGTGTTTCGGTTTGAAGGACATTAAAGCCAGTGAAATTACTGGGCATTATGAGACTTAACATCCTCTGTCTCGGGGTGAAAGAATGAAAGAATGAAAGAATGAAAGAATGAAAGCATTTATTAATCATGTAGGCAATTGAAATAGCGCTTATGACAAGTCAGTACAAAAGTAAAAGAAACTTATATTACATAGAAATCAGTATCAACTAATGTATACATACATACATAGCATCATCAAAATACACTCGGCAATTACACTAAAACTATTTATAATTATTATTTTTCTATATTTTTACTATGGAATAGTCCAGAATCATCATATATTTTGAGGGGTCGTCTATATGGACCATAGGCATTATCGAAAACGGCACGTGTTTTAAAACTACCACCGGATCCAAAACGACCCACCTTGAGAAGACCCGGCGAAACAAACTCAAGTGGGCTTCCTTTACCGCTGGATTCAACGCGGCGCGACCCAGCCCTGAGAAGTTCCAGCTAGACAAACTCAGTGGGCTTGTTTTTGGTCCAGTCTTTCAATCCAAATTATTTGCGGAAATACAAAGCCTTTTAAATATATAGTTAGTTATAAGGCAGATTAATACGGATCATGTGTATCTCCAGATTGATTGTTTTAAAACTACCACCAGATCCAAACGCGACCCTGCCTGAGAAGACCTGGCGAACAAACTCAGTGGGCTTGTTTTTGATCCGCTTAAGCTATTCTCGAAAATAATGACTTGTCGATTAAAAAATTGCCATATTCACGTAGGTATTTTATTTGTTACACGATCGGTCGTCTTTAATTCAATTTATTGTAGTTTTCATTAAAATTTATTTATTTAATTTGCTCGTATTATATTGAAGTCATTTAAAGATCAACATATTTAATTATTTAGGGTAAATTTATGAGTTTATTCCCTACATAGTTTAAGCTACAGGGTCCCTAGGAGGTCGCAGTATGCAAGAAGGAACCGAACGCCAAACATGTCTATCCTCTAGATATTGCTTAACATTATAGTAGCCCCTAGACATGAGCACTCGTTTAATGTGTGCCTTGAACATTTTATCGGGCATATTAATTACGTTATTGGGGAGCTTGTTATAAAATTTAACGCTGTTACCCATAAATGACTTTTTAGTCTTGACTATTCTAAAAGCGGGTACAGCGAGTTTGTTTTTGTTCCTCGTATTTATACTATGAATGTCACTATTTTTCTTAAATTTATTGAGGTTTTTACGAACATACATAATATTTTGATAGATGTATTCAGACGGCACAGTCAGTATATTACTATCCTTGAATACAGATCGTAAGGAATCGCGGCTACTTAGGTCATATATAGCACGAACTGCTCTTTTTTGTAATATAAATATAGTGTCTATATCAGCAGCTGAACCCCACAATAGAATGCCGTAGGACAAAATACTGTGGAAGTATGCGAAATATACCAACCTAGCCGTTGAAACATCAGTCAAGCGTCTTATTTTCCGAACAGCAAAAGCTGCAGCACTTAATTTACCGGATAATTTTTCAATTTGAGGGTCCCACTGCAATTTACTATCTATGGTTATTCCTAGGAAAGTAGTTGCAGAGACTAGATCCAATATTTCTCCGTTTAATTCAATGCGCGACTTCACCCTTCCAACATTTGGTAATGTAAAACGGATACATTTTGTTTTACCTGCATTTAATAGAAGATTATTCGCAGAGAACCAATTTAATATCAAATTTAGAATGTTGTTGGGTGTAACTAGATTTTCATCCTTGCGATTTACTTTGAATATTAAAGATGTATCGTCAGCAAATAAAACTATGTCTGTCATCTTTTCTACCATGTACGGAAGATCATTAATATAAACTAAGAACAGAAAAGGGCCCAGAATGGAACCCTGTGGAACCCCTATTTTAACTGTGGATCCCACTGAAGTGACGCCTTCAATAGACACTCTTTGTTCCCTACCAGATAAATAGGATATCACAAGATCGAGAGATGTACCACAAAATCCATAGTACTTGAGTTTAGCAATAAGGGTTTGATGGTCGACGCAGTCAAAAGCCTTGGAGAGATCACAGAACACACCAAGAGCATCCTGTGATCCCTCCCATGCCTCCAATACAGATGTCATTAAGGCAGATCCAGCATCTTGAGTAGACCGATTCTTTGTAAACCCAAATTGTTTATTATGCAATATCCTATTCCTATCAAAATGCGCCAACATTTGGTCCAGCATTATTTTTTCAAAAACCTTACTAAGAGCTGGTAATATAGATATAGGTCTATAGTTCGAGGCGCTATTTACACAGCCTTTCTTAAAAATGGGCACAATTTTACTAATTTTCATTAAATCGGGAAAAGTACCGTCACTAACACAAAAATTAAAAATATCTGCTAAAATGGGAGCAATATTTATTATAATAGCTTCTATAGCTTTAACAGATAACCCCCATAGATCTTCGGTGCCTTTAATTTTAAGTTTCTTAAATGCTTTAATTATTTCACAATGAGATATCGTGTCAAAATTAAAATGAGGCATAACTCCTTTGACATTTTCTGATAACAATGATTCTGCTAAAGTCGCTGATGACTGTAGACATGTAGTAGTCTCTATGGGTATGTTAGTGAAATATTTCTCAAGGTAGTTAGCAACAGAGAGCTTATCTGAAACTAGTTCGTCATTTATAAGTAAAGTTATGATGATGAGCGCAGTTCAGTGCCATGCAGTGTTTTGTTCAAAGTTACGTTACGAAACGAGTACGAGGGATCTTGTGTATAAGCGCTAAACTTTTCATTTTAAAACTGGTTTGTCGAGTAGTATTTTATAATATTGCCAAACGTACAAAAGCTTCCTTCAATATTAAGAGAAAAAAGCTTTTTTTAACAATATGTAACAAATATTGTTTTCAAATATATCTAAGAATCGTGTCGATTAAAGCTTTCTAACAAAAAAAAAACGCATCAAACTATTCGCACACATGCACACACACCTACAGACAAAGGGGTCATATTTTAACACTCCTTTTTTGTCGAGGATTAAAAATTCCGTGGTTATAGTATTATGAATGTATACAACTTTAGTTATCTTTCTAAACAAAAAATAATGAAACCATAATTAGTAAGGTCCTGCGTAAATAAACTATTAAAGGCGTTGAAATTAAGTTGTTTGTGGTTATAGTATTATGAATGTATATAACTTTAGATTTCTTTCTAAACAATGAAACCATAATTAGTAAGGTCTTGCATAAATAAACTATTAAACCCGTTGAAATTAAGTTGTTTAAGTACTATTTTAGTCGGTTTGCTTTACTAATTAATAGGTCAAGGGGTACGGCCATGCCGACAGCGGGTGTATTTTCTTTTCGTCAAACAAGTATTTTCGTCAAGTGTTTTAGCCATTATTTAGACAGTCTACTGCTTCAATGGGCTGCGTCGACCAGTCGGTCAATTTTCTGTAGCCTGTTTTTTTGCTTGAAAGACGAGACAAGCAGGCCGCTCGCCGGATGGTAAGCGCCACACCTTACCACACAACACCTTAATATTATGTTGTGGTGATCCGTATTTGTGGGGGGTTGGCCTCTAGCTAGATTCAGACTGCACATAACTTGTGAACACTTTTTGTACCCACACGGATAATACTCGATTAATGGTATAACACCTCGTCGGTCGGTATAGAACTTACTAGAACTTTTGAGTGGTAGAGCCACGCTGTAGACAGTTTTGTCTACAGCATGAATGGACCGGTTCAACCGGGTCGTTATCACTGTCTCACAGAAAATCGACGTAAAGTAGCAGCTTGCTGCTGCGTTTCGTATGGTGAGTGAGACATCCGGAAGCCCAAATCCCCTCCCCTTCCCAATCCCTAATTATCCCTTTCCTTTAAGGTCGGCAACGCGCCCATGATTCTTCTGGTGGTGGGCGTACATGGGCGGTGGAGATCACTTACCATCAGGTATTTATCGATGTCATTAATTTCTGATGTCGTACTTATTATCTTCCTCCACTATACTCGATTGTTTCTGTAGTATGTTAGTACACCAAATAGCTGTAGGCCTCGGACAAGTTTTGATAGTTATCTAAAACGAGGAAAGTTTTCATTTTCCCTCCATACATCGAGTTGCATTAGCCATTAATGACTATGATGAATCAAAATTGCTAGCATGATTTATTTTAAATCATATTAATTTTAAATTAGTTTTCGACCAATTCTTTCCTGTATCAATAACTATTTTGACATTTCGTCAATAGTATTTTTTTATGAATTTGAAATATGTGAACTATTTGTAACTCGTACCAAACGAGCAAGTGGGTCACCTGATGGTAAGTGATCTCCACTGCCCATGTACGCCCACAATACCAGAAGAATCATGGGCGCGTTGCCGTCCTCAAAGGAAAGGGATAATTAGGGGAAGGGGAGGGGGATTTGAGCCTCCGGATATCTCACTCACCGTACGAAACGCAGCAGCAAGCCGCTACTTTACGTCAGTTTTCTGTAAAACAGTGGTAACGATCCGGTCGAGCTGGCCCAATCAAGCTGTAGACAAAACTGTCTGCAGCTTAGCTCTACTACTCAAAAACCTATTTCCTACTGTATATCCACATTTATTGTATGTTAAGTCTATATATTTTTCGTTTTAAGCAATGGAGATCTATTATCGTCAAGGGACTCATTTGCTAGTTTTTCGGACTTCTATTCCAAGTTCCAACTTTATTCTTAACTAACTTTTGCTCGCGGCACCCTCCGCGTGAACAGCATTTTCCGAGATAAAAGTAGCGTGTAACCGTCTCCAGGGTCCCATCTATCCCTGTAGATAAATTCATCAAAAGCGGTTCAGTGATTTAGGCGTGAAAGCGTAACAAACAAACTCACTTTCGCATTAACTTTTACCTCCCTTATCATCTCTTATTAACTAAAATTTCCAAAATTCCTGAAACACGTTACATTTATTTCTTTTACGTCAATAACCGAAATACAAAATTTTGTTTATGTAACTTTCAAAATGACGGACTTTCATACATATTATCATCCCCTATTTTGACCCCTTTGGGGTGGAATTTTCTAAAATCCTTTCTTAGCGGGTGCCTACATAACAAAATGAATATACAGTCCGAATTTCATGCTTGTAGCCTTGATAGTTTGCGCTCGGCGATGATGAATCAGTCAGTCAGTCAGGACATGTTATTTTATAAGTATAGATAGATAGATGATTTCTTACGTTTACGCGAATATTACTCATTGTAATAAAACAAATTTTAACGGATTATATCGCGGTTTTTTATTTTAATGTTGGTCCCGACGTTACATTATATTGTTAATGTTACACTATCTACCATCAGTTTAAAATAATTTTAAACTGAAGGTAGATAATGTAACATTAACATTTTGGGACAACCTACACCTCAGTCCACCCCGTGACCATGAAGACTGAAGTCTTCGAAACGTCGGGACCATAATTAAAATAAAAACCGTGATAAAATCCGTTCTAATTAACTTTATTCTTATCTTCACGATTTTCACTAAGGATCAGCGTTGCCATTTTAGCGATTTTATCACTAGATTTAGTGACTTTTTGGGGTACGACAGTGATTTTTTGAAAAAAAAATCACTAAATTTGGTGATTTCTAGTGATTTTTTTAGTTCAAAATATCCCGCAATCTAGTGACTTATGGGACCAAATCTAGTGATTTTTTTTCTGCAAGATGGCATCACTGCTAAGGATATAGTTGTCAGATAATCTGGAGTCACTTATATTTGGCTTCTATCCAAACCCGTCCAAATGTGGAATATTCATAAGTACTCCTTGTTATAGCCATCCATTAAATGCAAGATGGCGTTGTATAGATATATTTTATCTTACCCGATCTCTTCGTACGTAATAAAGATGTTACGAAATAAAATAACTGCCTCGGTGTAACGGTTGTAATGTACGCGGTACGACTGCTGTGTTGGGGTCTCGGGTTCGATTTCCGGGTCGGGTAACAACTGAGTTTTTCTATCACGAAATGCTTAATATTATACTCGGAGTCTTTTTTTATAGCATACGACGGCGTACTCACCACCAGGTGACCCACTTGCTCGTTGCAACCCACCTGGTGGTGAGTGATCTTCACTGACCATGAACGCCCACAATACCAGAAGAATCATCAACGGGGTGCCGACCTTAAGGAAAAGGGACAATAAAGGGGTTGGGGGGAGGATTATAGCATTTAATCAAAGATAGTGAAACAAACGCTAAATAATTCAAACACCGCAATAATTTCAGCTTATTATAAATAAGCTTTTGTAATGGAAAATTTACACGACAATTTTCATTTCAAGGAACAGCGGTGCGGTTTCGAACTCACATTCGGTTTGTACTGCGACGTGGAAATAAACATGAAATTAAGTTTTGCACTATTATATTATCTTATTCAACATATTATATCCCAGTGCCTAATTAAATAAATAAATACACCCAACAGTCACGCACATAGTCCTGACCCCACAGTAAGATACGGGTCTTGTGTCGTGGGTGTCAGGAACTACGAGAGACTGTCGGTCTCACAACACCCAGACACCGAAACAAATATTGTGGATCACATAAATGTTTGTCTGGGTGCGGAGATCGAACCCGCGGCATCTCGCTTCACAGCTGGGTACTCACCCGCTGCGCCACGGAGGCTGTCTGTATAATATATGCACGTCAGAGGTAGGAAATTTAATAAACCTTCCGGTTAATTAAATTAAAATGATTTTTCCAACTAAATTCTAGCTTTTAATTAATCAACCAAATCATAAAGTTTTCTTACGAAGTAAAAGCTTTATACTCCGTTTTCTGAGTATAGAAAATAAATGTACAATAACAATACTGACGCCTGTAATCCCCAAATGGGTAGGCAGACGTGTAACCAGTACACCCACATTTCGCCGAGCGTATTTCCGTCCCAAAATTGATTTAACTGCGATCGGTACCCTGAGGCATAAGATGATAAGTATCATAATGCCTAGTAATTTCACTGGCTTCAATGTCCTTCAAATCGAAACACAGCAGTGCTTAGACGCAACGGCTTGGTATTAGAAATGGACAAAGCAATGGTACTTTTTTTATCTTTATTGATTTACCAACGTTTGTATACATTGATCCATTGATTACAAGAACAACACAGAAACATGGCAAATGTAACAAAACTATTACAGGTGAATACAGCCTGCTTCAATACATAATGATAATGAAAAAAGGTTTGCTTTTGATTAACAATTAAAATTTCTACTAAAATTAATATCAATAACAAGTGGAAATATAAATCTATATACACATACATGCACACAAATAGATACATATACATACATACGAGTACACACATATACATCCACATACACTGCATACATATATAATCATGTTTACATGGTACTAACGAATAGTCAGTCAGAGAATAGTCGGCTATTCTCGTGAATGAGTGACCTACCACCTAGTGAAAATAGAGCCACACTTATTTTTATCCGTATCAATATAAATTTATTTCGGTAAAACCGTTGGATGTTGTTTTCGCTATCTGTTTTTAATTCTCGTCGATGTCGGAGGCCGCACACTACGGCAACTTTAATTTTAAAAAGAATCACGGCAGGTACTAGCAAAATCCATTTAAAATTTATTTTAGGTAACCTCAGTTTTAAGTATTTTGCCTTTTTAGTTTCAGGTATAGCTATTGCATGTCAATTAAACATGATAGAGCCATTACTCGACTGGGTTGTTAGCACTGTTTCATAAAAAACCAACGTGAAGTTATCTTGTTGTTACGTTTTGTACTATAAGATATACCAGATGCCCAATTCCCACCTCCTCTTGACAATTTCTTAATTATGTATTTTGCGTTTAGCAACGCGTCCATGATTTTAATATGAGGAATTTTAATCACTTACTATCAGGTGACCCACTTGCTTGTTTGCTGACTTGTGCTATAAATAAAGTAAGTTTTCCCGCCCTCTAGACTTTCTGATTTTAGTATGAGGAATTTTCATGGGCAGTGGAGATCACTTACCAATAGGTGACCCACTTGCTTGTTTGCTGACTTCTGCTATGAAAAAGTTAGTTCTCCCGCTCTTTAGGCCTCCTGAGCCTTGAAGGTCCATTGGGCGGGAAAGAGTATACGACATATAATATGATATTATAACTCCTCTTTGAGGCCACTTCGACGTTTCGCATTTTCGAATTGCATGACGCAACCTCGTAAATGAGAGTGTTATGTTATAGCGAGTTCACACGTTTCAATTTTAGTTGAACCACTGCTAAGACAGATGCGGGCCGTCTGAACAGACCTTTAATTGCATTGATCAAAGAAAATCATACAGTTTTTGATGATAAAGTGAATTGATCAATTACAATCGAAACGTTAACCCCTAATTTATTGCCACCTCGGTCATGTGATATATACTGTATACGTACAAATAAGGCTTTAGTCTCTTGGAAAGAATGATTAATACGCCATTCGTGGTACTTTATTGTGGCTATAAAGATTTACGTGACCTCTGCATTGTTCAATAGATGATGATATAAATTAACAATTCTATTTAAGTCTTAAATTACATAGTTCCATCAGTCCTTAATCCGCTTAATTCTGTATGCGATATGGTTCAAAATTGATTGGCAGTACGCGTCATTTTATATTAAGCAGTCTTTATGATTATTATATCAATATTAATACCGACAGTTATGTTTATCACCTACCATATAAAACCCATTAATGACCCAGAACTATAGAATCGAAGCCCAAACGATTACAATACTATCTTACCGCGTGAAATAATAGCAGTTTCATTCGCTAATAAAATCCATTGCGATCTCTATTGTATCATAAACAAAATGGTGGCTTTATGTGAAAATCTAAGTGAAACGCAGCTGTCGCCTCCTGAGATACCTAAAGTCGTTACTGCGGTAGTAAACTTTAAAACAAGCACGGAATCTTCAGGGCCGTAATCGGGAACGAATAGAGTATGGCACCCACTTATCTAAATATATAAAACTCAAAGGTGACTGACTGAGTGACTGACATAGTGATCTATCAACGCACAGCCCCAACCACTGGAGGGATCGGGCTGAAATTTGGCATGCAGGTAGATATTATGACGTAGGCATCCGCTAAGAAAGGAATTTAATAAATTCTACACCAAAGGGATCAAATAGGAGATGATAAATTTGTAAACATGTATAAAGACGTTTTAATTACTGCTATTTAAAATCTTTGTAAAATTACTAGTGAACCACACAAACATCTGAAATTTTTCATGCCATGTAACGGCATCACCTCAGAACGGTTGAACAGATTTGACTATTTTTTTCGAAAACATTCTTCTTTAGCTCCGTTGTGATTAGAAAATTCGATGAAACAAAAAAGAGATACTAAAAAGAGACAAACATATTCATAAATAGAATTTAGCCTGCGAGAGTATGAGATAAATTACAAGTATATGTTTGTATGTATGCTATCACGCGTCTTTGCGCACGTGTACAACGAAGCCTTCGGAGAATGTGTCATAATCAACGTGGTGTACACATACATTCACGTGTTTTATTTTTTTTGCATTTGCTTATTAAAATGCGTTGGTTAATGAATTTATGTTTATTAATCTGAAGTTTCACTTCAGCCGTGTGTGAATTGCATACACACACTTTTTTTTAATTTTCGTAGTGACCTGAATATGAATAAGTTTTGTTTGGAAAGAGAAATTGCCCTGATTTTTTTTTAAGTTTTGAAAAACTGAAAGTTCTTTTCAATGGGGTCTTTGTATTAACTTAGAAACTTATCTCACGATTTGAATAAAAGATATGCGTAATTCTTTTTTTAATTTTGATATTTATAGTTCTGGAAACTTATAAATCGGGAATAAAATCGGGACAATCACAATTTAACTGAAAATAAACAACTTATAACATTTTTCGTCACTTTGTGAAATAATGCTTATTTGTGAATATATGTTTTCTCCTTGGTTCATAAGTTTACATCATTCTATGTCCCATGAGAAGAGAACAATAGTATCGCGAGGGACATCTAGTAACAAATACAAAACTAATAAGAACGCTCGCGCCGCACTGTATTTCGGTCGCGAAATCTTCACTTTGGCCGTTCGTTGTATGGCGCAAATAGTAAAAGTCATTAAAATAAATAAAAACAAATAAAGAGTAGAATTGCAGAGGTTAAAGTTGTAATAATTGAATTCATTCTTGCACGGCTTGCTATGTGTACGTGATTTGTTTGTAAATGTATGTGTGTGTGTGTCGCATTATTGACATCACGGCTGGCATGTCACTGCCGCATAAATCAAAACCAGTAGGTACATATTAAAAACTCACACATACATAGCAAGACGCCGACAAATGAACTGATTTATATACAGAAACGTTTCCTGGATTCTAATGATGTGAGCGGAAATAATTTATTAAAATATAGGTATTAGGAACTTGAAATCTATAGAAATATAACTAATCTGCTGAAAATAATCTAACAGTATCCGTAAAAATGAATTTTTGTTTGTTTGTCCCTTATAAATTCCTATATCAGTCATTCGATTGCGATGGAACTTGAGTAAGCGGCTTTGTGCATTGTAATAAATAATCTAATTCTTTTGTGTTGCACATCCAGAGAAAGAGGCATTGCAACCCATTTATTTATTTATTTATACATTCCAGTAAAACCAATTACACTAAAATATACACAAACAGAAATAAAATAATCAAAGCAATTAGGTGTACACTACAAAAATATCTACATAAAACAAGTAAAGGTCTACTTAATCGAAATAATAATTACGTATGTTGTACATGGTCATGTACATCTGGTACACAACTACATAGGTACATTAATTGATGTTTTATATATGGTATATTTAGTTAGTATGCAATAACTAACTGACCATTTATTATTTTTAATAATAAAACTAACGCAGACATTTCCCCTAAAAGTGAATAAAGGTTTTTTTGTATTTAGACTATTTTCGCCATCGATCATTATAATTTGAGTACCTACCTACATAATATAGGAATCGCCTTATTGATCTAGTAGCACCATGTTTAGGCTGAGTAACTGGTGACGTTCTAGATTCGAATCCCCCGTCGGGTTACACAATTTGTGTTAGTTTTTTTTCTAGCCCTGTATTATATACATCCCACTGCTGAGCACGGGCGTTCTCTACTGGTCCAACACGCTTGCCTGAGGTGGGTTGGCAGACTTCATATATATCTTTGAAATCCTTATGGCAAACTTTTTATGAATGCAGGTTTTTTCACAATGTTGCAAGCGATCATTAACAATCAATATACACGTAACTTCGAAAAGTCAGAGGTATATGCTCTTGGGGCTGTTTTCGAACCTACAACTTTCGTCTCGACAGTTCGTAACACTCCCCGCTGACCTATCGCTCCTATCTTAAAGTTTTTAGACTCTAAAACACACTTATATTATCTAAAATACACTTAGGTATATTACTGTGGATTAATGTCTAATAAAGTGCCCTATATGGCGATACGCTTGCCACCTAAATGGGATGAAAAAAATCTCTGCGTACAGGGGATGTAATCCTCTACGTAGCCCTTCCTAGATACAGATGTGAACCTATAACACATATTTAAAACTTAGCGATTTCTTATATTTGCAATAAATACCCCCAACGAGGATCCTAAATCCATCTCTCCTGAACTCCCAGATGTACATTGCAGTGTTTTAGTGTATACAAAAAACACAACTAGATAAGATAAGTGTGTTCTTTTTGATCGGGAAGTATAAAGTTGTGTTGTAAACACTCTCGCAGGTTTGTTTTTGTTGGCGTACTACCAAATCCACTGTATTGAACTATCTTTGTTTAGTTCGCAGATGTCCGTAATGACTATTGGCCGACTATTTTGGATTGTTTGGAATTTTGACAGAAATAAATCCATTTGTGTATAATAAAACGAATGAATCAATCGATATAAAACAATATTTAATGGTACTTTTAAAGGTACTGACTGACGGAGTTTAAAATGACGTATTTCGGGCGCCATTTTGTTTTGTGGAATGGATAGTTTTTTTTCATTGTGTGTTGTTAGGAAGTGATGTTGTATAACTTTGACAGCTTCCATGGTGCAGCCGGCTGCGAAGCGAGAGGCCGTGGGCTCGATTCTCACACCGAGACAAATGTTTGTGTGATCCACTAATAAATGTTTCGGATCTAGGTGTTCTGGGATCGCAAGTCCCTAATAGTTTCTGATACCCGCGATACAGTTAAACCTAGTGTGGGATCAGGATTATGTGTGTGAGTGATGGGTGTATTTATTATTATTATGTATTTATGATAAGTCACATAAGGTGACCACTGAAAATCAGCGCTGTGAATGGTAAGCACTATAACACAGTAGGCTGAGTGGTCACCTACCTGTCATAGCTGCGGCGCGCAATTGTAATTGCTAATATTAATCTAAGTTGTATAAAGGTAGTGATACATTCTTAATCGTACTGTCGGCAGTACAAATAAATATCCCTTCTTTCTTTCTGATTTTTTGAGTGATCTAAATGTATTTTTAATCTCCAATAAGACGGTTTTTCTAAGTTCCTCTTTTCTCTCTCTCTCTCTGTGCGTGCGTGCATACGTGCATGCGTGTCGGTATGTATATCTATTTTTAATATAGAGCCTAAACGAATTGACCAATTTCAACTCAGTTTTTTTTGTTTGAAAGCTTATTTAAACGGGATGGATCTTCTTTGTTTGAATAAAATTTGTCTTATTTGAAAGTTACACATGTTTTTCTTATCGATATCGGGTTTTTTAACGCATAGTTTATTAAGATTATTAATTATCCCTTTTTTCTTCAATATCCTCGACCCTATACATCATCTAAAAACGCCACATGTGCGTAACGTTTGAGTAGGTCGTTATGGGAAAAAGGAAACTTTTATAAGTACTCGGTGGCATAGTTGTAATGCGTACGCGTCCGACTGCTATGCTAAGGTCTCGGGTTCGATCTCCGGGTTGGGCAAAAGTAATATGGGGGTTTTCTATCATCAAACGCTCAGTATCAGCCCGGAGTCTAGAATTGTGTCCGGAATGGCGATAGGCTCACACCCACATATCACATCATAGGATGGAGATACGCTCGGCGAAATGTGGGTGTACTGGCTATACCTCTGCCTACCCCTTTGGGGATTACAGGGACTTCCAAAGCTTTTCAGCCTTCGTGGTCACGGGATACTGGTCCAGGGGGGGGGGGACTGGTCCGGGACCACGAAGGCTGTGTACCTAATTGTAATCATTTTTGTGCATGATCCTCAAGAGCACTATGATTAAATTAACTATAACAAGCATTAACAGTCTCCGTCGAACAGTCCACGCAAGCAGCACCCGTTCACGAGCATGACGTATACCACCGCTTTGTCTATTTCTGCCGCCAAGTAACAGTGTGTAAGCACTGTTGTGTTTGGGTTTGAAGTGACATTACTGGGCATTATGAAAGTTAACATCTTATGTCTCGGGGTGACGAGCGCAATGCAGTGCCGTGCAGTGCTTTGTGATTCAAAGTTCTGTGTGGTGTTGCTTCTGTTTAAGAGCAGGCGTGGCGCTTATCATCAGGCGAGCGACTTACTCATCTCGTCAAGGAGTGGAATTCCCTGCCTGCATATGTCTTCCCGAGTGCGTACAACCTGAATGTCTTCAAGACTAGCTCGCTCCATCGTCGATCTCATCTGATTCCATGCGGCTAGATTGAGATCAAAAGCATACCCATTTTTAATTAAAAAAAAATCAATCAAATAAAAAAAAACATATTTGTACGTACATAGGTACGTGAAAAGCGTTGCAGTCGGTGTTAATGCATATAAAGTATACACGTCTTGTGGAAAGGTTTACCACGAGAGAACATCTGTCAGACAGGATTAACTACGCACTCCGCTACTTTACGTATACAATGCACCATACTTTGCTTCAGCCGATAGGGCTGGGCTGCCTTAGACATATTTGCTCGTTTTTTAACCCCTGAGAAAAAGAGGGGTTCTGTAAGTTTGACCCCTTTTGTCTGCCTATGTTTATATTTGCTTTAGTATAGTGTGTTCAACCTTTAAGTTTCTTACAAGATCTGTTCAGAATAGATAAGAGACAATGGTCTTAGAAGAATTTTAGTTATAGTATCGGCTATTCTACATGTTGGCTAAGCCATAAGCGAGTACTAGAGTCTACATGTCGCTGTTCGTCATGTTTATACTCAACTAAAATATAAAAAAAAAAACTAAATTGTTTTAAACCCAGAAAAGGATATATAAAGAATCCCTTCTTTAGGCGAGGCGAGCACCTTTGTGTAAAACCGACAAACTTCTGAAATATAACGAGTCGTAGTAAACGATAGGGGTCAGGGGTCCTATTCTATCTGTGACGAAGCAAAGAAGTTCGAAACATTCGGACTAAAGTAGGTTGAGAAAACCAATTACAATAATAATAGTTTTTAGGCCCATGTACATCAAACAAACCGTATACACGTTAGCGTTCGCTTGCGCTCGGCGAACCATATTTAGGTATATAGTTGGCTCTTGAAGTAGTCCCTTTAACTCACTCCACAGACTAACCTAACAAAGCAAGAAATACGAGAGAAGCTGAAGTACTCGCTTAATTAAGAAAGGCAATAATATTACGCTGTGAAAATAATAATCTCATTTTCGTTATGTAATACTTTATACTCATTTCATCACGTGTATGGCCCTAATTAGGTACTTCTAATTTAATGTCTTGTCTACGCTAATTCAATTTCCTATACACTTTTATAATGTAAATATATATTCCACGAGGAATGGGAGTTAATAGAATAATATTATGAAAAGAAAAATTAAGGGCTTATTAAAAAATCGCGTTCCAGGGTCAGCCAGTGTATATCCGGTTCTCCCCAGGGGGCTTGCCCCCTGATAACCCTTTTTCCTTCCCCTCCCCCTTGGCCCTGGGATAAGATAATGCGGGAACTTTGGTAGGCCAGCATGATCTTGCCGACCTACGATGGACACGTTGTTTATCGTTAGTCGACACTATTCTTGGATTGCGCTACACTTACCATCAGGTGTAGCTTTAACTTTTTGTTCTTTAATTATCCGATATGATATTCGACGTATGATTAAAAGCACATTTCCACTGCCTCATTGACTGACTGACTGATTTATCAAGAAATTTCAAAAACTACTAATGCGTCATGAAATTTGGTCAGAAGATAATTTCTGGAGGAGCCCAATGAAAAAATTTGGAAATTTATATAAGAACTAAATGTGGGGGTGGGTTATTACGGATGAAAATACAAAGCTACACATATTCTGTGAAAATTACAGCTGACCTATTACGATATAAAAGATAGAGCTCTTTATTGGTGTCAGGCGGGCCGATTAACAAACAGATGGCGTAGACATTGTTATAGGATTCCGCTTGGTACTCCTTAGGCACGGAATCATAGTGTTGATCTATGTAGTTAAGTACCATACATAGGCTCACGCCTGTTTTCCATAGGGGGAAGCAGAGGCAACGGACTTCCACCTGCTACGGTCCTTACACACCTCTTTGGCCTCTTTAATAAAAAACAAATGTAGTTAAGTTTATCTAATTTAATATGTTACTCAAGTAAGTGAATGTTATCTTTTAATAATATACTATATAATGTAGATAATGTAGGATTCTAATGGTGAGAGAATTTTTCAAATCAGTCCAGTAGTTTTTAAGTTTCTTCGTTACATACAAAAATACAAATCTTTCCTCTTTATAATATTAGTGTAGATAAATATCTTAAATCTAAGCTATGGCCGGTTTACAGAGTTATTCGGTCGTTTGCGTTCAGCGTAAATAAAAACATTGGCACGACAACCCTGATACAGCATTCATAATCCAAACCCGTTACAAACAGCGTACCCCGATATTCACATATACCGTGAGCCGAGTTGTGAGATTTATAGGTTTTGGTAGTTATTGATGCTTTCAACATTATAATAAGTTATACGCGAATAACTAATGCTATTCGCAATGCCAAATCTTGAGAGCTTAGTCTAGGTTTTATCAAACACGTTCTTGATTTTCTGATATATCTAGTTGCGTACGAATTGATTTTACATATCACACGTATAGTTGTATACATTGAAGTCTTTAGTATTTTGCTATCTTTGTGCTAGTCTTATTCCGGGTGTGGTAGTGCAATATGTTAGGTAAGTATTAAAAAAATTGGTGTGTGTCGTGGGACACCAGGTAGGAACGAAGTTCCTTCGGCTAATGTAGAATCGACACAAATTGCAAAAAATTCAAATTATCAACTGAAATAACAAAATAGGTCTCTTTATTTTTGTTTGACAACATAAAATTACATAGAAATAGAATAGAAAAATAGAAATAAAAAAAAGACGTGTGGCACTCGGAGACTGCCGCGGTAAAGCTATTGTATAGCATTTTTTATCAACTTAAAAATAACGGACGGCCGTGTTCTATAATCAAAAATTCAAACTTCAAACCGCGTCTACATTTCCAAATGTCATAAGTTTCACAACCATCTGTTTTATTAACGGAATTTCGACTTTAGCTTTGTGTGCTAGATATCAAATTAAGTTAAAAAAAATTATGTCGTGACAAATTTTTCGTGCCAACTTTTCGTACCAATTTTTTCCGTCTAGCCCCCTTTCGCAACGCGCGATAAGGAACTACGTTCCAAAAATGCATTGCCCGTTCATATAAATATTTGAAAACTATTAAATAAATTCTATTGACGAAATTTTAAAATAATAAAATTCACAATGATTTCTTATATTTACGCGAATATTACTCATTGAAATTAAACTAATTTAAACGGATTTTATCGCGGTTTTTTTATTAATTTTAATCCCAACGTTTCGAAAGCTTTTCAGCCTTCTTGGTCACGGTACTTATAAATTGTTATGCAAGAGCTGATAAAAAATATGCCTACTCTATTATGAGTTTCAGTCTATCGCCATGCTCGAAATAACACTATTTTACTACAATTTATATACATCCAGAGACACACACAGTCCTCACCCCACAGTAAGATACGAGTCTCGTGTCGTGGATATCGGAAACTACGGGAACTTAATATCTCAACACTTAGATCCACTCAAAGCGAAGACGTGAAAGTAAAATCAACATTTACGATTATTATGTAATTGTAGTTAACAACGTAAAACGGGTCCTCTTATTACGATAATAACTACATGTTTATTGTGATTGCTATAATTTCCTTTAAATTCCTAAATGGATAAGGTTAACACATTAGTTTTAACACGTCTGGATTGAAACAAATTCGGTTTCAGAAATTCGGTTTCACTGAAAACCGAGAGACTGTTAGAGGTCTTATAATGTCCCGCCATTTCCATTCCTCTCCTTAAATGTTGACAATGCCACCACGATGCTCTAGCATCGCAGGTTGTCATAGATGGTGGTGATTATGGTTTTACTATAGAGTGGTATATGATCCTGAATTATTTTTTGCAGGCGGCAGTAAGCGAGCAACGCGACTGACAATTGCAACTGCCATCGGTATATGGGTCCTGGCGGCCATACTGGCAACTCCTGCGTACGTGGGATCATATTTAAGAGGGTTTTTTGTCAACCCTACTACACAGGTAATTTTATTTTTTAATCACCCAACAGTCACACACATAGCCCTGACCCCACAGTTAGATTCGAGTCTTGTGTCGTGGGTATCAGGAACTACGAGAGACTTTTGGTCTCACAACACCCAGACCCCGAAATAAATATTTGTGGATCACACAAACATTTGTCTCTGTGCGGGGATCGAACCCGCGGCCTCTCGCTTCACAGCCGGCTACTCGCCCGCTGCGCCACGGAGGCTGTCGTATTAAAAGTATTCTGAAAAGATTTTATATAGCGGAACGAGGAACTTACAACCCACCCAGATCCAGTTGTTCTGTCAATGCTGAGAATAATGATCACTACAGATTTAAAAAGAATGAGATTATAAAGGCCTTCCTCTAGGACTTTCATCAGCGAAAAATGCAGGCAAAATCGCCTTCATTGTAGACACCTGGTTAGTCCATGAACAAACCATACCCCTTTCTATCAGCCCTACATTGTATACTGCTCCATTGCTGGATAGAATACTCTTTTACTAGCGAGAAGAGCCTTAATCCACCTCATTACTACTACTAATGCTGCTGCGGACTAATGCTGTAAGAAATCACACATATTTAAAAAAAATTGGCCTTCCCGTCAATAATAGTAGCGATCGTGTTTTAGTTTAAAGTCGTTATGTCATCACCATTTAATATACTGTCGAATGCTAAAAGATCATAATGGCCTGAAGTTAAAGCTTTCTAGGACAGTAGCGACAATAAGTTTCTGAGATCCGTAAATGTATTGTTTTGTGTCTGTGTGTTGGGAGACCGAAAATCCTCGTAATCCTTAAGTATATATCGTTATTCAACGTAAGAGCCATTCTTCTATTTTTAGTATAAGTTATTGTTCAGTTTCAACAAAATTATATTCTACTAGCTTTTGCTCGCGGCTCCGCCCGCGTGATCTGTTTTTTCCGGGATAAAAAGTAACCTATGTCCTATTCTGATGTATAAGCTATATTATTGTAAAGTTTCATTAAAATCCATTCAGTAGTTTTACGTGAAAGAGTAACAAACATACATCCATCCATACTTACAAACTTTCGCGTTTATAATATTAGTAGGATAGTAAGATAGGATTTTACAGCGGTAAAACACCAACTGAAGTAAAGTATGAGCTAAATATCACTACCGCACTCAAAGACATCGATTAACTTTGATTGTCATTGAGTTGTTCATTCAGGGGTGCAATTAGTTCTGCACCCTTGGATCGCTGAGCTTATTTATGTCCCATGGTGTGATAGGGGCGAACCTGTCGCAGTTTTAATATAGATATTATTACTACAGGCGACGAATGATGCCAAACGTGCCTGAGCACTAACGCTAAACATCAAGGCTAAGCTCTATTAGATTAGTGAATAACTCCGAAGCAAAACATCAAAGCAGTAAGCAATGCAATGAAACCGTGGTTAAATCAAAAGGAACACACTTAAATTTTATGTAATTAAAATAGTTCTGTACTTACCCCAATCCCATTTTGGTGCATAATTGAGTCACAAATTTCGGCCACCTTTCTACCTCAACCTACCTCTACCTCTACCTAATTAGAAAACTTAATTACTTTAACTTGAACACGAATAATTTTGTACAAAGATGTAACTAATACCTGGGTAATATTGGCTAGAAATTAAGTTCAAATAATGATTGCCATTGAATGTAGTCAACAGGTAACGTGGTCATAAATATTTGGGATCCTACCAGCACATGCTTATAGGTCCATTTATTAAGGACGTTAAGATTTTTCTAGGCTTTGGAAATTTTAAATGAATTACAAACACTTTACAAATATGAAATATGTAGACTTGAAACTGGGCCCTACACTAAGATATAAATTTAAAGAAATTAATAATAAATTGTAGAATATGCGAAAAGACTTATGATACCTCAACACTCACACCTGAAATAAATATTTGCGGATCATCCAAATATTTATCTCAATAGGGAACTCTCTCGTTTTACAGCATTTGCCTGTTTTTCGGCCAGTCAAAAATGTAGAATAAATGATATGGAAACTTTTCTTCTTTCTTTTCTTTCAGTAGGATTGTAGATCTTTCGTCGACCACGCTGACTTAATGCGGTTTGGTAGACTCTTTTAAATTCTTATGAAGAACTCTCAGATTTGCAAGTTACCTCAAGATTTTTTCCTTCAGGAAAAGAACATGTTAACATCATATATTATAACGTTCCTCGTTGGCATAAATTGAGCTGCTCTAACTCAAATAAATACTTCAAAGTATGTAGTGCAAATATGTATTATAAACCAGTTTAGAAAAGAGCAACGTTAGAGTTCCTTGCCTGTTCTTCTTTAACTAAACAGTATTACTAACTGGCGGTAGAGATACAATTTGACTGAATCTAAATGATGTTTCACATTTTAATGATTCAATAAATGATTTGATTTCCACTTGCCCTTATCCCTCTCGTATTGGGTCGCAACATGCTTTTAAACACATGTTACAGAAAAAAAGAGTTCTAGTTTTTGCGACCGGCCGTCAACACTTACGTGGAGAAATTAATTTATGACTAATTAATAAAAAATGACTTTTCAGATCCTGGTCTGCTATCCATACCCAGTAGAGTGGGGCGAGAATTATCCAAGGATAATGGTGCTGATGAGGTTCCTAGTGTACTATTCCCTGCCGCTGGCTGTGATAGCAATGTTCTACGTGTTGATGGCACGCCACCTGGTGTTGAGCACCCAAAACGTCCCTGGAGAAATGCAGGGAACACAAAGACAGGTAATTTACCTCAATTCCCATTTATTATAGTACAAGCAAACGAGCAAGTAAGTCACCTAATATGAAATGATTTCCACGCCAATATACACTTTCGAGACCAGAAGAATTATGGAAGCGTTGTCGACCTTTAAGGAGAGAAATGGAAATGGGGACGGGCCTCTAGAAAGTCACTCACCTTGGAAAGAGCAATAAGGAGCTGCTACTTAATTTCGCCTTTATGTGAGGGATACTCAGGTAGAATCGTCCCATTCTTGCTGTAAATTGTCGATCACTTACTATATAGCTGATGCAAATTGTGAATATAGCAGGAATAGGTTATTTGACCAAAGTATCACTGTACCGAATATGTCTTGGTGGCGCAGTTGATTACGTTGGCGGTACGACTCCTGCGTGGTTTCGGGTTTGATACCGGGTCGAGTAAAAGTGACATTGGCTTTATCTATCACGAAATACTCAGTATCAGGAGTCTGGAATTTGTGCTCGGTATGGCAAATAGTAGGCAAATGGTAGGCTCGCTTCCTATCATATCGTGGGACAGAGGTGGACTCGGTGTAATGTGGGTATAACATGGGATACTCCTCTGTCTACCTCTTTGATGATAACAGGTGTGACTGCGTTGGTATATATGTATGACCATGTTTCGTACGATTTGTTGGAGCTCCAAACTCCTTTAAGGGGGATAATTCTAATGCCTTCTAATAAAGCTCGTCGACGCATCCACGATTCCGTGACGTGTGTTAATGGGTGGCAATTATTTATCATCATTTATTTTCCATCTTAAAAAAAATAACTTAATTGTCATAAATTAAATTACTTGCTCTCGTGGAATCTACTTGAACGAACGAACATTTTATCAATTCTGGAATGTAACGTCTCGAAAGTTACAATTTAATTAAGAATATATCGAACAAAGAACTGACTCAATTCTTCAACATTTTTAAGTGCGTTAATATTTTATTATTGCTGTTATAAAAATAATACCGACTTTGTATTCTAACGAGCGTCTTGCTTGTTTCATCATATAGTCTAGTTAAAAAAATCTAACGCCAAACAACCCAGATGAAACTGGTGGGACGTTAGTCTATATTACTTCGAGTTAAAAAGTCTATCACAAATCCGAATCGCGGTCCGTTTGTTGTTTATCGTTGAGAAGATTTTCATTGAGTAAGTTATAGAGCTACGTTGCAGACAGTTTTTGACCGAGTTGTTACCATTATCCTATAGCGTTGCGTTCCGTATGCTGAGTGAAATAAGAGGTCCCAAATCTATTTAATATTTCTTAAGGTATGCAAAGAGTCCATGATATTTACGGTATTGTAGGTGTCCATGGGCTGTAGATATCAGATACTAACCCATCCAATTGACCTAAATTATTAAACGAATTGTGATGCGCTTCCTTCTTAAAATCTGTTAAAATCAGTTCTGTATTTATTTGTTGCAGATGCGAGCGCGGAGGAAAGTGGCAGTCACAGTGCTCGCGTTCGTGCTAGTTTTTGCAGCGTGCTTCTTGCCATCGCACGTTTTTATGATGTGGTTTTACTTCTGGTAAGAATAACTATAATATCTTTTTTATCGGAGCACTACACCTCATGGCAAGCGCAGTGCAGTCCAAAAAACCAACGACCACCGACAGATCATGATTTTATCGGTCAGATTCATGCCAGCCTGTATAAATATTTTTTCACACTCCGGAGAGGGCAGCAAATCGAGTTCGGCAAATCGGTTGCGGCGAAACAAGCCATACAATGGTGTACCCCTATACCTGCTCCAACCAACCACCAAGTCATGTCGCAAGCCCCTCGATCCACACAAGGTATGTGGCTGACTATGGCAGGTTTTAACATCATGTGTACGGTGGTCGCTGTGCGGGTAGATATGAATATCTTAGCACCAGACTAAGAATAGTCTAAATAATACTGATTGTGATCCAGAATATCCTACTACCAATAATACATACCGCTCGCCCTGGTCATCATTTCGCCTTTCTAACTCTGAGCCAATACCTACGCTGCTGAGCCTTGGTGACCCAGCTGAATTTTACAACAGGCAGAAGATACCGTGGTGGAAAGTACCTACAACTTAACAAAGAGTGTAAGATATGAATTTAAAAATAAATGCTTTTATTACTTACAGTCCAACGGCAGAAGACGATTACAATGGATGGTGGCATGGTCTGCGCATTATTGGATTCTGCCTCTCTTTCTTGAACAGTTGCGTAAATCCAATAGCATTGTACTGCACTAGTGGCATATTCAGAAAACACTTCAATAGGTACGTATTGGTTTTTTTTTTATTGTTTATCCTGGCTCGGCAAAGTGACTACGCTACACCTCATGATAAGTGTAGACTATTCTTGTCTCGACCAACGATAAACAATGTGTCCATCGTCG
Source organism: Amorpha juglandis (assembly GCA_949126905.1). Classification (NCBI taxonomy): domain Eukaryota; kingdom Metazoa; phylum Arthropoda; class Insecta; order Lepidoptera; family Sphingidae; genus Amorpha; species Amorpha juglandis. The sequence goes on along the minus strand of OX421381.1, from coordinate 12,600,491 downwards.
GTCGGCAAGATCATGCCGGCCTGCCAAAGGGCCAAGGGGGAGGGGAAGGAAAAAGGGATGGGAAAAGGGTTAGGATCAGGAGGTAAGCCCCCTGGGGAGAACCGGATATACACTGGCTGACCCTGGAATGCGACCCACACGAGGTGGACCACTATGGCAGGTTTTAGCACCAGTGTACGGTGGTCGCTATCCGGTCGGATATAAGTATCCTCCCACCAGCAAAATGGTGATAATCAATATAAGTTGTAGAGCTACTACAGCATGGATGGGCAGGCTTGACCGGGATAGAAATACTGTCCCACAGAACACCTATAAGTAGCTGGTTATTATGTTTCGTGCGGATAGACTTTCTGTGGCCCTATACACCACTTTCCAAACCCAATTATAGATATATCTTGTCTATAGTTTAAGGCCACGTACACAGATACCCACACATCACAGTCACTCACACCACATTAAAAACGAACACTGCGCATACCGGCTGAATGGTGAGATATCGTATTCAATAGCGATTCTCTGCTCTTCCGTCGGCCCTCACCACATTTATACACCACACTCCACAGCGACTCAATACAGAGAAACACAGGAAAAAAATAGCCTATTATAGGTACGGCTGGTGCTATAAAAAGACAATATTTATAGTATAAATTAATTATCTATCTAATGATTTTAAGATTTTTTCTTCCACCTGCTTTTATGGCACTTGTATTAGGGTCGGCGCAACATGCTTTTAAATACATGTTACAGAAAAATTTGGTTTGTAGTTTTTATGATTGACTGCTTGCCTGTCCTCACCATATTTATGGACCACAAAAACATTTGTCTCGGTGCGGTACTAGATCCCGTCGCCTGTCGAATCACAGCTTGCTACTCGCTCACTGAGCTACGGAGGCTATCTAAAGATTTACTGATTTGCTTTAAAATCTATTATACCCATATATTTCAATTTAACTGCCTGGCGTTATTCCGGCTTAATGACAGCTTCCGCCTACTTAGACGATTCCACTTCCTCCGTAGTGAGACAACTGGCTCACGTGTTTCTCACTAATACGTCAAACCAGCGCTTATTGGGCCTTCCACAGGATCATATCCTCGGTACGGATACTACAATACGAAACTTGCATTTAATGATATTAATTTTTAGGTACCTCCTATGCCGAGGAACCTCTGCTCACGGCGCGAGAGGCTCAATGTCACTCTCTACCTCTAGGAGATTGCATTCGAGCAGAAAAACTAACATCAGCATGGTGCCTAGAACGTAAGTATCCTTTCTATTTGCTAAGTCGTAGATGCAAAATGCAATCCTCGTATGCAAAAGACCGCCTCAGTAGCTTGTCACGTAGAGAATGTGAACAAAAAGAAACACTATTATAATATTAAAGTAATTTTATTTTACACTTAAGATAACAAAAAGGGTCAGCCGAGAATATACTTTCACAATTCTAATCATTCGTGTAGATACAAAGTTAGTCGCGCCGCAATCCAAAACTCCAGCGACGAAACAAAAAAAAACAGGCACCGGCATGCAATGCGCGCCTAATACTACGTTACAAGCTACTGCCACTTTGACTACGCCCAGCACTATGTACCTAGCTACTGTTGTTGGCCGGTTCGAAGGACGTTTAAACCATTACTGAGAGATTGTGAGACTTAAATCTTATGAATCGGAGTGACTAGCACAGAGCATTAGGAACCGCATGCAGTACTTGTTAGTACGAAGTTCTAAGGATGAGATATATAATGATGATGATAATGATGATCTATAGAACAAACTTGACTTCGCTAAGTTTGAACTAACAATGCGGTGACTCATGCACTCCGCGGGTTCGACTCACAATGATATCAGATTACAAAATATTTGAAACTTTTAGATTATGTAAAAAAAGTACTCTCGTTTCCTCACTGAAAAGTACCACTGAAAAGATGTAAGATTCATTAAGATAGCTTTTAAAATAAAATTAACTTCGTGAAATGAACATTCATACGTGAATTATAAAAGAATTGACTTTGGAGACTTCATTGAATCACTTCTTCCGTCACGACTTAAGTTAAGTTTATGTCAGCCTAAGTGGTGATGCTTCTGTTAACGGACAAGTATCTACCACTAACAACGTGGTCAAGAATAATTCCGACTTTTGGATTTAATTTATTTTCAGGACAAGCGTTGGCCGCGACAGCAGCATCAGGTTGTTGAACAATGGCTCGTCCAAGCTCTGAGGCAGGTGTCGCGGCCTGAACATCACGGCCAACAACAATCAAGAGCGATCCAAACAGAACTACAGCAAGTCGTTCGTGTACAAAGCTGATGTCACCGCTCCCTTCCCTAAGTGTTGTGAGAAGGAAAACGGATGCAAAAACATAGACGCTAATGCTGATGGCAAAGATGTCAGCAGTACGGAAAGTTTCTACCTTACTGTGGACAATTTACGTTCCTGCTAAGTCATAGATAAACTCGATTAACTATAGACTTTAATATGTACAGAATTAATCGTTAAGTGAATTCAGCTTACCGTCTTTAGATCCATCTTATTTTTTATTTATTGTTAAATAAGAATTTTAGAAAGAAAGAAAATACGAATAATGTTAAAACCATTACCAAATTTCCAAAGTTCCTTGAATAAAACTTAAGTTAAATTTATTTAATTAAAATTTATTTATTTATTTTTATAACAGACATAATGCATAGAAAAGTTTGTTGATTAAATCTTATTTTGTTTCGTTTTACGCACCTACATAACTGTATTAATAATTAACATTTTAAGTAACTTTGAAGTTTTTTTTTATTGGAATGCCTGACTGCCTTAGTTGTAATGCGTACGTGGCACGACTTACCCAGGTGGGGTAAAATTGATATTGGGTTTTTCGTTCACGAAATGTCAGTCCGGAGTTTAGAATTTTCCCGATATGGCGATAGGTTCGCCCCCTATCACATCATGGGAAGAAATATGCTCGGCGAAATGTGGGTGTACCGGCTACACCTCTGCCTACCTCTTGGATATTACAGGCGTGAGTGGATATGTATGTAAGTTTTATTATTCGAATGGTTTTATACACCATATGTAGATATGTAGATATTCTAGACCTCCGATCAGAAAACAAGAACCATTTTAGACTACGAGGCAAGAATTAAACCTACTGTAACTCACTCCCTAGGAAACCAACCTACGCTATAAAAAAAAAAACAACTTAAATTAACGATCTTCCTATCAACCAATCGATGTATCTACTAAATATCGGAACGCCGCTGTAAATATTTGGGTTTTATCGGACACATAATTATATTTTTTAGACTCCTGAAGAAAACTCCTACAAGATATTTTTTTATTTTCTTATCTCACACAAACTAAATTTGAAGTCTCCGTTAAATAAATAACTATACATAAAATAGCTATCTATACATAAAACTAATTTAAACGGATGTTTAATGTAATCCGTTTAAATTAGTTTTATTTCAATGAGTAACATTCGCGTAAACATAAGAAATCATTAACTATACATAAGTAATTACTTGTCCTGGCCGACTGACTGATTCATCAACGCAGAGTCCAAACCGCTGAGGCTACAAACTTGAAATTTTGGCAGTTGATGCCTTTTTAGTTGTTAACATCCGTTGAGGAAGGATTTTTAGAAATTTCATCCATAATGGGTGGGATAATGAATGAATGGTTATATGGATGTATGACTGAAATATGACAATGCAGATTTTCACGCGGGCAAAGCCGCAAGCAAATACTAGTATAATATATCTGTGTTAGGGCAATATGAAATGTATAATCACTTAACACATTTTTGGCGATGTAAATAATAACAAAATATTTAGTCGTAAACTTTTATTTACTCATCGTGATTAATTTAATTATAATGTGTGGCGATTAGGTTATCACATTAAATGATACCACGTATACTACATGTCATTCTTTAACCATACACAAAAAATAAATGAAATACCTACGATATCTTAGTCAAGGGACATTTTTTCTGAATTAACATTTGAGAACATCATGTAAATGCGTAAGGATATCACCTGACAAATACTGCTAGGTTAATGACCCATGAGCTGCGAGCGGTGATGCGACGCAGACATACGTGAGACAAAGTACCTATCGTTGCGATGTCGCCGCTTTTACAGGTCATTGAATTAATATTTAAAAGGTGTTTTATTTCGTGGCAATTTTTAAGGTAGGTATTTATTTTGTTTGAAGGTTGCATATTTTTATTTTTGGTATTAATGTTTGTGTTTGGTATAAATGTATCTTTGAACAAATTTATATCAACTAGATTTAACCGCTGTATCAGTTAATGTGATAACCAAATCGCCACTCGGTATATCTTATATCTTTAAATGAGCAATTCTTGTATATATATATATAATTGGAATCTCGGAATCGGCTCCAACGATTTTCATGAAATTTAGTATATAGGGGGTTTCGGGGGCGATAAATTGATCTAGCTAGGAATCATTTTTAGAAAATGTCATTTTATTTGTGTTTTATCAACTTAAACTTAGTCTCAATTAAAACTGAAAAATATGACTCTATATATATAAAAATGAATCGCTGTGCGTGTATCTCGCCAAAACTCGAGACTGGCTGTACCGATTTGGCTAATTCTGATCTTGAAATATTTGTGGAAGTTCAGGGAAGGTTAACCCGGTGAGAAAAAATGAGTAACATAAATAATAAGTAAAGGAAAACACTAAAAACGACAACTTAATTTTCCAATACAAACTGTTCCTGGGTATGAAACACTTGATGTCTTTTTGATGTGAAACATCTATAAGCACAGGTATAAACGGGATTGTTGGCGTTGCGAAGTTTGCCGTGGTGACGGGTCGCCACGCTATACTAAACAGGACAGGGACAGGACAGGACAGGGACAGGACAGGGCAGGACAGGGACAGGGCAGGGACAGGACAGGGACAGAACAGGACAGGAAAGGGACAGGACAGGGACGGGGACGGGGACGGGGACGGGGACGGGGACGGGGACGGGGACGGGGACGGGGACGGGGACGGGGACGGGGACGGGGACGGGGACGGGGACGGTGACGGGGACGGGGACGGGGACGGGGACGGGGACGGGGACGGGGACGGGGACGGGGACGGGGACAAGACAGGAACAGGACAGGGACAGGACAGGGACAGGACAGGGACGGAACAGGACAGGACAGGGACAGGACAGGGACAGGACAGGGACAGGACAGGGACAGGACAGGGACAGCACAGGGACAGGACAGGGACAGGACAGGGACAGGACAGAGACAGGACAGGGACAGGACAGGGCAGGGACAGGACAGGGACAGGACATGGACAAGACATGGACAGGACAGGACAGGACAGGAACAGGGCAGGGACAGGACAGGACAGGGACAGGACTGCGACAGGGCAGGGACAGGACAGGACAGGGACAGGACTGGACGGGACAAGACAGGGACAGGACAGAGACAGGACAGGGACAGGACAGGGACAGGACAGGGATAGGACTGTCCCACCGGGGGGAGGTGGAAGACGACCTGACTTAAGTCGTCGAAGTCAATTAAATGTGCGACGGGCTACCTCACGTGCAATGGTGCAGTACCTCACTTAATTGCATTTAATGTCAAAAAAACATTAATTGTATTAAGTTTTGACCACGTTTTACCCGAGCAAAGCTCGGTCGCCCAGGTACTATACATTTATCGGCACTAGTCTTAAGAACAAACTTCACCTGTGCAGTAGTTCATTTAATTTTATACGTCTGATTGGCCGATTGAAGGAAAGCGGGGCGCCGACACATCACATGATTGGTTTGTTATTCTAAAATCGCTGTCTATTGGAATCTCAACTACCCCCACTATTCTTCATTTGTGCTTATAACTCGTACCCGCAATTATAGTAATATATATTACTAAACATCTACAAGTGGCAATAGATTTTGCCACTTTTCTAATACAAAGTTTTATTTTTTAACCTTTATAATTTCACAGAAAGCTAACTAGTGCTGCATTATCTAAAGCTATGTATATGTCACATATCTCTGTACAGTGTATAATATGTACTATTATGTATACTGTTAAGTTTAGAATTAATTAACAAAGTATCATTCTTGTATATATGAAAATATATTAGTTAACAATAAACTGATAGCCCGATGTAAATACAAAATCGGATCCTTATTAATTATACATAATTAAAATAATATTAATGATAATATTAATAAGACAAAGCAAGATTTGTTAGACATTATTATTTAAAATAAATTAAATACTTGTCCAGTAGCAAGAACCTAGAGTGGCCATAGATATCTCAACGGTAATGTAAATTATGTGATCTAATAGTTTAACTACAAAACTAATAAACCACGTCACCAAAAAAGACGAAAAACTATGACAAGGCGAGAACGCGGCGACCTTACAGAGTATTTTAAAATAAAATATAATACTGTTAAGTCGGTTTTTTTTTATCCTGGCTCGGCAAAGTGACTACGCTACACCTGATGGTAAGTGTAACGCAATCCAGGAATAGTGTCGACCAACGATAAACAATATGTCCATCATAGGTCGGCAAGATCATGCCGGCCTGCATGCAATTACGCTTTACAAACACTAAATTAATTAAAGTTAAAAAATAAATACAATTATTTTTATATTAAAATATTCGTATGTAACTCGCATTTCCTTAGGTTTGAATATTGATTCTGATATCACAGTTAAAATGCCCAACAAGGTTTTTGTTACATATTTTATATCGATAACGAAGCAGCAATATGTAATTATCGAGAAAATCGGTCACCCTACATTACCAAGTAGGTATGTTTCAGCAATAAAATAGAACACTTGCAATTATTTATTAACTAAATTTGAGTTGAATGTAAACAGACTAACTAGTCAATAATAACTAAACCTGTGATTTAGCGTTCACACAAAATTAGATTGTGCACAATCGAAAACATTTAATTATGACGTACATCTAAATTAGCTGCTTTTATCAAATGTCAATAATAAATATTCCGTATATGAACGTGTTTGTCATTCATGTATAATAAACATTTTCATTCCGTGTAATTCTGACAGGTATCATTTTTTGACATTTCAGATATCATAAAGGAAATTGCGTCTTATTTTAAAGCAGGTACATATTGAATTAAATAATAAATTAATTTTTATTTTATATGGGTCTTGTAAACAATTGAACAGTGTAAATAGTATTCTAGATTTGAATCTAGATTTAATATAGATCTTGTTCCCCAGAGGGGTTGACGTCGGGGAGGTGGTACGGTAGTAAAAATTGCAAGCCAAATCTTTCTGTAGAATGTGTTAAAAGAATGTAGCGCCGACTCCACTGCGAAGGGATAAAAGGGCAGGTAGAAAAAGAATAAGCTAGATCTAGTTTGCTATCTTCGGTACTAATTGTCGTTTTGAAGAAATATTATTTCGTTAAATAGATCTTTGAGGGGCTTCACTAAATCAAGTTTTTCAGGACTATCAATTCTACGTAGCAAATAATTAACAGGTGTCTGTCCTATATTATCGTACGCCATGCAAATTTGTCTAAATTTATCTTTATCTATAATATTATCCAAAACTAAGAAAAAATCTATATCCCCCTGTTCTGCAGCATAATGTGCTGCTAATTTGCAATCAGCATTGCACTTATTGAATATTTTTATACGCTGTTCTTTGTTAAATCTCAACAAATGTTTTAATAATAATCGAATACTACAATTATTCATGATCAAAACATGAACTATCGTATTCTTGAGTAGTCCCATGTTAGATGGCATTGTAAAAAGTTCCAAAGCTATGTCAGTGTCATCAATTGATGTCAAAATAACGTCAAGTATCTCTCTATCCTCTGAATATCTGCCACAGTATGTTGTAGCAATACCCAAAGCATTAAATAATGGAACATCGCCACATGTAAACAGTTCAAGAAATCTACCCCTATCCAAAGAATTTATGATACCAAACACAGTTTCCAAAACTTTTTTAAACCTCCTGTCTGTAAAACCGCAGAACGCACAAAATACTGTTTTTCTCTCAGTAATATAATTAATGAAATCACTCAAATTGTTTTTAGTCAAAATGTCCTTTATACATTGCAATAAAAATATGGCATTTCTCTCAGAAAATTCTAGTGCAGCAATTGATAATGAAGTTGCTTCACGTTGTTTTACTAATATGTCAAAAATTTGTTGTTTACATTTTAGATTTTCGGTTAAATTAAATAATTCTTTATCTACCAATAACTTTAAATCAAAAAACTTCCTTACACTAATACCTTTATCAGTTACAAAAATAGTATCGAATAAATAAATCCACACATCTTCAGTACACTTATCACTTTTTAATTTATCACAAAGATATTCAGTTGCAAAATATTCAGCGAATGTAAAATGGACGAAATGTGGTTCACCACCGACAACTTTTTCAACGATCCCTGTCCTTTCCTCGCCTGTTCTGATAACCTCTAGTGCATCGTTTATTTTTAAAAGATCTTTCTGAGAAAATAAACCTCGCACTGTTTTGCTAAATACTGTATGCGCTCCTAATTTTTTATGGTTTTTAAAGAATTCCCTGTGTTTCATTTTGATCATGTTTTTCAAATCTGGATCTCGGTCATAAATATACGGTTTCTTCTCCCCAAAACGGATACTATAAAACTTTCGTTCGACGAATTTTTCATACAGTGTTAATAAATTTATAGCTTGTATTTTTTTCATATATTCATCTGACAATCTAGGTATGAAGGGATTGTAATAATCTCTGAAAAAGTCTTTATATATTTCGGCCATCATATGAATGTGTAACGGAATACTAGTAAATTCATGTTGGTGATCATGGAGTATAAGAGAAACTGGCTTAAAAAAATTTTCAACGTACAGTTTTAGTCGGTCATTTGGTTTTTCACCCACTACTTTTCCCCACAACTTTACTAACAAGTCGTGCTGATCTTTTAAGGATAGCTTTTCTAATATGAATGCGAATGTCCCCAATCTTTGTTCTAAATTATCTATAATATTATATGGCCGTGTCGTAATCCATAAACGGCTTACTTTTGAATTTCTCAATATTTCTAGTAATTTCATTACTTGCTCCAAATAGTCTGGACTAATTTCATCAAAACCATCAAATATAATTGCTAATTGTCCGTTATTATACAAATTATTGAATACCTCCACTTCTAGATATGCTAAACCAACTAGTTTTTGATCTTTGATGTTTTCTATGAAAATGTTACCATCAGGGCCAACACTTACATTAATATTATCAGCATCATTCAAAGACCGAAGACTTGCAACATACAAAAACTTCATAATTTCTTTCAAATCTAGTACGGTTTTGTGTACTTGCCAATCACTGAACAAGTTTTTGTAATCAAGACAATTTACTCTTAGTACCCAATAATTCGGATGTTTTATTTTAGTTTGAATCGATAAATACGTCATTAAAGTCGATTTGCCCATGCCTGGTTCAGCGCATAATATTATGACTTTTTCATCAATATCTAATAACGTCCTTGGGTTACATTTCTTTGGGGGTTGACAAGGATTTTTATCAATATACTTAGATAAAACATTCAATGTACCGCTTGATTTTATCCATGTATATTTTTTGTTGTCGTTAATAAACCAATGAACATTTTTATCTCCATATTTGTCACCACATTTAATAAAATCTTCTACTTTATCAGAAATTAAAATAATGTCGTGCTTGTCTTCTGGTATTGCCTGTATCTCATTGATGTCATTGATAATGTAAACATCGTCACTTCCCATTGTTTTTAAAGAAATAAACCGACACATATTTCGGTCTACGAAACAATCTATAAATTCAGTAAACTTCGCAGTAGTAAATTGTCGACCTATTTGAATAATTTCATTATTTATAATAGCGTACAATGCTTCAGAATCTATTATATCAAATTTGTTCATTATTAAAAAATTTAAAGGTACCATAGATCCTTGAAAATTCACATTGGTTTCGTAAATAATTTTTTTCTGACTTTTTACACTAAGATCAATAAATGCATTGCCTTGGTCACATAATTTACTATAATTTATTGATTTAAAACTTGATAGAACATTCTCTCGTAATTCATGTTTAGTAATCACAACCACAAATGCTTCCAGTAATTCTATAAGATTTATGATTTTATCATAAAAGCTATTACTGTCGCATGTAACAAATATTGTTTTATAATTTACTTGACTCAATTCCATTAACACCTCATCAAAACATTTTTCAGATACAATAAAATCTAGATTTAGGAATATGTACGAAGAATATTTACAATTTCGATGTAAGTGTTGAATTAATTTTATACTAGTCAATGTAACATTGTTAGTAACTATAGTTAAAAGGCCTGGATCATTTCGATTTAGAATAACAAACTGGTCAAAGGTCGGATCAAATTGTATGCCATAAGCATTTAACTTTATAATATACAAAGAATGAAGAGTATTTACTAAAGAAGAAGTGAATACCTGTTCTTTAGCTTCTTCATAATATTTGCAATTTTCATTCAAATAGGGAGCATTTTGTGGCTCCTTCCACCACTTTTGAATTGTATCGTGAACTTTCAGAAATATCGATTCACCTTTCAATCGAAAAAGTAGACTGTCGTTATATGGATAAATTTTATTACATAAACTAATTTCGGTTTTCAAAAGGTTTTCAACGTCATTTTCACAGGCTTGATTTGTATAAAATAGGAGATTATCAAGAAAATGTTTCACTAACTGCCATTCGTGCATATTTAGTCCAATTAACAATTTAGGAAACTGACAAACATTTATATTAAATCTGTATTTACTAAAATCTGCTACTTCAGGAAATTCATTTTTTAATAATTCAAAAAGTTTTTTTACTAATGGAGGTAACTGTTCTATAGATTCATTAAACTTAAGCATAAATGTTACTTCATCTAGTACTAACAAATTGCCAACAAGGCCCCCAAGTCTATACATTTCTAAATCTTTCTGTTGTAATATCATTGCCGGTCCCACCATATCATCGTTAATTTTGATGACGGATGATCCACTAGATTCAGCAACATCAATCAGTCTTTTAATCTTCGAACATAGATGCTTTAACCTTCTTTCGATCTTTCTGCTACTACCACCAACATTAAAATTTAGGTTGCCAAAGTTAAGAGGCAATTTAAAAGAGAAAGTTTGCATTAATTTTTCAATTCGATCATTGGAACAATTACTGTATTTTAAAGAAAACTCTTTGTAAATAGCTTCTTTTAAGATAATCAGATGTGCATTTTTACTCACAAAAAAGGTGCTTCGGAATCTTCCTTCCAAATACTGATGTTTAAACTCAGTTTTTGAAGTTACTTCAACCACCTCTTGCGCTAATAAAACATGATAAGTTTTCATTAAACCATCTACCAGCAAGTTCTTATAATTGTCTTTAAGCAAAAATTTCATAAAAGTTTTCCCTAACAATTGAGTTCGTATTTCTAAAACAGTCTGTAAAAGACGGTCAACCTCGTCATCGCTGAAAAGCAGTTGAAAAACTTTTCCCATTTTGCTAGTATGAAGAAGACAGCTTTTAATCGCAGAGTCATCTATTAATAATTTCCTTTCTGCGATATTTTCTATAGCTGATGTATAAATAATAAAATCACATTCTACGTCCTTATACGGGATATTGAAAATATTGTCATTGTTATTGGTATTGGTATTAAATTTGTTTCTAATTTTCAAATAACTGTCAAAATATTTGTGTAAGCAAAAATCTCCATGTTCTTTGAACAAATCTTGAATAGTGATTTTATTTTGATCGGGTTCCTCTTTATGTTTGGCTTGTATAAACAAAACTTTTGGCTTTTCTTCATCATTTGTCTCAAATTTAATTACTATATCGTCGAACGCTCCAATTCCTTCAATATTCGTACCCAAATTAAATCTAGTTATTTCCTTATGATTGAGTGATCTAAGTAAAAGTAAGCTTAAAAGCTTGGTCTCGTAAAGTTGGCCACCGATTCCGGAAGTCCCAGGACGCTTAGCATATAAAAACTCTGGGTTTACTGTATTATTAGAATCCTGCATCGTTAAATCATTTCATGGAATCTTTTCTGGAAGAAGAGCTTTTTTGGGCACTATCCAAAGGATTGCTCTGAAGATGTGATGTTTCTTTTTGTGTGTTATTTTCATATTAACAATTTGCTGTTTTTAACTTTAATTACTTAGTCGTTTTATGTTGTTTTATTATGTCAAATAATTTGCTCGCCTTCCTTTTCGCGAAAAAGACTTGTAATTTTTATTTCGCTTCGAATGTAGCTATAATTATTAATAACGGATTATATTTGGCGCTAGCCATGATAATTGATGTTAACACCATTGTCGTAGATTTGTAATTCTTCATTCGACTGTTTCGTCAGTGATATTTTGCTAAAAAAATAATGAATTCTCCATCGCCATAATCTTGATTTAAATAAATTTATTATAACTTTTTCAGTGGGGATCGGCTAAAAGGAAAATAAAAATACGTTTTAAATAAAATTTAGTAACTTGAGATGTACCTAATAAAAAGATAATTCAAAAAGTCTAACCGAGATTAGATTATAATGATAATACCAAAAATATTGATACAATAGGTGTTTTGTGGCAAAGCTACGCTATAGACAGTTTTTTCTACAGCATTAATGGGCCGGCCCGACCGGGGTGTTACCACTTTCTCACAGAAAACCGAGGTAAAGTAGTTGTCAAATTGTAGTCACATATCCGGAGGCCCAAATTCCCTCCCCTTCACAATCCCTTAATTATTACTTTCCTTTAAGGTCGGCAATGCGCCTATGATTCTTCTGGTATTGTGAGCGTACATGGGCGGTGGAGACCACTTACCACCAGGTGACCCACAATATAAATGAAGTTATCAAATTACTAAACCAAACTGCGCAACAAAATTCGCTGTACCCATGACAGAAGTTATATTCCTACACTGCTTCGAATATAATTATGACAAAATTACGCTTTGGCATACCTGTGCATATACCATATGCATTACCTATACAAAGTACCTACTTTGTTTTATTAACTTAAATACCTAATAAATAAATACACCCAACAGTCACACACATAGTTCTGACTCCACAGTAAGATCCAAAGTAAGTCTCCATAGTCTTGGGTTGTGGGTATCAGGAACAACGAGAGATCACAAAACTCAGATCCGAAATAAATATTTGTGGACCACACAAACATTTGTCTCGGTGCGGGAATCGAACCCGCGGCCTCTCGCTTCACAGCTGGCTACTCGTCCGCTGCGCCACGGAGGCTGTCATTGAATTCTACCAATGTCCGGCCAACCGACATTGGTGAGTCACTAGAAAGAAGATTTTTTTTATTTTATATTTGATGGAATGACGAAACGAGCAAGGCGTTCGCCTGATGGTAAGCGCCACGCCTGCCCATAAACAGAAGCAACACCACATAGAACGTTGAATTAAAGCACTGCATGGCACTGAGCTGCGCTCGTCACCCCGAGACATAAGATGTTAAGTCTCATAATTCCCAGTAATTTCACTTCAATGTCCTTCAAATCGAAACACAACAATGCTTACACACTGTTGCTTGGCGGCAGACATGGACAAAGCGGTGGTATCAACCCCGACGGCCTTTAGCATACGAGGGGCCTACCACCTGAAAGAATTAAGTTTATATTCTATTAATGGTCTTTATTAGTTACTAATAGTTCGTATTTATAAAATAATAAGATCTACTTCATCAGGTACTTACGGTGTTTAATTTAAAAATCCTCTGACTTCACTCAACATACTTCAAAGATATATATATTTTTGCTTATTTATTTATTATGCTTTCTACACAAAATATGTAAAGGCGAACTTAATGCCAAAGGCATTATCTATCAACCAGCCAAACCATTTCGAATCTAATACAATCGCATTTTGTACATGATAAGATATAATTTATCGATGTGATAAAACTGTTTGGTGCCAAATAATGAATAGATAGTACGTAGACAAAAGTTACGCGAGAGCGTCACGAGGTTTTTCAAATAAAAATTGTGTGAGTCGAACTCTTCGCGATGAAGATTTATTTCAGACTGAATATTTTTTCGAATTGGCGTTGTGCTGTTAGCCTGACGCGAGTCGGCTTTCTACAGCTTCACCGGACTTTCGGGCGAACGCTTTAGGTGCTCTCAACCCTTACATTTAAGCGACCTCGCTGAGGGCACCCCCTATGGGGTACGAACCTCGACTCAGGGCGGTCACTGGGGGAGAGCAGAGACATCTGCGATTATTGGTTTGGGGGAGTATTAAAACTACTTACTCATCATCGGCTCGCGGGCCGGTACTAGGGTCGGGGGGGTGAATAAAATTTAACAAATATCCTTATTTATACCGTTCATCTGTTGACAATGGGTGCTTAATTATAAGAATTATGATCATAACAAAAACACCTGCAAAACTCAGTGGTCAGCTAATATATCGTCAATATTTTTTGATTTAGTTGCAAAAACTTTAGTCAAAACAAGAATATCATATTTCCAATGGATAGAGTTACATAGAGTCCTTTACTTTAGTAAAGAAGGTCATTTGAATGTCAAGTAAATTATTATCATGTTATGAACTAGTGCACGGTGCATAACTAAGTAGGTAACCTACTGAATAAATATTGTTTTGCTACCTGTGTCAATCTTCTTTCTCTCGATTTCACTTCCCTGTAACTTATAAAAAATACTTCATTAATGTAAATAAAAAAGAGTATCAATAATTGTTTACTTTAATTCATGATTATTTTTTTATAATTGTTAAAAATATCTATAGGTATTGCACAGGTAATAACAAATTTATAAAGCTTAATGTACAATTGTTTGGGGTTAGTTTGTCCTATTACTCCTGGAAACTTTGGCAGTGCTCTAACTCATCACAAATACGAAAATAATTGACCGATCAACATAGTTTTACATCGAAACAAAAGATAATAGTATTGGCTAACAATATAACGACGGTATCATTCAATTAGTGCGTATGCGAAAAAAAAAAAACTATGTAAATAGGCACGTTCTCACCAACGGATTTGTAGGACCCTGGACCAAAGATTCCCATGAACGCCAAAGTAACCCGAAATAACAATAAGCTACTCATTTAAAAAGGTTATTATAGTTTAAAATTATTAATTAACTGTAATATGCATTCAATATCCATTACTAATACAGCTTAATTATCCTTATATATAAAAAATATCGTGTTTGTTGTTGTTTATCCGCGATGAACTCCTAAACTACTGAAACGATTTTAATCAAATTTTGCAAACTGTGTGCTGTTTGATCCAACTTGAGAGATTGTATAGTTTATATCTCAATTTATAGTCGCAATATTTTTTTATTGCAAATTATTTGTTATAATGATTTGTGATTCTAACAGATGGCGGTGTAAGGTAATTTATGGGGTGGATTGAGTAAGTATCAGTATCAATACAGTATGGCGCATACTGTATTGAATAGTTTACTACAATATAATTTAACATATACCTTAGCCACAGCAACGCGTGGCCGGGTCTGCTAGTAACAAATATTTTATAGTATCATTTGTGCGCGAAGTGCTGTGTTTGTGTGAAGTGTTTGTATAGACGCAATGGCTACAAGTTTTGACGTTCAACATAAATAAAAATTACATATTTACACGCACACACAGCAAGGACCGCACAAATATAATATTCATCTCCTTGTATGTAATCTTCTCAAAGATGTACATATTACAGCTTCCGCCAGTATCCCCGGCGAGGTAAGCAGGATAAGAAAATTACACAAATATATCGCCTAGCTTATTCCCGTCCCATAATGTGATAACGTGCCTAACTTCATACTGGGTACAAATTCCAATAGAACTTTAAACTACTGATTTAAGTTAACGAATTTAGCAAGATAAAATTAATATCTTAACTTTTACTTGATGTCGGTTGAAATGTTATTGCATATTTGCATACAATTATAGCTAATAAGATGACCCATCAGTGAGAGTGAGTATAAGAATATGGCTGATGCAAATATAAATAAAATAAATAACACCCAACAGTCACACACTAGCCATGACCCCACAGTAAGATAAGTCTTGTGTCATGGGTATCAGGAACTACGAGACTTTTGGTCTCATAACACCCAGACTCGAAACAAATATTTGTGAATCAGACAAATATTTGCTCGGTGCGGGAATTGAACCCATGGCCTCACGTTTCACAGTCGGCTACTCGCCCATGCGCCACATAGGCTGTCAAAGATAAATAATTACGAAACTTGCACTAATGAGTTGATTGTATCTAGCCATAGTTTTTTAAATAATTCATATTCAGAATGAGTTGTTCTTAAAAAATAAGATAAATAGTTAATGGCAGTATCATTGATATATTAAAGCAGCTATAATCCTAAGAATGGCCATGTCAGATGAACAAAGTTCTGAGTAGCTAAGTTAGACACTCAGGTTAAGAATTAAAGCAAAAAGTACGTGGGTATAAGGGACTCGACAATACCAGCAGTTTGACATAATTTTTTATTGGTTGAATATCATCTTCGATTTCATACCATCAAATAAGATATGGGACATTTCAGAAATGTCCATGATCCATAGATCACCCCCAATAAAATGCATAGTAATATTGAACTATTTTCCTAATAAAAATATTGTAAAATGTATTAAAGTAAACAAAGCTTGTGTAATTGTCTAATGTATTGTTAATGATGCTATGTATGTGATTTTTTATAATTAATTTTACTTTGTACTGACTTATCCCTCATCGTCATAAGTGCAGTTTTAATTTCCCCTATGATAAAAATAAACGATTTCATTCATATGTTCGTTCATTCTTTCGATATAATTACAAATAAAAATATAAGCAAGAAAAGGTGACAAAACGAGTGTCAAAATTGCTGAGAATACAACTTACTCAGTACTTTGTTTGCACGAACACGTCCCATCACACAGCTAGATCATAGATCTCAGAATTCTTCCTTTTCAGAGTCAGGATAGATACAAAAAAAAAGATGGTGAAGAAACTTAATTCAACCACAATTCAAACTGTTACACATATCATATAGTAAAAGTTTAAATTGCCAGACTTGAGGTGTTTTGTTTTATCAATACAAGTCATAAACTCAAGTAAATACAGTTGAGTTTCAATTACCTTGGATTCTCTTCACTATTACATAAGTCTGCCACAACCAAGTCTGTGCAAGATACTTTCACTGTTGAAATTAATCCAATTAACAAATCTCTATTCATAGATCTCATAACAAATTTAGTCATCTAGAACGGCCATAGCCATTTCTTTTGATATATTATCAGACATACTATTCCTCCTTTCTACCTCCCGTTCATCACCAGACCACCAACTTTCATCATCATCATGAATAAAACATAAAAATAAATCATCTTCATATGTTGGGAAATAATACTCCGGTTGGTCCCATTTCTCTTTGTTTAAAACCCAATGTTTCTTTTCCTTTATATGTTTTTCCAAATTTTTTGAATCATCAAACCTCAATTCACATGATAAACATTGCTTTAAATGTATTTGACGGCGTATGTAGTTGACGATTTTAACTTTATGATAAAAATTCAATCCCACTGTCGCTTTTACGAAGAAGAACTCGTGCTGCCTTTCCATATGGTCTAATATATTTTCATACTCCATTTCTGTGTGCTCACAAAGAAGGCAGGTTATTAATGGTCCATTTTCTTCAGTCCATTTTGACCAATCAGGATCACTATCTTCATTTGAATCATGTTCATAATCAGGTTTTTTTACTGGAACTTTATTTTTATTGTATGACTTAACATTATTCGATTGTTGTTTATCTCCTACATAATTGACTAGAAAGTACTTATCATACTCCTTGTTATCAGGATTTATTCGCTTATGCCCCTTCTTACGCATGTGTTCTTTTAATATCAAACGGTCTTTAAAGTGACCTTCACAATAGATGCAGTGAAGTGTGTCCAACTTAGAAGCTAAAGTATTTATCAATTCATCAATGAATATCAAGTTTTCTGGCTTTGCAATGTGAAAATTATGTTTCTCAAACAAATGGGTTAAATAAGTCGCCCTTGTGGTGGTTGACACACTTCTGCAGAATAAGCATTCTCTGACATAATTTTTATCTTCTCGTTCAAACTGATGCCTTTCAAGCAACTTCTCTAATTTTGTCTGATGTAGGTTTGTCCGTAGTTCTTTGTCTTCAGGCAATACATCACTGAGTAGGTAGTATTTTTCGTCCTTAGATTTTGTTCCATCAGGCTTATTGTCTAACAGTAATGTGGTACAGAAGAATGCAAGGTTTTCATCTGAAAAACATTAAGATATGGCTTTAATATGCAGTTAAAGGATATCATGTAACTGACATAGCAGCAGTGCCATCCTGGCAAAATGTGGCAATACTTAGTCACAGTTCAGTATGGAGTAAAAAACCATTAGGCTGGTGGGAGGATACTTGTATCCGACCAGATAGCGACCACTGTACACTGGTGCTAAAACCTGCCATATTGGCCCACTTTGTGTGGGTCCTGTTCCAGGGTCAGCCAGTGTATATCCGGTTCTCCCCAGGGGGCTTGCCCCCTGAGCCTAACCCTTTTCCCATCCCTTTTCCTTCCCCTCCTCCTTGGCCCTTTGGCAGGCCGGCATGATCTTGCCAACCTACGATGGACACATTGTTTATTGTTGGTCGACACTATTCTTGGATTGCGCTACACTTACCTTCAGGTGTAGCGTAGTCACTTTGCCGAGCCAGGATTAAAAAAAAACACATTCAAATGTGTCCATTTATTTAAGCAATACAGTGCCATAGACACATATACACAATCACACACAACCATAGACAGATAAAGAGACCTCTATGTCAAAATCAAGTCTATTTGATAACACCTCTTTTGTCTGGGGTTAAAAACAATACATTTCTATTCCATTAGTTAACATTAGTAAGCAAATAATAAACTTAAGCATTGTAACTAAGAAAAGCGATGTGTGAAATGTATCAATCAAGCGATCCAGAATGGATAGGTCAGAAAAAGACACGCGATGAAAATTAATGAACAAAAAGCAGATCTATGATAAATGAATAGATAACAACTTAAAACTGAAAATAGACCATATCTGAAAAAACATGTTTCTACCTTTAAATCTAAGTCTCCAATAGCGCAGATATGCGCTTAAATCAGCTATTTGATTGCAATCGGCGATCACTAGCCGATGTTTCATAAACAAATGTGTTAGTAACTGCTTCTCTGAATCCGGCAAGATGAATTTTTCATCGCACAATAAACATGCACACTCTACAGGCTCGTCGCTTTTGAATATTGTTGGTTTTTCAGCCTTCTGATGCAAAGTCAACGGACCAAAGAACTCCTTCTCACTTGACGACATTTGGTACTTTAATTAAGATATTTTTCTTAGGTTTTTATGGACTTTTCTGAAAATATCCTCCCTTTGACGTTTTATGATTTACTATGCGTGCCAAATAAGAATAGGATCGCGTTTGCTGCCAACTTCACACGATAACTGTCAAAGTAGTACCGCTAGCAAAAGAAAGTGCAAAAAAGAAATTTCATATATTTTTTATTGTTAATAGATATAGATTTAATTATTGTATAATCATTATATTCATTTAATAAATACTATTCTTGAATTTTATTAATGGATAATTTTGGATAAATTAATTATGGAACTGTATGGAAACAGTTTAAAAAATGAACAAATACACAGTTAATGCTACTATCACCCTAATATGACGCAATTTTGTGACGCTATTGAGAAGCTACAAGTGTGCCGTTAGCTACGCTTTCGTGTATACGCGCGTGTGTCTTATATTTGTTGCATACTGGACTTCCTTGTTATTGTTATTTTTTTAAATATGCTTTTTCTTTGAAATCCTACTCATTTATAATTAATTTGGCGTGAAATGTATTAGAAATACCAAAAAAAGCGTACAGTAAACATTTAAACATTTTTGCACACCATACACTTTGGTAATGAAGTTTGCGCGTATTGCTGAACAAAATGGCGTCTTGACAGTCCTATTCTTATTTGGCACGCATAGTACATTAATGCACGCCGAGTAATGTCAGTACAAAAAATATGGTTCATAGAAAATTACAGTGCAACGGTTGATACTGACATTTCGCGCCCCTCTTTCGTCGTCTTCACCCCCGCCGACACCAGTCGCCATTTTGGCAATGTGTCACTGTCAAGAAAGAAGCGTCCCTCATTGCTTATTTCGTGTTGATAAGAAGTGTTTGCGTCGATTAAATTCCGCCCTTTTAAATCCACAAATACAGCAATATTCCGTGACATTTCGACATTTATTACAATGTTTCGAAAGTGTTGTGTACCCAAGTGCAATAGTTTACGAAAGGATGTTAAATTGCATCAATTTCCTGCAAGGAAAGAGAGTAAAGCGCGGTGGTTACAGTGCCTAGATAAAGAAAATATTTGTGAAAACACCAAGAACATATATGTTACCCATAACCATTTTGCGCAAAGATTTGTCAACCTGGCGACAAATCGCTTGAACTGTAACGCTTATCCAAGTTTATTTACTAACCTGAATACTTCAGGCAACTCGTCAATGGTTGTGGAAGAAACAGAGGTAAGCTACCTTTTAAGTGGAAGCTACAATTTTTTCTACAGATACTGGTTTGATTAATTTATTTCTTGTTGTTTCTAGTTTATGTGAACGACAGTATTGATCACACTTATGCACGGAAGCGTCACATCGACCATACATACTCGCAAATTACCGAAAGCACCTCGAATAAATTGCCACGCTCCGACATTAATGGTATGTAATACTAAATATAATCAACAATTACATCAAACATTTACAATGCTATGCTTGACTTACTCATAATATTATATTTGGTTGAAAATAATAGTATTAAACACCATGCTGGGCCTAGTGAGGGTTGATAAGCTTTACAAACCTTTATGCAGGTATTCTCACGATTACTTTACCTCTTCCATTAACATACATACATATGCTCACACTAGTAATAGTTGCAGTCGATGGGTTAGGTATAGGTGTAAGTCAGAAGTGTGTGCTTTGACCGGTCTATATGGTGTAATTGTAATCTTTTTGGAATCAAATAAAAAAGGACAATATTAACAGAAATGTTGACCAATGATGTCTATGATATATGAATTATACCATTTATTGATCCGTATACCTTTTTATTTCCTTTTTTTTAACTGTTTTCACTAAAAAATTATAATTCATTTATATTACCAGCTGAGGAGATGGAATGGAAATTATTTCCCATTTTTATTTCAGGGCATAGTATCTTACTATCTATACGTATAATTCAAAATAAATTAAGAAAAAAACATTATACAAAATATTTACTATAACTCCATGTTTATGTAACCCCATCGTTGTCTTTGTGGTTTAGTGGCAGCGAAAATTGGCTGTAGACCTGACAGTTGCAGTCCGATTCCCGGGTTGGACAGGGTAACACTTTGTGTGGGTTTTGTAATACATCAGGCAGGCATCCGGTCTCAAAACCTGAGTCAAATATTTTCTGCAAACACGCTTGTGTTAGAGTGGTATATAGTTAAATGAAAGAAAATATTTATTTTAACGATACTTATCTATTTCAGCTCTGTATCCTGATGGAAGACCTGTCAGTAACACCATGCGGAATATAGCAGAAGCTGCATCAAAATTATGAGACCAAGATATTTTAAATCAGATTGATATCTGATTTGAAACTGAGAACTCTGCAGCAACACCTCACTCACCCGTATCAGAAAGAAAACAAGGCAATAAAAATATTGAGTTTGATGAAGAAGATATTCAGGAACAAGCAAGACGAGAAAGAATAAATATTAATTCTAGAGCATAATATACATCCGGATGGGTAACACGAAAAATACTTAAAAAAAATAATTGTAAAGAATGTAAGAATAATTTGCTAAGTGACGACAGTAGTAAAAAAAATAAAAACATTCCTAAATAAAAGTTTGTTTTAATCCTTATTTGTAGAGCCCTAATAATACGTATTATAATTTTAATAAGAATTATCAAGTAAAAGGGATGAAACAAATAAATATTAAATAGGCTGTATGATTCATTTAAAAAAAATATATAATAGGCTGTATGATTTTTGTTCCATCGCCTGCATTACACACATAGTACGTAAAGAAAAAAAGTTATGTCATGTTCAATTGCAGCAATTCGCATTACGGTTCAATGACAATGTACCTGACATGGCGGTCTGAACGTCAGTTCTCTAAGTAGTCTGTGCATTAATGTGACACAAGTAGGAAATAGGAATGTTGAAAAACATCTCTATATCGATGTATTTATGTATCGATTTCGTTTATATGTGAATCGATATATCAATGACTCAATATTTTTTTTTATTGAGTATCGAAATCATATATAGTACAATATTTTTAAAATAGTGTGCCATAAAAATTGTGGACAAGAAAAATTTTAACGTGCCAAAATAGAACACCCAAACGTCAAGTCGATATATCGATAAGCGAAAAATTAATATTGTAATATTTAATATTATCCATATGATTTAAAACGATCCTTTTTGCACTTTCCACATGCCTAGTGACAGGAGTGTTAAACAGTGTTGCCAGATCCGACTTTTAAAAATACGTAGGGAGATACAGAAAATCCGTAGAATTTCGTAGATTGCCTCTAGAAAAATCAGTAGATCTACGGAAAATTGTTTTGTGGCTATTTTGAACTGACCCGACTTCACAAAATATCACGACACGACGTTTTTTTGCAGAAATTAAAAAAAATCGAAGTTATGAAAGTAATTATAACAAAATAAAAAAACACTGGGTGGTTTTTTAATACCGGACTATGCTCAGTGAAGGGTTCTGTTGTCAAAATGAGTGAATATTGTGGACCCAAAAATATCCCATATGTCAATAACTATAAAACCTTTTATGTTGAACGATCCCATTTTTTTAAATTTTATTCTGTATTTTAAAAGTAAGGAGGGGAGGAAACTGGAGGGTGCTATGATGAAATTTTATGGATTCCGGTTTTGGTATTTGCCTACGGAACCCTAAAAAAGTCACAATCTTAGCATATACAACCAATTGTTAGCAATTGAGTATTGACATTAAGATTTAATAACTAAAACTACAAATATTATTTAAAACAACTGTAACTGTAAACAATAGTAAATTATAGTTTCATCCAATTAAAATCCAGACGCTGCGGATCGCCATATTTGAACAAATTAAAGTCTAAACGCGCAAGAGCCGCATAAATAATCCATCTTATAAGTAACGAAATGCAATCCATCGTTTTTATCATAATTATAATTGCGGTTGTTTCATTGCACGCAATATTTCATTAGTTTTATTTCTTGTAATTTTTTTGAGAAGATGATATGAAAATCCGTAGATTTACCAATAATATCCGTAGAGGAGAAGGTGGTAATGTGGCCCCCCACTTTGTTTTTGAGGTCTCATGAAAAAAATAAAAGGAAAACATGTATAATGAAAACATCATTAGTTTTGTTATTTATTTGCCAATACACGAAATAATATGGAACAAATAAAAATGCAACAGATAATACTAAAATATATTTTATAAAAAAAATGGAAATTTTACAATTTGAGAACAAGCGAGGGTTATATGGCCCCCCGCAGTCAGTATGAGCCCATAAGTTGCAGCTTTGGCACTGAATCCACTCCTCGCCACGTCTGTCACTGGAGTAAATATTGTCACAAAATACAAATCATATCGTATTCTTCAGGTACTACAGATGGATATACATTTTTATCACATCCCGATAAGTCGCTTTTTACTATTTCTTCATTATCGGAGCTACTGTTGGATGTTGCGTCTCTTTGGTCTCTTTGGCCTCATAAGCCTTCGTTTATAGGCATCTGTAAGTAGATAAAAAAATAAATATCACTCATATATATACAACCAATATGAGGGGGCCAAATTACCAATATTGTGGAATCTACAAACCAACCTATAAAAATATACAGGGTTAATTTTAAAACACCAGCAACCTCGCAGGACCAGATAGCTGACCCCATACGGAACAACTTTTGTTCTACGAGTTTGTATACAGGGTTAATTTTAAAACACCAGCAACCTCGCAGGACCAGATAGCTAACCCCATACGGAACAACTTTTGTTCTACGAGTTTGTATATAACTCAAAATATTTAAAAAAAAATGATTTTACAAGTTTTTGTTGTGTCGTATTTTTCTTCCTAGCGTTCGGCGTGCGAGCGCGACTCAAAGAAGCCGCTCAGCTGGCTCGGGCGATGATCTTCAACGCTAGCCCCGTTCCCCACGCTTCGCGTGTTTGCTTACGTAATCTGCGATGCGTGTAGGTAACATACAAGACGGAAATTAAATGAATACTTATTTTTGTATGAAAATAAAATCTAACAAATTATCAAAAGTCGTAGAACAAAAGTAGTAGCTTATAACCTTAGGTATCTACCCCTGCGAGGTTGCTGGTGTTTTAAAAATAACCCTGTATAACTCAATATATTTAAAAAAAATGATTTTACAAGTTTTTGTTGTGTCGTATTTTTCTTCGTAGCGTTCGGCGTGCGCGCGCGACTCAAAGAAGCCGCTCAGCTGGCTCGGGCGATGACCTTCAACGCTAGCCCCGTTCCCCACGCTTCGCGTGTTTGCTTACGTAATCTGCGATGCGTGTAGGTAAAATTCAAGACGGAAATTAAATGAATACTTATTTTTGTATGAAAATAAAATCTAACAAATTATCAAAAGTCGTAGAACAAAAGTAGTAGCTTATAACCTTAGGTATCTACCCCTGCGAGGTTGCTGGTGTTTTAAAAATAACCCTGTATAACATCAAATATTTTGTGTACATACCTTCAAAATCCAATAGGAAAACGTTAATCGAACATAATATCCAAATCTCAGATGCGTAAACTCGGTATTACCAGAATTATGCAATTAAATGCAACACAATAACAAAGTTTTTGCGAGTGCAAGTTCAAACTGGCTCGAATAACAAACGTATGTGCTGCCCTCGCTTACTTTTTTGTGCATTAAATCGAAATTGTCTTTGATGCTCCCCATTACAAAAATGTTTCGCTTGATGCGGTGATTCTAAACTAGAAATATCGAAGGGGGCCATAATACCTGCGGGGGCCACATTACCACCTTCTCCTCTATTTCCCCATGTGAGCCTAAATTCCACATATCTATGAAAAAATGAAGAACTGGCAACGCTAGCGTGACAGGTAATTTTTTTCAACATTTTGGAAGGCAAAGGGAACAAAACTAAAAAAAAGGAAAACGAAAACGGAAGCCTTTGTTTAGGCTTGAATTAGTTGCGATATCACTGGATTGATGATAATGAAAAAAATAAGTAACAGAAAAATGATACGATTTATTTTTATAGAGACAATACAATCTATTTACATCAATTAATAGGAACTTAATAATAGGTAGTACGTTTCCACATCCTAAATAAATGCCACAATAGTACAACCTACAAGAATATTTAGTAAAAATAATTATAAAGAAACATTAAACATCCTTATTACTAAATATTAAAACCAGGCAAACATATTTACAAGTTTTATGATTACAAAAATGTTTTAGGCATGTAATTTTCAATACTTAAATTATGACTACACACTACTCGTTACAGCGTATATTTATTCCCACATTTACCGAAACAATTCGATAAGACTACATACATATTCTATAAAAAACTACTAATACTGTTACCAAAGGCTTAAACCAAGAACTCATATAACTTGCATGAAGGGTCCATAAAAAGTGAATTTTATACGGACTTAAATCGAAACTTCACAGTAGGTAGTATGGACAGTGAAATAAATTAAGTTGATAGGCTTGTACCTACATATACTTTATTTTATGTAGGTACATAATTTACCTTATTTCTACTATGAAATAAAAGTTTTCGTCAAACTTCTAGACTACATGATTTTTGGGCACTATAATGTATTTATACCAACTATTTTTGTATTATTTTCCTACTTATGTATTTCTGTTGTCATTAGAAGTAAAACAGTGGTCTATTCAAATGTTGATTATAGCTATGTACATTAATTTCCGTTTTCTCGAAGGCTGATCAAATCAATTCAAGTTTCTGGAACGTTATTTCATCATCATCATCAGCCACAAGACGTCCACTGCTGAACATAGGCCTCCCCCAAAGATTTCCAGACCAACCTGTTGGAAGCGGCCTGCATCCAGCGACATCCTGCGACCTTTATCAGGTCGTCTGTCCACCTTGTAGGTGGACGTCCAGCGTTGGAACGTTATTTAATGAATAAAATTATTAATCTCTATTCTCTGGTCTAATTTGTGAATAATCGCTTGTTAGTAACTGACACACTATTTGACGATAGAAATAACTATGATTTTTCCAGAAACCTATAATGACGTTTGACATAGGTACGATTTTTCTGTTTGAAAGCCTTGTTAACTAACAGTCGGGTCAAATCAAAAGCGTTAACTACTTCTAGCAACTCAATTTTAACTTGCTATGAGATTTGACAGATGATTATTTAATTTTAGCCTTACAAATAAGAAATGAACTACATTGATCGTCCTTTCAGAAACCGGACGTTAACAATTTCCAATAGCGTTACGGATTCGTGTCTAGATATGTATCTGAAAGCATAACACAATTTCTGAAAGGATTTCCTTCCTTTTCCATATTTGTCGCCATATTTAAATTTTTACAGATCAAATTTCTCAAATTTTTACAAATCCATCGAGCTATTATAAAAAATCTTACAAGAAAGATAGTAGAAGTACAAGTCACAATAGTCGCCAAGTCGAAGCTATTATTCTTCTTTGCAAGACACGTTGGTGTCCACATACAAAACATTGTATGGTACTAGACTTTCTTTATTGATAGACGCTGTGACCTGTATTGCGTATTTTCTTCCTGCCTTCAAACCTCCAATCTTCTGTACTATGACTCTTGCTCTAAAAGAAATAAGTAAAACTTTTAATAATCTTACATAGAATTAATCTGTTAATAACTCGGAGCGCACGTGGAAACTGTTGATTAACGGACAAAGCAATAGCGAAACTTGATTTCCATTGTGGGTCATGGGAGACAATCGCCCCACATAATTTCAAATCCAATGTCAATTATGATGCAAATACGGAATCTGGCATTAAGGTGGGATAACGCCAGGTAGAAAGAAAGATTAATCCAACTAGACCTGGAGAATACCAATCAACTAATCCACTAGGCTTGGAATAGGATAATACCCACCCATTGGATTATTATTTAATTAATTTGAATAAAGAATATATTGAGTTATTACTGTTCTTTACACCGGTAACCATAACATATAAGTGAGCAATTCTAGATTCCGGGTTCATACTGAGCATTTTCCTGATAGACAAAACCAATATCACTTTTACCTGACCTGGGGATCGAACCCGAGACTTTAGCATAGCAGTCGTACCGCGTGCGTAATACAGTTGCGCCACCGAGGTAGCCTGTTTTTTAAATAATAAATCTAAATCCGTTCCAAATTTTGCAACCAGCGCATCTAATGAAACTTACGATGGTCGTTGCGTTTGATTGAGGCATTGAGTCCGTGTGGAGAGTTTCTTCAGCGATAAGCAAAGGCGTTCCCCTCCGGACATCGTTTCCCGGACATTCATACAGTATCTGAAAGCGCAAAATATTAAATAACATTAATACATTTATTTTGAGTGATGCGCCACGGAAGCTGTTAATTCCTAGATCTGACTAAAGTCTGTTATTATATGTTAGTTTTATCAAAAAAAAAAAGCGGCTTGTGAGGGAAAATGGGAAAAACCTTAACGGAAAATCTTAAAAACAAATGGTTCGGGGTTGAAAGAAGTTTTTGGAATTTTTAATTTATCGTTAGTAGATACTTGCCTTATAACCTCCGTCGCGTTATGTGTTGCTGGTAGGAACGCGATATCCACTGATCTGCATGATCTTTGCGGTCTCAATTCCCTTACAATGGCACCATCTCCAAGTAGTTCTGGTGTGTTAATACCCCATCTCGTAGTGGATGCTATAACCTAAAAATATCGTAACAATATGGCATCATTGTTTGATGTAGACTTTTAGGTGGAAGCTATGGCCAACACTTAACGTACTTCTACTACAGATGGCATTGGCCTCACTCTGCGAATAGACAGCGGCTGCAGTGGCTTGACGTACGTACGTACATGACTGCGATATCTGAAGGCCCTAATCCCCACTCCCTTTACGAAACCCTATTCCTTGCTTTGCTTCTGGTATAGTGGGTGTTTATTAGCGGTGGAGATCACTTACCATCGGGTGGCCCATATCCTCATTTGCAGGCCTTTGCTTTAAGAAAAACCTTCTAAAATATTCATTGTAATTGCCATCTACCAACCTCGACATTGACAGCTGTATCTCGATCCCATCTGCTTGGAACCACTTTGATGACGTATCTCATTCTGGTCTCTTCTGAACTCGAATCAAATTGTACGGAACCTTCATCGCTTGTCTCTTGGATTGACGATGACATCATCGGGGCGGCGACGAAGAACTTTGAGTGAGGATCTGTAAATGAAATTTATGTGTGATCAATAAATAATTGTCTGAGTGTTGTGAGGCCGAAAACCTCTCGTAGTTCCTAATACCCATAACACAAGACTCGTATCCTTTTTTAGCCTGAATGACGAAACGAGCTGATTGCTCGCCAGATGGTAAGCGCCATGTCTGCCTATAATCAGAATCAACACCACACACAACCTTAAAATTTAAAGCACTATATCACACTGTACTAAGCAATGTGATAAGATGGCAAGTCTCATAATGCCCAGTAATTTCACAGGCGTCAATGTCATTTAAATTACACTGCATACACACTGCTGCTTGGTGACAGAAACGGAAAAATCGTTGTGACGGTGGTTGTGAGGACCAACCACCTCGTAGACAATACAATCTTAGTGTGAGTTCAAGGTTCAGGACAATGTATGTAATTGAGGAGTTTATTTTTTAAATTATCATCATTAAGCGGGGGCTTAACGGATTCCTTCAAACGTTTTATTTTAATGATAGAGCCATGCAGACATTTTGTCTACTGGTTAAATGAACTAGCTGGACTGAGCTTACTTACATTAACATCTCACAAGGCAGAATTGCTGTCATATTTTATAGAGCTTGCAAAACTGCCGGGGACTTAAAAAAACTCTGTTTTCTTCAAGGCCGGTAACGCACACCAAGAATCATCTGACACGGCAGATATTCGTGGCCGGTGGTAATCACTTACACTTTTAGGTAAATAACTTAGATTATTCATGACATGCCTACAGCATTCTTAAAAAAAATCTTTGTTGATTGTAACTGTGTATCTTTCTGGCGTTATTTTTTTATTATCCTGACACGGCTAAGTGACTACACTGAACCTGATGTGAAGTACAATGCAGTATAAAATACAATGCCGACCGTCAAGAATCACTGGGCTCCTTGACGTTCGGCAGAAATAAGCCGGCCTGAAGTTACTGGATATACAGGGGGTGATTCCTGGAACGCGACTCTCCTCAACGAGCCACTATGGTGGATTTTTTTTTGTGTACGGTGGTTGCTATCTAGTCGGATACAAAAATATCTGGTACCCACCAATAATGCAAACAATTTTTTCCGGATTTAAATCAGTTGGCACTAGCATATTATTTTAAGAGATAACTATAAGTACATTTATAACGTACCTATATTTTTAGCGAAATACAGTCTTTTCCCTCTCACTAACACTTCAACATCCACCGATCCACCACAAGTCGTCACGGTCAGCCACAGACCACCTCCTGCCATAATTGTAGCCTGCAATTCAAACAAAAAATATTACTAGTGGATTTTTTTGTTCCATGTAGCAAAGTAACACGTGGCATAATGATGAAGGAAATATAGTAAGGGAATATGCATACTGAGTATTAAGAGTTTTTCGTAAGAATCACGAAGATATATATTATGTGATTATTAGTCCAGGGTGGAGGACAACAGGCCTTCACTAAACCCTCCCTCAATAGTCGGCGAGGCCACTTAAAAACGCTTGTTTCTTCCGAGGATGCAAAATACTGACCGAAGTAGAAAATTGAGAAAATAGATGCTGGAACAGATTAGGACACTGATTATAAAGAAAGAATAGACAAAAAAACTCACCTTAAAATAATAAATGGCCTTTCCTCTAACTTCAGCTCTATATGGCATATTTTCTCGAAGACGCTTCGCAGTAGAAGTGCGCGGTCGTACGTTGCCAGATGCTAATAACGAACCAGAACGACGGTCTTTGGCAACACCGAATACGCTTACGTAGTACTTCTGTAAATAGGAATTATGTAACTAGTGACTGCTTATTTTGTAGACCATGATAGAACAGCAGCGTTGCGACAGGATGATAGACTAAATCTAAACCTTCTTTAAGTAGAGTAGGCTTATCCACAGTAATGTGACTGTGCACAGTACAGTGCTGATAATATGATAGAACATTAGTAGCAAAGGAATGAGTGCAGACTGACCCTAGTTCCTCTTTGCTTAATACCTGAGGAGCCCGTTCTTTTCAATGATTAATCGTAGATGTCGTAAAATCAACTAAGATGCAAAATTGCAAAATGGTCAAAATTGTGAGGTGCTAACAGCAGGCGCTATGCTCTTAATATTACAAGTAATGGGAATAATATGATGCAATTTGAAAGTAAATAGATTATCCTTAGTCATGTCTTTATACGCACCGTACTAGGGTCCAAGTTCTCAATCAAGTGATGTGTCCGATCACCAACGCATGCTACTACTGGATCTTCATCTGTGGTAACTTTTGTGCTGCGACCTATAAGGAATAAATACAAATAAATACTCAAAAAAGACGGGTTTAGTCTTTCAGAAAAGCATGTGACGAGGCAGCTTTACTATTTGCGTTTCTTACAGTTTTCTGTGAGTAAGATTGCTGGAGGCCTTTCCTAAAACATCAGCAACTCACCCGCGATCCCTCTGGGAGTGATACTATAAGTGCTTACGGGCGCTGGAAAATACTTATCATCAGGTAACCCATAAGGCATTATGCTATAAAAAGGTAATTTTATTCTAGTAATCATTTAGTCTTTATTTCTCATTTTTAGAAGAGACAAGACGCCAAGACAGTTTGTTCTTCAAAAAACATCTTAATAATAGTCATATTAGTATTTGCTGAACTGTATATTTTTTATGCTTACTAAATACTTTATTAGTACTTTCTGAAAAAAAACTCACCAAACTTCTTTCTTCGATAAACGCTCTTGAAATAACCCTCGTAAATGTTAAAAGGATCTTCCACTTCAATCTTATTGTCTTCTGAAGACATGTTGACGTTTTCCAAAGGTCCTGTCTTCAACCCTGTCTCAGCCATTCTGTTTGACTTCTCTATACGGTTTTTCTTTATGTCATGCTGAGCAGCACAGAGAGATGTATAATTCTTTCTATGCGACGCCACAACGCAGTACGATGTATCATGAGGGTCTATTGGACTGTAAAGAGATTGTTATCAATTGAATTTACATGTCATATTATAAAGTTTAGAGATTTGGGGAATTGAAATGTTATAAAAATGTTCTTTTTTTTCTTTTATTAAGATAGCATAGCGTTTAACCTCTATCTGATGGTGATGCCGATGATAAAGTACGCTCGCCTAAAAGTATTCTATTCCTAAAATTTATTTCGAGAAACACAGATTCTAGTAAGATTAGGCCATTTGAAAAGCTTCCGACTCTAAATTCGAAATAATTCAGTTTATGAATATTAAATTGCATCGATATGTTATGAAGACTCCAATAAAAGTGCTGATTGGATTTTAGAAGAATCTTAAATATCTGAAGTGTGCGAAAGCACTAACCACTTGCATACGTACAATGTATAAGAACATAAAATATGCATTACAATATTACTCTTGCTTTTCCTGTACCGATGATATTCAATAAATTTATTTCCGTTCAACGTTTCACAACAAATTTAAACAATGATTGCTGAAACGGGGTGTGGACTGTTGAGACGAAAGTCGCAGGTTTGAAACCAGCTTCAAGAGCATGAACCTCTGACTTTATCGCCGGCTTTAACGGTGAAGGAAATATTGTAGTGGAAAACTGCATATTTGAGAAGTTCACCACAAGAATTTCGAAAGTATATGCAGTTTGCTAACCTGCATTAGGCCAATATGGTGGACTAAGACCCTGCAGTAGAACATGCATAATACAGGGTTAGTATTATAATTATTATGGGATCAAAAAGCTGCATTTACCTAGCTGGGAGTGTTACAGACTGTCGAGACAAAAGTCACGAGTTTGAAACCATCCCCAGGGCACACAAAACATTTTTAATTTATTAAAATTTTACAAGTTACGAACGTATTGCTTGCTTTGCTAACCTAAGAATTCTCCAAAAGAATTCAATTCTACGAACTCGCGTTAGACCAGCGTGGTGGCCAAAGGTCTGTGACACAGAAATGAGACGTATAATATACTACAGGGTTGGTAGCAGAGATCGTTAACTGTAATAAAATTGTGTAATTATAGTACAGGAAGTGATTGAATAGCGACGAAACATATAAAAAAATGATACACGAACAAAAAATTATAGTTGCCGACAAAGTATTACTTATAGAAACTTCGTCTTTCCATAGATCTGATCACTATAAATGGAGTTAATTATCGTTGCAGTGTCGATACAAACATTTCGAAAAATCCCATTCAATGGCATTAATGGTAGGATGCGACATGTCATACATGAGATAGATGGCGAAAAAGTTGTTTACACCGTTGACGGTATGTCTATGGAGGCATTATAAATTAATGGGATCTGTAAGGGGATAACTGTATGTGACATTGGTAGAAATGATTATGAGTTTGTATAGCTAATATTGTAATCCAGTATATGTTTTTCAATTAGAAATTTATTCAAAGATGGTAACTGATAGAGCAAAAAAAATACTTGAGTAAGTACTACTTATTCATAAATAAGTTTAAGTACATAATGAGTTTATAGAATGTTTACAACGTATTTTTTTGTAGGAGCGGACTTATGCTGTGAGATCAATGAGATAGTAGGTTCGATTCCGTGGTACACTAATATAACATTTGTGACTTTTAAAGCACATTATTCAAAATTTATCGAATATAGCGATCTGTCGCATGACTCGCGGCTTATCGCATTATGAGATGGAAGTAGGTTCGGTGAACTAAAGTTATAACTATTTGCAGCTTTGCCTATCCTAACGTTGATCAAAAACTCCTCATTGAAATACCTTTATGTCATTATTAAATGTTTTAATTAATCAATATTTTCTTCTTTACATCAAATAATAAAGAACAGTAAAGTTAATTACTTATTTTTTAGAAGTAAGACCTATTAGTGCAATTGTTCTGGCGTTAATAATGAGACGAGCAGGTCTCTTGCTTGATGGTAAGTGCCATACCTGCCAAAAATAGAAGCAACACTAATTAGAACTTCGAATTATGTAGTACTGCATAGCATGGACTGCGTTCGTCATTCTAAGACATGAGATCTTAAGTCTTATAACTCTATCTCTTTCTCGGGTCAGTCCCTCATGTATGAGGATCGTGATCATCATTGATTAGTCCTCACTTCAATCAAATGATCTGCCTTCGTCGGTTTCTGTCCATGGCGCTTCTGACCACCGAGCTGAAGTTAGATGAAGACGAGTCCTGTACTTGATCGGTCCATCTGGTTGGGGAATCTGCTGGTGGGAGGATACTTGTATCCGACCGGATAGCGACCACCGTACACTGGTGCTAAAACCTGCCACAGTGGCCTACCTTGTGTGGGTCGCGTTCCAGGGTCAGCCAGTGTATATCCGGTTCTCCCCAGGGGGCTTGCCCCCTGATCCTAATCCTTTTCCCAACCCTTTTTCCTTCCCCTCCCCCTTGGCCCTTTGGCAGGCCGGCATAATCTTGCCGACCTACGATGGTCACATCGTTAATCGTTGGTCGACACTATTCTTGGATTATGCTACACTTACCATCAGGTGTAGCGTAGTCACTTTGCCGACCCAGGATAAAAAAAAAGAATATCCTCAAGCTATCTTGCTTTCTCAAAGTCTCATAAGCTTGGTCCTTTAAAAACATGAAATCCACTGTATTATTAGTATCAAATGTTTCCATAATAATCCACTCAGCGTCCAGTTAACTAAATACTTATCATCACGTACCATTTCTATCTTCTATGGCGTCCACGTAATTAAATAAAAAAGGACTAGCGTTCTAATGAATTCCTGCAAACTGTCCTTTGCTAGATAGATTTGTTATAGACTATCCTTAGTTAGTGGGTTTGTCGATTTATTATCTAGTTATTTTTCTGGTATATTTCTTTATATAGGCCTATTGATTCTGGTGACCACTACTTTTTTATGTATTTCAATAAAACCACTTCGGAAGATGGAGACAGTTTCGTCTACCACTGTGGTCAGGAGACATCAAACAACGGTAGATCAGTAGGCTTAGTTCGAGTTACAAATACATTCATAGTTTTCTAATTTGTGTAAAATTACTATCGACAAAGTGTGAAAATAGTAATTCATACAGTAAAAAAGAAAGTTATCGCTCGAAAACTAATTTCGTATTCGACTAACAGGCTACTTTTTATCCCGGAAAAAGCAGATCACGCGGGCGGAGCCGCGAGGAAAAGCTAGTAATCCATATTGTGTGATATGTTATTATCGAAGTAGGGACATGATTGCCTTTCACTTTGACCTTTAAATTTATCAAATTACACCGAAAGTTATGCGAATTTAATTGGGCTATATATTATTCGATCGTATACTTTCACTTAAAATGTAAATTGCGGTTGTTTAATAACTGTATTTTAGTTCAACCAGCCACTTTCAAAAGAAATATTAAAAATCAATCCATACCTACTGAAGTACTTAGGTACCAAAAGATTTATAAAAGACTAGCGACCCGCGCCGGCATCGCACCGGTAAATATTTGATTGTTACGACAACACATTACAAATCGTTGAATTTTTCCGTTTTTCATTGCTATAATATGTAAGTATACATATAAACCTTCCTCATGAAACACTCTATCTATTGCTGAAAACTGTATTGAAATCCGTTGAATAGTTTAAAAGATCTAAGCGAACAGACAGCGGAAGCGTATTCATTTTATACTATGTAAAGAAGATATAGGATTAAGACTGCCTCGGTGGCGCAGTTATATTACACACGCGGTAGGACTGCTATGCTGAGGTCTCGGGTTCCATCCCCGGGTCGGGTGAAAGTGACATTGGGTTTTTCTATCACGAAATGTTCATTATCAGAAAGGAGTCTGGAATTGTGCCCTGTATAGCGATAGGCTCGCCCTCTATCAGATCATGGGACGGAGATATGCTCGGCGAAATGTTATGGGCAGGCATAACGCTTACAATCAGACGACCGCCTTGCTCGTCTCGTCATTCAATCAGATAAAAGAAAAATATCGGACACACTACAATCTCAGTCAACAAATGTTTGCTTTTTCACAACGAAAATTTCAACACGAATTGTGATTGACCCAACCTAGGACTTGAACACAGAACCTCGCGGGT
The DNA here is from genome assembly GCA_949126905.1 of Amorpha juglandis. Classification (NCBI taxonomy): domain Eukaryota; kingdom Metazoa; phylum Arthropoda; class Insecta; order Lepidoptera; family Sphingidae; genus Amorpha; species Amorpha juglandis. The sequence goes on along the minus strand of OX421381.1, from coordinate 12,564,959 downwards.
TTCTCAGCTTAATTACGCCACTAGACCAATAAAACGATTTATTTTGTAATGCCTTCTCATAGCGAGTAACAAACAACCAGACATAATTTCTCACTTATAGTATTGAGGAATAGTTTTGTCCTTTGATTGCCTATCAGAATTTTTAATGAACAGAGAAATGCGTAACACAAACAGAGAAATATAAACCTAATTTAATGTATGAAAAGATATTCATTGCCTTTTCACACCTGTTAATTGGCTAACATAGACTAATCTATACTTTATTTTCTTAGAGATTAGAGTGAAATTTCCTTGTGACGCAACATTTCCATAGATGAAGTAAAAAGATGGAAGAATGAGGTTTGCCTTTATGGACTTTTTATTCTATTTAAAAGAACCATCTTTTAGCTTATACCGATATGTGCAGTCGTAACGAAGTGAATTGTCCTTTTTTGCGATATGAAGACTTATTAAGCACTTACGTTTATGCAAAATCTTGTATCAAAACAGAATTTCAATTAAATATAAAGCGCGGGGAATTTGCACAGGAAGAATTTAAAGGTAATTTTAAACTTGATAACATTAAAAGTTGTTAATTTCTTTTAATACATATACCTACCTACAGGGTTACTTTTAAAACACCAGCAACTTCGCAGGTCTAGATAGCTGACCCCATAAGCAACAACTTTTGTTCTATGACTTTTGATAATTTGTTAGATTTAATTTTCATATAAAAATAAGTATTAATTTAATTTCTATATAAGCTAAGCCCTTTATTCCCTAAGGGGTAGGCAGAGATGGAACTATTGCAACCACATTTCGTCGACCTTATTTGACTTATGATTTGATAGGAAGATAGTCTATCGCTACACTGGGCAAAATTCCAATCCCGAGCAATTCACCTGTAATTTTTCGGATCGAAAACTCAAACTCAATTTGTAATTGCCTTCCTGGGGATCGAATCCAGGACCTCACGGTTATCAGTCGTAGTATTCTGCCACAAGACCAAAGAGGCGATTACAAAAATAATTAATAAAAAACAGACTAAAAAATTTTTAACAAAAAACAAAATGGAATGCATAAAAAAGAAACCAACCGGCCAATTCGAACCGGCCAAAGCACACGAAGGAATGTAGGTACGGTAGCAACCCTGATCCGTGATCTCATACAATTAAAACCTTTAAAGGAATCTCAGTATGTTATACAATGTTGCAAATGTAGCGCGCTCTGCCAGCCCTGACATTGGCGATACGTGATGGATGGGAGGAAAGTCGACAGTTTTAATGAACCCGCGGCACGTGTTGAAAATTTGTAAGCATTATTGGATTGTTAATACTTAATGGCATATTATTAGTGGCCAGTGACAATAGACAACCATAGGGTTGCCGACTTAACGATTCTCATTGTCAACGGGGATCGATGGCTTACTTTCTAAGGTATGAACTCATTAGCGGAGTTTTGGCGGGAATTCTGACAGTTCGGTTTATCGCTTATTTTAATTTATTTTAAAAACTAGTTTGAAGTTATGTGTATTGTATAAAACTGGTGTGGTTTTGTGCAATAAACATTGATGGTGATGAACAGTGAAAGAAATATTGAAATAAGTGAATTAAGCATCGTACTGGAAGAAATTCACACCAAACCTCCAACAAGACCTTGAAAACGTCCACACCTATATTTCATCGTTCTTGTGAATATTTGAGAATAAATTATACTTGTCATTGGCGAAATGCATAATATTGCGAAGCCATGAATAAAAAAGAAGAAGAAGAACTCAATAGCGCACTCTGTTTGAGACGCCGAGAGCATGCTAATTGTGAGGGTGATTACAAGCTCTAAAGGCGGGCCACAAAGGCAGAGCGCCAGGATGGTACCGGCAGCAATGTAATTATTACAGGATCCTACGGAACCGTCCCACTTGCGCGGAAGGCCACCGCGGGGTTTTTAGTACACCAGCACGGCGTAGGAAAATTGGTTCCGATCTAGCAACCACTCGAACAATAAACTAAGTCGGAAGGCTGATGATTCCAGTATAACCATTTCTCCAGCCCAAATTGGGAAGGTATCCGTAAATGGCTTTCCTAGCCCAAAAAAAAAAATGCGATAATTGGACCGAGCAGTATTGTTGTGCTTCTCTTAATTGGTTTTTCTTTATGGAAAGGATATTTGCCTCTTTAGAAATTACTTTAAGAAACATAATATTCGCATACAATACTATGCCCTGTAGGTACTATGAGTGCAATACGCAAGAGGTCGTGAACTGAAGTTACCATCAGACTTTGTTTTGATGTATTTTTATTTGATTGAATGGCGCTTGCCTGATGGTAAGCGCCACGCCTGCCTATAAACAGAAGCAACACCACACAGAACTGTGAATTACAAAGCACTGCATGGTACTGAACTGCGCTCGTCACCCCGAGCCATAAGATGTTAAGTCTCATAATGCCCAGTAATTTCACTGGCTTCAATGTCCTTCAAACCGAAACACAACAGTGCTTACACACTGTTGCTTGGCGGCAGAAACAGACAAAGGAAGGAATTTCATAGAACGATGGTTAAAACGAAATAGTTTTCTTTTCAATTAAATAATTTACTTGATAAAATAAGGGCGTGGTAAAATTGAATTACTTATTAAATTATGATAAAAATGTAGCGGGTCTTGTATATAGGGCGGTATGCACACATGATCAATTATTGTTAGGATGTGATCTACTGCCGAGTGCCGATATTGTGTTGACGATTTGTGTCGCGCTATGTCTAAAGCACATCTAAAGTCTCCAAGAAAAAAGATGTTTTAACCAATTAAATACAATTTACAAAACAGTAAAACCAAGGAAAATTAAATACTTAAATCGATTTCTTTTGTTTATAACGTTTTGTGTTCTGTGATTAGAAAAAAACAGTTTATCCTAAGAATAAAATAAAGATGAAGTATGTATCATTTTTTTTAAACCGTGTTAGGTATTTGCTATATAAAAAAAGAATCAATAAAAACAGATGCTTAAATAGCACTGGTTACGATTGCTACTTTTTTTTTTTATTTATTTGATTGCATAATTATATTAAGATTATTTATTTATTTATCTTTTTTATGTAGCTTGAGCTCACTGCAGGCACGGGCCTCCTCTACTGAATGAGAGGGGTTAGGCCTTAGTCCACCACGCCGGCCTAATGCGGGTTGGCAGACTTCACATACCATCGAAAAATCTTATCGAGTTCTCAGGTATGCAGGTTTCCTCACGATGTTTCCTTCACCGTTAAAGCAAGCGATAATTAACAATAATATACACCTAACTCAGAAAAGTCAGAGGTGTATGCTCTTGGGGCTGGTTTCGAACCTGCGACTTTCGTCTTGACAGTCCGTACCACTTCCCGCTGAGCTATCGCTGATCAATATACGTGAGCTAAAATATACGTAAAAAAATTAACACGGTTATGAACAGAGCTTTATGAAGTGATATCTATTGCCTTACAAGGGTTCCGTATCATAAATTCATCCATACGTGTTCTTGTGACGAACACTGACAGAATGAATTTATGTTCGCTGAGAGATATGGTCAGGTTTACCATGTGAATGGACGAAATGGGACATTGTGAACCACTTCGTTGAAATAATCGATCGTTAAAATAATAATAAATACACCCAACAGTCACTCACATAGTCCTGACCCCACAGTAAGAAATGAGTCTTGTGTTGTGGGTATCAGGACCTACGAGAGACTTTCGGTCTCACAACACGGCGTCGGGGACGCCGGAACAAATATTTGTGGATCACACAAACATTTGTCTCGGTGCGGGGATCGAACCCGCGGCCTCTCCACTGATAGTGGGCTATGAGAAAAAAAGTCTGGGAACCTCTAGTCTATATACTGATGGGTACTGATATATCACTAACGGGAACAAGTTTTTCTCAAAAGGAAGTAAAGACGCATGACAACTAGTTGAAAAAAAAAAAATATTTACTTGTACGATACTACACAGCCGGCTACTCACCCACTGCGCCACGGAGGCTGTCAAATCTTTATAACCTATCGAGTATGTAACTTGACCATCACATAAAAAGGGATTGCGCTTAACATGCCAAAAAAGCATAGACACAATTTTCTTTTCTTTTTTTTAGTCGCGTTCTTTTTTTTTATGAAATTTGAATTGAAATTCAAATTTCATAAAATGCCAAAAAATGCCTTTTTAAGTCCTGCGAATCCTATGCGAGAATCTAAATTGAATCATATGCGAGAGGCCGTCTTGGTTGGTACCATCGCTTTGTCTATTTATGTTTGAAGGACATAGAAGCCAGTGAAATTGCTGGGCATAATGAGATTTAACATCTTATGTTTCGGGTTGATGAGCGCAATTCAGTGCCATGCGGTGCTTTGTAATTTATAGTTCTTTGTGGTGTTGCATTTGTTTATGGGCAGGAGTGGCGCTTATCATCAGGCGAGCGCCTTGCTCGTGTCGTCATTCAATCAAATAAAAAGAAATCCTGCTGTAGAGCACAATATGTGTCAGCTAACTAGATTAGTATAGGTTTCTAAATTCATAAAACTGTGGACAAATTTTTGTGTGATTTTCAAATAATGTCCTGATTCCATGGAGTTTATAGGTACTTCGCCATGGAGGTTGATATCAGGTACGAATAAGTTCATCCGTGACAGGAAGTTTGTATTGTTCGCGCGAGATTCACGGAATTTATTCAAGTATAATTTTATTGTCCAAGATCAGATCATAAAACCATAAAATAACAATATAAAATACATTGTAACAATATATTTATAGAGTATTTAATAGGTTTGTTGACCCAATTCTTAAAATAAGTCATATTTTTTTAAATAATTATTGGTTATCGAAGGTAAAATATTCCATCTACAGTAGTGTTACCCAAACTTTTTTTAGGTCATGCCCCACCTTATCATTTTTTTAATAAATTTGTCACCGATATCTAGCATTGCATTTAAATAACCCAAAGCGAAAGGGTTAAAGTCGTGTCGAGTCCATTTTTAAATGACTGCCCCCATTAACTATCAAATTGCCCCCCTTTGGAGCGTGGGCCCCACGTTGGGAAACACTGATCTACATTATAATTCGAGATTTAAACATCTCGTTATTTGGCTGGCTGTATGTTGAAGCGCCGGTACTGTACAGCGCCACTTACCCCGGTTTCTCAAAGGGTGGTCAATGGAAAATTAACTAATCATCTGTCGAATCTCATGTCAAGTCAAAATTGAGTTGCTAGAAGCGTGGTCAACGCTTTTGATTTGACACACCTGTTAGTTAACACGGCTTTCAAAGTAAAAATGAATATCAAAAATTGAATTGGTCGGTCTGGAAATCTTTGAGGGAGGCCTATGTTCAGCAGTGGACGTTCTGTGGCTGATGATGATGACTGTTCCCAAATTTGATAAGACAATAATACATTTTCACTAATTAACGTTTCAGAAACTCGATTTGACAGCGCTGTCAAAATCAAAGTTCTGTTAGTTGAATGTTGATTTGATCAGCCTTCGAGACATCGGTTACTGTCATACTCAGAGACTTTAATGAAATTTAATTGTTATTAAGTAATTTTTAGAAATTCCTTTATTTCTCGACGTCAATTAGTGTTTTTTTTCTGCATCCAGAAAAATATCATCATCATCAGCCGCAGGACGTCCACTGCTGAACATAGGCCTCCCCCAAAAATTTCCAGATCAACCTGTTGGAAGTGGCCTGCATCCAGCTACTTCCTGCGACCTTTATTTTTTTACATAACATTTAAAGTGGGGCAGTAAGACTTTACAATGTATTATTTATACAATGTAATATAACCGCGATAGCACCACAAGTGCTAGTGACAGATTGCAGCAAAATATTTGTGGATCACACAAACAACTGTCTCGGTGCAGGAATCGAACTCTCACGAGGATGATTACAATATTTTTGCAAAAATATTCTAGACTAGCTTTTGCTCGCGGCTCCGCCCGCGTGATCTGCTTTTTCCGGGATAAAAAGTAGCCTATGTCTTATTCTGATGTATAAGCTAGATTATTGTAAAGTTTCATCAAAATCCATTCAGTAGTTTTTACGTGAAAGAGTAACAAACATACATCCGTCCATCCATCCATCCATACTTACAAACTTTCGCGTTTAATTTTTTTTTTTTATCCTGGCTCGGCAAAGTGACTACGCTAAACCTGATGGTAAGTGTAGCGCAATCCAAAAATATTGTCGACCGTTGTCGACAAGATCATGCCGGCCTGCCAAGGGCCAAGGGGGAGGGGAAGGAAAAAGGGATGGGAAAAGAGTGAAGATCAGGGGGCAAGCCCCCTGGGGAGAACCGGATAATATAAGTAGGATTAGTAGGATTGATCTATTATTCCTACAAAGACTATGTAGGCCCTACATTGTATTAAACAGTCCCTTCACGTCAGTACGATATGGCCACACGGCTCGCGGCTAGCGGGACCAGAAGTACTGACGGGTTTTTATTAAGATATTTCGAAGTGTCACAGCGTAAGGTGATTTAAAGCCTTACTTACGATTATGATCTATTGGACACCAAGGCGTAAAGCGAGACACGGGGTAAATGTTACAATACAAAAAATTGTTTTTGCTCATGGCTCCGCCCGTGTAAAATTTGATATTATTATTTTATTATTTATATAGTACCTATTTGATATTTATTTCTACTATTTACAGAAAGCTCAGACAGCTCCGTGGCGTAGTGGGTGAGTAGCCGGCTGTGAGAGAGGCCGCGGGTTCGATTCCGGCCACGAAAAAAATGTTTTTTAGTGATCCACAAATATTTGTTTCAGGTCTGGGTGTGTTTTCTTTCCAGAATGGTTGACTTCAGATAGGCGGATGGTCCTATTGACTAAAAACCCAATCTTTCCGTAACATGTGTTAAATAGTATGTTGCCCCAACCCTACTCCGTGTGATGGCAGTTTTAAGAAAAATTACTGAAAGCTCAATATCTACAGCTACTCAGGGAAAATGTGGTTTATTATTAGTGAAATAATTTTCCGAATTGTATCACTAGCTCCAAAGATTATGGCCTTAAAAAAATTACACACTTATTAATTTTATTTTTGCCTTATTGGTCTAAGAATCATACTTAAGGTGAGAAACCGTAAGTTTCTGGGTTTGGGGTCTGAGTTGTCGAATCATAACTCACATATCATGGCACAATATCAAAAAGTTAAACTAATCGCTGTTGTGTAACTCAAGGAGTTTGAGAATGTAAAATAATAAACCACCTGTTAAATTAATTAACCAATAGTTAAAAAGGTTCATAATATATCAATAAATGCATGAGAGAGCAACATTCGATTATGCACGTATTATTTTATGTGGCGCCTGACCAGGCTCGGGCAGCCTAACAATGATTGCATAGTACTGACTCGATAAAATAAAAGTTACCGAAGCACATAATTTTAATCGGAGTAATTTAATGTAAGTTTTATATCGTATCGTGCTTTGGTCAACACGCCCATACGCCGGGAGAACTTTTCCTTTATTTAATTCAGTTTACAGCTGTTCCACGGTTGATTACAAACGAGACTTGTGTAACGAGTGTTTAAGTAAATCCATGTTATACCCATTTTGACATAATTTTATAAATCACTTTATAGCGTATTTAATTGAATAAATGTCGTTTTTATTGGTAGTATTCTGTTTTATTCGATTATGATAATTCGAATCGGTCGAACAAGTTTATTTTGACTATATTGAATGGTAATATAGATGTCAATTTTTATTTGTGTCTTATTGGTTTGTTTATGTAGTATCAGAATGTAAATGATCATCAAGAATCGATTGTAACTAATTTATACCTAACTTGACACTGGATAATGTTTAGATAACAGATGCCATAAAAAAAAACTAATTTATAACGATATTTTAGTCAACAATTTATTTTATTTTAAGGCTAAAATTAAAATATTATATAAAATAAATTAATTGTCAATTTAACACTACGGACATAAATTTGAAATGAATTAAATAAAATCGAATGACAAATAAACTACATTTCGTAGCTTTGCTTAATTGGAATTCCTTGCGTGGCTTCTATTTAGCTCCACTGTAGCTAGGGTAAGATTTCGAATTTAGAATATGTCGACGCAATTAGAACGCCATTTTAAAATAACCGTTTCTGAACAGAAACAACATTTAATCATAGATCAGATAGAACACCAACGATGATTCCAATTTCAAAACAAAACACATAGATTATCTGAATAATCCATCATTAACGTCGACTTTAAGTATGCAATACAATGTTGCTAGACAATAAATTGCGCATTATATGTAAATAAAAAAATCACCTCGGATCCCAGTTGGCTGCCAGCCTGCGCCGCGAGCGGACTCGAAGGCGTAAACGAACTTGCCTCGTCGCCTCGCCCCGCGCGCTTACCATGCACGCACCGCCTTTTGCGGACGACAACTGCAGAAACTTATCATTCATAAGATGTCCACGAATAAATTAGCTTTAATAGGAATATCCACATTTTTCGCATAGCGGGAATGGTTGTTACGTCATTTTGCTTGCATGCTGAGAGTTGAAATATTTTTGCAATTTTACGAGATTCTTTTCATTATATAATCGGGTTTGTGTTTTAAAATTAAATAGGAACTAATTCTTTTTTTAAATTACTATTTTTTTATTAAATTTTGGGTTGGTTTAACTTTGGTGGGTATCAGGAACTACGAGGGACTTGCGGTCTCACAACACCAACACTTGGATGGATCACACAAACATTTGTCTCGGTGCGGGAATCGAACCCACGGCTTCTCGCTTCGTAGTCGGCTACTCGCCCGCTGCGCCACGGAAGCTGTCAAAAGATTGACTAACAATTGATAATATTTATTCCATTTTATAAATCACTAGCTTTTCTTCGCGGCTCCGCACGCGTGATCTGCTTTTTCCGGCATAAAAAGTAGCCTATGTTTATCAGGGATAATGTAGGATTCTAATGGTGGAAGAGTTTTTCAAATCGGTCCAGTAGTTTTTAAGTAAATTCGTTACTGTATACAAAAATACAAATATTTCTTCTTTATAAATTATTGTTTACAATAAAATACTTACTCTTAATCAACAATACATTTATTTGGATAAGGAATAATATTATGTTGATAACACTTTGGAAAATAATTGACAATAATGCATTAATTCCGACCATATTTGATTACCATAGCAACGGAAGCCTTCAAATATAAATAATTTTCCCCATTTTTGCAACATTTTGCACTCATGCTTCGTTCCTAATGGTCGCAGCGTAATGTTATATAGCCTAAAGCCTTCCTCGATAAATGGACTATCCAACACAAAAATAATTTTTCAATTCGAACCAGTAGTTCCTGAGATTAGCGCGTTCAAACAAACAAACAAACAATCAAACTCTACAGCTTTATAATATTAGTATAGATTAACACCAACTACCCTAAAAGTTTTAAGGGGTGTTTCGAAATAAAATATAGTAATAATTACCTGCAGTACATATCTATCGTACGGTGATATGAGTAAAGAAAATGTACTCATTTCTCCATTGCTATTTTCTTTTTGCAAACTGAGATGACCTGAAAATTATTAGGATGCTTTACAAAAACTACAATTGTGTTTGCGACAGGCACATGGGCTATTTAGCAGGCAAGCGACGTGCTCGTCTCATTGTTTAATTAAATAGAAAAGAAAATGTTTAACTAGATTATTCCACCAAAAAATGTTCCTCTTCATTTTCCACCAAAAATGCTATATCTTAATCCAGATCATGGTGGTCTACCTATGTGCTAATTTTATCCAAATCCGATCACCCGTTCGATTAATAAATTATTATTCAAACTTTCATATTCTCGTATTCGAATTTTGAAATTCGAATTCTCATAGATTCTATTCCGTTAATTAATACTGTATAGCAGATAGAGGGTATTAAATTACATACAAAAAAATGCTAATAAATTAACCTTCATTAAAAATCATTTTAGACTTACCATTTGCATTGCCCGCTTTTCCGTAATAGAGAGCCCAGTGAAAATCTTTTGTACACGGACTTATCGTGATGAAAACGACAGCTTGTGATATTGATGACGTATTTAACTCCAAACTGCAACAACAGAACTTTCTTACGTTTCTTGTTACCAAAGCCTTATAGATGGAGAGTTTCTTATACGCCATAAGTGAGAATATAACAGAAATATAATCACTTATATATCACTAGCTTTTGCTCGCGGCTCCGCCCGCATGATCTACTTTTTCCGGGATTTCCGCGATAAAAAGTCTATCACCCAAGTCAGATCATACCCTGTCTGTATACCAAATTTCATCAAAATCCGTTCAGTAGTTTCAGCGTGATTGACGGACAAACATCTATACAAACAAACTTTCACATTTATAATATTAGTAGAAAGTAGGATTAGTGTGAGACATATCAGACTAAAAAGACACAGTGTCTGAACTCTTACAAGCAGATTCGCATGAATTTGAGTGTCTATACTGTTGCTATTACACGCATATCTTCGATTATCTTTTTTATGTTGTCTTCGATCTTTGTCCCCTCATTGATCTAGTGACAGCGTACTGATGGCCGTCCTTATATTCTATTTTCAAATATATTTGTTTACTATCAACTGTCAAAACAAACAGAATTATATTCTGTTTATTTATTCCTTACAAAATGTGTCAAAAATTTACTGTCAGTAAACACAATATTGGGAACGGTCATTAAGCTGAGAACCGTGAGGTCCTGGGTTCATTTCCCAGGGCAATCATAATTTGTGTTTTTCTATACAAAATATCACACACGAATTGCTTGCGATTGTTATTTATGGCGGTATGGCGATATGAGGCACAGAAATAAGCTCGGCGTAGTTGTATTAGCTGCACCTCTACCTACGCTTTCGAGAATAAAGGCGTGAATATATATCTTAAGTATAAATATATTGTCATATTAAAATCTACTGAATTATGAATCAAGGGACTTATATATGAATGAATATCGTCACAAATATATTATGAATAAGTTGTGGTTTATTTTTTTAACTTCCTGTGTGTTTTTTTTCATAATATTCAATGAACCAGAGTGACCTTTGTTCTGCTTTGTAATACTGTAAATTAATATTAACGATTATCGTCACACGGATGCCGGCGTTTTTTTTATTTCTAGTCCCGTAAATGTTTTAAAATAAAATACATATTATTTGAGATAATCGTGATCTTATATGCGGTAAACATCGATTCATACATATAAATGGAGTGATCGAGCAAAACATATCGAAAATACGAGTATGTTGTGGTAGGAAAGATTTTCTGCATAATTTAATGTAATAAATAAATACACCCAACAGTCACATACATAGTCCTGACCCCACAGTAAGATATGAGTCTTGTCGTGGGTATCAGGAACTACGAGAGACTTTCGGTCTCACAACACCGAGACCCCGAAACAAATATTTGTGGATCACACAAATATTTGTCTCGGTGCGGGGATCGAACCCGCGGCTTCTCGCTTCACAGCCGGCTACTCGCCCGCTGCGCCACGGAGGCTGTCAATAAAAAAATATAGCCAACATATAATTAGGTCGAAATTTTAACAAATTTTGAGTCGGTGCTGTAATTTTTATTCGTTAATGATTAAATAAATACACCCAAGAAACACACACATAGTCTTGACCCCACACTAGGTTAATCTTGTATCGTGGGTATCAGATACTACAGGCGACTTACGGTCCCACAACACACAGACTCGAAACAAATATTCATAGATCATACTAAAAATTGTCTCGGTCCCAGGAGTCGAATCCACGGCCTCTCGCTTCGTAGCTGGCTAAATGCCCACTACGCCATGGATAGCACTACTTATATACTATAAACCGCAATGAAAAACCTCAATTATTATAATAACAAAATCAATAGATTTTTGGAAATGGGTTAATAACATTTTATTTTAATTAGTTTATGGCGATAGAACCGCCTATCATGGCATGGAAAAAAGCTCGGATAAAGTGGGTGCAGCATTAGTTGCACCTCTGCCTACCCCTACGGGAATAAAAGCGTGAGCTTATGTTATGTTTAATTAGTTTTATTGATATTACCTTTGAAATAAAACTAATTTAAACGGATTTTATCGCGTTTAAATTAGTTTTATTTCAATGAGTAATATTCGCGTAAACGTAAGAAATCATTATGATATTACCTTATTAGGTATTTACATAAGAAATTTGACTGGCACTTGGGGGCTGTTTAATATTTTTACATACGCGCTCACGCCTGTAATCCACAAAGGGGTAGGCAGTGGTTTTTTTTTTTATTTTTATTAAAGATGGGTTTGACTCTTGACCTCAATCTAGCCGCATGAACGAAGATGAGGTCGACGATGGAGCGAGCTCACCCAGAAGGTGCCGATTCACACTAGTCTTGAAGACATTCGGGTTGTACGCAATCGGGAAGACAGACGCACGCAGGGAATTCCACTCCTTTGCTGTGCGCATTATAAATGATGTTTTATAGCGTAAAAAAATATATTTTAAAATATTTTTTTTTTGGTAGGTAACATTACACCCAACAATAGTACACCCACATTTCACCGAACGTATTTCCGTTCCATGATGTGATAGGGGGCGAGCCTATCGCCATACCGGTCATAATTCCAGACTACGGGCTGATACTAAGCATTTCGTGATAGAAGAACCCAATGTGACTTTACCCGACCCAGGGATCGTACCCGGGACCACAGCACAGCAGTCATATCGCGTACTCAGTACAACTGCACCATCGAAATAATATTTTTAAATAAATTATTTATAATTTAAATAAACAGGTATCGATAAATCTCAACTCTACCTACTATTCCTTCGAGCCAAAGATCAATTCCATTGCGTTCACTTTTAACATCGATTTTTTCATCATAAATCGATACAACACCGCATTACACTCGGTTATTTATATCCGTGCGTGTGATTGTGTGACATGGGACATCACATGAACTACTGTGTTTATTGGACATTTAGTGCACACACAGAAATACTATATATTATGTTTTTAATGATTCGACATGCGATCGTAATGCTGTTTCGATGGTAATCTATAAAACGCTAGGAAATGGCACAATCGATTTATTTATAAACCCTTTTATTCGTCCGATTTAAATGCTGCATTTAAGTTATTCTTTGGCAGGTAAAGTCTTTCAATCTCGGTAAATTGGCAATAATAAATGTAAAGTGTTGTTTGTCAGAATCAGGATACAAAAGGTATAATGTTGTAGTGCAATGTTTATTAAGCAATAACAACATTTACATAAATGATAATTTATATTGAGCTGCTCTTATTCAAAAAGATTTGTTAATATTACAGTGTTAATTTTCGAGTGGTAGAGCCACGCTGTAGATAGTTTTGTCTACAGCATGAATGGGCTGGCTCGACCGGGTCGTTACCACTGTCTCACAGAAAACCGACGTAAAGTAGCGGCTTGCTGCTGCGTTTCGTACGGTGAGTGAGGTATCCGGAAGCCCAAATGCTCTCCCCTTCCCAAACCCCTAATTATCCCTTTCCTTTAAGGTCGGGCAAAGCAACGCAATCATGGGCAACGCAACGCGCCCATGATTCTTCTGGTGGTGGACGTACATGGGTGGTGGAGATCACTTACCATCAGGTGACCCACTTGCTCGTTTGCCGGTCTATGCCATAAAAAAGGCGCTACTATGCTTTAAACAGATACACAAACCTAACACCCAATTTTTGTCGGAGGTTAAAAAATAGATAATGACGACAAATAACTTTTTACCTTCTAGACTCCCCCTCAGCTAATCTATAGACAGTTTGATTGTCCGTCGGCAGCCACTCCACGTGTCTGGATTCCGGTCTCGTGACCAGAACAGTTGGTGAGGCATATCCTGCCCCAGCTGCATGGAGAACCAGCAGCGCAGCCAGTCTTGTTGTGAATATGCTGAATTTTCTGCTGAATAAAGAAAAAGTGGATTTTAATGTCAAATTGTTTGCCTGTAACGGAATGATGAAGCAGATAGAAGCAATCATAATTAACAGAGAAATTATTTGGTGAAGGTGGTAAATTGGTTTTTTATTGGCACAAGCTAAAATTATTGTTCTACTGATTGATATCTTAGTTTTCTTTTTTGAGTGATAGAGCCTCGCTGTAGACAAACTGTTTACATGAATGGGCCAGCTCGACCGGGTTACTAAATCTGTCTCAGAAAACTTATCTCATAAAGCTTGCTATGACGTTTTTACAGTGACTGAGATCTCTGGAGACTCGAATGCCCTTCCCCTTCCCAATCCCTTAATCATCCCTTTTCTTTGTGGTCGTAAACGCGTTTCCCTTTTGAGTATTGTGGATGTTCAGGGTCGCAAAGTTTTAATGGGGAGTTATATTATTGTGATCAAAACTTCACGCAAGCGAAGACGCAATCAAAAACTAGTGTATTCTAAATTGAAGCGCAAAGAGAAAACATAATTACACAAGAAAAGTGAAAGGGATTCCTAATGTGTAGGTATCGGCGATCCAATCAACATTAATAATAGAAAACGATGTTCGCGTTTCAGACATGATTAGGTGTCACTTACATTAGATTAAATTTGATAGGCTAACAGAATGTGGTACAGTCTGTCGAGACGTAAGTCGCGGCTTCGAAATCAGCCCTGAGGCATAAGACTTTTTGAGTACTAGCCCTGTATATTTTGTTGTTTGTATTGTTATACACGTTCCACTGCTGGGCGCTGGCCTTCTCTATTAAATAGGAGGGGTTAGGCCTTAGTCCACCAAGTTGATCTAATGTGGGTTGACAGACTTCGCAAACCTTCGTCATAAATATCATCACCAACATCTCAGGTACGCAGGTTTCCTTACGGTATTTCATTCACCGTTAAAGCATACAACAATTAACAATTTATTTATAAGTCATTTAGAAAAGTTAGAGATGTATCCTCTTGGGGCTGGTTTCGAAACTGCCACTTTTGTATCGACAGTCGGTACCACTCCCCTTTGAGCTATTTCTGCTTATGTACTTAGTAACGTGTATGCATTCATTTTTTATTATCGCTTACCTACGGCAATAGTGAAGTAAGTCATCGTGAAAACACATACATATCTGAGAAATCGCCATAAAAAATTCGAAGATATGTGAAGTGTAAGTGTAAGGTAGGGGTCTGACTAAATCTTAGTCACTTAATTTGGCTCTTGATCAAACGACCAATTGAGAGTGTCTGGAGGTGTTGGTTGAGGCTCTTTGGTATCAGACCATTAGCAGAAACGACTATTGGAACAATGATTGTCGAGTCCACATCCCAGATGTTAGTAATTTCATGTGCCAGGTCTAAATATTGGGACATTTTGTCTTTTTCGGCTTTAACGTTTTCGTCATGCGGAATGGTGAGAACAAGTATTGCTCGACGCGCCAATCAATCTACAACCACAATTACAGGACTGGTATTAATAATATAATTATGTTGATTATACGGCGCTATAAAAGGGCCCACTTAACTTAATAGCCTAGTTTAAATTCGGACATACACTAATGGTAACAGATAATTTACTGGGTCGCAATTATTTTGACAGATTCTATTAACAGTATCGTATGTTTGATACCCTACATTTTACTGAACGGGTAAGAACCTGTGAAAGGACATTTTGACAATTTAATTGCGCTCTGTTATTGATTATGTAGTGGCTGTTAGAAGTGTGCTAATAAAGTTATTAAAGATTTTTATAACAGTGGCCGGCAAACGAAGAAGATTGTTCGGAAGTGGTTTCCACTGTCCATGAACTTCCACAATACCTGAAGATAAAAAACACGTTCCTTCGTATGTGACAGTCCGTTTGGACTGGTACCACCGCTTTGTCTATTTGGCAGCCGCCAAGTAACAGTGTGTAAGCACTGTTATGTTTCGGTTCGAAGTACATTGAAGCCATTGAAATTACTGGGTATTCTTTCTTCGTATTTCTCAGAGTGACGAGCGCAGTTCAGTGCAGTGCTTTGTAATTCAAAGTTCTGTGTGATATTGCTTCTGTTTATGAGCAGGCGTGGCGTTTACCATCAAGCGAGCGCCTTGCTTGTCTCGTCATTCAATCAAATAAAAAATAGTACATTTGTATGAGACGTACTAGATCCGAATTCTATTTTCCGAAGTAGACAATATCTCCAGTTCGGATAATTTCGGATTCAGATCGCATGCAGTGGATAAATGTGTCTACTATTATAAACGTGTTTTTTTTTGTTTGTGAGTTTATAAATTTGTATGTTTGTAAAATCAATCACATCGAGTTTATTTCCCATGATGTGATAGCTGGCTAATACCACCCAGAAGCCTCCCATAGTATATAAAAATCATCACATAACTACGCCCTGATTTATAGTTTACGTTATGGTTGCACGAAACAATGAACTTTTGCGGTAAGACCGGGTGAATTTATGGTCATTTCGCCATACGAGCCCGTGGAAATGGCCTCTTACGCGATCGCCGAGCCCCTAATAAAAACAAAAGCCACACGCATGGTTATTTATTATACACTGGCATGTACGTGACTTTAGAAAAAAATCCAAATTGTACATGCTTCATTAATGAGTAATTTTAGTATGTTTACATTGTGTGTTCAAGAGCATTTATACTTTGATTATGATAAATTACTTTTTTAGTTTTCTGAAGGGCAATGTATTATTATTATTGTTTATTGTTGTTAGCATTTCGGATATTTTTTTAAATTTCGTGTTTCTTGATATTTCGATGGTGGTAGGATATTCATATCCGCCCGGTAGCGACCACCGTACACATGGTGATAAAACGTGCCACAGTGATCCACACGCCTTATGTGGATCGCGTTTTAGGATCAGTAAGTGTATATCCCGTTGTCCCGAGGGGCTTGCGACATGGCTTGATGGTTGGTTGGGCCGGGTATAGGGGTACATTATTGTATCGCTGTGTCTGCATCGGTCTTCCGCCTGTCCTTTCGCAGACCTCTTTGGAGAGGAAAGAAGAATTTATACAGGCCGGCATGATTCTAGTGACCATCGATAAAGTCATTGTTTGTTGATGATCGCTGGTTTTTTTGGACTGCACTCCTCTTACATCAGGTGTAGTGCATTCACTTTGTCGTGCTCGGATAAAAAAATCACAATCTCCATTGCTTTCCATATAGCAACGAACCCATGATTCTTCTGGTATTGTTAATATAGGTAATGGAAATGTACTATGAAGTGATGCATTTACTCGTTTGCCAGAGTCTGCTTTAAAAACCCTTGTTCGTGTCGGCCTTCAACGTGAAACCAGTCGTATTACGTATAAATCCCGGTACCATAAGCGCCACTTACACGTGTACAATTGCCGAGAGGTGACCTTATTTCAATTTTTGACCGCGATATTTTATATGGCAGTATACGTATTGCCTTGTTTAAGGTTTACCTGCTGTATAATATATCCATTCAGCGTATAATGAATTTATAACAAGTGACATGTCTTGTTTCACATATTGTATAGTTTCTGGGTTTGAAATGGAAATCAGATGCATTTTTCAGTTTTGAAAGTATAACGGGTAGCTGCGTTATTCTAGATTCCGTTTATATTTGAATGAATATATGATGTTATTACATTATTTGACATGGACTATATTGCCAGGTTTTTATGTAAAACTAGCTGTCCCGCGCGGCTCCGCCCGCGTGATCTGTATTTTCCGGGATAAAAGTAGCCTAACAGTGGCGCCATCTGTCAGCAATGTGTCACGCACCGACGCCATCTACTTAAAATATTGGTTTGTAGTACATGCTATGTATCAGAGATGGCGCTGTATTTAAAAAATGATTTTCCCTATTTTCCCGCTTTTCTATTGAAATTTTTCCTAGATTTTCGTTGCTATAAACCTCACGGAGCCCGAGACCTTTCCAACGAATGCAAAACCGTGGAAATCGGTTCGTGCGTTCTGGAGTTATATCGTCAGGAAGGAAAACCCGACTTATTTTTATATAATAGTATTTTTATATAATAGATATAGTGCCTCTATAACCATAATATTATTGAAAGTGCTTTAAATAACTATTTGACAGCGTCCGTGGCGCAGTAGGCAAGTAGCAGGCCGCGAAGCGAGAGGCTGAGGATTCGATTCCCGCACCGATTCAAATGTAAGATGCAAGTAGGGCCTCGCTATAGGAAGTTTTGTCTACAGTATGAATGGACGCATTGAACCAGGGTGGTACAGAAAACCAACGTGAAGTAGTGGCTTTCTGTTATATTTTGTACACTAGGTGTGAAGGCCAAAAGTCCAAATTATTTTAGAGAACATAGCCATTTGGTACTTAGATACGTCTCCTATTTTTAAAGTCGGTTTAAAGAACAAGCACAGTGTGTAAGCACTGTTGTGTTTCGGTTTGAAGGAAATTGGAGACGTAAAATCACTGTGAAATCACTGGTCATTATGAGACTTTAACTTCTTGTGTCTCGGGATGACGAGCGCAGTTCAGTGTCATGCAGTGCTTTGTGATTCAAAGTTCTGTGTGGTGTTGCATCTGTTTATGGGCAGTTACCTTGCTGGTCTCGTCATTCAATCAAATAAAAAAAAACTTAATGTATTTTTATAGATCAACTATCAACTGTACAAAGGACAAATAATTTGTTAGATAAAGCCTCATACCTTTACTGCATACTTATCTGCGATGTTAAATAATTTTAAATTACACTAAATAACAATTTTATTGACGCCATTAACCTTTGGCTGGAATATGGACAGGACTATTAAACAGCCATAAACCGGCCCACCGGGACGGCTTCCCGGTTTTGTTTTATACTAGGATTAATAGTGACTTGCGTCAACATTTGAATATTAATTAACAAAAATAAATTCGACTGAAAAAAGCTAAAAATAAAACTAAACAATTTTGAGTCGGTGAGTATTGGAAATTGATGTCATTTTTTGTTATTTTTTGTCAAGTTTAAAGTTGTCAGCAGCGATAGCTCAGCGGGGAGTGGTATGGACTGTCGAGACGAAAGTAGCAGGTTTGAAACCAGCCCCAAGAGCATACACCACTGACTCTTCAAGTTACGTGTATATTAATTGTTAATTTTCGCTTGCTTTAACGTTGAAGGAAATATCGTGAGGAAACCTGCATACCTGAAAACTCGATAAGATTTTTCGAAGGTAGTAAGTAGGTATGAAGTCTGCCAACCCGCATTAGGCCAGCGTGGTGGACTAAGGCCTAATCTCTCTCATTCAGTAGAGGACGCCGGTGCCCAGCAGAGGGACGTATATAATACAGGGCTAGTCAAAAAAAATAGTTGTCAAGTTTCAAAAGTTAAAATCTACGGATCTACGGAACACTCTGTAGGTGACCAACTCACACTTGATCGGTTTTTATAAACGACACCGAGCCATCCACGATACGTGATCGACTTAGTCCTAAAGGCATCACATTCGTACTGAATAGTTTTAATATATCAAGGTGGTAGGTCCCTCGTATGCGATAAGCCGTCTGGGTTGGTACTACCGCTTTGACTATTTGTGCCGCCAAGCAACAATGTGTAAACACTGTTGTATTCTGGTTTGAAGCCAGTGACATTACTGGGCATTATGAGACTTAACATCTCGTGTCTCGGGGTGACGAGCACAGTTCAGTGCCATGCAGTGCTTTATAATTCAAAGTTCTGTGTGGTGTTGCATCTGTTTATGGGCAGGCGTGGCGCTTACCATCAGGCGACTTGCTCGTCTCGTCATTCAAGTAAATAAATTAAATATTAATTGTATATAAGTAGGTACGTCTTCTGGAAATATTATTTACTATAGGAAAATGAATAGCAAAGATTCCGCTTTACCGAGCAATTACAAAATATTGCATAGGATCAGCAAGATAAGGAACGATTTTCTATAGTAGGCCGGCAAAGTAGTAAGTTTTGAGTGGTAGAGTCACGCCGTAGAGTTTTGTATACAACATGAACGGATCGGCTCGACCACGTCGTTAACAGTGTCTCACAGAAAAACGACGTAAAGTAGCTACTTGTTGCTGAATTTCTTACGGTGAGTGAGTTACCAAGAGAGGAGGCCCAAGTCCCTCCCTTCTTCCCAATTCCTTAATATCCATTTCCTTTAAGGTTGGCAACACGTCTATGATTCTTCAAGTGGATGTTCATGGGCGATGGAGATCAGTTAATATCAGATGACCCATTTGCTCGTTTACCGATCTCTGCTTAAAAAAAACAACAAGGGAATCACCTGACGGTAAGTAATCTTTACCGCCTAGAAATATTTACTACAGAACTTAGAAAGATATACTAAAACAATAATTAATATACACGTATTCGACTTTTAATAAAAGGGAAGGGGATTTGGGCCTTTGGATATCTCATTCACAGTACAAAACACAACAGCAAGCGAGACAGTGGTATTCTAAGACTGGAGTCCAATTTAGACTGAGAAACTTTCGTGTATGACGCCGGCGAGAAAATTCCAGAAAACTGTCATTTATGAGGAATTGTCGTAAGATTCGTATTTTCGTTTTGCATGCTGTGGCCTCGTGAATGACAGTTGCCAGTTAAATTCTTGCCTCGGTCATGCTATAAACTCTCCATTTAATTAGGGATTATTTTAAGAAAAATAACAAGGTCTTTTACCCAATATACATTTCTGAAACTTGTAAATATCAGTTTTTATTTGTTTGATTGATTGACGAGACGAGCAAGGCCCGCGCCTGATGGGTATGCGCCACGCTTGCCCATAAACAGAAGCAACACCACACAGAGCTTTAAACTACAAAGCACTGCATGGCACTGAACTGCGCTCGTCACTCCGAGACATAAGATGTTAAGTCTCATAATGCCCAGTAATTTCACTGGCTTCAATGTCCTTCAAACCGAAACACAATAGTGCTTACACACAGTTTCTTGGCGGCAGATGGCCTCTCGCATACGAGGCATCTACCAACTTGTAAACAGTGTATTCATTCAGGTATATTATTGGCAATAATTCTATAAAAAGCACATACTGGCGCATGTTTTTGACAGTTACATTTCAGTCAAGTTTGGGAACATACCTTGTAAAGCATAAATTATATTTTAACGGTACTAAAATGATTTGTTTGACAATTTAGGAACAAGTCATTGTTTGTTAAACTGCCATAACTTTTTGTTGTGACCAATAACCGATATGAAATAAGTCGTATGTTTTTTTTTGGTTTTATATTAATGTTTCATATTATTTATAAAGAAGAAAATAAGACTTAATTCAGGCGGCCGGTCGTAAAAGCTACAAGCCAATTCTTTATGTAACATGTGTTAAAAGCATCTTGGGCCGACCCCACTTCGAGTGGGATAAGGGCAGTTACTTATAAAATAGATTAGATATATTATAGATTAGATTAGGACCCCTAATAATAAAACTTTTTATCCTGTATAACTTTCTCTGTATCCCATTGTAAAAGGCAAAATTAGAAAAAATTAAAAAACCCACGACGGTTAAAATGTTATTGAAAAAGGATAATATAATTTAAAAAAAACCCGACTTAAATAATAATTAATGTGACGAGAGATAATTTACGTAAAATTCCTCGGGGGCTATCTCTAATATCTAACAACAAGCACTAATCAAGACCAAACCCCGATGGGTTGGTCAGCGATGCTGAAAACCGCATTAAAATCGGACCAGTGGTTTTGAAGATAAATGGAAATATTGGTTTGCACAAACACACGTACAAACGCATATACCTCTCACCCCAAACGCATATACCGTCTCCGTTCTGTCGTGGGTAAAAATGTAATTAAACTGAAGCTTCTGTAATTTCGATAGGCATTAAAAGCATGTACTCAACACTCGCATCGTTTAAATACCTAATTATGGCTGAGAACCGATTTGAGTTACTGCTCGTAAAAATGATTTAAAATTAACAAATGGTATACCTGGCTCCGTTAATAAAACCCTTTTTAACCTGCTCTATGGTAAGACAATTGCTGTAAAATTTAACTTTATTGTGCGGAAAATCGGTCATGCCGATGCAAAAATAGACCTATATTGTAATCAATTGTAAAGCCTCATTCACACGGAGATAGTTTATCGTATTACAGAGGCGAGATTATAACAGAAAACTGTTTAAGAAGCCGCGTCATGTAATTTTAAAACTAGAATCGTAGAGGAAACCTCGTGGACGTGCACGTTTATCTGATAACTTCTGGCCGGTATATTCTGTCGACCATCGAGGAACTCAATATCTCTTGACCGTCAACAGTATAATTTGGAATGCATTGTGATTAACATTTCAGTGTAGTCAATATACCTTGCGGGATAAAAGAAAGATGTCAGTTTTATTATATTCTTGCCTACACCGCACGAGAAACTGTGGTAAGGACGAAGCATCAAGTACCTATTATTATTAAAATACATCTCGAATCAAATGCTACTTGATTTCAATTCAAAAATCTTAAATGAGTTTCCCGACAGTGAAACATGAACCCGGTATGACTTTACCATACTTACAACTTCTACAGAAATAAATAAACAGACATATCTAAAATCTAGTACTGGGGTTTACAAGTTTGTCCTGATTTCCATTGCACTATAAAATTTACGTCCAAAGATAATTTTCTACACATTTTACACGCTTATGGTATATTGGGAAATCGGTCATTCACTAATACGTCTAGGTGGCTCATAAAACGTCTATATTTTATGAGACGACTGATTAACTACTAATGAAACTAGTCAGTATCGTTTAGAAAATGATCTGGGAACGATTGTAAATAGTTTTGCTTAGAGAGCTTAGAAATTCTCAGTAAGCGTATATTTTATTGAAGCGTAAGTTATAAGAAAATTATAACGTTAATTCGTTTTTATTATTCTTTTTTGGCTGTTTGTTCAGGGTTTTGTGGTTGTTATGCATCTGTCTCTTTAACTGATGATAAAATAGGAGTAGATTCTGAATTTGAAGCATCTCTTTCATTGCAATTGCGTCTTTTCACTGACCGTTACGATTCTTAGATTCTTTTTCTTAGATTCTCCGTTAGATTCTTTTTGTATAAGTTCAATTTATATTTGGAACACCAATTTCATATGTAAAATGGTGAAGTCGATGACGTAAGAGTAAAAGTTTGGCATTTATTGGATGACTAGCTTTTGCTCGCGGCTCCGCCCACGTGATCAAACAAACAATCAAACTCTACAGCTTTATAATATTAGTATAGATTTGGGTAGTTTAGCAACGGAAGCCTTCAAATAATATTATTTCGGTAGCTTAGCAACGGAAGCCTTCAAATATGAATAATTTTCCCCGTTTTTGCAACATTTTTCACTGATGCTTCGCTTCTAATGGTCGCAGCGTAATGTTATATATCTTAAAGCCTTCCTCGATAAATGGACTATCCAACACAAAAATATTTTTTCAATTCGAACCAGTAGTTCCTGAGATTAGCGCGTTCAAACAAACAAACAAACAAACAAACAATCAAACTCTACAGCTTTATTATTAGTATAGATATTATTTTTTTTTACTAAAAAGTGTACAGTAAAACTTTTGAATACTAATGTTTAGAAATAATAAAATCTGACACTAATCCAACAAATTTAAAGTAACCCGAGATGATATTTTTATCCTGTCACAGTAAAGTGACTACACTAGATAAGTATAGTGCAGTGCAGTACAAATACAATGTTATATGAGATATTGTGACCGTCGACGGTCGGCAAAATTATGCTGGCCTGAAGTTACTGGATACACTGACTGATCCCGGAATGCGATTCGCCTGAATGAGCCACAGTGAGTATTTTACCATGTGTACGGTGGTCGCCATCCAGTCGGGTTCAAAAACGATCAAGTACCCACCATCCCATGTAATTTAAAACTCGATACGAACCTCTATTACGGGTTTTTCGCCATGAATTATGGACAACACTTAGGCGCTGCAAGATTTTACAAGATCAAAGTTTAATAAACCACACTATTTTTAGAATTATGAACCAATTAGCTTAAAGGCTTGACTACAATCGATACACTAGATTTTGGGTTCGATTCCCGTTTGTTATGGTTGTAGAGAGATATATTAAGTATTTTTAGATTGATAAAACTAAGTTGTCAAATTGTAAATGTGACTTATTCGGGGAAGCCCAGTGTGTTTTCCAGGTTCCACGGAACCCACCCAACGAATCACCAAACTAAACTTTTAGAATAAAAAGTTTCCGACCGGGACTACTAATTTTGAATTTTATCTTTTTAAATTCAACTATTCAACTAATGTGAGGTGTGAAATTGAGAGGACTGCAATATCCACATAGTTATTAATGTACCACTCAGTAGACAACTTAGCAGCAGTAGAATTTTGTTTGCTCGAACACGCTTATTGTCACATATTAAAAAAAACAGCAATATAGACGTAGTGCAACGTTGCGTTAATCTACATACAGTTTTAATTAATCCGATCTCTAAGATTGATATTTAAATTCCTTTACATTAAATACCAGAAAAGTGTACAAACTATTTTTAAGTCCTCAATTGCTGAAACCCACGTGAGTTGTTACGCCACTCATATCTCGAACAAAGAAATTGTAAACAAAACATACAATTAATATACGACGTATGACACAAAGACACTCGAATGCGACTCATTCAAAGTGAATTATTACAAACATGCAAAATCATGGATCTTCTCATCAGTTGCAGTATCGTACAAGTAAATAATTTAATTTTTTCAACTAGTTGTTAGGCATGCGCCTTTACTTCCTTTCCTTTTAAGAAAAACTTGTTCCCATAAGTGATATATCAGGACCCATCAGTACATAGACCAGAGGTTCCCAGAGCTTTTTCTCATAGACCACTTTCAAAATTTAGCTGGTTTCGGTGGACCCCCTGCATCTACATTTCTACCATATTCCCAAAACTCGACATAAAATTTGAAGATTAGATCCTAACTATGGAAATTAGGTGTTAGATAGGTAAAGTCAAGCCAACATTTTAGTTCTTCACTATCGAAAGCGGATAAATTTTCGTGGTCCCCGCTTACGAATTGTGAACCCCTATTTCTATGTCACGCCGACGTAGAGCCCCGTTGACGAGCGCAGTTCAGTGCCGTACAGTGCTTTGTAATTCAAAGTTCTGTGTGGTGTTGCTTCTGTTTATGGACAGGCGAGGCGCTTACCATCAGGCGAGCACGTCGTCATTCATCAAATAAAATAAAAACATGATACATATTAATCTAGTGTGTGGTGAGGATTGCGTGTGTATTATTATTAGTATTATTATACGTATTAAGTTGAGAAACTCGTCCGTTTTTTCTTCGTAGGTTAAAAATAGACAAGACGGTTGCATGCAAATTTCTAAAATCACAGCAAAAATAAGTTACGCATTTTGTTTTCAAGCGCCGTGAAAAGAGAATTCAATTGTATCGCCACTGAATTCACTTTATACTGACTACAGAGACAGACGAGTATTTATATACTCGTCTGCCGTTCTGTCTGTTCATCCGTGTCGTGAGTGTGCATTTGATACTAATATATTTCACTTCAACTGGTTGAATTTTGTGTCGTCTGCACATGTATAATTATCTTCAAGGTTCGAAGTGCTAAGCTCAATGAGTTGGATTGCCGCCTTTTTGTTTGAGTGAAAATAACTTGTGACAGAGGTACGAATGCTTTTTAATGGTATACACGTGTGTATTTTGATGAATAAATTCGTTTATATTTCTCCTATTTTCGTTGATTATTAAACGTGTAACGTTTTAAAATATCTTAATCGGTCGATTGTCTTGTAAATTATGTATCAAGCTTTTGACATTTGATTCGTAATACAATTACTGATACGAATATTGCTCCAAGTGAATAACGAGAAGATCTCGTCTCTTCTTATCAAAATAATGTTATTCAAACACTTATTTAAAAAAATCCTATTCTATATAATTTGATGCGTTATTAAAATAGCTTACTATGAAACTTATTAAATATTAATCTGTTATCAGATTTAAATATAAGTTTGACTGTACAACGTAATATTATTTTTTAATTATATAATAATATTGAGTAGGTACAATATATAATATAATAATAATAGTTAGTACAGTAATTTGTAATTAATTGTCCAAAATAGCCTCAGTTACACTTGAGTAATCACATATATTATTTTTTATATTCATCACATTAATATTTTTTATCCCACTTAACAGTCACGTCCTCAATAATCGATCTATCTACGATAAGACACTACATACGAATTGCTTTGTAATTCCTGAGATCAAAACTGGAACATCCAATTATACATATTTCAAAAAATATTTCTAAATCAGGAGTCAAAACCAGCAAAAAGCTTATTAAAAGAAATGAACAGGATGTTGGAGATACAAACATAAGCCGCAATTCGCTGGACGTTCACAATCCTTTAATCGTTGAGTACATAGTCCGATATAATACGTAGAAGTGGATTGGATGCTGGTGAAAGATTTAATGCTCATTGATCCGGGGTGTGATACGCGAACTTGGATCTATAAATGGATTCGCCTTTAATGGTTAAGCGGATTTTATTTAACAGAACATAGATAGAAGAGAGAATGTTTTGTTTTTAATACGTGCGGAAAATTTGCGAGCTACTTATTAGTTTAAGCTATTAGTATCAATTCACGCCCGTATCCTAGAAGTAGACAGAGATGCAACCAGTCCCGTTCTGTTCCTCGAACATATTTCTTCAAAATATATCAGAAGATACCAAGGAAACCAACATATCGCCATAATTATAAATAATAATATTTTTTAAAATGTCTTTCTTGCATCACACGTGCGCTTTTTGAATTAAAAATGGCACAAAATTGATTGCCAGATTCTGAGATTCAGCCAGATTGCCTGGGGATTAAACCTAGATAGTCTAAGTACTCTGCTCCTAGATAAATTGGATCATATGTATTGAGATACAGTATTACCGGGGAAAGCTAAATATTTGTGTGGAAATGCAAAGGAGAAAAAATACAATAAATAAATGAAATTCGATCGTAATTGGAGGTAAAGAAATAGTTATTAGCGCTGAATAAGAAAATATTAGAAGATCAAAAGTTCTCACTTGAAGATAGTAGAGATCTGGTGAAATAGAAGAAATTAATTAGTAAATACTTACGCCGAAGCTGCGAGTAAAATAACACATTAAGACATATTGATAAGGCAAACAGTTTAAGACAACGCAAACTCTTAGTAAGTGCAATCGGAACTAATGTTTAACTTAAAATAAATGTTTCTATTTTGTAACGAAATTGCGTGTTTACACTAAACTGAACAAAATAGACCCGTTCGAACGTGCTGGATACTGGTTTGCTTCGCTTAGCATGTGAATGTGTTCACTAATTGTTTTAGCTTCATCTAATATAATATTGGAAATATGGAAGAATCTTTTTACTGTACTCCAAAAAAGGAGCAGATTTTCAATTCGGCGAGTATTATTTTTACCTTTTTCATTTATGCACGTTGATTTTGCCAATAGGGTAGTTGATTTGATTTTTTAATTATTTTAATAAATGTTTCTAAAACGTATTAGAAAGAATTTCATTGATCCGTCCCCAAAAAAGTAAATTAGAAGTCATTCAACAAATCTGATGGAGAGGGCACTTGTCAAATAACAGACGATTCAAACTTTGACGTCACCGTGGCAAATGGCCTTTACGGTACACGCGTGTGAGTGAGACTGAGATGTCCCCACTACGCGCCCACCTTTGCTCATACCAATATTTAAAACCATAATTGCGTGCTCATTTTTGAACCAATTTCGTACGGTGAGTGACATATCCGGAAGCCCAAATCTCCCTCTCCTCACCAATACCCATCCCTTTCCAATAAGGTCGGCAACGCGCCCATTATTCTTCTGGTATTCTGGGCGTACATGGGCGGTGGAGATCACTTACCATCAGGTGACCTTTGTTCGTTTGCCGGCCTATGCTATATAAAAAAAATACGAAATTTTCATTTTAAATCCATTGACTAAAACCCCCAACAGTTAAATATCCATAAGTTGTAACACCGGATTACGTCGCGTGAGCCAATAAATGTATCAATTGGATCCAACCCTCGTGTAGGGGTTAGTGATGTGTACCGGTTCTTAAAAAACCGGATAATTACCGGTTAGGGTGAGTACCGGAGCCTAATCGGTGTTTCTCTTAACTACCGGTTATTTGATTGGTAAAAATGTCTGAACGAATTATTAAGTCGCGGTTACGGATGTATCTTTGTTCGATACTACTCTTATGAATATCCTAAACGAATAATAATAATCTCATCTCATCTTACTTTCTATATAATAAATATAAAAGAAAGTGGTGTTAGTTACACCACTTATAACTCAAGAACGGATGAACGGATTTAGCAGAAAATTGTGAGGTAGCTTAGAACCAGGAGACGGACATAGGATAATTTTTATCCCGTTCGACCGCGTTTCAGTCAAGTCACTATAAAACGTCGTATAACAAAAACACATCTGACATGACACAAAAGGCAAATGACAGTGGAATAACAAAACTTAAATGATAGCTAAACGTAATTTTGTCTTTGGTTAAGTATGGTACAAAATTTGACAATTATAAAAATTATAGCTAAACGTAATTGATAATATTATCAGTAATTTGTTTTCTCTTTGAATCATCATTAACAATGCCGCGACCAAGACAATCAAATCTTTCCCGACAAAACTATGCATTTGATCATGTGATGATCTTTAGCAAAGTTGTTGTGCATGAGCCCACGAACGTTTCTGAGAGGGTTCGATCAATTTTCGACACATGGCGTCACTGTTAGGCTACGGAAAAAGCAGATCACGCGGGCGGAGCCGCGAGGGACAGCTAGTATACTACAAATATAGTTTGCTTTTACCTAGTAGGTTAGATATTTTCTATTCGATTTTTTTAATAAAGTGAATTCATATTTCAGAAAGCATTGTTTTTTTTTTCTCTTAAACTATATTGATTTAAATTATTTTGACTATCCGGAGTAGAGCGATAGCTCAGCGGGGAGTGGTACGGACTGTCGAGACGAAAGTCGCAGGTTCGAAACCAGCCCAAAGAGCATACACCACTGACTTTTCTAAGTCACGTGTATATTAATTGTTAATTATCGCTAGCTTTAACGGTGAAGTAAACATCGTGAGGAAACCTGCATACCTGAGAACTCGTAAGATTTTTCGAAGGTATGTGAAGTCTGCCAAACCGCATTAGGCCAGCGTGGTGGACTAAGGCCTAATCCCTCTCATTCAGTAGAGGAGGCCCGTGCCCAGCAGTGAGACGTATATATTACAGGGCTAGTAAAAAAAACCGGAGTATAACCGGAGAATCTCCGGTTATTCAATAAAATCTCCGCATAATCTCCGGAGGATAAAATTGGCTCCGGTACACACCTCTAGTAGGGGTGAGGAAACACGTGTAAACTCGACACGAGTCACGACACGGTGATATGGGGCTTCCCTTATCGAGTTACGTGGGGTCAAGTGTGATATTGATTTTATAAACCAGCCCCGTTTGAGAACGGCTCGGTTTATTAAAAGATTTTCTTAGTTTTTTTTTATCCTGGCTAAATAGAGCTGATGTTGTGTTCAGTGCTTTTTATTTATTTTTTATTTAATTGAATAACGAGACGAGCAAGGCGCTCGTTTGATGGTAAGCGCAAAAAAAAAAACAACAAAAAAGCGTGCTGAATTGAGAATGCATTCCTTTTTTAGAGGCGGTTAAGAGTAGGCGAAGATGCATCTAGTATCCACATTGCTATTGAGTTTATTTCCGTCCTATAATGACGTTATCGTTATGGAGCTTCTTTATTCTACCAATATTATAAATGTGAAAGTTTGTTTGTTTAGAAGTTTGGATGTTTGTCTGTCAATCACGCTGAAACTACTGAACGGATTTTGATGAAATTTGGTATACAGACAGGGTATTAGCTGACTTGGGTGATAGGATACTTTTTATCCCGATTTAATGCTCTCTTGGGACAAAACAGGAATCTTGATATTCATCAATCACACTGGAAATTCTGAACGGATTTTGTTGAAAATTGGTATAGATACAGGGTAGATCACACGGGCGGAGACGCGAGGAAAAGCTAGTGATTTATAAAATTGAATAATATATATTGGGTATGATTTTTAATCTCATGAAACACATATATGTTTTTTCGAAAATAGTAATAAAATATCACGATAATGGGGAAAACGTGTGTATGTGCGTAAAAAAATCGTGTTAGTACGAATGATCCGTTGCTATGTTTTGATTTTGTCATGTAAACACGATATATCAAATGAAACTCGAAAAAACTAAAAATAAAGGAATGATATAGTGTATAACATTGGATTCTGTCTGTCGCATAATTACGTAAAGAAAACATTTCATTGGAAGTACAAAAGAAAAACATTTATAACTCAGTCAGTGTGAAGAGATCAAACGGTAGCTGATATTATTATTTTTATACTAGCAGGCGGCAAACGAGCAAGTGGGTCACCTGATGTTAAGTGACATAGACGCTCACAATAGTGAACAATGGATGTTATAGTTGCAGCTCTTGTGCTTACACATATTTTTTTTTACTAGCCCTGTATTATATACGTCCCACTACTGGGCCCGGGCTTCCTCTACTAAATGAGAGGTATTAGGCCTTGGTCCACCACGCTGGCCTAATGCAGGTTGGCAGAATTCACATACCTTCGAAAAATCTTATCGAGCTCTCAGGTGTGCGGGTTTCCTGACGATGTTTCCTTCACCGTTTAAGCAAGAGATAATTAACAATTAATATACACGTAACTTAGAAAAGTCAGTGGTGTATGCTCTTGGGGCTGGTTTCGAACCTGCGACTTTCGTCTCGACAGTCCATACCACTCCCCGCTGAGCTCTAAAATTATCAATTTTGAGTTGGTGGTAACAAACTATTAAACTACAGTACACCCGACTCGGTGATACTCAGTCGCTGCATCGGTGGCGCAGTTATATTACGCACGCGGTGCGACTGCTATGCTGAGGTCTCGGGTTCGATTCCCAGGTCGGGTAAAAGAGATATTGGTTTTTTCTATCACGAAATGCTCAGCGTCAGCCCGGAATCTGTAATTGTGTCCGGTATGGCGATAGGGTCGCCTCCTATCACATCATGGGAAGGAGATACGCTCGGCGAAATATGGGGTAGGCAGACCAGTACGGTCTGCCTACCCCCCTAGATTACAAGCGTGAGTGCGTGTGTATGTACGTACATCCGACTCAAAATTGTTTAATGTTATTGTAAACTAGTTGTCCCTCGCGGTTTCATCTACCTGTTACTGCCCTGCTCCCATGGGTATACATATAAACCTTCCTCATGAATCACTCTATCTACTGCTTAAAACTGCATTCAAATCTTCATTTTAAACCATGTAAAGATTTAATTCACCCAATAAGTCCAAATAATAAATCATCATTTACTTCCATCCCTAATAAACAGGTTCCTCAGGGTGTGAGGTAGACAAAGTCATAAACAGTGTCTAGTCAGACTAAAGCTTTGCGCGATAAGGGCAGTACAGAACTGTCACCTCGCCAAGCATAAGCGACTCATTCATACATACAAATAAATAAAATTGGAGTGTCTGTTTGTAATATTATAATAACGGCTTTTTACTAAGTGCCTTTGGACTTTCAATTTTTGTCTGTCTGTCTGTTTGTTCCGGCTAATCTCTGAAATGGCTGGACCGATCTTGACGAGACTTTCACTGGCAGATAGCTGAAGTAACAAGGAGTAACTTAGGCTACTTTTAATCAAAAAAAAAATATTAGAAAAAAAATTGAATCTAATGAAAAAAATTAAACGTAAAAAGTTTAACTCTCTCTCGGGCAACAGATAGTCATTCAATATATTTACGCATTCAACCGGCCCTTCTGATAAGTAAATCGTGGACTCTTTTGACGACTCTAAATCACTACATAGTGCATTAAACAATAAATAGATAAGGCGGTGTGCGTGGGTGAAAACTGTGACCAAAAATATTTTTTAAGAAAATAGAAATTCTGTAGAGAAGCGACAAGATATGGCTCAGTTGATGAGACATAGTGTTGATACCATAGGTATATAAAACAGCTGTCGATAAACTACCTTCAGGTTGATTTCTATAAGTGAGTATCGTGCGCGAAGAGATGGACCCAGATGGACCCACCGTTTCGTAAAAATGTTGGTCCTTATTACAAAACGTGTTCTAACTTTAAACTAGGTTTATATTGATCAGTTTGTATGGCTTAGCATAGTTATTACTTTTTAAAAACCTAGCTATACGTAAATAATGTATACGTTTTCTAATATAAAGGCCCATATCTTTTTTTTTTTTTACTAATCCTATATTATATACGTCCCACTGCTGGGCACGGGCCTCCTCAATTGAATGAGAGAGGTAAGGCCTTAGTCCACCACCCTGGCCTAATGCGGGTTGGCGGACTTCACATACCTTCGAAACATCTTATCGAGTTCTCAGGTATGCAGGTTTCCTCACGATGTGCCCTTATGTATTAGCTATATTGCATTAGGGTCGTCGCTACATGCTTTTTAACTTTGACTTTTGAAGTTACAGAAAGACTTGGCTTGTAGTTATTACGACCGACCGACGACTCTTAAAGTGGTAGAACCACGCTGTAGATAGTTTTGTCTACTTGAATAGGCCGGCTCAACCGGGTTGTTATTATTATCTCACAGAGTTTGCTGTTGTGTTTCGTATGGTAAGCAAGATCCATAAGCCCAAATATGATAGGATAAGGCGATAGACTCGGTGCCTAAGATGGAGGAAAAAATAAGCGTGGTGAATAGCCAAGATTGTTTCCGTCCCACGATGTGATAGGGGACGAGGCCATCGCCATACCGGGCGTAATTCCAGACTCCAGACTGATACTTAGTATTTCGTGATAGAAAATCCCAATATCACTTTTACTCGACCCGGGGATCGAACCCGAGACCTCAGCACAGCAGTCGTACTGCGTACGCACTACAACTGCGCCACCGAGGTAGTCGTAATTAGTTTATGTTACTTTAATATTTATTTATGCGAAATACTAGGCAATTACACCAATTAAAACGAATAAATCTGTATGAATTAACATTCTAAATATATCTGGACATATAAAATCGCCGCTAATGGTTTAGTTTTAGCAGAAATTAAATCTTAAGACAACTTGCGGTGCCATTGATTGATAACGTTATCGAATTGTTTTGTTTACGAAAATACCAATTAATATATATATTTTTTTTTTAATAGCCCTGTATTATATACGTCCCACTGCTGGGCACGGGCCTCCTCTACTGAATGAAAGGGATTAGGCCTTAGTCCATCACGCTGGCCTAATGCGGGTTGGCAGACTTCACATACCTTCGAAAAATCTTATCGAGTTCTCAGGTATGCAGGTTTCCTCACGATGTTTCCTTCACCGTTAAAGCAAGCGATAATTAACAATTAATATACATATATATAATTAATAAATAATAATAATTAAAGATTTTATATCTCCTCTATAAGTTTCATTATATTGTTATTCCTGACTTATCAAATAAATTGTAATTATTATTTATATTTGCTGGTGGTAGGATATATATCCGCCCGGATAGTAACCACCGCACACATGGTGTTAAAACCTGCCATAGTGATCCACACGCCTTGTGTGGATTGCGTTCCAGGATCAGCCAGTGTATATCCGGTTCTCCCGAGGGGCTTGCGACATGACTTGATGGTTGATTGGGTTAGGGGTACATCCTTGTATCCCTGTGCCTGCAACGGTCATCCACCTGTCCTGTTACAGGCCCCTCGATTTGCTTCTTCCCTCTCCGAAGAGAGAGGAAGCATTTATACAGGCCGGCATGATTCTGGTAACCACGGATGAACTCATTGTTTGTCGGTGGTAGCTACTTTTTTGGACTATACTACGCTTACCATCAGGTATAGTGCAGTCACTTTGCCGTGCTCGGATAAAAAAATAAATAAAAAAGACTCCATTAATTGTTTTCAACGCATGCTATGGCTGGTGAAGATAATGCATTTATCATGTAAGTTACTTGAATGTTATTGTATTATTATGTTACAATATAATTACCACTGATTGTCCCAAATAAAATAAATAAATAGTAGTGTTCCCATAAACATAATGTATTGAATGTTAAATAATGTTTCGCATTAAAAAAGCTTTGCCAAAGGCGTTATGATTGTGTTATACAAAATGTTGTAATAGTGTATATTTTGAAATAAAATAAAGGTAGAATATAAAAAAAATATTTACGTTTAAATACAAATGTATACAAGTATTAAAATTTTATTTCGTCAATTTCAAATAATGGTTAACGTGCAGACAATAATTAATTTTTTTAAATGAACTTTATAGAATAAAAAGAAAATCGGCTTAGGCCGAACTTAAATAATCGTTTTATAAAACTCCTTTTAAAGATTAATGAAAAAGTTACTTTAGCAGTCATAGATACGTATTTGTTAATAAAAAACTTCAATGAATCCGGCGAACTGCAGTATGAGACAATTTAACACTATATTAAAACAAAAAAAAAAAACTTTAATAAATCTTACCCCATAACTGTATTATTTCACAAAGCAGCTATCAGCGACACACCACACCATCGAACACACAACGGGAAATAGTCGCACAACATAAAAACACCAACGTTTATAAAGGCATATTTGAAATTCAATGCGATCGTGAAAAATTGATATGAATACGATACCGAAATCATGAACTTATATTATGCACTCGGTTAGGCAGGTGGGGTATTAAAAAAAAGCACAACGCACCGATAAATCAATCAACGGCTAGACTAATTAAGGAACAGCGGATAAGATGCGAAAATTTCCCGACTCGCACTTCGGAACTATTGTGCGTAATCGAAATTGACGGGAATGCGTTAAGGTGAGGTCACACGGACGCGCGAAACCGAAATCAACGCGACGGCCGGAATTTAGAAACGATAATATTCGTGTCGCACGCGCCGCGGCCGCGGTGCGCCGTTCATGCGTGTGCAGTGGGGACTAGCGATGCATTGCCGCTGCTATCAAATAAACAAAAACTGCATGACGGTGTACTAAAGCTCGGGCGCGAGCTTTAACTCACGAAATGTTAATTTTATTACTGATTTCGTGAAAGTGATAATGTGTGCGGTTTGTATTGATTCGGATTCGCTATTCTTTGTTTATTGCGTTGTTCTGGAAATGGAAGAAACGTAGCTATGTGCTAGTGCAATGTTTGGACGTTTTAGTTTGTTTGACTGATGATTATTTGAGTCATTCGTTTGTTTTTTTTTATTGTAAATGTTTTTTATGTTTAATATTGATTATCTGACGTTACATTCAAAGTGGATATTAAAAATAAATTCACAATTATGCACAAGTATGTGCGAATGAAACGGTTAATTTTCTAAAGATTGTATCAGTTAATGAATACATTAATGCAATAAACATAAACATACCACTCAAATCGCTTTAGATTAATGCAAATCTTTGTTAATAACATACTAATTATCGGCTTTACGCATATGCACGTATTTAACTACACAGCAACTAAGTGTGAAAAATAAAAGTTTATTTTTAATCCAATACCTTTATCCATTAATGGCGTGAATTACCTAAAATAAATAAGGTTTAACGTAACAACCTTGGCTACTTAGCACTATCATTTGGAATGCGTTCCCTTTATGCGCGATTTAATTAATCGGACCCTAATAAAAAAAATGGTTGAACGCATGCGCAGAATCCGTGGCGCGTACAGTTAAATATAACTGGTGACAATGGACAGTCCGTCACCCGGTCTAAATCAAGGATTAGTGGCTGCAAATTGCACTTATGTATGCATGTATGATTAATGTTACTCTTTATAGAGTATACCACGCTTTGTCTCTCAATGGATGAATTTCCTTCACTTCCTTATGGCTTAGAGTTATAAGGTAATTAGTATAGAATTCCGTTTAAATAATTCATATTTATTTTTAAATAAATCTGTTGCTTGGGAAATAAATTATTAGTTTTTTAAATACTTTTTAGTGTTGTTAAAGTATTTATATTATTATATATTTTATTTATATTCAATTAACGTATATTACAAATATATATTTTTTTTTTATTAATACGTGTCACATGTTTTACAATTTATTTAAAAATGTACAGTGTTAATATCTATTTATAATCATAATATTATATAATTTAAATCCAAGTATATAACACCTTAGGGGTATGTAGAGGTGCAACTAGACGTTTTGCCGACTTTATATTCGTCCCATGATATGATAGGGGACGAGCCTGTCGCTATTCTGGGAACAAATTTCAATATCGTGCAATTCATGGACGATGTTTCTTATCGGAAACTGAAAATCAGTTTTTGATTGCCCGACCTGGCAGTTAAACCCAGGTCCTCAAAGTTATCCACAATAGTATTTTGGGACTTGACTAATGAGATGATTTAAAACTGACAAATAAAATTAGAAGAGTCTTCTAAAAGTATAAAATTGTATATTTTTGTTTTTTTGATATTTAAAATTTCGTGAACATAATATTATGAAGTGTTTCATAATAAGACCACTGTGGCACAGCGGGCGACTAGCCGGCTGTGAAGCGAGAGGCCGCGGTTCGATCCCTGCACCGAGACAAATGTTTTTGTGATTATTATGTTTGCTTCGGGGTTTGGGTATTGTGAGATCAAAAGTCTCTTGTAGTTTCTGATACCCACGATACAAGACTCGTATCTTACTGTGGTGTCAGGACTATATATCTGACTGTTAGGTGTATTTATTATTCATTATTATAATATTTATGCCACTATTAAAAACATGGTCAAGCGTAGGTCCAACTTACGCTTTGAGGGT
This sequence comes from Amorpha juglandis, assembly GCA_949126905.1. Taxonomy (NCBI): domain Eukaryota; kingdom Metazoa; phylum Arthropoda; class Insecta; order Lepidoptera; family Sphingidae; genus Amorpha; species Amorpha juglandis. The sequence continues at coordinate 12,528,239 of OX421381.1, read as the reverse complement.
TCTGTAACCAGTAAATTTTATGATGTTCTTAATGTTTATTATGTTATCCGATATATTTTTTTATAAATTTAACCAATTGACTCTTACGGTTCAAAAGATAAAACCCATAAAGATAGGACTGACGCACAGACAGACGGAGAAGGGTTAGAATTAAGGTTCTGTGGTCACCTTTTTGATACGAAACTGATTAAGAGTAAAGTCAAATCTTTACTCTTAATCAGTTCCGTATCAAACCTCATAGTTTTTACGACCGGGCGCATACCGTCGTAATCTGGGGACAAACACCCAGACCGGAAAAAAAATTGGCGAATCACATGATCAATAACTTATTGTAGTCTGTGTTCTTTGCGTGTAGAACCAAAATATATTCTATACCAGAGGTATGTGTTTGTAGTGTAACTATGAGACAAGAAATATATGACTATGCTAATGTACATCAGATGTGGGTATATTTCAAACCATTTTATCTGAACGGATATCGGACGCAGCTAAGTTGGTATAATCGTATGTATGCGGAAGTAGGATACTCAGAAACTTTTAATTGTTCTTAATTCATATATTTAATCAGTTGTTATATTATGGGACTGAAATAGTCAAAACTAACTTAAAGGCTCTTAACAAATAAGAATAATAAAAAAATACCAGAGACCGGTACCTATGGCTTCACAGACGAGAGGATAAACAATTTTTTATTCATTTCACAAAATAGTGGTTACTTGACCAAGAATTTAAACCTAGGAGCTCTCTGGTTACTCCTCCTAAGTACGCTGTTACCGATAAGACGACTTAATCCTGGGACCGCCCCCTGAAACTTCTCTTTTCGGGATAAATATAGCATATATCCTAATATACAGCCTCCGTGGCGCTGTGGGCGAGTAGCCCACTGTCAAACGTGAGGCCGTGGGTTCGATTCCCGCACCGATCAAATATTTGTTTGATCCACAAATATTTGTTTCGGGTCTGGGTGTTGTAAGACCAAAAAGTCTCTCGTAGTTCCTGCTACCCACGACACAAGACTCGTATCTTACTGTGGAGTCAGGGCTATGTGTGTGACTGTTGGGTGTTATTTATTATTATTATTATTATTATACATGTTCTTTGTTCTTCTCATTGCCAAATTTCATCGAAATCTGCTCTGCCATAAAGAGCGAGATTACTTAAAAAACATAGAAATTTACAATATTCACATTTATAGTATTAGCAAGATTGAGATGTATTTTTAGAAATAACTTGTCTCTGAATTCACTCTCACGCTTGTGATCGTGAATTATGGTCTTACAGGGTTCATATCCAGCAGAAGTATTCGCTATAAGCATGTTTAATGTAATACGACTTTATTAATTAGCCTTTGCTCATAGCTCCGCCTTCGTTAATGTTCTTTAAGCGACGAAAAAAAGGAGAAGGTTCTTAATTCGATGTTTTTTTTGTTGTATAATCACGCATACGCCAAGTGTGGTAATTTGGATGTTTTTTTTTATTCGAACAAGTCTCATTTTAATTTCGAGCAGAATAAGAAATTTCATCCTCAAGAGAAAAGAGGGTTGGATTGGGAATAAAAGATTAAATTTTCGTCTTTGCTGTACTGATTTTGATGATTCTTTCACTAAAAATAGTAAAATATAAACATTTTAACAATTCAACCGGCTCAAATAATTAAAAATATTCAAAATAAAACTAAAAATATTTGAGTCGGTTGTATCAGCCATAAGCTATTAAACTACATTATCACCACATTGTTAGCTTTTTAGTTCTTTTAGTCTGTTTTTTTTTTATAAAAAATAAACATTCAGGGATAATGCTCTTATCAGTGGTTCTTGTTTGACATGCGAAAACTTATAAAATGGTAAGAAGATAGTAATTAAATGGTAAAAGATATGTAATTAAGTTATGATAAGTATTTTTTTCCAAATGAAATAAAATAAATTTCAAAATGGGATGAGTACTTTCAGAAATTATCGCTCTACAATCATAACGTGGAGCGCAGGCCATTGCCATGCAGTACTTTATAATTTCTATGGTGTTGCTTCTTTTTATGGGCAGGCGCGGCGTTTATCGGGTTCACACGGTTCAATTTTAGTTGATCAACTGATTTGAATAAACAAACTCATTTTTATAATGATTTCTTACGTTTACGCGAATGTTACTCGTTGAAATAAAACTAATTTAAACGAATTTGATCTCGGTTTTTTATTAATTCTTTTTAAACTCTTTTTTCCTTTGTTGATAAATTCGATTTAAAGTCTGTTCAGACGGTTCAAATCGCATGCTATATAACAGTTCAACAAATAAAATCGAACCATGTGAACCCGTCTATTACCATCGCACAGGCGAGTGACCTACTAATTTCACCATTTATTATAAGGTGATAAAATACTTTGAAAGAAAAATAAAACCATAAAATTAATCATTTTTTTCCTTTAGCGAAAGAATCATTAAATGGTGCATAAATTACGCAGTTTTAGACTTTCATCTCTGATTTTGTCCACTTGGGGAGAGTTTTTTTGAAATTTAAATGGAACCAAGTTTAAACTGTATTCTTGCGAATAAAAAAAAGATCATCCAAGTCGATGCACATATATAGATGGAAATGTAATTAAAATATAGAAATTATATTTTTTACCGAACTTAAATATATCGTTTCATTGTTACTTGGATTTAAACAATTATGAAAATATCGCTTCATTAATGCATGGTTTTACACAATGATATATTAATAAAGCACTATCTAATTTTAAACTTCTAAAATGTAATAATAATATATCAATTCGTACTCAGTTCAAACCATTAGAAAATTTATACGATGCCCAAAAAAGAAACATAAGCTAATCTAAACAAGCGTATCATCACCCATCACCCAACACGTTATTCAAATATATTATTTTTTCTCACTCTAAAGCAATTAAAAAGTGTAAGGCGTAACGAACAGCCCTAATTTCTAATTTACACGACACTGGTACGAGCAAAAAACCCCGTCAAAATCTCAACAAAGACGAGTTAACCGGCACGAAAAGTCGACCCAACTCGACTCAAAATTCATTTACATCAACCGCAGTCACTTTGCACGCCTTCACAGAAACGATTAATTTATTATTTTAAAGCACCCTTTTCGCGCATCCAATTTAAAAGTTGACGTCTTAAACAGTCTTAAATTACACGTGAAATTATTTCATTAGCAGGCGGACCCGACGGCTAGCGTCGCTCGCAAAGATTTTCGGCGCCGAAACGCATAATCAACACGTCAATGTAACCACGCCCTAAGCTCTTCGCGTTAATAGGCAGATCTCGATATCGGCTCATTCTGTAAATAGCGCCAAGTTAGGTTTGCCGATGGTCAACATTTCTCTTACCGCCTTTTATAAGTATGAATTAAAATAGTTGATTAATCATGTAGGCAATTGAAATAGCGTTTGTGACAAGTCAGTACAAAAGTAAAAGAACCTTATATATAGAAATCAGTATCAACTAATGTATACACAGCATCATCAAAATACACGCGGCAACTACACAAAATCTATTTATTTATCTATTATTATTATTTTTCCATATTTTTATTATGGAATAGTCCAGAATTGTAATATAATTGGGGGAGGGGTCGATATAGACCATAGGCATTCCGAAACGGCACGTGTTTTAAAACTACCACCGGATCCATAATGACCCACTTTGAGAAGACCCGGCGAAACAAACAAATGGGATTCCTTTACCACTGGATTCAACGCGGCGCAACCGAGCAGATCCAGCTAGACAAACTCGATAGGCTTGTTTTTGGTGACCATAGTCCAATTTATTAGCTTAAGTCTCTATTGGAATTAGATAAGTGTCAAAGTTAACACGAGAATTTAGTAGTAATTATTATAATATACATCCAATTCTGAATCGGGAAATCCAATTTCAAAGTATCCGTAATAACATCTGTTTGAAGGGTTGCATTAGATCCCAATACCGTATTCCTTGGTTGAGAACATCTCCATTTCTGATCATAATCTCGGGTATGGCTGAACTCTGGCACTATCATTATCAGCCTGTCGGACACTGCTGGACATAGGCCTCTCTTAAAGCACGACATTGAGCCCGATCCTCGGCTCTACTCATCGCTCCATCTAGCTGCAGGGCGTCCCACATTTCGTTTACCGAGTCGTGGTCTCCATTCAAGAATGCGTCTACTCCAACGGTTGTCGGTTCTACGGCTAGTATGACCAGCCCACTGCCACTATACATATGCACTAAATCAAATACTATGTATTAATGAAGGCATGTTCACGGTCAGCAAAACAACTTGGTAAACATTTACAAGTCAATATTTATGAGATTATTTAACATTTGTTTGTAGCCTGCATCGGCAAAATGGCCTGATAGCTTTACTATCTTTTTGATACATTCGTTTATAAGGCGAATATGTAATATTTATTAAATATTACGTTTTTTTATAGCATAGGCTGGCAAACAAGCAAGTGGGTCACCATACGATAAGTGATCGCTACCGCCAATGTACGCCCACAATACCGGAAGAACCATGGCCGCGTTGCCGACCTTAAAGGAAAGGTATAATTAGGGATCGGGAAGGGGAGGGGATTTGGCCCTCTGGATATCTCACTCACCATACGAAACGCAGCAGCAAGCCCCTACTTTACGACGCTTTTCTGTGACATAGTGGTGACGATCCGGCCGAGCCGGCCCATTCATGCTGTAGACAAAACTGTCTCCAGCTTGGCTCTACCATTCAAAAAATGTTTTAGTATCTATAACAAGATGACAGAAAATATCTCTAGATGTATTTCTATGATATCTATAGATAGTGTGAATGTCATAATGATTTGAATCTGTTGCGCTTTCATCTTTAAATGAAATCTTTCGCTTTTTTTTCTTCTTTCACCTTATCTCACTCACAGTTGGGCGGCGCAACATGCTTTAATACACATGTTAGGTACAGAACGATTGGGTTTGTAGTTTTTATAACCGGCCGCTTGTCTGATGTCAACCCCTCTGGGGATAAAACAAATCTAGACCCGATAGAAATATCTGTAGATCACACTTGTATGTATTTTATCTGGTACGGGTGTCAAATCCGCGGTCTCTTGCTTCAGAGCCGGCTACTTACCCATTGCACTACACAGGCTGTTTTTTTATTATTATCATAAATTATGCTATGAGCCGGTAGCTGGACTTATGGCAAGTGCCATGCCTGCCCATAAACAGAAGCAAAACCATACAAAACTCTAAATTACAAAACACTGCATGTCACAATACTGCGTTCGGCGCTCCGAAACAATTTTTTTAAGTCTTATAATGCCCAGTAATTTCATTGGCTTTAATGTCTTTCAAACCAAAACATTATCCTTCTTAAACACTGCTAGTTGGCGAAAAAAAATAGGCATATTAGTGGTACCAGATGGCCTCTCCCATACGAGACCTACCAGTATTACAACTACGCACACACTAGGTAACTATCTAAATATAGTCACAAGTAGGTACTTTTATTTAATATTACCAACCCTTGGCCCTGTTTACATAGACAACCTTATTTCATCGCGTAAAGAAAGAAATTGCCTTTAATTTGAAATATCAAATAAAGATACATCATGATCGTTTAAATTTATATGTATGCTATAAGTTATAGTTTACACCTGGCTGCGAGAGGATGCCGCCAAGTGAGAAATGGCAACAAATGTTTAATCATAAGTTCTTTACATCAGTAATTGCTATTTTGACGTAGTTACGCAAAAATGGACCAACCCACAGCAAGCTCAAGTTTGAAATAAAACTAATTTAAACGGATTTTATCGCGGTTTTTTATATCCCCCCCGTGACCACGAAGGCTGAAAAATCTTCGAAACGTCGGGATCAAAATTAATAAAAAACTGCGATAAAATCCGTTTAAATTAGTTTTATTCCAATGAGTAATATTCGCGTAAACGTAAGAAATCATTAAGTTCAAGTTTTCTGTTTTATTTTGCTAAATTCATTAATTTAAATTGATTTCAATACTGTATTTTTTTTCCAAAAGCGTACATATATTTTCAAAAGCTACGAGTTAAAATTAATTTAAATTATTGAATTTAGTAAAACAAAATCAGTATCTCCATTCGAACTTGCTGTGGGTTGGTTCCTTTTTGCGTAATAACGTCCATTTAATACTCGACATTGGGGAAATCATCGAAAATCTATGGAGCTATATTAATTAGAACAGAAATAGAGAGTTCTTTACATATCTCTCTTTATAATTAATCAAACTTTATGATAAAACGAAGTGAACGGAAACGTGTATGAAATATTTAATAAAATTTTGTTTTTAAGTACTTCCTGTTATATTTTGATAGACAACCTGGCAGAAATGTATAATTATTTCTCTATTAGTAATTAGCTAAAAATATATTTCGATTACACAGGTGGGCTTAAAAATTACGCACTGCAATTCTATATATAGTACTGAGTAATTAATGTTACGTGTAAGGAAGCCCACTTGAGTTTGTTTCGCCGGATCTTCTCTAGGTGGGTCGTTTTGGATCCAGTGGTAGTTTTAAAACACGTGCCGTTTCGGTGATGCCTATGATCCATATCGACCCCTTCCCTAACAAATATTTAAAAAGAAATGACTTTTCCATAGTAAAAATATGGAAAAATAATAATAATAGATAAATAAATAGATTTAGTGTAGTTTCCGAGTGTATTTTGATGATGCTATGTATATATTATAGTTATATATATATGTATATATTATAGTTGATACTGATTTCTATATATAAGTTTCTTTTACTTTTGTACTGACATATCATAATACTATTTCAATTGCCTACATGATTAATTAACTAATTCACATCATTACAATCTCAGATGCCTGACTGAGAGACTGCTTCGGTGACACAGTTGTATTGCGTACGATTGATGAGCTGAGGTCTCGGGTTCGATCCCCGGGTTGGGTAAAGTGATATTAGGTTTTTCTATCACGAAATGCTCAGTATCAGCCCGGAGTCAGGAATTGTGGAACCGGTATGGCGATATACCCTCCCCTTATCACATCATGGGATGGAAATACGCTCGTCGAAATATAGGTGTACTTGTTACTTGTTGTTGTTGCTCTGCCTACTCCTTCAGCGATCACAAGCGTGAGTGCGTATGATCTCAGATCGTCTAACATTGTTTTCGTCCGGGATATATATCTTAGTTTTTAACATCTGAGTTCGGTATTGTATTTATTTATTTATTTATTTATTTATCATTATATTTGATCCACCAACAGATGATACAGTAATTTGCTAACAAGTATATTGTACACAATAATCATAGGTTACTGCTCACCTAGTTATAGGTGGACCCAGCTTACATTGTAAAATTAACTACGGAAGCAGACATTATTAGAACTTATATTAAATTATTAATTATTAACTTATATTAAATTATTATTATTATTTAACCAATAAACAATGAATGATCTGTTCACACGGTTCAAATTACATCGCATTGGATCAAAATCGAATCGTGTGAACTCTATTACCATTGCATCAGGCTATCGCTGGTTGCTTGACAGTACTGTGCGAATAGTTTAGTTGCTGAGTCTAACTTAGCAACTCAGAATTTTGTTTCTACAAACACACCCATTTTCTCATTGTCACATCGGGCTAAGCAAGACGTGCAAGAATGACTTGAATTACCTATAGCAAAGTCATCGAGTATGCATAAGCTATACATCATGCTAAATGCCAATTTTTTCACGTCATTTGAACCTGCGGCCGCAATATATTCACCACTTAAGAGGAGGCTCCCTAAATTGTACGTTAGTTTCGATGACCATACTGCGTCAATTATATATCCAAGGAATATAAAACTTTAATATATGATTTTTCAGTCCTATTTCTTTCCGTTAATAAGACAGTTACACAATTGTGTTATTTTTCCTCGATACATTTTTATTCCGAAAACGATGTATTTTTGGTAGAATTTTTGCTGTTTCTAATAAATGGCTTGAGTTATATGTCTAAAATAAATATTCACAGTTAGTAAATATTGTTTATTATCCACTGCTAAGATATAAATTACCTAGATCAATTAAAACTCATAATATAAATTATAATAGATTTGCGACTTACGTCATTTACTTCTGTGCATTGATAAACGTCCGACGATGGGCGCAATATTCAACCTTATGTCATTTCTCATAGTGTGTTGAGTAGTGCACGGTAACTAATAATTAAAGCTATTTATCGTTAGTACAGCGCCGTGCTTCAAGGAAAGACTACGTGTTTTATGCCGCGCGAACGCTCTGCCCGAGTGTTGAATCAGTTTATTATATTTGACAAACTATGCGAAACAGACAATAAATAATTTTGTTAGAATGTTATTTGTACATTTTGAAATTAAAAGTATTATTATATATAATATAACATATTTTAATAATTTATTTCTAAAATAGAATTTAACTATTTACATTATTACATACATAATAATGCCTCGGTCGCGTAGTTATATTTCGTACGCGGTATTGCTATGCTGAGGTCTCGGGTTCGATCCCCGGGTCGGGTCAAATGATATTGGGTTTTTCTATCATGAAATGCTCAGTATCGGTCCGGAGTTTGATCCTGAATTGTGCCCGGTATGGCGATAGGATCGCCCGCTGTCACATCATGGGATGGAAATACACTTTGCGAAATGTGGGTGCACTAGTTACATCTCTGCCTATCCCTTCGGGGATTACAGTCGTGAGTATGTATAAACAATCATTATAATGACTTATATACCCTATCTTTTTTAGAAAAAGAAATAAAGAAAATCGAATGATGGTTATCCGGAACAAAGAGTCAGTGGAGTCGCCTCGGCAATTATTTGATTTAGTTTCTACTTTTGTGATGCATGAAGAGTGAGTTACTCTAACATTATATTATACTATACTAATAATAAGATTATAAGCAAGTATGCATCTAATCGTCATGTATAATTACTAACTTGATATTGTAAGTAATATTTACTTTATCTTCTTCTTCACTAGGTGGTCGGTCCCTCGTATGCGAGAGACCAACTAGGTTGGTACCACCGCTTCGTTTATTTGTCCTACCATGTAGCAGTGTGTAAGTACTGTTGTGTTTCGGTTTGAAGCTAGTGACATTACTGGGCATTATGAGACTGCAAAATATGTGTCTCGGAGTAAATATCGCAATCCAATATCACGCAGTGCGTTGTAATCTAAAGTTCTGTGTAATATTGTCTGTTTATGGTCAGATGTGGCGCTTACCATCAGGCTAGCAAAACGTTATTCATGCTAATAAAACAAACTATTACATATTTTATTGGCATTATTATATGATAATGGGTAATAACTACTAACTATGTATGTAATTATTTACATTAAATCTAATCTATGTTCTTTTTATTATCATGGAGAAACAAAATGACGATTATTTTGCTATGTAAAGAACCATGCTGTAGACACTTTTGTGATTTATCTACAATCTGAATAAGCCGGCTCGACTGTTATTCATACTTAAGTGATCTCCACTCATTGATGATTTATTTACATAATTACCTAAATCATTGTTACATTATTATTTAATCTATTTACATAAATCACCAATGAGTGGAGATCACTTACCATCAGCTTACCTACTTTTTGTCCTAGCACGGCAAAATGACTGCGCTATACCTGATGGTAAGCGCAGTGTAGACCAAAAACTCCAGCGACCATCGATGAACAACGAGATTATCGGTGGTCACCAGAATCATGCCGGCCTAAAATAATGCTTCTTCACACTCTGGAAGAGGAAAGAGGCAAATCGAAGAGCCTGCGACAGGATAGGCGGATGGCTGATGAAGGCACAGGGATACAAGGATGTATCCCTATACCCGTCTCAACCAACCATCGAGTCATGTCGCAAACTCCTCGGGAGAACCAATTATACACTGGCTGATCCTGGAATGCGATCCACACAAGGTGTGTGGGATCATTATGACGGGTTCTTACACCGTGTGTATGGTTGTCGCTATCCGAGCGGTTAGGAATATCCTACCAATAGCCAATTCCTCAATTGATTACATAAATGGGTAAGGATGAAAATGATGATGATCCTGAGCTCTAACTTCTAGTGATGTTAAAAAATATGATTTGATTATATGATGATGATTGTTGATGATGTTTTTGCAGACTAAACTTGATAAACCTTGAATCTAGCGAGAACACTGAAAACATAACAGCTATTCATCGTGCATATATTTCGCCACCATCAACTCTCGGGGACAAACCTCCCATACGATGTCAAAGAGAACATTTCTCATAATATTTGTTCCATGAAAGCAAATATGACAATATATAGCCCTTACTTGATGCAACTGACATTGTATGGAACGTACTGTTATGTTGTTTAATTTACGATATTTTTTTTTATATAACAAAATGTATATTATTATGATGTCTTTCAGATTGATGTTGATCATGAAAAAATCCTAACGAGGTACAAAATATAAGGTGAAGATGTAAGATTTTGTTGTTTTATTTCGACCTTAAACCATTCTATAGACACATGAGTATCATCCTAATAAATAAATACACAGTATTTATTCCTTCTTTTTTGCACTTTTCGTTATTTCCTTTTGAATACACGTTCTAATGGGTAGACGTATCATCGACGTACAGTCATTTTTTGAAAAACAAAAGAAAATTAAACTATAGTCTATTTTAAAGAAAATTCATTTATTTTTTGTTTTATATACACATGGTCTGGGTTCCCTGGGCCATTTTTCCACTTGATTACTATCAAGCTAATTTTCCGTGAGTAGCTTCGTTTCGATGAGACGCCCAATAATTCCCTATGCGAAAATTCTCTATTGTGATAGCTAACAGACGTAGCAAGGATAGAATATTTCGATTTGATGATACCTAAAAATTTATAATTTTATTTGTAGGACAATATGACTGTTAAATTATATAAATATTAACTAAGTAAAAACAAAAAAATCAGCTGGTTAGTAATCATACCTATTGGAAGGAGGGGCTTCCAATAGGTATCGCAAACGAGGTCATAAAAAATTATTACTAACCAGCTGATTTTTTTGTTTTTACTTAGTTCATATTTATATAATTTAACAGTCATATTGTCCTACAAATAAAATAATAATTTTTTGAGTATCATCAAATCGAAATATTCTATCCTTGCTACCTCTGTTAGCTACCACAATAGAGAATTTTCGCATAGGGAATTGTTGGGCGTCTCATCGAAACGAAGCTACTCACGGAAAATTAGCTTGATAGTAATCAAGTGGATCAGCTGGCCCAGGGAACCCGGACCATGTGTATATAAAACAAAAAATAAATGAATTTTCTTTAAAATAGCACCAACACATTTGTTCAAACGAAAATATATTTCATTTAAATTTTGAAGAAGAAAAAAAGAAAAAACACTCAAAAGGCGCAAATAACATTAATTTCTTTCATGAAACTACTAGAGTATGTTTTTGTAACCAGTCTACATTTAGCGGCATTATGCGTGAACATATAATAAACAAATATATTGTACTTTTTTTTTATAGCATAGGCCGGCAAACGATCAAGTGTGTCACCTAATGGTAAGTGATCTCCACCGCCCAAGTACGCCCACCACCAGAAGAATGAATCATGGGCGCGTTGCCGACCTGAAAGGTAAGGGATAATTAGGGATAGGGAAGGGGAGGGGATTTGGGCTTCCGGATATCTCACTCACCGTACGAAACGCAGCAGCAAGCCCCTACTTTACGTCGGTTTTCTGTGAGATAGTGGTAACGACCCGGTCGAGCCAGCCCATTCATGCTGTAGACAAAACTGTCTTCAGCGTGGCTCTACCACTCAAAATGTATTGTAAATGTATGTTCGCAATTCGTCTGTATATATATATATACCTCCTCTGTTTTTCCATTGGTTAAAAAATGTGAAAAAAGCATCAAAGATTCTAAGTTTGGAAATATGCATACAAACTGCGATAATCCTTTTCATATTTCCATTCAGTGGGTTTTCGTGTACAATACACGCACAAACATACAGACAAGATAATTAAAAATATATATTTCTGTAATCGAATATGTTTATCATTACTTTTTAAACATATCAAATGTACAGACACAACTCTGATACAATTTTGTTATATTATATCAACAAAACATTTGTCTTTCAAAACAAAATATATTATAAAAAAAAATATTTATGTACAGAAGTCTCCGTGTATTTATGCCCACTACTATAACGTCAAGCGACGCGCGAAACGACGCGTTGCGTACAAGTGCAGAGGGTAGCGGGGTGGATGGGCGGAGCTAACGCACGAAATATTTTAGGCAGCATGCTCTTAAAGCGTCCGATGGAAGAATAAATCAACCGAACATGATATGTCGATAAATGGGCTATTAACCGACTAAAAAAACTGAGGTGGTTCGCAATGCAACGCGTACATATTTTTCTTAAACCATGCAAAAATTATGCTTACTACGTATGGTAGTAATTCTCTATTTATAAGAGAATACTTACGCACTCACGTTTGGAATCACCGAAGGGGTAGGGTAGAGGTCTAACCAGTACGCCATCATTTCGCCGAGGGTATTTCCGTCCCATGATGTGATAAGCCTATTGCTATATCAGGCACAATTCCAGACTCCGAGTTGATACTGAGCATTTCGTGATAGAGAAATCCAACTTGACTTTTTACCGACCTGGGGAACCCGATGAGATATAAAGGTTTTCAATTGAGAAGGTTCCAATTTTTCCTTGTTATTTAATTTGATTGAATGACGAGACGAGCAAATTGAGAAGGTTCCAATTTTTCCTTGTTATTTAATTTGATTGAATGACGAGACGAGCAAGGCGCTCGCCTGATGGTAAGCGCCTGCCCATAAACAGAAGCAACACCACACAGAACTTTGAATTACAAAGCACTGCATGGGACTGAACTGTGCTCGTCACCCTGTCACATAAAATGTTAAGCTTCATAATGCCCAGTAATTTCACTGGCTTCAACGTCCTTAAACCAAAACAGACAGCATGGCGGCAGAAATAGACAAAGCGGTACTCCGTCATAAAATCTTAATCAAAGTCATATGGGACCACCACGAAATAAAACTATTTAAAACAGAAGACTATTCCAAATATGATGTGCCCATTTATCGGAGTAGTGTGTGAACATACTTAAATAACAAAACTTCAAAACTGAAAAAAATTATATAATAATGGCCTATCCATTTTAGTGTAAAATTGTTTGCACAAGGTTGATGGTCAATACCGAATCATACTTTATGAGCGTTACCTTGCCGAAGGATGTATAGCTTACTATGTTTTTTTTTTTTTTATAATTGTAAACTGAAGGTAGATAATGTAACATTAACATTTTTGGACAACCTGCACCTCAGTCTCTCCCGTGACCACGAAGGCTGAAAAGTCTTCGAAACGTCGGGATAAAAATTAATAATAAAAAAACCGCGATTAAATCCGTTAAAATTATTTTTATTTCAATATTTCAATGATTATTTTTTTTTATCTTGCTACTAACATGACAGCCAACGTGGCGTAGCGGACGAGTAGCCGGCTGCGAAACAAGAGGCTCGGCCGTGGCTTCGATCCTGTTTGTGTGATCCACAAATATTTGTTTCGAGCCTGTTGTATTTATTTATGAAATATTATTACAAATGTGAAAGTTTGGATGTTTGTGAATTAGGATGTTTGTTAGGCAATCACTCTCTAACGACTGAACAGTTTAGAATGAAATTTGGCCCCCAGGTAGACAGTGTGGATTAGGGCATACGCTACATTTTATCTCGCATAAGACTGCTGACGCGGGTGAAGCCGCGGGCAAAAGCTAGTAAACAATAAAACTTAATTAAAACAATATTTTGGTTACAAATTTATTGACTCGTTAGTTCCCAAACTAGTCTTGATCCTGTATTTTTGATTATCAGGTTAGCGCAGTGCAGTCAAAAAAAACCAACGACTACTGACAAACAATGAGTTTCATGCCGGCCTGTAGAAATGCTTCTTCAAACTCTTAAAGGGGAAGAAGCAAATCGAGGGTCTGCGGCAGAATAGGTGCATGACCGGTGCAGGCACAGAGATACAAGGATACCCCTATAAACTCGCCCCAAACAATCATCAAGTATGTCGCAAGCCTTTCGAGAGAACCGAATATACACTGGCGGGTCACTGTTGCAGGTTTTAAAGCAATGTGTACGGTGGTCGCTATTCGAGCGGATATGAATATCCTACCACCTGCAAATCGATTCCACCAGCTTGATTCAACGAGATGGTTCATATTGAAATTACAGATGTTTTATAATTCACGTTGTAGGGCTTAACTAGTAGGTTGTTATAAAATTATAAGGTGTTAAAAAATGAACGCACAAAAAAATATATTGATAGAATATTTTTATATGCTCTGTGTGTCGGGTTGCGCTGGAGTTCCGACCTTCTAGGCTCAACTCAAGAGTTAAACTCAATATCGTTTGTAATGCCTTCGCACATCAAAGTACACCGGACAGCGTGCATATTGAATAATTTATGTGTAAAGAGAATTGCATATTATTATATTTGAAGCAACTCTTTAATTCTTCGTGTTTATTTTTAAAATATGAATTTAAACACAACCTTAATTTTCCTAGATTCAATCTTGTAACACCTTATATAGTTAATACTAAAATTACCAACTTGATTCTATTTTATCTGAACCGCATACATATATAATATTTCCCTTCTGTGAGCTCATATGACTTGGATAGAAAAGCAAAAGAAAACAATCTACATAACAAATTGATATTCCCTTGTGACGTATGTGAATTCAAAAATCCTGTATATTTAATGATTTCTTATGTTTACGCGAATATTACAAATTGAAATAAAATTAATTTAAACCCCCCAGTCACAGTCCATCCCGAGACCACAATTGTTAGTGTGATCTAAGAATATTTATTTCGGGTCTGGGTGTTGTGGGACTGGGATTCCCTTGTAGTTCCTGATACCCACGATACACGTTAACCTAGTGTGGGGAATAAAATGAATGAATAAATAATCTATTTTAGAAATGGACTTATATAATTTTACTCATTGAACATTCTGAGCGTTTTCGACCATTATAAATGGAAGTACGTTATGGTAATGGACTTTAATTACTCTCATCAATTTGTAAGATAAAACTAAATATGCGTTCAATAATGTGAACGGTATCAGTAACATGCACGAATGTACAGAATGCATTTGAAATTCACTTCCTTGACCTGATAATAATAAATAATAATAATAAGTAAATACAATGTCTTTTTTGAAACTTATGCCCGTATTCGCAAACAAAAAGGTGGTAGGTCCCTCGTATGCGATAGGCCGTCTGGGTTGGTACCATAGCTTTGTCTTTGCCAAGCAACAGTGTGTAAGCATGTTGTGTTTCGGTTTGAAGGACATTGAAGCCAGTGAAATTACTGGGCATTGTGAGACTTAACATTTTATGTCGCGGAGTGACGAGGGCAGTTCAGTGCCATGCAGTGCTTTGTTATTCAAATTTATGTGTGGTGTTGCTTCTGTTTATGGGCAGGCGTGGCGCTTATCATCAGGCGACCGCCTTGCTCGTCTCGTCATTCAATCAAATAAAAAAAAACAACACTTATGTTAGCTCTTTGCCAAGTGTCAAATTCTGTGTACTGTGTCTGGTTTTATTAGCGCCAAAAACTAACTAATGACGTTTAAAGGACCTCATAGTGACATTTACCAATAGTTACGTAACGGGTGTTAGTTGTTTAATTTAATTGATGTCAGTCAATAATTACCAAAGATTTATTTGTAACGTCATGCAAACATCTATATGCTGCATGCCAAGAGAACGTGGTGTCCATGGCAGTTTTTTTATTTCTTTTATAGACTTGTAGAATCTTCAATACGTCACAAGTTTTCGAAAAAAAAGATTGCTAGTTTTGAAAAAAAATCCAACGTCGACGGTCTCTATGTATCCCATATTTTTTTATAGCATAGGCCGGCAAACGTGCAAGTGGGTAATCATACAATACCATACGATAAGTGATCTACATCGCCTATGTACGCCCACAATACCAGAAGAAGCATGGGCGTGTTGCCAATCTTAAAGGAAAGGGATAATTAGGGATTGGGAATGGGAGGGGGATTTGGGCCTCCTGATATCTCACTCACCGTACGAATCGCAGCAGCAAACCGCTACCGCTACTTTACGTCGGTTTACACTACATTTTACATTCATGCTATAGATAAAACTGTCTACAGCTTGGCTCTACCACTCTTTCATCATATCACTATTGCAATATTATAAATGTGAAAATTTTAATGATTGTGAGTTTGTGAATTTGGATTTACCTTAACGCTGAACGAATTGGTATAACATTTGGCACGTGCAACTTTCTACCACGCACAACCACTCTGTGGAACCAGCTGTCGCCGGCGGTCTTTCCGAACCGTTACGACTTGGGAACCTTCAAGAAGAGAGCGTATTCTTTCCAAAAAGGCCGGTAACGCATTTGCAAGCCCTCGGGTGTTGCAGGTGTTCATGGGCGGCGGTGATCACTTTCCATCAGGTGAGCCTCCTGCCCGTTTGCCCCCTTTTTCCATAAAAAAAACAGGTAGACTATGACCTATATCGTATATATCGGCACTAAACCAGCCACTCAGTTTACAAACGTACAAAAATTATAACGCCTATCTGAACAGCAGCAGTTATTCCAACTTTACAAGTCACCATTAACGACTGTTCAATGTAACAGGAGCTGTACTGGAGACCTTATCACAAGGTGATAAAACTCATATTCGTTTGCACGAGGATCATGTGAAATAAGACGGGCCATAATGGCGGCGTCGTACAAAAGCTGAGAATTTAACGGCGCCCGCGCATTGAACGGTGAAGAATCACGCCCAGTGATTTGTGATCTGAGTGGTAGAGCCACGCTGTAGACAGTTTTGTCTACAGCATGAATGGGCTGGCTCGGCCGGGTCATTACCACTGTCTCACAGAAAACCGACGTAAAGTAGCGGCTTGCTGCTGCGTTCCGTACGGTGAGTGAGATATCCGGAAGCCCAGATCCCCTCCCCTTCCCTATCCCTAATTATCCCTTTCCTTTATGGTCGACAACGCGCCCATGATTCTTTTGATGGTGGGCGGACATGGGCGGTGGAGATCACTTACCATCAGGTGACCCACTTGCTCGTTTGCCGGCCAATACCATAAAAAAAAAAGTGTGTGGCTAAGATTATGATTTATATGTAAGAGATAGTGGTCAGTTGATACAAGTGACAAATAAATGCTGATTAGTTAAGTGAAATGACTAGAAGTGAATGTAAAAGCCTTTTTTATCCGAGCACGGCAGAGTGACTGCACTACACCTTATGGTAATTGTAGTGCAGTCCAAAGACCAGCGACAACCGACAAACAATGAGTCTATCGGTGGCCACCAAAGTCGTGCTGGCCTGTATAAATGCTTCTTTCCTCTTCGGAGAGGGAAGAAGCAATTCGAGGGGCCTGGGACAGGATAGGCGGATGACCAATGCAGGTACAGGGATACAAAGATGTACCCCTATACTCGCCCCAACCAACCATCAAGTCATGTCGCAAGCCCCTCGGGAGAAGCGGATATACACTGGCTGATCCTAGAACGCGATCTACACAAGGCATGTTGATCAATACGGCAGGTTTTAACACCATATGAAGGGCCATGTCAAGGGTCTAATATGAATCCTACCACCACTTACGAGGGGCGCAATAACTCTTGACGGTCGACATTTTATTCGGACTGGTCTATAAAGTTCACCAACAGGTATAGTATAGTCACCAATCACTTATCGAATAAAAAATATCCGAAAGGAGGCATGACTCGATTACAGATCATGAAGAGCGTGTTAAGTATTGAAAAAAAAATTAACTTCGATATAAAAATATCTGGTAACACCTAAAATTATCGGCGAAATTATTATAAAAACGTCTTTATAAAAATTATGCTGATTTCCTCCACACGAGTTGTTGTCTGTAATTTTATTGCAACGATTACATGTTAATGCGCTCATAAAATTCACAGGGCGTAATATAGAGTTAAAATAAAAATATGGTTTGAATAAACGATGGGTGAAGTTCAAAGCAGGGAGTGTTATAGCCATAGCCATATGATATTTTTTTTATAGCATAGGCCGGCAAACGAGCAAGTGGGTCACGTGATGGTAAGTGATCTCCACAGCCCATGTACGCCCACCACCAGAAGAATCATGGGCGCGTTGCCGACCTTAAAGGAAAGGGATAATTAGGGAAGGGGAGGGGATTTGGGCTTCCGGATATCTCACTCACCGTACGAAACGCAGCAGCAAGCCGCTACTTTACGTTGGTTTTCTGTGAGACAGTGGTAAGAATAAAGAATTAAGAATAAAAATCGGCAAGTTTTACTAGATTTATAGTAAAGCGTTTGGACAGTGAGTTTTTATCATTAGCAAATTTCAGAGCCTGCCTCGGTGGCGCAGTTATATTGCGTACCCGGCACGACTGCTGTGCTAAGGTCTCGGATTCGATCCCCGGGGCGGGTAGAATAGATTCTGGGTTTTTCTACCACGAAATGCTCAGTGTCAGCCCGGAGTCTGTCATTGGACCTGCCGTGGTAATAGGCTCGCCCCCTATTAGATCAGGAAATGTGTGTGTACTGGTTACACCTCTGCCTACCCTTTCGGGGATTACAGGCGTGAGTGCGTATGTACGTAAAATTTTAGGGAACAAAAACATAATATCTTCTTTCTTTGGTCCATTTTTTACACATACATCTTAACCTATTTCATGCCAATTACTCTCAAAATAGACTTTGTTTTATATTAAATCGGGTTTCCATTTAAGGTCCGTAAATAAATCAACAGTTGTACATCCAGTTAAATGTAGAACAGGATTAAAACATGTATAAATCTCGTCTTAAACAATTAATGAGTGACAAATTGCTGTGAATTCTTACACTTTCTGCAAAGGTCTATTATTTTATAATTCGAGTCGCCATAGCGATAAAAATATGCATCCGCTGTTCGCCTTAAATATTAAGTGAAACGTTTAAAATAATTACAGGACAATTTATTTAAAGGGGTGTTTGGCTGCTGCGTACAGTCGTAAAAACGATTGGGTAAGAATTTATTTGAATGAAGAATTGAAAATGTATTGAAACAGAACTGGCATGTGTTTACTCCACAGAGTAGTTGACGTCAGACAAGCGGTTGGTCCAAAAAACTACAAGCTAAATCTTACTGTAACATGACGTGTTAAAAGACAATTTTTGCTGACCCCACTGCAATTAAGATAAGGGCATATGGAAGAAGGATGTAGGATAGTTTTAAAAAATAATAAAAAGTGAATGATGATGTACAATAATAACTTTAAAAAAATAATGTGACATTTTATTCAATGCGGTTCACTAGAATGAAAAGTACGTCTCAACCGTGAATCCCACTGATATTAAACTGTTGATTGTTATGGAAAAAATTGATCTGTAAGCCTTATTTTGATTTTTTGCTACGTTCCATATCTTTTACGAAATTTGTCTGTTACTTTTATGAAATTTGTCTCAAACTCTATACCTGACAAAAAATCCTTCTGTCGTAAATTTTAGTTTTTATTTTTATTTTATTTTTTTTAATATCAATCTCAAGCAGTAGCGATGAAACACTACCTTAAGTTTTGTTAAGCGGCGATCAAGCGGATCGCAAAAATTGCCTTTCTTGCTACGATCGGTGGAATGTCATTAAAATTTATGACCTATTTGAGAGACGGTTATGTGTTATTTAACTTACTCCATTGGGTTCGCAAATATTAGCTTAAACTAACACCCGTATTCATAAACGGTACTATGAGGCCTTATAGTGAGCGCGAAGGCATAGTGACGATTTCTATAAAACGTCATTGGTTAGTTTTTGATGCTAAATAAAAACAGACCAATCATTCGGATTCGACACTAGGCTTACTTAAGTGTTTTGTGAATAAGGGCCTGACTATGAGTTAAATATCCATATCTAAGTATCAGTTATTTGTGCCGCCAAGCAACAGTGTGTAAGCACTGTTGTGTTTCGGTTTGAAGGACATAGAAGCCAGTGAAATTACTGGGCATTGTGAGACTTAACATCTTATGTCTCGGGGTGACGAGCGCAGTTCAGTGCCATGCAGTGCTTTAAAAAGTTTCAGCTTTCTTTCAAAGTTTTGTGGGGTGTTGCTTCTGTTTATGGGCAAGCGTGGCGCTTACCATCCAGTGTACCATGTAGTTAATCATATTGAGCGTATATACAAGTGCAATTAAAGTAAGGCCTACAATTGGTTAATCCTGACACGAGTTTGTTCTCTATGAATGGAATAAATTGGTTTGAAAGTAATCATGTCATTTGTGTTCCTCTTATTTAAAAGTCACCTTAATCCATTTCCAAGAATCCATAATTTATAGAACTGAGAACTCCTTTTTCGGAGTCGGTTCAACGTTCCGTTCTGCACGTATCTTTATACACTCCTTTGCAAAAAAAACGGGCGGGTTTGATTTTTTAACATTATTGGTAATAATTTAGTTCTTCAGAGGTTTTAATAGCCAAACTATGTTACTGGCACTTAATAAAGAGTCTGGGTATGAAAAAAAGTTCATTCCAAATTCAAAACTTTTGTTTTTTAAATTATTAATCCCTTTTTCATTTTGTGACACTTTTCGCGGGTTTGCGGTTAAAAGGTTATCAAGCAACTAAAAGTAACTTTTCGTTATTTTTAGTACAACAATTTATGTTTATCGCATAATTCTGCCTTATTGTGACTTAAAACAGATATCTTTGTGTCTATCGTAATGGCAGAAAAAGCAATGAGAGCTAGTAAAATTATAGCGCTGCTGGAAGAGGGGTGTAGCCAATGTTACGTCTCACAGCGGTTAAACGTGAGTCGTTCAACCGTACAAAGAATCTGGACTCGATACCAAGAGACAGGTTCCGTTCAGAGAAGGCAAGGTTCTGGGAGAAAACGTTGCACACAGCCGCGAGACGATCGCTTTTTAGTGACTCAGGCGCTGAGGAACCGCAAATGCAGTTACATAGACCTCAAAAGAAACCTTGAAGAGGTACGAGGAGCACAAGTTAGCCTATGGACTGTGAGGAGAAGACTTTTAGCTGCTGATATACGTAGTCGACGACCAGCGCGGGCCCCCAAGTTACTCCGTGAGCACCGGATTGCGCGGTTGAGGTTCGCTAGAAATTGCCTATCTTGGACACCAGGTAACTGGAGTAGCGTACTCTTCTCCGATGAGGCTCGAATTTGTCTGCATGGTGAGGACCGACGTCGGCGAGTGTTACGAAGACCAGGGGAACGCTATGCCGATGTGTGTTTTGAAGAAATCACCCCTTATGGTGGAGGGTCCGTTATGTTTTGGGCGGGCGTAACTTCCAACTATCGTACCGAGATAGTATTCATAGAAAATGGCTCACTAAATGCGCATAGGTACATAACAGAAATCCTTTCTCAAAATGCACAACCCGCACTGACTGTAATTGGTGAAGATGCCATTTACATGGACGATAATGCTCGGGCCCACCGTTCTGGCGACGTAGATGCTTATATGCAAGAGGTCGGTATTCGTCGTTTGGATTGGCCAGCGCGGAGCCCCGACCTTAACCCCATTGAGCACGTTTGGGACCTCCTAAAAAGGCGAGTACGATCTGTCCAACCACCTCCACAAAACATCAGAGAGCTTAAACGTGTAATCTCGACTGAGTGGGAACACATTCCACAGGACACCTTCAAAAGCCTGGTGGGAAGCATGCCAAGACGATTACATGCCGTAATCGCTGCAAGAGGAGGTCATACTCGTTATTAATTTTTATTTTTTAATGTCTCTTTTATTAAAATACCATAAAAATACTCGTAGTCTTAATTTCATTATACCCATAAAAATGTCCATTTTAACACGGCTCTCTGTTTACATTGACTAAAACACCGATACCAGGATAAAAGTGTTAAAAAACTAGATTCTCATTGATAATAAGAAATTTCTAGTCATCCAAGCTAATGACATACTAAAAATATAATAATATTTACCCATAGAAAAGCTAAGGTAAAGTGTGTGTGTAAGGTGCCCGTTTTTTTTGCAAAGGAGTTTATAAACAGTGTCCATTTAAAGCAATTAATTTTAAATGTGCCCTATTTATTAGTGCTCAAAGTTGATGCCCTGCGTCCACACGTTGTGTTTAAAACACCATCATTCACGTTAATGCACCTAGTTGTAAATAACTCCGTGCCATTATACGGATAAATGAGGGCTCTCATGTAATTGTTCATCACCATATTTTATTGGTTGTAAGGGATTGGCATTTTATGCGGCGACGGTGACTTGTAATAGTGCGATAACTGCCACTTCATCCGAATTTACGACAATCTGTGTAAATATTTTTCAGCGCCCCCTAGCGGATAGAATTGTACATTAGCTTCATATATATTTCTCGTGTATAAATGTTGTGGTAGCGTTGGGTAGCGATGTGATGTGTTCACAAGGTGGTAGGTCCGTCGTATGCGAGAGGCATACGACGTCAGGCATACGTCTGTGTTAGTACTATCGCTTTGTCTATTTCTGCCGCCAAGCAACAGTGTATAAGCACTGCCGGGTTTTGGTTTAAAGGACATAGAAGTCCGTGAAATTACTGGGCATTATGAGACTTAACAACTTATGTCTCTGGGTGACGAGCGCATTTCAGTGCCATGCATTGCTTTGTAATCCAAAGTTCTGTGTGGTGTTGCTTCTGCTTATGGGCAGGCGTGGGGCTTACCATCAGGCGAGCGACTTGCTCGTCTTGTCATGTCAACCTTGTAGACACCTTGTAGACTGTCCAATCTAACGTGTTAAAAATGTTTGAGTCGAAGTTTTGCAAACTAACTGTATGGTAAATGTAGAACTGATGCTCATGCCTGACCGTGGTGGATAAAGCGGAACCCAATTCATCATGACCAAATATCACAGATCATTAAATTCACTGTTATGTAGTAAAACTTAATTTGAAGTGAAATTGCATTTCAAGAAACAATAAAAGTTGGCGGTGTTTGTTAAACGCGCAGTTCACGCATTTCAACTTTAGTAGCATCACTGATTTTTAATTTGACGTTAAAATATCACGAGATTCCCGGCAACATCCGGTAACTTCGGATTTAAGTTAATGACTTTACTTAAGCTTTGAGTTATTTATTGATTTCGGTACACTCATTGATTCCTACTAAAATTATAAATGTGAATGTAAGTTTGATTGTTTTTCGAAAACTACTTAACCGATCATCATGAAACTTTGTACACATATTCTTGGAGGTATTAGAAGCAGCATAGGTTACTGTTTATCCCGGAAAAAGCAAATCACGCGGGCGGAGCCGCGAGGAAAAGCTACTATAAAATATTTCTGGCTTCATTTACTATACATCTTATGACTGCACTGATTGAATCAGTGGAG
Organism: Amorpha juglandis; assembly: GCA_949126905.1. Taxonomy (NCBI): domain Eukaryota; kingdom Metazoa; phylum Arthropoda; class Insecta; order Lepidoptera; family Sphingidae; genus Amorpha; species Amorpha juglandis. Next base: position 12,504,832 of record OX421381.1, on the reverse strand, counting down.
TCATAAGTGCCAGTTTTAAAAGTCGTGCCTGCTCGGTGTCACAGTTGTGAAGCGTACGGGGTACGGCTGCTATGCTGAGGGTTCGATCTCCGGGTCGGATAAAAGTGATGTTGGCTTTTTCTACGAAAACGAAATGTTCGATATTAGTTCAACTTTTTATAGGAAGTCTAAAAAATATTTCCGCAATTACCCTCAACTTCCTTATAACAGCTGTATAATATAACGTGGCGCAATGGGCGAGCCGGCTGTGAAGTGAGAGGCCGCGGGTTCGATTCCCGCACCGAGACAAACAATTGTGATCCACAAATTTCCGTCATTATATTTTCATTCATAAATTTTCGTCGTGTGTGTGTCAGTCTTCAGAAGGATTGACGTCAGGCACGCGGCCGGTCGTAAAAACTACAAGCCAAGTCTTTATGTACCATGTGTTAAAAAGCATGTTGTGCCGACCTCACTGCGAGTGGGATAGGGTGAAGATGACAGGTGCAAGATATCTACAGCTAAATAGCTCAGCATTCGAATAACCAATTCCATATTCGAATGTCTTTCCATCACACTCCACCTCGCCTCGTAAACACTGCATACCTTTTGATTGAATGAAATCGGATCTTAATTGCGGTGCTTTATCGTTGATTATTTGCATTCGTCAATCAAATCTGAAGTCCTGTGCATCTTCATCAAGTCACCATTTAAGTCGTTGTGTATCATATTCATTCATTATTATTATTATTATTTACAAGCCCTGTATTATACATATATGGAATACTGGCGACCCCTGCAGTATCTCATCACATGGTTAAGTGGGAGCGAAGGATTAAAGTGACTGTACTAAACCTGATGGTAAGCGTAGTGTAGTCCAAAAAACCCAGCGACCACCGACAAACAATGAGTTTATCGGTGGTCACCAATATCATGCCGGCCTGTATAAATGCTTCTTCATACTCCGAAGAGGGAAGCAGCAAATAAGAGATAGACGGGGTATGTTTACCGACCAAAACCTCATGGTTGTGTCCATCTGCACTATGGAAGGGTTTCTGCACCTCCAGAAACCCCTTCAATGCAACGCTATAATAGCAAAACGAAGACCAGCTTGCATTCACTCGTTGCTGGCATTATATGTCTGGATTTTTATTAATCCAGAACATGAACACTTAGTGTAAGTTGTATGTAATGACCCATAAATATGATCACACCTTTTTGCAACATGTTGTATAATTATACCGACTTCAAAAAAAGAGGTTGTTAATTTACAGATTATAACGTTAAACTTTAATTAAAATTTACGTTAAAAGCAGCGGTAGCTCAGCGAGTGGTATGGACTGTCGAGACGAAAGTCGCAGGTTCGAAACCAGCCCCAAGAGCATACACCACTGACTTTTCTAAGTTACGTGTATATTAATTGTTAATTATCGCTTGCTATAACGATGAAGGAAACATCGTGAGGAAACCTGCATACCTGAGAACTCGATAAGATTTTTCGAAGGTATGTGAACCAGGCAGACGCCAACCCGCATTAGGCCAGCGTGGTGGACTAAGGCCTTACCCCTCTCATTCAGTAGAGGAGGCCCGTGCCCAGCAGTGGGACGTATATAATACAGGGCTAGTAAAAAAAAAAAAAACGTTGAATACTTTGACTGACTGATTTAAGACAAAATTTGACAACTTATTTCTTCAATGACGGGTAACAAGAGAGTTTTTCATATTTCATCCCCAAAGGGATAAAAAGAAGTTGTAATTTGTGTGGGAAATTAAAATAAAGTAAAAAGTTGAAAGTTGATATTTAAGTTCTCCAACACAATAGTAACGGCTTGAAGTAGTGACTTGCTGCGATTCACACAATCAGTGAGATATCCGGAGGCCCAAAACCCCCTCCTTTCCCCAATGCCTACTGATAGAGGTTTGTTGAAAGAATTAAATGTTGTCAATTATCCCTATCTTATATGTTCGGCAACGCGTCCATGATTCTTTGGGTATTGTGGCTGATCATGGGCGGTCAAGATTACTTACCATCAGATAACCCACTTGTACGCTTACCGGATTCTGCTATAAAAAATGTAAAACACTTATTTTGGTGTTTTTCAAAATTCAACCCTTAAGAGGACAATTAACAAAACTTAAAACCGACTTTAAAAAAATATATTATTATACTGAAGCGTAAAAAATATCAATTTTAGCTCTCTTTGGAGTCGGTGCAATTTTAGTCAGTCCATAGCGCAGTGGACGAGTAGCACGCTGTGGAACGAGAGGCTGTGGGTTCGATCCCCGCACAGACTTATGTTTGTGTGAGCCACAAATATTTGTTTCGTGTCTGAGTATTGTGAAACCGAAAGTGTCTCGTAGTTCCTGATACCCACGACACAATCGTATATTACTGTGAAGTATTTATTATAATGTGAGTGGTGGTGTATTTATTTATATTTTTATTAAATTTTCCACTTGCGTGCGCAGTTATCAGTGTTTAACGGTAGACAGTAAAAAATAGGTTGTACATGCTAATGTACTCCTATGACATCAATACCAACGATAAATGTTAATTCACATACATTTACAATACAACAACGATGGTTTACACGACACATTCGAATTGCAGACACAAATGTGATGCGATTCATTCGTCTCGTTTAAATTTATATATTTTACTTTTTTACAGATACCAACAGTTGGATGCGATGAGATAATTTTATTTTTATTTTCCATAATCACACCTATATCCCCGAAGTAGTAGGCAGAGGTACATCCACCCACTTTTCTACGGGCTTATCTTAGTCCTTAATGTGATGGGCGAGCCTATGCCTATACACTGGCTATATACAAATTCCAATCTCGGGCAGTTCATTTAAGATTTTTCGAATAGAAAACTCAAACACTTGTGATTTTCAGACCTGGGAACTGAAGCCAGGACCTGAAGTTTCTCAGCCCTAGGACGCTGAGATCAGTGAGGCGATAATCTACTTATATATCTTGTATAATTATTACCATGCATTTAACAGCGCTATTATCGCGTAGTATTACTATTTTTGTTTTTATTAAATTTTCTCAGGATTATAAGGTTTTTTTTTTTATAAATCGCACGGGTATAAACCAAAGTGTGCATTCATCTGCCTGGATATCATATTATTATTAATATTTAATATTGTCACGCCTTTCTGTAACACCCTGTTTACTTATGTTTAACCGACTTAAAACTAAACCCAACAAAAAAAAACAAAAACCAAACCCAAAACCAAACCGCTGAACATAGAAAACTAAAATTTTGACAACGTATTTCTTTAATAACAGTCAATAAAGGAGATTTTTATATTCCATCCCCAAAGGGATCAAAAAGAGTTGCAAAGTTTGTGAAAATTTTTTGCAAAGTAAAATTGCTTCCAATATTAAAATATTCCAACCTCAGTATTAACTGAAATCATATTACTACTATTGTCATATAAAGTATTACCAAGTATTTTAGTACGCTATTTCCGCGTATAGTATAGTATAGTATAAGACTGTAGAACACAAGCATCGGTTATTACATATTCGTTCCTATTGTCAGTGTATCGGTCACATTAAAACGAATCCAAAATCACCGGTTGATATAAAATACAGGATTCACCTGCCAATAACATTTCTTTGTTCAGTAGTCGATTCAAAAGAAAAAGTCCATTTTACATCGGTTCATCGAATTGGAGACATAAGCATACCAAGTTATTGATGCTGTCACGAAACACACTGATGATATGAGTCCAACCCCTATCTCTTGGTAAGAAGGGATACAGTTCCCTTTCGAAACAGCAAATGCAACTTTGTAAAGGCATAACATTGATGAATCTTCACCGTATTAGGAACAGCCGAAACCGACATAAACATGAAACCGAATTAAAATTTCAAATACCCACACACGACTTTGTTGCCAACGGTCGTCCGAAAAAAATCAACCTGCTCTCAAATATTGCATTTCGAATTCTAAGAGGAAAAAATCTTTGCTCCATCTTTGGTATTATAATGTAAGGTTTTGTACAAAACTGTAGAGGACGTATGTGACAGCAATTTTTAGTTTCTGTCGTATATGTGACGGCCAAGACCGTACCTTCATTTATATGAGTTAATATGTTCCTTGTATGCAAGAAGCCGTCTGGTTTAGACCACTGCTTTGTCTATTTTTGCCAGCCAACGGCAGTATAATAGCACTGTTGTTCCGCTTTGAAGGACATTGAAGCCGGATCCGAAGTAAAATTACTGGGCTTTTTAAGACTCATCTTATGTCTCCGAGTGACGAATGCTGTGCAATACCATACAGTACTTTGTAACTCAAAATTCTGTTTGTTGCTTCTGTGAATGTCTTCTGGTACGCTATCCATCACGCGAACCAAATAAACTTTAAACACTGAATAAACGATGCAGTAAATTGTAATAAATAGATTGTGGTTTTAGTTATTCCCAAAACAACTCTAAAAGATTGACGTTTTCCTGTGGCATAATGGTTGCAAATGTCCATGTGAATGCGATGCGATTATACTGCTCTCAAAATGTAAAATACCTCCCAGTGACATGTCGACAAACAAAAGAATAAAATGCTTGTCGAAAATATAAATGGCTATAAGACCTCAATTATATTTATTACTGACGCACTCAGCAATGTCAATCAATTTTCATAAAGTAATTTCTTAAAAATAGATTATTCCTCAGAGACGTCAATTATTATCGAGTATAGCAACTGACCATAAAGCGATACTGAGTGTGGAAGCAATCAGTATCTAAGGATTAACTTAATGCTAATTAAAGTATATTGTCATTTCTGAGTGCAACTGTTACTCGTGTTAATTAATTACGTAAGTAAACTTCGATGTTCCTTTTTCACGTGAATACACTAGGAAACAAGCTAGTAGAAAGTTCTCTGAAATGAATTCCCATTGATCGTGATTTGGGATTGTTTTTTTTATTAGCCTAAATGACAAAAGAAACAGGTCGCTTGTCTGATGGTATACGCCAAGAATCGAATAGAACGCCTGCCCATTAAAAGCAACACCACACAACATTTTGAATTACAAAGCACTTCTTGGAAGTTGACTGCGCTCGTCAGTCCAAGACATAAGATGGTACAGTCCAAGGCCTAAGAGGATAAGTCTCATAACTCCCAGTAATTACACTGGTTTTTATGTCCGTTAAACCGAAACACAACAGTGCTGGCACAGCTGCTTGGCAACAGAAGTAAACAAAACGGTGGTACCAACCCAGACGGCCACTCGTATACGAAGACCACCTAGTAGACCTACCTTCTACTACATAAGACGTGTAGGCACGGTTAGAAAAAGCTGTTACAGTGGTTGAGTTTGGTGAAATTTATGCTTATTTTCATCGACTTATGCCTTACTTTAGTTGACACCTAACACCTAGGATATGAAAACGGTATGTACGATGTGTTAATTGTAGTGTGTTTAATCTTTATTGACAGCCTCGGACAGTAGGTGAGGCGAAGAGAGAGGATAGATTCCCATACCGAGACAACTGTTTGTGTGATCCACGATTTTTTTTTCACGTCTGGGTGTTGTGGGACCGCAAGTCCTCCGTAGTTCCTGATACTCACAAGTTAACCTAGTAGGTCTATGTGTGTGACTGTTGAGTGTATTTATTTATTATGAATCAGGACAAACTAATAGGTACCTACATAATTAATATGCTATGATATTGAATTAAAACTAATTTAAACGGATTTTATCGCGGTTTTTTATTAATTTTGATCCCGACGTTTCGAAGACTTTTCAGCCTTCCGAAAAACCGCGATAAAATCCGTTTAAATTAGTTTTAATTCAATAAGTAACATTCGCGTAAATGTAAGAAATCATTATGCTATGATATACTAGGATTCTCTGTGTCGTAAAGGGTTTCTATCATTATAATATGTACCTATATGTTTTACAATAAATAAATCAGCCAACTGCACTAACAATAGTTAGTTTACGTTACGAGTAGTTTAGTACAGTGTATCGAACAATGTAATAAAATAACATTACGACTATCGAAGAGACAACCCTATCGGATAGTTGTAAAAATTCTGACACTCATCCACCTGTCACAGTAAATGAATGAATAAAGCATAGAATGACGTATAATGTATCGAGAACCGTATGGTGATGACATTTATTTTCATAATTTAATGCATACTGTATATATATTTTGTTATTCTTGCAGGTGGTAGGATTTATATCCTCCCGCATAGCGACCACCCTATACATGGTGTTAGAACCATAGTGACCTACACACCTTGAGTGGATCGCATTCCAGGATTAGCTAGTATATATCCGGCTCTCCCGAGGGCCCTAGGACAAGACTTGATGGTTGTTTGGGACTGGTATAGGGGTACATCTTCGTATCCCCGTACCGACATTGGTCATCCGCCTGTCCTCTCGCAGGCCCCTCGATTTGCTTGTTCCCTCTACACTCCCTTGGAGTGTGAAGAAGCATTTATACAGGCCAGCATGATTATGGTGACCACCAATAATCTCATTGTTTGTCGGTAGTCCCTGGTTTTTTTGGCCTGCATTGCGTTTACCATCTGGTGGAGTGCAGTCACTTAGTCGTGCTGGGATAAAAGAATAATTATGCCGGCCTAAAATTATAGAATAAAAAGTCTATTCATCAAACGTGTTCTGGATATGTAAATAACTATCTAACCACTTTACAAATAATTACTTTGTTTGGACCTGTCAATACACCAAATACATGTGGATCACACAAACATCTGTCTCAGTGCGAGAATCGAGCCCACGGCCTCTCGTTTCGCAGCCGGCACACGCCCGCTACGCCACGTAGGCTGTTATACAAAGCAGGCAAGAGTAAAAAATAAAACTGTCATAAATGACTAACGAAGCTGCTCTATAAATTTGTTTTACGGGTTACACTTCTGCCTACTCCTTCGGGGATTACAGACGTGAGCGCGTATGTATGTAACCATAAAAATCAATCACATAGGGCAGGGGTCGGCAACCTGCGGCTCGCGAGCCACATGTGGCTCTTTGGATGTGAAACTGCGGCGCTTTAGTTCCATACGCAAGTTTTAATTATTACACAGGGTTAATTTTAAAACACCAGCAACCTCGCAGGACCAGAAAGCTGACCCCATACGGAACAACTTTTGTTCTACGAGTTTGGATATAACTCAATATATTTAAAAAAAAAAGATTTTACAAGTTTTTGTTGTGTCGTGTTTTTCTTCGTAGATTGCGGCGCGGCGCGGCGTGCGCGCGCGACATCAAAGGGCGGTCAGCTGCTCAGCGGTCAAGGTCGTAGGCGCTAGCCCGGTTCCCCACGCTTCGCTTGTTTGTTTACGTAATCTGCGATGCGCGTTGTATTTAACATTCAAGACGGAAATTAAATGAATACTTATTTTTGTATGAAAATAAAATCTAACAAATTATCAAAAGTCGTAGAAGAGCTACTACTTAGCTTAGGAATCTTAGGAATCTACCCCTGCGAGGTTGCTGGTGTTTTAAAAATAACCCTGTATATAAAAAAAGGTTCTAAATCGATTAACGAGGATTAGGCACCATTTCTATCTCTCAGCCACTTGTACTCGCTTTTCACCGCACACACACGTCGTCACTGTCGTCAGTCCGTCGGAAGCTCTCGAATGACACTGTCGTCGGATGTTTCTATGTAGGTTTTAATTCGCTTTCTACGCTAGACAGTTTGGCGTCTTCACCAGCAAATAATAAGTGATTATCTAATAATACCATTTATATATTATCTAATTTGTTGTGAAAAAACACTTCTTACATATGAATATATAGATATTTTTCTTATGAATATAGATTAGTCACAAAACTTTATTTATGCAAGTTCTATTTCGTGTCGACAAGAAAAATTGTTGTGACTCTTTAAAAACTTTGAAATTATGTATAATGTCATTTTTGACTCTTCCGATTCAAAAGGTTGCCGACCCCTGACCTAGGGGATTGAGATATTGCACTTTACAAACGAGTTTTTAATCCATTTCCATGGTGTTACAAAGTAATGTGTGCTGATGATACATTCGTGAACAAATCGAAAGGTATCCTTGGAATTTCCGATATGGCGATACAATTCACTTCTTTTTTTGCCACAAGTGCCCTAAAGGAATTTTCGATGCGTCTTAACATACTCTTTTGTTTGATGGAAAAACAATGTTAAATTCAGTCCGTGATTAAGTAATCAATTCGATATTTTTTTTGTAATGTATACATGTACATGAGTATAGTAATGTCAACTATTTTTATATACATAAGTGAATGAAGAGATGGGGGCTGCTCGCCTGAATGGAATCGCCACATGTCAATTTTATAAAAAATTGGTGTGTGTCGTGGGACACCAGGTAGGAACGAAGTTCCTTCGGCTAATGTAGAATCGACACAAATTGCAAAAAATTCAAATTATCAACTAAAATAACAAAATATGTCTCTTTATTTTTGTTTGACAACATAAAATTACATAGAAATAGAATAGAAAAATAGAAATAAAAAAAAGACGTGTGGCACTCGGAGACTGCCGCGGTAAAGCTATTGTATAGCATTTTTTATCAACTTATGTAATTATAAATAATAACGAGCTAGCGTAATCTTTTAAAAATCAAAGGAGTATTTTTATATACTTCAACTATAACTGGCTGAATGAATTTCATTTTAAAAAAGGAACTAACGCTGGCTGGTTATGCGACTGTCGCGCCTGCGCACTTCTCATTTAACGGTTTTATTCCACGCATTTTTTCCACGCATTTTTCTTACGGTTTTACTATCACATTTTTTTCAGTTCGGTCACGCAGCGAAATCCAACCCTGCCGTAAGGAACTTCGTTCCAAAAAAAACACTATTGGCAAAGTATAAAAAACAGTCTCTCAAAGAGTTTGATTTGGTGAAAAAGCTGAGGTAGTTTAATATACTGCCGCCAGTTTCCTAAAAGGCCGGTAAGTGAAGAAACCTAATTTTGAATAGTGGTCCAACACACTCCAAATAATGTCACGAAACCTTTATGATGTAACATATTTTTTTAGGGAAATTATTGCCCACATTTTGTTTTATATCCCACAAAAAAAATATATAATAAATCACAATAATCACATTTTTATCACTATTCAAAATTAGATTTCTTCACAACCTTTTAGTGCACGCACGATAATACAGCGATAAACGCAGTTGGTAATCACCCAAGTAAAAGTATTGCTACAAAGAGGCTCGGGCTCATTATTCTATAAAACAATACGAAGCGACGAAGTTCGGAGGCGTAGATATAGTATAACACAGAATATCAATTACAATGATAATCTTTGAAATATGAAATGATTGAAATTAAATTAAAAGATGACTAAATGATAGGTTTTATCGTGATTTTTTTATTTTTATTTTGGTCCTGACGTTTAAAAGCGTTTCATCCGTGTCCAGGTGGACAGTGAAAGAAAAATTAAAATAAAAAAACTGTGATAAAACCCATTTAAATTACTTTTATTTCAATTAGTAACATTCGCGTAAACGTAAGAAATCAAAAATATTATTATTGTGATGGCTATTCTATACCTACTTTACTTTAAGTATGTTCCGGACTTCGTTGCTTCGTGTCGGATTTATAGCATAGGGTCTAGGTGCGTACCGTTGACGTACTCGTATCACCCAGCACTGCACGTTTGCCTCATCTAGTCTTCTTTAACAGACTGTAATTTTTATACTAAGCTATTGTGGCTATGTAGTTTACATTGTAGAAATGAATCTAAAATCCACATTGACTATAATCCAATGAAAAAGTAAGGAATCAAAAACATAAAATTGCCTTACCTGGCCAATGATTCCAGTGTCCCCTACCATTATGTCGATTTTTCGGGATGAAGTATGCAATCTGAAATCTCAGCGGACAAGCCATTACATCTTAAGGTGCGTTTCGTGGTAAAGGATCTATTTTATACTAAAATACAATACAATATACAACTTATTTTTGCAAACGAGTTTGTTATATTGTATTGAATTTCTCTAAGGGGTCAATGACGCTCAGAAGCAGAAGCCCGGTCGAAAAAGTCAATAAAAGGGGAATTAGCGCCAACGTCTCCTTTTAACCCACGTAAAATATGTTGGTAAGTTTTTTGTGGGTTTATTTATTTTATGGTGGTTATATTTGTCCCCTTTATGTGTTTGTCTATATATCTGTCAAATAAATTGACCAATTTGAATGAGGTGTTTTTTTTAGAAAGCTGGTTTTATCTAGATGGTTTTTAGCTATTTTTGAACAAAATATTTGCATAATGATTTCTTACGTTTACGCCAATATTACTCACTGAAATAAAACTAATTTGAACGGATTTTATCGTGGTTTTTTATTAATTTTGATCCCGACGTTTTAAAATATTTGCAATTATATTTTTCTAATTGATTTCGATTCATGTTTTTGTGTTTTATGGTGTGATTTTTATGTTATAAACATATTCATCCTTACCACTAGTGTCCACAGGAATAGTGTGCCACATAAATGCACCCAAACAAACACACGATGCATCTGACATTGTCCCAATTTGATGACAAAGGCCATGGCAGTGTAACACATTCGACGCTTTGCATTCGGTCCACGCATCGCCTTGACGGACTTGCATTATTGTATAATACGATTGAGTTGAGTTTTGTCCTTTTGTGTTTTCATAACAATTGAATTTTGTTTTGCATATCCGCGGACTGAACATTTTGGATTGCTAGTAGCGCGGATGTAGCAATTTTCTAACCTAGTGCACGAAGGAAGGTTATGTTTTTGTGCAATTATGTATCTCAGGCGATTAGAGTGCTATTATAATGTGTGTAAATTTTAATTATTTCTAAATTTTAAAATATCATAAAACGGTGATTTATCGAATAAACTCACTGAATAGTTCTTGGCCTGAGGGTGAACTTAAGGCTGTAACTAAGGCTAAATCGTAAAAATAAGGTTGCATTACAACGTTTGATAAACCTGCTGAACTAATGGCTGTATAATTGATTATGTGTATTATATTGTCCTTACGGAAACTGTCGAAGCTGATATTGTTTGTGTTACTTTCAACTTAAGAAAAAATTTAATTACTGCCGTTTATAATCTTTGATGCAAGATTTCTCGTGAATCCCATCGATCTAAATAAATTCTTTACCAATTTAATCATTAATTTTAGAACATTTAAAAAAAATTGAAATAACAAATAAAAACTATTAAAATCTCTACCGTCGAGCTGCATTTCGGTTCAAAACCTCCAATCCGGAACACATGTATTGCGCAAATCGCCAAGGTCATTAGCGTTGATGGTCACATTCTTAAGCTGTCATAATGCTGAAACTTAATCCATAAAAACTTAGCACTGCTGTACGTTCATTGATTCTTACAACTTTTCGAATAAAATGTAACAACGTAAGTATTATTTAAATGCAAACAAAATTCATTCATCAGATCAGTTAAAAATGACCTCATTATATTTTATTGACTACTTCTGTATTTTAACACCGTCCAATTTGAATGGTCTCTCTTCAAATGACGGTACGTACGAACGATGGGTTTTTAAAATTTGGTAATAACCAATATAACTTTTACTGCTTTATAATAGTGTTTCAAGGTGCATATACTTCCTTGATCTCGATAGTGGGATTCATTTTTTTATTGCGATCATAAAGGTTGGTGTTCGGTTTATCTCGGTCTTAAGTGTGATTTGCGTCGCCGATCTTCTTGTCGTGAATTTGAGTGGTAGAGCCACGCTGTAGACTGTTTTGTCTACAGCATGAATGGGCTGGCTCGACCGGGTCGTTACCACTGTCTCACAGAAAACCGACGTAAAGTAGCGGCTTGCTGCTGCGTTTCAAACGGTGAGTGAGATATCCGGAAGCCCAAATCCCCTTCCCAATCGCTAATTATCCCTTTCCTTTAAGGTCGGCAACGCGCCCATGATTCTTCTGGTGGTGGGCGTACATGGGCGGTGGAGATCACTTACCATCAGGTGACCTACTACTCGTTTACCGGCCTAAGCCATAAAAAAAAATTATTGTTTCACTTTGTTGACACACATGCAGAGTCACGGATGCAGAAGAGCAGGGGGATGTGGGCCTCCAAAAAAAAACACTCATCGTCCGAAACGCAATAGCAAGCTGCTACTTTACACCGCGCTTTCTTGTGTGAGACTGTGGTACCTTTTTTGTCGGAGCACGGCAAAGTGACTGCACTACACCTAATGGTAAGCGCAGTGCAGTCCAAAAAACTAGCGACCACCGACAAATAATGAGTTTTTGGTGGTCACCAAAATCAAGCCGGCCTATATAAATGCTTCTGCACATTCCGAAGAGGGAAGAAGCATATCGAGAGGCCTTCGACAGAACAGTCGGTTGACCGATGCAGACACAAAGATATAAGGATGTACGCCTATACCCGCCCCAACCAACCATCTAATCATGTCGCATGCCCCTCGGGAGAACCGGATATACACTGGCTGATCCTGGAACGCTATCCACACAATATGTGTGGGTCATTATGGCAGGTTTTTACACCATGTGTACGGTGGTCGCCATTCAGGCGGATATGAATATTCTGCCACCAGTAAAATCGTGCTATTCTAGTCGTAATTCATGGAAAGGAAGTCATAAAACTATCCACAGCATATTTGCATATACGCAATGACATTTCAACACACATAAAGTAATATTGAGACATTGATTTTTTTTTGCTACATTCATTAGATTTAAGTAGTTAAAATTTCGTATTTTTTGAAAATTATAACATTCCCCATGTAATATATGGAAAAATATGTAATATGAACCGATGAAGTGTGGTCGACTAGGACCATACAATTCATAAAGCAGAACTATGGCCAGCATTAAGATGTACTTAAACTTGTATTTTTAAATAAACAATTAATTATCACACGATCTCTGAGAAAATCTATATTTAATTTATTATACAAAATATGAGGTTATGTATTGTTTTACTGTCAATGCCGGTTTCATTAAAATAATAAATTTGAATAGTACTTAATTACATAGCACTTAAAATATAATAAGTCATTATTTTCTTTAATACATTATGTTGAGCCTCCAAATGCATATGAGAATTACCATACAATTGACATTTGTACTTTTCCGTGTTTTATTATATTAGTTAATGATTAATGTTAAGTATGTACTTAGCTTTAAACTGTGTCAAGTACATAAAATATCTAAAACGACAATTGGTTAATTAATTACATTTTATACAACTTACACCCGGTTTCTCAAAGACTGAACAAGTCAACATTTAGCTTACAGAAGTTTGATTTTGACAGCACTGTCAATTAAATTCGAGTTTCTAAAAGCTTATTTTGTGCAAAAATATTAATCTCTGATGTAATTGACAGCCTCCGTGTTGCAGTGGGCGGTTAGCCGTCTGCGAAGCGAGAGGCCGTAGGTTCGATTCCCGTACCGAGATAAATTTTTGCGTGAACCACATATATTTGTTTCGAGTCTGGGTATAGTGGGACCATAAGTTCTTTATATTCACGATCGATGTTGAACCTAGTATGGGGTGGAGCTTTTTTTTTATAGCATAGGCCGGCAAACGACCAAGTGGGTCACCTGATGGTAAGTAATCTCCACTGCCCATGTACGACCACAATACCAGAGGAATCTTGTGCGCGTTCCCGACCTTAAAGGAAAGGGATAATTGGCGATTGGGAAGGGGAGGAGGATTTAGGCCTATCGGATATCTCACTCACCGTACGAAACGCAGCAGCAATCCGCCACTTTACGTCGGTTTTCTGTGAGACAGTGGTAACGACCCGGTCGAGCCGGCCCATTCATGCTTTAGACAAAACTGTCTACAGCGTGGCTCTACCACTCGATAAAAATCATATTATTAAAAATCAAAACTGTGATACAAACGCAGAATAACTCACATTTACCAGAGACCTAGCACCTCGCAGAAGCACAAAATTGTTAGTGGTTACGGGAAGTGATAATTATACATTTGCAATTCAAACCAATCATCGAACAATACCGATCGTCTTCTTATCATTCGAATCAATGTTTTCCCTTAATAAGGTAGATAAAATAACAATACATCGTGCGGGTTACACGGAATAGCAACTAGGGGCGACCTTTGTTCGACCTCCACGGTATCTTATCACAATAACACGACAATTTTCCGTTATTGCAGTTCCTACTTGGACACACCTCTGATTTTTCGAAGATATGTTTAATCATATTTAGGAGTGGTAGAGCCACGCTGTAGACAGTAACGTATACAGCATGAATGGGCCGGCTCGACCGGGTCGTTACCACTGTCTCGCAGAAAACCGACGTAAAGTGGCGACTTGCTGCTGCGTTTCGTACGGTGAGTGAGATATCCGGAAGCCCAAATCCCTCTCCCCCTCCCAATCCCTAAGGCGAGGCGGGCCGAGATTTTTAGGTATTTTGGGCTGCCTCCGCCGCCCCTGGGTGAGCGCGCCACGTCCGCATTTACGCGATCGGTAGGCCGCGCGCCACTTGACTTTGCATGACAGCGTTCGAAATCTTTGTGCCACAGTTTAGAAAATCAAGCAATAGATAATTATATACTTACTAACTTCAGGTAGGTAATATTGATATAATGGTTACCAGTATTCTTATTACTTAATATTATAAAACTAGCTGTCCCTCGCGGCGCCGCCCGCGTGATCTGCTTTTTCCGGGATAAAAGTAGCCTAACAGTGGCGCCATGTGTCGAAAATTGATCGTACCCTCTCAGAAAACTTCGTGGGCTCATGCACAACAACTTTGCTAAAGATCATCACATGATCAAATGCATAGTTTTGTCGGGAAAGATTTGATCGTTTTGGTAGTAGTTTAGAGTTGTGTTTATTGTATAAAAGTGGTGTGGATTTGTTCAATAAACATTGACGGTGAAGAACAGTGTATGGACTCCCGCAAGACCTTGAAATCGACCGCACCCGTGTTTCATCGTTCTTGTAAAAATAACTTGAGAATAAATAATACTTGACACTGGCAAAATGCATAATAATGCGAAAGCCATAAATAAAAAAAAAATGTGTGCGTGTACTAGTGTACACACGTAGGATGTGAAACTTCTTTATGACCGTATTTTTCGAAAAATGGTCAAAGTCCGGTCGAAGTCTGGTCAAAATCCGGTCAAAGTCGAGTCAAAGTCGAGTCAAAGTCGTGTCAAAGTCGGGTCAAAGTCAGGTCAAAGTCAGGTCAAAGTCTGGTCAAAATCCAGTTAAAGTCAAAAATGTGACGCGTGACGCGTAACGGATAAATGTGACGATTTTATTTTTCTAACGCCGATAAAGAAGTCAAAGTCCGGTCGAAGTCCGGTCAAAGTCGGGTTAAAATCCGATGAAAGTCCAGTCAAAGTCTGGTCAAAATCCAGTCAAAGTCAAAAATGTGACGCGTGCCGCGTAACGGAAAAATGTGACGATTTTATTTTTCTAACGCCGATAAAGAAGTTTCACTTCAAAAAGAAGAGGAATCCTAACTTGACATTGGCAAAATGTTTAAATACAATAGCCATTCCAAAAAACAAAAACAATGTTTGGAACTTTACGGCATCGTAGAAAATCGGCATTATAGTAAATAGATATTCCTTCATTACATACTATGTAGGTCTATACAGGGTTATTTTTAAAACACTGACAACCTCGCAGGGCCATATAGCTGAGCCCATAAGGAACAACTTTTGTTCTACGAGTTTGGACATAACTCAATACATAAGAAAAAAAATGATTTTACAAGTTTTTGTTATGTAGTGTTTTTGTTCGTACGTCTCCGTGTAGGTATTATCGATCGAGACGGCGCGGCCGGTCATTGAACTGACGCGCGCGGCCGCGTGTATTACGTAATCTGCGCGTAGGTAAAATTCAAGACGGAAAAAAATTCATAATTATTTTTGTATGAGAATAAAATCTAACAAATTATGAAAAGTCGTAGAACAAAAGTAGTAGCAAATGACCTTGGGAATCTAGTCCTGCGAGGTTGTCAGTGTTTTAAAAATAACCCTGTATAAGTGAGTATGTAGGTACAAATAAACTATTATTTGTACAAAGTATAACATTAACAGTAGATATCTACATCCCAACAATCAGATAAAATAATGAGAAATATCTACTATGCCATAACATTTTTGGAATAACAATAATTTTCTTTGTGTCGGTTTTTTATAGTAACGGTTTATCATATAAGCCTAAATATATACTATGTATAATATCACTAAACAATATAATTTGTAACAAAAACAAATACAAAAATAATTTTATAGACATAAATGTAAAGAAAATAATAATTAAGAAGCAAAGTCAGGCCACATTATATGTTTAGCAAATGACGACACGCATTTATTACCCATTTTATTAATCTGTACCAATGTAAACGCGGGGGAATTTTCGGGAGACAAACGGCGTGCGTCCTACCTCGAAGACGCCTCGACGGGCTCTGGCGGCTGGCGCGAGCGCTTCAACGGCTAGATTTTGGTAGTTTTTCTTCACAGAGATTAACAATTTTTTTTTTTTTTTTTTTTTTTTTTTATCCTGGCTCGGCAAAGTGACTACGCTACACCTGATGGTAAGTGTAGCGCAATCCAAGAATATTGTCGACCAACGATAAACAATGTGTCCATCGTTGGTCGGCAAGATCATGCCGGCCTGTCAAAGGGCCAAGGAGGGGGGAAGGAAAAAGGGATGGGAAAAGGGTGAGGATCAGGGGGCAAGCCCCTGGGGAGAACCGGATATACACTGGCTGACCCTGGAACGCGACCCACGCAAGGTGGGCCACTATGGCAGGTTTTAGCACCAGTGTACGGTGGTCGCTATCCGGTCGGATACAAGTATCCTCCCACCAGCAGAAAGAGCAAAAGCATAAAGATATTTTGATTATTTTTCTTACAATTCGCTAGTAAATAAAAAGCCCTATCTTTTGATATAACTTTGACATGATTTCAAGAAGAAATGGCTTATTGCCACTCACATGAAATATCGATTTAGTGTCATCTTTATGATTTTTTTTTATCGAGAAAATTATGAGTATTCATGTTTCCATCTTTACAAAGTTTTAGAGAATATGTTCAATTTTAATAATAAAAAATATATCGTGTAACTTTTACATATCAGTGGAGATACACAGGATCAAAAAAGCAAAAGTATGGGATAACGTCGCCTTAAGGTCGGCAACGCGCCGATGATTCTTCTGGTATCGTGGGCGTACATGGGCGGTGGAGATTACTTACGATTAGGTGACCCACTTGCTCGTATGCCGGCTTATGCTATAAAAAAAAATCATTGTTATTACTAGCACAAACGGTGAATAAATACATTGTGGGTAAATCGACGGTCTCAGTTGAACATTAAGTGAGCAGCCGACTTTGAAACGATAGGCTTGGGGTTCGATCCCCGCACCATAACAACATTATTTGTTTCGGGTATGGGTGTTATGGGACCATAAGTCCTTCTTAGTTCCTGACATCAATGAAACACACTAGAAGGTATCTTAATGGGGACTAGGAATATATGTGCGACTGATGCTGCGTTTAGCCTCCGTGGCGCAGTGGGCGAGTAGCCGGCTTTGAAACGAGAGACCGTGGATTCGATTCCTGCACCGATTCAAATGTTTGTAGGTGTTGTGGGACCGCAAGTCCGTAGTAGTTTCTCATACCCAGAAACTACGAGGGACATCGCTCATTCGCCTGTCCTATTGCAGGCCCCCCATTTGCTTCATCTCTCTCCAAAGAGGGAACAAGCATTTATATAGGCCGGCATGATTCTGGTGACCACCAATGAACTTATTGTTTGTCGGTGGTAGCTAGTATTTTGGACTGCACTACGCTTACCATCAGGTGTAGTGCAGGTACTTTGCCGTGCTCGGGTAAAAAAAAACATGTTCCCCATGGGTATTGTTGGAGTTATAACTTTGTATGTTATAACTACTGTTTGTATGTTATAATGGTTTTATTCTTGGAGATTATGAATGAAGCGAACAAAATAAAACACATTTTTTTTACATACATACGCACTGACGCCTGTAATCCCCGGAGGGGTAGGTGTAACCATTAAACCCACATTTCGCCGAACGTATCTCCGTCCCATGATGTGATAGTGAATCTATCGCCATACCGGGCTCAACTTCTGGCTGATACTGAGCATTTCGTTCTAAAAACCCAATATCACTTTTAACCCGGGGATCGAACCCAAGACTGCAGCATAGCATTAGTACCGAGTGCGCAATACAACTGCGCCATCGAGGCAGTCAACACAAAATTATATAACAAATTATAGTCGATCTAAAACCATTTGTCCTACTTAGACGTGAACTTGACAAACTGAAGCAAATGTAAGATGAATAACGAGTATCCGTCACTAGGATAACCATGAATCAAGTCGGATAATTATATCAAATATAAGATTTTTTTAAGCACCGATAGTTCAGCGGGGATTGATACGGACTGTTGATAAAAGTCGCAGGTTCGAAACCCAACCAACCCAAGAGCATACACCTCTGACTTTTCTAAGTCACGTGTATATTAATTGTTAATTATCGCTTGCTTTAACGGTGAAGGAAACATCGTGAGGAAACCTGCATACCTGAGAACTCGATAAGATTTTTCGAAGGTATGTGAAGTCTACCAACCCACATTAGGCCAGCGTGTTGGACTAAGGCCTAACTCCTTTCATTCAGTAGAGGAGGCCCGTGCCCAGCAGTGATACATGTATGGTTATACAGGGCTAGTAAAAAAATGAGATTTATTTCATCACATATCGAAATTAAAGTTTTGGATAATTTACGAGGTGGTAGGTCATGTCTAGGTAAGTACTACTATGTTGTCTATTGACGAAGCAGCAGTATTTTTTTTTTTTTTTTTTTTTTTTTTTTTACTAGCCCTTTATTATATACGTCCCACTGCTGGGCACGGGCCTCCTCTACTGAATGAGAGGGATTAGGCCTTAGTCCACCACGCTGGCCTAATGCGGGTTGGCAGACTTCACATACCTTCGAAAAATCTTATCGAGTGTATACAATATATTATTTTCACGTATATAATGCCTAAATTAACAACAACTAAACAAACAAGGTTTCATAAATTTTGTACAAGAATAAACAAAACAATATGATCGGTAAGTATGTATTAATTGAAATAATAATTTCGTCCCTTCACTCCTATATATTATACTACATTTTTGAAGTTATACTTCTTTAGGCGCGTTATGAAAAAATGATGAGAGTGAAATTTTAAGATGCGCGCGCACCTGTGACACAAAATTAACAGTATGAAGCCGTCTGCTTAACCGCTCATTAAGTCTCGAAAAAAAAGCTACCAACAAAATAGGAATTGAACCTCGATATTAGTCGCGCATGTTGGTACGCTCGTCACCTCTGATCACTGTTTTCATATTTATAATATTTATCAACATGTCTCTAGTTTATACATTCACAACACGTGTTTGAGTTTCATACAAGTGCGAATTATATATGTGCTAATAAATTATATTCAGTAGTGATTTAAATTGAATATTTTGATTGATATTACTTACTATTTGTGAATATTAGTGAAAAAAATTGTGCTTATATACTTTTTCAAGTGCTCCAATATAATTGAGGTTAACTATCCGTATGTATTATTTATTGATATAAATTAAAATACTTTTATTTAATATAATTAACACTAAATATTTAATGATGCCAAAGAAGTATAACTTCTCACGCGCGTACATAAGTACACGCACCCATTTTTTTATTTCATTGAATGACGAGACGAGCAAGGCGCTCGCCTGATAGTAAGACCCACGCCTGCCCATAAACAGAAGTACTGTATGGCACTGAACTGCGATCGTCACCCTGAGACATAAGATGTTAAGTCTCATAATGGTCAGTAATTTCACTGGCTTCAATGTCCTTCAAATCGAAACACAACAGTGCTTACACACTGTTGCTTGGCGGCAGAAATAGACAAAGCGGTGGTACCGACCCAGCCGGCCTCTCGGATACGAGGGACCTACCATCTTGTACATATTCTGTTTTACGTACCAGGAAATATCCATAATCTTCAAAATCCACTAAAACCATAACCGTATACAAATTATAAACCGTTGACATTGTATAGAAATATTTCGATAATGCCCATGTGTTGACAGCCAGTTCCGCCACTCTAATCGCTCGTTATCTGCCGAGGCTGTGCGGCGAACCTGACAATGAATTGGTTGTAGTGACGCGCCATGAATATCGATGTCGATAATATATTCCGTTTATTTACACTGAATGACTAATACAGAATACAAAAAAATTAGTGGTGTCGTGGGACACCAGGTAGGAACGAAGTTCCTTCGGCTAATGTAGAATCGACACAAATTGCAAAAAAAGTCGTGCTCAATTCTGTGTATGCGACTGTCGCGCCTGCGCACGTCTCATTTAACGGTTTTATTCCACGCATTTTTCTTACGGTTTTACTATCACATTTTTTTCAGTTCGGTCACGCAGCGAAATCCCTATCCCCTCCAAGCCTGCCGTAAGGAACTTCGTTCCAATAAACTTTTATTCAGTAATATTTCATCCCAAAACACTACCGAAGTGTAACAACTCTAATTAAAAACTTAGACTTAGACTGGCTACTAAACGGTGGACGGCCGTGTTCTATAATCAAAAATTCAAATTCAAATTTCAAACCGCGTCCACATTTCCAAATGTCATAAGTTTCACACCCATCTGTTTTATTAACGGAATTTCGACTTTAACTTTGTGTGCTAGATATCAAATTAAGTTAAAAAAAAGTCTCATTTAACGGTTTTTATTCCACGCATTTTTCTTACGGTTTTACTATCACATTTTTTTCAGTTCGGTCACGCAGCGAAATTCCTATCCCCTCCAAGCCTGCCGTAAGGAACTTCGTTCCAATAAAAACAACGGTTTGCACTCCGGGAGTGCCGGCAGAAGTGAAAATTTGAACATTAAAGTTGTGCATTTTTGAATATTTTGGAATGGCTAGTGGATAATTTCGCACGAATTGCTTTATTTATCAGTATAAATATGTATAAAATAAAGTACTATCATTTATGTGGTTAAATTCAATATACATTTATTGCGCTGTCGTACACAACAATGACAATTTATATTCCATAAAAAAATTAACACTACGTCTTACGAATTTTCGATCAGGTCACATGTCCTGACTAGAGTTTAACGTTTTATACCCATCCCAAAAAAAGTGCTCAACGGCGCTAAAAAAGTTTTCTCTTAAAAAATTATGACATGTAAGTAAAATTAAATCCAAATTTCTGCTCGATATGCTTAAAAATTCACTCGGCATCGCATCATGGCACAGAAATAAGCTCGGCAATTCGCTGGTGCACTAGTTGGACCTTTGCCTACTCTTTCGTCGATATAGGCTTGAGTTTATGTTATGTTATTTGAAATAAATCTAAAATTATTATTGATTTGTCGGCAATTTTGGTTGTTATCTGTTAAAAGGCTTTTTATGGGTTAGTCACAAATCCACGTAGCTTATAAAATCATAAGAAATCGTAGTGAAATTTGTACAAATAAAACATAATTACCGGAATCAGGATTGAAAGAACATAAAAAAACTACTTGTGAAAATAACAAGTGTACAAAATATAGCTTTATTATGATGACGTATTAATGTCTAGTGGCCAAGAAAATATAATTTAGTATTATTCATTTTATTAGCATCCCATTTATCTTAGTTAGATGTAATGTTAAAAATGTAATGCAGTTTGGAATATTGCCCACCTAGGAGTGCATAAATTTAAATAAACGTACATGATTCTTGTTAACTTCTACTGTCATGTAAATATACATAAATCTGCAACGTAAATCAAAAGTCGTCACCGTTAATGTGACATAACAATTTTTTTATTATTTATTTTTCAGTATTTTGAATGTAAATCTACTGCTTATTTATAATCCGGACAGTTTACAAAAACAAGTTGTGGGTTTGTTTGTAGCGGGTAATCTTTGGAACTACTGATAAAAAGCGTGTAAAAACTGCACATTCCTTCACCAATAGGACGTTATTATCTTTGAGTAATAGATTATTTTTCAATGTGACGGAAGTAAATGTGGATATTCGAGCTTCAGTTGACTCCAATTAAAAAGCCATAGCGGATTGTGCTCCATCAGAGTAAGTCACCACAGTGAGTTTTCAATGAGAAAAAGACTCAGGCGAAGCCAAGACCAAAATATAGTATAATATTAATATTTTTTTCTGTCAATATTTTTCGCACTTCCGTTTTAATCTAGATATACATGGCGGCAAAATATGAGACTGTCACATCTTTACCCGACCTGCTATTCATGTGTGTTATATTTTTAATCAGCGCAGAAATTCGACATTCTTCTTCACTAGAATAAAGATCTTGTTACTAAAAAATAAATAATGATATAAAATATTTTTTTTGAATAGTTGCACCTCATGAAAAATATATCGACACGCCGTCGACAACTCTGCGCGCGATCGCTTCACTAAAACAATATAGGGGTCAGGCCTTCAAACAGAACGTAGAGGGTCATTTCAGTACAAATCATAGAATCCTTTATATATCCTTATGTAAATCAAACGCGTCGTAGTCGGTGCATGCCGCAAGGTGTGCACTGACACCTACATTTGACACATATATCTTTTTTGACATATATTCATCCTAGACCTATTTTACCAGTGTTTTAAATACGTTTAGTTCTTTACCATCGACGACAGAAGATAATCTGAATTTGTGAAAATGTGTCGCTTAATAGTGCTTGTGCTGTTTTTGGAATGTGCATTTTGTTACATCAATTGTAAGTTTTTTTTACTATCATTACTTAGCAAGCATCCAATCGTCTCGTAAAAGACAAATAGTGGTAAATAAATATATTCAAATTACACGATAAAAGTTTTATGAATTAGTAATTTAAATAACATTAATAAACTAAATAAAAAGATTATCCCAAAAAAGTAATATTAATTGGTCAAAAAAGTCGTTGCGTCTTTATGAATGAAATGCGAACAAGATTAACATCTGCAATAGTGTGAAATTTATAGTACCGTCAAGTATTTTATTTTATGGTATAAATACTTTGTCTCGTGAAATAAACTTTATTAACTAGAATAATTAGTTTGTAATAAAATTCCTAAGTTTATTTCATAATTAGAAGCTTAGAAGCCTCTTTTGCAATTGTTCTTATATTTTTGTATAGCAATTAATATTTATAAAACTACACTTTGAATATTTAAAAATGGTATTTTATGCACCTATTGGTGTCCTTAAATGGTTAATTCTACATGCATCCGTTTAACGCGTAGACAGAAGTGAAAACAGCGCGTAAACGATTAGAAATACGCTTTTTAAAATCATTCACTAGTTGTCTTGTAAAAAAAGGGTTTAGCATGATTTATTATTTTTTTACTAACATAAGCTTAAAAGTAAAATAACTTCCCTTGAGATTATAGACAGATAATTATCTAAGTCGATCCTCATTCTGTATTCGAACTATCTTTGAGCGCGCTTTAATTAACACCTATGAACACCATACATCGTGGAAAACCGTGTAAACCAAATAATTTCTCATACTCAAGATAATTTCATATTATACTAAAGCGAAATACCATGTCTTAATTCTTTTAAGTAGTACAAACTGCTATAGTGAAGAAATCATAATTCGAAATAGCAGCGCTTATTTTCAGCATAGACAGAATGTTAATGTTAATGTTATTAATGTTACCTATGTTCCAAAGCGTAAATTTTTTGGCACAAATATAAATAATATGATAATACTAGCCCTGTATCATATACGACCCGCTGCTGGCCACAGGCCTCCTGTACTGAATAAGAGGGATTAGGCCTTAGTCCACCACGCTGCCCTAATGCGGGTTAGCAGACTTCACATACCTTCGAAAAATCTTATTGAGTTCTCAGGTATGCAGGTTTCCTCACGATGTTTCCTTCACCGTTAAAGCAAGCTATAATTAACAATTAATATACACAAATATAAAAATCATTTTAATATTGTATCATAACATATAATATTTGTGTACATATTTGCGTATCAGAATCAGGTGTCCAATAGCGAATGCATTCTGCAAGCTTAGCGGTCGCCGCACAGCTAGCTGTCCGAGTTCGCCGATTTAATCAATTTAATAGGAGCGTAATGAAATGTGATTCTGATGTTGGTCACGTATGTTCTAATACTTTGAATAACCATAGCACTGATTCAAATATTTCAAGAGAGATATCGTAATCCCAATATTGTTTAATAAGTACACTCAATAATCATACGCATAGTCCTGACCCCACAGTAAGATATGTACGAGTCTTTTATCGTAGGTATCAGGAACCACGAGAGACTCTGGGTATCACAACAGCCAGACCCCGAACCAAATATTTGTGGATCACACAAACATTTGTCTCGGTACGGGGATCGAACCCGCGAGATAGATCAGTTCAATAACATCTTTTAAAAAAATGCATAAAGCAATCAATGCTACTTCCGTATCTACAGAATATACTTAGATAGAACAGAAGGCAACGGGGCGGTTCGTTTCATTGTCATATTATGTTAATTTCTGTATTGTTTATTCATTATTATTAAAATATGCTATACATATACCAAAAAATATGCCAAACTAGAGGAAAATAAGTCAAATTAAGCATCTAAAATGGCAATTTGTCAAAACTGCTGAACTCCCTGTCAAGATATTTATCATAAAATCATAGTAGACTAACTACCCTGTCGGTTGGTCAGAATAATTCGTTCACCCTAGTTATCCTAGTAATAAGGAGTACTCTGTTTCTTATTAAGACGCACAATCTCGAGAAATTGGATGGTGTAGAGCAGTGTTTCCTTTTTTAGGCCAGGCCATGCCCCAGCTTGACATTTTTTTGTTAAATTTGTCACCAATATCTAGCATTGCTTTTAAATAACCCAAAGCGAAAGAGTTAAAGTCGAGTGCATTTTTGAATTGCCCCCCTGGCCTTGTCCGTCAGTGGGCCCCACGTTGGGAAACACTGGTGTATAGTAATCAAAGGCATACATCATAGGTAATTACGAAAAAAGAACTACTTAAGAATTAGGAACTCCGAATACAGACATAAATATTACAAAACATCGGAAGACTGTAAACAAAGACGACTCATCAACACGTGCTCTTAAATTAAAACAAACAAACAATAAGTTAAATCATTACGAAACATTTTCGCGGTCAAATTAAAATCAGGTCCGCAAATGGCGACCGACACACTGTTTTTGGTAAATCCATTTGAATACGACATTGCAATGATAATAAAAATGATTAGTGACACTTCATTCAAGGCCGGGATGCAATTCATGTCATTTAAACGAAATCTGGTCAGTGGGTCAGCCGAAAATGGTCTTTAAGCCTTGCAAATTAAATTTCGACGCAGTGTTCTTTTATTTATAAAATAAATGAACCCTTTTCAGCCGCCGCCAAAGGGAGGTGGTTCTCATAGTCTTTAATTTTATGTATGTTACTCGTAATCTTTCTAATTTTGAACAGATTTTGATGATCATTTTTGTGTTCAGAGAGTTTACCGAAAGAAGGGTCCCATATAAATTTTATTTCAGATAAAATGATAGACGTCTCAACAGATAACAGCAAATTTATTTGGATTCGTGCTAAAGATACGTGTTGTTCCATTTATGAAAAGGTGATAATGAATACGTAGGGCATGATTTAGATCGCGTAGATAAAGAACCTGTGTAGATCTATCTGGTAGAACTCCCAGTACGCATGATGGAAATAGCTTGCATCTACTACTTGCTTAATATGCAATGAATATCCAATAGATTTATATTCAGTTTTCTTCCGATAGATCGATGAGACAGTCACCGTAGCGTATTGGGCGAGTAGCCGACTGTGATGAGGGCGCGGGTCCGATTAGTATTTGAGATAAATATTTGTTTCGAGTGGTGCTGAGACCAATAAGTCTCTCATGGTACCCATGCCACAAGGTAATTTGAATAAACTGATCGGTATTGATTTTCATATATTGATTATAGAACATGTTTAATTTATCGATATGAAATACCTTATTCACCTTCTAGTGAAGGAAGTAGGAAGAAGTGGAATACCATTATCCTCTACCACAACAAACTATAAAACCGAAATCATGGTCCCCATAAATCACTTCTAAGATATGCAATCTGTATGACATAACATTTGCAAACAATAACGGAAGATTCCAATGGTATAAATTGCCTTGTAAAGGCGACCTTGGCCATGATACTTTATGTGGGAGTAAGATTATTTTTATTTTGTTTTGGAATTGCTAGTGGTTGTTAGCCTCAGTTGGCTTCTGCAGGGTCACTGAACGTAGTGGGTGATTAAAATGATTGGTCAGTGTAAAAATTGGTCTAGACCTAGTAGAATTTATACTTTGTACTTATTACAGTAATGTAGCTTAAACTAGCTCATGTTTGTATTCCGAAAAGTTGGCAAAGGCTTTACTGGTGTATCCACTGTTTTCACGCGTTGAGGTTTTTTCTATCCCATGATGTGATAGGTGACGAGGTTATCGCCATATCGGCCACAATTTCCGTTTCCAGTCCATGTCTGATCTTTGAAGTCCTCAACTCAAACACAAATTGTGGTTGCCTGGCCCGATCCCTTCATCAGTTTCACACCATAGGTACGCTGCAATGTGGCTAAAAAGGCTTCCAATGTTTATTATTGTTTAGAAGTTAATGAGTTTAAGAGGATTGGTGAATGAACATGATGCGGGTATTTAGCATATTACATTGCCTTCTGGTAATTTATTATACCGGAAAACATGAGGCGACGATATGGAAAAATGTATTGAGAATGAATTGAGAGAACGAGGTAAAAGTACATAAGATAATATTATATTATGATGTTATTATAAGGATTATATAAGTAATATCGCGGGCCAATTTAAATAAAATCTGGTTTGTGGGAATATGAAAATCCTAGCCTACATATATTTGTATTAAGGCCCATTTGCATGAAGAGAGATTCTCATACGACATAAATTACATTAAAACAGAGCTTTGGTTTATATGAGGATTCATCATACGATTCTCGCTGTCAAATTGCATGACGCAGATTTTTCACGTTTTTTTTTTATTATCGTCGGTCCGAACATGCGATATGCTCTCTTTGTGTAAATTTACTCTTATACTTCGCTCTCAACCGGTATAATTTGTACTCACACATACTGTAGGATAATTACTTTTAACTTTTTTTATCTGGATTTATCTCACACTAATCTGCGACATATGTTTCTTTATAACCTCCTGAATCTTTAATGACGCATATTATATCTTTCTAACTACCACAGTAATTTACAACACCCATATTTGACATAGAATTATAGAGATGCAGGAAGTATTTATTCTAATCCAGCAAACGAGCAAATGGGTCGATAAGTAGTAAATGCCCACCCATATAATTCTACAATGATCACAGAAATCATGCATATTGTGTTGCTGATATTTAAGGAAAATACGGATTGGAAGGGAAGCAGGATATTTTTAACCTGCGGAATCTCGCTGACCATATGAATGACATGCTGAACATACAATGAGCTACTACTTCATAGTACATACCCGTTTTGAAAGTCATCAAGGTCGATTCGGCCCAATCATGCTGTAATCGAAACTTAGTCGAACAGCGTTAGTCCATCACGAAGTCAATATTATAATAAATGCTTTGGGCTTCTTCACAGTGGCCGATGTAGAATGCGGTATAGACACAGCCCGGAGTGGACGCATCGTTGGTGGTGTGGACAGTCTCCCAGCTGAGTTCCCATGGGCAGCGAGCTTGTGGCGGCAGGGGGCCCATCAATGTGGTGCTACTGTCATTAACGACAGATGGCTGCTTACTGCTGGGCACTGCGTGTGTAGGTAAGTATAGTATGCTTTTAAAGAATTAATAATAAAACATAATATGTTGGAATAAATGCAAATTAATTTGTTTCAGTGTTTTCGATGAGTTCTACAGATCTAAACAGCTTTCTGTGATGGTTGGTTACACAGATATATCAACAAAGGATGACAGTGAACCTCTGTCAAAAATAATGCCTCATCCAGAATACAGGTAGGTATTTTCGCTGTTACGTTTCAGTGCAATTTCGTTTATAAGAATATTAGCCCTGTAATATAAGCGCCCTGCTGCTAGATACGAGCCTCCTCTGTAAATGAGAGTCGGTAGTTCTAGTCCATCACGTTGATTTAATGCGGGTAAAAACTTAAATATCTTCATAATTCCTCTGCAGAACTTCTCAATTAGGCAGGTTCCCTTAGGCTGTTCTCTTCATTGTTAAACCAAGTGATTATTAACAACGAATACACACATAACAACATTCAGAAGGTGGATGCTCTTAGGACTGGCATCTAAACCATGACTTTCGTCTACCCACTGAGCTATCGCTGCTAGTGAATTTAGTTTATTTTCTTAGTCATTTAAATAAAGACAATAATTGTGCCACAAAATATTATTATTTATAGAGAAGATTTATTTTATTTATACACCTTAACTTTTAGTGAATCTGGTCTGTTCATGCTGTGTAGTTGTTAGCGCCAGCTTAGCGATGCCCTTTTATTTACTGGATATTGTCTTCAGACAAACTTCTGCTCATCGCGTCACTTGTGTCAGTGATACTGCGTCTGAGCGTTACTAGGATCTTTGCACTAGATAAATCTATAAAAATCGAATGGTAATTCAACGGCAGTGGCACTGACTGTCAAACTAAAATTTAATATGGCGGTCATGCACGAGTTTTTGACAGACATCATCGGCTACTACTTAATCAAATGTTGGTCTTAAAAGTAGTTATTAATTGTCCTGGAAAAGACCTTTCTTAAAATGTATTATGCCTTCTGAAATCAAACCTTAACCCTCACTACAGATGCAGCAGAAAGTCCAACGACGTCGCTCTCCTCAAGACTGTCAGGCAATTAAGATGGTCAAGGGAACTGCGTCCAGCCTGCTTACCCCAACCATCTTCTGATGATTTCAGCGGCATTGAGGCTACCGTTGCTGGTTGGGGATTTACTGATGAAGACCGTGATAAGGGTAGGTACATGGTACATATCATATTTGGTTACAAACCTAAATGATAAATAATAACATTATTTTAGGGTAATGATTATTGCAATTCTCAGTTTCTGGGTTAATTGAAAACGTGTCTTTGATAATTAATGATTCATTATAAAGATGTGGTATTTTAGAGGGTCATAAAATCAGTACAATCTTTGGCCCGTTTTAATGCTAGTTTTAAAATTGTTTGCTTATATGTAATAAACAAAACCTTTAATGTACGGATTCTGTTAATATGCCACATAGCATATATAAAGCATTGTATGTGCCGATTTTTTTCGATTTGTTACTTTTTTCTAGAGGTTCTTTCTCTGTTTAAATTGTTCTGCTGATAACCATGCGTGAGATTTAAATCTTTTAAACTGTACTTATACTATAATAAACAGGATCAAGGCCTAACATACTTCAGAAGACAGAAGTGACGGTGGTTACAAACGACCAGTGTAACCAGTGGTACCAGTCGAAGGGCAGCAAGGTGAAGATATTCCCTACTCAGATGTGCGCCGGACATGAAAATGGAGGAAGGGATTCTTGCTGGGTAAAGATATCAAATTATTACTACTAATAATCACGATATGTAGTATTCTGGAACAGATATTTGACTGATTACTCGAAATTTTTCCCCAAAGTGGTAGTCCCTCATATGCGGGAGGCCGTCTGGGTTGGTAACACCGCTTTGTCTATTTCTGCCGCCAAGAAATAATGTGTAAGCACTGTTGTGTTTCGGTTTGAAGGACATTGAAGCCAGTGAAATTACTGGGCATTATGAGACTTAACATCTTATGTCTCGGCGTGACGAGCACAGTTCAGTGCCATGCAGTGCTTCGTAATTCAAAATTCTGTGTGGTGTTGCTTCTGTTTATGGGCAGGCGTCGCGCTTACCATCAGGCGAGCGCCTTGCACGTCTCCTCATTCAATCAAATAAAAAAAATACCCATATTTTTGGCTGGCAACGTGACTAACCATCATATTCATAAGCATTACTATCAAGTCTCATAGTACTCGCGAACGCATAGTGCAATTTCTGTACACATGATTGATCCGTTTTTGGCGTCAAACAAATCACGTACACAAAAATATACATTAAGTAAAGAGATCACTGGAGATTTCTTCCTACATAGGGACGTTAATAGCATCAACGGGTTTAACATAATTATGTTCACGACATATCCTGCGCGCGAGAAATAAGACTATCAACTACAATTAATATCTGAGAAATATCGACATCCTATAAAATTACGTTGTCATGTTTAGGTTCGTAGACAAAATACTACAGAGAGATAGAAGAGGTAGCTATTACTACTTTATCTTTACTTTTGCATAGCGAGTTCCATCTTTTAAGCAACCATATAAAGATTTCTTACGTTTACGCGAATGTTACTCATTGAAATCAAACTAATTTAAACGGCATTAAAATAAAAAAACCGCGATACAATCCGTTTAAATTAGTTTCATTTCAACAACCATTATATAGTATTGGGTCCTTTAAACGGAGTGTGAAGAAGCAGTTAGGCAGGCCGGCATGATCTTGCCGACCAACGATAGACATACTGTTTGTCCTTGGTCGACACTATTCCTGGATTGCGCTACACTTACCATCAGGTGTAGCGCAGTCACTTTGTCGAGCTAGGATAAAAAAAACAGACAGCTAGAGATAGATAGATAGAATATTCGTTATTGAACACCAAATAAAGTAACGTAAAAGTAAGGATCATACAGTAAGGGTGATAAAATGGGCGATCTTATCGCAACCAACGATTTCTTCCAGACAACCTCAATAATATTTTTTTTTGTTTCACTAGGCCGACAGTGGCGGTCCTCTTATGGTAAAGGATGCTCAGCGCCACGTCATGATCGTAGGAGTGGTGTCAACTGGCAGTGGATGTGCCAGACCAAGAATGCCAGGAGTTTACACCAGAGTCTCAAGATATACTGATTGGATCATGGAAAGTGTCGGTAACGATCAAGCGAGATCTGGACTAAACTGGTATCCTCGATTTGGATGAACGATTCAGTAATAAAGAACTCACAGATTGATCACTTATGTACGATGTATATTCAGCGCTAAAGGCAGACTCACAATGGTGCGGCAGAGGCGAGCATCAATGACGTAGTCTTAATGCGGCGAGATTCCAAGTGTATACTGGGCACTTCTTTCTTTCTGTCTAGCGTTATCCCGGCTCATGTGCCAGGGTCCGCCTTCCGACTTAAACGCTTCCACTTCGCCCGATCTTGAGCATCCTCTGTAGTGAGACTATTGGCTCTCATGTCTCAACTAAAACGAAGGTAAATCTTTGGGAGACGATTCGATGGTAGCGTCGCCCAGCGGCACTGGCGTCTTCGATAGGATGTTCACGACAACTGACGATGACGTCTGATGCTTATCGCGTCCATTCTAAGTCTGCTTTTAAAAACAAACAAGTACAGGCATGCACCTAGATAATCACTTAACATAAATGAGTAGATTGAGTACATATACTCATTTTATATAATTATGTAATAGGTTAGAAGTAAATTTGTGTTTTCTTTGAGAGGCTACGAATTTCAACATGAATGGGAATTTATATTTTAGATGCTATCATTATGAATAAGACTCAACTAAACCAATAGATGTATTATATGAACAGCATGGTCAGCAGAATTATCATATCTTTAAGTAACAAACGTTTTGATAAATAATTACAAAATATCTTGATCATGTTTTGGATTGGTAATTTAATAAGCTATTTAAGTATCTATTTTAAGTTTAACTAAGAGAAGTAACAATATTTACAAAGCTAATAAGCTTTGTCGACCATAATATTAATCGACTTCTATACTAAATACAAGTACAATTAATCATCTTCTTAATACTAACCAGCATATTATGTATCAGTTAAATGGTAAATGAAACCAATGTTAAGAAAATGTGAATGTCTTAAGGAATTTTTAAAGATCACAATTACGGGGATATTGTAACATATTAATCAAAGAAATGACTGTGATATTAAATCTAAGGCTCGTTGTAACAAACTAATAAACATGTTAAAAAACAAAATTCTTTTCTTTACAATATTTATCAAAGTTAATTTTGCTTTCCTCGATAACGCTAGATAATTTTTGACCAGATGTTTCTTCATCGTCATCTTTAAGACAGTTTAAGGCTTCTTCAATAGCAGCTTTCGCTTCAATCAATAATGGCTTTATCTTGTCATGAGATTTGGGTGTGCCATCGGGATTAGCCTTTTTACAGAGCATAACCAATGCTAAATGCAATTCATGCTGAAGAACACTGCTGTACAAACTCAGTCTTGCATTACCAGGGTCCAAAGTTTTAGTAATAGCTATCAAATCTTTGCACATTTTGAGTTTCTTCTCCAAAATTTCTTGAGAAGATAGTCCAGGCTGCCTACCATACAACTGGACTAGAGAATGCTTTATTGAATACAAATGATAATGGTTTGGATGCAAAAACATAGACAATCTGCACAACAAATTTTCTAACATGATAGCAGTGCCGCCCATTCTAAGAACGTTATCAACTTCATCACCCATTTGAGAAATGACCATGTTGACTTGAGAATTGCTGATCCTCACACTACATTTACTGCAAGCCCAATCTGTTTCTTCATCCAAAGGATCTTCTGGGAGGTGTATTCCATCACATGGCGTATTTCCTTCACCAAGGCATTTCATAGCACTTAAATAAGTACCTAATTCAGTGGGATCGCTACATCTTTGACATTTGCAAGAAAAATATTTAGTATCTTTCAAATGTTGCCTTCTTGCTTGAGTTCCCCATAAAGCATGACTGTACATTGTAGCAATGTGTTCATCTTTAGGAATAGGAATGACCACTTTGACTGTAATTGTATACAGATCATTTCTGTCTTTAGGTGATTGGTTGAAAGTGTGTTTTGTATTAGGCAAACAACTGTGTTCTATGAAACAAGTATTTGCATATAAGGCGAGAAGTTCGGCGCCGTCTTGCAAACGTATTTCTAATGCGTTAGTATCCATTATTCCACATATTCTATGGAGAAGGTCCGTTGATACTTCTGGTACGTATTTCTTGAGATCTCCGTCTAATTTACTGATGAAATTGTTCATCAAATATTCAACTATAAACTCGTCAGCTTCACTGTGAACAACAATGTTTAGACGGTTATATTATACTATAGATAACATATTATATTTTTATTATATTAGTGAATTGGTATTTTGTATTTTTTATCGCCTTATTGGTCTAGTGGCACCGTTCTGAGAAAATAATTTGTGTTTGAGTTTGCGATTCAAATAATCACACACGATTTATCTGGAATCATGATTGATAAGGCAATAGACGGACATAAGTTCGTCAAACAGTGGATGCACATCTGCCCATCACTTTGAAAATACAGGTGCCAACTTATGTTGTATACCATGTTGTAAAATAATTCACATTTTCTATCATTAAAACTTTAAATTCAAGAAAATAATTTCAACTCACTCATATGCCTGAGTTCCTGGTAACCTACTTTCCATATGTGACTGCATCTCCAACAACTTCTTCCACTTCCCGGGGTCTGTTTTTTGGAGTAGTAGACATCGTAGAGGCAACAAAGCATCATGCCTGTAATCATAATTGTTAACACCATGTTAAACTGTATATATAGTGTTAAACCTTAGGTATTAGACAATAAAATATGAGTGAGTTGTGACCAGTTTACTATTCTTTTGAACCCTGGCAAAAAACCTACTATAGTTCTGACCTCTTTACCTGTCTGTGCCAACCTAAACGAATGTCCTATAGTTGAGTGCAGTTATTATGTTTGAAATGTGGTTTAATTGAAATGATTCATATCTTTGTTTCAGCGATAGCTCAGTGTGGAGTTATATGGACGGTTGAGACAAAAGTATAAGGTTCAACACCAGCCCGAAGAACCTCTGATTTTTCTAAGTTATGTGTGTAATCGTACGCTTTGATGGTGAAAGAAACATCGTGAGGAAACCTGCACACCTGAGAATTTCTCCAACATGATTTCACGGACCTGCTCTACGAATGACAGGGGTTAGGCCTCAGTCCAATACGCTGGCCTAATGCAGGTTACTTCACATACCTTCGAAATTCGTATGAGAAACTTCTCAGGTTTATAATTGGTTTCCTCATGACGTTTCCTTCGTTAAAGCAAGGAATAATTAACAATGAATACATACGTAACTAAGAAAAGTCAAAGGTGCATGTTCTCGGGACTAGTTTAGAATCAGCGACTTTCGCCTTATTAGTCCATACGACTGAGCTGTCGTTACCATATATAAATAATAGTTTAAAAAAAACTAAAAAACACGTTTTTATAGAAAGTCTAACTAAAAAATTGAAAATAAATTTGAAGAAAACAATGTATTTTATTGTAAAAAAAACGTGCGGTGCATGGTGTCAATAGTAATCAATATTATCATTTAGATAGTATCTTAAAAAGCACCCCACGCTTTTTTTACAATAAAATACATTGTTTTCTTCAAATTTATTTTCAATTTTTTAGTTAGACTTTCTATAAAAGCGTGTTTTTTAGTTTTTTTTAAACTATTATTTATTTTTCATTTTTTAGTTAAAATATAAATGGGTGATTATACAAAAGTTGGGTAACTTTTGAGGATATTTTGTTTACTATAGTTATTCAATCAAATCATTACAAATTCGGGTCTATATGATGGCTAATCTAATGATTATATTGTTCCAAATCGGGCCAGTCACTTTTTTAAGTAGATTGTGAGATATTTAAAATTTTCTGAATTTGACTGCCAAAGTCCTGTCAAAGTCCGGTAAAAGTCGTGTCAAAGCCGTGTCAAAGTCCTATCAAAGCCGTGTCAAAGTCGTATCAATGTCCTGTCAAAGTCCAGTCAAAGTCCGGTCAAAGTCCTGTCAAAGTCCGGTAAAAGTCGTTTCAAAGTTTTTTTTTTTTTTTTTATTGCCGTAATAGTCCGGTCAAAGTCTTGTGAAAGTCCGCTCCAAGCCGACTGGTCACTGTGTGGCGCCATCTGGGACTTCGAAATTATCGATGTTCCAGGGAGGTTAGCTAACGCTGGCTGGTCGAGGGACCGCTCGCGTTACGGAAAGTTTCGGTTCACCCTCCCATAAGAAGTTATCACTTCAAAAAACATCAGTGCTATGGAGACACGTCGGTCCTATGGCGCGATACCTGACAAAGGACTGACGCCAACGGATTGACGAAATAGACATAATTTGAGGTTGTAATCAGAACTAATGTTTTTTTTGATAATTTCGAATATCAACAAACTTCATTTTAACAAATCATAGTTAACTATGTATAAATGAAAATAAACCTCAGATTAACAAGAAAATAACGACTCACCACAGGACTGACATTTTGACTGGCTTCGCACGTGTATAGACAACAAACACAACCCAAACACTGGTACTATTATGGCGGCCGTCAAATTGTGCGGTCCGCAACTAACTTCATTAGCAACATTAAAACTTAAACAGGGATTTGACCTTGACTCGGTGATATTCTCGGCGAATTTTAAATTTAAAGAACACACAACGGACTGACGAAAGAAACTAAACACAAAGTTTCTTATTTTTTATTAAATAAAATGGAGAACATTGCATTATGAAAGTTGTAGTATATAATACTATGTACATCACAGATTGTAGTAAATTAGTAAGTTTTCCTAAATCAATGATAATGTTTAATAGATAGTCACTTGATTGTTGGTTTTCGGGATTGTGACATGCCAACGGACTGACGTTTTGAGTATTAATTTTGTTTTTTTATTAACTTGTATTTAAAATGAAGAAGTGAAATTGGGTGACCAAATAAAGGACTTTTCATTGTTTTAAAATAAATTGTTATTTCAATACAATATAATAAGACTTTGTATATATTGGCTGGTGACATTGAGTTACCCAATTTTTGTAGAATCACCCAAATATATTGTAGCAGAGAGTATAATTTTAATTTTAAACCCGAACATCAAAAAAGCGCCATCTATTGACACTATTAGATACTACGATATTCCCTATAATTAACGAAGATCCAGAGAGTACAATTTTAATTCCTAACCCGAATAACAATAATTAATTAAATTAAATTATTATTTTATTATTATTATTATTAAATTATTATTTTTTTTATCAAATTATTGTATTGTCATCGGTCCTCGATAAATCTACAAAGTTTGAACGAAATCTGGCCGTTTAAAGTGGGTCAAAATCGCGCCCAAAGGAGTCGGTTTTTTTTTTTTTTTTTTTTTTTTTTTTATCCTGGCTCGGCAAAGTGACTACGCTACACCTGATGGTAAGTGTAGCGCAATCCAAGAATATTGTCGACCAACAATAAACAATGCGTCCATCGTAGGTCGGCAAGATCATGCCGGCCTGCCAAAGGGCCAAGGGGGAGGGGAAGGAAAAAGGGATGGGAAAAGGGTTAGGATCAGGGGGCAAGCCCCCTGGGGAGAACCGGATATACACTGGCTGACCCTGGAACGCGACCCACACAAGGTGGGCCACTATGGCAGGTTTTAGCACCAGTGTACGGTGGTCGCTATCCGGTCGGATACAAGTATCCTCCCACCAGCAAACATACAAACAAACATACAGGTGAAGTTAATAAAAAGCGTGTAAAAAATTATGTTTATCTGAGATGGCTTGTACTAACATTTATCTAAATAATTTCATTGAAATATAATTTATATTCTAACGACTTAATGTCTCACTTGGTTGTCTGCATACCAAAACATGTGCACGAAGGCGAAACCTTCATGAGGAAACTTATAAATCTCATAACCTTAGCACCGCATGTGCTGCGTATTTATGGATGATAATCATCCAGACTTGACGAATGGTGAATCAATAAAGGCGGGATAACAAAATATTTTCTAAACTAATATTGTAAAGAGGTAAGATTTGATAGTTTGTTTGCATTGAATAGGCTCTGAAACTACTGGACCGTAATAAGTGGATCTCGCGGTCCGCGGATCGCGTGGATCGCGTTCTGGGTTCAGCCGGTATATATCCAGTAACTTTAGGCTGGAATAATTCTGATGACGGTCGATGAACGCAATGCCTCTTGACGGACATTATAATATTTGGACTGCGTACTCAACATCAGGTTCAATGTAATCACATTGCCGTGCCAGAAAAATTATCCTACTAGGCTATTTCATAATCTTTTACCTGTAATAGTCAGACATGTCATCTAGCACACATTCTGGTCGTACGCTGAGGATATCACACTCAACTCCATGATGTCTTGGATCCTTTATGCCAGGACAATTCCCTGAACATACCGGCCAACCGCATCTGAATAAAAGTAAAGAATACATGTTAAAGTAGCATTCCAAGTGGAAGCAGCGATAGCTGAGCGGGGAGTGGTATGGACTGTCGAGACGAAAGTCGCAGGTTCGAAACCAGCCCTAAGAGCATACACCACCGACTTTTATAAGTTACGTGTATATTAATTGTTAATTATCGCTTGCCTTAACGGTGAAGGAAACATCGTGAGGAAACCTGCATACCTGAGAACTCGATAAGATTTTTCGAACGTATGTGAAGTCTGCCAACCCGCATTAGGCCAACGTGGTGGACTAAGGCCTAATCCCTCTCATTCAGTAGAGGAGGCCCGTGCCCAGCAGTGGGACGTATATAATACAGGTCTAATAAAAAAAAATGCACATTATTTATTTAAGTTTTTTTAACACGCTCTTTTTATTTATTAGCTTCAGACTTTCAATTTGCGACTGATAAAAGTCAAAGATGCGTATTCTGGGACTAGTTTAGAAGTTGCGATTACCATCTCGACAGTCTGTAGGCAATGGCTGCTTCTTTATTTTACTACTATTTGTAAATGACAACGTACTTAGCACATCTTTCTCCAATATCCGTGAACACAGGCTTGTAACACCCGACGCATGGCATGCTCGCTTCCGGGTCCGGCATAGCCTTGGGTCCAAACACTAGAGGCCGCTCGGTGATCACCACGTCTCCTGGAGACAGGTCGCGAGCTGCTAAAATATACCGGCCTAGGTCCTCGGAGGTTCGGACCTGGAAGTAGGAAATAAAAGGTCAATTAAATAAGTAATTACTGAGTTATTACATCTTAAAATGTTTAAGGGACCATCCTCGAAACCATAGAACTTATGGTAGCGGCTGAAATGACGGTTTAAATGTTACTAGCTTTTACGTAAATTCCAAAAAGTCCTGTATTGGCAAGCCCCTACTACAAATATACAACATATACAACAATTATCTATGTAACAATTATGTATGATTATTAAATATAAAATAACAATTCTGGTAGGCCGTCTGGGTTGGTACCACCGCTTGGGCTATTTCTGCCGCCAAGCAACAGTGTGTAAGCACTGTTGTGTTTCGGTTTCAAAGATATTGAAGCTAGTGAAATTACTGGGCATTATGAAACTTAACAACTTATGTTTCGAGGTGACGAGCGCAGTCCAGTGCCATGCAGTGATTTGTAATTCAAAGTTCTGTGTG
Source organism: Amorpha juglandis (assembly GCA_949126905.1). Classification (NCBI taxonomy): domain Eukaryota; kingdom Metazoa; phylum Arthropoda; class Insecta; order Lepidoptera; family Sphingidae; genus Amorpha; species Amorpha juglandis. Next base: position 12,466,338 of record OX421381.1, on the reverse strand, counting down.
GTGTCGCTTCTGTTTATGGGCAGACGTGGCACTAAACATCAGGCGAGCGACTTGCTCGTCTCATAATATTACATAAAAATTAACATAGTAATTAAATTGGTACATACTTGAATGGGAGAGGTATCCATAATTCCAAAGGAAATTCACACTGCAGTAAATCACAGCTACTGTTATTTGAAAAGTTCCATAATGAACTTTACGAAACTATTATTAGCGCGAAAATTTTATTCATTGTTTTTTATTAACCCCATCTATTGGAATTTAGTGGTACTCAAAGAAAAAATATAAATTTAAAATAGCGACATCTATTGATATTTTACTGAAACGTGTCAGCAAAATGGGTCTTCACATAAAAATAACTATCCGAGATATCCATTAGATGGCACTAAACATATTTTTACCTCGTATGCGGAATCTCCAATGCCATTTTCAATCCCCATTGTTCTGAAATGAAAATAATAATTAACTAAATTTAGAACTTCGTTCTCATTTTAAAGGTCTCACAAAGGCCGGAAGATGCCATCGATCTTCGAACGGTTCACGCCGGCAAAATGCTTATGCTTGTATATGATATGCTGCATAGAAGCTGTATACTTATTGCTCATTTATTTTTTTCCAACTGGTCTTTAGTAATGTCCATATAAAGTACTTTTCTTTCTCTTTCCGAAGCTACATAGTATAATGTTCATAGATTCACACGGTTCAATTATAATTGACAAATTGTTAAGTCGCATGCGATTTGAACAGACTTGCAATCGAAAATATCAACTTGATTCAGGTCTCAAAATGAAAGCGAATTTGGCTCGTCTAAACGTTGACCAACACCATAGACAAAAATAAAAAAGGATAATTCATATATGACCACGACAGCATTAGCGTCAGTTTTGCCGAGGTGTAGCGATTCTCAATATTGACTCATTTAGAGGTTATGTCAAAGTTTAAACTATAGATTCTTTAATCATTGGTTTAAACTGAATTAGATCGCAGATTTAGTGATGATACAGACATGTGTCTTGGCAATGCTCAGTTGTTAAATAATCGGGTCAAAGTGTCGTTACTGAGCCGATGATCTTGAGATGTCAATGAGAGAAATCCGAAATGATTTTTCGGTTCGAATCCTTCTGTTTTTAAATCCGAAACGGCTGGCTTCGAAACGAGAGGCCGTAGGTTCGGTTCCCGCCACGAGGCAAATGTTTGTATGACACACGAATATTTGTTTCGGGTCTGGGTGTTGAGGGATCGCAAGTCCCTCGTACTAAGTAGTACCTGATACCCATGGGCCATGACACAGGTTAAACTAGTATTGGGGTCAGGACTATTTGTTTGATTGTTGGCTGTATTTATTTATTTGCATAAATGTTAAACTTTTTATGAAAAATAAAACAAACTCGCCGAAAAGAAAAGTAAAAATCAAATGAAATCCTAGTCTAATATTATTGCTATTTTAATACTTGACATTGATGAAATCATCGAGAATTGATGGCCATAAACTGAAAATAGAATAGAAATAGTCTAATCTAACAATAAATAAACTTGTGTATTGCAAATGTAAATTAATTATTATTAGCATCTTTTTGCGACGGTACAAAATATTACACCCACTTAAATTTAAAGGCAATGATCTTGCTATAAAGCAAATTTTAATAAAGGAGGGGCTTCCAATAGGTATCGATAACGAGGTCATAAAAATGATTACTAACCAGCTGATTTTTTGGTTTTTACTTAGTTAATATTTATATAATTTAACCGTCATATTGTCCTACAAATAAAATAATAAATTTTTGAGTATCATCAAATCGAAATATTCTATCCTTGCTACCTCTGTTAGCTACCACAATAGAGAATTTTCGCATAGGGAATTGTTGGGCGTCTCATCGAAACGAAGCTACTCACGGAAAATTAGCATGATAGTAATCAAGTGGATCAAATGGCCCAGGGAACCCGGACCATATTGCATAAAACCTAAATAAACAACATAAATAATTACCTTAAATAAATAACATACATTATTGTATACATTATTGGTCTATTTTTGGCGCTAAAGAAAATGGACCAATGACGTGCCAATACAGAAATATACACTTGGGAAAGAGTTCATTTAATTTTGAATGTTATTCATGCGGGTGTAAATAATTTTATGTAATTTAATTATTCTACTAAATGTACTGACAATAACAACTAATTTAAAACTGCATACAAATTTATTTTAGTTGTAAATGTCACTGGATAATGGGCTATTATTAAATGTATACTAGCTGGTCACTTGCCAAATGATTCGCTTCTGTTCAAATGTTAAACTCATATCGATGATGAAATTGAACGATGTATCGATAGATCGGTCAGATTCGTCGGTTGACCCGAGAAAGGAATTTAATGATTAAATTAATTAAAATTAATAATTTAATTTTTATTTTTTTCGATTCGTCTGTTTATGGGGAGGCGTACCACCGCTTTGTCCATGTCTGCCGCCAAGCAACAGTGTGTAAGCATTGTTGTGTTTCGATTTGAAGGACATTGAAGTGAAATTACTGGGAATTATGAGACTTAACATCTTATGTCTCGGGGTGACGAGCGCAGCTCAGTGCCATGTAGTGCTTTAATTCAACGTTCTATGTGGTGTTGCTTCTGTTTATGGGCAGGCGTGGCGCTTACCATCAGGCGAGCGCCTTGCTCGTCTCGTCATTCAGTCAAATAAAAAAAAAGTAAACTGAGTTTCACCTAGATGTTTACACCATAAGATAAATACCTAGTTCGGACATTTCCGTGCAGATTTTTTTTTTATATAAATATAATAAACATAGATTTGATTGTGTAACTTCTGAACGACTTGACCGATTGAAGTACCTATTAAGAAGTAAGTAAGATTTGATTGATTGAAGTAAGATTGATTTATTGGTTTGTTTACACGATGGCTCATGTATGGATTTATAACATCACGCCATAACTCACGGGATCGGAGCAGTTACGCACAAAATGAAATTAATTGATTCAAGAGTCGATTTACAAGAGATTGATCATGTATTATTAAAAATTAACTGTTATCACGTGACGTCATCATAATGAGATTTCATATTATAGTTATATCTATAGATGGTTTAGTTGTTTTGACTTTATAACAGATTTATTTATGTTTTGTTGTATTTGATAATTACCTTATTTAACGATAGTAAAATTACAAAAACAAAAATATGAGTGGTGCAAAACGGGGTGAAAAAGAATGGAGGGGTGAATCGAGACGAAACTTATATTTAGCTTATAACGTAAATTTTATATATCACCAAAATTTTATATAAATCTTAATTAAAGTCCCAAATGTATACGAAGTATTTTTAATTCATTGTTATTTTTTTATAGCATAGGACCGGCAAATGAGCAATTGGGTCACTGATGGTAAGTGATCTCCACCGCCCATGTACGCGCACAATACTAGAAGAATCATAGTTACCTTACCGACCTTAAAAGAACTGGGTAATTAGGGATTGGAAAGCGGAGGGGGATATGAGCCTCCGGATATCTCACTCACCGTATAAAACGCAGCAGCAAGCCGCTACTTTACATCGGTTTTCTGTGATACAGTGGTAATAACCCGGTCGAGCCGGCCCATGCTGTAGAAAAACTGACTACAGCGTGGCTCTGACACTCGATTAAAAAATATATTATATAGAAGGCATAGAATGTAAGTTTTCCGACAAAGACAAATGGGGAGCCATTTAAGCTTAGTGCGAAAGTCAGAGATATGAGATCATACTTGCACAAACCAAATATAAATTTATATATTTTTAAACTTTCACTTATTGATATATTTTTAAACGTCTAACATACATAGATGATACATTTCCACGAAGCCGTACACAAAACTGGGTTACTGGCTATTTTTGTTGCATGCAACGTATAGTGAGATGGTTATGTATATGAATACCATATTTCAAAGAAGAATCAGATAGAAACGTCAAGAAACTAGCAGATACTATAATTGCAAAATATTATACTAGCGACCCGCGCCGGCTTAGCACGTATAAAAAAAAGTTACGACATCACATTACAAATCTTTACATTTTTCAGCTTTTCTGTACTATAATATGTATGTATTATACATATAAACCCTACCCTCTTATACCCTCATAATACCCTCTTCATGAATCACTCTATCTATTGCTGAAAACTGAGTTGAAATCCGTTGAATAGTTTAAAAGATGTAAGCGAACAGACAACGGAATCGACTTCATGACATACTATGCAAAGAAGATAATATTATATTTAATTTTAATTTTTTTCAGCGTATGCTAAAAACAAACTGCCGATCGACTTCAATGTATCAATGGCACATTATGACACGTTTAACGGTACGTGATCGATACAAGAGACAGCAAAGGCCGGCAAAGTCGGTCGTTTAGTGTTAAGTGATCTCCATGGCTCATGTACCACAGTATCAGAATAATCATGGGCACACTGCCGACCTTTAAGGAAAGGGATCATTAAATAATTGGTGAAGGGAGAGGGATTTGCGTCTCAGGATGCCTCACTCATCGCACGAAACGCAGCAGCAAGCCGCTACTTTACGTCAATTTTCTGTGAGATAGTGGTAACGACCCGGTCGTGTTGGCTCATCCATGCTGTACACAAAACTATATAGAGCGTGGCTCTACCACTCAAAAAATATTACTTCCAATTATTCTCTATACAAGAATGTTAGGTGAATTAATTTATTTAATAATTAGTATCACTATCATCAGCCACAGAACGTCCACTGCTGAACATCCCCCAAAGATTTCCAGACCGACCTGTTGGAAGCGGCCTGCATCCAGCGACAATAATCATAATCATACAATCTGCTTACTATATTTTATTACAATGAGACAATGCATAGTAGAACTGATATCTATTTTGGGTAGAGCCCTGGGTGTTGCTTCATCGTGAGATATGACGTCACTTTGGCAGTAAATCTAGAATTTATAACTCGTAGAATACTGTTATCTAGAACATTCGTTGGTCTTATATCATATGAAGTTACTTGCTTCAAGAAAATCTAGCCTAATCTGTAAGATGTTCATAAGACTGCATTATTTCTATTTTTAACTTATATTTTAACACCTTTATAAAATTATAATTGGATGATTATAAAATTAAATATTTTTGATCTATAATTATTGTTATAGGACAATAAATAAAATATCTCTGCAAAATTTTAATAACTTTAATGGAGTCACTACTTTCATCCAATTTTAAAAAAGAGATTTATGATATAACGATAAAATTTAATTTTCTTCGATATGGAATTGTAAATAAAAAATATTAATAAAGAACGTTAACTACACAAAAATGTAAAACAATTAGTCTAATATATTTGTATAATTCATAAAAATGGAAAAATAAAACGCATCGAATTGTAAATCTCCTCCTAAAACCGAAATAAAAATGAAGAAAAACTACAGTTACGAGTGGAATAAAATAATAAAAAACACCTACCTATTTTTATTACTTAATTATTACACACAAAATCATCCAAAAAATTCGGTATAAGACAAATCACTTCACAAAAAACATTAGGAAATTAAGTTTTTTAAGCCCCGAGAGCGGAAACTGCGCGCGCGCACCTCGATTTTCAGACTAATCAGGGAACGCTGAAATCGACCATTAGTTACGTAAGCAAGCATGAATGGATCACGGAACCGACTGCTTTGAATTGGATGATCTTTATTCTGGTATTTTTATTACGCGAGTCGATATATCGCTGGGTATAACCGAATGATTTTTTTTTAATTTAATTAGATGATGAGACGAGGAAGTCGCTCGCCTGATGGTAAGCGACACACCTGTCCATAAACACAAGCAACACCACATAAAACTTTGAATTATTATTATAATTTTTTTTAATTGACGAATGACGAGCTGAGCAAGGCGCTTGCCTGATGGTAAACGCCACGAATATAAACGGAAGCAATACCACACAATACTTTGAATTATAAAGCACTGCATGGCATGGACATGGGCTGTGCTCATCACCTCGAGACATAAGATGTTAAGTCTCATAACGCCCAGTAATTTTACTGGCTTCAATGCCCTTCAAACCGAAACACAACATCGCTTACACACTGTTGCTTGGCGGCAGAAATAGGCAAAGCGGTAGTACCAACCCAGACGGCCTCTCGCATACGAGGGACTTATCTACCACCTTATAATGGAATGAAGTTTTAATAATTATAATAAACAAAATAGGGGACTATTTTTCGACTTCCGAATAAATTTTATCTGTCAATGCATTAAATTCTATTCTATTTCTAGTAGCTTTATGTTAGTAAGTTAGTTGTTTTGTTAGTTTCTGCAAGGACCCCAGGTTGGGTGAAGGTCTTCCCCAAAGATGCCTATCTATTCCAGGTCATGTTAATTCGTTGTTCTAGTTCGTCTTTGTGTCGTGAGTTGTTGAGTAATAGGTATACATACATTAAAATAAAAGTACAAAATTTTGAGGCAGTTAAAAATAATGAACTGATAAATTGAAGGAATAAACGTATATAAAAATGAATATAAAAATGAATATAAAAATGTCATTCTATAAATCAACAGGTAGCAAACCATTTAATGCAATAAAAATAAGAGACATATCTTTACATAACTTTAAAGAGCACATAAAATAAAACGAAATGTTCACGACGATCAAATATTTTGTAGCGGTCTAAGCATCTAGTATGTTTTATTCTAATTGCATCACAAATTACTGAGATGGCTTTGAACATAATATATTTTTACAATATCAGTTATCAACGAAACTCGCGAGCAGCCGTTGTTCGCTTGTTGGCATCTGTCTTTACTGTTTGTGTTAATTATGCGAGTCTATTTAGAACGAGTATTGTACAAGATTCCAAACGGGACGGATGTGTGTGCGTGAAAAAAATCTCATGTCCTAGTGCTATGGAGTATTCTAAACGCACTATGCCAGTGTGTGATATATGCCAAAAACCTGCCAACCAAATTTGCGGAGGATGTAAACAGGTCTACTACTGTTCGAGGCCCCATCAGAAACTAGGATGGAAGGAAGGCCATAAATTCAAATGCTGCGCGTTCAAAATCCAACATACAGATACGTTAGGGAGGCATATGGTGGCTACCAGGGATATAAAGCAAGGTGAAATGATATTAAAAGAGAAACCAGCTGTGATAGGACCAAAAATTACATCGCCGGTGCATTGTTTGACTTGCGGTAAAAAATTAGAACCGTTAGACAGTACGTATGATTTCTATAAATGTACAATTTGCCAGTGGCCGATGTGTGGACCTCAGTGTGAAAACGCCAATGTTCATAAACCCGAGTGTAAGGCGATGTCAGACAGTAAATATCAAAGTAGTATTAAATATGAATTTCCTGATAAAGTAGAAGCAGCATATTGTGTAATATCACCGCTTCGAGTTTTGCTTATGAAGCAAAATAATCCCTTACAGTACGAAAACATAATGAATTTGGAGTCGCATTTAGACGAAAGGATAAATACCCCGTTATATGTTGTACTAAAAGCTAACTTGGTTACATTCATAACTCACGTACTTGGTATGCCGTTTGACGAAGAAACTATATTAAAAGTAGCGTCCATTTTTGATACTAATTCGTTTGACGTTAGATCTCAACATGGGAAAATTAGACTACGAGCTATATATCTTACTGCATCTATGATGGACCACAGCTGTAAGCCAAACACAAAGCATATATTTATAGGAGATGAATATCATATGGCTGTGTACGCTACTGTTCCAATTGCCAAAGGAGAGTTAATTACTGCAACGTACACTCAATCTTTATGGGGCACGTTGGACCGACGAAAGCATTTGAAGACTAGCAAGTGGTTTGATTGTGAATGTGTGAGATGTAAAGATCCGACAGAATTAGGAACGAACCTAGGAAACATTTACTGCTCAGTTTGCAATGGCCCAGGAAGCGAAAATAGGTCATCCCGAGGCGCTATGCTATATTCCACAAATCCGCTGGATGAATTCGCACCATGGAAGTGCGCAATATGTGACCATTCTATTTTAAGCCGGCAAATGGTTTGGGGCAACAACGCATTAAAGCAAGACCTGAACAAATTGAAGAGCAAAGGACCGCAAGAATTCGAGGAGTTCATTGAGAAATACAGCCAGATACTCCACCCGAGCAATCATCTAGTTGTACAAGCCAAGTTGGCATTGACACAAATATATGGCAACTATAAAGGGTACACATTATCAGGTACATGTGCTACTTTTACTACAACTAAAATAGATTTTAAGATTGTCGATGAAATGATTACTACGATTGCGTCAGACCGATGTCAAGTATGCATTGATTGCATTAACAAAGTTAGATGTGATTTCGATAGAACTATTTTGGTTTCAATAATTTACATAATGATTTATACGTTTAGTAAACATTAGCGTGTTCTGTTTTATTTTCTATGTTATTAATGTATTCTGGATTGAAACTAATTATTATTTTAACGATTTCTTCGAAAGGTTTTCTGTGCCTTCTTCAAATAATGTTATAAAATGTAATCAAGTGATTAAAATTCCATTAACATTGGTAATAGAACTGATGACTTCTAGGAGGTAACTTGTTCAATTCACGTATGGTACACGTTACCTGTTCTTGTGTTTGTTATAAAAGAGGAATATGAGGGGTATTGTGATATATTCTCCTAGCGTATCTTTGTCACCTAAAGTTAATATGAACAGTTTTTATATTTAATTTTATGGTTTTTTAATAAATACACATGCTTGAAACCATTTTTACAGAACTTCCAGATGATCTCCTCAAAAGGAAAATCGACTTATGCCACGAACTTTTGGAGATAGCAGACATTCTTGAGCCAGGTTGGTCGAAGTTCCGCGGAACACTTCTACTCGATCTTCAATCAGCGATGGCTATGGAGTCCAAAAGGGAGTTTGAGGCGGGAAAACTAACGAAAGCTGGTGCTCAGGTAGAGTTTTATAAATCGTTTTTATTGACATCACTTCCATATACAGTACAGTGTTAGGAGTAGAATATAAACCTGTTAATCAAACTATATATTATTCATCTGTGGAAGCGTGTGAATTGTATTATTTGAGAAATATAGAGTTCAATGATTTTAAGATTAAGGTAATGATAATTTCACTTCTCATAATATCACGCATACGCTTCTATATTTGTTGATGTCAGATCAAATATCTAATATCTGCTAATGTCGATCTCATCGCAAATATCCTATTCGGAGCTGGGACATTAGAGTATACACATTAAAATATAGCAAAATTGGGTACATGCCAAAGAAAAATAATTGCTAACACGCAGATTTTACATGCTATCCGTTTATTATAAGCTAAAAATATAAAAGACAATGTTAAGGTATTTTAAATAGACTGTTGTTCCAAATTACGCAATCAGTGACGTGGATCCAATACAGTTAATCGCATACAATCTTAATAAATATTTTTGTGCATAGGTATATTATGATCATTTTAAGACAACCAGATTATTGTATGACATTTCCATATTGCACTTTCTTAAAACTCAATTACCTACAAATGTATCTAAAAAAAATCCCATAGCTAAAGTAATAAAACGATGACCACTACAAAATGAGTTGAGTTCTTTTAAGTTGACCATTAAAATCAACGCTATGTTGTGACACGCGCCACAGTACAGCAGCACGCTGAGTGCTTAGCTATTTGTCATAGACACGACGCGTAAATGCCAAAAACAATTTATTTATGATTCTAGGATCAACTAATGGAAAGCATGGTTTTACTACAAGAAGCGACAAACATATTGAGAGTGGAACCCCACATGAAAGAAGTTTTGGAGCAGAAGATAATTGAGCTGACAAGTCAGCTAGATCCCGTGGAAGAAGTAACAAATGGCCAAGAAACTGTAGTAGTGGAATAAATTATCAGTAAATCATTTGAAGACTCTATCTGAAAAATGTGTCTTTATTCATATAATTTATACTATTCTGTTTTTATTCTGTTGTTACCAAATTTTATGTAAATAATACGTATTTTCGTTAAGTTTAGTTTTAAGCTTTACACTGCCGATTTACAAGACGAACTTAACTGATATTAAATCGTGTAACAACTAAACTATAGCTAAACAAAATTAGCAGAATATTAACAAAAAATAGATATAATTGTTGGTGAATAAATATTATTATAAAAAGCAATCCAACAATTACTTCTGTATAATTGAATATTAGCTCTTTAAGTTAAGTAACATATAGCATAATATATTACTCACCAAACAACTTGTTGCGTTTAATGTGATGCAATTTTAGTGATATCTTTTAATAACCTAAATTTAAATAGTAACAAATAGGTCCCTAAAGACAGATTTTCGATTGGCGCGTCACGCATCAGTGTTGCCGCATTTGGGCGTCACATACAAACTTGGATTAACCAGTTTTATCCTTGGATTGTGTTTGAAAATAAAGTTACTATTTCAAGGAAACATTTATTTTAAATTGTATACACTTTATTGTCTTATTTATTAACTATGTTATTTAAATATTATTGAATAAAAATATAATTAAAACAGCTGACATATGTTTTGCTTACACATTCTGTAGGATTATTGCATAAAACATAAAACGAAATCTCGTTCAATTTAAAATAACCAAACAAATCGTGTTTAGATAAAGGAACTAAGATTTCACAGATCTCATTAAGAATAATTATTATTTTAATATAATATGAAAACGTATTAATGACTAGACTATAAATAATTGTATTTATAGATAGATCCGTGAACTCATATAAGGTTACTTAAATTAAGTTTGCTACTTCGCATAACTAAATCTAAATCTTTTTCAAAACGGATAACTAAATATTTTGATCGTTTTTCAAAGGCGTTACTTTAGTTGGCTTAGTTGTAACCTCGTCAATTTTAACGCTGAACTCCACTGTCTCTTTATTAATATGTAGCATATTTTTGATGACATGAGATAGTTTCTTGTTTGGTCGCGGTGAATCTTCTATCACGAAGATCTTGTCTGTGTTCTTACAATTGGATAGGACGTCTTTTCTTTTGAACTGAAACTTTTGTTAACATTACGTGTATTATTGTATAAGTATTAAATCACAACTGACAATCACACACATAGTCATAAACCAGATAGTAAGATACAATCTTGTGTCGTGGGTATTTGGCCGGATCCCACAATAATTTGTCTTGATGCGGGGATCGAACCCGCAGCCCCACGTTTCGGCATAATGGGTGTGTATTGGTAAATAGTACTACAATATACAGATGTTCCTTTACTTTGTATTACAAGGCTGGTGTATCAATTTATCTCGATTTTGTAAAGTCAATTTATAGTATTCCATAAATTACCTTTATCCAAAAATCTAAATAAAAATCTTAGTTCAAAGCAAGTTATAAATTAAATGAGAACTAATTAAGCTCACCAGAAAATTATGTCATATGTCTGCTCAGAGAGGTTAAGCTTATCCCAGTAACTAAATAAAATATCAAGAAATACCAAAAATTTCAAAATTACTTACCATCGTACAAACACAGCACCAATTTCCGAATCGGAACCACGCCACTCCTGGAGTTCTGTCCATTGCTTTCCTGAATCTGGGGTTTGTAAACCCGTAGATCAGCGGATTGATTGCGCAGTTCAGGTACATCAGGAAATTTGCCGCAAACCACATAATTGAAAAGCTTCCTTCGACCTAAAATATTATTATTTAAAATTATGATTTACTTGTAATTATTTTTATAATACCATCATATAACATTTTAATAGTACATAATTCCATTGAGTAATCTAAATACGTTTTTAAACACCAATCAACCCAATTAATATCTTGTCTTTTTCCTTCAAGAGAATAACAGTAAATTTTAATAGGTAATATTTATAGGTAAGAAACGTATTTTACCAGTTTTTATAGACTCCTAAGTCAGGAATCTACAAGCATAATGATGTGGTGATAGCAATGATCAGAGGATATCAGAGACTAATGATGAAGCATCGTAGCTAGGATTGTTATAGGCCATACAGGAGCTGATTCGGAGAGCAATTATCGAAGAAATTTTACTTGTTTCTTATGCGCAGAGATGTAAGCCTTTTTTTATTGTGTTTTGAATAGATAGTACTGTGTTTTTTTTGCGGTATTTTAATACCTATTCATCCGGCGTACCCTGGTCTAGTAATGTTATGATAAAGACGGAACTGATCGTAAGGACAATGTTGCTAATGCCAGGCAACAATTATACACTTCTAATGGAATTCTTACAGCATTGATCTCCATGTTTATATTATTTCTCCAGTAAATGAGAGCTGTATAGGGTAGTCTACACATGACAGCCACAAGGAGGACACAAGCTGTAATCCTCATGGCCCTTCTTCGAGCTCTTCTTATAGTTTGACCTCCACCGCGAGATGATAGTTCCCGTGCACTGCATTCAAGACGCCATATAATCGCACCATACTGAAACAGAAGAGGCATAGGCCCTGATGATTATTTAAAACAACGTCAATGAGTGGAATGGACAAATGCTGCATTATGGTATTTTGTCACTGACAGGCAAATGGCCAAGTCGGTCACCCGCTGGCAACTGAAGCGCATTGCTCATGAACTCCCACAATACTAGAATGATGGATGTGTTGCTGTCCTTAAAGAAAACAGTTTGGATTGGGAAAGGTATTTGGGCCTCCGAAAATCTCATTCATCTTACGAAACGCAATAGTCAGCTGCTTAGCACCACGTTGGTTTTCTATCAGATAAGGGGAGTCCGGTTGTCTCAAAAACTCAAATTCCCATTAATTTTACTAACTTCAATGCCCTTCAAACCAAAACCGAACAAGGCTTGCACACTGCAGCTTGGTGACAGATAAAGAAAAATTGGTGATACCAATCCCGATGGCTTCTTGCATACGAGGAATCTAACACACACTATAATTTATTTTGTAATATTTTTTTTACTAGCCCTGTATTATATACGTCCCACTGCTGGGCACGGGCCTCCTCTACTGAATGAGAGGGATTAGGCCTTAGTCCACCACGCTGGCCTAATGTGGGTTGGCAGACTTCACATACCTTCGAAAAATCTTATCGAGTTCTCAGGTATGCAGGTTTCCTCACGATGTTTCCTTCACCGTTAAAGCAAGCGATAATTAACAATCAATATACACGTAACTTAGAAAAGTCAGTGGTGTATGCTCTTGGGGCTGGTTTCGAACCTGCGACTTTCGTCTCGACAGTCTATACCACTTCCCGCTGAGCTATCGCTGCTTATTTAGTAACAATATTTAAAATTATTATTATTAAGATATCTTACCGTAAGAACCATAAGGCCCAAAGGAACCCATACGAGTAGCGTGAGGAGTAAATGCCAGTAAACCCCAAGAAGTTGCACATCCTCTGCACAGTATTTCTCTAAGAAATCCAACCACTGACGTTCCTACGAAATCATAACAATACACCCAACAGTCACACACATAGTCCTGACCTGACACTAGGTTAAACCTATATCGTGGGTATTAGAAAGACCTGATAGATAGATAGATAGATAGAAGATATTAGAAGGACCTGCGGACCCACAACACCGTCACCCGAAACACATTTATGGATCATACAAATATTTATCTCGGTGCGGGATCGAACCCACGACCTCTCGCTTCGCAGTTGACTCCTCACCCACTGTGCCACGGAGGCTGTCAAAGATTTAAAAGACCACACCATCCGATTCCCGCTTAAATTACATGACGCGGCCTCTTAAAGGAGAATTTTAGGAGTGGTAGTTCCACGCTGTAGCCATTTTTTATTAAATTGAATGACGAGACGAGCAGGTCACTCGCCTGTCCAAATACAGAAGCAAAACCTCATAGAACTTTGAATTATAAAGCACTGCCTGGCACTGAACTGCGCTCGTCACCCTGAGACATAAGATGTTAAGTCTGTTTATAGCCAGGCGTGGCGCTTACCATCAGGCGAGCGCGTTGCTCGTCTCGTCATTAAATCAAATAAAAAGAAAATAAAACCTTTACCACGTATTCCCGTTTAATGGTCCAAGGTAATGCTAAACTAGCAGCAACAACCCAAGATCCAAGAATAAGTTTAGGAGCAGCATTCTTCGTGACTCTCGCTTCGGAGTTCAACGCAGCAGCAGCCAATCTATCATACGATACCAGCATAACTGCACCTACACTTGCTAGGAGAAGAGATGCTGAAAACATTTTAATTTTATTAATGACTGCTGGCGGTGTCGTAGTTGTATTGCGTACGGTGTACAACTGCTGTCTAGGTTCGATCCCCGGGTCGGGTAAAGTGATATTGAGTTTTTCTATCACGAAATGCTCAATATCAGCCCGAAGTCTGGAATTCTGGTATGGCTATAGGCTCGCATACATACATAATAGTACATAATCTTTATTTGTATTTAAGTAGTAATTTTACCAGAGTATCAAAGTTCAATCGCTTGATTGATCTAGTAGCGTCTACTAAGACTTAGAACTGTGAGGTGCAGGATTCAATTCAGGGTTCAGGGGTTGTTTCAGTTTTTGATTTGGAAAATCACACATGTTTCCCGGGATTGGAAATTACGCCCAGTATTGCGACCCCTATCACGTCATTGGTTAGAAATAAGCTCGGTGAAATGTGGGTGCAGTACTAGTTACACCACTATAGACCCCTTCGGGGATAATTGCGTGAGCTTATGTTATGTTGTCAAATATCAAATATATGATTTTATCTATTTAATTACTTTAATATTATAAATTCGAAAGCGTGATTGTAGATTTCACCTTCTTTCACGTAGCAACGCATCCACATGATTTTTTGCATAGGTTGGGATAGTATAGGGGCCGGATAGTGACATAATACATAGTAATTCTTGTCCTGGAAATATAACGGGAAAGATTTTCATGCGACCGCAGCAACGAGCAAAACTAGTGCATTTATAAAATTGTAATACAAACATTCAAGATGTTGCCATGTCGTAAAGAAACAACATTACTAATCCAACGCAACTCACCTTGCAAAAATCCTTCGAAACGGCATCCAAAGTTTCTCAAAACGAAATTCTGGAAGAAGTCTCTGACCAACATAAACCAGGGGCAGAATATCAAAGTCAAGAGGTCAATTAGCGCCAAATTGCCAACCAGGTAGTTACTGGCACTCCACAGCCATCTGTTCTTGGAGAGGATGCCGACGATTATGCTATTAAGGAATATGCCGCAGACACCAACTGTGACCATTATTGATGATTTTATAGCAATCTCGTTGGTTGGTCTTATGTGCCATAGAACATTTGGAAATGGGTACAGTGACGTGTCAATCTGGAATTATTGTAATAATTGTATAGTTATAACAAACTATGCCGCTGATGATGGGGAACTCATTGCAAAGGATACATGGCAAAGGCATTGAGCATACTCAGATCCTGTACTCCCGTGAATCGTGATACATAAAGGGAGTGCCATCACAGTCTATTAGAATACATTAAGAGGTGTGAAACCAGGCTAATTCTTGTTCAACGGATTCTGCTTTTGATTCGTATTTTTTTTATAAGGAAAAAATTGTTAAGGATAAGGAAGTAACATAAATAGATTGTTGAAAAATATCCAAGTGGCTTTTTACGAAACTTTCATAAGAATGTTAAGAATTACTATATAACAAAAATTCTAAACATTTCCATGCATTATTCGGCCTTACAAACTACAATATTAAGAATTATCACTCTTATCAAAACAATGCATTATTTGCTGACTCACAGATTCATAAATATTTTATCTACTTACATTATCCAAATAATCAGCACTCCAGTTCGATCGGAACCTTGTATCATCACCATATTCTGTATCTTCGTCCATTTTTAGAAGACATTTCCCGAATGTTACACGTTTTTGGCGAATACCTAGACGTGACTAAACAAATGAGCCAGTCGACGATATTTCACCTAACACTCGAGATAAACCAACGGTTGCAGTAGTCCATTACCATGAAAGCTTTTTTATCATATGAATCAATGGAGTGACCAGATTTGTAAGGAGAAAGCGGATATATTTTATTTGTTTGCTAACTTTTGCTCGCGGCTCCACCCGCGTGAATGTCTTTTCCCGGGATAAAAAATAGCTTATGTCCTAATCCAGCTTATGCTCTGTGTACCAAATTTCATCCAAATTCACCTATCACCATATCGAATAATTAATTAATAATACTAATTCCAATCACGGACAAAACATTATAGACCGGTGATTATCCGGTTGAAAATGGTAAAAATAGAAACAAATTTATAGTAGAATCAAACCCATTGTAAAAGGAAGAGAATACAACAAAATTGATAGGAAAAATAAATTACCGGCGATCTGAGGTCGGGAAGTGGGAAGGGGGGGGCTTTTAAGGGTAAAAAACGGTTTATCTCGATTTCCGGAAAAACTACAAGTCCTATGGAAGAAAGTTAAATCGCAAAGTTGTAGGTAATAAAAAGATCTACAACTTTTGTATACACACTCTCTTCACATAACCCCAAAATATATGTGAAAAATTCAAATAACCAAGTTTGTGTTTTTATTTTTATCTATTATAATAAATCATTTTTTTTCACGAAATTTGGTGAAAACTTACCTTTTTGTATCCCAAATACACTGTAATTTTTTTGATTTAAAATATTTATTTTTGCACCTTATTTTGACTTAATATCGAAAAAGCAGCCTAATTTTCAAACGAAAATTCTCACGTCAAAATATGAGCTTTTTTAAAAAAGTCTGTTGGCTTCTTGTTCATTGAATTCTCTACTTTCTGATGGTGTAAAAAAATATATACATTACTATGGTAAATGTGCTCAGAAAATGTAAACGAGCTATATATCTTACTGCATCAATGATGAACCACAATTGCAAGCCAAACACAAACACAATAGATGAATATCGTTTGGCTGTGTACGCTACAATTGCCAAAGGAGAATTAATTACTGAAATGTACACGTAATCTTTATGGGTTCAAAAGATTGAACAGCTTTATTGGATATCTTTCCGCACCGGGACAATGTTTGTGTGATCCGCAAATATTTGTTTTATGTCTGGTTATGTTTTCTCGCCAGAGAAGTTGACGTCAGTCCGCAGGTCATAAAATTACAAAACAAATCTTTCTGTAATTTAAGTTAAAAAGCATGTTTCGACCTCACTGCGAATGGGACAGGGACAGGTGGAAGAAAAAAAAGAACTTTGTAACATAGTAATTATTGATTCGATAATAAACTTCCTTCTTTCATTCTATCTAACTAGTGTTACTAGGTAAGTTGTCTATAGTATATCTGTGGCGACACACAGCGCGCAAAGCACCACTGTCCAACACAACGTCAACCGATCCTGAATCGCGCTAGCAAAATCTGTCCGACAATTAGTAGGTACATTTTATTTATACAAGTTCCTAACATCAACCATCGTGGAAGCTGCAACCGATCTGGTGTAATATCCGCCTGACTGGATATTTTCCCCTTCGCCAGAAGGACACGTACACTCGAAACTCTACATATCCACTCTTTATACCTCTAGATTTGAAGTCAGCCTTTAGATGACATTGAAGCCAGTGAAAATACTGGGTATTATGATACTTAACATTTTATGTCTCGCGGTGACGAGCGCAGTTCAGTGACATGCAGTACTTTGTGATTCAAAGTTGTGTGTGGTGTTGCATCCGTTTATGGACAGGCGTGGGGTTTACCATCAGGTGAGCGCCTAGCTTTTCTCGTCATTTAATCAAATAAAATAAAAACGATTCTATACAACTGATCTCGATAAGGACAGTACAATGTTTGTGAATCCAATAACATTTTTCCCGGTGCGGGATTGAAGCCGCGGCCTCTCGTTTCGCAGCAGGAGCAGCCCACTGCGCCACGGAGGCTGTCATAAATAATTGTCTATAGTTTCTCATCTTTATGGTCACCACACAAATCGAGCAGATGATTGATAGGGTCCAAATTATGGTACGGTTGATAATAAAGGTTATGTCATTGCGATTTCATATTGAGTGCGATTATATTGTTTATTTTAGATCGGACGCATATTAATTACAACCGAAGACTGTAACAGTAAGGATTAGTTGGACGTGAGTTTTTGAGTGGTAGAGCCACGCTGTAGACAGTTTTGTCTACAGCATGAATGGGCTGGCTCAACGGGGTCGTTACCACTGTCTCACAGAAACCCGACGTAAAGTAGCGGGTTGCTGCTGCGTTTCGTACGGTGAGTGAGATATCCGGAAGTCCAAATCCCCTCCCCGTCCCCAATCCCTAATTATCCCTTTCCTTTAAGGTCGGCAACGCACCCATGATTTTTCTGGTGGTGGGCGTACACGGGCGGTGGAGATCACTTACAATCTGGTGATCCACTTGCTCGTTTGCCGGCCTATGCTTGTTACGCAAAAAGAAACTAACCCAAAACAAGTTCAAAATACTGATTTTGTATTTTTTTTACTAGCCCTGTATTATACATGTCCCACTGCTGGGCACGAGCCCCCTCTACTTAATGAGAGGGGTTAGGCCTTAGTCCATCACGCTGGCCTAATGGGGGTTGGCAGACTTCACATACCTTCGAAAAATCTTATTGAGTTTTCAGGGATGCAGGTTTCCTCACGATGTTTCCTTCATCGTTAAAGCAGCGATAAATTAACAATTAATATACACGTAATTTAGAAAAGTCAGAGGTGTATGCTCTTGGGGCTGGTTTCGAACCTGCGACTTTCGTATCGACAGTCCGTTCCACTCCCCGCTGAGCTATCGCTGCTTTTTGTATTATTAAATTCATTAATTATAATTGATTTTAACAACGTGTTTTTTTTGCAAAATCGTACATGGAATATATTTAATACTCAATTTTGCCCGATTTTCTAAAAAAAACTACGAGATAAACTTAGTTTAAATAATTTAATTTAGTAAAACAAAATCAGACCATTTGAACTTGCTGTGGGTTAGTTCCTTTTTACGTAACTTGGTCCAGTTAATGATTAGGATTATGCAGTTAATACTAGACTAGACTATTTTACTTGGCTTAAAGGCCGACTGCCGATGGTAATTTTTCTATTAGCCTGAACTGAACGACGAAACAAGGAGATCGGTTGCCTGATGGCAGTCGCAACGCCATATAACTTTGAACCACTAAGCAGTGCATAGCACTAGACTTCGTTCGTCACCTGAGAGGTCTCATAATGTCCGGTGATTTCTGTGACTTCAATGTTCTTTAAACTGATACACAACAGTGCTTACTATGCTTGGTGGCAGAAATGGACAAAGTCGATTATTTAAAACTAATGAGGGTTGACTTCAAAGCACATTGTTTTGCATCTCACAATTTGATAAAGGTAAAGAAAATACTCCTAGCGCTATCTATTATTTATTATATAAACTACTTTGAACACTCACACAGTAGTTCAATGTAAAGTTCCAATATAATTTTATAGATGTCACTATTTACATACAGTAGACATTTATTTTTAAAATATAATTAAAAGATATAAACGAAATGATTTGATTACATAATTGATGTAATTTATGTAATGAATATAATCTATAAATATAACTTTATACAATTTAAATAAGAAAATAAATTATTGAATTTATTTCTAAGTCTAATAAGAACCAGAATACCAACCAGTTTCGTATCATAAAATAAATTAGAATTTAATAAACTAGTGAAAAATTTGCCTTTTTTAAATGGAATAATGCCTGTAACATTTACTACTAGTAGGCGCTTAAGGCGTTAGATGGGGCTGAAATAAATAAAACTGTATCTGGTAAATAAATACTCTTAATTTAGAGCCTGTTTCACAATGTCCATCTAATTTTTTTCCGCCAGATAGCTCTATTTATTGAAGTGAATGGAGTGGAGTGGAGCGGAATGTAGTGCAGTGTCTGCCTGTTAGTCTACAGCACGAATAAGCCGGCTCAACCGGGTCATTGCCACTGTCTCAAAGAAATCCGACGTAAAGTAGCAGCTTGTTGCTACGTTTCCTACGGTGAGTGCGATATCCGGAGGCCCAAATCCCCCTCCCCTTCCCAATCCCTTAATTATAACTTCGCTTTAAGGTCGGCAACGCGCCTATGATTCTTCTAGTATTGTGGGCGTATATTTGTGGGCGGTGGAGATCACTTACGATCAGGTGACCCACTTGCTCGTTTGCCTGTCTATGATATTCAAAAAAAAAATAACCTAGTCTGGGGTTAGGACCATGTGCGTGAATGTTGGGTGTATTTAATTTTTTTGCTTTTGACATTCTTATGGAGAACTTCTTGGATATACAGGTTTCCTCACGATATTTCCTAAAATAAGTGATAAATGACAAATCATATACACGTAACTTAGAAAAGTCAGATCTGTATGCTTTTAGAGCTGGTTTCGAACCGGCGACTTTCGTTTCGACTGTCTGTACCACCCCCGTCTGAGCTATCTAGTCCTGTGTCCCAATTCCAGGTATGGCAATCTCAAGTTGTGTTTAAGTTTCGGTTCGGTATGGCGATATACTCGCTTTCTAACACATCATGGGACGGAAATATGCGCGGCGAACAGTAAGTGTATTATTTGCATCTCCACCCACCCCGTCGTGGATACACGTGGTACCTTAAGTACCGATTTAAAACAAGACCAAATCCCTTAGTTGTACTAAGTATAGATTTTTTTATCCTGGCTGGATGGTCGCTATCCGGGCGGATATAAATATCCTACCACCAGCAAATGCACTAGCAAATTATGCTGGTCTAAAATTACAGGATATACATAGACTGCCCCGGAACGCGACTTGTCTGAACAAGCCACTTTCTTTCTTTCTTCTTTCTGCCTCGCGTTATCCCGGCTTATGTGCCAGGGTCCGCCTTCCTACTTAAACGCTTCCACTTCACCCGATCTTGAGCATCCTCTGTAGTGAGACCATTAGCCATAACATAGCATTAAGCCACTATGGCGGGTTTTTCACCAAGTGTACGGTGGTCACCATCTAGTCGGGTACCGTTTCACCAGCATCGTAACAGCGTAAGTAATTAGCAATCAAAGCTCAGTCATACCAGAAAGTCGTGTGAATATAAAGACAGAAACAAATGAACCCCGCGAGTCGCGACAAACGCAATCCCACACGACCGCCGCCGTCTCGTTCATTCAGCGATAATATTCTGTACAGTTATTTATTTTTTACTCGTGCTCTTTTGAAATACAGTAACTACATAACAATAAAGACACGCATATTCTGTATAAACATATTACATATTGATGTGATCCGGATATCTCACTCACAAGCAAGCAGCGGCTTTACATCGATTTTTTGTGAGACAGTGGTCGAGCCGGCTCATTCATGCTGCAGACAAAACTGTCTACAGCGTGGCTTTACCACTCATAAAAATCAAATTTGTTCCTCGATTTTTTTTTTATTTGATTGAATGACGAGACGAGCAAGGCTCTTGCCTGATGGTAACTGCCACGCCTGCCCATAAACAGAAGCAACACCACACAGAAATTACAAAGCACTGTATAGCACTGAACTGCGCTCGTCACTCCGACACAAGATTTTAAGTCTAATAATGCCCAGTAATTTCACTGGCTTCAATGTCCTTTAAACCGAAACACAACAGTGCTTACACACTGTTGCTTGGCGGCAGAAATAGACGAAGCGGCGGTACCAACCCAGACGGCTTCTCGCATACGAGGGACCTACCACCTTGTGCTATGCCAAGCCCCCAAAAAATCATGATATTATAATGAAGCAGTATTCAACAGTAGTGAATGAATAGGTCTAGATGCAAATGCGAGTCATTTCGACCCAAGACATTGCAAACCAAATACAGAATACAGCCGTGTGCGAAAAACCACAACTGTCTACTGTAATTTTGTTCAAATGAGGTTATCCTACACGTCTTAATCTTTCGTTTGAATAAAGCATAGTAATGTGATCTCTACCGCTATGTTAATAAGGGTTATGCACCAGTGTATAATTTAGAATGTAATAGGAATCGTGAGATGTGTAGATGGCGTCGTCTTGACGCGTTTTTATGTGCTTTGCGACATATTGTAATTTCGTATTGTGTACTGTGATTGTTAAATGAAAGATTTCTTTGTTGGTGGGCTTAGTTTACCTGTTAATACTCAGCATTCAATGGAATTGCCAATTTTACATACGTAGATCCTACTGTCGAGTATGCTACCAGTTTTTTCACTATTGTCATTTTTCTTTAGCTCAATTTTTAAGATAAAATATTATAAAAAATCGAGGATGAAAGAAAAAAAATGGCATCTATGAACCGATTTTTTTTCACGAAAAGGGGTACAACTCAAAAAAAATGTGATATAAATTTAAAAATAAATAAAAACACTCAACAGTCACACACATAACCCTGACCCCACAGGAAGATACGAGTCTTGTGTCGCGGGTATCAGGAACTACGAGAGACTTTTAGTCTCACAACACCCAAACACGACACAAATATTTGTAGATTACACAAACTCGATGTGGGGATCGAACCCGCAGCATATCGTTTCATAGCCGGCTACTCGCCCTCTGCGCCACGGAGGCTGTCAGATATTTAGTTTGTTGATCAATGATTCATAATGCCAACTTAAAATTGGTTTATTTTAGCTTCAAGTGTTTTTCTTCTATTAATCCACATCCATCAATTATCACAGAAAAATAATCTTTTAAAAATAACATTCTCCAAAGCACGTTGACTCTTTCCATTTTAAAATCACATCAAACCTTCGATCGAGAATAATACGCGTAGCCGAGTGAATCTCGCATCATTTCATTCCATTACAGTTAATGCCTCATACAGTATGTCTCGGTGAATTTTTATCCTCGTCTGAAGCCTTTATTAGATTTAGTGCAGACTGCGAGATTGTCTCTGTCTGAATGATTCTGTCTTATTGTCGCTAAGAATATCTTTTCTACGGTTCTGCTGGGGTGTTATGTGGGTTGTCTTGTTATGGAGATTTATTGATTTCTATAACTTGAATTATTCCTTGAAATAAAACGGATTTTATCACGGATTTTTATTTTAATTTTGGCCCCGTCGTTTCGAATGCTTTTCAGCCTTCGTGGTCACGGGGTGAACTGAGGCGTAAGTTGTCCCGAAATTACATTATCTACCTTCAGTTTAAAATTATTAAGGTTTGTTGATGGTCCGATCTACGCAGAAGAAGCTAACGGTATCTTGAGGTCTGGCAGTTGGTCTTTTGGGTTCCGATTTTATTATGTGTATAATCTGATCCCAGGCTTAAGCTAGCTTCCAACCATCTTCTCTATTGAAATTTAGATGTTTTTTTTTAATTTCAATAGCCTCGCAAATCATCCTAGGTAGGAATCGGTGTTCTTTGGCAAGGATTGGTGGTTTGTCAATTCGGATTCGGAATCAAATTGGATAGTCGGAATTTAAAGTATCCTACTTAATCAAAATCAGAATAATTATTGAATTAATAACATTTTATGCATTATTTAGATATTGTCAAAAACTCTACACCAATTTGTAAAAAAAATGCAAATCCGCTCCTTTTCCCAATCCCTTAATTATCACTTTCCTTTAAGGGCAGCAACGCGGCCATGATTCTTCTGGTATTGTGGGTGTATTTGGACGTTGGAGATCGCTTACCACCTTCCTGTGACCTTTATCAGGACGTCTGTCCACCCTCCCACAAGCATAAGCTAAATACAAGTCCTATAAACATAACGAATTGAAATTATTCAACAGGAACATACAAAATTATTCATCGTTCAATCTGACCTTTAAAATTGCTTCAGTTCTTATTGCGCTTACTTCCAGAATGATATAATGTGTGCACTGCTTATCCTAGTGAAACGTGGAGTCTACGGAAAAGTACCGACAGCAGAGAAACTTTTATATTTTATTAGGTAATATTTTTAAATTAGATGGAATCTTCTGTATAGAAGGTTGCTGTCTGTGATGTAATAGGATGTTAAACAGAGACCTAAAGCGGGGACTAATAAAGGAGTTTGCAGGTTGTGGTAATGGCTATCCTATATTGCGAAGTAATTGGAAGCCTATCCCAAGGGTCCAAACCAGAATCTATCTGTAAGGTAGATACAAATAAAATAATAAAATATACAGAGTTCCAAAAAGAAACCGGCCCCAATCAACCATCAAGTAATGTCGCAAGCCCTTCGGTAGAACCGGATATACACTGGCTATTCCGGTAATGCGATCCACACAAGGCGTGTAGATCACTAGGGACACTAGATGGTCGCTATCTGGCTGGATAAGAATATTCTACCACTAGCAAATAATGCAGAATAGTTTTTAAAACTTTTTCTACTGACGGTACCGTCGACAAATATTCGCCGGTGCAATCTGTACATCGCGCACGTTTGAAATATTCATACGGTAACTAGAAAGCATTAATGTTCAATGAAGCGTTTATCATACAGCGGCCCTATGTCGCCAATTTGCACCTTCATAAATAAAGTTTTATTATATTATTTCTGCCGCCAAGCACCAGTGTGTAAGCACTGTTGTGTTTCGGTTTGAAGGACATTGAAGCCAGTGAAATTACTGGGCATTATGAGGCTTAACATCGTATGTCTCAGGGTAACGAGCGCAGTTCAGTGCCATGCAGTGCTTTGTAATTCAAAGTTTGTGAGGTGTTGCTTCCGTTTATGGGCAGGCGTGGTACTTACCAACAGGCGAGCGCCTTGCTCGTCTCGTCATTCTATAAAAAAGTATTTTAGTTTAAAAAGCAGCGATAGCTCAACGGGGATCGGTACAATACTTCAAGACGAAAGCAGGAGGTTGGAATCCAGACTTAAGAGCATGCGTGTCTCACTTTTCTAAGTTTCGTGTGTACTAATAATTATTATTTAACGCTTGCTTTACATAATGGTGAATGAAATATCGTGAAGAATTTACGAAAATATAAATTCAGTCCCATGCAGCTACCTTAGCAGACATCAGTGCTTACGTGTGTAAGCAAGTGTTTGCTTGGCGGTAGAAATAGACGAAGTGGTGGTACCAACCAGACGGCCTCTCGCATACGAGGGACCTACCACCGATTAACCAAATTTATATGGGAGTATATCGTAGCTAAACTCTATCGAATGATTTTTTTCATGAACATTGGTCCACATTGACGTAGAAATCGATGTACATACATTAAAAAAAATACTCGCCGAATTGAGAAACTCCTCATATTTGAAGTCTGTTACAAATAAATCCACATAGCTTTCTTTTTTATTTTATTGTGTAAATATACAGGGTTAATTTTAAAACACCAGCAATCTCGCAGAACCAGATAGCTGACCCCATACGGAACAACTTTTGTTCTACGAGTTTGGATATAACTCAATATATTTTAAAAAAATGATTTTACAAGTTTTTGTTGTGTCGTGTTTTTCTTCGTAGACTGCCCGGCGTTACTCAGCTGCCCGGGCGTTGACCTTCAAAGATGCTAGCCCGGTTCCCCATGCTTCGCGTATTTGTTTACGTAATCTGCGATGCGCGTTGTAACATTCACCACGGAAATTAAATGAATACTTATTTTTGTATGAAAATAAAATCTAACAAATTATCAAAAGTCGTAGAACAAAAGTAGTAGCTTATAACCTTAGGAATCTACCCCTGCGAGGTTGCTGGTGTTTTAAAAATAACCCTGTATACGAAAATAGTCATTTAATGAACTAAATTGTGATTTTGCTTGAAAATAACGTTTTATCCCAACTTGTATACCGGAGTAAACAAACACCGAGTTGTACGCATAGATTCACTCAGTACCCGCACGCGTTGTTACATTATAAATAAATTAACAGAACCAGCTTAGTCATTCGTTCGTATTCATTAATTAAGATCATATACGAAGGCTTAAACCAATCTTGAGAACAATTGGCTTCATACTGAGTGTGTAGGGAGGCCATAATTTCAGTGGATTCGTAGTACAACGGGGTAATGTGACGTAAAAACACGACAAGAACGTGCTATTTGTGATTGGTGGAGAGACGATGTGACGTTTTCCGATGCAAATCTGAGATGACGCGATGGAACGTTTCCTTTTTTGAATTTTTGAACTCTAAGGGGACAGTGCCGTATTGTATCTTGAACTCTCATAAATACCTGAAGATTTATGGGTGCGTTACCGACCCATTCACACACGGCTGAAGTGAAAATTCTGAATTATTAAAATAAATTAATTAACCTACGAATTTTAATACGCAAATATAAGTAATAAAACACGTGAAATACACCACGTTGTTTACGATACATTTTCCGAAGGCTTCGTTGTACGCAGGCGCGCATGTGATAGCATACTTGTAATCTATTTCATTCTCTCGCAGGCTAAATCTTATTTATGAATATGTTTGTCTTTGTCGTGACGCATTTTCGTTTCATCGAGTTTCAAAACACAACGGTTCTAAAGAAGTTTCACTTCAAAAGGAATGAGGATTGGGAAGGGTAGGAGGAATATGGATCTCCGAGAATCTCACTCACCGTACGAAACCCATTAACCATCTTCACGTTGATATGAGACAGCGATAATAACTCGCTGTATACTAAAATATCTAATGCTTTACTACTTATAGAATTAATTATCTATTAATAGTGTGTGTTCGCTGACAGCTTGTCAAATTGCAGTTTTATATAATATCGATAAATAGCCAATAGTTTAGTTGTAGCAAATGTAAATCCTGGAGACAGAGACGTCAGCTTGTTGCAAGTATTTCATGGTTTAAAAACCTTATCGCCCAACTGGCGATGAAGTCGTATTTGTGAAACGCAAACACAATTTATAAAATATCAGTGCAATTCTCTGCTTCAGTTTTACATGTCTGAAGTTCTTTGAAGTTTTTTTTACTTTGTCTCGCATACATAGGCGATAAATTTCCATAATTTACACTGGTGTGTCAAAAACAAAATGTCTTTCCGAATGTATGGTCACACCACAATCAACAAAACAAGACGTGTATTACTCTTACTCAAAAGTTTTCTATAGATGTGCTGAAATAAAGGAAGCACGGAGTTGGGTGGCGAGAGTGGGGTGCGGGGGGGATTCTAATGATAACACACTCGTGACACAATCCGTACTGTTTTGACAGCCCTAGATAGCGATAATTATGCTGATTATATACAGTATAATTAAAACTCTTTGTAAAATTTTTTGGCTCTCTTTCCTAATTCAGAATAATTTAAGGTTAAAATTTATAAAGCGTAATTTAGTTTTTAATTATTTTATTTTGCGTTCACCACAAAAAAGAAATATTTATCTTCGTAGATGAGAATGTGATATAAAAACAACAAGATTTTTGTGAAATAAATATACAGTTTCCCCATTTTGAGACTTAACGCCTCAATTTTAACCTCCTGTATATTTACATTTTTTAGCTAGCCAAAACGCCTTAAGCTGCTCTTGTCACCGGAGCTAAAAACTACAAATTAAAAAGTACCCTTCTTAGTATTTTGGGAGACAAACAACTCTTAAGACACAAACAAAAACTTTTCCCCAAAAATGGCGGGACGCGCGAGCTGGCAACAATGGTTAATAATGGTTTTGCGAATTTCGCGATATATTCATTAAGGGCTATTGTTCCGAATATATTTGGGGAAGGCAAAAATTATAACATACAGTGGTATTGTATGGCGGGAGGCGACGCGGAATAAGTGCCGGGTATTAGGGTTGTCGCGAAATAATTTTGTACATATTTTTGGCTTTTAAACATAAATTTATTTGATGAGGTGTCCGAAATAGATCACCGTCGTTAATTGGTAGAGTCACACTATAGACAAATTTGTTATAAAAAAAAAAACGAAAATAGCAGCTTTCTGTATCGTTTGTGCAATTAGTGCGATATCCGGATAAACAAATTCTTCTTCTCTTTCCAATCCCATAATTGCACCTACTTACGCAAGCAGAAACCATAGCAAGTTCAAATGGAGATACTGATTTTTTTTTACTAAATTCAATAATAAATAAAAACTAAGAAAGGCAATATGATTTCTTGCAAGCATCTTTCTCATAAAAGTGATTTTTGTATTATTGTATTTTTTGTACGAATATATCTGTAGCGTTGCGTCTAATTATTTCATCTTATGCTAATTATGTTATTTTAAACACGCTCTCCAAACATAATAGCTAAAAATATTAATTTGTAATACTCAAAATCAACAATCTAACGTTTGCAAGCATAGTAAGAAAACCTTAATTTAACTGTGTAAACATTCTCGAAAATTCTAATTTCGTATTTTTTTTCTATCCTGTGCCAGCCCTGGCACTTATGCGCCAGATTTAAGGCGGCGGCGCCTACCTCGCGTTAACGCTAAGAAAACACCCACTCCACAGGGTGTTCTAAATTCATTTAGCCGGGCAGATAAATAAAATTGTTTCAGACTCCATATGTTTTCATGAGACATTTTATTATCTTGAGAAGAATTATTTCTAATGGGAATACAAAATACTTATGATTCACGGGGTTTATAAATATATGAATATTATGATAATGTTTTGGTGTATTCTGTTTTCAAAATTCAGTTTTTTTAGCTGCCGTGCAATTTTGCATTACTGAATATTTGCATTAAAAATGTGGCATAAAAATAAAGATCATAGTAGCAGCACCGTACGATGGCAATAGGGACGTATGCACGCTCATGAAGTTCTGTAAATATTAACTACTAGGTGTAAAAGAACAATAGCTTTATTTAATTACTACCGGAACTGCTTTATTGACTTACCTCTGTCTCAAAGAAAAATTAGTTGAACTTGCAGCTTATTGTATTGCACGACAAGTGAGATTGCCGTATACTGAAATTAATTGCCCCTTCCTCCCAATCACCTTCCCTTTCCTTGGCTGGCTACGTTCATGATTCTTCCGGTGATGTGGGTATTCATGGTGGTGATCACATATCATCAGGTGACTCAGTTACTCATTTGCAGGCGGGATTTACCCAACAAATCATAGAATGCATATTTTATAAGTAGTAAGACCAAATAAAATCTACGTGGATATGGCTGTTTTATTTAACAATTCGCAACCAGAATCCCATATAAAGTCCGGTTTTTGCGTCAAACTTTTATCATCCTGTTTGTAATTCAAACTGTTCGTATGAAACCACTAGAGGAAATCCTTTAAAACGGGTGAACACGCGATTTCAACGGCGACGAATTCGGCAACTTGGATATATTTTGTTAATTTTGTTTTAATTATTGCGAACGTTGACAATGTAATTTTCATGTGTTTAATTCATGGCGACATGCCTGATTCTTATCGAATTCATTTTTTCGAACCACCAATTGGTACAAATTAAAGTTGTACTCTTTTCATTAGCTTTATTTATTCAAACAGCCTCCGTGGCCCAGTGGGCGAGTAGCTGTGAAACGTGAGGCCGCGGGTTCGATCCCCGCATCGAGACAAATATTTGTATCATCCACAAATATTTGTTTCGGTCTGAGTGTCGTGAGACCGAAAGTCTCTCGTCACTCCTGATACCGACGATACAAGACTCGTATCTTACTGTGGGGTAAAGGCTATGCGTGTGACTGTTGGGTGTTATTTATTTATTTATAGTTTGTTTATTTTGTTTACGGTCACAATCTTAATGTATTTTGTGTTAAAGTACTTGATGAAGTTATCAAATTTCTTTGATCAAATCGATATTGGACAAAGATGTGTGACGAGTCAAGGTATGCGCCTCAAATCTTCAGCTAATTCAGAAATATAAACATTTACAAAATGTGATAATCATTTTCTTTATAGGTTACAACATTAGATTAAGTAGGTAATTTTTTTTCTGAAGACCCTCGGAACTGACCAAGCGCAATTGGCCAGTAATTTGGTGTTTATTCGTGCTAAATCGAAACGAACGAAGATTGAAGAAGCGTAATATTTAAATCATAGTAATGATAAGTGTTGTGATTGATCCCTCGTATGCGTGAACCCGTCTGGGTTAGGACCACCACTTTGCCTATTTCTGCTGCCAAGCAAAGCACTGTTGTGTTCCGGTTTGAATGACATTGAAGGTAGTGAAATTACTGTTCATTATAAGGCTTAACAACTTACGTCTCGAGGTGACAAGTGCAGTTTAATGCCATGCAATTTGTCACTCCAAATTCGCTTTTACTTTAAAACATTGGCGCTATTCGATAGTAGATGGCGCTGCGATGCACTTTCAATCAAGGCAATAATTAATTTTAAAGATTTCGTTTTATCCGTAACGATTTTTTTATCTACAATAAAACAAATATATTTTGTGCTTCTAATTGATACAACGTATTTTTCGGCTAATGTCCAAGATTCATAACCTTGTTTAATCGTGTTTCTGGGATGAATGTAGGGTTATAAATGTAAAAAAAAATACTATATTACGACCCGTATGTACTCATTATTTAAAATTATTATTTTACATAATGATTTCTTACGTTTACGCGAATGTTACTCATTGAAATAAAACTAATTTAAACGGATTTTATCGCGGTTTTTTATTAATTTTGATCCCGACTTTTCGACGTTTATTATTTTACACTAAAAATAAAGTCTGTATTTATCTCCACTGTTTGAAATGCCACTTTAACATTTCCCACGAATCAACAGATGCAATAAAATTCGAAATAAAAAATAATTCCAACACAACACATGTCAACTCATCAATGAACTCAAATCAGCTGAATCATAAAAAAATCCAATAACACGTACAGATGGTATCAAATAGTAGTTCCAGTGCACTCCGTTAATAAGCCGTCAGCGTGTCAAAATATCATTATCTATCCATTGTTCTTCGATATCATCGAGCCAAGGATTATTGTAGAGTGGACGTCGGATCTGATACACCGGTCAAGTTAATTGGTACGGACCCGGTACCGTTCGTACGTTTGTACGTTTGTATGCGCGGTTCCGATTCGGATTCGGATTAAGATGATTTTGACTTTGTAACACATGGGAGTTAATTATGTTTCCTCGTTTGTGTTGGCATTTCGATTTAAAGAAAAAAGTTACTTTTTTTATTTGATTGAATGACGAGATAAGCAAGGCGCTCGCTTGATGGAAGCGCCATGC
Source organism: Amorpha juglandis (assembly GCA_949126905.1). Classification (NCBI taxonomy): domain Eukaryota; kingdom Metazoa; phylum Arthropoda; class Insecta; order Lepidoptera; family Sphingidae; genus Amorpha; species Amorpha juglandis. The sequence goes on along the minus strand of OX421381.1, from coordinate 12,435,375 downwards.
CAGCCCATAAACAACGCCATAAATAACTATGAATTACAAAGCACTGCATGGCACTGAACTGCGTTCGTCACCCCGAGACATTAGATGATCATTGGCTTCAATGTCTGATTTTTGTCTGATAATGATAAAATGATTTTGACTTTGTAACACATGGGAGTTAATTTTGTTTCTTCGTTTGTTTGAGGGCGTTCTGATTTAAAGAAAAATTATTTAACAAGAATTTTATTTAATTCATTTATTATATTTTAGTAAGTTGAACAGTAGTCGCTGGATGCAGGCCGCTTCCAACAGGTCGGTCTGGAAATCTTTGGGGGAGGCCTATGTTTAGCAGTGGACGTCCAGTGGCTGATGATGATGATGAAGTTGAACAAACTTTTTTCTGCCTAGTTATCACGGCTGAATGATGACGGAAGTTAAGTGGAAACATTGGAAACATCTTAACAAATATGAAATTGATCTCCGCTTTCTAGTTAAACAATCTATACTTATAAAATAAGATGTCCTGACTGACTGACTGATTCATCATCGCCGAGCGAAAACTATCAAGGCTACAAGCATGAAATTCGGACTGTATATTCATTTTATTATGTAGGCACCCACTAAGAAAGGGTTTTAGAAAATTCCACCCCAAAGGGGTCAAAATAGGGGATGATAATATGTATGAAAGTCCGTCATTTTGAAAGTTACATAAACAAAATTTTGTATTTCGATTATTGACGTAAAACAAATAAACACGTGTTTCAAGAATTTTGGAAATTTTAGTTAATAAGAGATGAAAAGGGGGGTGAAAGTTAGTGCGAAAGTGAGTTTGTTTGTTACGCTTTCACGCCTAAATCACTGAACCGATTTTGATGAATTTATCAACAGGGATAAATGGGACTCTGGAGACGGTTACAGGCTAATTTTATCCCGGAAAATGCTGTTCACGCGGGCGGAGCCGCGAGCAAAAGCTAGTTTAATATAAATAATACACTCGACAGTCACACACGTAGTCTTGACCCCATACTAGGTGTGGCGCAGCGGGCGAGTAGCTATGAAGCGAGTGACCGCGGGTTCGATTCCCAGAGGATGTCAATTCATCATATTTATTTATTTAATATACCTTAATTTATTACAACTACGATATCCTTGTCTCTCACTCTCTTCAGTTTCTGTCCATCCCAAGGTTGTCTGGCAGAGATCGCTCGTAGCGATAAGACCGTCCATTGTAAAACCATTAAGTAGTCCTATGCTAAATTATTTTATGTCATAATTGGTTATACAATAAAGAGTTTTTGTATTGTATTGTATACCTCATTATATCTTAAAACCTTTCTAATGTATCAGAAGTACAGCATTAAATAGTTACGTTCATATTTACCGTAGTACTTATCTAAAACCGATCGCCTCTTCACGCTCTCGTTTGGACGAAAACAATAGTTTCTCACGGCAACTGCACATCGTTTCGTCATACACTGCCTGTTAACATTGTAAAATTAATTTTAAGAGCTAGTAATAGAGTAGAAAATGTTATGATGAATTGAGCGCGGATTAACAAAATAGTGTCGCTTGATTTCATGGAGAAGGTTGTTCCGGAAGATTGTCATTGAGCGAATAGTTGAGATTATGAAAGAGTATTTAGTACTGAGGTAGGTACTGAGAAGGTACGGTCAGTAAAATATCCTGAGGCACAAATTGCCTCCTTCCCAAACCCTTAATTATCTCTTTCTATAAGATCGGGAATGCGCCCATGATTCTTCTGGTATTGTGGGCGTACATGAGCGGTGGGCATCATTTACCATTAGGTGACTCGCTTCCTCGCTTGCCGGTAAGCGATTTTATTAAACCTATATTATTAAACTTTAAAAAAGGATTTTCAATTTAGTCAGATTTTTTTGTTGCTTTTTGGAACGAAGTTCCTTACGGCAGGCTTGGAGGGGATAGGGATTTCGCTGCGTGACCGAACTGAAAAAAATGTGATAGTAAAACCGTAAGAAAAATGCGTGGAAAAAATGCGTGGAATAAAACCGTTAAATGAGACTTTTTTTTAACTTAATTTGATATCTAGCACACAAAGTTAAAGTCGAAATTCCGTTAATAAAACAGATAGGTGTGAGACTTATGACATTTGGAAATGTAGACGCGGTTTGAAATTTGAATTTGAATTTTTGATTATAGAACACGGCCGTCCACCGTTTAGTAGCCAGTCTAAGTCTAAATTAATAAGTTTTTATTTATAATTACATAAGTTGATAAAAAATGCTATACAATAGCTTTACCGCGGCAGTCTCCGAGTGCTACACGTCTTTTTTTTATTTCTATTTTTCTATTCTATTTCTATGTAATTTTATGTTGTCAAACAAAAATAAAGAGACATATTTTGTTATTTTAGTTGATAATTTGTATTTTTTACAATTTGTGTCGATTCTAAATTAGCCGAAGGAACTTCGTTCCTACCTGGTGTCCCACGACACACACCAATTTTTTTATGTATGTACATCGATTTCCCCGACAATTGTAGACCAATTTGGTTCCATATAAATTTGGTTAAGATCTGACGATGGAGTACGGAGAAAAAAATTAAACTCCTCAACGACTAGCAGCTCAGTCGTCGCGATTGTTTTATAGAGTTGGAATTTACATACGACAGCTATATCTGTAAGTTTTTTTTTTATAGCAGAGGCCGGCAAACGAGCAAGTGGGTCACCTGATGGTAAGTGATCCTCACCGCCAATGTACGCCCACCACCAGAAGAATCATGGGCGCGTTGCCGACCTTAAAGGAAAGGGATAATTAGGGATTGGGAAGCGGAAATTGGGATTTGGGCTTCCGGATATCTCACTCACCGTACGAAACGCAGCAGCAAGCCGCTACTTTACGTCGGTTTAAGTATACTTAACACTGAAAATATAAAAATAAATAAGTGTTAACAACATTTCAAAACACATTTTATAAATAACACCGAAAAGTCAAACATAACAAATAGTTTCAGTTGACCGGCAGCGACACAGCTACTCTAGAGAGTATAGAATATATAGAAATTGTTATTTTTGACTTTTCAGTGTATTTTTTATGAAATTATATTTTTAGTTTTGTAGTAACTTATTTTATATAATTAGGTTTGCTCATAGATCATGTAATTCGTCAAGGTTTGCTAACCGGCCGAGTCTAATTACAGACTATAGTGTGACTAAAATACACTTAGTTATTGCTAAATTTTCTTAATCTTGATTAACTATGCCAACATACAATTTCTTTTTATTACAAAATGACTACGGTGGTAAGTACCGAGATGTTTTATTTGATGATTAATCAATGCAGATTTATCGGTGGGGAAAATGGATAAAAACTGCAGGACTTATTTTGCAAAGTCTAGTCTAGCAATCAAACATGAACACAGCAACGAACATTTGCTGGTAGTAGGATATTCATATCCGCCCGGATAGCGACCACCGTACATATGGTGTTACAACCTGCGATAGTGGCCTACCATGTGTGAATCGCGTTCCAGGATCAGCCAGTGTATATCCGGTTCTCCCGAGGGGCTTGCGACATGACTTGATGGTTGGTTAGGGCATGATTTTTCTTCTTATCTAAGTGTTTTTAGCCTATACCGTCAAACGAGCAAGTGATTCACCTGATGGTATGTGATCTCCACCGCCCATGTACACTCTCAATACTAGAAGAATCATAGGCGCGTTGCCGACCTTAAAAAGAAAGGGATAATTTAAGTATTGGGATTGGGATGGGGCTTTAGCCCTCGGGATATATCACTCACCGTACGAAACTCAGCAGCAAGCCGCTACTTTACGTCAGTTTCCTGAGAGACAATGGTAACGACCCGGTTGAGCCCGCATTTTCATGCTGTAGACAAAACTGTTATACCATTAAGTTATAGGTACATATATCCTCTACATATCCGTACTAAGTGAGTGTATGAGTGTGATTCGATTGCGTAGGCGTGGTCACTGGCTTGGTAAAAGATTGGCTTCGTGTCACTGAAGGTAAAATCGTGATGGGTTGCAGTTCATATCAGATTAGGGCAATGTGAAAAAGGGACGCTGGGATTGTGATAAATGCAGCATTAGGTGAAAGATCGGTTAGAAACACACATTTTAAATAACATAAGAAGTAAACTTAGTATTTGAATCATCTGATGGTAAGTGACCACCATCTTTCTTTCTACCAGCCCTTGTCCCACTTATAACACGTCTTACAGGATGATTTGGCTTGTAGATTTACGACCGACCGCATGCCTGAGATCAACCCCTCTGGGGAGAAAACACATCCAGACCCGAAACATTTTTGTAGATCCTCAAAACATTTGTCTCGGTGCTGGAATCGAACCCGCGGACTCGCGCTTCACAACAGGTTACTCGCCCATCGCGCCACGGAGGCTATGTCACGAAGGCTGTTAAGTTACCACCATGAAAGTTCAAAATACACGAAATCGCGGGACCCACGCTGTAGACAAAACTAGTATACAGAATGGCCTTACCGCTCGTAAAAAACGATTTGGCTGATACCATATTGACTGTAATGAAAAACACGTCTCTGATCGAATTTTGTTTTGAAAAACTCTAGAAAATCAGAGGCAGTTGTGAGTTTCACGAAGACACTGGTTACGTCTGCTTTCGCGTTATTGTTATTGCTATTGGCTAATTTTAGTTTAACAAAACTAAAAATATACAGATAGAATTACTCATATGTATAGTATAAAATTGCAGCTTATTTAAAAATCACTTTATAACTAGATTCTCATTCTGCCTGGCGTTATCCCGGTTTAATTCCAGGGTCCACCTCCCTATAATTATTTGACGATGAATTTGAATGCGGCGACCCTCCGTATGACCCCCACAACCAACGACAGGAACCAAGTTTCAACAGTGGCTCGTCCATTAATCAGTAGAGGATTGTGTAGGTGCGCTTTGGGCCTAATATCTAGGTGGCCCACTTACACTCACATTACAACTCTATATTACAATTTAGCAGCAGCGATAGCTCAGCGGGGAGTGGTATGGACTGTCGAGACGAAAATCGCAGGTTCGAATCCAGCCCCCAAGAGCATACACCACTGACTTTTCTAAGTTATGTGTATATTAATCGTTAATTATCGCTTGCTTTAACGGTGATGGAAACATCGCGAGGAAACCTGCATACCTGAGAACTCGATAAGATTTTTCGAAGGTATGTGAAGTGTGCCAACCCGCATTAGGCCAGCGTGGTGGACTATGGCCTAACCGCTCTCATTCAGTACAGGAGGCCCGTGCCCAGCGGTGGGACGTATATAATACAGGGATACTAAAATAAAATTACAATTTAATCGCAGAGATAAACACAAATACCTTGTTATAATATTTAGTTAAATAGGTTTTAATCGCGTAGCATTTGAAAGTATAAATACCTATGATTTAAGTACACAAATCTGGAAAGCCTAAAAACAAGTACCTTGATCTCAAAATCCTCTCCAAGTTAAGTAGTTAATCATAACTGTACACATTAAATGAAGAATAAACCATTTTAATTGGTCCAATTCATATTTCGAATCCCTAATCACACAACAGATCGTAGCTCAAAGATGCTATCTCTCTTATTAACAAATTACCACCAGTCACTTATCGAAACGTCATAATCTTTGAAATGATTGCAACAGGGACATGCATTGATTTACACCGCTCACGGCCCCCACACGATACTGACCGATTTAGATAAAATATTCTATATATTTACATATTTATTTTCACCCCCCTATAAATATATACTAGCAATTATAAACCTTATTGTGTTGACATAAAGTGCTCCAATTTTACGCTAAATGTAATACAAAGTTTGCAATTTATATGCAAAATGGTTGCCGTGATGAAAATGTCGATACAACAAATAGTGGACCTGTGTCGCGTTGATTTATAAATGGAGACCGTATCTGGGACAAATACATGCAAAATGTACTGGAATAAAATTTTATACATAACTGTCTTATTAATATGGAGCAGATAAGTTTATAAACGTTTAACATAAATAAATACACCCAACAGTCACATACATAGTCCTGACCCACAGTAAGATACGAGTCTTATGTCGTGGGTGTCAGGAACTACGAGAGACTTTCGGTCTCACAACACTCAGAGCCCGAAACATATATTTGTGGATCACACAAATATTTTTCTCAGTGCGGGGATCGAACCCGCGGCCTCTCGCTTCACAGCCGGCTACTCGCCCGCTGGGCCACGGAGGCTGTCAAAATAAAATATAAAAGAAAAATTACTTACTTACTACATACAAGGTGGTAGGTCCCTCGTATGCGAGAGGCCGTCTGGGTTGGTACCACCGTTTTATATAATTTTGCCGCCAAGCTACAGTGTGTAATCATCGTTGTGATTCGGTTTGAAGGACATTAAAGCCAGTGAAATTACTGGGAAATCACATAGAACTTTGAATTACAAAGCACTACATGGCACTGAACTGCGCTCGTCACCCCGAGACATAAGATGTTGTCTCATAATACCCAGTAATTTCACTGGCTTTAGTGTCCTTTAAACCGAAACACAACAGTGCTTACACAATGTTGCTTGCCGGCAGAAATAGATAAAGCGGTGGTACATGGTCATTGAACAAGCGTCCAATTTACTGACAGCCTCCGTGGCGCAGCGGGCGAGTAGCCGGCTGTGAAGCGAGAGGCCGCGGGTTCGATCCCCGCACCGAGACAAACATTTGTGTGATCCACAGATATTTGTCTCGGGGTCTGGGTGTTGTGAGACCGAAAGTCTCTCGTAGTTCCTGATACCCACGACACAAGACTAGTATCTTAGTGTGGGGTCAGGACTATGTATGTGACTGTTGGGTGTATTTATTTATTTATAACTTGTGTATTCGATGCAAATATTCACTATGAGAGTTTTGAGGGTATGTGTGACTATCGACAAGCATTAGACCACACCCTGTGGTCGAAAATAGACAAATATTCCCGAATAATATTTAATCGAGTTATCGTACTTCTCTTTATATATATTTCTGGAGTGATAGAGCCACGCTGTACTCAGTTTTGTCTGCAACATGAATAGGCCGGTTCGACTAAGTCGCTACCACTTTCCAGTATCGTAGCTTTGGGGCGGTCCGCCCCGGGTGTCACCGGTTTTGGGGTGACACCTGACTTGAAAATATTTCGAAATAAATACTCAAAAATTGGGAACCTATACTTTTTTAAAATCGATTATAATACATAATAAAAATCATTTTAAAGTTTTCATTCTTCATTCCAAATCAATCAATCAATCCGCCCCGGGTGCCACGTATGCTAGCTACGCTACTGCCACTGTCTTACAGAAAACCGAGGTAATGTAGCGGTTTACTGCTGCGTTTCGTACGGTGAATGAGACATCCAGAAGCCCAAATAAATCCCCTTCTCAATCCTTTAATCATACCTTTCCTTAAAGGTCAGCAACGAAACCATGATTCCGCATGTATTATGAATGTTTATGGGCGGTTGAGATCACTTACCATCAGGTAACCCACTTACTCGTTAAAATTAAATAAAAAAATAAGCCGGTTCTCTGCACTATCTATGATTTGTCGGAATCCATATTTCCAACTATTTAAAACCAACTATTTCTCTTTATTATTTATGAAAAAATATTCTATATTAAAATTCTTAAATCAATTATAACCCAATTCCACTTCCCTACAAAACAAAATCGTTGGATGCAATCAAAACAATAGTCTAATTGAATTCAGAACAATAAAACGCTTCGTTAAAATCGGATCGGCATACACGCAAAACTTCCGAACTCGCCTCGATAATCCACTAATCGATACGTCGTTATATCGAGTTATCGAATCGAATAGAATATATTAATACGTGAGAAACGTTCGAGTTAGTTTGGAGATGTCTGCCGTTCTAAATCAGTGCAACAATGCGGCTCTAGCTTGCTCCGATTCGCTTCTAGGTGGACGTTCGATTTGTATGGAATTGATGTTTGATGCATAATTTTATGTACTAATTAGCTTTTCCTCGCGGCTCCACCCGCGTAATCTTCTTTTTCCAGAATAAAAAGTAGCCTATGTTTGTCAGGGATAATGTAGGATTCTAATGGTGAAATAATTTTACAAATCATTCCAGTAGTTTTAAGTTTATTCGTTACATACAAAAATACAAATCTTTCCTCTTTATAATATTAAGAGTAGATAATGAATAGAACTTGCGTTTGTTTCACTGTCAGAGTCACGCTGTAGACAGTTTTGTCTGCAGCATGAATAGGACGGTTCGACCGGGTTGTTACCACTGTCTCACAGGAGATCATTTAAATTCAAGTGATCCTATTGCTCGTGTGCCAGCCTATGCTATAAAAATACTATCAAAATAACTTGGTCAGGCTAAGTTAATCATTTCGCCTATGGCACCATTTAGTCTTTTGAAACGCAGCGGACGTGTAGCTGGCTGTGTAACAAGAGGCCCTGGGTTCGATACACGCACCGAGAGAAATGTTTGTATGATCTACAAATATTTGTGTCGAGTCTGGGTGTTGTGAGGTAAAAAGTCTCCCGTAGTTCCTGATACCCACGACACAAGACTTGTATATTACTGTGAGGGCAGAACTATATGTGCGACTGTCGGGTGTATTTAATTTTGATATAATATGTTTTTTAATAACTGCATGTTGCTTGTGATTTATGTCAGTCTGGTCAAGTTTTTTTGCGCATATTGTATTTGAATACTTTTTTTTTGTATGAACTCTAATTTCATCGAAATAGTTCTTAACAAGATGTTTTAAAAGTTATGTTGAGCCGTAAAGAATTTAGAGGTATTTTTCTAATTAACGGTTGCACTATTAGTAAAATAAATAAAGAAGATTATTTTAATTTAAATGTCTCATCTATGTTAAAACAGTCTGCAGCGGAGACGCGCGGACGGCAGACATCACAAAGTCCGCTCGGTACGGCTTATCTCGCACTGCGCATTTCCCGCTGCAACCGCGCCAAGTATGCGTCATTCTGCACACTGCACACTGCACACTGTGGCCATAATCATATATTATAATCTACTGTCTATCGATTAACGGGATTTGAATTAGGTGTTTTTAGTTTTGTTCACTAGCTTGACTAGAGACGTGAAATAATTCGAGTACAATAGTTACTTTTATTCGATGCCAAAAACGGACCAATCGCGTTTAAAAACTTGTCACTATATATTTTAACTACGAGACGTTAAATAAATATGAAGTTTTTTGGAAATAGTACAGTTTTGCTTTTAACACAAGTACTTTAAGTAAATAAAATGGCCTTGAGTTACTCTTACGTTCTTTGAAAAAAAACACGTTATTTTTAAACCAAGATCAACAAAATTGTATGGATTCGGCAGATACATCGTCCATTGCGTTTTGGGATCGCTACCGTACGAGTATATTAAGTGATTTAAAAAAACGACCTATGTTATTACGATTGATGAAAATTTGTCATTGTTCATCGATAAATTGTTGTACACCAATATTATACATTACTAGATGAACTATGATGATGGTGAACTTCGTATCACCTACATAATATATTTGTGTAAAATGTGGTCAAAACTTAATACAAATGTTTTATTTACATTAAATGCAATTAAGTGAGGTACTGCGCCATTGCACGTGAGGTAGCCCGTCGCACATTTAATTGACTTCGACGACCTAAGTCAGGTCGTCTCTCACCTCCCTCCGGTTGGACAGTCCTGTCCCCGTCCCGTCCCCGTCCTGTCCCCGTCCTGTCCGCGTCCCGTCCCCGTCCTGTCCCCGTCTCGTCCCGTCCCCGTCCCGTCCCCGTCCTGTCCCCGTCTTGTCCTGTCCCTGTCCTGTCCTGTCTCACTGTCCTGTCTCACTGTCCTGTCTCTCTGTCATGTCTCTCTGTCCTGTCTCACTGTCCTGTCTCACTGTCCTGTCTCACTGTCCTGTCTCACTGTCCTGTCTCACTGTCCTGTCTCACTGTCCTGTCTCACTGTCCTGTCTCACTGTCCTGTCTCACTGTCCTGTCTCACTGTCCTGTCTCACTATCCTGTCTCACTGGCCTGTCTCACTGTCCTGTCTCACTGTCCTGTCTCACTGTCCTGTCTCAATGTCCTGTCTCACTGTCCTGTCTCACTGTCCTGTCTCACTGTCCTGTCTCACTGTCCGGTCTCACTGTCCTGTCTCACTGTCCTCTCACTGTCCTGTCTCACTGTCCTGTCTCACTGTCCTGTCTCACTGTCCTGTCTCACTGTCCTGTCTCACTGTCCTGTCTCACTGTCCTGTCTCACTGTCCTGTCTCACTGTCCTGTCTCACTGTCCTGTCTCACTGTCCTGTCTCACTGTCCTGTCTCTCTGTCATGTCTCTCTGTCCTGTTTCACTGTCCTGTCTCACTGTCCTGTCTCACTGTCCTGTCTCACTGTCCTGTCTCACTGTCCTGTCTCACTGTCCTGTCTCACTGTCCTGTCTCACTGTCCTGTCTCACTGTCCTGTCTCACTTTCCTGTCTCACTGTCCTGTCTCAATGTCCTGTCCCTGTCCTGTCCCTGTCCTGTCCATGTCCAGTCTAGACGCTATACGACCCGTCATCACGGCAAGCTTCGCAACTACAACTCAACAACTACTAATAAACTAAAAATTAAATAAAAAAACATTGTCCAGCGGACAAAATTGTGAATCTAAACCATTCTCAGATCCCCTTGAACACACACAAAAAATTTCATCAAAATCGGTCCAGTCGTTTAAGAGAAGTTCAGTGACATACACACTCACAGAAGAATTATATATATAAAGATAAGTAGCCCTTATGAGTATATATGAAATGTTTGTATGTTAAAACAGTTTATTGCGACAATCGACAGTATGACAAGCGTTTATAAGATCAGGAAAATACTGTCTATATCAAGTGTTTCATGATTAATCGATTAATTATCGATAAACACAATCATCACATATCACTAAAACTACAATTCCAATTTTAAAACAGCGCACTTTCATTCTCGCAACCAGCCAGTTCGAAACATAAATATCGCACGGCAATGCAAAGTTCACACTTGAGCCGCGTGGCATGTTTCCCACAAAACGGCCGTTCGTGCCGGACGTTTAGCATTAAATATATGTTTTACCACCTTATAAAGATTGCGTCCGAGATCCGCGCCCGGGGCATGCGGCACGAACCACTTGTGCCTATACGACAGTTCTTGCGCCTTGTCTAGTACGGGAGCCGGAGATACTTTTCGTTGCAGGTTTTATGGTGTTTTGATGTTTGCATGAATGATAAGACAACAATGTACAAGGTAGGTCCCTGGTATGTGAGAGGCCATTTGGGTTGGTACCACGGCGCCGTCTATTTTTGCCGCCAAGCAACAGTGTGTAAGCACGTGTCGGTTTGAAGGACATTGAAGCCAGTGACATTACTGGGCACTGGCATTATGAGACTTAACATCTTATGTCTCAGGCCGCGGACTCGAAGTCAGTGGCAAGCGGCGGCGGCGCGACAGCGGCGGACACCCGGTCTCGAAGTCAGCGGGCAGATCGCGCGGCGCTAGAGCGGCGTAGTGTTGTACTATGAGAAATTAGTGTCTGTTCGCGAACGAAATTGATGTTAATATGCTATTCCATATAAAAAATCATTGAAATAATTTGCTCCACCACGTCGGCGGGCATTTTTGAAAATACACAGCACTACGTCAATGCAGACGCGCAAGCGCCGCTCGTACGTCGCTCCTCGCGCCCGCGTCGCGCCGCTGCTTTCGAGACCGGGTCTATTAAAATCTAGGCATTTGATCGCGCCGCACCCGCGCCGCCGCCGCTTGCCGCTGACTTCGAGTCCGCGGCCTCAGGGTGTCGATCGCAGTTCAGGGCCATGCTGTGTTTTGTAATTCAAAGTTCTGTGTGGTGTTGCTTCTGTTTATGTGCAGAGTGGCGCTTACCATCGCTTTTTTTCAATAAAAAAAGCGAATTTATGCTATGAGGTCCTGGGTTGAAATCCTATGTCGTATATTTAAAATAGCAACCCAGACGGCCTCTCACATACGAGGGCCCTACCTTGTAATGGTACGCTGCCCATCCAACAATGATAATCAATAAATAATTAACAATAAAAAATATTTATTTTTTTTGGCGGCCGACTCCCCGCCTACAATATCAGTGCACATACGAGCACAGCGGTGTGCGACTCGCCCGCGGCTGCCATGTGTGCCTCGTGATGACCGAGCGCCGTGACTGCGCCAGGAATGTTTATTGGACACTGGACAGGCCAGGGCTTGCAGAATAATTCACGCTACACCATATTATTGTCAGGGCGTATATGGCACCGGGAAGTGTTGCACACTTCTGTCCTATTCGAATTTAGAAATTTAGAAAATTTTGAATTTTTAAATTTAGAAATTTATTTAGAACACTCAAATAGAAATGTTACAGTATTACAGTAAACAATCTTTGTACACCATATCTGGGTCCCAAATTGTCGCGTGTATTCATTAAATGTGATTGCGGATTGACTTGATGATTGGTTGGGTTACAGAGGTACATTCTTGTATTATTGTACCTGCATCGGTCATCCGCTTGTCCTGTCGCAGGCTCCTCGATTTGCTTCTTCCCTCTCCGAATAGGGAAGAAACATTTTGGCCGGCATGATTCTGGTGTCCACCGATAAATTCATTGTTTATGGGTAGTTGCTGGTTTTTTGGACTGCACTACGCTTACCATCAGGTGTAGTGCAGTCACTTTGCCGTGCTCGGATAAAAAAAAAAATAGGGGTTGAAAAAAATTCTAGTCGTCATTTACTCACATTAGAAAAAGCGATAGCTCAGCGGGGAGTTATACGGACTGGTGAGACGAATGTCGCTGGTTCGAATAGCTCCAAGAGCATGCAGCTTTGTCTTTTCTAAGTGACGCGTGTATTCATTGTTAATTATCGCCTGCCTTAATCAGCAAAGGAAACATGTATTGTACGGAAACCTGTATATATTTTATATAACGTATTGCAGAACGGTGTTTTTTTTTATGTGATTGAATGACGACACGAGCAAGTCGCTCGCCGGATGGTAAGCGCCACGCCTGTCCATAAACAGAAGCAACACCGCACAGAACGTTGAATTACAAAGCACTGCATGGCATTAAACTGCGTTCATCACCCCGAGACATAAGATGTTAAGTCTCATGATGCCCATTAATTTCACTGGCTTCAATGTCCTTCAAACCAAAACACAACAGTGCTTACACACTGTTGCTTAGCGGCAGAAATATTGCGGCAGAATATTTTAAATTTGGATTTTTTCCCACCAACATATTTTCATTCAGCCCTAAAGCAAATGATAGACACATCCCTACAGCCCGGTTTAACACTTTAATGCCCGGTACACACAATCAGATATTTGTTTTAAATTATGGTAATAAAATGTCTGCGAGAGTCACGCGCGGCTGAGAGAGTGCGCGTGCTCGGATGGGACGAGACACGAGAATTAGATCATTCAGATCGTGGCCATTATGTGCATTAGCTCACGGAACAAGTATGAAAAATAAGGATCCGATTGAGCAGATTGGTTGGGAAATACAATGATTCATTAAATAAGCTCGCGTTTGTATCCCTGAAGGTGTAGGCAGAGGTTCAACTAGTGCAACTATGGTTCAGCAAGCCTATGTCCATCTTATGATGTGGTCTATATTGGATACAAATTCCAATCTTGGACACCTCATGGGTGATTTCATATCAAATCCAAATCTCTAGCACGAGTTGTGATTACATAACCTGGGGTTTTGAACCCAGTACTTCACGATTTATCAGCATAAGTAAACTACTTGATCAATAAGGTGATTGTTTTGAAGGATGTATAATGGTATTGAAAGAAAGGGCGAGCGAATAGTAGTGGCACGTACTGCAGCTATAGCTTAGCTGCTAGCTATTATTGATGAATTTTCTGATGTTTTTTATAGTCAGAGACACGCCGTGTTCGTAAATCAAATCAACTTTCAAAAGTGAAACAGAACGGTTTGTAAATTGTCATCCGCACCATCTTACGGCACAGTTACATTTTTTTTATTTCATTGAATTACGAGACGAGCAAGGCACTCGCCTGATGGTAAGCGCCGCGCCTGCCCATAAACAGAAGCAACACCGCATAGAACTTTGAATTACAGAGGCACTGACCTGCGCTTGTCACCCTGAGACATAAGATGTTAAGTCTCATAATACCTAGTAATTTTGCTGGCTTCAATGTCCTTCAAACCGAAACACAACAGTGCTTACACACTGTCGCTTGGCGGCAGAAATAGACAAAACGGCGGTACCAACCCAGACGGCCTCTCGCATACGAGGGACCTACGACCTTGTAAAAACAACCTCTCACTAAATATTTCAATACACAATTTACTATCAGGTTACTAAAAAGACCAGTTGATCCAGCAGGAGTGGATTTAAGGCCGAAATAATCCCCTATCGTTCGGAAATAGGACAGCGAGCGGGCTGAAGGTCCGAAACGATAAATCTCCCGATCGCCACCGCCTTCAAGTCCAGATAATGTATTTCTGTTCAGCCGTTACACTTACTTTGGCAATTTGCGGTAACCTTTGTGCCCCTTAAGATATCTCTTCAGACAATTGTACTGCTGTATTCGTTTTGTATGATATATTTATGGAGTCGTTTAGTGTGATCGAGTGTAATTTTGGTGTGTATAAAGATGTAGTGAGATAGCATTTTAGCAGGTATTGAACTACCTTTGGAAGTTTCCATATCGTTTGTTATATGTAATAACATTTATATAACGAAACATTTTATTTCGTTTCTGAAAATCTTTATAATCCATTCATTATAAAATTGCACCAACGAAATGAATCCAAAATGAGTGTAATAAAAATAAAAATAAAGCCTTCGAATATGAATAAATAAAGGATAAAAAACCATATTTTCAGATCGCTATCGACTTCAAAAAGGATGAGGTAAAAAAATAAAGATGTATTATATATTTATATTTTTTCTCGATCTTCTTTTGTGTACTTTACGCGATATCACTGCCTATATATGAACGTTGTTGATCCTTTTTGCGCTCGAAGGGGTTTACTTCGAAGTTAGTCTCGTGTAAGCTTGGTTGGAATGGAACTATCCTAAACTATAAACAGAATATGCACCGTGATTCGGTTTTTGAAGTTTTTCACTAACAAGTATCGAATTTAATGTAAATTGCATACTAAATCACATTATTTTACAAAACTTCGTTGTATCATCTCTACACAAATCCCTAAACAAAGTTATCGCACCGCTACGTGATGTATCCCCATCTTCAGGAAGGGCTAAGGTCTGAGCCCATTTACAAATCACAAACACTGACCGCCACCCTTCCCACCCTCACAACCCTTTCACCTTCACCTAAAATATACGACGATTTGAACACCATTTAATTGCATCGTAAAATACGGATTTATTATTTAAGTCTCAGTGATGTGAAATGTTTTAAGTAACAAATATTGTTTTTATTAGTTTATAGGTGTGGTACAAGGTCGTAGGTCCCTCGTATGCGAGAGGCCGTCTCGGTACTACCGCTTTGTCTATTTCTGCCGCCAAGCAACAGTGTGTAAGCACTGTTGTGTTTCGGTTTGAAGGCCATTGAAGCCAGTGAAATTACTGGGCATTGTGAGACTTCTTATGTCACGGGGTGATTAGCGCAGTTCCGTGCCATGCAGTGCTTTGTAATTCAAAGTTCTATGTGGTGTTGCTTTTGTTTATGGGCAGGCGTGGCACTTACCATTAGGCGAGCGCATTGCTCGTCTCGTCATTCAATCAAATAAAAAAAAGGTGTCTTTCAAAGGCCTTGATAAAATGACTATCAAAACAATGTTACCATAGTATATTTGAATATTTCAGTTGGGTTGTAGAACCATCGTAGGGGACAGGTCATTTGGGCAAAGACCATTTGTCTTTCTGCCACTAAACAGTAACGTGTTAGCACTATCGTGTTCCGAATTGAAGATAATTAGGTAGGCAAAACTGTCTACAGCTTAGCTCTACCATTCTAGACATCTAAACAAGGTTTAACTCTATTCTTTTTCACCTAAAGAATTCTTCAGTAGAGAATAAATGGAAACTTTCAACAGCTATTTCTTTATTTCATTCTATTGAGTTGTTGGATAGTATTTTCTTCTATTCAGAAGAATCTATTCTGTTACTAGTGTTGCCCAAATTCAGTCTTGGTCTTGCAGTCTTGGTCTTGTTCTTGCGTTTTTGCAAGACCAAGACCAAGAACAAGACCGCGTATTTTTAGCAAGACCAAGACCAAGACTGACCGTGCAAGACTTGAGCAAGAACAAGACATAGCCTGCAAGACTCTTGCGTCTTGCAGCTAGGACTTAGCGCTATTTCACTGAGTAGTTAGGTGTAACAGTTCGGTGTATAGGTAGGTACGCTTAGAAATTCTATGAGACGCAAAAAACTGTATCAAAGAATAGGTATGAAAAACTGGACCTATCTATTAAAATCAAACTGAGTGCATGCATAGTTATGTTTTAACCATCGGCACTTTGATAATGCGGCTTCAAAGGTTTTGTACTTACTTCTCAAAGAAATTTGCCGCTTTTCGGAAGTACATGGTTACGATACACGCGCCGGCGGCTTCTTTTGAAATCTAAAACAATCGTTGCCGCCACGCCGAAATCATAACATTTGACACTATTTGATTGCCGCCATAGGGCGTAGGCGTAGGTATACTCGTGCAAAATAATTTCGAATTTTAAGAGTACCTACAGGTGTTCCAAAGAATAAATAAGTTTCAGAGTGCTTAGAATGAAAATGAATACATTATACTGATCACGCAAGTAGTATTATGATTGGGATAAAATGGTAAGGATAGGTAGTAGATGTCAAATTAATTCATTCTAGTAAGTATATATTATAATATTGATTACTTATATGGTTTTAAACTAATTACTTAGGTACTATTATTGTACATTTAGTCATTATATTTCTTAAGTTTTTACAAGAAAAAATAGCAAAAAAGTGTTCAAATATCACCCCGCACCCGTTTAATAAATATTGTAGCCACTTTTAAATATACTTGAAACGTGTAAAAAAATTCTACAAAACTAATAAAATAATATAAAAAGCGTAGGTACTTACCTACTAATAAAATAAAAAGCCTGCGATAAGAGTTTTGTATTACTTACCAGCCCGAATATCTCTGAGAGAGATGATGAGAGTAAGTATTTACTAGCTGTGCCCGCGACTTCGTCCACGAGGAATAGTAACTTTGGAGGTATAGTGACGTTCAGGACTTATTTATTTATTTTAAAACTTCTGTCATCAAACATACAAACGAACTCTTCAGCTTTATAATATTAGTATAGATGTACGCCAAAACATTCACTTATATGTAAAGAATAGTGATTTTCACTAATTCTTTATATATATTTTATTCACGCGTCGCGTCTGTACAAGTAGGTAATATTTAGTGTGTGTTTGTACGCCGCACGCGGCATTATTTGATTTGCGGCGGCATCCTTTTCATAGAGCCGGCACGTGGCGAGGCGGCGCGGTAGAAAGCAAGGAAACGTACTATAAATAAAGGAATTATTTTAATTCCAGTCATTTCCAATTGAGCTGTGCTTCGAGTCTAACTTAATAATTGTTTTTACTAATTCTTGTTGTTTTCTAAAAACGTATCACGTGTACAATTTAATATGAGTGACGAAGATTCAAATTATTCGAGTCCGAGTAACGAGAGTTTGAGTCACAGATCTAAAAGACCCAAAAGCAAATTTGAAGAGTTTTTCGAAATAATTCATGCATCCCAAACTGCCTTCTGTAAATTGTGCCAACATAAAAAGATTGAAATAAAAATGAAAAACAGAAACACTTCAGGCTTAAGGAAACATCTAATATCTTTCCACAAAAAGGAATCAGAAATATTTCTTCCTGTTAAACCAAAATTAAGTGGAGATATCACAAGCTTTTTAGTAACCGCTGGAAGAAGTGGACAGGTAAGAATATTTTTTTAACTCTGCATAGCTATTCATGCGATACTTTCAAAAACGCCATTAACTTACGTAAGTATTTTTGAGTTAGTGGTGTTTTCATCTAGGGGTGCGACATATTAAGTATGTAATTATCGTCTTAAATATTTTTTATAAACACCCATATTTTCATTTAATCGGCCAGTAACAACTAAGTACTTTATTTTGGTAAATTACAGTACAGTGCAACCTTAATATAACAAATATCAATTTAACGATTTTCTCGATTTAACAACAACATACCTCCTCCTCTTATATGCTCAAACCTTGTATGTTTTAAATAATAACACAAGATTTATTGTTTTGTTTCAGTCGGAAAACAGCAGTGACAACATCACGACAGCTACAGTTGATTGGGTGGTGAAAAAATATCTTCCCTTCTCATTTTTCGATGACGAAGCTACACAAGTATATTTTCGACGTATTTGCCCTAATATGGTGTTTCCTAAAAGGTCTACACTTAGAAGGAAAGTCAAAGAGCGATTTGAAGAGCTCCAATTGAATCTCAAGGAACGACTTCAACAATTATCATCTAAAATGTCTTTTACCATTGATGGGTGGACGTCAATTGCTGGTAGGAGTTACTACGGGGTTACTATTCATTATATAGACAACGAATGGAAGTATCAATCTGTAGTTCTTGATTTTATACCATCACGCGGTCGACATACTGGGGAAGATATTGCAACGATTTTCCATGAATGTTTATTGGAATATGGCATAATTGATAAAATACAAGGTATCACGGTCGACAACGCAACTGCAAATACCAAATTTATGTATGAACTGGGCAAACAGCTGCCGCCACACTTTGATTCAGACAATCAACATTTCCGGTGCTTTGCTCACATTTTAAACCTTGGTGTACAAGATTTATTAAAGACCTTAGCATTACACTGTGAGTCTGACACTAACGCGCAAGATCAGCAGTACGAAGACTATGCAGACGAAACTGAGGATGAGGAAGATGAAGAATCTGCACCAAATATTGCTGACTCGCGTACATCTGTAACAAAGTTACGCAGTGTTTCCAGTAAAATAAAAAGAAGTGAGATAGTGAAGAAGAAGTTTCAGTCTGCTTGTGAAGCAGCTGGCGTGCCATCAAATCTAAATGCCATTCTTGACTGTCCAACGAGATGGAATTCCACACATGATATGATTGGATTTGGTTTAAAAGTGAGAGCGGGCATTGACATATTGTGCAGTTCTGTCACCGAATTAAATGATTTTCAAATCACAGCTAATGAATGGCAGGTACTCGAAAAATTACATAAATTTCTAATAAACTTTAAACTTTTAAGTACAAAACTTGGTGGAGACAAATATGTTACATTACCGCTAGTCATTGTATCATTCAATCTTTTGCTAGATAAAATTGAATCTATGGTAAAACAGTTAGATGAGAAACCTAATCGATCTGAAGTGGATGAAAGGCTCATTCTAGCTTTCCAAGCAGCTCGAGACAAAATGCTTAAACATTACAAAAAGAGCAACTGGATTTATTGTACTTCTTTAATTTTAGACCCAAGGCATAAGGCTCAGACTTTTGACCTGACAATGTGGGGGAAGCAACTTAAAACAGAAAGTCTGCGCAAGTTCAATGAACTTTATGAAGAATATAAAAATCTACACTCACTGAACAAATCTCTGGAATTACCAGAAAAAGAAAATAAAGTATGTGATGAAGATGAAGACGTAATAGACTTTGATAAACTCTATGAATGTCCCTCGACGTCATCTGGATCTTGTCTTCAAGGCTTAGTGATAGACGAGTTGGAGGAGTACCTGAGAAAACCAAGAACTGCCAGCTCGGAAGACATTTTAGATTGGTGGAGGACGCATGAGACAGAGTATCCGATTTTATCGAAAATGGCCCGTGATTTTCTCTCAATACCTGCAACTTCAGTACCTGCTGAGAGGTTATTTTCTAAAGCATCATTAGTAATTAGAAAACATAGAAATAGGTTAAATGATGAGTCAGCCAGATGGTTACTTTGTATTAATTGTTGGTCAAAAAAATTGATATAAAGTATCATAACCTAATGATAAAGCTGTTGATTAGTGTTGTATTTTATTTTTTGTTCAAATAAATGATAAATCGTAAAACTCTTTTATTAAATTTCTTATAAGTTGAGGGTTCAATCTCTTTTTAGACAGATAAGTATTGTTCTTTAAAATACAGTCAAGTTATTGTAATTAATTTGTTTTTTTACATGTTTTAGCAAATGTAAGCTTATAAATCATAAATGTTTATTAAGAAACAGTTACTTCCATGGAAAACGACATATAGGTCAGTTAATTTTTCGAATTTCTTATTAAATCTTCAGTTATTTGTTAATCTGCTTGATCTTTACTATGGCTATGTTAATTCAAGCTCACAATGTTCCAATTCTAATACGTTTTTTTAAGATTTAAAGTAAACTTTCATCATCATCAGCCACAAGACGTCCACCGCTGAACATAGGCCTCCCCCAAAGATTTCCAGACCGACCTGTAAACTTTAATAAATAGTAATAGACTAATAGGTAATTGCAAGACTTGCAAGACTCTTGCTGCAAGACCAAGACCAAGACCAAGACTGGGAGCGCAAGACCAAGACCAAGACCAAGACCAGGTGTATTGGCGCAAGACCAAGACCAAGACTGGCTAAGTCTCGTCTTGTTCTTGCATTTGGGCAACACTATCTGTTACACAAACGTAAAAACAGTTAAAGCGAGCTACAAACCCTTTATAAGCCCATTTGAATAACTATCAGTTAATTCTTCAGATAAAGACGGCCATGTTGGCTGCGGCCGCTTCCGTCGGAAGTCGAAGTTGGAGCGACATTCAAACTCAACCGGAACTAGATGGAATGGCGACATACATTTCGAATTTGGAATGGCCATTGTCCGTTATAGATTACGGAACCGTGTGTTCGCACGAATTGTAATGGGTTCTATGTGTTGGTTCTATGATCTCTAAAATGGATTTTGTTTTGTTTGAGGAAATTAATGATTCGAATATAAGGTTATGTTGGTTTGTTTTTAAACTGACGATTCGTGGTATTATTTGATTACTACACCCAGATAGGTCCGTAATTAGATTCTTAGACATTCGGTACAGCTCTTAGATATGCTATTTGATACTAGAACCGATTATGATACACAGTGTCAAACACGTTTTGTTTTATTTAATTCAATGACGAGACGTGCAAGGCGCTAGCCTGAGGGTAAGCGCTACGCCTGCCCATAAACATAAGCAACACAGCACTTCTGATTACAAAACACTGCATGGCAACAGAACTGCGCTCGTCATTCCGAGACATAAGATGTTACGCCTCATAATGCCCAGTAATTTCACTGGCTTCAATGTCTTTCAAACCGAAACACAACAGTGCTTAAACAATGTTGCTTGGCGGCAGAAATAGACGGCGCGGTGGTACCAACCCAGACGACCTCTGGCATACGAGAGACCTACCTTGTAAATAACGTCTACCATAACCCAACTCTGTACAACGTACACTTCAATATAGTATTTTATTCCACAAATCAGCATAAGTTACGCATTGCGTCCAACCCTTGGTCTTAATCAATTAACACAATATTTGCTAGGGCTGTCGAGCGTGGACGGCCGATATAGTATCTGTTTCTCAGGGACCTTATAATAACACAATGTGGCGTAGAAATTAACTGACGGTGAGAGTGTAGTTCTGATTTTAGTTTTTTTTTAATGAATGACGAGACCAGTACGACGCTCGCCTGATGGTAAGCGCCAAGCCTGCCCATAAACAGAAGCCACACCACACAGAACTTTGAATTACAAAGCAGTATATGACACTGAACTGCGCTCGTCATCGCGAGGCATAGAATGTTAAGTCTCATAATGCTCAGTAATTACACTGGCTTCAATGTCCTTACATATTGTTGTTTGGTGGTAGAAATATACAAAGCGGTCGTACCAACCCAGACGGCCTCTCGCATACGATGGACCTACCACCGTGTAAGTTATTTACAAGGCTATGAAAGACAAATCAAACAAAATCTTATAAGGAAAATTACAACATTCAGTTTGAATATAGAAACTCAAACTGACTTGACCGCTTTGAATTATCTATTCGCCAAGAAATTCATACGTCAGTACCCCACCCCGCGGCTCGGGGGGTCAAGATATGGTCGAATTAATATTCATACGGCAAGCCCAGGTGGCCGTCACAATCTGAGAAGGGTGGACTTTGGATTGGTCACTCCGCCGAGAATAAATCGCAGATGGTGTAATATCGGTTGCTTGTTTATGACCATTGATGTGCTGTCTCTACGAGGCAACTTGTATTTAGCTTATTAAATCTGAAAAACACGTGGCATTAAGCCTAACACCAATTGATTTTATGTGTAGTAAGAATAAAAATCGAGGGGCGTCATTTTAGGTTTTTTCACAATTTATTAGGTTTTAAAAAAACCGCTATGGCCGTCTCCTTTTTTCTTATAAAATAGTAGAAAATGTAGGTTGGAAAATAATTTAGACTATTTTTAAGTTTATCGTTTACAAACAGAACGTAACGTTAAAAAATTGTATTTTTTAATTTAATGTTTTAGTATTGAGTTAATTACATTATGTTTGGGGTTTCTTTCAGAATAATCTTCTCCATTGTGAAAGCAAATATTGGAACGTGTCATATTTTACTTGCTAACTAGCTTTTCCTCGCGGCTCCGCCCCCGTGATCTGCTTTTTCCGGGATAAAAAGTAGCCTATGTTACTCAGTGATAATGTAGCTTTCTAACGGCAAAAGATTTTTTTAAATCGGTCCAGTAGTTTTTATGTTTATTCGTTACATACAAAAATACAAAAAAAAACATTTTTTTTCTTTATAATATTAGTATAGACTACCATTTACGCAGAGGTGGTGAAACAGGCGCTTATACTTCCATATGTGAAATATGGATTCAATAATCATATGTCATTTATCGAATACCAACCAAATATCAATTATTACCAACTAAAACAGTGTGTCGCTTCTGCGTTACTCTATGTGGGGTGGTTTTCTAAGAACGTTACAGGGTGGGCAATACGGGCCCTTGTCTTATCTTTGCCCACGCCCGAGGAGTCGGCCTGATGGATTAACTTCATTGTTCCGTTGCCCAGTGACGAACAATTTATAATTACTGTGTCCGAGTGTGGTTTGAAACTGATGTGAGTGTAGAATGTTGAATTTATTGCAAAAGGTTTAGAGCTTCTGCAATATTTGTGTTTGGTTGTTTTGATCATAGAGTATAAAAATATAATAACGAAAAATAATCGAAAAATCTCACTTTAAAATAATTTTTAAATGTTTTTTTTTATTTGATTGAATGACGAGGTTAGCAAGGCGCTTGCCTGATGGTAAGCGCCACGCCTGTTCATAAACAGAAGCAACACCACACAGAACTTTGATTACAAAGTACTGTATACTACTGAACTGCGCTCGTCACCCCGAGACATAAGATGTTAAGTACTAAGGCAAGAATACTAAGGGCGCATTAGTTGCATCTCTGCCTATCAGGCGATACAAAAATAGTATTTCATTTATCATAAGTTGACAGCCTCCGTGGTGCAGCGGGCGAGTAACCGACTGTGAAGCGAGAGGCCGCGGGTTCAATCCCCGCACCGAGACAAATGTTTGTGTGATCCACAAATATTTGTTTCGGGGTCTGGGTGTTGTGTGACCGATAGTCTCTCGTAGTTCCTGACACCCACGACAAGACTCGTATCTTACTGTGGAGTCTATGTGTGTGACTGTTGGGTGTATTTATGATTATTATTTCAGCGAGATAAATACAGCACCCCGATTAATGATGCGACCTATCAAAATACACCTACACACAGGCAGAAGTTTAAATATTTGTCTCAAGATGACCGTCTACCTGAAGGATTTACTTGAGACCGTTTCGACCCTTATCAAAGCAAACCAAATTAACTGCTCCAAACATCTTGACCAAGTTATTGTTCGGTAGAAGTTCTCTCGGCCGGTAGAAATTTGAAAAACAAACACCACGTAGGTTGAACCTTGTTTAATTTATAAATGTGTGTTTTAATTGGCTAATATTATATATCTCAATATTGTGAATCGTTCCATTGAATCATACACATGGGTGCTTCCCGGGTTTACTACTGTGAATCGTCCCATTGATACATGGACCTTCAACTGGTGGTTCCTGGGTTCACTGGTGGCTATCATAATTCTTTTGTGTTCGAGTTTTCGATACGAAAAATCTGGATTAAAACTTATGCCTGATCTGACGATTGGCTTTTACTTGTTGGTCCATGTGCCACACATACATTGTCTATTTGTGCTATGAAGCAGCAGTGTGTAAGCACTGTTGTGTCCTGGTTTCAAGATTTTTTTAAAGTTAATTTTATTATCATAAATCTCGGGATAAAGAACGCAGTCCAGTGCCATGCTACTTAATATTTCGAAGTTTTGATAGATGTTGCTTCTGTTAATGAGCTTAATACCAGGCAAGCGATCTGCTTGTTTTGTCATTAATGCTAATAAAAAAGACACATTTCATTTTAATTTACAAGGTGGTAGGTCCCTCGTATGCGAGAGAACGTCTGGGTTGGTACCGCTTTGTCTATTTCTCCCGCAAAGCAAACTTGTGTAAGCACTGATGTGTTTCAGTTCGAAAGATATTGAATCCAGTGAAATTACTGAGCATTATGAGACTTAACATCTTATGTCTCGGGGTGACGAGCGCAGTTCAGTGCTATGCAGTGCTTTGTATTTCAAAGTTCTGTGTGGTTAGTGTTCCTCCTGTTAATGAGCAGGCGTGATACTTACTACCAGGCGAGCGATCTGCTTGTCTTTTCATTAACACTATTAAAAAAGACGCATTTAGTCGGACTAGCAGTGCGCTAGTCTAAATTACATGCTTTCAAATTTCTACTAAGACTAGACTACATTCTAGACTATTTTTTATCCTGATTCGGCAAAATGACTACGCCACACGTGATGGTAAGTGCAACGCAATCCAGGAATAGTGTCGCCCAAGGACAAACAGTGTGTCTATCGTTGGTCGGCAAGATCATGCCAGTCTACCTAACTGCTTCTTCACACTCCGTTTACATTAATCCAAATCTTCATATAAAAAAGAACCCCAAACTCTATAGTTTATTTGAGTTGGAAAAACGCACTGTCACGTCACATCCACAAATGAGTGGCCGCAATTTCCTCGGAGTGTGCAAGTCACCGACACACATGTTACCCGAAACACGCCTTTAAGTGGTTAGGAATAGAGGTGACAAGTTACAACGTTTGTGGTTGAAACATACAGATGCTTATTGCGTCGAACTCTGAAGCAACCTGATAGAATTTCGGTAAGTAAAATGGTTTTGCAGTCTGTTTTACATTTCGTCTCTAATTTTATTAGTTGGAGTAGTACTCTTCAAGTTTGTTAGATTTCTAGATTTATGTCTGGTTACTCCTTGGTTAACAACAATAATAATATATGATTTCGAAAGTAAAAAATATTTATGAGTTTTACATTTATGTGTATCTGTTTGTATGTTTTTAATCCAATTTATTTTTTATCTATAAAACTCTTATTACCAAACTTACTTTAAAAGTTTGGTAATAGATTTTTACTATGAGATTTTGTTTTTGACTGGGTACGATTTATTTATTTCTACCACCAATCAGCAGCGTTTGAGCATTACTGTGTCCCGGTTTAAAATACATTAAAGCCAATAAGTTAATAGGCATTCTGAGAATCAACATGTTTTGTCTCGGGTTGACTAGCATAGTACAGTGCCATACAGTGCTTTTTAATTCCAGTTCTGGATGGTATCGCTACTGGTTATGGGCAGGCGGACTCACCATCAGACGAGTGATCTCACCATTCAGGATAATCCAATAAAAAAATATGACAAGACGGTTGTCAAATGTTTTTTGTACTATATATATTATAGTCTGGTTCGACATAGTTTAGCACAGTATGTACATAACGAAAGGGTAGGTTGTGCTGTGGCATAAATGATCACCGGGAAACACTGACGAAGACAAATGACGGCCGATGTCGAACTTACACAGAGATAAGGTAGACTCCTTAAATTAGCTGCGTTTTACTTGACTTGGTCCTCGGGTATTTTTCACTGTCTACTGTTGAGACGGGTCGTGTGTTTACTCTTGAAAGGGTATACAGAATGGTAATTAAGCGCTTCTTTGTTTGTGGTTTCTAAATATATGAAAACGGAGATAGTGAGACGGAAACATAAAGTACGGCCACATAAAAAACCGAAAATGTTGTCTACAGCATGTTATGCGATGGAACTCTATCTATTTGTATCTAAAGTGGTACGGACTGTCGATATGTAAATTACAGGTCTGAACCCAACCTAAGAATATGCATATCTGATTTTTGGAAATTATGTATTCAATGTTAATAATTTCTTGCTTTAACGGTGAAAGAAACTTGATGTGGTAACCATCATAACTGAGAATTCTGCCAAGGTGTGTAAGGTCTGCAAAGCCGCAAAATGCGACGTGATAGTCTAAACCCTTTTATGGTAGTAGTAGTAGAATAATATAATATAGGGCTAATTAAAAATAACTGTTTCTTATTTCTGTCGCAGAAAACTCAATAATCCTTGTGTAAAACTAAATAATACCATCAAGAATCTTCATGCATTGTTTATTTAAATCACAGAATCACCTCGAAGACCCATATAAGACCCTAAACAAACGGCCAGACCACAGTAATTGTCCGAAAATTAGCTTCAACCGCATATAAATACATTAAGATAATCTAGTCAGATGTGTGGCATTTGGCAAAAGATAATAGCGATTAAAAATAAAATTGGCCTTAGTTTAACCATGAGAGGCATATTGTAGCAAATTTTGTCTACGACATGAATTCGGCAGGAGGGTAGTAGGACTGTCGTATAGAAAATTAAAAAATTGCTTTCGCATTAATTCGTATCGACGGTGAAATAGTAATAAGTCTAAACAATTCACACTTCTAACCGATATTGCCTTGAACATCGGCAATTCATACAAAGATCTTTCAGAAATTTGAGTGATGTTCACTTCCTTGTATGAAATGGTATACAATATCATCTCTTTCGCCCGAAAAATTGCGGCTCGTGCGTATTCAAATTACCTCTTGGGCTGTTTCAGTGCGGAAGGCAGGTGGCAAGTCCAGTAGTTAGTAGGTTTATAGTTTTTTCAAAATTGATATGAGTAAGTGTCCGACCTGGCTTTAGAACGAGGTAGAAAAGCAAATGAATGGACTTCATAATCTTAAATATATAAAACTCAAAGGTGACTGACTGACATAGTGATCTATCAACGCACAGCCCAAACTACTGGAGCGATCGGGCTGAAATTGCATTGGAGTGATACATGCAGGTAAATGTTATGACGTAGGCATCCACTAAGAAAGGATTTTGATAAATTCTACCTCCAAGGGGATAAAATATGGGATGAACGTTTGTATAAACTTTGTCAATTTTAAACGTTTACGCGGGCGGAGCCGCGAGCAAAAGCTAGTTCATAATACATTCATAGTAGTAAAATACATCTATCTACCTATATAATACTCGCGACCCGCGCCGGCTTCGTACGGGTAAAAATATTTTTGTTACGATATGACATTTACAAATCTTTGAATTTCTCGGCTTTTCTGTAGTACAATATGTATGTATTATACATAAACCTTCCTCATGAATCACTATCTATTGCTGAAAACTACATTAAAATCCGTTAAATAGTTTAAAAGATCTAAGCGAACAGACAGCGGAAGCGACTTCATTTTATACTATTTTATGTAAATAATAGGATCTTTCCGTTATAAACTCGCTTCATCCTCTCACTTGGGGTATTTCAGTACCTTAGTGCGAGAGGCGGGCGGCAACTCAAACAGCAAGTCTATAGTGGAGGTACGTCGCTACAGGGATAAGTCGTGGGCTAGTGTTTTCCAATTTGAAATGGGTAAGTGTCCGAGCCGGCTTCAAAATGGGGTAGAAATGAAATTGTACACTTTCGTCCTTTATTGAAATGGTTTGGAGTCTGTTATTTCTTGTCACGTCTTTATTCTAAAAATATCTTTTTGTCAGCATTTTAAATATTTTATTTTATAGTTATGTACACGTCGCGTCGACAAAACTAAAATATAGACATCGAACGGTCAAGTCGTTGCAAAATTATACGGTTATATCGGCACATTAAAGATTTTTTTTATTTTATTTATTATACACTAGTAGACCCTCGCAGTTTTAACTGCATGTTACTACCCTGCCCTCAGTTGTCATAGCGTGCTATACATATAAACCTTCCTCATGAATCACCCTATCTATTGCAGAAAACTGCATTAAAATCCGTTGAAAAGTTTAGAAGATCTAAGCGAACAGACAACGGAAGCGATTTCATTTTATACTATGTAAAGATTAAGATATAAAACAAAAGTTTAAAATTCTATCAAATATCGTTTGTGAAAAGCCCCAAAACACAGTTGAATAAATTGTACCTTTATATTTATAGGAATTAAAAATCAAGTACACGCACACTCACATAGGGTCAAATTTATAATACCTCTTTTATGTTAGGGATAAAAATGAGACAAGTTACTTAGGTATCATAAATATGCCTAACTTATTAATTCTCGTATTAAAGATCCAGTGTTATTGTACTTAATCTTGCTAGACTAGTCTACCTAAATTAAAATATTGATCGATTTCTTTTGTTTTCCTTTTATCTTTGTCTCTATAATTTCGCAGATCCCGTCAAGTAAGAGCTTTGTGTGGCTGCAGTACTAGTTCCATCTCTACCTACTTTCCAGGACACAGGCGTGAGCTTATGTAGTAATTGTAATTCTACAGGGAGAGGGCATGTTCCTTAAATCTTGGCACCCACACCTCGGGGTCCCGCAGCTCAAGACGGCACATCAACCTACATGGACAAGAACATAATTAAATATTATTTAGGTACTTTTGATTATATAAAATTATTGTGGGACTGAAGTAAATTCACTGGGCATTATGATACTTCATATATTATGTCTCGGGGTAATGAGCATAGTCCAGTGACATGCAGTGCGTTGCAATTCAAAGTTCTTTGTGATGTTGCTTATGTTTATAGATAGGCGTGACGCTTGCCATCAGGCAAGCGATCTACTATTCTCACCATTTAAGCAACAAACATGGGAAAAGTGAAATAAATAGAACAGGACATCACTTGATTGTTAATGTGAAGAAAAATCTTTTAGGCATAAACAATATTGTAGCATATTTAAAAGCTCCAAGTGTACGAAATTGTCCTGGTATTGCGGAAAAGTAAGAACGTCACTTTTTATTTTAACAGTGCTTACATTTATGTAACAGATTTTTTATCATTAAGACCGACTTGTAAAACGATCCAAGATCGTGTTTAGCCTCTAACGGCCGATTTCAATAAAAGGATCTTGATTTAAGTCTCCCGATCGATCCCAAAAATACGCCAATAATAATACAATTGAAACTATACAGTTACGGTTCGGTACAGTTTGTTGAAGTTTCACGCATACAAATTACATAATTAGATTAGAAGAGAATCATATTAATATGTCAAATTCATATTTCCTAAATTGCCTGTTTAATGCGTTTTATGGTAGAAAAAAACATTGAGACATCTGAAAATCGGCTCATAATAAATATTTAGAACCAAGAAGACTTTTTTTATTAGCAGATACTTTTCAAATCCTCCAAAAGCTTAAACACAACTATGCAAGCACAGTATGAATATCAGAGGGATATTGCTATGACAATATTCTGGGAAAATCCAAAGTAAATCTTTCTAACACAATCATTACTATAATTTAACCCTCATTCAAAAAGCTACTTGCGTATCTATCCAAGTCGAGCCATTCTAACCCTTCTACTGACCAACACCCGAGGTCAGTGGGTGGTGGGGTGCAGGGGGGTTGGTCAAGGAGTTACCAGCTCATCCCGAGTTCCAATACATTTCATATTCCGTTGACAGAGGCGCAATAATAACTGAGGTCCGTGTAAAAGCAAGACATAGTTACCAACACTGATGTTTAGTTTGCAGGAATAGACAATGTTTTCAATTGGGGCAAATATTTGTTCCAAGGTGATAATGGAGTGGCACTCAATTGTTGATTATAAAAGTAGAGAAGAGATTATACATATTGTAAAAAATATCTAATCTTAAAGCCGAATTTTGTTTCTGCTTTCGAATTTGGATAGTTCGGTAGGAAGTAGCTTGGCAGTAATTTCAAAAGCTTCAATGTCCTTTAAACCAAAACAAAAATGAATTTCACCCATTTGTACTTGTTTTTTGTTTTTGTAGCGTAGGCCGATAAACGAGCAAATAAGTTACGTGATGGTCAGTGATCTCTATGCACCTATATGCCCATAATACGAGAGGAATCATGGGCGCATTGCCAGCCTTAATGGAAAGGAATTAGGGAGGGGTACTTACGCATCCGGATATCTCGTTTTCTGAGAGACAGCGGTTACGACCCGTTCAAGCCCACTCATACTGCAGACAAAACTGTCTACAGCGTGGCTCTACTGCTCAATCATCATTATATTGTTGTATCATAACTAAATTTGTTAGCTACTAGCTACGCCCAAATACTTAAAAATCTACGCTCTTCGTCCATCTAGAGGCCAAACATCCGTAACTGACCAATAGTTGGACATAGTTGGATTTGAAGACGTTTGGAATTTACGAGTGGAGCGGACCCTATGGGCGTCCGGGTGTTCGATTGCCTAGCAACGAATATCTTGCATTGCTCAGGTAATCTGAATTATTTAGGGAGCGATACAATAGGCTTAGATTATTTGTATTTCGTATAAATAGATATGGAATTGCACCATATTTTATGTGAATTCCAACTTCCTTATGTAATTCCAATTCGTTTTGTTTGGCACTCTTACATAATGCTGTTTTAGCTTGTGACTAAGCATAGCCTAAATTACGAGCCTATTAAAACATTTATTGATCTTAGGCATTACTAAGGTGGTAGGTCTTTTTTATGGGAGAGGCCGCCTATGTGGATACTACCGATTTTTCAATTTCTGCTGCGATGAAGCAGTGTTTAAGCATTGTTGAGTTCCAGTTTAAAGGACAATGAATTCATTATGTTGTGTCTTGATGAGACCAGCGCAGGGCAATTCAGTATTTTGTTATTCAAAGTTTTAGGTGATGTGTATGGGCAGGTGTGGGTGGCATTTACCGTCAGCCGAGCAAACCGTACGTCTCGTCATTCCGACGAATAATAA
This sequence comes from Amorpha juglandis, assembly GCA_949126905.1. Lineage (NCBI taxonomy): Eukaryota > Metazoa > Arthropoda > Insecta > Lepidoptera > Sphingidae > Amorpha > Amorpha juglandis. Next base: position 12,404,188 of record OX421381.1, on the reverse strand, counting down.
AAAATAAGTTATTAACCTAATTAGCGGATTAACTCTTTCACTCACAAAGTCCGTAATTTTTAGATAACACATAGATTGAATAATATTTAATAATTTTAAACATGTATGGTCGGGTCGTAGTAGATATGAACAAATTCTAGAAGAGCTGGATATTGTTAGTTAATTAGTTCATTTAATTACGACTCCATCGTTTTTACATACAAAATTACACGTTTCTAGTATCAATAATAGTTCGCTTCATTGGTCGCCTCAGTAGTAATGTCTTAAGGATGAGAAACCGTATGGTCTTGGGTTCGAAACCCAATCCGGGCGATTACAGTTTCTGTTTATGTTCCCAATTCGAAAAATTACACATGAGTAGCCCAGAGTTGAAATTTTCGTACGGTATGGCGATTGTCCCGCCTCCTAACATCATGAGACTGAAATATGTTCAGTAAAGCTTGGCTGCAGTAATACACCTTTATCTACCCCTTTAGTGCTATAGATATGCGCTGCATATACATGTACGGTATAACCAGTACTAAAATGCTAATTGTATACATCTCTTACTTATCTTCATCAACAGCTGAATAGATAAGATCCTTCTATGATGTATTATTCAAAGTGAATGCAGTTATTTCAGTATTTCACTGGAAATATAGGAATAGACGTGGCTGTTAGCTGGAAAGGTAATTTGCAGGAATCATGCTACTGGGAAACAGCTTGTTAATTTTATTTATTCTGGCACGGCAAAGTGACTACACTGGACTAGCTTACCATTAGGCGAGCGCCTTGATGGTTTCGTCATTCAATCATACAAAAAAAAGCAAAAGTCAAGATACTGTCTATATTGTTACAACTTTAGGTATTCGTAGAACACTGATTCTCTTTTGAATCAATTTAAAGGGTTTTTAAGTGCAACTCCTATGTAAATTGGTTGTCTTACTAAAAACTGATGTAAAGTAGCAGCTTGTTGCTGCGTTTCGTGCGGTGAGTGAGAATTTCGGAGGCCCAAATCTCTTCCACGGGTGTAGGTGCATACTTTGCACTACTATTGGATATACAAATAGTATAGTCTAGTGCATTCAATTGATGATAACCCACGTTTATCAGAAATCGGAATGTACAATGTATAGAAGACGAATCAAATGTAATTCAATAGAACAAATTGAATCCACATAGACATATTCCGACTACTGACTAGACGTCTTGCCCTTTACGTGATTCTCTTGCAAGTGTGTGATGAATTTTGATTTCAATTTACATTTCAAGATGACCAGCTCCTTATTCTGAAATATTAATATTATTCATATTTAAATAATGACTTGTCCTGACTCATTCATCAATGCAGATCCTAAACCGAACCGCTACAAACTTGAAATGTTGGCAGATGATGCCTTTTATATTGTAAGCATCCACTTAAAGACCATTTTGGAAAATTTACCACATTCCCAAAACTTCTTAAAACATTATCTGCCTACATTAATAGGCGAAGTCAAACCAACATTTTAGTCCTTCACTATCGAAGACAGATAAATTTTCATTAAATTTTTTCCGCTTAGGAATTGTGAACCCCCATTTTTTTGTCAGTCTTCCGTGGACCTCTGGGGGTTCCATCTAGAGCACTTTGGGAACTGAAGCACTAAACATTTTTGGAAATTTCACGCCTAAAGGGGTAAAACATAGGATGAACGGTTGTATGAAAGTATGCCCCTTAGTTGGACAGTATAATATGGGTCTGGTAAAAACACGGGATAAATATATTTTTTCTGCCTTAACTTTATAGGTTATTCAATGATTTCATTAATTACTGGTTATTATCTTCTTAGTGACAAAAAATTTGAGAGTAAAAAAGATAAATATTGTCTCAAGTTAATTAAATTTAAAATATTGTTTAAGTTAAATCATTCATTTTCATTTTTCGGTCTGGAAATCTTTGGAGGAGGCATATGTTCAGCAGTGGACGTCTTGTGGCTGATGATGATGATGATGATAAATCATTCATTACAATTATCTACGTAAGGCCCTTTCTTTTTACCAACGATAAGTTATTGTCATGATTGACAATAGCATCGCTTCTATTAATGAAAAATATTCTCTAAACAATTACATAAGTTTACATTTCAAAGTTATCGATACATAAATACATCGAATAAAGTCAAAATATTGAATCAGTTACAGCCGACAACAGAGCGTCGAAATCGATCAACCGAAACTTGCATCAAACGATGACGAAACAAAATGTTAGAGATAACGCCACTCAAATGACCACAACTGTCTTTAAACTCCAGAATATGCACAGATAGATTTATTAATAACCGGGTGGTAGGGGTAACTATGCCTTAGGGAAGGGGGTGAAGTTGGCAAACGTAAGCCGTGCGCCGGACAGGGCCGGCCATAACTAAGATATTTTGAACGTCAAGCAATTTCTTGGCTCGCTTAGGTGTACCGACAGGGTGTTCCGAACTTTGGATAAACTTTTCAAGGATTTAGTTAATTAATTCTGTTATGTAATTTGATTATTGTATTTGTTTATTTTGTAAATTAATATTATAAATTTTGTGCTATGGGTAATGACTAATGATTAAGTAATTAATATAGCACGCACGAAAATATGAGGCTCCGAATGTACGGAGCAGCTTAGATCAAATAAAATAGGACCTTAGTAAGTATTTACCTAGGGTTGCCAACCCCAAATTCTTTACATATTCTTTACAGGGTAATCCAGTTTAAACACAGGACACATAATAGAGTAGCGGTAGTTACATTAATTATGGAGTGGAAATAGGTTAAATGAAATTCAAGTAATAATAATCATATTTATACATTCGAATACATTTATATTAATTGACAATTATTTATTAAAAAAATTGCAAAAGCGCTCGAATTTTAAAATACAGAACCTTATCAGGATACTCCAAACTATCCAGGATATTCCAGGACATTAAAAATGCCATGTCCTGGAAAAAATGTCCGGTTGGTAACTCTAGCTTACTGTTTATAATTAAAAATATGATCATTATTATTTTTAATTACATTATAATTAAAAATATGATCATTATTATTTCTAATTACATTATAATTAAAAATATGATCATTGCTAAATTTTAATAGGCCCTTAGACTTCTGGATTTTCTATTAGCAATATCCATGGAATTAATTTATTCAAAGAAAGCAGACACACTCAGTACAACTGCTGGTAAATATAATTGGTGCAGTTGTGAGGTGTCAAACATTATCTTATCCGACCAATCTTGATATGTACCCGAATGCTATTGCGATATTGAAATACATTTCTATACCGTGATATGTTGAATAACTGAATGCACGCGTAATTTATTAGTTTGTGCTTATGATTTTACGGAGATAAGAAAATATATTATCTACTTAGGCATTTCAATATGTGATTAGTAATGCAATTTTGCGAGTGGTAGAGTATTGCGATTTTGTCTATAGTATAAATGTACCGGCTCCACCAGACTAGAAATAAGAAAGAAAGAATGAAACTTTATTTGGTCTTTGTCTATGGACCAGATGGAAGTAAATTGTAAATTGTAGGTACACACGGAAGTATAAGGGTACCTAGATAAAATAAAATAAGAAGACATAAAAATGCAATGAAATAAACTTCAAAAGATACACAAACAGACAACAAACTATTAAAACATCCCCCGACATACACCCCAGCCATCCGTGTTCGTAATATGACCAAAAAGTAGTTAGTACTACTGTTTCACAAAAAACCGCCGTAAAATAGCAGCATGCTGTTGCGTTTCGTACAATGAGCGAGATAACCAGATGTTCAAAGCCCCTCCACTTCCCAATCCCATAGTTATCCCTTTCTTTTAAGGTCCATGATTCTCTTATCCTTTATGTAACATGAATGTTTCTAGGCGGATTTGCAGATGCGTAAGCAGACTGTATTAGTGCCCAGATGCACAAATGTTGCTGGTCATTGGTACAGATATGGGCTGGTAGATAACTCACTTAAGGTACGAGACACAGTACCAAGACGCTATTTTACCTCGGTTTTCTGAGTGATAGTATCCCGGTCGAGGCGGGCCATTCATGCTGTGGAAAAAGTGTCTTGTGACTCAAAATTATAATAATTTTATTTGTCTTGCCATTGCTTTTTTTTGTTTTATAGCATAGGCCGGCAAACGAGCATGTGGTTCACCTGATCTGGTAAGTGATCTCCATGCATCCACCGCCCATGTACGCCCACCACCAGAAGAATCATGGGCGCGTTGCCGACCTTAAAGGGAAGGGATAATTTGGGATTAGGAAGGGGAGGGAATTTGGGCTTCCGGATACCTCACTCACCCTACGAAACGCAGCACCGAGCTGCTATTTTACGTCGGTTTTCTGTGAGATAGTAACCCGGTCTAAGCGGCCCATTCATGCTGTGGAAGAAGTGTCTACATATTTATGACTCAAATAAAGAAATATATTATTATAATATTTTACATCACGCTGTATTCTGGGCCACCAAAGAGCGTTGAATGCGATTGTAGCTTCAAACGTCTGTGTATGGGGTGATATTAAATTCCGACTGACCGAAACTTGGCGTTAATTTAATATGCTAATTCTGAACTTGCTTCTATTTACGATGGTTGTAAGAATGTGTTACATTAACTCACAAAACGGAAACTATTCTGGTCTTAAGTGCACTATGTATGAAAGCGAGTACATGTTTTAATAAGTCAAAACAACTTTTCGATTCTATTGTGTACCTAACATCTATTCTAATATATGTGGTACGTGGTAGGTTGCTTATGTGGGAGAAGCCGTCTGAATTGGTATTACTGCTTTGTCTATTTCTACCACCAATTGCTGTGTTGCGGTTTGAAGGACATTCAAGCCAGTGAAATTACTGGGCATTATGACACTTTGCTGGTGGTGGTGGGATCATATCCAACCGTATAGCAACCACCGTACACATGGTATTAAAACCTGCCATAGTGATTTACTTTCATATGTGTATGCTCTTGGGGCTGGTTTCGAACCTGCGACTCTCTCGTCTTTACAGTCTATAACACGAGTATTAAGTACTGATATTGCAAAAAAAAAAATACTGTGTTTTTAAGACAAGAATAGTTTAGTTTAGTCGGTTTCTCTTTTTTTTCTAACAGCTTAAGTTATAGAATAGGACATTAAAACAGTTCAGCTTAGTAACACAAACTCATACGTAGAGAAGTTACCGGAGTATTTAAACCGCTTGATTGATTGGCGCCAACTTAACCTTAAATTAAGTAATTTGTACACTTAACTACAGTTTGAAGATTCTTGCTTAAACAGTTCAACTTGTATAGAGCTATAAATGTTTTAGATAGTTCATTATAGTATCAGCAAAATATAGGTGTATTGGTTATACCTCTGCCTACCGCTTCGGGGATTAGAGGCGTGAATGCTTATTTATGTATTATAATATGTATAATTGATGGCGGGGCAATTTTAGTCACGGGCAATTAATGTGTGATTTTTCGAATATACATAAACAGTGATTCTCCAAGTTCGAAACTGAACCCAGGACCTAACCGTTCTTAGCTTTACGCCGTCATTAACCCAATGAGGCGATCTTGGGACCCAATTAATTTTCATTATAAGGTTTTTAGCATAGACCGGCAAATGAGCAAGTGGGTCACCTGATGGTAAGTAATCTCCACGGGCCATGTACGCCTACAATACTAAAAGAATCAAAGGCGCGTTGCCGACCTTAAACAGAAGGGATAATTATTTGATTGGGAAGGCGAGGGGGATTTCGGCCTCCTAATATCTTACTCGCCATACGAAACGCAGCAGCAAGCTACTTTACGTCGGTTTTCTCTGAGATATTGGTAACCCAGTCGAGTTGGCCCATTCATGCTGTAGACAAAACTATCTAACTCTCAAGCTTTCTCCAAGTTATATACACAGTTCTGTCTATTAATTTATATAGCTATCTATCGAGTCAATTTCGGTAAGACGGATAGCGGTCCGGGGCTCTAGTGGGTTCTAATGACTTTCAGGTGCGAATCGCTCGTTACTGATCAAACGTAAACTATTCCTAGTTTGGGCTACCAAGACAGCTAGGTCCCACTTAACCTCTTGATGCAGAACCTATCAATATAATCAGACGAGTTATAAGAATGAAGAAGAATATTTTTTCATGGGTCTTCGATAGACAACAGTAATCAGCTGATAAAATGTTATATATTTATTTATTCTTTATTGTATACAACAGATCACAGCACAGTTTTTATATACACGTATAAAGGTAGACTTTATCTCTTTAAGAGATTTCTTCCAGCCAGCATTAGATATTTTTTTTTATTTGCTTGAATGTTGAGTCGTGCCAACCGCCACGCCTGCCCATAAAAGGAAGCAACACCACACAGAACTTTTAATTACAAAGCACTGCATGGCACTGAGCTGTGCTCGTCACCCCGAGACATAAGATGTTATGTCTCATAATGCCCAGTAATTTCACTGGCTTCAGTGTCCTTCAAACCGAAACACAACAGTACTTACACACTGTTGCTTGGCGGCAGAAGAAGATAAAGCAGTGGTACCAACCCAGACGCATACGAGGGACCTACCACTTTGACCATCACCACTACGATAGAAGCAGGAGAGCACGAATCGCGACCGTCTCCATACAATTTTACACAAAGCGGAGTCGCTATCGTGTGACTTGTGTCAGGTTTCGCGGCTTTCTTGTCTTCGTCGCATACCTTAAAACAGGCCTTTAGGCACACCACAAGGTACGCAAATATAAAACTACTAGCTGTGCCCGCGAACTTCGTTTCGCCATCAAAAAGGTTTCATACAACATTTCATCCCCTATTTGGGCCCATTAGGGGTTGAAATTTAAAGAAAAAATACCCTGTGTTTAACCCGGGGTCACCATATTTGTGCCAAAATTCATTGAATTTAGCGGTTTAGATTATTCATACAAAATTCCATCCCCTTTTTAAACCATTCAGGGGTTGATTTTTGAAAAACATAGTAGCTTATGTCCTATTCTGATGTATAAGCTATATTATTGTAAAGTTTCATTAAAATTCATTCAGTAGTTTTTACGTGACAGAGTAACAAACATACATTCATCCATACTTACAAACTTTCGCGTTTATAATATTAGTAGGATATGACAACAACGTCGAAACAAATGAATCACAATAAATCACAAACACAGGTCCGTGGCTCATCCGTATGAGTAATAGCCAACCTTCAAACACTGGCTACTCTTTTGTCGTAGAAAAAACAAAGTGTGCACATGCAGTAATGGTAAATTGCATCCGCGGGTATACCGAGCCAGATAATTTATTTATTGTTGCTCCAGTTCACGCAGAGTCGTGGCGCTGTGAGTCGTTACTGATGCGCTGCCGGCCATTGTAACACGACTGGTTTAGTTTCATGCATCTTTTAATTCGTATCCTTCAAGCCCTATTTAGACGAAGAGAGCATGACACATATGAGATTATAAAAACCTCTTGTTTACATGACCGCGTCATATATTTGGAAAATATAATCGTGTGACGCAACCTCGTTAGTTACGATTTTCTGTTTATATTATCATCTATCATACTCTAATGGAAGTTTTGTTAGTTTTAAGTATTTTGTAAGTATACATAATGTGGTGGATGTATTTTTTAATTCATAATGTATGATGCGAGCAAGTAAATTCAACAATGCCATTTATTCCAAATCCATTACACTGAACTTAACGTTACATACAGTGCAATCTAAATATAATGGCGAACGTTAAGAGACATTACATCTTTCGACGATTGACAGAATTACGCCAGCCTGACGTTACTGGATATACAGGGTTATTTTTAAAACACTGACAACCTCGCAGGGCCATATGGGCTGACCCCATAAGGAACAATTTTTTTTCCACGAGTTGGACATAACTCAATACATAAGAAAAAAAATGATTTTACAAGTTTTTGTTATGTAGTGTTTTTGTTCGTACGTCTAAGTGTAGGTATTATCGATCGAGACGGCGCGGCCGGTCATTGAACTGATGCGCGCGGCCGCGTGTATTACGTAATCTGCGCGTAGGTGAAATTCAAGACGGAAATTAAATTCATAATTATTTTTGTATGAGAATAAAATCTAACAATTTATGAAAAGTCGTAGAACAAAATGAGTAGCAAATGACCTTAGGAATCTAGTCCTGCGAGGTTGTCAGTGTTTTAAAAATAACCCTGTATACTGGCTGATCTCGGAACGTGACTCGCCTGAACGAGCCAGTGGTTTATGGTGGGTTTTTGGGGTATAAAATATCAAGTACGGAAGGTACCAGCGAGACACATAAAGTTTCGCATATTTTAATGCAAACGCTTTAGTTTTGAAGTGGACAAGTTACAGGGGGGCTATTGTGGCATCACATCGCGGGAACCGACACATCTCGCTCTCATCGCGCTCCTATTCATAGCCTCGTCCACGATCCTTAGCTTTTTATACATATATACATTTTTTTAATAACATAGGCCGGCAAACGGACTAGTGGATCATTTGATGGTAAGTGATGCCACTGCCACAATACCAGAAGAATTATGGGCGCATTGCCGACCTTAAAAGGAAGGGATAATTAGGGATTTGGGGGATTTGGGCCTCCGGAAATCTCACTCACCGTATAAAACACAGCAGCAAGCCGCTACTGTACGTCGGTATACTGTAAAACAGTGGTAACGACCCGGTCGAGCCAGCCCATTCATGCTGCAGACAAAATTGTCTACAGCGTGGCTCTACCACTCAAAAATCATACATAGATTCATGCCTGTTTTCCATAGAGGTAGGCAGAGACAACGGACTACCACCTGCTACGATCCTTACACTTCTCTTTGGCCTCTTTCACCCTCATTATATTCTTCATGCATGCACGTCGGTTTAGGGTACTTCTGACCTGGCCTTTCTTGAGAACATCTCCGACTTAAGCTAAGAACGTTCGTCAAGGCCATTTGAGGAGCTACGCTTAGGTTTTTTATATCATTCGAAAAATACAAGTAAATGGTTGTACAGTACCGTATCGTCAAGTCTAAAGTTGATGAGAATTTGTTGCCTGTAAGAAAGGATTTAAATTATTATTAGATATTTTTTTATTCACGTTAATGACGAGTTTTCTCAGAGGGCTTGACATCAGGCCGGTCGCAAAAACTACAAGCCAAATCGTTCTGTTACATGTGTTAAAAGCCTGTTCACTGCGAGTGGAACTGCAACTGCCCCCAGTTGGACGAAAAAAAGATTGTCGTGAATGCCTACACGTTGCACGTCTGACAAAAATCGCAATGCCTATCCATAAACATACAATAACATATTATAACAATTAGCAATCAATATTTTATAAGTGTAGAATTTGGTACCCATGATTGGTTTATTTTGTGTCCGGAATGGTAATAGTCTCGCCCCCTATCACATTATGGGATGGAAATAAGCTCAGCGAAACGCGGATGCAGTTGCACCTCTGCCTACCCCCTCGGGCATAAAGCCGTGAAGCGAAGCTTGTCCGCTTGTCCTATCGCAGGCCCCTCGATTTGTTTCTTCCCTCATCGGAGACTGAAGTAGTATTTATATAAATATTTGGTCGCTGGTTTATTTGGACTGAACTGCGCTTACCATCAGGTGTAGCGCAGTCACTTTGCCGTGCTGAGATAATGAAAAAATGTAATCATACAATAAGGATAGCACTTCGTACTTCTCTAATATATTTTCTGTAGCACAATAATACATTCGTCTTCCTACCAACAACCTAGTCATCACTTCTTAGAAATGGTATCGTGTGTACATTCGTCATTCATTGCATCATATTGTTTAATGCCTAAAGCACTCACGATGTGGTTTTTTATCAATGCTTGAGGATTTAATGACACAGAAGTAGTGACGTCACTATTTATGTATTATATTTTACACTATGCTTCTATGCGTAAAGAAAAGTAAAAATCAATCCACTATGAAGACCATCAAAACATTTTATATCGGATATTTTTTATCAAAACTGTTAGGCAATCTAACGACGATAATTATTAATAATTTTAAAATATTTTCTGCAGTCAGTAGGTTTATTCTTTTTCTACCTACCCTTATCCCGCTCGCAGTAAGGTCGGTGCAACATGTTTTTATCACTGAAACTAAACTAGTTTAAACCGATTTTATTGCGGTTTTTTTATTAATTTTGATCCCGACGTTTCGAAAGCTTTTCAGCCTTCGTGGTCACGGGGTGGACTGACTAATAAAAACCGCGTTAAAATCCGTTAAAATTAGTTTTATTTCAATGAGTAATATTCGCGTAAACATAAGAAATCATTATGTTTTTAACACGTTACAGAAATATCTGTGTTAGTCGGTATTGTGTTATATATTATTTTATATTAACGGTAGACAGCGGCTTAGCTGCGTCCCTGGCATTGCCGATATCCATGACCGGCGGTGACCGCTTACCATCAGGCGGGCCACTTGCTCGTATGCGTATCAAGGCTATAAAAAATGTCAATGTAGTTTTGACGACCAGCCACCTGCCTGATCTCAATCCCTCTCAGGAGTCTCCTCTCTTCTGCAGTATGTAGGTAATTAAGTAATTTCTACGTTATTATGCCTTACTATCTCACTAGTAAATACCTTCTTCAACTAGACCTCCTCGGTGGTGCATTTGTATTGCGTACACGGTACGAATGCTATACTGAGGTCTCAAGTTCGATGCCCGGGTCGAGTCAAATGATATTAAGTTTTTCTACAACGAAACGCTCAACATCGGCCCGGAGTCTGGAATTGTGCCCGGTATGGCAATAGGGTATTATATCATATCATGGGACGGAAATATGCACGGCGAAATGAGGGTGTACTAGTTACACCTATGCTTACTCTTTCAAGGATTATTGTGGAGCCTTCTTCTTCTATAAACCACAAGACAATAGAGTCTAGATATTTCATACTCGACTATGAATAAGGGGCATGTCTTTATGAAACTAGCCTTTTTAAGTGGCTCAATGTCAGATCCCTAGTCTAGAACACGAATTTCACAATGTTTATGTATGAAAGGCTATTTAATAGGTGTTTGCTTGAATCATACTTTAATGTTAAAGGATTCGATAAATACACTTCAAGCCAAAACAAACACTATTGCATGCACGTAAGGTTGAAAATTGGTATTACTTTAGGTGTTAAACTTGTGGTCTTCGGTATCAATGAAGTGGACCTAGATCATTTGAATGCTCTTGGTGAAAATATATTATAAATATTTTTTTATTTGTTTGAATGACGAGTTTGAGAAACGCCACGACTGCCCATAAACAGCAGCAACACCACACAGAACTTTGACTTACAAAGCACTGCATGGCACTGAACTGCGCTCGACACTGAGATTTGTATTTTTGTATGTAACAAATAAACTTTAAAACTACTGGACCGATTTAAAAATATTCTTTCACCATTAGAATCCTACATTATCCCTGATGAATATAGGCTACTTTTATCCCGGAAAAGCAGATGACGCGGGCGGGCAGAGCCGCGTGGAAAAGCTAGTAAATAATAAACACGCAACTTAAAAAAGTCACAGGTGCATTGCTTTTAGGGCTGGATACAAACTTGCGACTTTGGACTCGACAATCCGTATCACTCGCTGAGCTCTCGCGTACTATACTTGATATAATATACTCTTTAGTTATCTATAAAGTTTACTATTTCATTTTAATGATGTTTTATTGGTAGGTATCGTTAATCATTTTATTCAATCTTTTGTGTGAGTTGTAAAATTTTATTACTTATTGTAATGTATTAATTTGATAATAAACCATTGTTACTTGTAAAAAAAAAATTGCATTCATATTTTTAACACCGATTACGTAATTTACCTTCATCCGACAGCCTCCGTGGCGCAGCGGGCGAGTAGCCAATTGTGAAGCGAGAGGCCGCGGGTTCGATCCCCGCACCGAGAAAAATGTTTGTGTGATCCACAAATATATGTTTCGGGGTCTGGGTGTTGTGAGATCGAAAGTTTCTCGTAGTTCCTGATACCCACGACACAAGACTCGTATCTTACTGTGGAATCAGGACTATGTGTGTGACTGTTGGGTGTATTTATTTATTTATTTATCGTCTACAGCAAAAAACTACTTTATAAAACTACCAAACTACTTTGGGCAGGAGACTTTTCCAAAATGAACTAATTCACACATTACACAAACGTTTGCCTCGGTGCGGCGATCGAACCCGCGGGCTCTCGCTTCACAGCCGGCTACTCGCCCGCTGCGCCACGGAGGCTGTCGTTGTCATAGAACTTGTTATATTTCCGATAATTTTCCTGATCATAGCCTTATTTCGATAACAGTGTCTTGTGAATGACTGGCTATTTCCAGTTATTGCTTTAAAACACAGACGAGCTGCAAGGATCAGGAATCAAGATCAAACGGTTGGTCGTTTCTAATATAAGTTAGAGTTGAAACTGTTAAAAAGATGATGTGTTATAAATTGAGCATTGCAGTGGGTCAGCCACGCCGTAGACATTTTACCTACAGCTAGTGTTCGTCTCGACCGGGATATTATATTTTATTGAATGACGAGACTAGCAAGACGCTCGCCTGATGGTAAGCGCCACGCCTGCCCATAAACAGAAGCAACACCACACAGAACTTTAAATTACAAAGCACTGCATGGCACTGAACTGCGCTCGTCACCTCGAGACAGAAGAAGTTAAGTCTCATAATGCCCAATAACTTCACTGGCTTCAATGTCTTTCAAAGCGAATCACAACAGTGCTTACATAATGTTGCTTTGCGGCAGAAATAGACAAAGCGGTGGTACCAACCCAGACAGCCTCTCGCATACGAAGGGCCTTGTAGAAATGGTGGATAGATTACAGCAAAGCCAATTAACTAAAAATCTTTCGTATCCCATATTTTACGAATCAAAAGTATAACAAACACTAGATCATTGAACCGAAATCAATTTCAGTTCAAACAAACAAGACTTACATGTAATCACAGTCGACCTTACGACCTCTTAAATAACCTCAGATCGTACATCAGTACGGAATGTAAACAGCGAGCCATCTCCTCAGGCGCCATCTATAATTTTCTAACAATACTTTCAACGTGTCCAGAATATCTTGATCCGTGAAACAACTTACACTACCCCGTAGAAAACTTGGACTGGTTGCACGAAGAGGGAGGGAGAGACCAAGTTTTACTGGTATGAGAATACACGCTCGATCGATCCACGATCTATCCGTGGATATTGCATATTTATCAACCTTTGACATGGGTAACAACGTGGAAGTAACATCTTCATAGTCAACAAAAAGCTCAAAACAAACATGTTCCAAAGGTATATGACCTTGTTCGATATCTTGAATGCCTTGCATATAAGTTTCGTTACTATGTTTGTTGCTTTTTTTATTTGATTGAATGACGAGACGAGCAAGGCGCTCGCCTGATGGTAAGTGCCACGCTTGCTCATAAACAGAAGCAACACCACACAGAACTTTGAATTACAAAGAACTGCATTCCACTGAACTGCGCTCGTCACTCCGAGACACAAGATGTTAAGTCTCTATAATGTCATTCATAATCCACAGCAACTTCAAATGGAGACACTGGTTTGTTTTACTAAATTAAATAATTTAAACTAATTTTATCTCGTAGTTTTTTGGAAGATCGGGCTTGCAATATATTCCACGTACGATTTTGCAAAAAAATACGGCATTAAAATCATCATCATCAGCCACAAGACGTCCACTGCTGAACATAGGCCTCCCCCAAAGATTTCCAGACCGACCTGTTGGAAGCGCCCTGCATCCAGCGACTTCCTGCGATCTTTATCAGGTCGTTAAAAAATATATTTAAAATATTAATGCGAAATATTACATTTCATATATTTACATACTTAAGATCTTGTTTCTTTCCAACCTCTTTAGTGACGCCTTTTTCGTTTCATCAAATTTTCAAATCACAACGATTCTAAAGAAGTTTCACTTCAATAATAAATAAAATATTAAAAAAAAAAAAAAATTTAATTAATTTTTTTATTAAATTAATTTTTTTTTTTTTTTAATTTTTTTTTTTTTTAATTAATGAATTCAGCAAAACAAAATCAGCATCTCCATTTGAACTTGCTGTGGGTTGGTTCCTTCTCGTATAAGTAGGTCCAATTATTCTTTCAGAGCGTCACACCACCCTATTCATGCTGAAAGCAAAACTAATATTAAGACAGGATAAATAATTATATGAGAATGTCCATTCTCCTTAACTTAACTTTATGATAAACCAGTAAAATAGGTCAATACAAATTATACTCCAGCTAACACAGATTGCGTACACACGGTATTTGAATATTTTTATGACAAAAGACCGATGTGATTGATACAAAATGCATTTAATATCTGTGCAATAAAGCTTAAAATGGTCCATCATTCACCGACCGATGGATTATTGAAGAATTATGCTAATCGCTGTGGAATATAAACTAGATAGAAGTAATACGACAGATTGGGCGAAATAGTCTATTGTGGGTGGGTTACATACGTGTGTAAGTTTGTTTTTGATAATTTTTTGTTATTTTCTGCAAAGACAAATTTCCAATGGTCACTTCATCAGCGAGTGTCTCGCCCGGTTTATGAAAGGCTAATCAATGTATAAAATAACTAATCATCTGTCAAATACCATGTCAAGTTAAAATTGAGTTGCCATAAGCATAGTCAATGCTTTTGATTTGATATATATCTATTGCTTAACAAGGCTATCAAACTAAAAATGAAAAATTCTATGTTAAAGGCTATTTTGGGTTTCTGGAAGATTAATTATTGATTTCTGATAATTATAATGCAATTTGAACTGTCTGAACAGACTTTTAATGAAATTAACTAGACAAATGCACCCAACAGTCACACAGATAGTCCTGACACACAGTAAGATAAGAGTCTTGTGTCGTGGGTACCAAAAGCTACGGGAGATTTTCGGTCTCACAACACCCAGACCCCGAAACATATATTTGTGGATGACACAAATATTTGTCTCGGTGCGGGGATCAAACCCCCGGCCTCTCGCTTCACAGCCGACTACTCGTTCGCTGCGTCACGGAGGTTGTCAAAAGTAACACCATAAAATTTTTGTTAATTCAAGTCAGTTGATGAATTGACAACAATAATTGTGAACGTCATGTGTCCGCTATAAGTACGCTGGCACTAGAAAGGCGATCCTATGTCCTAAAAAGTTTTTAATGAAATAATGACTTACGTCTTTTGACCGTTGGAGTTAAACTAGGCACATCACGCATTGGCCAGTAAGTGCTATTGCTTCAGCCTGTTTGATATTCGCGAACGTGACACGGCCGTGCCCCACGGACCAATTTACTGTAATCGCACTACAGCGATTACAGATTAAGCATTTTACATTACAATACTGGGAACTGTTGTTTTTTTGCAGATGAAGATATCTTGTGTTAAGCAATGTTGAATCACTGTGTGTTGTACATACATATTTTATGTTAGTTCATTATTCTTTTTTACCCTAAATGTTGAGACGAGCAGGTCTGTTGTATAATCATACAATGTAAGCCTAGAATACTAGAAGAATCATAAAAGCATTACCGACCTTAATGGGAAGGGATAATTAAGGGATTGGGAAGTGGAGGGAGATTTGGGCCTCCGGATATTTCACTCAACGTACAAAACGCAGCAGCAAGCCACTACTTTACGTTGGTTTTCAGTGAGACGGTAGTAACGACCCGGTCGAGCCGGCCCATTCGTGCTGAAGACAAAACTACATACATCGTAGCTCTACCACTAAAAAAACTTAAATCAGATAAATTACTTACACATATGATTCCCTTGTTCTTTTGAGATATCAGAATCTTGTAACTGTATGTAGAGCCCACCAGTATAACTAGACCCCTCCCTTACTTACATCAATTTCGCTTCCCAAATAAAGATAAAGACTAGGCAGTTCTTCGTATTTTGGTAACTAGGTTCTATTGTTTCGGCCCTCATTTGGTTGCGAGCGTTTTTATTATCATTATAATGTAATCATAATCAACTGAATTACGTTCATATGGGAAAGGTAAATGTGTGCATTGTTGGACATCCATATCGGTGTAATATCATCAAAAGTGTTCAAATTGGTGTATTATTTGACGATTGTTTTGAAACTATGATGTGTGTCGGTCCATTTTGGAAGCCGTTATAAACGCTCGATTATTTTCTGCCTTTGATTGTAGATGTTGCTACTTGATTTCACGTGGTATTTTGTGGTTAGAGACTTGATATATGATGTTTATGTTGACTTGACTTTTAGATATGATCACTTGATTTAAAAGGTCCCTATACGAGAGGCCGTCTGGGTTAGTACCACCGTTTTGTCAATTTCTGCCGCCAAGCAACAATGTGTAAGCACCGTAGTGTTTCGGTTTGATGGATATTGAAGCCAGTGAAATTACTGGGCATTATGCGACTTAACATCTTATGTCTCAGGGTGACGAGCGCAGTTCAGTTTCATTTAGCTTGTAATTTAATGTTTTGTGTGGTATTGCTTTTGTTTATGGGCAGGCGTGGCGCTTACCATGAGCGAGCGCCTTGCTCGTCTCGACATTAAATTAAATAATAAAATGCTCGTTTTACTTCCCGAAATATTTTCAAGATTTAACAAGATCCGACATCAGTAATTACACGTTTCCGTCCACCGTCACATGACACCCCAGCGGGTGGTTAGTGGGGTTGCATTTTTACAAATTGATACAAATTATTTGAGCGAGCTCCCGCTTTGTTTCAACGACGCTTGTTACGGCTCTGGAACGGCATTTATTATTTTCTTGCTTACGACGTGTAGTGGGGAGAAGAAACGCTCGGTAAGAAAATATCATAAACTAGCAGACCCGGTCACACGTTGCTGTGGCTAAGGTATATGTTAAATTATATTGTAGTAAACTATTCAATGGAGTATGCGCCATCTACTGGATACTTACTCAATACAGCCGATAAATTGACTTACATCGTCATCGTCACAGATAATTATATATACTTATAAAATAACATGTCCTGACTGACTGACTGATTCATCATCGCCGAGCGCAAACTATCAAGGCTACAAGCATGAAATTCGGACTGTATATTCATTTTGTTATGTAGGCACCCACTAACAAAGGATTTTAGATAATTCCAACCCTAAGGGGTCAAAATAGGGGATGATAATATGTATGAAAGTCCGTCATTTTGAAAGTTACATAAAAAAAAATGTATTTCGGTTATTGACGTTAAATAAATAAATACGTGTTTCAGGAATTTTGGAAATTTTATTTAATAAGGGATGAAAAAGGGGGTAAAAGTAAATGCGAAAGTGAGAAAGAAGAGTGTTTGTTACGCTTTCACGCCTAAATCACTGAACCGATTTTGATGAAATTATCTACAGAGACAGATGGAACCCTGGAGACGGTTACAGGCTACTTTTATCCCGGAAAATGCTGTTCACGCGGGCGGAGCCGCGAGCAAAAGCTAGTAACTAATAAATTTGCAATAAAAAATATTGCGCCTTTAAATGGAGATATAAACTATCTTATTAATCAAGTTGGATCAAACAAAAAAATCGGTTTAGTAGTTAACGAGTTCTTCGCGGACAAACAACGCGACACGTAATTTTTATAAATAAAAATTTAACATAGGTTCACGGCAAAACTCTTAAAGGAACAGAGGTTTAACTATAGTTATTTCCATCTAAAAGCATTTTTAAATATACTAGACTATCTC
Source organism: Amorpha juglandis (assembly GCA_949126905.1). Taxonomy (NCBI): domain Eukaryota; kingdom Metazoa; phylum Arthropoda; class Insecta; order Lepidoptera; family Sphingidae; genus Amorpha; species Amorpha juglandis. The sequence goes on along the minus strand of OX421381.1, from coordinate 12,386,493 downwards.
TTGCTCGCGGCTCAGCCCGCATAAATGGTATTTTCCAGAGAAAAGTAGCATTAAAAAAAAAACTTATGGGTAAAGAGCCGGCATTGCGGGAAATGAATTGTTGGATCAGGCGGCCAACGCCGTATGAGACTTATACCGGGCCCCCGACTATTCTATTTTAATTTATTTTGCATTTCCTAGTTCTAGTCATGCTCTACCTGTGTACCAAATTTTATTCAAAACCATAGAGTTATTAAGGCGTGATTGACTAACAAACATTCAAATTCACAAAAATCCAACCTTTCATTTTTTTAATAGTACTTCGACTAGTTCTACGACTACGATAATTTGTTTGGAGGGCAGATTTCGATAAACAAGGTGACATAATAGTGTTAAAGCACGACAAACAGTATGTTTTGCCTTAATATTCAGTGGCAGCGTACTTACACTGAGAACTATGAGTTCGTGGATTCAATATTCAGGCAAAGCAATAACAATTTGTGCTCGGTATGGCGATAGGCCCCAATCACATCATGGGACGGAAATAAGCTCGGTGAAATGTGTGAGCGCTAGTTGCACCTCTGCCTACCCCTTCGGAGGTAAAGACATTAGCTAATATGTTATATATATCTTAACGTAGGAAGCACGTTATTGATGATTATGACAAAGAAGGGAACTATTATTCTTTATTTCTTTTTAAGCAGCGATAACTCAGCGAGGAGTGTTACGGACTACCGAGACGAAAGTCGCAGGTTCGTAACCAGCTCCAAGAGCATACAGCTCTGACTTTTCTAAATTACATGCGTGTATATTAATTGTTAATTAACTTTAACGTTGAAGGAAACATTGTTAGAAAAGCTGCATACCTGAGAACTCGATAAGATTTTTCGAAGGTATGTAAAGTCTGCCAACCCGCATTAGGCCAACGTGGACTAAGGCCTAACCTCATTCAGTAGATGAAGCCCGTTTCCAGTGGGACGTATACAGGGTTAATTTTAAAACACCAGCAACCTCGCAGGACCAGATAGCTGACCCCATACGGAACAACTTTTGTTCTACGAGTTTGTATATAACTCAATATATTTAAAAAAAATGATTTTACAAGTTTTTGTTGTGTCGTATTTTTCTTCGTAGCGTTCGGCGTGCGCGCGCGACTCAAAGGCGCCGCTCAGCTGGCTCGGGCGATGACCTTCAACGCTAGCCCGGTTCCCCACGCTTCGCGTGTTTGCTTACGTAATCTGCGATGCGTGTAGGTAACATTCAAGACGGAAATTAAATGAATACTTATTTTTGTATGAAAATAAAATCTAACAAATTATCAAAAGTCGTAGAACAAAAGTAGTAGCTTATAACCTTAGGTATCTACCCCTGCGAGGTTGCTGGTGTTTTAAAAATAACCCTGAATAATACAGGGCTAGTACTATTATTTCTTTTCGACGTTTGGCCGAGCGTTTTCTCGACCCACTGTGCGTTGCCCCTACCCTCTCATTCCTTAGACCCAGTCCGAAACATCTTATTCGCGCCCTCATAAAAGTAACTGCTTTGGCTCGTTTTTATTTCAACTGTACCTGTACGGCCGCGGTATTTTAATAAACTTACGACCATAGTAGGCGAAATGACACCTTACAACACGACCTTAAGATTCATATTTGCGTGTTTTATGGGAGAAATCACGTCTCGCCAACTCATATCTAGGACAAGACGATTGTGAAGGACAGAAGGAATTTCAATTGCTTTATTATGTTTCAGTGTATTGTTTTCGTTTATGAAAATGTCTGTTATTGCAATTATGTGTATAATAGCTAGCCGTATCAATAAAATTGATTTAAATTACTTTAAGAGAGTATGAATAGCACAGAGGTGGTAGGTCCTTCGTATGCGAGAGGCCGTCTGGGTTGGTACCACCGCTTTCACTATTTCTGCCGCACAACAACACTATGTGAGTACTTTATGAGAAGCTTTATGAAACTTAACATCTTATATCTTGGGGTTCCAAGCGAAGTCCAGTGCCATACTGTGGATATATGTAATATGTACAAAGTTCCGTGTGGTGTTGCTTCTGTTTATGGGCTGGCGTTGCGCTTACAGTCTCATCATTCAAGCTAAAAAAAATATGGTTGTTTCGGGTTTGGGTGCTGAAACCCACCACTTATTTATTTATTTATTTATGTAAACTTTATATACAAAACAAGTTTAAAGGCGGACTTAATGCCAGAGGCATTCTCTAACAGTCAGTTTAAAAATCGATTGTTGTACTTATCATCGCGTTCTGGACTTCAAAAAACAACAAAAATCAAATAGAATTTGCACTAACAAATCTATGACAATAACATTTGAACTGACAATAATGTTTAACAAGAAAAGACTGCAAAGGGAACTTTAGTAACATAATATATTATTTCTTCAAAGCAACAAAACATTTTCAAACGCGAAAGCCCAAGCCAAGAAGTATCTCCATCTAACATTCAAATCCTAAGAATTACGCTCGCGAATTATTACCGTCGGCTCGTTAAGAAATCCGGATTAAAAGAGTTGAATTAAAAAAAGGAGGCGAAGGAAACGTCGCCGTAAGTCCAGCCGCAAAATTCTTAAACGCAGTCCTTGGGAATGGCATGATTACTTCATCAAAACACACTTTAAACGTGTTACGTAAATCTAGTACCGCTTGCCCCGAGCTCCCCCCGTAAAGGGTGTTGCCGGGTGGGAAGTCACCCCAGGAAGGGAGGTAAGACGATATGGATGAACGTGAGCGCCGTCAAGAAAACCTTGATTGCTTTTTTAATTAGTTTTTTTTCTGCCTCCCCCTTTATCGCATCTCGGACGTACAAGAAATATGTATTCGGTTTCTTTTTGGCACTGGTTATTGATTGATGTTGACTGGATGTATTAACGTTTCAGCCTTTAAATGTATATTTTTATTAATTGATTGTTTTCTTCTTTGGATGTTGTTTTCTTCTTGGGATATTCTGTTTTTATCCAGTGTTTCGCAGAAGGCTTCTGTGACTTGTGTTTTATTAATTCCCGGTTAAAAAGTTACTTCAAGTTTGATTCCTTTAACTGTTAATATTAGTTACAGATATTTTTCTGATGTAGGAGTTTAGCAGTTAGGATTTTTTTTATTTAATTGAATCACGAGACGAGCATGTCGCTCGCCTGATGGTAAGCGATTGCCCATAATAGCAGCAACACCACACAGAACTTTGAATTACAAAGCAATGTATGGCACTGAACTGCGCTAGTCACCCAGAGACATAAGATGCTAAGTCTCATAATGCCCAGTAATTTCACTGGCTTCAATGTCCTTTAAACCGAAACACAATAGTGTTACTGTTTACACACTGTCGCTTAGCGGCAAAAATAGACAAAACCGTGGTACCAACCCAGACGGCATCTGTGTGGAAATTGGCTGGAAGTCAGCATAATAAGAGAAGAATCATGGGTACATTGCCGACCTTAAACCAAAGGCATAATTAAGGAATTGGGTAGGGAGAGTGTATGGCTACACGAACCACAACAGCAAGCTTCTACATCACGTCAACTCTCTGTGAGACAGTGGTGGCAACCCGGTTAAGTCGGTTGTCTACAACGTGGCTCTACCATCTATACTTATAAAAAAACATGTCCTGACTGACTGACTGATTCATCATCGCCGAGCGCAAACTATCAAGGCTACAAGCATGAAATTCGGACTGTATATTCATTTAGTTATGTAGGCACTCACTAAGAAAGGATTTTAGAAAATTCCACCCCAAAAGGGTCAAAATAGGGGATGATAATATGTATGAAAGTCCGTCATTTTGATAGTTACATAAACAATATTTTGTATTTCAGTTATTGGCGTAAAAATAAATAAATACGTGTTTCAGAAATTTTGGAAATTTTATTTGTTAAGGGATGAAAAAGGGGGTGAAAGTAAATGCAAAAGTGTTACGCTTTCACGCCTAAATCACTGAACCGATTTTGATGAATTTGTCTACAGAGACAGAAGGGTCCCTAGAGACGGTTACAGGCTACTTTTATCCCGGAAAATGCTGTTCACGCAGGAATTAAGTAGTCGACACCGAGTAGGTTTATAAAAATACTTTATTTTACAGCACGACAGCTTAGTACAAGATCTAATTAACAATAATCACTTAAACTAATTATTCTAATGCTTATATATTAAATAAACGCTTATGTAGCGTTATTCGCTGATGGCGCAATCATTGCCCCGTTGCTATGGGCATGAAGTGCTGGCGAAGCATATATCCTGGGGGTGGACACCCTTAACACAGGCGGAGCCGCGAGCAAAAGCTAGTTTAAATGATAACTGGATAAAATACCTAATACTACACAAATTAATTTCTCATCTAATATTCATTCTGCCTATATTGCTTGTCTACAATTTGCCTATCACAACAATAGAGTTTCCATCGATCGAAAGCTAGTCAGAATTCGATAATTGAAAACCGTCGTTGACTTTACTAGATTGATGCTATTGGCCTAACGCTCGCTCATAAATTGAATTGGCGATAACCGATCCTGATATAAATCTACTGGGTCTTTCGTATGCGATAGGTCCTTCTTATTCGATAGTCCATCTCGGTAGTTACCTAACTTTGTCTATATCTGACGCCAAACAGCAGTAATCACTATTGTGTTTCGGTTTCAAAGATATTGAATCCAGTGAAATTACTAGGTCTTAACTTCTTACTTTCACAGGACAGTGATATGTATATATGTCAGTACTTTGTAACTATTTTCATAGCTTTGATCGGCAAAAGGCGATCGGAAGTGGGTCACATAGTAAGTCATGTCCACTGCCCATGTACGCTCACAATACTATAAGAATCATAAGCTCGCTGCCGACCTTAAAGGGGAAAGGATAATTAAGGGATTGGGAAGGGGATTTCGGCCTCCGAATATCTCAGTCATCGTACGAAACGCAGCAACAAGCCGCTACTTTACGTCGGTTTTCTGTGAGACAGTGGTAACGACTCGGTCAAGCCGGCCCATTCTTTCATACAAAACTATCTACAGCGTGGCTCTAGCACTTAATATTTATAAAAACTTAAAACATAGCTTTCGACACACACTAAAAATCAAATTCAAAGCAACAGCGTTAACACTAAAATTATAGTCCATTTCTCCCCATCAGAGGAAGAGCGTAAATGTCCGGGAATGTCCATTAGTTCATAACGTGCCGGTAATGAGGTGGAGTGGGCAAAATCAGAACACAAAAACCATGAGCGTTCCGTCACGTACTGCGGGAATCAGCGCTGGTTTTGCAAAAATATTTTGAAAATGTTTGAAAAATTAAAATATTTTTTTGCGATTTTGATGCGTGTCTTACACGCATAGTTGTTTGCGATTGCCCGAGAAGCTCGATGTATAGTAAATTATAATATGTATACTAAAACAGCATTATTATTGTAGTGTTATCACACAAGGTTTGGACAAGGTGGTAGGTCCCTTGTATGCGAGAGGCCGTCTGGGTTGGTGCCACCGCTTTGTCTATTTCTGCCGCCAAGCAACAGAGTGTAAGCACTGTTGCGTTTCGGTTTGAAGGACATTTAAGCTATTGAAATTACTGGGCATTATGAGACTTAACATTTTATGTCTCGGGGTTTTTTTTGTGTTGACTCTTGCTGTAAGCCTGACACTAGTCGGCTGTATACAGCTTCACCGGACTTTCGGGTGACCACTTTAGGCGATCTCAACCCTTAGGCGCTCTCAACCCTTAAGGCGCTCTCAACCTTTAAGGCCCTCTCATTAAAATTAAAGAATCAGATCAACAATTGGTGTAGTAAAATATGACGTAATAAAGTGGCGTAGGAATAAATCCTAGTGAATTAATAAAAATAAATTAGTGTACATACTTACATTAACAATTAAAATATTTGTACTTCATACTTTATGTTTTGTACAAGTACATGCATATCACATTATGATACGCCATTATAACAATAAAAGAATAAAATTCAAAATTTGTATGTACTCACACACACATGCACGCCGTATGCATACACACCCGTCTTCCGCACCACACGCACACAAAGATCAAGTTTTAAGTCTCTAGGCGTCCCCACTAATTTATACGTTCTTTCGCTTTCATTATAATTATTATTCTTGGCAATTTATTTTCGCACACGAGGGGGCAGTCCCCCCGGGGGAGGTGGGGGTGGACTTCTTACAAATTCCCGTTTTTCGGTGGAACTTAACGCACCCTTTTCTTGGCCCTTTTTGTTTTTCATTACATTAACTTTTGAGACGGGGATAATGTGTTGTTAGTGTGTGGGTGTTGCTTAATGAATGTTTACGCTTTTTTACGTCATGTGCGTTGAATGTTTCCTTACATTATGTATGACAAGGGTATTAATTCTGTTTTTTTACAAGTGATAAAACGGTATCCCCTTTGATGGTTACAAGTTGAAGTGCGTATGTATGTATATTTTTTACAAGTGGTTAAAATATTGTTTTAAAAATGTTTGGAGATTTTGTGTAATAATGTGGAAATTCATTTTCCAATAAGTATGATTAAAGAACAACTAACAACACTAACAAAATAAGAAATAAATTTCATCAATAATTGTAAACTGAAGGTAAACACTGTAACATTAACTTTTCTGGACAACATACACCTCAGTCCAACCCGTGACCACGAAGGCTGAAAAGCTTTCAAAACGTTGGGACCAAAACTAAAATATAAAACCGCAATAAAATTCGTTTAAATTTGTTTTATTTCAATGAGTAACATTCACGTAAACGTACGAAATCATTATTTCAGACTTGTTCTAACGTTCATTATTATTATAGCACCAATAAATATGCTTCGTATCGTCTGTCTACACTCCCTTACTTCAAATTACTACAAAGTTATTATCACGTCTCGCGAAACTCATAAACTTAATATAGAACATCAATATTTAAATCAACGAAAAAGTTTTCTATGCATAACACCTAAACTATCTCGACGTCTCAACAATTTCACTCGAAACTTTAAAGTACACAATTTACGTTCACATGCGCGGGGAGCGACGAACAACTTCCACAAAACAAAAGCGATTACAGCAGACTTCGACTACTCGAAAACAAAACGCAATTTTCTCTTAAGAAAATGAGGGAACTCTTTCTCCCCATTGAAAAATCATCAACACCCACCGCGTATGTACCGCCGGCGTCCACCCAGGGGGGAGGGGGGTCAGGCGAAGATCTACACCGCCGACTTGCGTACGCTTTAATTAAAAATAAAACATAAGAACGATGTAACTGGATGAGCCGAGGAGCGAAGGAAAAATGAAAGAGAAAGCCGTCCAACCCCACCCCGACCGGGCTGGGGTGGGGAGTAGTAACCGCGTGGAAGTCAGTCGCACGGCGACCGCCGGGGGGCGCGCACCTCCCTGCGCACGCTGCTCCGTCACAACGGAATGACATCACTTTTCTTGTCGCTAATGAAGAGAACGTCTTGGATACTCGCCTTTTTACTCAGGCTCCTATTCTTAACATGAGTTTTAAGCCTTCACTAATTTCCTTAATTAGCTTCTTTTACACGAGAAACGTCTTTTGATGAACCTTCTTATACCTAAATAACAATACTTTCAATCTCAACTCTTTGTCGCCATAGTTAAGTAAAGCGAACTCTACATTTTAAGGAAGTTAAATAAACTAAAAAAATACATTACCATTACCATAATTCCCGTCTTACAAATAATATTCAGAGCCGAGACATACTGAGGCAAAATAAACAGATCGTCTTAGCAAAACAAAACCAAGTCGTCGTCTAGACATTTTAATTTTCCTATCTGAACGCATTGGAAGATGCCTTTTCATTAGAGCTCGCCGCACATGTGAAATCTTTGATGCAGACGTCATTAGCTCTGTAAAGGAGTATTGAGATGCTTTGATATATTTTTCTGATAAGATTTTTGTGGGTTTTAAATATTTCTATTAGGAAAATTTTCGAACAATGAGTAGTTTTTTAAATTGGTTATTTAATGAGTATAAAGTAACGTGAAGTTAGACTGAAATAAAGTTAATTTTTAAAAAGCTTTAAGCATGAAATCATATGGACGTAAGTTCAGGGAGATGAAGATATATGATATAGATAATATAATACGTTTTTGTCGAAAGTTTGTCTTTACCGTTTACTTTCACAATGAAGGACTTTTAATAAAACCAAGGACTTAAATATACATTGGATACATTAGTAACATATTCTGTCTCTACCTTTCCAAAAATGGACGAGAATGTACATATGTAAGAATAAAAACATACGCAGTAATATCATAACAGGTTATTAAACAAACACAACTCGGTAAAATAAATCGAAACAATCCCCAACTTCCCCACGCATTAGCTTCACGAGTTCAGATACATGGCCAGGCTAATTGGCAGAAAATTTCCGAACGCAACAAAACAAATAATACAAAATCGGCAAAAGTAGAGTCAACAACAAAACCAGATGTAAGCCCGCACACGCTCTCACACTTATTCAAATATCGCGGTTAAGCCATGCTCACTCAATTTTCTAACCCATTTACGTCTCAGACGAACTGCTTGCTTCGAAAAAAGCTGGTAAGGGTGTTTTGCTTTAGGTTTGAAGGGTTCTGTCGGAAATTTATTGATAATGTAATTATTTTTCACCTCATTTATTTTTCACCTCATAATTTTTTTGGGTAATTAAATGGGTTGGTAAATCTTGCATTTACTTATCATTTTATTGGTTTTGGTTGTCACCATATTTAGATACCATCTCTGCGATTTTTCTCGCAACATGTCTATACAAAATTCGGTATTCGATATTCGGAAGTGAATGGGTCGGAGAGCTGGTGAGTTCGGCACGACTATCCCTCCATCCCCGGGTTAGAATGGTATCTGTAAGATGGATTTTCCCTTGCGGCATAAAAAGCCCCCTGTTGGTAAGTGGTCACCACCGTCCATGGTTATGGTCAGTGCCAGAAGCACAGCCAAGCAGCTGTCAGTTTGTTTAACTATATAGTTAAAATACTACAAGAACAAGTTTAATTATCGAACCCACAGCATAGCAGTCGTACCGCGTACGCAACACAACTGCGTCACCGATAGCCTATAATATAGATATATATAGCCGATTTATTATAGAGCTTTGTTTATATCTGACCGCCTCCGTGGCGCAATGTGGGTGAGTAGCCGGCTACGAAGCAAGAGGCCGTGGGTTCAATTCCCGCACCGAGACAATTGTTTGTATGATTCACGAATATTGGTATCGGGTCTGTGTGTTGTGGGACCGCAAGTCCCTCGTAGTTCCTAAAACCCACTATACAGGCGTAACTTAGTGTGGCGTTGAGACTACGTGTGTGACTATTGGGGGTATATCTACCTTCTCATTTAACGCTAAATTACTTCATAAGTTACTATAATAGGCTTTTCTTAAACCTAATCTAGGCAAAGAGGTCATAATAATATACTGAATTTTTATCTGACATTTATTAAAACACAAACATACTATCAATCAAAACAACAATTCATCCGAAACGTTTCACATGACGTTCAAACTTGCCTAACCCTAAAAAAACAAGAATAATTCCTCAACATTTCCGCCGGTAGATTTTCCACGATATAATTTCATGAGCAATGCGTGTACGTTCTCCCCTTTGAATTGATTAGCCAGTCATATCGGGACATGAATGGGGTTTTAGTTTATTTTTTCGCGGAACCATTTCGAATCGGTTCTTCGATATGCATTGGGTATTAGTAATTTGATTTGGTATTGAAGTACTTCGACTAGTGGCTATCGGGAATAAATGTTATGGACTGTAGAGAAATTGAGAATTAGTTTTTTACAAGGTAGGTCCCTCGTATGCGAGAGGCGTCTGGCTTGGTACTACCGCTTTGTCTATTTTTACCACTAAGCAATTGTGTGTAATTACTGTTGTGTTTCGGTTTGTAGGACATTGAAGCCAGAGTAATTACCGGGCATCATGAGATTTAACATCTTATGTCTCGGGGTGACGAGCGCAGTTCAGTGCCATGCAGTGCTTTGTAATTCAAAGGTCTGTGTGGTGTTGCTTCTGTTTATCGGCAGGCACTTATCACCAGGTAAGCGCCTTGCACGTCTCGTCATTCAATAAATAAGTGCCATGGCCACTTTACCGAGGTTAAAAAAGGGTTATAACGAATACTCAGTTAAAACCATTCCTTTGTAAACCTACACGCTACGTTAGCATTATTAATACAGTAGAAACCTGATAGGGAGACGTTAAGCTTAGCTAGGCCCGTTTAATGATCCAATTCCTGTCATGTTCAGGAAAGGGTTCCATCCCCCTAAAAAACTTGAAACAAACGCCGCAAAAACCGAAGACGCTCTATCGCTAGGGGTGAGTGGGGGCGGCCACCCCAAGAAGCCTCCGTGAATAATTATAAAAGAAATAAGATAGACATTGACTTCGCCTCGTCAGCTACTAGATGAATAATAATGGATTTTCGCTTGCGTGTGTTGGCTTTATGAGTCGTAAGCTTTTACGGCGCGGTATATTGTTGGTAAGTAAACAGATTATTACGTTTTTCGGTAAGATTTAACGTGGCGTCGTTAATGGCAGTTTTAAAATTTTACGACGTGGTTTTAATGTTAAGGTGGTATTTTTTTTAAATTGGAATATTATTGTCTAGTGTTTAAAAGATACACATAGTTAAATAAGTTATTTTACTCTGTTACAAGGTAGGTCCCTCGTATGCGAGAGGCCGTCTGGGTTCGTACCACCGCTTTGTATATTTCTGGTGCCAAGCAACAATGTGTGCACTGTTGTGTTTTGGTATGAAGGACATTGAAGCCAGTGAAATTACTCAGCATTGTGGGACTTAACACCTTATGTCTCGAGGTGACGAGCGCAGTTCAGTGCCAAGCAGTGCTTTGTAATTCAAGGTTCTGTGTGGTTTTGCTTCTGTTTATGAGCAGGAGTGGCGCTTACCATCAGGCGAGCGCCTTTCTCGTTTCGTCATTCAATAAAAAAAAAATTAAACTGTCTACAGCGTGGCTCTACCACTCAAAAACAACTCCAACATTTTGAAAAGGGCCTATGTCATATTAGTTAAGTAAGATCTAACCGCTAATTAGTTTTTTTTTTATAGCATAGGCCGGCAAACGAGCAAGTGGGTCACCTGATGGTGAGTGATCTCCACCGCCCATGTACGCCCACCACCAGAAGAATCATGGGCGCGTTGCCTACCTTAAAGGAAAGGGATAATTAGGGATTGGGAAGGGGAGGGGATTTGGGATTCCGGTTATCTCACTCACCGTACGAAACGCAGCAGCGAGCCGCTACTTTACGTCGGTTTTCTGTGAGACAGTGGTAACGACCCGGTCGAGCCAGCCCATTCATGCTGTAGACAAAACTGTCTACAGCGTGGCTATACCACTCAAAAAAAAATCACTTAGTGTACAAAAAGTGTAATAACTACTAAATACCTGAAACCCTGTACAAAATAAACCATAGGATTCGTTCATAGAAAATTGCGCTTGCAATCTCATCCGGGGAGACTGGGGCGAAGCGACGCTGGTAAATTGATTACGTGTAAAATTGTTAGTCGATGGTTGACTACTTATATGCGCCTGGAAGCACCGGCGACGGTTAAAGCAATCCAATTTGCACACGTCACTGAGGTGAAGAAAATTTTTAGCACTCAGGAATAAAATTAAGGAAATAGGCATAAGAGGGTTTGCGGGAACTTATTATAAGATTACGGTACATTTTTGCATCTTCGCTATTTATTAGACTAATGAGATAAGTATGGCAATGGCAAGGAATGGGTAATGCTTCAAGATGTGTTTCGTTGAATAGCTTTTTGATGACATCACAGAACCTCATAGATTTTTTTAAAATAAATAACTGCGAAAGACAATGGAACAGTGTTCCATCCAATAAATCATTTGACAAAGCATATCATTTCACTGGTTTTAATTTGCAACTACTACCATAGTCCATCCAGGTTTCGCCAAGCTTATTTCTGTCCCATGATGTGACAGGTAATAAGCCTATTGCCATATCAGCCACTAATTCTGACCCCGTCCAACTCGCGTGATTTTGGAATCAAAAAATTCCAACACTATCTAACTAATAAAACCTAACTAAAAATTCAAACACTAAATAACTAAACTAACACTTCTTAGACTAAGTACGCTCTCACTAGACTAATCAGATGATTCAATATACGCAATATAACATAAGCGGTGCATTAAACCCTATGTAAACTTGAACGCGTATATCAAATCGGTTGTTTTGCAACTCCTTCATTTACATTGCAACACAAACTACTTAAAATAAAACAAACGCAGCGTTAAATCACCAAAAACAAAGAATAAAATGATAAAAAAAAGAATCGCATGTGAATGCACAGAGTATAATTAAAGCTGAAATGAATATTTAAATATTTCGTAGAGGGCGCACTCTCAACATCACAATGACGTTTGGGGTGTCCAAATCTAGGAAGATACGTATTTTTGGAAGTCAAGTTCCGCCCACAGACACAACGAGTTTGATTTTTTTAAAATTTTAAACGTATTTTATTTGTAATAGAATGATCTTTACTATATTCCTAATAATATAAATGGTTTAAGTTTTAGCCCACGATGGATAAATAGATTGTAAAAAATTTATAATTTAATTGTAAATTTTTTGTTATACAAACTCAATATTTATAAGAATTTTGATAGTTACCTTAATGAATTGTGTCAACTAAGCCACGAAGTTTATTTATTGAATTTTTATTGCATTTATTTTACTACTTTGTCATAGTATCATAATGGTCTCACTACGAACGATAAGACATGAAAACTCTGAAAGGCGGACCTTTGCATTAGACCGAGTTCAAATCAGTTGGAAAGACGAAAGACCATGTTCCCATAATTGCATTTAACAAAACATTAAAATAATTTACTATCATAAATTCTAAATTTGAATTTTTTAAAACAATTTTTTTTATGTTTTTAAAAAGTTCTTAGTGTACTGTCGCCTGTATTGCCGGCGGGACAAGTCAAAGATACAGATACACGGCGGAGGGACGGAAGAGTTTGCCAAAAATTATAATTTTAATTGCGGCCCCCTCTGCCCCCACACACCCTCTTCTGCACGTCAAGAGGTAAATATGATTTAAGGAGACTTTTATTGTTTTATTTTATCAACTAAGTAGATAAGTTTATGATTTTTCTCGTTGTTTTGATAATTTTCATGTATCAGTTTGTAGGCGACTCAAATGTGCCACAGATCATATCAGATTTTATATCCCAACTCTTAAGGTCATAAGAGTATTAAGTGTATCAGAATTAGCCATTTCTATGAAAAGTATGGGATAATAAAAAATATGTAGTCAAACTAATTATTCTTTACGAAGACTGACACCTCAATCAATATAGAAAGCAAAAATCACACCGAATTGAAAACCTCCTCCTTTTTTGAAGTTGGTTTAAATAAGTATCGAGTCTTATAACACGATAGTTTTTGGTCGTTGATGCAAAAAGAGGTATAACAAAATAACATTGAAAACTTAATGTAGCCGCATATATGTGCATCATAGGCTAGCTTACAAATATTAAAATAAGTACAAAAATATAATTATTTTATTGATTACTAGCCATCCCTCGCGGTTTCACCTGCATGTTACTACCCTGCTTTTATGGGTCATAGCGTAATACACATATAAACCTTCCTCATGAATCACTCTATCTATTGCTGAAAACTACATTAAAATCCGTTGGAAAGCTTAAAAATCTAAGCGAACAGACAGCGGAAACGACTTCATTTTATACTACGTAAAAATAGGCAGGCTTAACCGATATGGTTCATACTTGTTTTATAAATTCAGCCTTTTATAAAACAGATTTGTTTTAATCCATGCAGTAGTTTTCATCGGCTTTTTAACTATGATATACATTTTTACGCGATATTCATTTATAACATGAGGCAACTCTATTGTCCCTAAATCTTCACCTCAGAAGCATACTGGCGTAAGTCACACATGAGTTATATATGACTTACGTCCATAATACTTTTGTGGCGAAAAAAAAGAATACAATTCCTGCACGAATTTAACAGGACCAAAAAAAAACAACCCTCACAAAACGTAAGTAAGCCTCTCATTTCCTCCGGACCTTAAAAAATTAATGAGTGTACACACACGCGCTAAAACAAAAGGGGGTGGGCAGACAGCCGAAAATACGCAAATAAAGCGGCCACGCTAACAATTTCCTCTCACTCATTATCTGTGCATGCAGTGTACAAAATAAATAGCGACCATTTTTGGGGATACTATCTATCTATAAAATGCAACAAAAGAGCCTATTCGAAGGCCTATGTTTCAAATTGATGTCGCATGATTTTTTTTGGGAAGTTTTTTATTCTATCATGACGAAGTGGCTTCTTTGGTCATGACATTCAGTACAGTGCTGTCCAAAAGACTTTGTATCTGTTTAACTATGCCGGCCTTAAGGAACTGGACGCGACTGACCCCAGGACGACACGCCTGAACAAATCACTATGGCGGAATTTTCGCCATGTATATGGTGATCCCTAAACAATACTGTATAGGAATAATCATGTATATTCTGACTAGCTTTTGCTCGCGGCTCCGCCCGCGTGATTTTCATGTAAACTTTCATCCCCTATTTTATCCCCTTGGGGGTAGAATTTATAATAATCCTTTCTTAGCGGATGCCTACGTCATAACATCTACCTGCATGCCAAATTTCAGCCCGATCCCTCCAGTGGTTTGGGCTGTGCGTTGATAGATCACTATGTCAGTCAGTCACCTTTGAGTTTTATATATTTAGATAGATTGTAACCTGTTTTGTGTTTAAATAAATAAATAAAGCAACTAGTTGAAAAAATAACATTTTCGAGTGTTGAAGAAACAACGAAGTTTGAACAGCGCCGACTCGCAGTACTCGAGACGGCGATCTCTTGTCTTTATGAAACTCCTAAGTGGACACCATCTTCCTGGTCCGTATCATATTTGACCGTTGCACGATGCTATAGTTTTAATTATATTCACTGTTGGAACTGCGGTTGGCAAATATGGGGCACTTAAGGGTTGTTAGTTTCTGTAAGTAGCTACGTATTCAGTTGGGATTGCAAATGTAATGGGAAATAGTGTGGGGAATAAAGATAAATAATAACGTGCATAAGCAGCGATAGCTCAGCGGGAAGTGGTACGGACTGTCGAGACGAAAGTCGCAGGTTCGAAACCAAGAGCATACACCTCTGACTTTTCTAAGTTATGTGTATATTAATTGTTAATTATCGCTTGCTTTAACGGTGAAGGAAACGTCGTGAGGAAACCTGCATACCTGAGAACTTGATAAGATTTTTCGAAGGTATGTGAAGTCTGCCAACCCGCATTAGGCCAGCGTGGTGGACTAAGGCCTAACCCCTCTCATTAAGTAGAGGAGGCCCGTGCCCAGCAGTGGGACATGTATAACACAGGGCTAGTAAAAACAAAAAAAAAACATGAGATCTTGAAGACTTTAAAAAGGAGGAGACTCTGATTCGCCTGTATATCTTTTTTTATCAGCGATACCTCAATAAGAGGTGGTACAGAGTATCAAGATGAAAGCCACGGATTAGAAATTAGCCCTAAGAGCAAGCAGCTCTGACTTTTCTAAGTTACGTGTGTAATTGTGTGTTAATTATCGTTTGCTTAAACTGCAAAGGAACTCCACTCCACCTCACTCTTACTTAATCTAACTGTTAAATCCCATATAGTATAATCAAGGGATTTGCAAGGGGAGACGTGGCATTGAGTCTCCAGATATCTTACTCATTGTATGAAACGCAGCAGCAAGCCGCTACTTTGTCGGTTTTGTGATAGTGGTAACAACCCGGTCGAGCCGAACTATTCATGCTGTAGTCAATACTGTAAGTAGCTCATAGTAAATTATAACCGGTCAGTTAACTTACGCATTCAATAACATAAAACTCCTATAATTCTTAAATCTAAACATTGACTTTAGTAAATACAACTAGTTAGAATAACAAAATGGCAACGCGCCGACAAAGTAAGTGTAGCTGTCGATATTAGTTAAACTGTAATGGAAACCATAACCACGCCCTGCATATCCTCGCCCAGAGGTAAGACTCTATACAGTAGGAGTTCATTTGGCCAAATTTATTTTTTATCCTGGCACGGTATAGTTACTACATGGAACTTTATTTTAGGTATAGTGCACTCCAAATGTAATGTAGACCATCAAGAAATATTCAGTCAAACAATCGACAGAATTATTCCAGCCTGATGTCAATGGATACACTGGCTTACTTGACCGCGACTTGCCTAAATGAGCACCTGTGGCAGTATTTTCACCACGTGATGGTCGCTATCTATTCGGGTACAAAAACTATCTGGTACCAGATAAATACTCACGAGCACAAGTTTGGATAAAAAAAAGAAAAGAAATTGAGTTTCAACATTATGTACGAAATCAGCGAGGTATTTTTTGAAAATTCTTGCATAAAAATAATATTAACACTTCATAGCCATCCATTTATGCTGTGTATGTAGACTTGAATTCAAGTCTTGAAGTCTATATGTGTCTCGAAAATTGTAGCAAATAGTCAAAACTTAGCATCACAATATTAATGTACACGATTGGAATTTAGGATTGCAGTGAATTAAAAAAGTCATGACAATATTTTTTATCTGTCTATTAAAATTGCCTAATATTTTTTATTCCCAATTGAATGACTTACGAATAAGCACGATACCCAATATCGCGTGTAAATGCTCACTCAGCTAACACATCAAAACTGGATTGATACGCTGTATTATTTTTACACTGATTTACACTAAACAATAATATATTCACTGGGATAATATTATCAAAGATCAAGGGTGAAAAATATATGTGTGATTTGTTTTCCATTGTTTCATCGCTCCATAGATAACAAATACGCCTGGTAAATTGAGTACAAAACCAATGATTAAAAAAAAAATACTAAAAAGTAAAATGCTAAAAATAAGAATACATCATTTTAAGTCGGTTCTATTGCAATGTATTGATCATTTATGTAGAAAGCACCGTTCTAAAAATATTTTTTTTGAGTCAATTTTATTTTTGTTAAATGTATTTATTTGTCAATTTTTAGTGATAATCACAATAATAATTGATATTGACAAAGTTTGAATCTGTCATCCCCGATTTCACCGCCCTGGGGGGTGAATTTCTTCTTGAAACTAAAATGTGACCAACTTTAAAATAAAAAGCTTTTGACTTACAAATAAACAAGAATCATATCATAGATCCACATTGGGCGGAGTTATTGTACATATGACAAAACGCGTGAAATTATAACCTCCACCGTATTTGTCGGTTCATTTATAAGGTATAGATCACTTGTATGCAAAATGCCTGGGTTGGAATCCATAATATATTGCTTTTGTTACTGTTTTGTTCCGGTTTTATGAAGCCAGCCAGCGAAAATACTAGATAATGTGAGATTTAACATCTTATTTCTTACTTTCAGTAATGAGTGCAGTATGGGTAGGCCTTTACCATCTAGTGAGCGTCCTTACCTCGTAAAAGAATAAAAAATACACATAAAAATAATGATAATAGACGTTGGATATTCTATTTCTAAAGCGCAACTCATCAACTAAACAAATCAAAATTATGGACTGATTTTTATATTCTATTTTTGAATCTAATAACCCTTCCAATTCTCTTTTTGTATGCATATTCATAAAAATGAAACTGGCAACTAAGGTTAGACGTCACACCATTGTACAGTATCTCAGAGTCCGATACTTTTCTTTTAAAAATGGAATGCATTTATATAAATTAAAAAAGGAACCACACGCTAGCAATACACTTACCAGTATTCACACGACGTTGCCCAGAACACATCTTGTTTTTAGGGTTCCTTAGGCAATTGTCTAGTTTATCTACTCTACATTAAAAAAAATGCACGCGTAGGTAAAAAAATAGTTAAACGTTAAGTTGCAAAAGTCAATATTATTTGCTTTTAAAAAAATAATGTAAGTATTATTATTAAATTTGTTATTAATTATGTAGATATAGTTAAAATCGACCACCGTACAAATGGTGAAAAAACTCGGTAGGGGTAGGTTCAGGTGAGTCGCATTCCGGGATCAGCCACTGCATAAACAGTAACGTCTGGCCGCCATAATTCTGGGAACCGTCAAGGGATACTGTGTCTTTCCACTATAGACATTATATTTGGATTGAATTGTACTTAACGTCAGGCCCAGTATAGGCACTCAGCCAGAAAAAATAATGCTACCAATAAGTACACAAATAAAGCAATACCATGGTAACATTTTTTAAAAACTCAAGCAAATGTACAGAACTCATAAAAATATTCCTAAATATAATATGAAAAAACATATTTTTTAAAAAAGGAAAGCGTTCTTAAAAAAATTTGTTCCGTCGACACAATATAAAGCACCCCATTCACACAACAATGAGCGGTTTGGTACAGCTGCGCGACTTTGCCCGACGTGTGTCAATGTACGCGCACTTAGCGAATTGTTTTTGTTTTCTATCCATTTTATTCGCAAGATATTTCTTGGCTGAGAGTGCAATTTCAGCGAGTTTCTTGAGACATACTTTACGCTCAAGATGCAGGTAAAATGGAAGGTGGGGTAAATGTGAATGGGGTGGCGTATCAAGAGCGTTGCTTACACAGTTTCAATTGCTTCTAGCTTCCTACAACCTGAATAACTATGTTTTATTATGTTCCATTATAGTTGAAGCGACTCGCAATAATGTATTTTCATAATATTCTTTTTACTCATGATTTTATGACGAGACCTAGTTTAAAATATAGGAATTGCAATAAAATAGTTTATTAATAGTGTAGGCAACTAGAATAGTATTTGTAACAAGTCAGTAAAAGAAGAAGTAAAGTATAGAAGAAATAAAAGGTATATAAGTATCAGAAATGATATCAACTTATAACATACTAGCATCAACAATACACGGGTTTCCTCTACAATTCTCCATCCATATGAATTTAAAAAATGGAGAGGTGCATGCTCTTGGAGCTGGATTTGAACACCCAACTTTCGTCTCAGCAGTCCCCACTAAGCTATCGCTTTTAATATTTCATGTATCTCACCTTCAATATAAAAACGAAACAAAACCCCGCCTAAATGAAGGAAATGGATAGGAAACAAGGGAATGTAAGCAATGTATTTGTATGACGAATCGATAGGCGAGGCGGGGTGAGCCAGTCAACATGAATTATGATGGGGTAACCCACCATAAACATATAAAATGATATGTTAAAAGTTTGGTAATTGTTAATTGCTATAAGTTACACAATTAAGTTATATTCCAGTTTTAACCCCTTACACATTATGAATGTTAATCCGCGTTCCAAATTCAAACAGACGTGATGCGATGTAAAACAGCATACTCTCTGACCTTCATCGAAATAATAATTTAATTAAAAAAGCATTGCATCAATTCCATTTAAAATTAATAGATATTAATATATTGACTGATTCAACACTCAGGCCAAACCAATGGACATATTTATTTAATCAAATCCCCGACACCAATTAAAAAAACAGATAACATTTTAAAGTGGTAGGTCCCTCGTATGCGAGGGGCCGTCCGGGTTGGTACCACCGCTTTGTCTATTTCTGCCGCCAAGAAACATTGTGTAAGCACCATTGCGTTTCGGTTTGAAGTACATTGAAGCCAGTGAAATTACTGGGCATTATGAGACTTAGCATCCTGTGTCTCGAGGTGACGAGCGCAATTTAGTGCTATGCAATGCTTTGTAAGTCAAAGTTCTGTGTGGTGTTGCTTCTGTTTATGGGCAGCAGCACTCAATCAAATAAAAAAAGTAACATCAGATTATGCATTTAATTTTTGGAGTGGCGGCTCGAAAACGGATGGCCACGGATTCGTAGCAATTCGTAATAACTACAGATATTTTTGGCAGGAATCCTGATGGTACAGTCAGTTGTATATTTTAATTATTGGTTAAAGCAGTTTAAAGTGGAGTTTGTTCATAAAAAATTTATGCAATAAACCTCAGTGATAATGAAGATTATGGAAATATAGAAATAAGTGAATTTTGGTGATTTTTGACTGATAAGCATTGTACTGGAGCACCAAAACTCAGATAAGACCTTGAAATCAGAGTATACCTGAGTTATATCGTTCTTATGAAGATATGAAAATTTATTAAATACAGTGAAACTTGGTTAAATGGGACCTGGATAAGTGAGAAACCTCCATAACTGGTACTCATGCTGAGGTCCCAACACTTTGGCACTGAATTACCTCTGTTAGTGATACGAAGCAAACCTCTATATCTGGGATTCGTTCTTTTGATTTATCACCATAGTTACCTCTATAACTGAGACAACGAGTGAATTTTATATGCATAAACCTCTGTAACAGAGATAACATCGTTTTGTTTGTTTACTTACTTATTCTTATTTTATCCGCAAATTCCGCACTTAACTACGTAAGTAACTTTGAGCCTTAATGATCTCCAGTTTTAGTTTCGCTTTAATATCATAGACCAGTGCCGATGCCTTTGAAAATGGTAAAAATAGAAACAAATTATAGTAGAATGAAACCCATTGTAAAAGGAAGAGAATACAACAAGCACCTTATTTTATTACCTACAACTTTGCGATTTAACTTTTTTCCATAGGACTTGTAGTTTTTCCGGAAATCGAGATAAACCGTTTTTTACCCTTAAAAGCCCCCATATCGCCCGTAATTTATTTTTCCTATCAATTTTGTCGTATTCTCTTCCTTTTACAATGGGTTTCATTCTACTATAATTTATTTTTGTTTCAAAATGGATCGGCATTGGTCTATCATACGGGTGTTTATTTGAAAAATGTCAAAACAAAAGCTACAATCTTTATCAGTACGCGAAAAACTGAAGTTAATCCGTATAATAAATCCGTTTATGAAAGTGGGAAGACACGCGATGAAGTTTGTGTAGAGTTTAATGTGCCAAAATCTACTCTTTGTAGAATAATTCAGAGTAAAGATAAAATTCAATCACAATGTTCTGAAGGACAAGGAAAACTAAAAC
The DNA here is from genome assembly GCA_949126905.1 of Amorpha juglandis. Classification (NCBI taxonomy): domain Eukaryota; kingdom Metazoa; phylum Arthropoda; class Insecta; order Lepidoptera; family Sphingidae; genus Amorpha; species Amorpha juglandis. The sequence goes on along the minus strand of OX421381.1, from coordinate 12,365,482 downwards.
GTGTATGTTTATCAGAATATCCTGAACTTAAGCAGCTAACAAAATTGCGCGAAGGCTCGATATTCATAATTTTTGTAGCAGCAATGGTTGGTTTTTTGATTAAAATGGTTTTATAATGGTTACACAACACGTTATTTTATTTAACAATCGCACCTCTATAACTCAAATTACCCATATTCTGGCCTCTATTAATGTATCCCTCTTTAAATGAGACAGATATTTATTTATACCTGGGGCCTTAGACAAGATGCCTTTCTACAATCGTTAACGCTAATAGAAAACTAAAATATGTATGGGAATGACATATCCCAACGATAAGTCACGTGGTCAATATAAAACGAATAGAAAAATCTTAGACAAGTTTCAAGTATTCTATTCATTCACAATAGAGAATAGAATGTAAGCGTTTCTACAATGTATATCGATAAGTTCCATACAAAAGCTAGACAAGTTGCCATTTTGACAAGCGTCAACGAAACGTTTTCGTAGTTTTTGTACGCTCAGCCGGCGAACGCCAAGACCCTGTAGAAAGCGATAAAAAAATGGCGTCTTTAAAAACATCTGTGCGTATCACATCGGCATCGTGGTGTTTGTTTTTTGTTACGTTCAGTTTTGAATAGATTTGTGTTTGAAATACATGCTTTAAACATGTTGTGGTGCGCTCATAATGAAGAAGTGTGGCTAAGACGGCAGATAAGATACTCAGATCGTCAGTGCATGGAGCACATAATGGAAATTATTTATACATTGATTCCGGCTAAACAAAGTAACTTTTATAGCCCCTTGCAAAGAACTCTGCCAGAAAACTCATTTAAAAGGAACCTACGAGATTTCCCTAGAAGCCAAGGTCAGTACATACCTATTATAATTCAGTGATTCACTCTTCACGAAATACCTAAGTTATAGTTTAAAGTTTAGGACTCTAATTTAATTACCTAACATTTGCCTTGTGCTATTAACACATATTAGTTTCCGGAATTGTTATATTACAGAGCATTTTAAAGTACTTTAATTCAAATGAAATCTAATACACAAATCATCTGTAAACAGAAACATTATTATAGTAATAGTATCACATAAAACTTTTTTATATGGGAACCTAAAGTAAATTTATCCCAAATAATTTTATCGTTCTAAGTTTCAAAGAAAGTTTGGTCTCCCAGGTGTAATTGGATGCATAGATTGCACCCATGTAGCTATAGTAAAGCCCAGACAAGAGCATCTTTATTTTAATAGAAAAAGATATCATTCCTTAAATGTTCAGATGGTATAGAATTGGTTGATATGTACAATGTGGTATGTAGTTATTTCAAAATATTCTTCATAATGCATTTATTTTACAGATTTGTGATAGTAAACTCCAGATTATAAATATCAATGCAAAGTTTGGTGGAGCTACACATGATTCACATATATGGTCGTCTAGTGGAGCTGAGTCATATATGCATCAACTTCACCAAAGTAATGAACAAGTATGGCTATTAGGTAAGGGTATTTACTATAATTAAGTTTTAAAATAATAGATAGTTTCCTGTATGAAATATATTTTTGGGATTTTTTTTTTTCAGGTGACTCACGATATCCCCAACATCAGTGGCTTATGCCATCTATTCTCAATGCAATCCAAGGTTCAAGGGAAGCACTGTACACGGAGAAGCATGTGCAAGCCCGTAACTGCATAGAGCGCTGTTTTGGATTACTCAAAGCATGGTGGAAGTGTTTGCTTAGGGACAGGGTACTCCACTATGATCCTTGTTCAATCCATGAACATAACATTTTTGTTTATTTTTTAATATAGTGGCAACACAGTTGTGCTGGCAATAATTAGTTACAATAAAAAATGGTGTGAACGCTAGTTTGTACTTGTCAGTTTAATAAAAGTTAATTAAATTATAACTCATGTTTGATTTGGTTTCAAACATGAAGTGGTCCTTCGAGTTATTAAAATGAACAATAGCTAATGTTTTATGCTACAATATATGTATATCAGTGATTTTCGGTAAAATAAAGTTTGACGCCCGCGCCATTTTGCCTTGGCTTCACCGGCACCCGGCGAAATAGAAGCATTGCTCATCCATACAGAGTAAATTTATTTCACCAGTGGCGAATAGTAAGAAGAAAGCATATTTAACAAGATCATTATTGCACGGGTTATTTTTTGTAATTTCGCATTTTACAACCTCGAAACGAAATGGCGGATTTAAAGAAGCTCCGATCAAGCAGAGCCCAATGTAAAGCTGCTTTAACTAGGCTGGAAACATTCGTCAATCGCGAAGAATCCCTCTCGGAGGCTCCATTCGAGATTTTGGAGGCCCGTAAAGAAAAGCTGCTCGCCGTGTTCAAAGAGTATGAAACTTTGCAAGCTGCCATCGAAGAAGAGGATGCCGAAGACACTGAAGACATAAGCATAACAGAAAACAAATTTTTCTCTATCCTGGGAGCGTTGAATAAAGCTATGAAGTCTGTGAGGAAATGTGACAATAACACCACCTCCAACATTTCCATTTCAAATCTGCCGGACATCGACCTGCCGAAATATGATGGGAAGGACTTCACTAAATTTAGACCATTTTATGATTTGTTTTTAGCCACAATTGATGACAATGATTCATTACCAGACATCACAAAATTGTGTTATCTTCGTAAGTACCTAACAGATGATGCACTATCAGTCATTATAAACCTTCCATTACAAAACCAATCCTATAAGGAAGCCTTAGCTTTACTAAGTAAACGTTTTGACAACAAATCAAGGTTAATTGCAAACCATGTGTCTTATATTTTAGATATTCTGCCTATGCAGAAAGGAACAGCAGCTGCCATAAGATTGTTTGTTTCCACTTTACAACAGCATCTTTATGCTTTAAAAAATTTAGATCAACCCGTTGATAAATGGGATATGATACTTATACCAATTTTGTCTAGAAAGTTAGATATTATAACAAATAGGGCATATAGGTTTGACAGAAATTCTGATGAACTGCCTACATTGACAGAATTTATTAAATTCTTAGAAAAACGAGCTATAGCTCTTGAGGACAGTTTGCCCTCAAAAGGCATAAATTATGAAAGTCCTAAAACAAAATCTGTGTCAAATATAGGTACAAAGCAATATCTTTGTACATTTTGTGGCAATGCTGGTCATGAAATGCATAATTGCCCTACATTTAAGATGTCTCCAATAGAAGACCGTATAAAATTTGTAAAGGACAAAAAATTGTGTGTTGTTTGTTTTAAATCTCACCAGTCCAAATGTAAGTTTATGTTTAAGTGCAAGCAGTGTAAAGGTTCTCATAATACCCTTCTCCATAATGAAGGCTCAGAGAAATCACCAGTAACACTCCTTGCCGGAAATGTGCCCAATAATGTCATTTTACCAACTGTAAAAGTAAAAATTCATAATAATTGTCACCGGGAAATATATGTAAAAGCATTACTTGATAGTGGTAGTCAGGCATCTTTTATTACAACTTCTCTTGTGAAGCTTCTAGGCATAAAACCTGTATCAGATAATAGTATTATTATTGGTATTACTAACAAGACTACAAAAATAAATCAGTCAGTAAATGTTACTGTGGGATCATGCATCCATAATATCAAGTTTGATGTAAAATGTCATGTGGTTAGCTCAATTACATCTCAGCTTCCCCAACAAAGCTCAGAGTGGTCTTCGATGGTAGTATGCCAAGTCGTAATAAAACTTCAATCAATGATGTCATGCTGAATGGACCTGTGGTACAGAGTGAATTATTTGACATTCTTATCCTATTCAGAACATATTTGTTTTCACTTATTTGTGACATCGAAAAGGCCTTTAGACAGGTATGTATAAATGATCATCATAAAAGCCTTCAAAATATACTTTGGCGAGATGATCCTAAGCAACCAATTATTTGCTTACAACTCCAAACCGTCACATATGGACTAAAGGCTAGCACTTTTTTGACCACTCGTTGCCTAATTGAACTCGCTCACAGGTACAAGGATCAATATCCTCTAGCTGCACAAGCTATGCTGTGCAACACATATGTAGATGATATAATTTCAGGTAGTGATAACATACAAGAACTCCACGAGTTAAAATTTCAGTTGAGAGAGTTACTTAAATTAGGTGGGTTTCACTTGCATAAATGGTGTTCTAACAAATTAGAAATACTGGATGAAATACCAACTACACAAAGATATTTTGAAAACATTGATCTCGATAAGACTAATGTTATTAAAACTTTAGGTCTGAAGTACAATGTTTCTTCTGACACATTTACATTTACTTCTCCTATTGAAGATGCGACCAAATGTAATACTAAAAGAAAAATTCTTAGTTTTATTGGCAGAATGTTTGACCCACTTGGCTTAATAAGTCCAATAATAGTGGTTGCCAAACTGTTTATGCAAGAATTATGGTCTGCAAAATTACCCTGGGACACTATATTGCCCCAAGATCTACTCAAAAAGTGGCTTACTTTTGTAAACAATTTACATATTATGGAGGAACAGTCGGTACCTAGATGCATCAAAACAAATATTTTTTCAGCTGTAGAGATAGTTGGTTATTGTGATGCCTCATTTAAGGCATTTGGCTGTTGCTTATACTTACGGTGCATAAACAAAGATAATAGTATAAACACTTACTTAATTTGCTCAAAGTCTAGAATTGCTCCTTTAAATAAATCCTTAACGATTCCTCAGTTGGAATTAAATAGTGCATTATTACTAGCACAGTTAATTCATAGAGTAAATAAATATTTGTTGGCTAGGTTCCCTAGTTATAAAGTATTTTTGTACAGTGATTCTCAAATTGTTTTGGCTTGGATCAATTCAAAGAGAGGGAATAATGTTTATGTCAATAATAGAATAAAGCAAATAATAGAGCTTACACATAAGTTTCAATGGTGCTATGTCAATACTTTAAATAATCCGGCTGATTTAATTTCCCGGGGAAGTGACCCACACAAGTTAGGGTCCAAGAGTCTGTGGTGGCACGGACCAGATTACTTACAAAATATAGATTTCTCACATGTTACTTATAACAAACAAAATGTCATAGATGAAGCTGAAAGTGAGACAGAGCAGGACATACCTTGTCTAGTAAATAGAAGTCACAAACCCTTCCCGCTCTTTGAGAATTATTCTAACTTAAATAAACTACAGTCAGTAGTGGGTTATATTTACAGATTCTTTAATAACTGTCGTAATAAAATCAATAGAGATACACAACAGAGCTTATCTCCTGAAGAATTAAGTTTTTCTTTCATGAAAATTATATGTTGTTTGCAAAAATGTTATTTTGCACAAGAAATAGAATTTCTCTTGGCCGGTAAAAATCTTAAGTCTGGAATAGGTCACTTGCACCCTTTTGTGGATCAGTTTGGAATACTTCGCGTTGGTGGCCGTTTAGAGAATGCCAAGGATTTAGAATATGATAAAAGACATCCAATTATTCTGCCAAAGTCGTCACATATTACTAATTTGATTATAGAAAGAGAACATCTAAGGCTACTGCATGCAGGGCCAAAGTTGGTTTTCAGTTCTCTATCACAAAGATTCTGGATAATCGGTGGCATTCGTGAGGTCAAAAAGGTGCTACACAGGTGTGTACGGTGCTTCCGCCTAAAAGCAGAAGCTGCTAAGCAGTTAATGGGCTCTCTGCCTCCAGAAAGGATTACAGCTGCTAGGCCCTTTCAGCATGTTGGAATTGATTTTTGTGGCCCCTTTAGTGTAAAGGTCGCTAGGATTCGCAAGCCACTTATTACTAAGGGCTATGTAGCTTTATTTGTTTGCTTTGTTACAAAAGCAATACATGTAGAACTGGTTTCAAACCTCACTACGGAAACCTTTTTAGCATGTCTCAAACGTTTTATTTCCAGAAGAGGCATGCCTACTAAAATTTTTTGTGACAATGCAAAAACCTTTAAAGGGGCTGACAATAAGCTTAAGGAATTGTATGACTTACAATGTTTAAAGTCTCATAAAGATGCTGTACTTAATTTTTGTAAAAGTAACTATATTAAATTTATGTTTATACCTAGTTATTCACCAGAGTTTGGTGGTTTGTGGGAGGCCGGGGTGAAGAGTGTAAAACACCACTTAAAGCGAGTAGTAGGCAATTTATGCTTGACTTATGAAGAATTTAACACTGTTACTGTTGAAATAGAAGGTGTTTTGAACTCTCGACCTCTGCTTTCACTAAACTCAAATGAAGATAAATACTTAACGCCTGGCCATTTCCTAATTGGAACTGCTTTGTCTAGTTACCCTGAGGTTGGTTTGTTAAATATTCCTATAAATCGCCTAAATTTTTGGAAGATTGTATCTAAATTAAAACAAGATTTTTGGAAAACCTGGTCAGAAGATTACCTGACTCAACTGCAAAGCCGTCCCAAATGGAAACTTGTATTACCAAATTTGAAAGTAGGTGATCTTGTACTTGTAAAAAATTTAAACATGCCTCCTTTGCAGTGGCCAATTGCTCGAATAATTAAAGTGTTTCCAGGCACTGATAATATTGTAAGAGTGGCAGAAGTAAAAATGAATGATAAAATATATAGAAGGTCAATTTCTAAGTTGTGTCCATTGCCTATTGGTTAATTCATTTATTACCGATTATTTTAATAGGTTACAGTTTCATGTACAGATTTTTCAATCGTCGAAACGTAGATAAAACAGGGTTTTGGTTCGTAACATATAATATATTTATTGGTTTAATGGTTCAAACATAAATACATGATGTAGCTTGATGATTGAAAAGTCTGCCCTGATTTTGATTAGATTAACATAATTTAAATTTCGGAAGATGTTATTTATGTTGGCTTGAAATGATTGATTTCTCGCCCGGCCCAACTATGTTCAATCCATGAACATAACATTTTTGTTTATTTTTTAATATAGTGGCAACACAGTTGTGCTGGCAATAATTAGTTACAATAAAAAATGGTGTGAACGCTAGTTTGTACTTGTCAGTTTAATAAAAGTTAATTAAATTATAACTCATGTTTGATTTGGTTTCAAACAATCCTCATGTGGCTAGTAAGATTACTATGGCATGTTGTATGCTATACAACATAGCTTTAAAAGCTGGTTTACCACCACCTCACCCACTTCCTACTATACATGAAGATGAAGAGGAAACCCTGAAAACTACTATCTCTAGCATGGATAGCCAAAGTGAAGTAATTCAAGGCAGAGTCATGTTAAGTTGTTTATTGAATAGGCAAGAATAAGATTATTTTTAACCCTCTACATAAAAGCAGAGTGTTATCACTTTGACCCCATTGTATGTGTGCGCGTATACATAAACTACCAATTTGAATAGCTTTATTGTTTGAAAACTGGTTTATTTGAGATGGTTCTTAGCTATGTTAAGAAAAAATTCTGTTTAAATATTTAGAATTAATAAATGTTTTTATAATTGATGTCAAGAATATTCTATTATAGTTGAAATAAATTAATTAAATTTTTAGTTTTTGTAAGTTGTAGATTTTTTTATTCCAATAAATTTAAAGTTTTGGTTGTACAATATTTTAAGACATTTTCTATATATCACCTATGTTCTTTTATTTCTTATGAATCATTATCATTTAAATATTTATAATATTTGTAGTAAAATCATGTAAAATTTAAAAAGGTATTATTAATACTTTTAAATGTATATTTGATGATATTAATTGTGGATTTAATGAAAAATAACTCAATTGTTACATGCATACCGAAGAGATTTTTCTCAAATGAACAAAGAGTAATGACAAATTTATTATTTCAACATATATGTTTAACATAGGTACAATCATAAAGAATAAAACTATTTTATACACGATTATATAAACGAAATTAAATATGACAATCAATACAACTTGATTCATAATAATAATTTTTAATAAATATTTGTTTGGGGTATCTAGTATTTAATATCTAAACAGTCGCAAAATACAAGTAAACTACATAGCTATTACATATTTAATATCAAAGACAAATTCTTAAATTTACAATTTTAAGACATAAAAATGTATATTCACACTTATGTAATAAAATAAAAATATAATTTGATTTGAACGATTATAAACCCATTAGCGGTTTGCAATCATTTTGAAATAAATGCAATTTTTATTATTCAAGTTTTGGTTTCATTTCTAACATTTTTTGTGTAATATATTTTATTGCTGTACCATCATAAACTGAATAGTTTATAACGATACCTATGTACATAACATCACACAAGGTAAAAATATGTGTCATTGTAGCAAAAATCAAAACTAGACTACAATTGAAAACGATTGAACTAAATTGTAACTCTTATAATGTACACAATTCAACACCGTGGCAGCTGAGACCTCATCACCACATTACGAACTTTGGGGGAGAATTTCTGTCGAAGGTGGTGAATGATAGGGGTCATTGCTGAAGGCCGCGGCATAGAGACTCGTGCAGGGTTGCTTGGCCGCGCCGGCATTGCCACTGGTCGAGGATCGTGAGAAAGCTCTTCAGAGAGAGGAGGTGCCGTCAAACCTGAATATAGAACAAAACGATTTACATTCCGTATTTATTTTCAAAAAATGAAGCTTTGTGATGTTTTGTCTTACATAATATATCATGGCATTACAAACATCATGCCTGTATCCTTGGAGTGGTATGCAGGGGCGATTCAAAACCCCTTTGTTATCAGTATTTCATGCAAAATAGTGGTATTTATGATACTAATTTCAATGATATGTAATTACACATTTTACAACAAAACTCAAATAATTGTATAAGTCAAAAGTTACCTTCCATAAATGGTGCTAGTATAAAAATCCAACACTATTCGGTTTGTGACAGGTGAGTGGTGAATTTGGTACATGACCTCTGTTGGATGGTGGTACAACGACCCACTCAGATGGTTGGCTCTGGAAAATATGTGAAAATAAATGTTAATACTTACACTTATAAAGGAAAGCACATTTATAAGCTACCACTAAAAGCAAAAAAACTAACATCAAAACCTCTCTTCTCAATCCCAGCTAGACCAATAACAGCAGATAAGCCCATTATGCCCAACACCGTCTGTTCTAAAGCAGTAACAGTTTGTCTGCTACTCGGACCACCACCAGTACCAGAAGCTTCATGATGAATGGCTAAAGCTTTCTTTTTAATTTTTGTTCCCATACCTGTGCATATATGTCTATAGTTAACATATTCATACCTGAGAATTCTCCATTGAAGGTATGTAAAGTCTACTAAACGGCACCAGGCTGTGGTGGACTAAAGTCTAAACCTTCTTATGCCCAGCAGTAGTAGGACTATTATTAATTATATTATCAATGAATATTTAGTGTTTTCCATAGTGATTGCTGTACAAATAATAGTTGAATCTTACTTTTTTCCATTTATCTATGGATCTTATTGCTCCTCCGCCAGTGGAGTTGAGTATTTCTTCTAACTCTCGCCACAGACGGTCAGCTTTCATTCGGCCTTGAGCTCGCCTCGCTATATCACCATAACTAAAACAATTTAAAATTATTTTAGAGAAACAAAGGGTTTCTTTGTTAAGCGAATGGCCAAATGCAAATCAATGGTTTGATTTGTTATCTAAGTGGTTCAAGTAGATCATCACGTCATTGTATATGTTTAAGTGTCGCGGTATGGAAGAAATATAAGTAACAAAGAAACATTTTTATGAATTATAACATTTTACGTACCTTTCCATTAATTCCAATAAAGTAGTAAGCTGCTTTGGGTTAGTTCGAGATCTAGATTCCATCTAAAAATGAGCTCCACATAAATTTTATAAACTGTTTCACCTTTCAAGTAACATTAAACGCTTAAAATGACAAAACACATGATTTTCATAAATTCATATTAAAGTTATTTATTTGAATTATCTTTGAACACTATTAATTTTACGCAATTTAATTTAAATTTAAACTTTAGTTTTACCCGCGCACGTACGATTGTACTTCGCGATGTTAGTTTGAAGTTTATGAACGCTCGCCATAGACTAATCCTTATTGTTTTTTCGATATACACTGTAGAATAAGCAATCTACAAGTCGTGGCAACTTGTCTACCAAATTATCGCTTTCGAAAAACGCTAACGCTAAGGCGTTAGCAATTGTAGAAAGAGAATAGAAACGACACGTTTGCATCTTGTCTAAGCCCTCTGGATATCTGAGACACTGGGTAAGTGGAATACCTCCATAAGTGAAACAACTTTGCAGGTCCTTTGATGTCTCACTTAACCAGGTTTCACTGTACTTGTCATTGGGTAACTAAATCTATACTAATATAATAAAGCTGTAGAGTTTGATTGTTTGTTTGTTTGTTTGAACGCGCTAATCTCAGGAACTACTGGTTCGAATTGAAAAAATCTTTTTGTGTTGGATAGTCCATTTATCCAGGAAGGCTATATAACATTACGCTGCGACCATTAGGAGCGAAGCATGAGTGAAAAATGTTGCAAAAACGGGGAAAATTATTATTTATATATAAGGCTTCCGTTGCTATGGTAATCAAATTTGGTCGGAATTAATGCATTATTGTCAATTATTTTCCAAAGTGTTATCAACATAATATTATTCCTTATCCAAATAAATGTATTGTTGATTAAGAGTATTTCATTGTAAACAATAATTTATAAAGAAGAAATATTTGTATTTTTGTATGTAACGAATTAACTTAAAAACTACTGGACCGATTTGAAAAATTCTTTGACCATTAGAATCCTACATTATCCCTGATAAACATAGGCTACTTTTTATGCGGGAAAAAGCAGATCACGCGTGCGGAGCCGCGAGGAAAAGCTAGTCATAGATAAAAAGACCGTATATTGCCGAGTTACCTAATTAAAATTTTAGAACTGTAGTATTTCGAATAACTGGCTGACAGAAATCATAGATAATTAAAAAGAAAAATCCAATGTAGCCAAGAGTCATTTGATTTCAATTTGAGAATGTCTCTGAATAGGAGCTTCACACATCGTGTCATGTCAACACCTTCATTAATCGCGGTACTCCAATTATAACGTTTTTGATATTCGAAGTAATGACGGTGTATTCGATGCTCTCTAATTCAAAATTAATAACAATCTTCCAACAGGTCGGTGTGGAAATCTTTGGATAATGTCTATGTACAGCAAAGGGCGTGCTATGGCTGATGATGATGATGATAAGAAGCTATAAGTACATATTATAAATGGGTAAGTGTGTTTTAGTTTTATTGATTATTCATCTCTCACGCTTCGATCAAACAACTTTTTTTGAGTAGTAGAGTCACGCTGTATGTTTTGTCTACAGCATTAATGGGCAGGCTATTACCATAGTTATTCTATCTTTTTGTCTGCCTTTTTTTTTTTTTTTTTATAGCATAGCCCGGCAAACGAGCAAGTGGGTCACCTGATGGTAAGTGATCTCCACCGCCCATGTACGCCCACCACCAGAAGAATGATGGGCGCGTTGCCGACCTTACAGGAAAGGGATAATTAGGGATTGGGAAGGGGAGGGAATTTGGGCTTCCGGATATCTCACTCACCGTACGAAACGCAGCAGCAAGCCGCTACTTTACGTCGGTTTTCTGTGAGACAGTGGTAATGACCCGGTCGAGCCAGCCCATTCATGCTGTAGACAAAACTGTCTACAGCGTGGCTCTACCACTTTCTTATGCCTGGCATCATCTTGGCTAATGCAAGGTTCCGCCATCCCATCTCGATTTGACGGTGGATTTGGTACTATGTGGGGGACTCGCCGCCCCACAACCCGCAACGAGAACCAAGTTTAACCGTTGCCTGGCCCAACATTAATCACTAGAGTATAAGCCAGGGCCTCAGATGTTGGTGGCCTACTAATACTCCCGTCTGCCATCATACGCTATAAAAAAGTCTTAAGTAATGTGTATAAAGATCAAAAGAACTTTTTCTTCCAAAACACTCAAACTCGAAACAAATATTTGTGGATTACATAAATATTTGTCCTCGTTATTGAACCTCGGTTGCTCATTTCGATGACAGTTACTCGCTCACTACGCTACCACGGATAAGAAAAGTTGGAGTATTCAACTCCAATGCCTTACTGCGACTCCCTCTGCTTCGGTAGAGTGGTTCGTTCACGACCGTATGATGGATACAGAGCTCGTTAGGAATGTGGGTCCCACACTCATCACATGATTACTTCTGATGTAACACCGACTGAGGAGCTTTGTGTATCGCTTGAATTGGATGATGAAATGGATGAAAGTACGAATTGATAAAAAAAAGAATAATTAAAAAAATCTATTTAGTATGCGGCGATAGCTCAACGAGGTGTGATACTGACTGCCAAGACAAAAGTCGCAAAATACCCATCAAGTTCTCTAAGTTATATGTGTAGTTTTTGTTAATTATCGCCTGCTTTACTGGTGAAGAAAACATCGTGAGGAAATCTGCATTCCTGAAAAGTTCTACCTAAGAGTTTTGAAGGTTCTACATAACAATTAGTTTAGCCTGTAAGACTAATAATCCCTTTCATTAGTCAAGAGGCCCGTGTCCAGCAGTGGGACAAAGTTTAATACTGGGCTGATATTATTATTCTTATTTTATCATAAATTGTATGTATTAATTGTAAGTTGTAAATGTAATACGGATTTAAAATAGCAATGAAAAGAGTACTAAATAATTAAATCAGGCATTAAAATATAATATTTCTCGTCTTTATTATTTTTTCTAACATATCGTACAAAAGGCATCGGGTCAAAACTTCATACTGGCCATAATGTTTTTCAATTACAATCACAATAATTGATTCGAATACGGAACGCTTATTGTTTCGTACAATTTCGTTCGGTCAAAGAACATCGAACGTCCATTTCTGCGAATTCATTCGCTCAATATTCATATTTGGAGTGACCTCTGCGTTGTGGGAGTGTTACCACGTGTAATCGATCGATTTACGACTGCGAATGGAATTATTATAATTTAGAATGTTTTAATTTCGAGAATTATAAATAAGACGTATAACAATTATAATGTATTACTGAATTAAATAAGCCAATTTGATATGATTTAACATAATTCTTAATATTATAAAATTGATACATGAAGAGAAAACTTTGTACCCATTTTTAGCCATGTTGCACACACGGAGCATTGTGAGATTTGGCATAGTAAAAGTCTATAATGGAGATTGCGTGCAGAATGCTATTTATATAAATTACATTCAATATTTTTTGTTCCACCTGCCCTTGTCCCACTCCCTGTGAGGTTGGCGCTACATGCGTTACCTTTAAGTTATAACACCATGACACAGAAAGATTTTGGATTATACTTTTCTCTGGGGAAAAAACTCACCGAAATATAATACAAATATTTGTGGAACACACAAACATCGCTACGGAATTCGAACCCGCGGCCTTTCGCTTCTCAGGCTACTCGCCCACTGTGTCACGGAGGTTGTTAACATTAAACAAAATTAAAGCACGCTGTAATCAGTCGATAACTGCCGCGACCGACTTTTTACGTGCCCTTCGAAACATGAAGACGCTCAGTTGAAATAGCACTAAGCGGTCACCCATCCCTAGACTGACCGCGGCAGGAGTTGCTTAACAATTGTTTACCCATTAGTGAGTTTTATAATTGATGTCGGGGTTTAACATTATGGTTATACATTTTTTGCTCGATTCTTGATTTAAGTCACAATCGATTGTACATGGTAACGCTAACTAGCCGGCAATAGGTCGCGGGCGTGGCGTACCTTCATTCGATTAAGAGATCGAGATTGCATTCGTAATTTGAAACGTGTTCGACAATTGAAACAGCAGGTATCGTGTAGAATAGCACACCGCTACCCGCGCCATCTTAAGGCCATCTCTTTGACCCACATTTTAAATTACATGTGTACGTTGCATAACGTTCCAAAATTAAATTGGATACTCTTTAACAATAGCTTATTATTGTGTTAATGTAAAAACATTCTTCTTTAACACTTTAGGTGCTATCGCACGTAGTTTATCTACTTTAACGAATCAATTGAAGACTTTACTTATTTTTTTTTGTACTTAAATAGGCTATTAATTGCACGGGATTGGGATTTGTGTCCGGTATGGCGATATGCTCGGGACGGAAATCAGCTCGGCGACCTGTGTTAGTTGCACCTCTGCCAACCTCTTCCGATACAGCCGCATTATAAATACGATAGTATATAGTTTCAAAACAAGTGTCCTATATTAAATTAATAAACATCGGTATTCATATCGTTATTCTGATCACGACATATCATTATGTCGTTAAACAGATAAATTACTGGTAAATGAAAAACGATCAAAATAAATTATATGTAATTGATTTGTAATCTACAGGGTAATGGGCAAAATAATTCCAATAAGTCATGTAGGTCTAATTTTTAGTCTTTGTAACTAATCGATTTTGCCGTAGGTTTGAAAATATAAGTAGATTTTGGAGGTTAATGGTCATAAATTAATTTTAAAAACTATTTAATAAAATAACCGTTAATTCACGGTTAAAATAATATTATTCCAACTATATTCCAAATAAATTAATTTATCAAGTTATATATTTATACTAATACTGGCCATATTTTGCAATAATTACGCAGTTATTCCAAATTTAAAAATGATTGTCAGTCAGACGTAGGAGTAGTCACGTTATCCGTCGAGACAGGGGTCGTAGCCGCAGACATTCGAATTTCGAATGTTAATTTCAAATGCAAGGGTGTGACCGCGCGTGGAATACAATCCAATGTTCATAACAAGCTTTGCAATACATCGAATCGGTGCGAGCCATTCACGCAACAAATTGCTCCTTATTTTGTAAATAAAACCTTTGACTATTTTCACGACGGTTCTTACTTTTTGCTTTATTTATTACCATCACACTCCTATTAGATGAGTTGTTTTTTTTATCTATTTCTGTTGTTAAATAGCAGTATATTCATAATGTTTGTTCTGGTTAGAAGGGTATTGAAATTATTTGCTAGAGACAGAAACTAGAGAAATGGCAGAGCGTCATACGATTGTTGAGTGGTAGAGCCACGCTGTAGACAGTTTTGTCTACAGCAAGAATAGGCCGTCCCGACCTCGTCGTTACCACTGTCTTATAGTAACCGACGTAAAGTAAATTCCCCTATCATCATCATCATCATCATCAGCCACAGGACGTCCGCTACTGAACATAGGCCTCCCCCAAAGTTTCCAGACCGACCTGTTGGAAGCCTACATCCAGCGGCTTTCTGCGACCTTTATCAGGTCGCCTGTCCACCTTGTAGGCGGACGTCGAACGCTGCACAAATTCCCCTACACAAACCCTTGATTATCCCTTTCCTTAAAAGTCGGCAATGCGCCGATGATTCTTCTGGTATTGTAGGCGTACATAGGCGCTGTCGTTTACCGGGCTATGCTGTAAAAATATACAATTATTGGGTATTGCATATGAAACTTAGGACTTATATAGGAGCAGGTAATGATGCTACTGTTTATAGACCGACATGGCACGCCACTTGTTCTACTTCCTATGCCAAAAAAATACAGTACCAGTCCGATTAGATTAAAAAAACCTCCTTACAGTATAATATAGCATAAAGGAAGTCGGATGGTGAATAATCCGCCTTACCAACCCCACTTATAGACATGTGGAATGAAGTATGTATCGTAATTGGCTAACAAACTAGTCTTTATACTGATGACGGGTTATGTTACGTAGTGAGCTTGCATGCGCATTACCGGGTTAATATTTTATTTTTAAAAACCGACAATCGCGATATGGCAAATAAAATATCGTGTAAATCCTGGCTGTATAAACGTTGTATGCTTTTTATTGTCTTTAGCAAAGGAAATGTGAAATTAACTTGTATTGTTTGGTCTAAGATCCCGGGGTACATTGACCTTCACCCATCTGTTTACCGGATGAAAATAATATTTTAGGGTATAAAATGTGTTGCTGAACATATACCAATAGGGTTGCCATATGCCATGACCATATTTTTTTAGGCAACCCTATTGGTATGTGTTCAGCAACACATTTTATAGCCTAAAATATTATTTTCATCCGGTAAACAGATGGGTGAAGGTCAATGTTCCCCGGGATCTTGTACTATTAGCACAAGTATCATTAAACAAGTTTTTTTGTGACAGTTAATAAATTAAGTGCAATATAAAACTGACTCTGACTGTTTTTTTTTACCTGGCACAGCAAAGTGACTACACTTGATGTGATGTTAAGTACAGTGCAGTCCAAATATGATGTGGACCATCAAGAGACATTGGGTCTTTGGACGGTCGGCAGAGTTATGTTGCCCTGAAGTATGTTTTTCTTTCTAAATAGTTTTGTGAGAGCCTGTCGCCAGGGTTTGACTTCCTTCTTAGAGGTTGTGACTTAGCTCGGTTTTAAACAAGAAACCATTGGCTGTCTGTCTTCTGCTAAAACCTCAAGCCAGCGTTTTTGGTCAGTCCACTAGGTCATAATTGTGGTAGAATCTAGTACACATATTTTACATCAACGCGTACATGTGGTTTACTTAAAATATATCCAAATCACCTGTAAGCGATTTATCCTTATCAACAAAATCAATCTGGACCCCTAGTTTCTCCTTTACCTTTAGTCCTAGTAGTAAAATAGCATAACAAAACTGCATACTCAATTAAAACATAATAAGTAATGTCTATGGTTTGAACATTAAATCTAGTTACACACAGTTTACTGAAAAGAATATGCACTCGTCTTTAAATACTTCATACTTTTTAATATCTTTAGAAATGTTCCGTGACTAGTCTATCATTATAATTGTATGCAATTTAGCGATGATTCATTAAGGAGTGTGCACATGAGGGGCTTTCAGCGATACATTATGAAAAGGTTGTTGCGTGCGCCGTGGAGACTGCCGTGTGCGACCGATGGTTTAGTGTAGATATGACTTTATTGGCTCGATTTTTCTTTAATATATTAAGATAATCTCTCAATATGTAGAACAGTGATTACCGGCGACCATCGGACCTGTTCTCTTATTTCTACAAAGTGTGAAGAATCAATTTTGTCAACCAAGCAAGTGTCATTGGTCGACACTTTTCTATTATTGCATTGCATTTTCCATCACATGTAAAAAATTAAATAGTTCAAAAAATATTCAACGTAGCCAACAGAGCATTTTCACCGATACCCGTCAATATTATTAAACATGCGGTACGAACTTTAATCCCAAGCATCATGTGTGATTTTTTGAGTCAAATACTCAAACACATTTTGTAATTGCACTACCTGGGGTTCGATCCCAGTCCGGCGTCATTACGCTACTACTACATGGGGTCTTTTTTTTATTTGATTGAATGTGGAGACGAGCAAAGCGCTTACTTGATGGTAAGCGCCACGTCTCCCATAAACAGAAGCAACACTATACAGAACGTTGAATTACAAAGCACTGCGTGGCCCTGAAATGCGATCGTCACTCCGAGACATAAGATAAGTCTCATAATGCCCAGTAATTTCACTGGCTTCAATGTCCTTCAAACCGAAACACAACAGTGCTTACACGCTGTTACTTGGCGGCAGAAATAGACAAAGCGATGGTACCAACCCAGACGGAGTCGATGGTATAAAAAAGAATCTAAGCCATATCCATACTATTCTTACCCACCCGTGCTCCCGTATGACGGATGGCAGACGCCCGGCAATCCGTTATAGTTTCATGTCATTTATAATCCATTCAGGTTTTTGCAGGCAACACACAAGCATTGTGAATTTTCATCACAATATTACTGCGTGTATTCACTTACTTAACCTTTTATTATGCTATTTGCTTTTTAATAGGCTTCCATTTTTGAAATAAATGTTATTACTTTTTAAGTTTTTTTTTTAGTAGAAGCTGGCAAATGAGCAAGTGTGTCCCCTGATGGTAAGTGATCTCCACTGCCCATGAACAACACCCATAATAAGTAACAGATGTATGCATTGCAAACCTTAAAGCAAAGCCATAATAATATACTAAGCGATTGAGGAAAGGTTGGGTGTCCAAATAGATCGGTGTCTTAATGGATTGAAGAAAGAAGAAGTTTGGTCGTTTAGATAGCTCGGTATTCTTGTAGGATTAAGTCGTACCGACAAGTAAGTAGAGAGAACGTTCAAATGTTAATAAACACCACCACTTAATTAAGCAACTATATCTTTAGGATTTGAGATGCAATAATCCCTAAGATGAGCGACCGGTTCTAAATTTAAAATTTGGTACAAAGCGAACGTATCACTATCAACTAGGAAACTAGAAAAATTCAATCATTTTTCACATACGTTTTTGATTACAAATTAATATTTGTGTAGTAATATAAATCAAAGATATTAATATTTAATGGCTATTCTATACCTAATCCACTCTATAATATGTTCCGAACTTCGTTGTTTCGTTTCGGATTTATATAATAGGCGCCCAGGCCTTAACTACGTATATCCGCGTACTCTAACACATGAGCCTAATTAAACGATTTAGCGTAATCTCCGTCCGTACGGCGTGCGACACGCGCGCAAGCCTTATGTTAATGTTTATGAGACCTGTTTGGTTCACTGTTTACTAAGCATTATGGTTTTTAAATAATATTGGATGTGTCTAACCGACGAAAAAACAGGAGAGGTTATCAATGCGACTCATTAATGTTCTTTATGTACAACAATGCGTCACTCCGCCAATTTCGTACGAATGAATATAACTTAGATGGTCCTATTTTAATTCAAGAAGAAAATCTACCTCTATAGGAGTAAAATAGGGGATGTACGACTCAAACTTCATCATCTATGCCGATTTTCATAGTTCTTTTACTAAAATAGTGAAATAAAAACCTCATAACAAAAATAAAACCAAATTAAAAAAAAATATTTATTGCCGGTTTTATGTTTAATTGTTAAAAAGTTTTTCTTATATACCACAAGATACCATCACTGTTTATGTACTTATAAAAGGAGATAGTTAATATCAGAAACTCTTTCTGTAGTCTGCTTTTATTTCTTTTGTAATTAAAAGTTTTTTATTCTTTACGCACAGGAAGCTGGATGGAGCCAAGCACGTGAAAACCCTTGATTGAAACACAGTGATAAAAAAAAGATGAGACATGACGTGTACTAGACAGTTACTGACTGCAGAAATTAGACTTACAGAAAAATAGACATTTATTTTACACTAGCTTTTGCTCACGACCCTGTCCGCGTGAAATTTCCATCCCCTATTTAAACCCTTCAGGGGTTGAGTTTTGAAAAACATAGTAGCCTATGTCCTATTCTGATGTATAAGCTTTATTATTGTAAAGTTTCATTAAAATCCATTCAGTAGTTTTTGCGTGAAAGAGTAACAAACATACATCCATCCATCCATCCATACTTACAAACTTTCACGTTTATAATATTAGTAGGACTAGCTCTCTCACGGTTTCACTCGCTTGCATGCAACTACTCTCCTCTCGTGTGTCATAGCATGATGTATGGGATACTGGCCGGGATAGCTATGAACCAATGAAAACAAAAACCGCGATAAAATCCGTTTAAATTAGTTTTATTTCAATAGATAGAATATTCTCTATTGCACACCAAATAAAGTGAATTAAAAGTAAGGATCAAAGGGAAAGGGTGATTTAATGGTTAACTTATTTTTTTTTATTAGCCCTATATTATTATATTCGTCCCACTGCTGGGCACGGGCCGCCTCTACTGAATGAGAGGGATCAGGCCTTAGTCCACCACGCTGGCCTAATGCGGGTTGGCAGACTTCACATACCTTCGAAAAATCTTATCGAATTCTCAGGTATGCAGGTTTCGTCACGATGTTTCCTGCACCGTTAAAGCAAGCGATAATTAACAATTAATATAAACGTAACTTAGAAAAGTCAGTGGTGTATGCTCTTGGGGCTGGTTTCGAACCTGCGACTTTCGTCTGACAGTCCGTACCACTTCCCGATGAGCTATCGCTGCTTTCTTAACTTATTAAATTATATTTATTAGTAATCTTTTATTCCGCCAAATTGGTATACTCCATGCAATTATTATATCACTTGATAACGCTCCAGTCAACATAGATTTCAGAACGGTAACGAGACCGCACTAAAATAACAACAAAAAAAATAAGCAGAAAAGCAAAACAAAAATTTGGTTAAGCGGCACACAACCCGAAACCGAAACGTTGTGAATTGCCCTCGACAAGATAGGTACGAGGTTCAAATGTAAGTCCATTCAATGAGCGGATATTGGTTGTGGAAGATTTCTTTGCATCAATAGTCTTGATGTTCTGTGACATATAATAGAAATAAAAAAAACTTGTACAAGTGGGACTTGTACTCTGAGAATTGCGTATCCTTACATGATAAAAAACTGTATAGCTACACTTACTAGGACGTGTTTCAGTTGGACCTATTTACAGAAACAAAAACTAATCCACAGCAAGTTTAGATAGAGATACTGATTTTATTTTACTAAATTCTCGTAGTTATTTTTTTACAAAAAAATACAGCATTCAAATCAATTTAAATTAATGAATTTAGCAAAACACAATCAGTATCTCCATTTGAACTTGCTGTGGGCTGGTTTCCGTTTGCCTAAGTAGGTCCAGTTATTCTCGATTTTTAATCCTTCACTTAAGCTACAAGACCTATCTACGTACGATTTTATAGATCGTAGGTAAAGGGCAAATACATTAGGAGTTAAGTAGTATAATATCTTATGAGTTTTGATGACAACATTTTTCGAACAACTACGCCAATAAGAACACTTTAAAAATAACCATTACTAAACTAACCGCGTAGTCCAGAACCACGTCGCTCAAAAACCTTATAATGAGTCGAATCCATATAAATGTATTATCTAAAATAACGCAAAATACTGCTATAGAAATAACAGTTATTAAAAACGTTATATTTATACGCCCGCTAGTTTTGAGGCCCATCGCTAACAAACGTTACGACTGAGTCAGATCCTTTTTTTTCCACGCTGCTCTCCTTTACCGGGAAATGACTTTCTGACTCTTAATATCTCTCGCGATCTCATTAAAAATTCATAACTCAACTGCAAAAAAAAAAAAAATTTGTTATAGGTTCTCGTAAAGGGTTAAATAAATGCGGCTTGAGTGATTATGGTTTATTATGTAATTAGTGTTAATTGTTTCATGACAGTGTTAAATCGGATTTTTATTTTTTATTTTTAATTCACAGTTAGTTTACAGTTCTACGCGTAAGGCACTTTAGTAATCTTTATCTATTTCTAAAATATGAACGTATTATGATTCTGACATAATACAGACCGATGTTACAAAAACTATTATGAACTTAATTTTCTTTTGAGTGAATGAGCAGGCCTCGAAGCGACCATTTACTACATATTCGCTTTAATTTGTAAAAAAAAAACGAAAATCGGCGAAACACAAATTCAATCCCAGTACTTTATCTAAATTGTAGTAGTGTCGTTGTCGATAGATTTATATATTACTAGAGTTATCTGAGTTGGCTTATAAAATAAACCACCATACATTATTTTTAAATAACCATGAATTATGATTATGACAAATAACTTACAACTAAAAATATACAAATTGCAATAATTTTCTATAGATACATTTTTATTTATCACAGTATAATATCCTACTAATATTATAAACGCGAAAGTTTGTAAGTATGGATGGATGGGTGTATGTTTGTTACTCTTTCACGTAAAAACCACTGCATGGATTTTAATAAAACTTTACAATAATATAGTTTATACATCAGAATAGGACATAGGCTACTTATGTTTTTCAAAAATCAACCCCTGAAGGGTTTAAAGAGGGGATGAAAGTTTGTATGAAAAATCTAAACAGCTGAATCGATTTCAATGAATTTTGGCACAAATATAGTTGATGACCCAGGGTTAAAAGTAGGGTATTTTTTTCTTTAAACTTCAACCCCCAAAATTACATTCCCGCGGACAGGGTCGCGAAAGCTAGTAAATAATAAAAATATAAGCTAAAATAATAAAAGTATAATCTATGTAGTTTAATCTACGTTCCATACCAATTCTCATAACCTCAAAATATTAATACATAAAAATGTAGTCTCACAAATTCAAAGCTTAGTCGCAACACAAACAAAATTTGTCTCCGTTGTTTTTATCGTTTTGCTAAAGGCAACAGCTATGCTGACGCTACGGCGCAAATCTTCAGTCTGAAGGAAACCCGGTAACGTCCTACCGTTGGGAAAAAAAGGGAAATCCACAAAACAAAACCAGACTGCGATGTACATTTGCTATTCTCTTTGTTCAGCGACAGCGGTGTATGCAGTTTAGCCTGTAGTTTTGTCGGATAATTACTACTGTTTTGATTGTTATTTTTTTTAAGATCGTAGAAGAGGCCAAATTCGCGAAATCTTTATATATAATAATTTCGTGTCACGTCGTTTGTCCGCAATGAACTCTTAAACTACTGAACAGATTATTATCAAATTTTTCAAACTGTGTCCAGTTTGATCCAACTTGAGAGATAGGATAGTTTATATCTCAATTTATAGTCGAAATAATTTTTATTGCAAGTTTTGTTTATTATATGACAAAGAGTTTTGTGAGTTCCATAAGATTGAATAGATGGCGGTGTAAGGTAATTTGTCGGCTGGATTGAGTAAATATGCAGTAGATAGCGCATACTGTATTGAATACTTTACTACAATATAATTTAACATATACCTTAGCCACAGTAACGCGCGGCCGGGTCTGTTAGTTTGTATATAAATATTTTGCATCAAATCTACGTAGTGGAAATAACAAAAATTTCAACTATACTTTTGCATGTATGGGAATACAGTAGCCTGTTCAATAGGTAACTCGTATCCTGCCAAAAAACATCCACACAAAAATGATTTTCATGCCAATTTATAACTGGCAAGATATTGTTATAGCGTTTTATTATCTACACTAATATTATGAAGAGGAAAGATTTATATTTTTCTATTTTTGTATGTAACGAACAACTTAAAAACTACTGGACCGATTTCAAAAAGTCTTTCTTCATTAGAATCCTACTTTATTACTGAGTAACATAGCCTACTTTTTATCACAGAAAAAGTAGACCACGCGGGCGGAGGTGCGAGGAAAAGCTAGTTAGTTTATAAAACAATTAAAAAATCAATGCAGAATAGCTGTCACATTCAAGCGAGTTGATGTTATGCACGATAATTAAAGCAGGGTCTACATTATCGGGCTTGATGAGTGGGCGGCGCTAACTGTACCAACATTAATAAGACAATCGGTCACGGTGCGTGCGTGCGGTGTAACGTGCGATCGGGATTAGGTACATGCGTGCGCAACTTATTTTACACATATAAATTAATATTAAGTGATATTGGTATGATAGTTTCTTTATTAGACTGAATGAGGAAACAAGCAAGTCGCTCGACTGATGGTAAACGTAACTCCTAGCCATAAACAGAAGTAACGCCTCACAGAATTTTGTATTATCAAGCATTGGATCGGTCACTCTGAGATATAGATATAAGTTTTATAATGCTTAATAATTTCACTGGATTCAATGTCTATCAAATTAAAACACTACAGTACTTGCAAACTGCGGCTTGGCGCCAAAAATAGTAAAAAAAAGTAGTAGAACCAACGCAGACGTCCTCTCGCATACAAGGAAATTCATAGAGCTCAAACTGCAGGCTCCTAGAGGAAAAAAGTAGTTTGTCGCTCCCATAAGACGTATTGTTTATGATTTAATGTATTTATTACGCACGAAATATGTTATTTATTTTTATTTATTGTTGTTCGACAGCCTCCGTGGCGCAGTGGGCGAGTAGCCGACTGTGAAACGTGAGGCCGTGGGTTCGATTCCCGCACCGAGCAAATATTTGTCTGATCCACAAATATTTGTTTCGGGATCTGGGTGTTGTGAGACCAAAAGTCTCTCGTAGTTCTTGATACCCATGACACAAGACTCTTATCTTACTGTGGGGTCAGAGCTATGTGTGTGACTGTTGGGTGTTATTTATTTATTATTATTTCTAAGATAACAAATTTTCTATTATTAAGATACAAAACGTCTACATGTATATTCGGAACCTTGATAATTTTATTCGTGAACAATTTCGCACACAACATTACACCGATAAACACGTTTAGGACAGGTCGGTCGTTAATTACCGCTTGGTGTGTGCGTGCGCGCAGATCTAGCGCGTCGACGCGACGCGAATCGCGACTCCTGTTCGTGTGTAACCAGCTTTATATCGCTTGGCTCCAAATAATCTGAGACGGCTTTTGTCATTGGTTTGTGTATAATGGAAGAATAGATTTTACCAATGAGAAACTTGGGAACACGTTAATCGCGTCTCTCGGTGTCGGTTTGTCTCTAAAATTTCAAGTGAATCCCATATATTCTACATGCCTCTCGATTTGCTTGTTCCCTTTTCGGAATGTGAAGAAGCATTTATACAGGCCGGCATGATTCTGGTGACCACCGATAAGCTCATTGTTCGTCGGTCGCTGGTTTTTTTGACTACCCTGCGTTTACTCTCAGGTGACGTGCACTTTGCCGTGCTAGGATAAAAAAAATCTAATTTGTCAAAGTAAAAGTCAGAGGTGCATGCTTTTGGGGCTAGTTTCGAACCTGCCAATTTCGTCTCGATAGTCCGTACAACTGAGCTATTGCTACTCACTATTCTATACTATTTTATTATAAACACTTTTTTGTACAAATATAAAAAAAATGGGTGCGTGTACTTATGTACGCGCGTGAGAAGTTATACTTCTTTTGCATCATTAAATAACCAATAATAAGTATTTAACATTAATAATTTAATAATATTTAGTGTTAATTATATTAAATAAAAGTATTTTAATTTATATCAACATATCCACTCGACATGATAGAAGTACATTCTACTCTCTTCGCGTTTATGCGAGCCTGGTACTTTTGACGGCAACATGTTCCGAATAAGAAAAAACCTAAAGAGTTTTTCTTTGTCCAAATCGTCATTTGTTTATTAATTACGGCTACTCGCCATGTAAAATGGACATTCTACTCTCTTCGCGTTTATGCGAACCTGGTACTTTTTTTACTGCACCATGTTCCAAATTATAAAATAAAAACCGCATCTATATATAATTATATATATATATATATATATATATATATATATATATATATATATATATATATATATTTATATTTATTTATTTATATTTATTTATTTATTTTTTTATTTCACTCTCATCATTTTTTCATAACGCGCCTAACTTCATACTGTTAATTTTTTGTGTCACAGGTGCGCGCGCATCTTAAAATTTCACTCTCATCATTTTTTCATAACGCGCCTAAAGAAGTATAACTTCAAAAAGAAATTGTTAAAAGAGAACCCTGGCAGTAGTCGCGATAACGTCTGGTAGAAAGAGATAGAAAAAAAGAGAAATACAAATGGCGTCTTATCGCTATCGGCGATTTCATATAGACAACCTTTAAGCGTAGAACTACCAATCAATACTCACAACTCATCTGTACACAATGGCCAGATCCATAGATATTCGCACCATAGCTAACAAATCTATAATAATAAACTAAACTCACAGTGTCACCTCGATTATCGTTGCTTTCTCACACACTGTCTCTCCGACATTTGTTTAAATTACGATGTGCATACTATAGTTAACATTGTGGTCCACTGCAAGCTTTAGAAAATAAATTCAACTGTTAGATATAACCTTGATTCTAATTAAAAACTGCTCATTTTAGTAGAACTTAACCTTTAATCTCACATATCTCTATGCAGATTTTACAAAAATGTACTTGATGTTTTTTATCCCAGTACGGCAAAATGACTGTACTACACGGTGTAGTCTACACCTGATGGTAAGCGCTTCTTGCTTCTTCTAAATGCTTCTTCATACTCCGAAGAGGGAAGAAGCAATTCGAGGGACCTGCGACAGGACAGGCGAATGACCGATGTAGGCACAGGGATACAAGGATATACACTTATACCCGCCCCAAGCAACCATCAAGTCATGTCGCAAGTGCTTTTTTTATCCTGGCTCGGCAAAGTGACTACGTTACACCTGATGGTAAGTGTAGCGCAATCCAAGAATAATGTCGACCAACGATAAACAATGTGTCCATCGTAGGTCGGCAAGATCATGCCGGCCTGCCAAAGGGCTAAGGGGGAGGAGAAGGAAAAAGGGATGGGAAGAGGGTTAGGATCAGGAGGCAAGCCCCCTGGGGAGAACCGGATATACACTGGTTGACCCTGGAACGCGACCCACACAAGGTGGGCCACTATGGCAAGTTTTAACACCATATTACGATTTACGGTAGTCGCTATCTGGGCGGATATAAAATCAAAAAGGTACTTACTAAAGGTACTACTTCTACCAACGGAGATGTGCTTTCACATATAGTAGACCTAGATGGCGTGTCTGTTATACTATATATTTTATAGACCATGTATATCCCTGGCATTTGAATGGAAAGCGGTCCTTACAACAAGCAGTTGTAAGACGCGTGGGCGTCATTTCGTGATGCGTGCGAGCAGATTAAATTGCATTAATGCAATATACTAACATACTTAAAGTTTAATCTTTTTGCACATTTTGTTGCGACGATAAACACATCTGATGGGCGTGGGCATATTTTGCTTACTTTATTTGACTAAGTCTCATATAATTCTGTTTATTTTATTGAAATTAATACAAGTACATAAGTGGAAAGTTTATTTATACGCACTCACGTTTGTAATCGTCGAAGGAGTAATCAGAGGTTTAATCAGTACACCCATATTTGGCTGAGTGTATTTCCGTCCCATGATGTGATAGGGGGTGAGCCTGTAAATCGAGGGGCCTACGACAGGATAGGCGGATGACCGATGCAAGCACTGTAATACAAAAATGTACCCCAACCAACCATCAAGCCATGTCGCAAACCCCTCGGGAGAACCGGACAATCAATATCTTTGACAAATACTACTTGCAATGTAACAATACCAAATCTACAACTGTAAAATGAAAGATTCCAAACAGTTCGACAATTCGAAATAATTCTGGCCAGTCCGGAACAGTGGACCGGCAGTCCGGTGTAAGCTCCGGACAGACCGGAGCGGGATCGCGAAACACGCGCGCAGACGGCACTGCAAACATCTTGGAATTGAGACACGGCCTATTTGATTTGTACACATCGGGAGCTCAGTCCACAGATATATCACATGGAGTTGATAGTAGCACTTTCTTTCTTCCTGTTACGACTGATCAGTGAGATCATAGTAGAGTTTGCGTGGTAGAGCCACGCTGTAGATAGTTTTGTCTACAGAAAGAATGGGTTGGCTCGACCGGGTCGTTACCACTGTCTCACAGAAAACCGAAGTAAAGTGGCGGTTGCTTTTCGTACGGTAAGTGAGATCCGGAGGCCCAAATCTCCCTCCCCTTCCCAATTCCTTAATTATCCTTTCCCTTTAAACTCGGCAACGCACCTATGATTCTTCTAGTATTGTGGGCGTACATGGGCGGTAGAGATCACTTACCATCAAGTGAACCACTAGCTCGTTTGCGGGACTATTCTATAGAAAAAGACCATTAGTTCTCGTCGCCCTATAATACGTCAAACCAGTGGTTTTTACCATCGCTACTAGTAGTACTTAATTTGTTTACATATAAAAGCCGAATTTATCAACGATGTTTTGTACCTACTTAGTCGGTTATCACTATTGTCAAATTTTCATACTAGACGTTGCAAAAACACGATTTCTACCTATTAAATTAATTCTAGACTTTGTGAACCGAACATTGTGGCATCCCACTTAGAATCCAATCCAAATCCAAACTCTCAAACTATAAGCCACGTCGTAACAACTCTGTATAATTCCTCCTCTGTATGCAACAACACTAATACATTCGACAAGAGGCAAATACGTGAGATTTGTAACGGTCTCGCGTGTCCTTATTCCGTGCCTTACGCAGAGCCCCTCGATGCTATTCGATATGTATAGACCAAAGTCGATATCGAACATTGTGATTCGTGAATAAGGGTGCGGATTACAAGTTGTGGAACTCGCGTCTGTCTGCATCGTTCGAGAGAAGTTTGTCCAGCGAATTTGTATGCTTGGTAGATTAAGGAATTGTTATGTGTAGGAAATTTGAATGCAATTTTGGTAGTTGTAAATTGCATCTACTTTAATGAAACATTATTTAAGTTGTGACGTATTCGGTAGTAGGGTACTTTGCGTCCGATATCCTGGTTGCCTTTGATATTGAATAGGAAAACAAAAGCTTTGATGTATTTTTTTGCTGCTTTAATACTTTAGCATTGACCAGCAAACGAGCAAGTGGGGCACCTGATAGTAAGTCATCTCCACCGAACATGTTCGGACACAATAAGAATAATAAGCGCGTTACCGACCTTAAAGGAAAGGGATAATTAGGAATTGGGAAGAAGAAGGGAATTTGGGCATCAGGATATCTCACTCACCGTACGAAATGCAGCAGACAGCCGCTGTTTTCAGCGGTTTTCTTTGAGTCAGACGACCCAGTCGAGCCGACCCATTTACGCTACATATGTAGACAATACGATAATATTACAAGGTGGTAGGTCCCTCGTATGCGAGAGGCCGTCTGGATTAGTACCACCGCTTTGTCTGTCTCTGCCTTCAAGTAACGGTGTGTAAATACTGTTGTGTTTCGGTTTGAAGGACATTGAAGCCAGTGAAATTACTAATCTCATAATGATGAGACAACATCTTATGTCGCGGGGTGACGAACGCAAATCAGTGCCATGCAGTGATTTGTAATTCAAAGTTCTGTATGGTGTTGCTACTATTTATGAGCAAGCGTAGCGCTTACCATCAGGCGAGCGCTTGGCTCGTCTCGTCATTCAGTAAAAAAAAGAAAAACTAAAGACAAATTATCTAATTCCTGTTTATCGTATACTAGCTTTTGCTCGCAGCTTCGCCCGCGTGATTTTCATACAAACTTTCATCTCCTATTTTATCCCCTTGGGGGTAGAATTTATCAAAATCCTTTCTTAGCGGATGCCTACGTCATAACATCTACCTGCATGCCAAATTTCAGCCCGATCCCTCCAGTGGTTTGGGCTGTGCGTTGATAGATCACTATGTCAGTCAGTCACCTTTGAGTTTTATATATTTAGATAACTAACTAACTCGCACCTATTTATTCCAGCTGAAGTCTGAGTGTACCGTTCTGTAGCCGAGAGGGAGCACATCTAAAACACATTAGTCTCGCAGCTATCACATATCAATAACGTCGTGTTGCGGAAATTGAATCCATTTAATAATATTCTCTAACTTTAGTTGAGAAGCGTGTACGGGCATGGATATGGTATGATTATAAATTATCCACTTCGCCTATATTAGTTTTTTTTATTTCATTGAATGACGAGACGAACCAAGCGCTCGCCTGATGGTAAGCAAAGCCTGCCCATAAACAGACGCAACACCACACCAAGTGATATGCATATAAATCTTCCTCCTGAATTACTTTATTTATTGCTGAAGACTGCATTAAAATCCGGTTAATAGTCTAAAAGATCTAAGCAAACAAACAGCGGAAGCGACTTCATATTATGTAAAGACCAGCTTTAGCTCGCGCCTCCGCCCGCGTGAACAGCATTTAAATATTATCATCCCCTATTTTGACCCCTTTGGGGTAGAATTTATCAAAATCCTTTCTTAGCGGATGCCTACGTCATAATATCTACCTGCATGCCAAATTTCAGCCCGATCCCTCCAGTGGTTTGGGCTGTGCGTTGATAGATCACTATGTCAGTCAATCACCTTTTAGTTTTATATATTTAGATATGTTAGCTTCAACTGGAGTTTCTAAATCAAATTAAAACTTATAAAAATATACGTTTTAATCAGAAATACACAGCGACATCTAATATAGAATCAAGAGTAAATGTGCAAATTTATTTTCTGTTTCAAAATTATTTAAAAAATACTTCTCCAAATTTTGCACATCCCTACACATCACACGTAACGAGTTGTCTCCATATCGAGATTATTAATTCGGATATGGATCTCGTTGGCGGCGGGACGCGGACTTATCGCCAACTGACACTCGATTTGTTGATATATCGAATATCTTGTTTCCCATCACTATATCGTCTACTCGGTTACGCGCCTCAAGCTTTTTTATGATTAGATTTTGTGAGATATTGCACGTATCGATTTTAATGTAGTGTAATAGATTTTTAGATATATATATAGATAAAGTTAGGGGTGTTGCTACCTGTCGGTGTCATACAAAGAGTATATTTTATAATAATATATTTACCTACTACTTTCTTTCATTAGGATTGGCAGGAATTATTATGCAGTTGTGTTTTAACTATATTTAATGTAAGGAGTTATTACTGAATTGGACACGCAGTTGTATTTCGTACGCGGTACGACTTGTGCTGATAACATATGACGTGATATACGGGGTTACTTTTAAAACACCGACAACCTCACAGGACTAGATAGCTAACCCCATAAGGAAGGAAGGAAGGATATTCTATGTCTGTCTGAGTCTGGATCATTCTGAATTATTTCTGTGCATCACGTAAATACTGATCTCGGTGCAGAAATTGAACCGGCGACCTCACGTTTCATTGCGCTTCAGATGCTGTCGAAAAATATTTTGTATTTAACGTATTTCTAAGTAACCAATTGATTTAAATTACAGAAATGCCTTCTAAAACGTGATTCCCGGAGACACATGCAAATAATCCTATAAACACAACCCAAGCACATTAATTTGTAGGTTCACATCTGCGTGGAAGTTACGGGTTCTATTCCGAGGTCATGAGTTTAGCAAATCTCCGTCCCATTATCATACATTTACATACCACACGGCGTGTTAAATGTAAGGAACGGACCGTATCTATGTTTAACTGAATATCATTTGATCAAAAACTAAGAAACTTTGAACGATTTGCATCCTGGATTATCATAGTAAATAATGTAAGCAACGTGGTAGGTCCCTCGTATGCGAGAGGCCGTTTGGATTGGTATCATCGCTTTGTCTATTTCTGCCGCCAAGCAATAATGTGTAAGTATTGTTGTGTTTTGATTTGAAGGACATTGAAGCCAGTGAAATTACTGGGCATTATGAGACTTAACATCTTATGTCTCGGAGTGACGAGCGCAGTTCAGTGCCATGCAGTGCCTTGTAATTCAAAGTTCTATGTGGTGTTGCTTCTGTTTGTGGGCAGGCGTGGCGCTTACCATCAGGCGAGCGCCTTGCTCGTCTCGTCATTCAATTAAATAAAAAATGAGCTTATGTTTGTATCCACTAAGGAGTAGGCAAAGCTGCAGCTAGTGCATTCCGATTCGCCGAGTTTATTTCCGTCCCAAGATATGATAGCGATATGGAGTACAAATTTCATCTCCCTTTTGTAGATTGAAAAAGACAATTTGTGAAGGTCTGACTTGTTTTTTTATCCTGGCTTGTCCAAGTGACTAAGCTATACCTAGTGTAGCGCAATCCAGGAATAATGTCGACCAACGACAAACAATGTGTCCATCGTAGGTCGGCAAGATCATACCGACCTGCCTCACTGCTTCTTCATACTCCGTTTAAAGGACCCTATATTATAGGCAGGAGGGAACATGTTGAGCATAGACCGCCAAACGAACCAGTGGATTGCCTGATGGTAAGTGATGTTCACGGCCCATGAACGCCTACAATACCAAAAGAATCATGAGCGCGTTACTTACTTTAATGAAAAGAATAAATAAGGGATTGGGAAGAGGAGGAGATTTGGGATTCTGGATATCTCACTCAACGTACGAAACGCAGCAGCACACCGCTACTCTATATCGGTTTCTGTGAGGCAGGGGTAGCAGCCCGGTTGAGCCGAACCATTGATTCTGTAAACAAAACTGTCTACATCGTAGCTTTACCACTGTATACGGTCTGGGTAAACGAGCAAGTGGGTCACCACGTGGTAAGTGATCTTCGCCACCCGTGAACCCACATATTAACAAAGAAATCATGGGTGCATTGTAGATTTTGAAGGAAAGGAATGAAGATTGGGAAGGAGGGGTTTTGACTTGAGATTTCGAAAGTCTCACTCACCGTACGAAACTCAACCACAAGTTGTTACTTCACGTTGATTTATTACGAGAAAGTGGTACTAACCCAGTAGAGACGGCCCATATCTACACTAATATTATAAAGTCGAAAGATTTGTATTTTTGTATATAATGAATAAACTTAAAAACTACTGGACTGATTTCAAAAAATCTTTTTCCGTTAGAAAGCTACATTATCACTGAGTAACATAGGCTACTTTTTATCCCGGAAAAAGCGGATCACGCGGGCGTAGCCGCGAGGAAAAGCTAGTTGCTATAACAAAACTGTGTACAATTTCGCACTACCACACACACGTTGGTGCCACCGTGTCAATAATCAAAACAAAGGTAAGCGTACACGGTACACGTTCAATATTAGCAGAGTTATCCCTAGATTAGTGCGTTCGTGTGTGCCCGACCCGGTTGGGATTAGAGCGGATCACGTGATCTGTACCGATATCCGCCTACGTGTGTCTACGTGTTAGTTTGACGCACAAGAGATAGGCGAATGGAGTTGAATGTTATGATAAAAGATTTTGAAGTGAAACTTCTTTAGAATCGTTGTGATTTGAAACTCGATGAAACGAAAATGCGTCACGAGAAAGACAAACATATTCATAAATAGGATTTAGCCTGCGAGAGAATGAGATAAATTACAAGTATGCTATCACGTGTCTTTGCGCCTGCGTACAACGAAGCCTTCGGAAAATGTGTCATAAACAACGTGGTATATTATTGTAAATATATCCCATATTCTATACATAAAGAGGAGATATTTATATTTTTGTATGTTACGAATAAACTTAAAAACTGCTCGACCGATTTGAAAAATTCTAACACCACTAGAACCCTACACAATCCCTGATGAACAAAGGCTACTTGTTATCCCGAAAAAAGCAGAACACGCGGGCGGAGCCGCGAGAAAAAGCTAGTATTTTATATTAGTTAAGAGTATAATGTGTAGATGCAGATCCTCCCTGAAAATAATCCTGGCAGCGCCCATGAATGCAGGGCTCGTATTATTATCAACTAGCTTTTGCTCGCGGCTCCGCCCGCGTGAACGTTTAAAATTGACAAAGTTTCATACAAACTTTCATCCCCTATTCTATCCCCTTGGGGGTAGAATTTATCAAAATCCTTTCTTAGCGGATGCCTACGTCATAACATCTACCTGCATGCCAAATTTCAGCCCGATCCCTCCAGTGCAGTGGTTTGGCCTGTTCGTTGATAGATCACTATGTCAGTCAGTCACCTTTGAGTTTTACAGGGTTATTTTCAAAACACCAGCAACCTCGCAGGGGTAGATTCCTAAGGTTATAAGCTACTACTTTTGATAATTTGTTAGATTTTATTTTCATACAAAAATAAGTATTCATTTAATTTCCGTCTTGAATGTTAACGCGCATCGCAGATTACGTAAACAAACACGCGAAGCGTGGGGAACCGGGCTAGCGCATTTGACCTTGACCGCTGAGCAGCTGATGTCGTGCGGGCACGCGCCGCGCCGCGCCGCTGTCTACGAAGAAAAACACGACACAACAAAAACTTGTAAAATCATTTTTTTTTAAATATATTGAGTTATATCCAAACTCGTAGAACAAAAGTTGTTCCGTATGGGGTCAGCTATCTGGTCCTGCGAGGTTGCTGGTGTTTTAAAATTAACCCTGTATATATTTCGATTTTAAGCTAAACCACAATAACCAAAATCGCTGACGCCTATAACATACTCCTGCATAATTATAATGTCCCTTGTTACAATTAATCTGTGCAGGGTCCTGCGACATCTGTATTCGACAATTATGTCCATATGGAATCCGCAAAGATCGTATCTCTAACCCATTCACACACCACGTGATAGACAGGGATAGAATGATGTGAAAATTATTGTTTATTAGTCGAAAAGGAATCTTTGGGTTTTGAGAGGAACTTTACGAGGTTTAAATTGGAGTTACGTTAGGAATATGATTGTTTATGTAGGTATGATATTATAATTATTATTATGAGGCTGTCTGTTGTATGTAAACTGTTGTGTTTCGGTTTGAAGGACATTGAAACTAGTGAAATTACTGGGCATTATGAGACTTCACATCTTATGACTCGGGGTGACGAGGTGACGAATAAAAAAAAGTGTAAGTCAATATTTTGGTAGGTGCATTTTTTATAGCAGAGCCGGACAAACGAGCTAGCGTGTCACCAGATGGTAAGTGGTCTCCGACGCCCATAAACTTCGACTATACGTGGTGGAACGTCTATAATCATCAATCGTAACATGTTCAATGTTACTCAATCGCCTTACAGGAATTTGACGACAAGTGAACTTTGTCATTACGTTTCGTAGAGTCAGTGAAAATTCCAGATAACCAAAAATAACCCCCTCAATCTCTATACCTTTTTATTTAGAATGGTAGAGTCATACTGTAGATAGATTTGTCTACAGCATGAATGAACCGGCTCGATTGTGTTGTTACCGTTGTCTTATAGAAAACCAATCTAAAGTACGACTTGCTGGTACATTTGGGACGGTGAGTGAAATATCCGGAGGGCCAAATCCGCCTTCTTTTCCCAAACTCTTAATATCCCGTTCCTTTAAGATCGGCAATGCGCCCATCATTCTTCTGGTGTTGTGGGCGTACATGGTAAGTGGAGATCACTTACCGTCAGGTGACCCACTTGCTCGTTTGCCGGCATATGCTATAACAAAAAACCCCCACCCACGATATCATATTGTGAGGAAACATGATGCTCACGAATCAGGTGATCCAATTGCTCGTTTGCAGGCCTTTTAATACGATTACACTTATAATGAATATTTTATCTCGCCGCTTACCCATAAATGGGTCCTTGAAGGTCTATTAACTAACATATAAGTTTAAAGCAATTACATGCTTATCCACATTGTGTGTAGAGTCATTTATCACGACCATAAAACAGCTTGGTATCAGACCAGGCTACCGACAAAACACATTATATCTGCCGTACACAATAGAATGGCCGAGTTGAGAGCCGACGACGGTTGTGTGGGGTTCTAGTATCGGCGGGGACGGGATGGAGCGGTTTGAGATTTTTTATTTGATTAAATGAAAAGGCGCTCGCCTGATGGTAAGCGCCACGCCTGCCCATAAACAGAAGCAACACCACACATAACTTTGAGTTACAAAGTACTGCGTGGCACTGAACTGTGCTTGTCACTCCGAGACATAAGTCTCATAATGACTCATAATAATTGAGATGCTTCTGTCTTTATGAATAAAGAATTTTCGAGACAACTTTTTTGAAGTGGTATAGTTTTGTCTGCAGCATAAATTGTCCGAGTTGTTACCACTGTCTCACAGAAAACTGACGTAAAGTAGCTTGCTGTTGCATGTCGTACGGTAAGTGAGATATCCGAAGCCCCAAATCCCTCCCCCTATTCAATCGCTTAATCGTCTGTTTTTTAAAACGCTGCTATGCGTGATTCTTCAGGTACTGTACATATTCATACGTGATGGAAATCACTTAAGGTGACCCACTTGCTCGTTTACTGTCCTATGCTAAAAATATTTATTTATTTAGTAACATCTTAACTAATAAAAATGCCTTCGGTTTGATTTGATCCTTAGACAGTGCGACTCGCTGCGACTACGGCCGCAACTTTACACTAAGAAGCCCAATTAATCAGTAGACGGGCTAATGAGCGAATATTTCATTGTCCAGCTCCTTGCATGATACGGGATCTATGTAGGGCTGCCGAAAACTTAAGCGAACTTAAGAAATATATCAAGTTTCATCCCTTTTTATTATAGGGATGGTAATTAATAAGAGATGATAATTTCACAAATTGCAAGCATTATGAAAATTATATTATATATTAATAAGTTTCATATGTTTCCGAGAATATTACACATTTAAATAAAACAAATTTAAACGGATTGAAATAAAACTAATTTGAACGGATTTTATCGCGGTTTTTTGTGTGGTAGTATGGTGGTGGACTCCACCACCACCCCGTGACCATGAAGGCTGAAAAGCTTTTGAAACGTCTGGACCAAAATTGAATTTAAAAAAACCGCGATGAAATCCGTTTAAATTAGTTTTATTTCAAAAATATAATTATTGTTTTAATCCATCGATCTTGTTGGTGACGACCTTAATAAAAATAATACATAAATATATGTGAAATAATGCGAACAATGAGAGGTAAATATTTTAATAGCGTTCGTGGCGCAGCAGACATGTAGCATGCATGCATGAGAAACGCGAAGCCGCAGGTTCCATTCCCACACCGAGATACTTTTTGTGTTACCAACCAATATTGGCCTCAGGTCTAGGTGTTATGGGACCGTAAATCCCTCGTTTCTGATATCTACGATTCAGGTTAACATAGTGTGGTGTCAGGTCTATGTGTGTGACTGTTGGTTGTATTTATTTAAAACCGATCAAGAGGATTTGGACTAACTCACGAATTCCAGACACACATACTTTTTACTTGCATATTTATTTCTTAGGATATCCACAATAGTCACACATTTTATCAAAAATTCAGCCGCTTAGCTATTGTCCATGAGGGCATGACAGATGGACATAAAGGCATAAGTCTAAACTTACTAATAATAGGGTTGCATTGCCACCCTTTAGACCGGACACGCTAAGTTTAATCTATAGAACCCCTAAAAAAATATTCCGAATTAATTTAAAAAAAGAAACATTTTACTTCAACAACAATTAATAAATATAATTATATCTGTTTAATTGTCTTTTCTCCCACATTATAAATGAGTAATTCAATTAATCAAATCCAATCAGCACTTCCATAGCACCAAAAAGCAATAAACTCTTACAAATGTCAATAATATGTTCAATCTTTAGATTTACCTATAAATTGTATTCATACCATTTTACGCAGAAACACAGATAAATCTTAATACATTTAGTATTCAGCACACATTCCCGGACAATTTGCACTACTACGGTATTTCCACACCTTATAAATCTTCAACTTTAAACATATTACCTGGTTTCTTCTATTCACTTAATGTACATAAATCCTTATTTAACATCAAGTGTTAAATATTGTCTATTTTGTTCGATTATTTATTATTGTAATTATACAATGAGTTACTGTACCGTGTGATCATATTTAAAGGTAGATACATAGGTGGTAGACAATAAAGGTTCCCAGACTTTTTTTCTCATAGATCACTTTCGAAATTTATCTGGTTCTGATGGACCCCTGCACCTACATTTCTACCATATTCCCAAAATTCTACAAAAAAATGTGAAGATTAGATATGGAAATTTGCGTTGAAATTGAATTGAATTGGAAATTGATAGGTGAAGTCAAGGCAACATTGTTCTTGTAGTTCTTTACTATTGAAAGCATTTTAAAACATTTTCAAGCATTTTTAAACATTTTCGTGGTCCCCGGCTTACGAATTGTGAACCCCCATTTTTTTGTCACGCTAACCTAGACCCCGTCGAGTGTCTCGTGGACCCCTGGGGGTCTAGAGTATTTTTACTCATACTTATATGTAACAAACTAGTAAGTATTCTACATATTAATATATTACAGAAACCGCTTGAGGATTATGTCGCATGGTTTCCTGTGTCCAGTCCTATGTGCAGTTTATTGAATATAATCTACGAGTAATATGTCCACATGTCTTGCCCATTTGACGCTAATGCTTATATTAGCTTAATAACTGGTTTGAACGAAGGTTTATTGGCATTTAAGATGTATCAGACAGGATGTAGTAGTTGAAGAGTGATACCTACATGTATATGTGGGTTCAGGAAAAGTAGGTAAAATTACGATTTCTTCTAATCTTGAATGTAATTCGAAGTTTCCCGTATTTGCTAATTTAACGACAAACCATGACACATGTAACAATGTTATGCTCATTACTAGCATCAAAATAAATATTAATAAAAAAAATGATAAGATGAACTGATTCATTTTAGTGCAGAGGCACTCAAAACAAATTCTGTAATTATAAAAATATAAAGTGACATTACTTTATAATAACGCGACCTATTTGCGTTCA
This sequence comes from Amorpha juglandis, assembly GCA_949126905.1. Lineage (NCBI taxonomy): Eukaryota > Metazoa > Arthropoda > Insecta > Lepidoptera > Sphingidae > Amorpha > Amorpha juglandis. Next base: position 12,327,471 of record OX421381.1, on the reverse strand, counting down.
ATGTTTTGAAATTATTTTAAAATAAATTGAAACTACATTTCACGCGTCGAAATAAAACGCAACCTTACACAGACAAGAAAATAAAAACGCTAATTGAAACGTAGCGTGCCAACTCAAAACCAAGTTGACATTTGATCCTAATTGCCAACATATGAACATAACAAGACGTTCCAATCTCAGCCGTCAATATCACATCGAGCACACTCAGGTTAATTTTCGAGACCGACGCCTCGGCTCAATCATTAAGTCCGGTCCACAGAAACTATTTAAATAAGCCCGCATTGAATCCGGCCCGTTGGGTGCAGGCAGCATTAATAATTCCCTCAGACATACACACGAAGGATTAATATTATGTTATTGGTGTCTGTGTTTGACAACCCTAAGAATGGCGTCTTGAGACGATAGCCTGGGAGCTGGGTGTATTTGTTATTATCTGTTTTTAATATGCAGATTTTGATTATGAATTAGGTAAAAATATCTAAAATGTGTGGATGGTATCTTAAAGACATATTTAATTATGAAATGGTAAAAACCAAAACTTAAAAGACAGATACTTTTAGAGATAAAAACTATGCTTTAATTACATATTGATAAACAGGAGAAACAAAATAAGTACATTAGATTTGCTAGGATTAGACTATGATTCCCTCCCATATATCGTCATAAATGCAAAAATATTTTTTCACAGAAAATATAGCAACAAAAAAGGGCTCTGAAATATTTTAGCACTGCATCCGTTGAAACAATATCACGAAGATAGACAAAAAAGTGTGCGTATTTTTAACCATTTATACTTTATAAGAATATGCTTACTTGACCAAAGATGTAAGGTAACATAGTAAATTTTATGTCAACAACTCTCGGTCTAAAAGGGTTGTCACAATCGGAAGACGTCGCTCGCAATGAGGCATATTGTCGGCATACGGCGAGGCACGCGGCATCGCACGAGGCAGTCACATGGTACAGTCAGCCCGGGCAAAGACAAAACATTCTACGTGCTCCTCCGGTACTATATTACAAGATAAATGTTTTGATACTTGAGCAAAGTTATTAAAGCGATAATTGAGTTAACATTTGTGGGGACATTGTACGGTCCACAATAATTATTTGAAAGTCAAAAATGATTGACCAATATTTTTATATGAAACTAGCTTTTGCTCACGACTCCGCCCGCGTGAACAGCATTTTTCGGGATAAAAGTAGCCTGTAACCGTCTCCAGGGTCCCATCTATCCCTGTAGATAAATTCATCAAAATCGGTTCAGTGATTTAGGCGTGAAAGCGTAACAAACAAACTCACTTTCGCATTAACTTTCACCCCCCTTTTCATCTCTTATTAATTAAAATTTCCAAAATTCCTGAAACATGTATTTATTTGTTTTACGTCAATAACCGAAATACAAAATTTTGTTTATGTAACTTTCAAAATGACGGACTTTCATACATATTATCATCCCCTATTTTGACCCTTTTGGGGTGGAATTTTCTAAAATCCTTTCTTAGTGGGTGCCTAAATAACAAAATGAATATACAGTCCGAATTTCATGTTTGTAGCCTTGATAGTTTGCGCTCGGCTATGATGAATCAGTCAGTCAGTCAGTACGTGTTATTTTATAAGTATAGATTATTCAAAGAAAACTCTTGAAATTTTGTTGTTTTATAATTATTTTATAGCCTATGTGAATAAGACGAATAATTTATCATGAGTTTTGAGGCTTTTACATGGTTCAAAGTGTTGTCAAGAAAAGTCGTCAGCTCCTTTAAATATAGTGCAGTATTAACAACTTAATAAAACATCAACATAAAATGTCTCCTTTATCCCCAAAGGAGTAATCAGAGGTGCGTCAAAGGTACAACTGATACTGCATCTATGATTCGCCGAACTTTTTGCGACATGTGATGACACGGTAGTGGACAAGCCTATCACCATACTGGGCATAAAATCTAATCTCGAGCAACTTATCTGTATTTTTCCGAATCCAAAACAAATTATGATTACCTGAATTTAGATTTGAACACACCTCATCATTTTTCAGCTTAGCGACTATAATAAAAAGTCAATTTAATAAACATGTTAAATTACTATAATAAGGTATAATTAGAATCAACAGCGCAGTGAACGAGTAGCCATCTGTGAAGGGAGTGGGTTTGATTCTCGTACTAAGACAAATGTTTCTATGATCCATAAATATTTATTTTGGATCTGGGCGTAATTTCTCACCAAAGCAGTTGACGTCAGGCAGGCGGCCGGTCGTAAAACTACAAGTCAAGTCATTCTGTAACATGTGTTACAATGCATGCTGCGTCAACTCCACTGGGATAAGGCCAGGTGGAAGAAGAACGTATCATAATATATATTACTAGCCTTTCCTCGCGGCCCCGCCCGCGTGATTTGCTTTTTCCGGGATAAAAAGTAGCCTATGTTCATCAGGGATAATGTAGGATTCTAATGGTGAAAGAATTTTTCAAATCGTTCCAGTAGTTTTTAAGTTTATTCGTTACATACAAAAATACAAATCTTTCCTCTTCATAGTATTAGTGTAGATTAATATTACGCGAAGTTTTTAAATCGCATCAAGTATCAAACCCTTTGAATCGCGGCAGAATAATGACCACAGTCGGGGATAGGTACAAATCTACATATTGGGGTGTGGGCATTTCTTGCAGCCCCGGCTGAGATATGTGTCTTGAAACTCCCCGTGTCCGAGAATGGGGTGGCGACAGGGACGGACTTGGGGGAATAGTTTCGGCAACATTTCGAGGAAAAGGGTTGAGAATTAATTGCTTTAAAATTTGGGCATCAATATTATTTGTATTTTTAGAGCCACATTATCGATTACTATTATAAGTTAACAATTAAAACATAAATATCGGTATATATTTATTGCCTTACCTAGGGAATTATCAAAGTATCTAATAACGTTAAATAATTACTGTATATCAACAATGCTGACCGGATTAAGAAGTTCCTGAAAAGAAATAAGAAAATTAATTCATTCTGCAAAGAAATTGCCATGAATGCTTTTGAAAGTCGATAATATACAAAATAGCAATGGCGTATTATCTAGGGATTATAGAGGTAATTTTGTTTAAAATAGTCATTGTGAATTACATAATAATATTTTAATTGGCAGATTCCGTGCAGTGGATGAGTAGTGTGAAACGAGAGGCGAATTCGATTCCCCGCACTAAGAAAATTGTTGTTTGAACCACTAATATTTGTTTCATATCTGGGTATTGTAGGACCATAAGTCCCTCTTAGTTCTCGATACAGGTTACCCTGGTGCGGAGTCGGGACTATGTGTGTCACTGTTGGGTGTATTTATTATCAAAGTGCTGACATATAAAATATTTATCAACATTGAAAAGAAACTCAATTAATTTCCAAAAATAATTATTTGTATCATCAAAGTAAAATTCAATTAATTTCCTATTTTTTTACAAAACAATTTTCTAATTAAATAAAGAACACTAGTTTTCGATAAAATATATAATTATTCATTATAATAATCAATAGTTTATTTCACAATTCGTCGAATCCGTCCTCCGAACATAAATGTTTAAGGTATGCAGATGCGGTGCGGCTGTGATAAGTTAATTCCTACTGGCCTATCCCTTACCCGTATCAAAATTATAATAGCGAATGTACGAATATGTTGGCCCGCCGGCTTATTGAAAACTTAATGGTCTAATATCACTGAGTTATGCGAGAGGTTTGGGCTGATGAGTTATTGGATGCATATGTGGAGGTGTTTAAATAGTTTCTTAATTAAGGAAATATTCTGCAAGAATTTTAGAAGGCAAAGAGTGATGTAATATATTAAGGTAGCAAGAGTTCATCACACGATTAACAAGGTGGTGGATCCCTTGTATGTAAGAAGCCGTCTGTGTTGGTACTGCTTTGTCTATTTTTGCCGCCAAGCAATAGTGTGTGTACACTGTTGTGTTTCGATTTAAAGGACATTGAAGCCAATGCAATTACTGGGCATTATGAGACTTCAAATCTTATGTTTCGAGGTGACGAGCGAAATTCAGGTGCATTAGACGAGCGTCCTGCTCATGTCGTCCTTCAATCAAATATAAAAAATAAAAATCAAAACACGGCCGTGAAAACTGTCATTCAAGAGAGGGCATACATGATCGGTTGAGATCACTTACCACCAGGTGACCCACTTGCTCGTTTGCCGGTCTATGCTATTAAAAAAAATACTTTAGTAATATATAAAGCTTACACAGTGTTCCTGGTAATTTACCTGAGCGCTAAGGAAACTAATCGTGCAAAGCATAATGAGACAGGTCCTAATGCGGAAGTGTTGGTCCCATACACATGTTGTGCCGTGTGGACATCATTCTGCGGCCTTTTGTGCAGTAATAAATATGAGCCTTAGTTCAGGTTACACTGTGGTTGCATTAATAAGCGGTGCGGGTTGATGTTCGAATCATTCGAATATTATTATTAGGCAACGAAGATAGATGAGCTGATAACCCGAGTTATTGTAAATGCCTCCGGCATTAAGTCCGCCTATACATTTATGTATGAAGTGTGTAAAATAAAATAAATAAATAAATGATCACAGTTTCCCATGGACTTCAGGAATGACAGGGATACAGCGAAGACGCTGTTTAACGTAAAATCTTTTTTTTTTATCTTGTTTGAAGAAGGATATACTATAGTATTAAAGAAATACTATGGAGAAAGAATGATGCTAGAATCTGTAAATGAATGTAGAAATGGGTGTGTATATGAAGGATTTTATTGATCAATAATTATTTTTTACTAAATATAAGAGAATAAGTTTTTATATCTAGCAGTATTTTAATATCTTATTATATATTGAAACATTTCTGATTCAGTTTGAGACATCCTTGTATTGTATCTTCTTGAATTTTGTTTGTTTTAGGTAATTAAATATGTTAGAGAATTATTAAATTAGGAAGAAGTAACAATATAGTTTATTTCTTATCTGCACCTTTAAAGAAAGAATGTACGTACTAGAGTCAGTTCTCTAAATAAATCGCTACCGCCTATATCCTAAAAACGCATCCTATGTCGTAGATAGGCCAAGTACGTAGGCGTAGCGTGGGTGCTTGAAAGTTCCACAATTATATCTTACGTATCTATGTGTGTGCAATTCTGGCCAATGTATCATGACCTGTACATCCCAAGGTAGAGCAACGTGAAATAGCTCTACCGAAATGGCTTTAGAACACAATCAGATATGGTTTCCGTAACGTTTGTCGGATTAAACATGATGTGTGGTTGCGGTAGTCAGATGAGAAATTTTCATTTCCTAATGTGTAATACAATTTATACATTTACTGGAGTTTAGAAATCGCAATTTTGTATTTGCAATTGCAATTCTGAACGATCTGAATTCAAATATAGCTTCGTTCGTTTGCTAATTGTGATATGCTAAAATCGAGGTCCAAATATTTCCATCCCGGCATTACCTAGCTATATAAAGCTTTTCAAATTCGGGATTATGAGGTAATATTTTAGATTAGTACTAACTTATGTTAATATGTGATTTTAATAACCATTCATAATTAGTATAAACAATAACAATTATTTGATATTCAATAATTATTTTAGGAGGAACTTGCGGTCCCACAACACCCAGACCCGAGGCAAAATCACACAAACATTTGTCTCAGTGCGGGAATCGAACCCACGGCCTCTCGCTTCGTAGCCGGCTACTCGCCTACCGCGCCACGAAGGCTGTCAAACAATTGAGTACATTGTGTTTCCATTAATCTACTGCGGAACATCACAATATCTAATTTATTATAAGATTGTGAAGCGCATATCCTAAATATAATACTGTCTCTACCAAAACAATCCCAATCTTAGCTCCGACCGGCACAAAATTATAAGCAAATCAGAACTTCATAGCACCCTCCCCGCGTCCCTCCCCCGGGCCTGTGCCACATGTGTTGTTAATATCCGTCCATTTGTCAGTCTGTAATTGCGAAGTGATTCCACTTTCGCCTGTCCCTTGCTTAAATCTTAATGTTAGTTTATAAGTTCACTCGCACGCTGGAGTTAAGTCTGATGTATTACGGAAATATTTTAGCATTGCATGACTTGTTTGTCATATTCTAGTTTTTGAGGGACTTAAAAAGAACGTTCTATATTCGAACCGTATCTAAAAAACTAATCTTTTTTCTACTAAACTAATGAATCACCTTGGACGGTTACTTCACTAAGATAATCTACATTTCAGGAAGGTCTACAATATATAAGAATGATATTGTGTAATAAGATATATGCCTAAATGTAAAGCTATGTTTTGGATATGTTAGACGTTTTTGGAACGAAGTTCCTTACGGCAGGCTTGGAGGGGATAGGGATTTCGCTGCGTGACCGAACTGAAAAAAATGTGATAGTAAAACCGTAAGAAAAATGCGTGGAAAAAATGCGTGGAATAAAAGCGTTAAATGAGAAGTGTGCAGGCGCGACAGTCGCATAACCAGCCAGCGTTAGTTCCTTTTTTAAAATGAAATTCATTCAGCCAGTTATTGTTGAAGTATTTTTATATCTCCTTCGATTTCTAAAAGATTATTACATAAGTTGATAAAAAATGCTATACAATAGCTTTACCGCGGCAGTCTCCGAGTGCCACACGTCTTTTTTTTATTTCTATTTTTCTATTCTATTTCTATGTAATTTTATGTTGTCAAACAAAAATAAAGAGACATTATATTTTGTTATTTTAGTTGATAATTTGAATTTTTTGCAATTTGTGTCGATTCTACATTAGCCGAAGGAACTTCGTTCCTACCTGGTGTCCCACGACACACACCAATTTATATATTCTTTTTAGCACAGGACGACAAACGAGCAAGTGGGTGGATGGTAAGTGATCTCCACCAATAATAATAATTTGGTTAACCGGTATTCATGCTGTAGACAAAACTATCTACAGCGTGGCTCTACTATTTAGATGAATGTAGTTTTTTGTAGTCTGAGATGAATACAGTAATGCCACCCTGTAGACAGTTTTGACTACAACATGAATATGGCTCGACCGGGTTGTAACCATTGACTCAATTATATGATGCATTATTTCCGCTTTCATTTTACAGGTTTTGACAGTTAAAATGCAAATTCCAAATTAAAAACTTTATAATTCATTATTTTTCGCCTCGCAAGCAAACTAAATCCAAGTGTTCTTTATTCAAAAATGCTTGAATGCAATAGTGAGTTACGTCGCGACGAACTCCAAGCGAAATAAAGTTTCGAATGGCGTTCGAAATTCGTGTACGAACAATGCATTTTTTCGATTGGTCGCGAATTTACGCGGGGCAATTAAAAAGTTCCCGAATGAGAGCTATGTGTTTTATTTTTAAACTCTCAGCTTGGCGGTTGAGACATTCCTTACATGCCAGGGTTATTTATGATTTGAATTTAATTTCAGAATAAACGGCATGTGGTAGGTCTCTCGTATGCAAGAGGCCGTCTTGGTTGGTACCAACGCCAAACAGCAGTGTGTAAGTAGTGTTGTGTTTCGGGTTGTTTTTTTTTTGTTTTTGATCGAATGACGTAACAAGCAAGGCGCTTGCCTGATAGTAAGCGCCGCGCCTGCTCATAAATAGAAGCAATACTACAAAGAACTTTGAATTACAAAGCACTGCACTGCACTTTGAATTGCAAAGTTATTGAAGCCAGAGAAGTTACTGGGCATTATGAGGTTGTAGATACCTACGCACTCACGCTTGTAATCTCCGAAGGTGTAGGCAGAACCCTGCCTACTCTGCGTGTGGGTGTACTGGTTACACCTGTTACCAGTACGCCCACATTTTGCCGAGCGATGTCCACATTTTACATATTTTATTACAAACAAAAAGGAAAAAAAAAGCGTCCAATTGAAAACCTCCTCCGCTATTTTTGGTCGTTTGAAACTGGTGGAATTCGTGAAAGGCGATTAAGAAATAACTTCCCGAAAAATGTAAGCCTATTTGCCTAATATTGCTATTGATAGCTAATATTATTATCAGGCTTTTCATTTACTTATATTTGTATCAGTACATCACAAAATTCCCCCACAAATGTTTGATCAAACAAATAACAGACATTAACAAACAAAACGTATTGAAATAAGCGAAAAATCAGCTGACCAATGTTGGCGGCCATTTTTGAGCCAATATAGGAAATGCCAGTCATTGGTCAGCGCTTTGTATTTGTTCAATACCGGGGCTTGTTTGGATTTTATTGTTTGGTTGCTATTTTTAAAACTAGGCATTCACGAGCAATCTGAAAGAGCTGAATATCGCTTTATTTGGCACTAGTTATTGCTCGCAGCTCCAATCGCGTTAAATGTCCTTATCTATACTAGTATTATAAAGCTGAAGAGTTTGTTTGTTTGAACGCGCTAATCTCAAGAACTACTGATTCGAATTGAAAAATTATTTTTGTGTTGGATAGTCAATTTATCGAGGAAGGTTTTAGGCTATATAACATTACGCTGCGACCATTATGACCGAAGCATCAGTGAAAAATTTTGCAAACACCGGGAAATAACGAATAAACTTAAAAACTACTGAACCGATTGGCAAAATTCTTTCATCATTAGAATCCTACATTATCATTGATGATCATAGGCTACTTTTTATCCCGGAAAAAGCAGATTACGCGGGCGGAGCCGCGAGGAAAATCTAGTCACAAATAAAAATGTTCTGTGTTCAATTCAAGTTATGGTCTACGCGTACACAATATCGAAATTCAATTTTTCAAATTTTAAATCGAATACTGACATATAAATTGTGATTTCTCCATTGAATGGAATTGAACCTAGAACCCCACTTCTGGGTGGTTAAGTCTGTTAAAATATAATCATAGATATAATAAGATATCTAAGATTTATTCTAAGAAAGAAAGAAAAACAATTTATTACCACTACATAGTATATGCAACTTATAGCTAAAGAACAAACACTAAACTATACATAAAGAAGAACATTTCTCATTTATTATTCTTGAAAAAGCTTCATAATTATTGGAAGAAGTACATTCTACAATAATTTATTATTACCAAAGGACCTGAGTTCATAATTGTAAAAAAATAATATAAACTTATTGTTTATTCTGATTTAATCAAGTCTAACCCTTTCTAGCTGTTGTAGATGTGATAACAAAATAGGTCTATTACAACAACGGTCCCATGGTGTAATGGTTAGCACTCTGGACTCTGAATCCAGCGATCCGAGTTCAAGTCTCGGTGGGACCTTCCTTTTTTCTAAATCACAAACCTTAAAAAATCACTAATCAGTATTACCTCCTGGATTACATAATGTTTCATTGCATACTTTAAAAAAAAAATAATTTAGAAGGAATAATTTCAAAAACTAGCCCTTGACTTACAAAATAAAGATAATTCAAATAAAATAAACGTCACAAATTAATAAATTAATGGCTTTGATGTATAAATTCTTTAAACTCGAGAACTGGATATGCAACTGCTATAAGATTTATTTTATTAAGTACAAATTAAGTACTCTAGGTGAGCATTGTATCGATTTTTTTTTAGACAGAGACCAACAATAGCCAAGTAAGTCACCTAGTGGTAATAATATAGGATCCCGCAGGTACAAATCCATCTTTTCAACTCCTTAATTATCCCTTTCCTTTAAGGTCGGCAGCAAAAATCTTTCATAACCAATTATTATTAACATACTACTTTCTACTACTATTATTTGTACTACTATCTGATTAATTTCGTTGCGGGACAAAGACTTTAGGCATTCCCAGAGACTTGCCGAGCTTCACTGCTCGGTAACAACAAAAATGCGTGCCACTGTTGATCCCGGTGCACAGGAGTTACAGTGACGGGTTTGTAGGCGGGATAGTCTATTCCTACTACTATTATATATTTGTAGATTTTATTATATATTTTAGTGTAATTGGTTTTACTAAACGTTCTATAATAAATTAATAAAAATTATAAATGTGAAAGTTTGAATGTTTGTGAGTTTGGATGATTTTAAATCAATCCACGTCTTAACAGCTAAACGGTTTTGGATGAAACACACAGTTAGACTATGATCTATACTAGGAAAAACGCCGTTCACGAAGACAGAGCCATGAACAAAACCTAGTAAACATAGACAATTCAGATGCAACCACTACCAGTAATCTTCGACACCGATTCTAAATAACCGCTCATCGATTCTAATATGGGAATTAAGGTGGGTCATAATTTCCTAACATATCTCCGCGGCGATTGTATTTCAATTATACGTTCCGACACTATTGTTGTAGTCACGTGCCTCTAAATTGCGGGTAGGTAACTCTTTTTAGCTTAATTATAAGCATTAGGCTAAACGCGTGTTAGATTGGATACTGCACGGTGTTATGGTGGCTTAGAAGGAGCTTCGCTATCGAATATTCGATTAGAGTAGTCTATATCGAAAGACGTAATAGCGAAAGGCTTGGATAGACTTTTCAAAAAGGAAAATTTTACGTCTGGTAATTATTGTGGTATAGATAAGAGGTAACTGAGGCAACAATATAAATTAGGCGATTTTTAATTCCATGTTCTTTATATTATACATACAAACACACAATACGTTAATTTCTCTAGACATAGCTACTGCCTTTATAACTTAGTATTAAAATACCTAACATACACACACATAGTAACTTACTTATAAATGTTGCTTAGTCTTTATTAGCTAAACACTACTTTGTCATCCTCTGTCAAAGCGATTTATAAGGTGAATAGTTAATTTTATGTATTATGTTTAAAAATCGTAAGTCAATGATGTTTCATTTATCGATAATTCGAAACGCAGACACACTCGACTCCCGTTAACTCCACTAATAGGCGCGGACGCAACCAATACATTATAGAACATTGATATCCACAATAACACGTTTTATTCCACTCTCACAATCCCGCTTGTAACAGTTTCAATCCCGTGTTAAGAGTATGATATTACTTTTACAACAATTCTAAGAGACATACTAGAATGTAGTTCTACTAGAATCTGTAGCAAGTCTAATCAAAAATCTTAAAAGTCTTATGACCGGACATCAATAGAGTAGGAGAAATATAAATAGGTAAGTATGATTAAGAACATTTACATAACGAACAATTATTTACAAGGTGGTAGGTCCCTCGCATGCGAGAGGCCGTCTGGGTTGGTACCACCGCTTTGTCTATTTCTGCCGCCAAGCAGCAATGTTAAAGCACTGTTGTGTTTCGGTTTGAAGGACATTGAAGCCAGTGAAATTACTGCGCATTATGAGACTTAATATTTCATGTCTTGGGGTGACGAGCGCACTTCAGTGCCATGCAGTGCCTTGTAATTCAAAGTTCTGCGTGGTGTTGCTTCTGTTTATAGGCAGGGGAGCGCTTTGCTTGTTTCGTCATTCAATCAAATAAAAAAACAATATTTTGAACTTGTTAATAACAAAAAATAAGGAAAACGAAATAACCTAATGATAAATAAACTGTTAAGGTAGGTTCATTTAACTGTGTATCAATAACAAACTAACTAACAAAAGGAGAGTTTCGTAAGATTACACGTTTAAGGAAATGCAATTACCTGGTTACTTTTTTATTTACTATAAGTATAAAAAGGATCCAATTACCACTTATCATATTAGATCGCGAATTGCGAATTTGGTCTACTAACTCGTTTCTTCCGGGAATTTGGTTCTTTCGTGCGTGGATGTAGCGCCGGCGATAGATGCTATCTATCATGCTAATAGGTTCGACTCATCGAGTCATGACTGGCGGAATATGGGCGCATGTGGGGTCCGCGTGCGTCCGATGTAAACCTTTGTATTCGACGTATCAAGTTTATCTATGGCAACACTGGTGAAATTAGTCGACTGGTTGGTTAAATGATTTCATGACAAATATAAACAAACTTTTTGACTACGATTTTAATTAAAAAATGATACTTATTACATTATCTTTTTTTTTATCCTGACTCAGCAAGGTGACTACGCTACACCTGATGGTAAGTGTAGCGCAATCCAAGAATAGTGTCGACCAACGATAAACAATGTGTCCATCGTAGGTCGGCAAGATCATGCCGGCCTGTAAAAGGGCCAAGGGGGAGGGGAAGGAAAAGGGATGGGAAAAGGGTTAGGATCAGGGGGCAAGCCCCCTGGGGAGAACCGGATATACACTGGCTGACCCTGGAACGCGACCCACACAAGGTGGGCCACTATGACAGGTTTTAGCACTAGTGTACGGTGGTCGCTATCCGGTCGGATACAAGTATCCTCCCACCAGCCGATCTATTCTAATTTTAGATTATGGCCCTGTTTGGTCTAGGCTAATAACGACCAGACCAATCTGCTGGATCTAATCAGTTTGTCAGTTGTTACTAACATAATATATTTCTTTTTATAACGTAGGCTGCCTAAGGGATTCACTTCATGGTAAGAGGTTTTGTTGATGGTAGGTTGCCGACCTTAAAGGAAATGGATAATGGAAGGATTGGGAAGGGGAGGGGGATTGGAACCTCCAGATGTCTCACTTTTCGCAAGCCGCTACATTACTTCGGTGTCCTGTGTGACTGTGGTAACAATGCGAGGAAGCTCATTCATGCTCTAAATAAAATTGTTAATAGCGTGGCTCTGCTTCTAAATGTAAATGTATTTTAACCGACTTCAAAAAAGTAGGAGGTTCTCAATTCGGCGAGTTGTTTTTGCTTTTTATGTATGTACATCGATATCTCCGCCAATTGTGGACCGATTTTGACGAAATTTCATTCGATTGAGTTTAGCTGTGACGTGGTCCCATATAAATTTGGTTAAGATCTGATGATGAAGTATGGAGTAAATAAATAAAACTCCTCAACGGACAACAGCTCAGTAGTCGCGATTGTGATATTGAGTTGGATTTTAAATACCATTACTGTACTTAACATTGAAAATTGAAAAATAAAATTTCAAATGACCAGCAGCGATACAGGCACCGACTCTAAAGAGATCTGAAATTGTTATTTTTGACTTTTCAGTGCTATTAATTTGAAATCGGCTTCTAAATTGTGTTAAAACTTTTTAAATATGTAGAGATTTTTTATTTTTTTGAATATTTTGGCTCGGCAATCACATGACACCAGGCTGAGATGATGATGGTGAAGAACGATTTATAATCGCAACTATAACTTCTAGATTGTAAGCAGCTATATAGGCAAGCAATTATTGTACCAGTCTCCAATCGTCACTCTAAGATAACATCTCTGGAGTCGTAACCTTCTTTTTAAAGGCTTCCGTATCTTCAGCCAACCAATTCTATTCAGTAGAATATTTACACTATTTTCTTTTACAATTGGTATCATTAAATCGCACAAAGACTTTATATGAGGTATAGATACGATCTATTGGAATAAACAAATATTCTCCGGCAAAAAATTTTGAAACAGGAAAATTACACACAATAGGACGTCACATCCGGTTCGAAATGTGGATTATCTGGAATTGGATTTTTTGGGTGTATTTCTTTATTTAGCAAACATCGATTGAATAATTTTACACTCTATAATACAGTAGCTGTCCCTTGCAGTTTCACCTGCATGTTACTTCCCCACTCCTCTCTCTTTTCTCATAAATCACTCTATCTATTGCTGAAAACTGCAATAAAATCCGTTGAATAGATTGAAACTAACAGTGAACAGACAACGGAAGCGACTTCATTTATACTATGCAAAGCTTTAACAGTCACACATACAATCCTGACCACACACTAGGTTAACCTATATCGCGTGTATTAGGAACTTACATTTGTCTCAGTACGGGAATTGATCCCACACGGCCTCTCGCTTCGCAGCCAACTACTGGCCACAGTGCCACGGAAGCTATCCTGAGGAGGTTCTAAATTCGACGCTAATAATTGTTTTTTGAGTGCTTAAAACCCCAAATGATCCGATTTTAATGATTCTCTTTTAATTCGATAGTGTTTGTGATACACAAACATTTGTTTCGGTTCTGGGTGTTGTGGGACCGCAAGACCCTCGTCGTTCCTGATACAGGTTAACCTAATGTTCACTCAGGACTATGTGTGAGCCTATTGGGCGTATTTATTATTTTTTATTTTATATTAGTTAACACTGTTCTTGGATTGCGCTACACTTATCATCAAGTGCGGCGTGACCACTTTGCCGAGTTAGAATTAAGAAAATATATAAATCACAAAGGTCGATATATAAGACACGTACTAAGTCCATCCGCTAGAACACTGGGGTCTGCGCAGGTACATCCATCATTAAATGCTTAACCACCTCTATTGTGGCCTTATCAGTGATCATTGTTGCCGAAACCAATTAGTTGATAATAACGTGTGAGATAAGAATTCAATAGGTGTAAAAACTTGTTTGGCAACCGATTGAAAAGAGTAATTAACATTTCAGATATTCAGATGTTAATTTCAATTACCGTTTTTCAACCGATAGAAAACAACGAAGGCTCTCAATGCACCGCTATATTTGTTTTTATTTTTCTAACTACTATTTGTTCAGGAATGTCGCCTAAGTTTGGTCATGTTTTGAGGAAAACACAGGAGTATTAGTCGTAAATGTCAGTGCCAATTCGTACCAGGAGTCAGAATTCGTGCACGGCCCAAAAATGCTGACTTGACGTATTAGAGAGAGACATGAGAGCCAATGGTCTCACTATAGAAGATGCTCAAGATCAGGCAACGTGGAGCCGTCTTAGTAGGAAGGTGGACCCTGGCACTAAGCCGGGATAACGCCAGGTACTAAGACAGATCTCCAACCATTATTTTTTTATTCAACAGGGTCAAAGTTGCTCCCCAATTGAAACAAAAAGAAATTGCACTCCTAAGGAAATGATAAACTTTTTTTATCCGAGCACGGAATAGTGACTGCACTATACCTGATGGTTAGCGCAGTGCAGTCCAAAAAAACCAGCGACCACCGCCAAACAATGAGTTTATCAGTGGTCAACAGAATCATGCCGGCCTGTATAAATGCTTCTTCACGTGATAGGACAGGCGAAAGACCGTTGCAGGCACAGGGTTACAAGGTCCCAAGTACCCGCTCCAACCAACCATCAAGTCGCAAATAGAACCGCATATACACTGGCCAATCATAGAACGCAAACCACATAAGATGAGCGGATCACTATGGCTATTTTAACACGATTTTTACGGTGATCGCTATTTGGGCGGATATGAATTATTCTACCACCAGCATTCGTCATACGAAAATTATGCACTATTTTTGAAGATTATTTCACTAAATTAATAAAATATTACCGTCTCAAAAAAAAACTTTCACCTTCCTATCCCTAAAAGCGTAACACATACACATGAAACACACAAACATACAATCTCATCATATAACAATGTACTGCACTATTCTCTAATCGAACAACGTGTACGAGATAAAAAATCGATCGATCTAAACCCGATCAATAAACAGTAACCATACATTACTGTTCTATAATAGGAAGAATGCGCACGCGCACGTTCCCACGTGATCCCTTTGTCGGCGCGCGACAAAGCGATGCCGACGACGGCCCCGCGCATCCTTCGAACCAACCTCGAATCTTTACTATTTATTCATAGAGATTTCATTCGAACAAAAAGTTGGATGGAAAAATCTTAGTATTGTCTCATCGTTTGAAGGATGGAAGAAGCGGACGATGAGTATTTGAAATTGGACTTTGATAACTTGGTATAGGATTTAGAGTTGCGTGTGATGGGATTATTTGGCTACGTTCGTAAATGTAATGGTGCTGTTACATTTGCTTGTTGAGACCGAAAGTTTTTATTGTAGTGAACTAGTTGCCGATCTTGGGCCTGATTGGATCAACAATGTTTACAAAGTTTACATTCTTCTTTTTATAATAATTATTTCTCCCAATATTAATAATAATAAATACAGCCAATTATCACACACAGTCCTGTCCTACATTTGATTAACCTGTATCATGGGTATCAGGAACTACGTGGTACTTGCAGTCCCACAATATCCAGACACGAAACAAACATACGTTGATCACACAAGAATTTGTCTTAGTGTAGGAATCGAACCCACGGCCTTTCGCTTCGCAGCCGGCTACTCGCCCACCGCGCTAAGAAGATTGTCCTTTGGATATTTTTGTGCTGCAGCATTTGTTTCAGAAATTGCAACAGCACATACAGTTTTAACTATGATTACCTCCAAATATCTAGGACTATGACATCAAATAAACCAACCAAATAAAAACTCCACTAATAGGCATAGCTTGAATTCACTTTAGCCGAAAACCACACCGAGAGCGAAACCCGAAGCCGAATCAAGTGTAAAGGTTCCTTAACAGTTAGTCTACGTTGACCCCTCATTTAAGGTAGGGCAATTGTTTATCAATATGGTTATGATTAATGTATATTATGTGGCGTCGTGACCGCGGTACGCCGGCCGCTTGTGGGCAATTAGTGATCATCACGATCTATGATATGTGAGCGGGGATTTTTGCTAATTTGTTTATAGCTGTTTGGGAGGGCTCTTTGTTATTTTTTATTTTATTTAGTTTTGTTTTTTTTTTTAATTTTGTACTATCCGATTTATGTGTTCTTTTCTAATGTTCTAATTAATTTTCTATCATGTCTCAGTTAGTAATATAATTCATTGTTGATCATCACAATATATGATAGGAGTGGGGACTTTAGGTTATTTGTTACTGAGCTATGTATGCCCTTTTTTAATCGAAGAAAAAGTGAAGGAGATTCTTATTTAAACGCGTATTTTTTTTTGTATATGATTGTATGATTCTTTTTTATTCGTAAAAATATGGCTCCCTTATAGCAAAACTTTGTCATTAATTCCAGACTCCGGGCTGTTACTGAGCATTTCGTGATAGCAAAACCTAATATCACTTTACCCGACCCAGGGTTCGAACCTGAAGCCTCATCAGCAGTAGTACCGCGAAATCCAACTGCGCCGAGGCAGCCAAATTATGTTACACAAAATAAATTGTCTCAATCAAGTGACACAGGTGTGGGTGCATTCATGGTTCACACGAGTCTAATTCCCGTGCAATAATTCCGCGCAATCCCGTCGCTAAATCGACTGTTCTCCTCACAATGCAACAGTATCTCACACGTAATGTGTGCTCTGACTACGCTCTATACAACTACACTTTTTGTACTCTGACCTATGTGGTTTGATACTTTAAACTTCCCGCTTTTGCATCGACTGTTTTTTAGCTGAGCACGGCAAAGTAACTGCACTATACCTGATGATAAGCGGAGTGAGTTCCAAAAAACCAACTCAAAACAAATAATGAGTTTATCGGTGGTCACCAGAGTCGTGCCTGCCTCAATAAATGCTTCTTCACACTTCGAAGAGAGAAGAAGCAATATGTACAGTGTATAGTGAATAATAGTGAATAGGTATAGTGACAAAAAATTATAAAGACAATCGCTTAAGATCTACTTCGCTATGGCGCCGAAAAATATTATGCGGATATCGTTGATTTTTTTTTGCTTTTACGAAAGTCAGCTTATTGCTGAATAGGTACTTTTCATGAATAAAATTTAATTTCATTGTACTTCGGTCGGTAACTTTGCGTAATTTCCACACAAAATTATACTGACATGGTTGTTTATAAATCTATCACGGCTGAATAATGGACGGTGTGCCCCCACCCCCAGCACAGGAACCTTTCCCTTATCATTATTTAGGGGGTTGGCACTTATAGTCCACTGTACACACCGTATTTTGTTTAAAACTAGACATTAATTTATAAACAGTACCAAAATATTTACTATTAAATTATTTGGAAAAATATAACGGTACATTTTAAACCTCAAGTATCAAGACTAGTAGTTATAGAGTTTCAGTTTGGGTCTTTTGGCGATACTAGTTCAAAGTAACGGCGTCATTTGGCCGATATACGACTTCGGACACGATTCGTCGCGACGTGTTCGCAGATTAAACACGATCTGCTTAATTCACTTGTACATGGCCCTATTACGTGTTACTATAGGAATTAGAAATTGTTTTTTATAAGATAAGATAAGAAAGTCCATCAACTCTTATCTGTAATAATAATTATTACCGGTCATAAAGACCTCTTAGAAGTAATAAGACAAATGAGAAAAGGAATATCTCTGGGAACAAAAACGAGGAGGGGGGGAAATTAGAGCTTGGGAAATCTCACTGACTAAACAAAACGTGACGTAATACTATATCGCTATTTTTCTGCGTGACAGTGGTATCGACTCATTCCGATAGACGAATCATACTGCAGACAAGACAGCATACTATATAAAACTGCTATACTACGAGTATTTAATTAAGTATATGATACTTTTTGTAAGATCTAATTGAGTTTAAAATATGAGGTTAGGCTTTACATATTTTTTTTCTTTCCAAACGAGTACATAGAATGGCAATCCCATGTGATATCTAAAGACTTTGAATACCATTATGGTATGGGTACTCGATACTGAAAAACTCGTTTAAAAGTGAAAAAAAATATTTTAAGACTCGTTACCTGCCTGAATGATGAAACATGAAAACACACCTAAAGTACTGGTAAACTATGAACTTATTCAGCTACTAGAAAAAAGATGCGTTTAAATCTGATGACTACAACGTTATGCTTTACCAAGGGTGAAGCGATTAGAAATTAAATTCTAACCTACCTCTAAGAAATTCCTTCAGAAACCCTCAACTAAATCTCCTTCAACAATACATACATCAGGTCACACATTTGTGCCCAAAGAGGTAGAGGTAGAGGTAGGTAGAGGTGCAACTAGTACACCTACGTTTCCCGAGCTTATTTTCATAGTCATAGCAGCCGAGCCTTTCGTCATACCCGGTAATTCATGAGTGATTTTTCGATTCCAAAATTCAAACAATTTCTGAATGCCTGACCTGGGAATTGAGTCAAGCACCACGGTTTTCTACCTGCAACTATAACAATAAATAGCAATAAAATCTCCATGCATACACGTATTGGAAAACGCAGAGGTTTTCACACAAGACGGCGAGGCTGAGCGATTATCGTAAACATTCCGCATTACAGTGCGTGAATACAATTTAACTCGTGTAATTTGAGCTTTTATGCTAACTCGCAGACTTCCATTGTGCTTAAGTGCTGAGATATTAAGCTCAAATGCTAGTCTTTTAAAAATTGTACTGAATTCAAGATATGAATTGTTAATAGTATCTTTATTGGAGTTCGTAGTCATTTGAAGTGATGAGTTTGTTGCATTTGAAATGACTACCATAGAGTAATAAAATCGAGGATGTAATTTGGTGACTTTTTCGCATGTGCAAGTAGGTGGTCAAGCGGTCTGATGGTAAGAAGGTAAGACTTCCGTAATGTCAGGCAGGAATGTAGAAATAAACTGTGTCTGGGGTAAAGTGACTATCCTGCTCACACACCGGCAACTAGATTTTATTGAACGCGGCTTAAAAAGTTTTTTGATTCTAAAGAGCTCATGCGACGTAAGCAAGCTTTTATCTATATGTTCTCTCGTTGAGCTGTAGCGGTAAGATGTTGTACCTCTAGATCAACTGGAAGTACATCCACAAGGACAATCATTTTTCGGTGCTTGCAGTTCTACGCTGACTCTGGAGCAATTTTTTTGACAATTTTTCCATAGTTACTTTTCGGAACCTTATTTGACTAGTCGGCATTCCATAGATACTAGAAAACTTTATGGCCAGTCTATATCTGATCCCTAATATCTTAGACTGCATTCATTCATTTTAGTACAGCGAGGATCAAAAAAATGTCAAGCAATCTGCTGGCACGATGACGGCATTCAATGACTAAAACTATAATGATTTCTTGCGTTTACGCGAATGTTACTCATTAAAAAAAAACTAATTTAAACAGATTTTACCGCGGTTTTTTATTTTAATTTTGGTCCCAATGTTTCGAAAGCTTTTCAGCCTTCATGGTCACGGGGTGGACTGAGGTTGTCCCAAATTGTTAATAATGATATGGTAATATGGTAGATAATATAACATTAACATTTTAGGACAACCTACACCTCAGTTTATCCCGTGACCACGAAGGCTGAAAAACTTTCGAAACGTTGAAACTATGTTGTTTTGAAAATTAAAAAAAATACTAAACGGCCATTTAAACCAATAATATGACGGAATAATCTAGAACTGTATGTATTACGTAAGCAATAACTCTAGAAACTGTTACAGACACTATCGGCAAGACTCTTGTCCCCAACATTTCTATTCGTGATTTCAACTCAATCGGTGTGTTCGGATATAAAATCAGCGTGTAAGTAAATACGTCAGTACAACGCTTGCGCGGCCCGGACACGAACCTGGGACGCGTACAGACACTACCGTATCGGGTTACTGATTTAGTACCCGATGTCGTCACAATGTGGTGTTTAGGTTAAGAATATACTGAGAGGCGATAGCGGGTTGGAAGTACAGGAGTATTGCCGTTCCATTAAGTGACAGGGGGCAAACCACTACCGTAACACATCATTATCATCAGCCACAAGACGTCCACTGCTGAACATAGACCTCCCCCAAAGATTTCTAGACCGACCTGTTGGAAGCGGCCTGCATCCAGCGACTTCCTGCGATATTTATATCTGTCCACCTTGTAGGTGGACGTCTAACGCTGCGCTTGACAGTACGTGGCCTCCATTCCAGAACCTTTCTGTCCCATCGGTTATCGGTTCTGCGAGCTATGTGGCCTGGCCACTGCCACTTGAGCTTGCTAATCCGCTGAGCTATGTCGGTGACTTTCGTTCTTCTACGGATCTCCTCATTTCTGATTTGATCACGTAGAGAAACACCGAGCATAGCTCTCTCCATAGCTCGCTGAGTGACTCCGTAACACACCGGGCACGAATTCATATGTAATTATGAAATTAAAAATTCAAACACAGATTGTGATTAAATAAAAAACCGCGATAAAATCCGTTGACATTCATTTTATTTCAATGTGTAACATTCACGTAAATGTAAGAAATTACAAATATAGTGATTTTGATCTGGGAATTAAACCCAGGACTCCACGGTTAGTACTCAGCCATAGTACGCTGCCACCAGACCAATGATGTAAATAAATTACTAAAACCCCCTTGTCATGTCCTTCCTCGCTGTCGTTTATTAATATATCCTCAAGCTTAGCCCCAGAGGAGCTTGTAGGGAAACAAGATTAAACGTTGTATGTGATAGTCGGTTCGGTAATTTATACTCAACTTGTAACCGTATCACATCACATGGTCGGTGCTAAAATATATATTTACTTATTATGGAGTGAAAGATGAATTGCGTTGGAAGAATTTTGGGCATGATTCTGTAGCTAAAAGATTTTTTATTTATTTAATTGAATGACGACACGACCCAAGCGCTCGCCTGATGGTAAGCGCGACACCTGCCCCTAAACAGAAGCAACACCACACAGAACTTTGAATTACAAAGCACTGCATGGCACTGAACTGCGCTCGTCACCCCGAGAATAAGATGTTAAGCCTCATAATGCCCAGTTATTTCACTTTCTTCAATGTTCTTCAAACCAAAACACATCAGTGCTTACACATTATTGCTTGGCGGCAGATATAGACAAAGGCAAATTCAGAAGTAGAATTGTATAACAGTTGTTACTGTTTTGGCCAGTAAAAGTTATGTGATACTGATACTGAAACATGTGTAATTAAAGGTTGTATCAAACATTTGTGTCTCTTACCCGTCAAAATTATAAAATTAGGTGCCGTTAGATAACCAGTCAACCAGTTGGGTAGACTTTCAGCATTATCAGTATGAGTAATTCTCATCATGAAATCGTTTGGGATATATTTATTCTATTCTATATCGAATGGTTAATAACTTGACGTAGTGGAGGCAGACACTAGAGATGGTCTCACGACAGAGGATGCTCAAGATCGGGCGAATTGGAAGCCTTTAAGTAAGAAGGCGGACCCTGGCACTAAGTCGGGATAACGCTCGGCAGTAAGAAAGGAATGGCCAACACAGTTTCAAAATTTTCAAACCGTTCGAA
This sequence comes from Amorpha juglandis, assembly GCA_949126905.1. Taxonomy (NCBI): domain Eukaryota; kingdom Metazoa; phylum Arthropoda; class Insecta; order Lepidoptera; family Sphingidae; genus Amorpha; species Amorpha juglandis. The sequence continues at coordinate 12,305,515 of OX421381.1, read as the reverse complement.
GGCCTCCAACTTGGCTAAGCAACTGCTGTCAGTTGACAATAGCTGGGACTGAATTTTTACGTACTCTCCAAAGCATAGAGATGATCAGTTGAAATACCAATAAGCGGTCACCGATCCCAGCGTCAAGAGTTTCTTTCATTGCTTAGATAATAAAAAATTAAAAGAACTTATGTATAGGTATTTATGTAGCAGCTTTAGATTATTCTTTAGGTATAAGGAGACAGAATACAATCCATGCTGAAAACATAGATTTTGTAGGCTTAAAACTAAGTGAAACAATATTTGCTCGGCACAGATAGAAATCCTACTTACAGCCGATGCTGAGATAAGCACGCAGACAAGATTCTGTGTTGGATATGTAAATATAAACATTCACTTATCGCCTGGACACACTGGCACACTTAGACACTATAGAGCATAAAGTATGTAAAACAAAGAGATTTATTGATATATGAACTTATTTTTGTAAAAATATTTATACATAAGGCAAATATCCAGTTATCTGAAGAGTAAGGCAATTCCTAAGACAGAATAATGGTAGGGAGCAAAAAAAGATGGCCACTTTAAAAGATTTGTTTCAGTATTTATTAATGAAATGAATCACGAAGACAGAGTGTCTACAAATTGATAAACTGACCTGATGATGATGAAAAACTGGTGTTGAAATGAATGAATGAAAGAATGTGTATGCTATACTATCTATAAATGTTGTAGTAAAAGATATTGCCTACCCTGTTAAAGTGGTAGTTAATGAATATCGATCAGTAACTGGACAAAACAAATCCAAAATAGGTCCCAATAACACGGTATAACATAAAATAAGATACTACTATGAGGACATGACAACGAAAAACTACCCGAACCCATAATAAACTCCCGACACATATCGATAAAATGTTGACGTAACGACTATTCACACGACAATGTATCGAATACATGAATATATCGGGGACAGAATGTCACCTCTGCAGAAAGCGTGCTATAAAGCCGTGTGGTGCCCGATTCGATAAGATTATCTGCCGCATAAATTTGTCAGCTATCTGTCAGGTTTATAAGGCAACGCGGTCTGTCTTTCTGACGCACGTGTGTTCGTAATGTATTGGATTGGAGGCATGTTAGTGTTTTATCTGGATTTGCTTCAAATATAATTTATTAAAAAATATACATTTAAGACATCGTTCATCAAATCTGTTTGGTAAGCATTCATAATTTTAAAGATTCCTTTGATTTAAACTTATAAATATGTCATTGATAAGTGAAATCTCTATATTTATATCAATTTTTAGCCCTGTTTTTCATCAGAGATACATGTAGAGTTACGTAGTGCTGATGACTCACATATATTTTATCTTACAGGCACGCTTTTTCTGGAACTTAAAATGTGGTATGAAAAGGAAACAAAATCTAGATCCAATATTATTGTCTTGTCACCAAATAGGAAATCCCAAACAACCCTTTATCGCTTTCTGAAAAAATGTATTTCACAAGTCGCAACACATGTCCAGGAAGGCGACTAGATACAAACATCGGTGGCCGTAACTCACACCGGACATTACCCAACGTAACGGCGCGTGCACATGAGTTAGTACTGCATTAGCGTTCGAGATACCGATATCTTAACGCCTTATACCACCACAGTACTCGAAAATACGGTGTATAAGTAGGAACAGTGTGGTTGGACTTTCCTGTTAGTGGTTTGTGGATTTTTGAAAGGTTTTCAGATGTTGGCTGATGATTTTCTTCTGTTAACTCAAATGATCTCTTGAAAGCAAGCTGAGTTGGCCACGTAATTGTCAGCGTATAGCAGTAACTTCTTTTTTATTATAATTTATTTTCATGTTTGTTCTTTGGCTATGAGTTGCATATGCTATATAGTGGCAATAAACTATTTTTCTTTCTTCCAAATATAATTTTTGATTCCCATAATTCTGCCTTGATCATTACTGTAGTCTCGACATTTTCTGACCTGTGAATTATATCTTAATGAGTAGCTGTACATACATAAACTTTTACAAACAAAAAAGAATGATGAACCAAGTCAAACTTTATATTATGTAAGGATTTTATCTTGTCTCATTTTGAGAATTTATTACTCAAGATCGTATAAGGTAATAGCTGCTTACTAGTACTAAAGTTGACACATTAATAAGATGTAAAGCGTTTTAACGTCAGACCGGAATGGACGTTAATTAAAACGGTGGCTTTAGCATACATTGTAGCATTTAAATTGAAAATATTGAATGGAATTATAAAACGAATTATAATGTGCCACAGAAATGCTTTATATTTATTTACACGATTGACAAAATATCAGTAATTGTTTACGATAAAATGTATGTCAATTACTCTTGAGAACATTACTAGGTTACCGATAGTCAGCTTGCTGTTGCATTTTGGATGGTCAGTAAAATTTCCGTCGACCCAAATTCCCCCTCTGCTCCTAATCCTAGCGGTAGTGATCACATTCCAACTGGTGACAAAAATTGTCTTTTGCCAGCCTTTGACATTAAAAATGGTACGGAGCAATCCTGAGACTCAGAAAGAAATGTGAACAATAAAGCTACCATAAAAAAACACCTAGTTAGCATACTGGTTCTACCCACATAACGTTATTTAGAAGAAATAGTTGTAACGCTCAAAACGTAACATAAACTTACTACATTTATGTGATAAATTCTGGTTATGGTGATTATGTTTTAGATCTAGTTCCCTTGTTTATGGTTATAGCGATAATCATGATTTGTCCGTGATTGGTTACCACAGTTTTATCTATGGTATTTTGTTTTATATTTATGAGTTTTTGACGCGACAAATCTACGTTTCGATAGCAACTGTTTTGTCTGCGGATTTGTGCGATGGCTTTATTATCCCGGTTGTGGTCTATATTTGGAATAACCGATTGATTTCGTCAGAATCGAGTTTAGTATCGAGAATAGATACATTTGCAATATTAGTTTGAATATTTATTATTTCACTTATAATTATTATATTGAAGAGGATTTTTCTGTTACACTTAGGAACTTGTGAAACCAGCGAAATTAAAAATTTGAGGCCTAAAATAAGCATCCGTAATTTTCATGAAGTCGGGCTACCTACAATATTTACAGCTATCATGATCAGTGATCGGTTACAACCATGTGACCTACTTTCTGGTTAATGGTTCTAAAATACAGAAAATGGACTAGAACTTTTTTTATAACATACACCGGTAAATGAGCAAATGAGTCACCTGATGGTGAATCGGACTTATTTTTTTTATTTGTGCGGTACAAAATATTTCAATCGCTTGTTACTAGTAGACGCTGCTAGCAGTATGCTACTAGCATTGTATGTGAATAATTTTAATTACTCAATTTTACCCGAATCATTCGATCTACAATTTTCTTTAGTTTTTTTATAGCTTAGGCTGGCAAACGAGCAAGTGGTCACTTGATGATGAGTGATCTACACCGCCCATGTACGCTTATAATACTAGAAGAATCATAGGCACGTTGCCGACCTTAAAGGGAAGAGATAACGGATTGGGAAAGGGGGATTTGCGCCTCCGGATATCTAACTCACCGTGCGAAACGCAGTAGCAAGCCGTACTTTACGTCGGTTTTCTGTGAGACAGTGGTAATAACCCGGTCGATGCGGCGCATTCATGCTGTAGACAAAACTGTCTACAGCGTGGCTCACCGCTCTTATACTTGAAACTTTACTTGAACATAAATTACGATCGCTAATATACGACACTTTTTTTATAGTGAGAAAACCTGAAGTAGCTCATCTGATGGGTGAATCTCTACCACCCATAAACATTCACAATATTAGAATCATGGACACGTTGCCGACCTTAAAAATAAATAATTAAAGGATATGGAGGATGAAATCGAGCCTCCGGGAATCTCACTCACTGTACGAAACGCAGCAGCAAGCCGCTACTTTACGACAGTTTTTATGAAACAGTGGTGATAACTCGGTCGAGCAGGCCCATTGACGCTGTAGACAAAACTATCTACAGCGTTGCTCTACCACCTTACACTTGTCCAAGAACAAGGATTTCTATTCTACAAGATGCCCGCTGCTTTCTCCATAAAAAATATACGTATTGAATTTATAACCTCCTATTTTTCATTGGTAAAAATATTACATTCGACACTTAACTGAAAAAAAATATTCTAACTCACTGCTTCCATAAAAAACAGAAAACTTAAACTGAAAACTACAAAACCTCACGTTAAAAGTGAAAAGAATTTGCACACGTTCCCTTGGGTTTATTACAGAGTAATGGCCGGGTAATAGCCCCTCCACACCACTCAGCGTTACGTGTGAATACACCCTTAAACGTTGGCGGCCGTATGGAAAAATGAGTTTGCACGGTAACTCACCTCTTTTGTTACAAAATACTTTATGTTGCAACGGTGTATGGGTTGAGCATAATGAGAGCTTAATTTATATTTATAATATTTTATGGCTCTTTTTTAGGTTAGGTGGTAGGTACCTCGATAGAGGCTTTCTGGATTGGTACTACCGCTTTGTCTATTTCTACCACCGTTCTATGAAATGTGTAAGCACTGTTGTATTTCAGTTAGAAGACACTAAAATTAAAGTATTGGGCATTGTGAGACTTAACAACTTATGTCTCAGGGTGACGAGCGCAGTTCATTGCGATTCAGCGCTTTCTAATTCTAAGTTCTGTATGGTTTTGTGTCTATTTATGGGCAATAGTGGCGGTTACCATCAAGCGAGCTATATGCTCGTTCCTTCAGTCAGGTGAGTAAAAAATATATTATAATATTTATTTAAACGTGTCTTAATAGCGTGGTATTTGAAGGTATAAATACCGAGTTACAACGGCCGATGTAACTCGGTTGATACGTCGGGAAAAAAATAAATAATAATAGTTGTCTGATCCACAAATATTTGTTTCGGGTCTGGGTGTTGTGAGACCGAAAGTCCCAGTAAACTAAACTAAAGTAGTTCCCAGAACACAAGACTCGTATCTTACTGTGGGGTAAGTTAAGGGCTATGAATGAGACTGGGTCATTTATTTAAAAAATACGCGATTAAAACCCGTTTAAATAAATATCATCAATTCGCGTATACAAATCGCGAAAGTCTAAACTCAATTAGTAAAAAAATATCAATGCCAAGAAGTTGACCCTATTATTCAGTAGAGGAGGCCAGGCTCAGGAGTGAAATATGTATAGGGCTAGGTATTATTGTTTTACAAGAAATTGAAGTAGAGGATAGAGGCTCAATCTTTCACTTGAAAAATGTACGAAGTACGTCATAGGATACCTAAGCATGTGCAAATTGCATGTGCACTAACAAATTATGAATTCCATTCAGGCAGAGAATGAAGCATTGAAAACACCAAGTGACGAAACGGAAGAAAGGAAAATATGTAATGTTTTAATATTCTCATCCGTCACCGGTCTGTCTGTGGGACAAGTGACGACAGTATACCGTTTAATGTTAATTAGTGGTGTAAATAAAAAAAATAAAGTGACCCTGACCCTACACTAAACTAACTACTATGATAAACCTGTGTAGTGAGTATCAGAAACAAAGAGGGACTTATGGTCCTACAACACTCAGACCCGAAACAAATAACAATGAAGGTTTGATTCCTGTATTTTAAATTTTAATTAATAATTTTAATAGGGTATTTGACTAGATTTTTTTTATTATTTTAACCAATAAGTTACGTTTCCCGAAATCTATTAATGAAAGAATTATATAAATTAAGTAAAAAATAAATAAGTTACAATCCATTTCAATTTGCTGGAAGGGTTAGTTATCGCATGACGGAAAAAGGATACACGACATAGCATGTTACGTCACAAGCAAGGTCTCGCCATTACGATGCACGCGTGCGAGGGAGATAGTGAGATTTTCCCACTACACGCCCACTTTTGCTCATACCAATATTTAAAACATGAACAACAACCTCATTTTTTAACCAATTTCAATTCTGTTTTCGCAAAATAGTTTATAATTGGTATTATTATCCAATAAATACAAAATAATGTATAAAATTAAACATAGTCAAATACCCTATTGCACGTAATCTATAAAAATACTAATCCCTTCGAAATTATTTAATTTATAGAATATTTAAATCTGGTGGAGTGCATGACTGTCGAATGAAAATTAAAATATGAACGCTATATATGATAACGACAACCTATATGATGGTCTCAATGTGGTTCACGAGTACGAGGGAGATAGTGAGATTATCTCACTACTCATTTATTTTTTTTAACACGCGATTTATTTAATATTTGAAATGTTGTGGTCTCATTTTTCAACCAATTTTCATTCATCATTCCTGCTAGTAAAAGAAAATAATAAAATAACAGCATTCAAATATTGTTTATTAATCATAAATGAAGGCGCTATGTTGCACAGATAGACAAGGCTAAACTATAAGTCACTTATTGAAATAAAACTAATTTAAACGGATTTTATCGCAGTTTTTTATTATAAATAAGAAATCATTAATAGCAGACTTCTTTTTGTTGGGGTTTACAAGTGAATTACTACGGTTGTTACAGTCAGTTTCGTGAAAATACATTAGAGCATGCTCCCATAACTTGCGGCACAAGGCGGTGTGACGTGCGGACGTGTCATTAGTCGGTTGATGAATGCCGGGCGTTAATGCGGCTCCCATTCACACAGATGCGTTGGCCGACACGCGCTCGAGCCTTATTCTGATACATTTATCACTACCAACTACTTCAAAGTATTTAGTTTTAATAAGTAATAACGAGTGTCATGTAAGTCGTTTAGTTAATAGTCCCGTAAATGTATATAAATATTTTAGACGGTAAACGGTGGTTTCTAGAGGAATCTTTGAGCAGAGAGAAGTATTGATGCATGTGAATATGAAAATAAGAACAACTTTTTCATTTGTCATCTGATGGTCAGTGATCTCCACCGACCATGAACGCCACGACACCAGAAGAATCATGGACGCTTTACTGACCTTACAGGCCATAAATGTATGTACAATAAATATTTTAGACGGTAAACGGTGGTTTCTAGAGAAATATTTGATCAGAGAGATGTACTGGGAATGTTAACATAAAAAAAACAACTTTTTCATTTGTCATCTGATGGTCAGTGATCTCCACCGCCCATGAACGCCCACGATACCAGAAGAATCATGGACGCGATGCTGACCTCAGAGGAAAGGTATAACTGAATTAGGAAAGGGATTTAGGTCTCTTGATATCTCACTGTAAGAAATCCGTCATCCGTCTGTCCTTTCGCAGGCCCCTAGGTTTACCTCTTCCCTCTTCGGAGTGTGAAAAAGCATACAGACCGGTATAATTCTGGTGACCACCGATAAATATAGTAACCGCGCTTACCATCGGTGTAGTGCAGTCACTTTGATGTACTTAGTTTAAAAAAGTTTATAAAGGTAAAGTGTTATGATGTCAAGTATTAAAAGGATATAAAAGATTCGGATTTGCGCCACCAGGTGGCAGAGCCTTCGGCATGCCCTATGGTTAAGAAAAAAAGGAAGAAAGAAAGCATTTTTTTTTCGTTTTTTTTTCGTTAAATATAATAATAATGATAAATGAATACACAGAAGAGTCACACACATAGTCCTGACCCCACGCTAGGGTAACCCTGTATCGTGGGTATAAGGATCTACGAGGGACTCGCGGTCCCACAACACCCAGATAAACAAATTTTCGTGGATCACACAAACATTTGTCTCGGTGCGGGAATCGAACCCATGGCCTCTCGCTTCGTAGTCAGCTATACACCAACTGCGTCACGAATATATAGAATAAGGCCGCGAGGAATACAGAAAAATATGTGAAGTAAAAAGATTTTCATACTGAACGCGTTAATGCGCGTACCTACGGGTAAATGTGGTAAAAGTTTATTTTTATTCTCACTTGGAATGTGTCTGTGCTATTTAAGAAAAGTATAACTTGATGTAAGTTTTAAATTAGTTTTTTTTATTTGTATGAATGACGAGACGAACAAGGCGCTCGTCTGATGGTAAGCGCTACGCCGGCCCATAAACAGAAGCAACACCACACAGAACTTTGAATTACAAAGCACTGCATGGCACTGAACTGCTTTCTACACCGCGAGACATAAAATGTTAAGTCTCATAATGCCCAGTATTTTCACTGGCTTCTATGTCCTTCAAGCCGAAACACAACAGTGCTTACACACTATCACTTGGCGGTAGAAATAGACAAAGCGGTGGCGGTAGAAATAGACTACCAACCCAGACGGCCTATCGCATACGAGGGACCTACCACCTTGTAAATTATATTGATGATTACTATTGATGAACGTATGTATGTAATAATTAACGGATATAATAAGTAGGATTGCCTCATTGGTCTAGTGGAAGCGTACTAAGGCTGAGAACCGTGAGGTTCTGCGTTTAATTCCCAGGTCGGGCAATCAAAATGTGTGTTTGAGTTTTAGATTCGAAAAATCAGAAAGATTGCCCCACATTGGAATTTATGCCCAGCATGACTAGGCTCGCCTACTATCACATAATGGGACGGAAAATCAAAATATACCTATATAAAGAACTTTGACATATATCTATTTTGTGGGTTCGTCATCATAATCAGTTTTGATCTAATCTTAAAGTCTAGACATATCTTAACTAAGATCTAGATCTCCACACGCCACCAGCTTGGCTCCTTGCCTCATTTATTTAGTTACCGTTAGTCATATATTTGTAGGAAATCTACTTTCTACAAGGCATCTAGTTTCTTCAATGATATCCAGAGGCCCAAATCCCCCCTCCTTTCATTTTTCCCCTAATTATCCCTTTCCTTTAAGATCTGCAACGTGCTCATGATTCTTCTGGTATTTTGGGCGTACATAGGCGGTGGAGACCCCTTACCATCAGGTGACCTACATGCTCGTTTGTCAGCTTATGGTATAAAAAAATGGCAACAACGCAGTACTACGAATAATGCTATTCTAAATAAATAAAATGAAATGTTACTGTATGTAATGAAATGATACTGAGTACCGTGGGTGACAGGAACTACGAGGTACTTGCTGTTCCACAACACCCAGACTCGAAATAAATATTTATGGATCACACAAATTTATTTCGGGAATCGAACACACGACCTCTTGCTCCGTAACCGGCTTCTCGCCCAATGTGCCATGGAGGTTGCCAAACTTCGATAAGCTCCGCTTCATTTTTACGCGCCTTCAAAATAAGAACTATCGAAGTAAATCCAATCGAATACAACAAGAATCATCCAAATCGGACCACATTTGGCGGAATTACGCGTGAACATTGTTTGTCGTTGGTCGACCCTATTCCTGGATTGCGCTACACTTACCATCAGGTATAGCGTAGTCCTTTTGCCGAGACAGGATAAAAAAAGATAAAAAATAATATGTACATACAAATTGACTTACTATTAATACGGCTTTAGTTTTTTTGCGTTGATTAAAAACAACAATACTTACAAAACTATGTACAATTAGTAACAATCTGTCATACCAATCAGATCTAAGGACGCATTGCCACGGACCAGTGAGTAATTAGTAAAAAACAAATACATAATGTTAGGTATTGTACTGATCACTACCGTTAAATCTTTATCTTGTTTATTGGCACGAAGTACATACGAAGTATGCAATGACTCAGAGATACTGGATGTGACATGTTAAAAATAAAATAAAGTGGACAATTACAAGGTAGGTCCCTCGTATGCGAGAGGACGTCTGGATTTGTACCACCGTTTTGTCTATTTCTGTCGCCAAGCAACATCGTGTAAGTACTGTTATGTTTCGGTTTGAAGGAAATTAAAGCCAGAGAAATTACAGGGCATTATGAGATATAATATCTCTTATGTCTCGGGGTGACGAGCGCAGTTAAGTGCCATGCAGTGCTTTGTAATACGAAGTTCGTCGTGTCGTGTGGTGTCGCTTCTGTTTATGGGCAGGCGTGGCGCTTACCATCAGGCGAGCGCCTTGCTCGCCTCTTCATTTAATCAAATAAAAATATAGTATAATAATAAATACATAAAGTAGAGCCACGTTGTAGGCAGTTCTGTCTGTATGAATGGGCTGGCTTGACCGGAGAACTCCCACTATCTGATAAAAAAAGCCTGATGCGTAATGGCTGCTTGCTGTTGCATTTCGTACGGTGAGTAACATTTCCGGTAACCACATCCTCACCCTCCGATTTTCCCGCCATTTAAGGTCGCCAACGTGCTGTATATGCAACAATTATGGATATACTGTTAAAGTTTTGTGGGTATTCATGGGTGATGGAGATCATTCACCATCAAATGACCGCTTGTTTGTTTGCTATCCTGACAAAACATACCAACTACTGTAACATTCACTCAGATCTTTCAGACTTTGGTTTATCAGCAGCAACTACTCTGTATTATATGCACATATCGTCATACCATATCCATAATCTTTGCATCTACGTAATATTTTTTCTTCATAATCAAACCGCAGCAAACCGTATCGAAGGCTGCACCCGATGGACCGAGCAATAACATGCTTATCTTAATGATGTCCTTACTTTTTGCCGCCCTACGCATTTAGGTACCTATGCCGTGTTGTTTGGGTTTTTGTGGGGTTGGTCTATTGAAGACAATCTGAATTAAATCATCTATTATTTTGGTAAAATGCGATAAGAAGTTTATTCATATAGCAATCGAATATAACCTGAGAAAAGCACGTGGTAACTTAGCTACATAAAAATAATATACATCTGAGCGGTAGAGCCACGCTGTAGACAGTTTTGTCTACAGCATGCATGGGCCGTTACCACTGTCTCACAGAAAACCGACGTAAAGTAGCGGCTTGCTGCTGCGTTTCGTACGGTGACAGAGATATCCGGAGGCCCAAAGTCTCCTCCCCTTCCCAATCCCTAATTATCTTTTTCCTTCAAGTCGGCAACGAGCTCATGATTCTTCTGGTATTGTGGGCGTAAATGGACGGTGGAGATCACTTACCATCAGGTGACCCACTTGTTCGTTTGCTGCCCTATGTTAAATAAAAAAAAACTTAACGCAAGCTTACGCCTTTAGCAAGGGAGCAGCCAGTGCTGCACTCACGTTTCGCTGAGCTTCTTTCCGTCCCATGATAGAGGGTGAGCCTATCATAGTGATCTTCTTACCAAGCACAAATTCCAACCCCTGCAATTCATTATGTTTTTTTTAAAATGAAAACTCAAGTAATATGTCTCTTTTATTAAAGAGCAAAATAATTACATATCTAAAGTATCGTTTAATGATTTTATTAATATGGCTGAATTTCCTAACAATTTACATAAATCCTCATACAAAATAGTCACCCACGTCGAATTATAATAAGATAAGGTTCCGCGAGACAGTGACACTGGTTCCTCGAATCCGAGAATCACAGAAATCTCATTATTTATGGCAGTCCAGTTTTGGTCTAATTGTAATGTGTACTAGTCTACCCGATTTATCAGGTCCGGTATATGGACACAGAAAGGCATGGATCGGACTTAATTTATTTTTCTTAATGCAGCACAAAATATTTTAATCGCTTGTTACTAGATGACGCTGCTAGTAGTATGCTAGTAGCATTGTATGTATCAAATTCTGATTACTCAATTTTGGCCGAATCATTTGATCTACAATTTTCTTTAGTTTTTTTATAGCTTAGGCTGGCAAACGAGCAAAAGTGAGTCACCTGATGGTTAGTGATCTCCACCGCCAAGTGTGCCCTTAACACCAAAAGAATTATGGGCGCGTTGCCGACCTTAAAGGAATGGGATAATTAAGTGATTGGGAAGGGCCTCTGAATATCCCACTGACCGTAAGAAAGGCAGCAGCTGCTTTACTCGGTTTTTTGAGAGACCTTGCCTTACATCAGGTGTTGTCAGTCCCTTTGCCGTGCTCAGATTCAAAAACTAATATTAATATTTTAGTCATATGCCATTTACAATTAGTATAAAATTTAAGTTAATACGAGTCTCCACACCACTTTATTTCTCGCATTGTCCAGTCATCTGATTGTTCGTTATTTCACTTCGCACAAAGGTAACCACTATTACAATATTACTGACATTATTTATATCTAAACGCATGCGAAATTGAACTTTATGACTTATAGATAAGAATCTAGATAGTAGTGTCGCGGCGAGTTCTATGATATTTATTTTATAACCATTGACCTTTTGAAACCTGTATTTTGTTTATTGAATTTAATAAAATAATTTAATATGGTATATTCATATCGCAATTTTGAAGCTTTGTTGCGATTGACTGTTTTGTTGGTATTGTTTGGAGTAGAACATGAAGAAATATGGAAATGTATATATTCAAAACCTATGAACCGCTGAATAAATATATGGCTCAGGCAAAATAATCACAGATGCCTAGTAAGAGTCTAGTAAAACTTTAATGGCAGTGGGTGGATCGCGTTGCCCGGACGCACAGCTGATGCAAAGTGGTTTCGGATTGGTAGGCCTAGGGATGTAAGCGTCCTAGAAGAGGAAGGGGTCTTTTACCCTTGGGATGAACTAAAGGGGTTCCTGCTAACGGAAATCTGGTGACCCCAGGGCCAAAGGGGAGGGAACGGGACGGGAAAGTTATAGGAAGACGCAGCAAGCCTCCTCGGGAGAACTGGATATACACTGGCTGACTCGGGAACTCGAACTACACAAAGTGGGTCACTATGTGGATTTAGTGGGTTTAGTGGGTTTTAACACCAGTGTACGGTGGTCGCTATCCGGTCGAATACGGATATGAGGATATTCGTATCATAGGTGAGAGGTCACCAGCGAGGAAGAGGGGTTAGGCTTTAGTCTTCCATGCTGGCCTAATACAAGTCTTTCACATACCGTCAAAATTCTGATGAGACTTTCTCAGGTATCCAGGTTTCGTCACTATATTTCCTTCACCATTTAAAGCAAGCGATTACCAAATGAGATGTTTAATTTGATTGAAGGACGAGACGAGCAAGGCGCTCGCAACACAGAACTTTGAATTACAAAGCACTGCATGGCACTGAACTGTGCTCGTCACCCCAAGACATAAGGTGTTAAGTCTCATAATGCCCAGTAATATCACTGGCTTCAGTATCCTTCAAATCGAAACACAACAGTGCTGACACACTGTTGCTTGGCAGCAGAAATAGGCAAAGCGGTGGTACCAACCCCAAAGGCCTCTCGCATACGAGGGACCTACCACCTTGTAAAAGTATGAGTGACTTAAAAAAACTCAAACACATGTGCTCTTAAGGTTTTGAACTTACATCTTGACGTTCCGTACCATTTACCATTAAGCTTTCACTGCTCTCTTAATTTAATTAAGTAACACAAATCTTAATTATTTTCAAACCTTCATTGTTAAAATTGCTTTGTAGAGCTAACGATCGCAGCGTACAATGGTTTCTTATTGTAATTAATAAATAGTTATTGAAGTTATTCGACTACATTGTACGTTCCAAAAACAGGCATTGATTAAAATCTATCAGTTCAATAACCCGTTTCTAACAACGCAAACAACACCACGTAGAATCACACCCATATCTCCAATAGGTAGGCAAACGCGCAAAGATTTTTTTTAATTGATTGAATAACGAGACGAGCAAGGCGCTCGCCTGATGGTAAGCGCCACGCCTGCCCATAAACAGAAGCAACACCACACAGAACTTTGAATCACAAAGCACTGCACAACACTGAATTGTGCTCGTCACCCCGGGACATAGGATGTTAAGTCTCATAATGCCTAGTAATTTTACTGGCTTCAATGTCGTTTAAATCGAAACACAACAGTGCTTATACATTGTTTATCTGCGACAGAAATAGACTAAGCGGTGATACCAATCCAGACAACCTCTCGCATACGAGGGACCCACCACCTTGTAGGCGTACCGCCTTATATTAATTATGATGAGATCGCGACACACTTAATAAAAACTATATTAACCATTTCCAGATCATTCCTACGTCATTGTATGTAGATAGAGTATGCGTATAGGTAGCGTCAGCAACAAGCCGGTAGTGCGTGAGATACGAACACGCGAACTCCCCGCACGAGGTTAGACGGGTCTGACCGTACCGTCAGCATGTGTGATATGTCGAAGTGTTACGTAAGTGACATTAGTGGTGTATATGTATGGAGCAGGACCTTTTTATAACTTTAATTAGGTAGGTGCCTAGTATAGGCCGTCTGGGTTGGTTTCGTGTTGTCTATTCCTGCCTTCGCAGAATTCTTGTATACTTCGGTCACATTGCAAGGAAAGACGGTGGCAACCTCGAAAAGCTCATTGTGACCGGCAAAGTAGATGGGAAAAGGCCTCGTGGACGCAATCCAATACGTTGGTCTGACCAGATCCGCACCGCTCTTGGCTCTACAGTTCACCACGCCCTCCACACCGCCAGAGACAGAAACCGATGGAGAAAGATCCTGCGAGAGAAAGTGATGCAGAAGGGAGGTCACGACCCTCAATACTGAGGAATACGACGCAAGGAGGAGGAGGATTCCTGCCTGGTTCTATCTGGTCTATGTTCAGGTATGAACGACATTGAAGTCAGTAAAATGACTGGGCATTATGAGACTTAACATCTTATGTACCGGGGTGAAAAGCGCAGTGCAATGCAGTGCTTTATTTAATTCAAAGTTCTATGTGGTATTGGTTCCGTTATGGACAGGCGAGCAACCTGGTCTTCGAAAAATAAAAAAGAATATGAGTTTGTCAACTGAATACAGTTTAGAGTATTTAAGTAGCCCCATAATACATTTGAATTCCTAAGCAAGGTAAGCAGCGATAGCTCAGCTGGGAGGGGTATGGACTGTCGAGACGAAAGTCGCAGGTTCAAAACCAGCCCCAAGAGCATACACCACTGACTTTTCTAAGTTACGTGTATTAATTGTTAATTATCGCTTGCTTTAACGGTGAAGGAAACATCGTGAGGAAACCTGCACACCTGAAAATTCGATAAGATTTTTCGAAGGTATGTGAAGTCTGCCAACCTGCATTAGGCCAGCGTGGTGGACTAAGGCCTGATCCCTCTCATTCAGTAGAGGAGGCCCGTGCCCAGCAGTGGGACGAATATAATATATAGGGCTAATTAAAAAAAAAATGAATTCCTACAATAATAATGGTTGAACTGTATCTTTGGTATATTCATGCGCAAATGTGAAATGGAACACGCTGTGGCAGGAGCGTCAGCATAACTAGCGTGCGTGAAAGCAGCACATACATAAATGGTCGCGAGAGATTACAGCGGGTACCGCTGTGCATGAGTAACGTCAGAAAAAGCGCAAGTAAAATCATTTAGGTTTTTAAGCATACGTTTTTATATTACAATTTTACAATAAATATGTGTAATAAATAAATTTCAAAATATAATGCTGATGTATGGTACTCTTTCGATTTCGATCTAAACTTTCAAACAATAAGATGGTACTAAAATATATTTTTACCTGTCTATAAAATTAAAGGGGCAGAGAGAGTATAGTTATTACATTACTTCTATTATAAGAAACGCTTAACATAAAAAAATAATGATTTATTACGATTACGCGAATGTAACTCATTGACATAAAACTAATTTAAACGTCCACCCCGTGACCACGAAGGCTGGAAGTCTCTCAAAACGTCGGTATTAAAATAAAATAAAAAAACCGCCATAAAATCCATTTAAATTAGTTTTATTTCAGCAAAAAAAATTACCTTCTGGAACCTTACGGCATAAATTTTGTTATCTTAGTGAAAAGGCATTCAACTCCGTTGCATAATTTAGGTGAAATAAGCGGACAAATAAATAGACAGACGAAAAAATAACAAAAAATACTCACTTCATAATCTCTATAAACCTTAATTATCATCGCACTTACTTCCAAAAAACCTTAAAATTTAACGCCCATAAACAATTAGATGTATAATTCAACCAACTTGCTACTTGTTTTGCTAACGGTACAATGTCGGCAGGAAAGTAGTTTAATGAACAATCCATGTAAATTTAATCCCATTTGTCGAACGTTTAAACTGTGGATATCTGTAATGGAGTGCCTTGCGCGTACGCAGCGTGATACCTTCCACCATGGTATTGGTATTGCGGTGGGTTTAATTATAGTTTTAAGTTATAAAAATGTTATCGGAAATTGAAACTGGCAACTCTTGAGTCTACAATTATCCGAGAGAAGAGGCACTGTCTGCTGAAATACAGGCTACAAACCTAGTTCAGCAGCAGATGCTATAGCACTGACACAATTATTAAAATATGAACACAATTGACAGCCTCCGTGGCGCAGCGGGCGAGTAGCCGGCTGTGAAGCGAGAGGCCGCGGGTTCGATCCCCGCACCGAGATAAATGTTTGTGTGATCCACAAATGTTTGTCTCGGGGTCTGGGTGTTGTGAGACCGAAAGTCTCTCGTAGTTCCTGATACCCACGACACAAGACTTGTATCTTACTGTGGGGTCAGGACTATGTGTGTGACTGTTGGGTGTATTTATTTATTTATTATTTATTAATTAGTGTATATTGGCTAAACTTATTGTAACTATACTAACATAAAAAATATATGACGCGGCGAGCTCCATGTAGATGTGTCAGAGAGGAGGGTTTTACAACCCTTAGTCTTTACTTGATGTGGTCAAGATGTACGGCGAATGAAAACTCTCAATAATAACGACACAGGGTTATCACTTTATCGTTTATTCACTCTTTTAAGTTACTACCGGCTCGGAGGTACAATCTTAGGTGGAAAAAGAGCCGGCGACAGAAAAACCACCCGTTACAGCGCTGAGGATACTTTAACACTTTGAACCGAAACACCTCGCGGTTATAAATCACGTTATTTGCGGTCAACTAGTTATTAAGATTGACACTGTACTCAAATGACTCTAGTCTGCCATAATTTTAGCAGTTCCCGACTGTTACGACTCGCGGACGGAACTCAACTGATCTTGAAATGACAAGACGCCACTTTATATAGAGGGATTTTCATTATCCCTACTTCGAAAGTAGAATTACTGGGTAAACAACGCAAACCACCCTCAAATTATCAATATGAGTGGCGGTACCGACAATTGTCGTAGAATAACGTTATTTAAATAGTTCAATTCAGTGTCTGTACTCTTTATGCTCCGACATATATATACCTATAATAAATCCAAAATTTTGGTGAATAAATATTATTATATATGTCTTGCCATATTTTGGGACTATAGAGTCCCGGACCTTTGGTAGGCGTGCGTGGGGCCGAAGCCAACACGTAGAGGCCTGTTAGACAAATTTAATATAATATTGTGATGTGACACCACCAGGCGGCTATCCCTGTATACACTATAAAAGTGTACTATTATTATCCTTCTATCGATGACTAAATAAAGCTAATAAACACTAAACACATGCTATTAATTTACCAAACACCCTATTTTATCTGTTATCTCATATTGCCGAAGCGGTTAACACATCTCTATGTTAACTCCCGTAGGAACTTCCCCTCGCATACTTACATCTAATATAATCCGCTATTACGTGAAAATGAGGGTAGTGGTGGAGATACGAAAAGAGTTTAGTTTACTGTACAACATAGGCGATAAATACACCCAACAGTCACTCACATAGTCCTGACCCCACAGTAAGATACGAGTATTGTGTCCTGGGTATCAGAAACTTCGTCAATCTTTAAATCTAACAACAGCCGGACTGGAAATAAATAATTTTTGATCACACAAACATTTTTATCGGTGCAGGGATCAAACCCGCGACCTCTTTCACAATCCAACTATTCGTCCGTTGCACCACGGAAGCTGTTTAACAAAAGAAAATAAAACTAATTTAAACCATTTGATCGCGGTTTTTTATTTTAATATTGGTCCCGACGCGACGTTTCATTGTTAAATTAACTTTTCGGAACAACCTTATAACCACATCTTATTCCACCGTGCCGCGAAGACCGAATGGCTTTCAAAACATCGGGACCAACTTTAAAATAAAAAGCCGCGATAAAATCCGTTTAAATTAGTTTTATTTCAATTTGTAATATTCGAATAAACATAAGAAAACATTAAAAATTAAAGAAACCTATTATTTACGAAGCTGCGTCATACAATTCTCGGTTTTAAATTGTATGATGCGGCCTCGTAAATGAGTTATATCCTCGCCTATGTCGTGTGATAAACCCACAACGTGTAAATACACTTTACAACCTCAACAGCCCGTTACCATAATCTGTAATCTCATATTCCCAGAGGGGTTAACACTTCACTCCATCTACGTTGACTCCCGTAGGAACTTCCCCTCACATACTTACGTGTGTAATGTGGTGTTACGTGATAATGAAGGAAATTATTTGAACTATCACTCTATTTTACTTTAACCAATATAAAATACAGTGTGAGTACATCGCCTATTTTACAAGGTGGTAGGTCCCTCGTATGCGAGAGGCCGTCGGGGTTGGTACCACCGCTTTGTCTGTTTCTATCGCCAAGCAACAGTGTGTAAGCACTGTTGCGTTTCAGTTAGAAGGACATTGAAGCCAGTGCAATTACCGGGCATTATGAGACTTAAAATCTCATGATCTCGGGGTGACAAGCTCAGTTCAGTGCCATGCAGTGCTTTGTAATTCAAAGTTCTGTGTGGTGTTGCTTTTGTTTGTGGGCAGGCGTGGCGCTTACCATCCAGCGAGCGTCTTACTCGTCTCGTCATTCAATCATATAAAATAAAAAGAACAACATAAATATATGTGACTGTTGGACACTGCAGATAAGTATGTGGAAATCAAATTATAATAGTCATATTTCTAGATTTCAAATCGTTTTGAAATGCTATGCGATAAGTTTCAATGCAATTTGCAAAGTCATACTATGACCCCTGTCTAAAAACATAGAGTCGGTCAACTATGGTGTCTACATCCGATGAGGCAATCATGCAGTCCAAAAAAGCGTGATAAGAAGAAATATCCGAGTTATTCGATTTATTTTCATATGTTGACAATTAAATTACACTTATGACAAGTAAGTTCAAACTTAAAAGGTAGAAAGTTACGTATAAAATTACTTTGTAGCTAATATTACAATTATTTTAGGTAGAGTGCCGCCGATTTAAATTCATAATGGCTCAAAGGCATCAGCGTTGACAAACTAGCATTTTTAAACTGTGCTATGACTAAGTACTAAGCCTTTTGCCCTACAATAACTATTCAGAACTAACGCAACTCGAACACAAACACTGATACTACAATAGCAATTCACTTACGTAACATAAATTCACGTATCATATCCATAAACAATATCTCCCATACAGCGTTCGGGTTTATGAAATTTATTCTGTGAGGGCCTCGTAAAACAAAAGTGCGACATAAATTGCTCGCTGTGGGCCTTAACACGCATTAGCTTCACCATTTTCCGTCATATGAGAAAGCATTTTCCGTGATGGCATCGCATTTTTATTTTTTGATGTGGCTCTACATATTTTTTATCATCAATATCAATCATAATCACTATCATCAATCATAAGACTTCAGGTCAGTCAATTAGGTCGTTCCCTGATAGTAAACTAGTCTAGTAAGCTAAGCTAGGCTACCTAGGCTCGATTGTCAGAAATAGAACTTCAAATTATGCCAGTGATTGCACTACACCTGATGGTAAGCGCAGTGCTGTCGAAAAAAACAGTGACCATCGACAAACAATGAGTTTTTTGTTGGTCACCAGAATCATGCTGACCTGTATAAATGCATCTTCAAACTTGCAAGAAGGAAGAAGCAAATCGAGGGCCCTGTGACAAGACAGGCCGATGACTAATGAAGGCATAAGGATACAAGAATATACCTCTATACCCGCCCTAACCAACTTTCAATTCATGCCGCAAGCCCCTCGGGAGAGCTGGATATACACTGGCTGATCCTGGAACGGGAGCTCAAGTTATGTGAGTGGGTCACTATGGTAAGTCTTAACACTATATGTGCGGTAGCCGCTATCCGGGTGGATATGAATATCCCATCACCAGCACAAACTTCTAAACATCCTTTTAACCAGAACATAATAATGCTCGCATACTGCTGCGTTCAGATATAAACAAAGCATTGCTACTTACTCTGGGCGGTCTCAGATACGAGTGACTTATCTAAAATTTTATTATTATTATTACTACCTTTTATTATATACGCCCCACTGCTGGGCACGGGCCTCCTCAACTGAATGAGAGGGATTAGGCTTTAGTCTACCACGCTGGCCTATATGCAGGTTGGCAGACTTCACATACCTTAGAAAATCTTATCGAGTTCTCAGGTATGCAGGTTTCCTCACGATGTTTCCTTCACCGTTAAAGCAAGCGATAATTAACAATTAATATACACGTAACTTAGAAAAGTCAGTGGTGTATGCTCTTGGGGCTGGTTTAGAACCTGCGACTTTCGTCTCGACAGTCAGTACCCGTCCCCGTTGAGCTATCGCTGCTTTTTCTATGACTATATCTAGAATATTTTTTGAATCATATAAAATGTAGAGTATCTTCCACACCGTATCAAGTGCACCGTTTAACCCTACGGCGAGCCACCTGTTGCATGCATACGACAATCCCATATAACGCATCTCACCCCTACGGTAACATGTATAGGCCTCCGCGGCCCGGGACAAATTCGGCACTGTAACAAAATCGTATTTATTTCGTATCGAAGGGTTTTGCGGATCGAATGTGTTGGTTTATGGTTTGTTGTGTTGTTTATTAGGTACTTAAGCACTTTCTGATTCATAGTCTTATGTCTACTTCATGGTTTAGTCATATATCGTTGTATGAGATAGGAAGTTGTGTATCCTTTTCTAAAAATTTCCTGCATGTAGATGATTTTATCGCAGTGACCAGTCTTAAACTTTTCAATTTCAATTAGTTATTTGATGATAACTGTTTTGTGAGAAATATTTATTTTATAGCAAAGTTCGACAAACAAGCAAGTGGGTGACCTGATGGTGAGTGGTCTCTGTCACCCACGAACGTCTATAATACCAGAGAAATGATGGATGCATTGCCGAAGCAAAGGGATATTTAAGGAATTGAGAAAGGGAGAGGATATATCACTCACCGTACGAAATGAAAAGCAATCTACTACTTCACGTCAATTTTCTGTGAGACAGTGTTAATTAACAACCCGGTCGAGCTGGCAAAATTATACAAAACTGTCTATAGCGTGGCATTTTGCTGATCATGTTAATCTTTTAAAAAAGGTATGAAAGTTCTAATGACACAATCGAAGGACTGTATTGAAAAAGGACATTTAACATGTTATATATATTAGGTCCTTACATATGAAATTGGCGTTTTGTATGGGAGGAACAAAAAGTCGAATATTTTTTAATATAATATATTTAATTAATCAAAGTATGAACCATTATTTTCTATGCACTTTTGCCATCTCATAGGTAGTTAATTGATCCCTTTACTAAAAAAACCAGTCGGACGGGAATCAATAAAATCTTTGAAGGCGATTTGGACTGCCCCATCGGAGTTGAATTTTTTCCCTTGCAAGAAGTTATCCAAATTTCGATAAAAATGGTAATCTGTTGGAGCAAGGTCCGGGGAGTACGGAGGATGTCTTAGACTTTCCAATTGAAGCTCTTCTAATTTAGTAGCCGTCTGTTGCGCAGTGTGTGGTCTAGCGTTGTCGTGAAGCAGCAGTGGCGTGGAGCGATTGACCAGCCTAGGTTGTTTAGCCGCTAGCTTTTCCATAATGGTTTGCAATTGCTGACAATAGACATCAGCCGTAATAGTCTGGCCAGATTTGAGAAAACCGTAATGAACAATACCGGCACTAGTCCACCAAACGCTTACAAGTAACTTTTTTGGGGTTAATTTTCGCTTGGGGCAGGATTTGGCTGGCTGGCCAGGATCCAACCATTGCGCTGAGCGCTTCCGATTATCGTAAAGAACCCATTTTTCATCACAGGTAATGATTCGGTTTAAAATACCTTCATTATTGTGCCGGTTTAGTAATGTAACGCAGCAGTCGACGCGCGTTTGCCGGTTTGCTTCAGTCAATTCGTGAGGTACCCACCTTTCAAGCTTTTTAATCTTCCCAATTTGCTTCAAGTGAATTAAAACAGTTTTATCACTAACATCGCAGCCTGCAGCTAACTCGGACGTGGTTTGCGATGGATCCGCTTCCACAATAGCCTTCAACTCTTCATTATCAACTTGAGTCTCAGGCCGTCCACGGGGCTTGTTCTGCAGGTCGAAATTTCCAGAACGAAAACGTTGGAACCAAAAACGAACTGTGTTTTCTTTTGCAACACGACCGCCATACACATCATTCACCCTTCGAGTTGTTTCCGCAGCACTAGTGCCACGGCGGAACTCGTACTCGTAAATAATGCGATATTTTAAGTTTTCCATTTTGTAAAATGAGTGACGCAAACAGAAAAAAACAGAAGGAAAAAAACAAATGAATGACGATCATCGAAGCACAAATACATGAGTCTATAGCTGTACAAATTTGAATTTGGAATTCCTTACCAAAGAGGAGAAATTTGTGATTAAAGTGGCCAGTACGAAAAACGCCAATTTCATATGTAAGGACCTAATATATTAGTATTTTAGTTTACCATTCATTTATTTAATTTAATTTATTATAATTACGATATCCTTGTCTCTCACTCTCTCTCTTTCTCTCTTTATTGTATACACCCCCGTAACTGTTACTTCAATTTTTGTCCATCCAAAGGTTGTCTGGCAGATCGCTTGTAGAGGTTAGACTGCCCATTGTAAAACCATTAAGTAGTCTATAAATAATTTTAAGTGATTATTGGTTATACAATAAAAAAAATTGTATTGTAATTTCATACCACGTCAGTTGAACCTTGCGACACGTAATTTTTAGATTACATAAATACAATTCCTTCTCAACAAAAACTGGGTTAAATGATATCAAAATTAATTCAAACAATCTTAAGTCTTTAAAAGGATTTTTATCACAATAACAAGGTAATGTCATATAAAATATTCATCTCAGTGAATAGCGACGTTGGAGATATGTTCATTTGTGCGACTCCCCCCACTTTGCAGGTACTAATAAGGAGACATTAAACTCCCCACACACGTTCCACTTTCGTGACTTTTAGATGTTACCTGTAGCTTATGTTATGAGGGGAAAGCTGAGCGAGGAGCGATAGCGGAAAGTCCTGCATACGTATATTTAGCACTGAAGTAATTGTAGCACGTAATATTCTTCTTTTTCATCCATTTGCCCCAATCCCACAATCGGGACCGACGCAATATGCTTTTTAATATAATAAAATACATACTATGTCTTAAGTGTATACATATGTATACACCATCAGGTGTAGTGTAGTCACTTAAAGCCAGGATAAAAAAAGTAAAATCAATAAACTAACGTGAAACTAAAAGTAGTAAAGTACAAGCCAATAGCCAGCCAGACAACTTTTAAACTGTCAAATCTTGCAAAATTAATCAATACCTTATTGAACAATCCTGAGCAAGCATCAAAATTGGAATTTAGTTTAAAAAAGCTATTTTTAATGTAGTTATCGAAACTTGGGGTCAAGCCACACAATAGCCACATAAGAGAAAATATATACAAGATCCATAACACCCTGTCTCTCATAACTGGTGCCAAACCACACAGTTGGCAAGCGTGGTTACCCCAGACCGCACACGTCGACGACCAGGCTAATTCTAATGATCTTATTATGAGGAATGTGATTATGTGGATTATAATAATGTATGTCAGACTCATAATGTATGGGAGAGGCGTTTCGATTGTATCGGGTTATAGATGTTTTGATCATTGGGATTTTTTCAATTTATTACAGTATCGGTACGCTTATATTTATAAATTATACTTCACAAATATTATAAATTATATATTTATCACTTCTCTTGTTAGATACCAAAGATTACATAAAAACGTCTCGACATTACAAACAATAAAAAAAGAAATAAATAAAAAAACATAGAGATAAAATATCGTACTTGGATCGCAATCCAATGTTAATATGATAATTCAAAAATAGAAAACAAAATAGCTTCTATCCAATAGAAATTATTTAATTTTGTAAATAGCTACTTTGAAAATACTTTTTATTATACATTAGGTTATAATTCAAAAACGGAAAGACAATATCAAGTTAATGATCAAGTATCAAACCCATTAGCGCGTAGTAAAGAGATGCTATCACATCCGAGCCCATACGCTAAGTAAAGATCAACTTAGATCCAACTTAAATGTAACTTACTGTCACCAGCCCATCTCGGATGTTCCCACAATCGATCACCACGCACTTATCTCTCACTTAAAAGGTTTTATCTATGAACTCTATATTATAAATAGGGTTTTTAATATTTTTACTTTTTGCCTTCGACACTCTTTTGTTCGGAGTTCCGGGATGTGTTTCATGTGATGCATTAAAATCATGTCAAAATATTTAATTATTCTTTTTTTATCTGGCTATAATTTTAATTCTAATAAAGCCTACATGATGAATAAAGATTTTGATTTCGAATTTGATTTTGCTACTTTATGTCGGTTTTCTGTGAGACAGTGGTAACGACCCACTCGAGCCGGTCCATTTATGCTGTAGACAAAACTGTTTACAGCTTGGGCTCTGCCACTCATTTGTGATGGTATTAAGGGCGGTGCAGATCACATCCACATCTTCACATCCACGGCAAACTTACGAATCTGTTTTCATTTCAGTAAAATTGGTATTTATATGAAAAACTGCTGATGTTGCAAAATATAGAATATCTGTTGATTGTATCATAAAAAAGGTAACATTTCGAAAACCAAACGTACCACAGTACTGACAACTCTATTACAAAAATAAATATTTTAAACTATTCTATTCCAAATGCAGGTGCCTGAGCCAGATCGTACCAGGGGTACGATCCCGTGGACGGCCCAAAAAGCGTTGGCTTGACGTATTGGAGGGAGACATGAGAGCCAATGGTCTCACTCTAGAGGACGCTCAAGATCGGGCGAAGTGGAGGCGTTTAAGTAGGAAGGCGGACCCTGGCACTAAGCCGGGATAACGCAAGGCAGAAAGAAGAAAGATTCTATTCCAAATGCTCCCGGATGTAAAACGGATACTTTGCGAATACGTAAGTTTCCCGTGGATGTGACGTTATCTGATGCCCACTTTATTTGTTTACCAGACTCCACTATAAAAAAGAAGCAATAAACAGGTAAACAATTCCCACATCAACAAAGTCGAACACAGCCCCCGTTGACGATGTTTAGCGCATCAATTATATTACGTGGTAGCGATGGGCTGACGAATGACAGGCTTTAGATCATATCATTTGTCGCCTCTACAGGGTGATAATATTCGAGATACCTATTTATTTTATACTGCCTATTCACAGTAGTATGCTTAAACTTATCCGTAACACAACTTAACATAAGTTCACACATTTATCCCCGAAGGGATTGGCAAGGGTGCAACTATTGCACCCATGTTTCGCTAATATTATTTTCATCCCATCATGTGATAGGGGGCTAAACTTATCCTTCTCCGTAATATTTTTCAACACTTGAAAGAATAATAAAAACTTTTTCACAAACAAAAATAGCAATAAAATTAAAGCATCAGTATCAGTCGTAATTATCAATAAATTGTAATTCTGACTCAAAATCGTTTAATTTTGGCTCCTTAACTTTTAATATTATCATAAATTGAAGGACTTGCATTACGCAAATTGGACGATAAGACCAGATTGAGATAATTAATGTTTATGTTACTTATAATTATAGGATTAAATAATATTATGTAAAGACTAATACCAAAAATCTTGAGTCTTAAGAAAAACATAAATGTTTAATTATAAAAAAGTACATCACCAGTCTGACATTACATCATTTCTTAAAATACAAAACAAGTAGTTCCATATTTTAACCGATTTTTTTAATAATTCACAACAATTCTTCATTCACAAGAATTCTTCTATATTTTTTTATAAAATCTAGTATTCATGTGAAAATCGACGCATTTATGAACATCCTATACATAAAACCCGTTATATCCTATCGGTTAGGACGCAGTGGCTCTTTACTCTATTGTCTCAAGATACATGTAAAATTAATGGCCATCTATCTCCATATAAGTGATTATTTTAATACTTTTTTAAACACTCTTAAATGGTTTCTTTTTAATTCATATCACTCACGGAACTTAGAATTGGGCCTTTTGATAGATATTGTATTTTCTATGATAATAAGATATTTATTTGTGACTTATATGTCCTTTTACGTCTTATCTTATATGATTTATATACAAGGATTTTTGAGACAAAAATTATGCATAAATTTTAAATAACATCACGATCGTATGAATTTAGTAGTGTTATATTATTAAGCTTAAGCTACTGCAAACAACTCCCACATACCCACTCCCGAGGGGCTTGCGACATGACTTGATGGTTGGTTGGAGCGGGTACAAGGGTACATCCTTGTATTACTGTGTCTGCATCGGTCAGCCGCCTGTCCTGTAGTAGGCCCCTTGATTTGCTTCTTACCTCTTCGGAGTGTGAAGAAGCATTTATACAGGCCAGCTTGACTATGGTGACCACTGATAAATTTATTGTTTGTGGTCGCTAGTTTTTTGGACTGCACTACATTTACCATCAGGTGTAATGCAGTCACTTTGCCGTGATCGGATAAAACAATGACACGTAACTTAGAAAAAACATTGGTTGCTCTTGAGCTGGTTTTTTGCGACTTTTATTTCAACAGTCAGTGTCTCTCGCTTAACTATCACTGCTTTCAACTCAACCAAAAAAACCTAAGTATTTGTAACAAATGTATCAAACTATCTGCGAAAATTGATTTATTAAGGACAAATGCCCAGTATCCAAAACCGCTTATACCCTAGTCCAAGCTTGGCGCCACAGCATTCGTAACACCTCATACAGTCCAATTAATCATCCACATTTCGCAATACCGAGTTTGAACTATTGATACGATAACATCTCTCGTGTACACGGCAAATTGATATTTGAATATTAAATTATTACCCGCAGTGAAGCTGTTACCATTTTAGAAACAGTTTCTGGGTGTGGCATTGTTGATCTTTTGACATTATTGTTAAAAGTGTATCGGATGTTTCTTTCTTTTGAATAGTTGTAGAAAGAGATAGTCGTTCATGTTGAAAAGACAAAACACGTTTTGCGAAAACATGTATGTTACATTTTTTATAGAATACGTCGGCAAACTAACGAGTGGATCACCTGATAGCAAGTAATCTCCTTTTCCCTTATATTCCTTCTTATCATAGAAGCGTTGTCGTCCTTAAAAGAAAGGACTAATTAAAGGGTTGGGAAGAGCAAGGGATTTAAGACTCCGAATATTTCACTAATCGTGCGAAACTCAGCATCAAGCCGCTACTTATGATTGGTTTTCTGTGAGACAGTAGTAACAACCCAGGTGAACCATTCCATTAATGCTGTAGACAAAATCGTCTACAGCATGGCTCTACCACTCAAGAAAAAAAAGGAAAACATGTTCGCGTCGGCTTTAATACCTACTCTTTTATACACTGTTAAATGTCGAGGATTAAATTAGATTAAACAAGACGTGGCAGAATCCTATTAGTGACACTACCAGTTTTTGATGGGATATAAAAGAAAAAAGTGTGTGTGTGCAATTCACACACGGCAGAAGTGAATTATTGAAGTAAATAAATTAACCAACGAATTGAAATGAAAGAATCGAGGTAGGCTTGGCCGTACCCCTGGTATTGCCCATGTCCATGAGCGGCGGTAACCGCTTACCATCAGGCGGGCCGCTTGCTCGTCTACCTATCAAGGCAATAAAAAAAATGCGCAAATGCAACACGTTGTTTATGACACATTTTCCGAAGGCTTCGTTGTACGCAGTCGCACGACACGATATGATAGCATACTTGTAATCTATGTCATTCTCTCGCAGGCCAAATCCTATTTATGAATATGTTTGTCTTTATCGTGACGCATTTTCGTTTCATCGCGTTTCAAATCACAACGATTCTAAAGAAGTTTCACTTCAAAACATTCAACGTAACAGTCCAAATAGAAAAGGAAATCTAACCTCACAAATAGTCTAACAAAACAGGAACGTGTGCGACATCGTGAGTAATGTCGTGTGTCGCCCGTATCTGGCTACAAATTGTCGCGTCGTCGCTGTAACCGTTGCGCAACACATTGTCGCCGTGACGCGAGTACGTGCGACATTACTGAGTTATTGCCGGCCGTTTAGTACTCTAGGCTCGGGGCAGAAATGTCACATTTGGCTATCTATAGCAGTAAATTGTGTGTATGTATATGTAAAGGCTCTATAATTGTTGTAATAAGGTATTTGACTAGTATTTTTGTGTTATTTTAACCAATAAGTTACGTTTTTTTTTTTTTTTTTTTTTTATCCTGGCTCGGCAAAGTGACTACGCTACACCTGATGGTAAGTGTAGCGTAATCCAAGAATATTGTCGACCAACGATAAACAATGTGTCCATCGTTGGTCGGTAAGATCATGCCGGCCTGCCAAAGGGTCAAGGGAGAGGGGAAGGAAAAAGGGATGGGGAAAGGGTTAGGATCAGGGGGCAAGCCCCCTGGGGAGAACCGGATATACACTGGCTGAAAATTTGATATACACTGGTTTATTATTATTTCTATTTATTTCTATTACCAAACAAAATATATCAAGTCAAAAATAGATGAGTTAGAAGCCATTTAAATCTGCT
This sequence comes from Amorpha juglandis, assembly GCA_949126905.1. NCBI lineage: Eukaryota > Metazoa > Arthropoda > Insecta > Lepidoptera > Sphingidae > Amorpha > Amorpha juglandis. The sequence continues at coordinate 12,276,852 of OX421381.1, read as the reverse complement.
GGGAGGGCTAGTTGTCAAATGTTTGCATGCTTTTTAACACATGTACCGGAAAGATTTTAGTTCTTATGATGATATATGTCGGTATTTATGTTTTAGACAAAACTGCCTGCAGCGTGGCTCCACTACTCAATTATTATTATTGGAGATATATCTATAGTACTATTTAATTTAAAAGGCTATATTTACATTTTTAAATAAAATAAAATAAAAAATTCTTTCACCCCCAATGGCGAAGCCTAATACCTAAGCCACTGGCTGTTAGGACCCCAGAATAAAGAAACTCACAATGTGTGTCGTATCCTTATTAGACATTTTATTATTACCTATTTATGTTATTGAATGACGAGTCGAGCAAGGCGTTCGCCCGATGGTAAGCGCCACTCCTGCCCAAAAACAGAAGTTTCATCTCAACACCACACCATCAACACCACACAAAACATTGAATTACAAACACTGTATGGCACTGATCTGCGCTCGTCATCCTGAGATATAAGATGTTAAGTCTCATCATGCCCAGTAATTTCACTGCCTTCAATGTCCTTCATACCGAAACACAACTGTGCTGTTTGGCAGCAGAAATAGACAAGACGGTGGTACCAACCCAGACAGCCTCTCGCATGCGAGCGACCTACCACCTTGTAAAAACCACTTACCTCCTTACATTAAAATCAAATCTTATCTACAATGAAGCCTACCCCAGTTCAACATCACACAGGTAAATTGAAAGGAAATTTCACCACTCATTAATATTGATCAATTCATTTCGCTCGTGTGAACCGGGCCCAATACTGTTTGCACTTCAAATAGGGGCGCGTTAATTTGCGCCGGCAATTTTGGGAATCTATTATCGAACATTACTAATGTTGTTTTAGTTGTTTGATCTGTCTAATTTATTATATGTTACACTGTTAGTTAGTGTGATTAATGGTGTATTTAGACCTGAGGTCGGTATTTAGGTGTTCAATTTAACAGCAGTTTATGGATTAATTGGGCTCGATTATCGGCTCAGATAGTTGATAATATAACATTAGCCCACGTCTGTACCATTGAAGGGGTGGGCAGAGGTGCAAGTAGCGCCGCATCTATGTTTTCGAACTTATTACCGTCATGTATTGCGAGCAACTCATTTGATTTTAAATATTAAAAATGTTTGCCTGGGATTTGTACCCAATACCTTTGGCTTCTCAGCCCAAGTAGGAGGCTCGTTGACCAATGAGGCGATTGACAATGGTAACAATAGCTAAAATTACATTCCTCCCGCTCTTGTAAAGAAATAATTAAAATCAATTCACCCAATAGTCACGCACCGCTCTTTCTATTTCTGCCGCCAATCAACAGTGTGTAAGCACTGTCGTGTTTCGGTTTGAAAGACATTGAAGCCAATAAAATTACCCAGTAATTTTATTATGAAACTTAACAACTTATGCCTCGGGGTGACGAGTGCTTTGAGTGCTTTGAAATTCAAAGTTGTGTGGTATTGCTTCTGTTAATTGGCAGGCGTGGCGCTTACCATCAGGCGAGCACCTTGCTCGTCTCGTTATTCAATTAAATAAAAAAAACTTTATAAGACTTCTAGCGCATATAATCGCGGAAAATCTAGCGGAATACAATTCTGTGTTTTGTGAATCCAATATTATTAAACATAAAGGAATCGAATGCTACTGCGCGGAGGACAATTGAGAATTTCATTGTATTGTTAAAATTCATATGGAAATGAAATATGAGGCGGTGGTTGAAAGGTTTACCGCGGTGCGGTGAGCGCGTGTACCGGAGAACATCCGACGGCCAATGGGCTGTATATGGAAAAAATACACATGCAGCAAGTATGATAGGATTTAAATGCAGCAATGTTCGAATTATTAGAATATTGTGTTACGTTACGTTATAATATCGCTATAAGATATGGTAGCAGCAGTTAATAATACTTTTATTTCATGAATTGATCAGACATTTTTTTCTAACCTATAAATATTTCGATTTGATTTGAAACCTGACACGAGATAGTAATCACAAATCAATTACGTAAGTGCAGTGTAGTCCAAATTTTAATGGTGGCCTTCAGAGAGTTGCGACTCTCCGCCAAAATTAAGCCGGCCTGAAGTAATTGGATATACACTGGATGACCCCGGAAAGTGACTCACCGGAACGATTTATTATGGCGAAATTTCAGCCATGTATAAGTATAGCGTGTTCCGTGGTATCTATTCAGTTAGGTACAAACATGTATCCCATCCCTACTAATTTTTTTTATAGCATAGGCCGGCAAACGAGCAAGTGGGTCACCTAATGGTAAGTGATCTCCACCGCCCATGTACGCCCACCACTAGAAGAATCATGGGCGCGTTGCCGATCTTAAAGGAAAGGGATAATTAGGGATTGGGAAGGGGAGGGGATTTGGGCTTCCGGATATCTCACTCACCGGACGAAACGCAGCAGCAAGCCGCTATTTTACGTCGGTTTTCTGTGAGACAGTGGTAACGACTTGGTTGAGCCAGCCCAATCATGCTATAGACAAAACTGTCTATAGCGTGGCTCTACTACTCATACTACCAGCGCAAGCATAAACCTAGACAAAAAAATATTATCATGATACTCACAGCATTTATTTATCTAATCTACGGATCAATGAAAGGTATGGCACAAATATACTAAGCAACCCACTGATGTTTTTAGAATCTAAAACTCAAAACAATTGATTGCCCGACCCGAGAAACAAACCTAGAACCAATGGCCTGCTATCGTCAATTGAACCATTGTCAAATGTTGCATATACTTTGCGATTCTAAAAAATTGTCATGCACATGCCATAGCCAGATAAATAACACAGGCCGGTTAACTTGTGGCCTATAATAATAACATACTATTGAAGTAATGCCATTCGTGAAGTAATGCCGGCTAATGTTACAGATCTATGATCAGCGAACTATTATCAGCGTTCAGACAGTGATGGATTTATGTTCCGTTATACTTTTGTTGTTAATGCAGAAAATTCCGGAACTCCTGAAATATTTTTAGACAGTAATAATTGTGAATAAACATATGAAAGTAAATTCTGCATTTCTTAGTTTAAACATATTTAGAAAGAGAGAGCGAAAGAAAAAAGTTTGATTAGTACAAATAACACGGGAGAGAACAAACATAAGAAATAGTATTTTGGACTGCACTACGCTTACCATCAGGTGTAGTGCAGTCACCTTGCCCTGCTCGGATAAAAAAAGACGGTGGGTCGCCCCATTTTTTAGCAAATCCAAACTAAATAAATAAGTTAAAACCAGCAAGTTTAATTAACACAAAAACAGCTAACTGGATAATATCCTCTTTAAACCTCAACTATCCTTAACAGTAACGATTTTGGCACCTCACCCTATAGAAGTACTAATGTCCTACATCCCATTATCCTGGGAACATTACTGGCTTTCTATGAGTCTATTGTTCTCTATGCACGATTTTACCACAGTACAATTGAAACGGTGAATCTATTTTGGAATATTGTTAAAAAGACATTTTATTTAATTTGATTTTTACCAACCAATTTCAGTGTGAAAAATAAGACAAAAATATAAACTTTTTTATCTTGGCACGGCAAAATAATTCCATTAGATTTAATGTTATGTACAGTGCAGTCAAAACATAATGCCGACCGTTAATTGATATTGGATCTCTCTACGGTCGGTAGAATTATGCCGTCCTGAAATTACTGGATATACACTGGCCGATCTTGGAAAGCGACTCGTCTGAACGATCCTCCCACCAGCAAAACTTCTACCACATACATGCCATTTATTAGCTGAGGCCAAACTAGAGCAAACGAGCAAGTGGGTCATCCGATAGCAAGTAATCTCCACTTCGCATGAACACGTCAAACATGAGAAGAATAATTCATGTGTTGCCAGTTAAGGGATTGAGAAAAAGAGGGATTGAGGTGGGGGATTCTATTGTCGGATGTGGGCTTCCAGATTTCCTATTCACCGTACAAAATCACCATATCTAAACCCAGTCATTTTTACAGTATAATTATTTGCATAATGGCAGACACATGCAATAACACGCAATTGTATCATCTCTCTATCATCAAACATATTTAAAAAGACTATATAGATGTCACACAAAATCCGTATTCACATAAAAATTATCACTACAAAACTACCATTAGACAATTATAATCCTTGCTCACTGCTTCAACTCAACTATGCCCCGGTTTTAATTAGCAGTTGGAGTGCTAACAGCGTGTATCTGGTTGACATTTCGTATGTCCGCGCATGTTGTGTGTCGAAACAATGAGAGTTGGTGCAAATTGCTATCGCCAATTAATTAGCCAGTATCAGATAAGCAGATAATGCGGTGGATACATTCACACTTATTAGGTAAAGGCTATGGTGATCTATGGTGTGCTCATTGTGGAGTGTATTGTACTGCGCAGTTTGAGATCTTGTTAAGTAAAATGAATCTTAGTTTTTTTCTATTGTTTAATTGAATGACGAGACGAGCAAGACGCTCGCCTGATGGTAAGCGCCATGCCTGCCCATAAACATAATCAACACCACACAGAACGTTGAATTACAAAGCACTGCATAGTACTGAACTGCGCTCGTCACCCCGAGACATAAGATGTTAAGCTTCAATATGCCCAGTAATTTCACGTGCTTTAATGCCCTTCAAACCGAAACACAACAGTACTTACGCACTGTTGCTTAACGTCAGCAATAGACAAATAATTTATGATAAAAGTTGAATGGGGATTCACATTACAGTCGTGTCGTGGCTTGATGCATGCAGAATGTTATCGACGTCATATAAAGTACGCACGCCTTCATTTACTTTTTATGAAGGCATGCATACTCTTCTGTACTTGCGCCTGAGCTCATCTGGTATGAATTAATATATCTCGATACGACATGACAATGACATCCGAATCTGCCTTAAAGATTAATGTGTGTTTCTTCTTCTTTATCTTCTTCTCTAAGCCATAGTACAAATCCCTATTGTAAGAGTAACATTAAACGCACTGCTGGGCTCCAAACTCCTCTACTGTTAAGAGAGGTTAGACATTACTCCACGTTACGGATTCGTTAAAAAATATAAGTGAATTTAGCCTTATCATTGATAAATATTTTTAATTAAATTATTTTTAAAGATCACATAAACGCAATGGTAGTTAAATAATCTATTATATAAAAATAAGTCGGGTTTTCCTTCCTGACGATATAACTCCAGAACGCACGAACCGATTTCCACGGTTTTGCATTCGTTGGAAAGGTCTCGGGCTCCGTGAGGTTTATAGCAACGAAAATCTAGGAAAAATTTCAATAGAAAAGCGGGAAAATAGGGAAAATCATTTTTTAAATACAGCGCCATCTCTGATACATAGCATGTACTACAAACCAATATTTTAAGTAGATGGCGTCGGTGCGTGACACATTGCTGACAGATGGCGCCACTGTTAGGCTACTTTTATCCCGGAAAATACAGATCACGCGGGCGGAGCCGCGCGGGACAGCTAGTATAATTATAATAAATAATAAAATTCAAAAATAGAACCCTATCAGCCAATACGCGTACCGTATGCATGTATGATTTTATTACAAGAGAATAGAAATTGGAATTACGTCCGCGGGGTACGGGGAGGGGTAGTCAACTGCCGCGGGCCGCCATTTTGGCCGGTCACGTAGCGCACAGATTATAGTGATATGACCTTTGAATCGTACCATACGAGTCTCCAAAGAGGTTAATACAATTTTTTATTAGAACTTGGTGGCTCGATTTAGCCGAATAGGTTAGGTGAAGTTCACATTGAATGCTATTGTTTTTTCAACAGCTGCCAATATTATAAACAGTATAATAATAGACATTTATTAAGCTATTACTTACATTGTTAGTGAAAATGACTTTTAAGAATTTGTAAGTAACCGTAATGAAGCAGAATTTTAAAAATATTAGTGATTGACACATTGATAATTGACCCTATTTATGGGTAGAGAAGGCCTGTGCCCAACATTGGCTCAGTTTTTGACATAGGACTGGTAATGTGATTGTAAGTAGCGATAGCTCAGCGAAGAGTAGTACGACTGTAGAGACGAAAGTCGCAGATTCGAAACCAGCCCCAAGAGCACACACCTCTGACTTTTCTAAGTGTATATTAATTGTTAATTACCGCTTGCTTTAACGGTGAAGGAAACATCGCGAGGAAACCTGTATACCTGAGAACTCGATAAGATTTTTCGAAGGTATGTGAAGTCTGCCAACCCGCATTAAGCCAGCGTGGTGGACTAAGGTCTAACTCAGTGTTTCCCAACGTGGGGCCCACGCCCCACAGGGAATAGTTTGATAGTTAAGGGACGCCTTAATTTGATAGTTAAGGGAGGTAATTTAAAAATGGACTCGACACAACTTGAACACTTTCGCTTTGGGCTATTTAAATGCAATGCTAGATATCGGTGACAAATTTAACAAAAAAATGTTAAGGTAAAATAAATAAATAAAATAAAAGGTGGGGCATGGCCTAAAAAGGTTGGGAAACACTGGTCTAACTCCTTTCATTCAGTAGAAGAGGTCCGTGCCCAGCAGTGGGACGTATATAATATATTATTATTATTATTATGTAATTTCTTCCAAATAATGTGTGCAACTCCTTAGATCTGGCGCGGTGATATGTCGAGTTTGGCATTTAGTACCACGTACCGGCTTGCTTTGTTACTTGCTCTTTAAATTACTTCATATATTGTAATCTATACATTTCTTACACTGGCCTAACATGGCTGCGAAATGGGTAGGTAGGTACTGCATTTTTTGAGCTAGAGTAGCCACGGTTCTGTCTACAGTACGAATGTAACGGCTCGACCGAATTATTACTACTGTTTCATAGAAAATCGACGTAAAGTAGCGGCTTGTTGCTGTGTTTTGTACGGTGAGTGAACTATCCCTAGGCCCATATAACCACCCCCACCTCCTCTTCGCAATCCCTTAATTATCCCCTTCCATTAAGGTTGGCAACGCGTCCATAATTCTTCTGTTATTGTCAGCGTTCATGGGCGATAGAGATCACTTACCAACTTGACACACTTGTACGTTTGCCGGCCTACGCTATTTAAAACAACTCCGCGTAGGTCAAGTTCGGTGAAGTTTGAAAAACGTATTTTTCTAGAATACTTAGTGAATTTCATATTCTACTAACCTGTTTTAAAACGAAGAGCTGATAGTCCAATTTCGCACCGAGACAAATGTTTGATCCTTAAATATTGCGAGACCGAATGTATCTCGTAATTCCTGGCACCCACAACAAGACATAATTGTATCTTACTGTGGGGCCAGGAATTAAGACTAAATGAGTGACTGTAGGATGTTATTTATTTTTAACCCCAGGAAAAAAGAAGAATATTATAAGTTTGACCCCTTTGTCTATCTGTGGGTGTGCACTGTGCATGTCTGTATGTCTGTCTATGATATCGTAGCGCCTAAACTAATAGACAGATTTTAATGCGCTTTTTTTTAAAGCTGTTTTAATTGAGATGACTGTTAGCTATCTAAAACGGTTCAGCGATTTAGAAATAACTGATTTTTCTGACAAATGTCTGAGGTTTTGAATAAATGCTTGGTTAATTTTTTTTCATGTTTAAACAAGCACGCCAATATTTCTACATCATATACGGCACGTTTCTGCCGATGCCAATACGTCACGTCTGCATGATATGTGATGCACTATTACAATAGTAATGGGCCGGGACCCGGGAACAGCGGGACACCGGGACGGGAATGCGAACTACTCACGAAGGGAATGTGGGATACACGCGAGACCAAGGAACTAGATGGTTCAATAAAATAGATTTTTTACTGAAAATTATGATTTTTTATTTGATTGAATGACGAGACGAGCCAAGCGCAAGCCTGATTGTAAGCGCCACGCCTGCCCATAAACAGAAGTAACAACACACAGAACTTTGAATTACAACGCACTACATGGCACTAAACTGCGGTCGTGGTAAGATGTTAACTCTCATAATGCCCAGTAATTTCACTGGCTTCAATGTCCTCCAAACCGAAACACAACAGTGCTTACACACTGTTGTTTGGCGGCAGAAATAGACAAAGTGGTGGTACCATACCAGACGAGCTGCTTATGGGCAGTCGTGGCACTTGCCATCAGGCTGGCGGCTTGCTCGTCTCGTCATTTAATCAAATAAAAAAAATCTACACTAACTAACTAACTATCCCAGCAGATTTAAATAGCTTCTAACTTTTTTATTTTTAACTTGATTTACATAATTCTTTCGATAATAGATTTTGGAAGAAAGAGTATAGAAAGTACATAGCTTAATGATTAAAATAATAATAATAAAAAAAATACGAGTCATACCGAAAAGTACAGAGCTATAGTTTATCGTTTATAATTCCCATGCAAGTTGCAGGCGACTTTCTAAACTCATCGTGTTCATTATTCGCGTGTACTGTTTATTGGTACATGAATGTTATTACAATTTAATTTCAAATACACGTTTTACATATCGCTCATGATGTACGGACGATAGAACAAATTAACACTTTCACACTACAAAGGTTTGCTACTCTGGACTACAAGCTACATTAGATTAGTAGGCAGTGAGTGAATCCACTATTTTTATACTATTTATCACTATTTTTCCGAAAATAGTAAAAACCGCATCCAAATTAGTCCACTCATTTAGGTGTTAGCGCCACAGACAGTTACAGAAATCAATACAGCAGTAATTATTATTTTTTATAGCAGACCAACAAACGAGTAACTGGGTCACCTTATGGTAAGTGCTCTCCACCGCCTATGAATATCCACAATACCTGAAGAATCATGGATGCGTTGCCGACATTGAAGGAAAGGGATTGGAAGGGGGAGGGGCCTCCGACTATTTCACTCAGCGTACAATACGCAAAAAGCAAGTTACTGTGAGACAGTGCTAACAATCCGATCAACCTGGCCCATTGTCCAGCCCTTGTCCCAATTGCCATACCCTAGTCCGTGAATCCTTTGTGGATACCCTCCCTTGTTCTCTGCTTGTTGGTGTGCCTTTTCCTGCCAGCCTATAGCGCGGCGGTTATTCCAAAGTTCCCATAATCCTTAATTAGTCTTATTAATGACAAATGTTCTGTACTCGACCTATCATAAGGGCTTTGTTAGACTACATAACGAATAAAGATTTTGATTTGGATTGATTCTGTTGACAAAATTGTCTACAGCGTGGTTCTACCACTCTAAAATTCTTAATTGATGTATAGTGTCAATTATAAAACTGATGTGTACAGTTCGTCTTAAAAAAGGAACAAATAGCGCATATCGGAAAACGTTTATCGTATAAAAAATTATAACACCAACAAGCAAAGTAGACGCTCAAATAAATTTTATGGGTAACTTCCTGCTTACGCCCATGTTATCCTTAACACGAGGGCACCTTATCAAAGTTGTCGCCTCAACCAGTTAAGTACACCATTCAATCACCCAATAATGTGCAATACACTGTGTAACAATGTCGCCCAACTTCCCCTACGGTACTACAACGGCCTATATGTTATAACGTAGTGTAAAGGAAAATGAACTCTATACGACAGTTGTTAAAGTTAAATCCGTGAAACGCATATATTTACGGAAAAAGAACACGCATTTTTCTGCTGCAAATTCTTGCATTTTCAAATTCAAGGCTCTAATGGAGGCATAAGGTTTAAATTCGAATGGAGATCGTTATCTGTAGTGGCAAAAGGGGAGAACGAGCAAACACTGCCATATTAAGTGAGCACATGAGAGCGGGGAAATGCGAAAATGTGTGAGAAAATCGGATATAGACGTTTATCGTTGGATTTTTCGCGTGATTTGGTTCGCGACAAATCTGGGGGCTTAACACGACCGATTTAACACGACCTTTCGGTTTAACTGTTTCGGGTCAAAAGTTACGGTTCAAGAGGTCACATTTGCCTGGTTTTGGAACATACTAATACGCTTTTGACGTAAGGGCACACAGATTTATTGCCGTTTATGCGGCAAAGGGGAAGCTTTATTTATCTTTTTCTATTTGACATAATTTGTCTCTAACATGTTCCGTGGCCGTGTTGAGTGATTTTTCCCTTTGTTTTCTATTTGAACATAAGAGATAATAATCTGTTATTCTTTTTTTCGTAAACAAAGAGTTTTCTTACCATATCCCTTCTCTTACCCGCTTTCTGTTTTTTGGTGGCTGTCGACTTGAACTCGATCTACTTGGAGAACACAGACCTAGTTAGGGATATACCTAAAGTTACCTACCATTTGCCTAGTGGTAAGTCCCTCGTATGCGAGAAGCCGCCTGGAATGGTATCACCGTTTTGTTTATTTCAACAAAACAGAATATAAACTGTTATGTTCAAACTAGAAGGATATTATAGCTGGTGAAATTTCTGTGCATTATGTAACATAACATCTTATATCTTATGCGAGCACAATGCAATATCTTTCACAGTATATTTTATACGATATACTATTATAATAGTACATTCTTTTCTTTTAGTATTTTTTATATCTGTACATAGATTTCTTCGCCAATTGTAAATCGATTTTGTCGGAAAAAAATAATTCCATAGAGTTAGGTGCGGTGTGGTCCCATATAAATTTGGTTAAGTTCTGATGATGAAGAATTAAAAAAAGACTTTTTATTGGACAACAGCTCACTAGTTGCGACTGGAATTTACATACAAGCTGTACCTAACATTTAAAATTCAAAAATAATAGTGTCTGTGCAATTTCAGTGTTTCATTCATTTCATTTGACTGCCAGCGACACAGGCACCGACTCCAAACAGACCTGTAGAAATTGAGATTTTTGACGTTTCAGAGTTATTTTGAAGTCGGTTTTTAAGTTTTGTTAAACCTTTTTTTTATCCGAGCATAACAAACTGACTGCACTATACCTGATGGTGAGCGTAGTGCAGTCCAAAAAAACGAGCGACCAGCGACAAACAATGAGTTTATCGGGTCACCAGAGTCATATCGGCCTGTATAAATACTCCATCTCTCTCCGGAGAGGGAAAAAGCAAATTTAGAGGCCTGCGACAGGACAGACGGATGACCGATGCAGGCACTGGGCAACTATCAAGTTATGTGGCAAGCCCCTCGGGAGAACCGGATATACACTGGCTGATCCTGGAACGCGATCCACACAAGGTGTGTGGGTCACTATGATAGGTTTTAACACCATGTGTACGATCACCGTACACATGGTCTTAAAACCTACCATAAAATGATCGCTATCTATATCGATCGCTATATCCGGGCGGATATGAATATCCAACCACCAGTAAAATATTAGCTCTCGATAATACGGCACCGTCTATCGATCTAAGAAAAACATTAATTGAAAGTCCTCTACCGTAATTATGTATACGAAAAATAAACCACCATATCGAATCTAACCTCGCAATTAAATGATTGAATAGAATGTCCATTGTGTAACAACACCCTACAATAAAACGTGTGTGTAACACAAATGATGTGTTTTGCAAGCAATTAGTTTCAAAATTGGATCTCTTATCATGCTATTAAAAGGCATTGATTAAGTTTCAACATACGTTGGTTAACACATTCCTCATATGATTTGGTATTGAGACGTATTTGGGAATATTTATTTAATTTATTTATTATTTGACGCAGACGCAGCGGGCGAGTAGCCAGCTGTGAAGTGAGAGGCCGCGGGTTCGATCCCCGCACCGACACAAATGATTGTGTGATCCACAAATATTTATTTCGGGGTCTGGCTGTTGTGAGACCGAAAGTCTCTCGTAGTTCCTGATACCCACGACACAAGACTCGTAACTTACTGGGGGTTAGGACTATGTATGTGACTGTTGTGTGTATTTATTTATTTTATTTACTTGGGACTCAAAATCGACATTTGATTATACATTTTTTTTTTTTTTTTTTTTTTATTGCCTTGATAGGCAGACGAGCAAGCGGCCCGCCTGATGGTAAGCGGTTACCGCCGCTCATGGACATCGGCAATGCCAGGGGCATAGCCAAGCCGCTGCCTACCACTGAAGGGATACTCTTTTTAAACCTCGTTTGAAGAAGGACATGTCATAGCGCTCGGGAAACACCCAGGCAGGGAGTTCATTCCAGAGCTTACACGTGCGTGGAAAAAATGAACGCTGGAAACGTACGGTACTAGACCGTATTGTTTCCAGGTGGTATGGATGAACTCTACTGCGGTGTCGGGTGGTGCGATGGTAGAATGGTGACGTTGGCACCATCTTAAACAGTTCCTCAGAGCACTCCCCATGGAACAGCCGATAGAACACGCAGAGAGAACCAAAGTCTCTCCGCAGTCCTAACGGTTCCAGGCTATCCGTGAGATCAGGATCATCGACGATTCGAACAGCTCGTCTTTGCAAGGAGTCAAGTGGGTTGAGCAGGTATTTGGGGGCTCCTGCCCAGAGGTGAGAGCAGTACTCCACGTGGGGCCGTACTTGAGCTTTATAGAGCATCAATATCTGGCCCGGCGTGAAGTACCGCCCCGCTCTGTTCAGGATACCCAGCTTTTTACTAGCCAATTTGGCTTTGTCCTCCAAATGACTCCTGAACTGGACTGTGCTCGAGATTTCGACGCCGAGAATCCCAATACTCTCGGAAACCTGGAGAGGTACTCCTTGGAACTGAGGCGCTATGACAAATGGGTCCTTCTTCGCAGTGAATGCGCAAACTTGTGTCTTCGTGGGGTTGAACTGAACTAAGTTCATTACACCCCATTTGGAGGCCCGCCCCAGAGAGCTCTCGATTTCAGACACAAGTTGAGACCGTCTTTCCTCTACGGTGCACCGAGGAACATTCTGGTGGCCGATGTATCGCGCATCACTCGTGCTGTCATCTGCATAGCAATGCATGCTGTCAATAGACAGCATGTCATTGATATGCAAGATGAAGAGTGTCGGCGACAACACCGAGCCCTGTGGAACGCCAGCATTGACTGAAAGAGTCTCGGAGCAACAGCCGTCAACGACGACTTTAATGCTCCGACCTTCCAGGTAGCTAGCGATCCACTTGCAGAGTCCCTCGGGGATTCCGTAGGATGGCAGCTTCGATAGAAGGGCTCTATGCCATACCCGATCGAACGCCTTCGCGATGTCAAGGCCGACAGCCATAGCCTCACCCTTGCCCTCCAAAGCTTCTGCCCAGCGATGTGTGAGATAAACAAGAAGATCACCAGCTGATCGACCGTGACGGAAACCGTACTGACGATCACTGATCAGCTGGTGCTCCTCAAGGTACCGCATCAGCTGGGCATTAACGACTCGTTCCATAACTTTGGAGAGCAAAGATGTGACCGCTATCGGCCTATAACTCGAAGGGTCCGACCGGTCACCTTTTTTAGGGATCGGATGGACATGAGACACCTTCCATGAAGTGGGAACCCTGTTAGTATAGTAGGAAAGACGGTAAAGGCGCGTAAGAACGGGGGTCAACTCAGGGGCGCACGTTTTAAGAACCACCGCGGGGATACAGTCAGGCCCACTCGACTTACGGATGTCGAGAAGCCTTAGTTCCCTCCTGACCGCACGCTGGTTGATGCGTATCTCAGGTAGGGTAAACTCGCACCGGGAGATCTTCGGCGGTGTGGCTTCTCCATCATCTAAAGTCGAGTTCGAGGCAAAGGATTGGGCTAAAAGATCCGCCTTCTCCTTTGCACTATGGGCCAAACTGTCATCAGGCTTACGCAGTGGCGGGAGACTAGACTGGCAGAAGTTGCCTTGGACAGCCTTGGCAAGCGACCAAAAAGCACGGCTCCCAGAGGGATAACTCTTTAGTCGCTCACCAATTCTGCCAATGTGCTCCGCCGTGGCCCTGGCTATAGCCTTCTTGCTGGACCTAGAAGCAGCATTAAAGTTCCGCTTCTCTTCCTTGGCGTTTGGATCCTGACGCTTTCTGGCGTCATTCCACGCCACGTATGCGGACTGCTTGAGGCGCGCAGCTTCGGCGCAGGCATTGTTATACCAAGGCCGGCTACGACGCCCCAGTGGTATTTTGGTATTGGGGATGAACAAGTCCATCCCCAAAAGCACCACGTCCCTGATGCAGTCCGCACAAGCGTCAGGATTTTCGGAAGAGAAACAGAGCTGCTTCCATGGGTAGGACGCAAAGAACTCACGTAGTCCATCCCAATCTGCTGACCCATAACGCCAGACCCTGCGAGATCCAGTCGCTGAAGAGCGATGCTGATAAGTAGCAGGGGCCGACGAACGCACTAGGCAGTGGTCAGATGACCCTAGAGGGGCATCGACCACCACCTTGTATCCATCAGGGTGTGTAGTCAGCAGAAGGTCCAACAACGAAGGTTCGTGGGTCTCAACATCTGGAACACGAGTGGGTTGCGTTACCAGTTGTGTGAGACCATAAGCCAAGGCCAATTCACAAACAGTCCGACCCGGGAGGTCAGTGGTCCGGGAGCCCAACCACTCCACATGATGAGCGTTAAAGTCGCCAAGGACCACCACCTCCGCAGATGGGTACTGTTTAAGAATTTGGTCAGTCCCCACTTCCACGTTCTCAAATAGGTGAGTAGACCCCACTTCACTGGCATGAGACCTGTAAAGGCATGCGTAGATCCGAGTACGACCTCCATAGTCTACGCATAGCCACAAGATCGACAGGTCCCGATGCTCGAGGCCCCGAAGGCGGCGACAACATATATCACCCCTAACGAAAACGCACACCCCGGCCTTACGAAGGAACGAGTGCTCTAGTACGTAGCCGGGGTAGTTTAAGTACGAAGTATCGTCAGGGGTAGATATTTGAGTCTCCGTTAAAAAGAGCAGAGCAGGCCGCGACGTCTCGAGGTGGTGATGGACGGCGTCGAGGTTACTATGCAGACCCCTGACATTGCAGAAGTCCACTTGAAAAGTGGATGAAGTCTCCGCCGAGTAATGTCTGCTCTTTTTTTTGGCCTTCTTCATATATTTCAATTTATTAGAGTAGGAATGGAGAAGGATGTGCACAGTGGGTTCAGAATGATACCCGAATAAAAGGCGGAGCGTGGTGCGAGGTGGGCACGTGAGTTATTTGAGGAGCTGGCACGAAGCACGGAAGGGCCCCCGATGCCCCCCCATGTACAGACGCCGGGATCCACTCCAGTCTCCCACACTGGCACGGCGACTGTACAATGGGATTTTCGCCGATTGGTAGGACAGCTTCCCAAGGAGGGAGTTTTCAAAGAGAATCCTCGGGTTCAGGTCCCCAACTGACCGGCAGGCGGCCGGCGGCGACCGTTCCCATCGGGTCTCCCTGTGCCCCGAGTCAGCCCCTCATGCTCATCGCGGCGACCGGGACTTTAGCACCGCATGTTCCGGGCACCATCCGAAACCACCGACACGGAGAGGAGAGTAGGGGACAGGAACGGCTATCCAGCCCTTCCACAGGAACGCATTGCTACTTAGCTGCAGAAATAGGCTGGACGGTGGTACCAATCCGCTTGGGCCGAACGCCGAGCAGAAAAACGTCCACTCAGAGTTGAGCCCTACCACCAGTGACGGGAGAGAAAGGTAGGGACAAGGACACCATGACCGCGGAGAGAGGGGAAGGTATGCGGCAATGGAGGCTCGAGGGGCCAGGGTCGCGTACCCGGTCATTCTATGTGGCAACCGGACAGATTAACACCAGAATGACCCTCTGACCATGACTGATTGCACTGGTGGAATAATCTCTGTCACAAGATTATCCCACCAGCGGGCGGTGGGGTCGTCACGTCCCTACGCCTGAACATCTTAGCATATTTGGCCCTTAAGTAGAAAGTACATGAGCATTGTCATACCATACATTGAGTGGTGGAGCCAAGCTGTAGACAGTTTTGTCTACAGCATGCATGGGCCGATTCGACCGGGTCGTTATCACTGTCTAATAAAAAATTGTGAGAGTGAGATTTTCGAAGGCCCAAATCCCCCTTCTCATCCCAATCCTAGTTATTCCTTTCCTTTAAGGTCGGCAACGCGCCCATGATCCTTCTAGTATTGTGGGCGTACATGGGCAGTGGAGATCACATAACATCAGGTGACCAACTTCCTCGTTTGCCGACCTATGCTATAAAAAGAGCACAAATTCTAACTGGGGCTACTCGTGGGCTCTTTCTTCCACCTGCCTACATCCCACTGTGCGGTCAGCGCAGCATGCTTTCTAACTCATATTACAGAAAAAATAGGATATATTATGTCTATAGAATCTAACATACTTTCATAAATGCCTCGTTAAGTCGAAAACAAAAATATCATTAGAGAAAATAGTACTTATTACCGCTTTGTGATATTTTGTCTACGAATGTGATGACGACAATATTATATCGCATGTTAATACTTTTGTTTGTGATATTTTTTGTCAATAGTTTTCACTCTCGTAGACATTCGATACGCTGTCCGATTAACTAACATCTCATAGTCTACAACTGTAATTTAGACTCTAAACACCAAATCGTGTTGACTGAAATAAATTAATATAACTTACTAGTGACACACGCCGGCTTCGCATGGGTAAATATATATGTTTGTTACAACATCACATTACAAATCTTTGAATTTTTCGGCTTTTCTGTACTATCATGAATCACTTTATCTATTGCTGAAAACTGCATTAAAATCCGTTGAATAGTTTAACAGATCTAAGCGAACAGAGAGCGGAAGCGACTTAATTTTATACTATGTAAATAAAAGAAGATGAGACATTCTGTCTGTAAATCCAAGGGGCCCAAACCCCCATCATCCATCCTAAATGAGTCCAAGCATGTGTAATGTAGTCGAGAGAGTCCAATTCGATTGACTGGGTGTTACAATAACAAGCGGTCGGCGCTAGGAGCTTTGTAAACAAAGCTTTCGCAATATTAATTGAATGCAATTGCAATTAAATTGTGCCGATATATATTGAGAAATGTTTTATGCTAAATTCAACTACATTTGTATGTCGGTTAGTTTATATAGGTTTATTCTCATATATAAAATAGTCGCTTTAAGAAGAGTTTTTTTGAGTGGTAGAGCCACGCTGTAGACAGTTTTGTCTACAGTGTGAATGGGCTGGCTCGACCGGGTCGTTACCACTGTCTCACAGAAAACGGACGTAAAGTAGTGGCTTGCTGCTGCGTTTCGTACGGTGAGTGAGATATCCGGAAGCCCAAATCCCCTCTCCTTCCCAATCCCTAATTATCCCTTTCCTTTAAGGTCGGCAACGCGCCCATGATTCTTCTGGTGGTGGGCGTACATGGGCGGTAGAGATCATTTACCATCAGGTGAACCACTTGCTCGTTTGCCGGCCTATGCTATAAAAAAAAAAAAAAAAGAAATCACTCTGAAATTTGAAACGATTCATTAACACCTAAGCTAACCTAACACCCTAACGATTCATTAATACATAACACACAAGGTAAGTCCCTCGTATGCGAGAGGCCGTCTGGGTTGGTACCACCGCTTTGTCTATTTCTGCCGCCAAGCAACAGTGTGTAAGCACAGTTCAGTACCATGCAGAACTTTGTAATTCAAAGTTCTGTGTGGTGTTGCTTCTGTTCATGGGCAGGCGTGGCGCTTACCTTACTCGGCTCGTCATTCAATAAAAAAAAATCACATCATATTAGAATAGCCAGCTGCGATAGCTCAGCGGGGAGTCGACTGTCGAGACGAAAGTCGCAGACTCGAAACCAGCCTTAAGAGCTTACACCTCTCACTTTTCTAAGCGACGTGTATGTTAATTGTTAATTATCGCTTGCTTTAACGGTGAAGGAAACATCGTGCGGAAACCTGTATACCTGAGAACTCGATAAGATTTTTCGAAGGTATGTGAAGTCTGCTAATCCGCATTAGGCCAGCGTGATGCGTGATTACCCAGTATCACTTTTAAACCAAACTTTGTCAAATCCGGTATCACTTTACTCAGTATCACTGGGGCGATCCCCAGTTCGGGTAAAAGTGAAACTGGGTTATTCTATCAGAAATGCTCACTGCGCCATGGAGGCCGCCAAATTATCACCATAATTATCATTTAATATTGGGTTCCATAAAATAAAATGGATTTGTTAAGTGTTCCGTAGCTTTAAATGTTTGGAAACCGCTGGTATAACATGACCACCGTAACACAATACCGCGGATATAGCATGTTAATAAATATAACGTGTTACTGAAAACCTATTTTGGAATCTTGATATGTAAAGTGGACTTGTTGTGCCGCGGCGGTGCAATCGTGCCATCGAGCGTACTGCAATGAGATCTTGTCACACACGTGTGCCTGTTGGGGGAATATTATCGATCATGCGAGATTTTTGTATTATAGGTAGTTTTTATATTGCATAAGCCGGCAAACGAGCAAGTGGGTTACATGATGGTAAGTGATCTCCACCACTCATGTACGCCCACAGTACCAGAAGAATCATGGGCACATTGCCGACCTTAAAAGATAGGGATTGGGAAGTGGATGAGGATTTGGGCCTCCGGAAATTTGACTCACCGTACGAAATGCAGCAGCAAGCCGCTACTTTACATCGGTATTCTGTGAGACAGAGGTAACGACCCGGACGAGCCGTGGCATGCTGAAGACAAAACTATCTACAGTGTGACTCTGCCACTCAAAAAGGTCCAGTAATTTCATTGGCTTCAATGTTCTTCAAACCGAAAAAGAACAATGCTTACACACTGTTGCTTGGCGATAGAAATAGACAAAACGGTGGTGCCAGCCCAGACGACCTCTTGCATACAAGGGACCTACCACCTTGTAATTTGAGAAGATAGTGTGTTCTGGCGATAGATAAAACCTATTAGTTTGGGTATACCAGTCTCAGTAGCGCTACGGGTGATAAGCCGTCTAAAACAACAGGTTCGATTTCCGCACCCAAACATTGTGTGATTTACATATATTTGTTTTAGGTCTGGGAACGTTCCGCGTAGTTCTTAATAGCCACGATACAGTTTAAACCTAGCTCTCAATACAGACAATGACCAGACTTGCCAATGATTTCGATTAAAGAGCATTTACAGACATTTCTCGAACCGAATCGACTCGCCTATCATGTCGAACATAGTCATCGACATTTCTCGCACAACCCCACTATTAACTACCCCACGTTCGTACCATATTGTCGTATTCGCGTAGTTCCTCTATTGCATCTACAGGCGCGCTATCGTTAATTGCAATCACCCTGTCATTTTACGGTTACGCATTAGCATTATTGCAACTCTGTCGGCTATCGATACGGCATGATCGCTATGTGCGAACTTATTGTGTTGCAAATGTTCCTTGTAAATGAGAGCGGGACCTTGGAAATGTACGTTAACATGTACTTCTCGGTAAATATCGTTATAAGGTACAAGATATGCCCTAGTAAGTAGATCTCTCGTCGAGACTCTGTGTTGGTAGGTTTTGCTGTTGGTAGGATATTCATATCCACCTCGATAGCGACCACCGTGCACATGGTGTTAAAACCTGCCATAATAATACACAAACCTTGTGTGGATCGCGTTCCAGGATCAGCCAGTGTATATCCGGGTCTCCCGAGGAGCTTCCGACATGACTTGATGGTTGATTGTTGATTGATTCCGAAAAGCGAAGAAGCAAATCGAGGGATTACAATAGGACAGGCAGATCGGACAGGATCGATGCAGGCACAGGGATACAAGGATATACCCCTTTACCAGCCCCAAACAACCATCAAGTCATGTCGCAACCCCCTCGAGAAAATAAAATAACAAAACTTTGTAATCGTAATTTGTAATTGTCAAAGTTCTGAATGGTATTTTATGAATGGTTCACGAGAAGGCATAATGCTTACCGTCCGACGAGCGACCTACTCGTCTTGTCATTCAAGTTAATAAAAAAAACTATACGTTGAAGTAAACACATACATAAGCGGTTAGGGACTTGAAGCCTGTTTTTTTTTACTTTAAGGCAGTTAATTTTTTTAGATGCACATTTAAGTTGGTAAGTTATAGCATAAAAGTGAACGCTAACCTTACATGAAGTGCGCTTCAAAAGTTTTATAGAGCTTAAAGTTTCCAGTTTAAGTGTGGGGAAAATGTTTTATATTAAAATAGAATAGTTTTATTTTTTATCAATAAATACTTGCCAGAGCTTTCATTGGCTATAAATGATATAATTTTGGCGAAAAATAGAGTCATTCTCGTGTAATTTAGTCAACGGAATTCTAATAATAAGACTACGTAATATGTTTATCCTTCTGCATATCTGTATGTGATAACAGACGCGGTAGGGCCTTAGAAATGTCTATTGAACCGTAATAGGTACCCCTAATTGAAATTATTACATTGGTGATAGGTCCCTCCTATGCGACAGGCCGTCTGGGTTGGTACCACCGTTTTGTCTATTTCTGCCGCCAAGCAACAGTGTGTAAGCACTGTTGTATTTCGGTTTAAAGGACATTGAGTCCAGTAAAATTACTGGGTATTATGAGGCTTAACATCTTATATCTCGGGGTGACGAGCGCAGTTCAACGCCATGCAGTGCTTTGTAATTAAACGTTCTGTATGGTGCTGCTTCTGTTTATGGGCAGGTGTGATGCTTATCATCAGGCGAGCGCCTTGTTCGTCTCGTCATTCAATCAAATAAAAAAAACACGCGCGGTTTTAGATAAATACTTTAAAGTATTTATTTAAAATTTCCATACAGCACGACATTTAATTCGCATTACAAACGTACGTTGTGCGTTTAAGTGCTTGGGTCAACGACGGTCGCTCTTCCATAAAATACAAATAAATGCTGTCCAGGCTGGACATTTAGACCGGCGCACGTGTAGTCCGGGCACAAATGGTCCCGGACATTCCCAGGACTACGCTACGTTACGTATGACCACGCGTGCGCTTCGATGTAGAGCTAACAATATTGTAGAGTTGGCTTGTATTTATGAAATAATTTCCAAAACTTATGAAATTTAACATCTTATTTTTGTTTTTTATCCGTGCACGGTAAAGTGACTGCACTATACCTGATGCTAAGCGTAGTGCAGTCCAAAAAACCAATAACCACCGCCAAACAATGAGTTGATCGGTGGTCACATCTTCTATCATGGTCTATCTGGTTCCATCTGGTCATCTTATATCTCGGCGTGACCAACGCAGTTCAGTTCCATGCAGTGTTTTGTAATTCAAAGTTCTGTGTGGTGTTGCTTCTGTTTACTGGTAGGCTTGCTTATCATCAGGTAAATGACCTGCTCATTCATTTAAACTTATACCAAAAATACACTCAAGAACGAAGTACACTCAACACGCCCGTTAACATTTGTATTTTCAGTTGTTTTTTTTTTTAATTTCTTTGAATAACGAGTCGATTAGATTATTCATACGTATGTAAAAGCTCCATCTCTAAGCTAAGCAGGTTGAGCTTCGTTGCTTATTATTTATGACCGTTTCTTTAGGTTTACGAATATTTTCTCAACCCCGGTGGTGGAGGGATGGTTATACCGGACTCAGCACACTTCCGATTCAGTCAGCAATATCGGGTTGTTAACCAAAATTCCTAAGCTTCCATACCAACTAAAAACCCTACAATAGCCTTCTTCGGCGCAAATGAGATGACTCCGAAGATCCTGAGGGAACTTTGGATTGTTGCCGGAATCGCCTCTGAAATACTTATTACTTTTATTTAATTATATTTTATTGAATGACGAGACGAGCAAAGTTCTCGCCTGTTGGTAAGCGCCACGCCTGCCCATAAGCAGAAACAACACCACACAGAACTTTGAATTACAAAGCACTTAATGGCACTGAACTGCGGTCGTCACCCCGAGACATAAGATGTTAAGTCTCATAATGCCAACCAAGACGGCCTCTCGCATACGAGGGTCCTACCACCTTGTAAACTACATCTACTACTACGTCGCTACTACATTATAAATACCGTACGATTAAGTGCAAAATATTTTTTAGCGCTGTCACCTCTATCGACACTTATCCCTCAATCGATCCACAATAGATCCAGTGCCCCGGCGGCGCGCGGCCGTGCGCACGATTCAGATTAATCTATCGAAAATCGTTTTACAACATATTATTTATAGAGCGCATGCGCCGGCAATGATCATCAGTCCGTGTGCATTAGTGATGCGCCGACGCATTCCGCTCCCCGTCCTTTGTCGATGCGGAAACATCTGTGGGACATTATCGATATCGAATTTTAATTTATCGTTTACTTTTACAAATAATTTTGTGCGTTATTAATTGTATAAATATTGTGTTAAACTTAATAAGTCCTGTAAAAAATAAGAGATTCAAATAAGAATAAGAATGACATTTCCTACTATACCATTTTATCTTAAATTATTTTTTAATCTAAAATGGACTGCCTCGCTGCCGTACATTTAATGCATACGCGGTACGCCGGCTATGCCTATAAAAGTAATACTGGGTGTTTCTACTAAATGCTCAGTATCAGCTCGGAGTCTGAAATTCGTGCACAGTATCAGTATCCTATCACATCATGGGACGGAACTAAGCTCTAGAAATGTGAGTCTATGGGTTACACCGCTGCCTCTGTGTGAGTGCGTATGTATATTGTATATTATTTTTTAAAGTCTTTAAGTTAAAGTTAAATTTAAATAAGTACCTATTAGGAAACATATTTTTAATACGTTCTTAAAAGTTACATTATTACATTAAACTTAACAGTTTAATTAAGAGGTCCGAAGGTGAGATCTGGTCAGAAGTTGCTTAATTAAAATTTACACCGTAATTACCTGCCATTAACACATTTATTTTTCATCCTTAATCTTAGATTAGAAAATTATAAGTTTACATCGTAAAACAGACCGTAAAAACATTTCACGTTCCAACGCAGTCAACAATTAACCTCAGGCGGTAATGAAACTTCTGAACTAGCCTCGGAATCGC
Source organism: Amorpha juglandis (assembly GCA_949126905.1). Classification (NCBI taxonomy): domain Eukaryota; kingdom Metazoa; phylum Arthropoda; class Insecta; order Lepidoptera; family Sphingidae; genus Amorpha; species Amorpha juglandis. The sequence continues at coordinate 12,254,014 of OX421381.1, read as the reverse complement.
GCAGCCTATTTTAAAGACATTGAATATTTAAGAGAGCTAATTGAAATGAGCGCGACACTTTGGAGTGTCGCCAGGGCAATTACCTAGCTTCTAAGATGAGATTTAACGTGCAACGGTTAAATGATTCGAGTTTTGAAATATTATTTTTTATTCTTAAACGTGGGAAGTTGCTGTATAGTATACTAGCGACCCGCGCGGGCTTCGCACGGGTAAAAGTATGTTTGTTACGACATCACATTACAAATCTTAGAATTTTTCGACTTTTCAGTACGATAATATGTATGTATTATACATATAAACCTTCCTTATGAATCACTATATCTATTGCTGAAAACTGCATTAAAATCTGTTGAATAGTTTAAAAGATTTAAACGAACAGACAGCGGAAGCGACTTCATTTTATACTATGTAAAGATAATATCAGATTGTTGTTGAGTATAAGAAGTATTATTACTTAATTCTTTTGTAAAGTACGTATCATTGTTTTTTTGGGATGATCAGTAGCAATTATTTAATCCCAATAGTTGTGTATATAATTATTATAAAATTATCGATAGTTTATCTTACACATCACTTGAATCGTCATTTGATACCGCCGGTTGTTACAAGGAACATGTGAGCGTTCTTTGTGATTCTTTTATATCATACACGTTTGTGTGAACGTTATATTTTACTGACATTTGTGAAATAATATTAAATTTAAGCCTTGTGCCAAACTAGCCTTGCTTAAAATATACTTTTATTACGCGGAATTCTTTATAAAAGATAGTCCACAAAAATAATGTCTTAAAATTTTAATACCACCTTTTTTTGAATTTATACTACTCCATATTAATAAAAAAAACTCGGACAAGTCCAGTTTTTACACATGTTCAGAGGCCATAGTGCAAGTTCTTTCTTCTCAGATATCAGGGTCCTGATTGGCTTAGAAATGTGTTGACTTTATCCATACTTCTCGTTATTTTTTTATATTCGGGAACGGCAAAATTACTGCACTTCACCTGATTATAAGCGCAGAACAGTCCAAAAAACACCAGTGACCACCGACAAACAATGAGTTTATCGGTGGTCACTAGAATCATGCCGGCTTGTATAAATGTTTCTTCATACTCCGAAGAGGGAAGAAACTAAAACAACATCGGGCCTGCAACAGGACAGGCGGATGACCGATGCAGGCACAGTGATACAAGGATGTACCCCTATCCTCTGGCTGATGCTGGAACGCAATCCACACATGGTGCGTGGATCACTATGGCAAGTTTTAACACTATATATACGGTGGTCGCTATCCGGGCGGATATGAATATCCTACTACCAGCCTCAGCTTTCTTTCTACTTTTCTTCTCGGATTTGTAAAGCGTCCCCAGCTGATTATTTTAGAAACGTGTTTACTTCATACATACTTTTCGTATACGAATGACAAGCATAAAAAAATTCGCACTATATATATTTTTTTACTACTAATGCATACACTACCTAAATATTTTAAGACACCCATCGATAACACGAACCGGCAATCGAACCCCATCCCTAGGGTAGTTACCGATCCGGGCCGTGTGCGATTCTCTTCCGGTATAGAAGACGGCTATGTTAATGGCCGGCTTGTTTGTACAGGCCGTTGTGATGCTGCACGTTGTGTCGAATTACCTGAACGAGGGTTAATTGTAACAAACGCGTTGTTTAACTGGGTAGGTCTCACGTATCGCCGCATTGGTCTGGTGAGGAAATTGTGTGGTCTTGAGTTCATATCCTAGACAATTAAAAGTCTTCTTTTTCTATTTTGTTTTTACTTGATTGAATGACGAGCAAGGCGTTCGCCTAATAGGAAGCGCCACGCCTGACCAAAAACAGAAGCAACACCATACAGAACTTTGAATTATAAAGTACTGCATAGCACTGAACTGCGCTCGTCACCCCTAGACATAAGAAGTTTAGTCTCATAATGCCCAGTAATTTCACTGGCTGCAATCTGAATCACAACAGTGCTTACACACTGTTGCTTGGCGGCAGAAATAGCCAAAGAGGTGGTGCCAACCCAAACGGCCTCTCACATACGAGGGACCTACCACCTCACAATTATCAGCCTTAGTAAGCTGTCTCTAAAACTAACTTAATTCTAACTTAATTCTTAAAAACTAAATTAATTCGATAAGAATGCGTTAAATAGAAACACAATAGTAGAACAGATAGGAAAGTAGCGTGAAATGAAACATTAACTAAACATAAAAAAATAAGAAAGTGTTTTTTTTTCACATAAGTTTTTCGCGCCGTTACGCATTATAAGAAATCACTTGAAATATAATACGACTTTAACTTTGTAAATAGAATGCTATGAATTCTTTAGATGTTAAGGGGTGGGACAGAGAAACAGATCCAAACCCTACTACCCACTATTATAGTATCAAATACATATCACATACATACGCCTGTAATCCCAAAAGGGGTAGCCAGATGTATAACCAGTACACCTACATTTCGCCGAGCTTATTTCCGTTCCATGTGATGGGAGACGAGCCTATCGCCATACCGGGCATAATTCCAAATTCCGGACAGACGCTGTGTATTTCATAATAGAAAAACCCATAAAAACTTTTACTCGACCCGGGACCGAACCCGAGACCTCAGCACAGCAGTCGTTCCGCGTAGACTGTCATCTTAAATGAAAATAACATAATATAACACTGTCTTCTAATACGTAAATAGCTTACACAAACATCATCATCATCATCATCGGCCACAAGACGTTCACTGCTGAACATAGGCCTCCCCCAAAGATTTCCAGACCGACCTGTTGGAAGCGGCCTGCATCCAGCGGCTTGCGATCTTAAATAATAATAACACAAACATACTACGCCTTAAATAATTCAGGCCCAGTGTCCCCTTTCACGTCCATGGCTCGATTTGAGCATACAAATCGAGTGTAAAGCCATAATTGTTAATTTCAAACAAAATGCCCGCAATAGCTTTCGCGCTGCACTAACTAACGATCCCATTGCTAGATGCCTATCGGGTTTCTGCGCATAGTAATGGCCGGGTTGCTTCGATACTTAAGATTTTGCTGATCTTCAGTTTAAATATTTATTAAGGTTTAGTTACTAGTACTATTACTATTGTGTGTATCTCCGAGGTTCCGGTAGATTTTGATGAGAAGTTGACGTGTAAAAGAGCCTTAAGTGTACTAATTGCTAAATAACCTTCTTTTATTTGATATAAATAAGATTTAATTACTCCAATATAATTCTGGTAACCTACAAGCGATACACTGTATCTCACTTGTTGGCTTTATAATTAATCAGTCAGACGTTGTCAGTTCTCTGTATGACGCCTCGCCTCCTACGTGACGTAGCAGGCGAGTAGGCGGCTGCAAAACAAGAGGCCGAGGGTTCGATCCCCGCATCGAGACAAATGTTAGTGATCCACATATATTTGTTCCGCGTCTGAGTGTTGTAAGACGGGAGTCTCTCGTAGTTCCTGATACTGACGACACAAGACTCGTATTCTACTGGGGGCATATATGTTTGTGACTGTCGGGTGTATTTATTTACCTCTGTATCTTCTGCATATTAATACATAAAGAGAAAAGGGGAACGCCCATAAAATGCCTGGAAATGGACAGAAACTTCATATAGTCATATAATCCATTTAGATTAAAATAAGAATAGTTGTATTATTCTCAAGTTTTACACACTAGGGGGAAAGTATTATAATTATTATTATAGTATTTAATTTGATTGTCGTAAATGTACATAAATGTCGAATTTGACATTAGTAAATCCCACAGAGTACATTATTAAATAACTGAAAGTAAATACAAATCGTATTTGACAGATAGTTTTTCTGTTTAAGTTATTCGTAAGTACCAAACTTTTTGCTTCCGATTCGACGTCCGCCCCAATATAAAACCTCATTGTTTTATCTATGAATGATGATGTATCCTTAACTTATTTAAATGACCCATATTTGCACTTATCAGATCCCAATTTCAACACGTAAAATATATTTTAGGCAAAATGTTTTTATCCAGTCTCCTCCAAGTTTTTGGATAGAAATTTTAATTGTAATAGATTTACTTTAATTTTAACTACAAAGTGGTGTATAATTCATTTTTGTTCATCTTAGGCATTTTTTTGTATGGGAGATGGGCATTCCCCTTTGTACCCGTTTTCAAGTATATTGCGCGTACCACGGTGGAGTGAAATTGAGCATAGTTAAAGTGTATATAGATGAAGTGCAGAACACTATTTATATATAAACTAGTGATCCGCGCCGGTTTTGCACAGGTAAAATATATTTGTTATGACATCACATTACAAATCTCTGAATTTTTCGGCTTACCGTACCACTTGGAATAAAAGTAAAAAAAAATAACACAACACAACAAACAAATATATTTAATCATGACATGTAAATGTGTAATCTACACTAGATTTTTAATTCACCGTACCTAGATATTTAACTACAGTTAAACCACCGGTACACCCTGCCACACTAAACTATGCGAGTACATAATGCATGCGCGCACGCACGTAGCGACGCCGCGACCGGATCGATGGATCGTATCGATCCGCACAATGCGCCGGTCGTGATCTCGATTACGTTATTCGAAAGTTTAGCCGTTTGTGTAAACTAAGCTTTTGTTTTGTTCGGTGTTACCCGACCATGGGAACATTGTGGCCCGGCCTAATATACTATTGTTGGACTTATTTGAGTCTGTGTGGAAGGTGTGTTAGGAATCAGAGGTTTCACCGTTTGAACAGTAAGTTTTACACGGTGGTAGGTCCCTCGTATGCGAGAGGCCGTCTGGGTAGGAACCACCGCTTTATCTATTTCTGCTGCCAAGCAACAGCGTGTAAGTACTGTTGAGTTTCAGTTTAAAGGACATTGAAGCCAGTTAAATTACTGGGCATTATGAGGCTTAACATCTTATGTCTCGGGGTGACGATCGCAGTTCAGTGCCATGCATACAAATGTTAAGTTAAGTTAAGGATGTATAGGATATTATATTATAGGATGTTAAGTTACATAATGCCCAGTAATTCCACTGGCTTCAATGTCCTTCAAACTGAAACACAACAGTGCTTACACACTGTTGCTTGGCGACAAAAATAATATATATCAATGTATTTAAGACACCTACGACTTCGGATTTGAATCGATTACCTCATTGGTTAATTGCGTTGCGAATAGATGAATGAGACTATTACGCTAGATCTCGGAGTTTATGAAATTCGATAATGAGTTGGGCATAGTTATGCAAAAAGGAACCAACCCACAGACAGTTCAAATGGAGATACTGATTTTGTTTTACTAAATTCAATAAGTTAAACAATTATTTTTCTCGTAGTTTTTTTGACAATCGGGCATGAAATAAATTTTGATTTTGAATTTTGCAAAAAACTGTGGTATTAAAATCATTTAAAAAAAAGTATCTAAAAATAAAAAAAAATTAGTGGTGTCGTGGGACACCAGGTAGGAACGAAGTTCCTTCGGCTAATGAAGAATCGACACAAATTGCAAAAAAAGTCGTGCTCAATTTTATGTAGGTTTTCTTGATTTTTCTCTTAAATTTTGCTGATTAGTTTTTATTTAAGTACAAGAAAGTATTTAGAAAATTCAGTATTTTAGGAAATAATAAATTACTTAAAATAAAAAACATCATAATTCAAATTATCAACTAAAATAACAAAATATGTCTCTTTATTTTTGTTTGACAACATAAAATTACATAGAAATAGAAAAATAGAAATAAAACAAATTATCTAATCACACACCCGAGTATAGTCTAAATATAACATACGCAATCAACTATAAAAATACATGACCCTATGAATAAATACCAATATCATTGGACAAAAATGGAAGCATAAAAAAGGGCAAGAGATAATATATCGCAAGACGAATAACGAGCTAGCGTAATCTTTTAAAAATCGAAGGAGATATAAAAATACTTCAACTATAACTGGCTGAATGAATTTCATTTTAAAAATGGAACTAACGCTGGCTGGTTATGCGACTGTCGCGCATGCGCACGTCTCATTTAACGCTTTTATTCCACGCATTTTTCTTACGTTTTTTTTCTTACGGTTTTACTATCACATTTTTTTCAGTTCGGTCACGCAGCGAAATCCCTATCCCCTCCAAGCCTGCCGTAAGGAACTTCGTTCCAATAATATAGTAAAGTGGCTACATATTACTTATAGGCAATATTCATAATGTTTTATAATGATGTTGGTACTCCAATATATAAATTTAAATTAGTGAATTTGAACTTGCTCCATTGCTTGCTCCATTTGAACTTGCCGTGAGTTGGTTCTTTTTTCAATAACTACGCCCAGTTGTGCTTGAGGTTTGTAATTTACGCCTGATACGATATCTTTTTAATTTATTTAGGCCAGCCAGTGGTTATTACACTAAAACTTATTCTGATTAGGTTTGCTATTATTCAGGAACGGTCGTGCCTTCAATACATTATTAAAACTTTCATTCAAGTCAACGTACATTATAATTAAACGCGGAGCCGTACACAAAAACGTATGTAGGTTGTGAAAATAAAACGAAACTTCTTGGGAACCTATCAAAATGTAATCCGTGACGGGCCGTTCGAGTGTAAACAGTGCAAGCAGAGAGCATTTTGAAAAAGTATACTTTGACATCGTTTCACGTCGATCAACCGGCCGATGAATAAAGTCGATCGTAAAAAAAAAACTATCGACCGCTCTCAATGCGTCTCATTTTATGAATGAAATAAGATTTTTTCTACGGAACCACGACAAATACGTGGCTTCCTTTCTCGAACGTCTGACGCGGCGTGCATTCATTTTCGATTACTTTTTAATTCTGTTTTGGACTATCACACTTTTGCGGTGCAGTTGAATTTCAACTTTATACGTTGCTGTTAAGGTTGAGTTTTGTGTTGTCGATGTTTTTATATGAATGTATAATTTTCTTTGAGGAGTGGCAAGTAACTTTGTCGCGGCGACCGGGCCTGCATCGGCGAGAAATATAACGTTTCCGACACAAATGTGGTCCGAGTAACGAGATTTTATTTCTATAGGGTGATTTCTATGTTCGATTATTGATTTTAATCAAAGGTAAGAAATTCTTTACTGCGCTCTAACGCTGTGTAGTTTTTTTTATCCAGATATAAGGCGCGATGAAGCCTATAAATTTTTTCATAGATATATAATACAACGATTACAATTATTGTGCGTTTTAGTGACCTTTTTTTAAATAAAAATTAGAACAAATATGCCATTATTATCCAACTATCCGAACCTGATCAGTCACTCAAGTAAAATTAACTATATAATTTAATGTTGTAATTTTATCTTGAATGGTAGAGCCACGCTGTTGACAGTTTTATTCATCCGGGTTATTACCACTGTCGCACAGAAAACTGAAGTAAAGTAACAGCTTGCTGCTCATACAGTGAGTGAGTAGTTTGAAGGCCCAAATTCCCCTCCCCTTCCCAATGCCTTAATTAGGATTCTTCAAGTGTTGTGTGGGCGGTGGATATAACTTACCATGAGGCGACCCACTTGCTCGAATACCGACCTATTCAATAAAAATAATAGGTACACACATCAGCATTATGACGGGTTTGTATTTCTGAAATAGCTAAAGTGCATAATTTAAGCACTGAACATTGATTGGCCTTATTGCCCACCGAATCATAAATCTAATATCCGTAAACGCTGTCTAACATTCTAAGTAACATTTAACTCTATAACACATTCTTACATCTACTAAGAAACTTTGGCTTCAACTTTATAGTCTGCGCTAATTAAAAAGCAGCCTGTACATGGGCGTCAAAGGCACGCGGTCTCAGAGCAAAAACTGTTTGAGCTCGTGGGAAGTCAATTACAAGATTAGACTCCAGCATCAGCCACTGGTTAACGTGGCCTCTTTGCACACTTAATTTATTCCCTATCAAGATACCGAAATACAATTATATTATAAAAGGGCTTTAACGGCTTTAACACGGAATTGTAGTCGAATGTAGACCAATTGAATTTCCATTGCATTTGTTTCAGACAAATTTTTGAATATCCATGTCAGTGGAAAGGCAAAAATATTAAAGCAACTTAACGTAGACAATATGTGTTTTGGTTTGAAGGACATTGAAGCATTGAAGCATGATATTGAAGTGAAATTACTAGACATTATGACACTTAACATCTTATGTATCGGGATGACGAGTACTATGCAGTCTCATCCACTTTATTATCCACAGTTCTAGATTAAGTTGCTACTGTTTATTTGCAGACGAGACGCTTACAATGCGAGTGAACTACTCGACTTGTTAAGTTGACTAAAACACACGGCGTTTGCCTACATACTACAGACTCACGCCTGTTTCCCATAAGGGTAGGTAGAGACAACGGACTTCCTTACACACCTCTTTGGCCTCCTTCACTTAATTCTTCATGCGTGCATGTTGGTTTAGAGTACTTCTGACCTGGCCTTTCTCGAGAATATCTCCGACTTGATCTAAGTAAGGTGCCTAATCTACACTAATATTAGAAAGAGGAAAGATTTGTATTATTATATGTAACGAATAAACTTAAAACTACTGGACCGATTTCAAAAATTCTTTCACCATTAGAATCCTACATTATCCCTGATGAACATAGGCTACTTTTTATCCCGGAAAAAGTAGATCATACGAGCGGAGCCGCGAGTAAAAGTTAGTCATTAATAAAACCATTCGAAAACTCTAACTGTTACAGTATGCCCTAGTTTGAAAGTGAACAGATTTTCCTCTTTCAGTCGATTGCCACGCAGACAGTACGCAATAGTCTACATCTAAATTACGTAACCTAGGCAGCCAATTTAAATTTGTGAAATTGATAATGTGTAATGAAAAACGCAGCTATCACGTAACACGTTTCGTCACACGTCCGAAGTCGCGATCATCGGCGAACTCGTGGCGAATCGGACACTGAGCTGCGAAAATTAACTCATTTCAGCAATGTGTATGATAAGGCGTTTGTGAAATCGATTTGTATACGACTCTCAAAATGTATTACGTTCTGAGAGGTCCATTGTACGTTTCCGTATTGTACCTTAATTTATATAAACTTGAAGTATTTAGATGTTTAGTTACATTACCCAAACTAATAGGTTTTATCTATCGCCTGAACACGCTATCCTCTCAACTTACAATGTGGTAGGTCACTCGTATGCGAGAGGCCGTCTGGTTTAGTACTACCGCTTTATCTATTTCTGCCGCCAAGCAACAGTGTGTGAGCACTGTTGTGTTTCGGTTTGAAGTTAATTTTCATTTAATTCAAAGTTATGTGTGGTGTTGCTTCTGTTTATGGGCAGGCGTAGCGCTTAACATCAGGCGAGCGCCTTGCTCATCTCGACATTCGATCAAATAAAAAAAAATACAACATAAGGAACTGTGGGAACTCGCCACTGCACCTGCCATAGTGACCCACACATGTTGTGTGGATCGCGTTCCAGCATCAGCCAGTGTATATCCGGCTATCTTGAGGGGCTTGCAACATGACGTGATGGTTGGTTGGGGCGGGTATAGGGGTACATTCTTGAATCCTTGTGCTCGTATCGGTTATCCGCCTGGCCTATCGCAGGTCTCTCAATATGCTTCTTCCCTCTTTGGAGTGTGAAGCGCATTTATACAGGCCGGCATGATTCTGGTGACCACCGATAAACTCATTGTTTTTTTTTGGATTGCGCTTGCCATCACGTATCATGCACATAGCCGTGCTTGAATAAAAAGAAAACTTATAAAGTAAAGTCTCATTAAGCCAATCGATAAAAAACATTTACTTTAAACTGCATTAAGCATCAATCAGTCCATTAAACAGAGTACATAGACCACAGTTTCTCTAATTATCTCTCGCTCATTTAAACCCAAGTACGTGTTGAGGTTATACAACCCATATCAATGGTGTATAATCATTGTATACGCTTGTAATCTAATGATACGTAGCAGTTACATTCAGAGGCGGTGAGGTTTTGCTACTGTGTGGAGGAGATAGGCCCTAAATAGACCGCTGATATAATTATTAAAGTTAGCAACAAATTTCGCTACTGTGATGTGAATTTTTATTGGACAAGCCAAAAAATGAGCAAGTGAGCCTCTACGGTGAGTGATTTCCATTATCCATGTACGCCAATACTAGAAGAATCATGCGTTGCCGACCTTAAAGGAAAGGGATAATTAAGAATTTGGGAAGAAAAGCGGGATTTGAACATCTGACTAGCCATACAAAACGCAATAGCAATCCGCTACTTTATATCGTTTTTGGTAGTGGTAACGACCAGGTCGACTCGGCCCATTCATGCTGTAGACAAAACTCTCTACAGCGTGGTCCTACCACTTTAATCGGTTGTATAAACAATACATATTGAAAAAACTTCTAGTTTAAACTTAAACATTATTATTATAATTCTGACCTAATCATTTAATACTTATATACCTATATATATTATGTGTATATATATTTTACCAGCCTGATGTTATTGGATTGATGTTGTTACTGGCTCTCTCTTGAATGCGAAAAAATATCTTACACTTAAACTCAAAGATATAGCGCGAAGGATCAAAATCTCAAAAAAACACATTACATTGCCAGCTCTCCCCAACCCACCTCATCTCAGTTACTGTTTGACATACTTCTGTATATAATTGTAGTAATTTACAAGCGAGTTTGCTTGGCCACGTCGAACACATAGTGCGAACGTATTGCCCAACTGATTGAGCTATTCACATATAATCAGTGGTGCATTTATGCCAGTTTCACTCATAACTCGGCCAAACTGAGTGACCCTTTAGGCTGTTTAGAAATATTTGTTGTTTTGGAGTATAATTTACAGTGTAAACTGTTCCTATAATACTTTATGTCAATTACTGTTTTTAGCTCCCGCAAACAAGGTGTATAATATTACAAATTTGACAACTTTGTCTGCCAGTGGTATCATAATGCATAAAGAAAGATCTAATTAGAATGCATTTTTTGTTGTTGGTAAGCTGGTTTAATCTTCTTTGCAACTATGAAAGAACATGTGCAGTCATTTAAAAGTTACATATATCGGCATTAACTGAAATCCTGAGGCCAAGATCGCTTACCATAAAGCGGACCACATAGTCACCTCTCTACTTCCATAATAAGAAAATTATTTTACTGACTAGCCAAAATGCAAAAGGGGCTTAATATACCTCGCGTGTGATAGAGAAAAATATCAACAACAAATACCTCAGACATTCGATAAAATTACGTCATCGTGTTAATGTAAAGTTGGTAGACAAAATATCACAGAGAGGTTGAAGATACTATGTCCCTACAGAAAGAAGAAGAGATAAAAGTAGTTTTATCTCTTCTTTTGCGTTACGGGACAAATCTTATGCAGCCATGGCCATGGTTGGTTAACCAGTTCTGGTTAATTCAAAAACAAATTGCGTCTGCAAATTTTTCTCTAAGCGGATATGTTAAACCTAACATCTGATATAATTTTCTTCAATGACTTCCCTAAGCAAGTATCATGACAAGAATATGCACATAAAAAACTACATAACACTAATTAAAAAACCCAACTTCCTGTTACATTCTATTGCCCAACAGTGCAAAGACATGACGGACTGCGTAACGCGGTGGCTGGGAAGTTCATTTCATGCTCTATTGTGGCGTCTTGTGAAAGCAATCGTTCGATTTTTTGTCGATACTAATTGGCGTACACCATTTTTAATTAATGTATGTAGAGCGGCGAGAGAGTGTTAACAGCATTTTGTGTTGTGTTCATTTTTGTTGTTTTCACTTTGTACACGTATCGAAATCTTTAAATTGAAATGATAAGAATCTATTGGTTATGTTCGTAATTGAACTCATTAAAAGATTTGATTTATCAAGTCTTTTTAGTTTTTTCTTGTATCAGTGACCGGCAAACGAGCAAGTGGCTCACCAGATGATGAAGCGCATGATTTGCAAAGTGTTCATAACCAGTTGCAAAACTTATCGGTAACCGATTATCGATCTTGCTAATTGGTAAACGATTTGCGTGTTACGAAACCTTTGCCGCGGTCAATCTGTGGATGGGTGACCGCTCCGTAGTATTTTAACTCAGCGTCTCTAGGATATGTAAAAAGTCGATCCCAGCTGTAATCAACTAATAGCAGTAAATACAAGGTGGTAGGTCCCTCGTAGGCGAGAGACCGTCTGGGTTGGTACCACTGCTTTTTATAAACAAGCCGCTATTTCTGCCGGCAAGCAATAGTGTGTAAGCACTGTTGTGTTTCGGTTTAAAGGACATTGAAGCCAGTGAAATTGCCGGGCATTGAGACTTAACATCTTTTGTCTCAGGGTGACGAGTGCAGTTCAGTACCATGCAGTGCTTTGTAATTCGAAGTTCTGCATTATGCCCATGTACGCCTATATTACCGGAAGAATCGTTGACAGGACCTTAAAGGAATAATTATTAAGGTATTAAGAAGGGGAGGTAGGGTTTAGGCTTCCGGATATTTCACTCACCGTGCAAAATACAGCAACAGATTATTATTTTACATCGGTTTCTTAAGAAACAGTGGTGACAACCCGATCGAGCCCGTTCATGCTGTAGACAAAACTGTCTACAACCTCTCTGGCTCTGCCACTTGAAAAACAGCTCTTCACAGTTTAGTACTGTCGAATATAAAACGCTACATAAAATTCTGAACCAAGAATAAATAGTACCACGCGATACAATGTCAGATACTTAGATTACGACATTGACATATCTACGATTAACACAAGTTAATAAAAAGGCGTGTGCGATTGACAGGAGTAGTTTGTCAGATTGTCAATCGCTATCGATGTTTAATCATGACAAATTGACACATGCCCATTGAGTCAATGAGTCATGACACGTGTCTTCATTGTATTTGTTGACAAACGATGTAGATGATTGATTTAATGGTATATTTAGTGTCCGCAACTTTATGACGTTATAAAAATTGATATGACAGCGTACGGCGCAGTGGGCGACTGGCCAGCTACGAAGTCAGAGGCCATGGGTTCGATTCCCGCACTGAGATATATTATGTTTTTGTGAACCACAAATGTTGGTTTCGGGTCTGGGCGTTGTGGGAATGCGTGTATGCGCGGTGGAGATCACTTACCATCACGTGACCCACTTTGTTTGCCGGTTTATGCTATTTTAAAAAGTAACCAGTCATGCTGTAGACATTTCGCCATAGCCTTGTTTGCTAATCACCACAGTATACCCCGTGCGGGTGAGATTGGCTTTGGGCCTATGGTGGCCCACATACACTCCTACTCTCTCGTTTCTCTGCCAATGGTATTAAAATATATTGTGTAATGTAATGTTAATGTAAAACATATTCGAAAAGCAATTTATTCACACTATTATCTTTAAAAAAGATATCACACTGCAATTACTTTTTTAGAAATCAAGTCCATAGTTCTTAAATGAAACCAAATTCATTTCAATCAAGCAGCAAGAAATCACGGACAAATAAAAATATTTTTTCTTAAACATATTTAATAGATTTAAGAACACTTAATAATCCAAAATTCGTCGCGAATTGTGTAACCGGTATTGTTGTAGATTGAGTGAAAAAAAAACAGTATAGTTACTCATAATCGCTCATTACAATAGAAGTTTCACTTCCACGACCGTCACGTCTCACGATCAATTGGAAATATTATTTACTATGACATAAAAATGTACTGGAAATGGCTGAAGAAATTAAGGAGCTAAGTTTCACATGTCGGTCCGTTGTATGCCATTGACCAGTTGGTACCATTGCTTTGTCTTCTTCTATCGCCAACCAATAGTATCTAGCATTGTTGTGTTTCAGCTTGTAGGACATTGACGCCAGTGAATTACTGGGCATTATGAGACTTAACATCTTATGTCTCGGGGTGCTGAGCGCAGTTCAGTGCAGTGCAGTGCTTTGTAATTCAGAGTTCTGTGTGGTGTTGCTTTTGTTTATGGATAGGCATGGCGCCTTGCTCGTCTCGTCATTAAATCAAATAAAACAAAAAGATTATGGCATTCACTCACTGAGAAATTGTATTATCATAGCTAATTATCATAACTAGCTAAGCATGGGCGAGCATACTTAATACAATTTTTTTTCTTAAAAACATACAATATTGATACATACAAAAACATTGATAGCTATTATAACAAACAACAAGTTACACATTTAACAAAAACCATATAAATCAAGTTTGGTGGGTATTTTGAATCAAAATACCCACCCGAAGCAGTATTTTTGTATCATACGGTATGCTCGGGTGTCCTCATCGGGCCCTTTATTGCTAGAGAAGATATTTTAAAGTACGCTTCGACACGAGGTTGCGATAGCGCTCTAACTTACCACTTCCATTAATATTTAATCAATAACCACAATTCTCAGTCCAATAGGCAGAATCGTGGTTCGACTACCGTTTTGTTATTGTTCAATATGTTTCCAATAATCCAGTTATATTACCGAGAAAGCACCGCTTCGCACGGTTACCTCTAGAAAGCTATACAACCATGCCTCCTTGGATATCATATGGAATCAATCACTTTTTATTAGCCTCAGGCGGTTATTACGTTTAGACCAGTGTATGCGGTATGGTTTTTTTTTATCCGAACACGGCATTGTGGCTGCGCTACACCTGATGGTAAGAGTGCAGTCCAAAAAACTAGCGACCAATGAAAGAAAGAAAGAAATAATTTATTTAAACACTAATTTGAGACATGAAAAGTTAAAAGGACATTTTTACTATGGATTATTCACAAATTTAAGATTAAGAAAACAAAATAATTAAATTATGAGTCTTGTGACAACATAAAGTAGGATGGCCACACTCCTCCACTTCACAAAAGACCATCTGTGTCTCAAGTTAGACCAAACAGGCCTCAGAAGTGAGGACCTCAGGAATGAGTTTATCGGTGGTCACCAGAGGCATGCTGACCTGTATAAATGCTTCTTCTCTCTTCGGAGAGGGAAGATGGATGGATGGATATCCGTTAAGGGGCCATCCATAAATTACGTCGCACGAATTTCATGATTTTTTGACCCCTCCCCCGCCCTTGTCACAGCTGGTCACATTTGTGAGACCCCCCCTACCTAGTGTGATGTCACATATTTTGCAATTTTACATTTAGAAATTTATGAAATTAAGAACAGCAGTGTTTCGATATTATTTTTATTTCCATTTAAATTCTTTTTCAATAAAATCAACATATTATATTTTGAAAAATGTGATGTCACAAAATTTGGGACCCCTCCCCACCCCTTGTCACATAATGTCACACTTCGCCGACCCCCTCCCACCCCCTTAAGGTATGACGTAATTTATGGATGGCCCCTAATATTGATTAAGTTAATAAAACAAAAGTCAACGTGTCTCTTCTACCATCGACATATCTAGTTACCGGACATCCCGAACATCGATATATTTACCGGTAGTGATCCGTTAATCCTATCCTACTAATATTATAAACGCGAAAGTTTGTAAGTATGGATGGATGTATGTTTGTTACTCTTTCACGTAAAAACTACTGAATGGATTTTAATGAAACTTTACAATACTATAGCATATACAGAATAAGACATAGGCTACTTTTTATCCCGGAAACGCAGATCACGCGGGCGGAGCCGCGAGCAAAAGTTAGTTATATATATATATATATTTTTTATGGCATAGATCGGCAAACGAGCAAGTGGGTCACCTGTTGGTAAGTGATCTCCATCGCCCATGTATGCCCACAATATCAGAAGAATTATGGGCGCGTTGCCGACCTTAAAGGAAAGGGATAATTAGGGATTGGGAAGGGGAGGGGTATTTGGGCCTCCGGATATCTCATTCACCGTACGAAACGCAGCAGCAAGCCGCTACTTTACGTTGGTTTTCTGTGAGACAGTGGTAATGACCCGGTTGAGCCGGCCTAATCATGCTGTAGACAATACTGTCTACAGCGTGGCTCTACCACTCATAAATAAATATTTCTACCAATCCCAACAGTACAAAGTCCATGTGTTTACGCAACCAAGCTACTTCTAATAAGGCTGATTACAGACCGACAAACACATATTGATCGCATATAATCGCAGTTTGGACAACATAAACCAGCAGCAAACATCTCATTACGTCCGAGGCAGCGTAAATTACGCACGCGATGGTCCATTCTGTTGAAGTTTATTGAAATTGTTTATTTCAGCTATTAAACAATTTCAATAAACATTTTAACTGCGGAGAGTTAATTTTATATTGCTGAGGGTAATATTAAGGAATAAACGCGATCTAGATGTGTATTTATATAGATTTTTTTTATATCATGTCGCTCGCCTGATGGTAAGCGCCACGCCTGCCTATAAACAGATGCAACATCACACATATTACTTTGAATTACAAAGCACTGCATGGCACTGAACTGCGCTCGTCACCCCGAGACATAAGATGTTGAGTCTCATAATGACCAGTAATTTCAATGGCTTCAATGTCCTTCAAACCGAAACACAACAGTGCTTACACACAAGACAGTGCTTACAGACAAAGCGGTTGTACCAACCCAGACGACCTCTCACATACGAGCGACCTACCACCTTGTTTGTGTAGTATTCTTATTTTTTGACTTCACGCATACCTTCACTATGTGGACCGATTAGGATTTAATCTGAGGGTAATTGATATCTAAATATATAAAACTCAAAGGTGACTGACTGACGTAATGATCTATCAACGCACAGCCCAAACCACTGGAGGGATCGGGCTGAAATTTGTGAAATTTTATGACGTAGGCATCCGCTAAGAAAGGATTTTGATAAATTCTACCCCCAAGGGGATAAAATATAAAAGTTTGTATGAAAATCACGCGGGCGGAGCCGCGAGCAAAAGCTAGTAAATACATAAATTCGAACCTCCTTCGTTTTGAAATCGGTTAAAAATAAGTTCAAGCAAAGAATAACTCAGTCGGCCGTACTGTGTAATATTTCGAGCGGTGCGGTGCACCAACCTCATAATTACACTGACACATGACTTCTGTGTTCCGCGCGTGAAGACCGGGTCTAACAACGCCGTCGTATCTGCGATTTAATTGGGGAATATTTCCGACTATTGAAGAAATAATCATAAGGTCATTTCATAATTGAGTCGCTCAGCGGAAGAGTGGCCCAAGCCTTGCACATTAAGTATGGAGATAATGAGCATTAATGATCTGAGAATTACATCAGTACTGATATTTTGGTATTTTCTCTAGTTATGTAAAAATAAAACACAGACCATACAAAGTAGTCATTTTATTGATAGTTTTATGCTTACAAACTAGTATACAAGTTAGAAATAAAAAAAAATGTGTGTGGTGTAGGCCACTATTCTACCAAATAAGAAAGTTAGTCTTGGGTTAGGTCATCATGATAGAAGTCAGCTTCAGTATCTTGTGCCGAATTATTTATCTTCAGGTTGCGATAGAAATCATGTCCGTCCAATTCGATATAAGCTCTTAAGCTGTAATAGATCTTCATATTTTTTCTTCTCTATGGGGCGACCATTGGGGTACAAAACATTTAGATTAATCAAAGAATCAGTTAATCAGTCAAAGAGGAAGAAAAACGAGCTCTTTTTTCTTTAATATCAAAGCCGTTAAATGGAGAAAAAGTTTCATCATTACTGTTGGTGTAATTGTAATATATTTTGTATGGATTATCATGAATAAATCGCAACCATTGACTTTTTAGCCATTTTACTTTGGTTTTTTGACTTTTGTCAGTATTGTTACTCAGTTATCTGTTAGTTATTAGTTTTTTCAATTTTTCAATGCTTTTGAAGTCTTCTGTCATCATCTTCACAATAAAAAATGTTGCTCTTTTTGTTGCATTTGATATAACACAATTCCAGTCTTCAGGAACAAAAATGTCCTTCTTATGTTTCTTTTCCTTTTCTACTAACCCAAAATCACGGTCACATGGTAGATAGCTATGACCAGATACAAGAAACTTGTGATTTATTTTTTAAATATCATTTATTTTAATATTATTTATTATTTTATTATTTTTGATTTTTTTTAACTATTAAATATACAGGGTTATTTTTAAAACACCAGCAACCTCGCAGGGGTAGATACCTAAGGTTATAAGCTACTACTTTTGTTCTACGACTTTTGATAATTTGTTAGATTTTATTTTCATACAAAAATAAGTATTCATTTAATTTCCGTCTTGAATGTTACCTACACGCATCGCAGATTACGTAAGCAAACACGCGAAGCGTGGGGAACCGAGCTAGCGTTGAAGGTCATCGCCCGAGCCAGCTGAGCGGCTTCTTTGAGTCGCGCGCGCACGCCGAACGCTACGAAGAAAAATACGACACAACAAAAACTTGTAAAATCATTTTTTTTAAAATATATTGAGTTATATACAAACTCGTAGAACAAAAGTTGTTCCGTATGGGGTCAGCTATCTGGTCCTGCGAGGTTGCTGGTGTTTTAAAATTAACCCTGTATATAGCTAGAGTGGGTTGGGCCACTATTCTGTTGTTTTAAAATTATGAAGTGCTGAAGTTAAAGGGCCTATCAAACAATAGGCCGCTTTTCCTACGAAAGTAATCATAAATTTGAAATGGAATAAGAACATTCATCAACGCCATCATATCAAACACTACTGAAACTAAGATTTAGGCCAGTACAGTTTTAAGGATCTATAGTCTAGTATACAAATATCTACTTAACTCTGTTTCTGTAAATTTGTGGATTAGGCCACTCTTCCGCTGAGCGACTCAATTTTACCCACAAAACCCTCACCCGATAATTCCTTATTGACTCTTCTGTCTTACTACTCTGGAGATACAATTTTGACCTTATGGTTATTTACTCATATGCTCAGTCAGCAATGCCGTGTAATATTTTTTTTTTATATAGTATAGACCAGCAAACAAACAAGTAGGTCACCTGATGGTAAGTGATCTCCACCGCCCAAGTATGCCCATACGACTAAAATAATTATAGGCGCGTTGTTGACATTAAAAGGATGGGATAATTAAGAGATTGGGAAGGGGAGGGGGCTTTGGGCCTCCGGATATCTCACTCACCGTACGAAACGCAGCAGTAAGCCGTTACGTCGGTTTTCTCTGAGACAATGGTAATGACTCGGTCGAGCCGGCCCATTCGTGCTGTAGAAAAATCTATCTAAAACCTGGCTCTACCACTCAAAATCTGTATAAAAATAATATCCCTAGCTTGTTAATATATAACACAACCATATTCTATAACGTCATCAAAGCTGCATCTTCGCCACTATTTTCACAGTTAAGTTGGTACTCCTGTAACCTTGCCTGTGTGAATGGAACTAGTGCGGTCCTGTGATTATCGTATAAATCAGTCCATATTCAACCGGTAATTGCATCGATATATCGATGTATCGATAGATATCGCATGCGGATCCCGGTAGAGCCGGTAAATTAAACCGGCGTCCAATATAATTTCATGTGAAATGTGTGACGTTTAATAAATTATTGGGCATTAGATGTTGCGTGGCATAAATCATTGTGGTACAACTTATAAATGTGGTGTTATGAATTTATAGACGATATTTTATGTTGCTCCTGTTTTTTATTGAAATCGATATTTCGGTGTGTCGGTTATTATTGTGTTTATTATTTATTATTACCGTCAATATTGTTTGGTCGAGTAGAGAATTTTTGATATCGATTTATTAATCAATTATAATCGATTTTTATTGGCTTTGTTCAACAAAACTTTTGGGACTCCGTAAATTGAGGACTTGATACACGCTGTCCAAGTAAACGTTACTTAACAAATTAAATAAAAGTAAAGACTGATAAATACAACATTATGATAGCGTACATAAGTGATTTTTGAAGTGATAACTTCTTATGGGAGGGTGAACCGAAACGTTCCGTAACGCGAGCGGTCCGTTGACCAGCCAGCGCGGCGTTAGCCGACCTCCCTGGAACATTGATAATTTCTAAGTACCAGGTGGAGTCACACAGTGACCAGTCGGCTTGGACCGGATTTTGACACGACTTTGACACGACTTTGCCACGACTTTGCCACGATTTTGACACGACTTTGACACGACTTTGACGCGACTTTGACGCGACTTTGACAGGACTTTGACACGACTTTGACACGACTTTGACACGACTTTGACACGACTTTGACACGACTTTGCCACGACTTTGCCACGACTTTGCCGCGACTTTGCCACGACTATGACGCGACTTTGACGCGACTTTGACTTGAGTTTGACGCTACTTTGACTCGACTTTGACGCGACTTTGACGCGACTTTGACACGACTTCTTCTGGCTTCCCTTTCTCTCACGCATACGGTAGCAGTAGGCAGGCTCCTTCCGCTCTCACTTTAACCCACATTAGTTTAAATCTTATATATATTATATATATCTTTAAATGAGCAATTCTTGTATATATATAATTGGAATCTCGGAATCGGCTCCAACGATTTTCATGAAATTTAGTATATAGGGGGTTTCGGGGGCGATAAATCGATCTAGCTAGGAATCATTTTTAGAAAATGTCATTTTTTTATTTTTTGAAGCGAAAATTTCTTATGGGAGTGTGAACCGAAACGTTCTGTAACGCGAGCGGTCCATTGACCAGCCAGCGTTAGCCGACCTCCTTGACACGACTTTGACACGACTTTGACACGATTTTGACACGACTTTGACACGACTTTGACACGACTTTGACACGACTTTGTCATGACTTTGACACGACTTTGACACGACTTTGACACGACTTTGACACGACTTTGACACGACTTTGACACGACTTTGACACGACTTTGACACGACTTTGACACGACTTTGACACGACTTTGACACGACTTTGACACGACTTTGACACGACTTCGACACGACTTTGACACGACTTTGACACGACTTTGACACGACTATGACACGACTATGACACGACATTGACACAACTTTGACACGACTTTGACACGACTTCGACCGGACTTCGACCGGACCTCGACCGGACTTCGACCGGACTTCGACCGGACCTCGACCGGACTTCGACGACTTTGACACGACTATGAAACGACTTTGACACGACTTTGACACGACTTTGACACGACTTTGACTCGACTTTGACACGACTTTGACACGACTTTGTCATGACTTTGACCGGACATTGACCGGACTTCGACCGGACTTCGACCGGACCTCGACCGGACTTCGACCTGACTTCGACCGGACTTCGATGACTTTGACACGAATTTGTCATGACTTTGACCGGACATTGATCGGACTTCGACCGGACTTCGACCGGACCTCGACCGGACTTCGACCTGACTTCGACGACTTTGACACGACTTTGACGCGACTTTGACACGACTTTGACACGACTTTGACACGACTTTGACACGACTTTGACACGACTTTGACACGACTTTGACACGACTTTGACACGACTTTGACACGACTTTGACATGACTTTGACCGGACATTGACCGGACTTCGACCGAACTTCGACTGGACCTCGACCGGACTTCGACCGGACTTCGACCGGACTTCGACCGGACTTCGACCGGACTTCGACGACTTTGACACGACTTTGACACGACTATGACACGACTATGACTCGACATTGACACGACTTTGACACGACTTTGACACGACTTTGACATGACTTTGACCGGACATTGACCTGACTTCGACCGGACTTCGACCGGACTTCGACCGGACTTCGACGACTTTGACACAACTTTGACACGACTGTGACACGACTTTGACACGACTGACCGGACTTCGTAACGTAACGCGTTAAGGCGCCACTCTGTCTGGCTTCCCTTTCTCTCACGCATACGGTAACAGTAGGCAGGCTCCTTCCGCTCTCACTTTAACCCACATTAGTTTAAGTTATCACTTCTGTCGAGCGTCCCGAACGCACACTTTTTTTTTTAATTTGAACATTTAGATTTGGATTGTTTAATGCGTTATTTGTCGATAAAATTGGGCACAGTGAAACAGATTTTTTTATATATTTAATATAATGACGAGACGAACAAGGCTGATGGTAAGCGCCATGCCTGCCCATAAACATAAGCAACACCACACAGAACTGTGAATTACAAAGCACTGCATGAATTGAATAAAATCTTTAAAATATGCATCATATTTAGTAAACACAAGAATTTTTAAAACGCAAAAACGTAGGAGTAAGTTAACTACTAAATTAAATTAACCACTGAAACATTTTGGTGTACGAACAAGCCACCCTAACAAACATCCACCGCTCTAGGGCTTCAGACCTTGCAAATCATGCCATTTGTCAATCTCGAAAACCTGCTCCGTTCAATTTCATAACAGTCATCGACGGATGAACAAGGTATGTCACAGCCGCCGTGAGCGGTCTACTGGCCAGTAAATCATCCTGGACGGGGTGTAATTGCAGCCTGAGGCCTTCCCGATGACACATTCCATCAAAAGCAGACTTTTCCATATCAGTCAGGATACAAAGTAAGGTTGAATGTTTATATTTAGAAAATTCTAAAACTGCCCAACTGTGAATTAGTAAAGGTCTGGTTCTTTTTTATGTTAGGAGGGTTTTGGGCCTCCGAAAATCTCACTTGTCGTAAGAAACGCAACAACAAGCAGGCTCTGTCACTTTGTGTAGGTGTGATTAAATTAAATATCCAGTTAGAAAAGTTATAAAAATATGGCCTGTAAAAAGTTGTAATTCCACATAGTTTATCGTATAGCTTGACCACGAGACCGAAAGTATCTCATATTACAATGAGGCTAAACGATGCGTGCTATCATTTTGTCGGACAATTTAATTGCTAAATATAATAAATACACCCAACAGTCACACACATAGTCCTAACCACACAATAAGATACAAGTCTTGTGTCGTGGGTATCAGGAACTACGAGAGACTTCGGTCTCACAACACCTCGACCCTGAAATAAATATTTATGGATCACACAAATGTTTGTCTCGGTGCAGGGATCGAACCCACGGTCTCTCGCTTCACAGCCGGCTACGCGCCCGCTGCGCCACGGAGGCTGTCATAATATAAGATATTTATTTTATTTCCTTGTAATTAACGCATCTTACGTAACTTATAGCGTGACAAATGACATCACACGACACGGTATAAATAACTCGGTTTGACTGCTACATATCCCAGCCGATCTATATAATGTCATTGTAACTTGCTAATCGAGTTCCCGAGAAAATTGCTCTAATAATCGTACATATTAACATATACAAAAGGACCATCCTCGGGGACAGAACCGATTATAATAATCGATAACTTACATATCGGTAATCGATTAGTCGTTTTATGACTTCCATGTGGCCACTTGTCTATTACGTTTTTATGTAAAAGTTCTAGTTTTTATACATAGTATTTAGATGCAAAATATTCATGTTAAAGTATTTTAGAATTAATATTTTTTTGTTATTTACTTTTAAAATTATTTTAAATTGATTCTTTTAAAATGCCGTAATATTAGAAGCCAATTTACGTAATGACGATTAATAACTGCTCCATAAGCCTATCGTCATATCGAGTACATGTTTCAATCGGGGCACTTCACGAGTTATTTTCTGAATCGATAACTCTAACCCCAATTGTGATTCCCCGGCCTGATATTTGAACTTAGAACCTCACGACTTCTCAGTCTAAGTACATTTCCACTAGGCCAATGATGCTATACGTATACAATGGGAAATGAGCTCGAAGAACAGTGGGTGCATGTCATGTCATGTGCATGGATGTCGCATCAACCTACCCTTTGGAGACACAGGCGTATGCTTATGTTATACGACAGCATCCGTGGCGCCTTCGAAGAACCGGCTGTGAGATAAGCAACCGCGGGTTCGATCCCCGCACCGAGATTTTTTTTGTGTAGATTGTTTATTGATGGCTTGACGCAAAGTAGAATTTGTTTTTAAGCTTGTTGCTACTTCTTATAAGCCATCCATATCTTGACAGTCTCCGTGGCGTAACGAGCGAGTAGCCGGTTGTGAAACGAGAGGCCGCGGTTCGATCCTCGCACCGAGACAAACATTTGGGTGATCCGCAAATATTTGTTTCGGGTCTGTGTGATGTGAGACCAAAAGTCTCTCATAGTTCCCGATACCCACGACACAACACTCACACTTATTGTGGAGTCAAAACTGTGTAACCGTGGGTATGCTTATTTCTTTATTTATAAGAATCAAGTAATTGATTCCCATGCACCGAACAGTAATCCATAAAAATCAAACAACAATCGAAACTCAAACACAATTTATACAGCAAAGCAATGTCGAAACGAAGTTTAACTAGGTACAGAAACCAAAAGTGAGTCGGGCTCGTGTCTCGTGACACAGTTCTGGCACTGTGTACTATGTATTTAGACATAAATACATGTATGTTCAACATTCCAGTGTATAATCACAGTCGTAATAAGTATGCGGTTAAACCAACGTTAAGGCATAGCTTGAAAGTAAGAGTAGTCGTAAGTTGGTGCTTTAGAGGTCAGTTTTGTAATGAAATTAAATTAAATAATTTATTAATCATGTAGGCAATTGAAATAGTCCTTATGATAAGTTAATACAAAAGTAAAAAAAAACTTATATATAGATATCTATTCTATTCCTATGCTAAAAACTCGGCAACGCGTTCATGATTCGTGTTTAAGAGCGGTTACAATAACATGCTCGTGTGCCGATGGTGTTAAAACCTTGTGTGGATAACATTCTAGGATCAGCCTGTGTACATCTGGTTCTCCCGAGGGGCTTGCGACATGACTTGAGGGTTGGTTGGTTACATCCTTGTATTACTGTGCCCGCATTGGTCATCCGCCTGTCCTGTTGCAGGTCCCTCGCTTTGCTTCGTCCCTCTCCGAAGAGGGAAGAAGCTACAGGCCGGCACGACTCTGGTGACCACCGATAAAGTCATTGTTTGTCGGTGGCTGCTGGTTTTTTGGACTGCACTACGCTTACCATCAGGTGTAGTACAATCACTTTGCCGTGCTCGGATAAAAGAACAAAATTCAGTAAATAAATTAAAAAGACTTAGGGAAAATGCAATATTTTTTGGCCTACTTTTGATCAAGCTATAGTTTGGTCCTTAAGTAATCATAGGCAGATTTTATTCAAGAAAAAAGGTAGTTCCACCCGATATTATCGACCATTAAACTTTATTCAAATATAAATATTTATAAATTGTGTCAAATCATGTCCCCCGTACAAGGCAAACTACTAATTTAATTTCTAATATAACTCATATAAAATAAATTTGGTGTTTAGAAAATATAGTATTATGAGTGGTAGAGCCAAGCTGTAGACAGTGTTGTCTACAGCATGAATGGGCCGGCTCGATCGGGTCGTTACCACATTCTCACAGAAAACCGACGTAAAGTAGCAGCTTGTTGCTGCGTTTCGTACGGTGAATGAGATATCCGGAGGCCCAAATCCCCCTCCCCCCTTTCCCAATCCCTAAGTATCCTTTAAGGTCGGCAACGCGCCTATGATTATAGTATTGTGGGCGTATATGGGCAGTGGAGATCACTTACCATCAAGTGACCCACGTACGATGTCATAAACTATGCGCTTCAGCAACGTTCGTTTTTAAGTATTATTACGAATATACAATAAATGAGCGGCAATGCAGTTTTGTTCAGTCATTCAACTGAATAGATCCCACATTGTCATAAGCTGAAGGGAAGACAAGTCTTTTTTTTAGTGAAATTTCTTTAGCATCAATGTGATTTGAAAATTCGATGAAACAAAAAAGCGACAGTAAAAAGAGACAAACATAGTCATAAATAGAATTTAATCTGCGAGAAAATGAGCTTGTTTGCCGGCCTATGATGTAAAAAAAGTCACTATTATTATGTCAACAGTTAATTGAATTAGTCTTGTAAACAAAATGATCCGAATGATGTATTGATCGATATCATGGTAATGAAGTCAGCAGAAGCGAAAGTACTGTTTGAATTAGTAATTATGGTCATTCTTTTTTATTAGACATAACATCCGTTTGAGTATGTGCTAGTTTCTTAGTATTGTTTTTATACATACATATGCTCACGACTTTATCCCCGAAGGAGTGGTGGAGTTTCAAGGTGGTAAGTATGCGAGAGGCCGTCTGGGTTGGTACCACCCCTTTGTCTATTTCTGCCTCCAAGCAATAGTGTAAGCACTGTTGTGGTTCGGTTTGAAGGACATTGAAGCTAGTGAAATTACGAGGCATCGTGAGACTTAACATCTTATGTCTCGGGGTGATGATCGCAGTTCAGTGCTATGCAGTGCTGTATAATTCAAAGTTCTGTGTGGTGTTGCTTCTGTTTATGGGCAGGTGTAACGCTTACCATCAGGCGAGCGACTTGCTCGTCTCGAATACATACATACAACTTTGAAATGTCAAAGGTGTTAGGTATGGGAGTCCGGTTCAAACCCGCGACATCCGTCCGTAGCACTCGCGGCTGAGCTATAGCCACAATTACTCAGAATAATTAAAGTTTAACTCTAAGGTCATATAGCGCAATATCCTTTTACTTCACATTCATAAACATTTAATAAACATATGATAATAACAGAATTAGCCGATTAGCCTGCGGTATCTATTCACTACCCAGCTCCAATAGTTCCATACATCAACCTGTCAGATTCCAGACCAATTGGCGTGTACGCAGGCTAGGTGCGTTCACTATGCTTCCCCCACTAGAATTCCGCCAGCTTACATTTCGCAATACCAATGTTGCCAGTCGCTATGATTTCCCGGAAAGTGGTGGAATTCTTTGTTAAATATGCACACATGCGGCTTTATAACATTCTTCGCTGTGGTTTATGATTGTTTCGCAGCTGCCGTATAAAATACTTTAAGGATTATGTAAGGTGTATTAACCTTACGAACGATGTACATAAATTACTACGCACAATCACTGAAACCATAAATTGCATCGCCTCTAGGTGCCTATAGCTAGTACAATCATGATTTTTTAATGCTGGGACGGCAATGTAACTACATGGTTAGTACAATGCAGTGCAAATATATAATATCGACCGTTGCGTTCTTCGACGGTTGCCAGAATTATCATCATCATCATTGTAGGCGGACGTCCAACGATGCGTTTGCCAGTATTATGCCGGCTTGAAATTACTTGATATACACCACCAGTGTGATGACCACTATGGTGAGATTTTTTTATCATATGTACCACCATAGGACTTCCTTGCCATTATTTACGATACTGTGCTAAATCCTGTTTATATGTGAGGTTAAATTATCTTATAATGTAGTATTGTATTTTATGTATTGTGGCAAATAAATGGTTTAAATGGTTTTTATATTAACAGCCCCCATGGCGCAGCCGGCTGTGAAACGAGAAGCCGCGGATTCGAACCGCTGCGCCACGGAGGCTTTCAAAGGCCGATCAACATTTGAATTTGGACTGCAGCACTTAACATCATGTACAGTGTAATCACTTTCCCATACCAATATAAAAACAAGTTCCCGAACTTAGAATTGCCTCGTCCACCCAACACACAGGCGTTACGTAATCTAAAGGTTATCAGTACACCGAATAAGTACCTACTCCAATCTTACTCCCAACCACATACGTAACGTATGAAATAACCGATAAACAATCTAAGCCTGGCAGCCCTAACTCCGCCCTAGCGCACCCACCTATTACCGCTCGCTACCGTCAACCTTGGGTATTACTTGGCCATTATGCGTGAACACAACGTCGTCACCACTGATACAGCGTCGACAGCGCGAATTACCTTACTCCATGCTTTTACATCCCAGCCTGAAGGTAACTGCTAACAAGCGCAATGTATACGTCAAAGGGACGCACCCATATTTCCTTTTAGATAATAGTGTTGCGGTGTTCTAAAAAACGGCCAGTGCTATATCAGAAACGTAGGGTTAGAATGTGCGAGTCCTTGCAACAGGTGGGCTGTAAATTGCTAAGATTTGCGCCGGATATAAATTGGTAAACAGAACAACGTGATACGATAAATTTTGCACGAGACTTGTTTTTCAACCGTTTGTCGGTTGAAAATGATGAAAATGAAAATAATGGAGGAGGTTTCCAATTCGACGCGTTTATTTTTATGCTGGTGGTAGGATATTCATATCCGCCCGGATAGCGACCACCGTACACATGGTGTTAAAACCTGCCATAGTGACCCACGCACCTTGCGTGGATCGCGTTTCAGAATCAGCCGGTTTATATCCGGTTTTCGCGAGAGGCTTGCGACAGGACTTGATGGTTGTCTGTCCTGCCGCAGGCCCCTCGATTTGCTTCTTCCCTCTCCGTAGAGTGAAGAACCATTTATACAGACCTTAATTCTGGTCATCACCGATAAACTAGTTATTTGTAAATGGTCGCTGGTTTTATTTGGACTGCACTACGCTTACCATCAGGTCTAGTGCAGTCACTTTGCCGTGCTCGGATAAAAAAAAAATAAAAAAAAATGGGTGCGTGTACTTATGTACGCGCGTGAGAAGTTATACTTCTTTGGCATCATTAAAATATAAACTAGAGACATGTTGATAAATATTATAAATATGAAAACAGTGATCAGAGGTGACGAGCGTACCAACATGCGCGACTAATATCGAGGTTCAATTCCTATTTTGTTGGTAGCTTTTTTTTCGAGACTTAATGAGCGGTTAAGCAGACGGCTAGTGATGTTCATGTACAAAAAACATCGATATTTTTTCCGATATAATATATCGTGTACAAAAAATATCGATATTTTTTCCGATATAATATATCGAAATATTGTATCGATATATAGCGATATATCGGTCAAAAATATCGATATTTTCGATATATCGAATTGTAGGAAGGAAAAGACTTTCTTAGTAAATGATTAACAAAAATAATATCGAAGAGCTAAAAAAAAAAAATATATCGATATTATATATCGACTTCAATGATGCGATAATATCGCATTGATTCGATATATCGAACAAATGTATCGATATTTTATCACATATCGATATATATCGAGCACCCCTACAGA
Source organism: Amorpha juglandis (assembly GCA_949126905.1). NCBI lineage: Eukaryota > Metazoa > Arthropoda > Insecta > Lepidoptera > Sphingidae > Amorpha > Amorpha juglandis. The sequence goes on along the minus strand of OX421381.1, from coordinate 12,225,039 downwards.
CGGCTTCATACTGTTAATTTTGTGTCACAGGTGCGCGCGCATCTTAAAATTTCACTCTCATCATTTTTTCATAACGCGCCTAAAGAAGTATAACTAATATAATATATCGAAATATTGTATCGATATATAGCGATATATCGGTCAAAAATATCGATATTTTCGATATATCGAATTGTAGGAAGGAAAAGACTTTCTTAGTAAATGATTAACAAAAATAATATCGAAGAGCTAAAAAAAAAAAAAAATATATCGATATTATATATCGACTTCAATGATGCGATAATATCGCATTGATTCGATATATCGAACAAATGTATCGATATTTTATCACATATCGATATATATCGAGCACCCCTACAGACGGCTTCATACTGTTAATTTTGTGTCACAGGTGCGCGCGCATCTTAAAATTTCACTCTCATCATTTTTTCATAACGCGCCTAAAGAAGTATAACTTCAATAATATATCGAAATATTGTATCGATATATAGCGATCTATCGGTCAAAAATATCGATATTTTCGATATATCGAATTGTAGGAAGGAAAAGACTTTCTTAGTAAATGATTAACAAAAATAATATCGAAGAGCTAAAAAAAAAAAAAAATATATCGATATTATATATCGACTTCAATGATGCGATAATATCGCATTGATTCGATATATCGAACAAATGTATCGATATTTTATCACATATCGATATATATCGAGCACCCCTACAGACGGCTTCATACTGTTAATTTTGTGTCACAGGTGCGCGCGCATCTTAAAATTTCACTCTCATCATTTTTTCATAACGCGCCTAAAGAAGTATAACTTCAAAAACAGAAGAAAAACAAAAAAGTGTGTTTGTGCAATTCACACTCGGCAGAAATGAATCTTCACAATTGTTCAAATAATTTAATTAACCAACGAATTTTAATACGCAAATGCAAAAAAATAAAATACATGAATAATACCACGTTGTTTATGACACATTTTCCGAAGGCTTCGTTGTACGCAGGCGCAGACACGTGATAGCATACTTATAATCTATCTCGTTCTCTCGCAGGCTAAATCCTATTTATGAATATGTTTGTCTGTCTTGACGCATTTTCGTTTCATCGAGTTTCAAATCACAACGATTCTAAAGAAGTTTCACTCCAAAAATAAGTTTTTATAGACTGAGCTCCGACTATCGTGTTCACTCTAACCCTACAGTAGTCCAGTATAATGTAATAGACGTTTATTTTACGCGTCTCCCGCGGCACAACGGTCCTAATCTCGACTATTACTCCACTGTGGAAATTTTAAAACCTCCGATACCAGTAGTTGTGTTCATGGATAATTTTTAGTTGCTTCCTACGCGCGGTCATAAATTGTGTCGCGGGTTCGGTGGCCCGGAGCATCAGTCATGGCACGGCTACTCATGACGGTAGATAAATCATCATTAATTTAACATATCGTTTGGGATTGAATGGTATTGGTCAGGGATTTAGTACAATTGGATGCAAATATGCAATAACATTTCAACCCATTATAAAAATTGAGATTTTAATTTTATTTTGCTAAATTCACTAACTTAAATCATTTTTTTTTGCATAATCGTAAATGTATAATAATTTTTTATGTTTTTTTTTAAATACGGAATTTAACCTACTTAAATCTAAATTTAGCAAAATAAAATAAATTTCTCAATTTTTACTTGATGTGGGTTGATATTAGGAGTGCTCGATATGTATCGATATGTGATAAAATATCGATACATTTATTTGATATATCGAATCAATGCGATATTATCGAATCATTGAAGTCGATATTATATAATATCGATATATTTTATTCGATATATGAAATATCGTACGAAATAAGGATATCGTAGAATATTTAGGAAAAATCATCATTACAGCTCTGTGGCATCTGAAAGACTTTTTTTGATCCATCTCGGCCTTCTATACACCGATGTAGCTAAAAAATAATAAAAAAAAACAACATCAAATACCAGAATAAGTATTGGATGTTTTTTTTTTTAGCTATTGTATATTATTTTTGTTAATTTTCACAATTACAATATTGGGATTAATAAAATGAAAGTTGATTGCTTTTTTAACCTTAGTGGGTTTACTTATTTACTCCTAATAAAGTCTTTTCCTTCCTACAATTCGATATATCGAAAATATCGATATTTTTGACCGATATATCGCTAAATATCGATACAATATTTCGATATATTATATCGGAAAAAATATCGATATTTTTTGTACATGAACATCACTAGTTGAAATGTAATTATAAAAGGATTCTTACGCAGTAATATAAAATGTATGTACTATGATTGTTATTGTTAATGCATTAACTTTCGTTTGTTTATATATTTCCCTGGTATAAGTAAAAGTTATGGCGATATGACCTTAATGAGCACAACAGTACTTACCCAATACAGCTTGGCGGCAGAAATGGACAAAGCAATACCACCAACCGAGTCTGCTTTTCTCATGCGAGGGATCTGCCACCCAGTTGTCTCAGTACGCAGAACAAACCTGCGACCTTTCTTTACACATCCAACTACCAGACCACTGTGCCATAGTTTACGTATATTATAATTGTATCAAAGCTATTATACTAACATCCTCAATAACTATTACAAGCACGTGTGTAATGTGTTATTACAGATAATGCAAGCAGTAAGGAAGCTATCCAGACACCTGTAAGAATATCTTGCTTTATAAAATCTGTTGCACATCCCACGACGCGAAAGTGTACTTAAACAAGGACGTGCGTAGCAAAGGTACTTTTTGTTTTGTTTTTTTTATTGTAGGGCTCTATGCCCCACTCTCGTGCCTCTGATATTATTATTCAGAGATGTTCCCCATCTATAAATTCTCAACATCTTTTATTAATAAAAACCCCATAATAATGCAAGAATAAAAGTATATATAAAATAAAAGAGCAAAGGTAGGTACTTTAACTTTTAACCGATGAAAATCAAAACTTGCTGGTGGTAGAATATTCATATCCGACCGGATAGCGACCACCGTACACATGGTGTTAAAACCTGCCATAGTGACCGACACGCCTTGTTTGGATCGCGTTCCAGGATCAACCAGTGTATATCCGGTTTTTCCGACGGGCTTGCGACATGACTTGATGGTTGATTGGGGCGGGTATAGGGGTACATCATTGTATCACTGTGCCTGCATCGGTCATCAGCCTGACCTGTCACAGGCCCCTCGATTTGCCTATTCCCTCTCCGAAGAGGGAAGGAGCATTTATACAAGACGGCATGACTCTGGTGACCACCGACAAACTCATTATTTGATGGTCGCTGGTTTTTTGGATTGCACTACGCTTACTATCAGGTGTAGTGCAGTCACTTTGCTGTGCTTGGATAAAAAAAATAGAAAATGGAATTAAACAAGAATCGTTAAAAACAGATCATTCATTATCTGAAAACTTATTCGTAGTTAAACATACAAAAAATCAAAATATACTTTTCGAGTTGAGAACCTATTCCGTTTTTTTCGTCGGTTAAAAGTTAGACCATTAGGAAAATTTAAAAATTTTATAAGGTGGTAGGTCCCTAGTATGTGAGAGGCCGTCTGGGTTGATACCACCGCTTTGTCTATTTCTGTCGCCAAGCAACAGTGTTTAAGCACTCTTGTGTTTCGGTTTGAAGGACTTTGAAGCCAGTGAAATTACTGGGCATTATGAGACATAACATCTTATATCACGGAATGACGAGCGCAATGCAGTGCCATACAGTGCGTTGTAATTCAAAGCTCTGTGTGGTGTTGCTTTTGTTTATGCCTGATGATAAGGCGGCGTAGCTTTATCATCAGGCGAGCGCCTTGCTCGTCTCGTCATTCAATTAAATAACAAAAAAAAACCACTCACTGCAATATATTTCATTATAATTTCTTCAAATCATTGATAATCCGCCATCATCAATCCTATCATTCGACAGCCTCCGTGGCGCAGCGGGCGAGTAGCCGGCTGTGAAGTGAGAGGCCGTGGGTTCGATCCCCGCACCAAGACAAACATTTGTGTGATCCGCAAATATTTGTTTCGGGGTCTGGGTGTTGTGGGACCGAAAGTCTCTCGTAATTCCTGGTACCTACGACACAAGACTCGTATGTTACTGTGGGGTCAGGACTATGTATGTGACTGTTGGGTGTATTTATTTATCATTAAGTACCAGGACCCCATAACACCGCAGTGGTTCAAACATCCAAACAACTTGCGTAAAGCTGTCTACGTGGTTCTCACTCGCGTAAGGCCGTGTAATGTACACCGTATAGACAATTACAAGCCGAGTTACCGTTTTGTGGTGTACTGAGGTTATTCATAGTCCGGCGTTTGTAATTAGACACAATTTTACAAGGTGGTAGGTCCCTCGTATGCGAGGTCGTCTGGGTTGGTGCCACCGTTTTGTCTATTTCTACCGACAAGTAACAGTGTAGCACTGTTGTGTTTCGGTTTGAAGGATATTGAAGCCAGTGAAATTAATGGGCATTATGAGACTTATGTCCTATGTCTCAGGTAGACGAGCGCAGTTCAGTGCCATGTAGTTCTTTGTAATTGACTGCACTACACCTGATGGTAAGCTTAGCGCAGTCCAAATAAAACCAGCGACCACCGACAAACAATGAGTTTATCGGTGATGACCAGAGTCAAGTCAGCCTGTATAAATGCTTCTTTACACTCATGAGAGCGAAGAAGCGAATCGAGGGGCCTGCGACAGGAGAGACAACCATCAAGGCCTGTTGCAAGCCCTTCAGAACAACCGGATATACACTGGCTGATCCTGGAACGCAATCCACATAAGGTGTGTGGGTTACTATAGCAGATTTTAGCACCATGTGTACAGGGTCGCTATCTGGGCGCATATTGATATCCTACCACCAGAGATATTACCTAGTATATTTCTACCGGTTTAAATGCCAGAGTGTGATTTTTGTACTTGAACATATCATATTTGGTAATTATCATTTACACAGACGTGGTGAAACAGGCGCTAAACGCTGCACCATCGATTAAATTAATCCCTAGACTATAGCTACCGCTATTGTGACCGCGTTCGCCCGGGGCTGCGATCCTATACAACTAGATAACAGGTACTTGCACAGTCGGTTAAAAGGTCTCTTACACCACTTACTTACGGAGCTTCGCACAGCTATTGTATAAGCTTACGCCTTCCTACATAACAATATTTTTTTCAGACTATCGTTATTCCAACTTAATGCCAGGGTCCACCTTCTCATCGTGATATGGTGGATTAGGTATTATGTAGGGCGACCCGTCGCCTGACCCCCACAAACCGCAACATAAACCAAGCAGCAAGCCGCTACTTTACGTCGGTTTTCTGTAAGACAGTGGCAATGACCCGGTAGGGTTAGCCCGCTTATGATGGAGACAAAACTGCCTACAACGTGGCTTTACCACTCAAAAGATACGGGTACATATGGTCATGGGTATCAAGTGCTTTCGCTCCAACAAAAACCCAGACCCGAAACAAACAATTGTTGATTACATATGGTATATACATATTTTTATTCTAGTGCGGGGTATTACTGCACTTTTGTTTCAAATCAGTCTACACGCTGTACCACGGAGGTGTTTATTTTAAAAATAAACTCAAAAGCGTTTTATTTTGACGACACAGTACATGGTAGAGCCACACTGTAGACAGTTTTATCTACAGCATGAACGGGCCGGCTCGACGGAATTTTACCGCTGTCTCACAGAAAACCGACGAAGTATCAGCTTGCTATTACATTCTGTAAAAGGTGAGAAGATAATGTGAGATATCCGGAGATTCAAATCCACTCTTCTTTTCGCTATTCCTTTTCTCCAAGGTCGGCTACGCGACCACAAATCTTCTACTATTGTAATTAAAAAATTATATTAAACTTCAATATAGTCCACATTGCTTATAATATATATTCTTCACGTTACATCCTACTAATATTCTCTCAATTTTCAAATATAGAAAAACAATACATAATTATAAATAACCACTAAAATAGATCATACAATTTACGTAACACAACGCTTCCTATAAATTGGCCCTATTAAAATAATGCTCACAATACTAATCATACGGCTGCGCGCGCGCAGATCGCCCGATAGCGATAGATAGCCATCGGCCGTGATGAATGGTAGCCGCGCTGCTCTATGTCTTTGTTGACTTCACTTGCGTGGAGAGGCTTTTTATTCTTTTTTATTCTGTAAGAACAAGTCTTCTGGAAAACTAATTTGTAATGGCTACCAAAGCTAGTCTTTCTTACTGCCACACTCACATCCGTGTGTTTGTGTGATCCACAGATAAATGTTTCGGGTCTGGGTGTTGTGGGACCGTCAGTCCCTCGTAGTTCCTGGTACTAATGATACAGGTTTAACCTAGTGTGGGGTCAGAACTATGTGTATGATTGTTGGGTATATTTATTTTAAAAAATAAACAAGAAATGGTAGAACCACGCTATAGACAGTTTTTTCTATAGCATGAATTCGCTGACTCAATGTAAATAGTACCACGGTCTCATAGAAAATCGACATAAACTAGCTAGCTGTTACATTTCGTACGCTGAATGAGTTTGCCAGAGGATCGTTTGAATATACAAGAGCTATATTTTTATGACGGGCATTTTATATCTCAGGTCATTTGTCATCTATTTGTGTACGTACTCACTCACGCCTATAATCCGTGAAGGGGCAGGCAGAGGGGTAGCGAGTAAACCTATATTTCGCAGAGCTTATTTTCGCGAACCTATCGCCATACCAGGCACAATTCTAAGCTCCGGCCTAAGCATTTCGTGATAGAAAAACCCAATATCACGAACCCGAGACCTCATCTCATCAGTCGTACCGCGTACACATTATACTACATTACCTAGAGAGTCATATTTTTTTAGTGTATTTAAAAAAATATATAAAGCCTCGACTCCATTCATCGCTAAACGGTTTTGGCGACAAGAAGACACGGCTGAGGCTAGCACGTCGATAAATGACCCTCCCGGCCAGTACTCACTTAGCTAATATAAATTGTTTCGAACTACTTAGAAATTCTATAGGAACTTAACAACGTTTTTGAGCACACAGCAAGCCTTTCAATGTCATATGTCGTGTCTATAGTATTTACTGAGTCGAGCCACGCTGTAGACAGTTTTGTCTACATGAATGGACCAGCTCGATAGGGTCGTTGCCACTGTGTCACATAACACTGACGTAGCATCTTGCTGCTACGTTTCGTACGGTGAGTGAGATTTTCGAAGACCCAAATCCTACGGCCCTTTTTTTCTTATTTTTTTTAATCTGAGCACGACAAAGTGACTGCACTACATCTGATGGTAAGCATAGTGCAGTCCAAAAAACCAGCGACCACCGAAAAACAATGAGTTTATCAGTGGTCACCAGAGTCATGGTGGCCTGTATAAATGCTTCTTCCCTCTTCGTAGAGGGAAGAAGCAAATCGAGGGGCCTGCGACAGGACAAGCGGATGACCGATGCAAGCATAGTAATACAAGGATGTACCCCTACACCCGCCCCAATCAACCTTCAAGTCATGTCGCAAGCCCCTCGGGAGAACCGGATATACACTGGCTGATCCTGGAACGCGATCCACACAAGGCGTTGGGATCACTATGGCAGGTTTTAACATCATGTGTACGGTGGTCACTATCCGGGCGGATATGAATATCCTACCAGCGAATTCATGCTCTAAGCAAAATTGTCAACAAAGTAGCTCTATCACAATACATTCCGGAATGCATATTATGACGTATATGCCTTAAACCGACTACTTCCTACTCCAGAACATGACCGTATATGTCGCTTGTAATAAATAGCCGTGCGGTATCAGCAGAGATCTGATATCTATCGCACATCGTACGTGATTCGTTCGGGCATGCCTAATATGCCGTGACGCGTTTGACTAATAGCCCTTCTGACCGTCCTGGGTCGGGGTGTATACGTGCCTTGAACGTTTGGTCAACGGAATTTAATGTTGGAAAATGTTATAAGTTTTTTGTATAGCATAGACCGGCAAACGAGTAAGTGGATCACCTGGTGGTAAATGATCATCATTATCAAATCATAGGCGCGTTGCGGCCTCAAAGGGAAGCGATGATTATGGGATTGGGAAGGAGATGGGGATTTGGTCCTCTAGATATCTCATTCACTATACGAAACGCAGCAGCAAGCTACTACTTTACGTCGGTTTTCTGTGAGACAATGGTAACCCGGTCGAGTCGGCCTATTCAGGCTTTAGGCAAAACTGGCTCTACCACTCAAAAGGTAGATCTCACATTTGCGACAAGCCATCTGAATTGCTACTATTGCTTTGTCCTACTGCCGCCAAACAACAATGTGTAAACACTGAAGTGTTTCGGATTGAAGGACACTGGAGCCAGTGAAATTACTGTATCGCAAGATGTCTTTTTTTATTGAATTTTATTTTTTATTGTTTAAATTGAGTACGAGAAACTTACATCCTAGTAAAGAGCAAAGTTAATATGCTAGTTAGATGCTGTTACTTTTTTTTACCGGCAAACGAGCAAGTGGATCACCTGATGGTAAGTGATCTCCACCGCCCATGTACGCCCACCACCAGAAGACTCATGGGCGCGTTGCCGACCTTAAGAAAAGGAATAATTAGGGATTGGGAAGAGGAGGGGATTTGGGCTTCCGGATATCTCACTCACCGTACGAAACGCAGCAGCAAGCCGCTACTTTACGTCGGTATTCTGTGAGACAGTGGTAACGGCCCGGTTGAGCCAGCCCATTCATGCTGTATACAAAACTGTCTACAGCGTGGCTCTACCACTCAAACTTACCATTATTTTCAAACGGCAAATAAAATTAAAAAATGTTATACAATTTTTAACCACAATAATGACCAAATACAAAAATCACGAAAGAGTACGATACCGTAATTATGTCGCACGGTGCGCGCCGCGGCTGCCTCCGTGTGTTTAAAACTATTTATCCACTTAAACGGTGATCCATGCATTATACAGCGGGTTTTTATATGTCTCTTAAGCCCGTGAAATATGGCTGCCGGAGGAACATTTATTAAATGCACTAAGTAGTCATGTTATTTTTATACCGCAAGGACATTACTATATGGAATGAAACCACGCAAAAACAATTAGTTCTCTCCTTCTTAAAGTATTGCCAATGGGCGTAGTAAAATAAATTAGGTAAGATCTTTTTTTTAGGATAGACTGGCAAACGTGAGTTACGAGATGGTAAGTGATATCCACGGCTCATGTAGACCTACAATACCAGAAGAATCATGGGCGTGTTGCCGATGTATACACGATGTCAGTGTGTATGTTAATGTTTGTAAAACTGTTGTGCTAGATCAGAGGTTGCAAGACTTTTTTACTCATAGACCACTTTCAAAATTTTGCTGCTTCTGGTTGAGCCTTTGCAGCTACATTTCTACCATATTCCCAAGACTCGACAAAAAATGTGAAGAATGTCACGTCAACGTAGACCCCCGTCGAATCTCCCGTGGACCCCTGAGGGCCCACCTTGACCACTTTGGGAACTAAGATGCTAGATAAATAAATAAAGAAAACTTTTCCGTCCCATCACAGACCAAATTCGTTCCAGATAACCCACTTGCCCGTTTTTATTATAAATAGCTTCTCAAGGTCAAGGTGAGAAGAGAAGATCAAGAAGATCAAGATGTAAATAGTGGTTTTTGTTGTTGTCCCTTCTTCCTTCCACCTGCCCTTATCCCACTCGCAGTGGGGTCGGCGCAACATGCTTTTTAACACATGTTACAGAAAGATTTAACTTGTAGTTTTTACGACCGACCTCCTAACATCAATCTCTTTTGGGGGAAACATCCAGATCCGAAACAAATATTTACGAATCACACCACATCCGCGTGCGGGAATCGAACCCACGGCCACTGGCTTCACAGCCGGGTACTCGCCCATTACGCCACGAAGGCTGATGCCCATTTATTTTTTTGTTGTCCATATAAAAAACAACATCCTATAAAAAATCAACACTAAGCATACTACGACCGAACCCCCGCAGTCAGGTCATCTGTCGCTCACTACCTGAATTCCAAGGGTCACGCGCCACGGACAGTCACCTAGGACCCGCTGTGCACTCATTTATCACCATACAACACAAACATACTTGCAGCTGGTAAAACTCCTATCACTGTGAAATTGTACAGAGAATCATTTTCACCAACTGCAAATGTATGTTGGCAGATTTACAAAGTTAGATTTGCTGCCCGTGAAATTGAAATGCCTTTGATTATGTTGGGATTGACAGTTTTATGACTGTAAATGATGTTTTGGAATTGTTTGTGGTATTTGTGTGAATTATTAAGATAGTGTCGGATTAAATTATATATGTATGGTCTTCAATAGTATCTATACATTTGTTTTTTATTTTATTGAATGACAATTTTTTTGAGCAAGTCGCTCGCCTGATGGTAAGCGCCACGCCTGCCAATAAACAAAGTAACATCACACAGAACTTTGAATTACAAAGCACTGCATAGCACTGAACTGCGCTCGTCACTTGAGACATAAGATGTTAAGTCTCACAATGCCCAGTAATTTCACTGGGTCCATGTTTTTTTTTTTATCCTGCCTCGGTAAAGTGACTACGCTACCCACGTGACCCACTTACTCTCTTAATGGCCTGGTCTCTCACTCTATCTCTTGACGGTAGTATCGAGGTTTAATTTATTGTTTTGCCTTTTTTTTTTATCCTGGCTCGGCAAAGTGACTACGCTACACCTGATGGTAAGTGCAGCGCAATCCAACAATAGTGTCGACCAACAATAAACAATGTGTCCATCGTAGGTCGGCAAGATCATGCCGGCCTGCCAAAGGGCCAAGGGGGAGGGGAAGGAAAAAGCGATGGGAAAAGGGTTAGGATCAAGGAGCAAACCCCCTGGGAAGAACCGGATATACACTGGCTGACCCTGGAACGCGACCCACCCTCGGTGGGCCACTATGGCAGGTTTTAGCACATTCGGTTTTTTATCTTAGCACGTCAAGTTAACTACACCTGATATTAAGGCAGTGTAATCCAAATATAATATTGACCGCCGAGAAACATTGAGCCCCTCGACTATAGAATGTCTCTGTCTGTCTATACCAGTGTACGGTGGTCGCTATCCGATCGGATACAAGTATCCTCCCACCAGCAAAACCGAAACACAACAGTGCTTACACTAATGTGTAAGCTTTGCTTGGCAGCAGAAATAGACAAAGAGAGACCTACCATCTTGTAAAATCATGTGAAGGAAATGCGCTCGGCGAAATATGGGTGTACCGGTTACTCAGCCTACTCCTAAGGGTTTACAGGCGTGAAGTGCGTACGAAAAACAACGTTTGTCGTAAACCACGTAAATAATTCAAAGGCAACATTATCCAGTGATACTCATTTGCATTTCAGTTCCGCCGAAAATGCCTAGGTTACTTTACATAACTCATGTTTGTAAGCCGCCGGATCGTCTTTAATCTCGGATCAACCTTAGGGGATTTTTTCCGTGATTTCTGGGGATTTTCGGAATAGCCTATTCTTAGTATGAGCGTCGTGTTCGGTTTGGATGGGTGTTTTGGCCTGACCTTCATGATATTTTTGAAATTCACTGGCTCCAGTGTCCTTTAAACTGGAAATTACTGAGCTTTATGAGTCTTAATTGCTTGCAAGCCTCGCAGTGCTTTGTGATTCATAGTTCTGTATGGTGAGGTTTCTGTTTATGGGTAGTCATGACGCTTACCACCAGGTAGGGGACTTGTCCGTTTAGTTTCATTCGATGGACTTATCGAAAAATAAAACATAAAATTTTAATATGTGATGTAAATCTGGCTTATTGACTTAAATCCTAATTTTTTTTTATCCAGGCACGGCAAAGTGACTGTAATTTACCTGATTGTAAGCGCAATGCAGTCCAAAATAAACCAGTGAACTCCGACAAACAATGAGTTTATCGGTGGTCACTAGAATCATGCCGGCTTGTATGAATGCTTCTTCAAACTCCGGAAAAGGTAGAAGCAAATCGAGGGGCCTGCTACAGGACAGGTGGATGACCGATGCAAGCACAAGGATAAAAGGATGTACCACTATATCCGCCCCAAACAACCAAGTTGAAGTTCTGTCACAAGCCCCTCGGGAGAACCGGATATACACTGGTTGATCCTGGAACACAATCTTCAATAATGAAACACATGGCGCGCGTGGCAGGTTTAAAAACAGCATATGTACGCCGGTCGCTATCCGGGCGAATATGAATATCCTACCACCAGCAAAACTTATATTAGCATACTTGGTCTCAACCCTTTTAAGAATTGGTTGAGTATTTAATCATATCTGAGACATCTGTCTCTCATTCATCTTCTCAGATCAGTATTACAGTCGAGGGACGCAATGTCTCTTCACGATCGACATTATATTTGAACTGCACTGTCCTTAAGATTAAGTTCAGTGTAGTCACTTTGCCATAAAACGATAAAAAAGTGAAATGGGCAAGATAACAGCTATCAAAGATTATGAATAGATAACAGCTTTCTACCGAGTAAAGAGCTAAACTCACGCCAAATACAACGAAAATAACAAAATTAAGCAATGACTGAGTTAGGTACGTAAAAGTTCCCGCAAAATATCCTTGTAAACGCACTTGGACATTAAAATCTTTCCAAGAACATTAATAATTCAATCGGCAGAGTAACTATGAAAGTTCCGTGGACCTGTCGAGTTCGGCCTCAGCCCGAGCCGCGAGCGGTAGATGTGGCCTTGTAGTTCGCAATTTTTACGCCCTTAATCCTTTGGCGAGCTCATTTAACCGAGTTTTAATCTCAATCTCACCTCATTACCGGCTCCCGAATACTCGGAATAGCCAATTTCGCCATTAATTACAGGGGCTCCCTTACCCTTTTCGAGTAAAAATAAATTATAACTCATTTATCGTTACGCGGCGCCGCCGTCGCAGAATAAATAGCTGTCACGGCGGCTCGCACACAGAAATAACGTGACGGCGTGAAATAGCCTTTCACGTTAACGTGAACGGCGGGGAGGCCACGCCCAGGGACATGCGCACTTCGCCACACACGCCTTCATGTGTGCCACACGTCGCGTCACGTAACTGGGGCACATATATGGCATGTATAGTGGGCGTGCGGCCGAGTGGGCGTGCACACACTCACGTACATGGATGGAGATAGGCCCAGCTCGAGTGGGTAATAGCCGATCGCGACGCGACTCCGGCCTATGTGCACATGTATGACGGGTCCGCACCCACGCCGAGAAAAACAATGAAAATATTTTTCCCACCTGCGGCCGCAATTATCGGCGCGAACCGCGGAAAATTGCGGCCGAACGCCAAACTGACACTCGCGGAACTTCGACAAAATAAAAACTTTGCGAAAGTTCAACCGGAAAAGAAAGAAAACGCGAAAATAAAAAAGCCATTGACTCCGCAGTCCGCGCCCGAAAGTTTTAGACGCCTTTTAAAACATTCCCGCGGATGGAATCACGGACGGGCGACGGAATTTTTTTTCATAGCCAGAAGGATTTTCGACGCTCGTTTCTGTCAACTAATTAGAGTTTGGTCTCGAAAATAAAATTTAATGTAAATAGCGTCGTGGAAACGTCACTTACACTTAGAGATTGTTTGTGATGGAACATGGATGGAACATAGAACGGTCGCTTTTTGTACATACAAGCGAATAAATATAGACGTTTGCTACACTCTAAGAAACAATATGGCAGAGTAACGTCGGATCAATAATATATAGGCTAAGGAAACACGAGCATAGAGCAATACGACTCCGAGAGGCGTACATAGGCAAGAGCGAAAACAAATCAGTGCCCGGGAGGCGCAAATTGAGCACGTACCCGTTCCGGCTAATTTTATTTTGCAATTACACCCCCCCTCCCGGTGCCCCGTCCCTCGGGCCGGCCTCACCCCCGCCTGCCCGCGACGCCTCGCTAATACAACATTCTTGGCGACAGGCAGTTTTGGGACAGAGCCGCTGCCGAAAATATAAGGCCGCTAAATAAATACAGACTTGGATGTGACACAGCGCTCTCTGGACCAGTCTTTCTCTACATACATTATCTGTTATCATACATTGTTCTCTGCATACATGGAGTGTAAGTAGGCCACTAACGTCTTAGACCCAAAGCTAACCTCATCTGCAACTACACTCTGATGATTAATGTATGAGGCAATAGAGAAGTATAGTTCCCATTGTGGGCTGTAGGACGGCGGTCAGATGGCGGATCGGTCCTCATAATACCAAATTATGATGAGAAGGCAGACCCTGGCATTAATCCGGGATAATATCTCACAGAAAGTATTCTCAACATCAAATACTTCCTTTGGACTCTATCCTTAAACGATAAATTATTATTATCCTTGATGAATAATAATCATAATATTGGAAAACAATGCTATACACATTGTGAGGCGTCATATGTGTAAATATTAATTTATTACATTTCTTTTAAGATACCAAAGAACAAATGCAGTAATAATCACAGATGTAAAAAAAAATATAAAATAACTTTAGCTATACGTTGATGCTGACATTTCCTAACTTTTAATTTAACATTCATAGTTCTGTAACCGTTGCATAATACTAACAGAAGACTCCTAAACAATAAATAGCAAAAGAAACAAGTAAAACCAATTGAAAATTAAAACTTCATTGTTACAACAGTATTTTATCACAGCAATCATCTAACACAACATCACCTTTTAAAAAAGTAACATATTCTTCGTAACAAAATAGTGAAGACACAGCGTATCTGCGCGTATCTAAGTCTCTGTGGTGAATTACTCTGTGCCTCCCTCTGTAAAAAGGTTGTAAGAAGGCGGCGGACACCCCGTTGGGGGGCAATCGCCTCCGCAACCCTTTCGCTTTTACCCCCACTGGACAGGATGTTGCCTTTTCGATCGCTGAGAAAAAAATAAATAAAAAAATTGTCAGCAAAATGTTGATATCGCATCATTGGTAGTAGTTAGTAGCTTCTATGAATCGAAAAATTGGTGAAGTCTAGCTAGCGAGTAGGTGATGACTAACGCAGATTTTATAGCGTATGGAATAAAATTGAATAAAATAATAGTGCAAAATCACATTTCTTACTTCACAACATATCAACTTCGCGTACGATATCACATGGGTTAAGGTTGAAACAATAAGGTACGGTTTGAGATATGCGAATGAGACGGGAATGGCCCTAATCCCCTAATCCTTCCTAATCCCTTTCTTTTAAGATCGGCAACGCGCCCATGATACCTTTGGTATTGTAGTCGATGACGCACTTGCTCGTTTGCCAGCATATGCTATAAAAAAGCTAAAATATTACTAGTAGGGCCAGTTCAGCATACTGCTAAGCTCGTAACTTAGCACTGATTTTCAACTGCTCCCTTCGGTTCACATCAACAACGTTTTTCACACACACAACATTTTTCATACAACAAAACACAAAGTGTTGAATCGCGCGGTGTGTTCTGTCTTGGTCGCACATCTCAAACTCTACCTTAAGTAGTACTGCGTTACCTACGTCACAGTATATGTGTATGTAACAGAAACTCCTACAAATAAGCTATCATTTGTAATAAAATATGCTTTAAATTACGACTTCGTGATCTGCACAGCGTGGGTTCACAATAAATGAATTCATTACCATCAATCACAATTCAATACATTCCGTAATTTAGTGTAAATGAGATGTTATTACATTTAGTTTGTTTTATTGCTTGTTGATTTATGAGGGTCATATAGCTCAGTTTATAGGACTGTTGTGTGTCGATTCCTGTATCAACAAATATTAGGGGCTTCTTGATAATTTTGGTTTTAGTTTTTTACCTTAATTTGAATCCCTATGGAATGGCTAAATGTAATTAAAAAAACATTTTTATAATTCACGTGAATATTTCATACGTATGTTAGATTTTAAATATTCCTAATTGATTAATTTATAGTTTATTTTTTTCCGTAAGTAAATTATCTCAATTATTTGGCACACCCTGTAGCCGCTAAGCTTCTCGCATTTCTTCGTCGCTTCTTAAAGTGTTTTACATACAGTCGCGTCTGTGTGCGTCAATAAATACGCACAAATGTGTGGGTAGGTACGCATTTTTCGCCTCTCCCCACCCTCCCTCGAAGAAAAATACCTTACCCCTTTACCACCCCCTTTGATGTACCGGTGCGCCTCTGCTAAAGAAGATATGAGACTTTTTCAAAAAGCTTAATTTAAATGAGCCCGGACGACTCAATGGGAATATTCCTTAATTTAAATACTATCTTGAGGGTAGATGGGGAGACTGGGGAATTTTAATTGGTATTGAATTTCTATTGGAGGACAATCGGGTGACTTTTTCCAATAGATTCTTGATAGGTGATACGGTTTGTGATAAGATGAGTTAATGAGGCATAACTGCTGTTGTAGGGTGGTGAAATATTTTAGGCGGTTGCCTATGAAGAATGATAATTAATTAATTAAATATAATTGTTAACTATCGATTATTATTTTTGTTGCTATTAAGGTTTACATTGCGGTAGACAGTAACTGCAATTTCCGGAAGGAGAGACTAGGTAGAGACTGTAAGTTAGAGACTAAGATTGAGATCCGTGTCGTCTTGGGATGTCATGCTGTAGATAGAGTGGTAGTGCCACGCTGTAGACAGTTTTGTCTACAGCATGAATGGGCTGGCTCGACCGGGTCGTTACCACTGTCTCACAGAAAACCGACGTAAAGTAACGGCTTGCTGCTGCGTTTCGTACGGTGAGTGAGATGTCCGGAAGCTCAAATCCCATCCCCTTCCCAATCCCTAATTATCCCTTTCCTTTAAGGTCGGCAACGCGCCCATGATTCTTCTGGTGGTTGGCGTACATGGGCAGTGGAGATCACTTACCATCAGGTGACCCACTTGCTCGTTTGCCGGCCTATGCTATAAAAAAAAACTATTACAGCCTGACTCTACCATTCACAGCTTGTACATTTGAGCCCCGAGTCTGCTATCATAATTTTCTCACAATGGTCGATCATTGGCTGTGTAATTGGTAGTTTTGAAAGTTTTGGTAATCTACTAATTTAATTATGGTTTTGCGAATTGACATTCCATTCAAAAATAATTTTCGCATATATAAACAAAGCTTCAAATTTGGTGGTAGTTTTTTGAGGATTACTTCGGCCAAAAGTATTATGGTACTGGCAATACCGATCACCTTTCTACCACAATTCCAACACTATTTTATCTAGAGACCATAGACAGGCCATTTTGGATTTAATAGATTACAAACTTTTGCCACAATGATAATAGAATGGTACCAAATTAAACTAACAAGACAAACAACAAAATAACTAACACTAAAGAAAACCTCCGTGGCGCAGGGGGCGAGTAGCCGACTGGGAAGCAAGAGGCTGTGGTTTCGATTTCCCGCACCGAAATAAATGTTTTAATCCACAAATATTATGATTTCTTACGTTTACGCGAATGTTACACATTGAAATAAAACTAATTTAAATGGATTTATAAGAATGTTATTATAAAATGGTCATTGCTATGTTTTATATATTTAATTTATATTTTTGTCTACTTAGTCCTTTATATTTCCAGAAGTAAAAAGCACTTCTAGGTTTCTCATGGCTCAAATGAGGAGATTTCCTTGAATCTCATCTCATTTGTTCTCATCGTCCAATCGAATCGGTTATTATTATTAAAAATGTTATAATTGGTAGAGTTACGTTGACTGGTGCAGTTATAATGCTTACACCGTACGACTGTTGTGCTGGGGTCTCGGGTTCGATCCTCAGAACGGTTAAAAGTCATATTGGATTTTTCTATCACGAAATTGACAGTATCAGCTCTTAGTCTGGAATTGTGCTCGGTATGGTCATAGATCGCCCCCTATCATACCAATGGACGGATATAAGCTCGGCGAAATGTTTGAATACGGGTTACACCTCTGCCTACCCCTTCAGGGATTACAGATGTGAGTACGTATGTTATACGTTGTAGACAGTTTTACCTAAAACCAGGAGGCACGTACCGACTCGACTGAGTAAGTGCTCCTGTCACAGAGAACTGACATGAAGTTATAACTTAATAGTTTCTTAACGTACGGTGAATAAAATTTACAATTGCCCAATCCCCATTGCTTTCTCTATTAAACATCAGCATCGCACCCATAATTGGACGTAGTTGACGGAAAACCATAATTAGATCTTAATTACACATTATATTGATATAATCTCTTCTTCCACCTGCCCTTATCCCACTCGCAGGGGGGTCGGCACAACATGCTTTTTAATTCATGTTACAGAAAGAGTTGGTTTGTAGTTTTCATGACCGACCGCCTGTCTGACGTCAGTCTCTCTGGGGCGAAGACACCCATAACCGAAACAAATATTTATGGATCACACAAACATTTGTCGCGATGCGGGAATCAAACCCTTGGCCTCTTGCTTCACTGCCGACTACTCGCCCACTACGCCACGGAGGCAATCCTATTGATATAAATTATATAAAAATAATAACTTATAATATTATTTAATAATGAGAAATTTCAAGTGAGGCGACAAACATTCAGTTTATGGGGTGTTCATGTGTGGTCTAAATCACCCAGTCATCAAGTGACTCGCACTTTTTAGCTTACCTTTAGTTGTAAAAATACACTAACACGTATCTACAATAAATCTTATTGTTATCCAAATTAAAATAAATATCATCCCAAAAACAACCTACAAGACCTCTCTTTACCAGAGGTTAAAATTGAAGGCATACACGAAAATAAATCAATGCTATCAACCGTAGAGCTTTCAACAAAATTCTTACACAAACATAAACACATAAAGGCTTTTCTTTGCGTAAAAAGCCTAATTTTCCTTTCTCGCCGCCACGAAACAATAGGCAACTAATGCGCAAAAATATAACAAAAGTCTACTCTCACAGGGCAATCAATACACGTCCCGAAACAATTCGATGCCGAATAAAATCTAAGAGGCGCTTTATAATGAAACAAAGCTCTTAAAATGCATGGCCCCGTACGTCTTGCACTCACACAGATGTGATGACTTTGAAAATGGAACGCTTCGCGGGTTTACTTGTTTTTTTATTGTTTTTAAAACTGCCAGTAATATTGTTGTTTCTAACTGCCGGTTTTGAAAAATGTTTTTGAGAAAGGTTTATCAACGTAAATTATTATAAAAAATTATAATGTTGATATTTTTGTTAATTTTGTTTTTTTTTATTAAAAATGAACCGAAGGTGAACCTTCAGAATGCATTTTTATTTTATTATATAACTTTATTGCTCATGGATTTAACAAAAGACACCATCCTTTATTTTATTACTTTTGTATTTTTTTTATTAAACCCGTTTAAAACATAGTTTTGTTAAACTTGGCTGAATAATTTATCGAACATGCCAATTGCCAGAGGGCCTGTCTTATAATTACCAATATATAATAAAGAAAATAATTACATAAATAACTTAAACTAATTACTTTTCCACAAACACAAACTCGAGAAAATCACAACGAATAAACCGAAATCCTTTTAAAATTTTATTGTGTGCATTAAAAGTGTGTATATGTACAAACTGGGGGTGGCTCGCACCCCTTTTCAACCCTTTCGGGGTCCAAACGTTTCTTCTCCTTCTTTACATTTATTTCTTATGGCCTGTTTCTTCTTCTTAAATTATAAAGCTGAGTAAGGATTAACAAGTTTTGATACTTGATAATTTTTAAATTATATTTTTGTTGGGTATAGCTCAGCACGAAGCAGGGGATGTTCTACGCTATAGAGTATTGGAAATTCGGAAACCATGAGGGAAGCGATTACGTTTTTATGATATGAACCTTCCGTAGTATGACGATCACATCCAGTCATGCTAGCATGGGGTGGCATAGGGGAACAGTAATTAAGCTAAGTTAGGTAATTTAGGGGCAGCCCTAAATATTTCTTCACTATAATACCCAACAGGCATACAAATAGTCCTCACCACATACAAATATACAGCTATCTTGTATAGTGGGCATCAAGAATTACGCTAGACTTTCGATGTCATAATACTCAGACACAAACAAATACTTGCGAATCATATTAACATTTATTTTGGCGTAGATATTCCCGACACACGGTTTGGTTTCACAACTGTGTTGCAAACTAAGTGACGGAGACTATCAATAATGATAATAATAATAATCATGGTCATTTATTAGCATTATTAATTATAATTTTACTTCTCTGCGTTGCCGTTTGAGAAGAGAAGTTTTTGAACTATATTATCCAATGATTTATACAAGAACAAATTCAAATTAAATGTTTAAATAAAGGGTGGGCCATCTATCGGTTGCTTTTTTAACTATAGATTATTTCGGCTCTGAAAGCTCGAATGACTTTGCCAATGTGTCAAATTTTTAGTAGAAGGTTTGCGGTTTACGAAATGGTTAAGTTTACGCTCGAAGAAAATTGGCAAACGAAGCAGGAGCCGCCGTAACCGTCAATGGTGAGCGCTATCGCGGCATGTTGGAAGATTTTTTCTTTTCCCGAATAGAAGAAGAAGACTTCGGTGGCATTTGGTTCCAGCAGGACGGCGCCACGTGCCACACAGCCCACGTTACAGACAAACTGTTGTGCGGTACGTTCGGAAATCACATAATTAGCCGAAACCGCGATATCAACTGGCCGCCTCGCAGATGCGATTTGACCCCGTTGGATCATTTTTTGTAGGGAGCCGTCAAGGATAAGTGCTACGCCAACCATCCAGAGACGATTGACGACCTAAAGCACGAGATTGAAGTCGCCATTGTAGCCATTGAGGGCCACACCATCGAAATTGTCATGAAAAATTGGGTCGACAGAATGGGTTACTGCAGAGCCAGCCAAGGCAGTCATATGAATAAAGTGGTCTTCTACTATTAAACCGCAATGTTGGGGCTATTCAATAAAATAAAAAAAAAATTAATAATATCCACCCGTCTTCTTTTTATATCAATTTTAAAATGCAACTTTTTCGTGGCCCACCCCTTATAACATAAATCATTAATTTTTAAAAGAAATGTTATTTTATAACGACGCTATTTCATTATAAACATAACAAAGGCAACGATCAAAACTCATACAGCCACGTACACCGGCAGCCGAAATGATGTTACAAAGGCGCGGAACTGGGCTAACACAAGTTTTCTATATTACTGTGCGTACCTACCCAGTCCCCCCTCCCCCGCGTCCCACAACACCAGCCCCCACCCCCGCCTGCCCCAAAGGGTTGAAAACCCACCTTTGAAGATGCGCGAGCTTTTTCTATAATTCCACCGCTCGGTAAGCGATTTAAATTTCGTTAAGTCTCGAATTTCGGGGCAAAAAATAATTGTCTGAACCCTTGAACCGATTTTCGAGTATTCCGCCTTGTGTATTTTCTTTTATTTTTCGACTTAAATGTTACTCCGATACTTTTCGTGAGATCTAGTGACATTGTTACTAATCTTTAAAGCTTCATTTAGATAGAGTTAATGACACGAGTTTATCGTATGACAAAAACATTACATACATATGCTCCTGCGGATGTATTCGATCGATCGTCAATCTGCTGTGTTGAAGCCAGCGAAATTATTGGCTATTATGAGACATAATATTTATGATCTTTATTGTTTAAAAGGGGTTTAATCACGCAAATGTGTCGGAGTGACAAGCGCGGTCTAATGCCACTTTATTTATATGACGTATGATTAATCTATACTAATAATAAAGCTGTAGAGTTTGATTGTTTGTTTGTTTGTTTGTTTGTTTGAACGCGCTAATCTCAGGAACTACTGGTTCGAATTGAAAAATTCTTTTTGTGTTGGATAGTCCATTTATCGAGGAAGGCTTTAGGATATATAACATTACGCTGCGACCATTAGAAGCGAAGCATCAGTGAAAAATGTTGCAAAAACGGGGAAAATTATTCATATTTGAAGGCTTCCGTTGCTAAGCTACCCAAATAATATTATTTTAAGGCTTCCGTTGCTAACCTACCCAAATCTATACTAATATTATAAAGCTGTAGAGTTTGATTGTTTGTTTGTTTGTTTGATCACGTGGGCGGAGCCGCGAGCAAAATCTAGTATTAAATATTTTAGAAATGCATAATATAAGATTTAATATTAACAACTTAATGTTAATAATGATGGGATTGGTTCTGACAAAAGAATATGTTCTTTCTTTCTTTATTATTATTTTTAATACTTATTAACAATGTGGACGTTTTGGTTGATACTGTGAGTTTACATTGTATATTATAATAAACTATTTTTTCTAGCTAGCTACTTTACGTCGATTTTCTATGAGACCGTGGTCACGACCCCATCAAACCAACCCATTCATGCATGCAAAACTGTCTTCAGCTTGGCTATATCAAATATATCTTGTCACTTTAGTTCGCATATACGATGCTGGTTGACCTGTGCTATAAAAAATGCGTATAGACTAAGTTAGTTAATATATATTTTTTTTTATTTAATGACGAGACGAGCAAGGCACTCGCCTGATGCTAAGCGTCACACCTGCCCATAAACAAAAGCAACACCACACACAACTTTGAATTACAAAGCACTGCATGGCACTGAACTGCGCTCGTCACCCCGAGACATAAGATGTTAAGTCTCATTATGCCAGTAATTTCACTGGCTTCCATGTCCTTCAAAACGAAACACAACAGTGCTTACACACTGTTGCTTGGCGGTAGAAATAGACAAAGCGGTACCAACCCAGACGGCCTCTCGCATACGAGGGACCTACCACCTTGTATATATGAATTGCCGTAATAGCCGGCTAATAAAGTAAATCCGATATCCCAAACAATACTATAGCAACTGTAGATGTGCGATAGGACACGCGTGTCTTCCACAAACGGTTGACTAAGTGCTCGCAAAGGATGGAGTGGCACTCGTAACATTTATATATCAAGTAGGGTACACACTCTGTACGGGTTTTGGATAATAAGCAATTTGTGTTTCCTTGTTGTTCATGTCCTTGACAAGGATAATAAATTATAAAAAATACTGTCAAGTGCGAGTGGGACTCGTGGACCTAAGGTGCCTTTAAATGTTTAATTTTCGAATATCCGTTACAATAATAAATAATTATCTGGGGGTACCTATTTTGATTCAAAAAGCAAAGTCCCTCTATAGGTAGGATTAATAGACAGAAAGACGGGCTAAAGTTCTTAGGTTCTTGGCATCCTTGGTCAAGGAACCTAGCTTTCAAATAATAAAATACATTCAAATCAGTTCAAATGCTTCCACAAAGCAATATGCTACACAGAATCGGAAAAAACCAACCTTTTTTATCGAGGCGTAATAAATATATGTACATCATCGTCATCATCAGCCACATACCGTCTACTTCTCAACATAGGCCTCCCCCAAAATTTTCCAGACCGACTTGTTGGAAGCGGCCTGCATCCAGCGACTTCCTGAGACCTTTATCAGGTCGTCTGTCCACCTTGTAGGCGGACGTCTAACGCTGCGCTTGCCAGTACGTGGCCTCCATTCCAGAACCTTTCTGCCCCACCGGTTATCGGTTCTGCGAGCTATGCGGCCTGCCCAATGCCACTTTAGCTTGCTAATCCGCTGGGCTATGTCGGTGACTTTCATTCTTCATTTTATATGTACATGTGATAATTATTATCGGAAGGAAATCACTCCATAGTTAGCAACACCAAGACAAGTGGTGAGACGATCTGTCTTCGTCAGGGAAGCTGTCAGCGCCACCTATGTGTGTACACAGATGTGGAAATATTGTGTGATACAATTACAAAAACAATCAACTTCGTCTCAGCTTGCTGGGTAGACAAAACATTGTATTCCTTTTAGGCTTTCGTGATTTGTATTGTATACTAATATTTATTTAAACGTATTTTAATCGCATAATAGGTATTTATACCTTCACTACTACGCGATTAAATATATATTAGAACTTTGTATTCATATCTTAGACCAGTGATTCCTAAATTGAGTTCCTTGGAAAGTCACTAGGGTTCTGTAAATTCCATTAATTCTAGGGTTTTGTAAATAATAAAAAAAACGCGATAAAATCCGTTTAAATTCGTCTGATTGGGTTTTAAAAAATCCGATTATATTAAAGATGAACTCATATACAGGTTAAATGAATAAATCTATGTTATAAAAAGGGATTTATTGAGGATTCTGTTGCTTTAAAAGTTTACGCAACGCTGTCTTTGTGCTTTGGTAATACCAAAAATTGTATTCTTAAAATATATCAAAGCGGCAATGTTCTAGAGGAGAGTGGTTCAGATTGTCGAGACGGAAATTGCGGGTTTGTTACCTTACCCTAGGATCACACCTATAACTTTTCGACGTTACATGTGTCATTGTTAGTTATTGCCCGAAAGCGAGCAATAAAAAATAATAGAAAAATAAGAATGGGAAAAAATATCATGAGTATACTTGGATATCTAACACGAAGGACATTGTAGCCAGTATATTTTTTACTGGCACAGCAAAGTAACTACACTGAACCTGATGTTGATGTGAGTGCAGTTCAAACATAATGTAACCTCAAATAATTCACCTCTGCCTACCCCTTCAAGGATTAAAGGCGTAAGTGCGTATCAGTATCCTTCATCAAATAGGTATATAATTTTGTGTAGGTACAGAATTTCCTCCACTGCGTATTCATGAAGATGACTATCTCTTTTTATTTTCCTCGCCCCTAATGCGATAAAGGTTTACGTTATCGCATTACCAACAACTTCAATGACGCGTGAAAGACTTGAAAAAACTTTTCAAATATTATATCTCACGAAATTGGGTTTGTGCCTTGAACTATTGCGTCTCTGAGCGGTAAATGTGTACTTTCGTTCTGTGTGCATTTCTTTTTTGTATTCAATAAATATAGCAAATTTTATAAACCAGTTAACAGCTATTCACTAATAAGTATTTAGCTGATTTGCTTGTTCAAGTCAATATTGGAACAACATGCGGAATTATTGGTCCGAACCTTGTCTTAAAGAAGTTTTCTCCGTTTTCTATAATAATATGTTACGTTTTTATAAGCTAATGATAGTACTAGTATTATCTACTTCAATATAGACCCAAAACTGTTTAAAATAAAGATTTTTTAATTTATTTATACACCCCTTTAGTGGTAATTTTCACCCATATTTCCAGATGCATACAAACCACATGTCCTGCCCAGTCCCACTTCAGTATAGCCGTCTCATTTCCCACGTCTACAATATGTTCTGTTTAGCTTAGCAGGGGAACACAATAGTATAAAAAAGGTTTTAATAAGCTATTCAGCAAAAACCTTTCTACTTAGTTAATCTTTGGCAAACATAAATTTGAAAAGTGCGCGTTTCCAAGTTTCAGCTAATGGGTTAAGAAGCGGGAGGCTGCGGGAATTTTTGGAAATTTCGGATATAATTATCGGAGACGATCGCATTAGGAGTGTCGTTTTTGCTTTATGATGGCCCAGACACGTCGCAACTGTTTTCTATGGATTCCGTCCCGAAGTTTGGGAAAACTTGTAGACTTTCGTGTTTGGTCCTTTAATGTTACTGTTGGGAACGATTTTTATCCTAGCCTCTACGAATAACAATGATTTTTTTATTTGATTAACGAGATCGAGCAAGGCGCTCGCCTGATGGTAAGCGCCACACCTGCTTATAAACAGAAACAACACCACACAGAACTTTGCATTACAAAGCACTGCATGGCACTGAACTGCGCTCGTCACTCCGAGATATAAGATTATAAGTCCCATAACGCCCAGTCGATTCACTAAATAAATTCTAATTATGAATGCCCGATCTGGGATTTCAGGCTATTTTTCACGCACCTTAAAGTATAAATATTCAAAGAAATATCCCACATAACGACTCATACTCGAACACCTTATTACGTATTCCCATAGCGACCCGCTTCGCACACATCAATACGTATTAAGGCACCTCTATTTAAAATTCCTCCCGTTTCCTGGACACGCGCCGGGACACGTCTTATTTTGCGATACGTCTCAAATAATCCGCAGAAATGTAATTAAAAATAGCATCGGAGGGGAAATTTTTTGGACGAATGGGGAGAGTAAACACATTCATATTTGTATTTTTGATGTTTTGCTTAATAATTTAATTAATTTGGTGCGTTATCGGTGGGTTGTCCGATAATAATATCATTTCGATTTTTTTTACACCTTCTTTACACTATGTACATACATACGCACTCACGCCTGTAATCCTCAAAGGGGTATGCAGTGGTGTAACCAGTATATCGACATTTCGCCGAGCGAATTTCCGTCCCATGATGCGATAAGGGCCGAGCCTATCATCATACACATCATGCAGTATTTAAGCCAAGTTGGAGGTCTTCGGGGGGCTTGTAAACTTTATTAAAACTAACTTGAAATATAGAACTAAACTATAGAATAGAATTAGGTTCAGTGTATTCACTTAACCTAACCACGATAATAACATACTTTCCTTGTAGTAAACTTTTTTCTTTCTTGGTACGCCTACATATACAATAATCCGTGATTACATGCAACCTAAACACGCAAGCAAACACATCCATTAAAGGTAAAAATCGTCGCGGAGTTTTTCTTTATAATTTCAGTTGACATTCTCTTACGTACAATGGCACTGGATGGTACGAAAATTTCGTGCATGGATTTTAATTATTATCATGTACTGAATAAGGCTTCTAATAAATGTCATTATGAACCTGTACATTTGCAAAGTTACATCCCAAATTTGGTAAAGTGTATCTAGTCCTTTCGCCATTGACTTAAAGTTGAAAATCGATTGTATTTTACGTTATGTAGGGTAAAGGTACCCTTGTTTTGATATAGTTCTTTAATGGAGCCGTGATGGTATGTGCGTGACAATGATGCTACGTAAATAAAGGTTGAATATGATTGCAAGGCTGCTATACGAAAAGTTGTGGGTTTTGTTTGTTTTATGTTCTCTTTTTAAATTCAATTTGGAAAGTTCAAACGGCTTTCAACGGTGTCATTGGCAAATATTATAATTTTGAATTATAACAACACATAAATTAATAATTTATTTTCTAGCAGCGATATCTCAGTGGGGAGTGTCCGTATAATCGAATCAAAATTAGCGGGTTCGAAACCAAATCCAAAAGCATGTACCTTGAGCTTTTGAAAGTTATCTATTAATTATTAATTAGCGCTTGCTTTAACGGTGAAGAAATCGTGAGGTAACCCATCATGCCTGGGATTTCTACGTTAGTCTTGCGAAGATATATGAAGTCTTTCAACGTGCATTAGGCCAGCGTAGTAGAGTAAGGCCTAGACCCTCGCATTCGTAGAGGGCATCCGTAATCCAGCAGTGGAATAATATAATACCAAGCTGATATATTATTTTCTATTTATATTGTGTGAGGTGTCCAATATTCCAAATTGAAATGTTTTTTCTACTTATATCGTCAGCTGATCCATATAACGTAACGAGAGCATTGTTTTACTGACCCTAATTTTATCACATGTTCAGAGATAAAACGTAGCCCAAAACTATTTACCATATTATACATATATGGTATTTATTACTAGTTTTGGTTTGCCACCTTTTGCCCACCTGCTTAGCTTTCCCGTTATATTTTCGGAATAAAGAAGCCTATACCATTCTCCGGCTCATAAACTATATTTTTATGGACGAGGTTGGCTAACAAGCAAGTGAGCATCACTTATCTGATGGTAAGCGATCTCCACCGCCCATGAACACCCACAACACTTTGGGCCTCCGGATATGTAACCGTGCGAAACGCAAGAGCAAGCAAACTGCTACTCAACGTCGAATTCCTGTGAGACAGTGGTAACAATCCGGTCGATCCAACCCATTCATGCTGTAGACAAAACTGTCTACAAGCTTTTTTGCTGTTAAATCTCTACGCAAACATTTCGATCCAATGCTACTTGAAAGAAGGACAAATCAGTTATAGTATGTACAAATATAAATATTTGTCAATAAATAATGTTTTGTAAGTTTTTTTTTCTTTAAATTTTTCGAAGACTTTCTTCTATATTAACAAGTCATATTATTAATACAACTTTGCATAATAAATAAAATAAATAAATACACCCAACAGTCACATACATAGTCCTGACCCCACGGTAAGATACGAGTCTCGTGTCATGGGTCTCACAACACCCAGACCCCGAAACAAATAGGTATTTGTGGATCACACAAATATTTGTCTCGGTGCGGGGTTCGAACCCGCGGCCTCTTGCTTCACAGCCGGCTACTCGCCCGCTGCGCCACTGAGGCTGTCAATGTCAATAATGCCAGCATCATTCAACGTCACAATCCAGATATCATTAAAACACTTTTCAAAACCAGCCAGTACTTACAAAATTAAAAAAAGAACTAATAAAAACTAATTCCCTAAAATAACACTTAACCCACCTTCGCCATCATCCGAATATTGAACCAAAACAACGAACAATAAGATCCAGTAGGCCGAATAACGCGTTTGCGCGGCGTACGACACCCTTGAAGGGGGACAAATGAGGACAAGGGGGTCGCCCCCCCTTAAGTCCTACCCTTTTAAAGATTCCACCGTCCTCTCATTTTTAAGACTTTACAATACCAACACATATACATAATGTAGGGGGATTCTTAATTTGTATTAAGTTGTGTGTGTGCGTGTATTAAATTTCTTTTAAGGCTTACGAATAGGGGTGCTACTATACGCTTCACGGTCCATTGACTTAGAGAAATTATTATGACCGAATTCTTAATGATTTTTTATGTTCTTCTTAGGGTCAATAGTCACCAGCGCCAATAAACATGTATGTTACTAATAAATTTTTTGTACTTGTCGAATCTTAACTCAATATTTCTCCTAAGAGTCCCCAATGACAAGGTGGTAGGTCCCTCGTATGCGAGAGGCCGTCTGGGTTGGTACCACCGCTTTATCTATTTCTACTGCCTAGCAGCAGTGTATGTCTCATTTATCGACTAATAAATAAATAACACCCAACAGTCACACACATAGCCCTGACCCCACAGTAAGATACGAGTCTTGTGTCGTGGGTATCAGGAACTACGAGAGACTTTTTGGTCTCACAACACTCAGACCGGAAACAAATATTTGTGGATCAGACAAATATTTGCTCGGTGCGGGAATCGAACCCACGGCCTCACGTTTCACAGTCGGCTACTCGCCTACAGCGCCACGGAGGCTGTCAAACTGTATGTCTCATTTATCGACTAATGTTTATTGTATTTTAATAAAAAGGCTTTTTTTCCTATTATTTTCTGTTGCGTATAAATTTCAACATAGGAATGAACCCTATGTACAGATGATCCATCTTACACATGGTGGCGGTCGCCGGTCCACGTTGTGTGCGTTCAGATTGGATTTTTCCGTGTTCCCGGTAATTACGATGTCAACATTCATTAGGATGTGGATGGGCCTTAATGAGACCGATGTGCACCGGGAAAAAGGACGTATCTCTCAATTGCAAACTCCCTAATTAATTATATATTTCCCGTAGAAAATTTAGCTTATGTTTGTTTTGCTTAAGGGCATATAATGTTAATTTTAAAATGATTCATGTTAAAAAAATAAATGTGTTACTTCTTATAAATTGAAGAAAAAAATATGAATTACTTTATCACTGGTTAATTTCACGTGTGGTTTATGTGCTCACAAACTTATATACGCAAACGATTGAAATTACGCTACGATAGAGAATACGTAAATTATTGCATTATCGTACGAATTGGTAAAAACCGAACATTTCCGAAGCTGGAAGGCTGGTGGTAGGATATTCATATCCGCCCGGATAGCGACCACCGTACACATGGTGTTAAAAACTGCCCTAGCAATCCACACCCCTTGTGTGGAGGCACATCCTTGTATCACTGTGCCTGCATCGGTTATCCGCCTGTCCTGTCGCAGGTCTCTCGATTTGCTTCTTCTCTCTCCGAAGAGGGAAGAAGCATTTATACTGGTCGGCATGACTCTGGTGACCACCAAGATACTCATTGGTTTGTTGGTGGCCGCTGGTTTTTTAGATTGCACTACCATCAGGTATAGTGACTGCACGACACCTGATTTGCCGTACTCGGATAAAAAAAGAAGCGCATTATTTATGTTGACGTACTGTTCTTATACTGAACAGCAAAAAATCTAATAAATCTTGAGTCGGTACTGTAGCAGTTCTATTGTAGTCCAGTTAGTTCTAGTGTAAGTCAATGATAGTCAAACTCCGTCGGTTATTTTATGCATTATAGTGAAAGGACCATTGAAATTGATGCATAAAGGCGATATTTTAATCCTTAAACCTCGATTATACCTGTATAGATATGTAATATGCATAAATGTACAGATGTACATTTATGCATATTACATGAGGTTATTTTTAACCTCATGTAATATACATTGAACCCTTCCTGAAACTATGACTACGGTAGTGGACCAACCATTAAAAATAATTCATTAGTTTTTGAGTAAGTCTCAAATAAATTTACGTTCACATGGGTCGACTACAGAACCTCCTTTTTAAGTTGATTATTTAATGATAAATGATTGTACTAGGCCTGTATTATATAATTCCCACAGCTGGCCACGGGCTTCCTCTAAGGAATGAGAAGAATTCTTAGACTTCCACGATAGCCTAATGCGGGTTGGCAGAATGTTAATATAACTGTTTAAAATATATCAGTAATTAACTTATACTACAAGCAATTTGGTATACATTACTATCAACTCCAATATATGATTTAACAAAATTTCATTAAAAACCCAAAGTAACATCCAGCAGCAAACTTCGATAAAAAAAACACGCATTTCACGACAAACTTTAATAAGCCACTAGCGAGGTTTCGCGATGTGATATAAAATAATCAATGCAAATATTTAACTACGCTAACTCTACTCGAGGCAATCGCTGGCGCGAGCCACTTGCCCGCTAATTGGCAAACAACGTTGACCGCCTTTGTTGCGCGAGCCTGTGACCGGAAACTCGATGTTTGGAGTTATTCCTACTTCGTTACGAATGTACTGCAAACTAGGCTGACACTATATGGTTATATAGCTTGTTTGTTTTTTTTATTTGATTGAATGACGAGACAAGCAAAGCGCTCGCCTTATGGTAAGCGCCTCGCTGGCCATAAACAGGAGCAACACCACAGAGAATCATGGCATTGAACTGCGCTCGTCACGCCAAGACATAAGATATTAAGTCTCACAATGCCCAGTAATTTCACTGGCTTCGATGTCCTTCAAACCGAAACACACAGTGCTTACACACTGTTGCTTGGCTTCAAAAATAGACGGCGCGGTGGTACCAACCCAGACGGCCTCTTGCATACGAGGGACCTAACACCTTGTAAATATTCTAGCTTCAAATATTCTACTAATATAAAATGTAAGGTATTATAAGTTGATGCACCTACGATTTAAAACACTATAGACAGTTGCACTCATTGAACGGTAAATGATTAGCGAGTTAAGCAACCTTTGGCACGGTCAGTCTATGGATGGGTGACCGCTTAGAGGTATTTCAACTGAGCGCCTCCGTGCTTTGGAGGGCACGTAAAGCCACGGCACGTTAGTCGTGAAGCCACGTCGGAGACCCACATGTGACTTAAACACTTTGACACATTTGTTAATATTGCCCATTAAACATGCGATATCTTTACATAGTATAAAATGAAGCTTCCGCTGTCTGTTCGCTTAGATCTTGTAAACTATTCAACGGATTTTAATGCAGTTTTCAGCAATAGATAGAGTGATTTATGAGGACGGTTTATGTGTATATCACGCTATGACCCACGGGAGCAGGGCAGTAACTTGCAGGCAAAATCCCCAGGGACAGTTAGTAGAATATAATAGTTTCGATTCCAAGTGTTATGAGGCTGTAAGTCTCCATAACTCCTGATACCCACGACATTTTCTTTCTGCCTGGCATTATCCCAGCTTAGTACCAGGATCGACCTTCCTACTTCAACGCATCCACACCTTCCGGTCTTTAGTATCCTATGTAGGAGACCCAACCACTACCACTACTCCCAAATACTCTCTCCTGGGTCACATGTCTCTGATATGTCAAGTCACATCAGCCACACTGTTTTGATACCCATGACACAAAACACGAAAAAAATACACCACCTAAATAAACCTCACTGTAATTCAAGACGTAACTTGAACTTTTAAAATTCAAGAAACACGTAATAAAAACGGCGAGTACACTCATTAAGCCCTTACGTGTCGGGAATGGCTCGCATGCACATGTCACCGGCCGGGACCCCTTGTTTACATTGGAACGAGCCCTTTGAATGCTAAGCGATACGATTTTGCTGAACCTGTATATTTTTTTCTTTTAAGGTTGAATCGACAATGTTTGTTACTGGCCGGTATGGTTTTGTGGTTTTTGATTTTTTTATATTCTATTTTTAAATGTTACCTATGTTCTATTTTCTTTTCGGTTATGCATTTGACATGTTTTGTTTTTTTAATATTCATAACAAACATAGACAAGACAAAAGAGATTTAAATTTAAAAATATTTTTTTTTAAAATGTTCGTAATTTTTAATGTAGCGAAGATACACTTTTGCGGGTTTTTGGCGGGAATTCTGACAGTGCAGTTCATCGCTTATTTTAATTTATTTCAAAAACTAGTTTAAAGCTGTGTTTGTTGCATTAAAGTAGTGTGGATTTATGCAATAAACATTGATGGTGATAGACAGTGTATGGAAATATTAAAATAAGTGAATTAAGCATCGTACTGGAAGGAACTCACACCAAAACTCCAACAAGACCTTGAAAACGTCCACACCGTTATTTCATCGTTCTTGTGAAGACTTGAGAATAAATTATACTTGTCATTGGCGAAATGCATAATAATGCGAAGCCATACATTAAAAAGAAGAATATGAAGACATGTTTTGTTTTTTTAGTGTTCATAACAATCATAGATAAGATAAAAGAAATTTCATTTTAAATTAAATTTATAGACGTTCATAATTTTTAATGTAGCGAAGATACACTTTTTTAATATTCAGAAATATTTATAACGTTACACTTAAAAAAATATCCTTTTATATCCCATTACACCAAATGATTACTCAAATATCAAAGAAATCGTTACGGTCCAAAGTGCAAAAGCAAACAAATCGCACGGCCCGGACTAAACAATCGTACGATTTGGCTAAACGACCAAACAATAGAACCAAATATCTTACAACAATTTGATTCCATTATTTAAAATCATTTTGGGAATAATTTCATTTATTTTAATTGATTTTGTGAGTTCCAATTACCGTGGATGATACTTTATGAAAAGGTAATGAAATTCGTATGAATGATGAGATGAGTTAGGGCCCGAGTGTACTAACTTACATGACTTGTCATTATGACACTCATCAATATCATTGAGACAAACATCAATAAATTGTCGGTAAATGATCGCTTGACAGAATCGTGTTTCTTTCTTTTTTATTTATGGCTTTCGCAGTATTATGCATTTAGCCAGTGTCAAGTATAATTTATTCTCAAGTATTTTTACAAGAACGATAAAACACGGGTGCGGTCGATTTCAGGTCTTGTCGGAGTTTTGGTGTTAACTCCTTTCCGTACGATTCTTAATTCACTTATTTCAATGTTTCCATATACTGTTCATCACCGTCAA
The DNA here is from genome assembly GCA_949126905.1 of Amorpha juglandis. Taxonomy (NCBI): domain Eukaryota; kingdom Metazoa; phylum Arthropoda; class Insecta; order Lepidoptera; family Sphingidae; genus Amorpha; species Amorpha juglandis. The sequence continues at coordinate 12,191,409 of OX421381.1, read as the reverse complement.
TGTTTATTGAACAAATCCACACCACTTTTATACAACAAACACAACTCTAAACTAGTTTATGAAATAAATTAAAATAAGCGATGAACTGCACTGTCCACAGAATCGTGTTGGAATTGTGGCAGAAATGCGATCAGTATTGCCAGTAGCATAAAAGACTTTTGTCGAAGTGATTGTCGAAAAACTACCACTAAATGTTCTATTCTATACGCAGTTTAGTTTTTCTACGGAGTGTCAGTGGTACACCATTAGAAAACCATACTGATTCTACAATGCCGCCATTGAATTGGTAGATTACCAAAAGTAACAATTACGAAGTCAATGATTGAGCATTATGAGACGATTGCAATTGACTCTGACTCCAGGTTGCTCGCCTGATAAGAAACGCATCATGTGCCCTTCAATGCGACTCAGAACTTTGAATTATAAATAATAAATAATCATCGGTGGTAGGATATTCATATCCACCCGGATAGCAACCATCGTACACATGGTGTTAAAACCTGCCATAATGACCCACACACCTTGTGTGGATCGTGTTAAAGGATTAGCCAGTGTATATCCAGTTCTCCCAAGGGGCTTGCGACATCGCGGTATATCCTTGTATCTCTGTGCCTTCATCGGTCGTCCGGCTGTCCTGTCGCAGGCCCCTTGATTTGATTCTTCCCTCTTCGGAATGTAAAGAAGCATGCATACAGGCCGGCATGATTCTGGTAACCACCGATAAACTCATTGTTTGTCGATGGTCGCTGGTTTATTTGGACTACACTACGCTTACCATCAGGTGTAGTGCAGTCATTTTGCCGTGCTTGGATAAAAAAAATACTGTTTGACACTGCACTCATGTGCTCATCATTCAGAGACATAGATTATTAAGGTTATTTAAAGTATGACACTATTATGAATAATTTAAATAAGAACAAAGATTAATTAATTTCTCTCTTAAAAATACATGCTCTTTTTTTAAGACTACAAGACTAGAGCAAAATGGTGACCAACTAGTACTTTACATATTAGTTAAATATGCATCCCACAAAAACATTTTTTTTAAAATCACGGCAATTGGATATTTGTAATTTGGCTCACGATTTCCACTCTTTTTCTTTCTGCCTTGCGTTATCCCGGCTTAGTGCCAGGGTCCGCCTTCCTACTCAAACGCCTCCACTTCGCCCGATCTTGAGCATCCTCTATAGTGAGACCATTGGCTCTCATGTCTCCCTCCAATACGTCAAGCCAACGCTTTTTGGGCCGTCCACGGGATCGTACCCCCGGTACGATCTGGCTCAGGCACTTGCGACCGACGTACTCCTGTGGTTTCCTCAAAACATGGCCAAACCACCTTAAGCGACATTCTTGGAGTTTATCAGCCACGTCGCGGACACCAAGGCTGCCGCGGATGTACTCGTTACGAATACGATCTAATCGTGTAACATTGCACATCCACCGCAGCATCTTCATCTCCGCGACATGGATCTCTCCAACATGGCGCTTAAGGGCCGGCCACGTCTCGCACCCATACAGGAGTACAGGCCGAATGATTGTTTTGTAGATGAGACCTTTAAGTCTCATCGGCATCTTTCGGTCGCAAGTAACGCCTGTGAGCTCCCGCCACTTAGCCCAAGCGGCGCCAATGCGGGCCCTAACGTCGAGGTCGATGTCACCGGACTCATGCAGTACAGACCCCAGGTATTTGAACTTGTCCGTTTTCACGGCAAGTTCACCCCCTATTCGGATACTATCCGGGTCTGCACTCCAGCAAGCCATGTACTCGGTCTTCGCCACATTTAGTTTCAGACCACCGTTTTCAAGCGTCCCCTTCCACAAGTTCACTCTTTGCTCTAGGCGCTGTTTGTCCTCATCTATTAGTGCGATGTCATCGGCATACATGAGCACCCATGGTGGCTGCTCTTGTATTTCCGCCGTCGTGACATCAAGCACCACACTAAATAGAAAAGGACTCAGCGCCGAGCCCTGGTGGACACCTACGGTAATTGGGAAGGGGTTGGTATCGCCAACAGCAGTCCGAACCAGAGATTCGGATCGGAGGTACATGTCCCCGATAATGTCAATATATGCCTCTGGCACACCCTTGACCCTCAACGCCCACCAGATCGCCCGCCGGGGCACACAGTCGAAGGCCTTCTGCAAATCTAAAAAGGCAAGATGCAGAGGCTTCTTCTTCGTCCTGTATGCCTCGGCAAGCGACCTAATCGCGAACACGGGGTCCATGGTGCCACTTCCTGGTGTGAAGCCATATTGACACTCGGAGACAGTACACTCTTGGCGGAGCCTAGATTCGAGGACGCGTTCGAAGAGCTTCATGGTGTGGCACATGAGCTTAATGCCGCGGTAGTTCCCGCAGTCCTGAACACTGCCTTTACCCTTGTATATGGGAGTTATAAAACTCAACCGCCAAGGGTCAGGCATTTTTTTGGTGTTCAGGATGCGGTTGAACAACTCGGCAAGAAGCTCCACACCATAGGAGCCCATCGCTTTCCACGCCTCGATAGGGATAGTATCAGGCCCCACCGCTTTCCGATTCTTCATGCGACGAAGACAAGTATTGACTTCGTCAGGTGAGATCGGGGCAACTAGTCCTTGGTTCGGAGGCAACTCAGGGGGAGACACGTCTAAATGCTGGGTGTTCAGCAAATTGTGGAAGTAAGAGCGCCATCTCTCCTTTACCGCGCTACCCTCACAGACCAAAACGCCCCGGGAGTCCCTGACACATCGACATTTGGTAATATCGAGTGTCGCTTTCTCCCGGGCCTTAGCGAGCCGGTATACGAGCTTTTGGCCCTCTGCGGTTTCTAGCTTCTCATAAAGAGGCGCCAGATAATCGTTTCGGGCCTTAGCTACAGCTCGCTTCGCTGCATTTTTGGCCGTTCGGTACGCAGCGCGATCTTCCGGAGAGTTGGTCGCTTGCCACACTTTAAACCGCGCCTTTTTCTCCCGAGTCGCGTTCCGAACCGTATCGCTCCACCACCACGTCTCCCTGTCTAGGACTCGGCCTCCCTTAGTGATACCGAGTTGCGACTTACCGACTGCAGTGATCGCTGTCTGTATCCCTTTCCACTGTTCCTCCACGGAGCCCGCCTTTACACTTTGAAGCCGTGTAATTGCGGCTTCGCGGAAGTCCAGTCGTCTGGGACCATCCAGCAACCACCACTTTATTCTAGGTAGTCGCCGCTCGGCCACTCTCTTTTTTGGTACTACCTTAACGTCCATGACAAGGAGACGGTGCTGCGGTGCGAGACTTTCTCCCGGAATAACCTTGCAGTTGGTTACTTTGCCGACAGCAGACCTCCTCACGAGCAAGTAGTCAATTTGTGAAGAGTGGGTTCCACTTCGGTACGTGATGAGGTGCTCAGGCTTCTTTTGGAAGAACGTGTTCACTGCGGCCAGGTCTGCAGCGGCACAGGCTCTGAGAATTGCATCTCCCTCTGCATTTTGCGCTCCAAAACCATAACCGCCGTGAACCCGTCCATAAGCGCCCGATCCCTCACCCACATGACCATTCAGGTCCCCACCCACCACAATGCCCTCGGACTGGGGAATACTGCGAATAGTGTCGTCAAATAGAGTCCAGAAGGCTTCTTTCACCGATTCCGGGCAACCTACTTGTGGGGCATAAGCACTGATCAAGTTGGTAATAGCCCCCTCGATCAGCACTTTAACCCGTACGAGTCGATCGCTCCGTCTGTCGACTTCAAGAATACCATCCTGGAGCTCCGACGACAATACTACAGCAACCCCATTCCGGCCAGAAGAGGACCCGCTGTATATCAGCTTGTAACCCTGCCCGATATTCCGGGATTTGTTGCCCTTCCATCGCGTTTCCTGAAGAAACGCGACTCTCACCCGTCGTCTTTCGAGTACATCTGCAAGCTCACGGCATCGTCCGGTGAGAGAGCCAATGTTCCAGGTGGCGAAGCGGAACTTTAGTGGTACTCGCGTCTTTAGCCGCGCCCGTACCATGCGCGGTAGCCCTAGCCCACTTATCGCAGGTTTAGGGCGATGGACCTGCGCGTCGTTATGCGGCGACGCCCTATCCGTACCCACTTTCTTTGTCTTTAAGCTTGCCATTTGATTTGACGGAGTTAGGTATTAAGTGGGGCGACCCGCCGTCTGACCCCCACAACCCGCAGACGCGGGAACCTAGTTTCGCCATTGCCTCGTCCGTTGACCAGCAGGGTGTACCACGTGCAGGTGAGGCTGGCTTTAGACCTAAGATGTTGGTGGCCCACTTACACCCCATAATTTCCACTCTAATAAATTAAAATAATTAAGACAAAAATCAGCGAACGAGCCGAGAGAGGGACACTAATTTCGGCATAAATATTAAGGTCGAACGTTGAATTTTAAAGGCAGCAATTTGGACCTACACTCTTATCCTGATCGCGGGATAATTTATCTTAAGGAAAGAAAGGGGTGGGCCCGAGAGGCATGGGGCTGCGACGCGGGTGGGGAGGCGTGCTCACCCAAAAATTGGGTAAAAATGTTGCCAGCGAGCGATTAAACCGTCGGGGGAGATGCGTTGTATTAATCACCACCCGCTAGCAGTCGTCTTCGAAGATTTTTCGCGGAATCTATATAGAGGTGATACTTATAAGTAAAATTTTATTGTCTTTTGGCAATAACTTCCATTCGGCGTAAGATTATATTACAAAATGAAGTTTTAGTCCGGCTTTTTGTTTATTAGTCTGGATCACAAATCGAGTAGATCCCTCTTCTGACTGCAACCGCCATGCCTGCCCATAAACAGACACAATATCACACAATTTTAATTACAAAGCACTGTATGGCCCTGGATTGCGTTCGTCACCCCGGGACATAAGTTATTAAGTCTTACAAACCCCAGTAATTGTTCATTTGCCCTACTCCCTTCTGCCCTTGACCTGATTACCATATCCTCCACCCAAATCCGTGAATTCCTACATCTAAGTATCCCTTCCCTCTTCCCATGCTTGTTGGTGTGCCTTTTCCTGCCAGCCTACAGCGCGAAGGTTATTCCAAAGTTCCCATAATCTTAAGTTAGTCTTACTAATTACTTAAATGATCTGTACTTGACCTGTCATAAGTGCTTTCTTAGCCTATATGATGAATAATGTTTTTTTATATGTTTAAAAATTACAAATAAAAATTACAAATTTATTTCAGAACTCTATTTTTAAACTTAATATTCGTTCACTAAACAACACATAATCCACGAGTTGCAGTTAATTTAAAATTATGGATTTATCACACAACATGCAACCATCGACCAATCTGGTGATATCAGTCACGAATTGGACTCAACAGCTCTATATAAATATATCTGAGTCCGTCTGTCCGTGGAAGGCGGGGCGGCCACCTTGGCTTTGTTTTAATATTTTCGCAGGCATTATGAAGGGTTTGGTTGCTTTCAAATAATTTCGGCTTCTGCTTCTGAAGTTTTGATAAAAGTTTCATTCTATCAATAATTAACGCGAGCCAACCTCGGTTTGCTGATGCGATTATAAAGGTTGCGGCTGTTTTTGGTATTCTCTTGGTGGAATTTTTTGCCTACCAAAATGAAACGTCGAAGTTTTGACGGGTCAGTTATCTCTGGTAATTACGGACAATCGAGTATTGTCTTATAATTGGGGTCTTAATTTTTTTAAATAAGTTTAATCTTTGTCGTCTGTTACGCAATGTTTGAATTTATAAAAAGAATTAGATATGGTAGTATTTAGTACATTAATAACATTTCTTACATGAAGTCCTTAATCCATTTGTTCTTGTTCTACTCGCAGTTGGGTCTGCCCAACATGCATTGTAACACATGTTATAGATAGATTAGGCTTGTATGTAGTTTTTACGATCGGGCCGCTTGTTTGTCGTCCCCATAGGGGAAATTATTTTTAAAAACTGAATTTTTTTTTTGAAACAATTGACATTTTATTACATTATCTCTTGAATACTCAAATTATCATGTATTGAAATCGGACATAAGAAAGCAAGCATAAAACCAATATGTAATATCGTAAAAAAGTAAAATGAAATGATTCGACGTGTTCTGACTGAGAGCATAGCTCTGAGCAGCACTGTTTTATTCACTCCTGAGTATGTTTTCAAATTAAATATAGTCTGTTATCAAAATCTATACATATGATATAAAATAATGACCAGCACAACAATAAAACATGTGACAAAAAAAACAAGTAACAATATTATAATCAAAAGATCCGTCTGTGTTTCTTGATACTTTTAAGACCAGTGAGCATTTCTAAAGCATGGGTGGACGTTTTAATGTAATTTCTTACTATTATTAACATGTTAAAGAGCCCTATGTCTCCTACTTGCAAAACTTTAACTAAACTTTAATCGATTTTACTAGCGATTTTCAAAGTCTCAGATTTACTATTCCCATATATTTTCCCTAACCATAACGCGGAAGTTAACTCACACTATTTAATTTCACCATCATCAAGCACAGAATAACAACGTCATAAGAAACTGAGGCAGAAATAAGCAAGCTCATTTGTGTCGGTGCCAAACTCACACACGCACAGCACACACACAGATATGTCACATAAGATATAGTATGAAGGAAGAATGGGAAAGTTCCACGAAATTTGTTCACCCAAATGACTACGCTTGTTTTTTGTAGGTGGGTGCTTATGACTTCGCGTTGGATTTGGGTGGATCAGACGGATCATTTTTTTTTTGAGATTTTATGTTATGATATAATAATATTGGTATATTATGTATTTTTTTATATGGCCTAATGCGGGTTGCAATCATTCACATACCATCGAAGTTCTTATTTCAAAAAAATCTTATTATTACCGTGTTTCCTTCGCCATTAAAACAAGTATATGAATAAAATAATTTGAAAAGTCAGGGGTATATGCTTTTGGAGAAGTTTCGAATTTGAGATTGTAGTGTCGGCAGTCCGTACCACTCCTCGCTGAGCAAGTGATTATATAAATAAAAGGTATTGTAGTTGTCTTGCATTGATCACTTACCATCAGGTGTCTCTTTTGCTTTTGCCCCCTCATCTACTAATAAAAACATTAGTGATTTAAAATACGTAGAAAAAGAGTGGTAGGCAGCGGCTTGGCTGTGCTCCTGGCATTGCCGATGTCCATGAGCGGCGGTGACCGCTTACCATCAGGCGGGCCGCTTGCTCGTCTGCCTATCAAGGCAATAAAAAAAAAAAAAAAAAAAAAAAAATTATAAATTACCTAATTTTAAATTAATATGGTGAATTGGCTACCTTTGGATACCAGCTAGTAAACACGTACCTACTATTAGATAGACATAAATAAATAAAGTTAATAGCAGAGGTAGTCTTATCTAAAATGGCAGGTAATGTCACTCAATTTTTTTTTATTGTGGGGCACTATGCCCCACTTTCGTCCCTCTGATATTATTATTCAGAGATGTTAATAGGCTAAAACTTCTCAACATCTTTTATTTAAAAACTCATAATAATGCAAAAAATAACACTCAATTTATTTCCACCTGGTGGAAAGTGATCTTTACTGCCAATGAACATCCACAATACAGAAGAATCACTGAGGCGTTGCCAGATTTAAAGGAAATGATTGCGAATTAGGATTTGAAGCTGGTTCTGAGCCTCTAATTTGAGCCTCTAGTTCTGAGTTGAATAAACGAGTAAGCAGGTCACCTAATTTTAAGAAGTCGCCACCGTCTATGAATTACATAAAATTATGGGTATGTTGTCCACATTGTATTACTCAGGTCAAACCGACAAATTTTTAAGGTGTAGCCACTGTTTACTGAGTGGCTCAACATATTAATAAATGGCACAAAACTTGATGGAGGGCGTCTAGTCTAGCGTGAAACATGCACAGGTACTACTTTCACATCCTCTATTCCTAAAAAATAACCAAACTAAAATTATATTTCCAAATTCTAACAACTCTATCCATTGTTGCCATAACACAAACTATAGAAATATTCCCAAGCAACTGAAAAATTCCACACATCACACCCACTAAATGCTAGCGCACCCTAACAAACTTATTAAGATTTCTTTTCTTTTTAGTCTGTACGTGGTTAGCGACGTATGACGCAAGCTAACGGCCGGAGGGGGGTTGGAATGAGTGGGGAGCATGGGGGCTAAACCCCCCGCACGCATGGCCGCTCTCATGATTTAAGCGCGGGGATAAGAATGAAATTAAAAATACATCCTTAGGGTGCCAGGGAGACATATATGCAAATGAACCCCCCTCGTAAGATAGGGGGCGGTTTTTTGTTGGGATGCTATTAATTTGGGGTGTACGCTGATGCTTTCTTATACTTTCTTTACCTTAAATTATGTTGAGATATGAAGTGTACTCGTTTTATTAATTTTCTTAGTGAAGCAATGTGAAGTAGAAAGCTAATGGTGAAATAATAAACAATTTTAGTTGCTTTCTATTCTTATGGCAAAAAGCAACGATAGCTCAGCGGGGAGTACAGACTGCTGAGATGAAACTAGTTGGTTCGAAACCAGCCGAAAGAGCAAGCTGACTTTATTAACTTACCTCTGCATTCATCGTTAATTATCGACTTACTTAAACGGTGAAGCAAATATCGTAAAGATACCTGTGTACCTGAGGATTATTGATAAACATTTCGAAGGTATATAGGTTAAGTCTGCCAACCTGCATTAGGCCAGGGTGGCGGACTAAGGTCTAACCCCTCTCGTTTATAGTGAAGGCCCGTGCCGAGCAGGACATAATTACTCTATATAGAACTAATATTATTATGTATTTTCTATTCTTAATTCCAGAATTTAAAAAAAAAAAATTAATTAAATTTGGAATACAGAATTAAATTTGGAAAAATGACGTCATATTAGGAACTATTTTTTTTTCTATCCTACTGATAGAAAAAAAATTGGACACAGGTCCAACTGCTGAGCAAAGGCTTCCCCCATTATTTTCCACTATACTCCGACGTGTGCTTTGCCACGCAATTTCAATGATCTACATCCTCGTGCCATCTCTTTTTAGGCCTGCCACGTAGAAGAATAAGGTAGAAACTATAAGAAATTTAAATCATTGGGCCTGCCACGTAGCTTAAAAAAGGAAAAACTATAATGAATCATATTGCACTTGGTCCAGAAAAACATTTTTTGTTAATTTTCATGCCACTGTAATTTTTTGATTGTGTGACGAGACGAGCAAGGCGCTCGCCTGATGGTAAGCGCCACTCCTGCCCATAAACAGAAGAAACACCACACATAACTTTGGATTACAAAGCACTGCATGCCACCGAACTGCGTTTGTCTCCCCGAGACATAAGATATTATGTCTCATAATGCCCAGTAATTTCACTGGCTTCAATGTCCCTTAATCCGAAACACAACAGTGCCTACACACTGTTGCTTGGCGGCAGAAATAGACTAAGCGGTGGTGCCAACCCAGACGGCCTCTCGCATACGAGGGACCAACCACCTGTCAATATCATAGCCTTTACCATGAGGACAGGAAAATTGATAGCAACACACATTTATCAACTTTAAATAAACAACAACAATAGAAAAAGAAAACTCATCGAATAAAAAGCGTCTTATTCTTGAAACACGTAACAAAGCGTTTCTCAAACGTTTAGCGATAATATCGACAGGGGGTGGTGGAGTGGCCCGGCGTGTTTTCACACATTCGACATTCATCGTGATGATTTTGCGTTTTACACGAGTGTGTTAGGTTTGTCGTCCAGTTGGAACATATTTTTAGTTTCACTTGTGTAAAATTGGACTATTAATAAATAAATAAATATAAAATATATATAAATAAATACACCCAACAGTCACACACATAGTCCTGACCCCATAGTAAGATACAAGTCTTGTGTCGTGGGTATCAGGAACTACGAGAGACTTTCGGTCTCACAACACCCAGACCTCGAAACAAATATTTGTGGATCACACAAACATTTGTCTCGGTGCGGGAATCGAACCCACGGCCTATCGCTTCACAGCCGGCTAGTCGCCCGCTGCACCACGGAGGCTGTCAAATATACCCATCAATTACACACAGTCCTAACCTCACTAGATTCACCTCTGATTAGGAATCAGGAACTACGACAGGTATTGTGACCCATAAACATCCAGACCCAAAACGTATAAATATTTGTGGATCATACAATCATTTGTCTCGGTGCGGAAATCGAACCCGCTGCTTCTCGTTTCACCGCTCGCTTCTTCGTCACGGAAGATGTCATAGTCAAACGTCTATGGAAAATTCTACTAATTTTCACCACCAACTTCTGCTGTATATCCATTTTAGTTCATAAAATTTATTTCGAATTATGTATAAATTAGTAATTAATAACTAGGTACTTACTTGAATCTCTTCTAGCATGTAATGTTATATAATTTCAAGAAGTTCACACAATTATTCAAAAAAAATCTAAGCTTGTTTTAGTGATAAAAGATTAACACCTACATTAGTGTGTTGTATTTAACTAATAATATTTAAGCGGTTATTGCATGCTTCGTTACTTGATTATGAAATTGTTTATTATAAGTTTGATCTCATGTAAGTGAACTGTATTGTTATTATTTTTTTTTATTTTTTTTATAGCACAGGCCGGCAAACGAGCAAGTAGGTCACCTGATGGTAAGTGATCTCCACCGCCCATGTACGCCCACAATACTAGAAGAATCATGGACGCGTTGCCGACCTTAAAGGAAAGGGATAATTAGGGATTGGGAAGAGGAGGGGGGTTTGGGGCTCCGGATATCTCACTCACCGTACGAAACGCATCAGCAAGCCGCTACTTTACGTCAGTTTTCTGTGAGACAGTGGTAACGACCCGGTCGAGCCGGCCCATTCATGCTGTAGACAAAACTATCTACAGCGTGGCTCTACCACTCGTAAATGAGAGAAATAAAGATTCTATAAACCTAATATATTTATATTTTAAACCACAACACCTCTTATGCTTATTTAGCTTTAAATAGCTATGATATAGCTGTGTATCACTAAATTCACTGTGCCGCAAGCTTATCGCATTTGCGTGAAACGTATGAGGGGATTTATTGTCTCCGAGCGTCGACATCCGTGGGCAAATTGGATAATACGCGGCGGATTTTAAAATATAACTCCTCGCCACGAACCTGTGTAGTTCATAATTTACGTCTTTTTCACTTGCGGGGTTGTAGAAAGAGATAATGCAGTGTAGTAATGGTTTTTAATATGTCTGTGTAGCTATTGCATGAAAGTTCTGGAATATCATATTGATTTTTTATTTCGATTTATATCATCTAAATTTCGTTTAACTTCTTTGTACTAATACGGAGGCAAACAAGTTATCGTTCATCTAATGGTAAGGATAGCTTATTTACAACGCCAAAAACAACTCTCAATCGCCGATCGCTTTTAAAAAAAATTATAAATTGTCAATTTCTATTCAGTTCTATTAATAAAGCTCATACAAGATATGAGATTCAAGAACATCTGATAATTATGTGTCTCATACATTCCTTAACATTATATGTATGCTGGCTTAGACAACTACATTATCACACTTAATGATTTTATTACTCTGTGAGAGTACCCTTGTCGGGCTGACCCATTAATGCTGTAGACAAAACTACAGCGTGGCTCTACCACTTACACTTACTACAGATATACAATCTTTTAAATCCCGTAACCACTCCTCATTTCACTCAATCGAATCACCCACACCTGCAATTTCCTCTACAGTATAATGAAAAAAGAAAGAAACCGTGAACTTTGGCTCGTTCACGCCTCGCATAGCAAAGGGCAGATCGATGCTTGTCAAACAATAAATGTCACGTCCACTCCCTCACGTTAGCATGCCGCCATATGAATATGTCATGTTCGACAATTCTCATCTCTACTGCTTTTAGAATAAGGCACTTTACGACGAAAATGTGCGTTGCAGGAATTCGCTTCCCGATTTCTTTGAGGTGCGAACCGTGTCCTAATTTTTTCGTAGAAGCTAAAGATATTAGAAATGATGTATAAGTGATTATTGACAAAATAATGTGCTTTTGACAGTTTTAGGAAGAAATATTTCTTTTTGTGTTTACTTGACAGTTGTATTCAAAGTTTCGTTCGATATTTTGTACAATTATTGAAGTCAGACCTCTGCTTCTGTTTAAAGACCAATTGGTTGCAGTTACACAACAGGATCCAAGAAGGAGTTTGTTTTGCTAAATTCATTAATTTAAATTGATTTTAATACCGTATTTCGTAAATGGAATATGTTTAATGCCCGATTTTTCAAAAAAGTACGAGATAAAATTAGTTTAAAATATTAAATTTAGTAAAATAAAATCAGTATCTTCCTTTCAACTTGCTGTGGGTTGGATCCCTTTTGCTTAACTACGTCCAATTATAATAGTCATTCGTGTTATAAGTAACTTTATTTATAAATCACTTCATTAGTCCAATGGTAACGTAAGGAAGAAACCGATGAGTTCCCGGTAAAATCGATAAATCTCAATAAAGGCAATCGAAAATTGTGATCGGGTTGTCGATTAAAAGAATTTACACATTGTTTGGAATTTGTGCGTGATATGGCTACAAGCGGTAGGCTCGCCATTTATCATATCATGGGACGGAAATAAGCTCGACAAACCGTGGGTGTACGAGTATCTTTTTTTTATTTGATTTAATCACGAGACGAACAAGGCGCTCGCCTGATGGTAAGCGCCACGCCTGCCCATAAACAGAAGCAACACCACACAGAACTTCTAATTACAAAGCACTGCATGGCACTGAACTGCGCTCGTCACCACGAGACATAAGATGTTAAGTCTCATAATGCCCAGTAATTTCACTGGCTTCAATGGACAAGGACTTCAAACCGAAACACAACAGTGCTTAAACACTGTTGCTTGGCGGCAGAAATAGACAAAGCTCTCTTCTATCTCCTCTTATACGAGCATTATCTTATATTTTATTAGAGAAACTATAATTATGGGGGACCAAAAACAACGCCCTTCATATACCTTAAGTATTGGATTCATATTATTCGCGTAAAAATCTTAAACTACACATAAACATCTTTCATCTACAAAACAAACCAACTAGACAGTGTTCATTAACAACTATTCAACTTCAACTAACATCGCCCACGTATACGCATGACTTACAGCGGTTTGTCATATCCCTACGACTGTCGTATCCGTGATTAATGCCTTTCTTAATTACGAAGTTATCGTTCGAAAACCGGGGTGATACATGTGTTCCTTAATTTATTTACTTTTCGTTTACGGGGAGATTGTGTTACCGATATCGGTTTTAAAATTGGAAACGTTTAAATTTGCGGGTAACGTTAAGGGTTATATTGTACGTAAGATTAATCGCGTGAAATAGATTTGCCTGCATTTGAAATTCAATGAAAATATGAAAAAATTTAATCGACTCTCCTTTGTTTTTGGTTATATGACTAAGCTAATATATTCTCATCCTGAGAAGCAGAGGGATCTTAGGTCATTTTTTTATCCGAATACGTCTCTGTGATTAAGTTAGACCTTATGCTATATACATACATACATAGATTCACGCCTGTTTCCTCGCCTCCGAGTGATAGATCCACGCTGTAGACAGTTTTGTCTACAACATGAATCGACCGGCTTGACCGGGTCGTTATCACTGTCTCACAGAAAACCGATGTAAATAAGCGGCTTGCTGCGTTTCGTACGGTGAGTGAGATATCCGGAGGCTCAAATCCCCCTCCACTTCCCAATCCCTAATTATCTCTTTCCTTAAAGGTCAGTAACGCGCCCATGATTGTGGGCGTACATGGGCGGTTGAGATCACTTACCATCAGGACCCACTTGCTCGTATGCTATTAAAAAACACACTCCCATTGTATCACACAAACATGTCACCCATACATATTTATCTCAGCAAAATGGTCTCGTCATTTTGTCATCCATTCGTTTTGGATGTTTTGGACAGAAATATCCCGACACAAAAAAAACTAATAAGCTAACAGGAATCAGCGTCGAAAAACACCTATATGCAAAATTACAAAAAACCCGCTTAGCATAATCACTGGTTTGATGCTCGTCTTACCATCACCTTCACACTCGCGTCACGTCGCGCGCTCATTTGGAGTTCTCCATCGATCGGAGACAAAGCCTCTGCAGGCCCCGATAAACGAATTAAGGAAATGGGAGATTTTTTATCTGGGCCGTGGGGTGGCGACACGCGGCAATACTTTCTTATACCCTCGCGATAATTAGGTGAGCGTGGATGTGTGTGTTTTGTTTTTAATTTTGGGGTGTGTTTGTACGTATATTGTGTTAGAAGAATTCGTTTTAATTTTTTTCGAATTCGAATTTAAAATTCGAATTATTTTTTGTTATGTTATTTTTTTATATACATACTAAGCTAAAGCCTGTATTCTCGAAGGAGTAGGCAGTGGTGCAACTAGTGCACTCACGTTGCTTGATAAGGGCTATTTCTATCGCCAAAAAACGATGCCGGTCAATTCATGTGTGATTTTCGAATGAAACTCAACAAATTGTGATTGCCTGACCTGGCATTTGAAACCAGTACCTCCTAATGTCTCGGGCTAAGGGTGCTGCCATGAGACCAGTTATTTGGATGTGGGTTTTTATATCATGCTACTGTTTATTTTAATACCAAAATATACTACATTTTTATCCTAGAAACTTATATTATTGAAGGAAATCGCGTCGTTCATAATAAAAATTGAATTCCAAATATAATCCATAAAATACAATAGAAAAAATTCAAACTATGTTATTTTGTCATTCAAAACATGTAAAATATATATCCTTCAAATTTTGTATTATGTTACTAATCCGTATTAGTAATAAGCAAATATAATGTGCTCGAGTGAGTGAATGATATCGACTTTTTAATATGAAGCGATATTACACGGGCACAGATACACAAAAATTAGAATCGTTCGCAAATGAACGAACGACGCCTGTCCCCGCGACGCACATGTCTTAAGCTAGGAGCGGCCGTGCGAGTTCTTGATACTTTTCATTAATATTAAATTAATCACACAAATAAGCTATTGCTAATTAGTAATTTAATTACTAAATAGACCTACGTACATTAACGATTGTTAAATTCGTAAAGTACTTAATTAGCCTAAGTGTGTTTCTGTTTAGAGATATTTGTGTTTGTATTTTTAAAACAATAAAATAAATCAATAAAGTTTTAATTATTATATCATAATTAATATCGTAATATAATGTTCTTGCTAACGGTAGCTATATTAAGTGGTGATATAATTACAGTCTAGTGTGTGTTTAAGAGCCATCTTTATAATAAGCCTTCGTTTTTAGAATGCACTAAACTTACCACTAGATTTTATCGTAATCTCTGTCTGATTTAGGATTCGTTTTTTCACATGTGATAACCATCGTCGACATCATTTTATTCAAATTCATCTGTATATGTATTCCTTTAAGTAATCTGTAATTTTGTTAAATTAACATAATCATATTAATCATATGTTAAATTAACATAATAATAAACTACAAAAAGACTTAAAGAATCACACGAAAAAAATATAAAATCAATGTCTTCAAAGTATCAAGACGTGACCGGTCACTCACAACACTTTTAATTTTCCCTCCTTAAAAAAGGGAGACCGGCGGTGTTTTGGGCCCGTGTGTGGAGGCCGGGGGTGGACCCCCCGGGGGTGCGGTAATCAAGGCACGCAATCTTCGGCGAACCCTTAAAAACTTTAAAACTCATCGCCGCCTTGCGCACACGTATACACATGTTTATTAATGCAATTTTCTTTCGGCGAGTTTTAGACTTTATTTTGTACGGTTGATGTTTATATGGAAGCCGTTTGCTGCAAAATTTATATGATATCTTGCGAAAATTTATTTGAGAAAGTTGTAATTAGATCTTAAAGGACCAAAGGTCATTTCATTTGGTAGGGTTCTCGTGAGAGTCCGTCTGGGTTGGTATCACAGCTTTACTTATTTCTATAAGTACTGTTATTATGGTAAACATAAGTAATGGTATTGTAGAAAAACAATGAAGTAAATTACTGAGTATTAGGCTACTTAGCATCTTATGTCTAGGGGTGAAGTGTCCATTGCGTATTAAGTGGTATTGTTTCTTTCTGTGAAATCATGATTTTTACGTCACACAGCTGTATAAAAAATATGTAAAAAAGGCGAATTGAATTCGATGTATAATTTTGAAGTCACTTGAAAACACTTTTTGGATCACACAAATATATGTCTCAATGCGGGAATCGAGCCCACGATCTTTCGCTTCACAACCGCCCATTGCACCACGGAGATTTAATGTTTTTTTTTTATTTGATTGAATGACGATACGAGCAAGTCGCTGGATGGTAAGCGCCACGCCTGCCCATAAACATAATTAACATCACGCAGAACTTTGAATTACAAAGCACTGCATGGCACTGAACAGCGCCCGTCACCCCGAGACATAATACCCACATAATGCCCAGTAATTTCCCCGGCTTCAATGTCCTTCAAACCGAAACACAACAGTGCTTACACACTGTTGCTTGGCGGCAGAAATAGTCAAAGCGGTGGTACCAACCCAGACGGCCTCTCGCATACGAGGGACCTACCTTGTAAAATGTAAAGAAATACAGTAGCATCATGTGTAAAGTTAGCATAGTATTAACATCGTAACCATCGCGTGCCATTTATTACCCCATAAAATAAAATGGGATGCTATTTCGCTCAATTTAATTGCTTACATTAAAATATGCGTCAAATTTGTTTATTTTTCGGCGGAGATATATTAATATGGTTTTATTTTAGCATAAAATGTATATTCGGTAAAGTTAACTACACAACGGTTTAAAGATGTTCATTTTATTTTAGTTTCCACACTTTGCTGGACTTAAGAAATTTAAGTTTCCCAATATATATATACTACTTAACTAACCGTAGTTCTGCGTCTTTTTCATTCAAAATGTCCCTGTGATTTTAGTTTTTTTTTTGTTATATAAGTTGGCAAACGAGCAAGTGTGTCACCTGATGGTAAGTGATCTCCACCGCCCATGTATGCCCTATTGAGGGAGGATTCTGGTATTGACCAGAATAATGGGCGCGTTGCCGACCTTAAAGGAAAAGGATAATTAGGGATTGGGAAGGAGGGGAATTTGGACCTCCGGATATCTCATTTGACGCACGAAACACAAAAGCAAGCTGCTACTTTACGTCGGTTTACTGTGAGACAGTGGTAACGACCCGGTCAAGCCGGTCCATTAATGCTGTAGACACAACTGTTTACAGCGTGGCTCTATCACTCACAAAATTTGTCATTGGTCTACCATTTCTATTAACTAATATTCCTTATATTACTGCCTGGGTGGCGTAGTTATAATCTGTATGCGCTACGACTACTGTGCTGAGGTCTCGGGTTCGATCCTCGGGTCGGGTAAAAGTGATATCGATTTTTCTATCAAAAAATGCTCATTATTAGCCCAGAATCTAGAATTTGGTTTGGCAATAGACTCGACCCCTATCACATCATGGAAATAAGCGCGGCGAAATGTGGGTGTTCTGGTTATACCTCTGCCTACCTTCAGAGATAACAGGCGTGAGTAGGTGAGTGTAATAATATTACGGTAGACAGCGGCTTGGCTGTTCTCTGACCATTCTTTGCTGAAGTCTATGGGAGGCGGTGACCGCTTACGATCAGACAGGCTTTTGTCTTCCTGGATAATAAAAAAATAAATCTTTATATAGTTTTAAAAATTCAATTCACCATATTTTCTGAACCCACAAATAGAATGAATAATAACAAATATGAAATTCAATTAATAATAAAAACACACTGAGTGAACGAAATAAATGGAGAACTGTCAAATAAAGAACGAACGAAAAATGCCACATACGCGCCACGAAAAGTTCATTAAACGCAGCGAATCAACGTGTGCGTATCTATTAGCCTTGTGTGTGTATGTGTGTGCATACACAAACAGGGGTTTTAATTTTTCGGGGGTTCTTTAATGACACTTCTTCGACATCGATTTTAGCATTCTCCGAGGGTTACTCTTTTGTTTTGCGTTATCGATTCAAGTTTTTTTTTTAATTCGAGTGCGTGCACACGTGCTTTACTGCATGTGTGGGGAAAGCAGTGATGTCATCGATTTCTAGTCGTAAAAGTTGGGTTAGAAATTTTATGACTTCCCTCCCTTTTAAATTTGTTTACTTTTAATATAGAATACGAGTAAATATTAATACTTTTTCTGTATTAATCATTTGAAATAGGCAGAAACTAGTACTTGGTGATAGTGCTTAACTGATACAGCTAGTGGAATTGTACCCGACAGACACATGCACCCAGATATCGACCATAGCGGATTAAAATCCAGCCCTAATGGTTAGTTTCGGTATGTTATGTCGTTGTCGTATGCGAGAGGCCATCTGAGTTGGTGTCACTGCTTTGTCTATTCCTGCGACCAAGCAACAGTAAGCACTGTTGTGTTTCATTTTGACGTATATTGCAGCTAATGAAACACTATGCATTATGAGACTTAATAATTGTATATCGATGAGATGAACGCAGTCCAGTGTCATGCAGTGCTTTGTTGTACTAAGTTCTGTGTTTATTCTATTTATGGGCAAGCGTGGCGCTTACCATCACTCATCTGGCGAGTGTCTTGCTCGTTTCTTCATTCAAGTTTCTTCTTCCATCGACCATATTCCATCGCATTTACACTAGGGTCGGCGCAATATGCTTTTTAAAACATGTTACAGAAAGATTTCGCTTGTAGCTTTTACGATCGGTCGTCTAGCTGACGTCAATCCTCTGGGGTGAATTTAAGCTAATAAATAAAATTAAAAGGGCGTTATGAGTTTTATCATTATTTTAATCGTTAATATTTTTATTGAAATACTGAATTTACGTAATTATAATTACCACAGTGATAATAAGGTAAGTGAGAAATTATTTTAATTATATTTTTAAATACCTTTAGTAACTAATAAATAAATAAATACACCCAACACTTGTATCGTGGGTATCAGAAACTACGAGGGACATGCGGTCCCACAGTGCCCAAACCCAATGGGCAAACCTGAAACAAATATTTGTGGATCACACAAACATTTATCTCATTGCGGGAATAGAACCCAATGCCTCTCACTTCGCAGCCGGCTTCTCGCCCACTGCACCACGGAGGTTGTAAAAATCCTAAAACAACGTCAGTTACTTAACCATGTTAAAACTAAAGCCGGTGTGGTCCTGTGTTCGATTCCTACATCGGGTAATTAATATTTGTGAGTTATTTAATTCAGAAATTACGCTATATCTTAGTTCATACCAGGCGAACCGTTGTAACATCATTGGTTGCACCTTTGTCTACCACTTTACGGGTACATGCGTGAGCTTATTCGAAGTTAATCGTAATTAAATTGTTACTTTTTAAAAATCATTATCAGAATATATTACCATTCTTACTGGTAGTTAAGTTTGGATGTGTCGGTGCAAGTTAGGTGGTGGGTACATGATATGTTTCTACCCAAATAGATAGCAACCACCGTACACATGGTGAAAACCTGTCATAGTGACTCACTCAGGTGTCTCACATTCTGGAGTCAGCCAGTTTATATCATGTGTGTTTATGTAATGTAACTTCAGACCGGCATAACTCTGACGACGGTCAAGAGATGCAATGTCTTGAATGTCCAAATTGTAATTGGACTGCACTTAACATCAGTTTTAGTGTAGTCAATTTGATATACCTCAATAATAAGACTCCTTAATAACATTTTTAGATATTTTATATACATTTCCTCATAATTACATCTGATAAGGATTAAAACCTTTTTCCTTTCAACCGATAAAGCCATTTTAATTTAACACTCGCCGAAGCAAAAACACGATACACATTAAAACAAAATTAATACAAATTAAAGAAACGAACATCTGGATGAAGACGCGGCAATGAAAGGGGCAACCCCCCTTAGAACTCCCCCTAAAAATTTAATTCATCACGCCGTCCTGAGACATATCTCCTCGTGTCCCTTCCCCTTTTCTTGCGCCATTCTTTGCTTTCTTGCAAGCTTTTTCCGAGAGCAAGACGGGTATACGCATTCTGTATATATGGTTACCCCCTACACACGAATCACCACTCTATCTCTACGTAAATAGAGTTTCAAATCCAGTGGGGTTTAAATTCAGTTACGACGTTCTACGTAATTAGATACGCGCAGGCTGTTTCAGTCGTTCGCATAGAAAGCTTAAAACAAATAAAGCTCGCGAGATAAGGTTTTGTTGGATGTTTGTAGGTGATCAAATGGCGATGTATCTAAAGACGGAAGTCATCAAGTCTCATCTAGTATGCATTGATAAAGGGAGCATATTAAGATAATAAACATCGAATGGGTACATGCATTGATAAAGGACGCATATCATGGTAATGAACATCAAATGAGTATATTTACGCGTATATTTTTGTGGCTTCATTATTAATTTGAATGACGAAACGATAAGGTCACTCGCCTCATGGTAAGCGCCACGTCTGCCCTTAAAAAGAAGCCCACAGAACTTTAGATTACAAAGTTTTGCTGGTGGTAGGATATTCACATCCGCCCGGATAGCGACCACAGTACACATGGTGTTAAAACTTGCCATAGTGATCCACACGCCTTGTGTGGTCGCGTTCGGGGATCAGCCAGTCTATATCCGATTCTCCCGAATGCCCCGAATAATTCAATGTATGCAAGTGTATTTTATTATTAGAAATATTTAAAAATAATTGTTCGACCGAAGTCACTGCTCTCAAGGACCTAAACCCATTTCGTTAAGGTGTAGTGGTTACACGACATTCCTAAATAAAACATCGTCCAAACATCCAGGTGCCAATCAGACTTGCTGACCAAGGTTCTGTACAGTCCTCTTTAACTTTTTACATGGAATTACACATAAGCAAGCCCACGCCTTTATCACCATAGGGGTAGGTAGATGTGTAGCTAGTGCACCTACGTTACACCGAGTGTATTCCCGTCCCATGATATGATAGGGAGTGAACCTATACGGGGTATAACTTCCAATCCAGGGCAATTCATTCAAGACAAATTTCGATTTCTCGATATGGGAATTCAACTCAGTATCTTACAGTTCTCAGCCTTAATACACTGCCACTAGACTAATAATGCGATTTACATAAATTAGTATTTGATGAATTTTTATTATTTTTATAAGAAATATGCTGAATTTTTTTGTTATCTCATAACACAAATTCTGTAAAAAAATCTACGGGTTACCTTTCTACTGGTAACCGTAATCGGTGCCAAAGAGTACCTATAGTGCTCCTTAAGCATATAACGGATAGACGACAGAGAGACGGTACGACATAGGTCTACCAACGTGGTTCCGACAGCAACCTACGGAATCCTAATAAGCCAAATTTAATATCAATTTTTAAACCTAAACCTAATATTCCTAATCGATATCATTAACCGGTAGTACTAATGTATGTAATTTGTAAAGATTAACTTCTGACAACCGGCTACCTGATGCCAAATAACATCTTTAAATATCAAGTGGAAAAAATGCTATACCCAGAGTGTAAAGAAACTTGTTCAGTGAACTTAGGACTTTGCGAATACCGCGAAGTTATTTTTTTAAACAGGAGTTATTTTAAGTTGTTCTAATTAGAAACAAATAGACTCCTTACGTATCCTTACTGACTTATTTTATAGGTCGTGGTGGTAGGATATTCATATCTGTTCGGATAGCGACCACCGTCCACATGGTGTTAAAACCTTCCATAGTGACCCAAACACTTTGTGTGGATCGCGTTCCAGGATCAGCCAGTGTATCTGGTTCTCCCGAGGGGCTTACGACATTACTTGATAGTTGGTTGGGGCGGGTATAGGGGTGCATCCTTGTATCCTTGTACATGCATCAGTCATCCGCCTGTCCTGTCGCAGCCTCTCCTCGATTTACTTCTTCCCTCTCCGAAGAGGAAAGAAGCATTTATACAGGACGGCTTAATTCTAGTAAACACCGATGAACTCATTATTTGTCGGTGGTCGCTGGTTTTATGGATTGCACTACGCTTACCATCAGGTGTAGTGAAATAAAAAAAGGGTTTTTAGGTATAAGACCAAGATGATACCGACTCGTCCGGTTTGTATATGCAATTGTAAAGGTACGTATACTACCGAAACTGAACCCCTATTCTATAAAACGATACGAAGAGACGATGTTTGAAAACTTAGACTTGATGTAACATAGAGTAATGTCAGTAAAAACATATTTTTATAGAGGAATATGTTTTATTATTGCAACGTGTTATGTTGTAATTTTTATGTATTTTTAATTCTATTTTTATCACTTAAACAAATATATTTCAGGAAACAATAATATATAGAAAGATTTAATCATTCATATATGCTTTCACATAATTTTCTCTAGTGACCGGCTTTCCAACACTAAATACGGACTGGTAAGTCACATTATAAACGTAATACGTTGAGATAAAGCAAAGGATCGCCAAGGTCGACAACTAGGAACATAATAATTAAGATAAACAAATTAACGCAAAAACCAAACGGCCAGCAAAATCACCAACCCAGCAAATGTCCAACTAAATATCAAAAAGCAAAACTGTCTCCGGCGTGGCCTTATCAACCGCTTTCAATTAACCGGTAAATAACTCTATGTACTTGTTAACTTTCCATATAATGAGTTAATAAACACATACAAGCGTACGATCGGAAAATGTCGAACACACACATAAAACACGCACACAATGACAAAATTCACGGTCGTACATAAAAGCGTCTTTCTTCTTGTATTCTTAATTAGCGTGTCGCGTAGCTCCGTCCCTGTCGCTCGCGAGGTGTTAATTAGTAGCGCGTCCCTTTCCCGCTTTCTTAATACATTCTTCCTCTCCGCGGTGTTTCTTTACGTTTTTATTTGTGTGCGTGCCTGTGTGCGGTGGTGTTTAATTTACATGTACTTGTATGTCAGTGTACCGACGCAGGCTGAGTTGGATCGCGTTGGTTTTATGTTTAGTCCCTGTTTATGCCCTCCTTAATTAAAGGAGGAAATTTATACCATTACTATTCATTATAGCCCAAAGCAAATAAATTTTATTAGACATTTGTGCATTTATTTTTATATTTATTGGTTTACGTACCTATATATTTAATTTATTGGTACAACATAATAGCATTCACAAATTAAATAAAGCTTTACTTACGTCTTAAATAACTATAAAATATTAAATATTAGAAAGAAAAACGATGAAAATTAAATATTACAAGCAATAATATTGCTATTGGATTCCTAAGTCGTTGAGAACCGTATGTCCTTAACAATAACATGTTACATCAGTATTAGGGTAGCTGGAAATGTTCTGTTTGAATGTAATCAGCCACTACAAGCTTTCAATTTTAAAAAATTGTTATCTAGAATTTGCTCGCCCGCATGAATATCTTTATCGGGATAAAAAGTAGTGAATGGCCTAATCCAGGTCATAGTCTTACTGTGGGCCAAATTTCATCTAAATGCGTTCAGCCTTTAAGGCGTAATTGATAAACTCACATCACAAACATCAAACTTTCAGCATTATGATATAACTAGCTGCTGCTCGCGGCTTCACCTGCGTGAACCCCTGTTTTCCCCCTTAAATTGTAAATTTCCATTAATCCCTTTACATTAAACGAACTATCGTCTGATTAATCAAAGAGTAAGCATTATTTCACTTTCAAATTATAACATAACAGCTTTTCCTCGCGGCGCTGCCCGCGTGACCTGGTTTTTCCTGGATAAAAAGTAGCCTATGTTGATCAGCGATAATGTAGGATTCTAATGAAAGAATTTTTAAATTGGTCCAGTAGTTTTTGAGTTTATTCGTTACAAACAAAAATACAAATCTTTCCTCTTTATAATACATATTAGTGTAGATTAGTAAATAATAGAAACAAAATAATACGCATTACATTTTTATTTCCATATTTTCATAATTTTAGTCTAGATAAATAATAGAAATAACAATATATTACATTTTTATCCAATTTTCCATAATCCTTGCACCTCTATCCAAACCACCATTCGGGGGTGCAATGGGTGTTTTATACGAATGTGGGTATACGCGAAAGGGTGTCAGCGGCGCGGGGCGTCCCGTCCTCAGGACGAGCGCGGGCGGGGGAGCGTGGGGGAACGGGCTACACATAAACACTTATAAAGTTTTTTGACAACAACCCCCCTTCGTCCAATCCCCTCGAATTCGCTAATTTATGTTGCTTTTTTAATCAATACTGGTATAGGTTCTATCGGGTTTTTGTTCATTGAGGATGGGAAATGGAAGTGTTTATTAATATAGAGCTAGCACTGTTGTGTTCCGGATAAAAGCCAGTGAAATTACTGGGCATTATGACACTTAATATCTTATGTCTCGGAGTGATTAACGCAGCCCGGTGCCATGCACTATTCATATTCTTTTTCCGATTTGTGTTGTTTCTGTTTATGGGCAGGCGTGGCGCATACCATCAGGCGAGCGACCTCCTTATTCCGTCATTCATAATAAAAAAAAACAACAACAGTAAATATCCATCTGGATACTGCTATGATTTATATCAATGTAATTATCATCAATTATCATCTAAATATAATTTTCTAATCATAGTAAATGTTTTTTTATTTGATTGAATGACGAGACGAGCAAAGCGCTCGCCTGATGGTAAGCGCCACGCCAACCCATAAACAGAAGCAACACCACACAGAACTTTGAATTACAAAGCACTGCATGGCAATGAACTGCGCTCGTCACCCCGAGACACAAGATGTTAAATCTCATTATGCCCAGTAATTTAAATGTCTTAAATGTCCTTCCAACAACACAACAGTGCTTACACACTGTTGTATGGCGGCAGAAAGAGACAAAGCGGTGGTACCAACCCAGACGGCCTCTCGCATACGAGGGACCTACCACCTTATTTTCCAGATACGGGAATAGAAACGACTCCCGTTACATTATCAGCTATTGATTCACTGTGCCATATAGTCTCTCTATTGCTAATTTTATGAAGTCAATATAATAAATATGCCGACATAACAAGATAAGTGTCGTCACACGCATATCGCGATGAAACACCTACTTAACTCGTCAATCTTATCCTCAAAAAATAAAGTTATATAGCAATTTTCCATTTCGCCAAACCCCGGTACGTGCGGTGTGAAAAAATCCGAGAATCGGCAAAACAAACTTTACTTTGCCGTCTTCAAACAAAAATACTCACGCATTTCCTTACACTCAACTGTCTGTCGAACAGCAAGCATAACTTGGTAACATACTCACCACTGCCACTGTTCTAAGGCTTCCCTTGCACACGATTTTGAACTCTATTGCCTAGGTAATAAAGTCTACGACTAATGCGTATGTGAATTGGTTGAAGTGTTAACACGCAGCGTGATGGATGGTCTGTTTCACGCGTGACGAAACTGTCACGCCGAGGTTTTGCGTGATTTGATTGACACACCCATGAATTCTTTATTTTTGAGGGGATATTCGTGAATTACTTCATTTATTATACATTATGAATTAATCTTATGTAAAGATATTGCAGCCACAGACCAGCGATAGCTCAGTGGGGCATGGTACAGACCGTCGAGATGAAAGTCGCAAGTTCGAACCCGGCCCCGAGAGCATACACCTCTGACTTTTTTAAGTTACGTGTATATTAATTGTTAATTATCGCTTGCTTTAACAATATCGTGAGGAAACCTGCATACCTGAGAACTCGATAAGATTTTTCTAACGTATGTGAAATCCTCCAACCCGCATTAGACCAGCGTGGTGGACTAAGGCCGACCCCTCTCATTCAGTAGAGGAGGCCCGTGCCCAGCTGTGGGACATGTATAATACAGGGCTAGGCTAAAAAAACCCTATTACATCTAAAATCCATAACTATACACTATCAACAGTTACTGCACCGCCAATAAACACCGAATGTCATACTGTCTGCGATATAAACAGGCTGTTATAATTAATAAACAAAACATGAACAAGTGGCCCGGCTCATATCGAAGTAATTATAAGTACCGTTAGAACGCGCGGTGACGTACCTACTCTCATTAAACGTGTACGGTGGCTATGTGTTGTGGCTTTATGGGATATCCAACGGAAAAAAATCAAAAGTGCTCCGTAATTGTAAAATTTTGTTGTGGTAGGATATTCATATCCGCCCGGATAGCGACCACCGTACACATTGTGGTAAAATTGTCTGTTGGTGGTCGCTGGTTTTTTGGATTGCACTACGCGTACCATCAGGTGTAGTGCAGTCACTTTGCCGTGCTCACAAAGCCGACAGGCTCGATAAAACTGTTAAAATTTACAGTGTATTACAGCTCTACGGGCGGTGAGTGTGGTGTACTCACTAATCCTCCTCACAGTTCTTTAAACATTCGCTTCCTATAAGGTCTGCAATACGTCTATGATTATTTTCAGTTCATGGGTGGAGCAGATTCAACATCATGTGACTCACATGATCGTTTATTAACTAATGCCATATAAAAAAAAATCTGCAATACTTATTTCGAAATTATATCCTATCTAACCTCAAAGCGTGGTCACAACAAGCATAGTGCACAACAGACAGGCAGCCTGATTCGCGCACCGACTCAATACCCGCCCGAGGCCTACTGTTGCACTACCGATGACTTTCATCCGACATACATTCTATGTGCCACTGGCTTTATGTCTTTTCGAATTACATTTTCAATATATAGTGGGCTGTATTTTATGTTTTATGATTGCCTTGAGCAAGTTTAGATTTAGAAAAGTATTTTAAGCAAATAAGGTGCATGTTTCTGAGTTGTTTTAATAGAATGCTAAGATTCGAATGTTGCCGTGCATTATAGGTAAAATATTATTTTCGCATTCAAACCTAAACAACACAGTCTTCTTTTGCCTGGCGTTGTCTCGGCTTTTGCCAGTTTCCGCTTCCTTGCTTAGGCGCTTATACTTTGACATAATCATTCCTTTAAGACATCAAACCAGCACTTTTGGGCCGTCCGCCATATTGCACTCCTGATGCAATCTGGTATAGGAATTTGCGATCGACATACTCAAGTAGTTTCCCCAAAAAGTAAAAATTGAAAATTATAAATCTAATAAATTCAAAACTATAAATTAAATCTCGATACGACAAATCAGTATAATATGTTTTATTTTTTATCAAGGGCCATTAAAAGAGTAAGTGGGTCACGCTTATAGACTTCCATGGTACCTCAAGATTCTTGTATGCATTGCCGACTTTAAAGGAAAGGAAGAATGATTGTGAGAGGGAATTGGACTTCTTGAAGTCTCAGCTATAAAAAACTATACCAAACTTGTTCAGTTAGCACATTCATACATAGACAAAAGTGCCTTCAGCGTGGCTCTACCAATAACGTATTTACATTATTTAAAGCAGAGCCTAAATAAGAATAAAAAAAAGCAGAGCCTGGCAATTGAGCAAAGGGTCACCTGATGGTAAGTAATCTCCACCGCTCATGTATATTTACAATAACAAAACAATCATGGATGCTTTGCAGACCTTAAAAGAAAGGGATAACTACGATATTGGAAAGGGGAAGGGGATTTGGGCCTCCGGATATATCACTCAACGTACGAAACGTGACAGCAAACTGCCACTTCACAGTCGATTTTCTATGAGACAGTGATAACAACTCGGTCAGTCGGCCGGTCGATTCATGTTGTAGACATAACTGTCTACAGCGAGCCTCTATTAGTTAAAAATATTCTCCTAATCCTCTGTACCTCATAACCTCCTAGATTTTCCCACACAAATAATAGCTTCTGTTTTCGACCAGCATTTTAATCACGAACATGCTCGATATTTATGAATAACAATGCAAGTACTAACAGCCCAGTATAACCACTGATAATAGCCTATAAATAACGCTGTGTGATAGGCTGGGGCCTAGAATTGATGCCTTTACCTTGATAAATCGTTTGCGCTGTAATTTTTACAACGGTACATTGTGAAAATTAGAACTAATATTGAGTTTACAGTTTGTTATCAACGGCATTTTAATTTCAAGTTTTCCCTATTTAAAGGTGCAACAAAGTCGCAAAAAGTCGCTGGATGCAGGCCGCTTCCAACAGGTCGGTCTGGAAATCTTTGGGGGAGGCATATGTTCAGCAGTGGACGTCTTGTGGCTGATGATGATGATGATGATGGAGGTGCAACAAAATGTTTGTCTGCCTACCTTACCGAGCCATGGTGGGTGTTCAGATGTGGTAGATGATCAACAACTCACATTGGACTGGCTTAGAGAGATGAGAGCCCAAGGGCTGGTTCCCTTTGGTCATGACCCTCCATTAAAATGAGAGATCTTTACCCAGCCGTAGCGAAGCTGATTAAGTTTAAGAATTTAATAATTTAGACACTGTCTAAGTCAAAAGGCGGACCCTACCAAATGTTCGGAAAAACGCCATCCAGAAGAAGATAGTTTTATCGGCTTTTACCACATAAGAATTTGAAATTCTTAATCGAATGTATAATGAACTTTTTTATACTGATCAGACTCAGTAGCTGCTATAATATCTAAAGGGTTGTACAAAAGATAAACACAAGAGTGTATATCAGATAACATGACAAGTTAATTGCACATAAAACACCGAGATCCGGCGCTGCTTAGCCGTAATTATTGGTCGCGACCACCTCGAATGGTCACTCGCTCCTGATTGTAATTGCATGATGTACTTTGTTTTATGCACTTTCTTCACATGTGTTTCCTCTGCAACCGTTTGTCGATTTCAAACCCTAGTTTATTTTTGATAAAGATATAAGATAAGGTCATTTATATTCTGAGTCTAGCAAGGAGACTGACTTAGAATTTTCATGCAGTCGCACTGGGATTTGATGTAAAGTACACGAACCATGATCGAAAGCTTTTGTTAATTCTGAAGCATGATCATGAGATTCATAAGTTACTTCTAGATTCAAGTATCATCATGTCACGTATCACGGAATATCTTAGATAATAATATAATATTAACAACACTGTCTTCTACTGTTAGACTGCAGGACCTCCTCTACTGATGAGAGGGATCAGGGCTTAGTCCACTACGCTACTTTACGGCGGGTTGGTAGACACACACTTTTGTAGTTCTTTGGAAGCATTCCTGGCTACGATATTTCCTCACGATGTTACTCTTCACCATTAAATCAAGCAAGAATTAGACACGTAACGTTGAAAAGTCAGGAATGCATGCCTTTGTTTCGAATACGCGACTCTTGTCTCCGCAGTTGGTACCACTAAGCTATTGCTACTTAGCTACTATCACTTCTATAATGAAATTAAATTAATAATAATAATAATAATAAATAAAAAATAATAAAAAATAATAATAATAATAAATAAAAAATAATAAAAAATAATAATAATAATAAATAAAAAATAATAAAAAATAATAATAATAATAAATATAAATATAAATAATACACCCAACAGTCACATACATAGTCCTGACCCCACACTAAGATACGAGTCTTGTGTCGTGGGTATCAGGAACTACGAGAGACTTTAGGACTACGAGAATTAAATCGTTTATTAATCATGTAGGCAATTGAAAAAGCGCTTATGACAAGTGAGTACAAAAGTAAAAGAAAGAAATCAGTATCAACTAATGTATACATAGCATACATAGCATCATCAAAATACACTCGGCAATTACACTAAATCTATTTATAATCTGCGTTTTTGCAACTGTGCTACGAATATTTCACTAAAATCTTGCGCAACTACTGCCAGCTTCTGTGATATGGCACATCAACATTCCATCTAACAAATTGAAATTACTGGGCATTATGAAACTTATCATCTTATGTCTCGAGAGCAGTTCAGTGCCATGCAGTGCTTTGTAATTCAAAGTTCTGTGTGGTGTTGCTTCTGTTTATGGGCAGGCGTGGCGCTTACCATCAGGCGAGCAACTTGCTCGTCTCGTCATCCATCAAATAAAAAAAACGCGAGATTTCAAGACTCATACACAAGCTCTAACAACAAAGGTGTCTAACGACAAGAATTCTATTGTAATATGCATTGCGATAACCGCTGCACTTTCACAAGTTATCACGACTTGCATAGATCCCGATAACAGCTGCTCGGTATGAATAAACTCAAATTAATTAACAGAATTCTGTTTTTATTGTGGTATATTTGCAACTGATAATTTCAGGGGTGTAAGTGGACCTCCAACATCTGGTGTGGAAGTACTAACATATTAGGTTCAAAGCCAACTTCATCTGTACCAACTATACCATATGACACTCTTCTGATTAACAGACGAGGCAATGGCGAAACTTGGTTACCATTATGGGGTTACGGGGGTCAGACGGGGCGCCCTAAATATCGTCAAATCTATGGTAAGAAAAGGTGGACCATGGTGTTAAACCGGCATAACGCCAAGCAGATGGAAAAATAATACAAGCTGTGTATTAAATACATCCCACTACTGGGCACAGACATTCTCTACCAATGACAGGGGTAAGACCTTAGTCCACCACGCTGGCCTAGTGGGCTGACTTCATATACCTTTAAATTCCTATGGAGAACATCTCAGGTATGCAGGTTTCACCGTTAAAGCTAGCGATAATGAATAAACACGTAACTTATAAAAGTCAGACTCGCTGAGATGTAATGCTGCATGCTGAGATGACCCACTTGATCGTTTGCTGGTCTATGCAAGAAAAAAACAAATCATAAGGCGGAAATAAGCTTGGGCAACCAAGGGTGCTACCCAAGTCACAGCTCTGCCTACTCGATCGAGAATACAGGTATGCGCATAGGAGAAGTGATAACCACACATCAAAAGAGCGAAATATTTTTTAATTCAATTTGTACTTCTGCATCATACTTTAAATCTATTCCCACTACCTATAAAGAGTTTAGTTGTTTTGTCAATTAAGACAGATTTCGTGCCATGCAGTAATTTACACCTTACCTGGTACTTAAAGTGTACACAAGGCCGGTACATCTCGCGGCAGCTGCTTTAATAAGAACCATATCAAGTCACGTTCTGTCGGCCATACTGCGCGTGCGCCCCCGGCCGGCCTGGTTATTGAACTCATACGGTACTCGGAATTATTATATTAATTAATTTTGTTACTATTTCTAACATTATCAGGGCAAATGGGATAATGAAGATTGAAATTAGGAAACATGCATTTATGATCGATAAATTTGTTGCCTTTTCATAAGTTCCATTTGTTCAAAGGCAGCTAATATAAAAAAGACAAGCATATATCGTAATCACTATGATACGTCACAAAATATCTAGTTCACCAGGTACCATGTTTCTCATAAATGTGAGAAGCCGTCTGGGTTGGTACCACAGCTTTGTCTTTGTCGACATTGTTTTGGACTTCGCTGTAATTAACATCAGGTCCAGTGTAGTCATTTTACCTTGCTAGGATAAAAAATTGGCCATTGTAAAACGTAAAGCTATGCCAACAAAATAGCATCTACTCCAAAATCATGTATTTGTCAATCAAGATGTTTCATACAATGACACAGTTTATATAGTTTTAATAATATATCTTTAATCTTTATATATTTTTCTTTCTTGCTTTAAATTAATAGAGTTTTCCCAAATGATACATGATCTTTTTACATCTGAAATTAAAAAAGAATTACCTAATGCAACACAGTATAAAGATAATAAAACGTATAATGATACTCGTTAAGATGCGCATATTTCAGCCAACATTTTATGTGTGGCAATAAAAACATGTCTAGCAAATGTGAATCTTTTACTCACTACTTATTACAATTTGTGTGTTTTTCACAGTGCTTTTTAGTATATAAGCTTTATTACAGATGTAACTATTATGACTAATACAATTCCATTATATTTTGCAGATCCTCATGGATTCTTTGCTCATGTTTGCGAATGATTGTTGGTGTAATATTTAACACCAAAGGTTTTTTGGAACTCATTTCTTCATGTGATCTAGAGTCGGACAATAGCCGTAATAGCATTGTTTATACTCAAACGACTTTCATTATTAATTAGAACTGAAACATATATCTAGATTATAGGCACTACCGTAACATAAATGATAAAATCAGCTCACTTGCTTAACCATCCGACTGAAATGAACGACATTTGCTTATTTATATACATCTTTACAGCCTTTGTAGGAGTACCTACCATTCTTATCCAAGCTCATGATCTTGCACCAAGGACTAATTATTAAAAACTCTTATCATCAGCCAACTAGAAAATGCTACTGTCTGGACCCTTGTTAAACGTCCTCTACGGGCTATAGCTCATTCCTTGACCACACAATCAGGCGAGCTCGCGGCCCAGCCTCGGCACGATCTCTAGATATATAGACAGCGGCCGCTCTAAATAAATCACTTCTGCTAGCGATACAGAGGTGTGGAAAAGTTTTCTTACAGGCATCACGAAATTTAGAAGTGTCTGTAACGCGTTCTAGTTTTGAGGTCTATTACATTCCTTATTCTTCTTTTCCGTAAACCACTATTAAAGTCTGTCTACTTGAAAACGTCCACACCGATGTTTCATCGTTCATATGAGGACTTGAGAATAAATTAGACTTGTTATTGGCGAAATGCAGAATAATGCGAAGCCATAAATAAAAAAGAATAAGAAGTCTGTCTATTACTAGAGAGGCTGTTGTTTAGTCAGTAGCAGACAAATTGGTAGGTTCCTTTTCACTCATTGTTAAAACTCAGTTATTGAGTCCGATTGTGATTCTAAAATCTTTTAGTAGGTTTCGGTTGGCTCAAATAGCAGAAAATGTTAGCAGATGGTAAGACTATAAAAGTCCAGAAGTTTTTTATATAGCATAGGCCGGCAAACGAGCAAGTGGGTCACCTGGTACGATGGTAAGTAATCTCATGACCAGAAGAATCATGGGTGCGTTGCCGACCTTAAAGGAAAGGGATAATTAGGGATTGGGAAGGGGAGGTGATTTGGGCTTCCGGAGTAAATAGAAAGTAAATAGAATACAATAGATATTTTTAATAGACGATCATTAAATAACAGCATCTTATAGGCGTAAGTAAAACGTTTTTCGTCCCATATAAGATTGTATAATAGGTTAACATTTTCTCAAGCTTAGCTATCTTCCTGACAGTCTTCTCTCGTAGTTCCTGGTTCTATGGTTCTAGTACAGGATGTATCTCTGGCGACGTTCGTATGAGGGCGGGCGTGATATATCGCCCCTGTAGCGTTAATAAGCGAACACGGGACTCGTGATGGCCAATAGCCAGAGTGCCGCTCGTCTACGAGGAATAAAATATAGCAGAACATAATTTTCGCGCTTAATTTGAACGTGGCTATCCAAGAATGAAATAAAATATACACCTATAGCTTTCACATTTCATGTTTCATCACTACTGAAGGATTGGTAGAGTCTAGAATTGCCATAACGGTCGTAAAGACAAGATGTATTTATAGACTAACTTTCACTCACGGCTCCGCCCGCATGGATGTCTTTTTCCAGCATCAAAATAGCCTACGTCTTAATCTAGATGTATAAAATTTTGTCGAATTCCGTTCAGCCGTAAAGGCACGATTGAATAACAATTCATTTTTTTTTTAATATGATTGAATGACGAGACGTGCAAGGCCCTCGCCTGATGGTAAGCACCACGCCCATAAACAGAAGCAACACTCCACAGATCTTTGAATTTCACCCCGAGACATTAGATGTTAAGTCTCATAATGCCCATAATTTCACTGGCTTTAATGTCCTTGAAACCGAACTGTTACACACTGTTGCTTGGCGGCAGAAATAGACAAAGCGGTTGTACCAAACCAGACGGCCTCTCGCATACGAGGGACCTACTGCCTTGTAATTCAAATTCATAAAATCACAAACATCCAAATGTTCATATTTAAAATATTAGCATAGAAAGTAAAATACATGTCAATGCGTGAAGTGGCGAGTACAAACCTTTCATTCGTCGTTCACAAGCCGCGCGTTAGACAAGTAGGCCACATTCGCGCGAGGTGCTCTTGTCCAGACATGTAGCGCCCCCGCCGGTCGCGAACATCGCAACACTTATATTTCAATTAAACAAACATAAAGTTATTCACCGACCATTACTGTACCCAATATATCTCATGTATTGATAACCTTAGACAGTAACAGGCAAAATTGAATTCTTTAATAATGACATCATTGCAATGATTGTATTTTTTTTTCTCTTTATTTATTACAGACGGTTTAATCACAATGATTACGCCACCCTCGAAGAAACAAAATAATTATGTCTAATTACTTTCTACTCTGTATTCCAATATTTACAAATTTCGTCAATATTTTTGCTTGCTCTGATAATGGAAAGGCCAAAATTTAACTACATTTTCCAATCATTATCTAATAAATTCGTGCGATAGTTTGTAACAAATTCTGTTCTCTTTTCTTCATTCCGGACACATTCCATCAAAATATGAATTTGCATATGGGCATTGAAGCCAGTGACATTACTGGGCATTATGAGATTTAAGATCTTATGTATCGGGGTGACGAGCACAGTTCAGTGCTATGCAATGCTTTGTAATTCAAAGTTCTGTGTGATGTCGCTTCTGTTTATGGGCAGGCGTGGCGCTTACCATCAGACGAGCGCTTGGCTCGTCTCGTCATTCAATCAAATATAAAAAAAACATCTGTCTCGATGCGGGAATCAAACCCACAGCCTCACGCTTCGCATCCTTCTTATCGTTTATTGTTTAACCAGTCGATATAACCCAAACACAGTTCCATAAAGTCAGCCGTGACTCATGGATTCTACGCGGCGTGCTCTAATGAAATCCACTTTCGAAGCGCAATCCCTCTCTAGAGGTGAGTGTTGTTATCATTATAATACTGTATTTCATGTACTGTTTATAAACACCGTGGCATACTCAGAGCGTTAAGGATCCTTTTTTTTATCCGGACACGGCATAATGCACTACACCTGATGGTAAGCGTAGTCCAAACAAAACAGTGACTACCAACAAACGATTAATTTATAGGTGGTCACCAGAATCGTGCCGGCCTATATAAATGCTTCTTCACACTCCGAAGAGGTAAGAAGCAAATCGAGGGGCCTAAGACAGGACAGGCACATGGCATGATATACATATAAACCTTCTTCATGGATCACTCTATCTATTGCTGAAAACTGCATAAAAATCCGTCGAATAGTTTACAAGATCTAAGTTAACAGACAGCGGAAGCGACTTCATTTTATACTATGTAAAGATTCTTTTTAAATCTAGTGAACATTTACTGAAACATTGTATTTTGTATTGCAATTGGAGTTAAAAACAATAAGCAGAGTTTAAGTCGAACGGAATTTAAAATTCACATTCCCCCTAGTGCACTTCCAACCTTACGAAAACAAATTGCACCAACATATTTACCTCCAATGATATAATATCGGTTCCTAGAACGTAGATATTGGCATACAACGCACCGTTCTAGTTAAAGCCTGCTCCGTAATGATAGAGCTGTAAACTGGTGCGTGGGCGGCGTTTGTTTATGAATACGATATAATGATTTGCAATTATCAGCTTGATAGGTTTGATTTCAATTATTTTGTTAACAATAGAAATTTAAGTTACATGGGTCGAATGATAAACGGTTTAATGATATTGTAGTAATATTATATAGTGAGGTGACCACTGATTTCAGCGCTGTAGCATGGTAAGCACCATAACACAGCAGTACGTTGAGTGGTCACCTACCTTTTATAGCTGCGGCGAGCATTTGTAGTTTCTAATGTTAATCTAAATTGTATATAATACATTATATTATGTAGTAATATATCATACGCTTTCTATCTTGCGTTATTCCGGCTTAATGCCAGGGTCCGCCTTCCTATTTTTTTTTTTAGCATAGGCCGGCAAACGAACAAGTGGGTCACCTGATGGTAAGTGATTTCCACCGCCCACGCACACCCACCATCAGCAGAATCGTGGGCGCGTTGCTGATACCTTAAAGGAAAGGGATAATTAGGGATAAAGGATTTGGGAAGGGGAGGGGATTTGAGCTTCCGGATACCTCAGTCACCGCACGAAACGCAGCAGCCAGCCGCTACTTTACGTCGGTTTTGTAACAGTGGTAACGACCCGGTCGAGCCAGCCCATTCATGCTGTAGACAAAACTGTCTACAGTGTGGCTCTACCACTCAAAACTTCGCCTTCCTTCTGAAACGCTTCCACTTCGCCCGATCTTGAGCATCCTCTGTAGTGAGACCATTGAATCTCATAACTCATACCATCTCCCAAAACATCAAGCCAACGCTTAGGACCGTCCGCGGGATAGTAACCATGGTAGGAGCTGACTCTAGCATCTTCAACCGACGTTTACTCACTTTATCTACTCGTAAATATGATCACCGTCTAATTTGAACAAAAATGTGATATAAACTCGAAGCACGACAGGACCACCTAGCAGTTATATAGCCGATAGCATCTCTGGCTTCCTGGTCGTGAACAATGTGGATACAGACGATACACCGCCTCACAACTGACTTTTGTTGGCGGATATCTGATAGCTACGCGACGTGCGCTGTCTTTAACTCGGCGTTGTTCTATGTTCTCTTAAATTAAGTATATGATAACAGATATAGATGAGAAATTTGATAATACAGAAATAAGTATGTTTTATGTAGACATATGCTTTTCGAGTGGTAGAGCCACACTGTAGACAGTTTTGTGTACAGCATGAATGGGCTGGCTCGACCGGGTCGTTACCACTGTCTAACAGAAAACCGACGTAAAGTAGCGGCTTGCTGCTGCGTTTCGTACGGTAAGTGAGATATCCGGAAGCCCAAATCCCCTCCCCTTCCCGATCCCTAATTATCCCTTTCCTTTAAGGTCGGCAACGCGCCCATGATTCTTTTGGTATTGTGGGCGTACTTGGGCGGTAGAGATCACTTACCATCAGGTGACCCACTTGCTAGTTTGTCGGACTATGCTATAAAAAAAAAACAGACAAGAGTAAATAGACGGCCTGCATGGCTCAGTGTGCGAGTAGCCGGATGTGAAGCGAGAGGCCGTGGGTGCGCTCGTCACTCTGAGACATAAGATGTTAAGTCTCATTATGCCCAGTAATTTCACGGAATTGCGCTTTAGCATAAGCCTTGTATTATCCTAGTCCCACTGCTGAGAAAGAGCCTTCTGTACTAACAAGAGATGTTAGACCTTAGCTCACCACACTGACCTAATGCGGATTGGCATACTTCACTAAATTTTGATAGCTTGTGAAGAATTCTCAGGTATTCAGGTGTTTTCAAGATATTTCCAAAGCGATAATTTACAAAGAATAGACATGTAACGTAGAAAAGTCAGAGATACATGCACTTGGTGCTGATGTTGAATCTACGAATATTTTAGTTGTATGACTTGTATTATGACATTTATATTACTTAAAACAATGTATTATAGCTATTGTCTTTCACACGTAGTTGTCAATATTAACGGACCTTCGTAAGTGTACGATCATCCATACCATCGTACATTGCCAGTACTGTACAATTTTGTGTTGAATTACGCAGTAATACAGGAAACAATCCTCATAAATGTAACTGGTAAGTATCGTTAAAGACACGTTTTAAGATACGTGACCGAGACAAGAAGACCGCGACGCGTGTAGTGAGAGAGAGAGTGAGAGTGAGTGAGAGAGAGTGACACGTCTAATTTGTACGAAATTGTATGGAAATGAGTGATAGAGCCATGCTGAAGACAAAACTTTTTAAGAATGAACCGGCTCGACCGAGTCGTTACCACTGTTTCCCAGAAATATGACGTAAAGCAGCGGCTTGCTGCTGCGTTTCGGACTGTAAGTGAGATATCCGGAGGCCCAAACCCCTCTCTCCTTCCCAATCCCTTTCCTTTAAGTTCAACAACGCGCCCATAATTCTAGCATTATGGGCACATATGGGCGATGGAGATCACTTACCATCAGGTAACCCACTTGCTTGTTTGCCAGACTATGCTATGAAAAAAACATTTCTTACATCGACTCATACCTATAGCTGAATAAAAACGGACGTGTCGCCGTCTCTTGTCTCGGTCGCGCACCTCAAAACGTACCTGTAAATAACTCTAGGATCATTAACACCC
Organism: Amorpha juglandis; assembly: GCA_949126905.1. Classification (NCBI taxonomy): domain Eukaryota; kingdom Metazoa; phylum Arthropoda; class Insecta; order Lepidoptera; family Sphingidae; genus Amorpha; species Amorpha juglandis. The sequence goes on along the minus strand of OX421381.1, from coordinate 12,153,357 downwards.
AACAGGCTCTAGGCACGACCGCCATATCATCACAGAGTCTAGAATTTCATATGATCACACGTGCAATCCACCGTATTGTGATTGCGCCGGCCTGTCATATAATTGTGATTAATTTGCCGGCGTGTGCTTGCGGTCACCCAAGGAATGTCGTCCTAGCGAATGAAACTCGGCGGATGGGCTTGAGTGATAAGAGGAGCGGGTAGCGATTAATTTTGTTCATCATTGTTAGGACGAACGTCTAATAACTGATGGCCTCTGTGGCGCGGGCGAATAACCGGCTGTGAACCTAAAGGCCGTGTGTTCGATACCCGCACCAAGATAAATTGTATTATCCACAAATGACCAGTGAAATTACTGGGTATTATGGGACTTAAGATCTTATGTCTCGGGGTGACGAGCGCAGTTCAGTGCCATGCAATGCTTTTTAATTCAAAGTTCTGTGTGGTGTTGCTTCTGTTTATGAGCAGGCGAGCGCCTTACTCGTCTTATCATTCGATAAAATAAAAAATAAAAAATCGGGTCTAAGTGTTGTTCACTTTCAAAAAGCAGTAAACAGAAGTGTAATTAGTGAACTCACGGTCCATGAAGCTTATTCCCGCCCCATGATATGATATGATGAGCCTATCACCATATAGGCTAGTATCCAATCCCGTACTCATATCATTAACCAGTGTATAAGTATCGCATGCCCAAACGCGAATCTTCTCAACATAACCACTACCGAAAACCACATTTACTAATAGAAAACTCCTGCGCACAATCCTCCCTAGAATTAGGCACATTTCAGCTCTACTGTAATTTGGCAAAATACGCAAAATCACGACTTTGTACAGTGACAGTGCATATTGTAATTTAAGCAATTACGTGCTGGAGGTCACAATTTAATTGCAGTTGACAAACATATAATATTAAGCGTAAATGGGGTCATTGCTTTAATAAGTAAGATCCCAGCCACACTGCGTCGGTTTTTTTATTTGATCGAATGAAACGAGCAAGGCGCTCGCCTGATGGTAAGCGCCACGCCTGCGCATAAACAGAAGCAACGCCACACAGAACTTTGAATTACAAAGCACTCCATGGCACTGAACTGCGCTCGTCACTCTGAGACATATGATGTTAAGTCTCATAATGCCCAGTAATTTCACTGGCTTCAATGTCCTTCAAACTGAAACACAACAGTGCTTAGACAGTGTTGCTTGGCGGCAGAAATGACAAATCAGTGGCACAAACCCAGACGGCGTCTCGCATATGACGGGCCTACCACCTTGTAACGTAACGGAATATAGACCGTCGAACTCACATTTTCAAATTCTTTAAAGTTTTCTTGTACATGAAACGCACTATGACACTCATAAAAATAAATGTAACTGAAAATACAACACATTTTCTTTATGTATGAGTGGTAGAGCCACGCTGTAAACATTTTTGTCTACAGTCGGACTCCGGCTCGACCGGGTCGTTACCACTGTCTCAAAGAAAACCCAAGTAAATTAGTGACTTGCTGCTGTGTTATCGGTAAGTGAGATATCCTGAGGCCTAAATTCCCTTCCCTTCCTAATCCCTTTATTATTCCTTTCCTTTAAGCTCGGCAACACAACTAAGATGCTTCTGATTTTGTGGGCGATAGATATCATTTACCATCAGGTGACACACTTGCTCGTTTGCCCGCCTATGTTATAAAAAAGGTATTATCTTGATTAAACCGTCTTGTAAACAAAGACATTCAAACCTGTCCATTCGTAAGCGCTATAATGCTACAGATATACACACAAATAGACAATGTCATAGAATACTTTTTGTTCCGATCATAGATAACCTATTCAATAATTAAGATGTGTATAGTCTATGGTAACATCTCTAGTGTTGTCATATCCGATTATCTGTAATCAAGAACATATCAATTGTCATACTATATATTATATATTATTATATTCAATAAATTAATTAATTATTATGACGGATTTATTTACACCATTCTTTTTCACTTATGAAATACCACAGGTGGTGATTGGCAAACCCATCGCCTCATTACGTGTCCAATCAAATTAATCCATAAACAGCAAACAGTTTAACTTGAACAGTTACGAAAGCCAACAATAAAGCAGTTGGCTTAAATGCCTAACAGTTTTATGACCTAACTTAGGTAAACTAGGTTTCGACTTGGCCATTTAACTGGCACATGTTCGTGTAGTGATAAATATAAAGTAAATGTGACGCGAAATTCGCCGCGGTAACGGATTGGTCCGCGATATTTCACTCACTGTTATAGCTGTTGTGAAACTCCACAGGTTACCTCGTGTGTATTGTAAAAGCTTAGCGCACTCTGAGAATGCTGAGCGTGACATTCACTAAAAGGCTGACTGCATTTTATTTTGAATTTAGAATAGTGGCCAGTGTTTTCTTCGCACAGATCTTGTAGTGGCCAGTACTTATTTTTATTCGAATTCATATTTAACTCAGGTTTCCTGACTTGATACTGGCATAATGTCTAAAAGATGCCATTGACAAGAACAGACTAAACAAAAACATAACTCAGGTTAGCTAAAGTTACGTAAATATGCAAAAACATTTCAACCTACCACAAGTAAAAATTATAGATATAAGTTTTATTTTGCTAAATTTACTAACTTAAATCAATAATTTAAAGTTCTATTTTACATAATCGTACATGGAGAATGTTTCATTCATAACTCTTTAAAAATTACGAAAAATGTTTAAATCTAATGAACTTAGCAAAATAAAATCAATATCTCAGGTTTAACTTGCATTCTATTGTCTTTACTGCTTTTATGATAGGTACGGCAGAATAATGGCTAGTGCTTTCAGGTACAGCCTGTACTTTAAAAAAGAACATTTTACCATTACCTTAAACACTGGACTCAACAATACCTAATGGCACACGATTTCGTAAAATGAACTTACACAAATCTACCGTCTGTCAATGTAAAAACTCGGTGGTCGCAACAACAATCCTTAAGCATAGCTTAAAGTGACAGTGAACCATAATTCCCAGGTAATGGAGTCTGCAACACGCACTAGTCACACATCAACCCGGGACAGACGGATCTGACCTGGAACTTCCATTTTGAACCTTAGGTTTAGGAGGTGAGGTTGATTTTCTATTGGCAAAGATGCATTGTTCGTTCTAAAGGAGGAGATAGGTTCTCCTTTTGTTGAGATAGACTTAAATAGTGTTTGTAATTTGAGTTGTCATTATATCAGGGTCAGTTTATAGTGACTAGCTTACAATTACAATGTTTATACATTTTTGTTACCGACTTTAAATAAAAATGTAACTCAAACTGCAAAGGCCGCTCAGGAAAAACCATGTCTACTTTACTATCGTTCATCAAAAAATGAATGTTACCTATTTTTAGTATCCATTTTTGAAGTTGGTTAAGTTTTCTTCTTCTTCCATCTGCTCTTGTCCCACTAGCATTGGAGCGCAGCATTTTTAACACAATAGATTTAGTAGATTTGTTGTTTTTGTATTTTTTTTTTCCTGTCTGATGTCAACCCCTCTTAATTTTTTATAGGTAACTTATTTTAATTTTAAATTTCTCAGACGAACGACCTGCTCGTTGCATCATTCTGGCTAATAAAAAAAACTTCATAAAGGACGAGCTTCGATTCCCTATCAATTCGCTGTTTAATTAATTTACTATGTTTAACTTAATTTTTATTTCGCAGAAGAGCAAGACACAGCGCCCATCGTTCCTAAAATCTTGTACAAAAGATGCTTAACAGTATAAACTCTCCCTAACCTGCGCTAGCGTGTGCTTCTGTCACATCCCAGCCGTCACTGCGTCAACATAATTCTACCAGGAATAAAGTCACAAATCTATACGATATATCTATTCGCGATACTGCATACTCATTGAGCCACTTCGCGCATGCTTTGAGATTTAACTTTGTGGAACTTTGAACTTCTGTCCTGTTACAACTTATTTCAGGAATAGATTTGTTCGTCTAGCCTTAACCCGACAATATATTAAAGTTTACTGTGTTTTATAATTTAGTAGTTTTTGTTCGCGGCTGAGACCGCGTGAATGACTTTTTCTAGTACAAAATTTATTTTTTCGTAACAAAAAGTACCCTATGTCCTTTCCCGGGATACTTACCTATCTCCTTACCAAATTTCCTTGCAATTCATACAGCAGTTGAGCTATGAAAACGTAACAGACAAAGTTACTTTCGCACCTATGACTTACTAGCTTTTGCTCGCGGCTCCGCCCGCGTGATCTGCTTTTTCTGAGATAAAAAGTAGCCTATGTCCTATTCTGATGTATAGGTTATATTATTGTAAAGTTTCATTAAAATCCATCCAGTAGTTTTTACGTTAAAGAGTAAGAAACATACATCCATACTTACAAACTTCCGCGTTTATAATATTAGTAGGATGTATGGATTTTTTCCAAGAGCCGCATGGCCGCATATTCATTGTACATAAATAAATGAATACACTCACAGTCACACATATATTTCTGACTCTTTATTAAGTGAACCTGTATCATGGATATTAGGAATTACATGGGATTTGCGGCACACAAAACCAAAATCCGAAAAAAATAATTGGACCATAAAATTTGTCTCAGTGCAGGCCGAACCCACGGCCTCTGGCTTTGCAGCCGGCTACTCGCCCATTGTATCACTGAGCCTTGTTAAATTAAGTACATTTGTACTAACTAACTCGTCAAAACCGAACATTACGTAAAAATATCGTCGTGCCAAATTTCATTAGTATTTCAAAAAGAAGAAAAAAACAACGAACAGTTTCAAATATAGAACATCATAGCTCATAGACAAATAGAGAATTAGTTCGCAATAGGCTTACCATATGCGGGCGTTTTATAATTGCGTCGCGTATCAAACGCGGCGTCTAATCGTTTATTGCGGTTATGTAAAGCGTACTGTTTGAATTTAAGTTTCGAATTATGTTTACATTGTAAACTATGAGGAATTGTACTATGTACGGGTTCTTAATACTACATATATACATACGCACTCACGCTTATAAACCCCAAAGGGGTAGGCTGAGATGTAACCAGTAGATACACATTTCACCGAGCGTATTTCCGTCCCATGATATAATAGGAGGCGAACCAATCGCCATTCTGGGCACAATTCCAAACTCGGGGCCGGTACTGAACAGTTTTCGTGATAGAAAACCCCAATAGCATTTGACCCGATCCGAGGATCGAACCCGAGACCTCAGTATGGCAGTTGTACCGCGTATACACTACAACTACGCCACCGAGGCAGTCTTATTATTGTTGCAGATTCTTAATATTGTTTCCATTCAACTTGTATTTTATGTTTTATGTGCCTTTTTGGTTTAGTATGGCGTATACAGGGTTACTTTTAAAACACCAACAACCTCGTAGGACTAGATAGCTAACCCTATAAGGAATAACTTTTGTTCTACGAGTTCGTATCTAGTCCTGCGAGGTTGTTGGTGTTTTCAAAGTAACCCTGTGAAAGTTGTAAAGCTGTGAGGACCTGGGTCCAAATCTCAGGTCCTTTAATCAATTTTTTTTAAAGCAGACAACGTTTTCACATGAGGACATCTGATCATAAGTGATCTCTGCCGCCTACCCTTTAACAGAATCAACACTAGACAGAACTTTGAATCACAAAGCTCTGCATGGCACTGCGTTCGTTACCACTAAACATAAATTGTTAAGCCTCATAATGCCCATTAATTATACTGTCCTCAATATCCTTCAAACCGAAACAATAATATACACTATTTATTGTTGGTAGAAATAGACAAAGCGGTACCTGTCGTATACCACTTACTTGCCTACCACGTAGACAAAACTGTCTACAGCGTGGCTCTACCACTTATAAAACTATATTATCTAATATATTTGACTAAACATTGATATCCAAAAAGCCCACAACATCAGAACACCTGAGCCCACATCTTCCCTCAGTTTACACTTAATTAATGAATTAGTTCCGCGAGCCCGGCGATACGACACTCGTTTGTACGCGCGTGTGTAACTTAGTTTCATAACGCGAAGATATTATCGCATTGTTGACTCGTGTACGCCGCGCCTAACGCTTCCTTCATTTTAATTACAAGCTACTTAGGATTTATGCGAAATTATAAAAATCAAAGTTTAATTTTGCTGATGTTTCTGTCAAAAACTGGTCAAGCGGTACGTAAGGAGTACGGAAACCTTGCGGCACGAGTCCGACTCGTCTTGACCGGTTAACGTAGGTATTGGCAAAAATGAACTCTAATTTGAAATTTTATTTTACTAAAGGTGTAATTTCTAGTTATGTAGGCAGCTTACAGGTGCGGCGTACAAAATTGTCTATGGGTTGTGAAAACCCACCTTTAATAAGAGTTTTACATTTAGATTTATTGGCCATGGATTTTTGTTGGCCATTTAGATATAACTCAGATTTTTATTACCGACTCATTTTTATTTTATGAGAGAGAAAGCCTTGTATTTAATTCCCCTGACACGTGTGTCCCTCAGGTATGATATACGGAAATGCGATAGACATTTCCTCACAATACTCAGCCCCGAAATTATTTCTACACCACACATTTCTCACTGCGCGGGGACTGAACACAAAGCTTCTCGGTTCATAGCCGGCTTTATATTTTACCTACGTTACAAAGACAGTTCCCAACAGAATCTAGTCCATACGCGCAAAGCCCCGCAAGGTGCGTAGGCCGGCGTAACGGACGCACTGGTAGCGGCTAAATCAACCATTGTCTGATTGGGTGTAACCGCATTCTATGCAAGACCTAGGCAGAGGTTAGAAATGACCATAGATAAGAAAAATTTGAAAGTATAATGGCGATAGGCTGCCTAAATACTGTTCAGGAATTGTAGGTGTATCGACTAAGTGCTTAAATTTTACCACACTCTTCATCTCAAAATTACTAACATCAAGCTTGTTGGTAAATGTATGTAATGTCGGACAGCGGCTTGGCCGTACCCATGGCATTACCGATGTTCATGAGCGACGGTAACCGCTTACCATCAGGCGGGCCGCTTGCTCGTCTGCCTGATAGGCAATAAAAAAAAATTAAGACAGCGTTTTTGGTAAAATATGAAACTGTATATGATCTAGATGTAATAAGATTTCGACTAGCATTATCAGGCGCTTATTGGGGCTTAGGGTAACAAAATTTTAAGTAGAAACCGGAGTTATTTTAGTTAAAGACGATTGAATAACATTAAAACAAGGTCTTAAAAATTGCTATAAATTATGAGAGTTTGTTTAATTATGTCTTGTTTATACGTGTCTATATGTTACGCTTAATACATATTATAGATTATCATTATCAACCACAGGACGCCCACTGCTTAACATAGGCCTCCCCTAAAGATTTCCAGACCGACCTGTTGGAAGCGGCCTGCATCCCTCGACTACCTCCAACCTTTATCAGGTCTTCTGTCCACCTTGTAGACGGATGAGCAACGCTGCGTTTGCCAGATAGATTATCGTAATTCAAATTAATAATTACTTATTTTACGGAGGCCCAAAACCGCTCCATTCCCCAGTCCTCTTAAAAATCGGTGACGCATAAATGATTAAGGCTGGCGCAGACCACTCACCATAATTACACTTGTTCGTTTGCAGGCTTCCGTAAAAAGTCGTAGTCATTTCTCATCGTTCTTAGATCTTCAGCACACGTCGGATTGAACACACGGTTCGCGTGTCCACGTCCCGACCGGCTATATATCGGCCATAACTCGCACCGTTGGCCAGAAGCCCTGCCGCGTCGATTATATTGCTTACTGCTTAGTATATTATAACTTCTTTGTGAATTGCTGAAGTAGATTGCTTGTATGAGCTATTGGAATAAGGAATATCGACAGGCATAGGTAGACAGAATGTCATTTTTTTATTATTTGATTGAATGACGAGACGAGCAAGGCGCTCGCCTGATGGTAAGCGTCATGCCTGCCCATAAACAGATGCATCACCACACAGAACTTTGAATTAAAAGCACTGTATGGTATGGAACTGCGCTCGTCACCCCGAGAGGTAAGATGAACAAATCTAATAGATTGACTTTTGAAAGGTCGTAAAGTGTTTCCTGTTTCTTATGTAAACCTTATGTTTCCTTCAATAATTCACACGTTTATAAATAGATATATAGAAGTGACGGCTGTTTTTATAGCATAGGCCAGTAAAGGCGCAATTGGGTCACTTGATGGTAAGTGATCTCCACCGCTCAAGTACGCCTACAGTACTAGAAGAATCATAGGCACGTTACCGACCTTAAAGGGAAGGATAAAGGGATTAGGAAGGAGAAGGGGATTTGGGCCTCTGCATATCTCACTCACCGTACGAAACGTACGAACGGCCCAATCCCCGGCCTCTCATTTCACAGCCGGCTACCCACCTGCTGCACTAAGGTTAGGTTTTTGGGCTGGTTCCGATCCTGCAATATCTATCTCGAACCCCCCACTTTTATTACCAGAACAATACATACATCTACGCCAAATAAATATCAGTCTCACATCAAACAGCAATGAATATAAACTCGACCATAAATAGAATTCCGAAGAGAGCAGACGCAGAGCCTATGAGTAATGCCTAAGACTAAGCCTTCATTTATAAATATAACTGTAACACTCGTAGATAAATGCGTACACTGCGGGCCAAATTAAACCATTATCACATGTAGCTATTTGTGTTAGAAATTAAGTCGTATTTTAGATGTGGTAGCGTTAATGAATGGACGCCCTACGGCCATCGTCTTTGGTACTGGCGGCTGAGACTTAGTTACGTTAAGGTCCCAGCTCATAGAACGTTGTACTCACTGAGAAGTAACTGATTAGGGAGTTAAGCTTTGGCACAGTCTATGGATGGGTGACCGCTTAGTGGTATTTCAACTGAGCATCTGTGCTTTGAAGGACAAGGAGTAAATCGGTCTCAGTTATCATCATCATCAGCCACAGGACGTCTACTGCTGAACATAGGCCTCCCCCAAAGATTTCCAGACCGACCTGTTGGAAGCATCCTGTATCCAGCGACTTCCTGCTACTTTTATCAGGTCGTCTGTCCACCTTGTAGGAGGACGTCCAACACTGCGCTTGCCGGTACGTGGGGTCCATTCCAGAACTTTTCTGCCCCATCGGCTATCAATTAATATAAATGATAAAACTTATTTATTAAAGTTATTTCTACGTCCGATTTTATTTGATCTGGTTACCTATTCACGTTTATAAATGAACTAGCTTTTGCTCGCGGCTCCACCCGCGTGAACGTTTAAAATTGACAAAGTTTCATACAAACTTTCATCCCCTATTTTATCCCCTTGGGGGTAGAATTTATCAAAATCCTTTCTTAGCGGATGCCTACGTCATAACATCTACCTGCATGCCAAATTTCAGCTCGATCCCTCCAGTGGTTTGGGCTGTGCGTTGATAGATCACTATGTCAGTCAGCCACCTTTGAGTTTTATATATTTAGATTTACAGAAATAGAATTGAGTGGTAGAGCCACGCTGTAGACAGTTTTGTCTACAGCATGAATGGGCTGGCTCGACCGGGTCGTTACCACTGTCTCACAGAAAACCGACGTAAAGTAGCGGCTCGCTGCTGCGTTTCGTACGGTGAGTGAGATAACCGGAAGCCCAAATCCCCTCCCCTTCCCAATCCCTAATTATCCCTTTCCTTTAAGGTTGGTAACGTGCCCATGATTCTTCCGGTGGTGGGCGTACATGGGCGGTGGAGATCACTTACCATCAGGTAACCCACTTGCTCGTTTGCCGGACTATGCTATAAAAAAAAAAAAAAATACGAATATCGGCCACAACTACACAGGATACTTTCTGTGCAGGATAGCTCCCTGCGATACTGCACAGCGGCAGGTGATTAGCGATCGTCTGCGCACGCGCGGCCTTACCTACCATTACACTTTGTTACACACCATCTTGTTCAGCCGTAATGTGTTGGAATTTGTGTTGTGTGCTTTATTTCGCAAATGTTGCAAATCTGTGCCAGTTCTTAAGTACATTGCTTTTGGATTTATTTGAGTAATAGGGACTACAATCCTGTAACTCAAGACCCGAAACATATTTAGGGGACCGGACATTTAATGGTGTTTAATATTATAACAGAATCCACTATATCTAATTTATCTACTAATTGGGGCACGCTCAAGACCTCTAGTTTTTTGACTATCAAAATATATTGTCATTACAGCCAATAGAAATAAATCTACTGATGACTTCAGAGTAAGGGTATCTAATGATCTTCTAGACTACCGATACCATATCAAGCTATTCTCCCCCCGCGAAACAACCTGTAAAGAAAAAATAATTCCATCATTAAACTCATTTGTAAGCGCAGTGCAGTCAAAAAAAACCAGCAACCACCGACAAACAATGAGTTTATTGATGGTCACCAGAATCATGCCTGTTTATAGTAAAAACAAATTTCCTAATACCATAAAAAATATGAAATACCGTATAATATAAATCGTAACAAAATTGATAACGCCAGCTGATAAAAATTGTCATAAAATGCCAGGCAATGATAAACTGCAGATACAATCCTTTCCCTCAATTGAAAGACAGGTGAAGACACGTTCTAAGTAAGTTAAATTATTCAAGCAGGAGACAGTAGCAGGTCGCGCGTGCGCCGTGGACATGTGATCTGATATGACTAGCTGACGGAGCATTTTGCCGTTAAGTGGTACTTGTGCACGGTCCACAGTAGAGGACGTCGCGTCTTGGTTTGAATGGATTTCTATCCGCTTTTCTTATGAGGTTAGGAATTATTTTCTTTGATAAAGAAGAATATGTGCACTGTGAAAGATGTCCTTCAGCGAAACTTTTTTTTTCTACTAGCCCTGTATTATATACGTCCTACTGCTGGGCACGGGTCTCTTCTACTAAATGAGAGGATTAGGCCTTAGTCCACGCTGGCCGAATGCGGGTTGGCGGACTTCACATACCTTCGAAAAATCTTATTGAGTTCTGAGGTATGCAGGTTTCCTCACCATGTTTCCTTCACCGTTAAAGCAAGCGATAATTAACAATTAATATACACGTAAGTTATAAAAGTCAGTGGTGTATGCTCTTGGGGCTGTTTTCGAACCTGCGACTTTCGTCTCGACAGTCCATACCACTCCCCGCGAAGCTATCGCTGCTTTTGCAGCGAAAATTATATTAGTTTAATCCAACAATCCAGTTGAGCCCGCTGAATGCTCTCTTTAAATGCAATTATTTTGCAAGTCCATAAAACAAATAGATATACACTAGAACGAAACCTGTCATCCAGGTAAGTAAAACTTTAAGTAAGACTTCTGCCACCAGTCAAGTTTATGCTAACTTAAAGACTTGTACTGCCGAAGCACTTGTGACCACCGAACTACTGACCCAACAACCTTTCAAACAGTTTAATTACAAACACTTTTCGTCGTTATCGTATCGTCTGCAGTGACAATGCTTATTTGAATAATTGCTCGCGCGCAGCCTCGCTGATAGATCGCCGCACTACGATTGCGCTCAGATGCATCGCCCACATTTACATATCGGATTTTAATATGGATGGGGTTTTCTGAAATCTAGAATACATGCCGTATATTATAACTGTGTTTTAACTAAGTTATAACTTTCAGCTGTTCAGAATAAAACCATGATTTGTTGAAAAAAGCATTATCTTCTTAGTTATCTTTATTTATTCTCATTCTCATGATCCGACCGATCTTCATGTTTAAAAACGAGCTTCTTGTAGAAAGAAACCTTTTTGAAATTACTGCCACCTTGACTGAGATGGTAAGTAGCTAGGTGTAATCCGAAACAAATTCGATCTGAGCGTTTTAGAATTGTAGGTCCCTTCTACATCCTGATATCCATTACATATCCATCATTTGGGATCAGGATTATGTGTATGATTTTTGGTGAGTTTATTCATTATTTGTTTAAATCGCCTCACTGATGTCTAATAGCAGCCTATTTAGGGTGCAAAATTGTGAGGTCTTGGGTTCCAATCTCAGGTCTCAAAAATACAATATGTGTTTAAATATTTAATACAAAAATCAGAAGGAGTTGTTGGTCTTGAATTGGTGTCTGATATAGCGGTAGGCTCGCCGTATCCCTTATCATGGAATGGAAACGACCTCCTCAAACCGTCTAATTGTGTCTCTGTCTACGATACAAGCGTGAACTTATGTATGTGTATGTATGAAGTATTTGGTAATTGATGATCGTCAAATTTCATAGCCAACCATTCCACCACGGCGTATGGCACAAGAACAAATCAAAACATCGATACATTCACGCAGATCACGCAACAATTGCACATTGCAAAATCGGAGCGACATTCTCGAAATAATTTATTCCATGCATTCACCGCGACCCACGTATGTAAATAGAATCTTTGAATGCTCATGCGACATGCCTCTACACAGCATCAGTCAATGCCAGCTCTCGACTTCGATGCAACGATAACATGTAGATAAATATTGGTTGAGGGTAGAACTGATAATTGAAGAGTTCTGGATGATATGAGTTATTTCTAGACTGGTTATATTATATTTCTATCATCAATTTGATGATGATTGTAAACTTTAATGAAACTTCGTCGTAGTGGGATATAAAAGAGTGCAAAAATGGTGACATTATAGTAATTCAACAAATTCAAACAATGTCTGATGGTAAATATTAATTCAACAAAGATAATGAATATGATGATAATGTATTCGGTCTCAGTCAATAGTTTATCAATATTAAATAAAAAAATTAATGACGCGAATGTGTGGGTGGGACTTACGATGAACAGGTGAAAGACACAGATAATGTCGAACAGTACCAAAATAAAATCGAGGTGGACAGAGAGGATAGGTAGTATATGAACGAATATATTGACTTGGGCCAGTTAGTAGAGAAATTATGGACATGTGCCCTGCCCGTTGCCATCCATTGCATTGGAATCACTATGTTGAAAAAATATTCAAGCCCAGACATACTTGTCTGAATTTCATATACAAGATAGATGAATAGTATCATACGAGAAAAGTGATTTTTTTTAGTTCATTTCGCCTAGTGGGAAGTCCCTAAACAAGAAAGTAAAAAAGACATACAGCAAACAAGTCGAAGCTAATGATGTTATTTGAGAAAATATCATCTCATTTATAAATGTTTTGTTCTTGTGTGCGGTGCATGCAAAGGAACATGCAGCCGTCATAGCAAATGATCTTACGATGTGAAACGAAGATAGATAGCTACTGATTCTGCATTTATTAAACGTGCCGCAAATTCTTGTAACTGTATTAAGCTTATGTTTAACAATGAGAATTGTATTGAGGTAGGCTCTATTCAATTGTAGTGTAATAATACACACGCCTATAATCCCCGAGGGGCTAGGCAGAGATACTAAACTTAAACTTATTTCGCTTATATCGGTCCCATAATGTGCATCCCATATCAGGCATATATCCCAGAACCAAAGCTGATATTAGCATTTCGTGATAGAAAAACCCAATATAACATTTATCCGACCCGAGATAAAGTCCGTACAGCAATCTTACCGCGATAGCATTATCATGCTAGCCTAATGCTTAAAATATCCGATGAATGATGACTTATTTATACTTACAAGTCACAAGAGTAATATGGATCCAAAATTAGGCCAATCTTATCACTCTTGTATCATATTTACTTATCGAGAAATACATGGCATATTTTATTTAACTTATATTATCTCGGTGCTGAACAAATTTTCTTCAACTTCCTCCAATTTACACTATTGCAAGTTGTCGGCCAGTTATTATCGAAGTGGTCAAGATTGTCGCGTCAATTTCTTCAGGGTTTACTCCATCACCCTCTGCCATATATATAAAAATCTATCTGTATTCTTCTTCTTTCACCTGCCCTGTCTCACTTGCTGTGGCGTCGGCGCAACATACTTTTACCTCACAAAAAGATTTGGCTTGTAGTTTTAACAATCAGCAGCCTTCCAAATGTCAACCATTTGGGGAGAGAAAATCTACATTAACAAAGGTCTAATCATTATCATTATCAGCCATAGGATGTCCACTGCTGAACATAGGCCTCCCTCAAAGATTTTCAGACCGACCTGTTGGAAGCGGCCTGCATCCACCAACTTCCTGCGACCTTTACCAGGTCATCTGTCCACCTTGTAGGTGGACGTCTAACGCTGGTCCAATGGCTCTTACTAATTCTCATATCACACCATCTTAACACACTCCATAAAAAACTAAATGTCCATTAATATTCATTGTATCGTTGGTTCATTTAAAATTATTATTATCAGTAACTGTCGCGCACAATTTCCCTCGACACGGCGTAAACAAGTCGTGTATGCAAAACCGATGCGAGTTATAGAAGCAGTCATTAGATGTGCAACACATTGTACAGGATGTCTGGAGGCCAACTCCCGATATCTGATACACACACCGCACCTAGCTTTCTACCAGTTATTACACGTACACTTGTGAATTGATGAATGTTTTGTTTTTTTTTTACGGTCGCTCTAGGCCGTATGTTACATATCTGCATATGCTACCAGTAAAGGGCTTTATCTTTGAACGGTGATAAGTAGCCTGCTGAGATTTTGACAAAAAAAAACTTTTTATGACGAATATCCAGGAACGCAATAAACATGCGTACAGTCTTGGGTTCGATCCCCAGGTCGGATTAAAGTGATATTGGGTTTTTCTATCATCAAATGCGCTGTATCGGCCCGGAGTCTGGAATTGTGCCCGATATGGCGATAGGCTCGCCCCTTGTCACATCATGGATGGAAATACGCTCGGCGCAATGTGGGTGTACTGGTTACACCCTGGTTTACAAGATAGTAATAGGTCGCTCGTATGGGAGACGCCGTCTGGGTTGGTACCAACGCTTTGTCTATTTTTGCCGCCAACCAACAATGTATCAGCACTGTTGTGTTTCGATTTGAAGTACATTAAAGCCAGTGAAATTACTGGGCATTTTCTTTTTTTTTATCCTGGCTCGGCAAAGTGACTACGTTACACCTGATGGTAAGTGTAGCGCAATCCAATAATAGTGTCGACCAACGATAAACAATGTGTCCATCGTAGGTCGGCAAGATCATGCCGGCCTGCCAAAGGGCCAAGGGAGAGGGAAAGGAAAAGGGATGGGAAAAGGGTTAGGATCAGGGGGTAAGCCCCCTGGGGAGAACCGGATATACACTGGCTGACCATGGAACGCGACCCACACAAGGTAGGCCACTATGGCAGGTTTTAGCACCAGTGTACGGTGGTCGCTATCCGGTCGGATACAAGTATCCTCCCACCAGCAAAAAAAGGCCAAAAAAAAATTAACTTAAAGCAATTTCCCGAAGTCCAAACATTTCGCGTACGCAAAGCGGTTGCAGAACACTTTCTATATGAATTGTAGGTGCATGCATTGTAATGGTTACACGATAGATACAGGAATGGAAAGTCTCCCCCGGGCCCGTGATTACCATTATATTCAATCGATACGCTTAGCACGACCGCTTGTTTTTATTTAACACTCACACACACATGCTCGTTTATAAGACTTCTGCTAAAAACGCAGCCATTTAAAAGTGACACATTTGTGACATATCAACGTACCGATAGCCTTACTGTCTCACGAACTTACTACGCTGAGAGTTGTAACATATAAACAATAATAATAAATACACCCAACAGTCACACATATAGTCCTGACTCCACACTAGGTTAACCTGTGTTGTGGCTATCAGGAACTACGAGCGACTTGCGGTACCACAACACCCAGATCCGAAACTTATATTGCAGCACACAAACATTTGTCTCAGTGCAGGAATTAAAATTATGGCTTAATATTCATTCATTTCAACGAGGTATCACAATCGATCGCTTTGATAGTAGTGGTCATAACAATCAATAGATGACAACTGTCCACACTTTCATTATTACGTCTTTCTGACACGCCTATAGTCTCGGAAATGTTACAAATGTAGACGCACTTTAATACTCATGTATCAATCCGTTCTAAATTTAAAAATGTATCCATTTTAAAAATAAATTACACATTGCAAAAACATTACAACTGTACTGCCAGTAACTAGTACTTTGCTACAATTAATTGATAACTGTAGCTTGCCATAAAAACCTATATGTAAACACACATTATGTTTGTCATTACATACTGTACCAATAATTATTTTATTAGAAAGCTGATCTAGTATACGGACTATTAAAACTATCTTTATATGGATTTGCATTCAAGGCCTGCTGTGCAATTCTGTGAGAACTCACTCGCAAAATCACTTTCGAATTCGCAGTGAAAACACTACTTGGTATTTTGTAACTTGAGTGAAAACTACACTAGCGCCACACGGTGAGAACGTAGGTGACGCGAACTATTCTCAAGTGAGATCTTAGTCAATTGACGTTAATTCGCATGCTGTAACAAAGTTTTCGATACTCACTCTCATACTCACCTCATTTTTGGAGTCAAATTTTAAGTTAGTCTTTTGCGTACGAGAACGTAAGTGAAAAGTGAATAAATTGTTATTTAAATAGTTTAAAGGAGTTAAAATTGATTTTTTGTTAAAAGGTAAGTGTCAAATATAATAATATCCTTAAAAATATTATTTGAACTAAATATACTTATGTACTTATTACTTTTACATTTATTTAAATCATCTTTGTTTGTAGATGGGTCGATCATTTCTTTTGTTAAGTATACTGAAAGAAGCCCACGATTTAGAAGTGAGTACCAGCCGTCGCCAAGCCCAAATTATAAGAAATTTACCTCTTATAACACGCGGCGATGAATTCATTAATATTTTTAGACTTTCGGAAGACTTAATCCAAGATTTAGAAAATGAATTGAGACCTTTGTTAGTATTGGCTAAGTGCAAAGGGCGAGGGCTTACAACGAGGTGCAAGGTACTTAAGTGTCAAGTTATTTTTGTTTAGTTATTTAAATAGGAATTTCTATTTGATAAACGTAACTGCCTCGGTGGCGCAGTTGTAACATGTAATGCGTACCTACGCAGCATGACAGCTGTGTTGAGGTCTCGGGTTCGATCCCGGGGTCGGGTAAAAGTGATATTGGGCTTTTCTATTACGAAATGCTTAGTATTCACCCTGAGTCTGGAATTGACTGGTATGGCGATAGGCTCGCCTCCTATCACATCATGGGACGGAAATAAGCTCGGCGAAATTTTGATGTACTGGTTATACTTCTGCCTACCCCTTTGGGGATTACATCACGTCTGTATTCCCCGAATATGGATAACCGTATATATTTATATATATTACATACATTGTTTTTAGATTCTTTGCACATTGTCGTTTTTGGCAAATGGATCTTACCAAAAAATACTGGGTAAAAACGTTGCTACATACTTGTCTCAAGCGTCAGTATCCCGGTGTGTTAGAGAAATAGTAGAAGCTATGAATCATCCTAGTATTGTAAAGAAATACATTAGATTTCCACAGAATTCTTCGGAAAGACAGTTAATAACCGAACGGTGAGTAACTTTATACTTTTCTCCTTTACAAAGACAAAGATATGTAAAGAATGGACTTTTTTTAAGTAAACTTTTCGTAAGTTACAGATTTTATGAAAAATTTCATATTCCCGGTGTGATTGGGTGTATTGATGGCACCTTTGTTGCAATGTTGAGGCCGAGGGAAAATGAAGAAAGATATTACTGCCGGAAAGGATTTCATGCTAGAAATATTATGTTGGCAAGTTTAAAACATGCATATATTTATTATTTCATTTCATACAAGACAATCATGATAATGTTGTAGAGTGGAGATCTACTTCGTAATATTTTAATGCATTTAAAACATATGCTCCTAAAGGTAGTAGATGCAATAATCTGGATACTATAATTATAAACAAATGGATATATAATTTGATTTATTTTTGTAGATTAATGACGCGGACCTCAACATTCTACATGTAGATGCGTCATATGGTGGGGCAACTCATGATAGCTTTGTTTTTAATCACTCTATCATAAGAAATCATTTAGAAGAGTTGACAAATTCTGGTGAAGTAGTATATTTATTAGGTAAGTTTAAAATAATAGCTAGTTGGGTAGAATGCCTATGTTATTATGTTATAAACCGACATAAAAAAACAGGTTCCCAATTTCATGCCTAGTTTACTTTTTATGTTTAAATTTGAGACATCGATTGCTCTGCCGATTGCATAAAAATATGTTTCATAGGATTTACCTGCTATTTTATCCCATATAAACTGATGATGTGGAGTACGAAGTGAATAAAATTAAATTTATAAACGAATAACAGCACACACGACGCAATTGGGTCATAGTAGGTGTTGGAATTAATATGTACCTAATATCTGTATTATAACACAAATAATATCATATAAACCCTGTATTATACACGTTCTACTGCTGGGCACGCGCGTTTAGGCATTAGTCCACCATACTTTTACATGCAGCATAAGATGCAAGGACTTTTAATGGCCAAACACTTCATTAAAGATATTTTTAATGTTTTAGGAGACGCTGGATATCCTCAGCGATCATATTTAATGACACCAGTCGGTGGCGCAACTGAAGATACCCCGGAAGGTCATTATAATAAACTACACGCTACGGCTCGAAACTCTATAGAAAGAACTATTGGAATACTCAAAGCGCGTTTTCGCTGTCTTTTAGTTCACCGTGTATTGCAATACCATCCCGACACTGTTGCCAAGATTGTGGTGGCTTGTTGTGTGCTCCATAACATATGCAACCGTGCAGGATTACCTTCTCCAATAATAAATAATGAAGAAGTACAGACCGAAACCTCGATGCTGTTGGAACAACACGGAGACCTCCACCAAGAATCGGAGCATGCTATAGGCCGCAATTCTAGAATTAATTTAATAAATAGATTATGGCAAGGTAGAGGGCAAAATAGATAATGTATACATTTTTAATTCAATATAATTTTTAAGTAGGTAAAACGTAATATAGTAGAAGTAGTTTTTAAATCTTGGTACGGTAAAGTGATAGGTATAAAAATATTTATTATGTAGACAGTAGTATAAATAATAATTTTAAATAAATCGTTAATATATTAATTTTAATGAAGACTGATTTATTTAGAAAACCATAAGGATAATACCATTATAGTATATTAAATTTTGCTCGCTGCTACCCGGCGTGAACAGTCTTTTCGGGGATTAAAAGGTCCCATCTATCTCAAGACTAAAATTCATAAAAATCGGTTCAGCGATTTAGACGTGAAAGCGTAATAAATAAACTCACTTTCACATTTGTAAAAGTAATTAGGATTATAGTATTGTTGTAGGTACTTTAAGAATGTATTTTTAAATTAGATTTTTACTGTCCCATGTAGAAATAAAACGGCAACATTCTTCAATTCTTTTTTATTGCATCTGCCAGAGCCTTAAGTCCCTCTCCTATAGCTATATTCGCCTGCGCCATTAATTCCAACATACGCTGTTCAAACGCCAGTCGTTGTTCTTCAATTTTTAAGAACTTTTCAGCTATACTGGCGAATTGCGAACGTCGCTGAGATGGAGGCGATCGCCTTATGCGAAATCGTCGTCGCCTAGGAGCTGAAAACAAACAATTATATACTAAATAATCAAATAAAATTTCGCATGTATGGGCACATACTGTATTCGGTATAACATTTACATGTACATATGTTTAATAAGTTGATCGCAACTGCTGTTAATAAACACAATACACAACCTAAGCGACAACACATGGGGCTATGCACAAAAGTTTGGCCAGAGACGCAACTAGTTTATATAAAGGCGATGAGTGGAGAGGCCAAGCTGTAGACAGTTTTTTTTACAGCATGAATGGGCCGGTTCAAACGGATTATTACCACTGTCTGCCTCACACAAAACCGACGTAAAGTAGCGACTTGCTGCTGCGTTTCTTATGGTGAGTGAGATATCCGGAGGCCCAAAGCGCCCTCCCTTCACAATCCCTAAATTATCCCTTTCCTTTAAGGTCGGCAACGCGCCCGTGATTCTTATGGTATTGTGGGCCTATATGAGCAGTGAATATCACTTACCATCAGGTGACCTACCTGCTCGTTTTCCAAAGCTATAAAAAAAATAACCCAACTTGGGTTTAGAACCCAGCACCTCACCGGTTTTCAGCTTATGGAATTTTCCACTAGATTTATAAAGTTATCATTTAAACCGATTACTGTTAAATCTTGGATACATAATATATAATTTAATGAAAGTTACTTAAAACAAATATTGAAACTTGCAATATCATTAACTGTAGAATTTTCCCAGGTAATCATTTCATATCTCACAATGAAACAATTATTACCTTCTAAAAACAATAATTATGTTTAGTGTTATTTAAAAAATATATAATAACATACTGGAAACAGCACTGGCAGTGTTATGTGGTGGTGAGTTATGTCTTTCACCGGCAGCTCTAGCGCTTGTTGTGGCTATTGGCGATATCTAAAAAAATATATTCTTTATTGATAATTACAAAATTTTAGAAATCTTTATAATTTAAATATACAATTAAACAAGAATAAGCATATTTAAAAATCAGCATTAGTAACAGGGTCATACGGTACCTCTCTCGCAGGTGCCTGTAAATCAACGGTGGGTTGATTATTTAGGGCTGGCTGTGTCCTGCGCCTATTGGGTGTATCTCCAGTAAGAGGCTCCTTAAAAGGGTAATTAGTTATATACATTGCAAATTATATTATATTCATGAAGTAGCTTTACCAAGATAAGTTTTAACCTAAGAAAGAAAGACTAAAGTATTGCTTGTAATAATGCTTACTTATTATATTACTTATTATTTATGCACTATAATATTCATTATACATATATAATTTATACTAGCCATATTACAGATCACATATTGCATAACAGTTGGCGATATGTTTGTTGTTGCTAAAACTATACTTGATGAAATTAAAATTTCATACAATACTTGCAATGTGTGCTTTAAACCATTTTTATTCTAACTACACTATTTGATGTTCTTGATATATTGATAAACTTTTTGAGTAGTTGTAAACAATATAAGTACTATAAATGTTAATTTATTATAAGTAATTAAAATAATAAACCAACTAACTATTTTACTTACCATGTCAACTTCATGTGGATGTGTACTTGGGTAGACATGATCCACAGTAATGCTTGAGCCAGCGGGTTGATCAGACAAAATATTTTGCCCTGAATAACCACTTAAAACTGAAGGACTGTCACCTACTGCTGGTGTTGGCTCCTGTAATTTTATTTTATAATTGCTTACAATATTTCTTAAAAATGAGAAAATATATATATATTTTTTTTACTAACATCAAAAACCTGCAGCTGTAAATGCAGATCTCCAGTAGCAAATCCACCACCACCCATTAATGCCACTATTCTCTCCTCAACCTCGTTTAACTCCGGCACCTCTTCGTTCCCACCACCAGTCCTACGTCTAGCAGCAGCCCTTGCAGCAGCTTTTCTTTTCACTGCATTTTTTTTATCAGCCCAATACTAAGAAAGGCAAAGCTCAGTGTGAAAAAACGCCGTCACCATATGCAAAGGCAAAGGTTAAAATGTTAAGTGGCCAGTGAATATATAAAAAACTACATACCTTTATCCACTTCTTTGTAGTTTTTAAAGTGCCTCCACCAATGCTATTTAATTTCATAGATATGTAATCCCATTCTTTATTGGCTTGAGCTTTGGCACTCTGATTTCTTAAAAAACCTTTTGCCAAATGCGGTTTTCCTTCCAAATATTGCACCAAAGCTTCCACTTGAGCCATTGAAGGGTGGGATACACGTCCAACACTGAAATTAAGTTATATATTTAATCTCTTTATTTTCTTACGGCGTAACTCATATAACAACAATTAAATCATATACTTACTCCATTATCATAAATATGAAACAGATTCTTTACTAAAATAATCCTTTTAAAAACTTTTAAAAGTTTGCGAACAAAGAGTAAACTTTGTTTGGACGCGATATGTGACATTTCACATTGGGGCTTTATTTTTTAAAAACAATGTTTAAGTCCGGCAAAGGCATGCTGTATTCAGCCAAAAATTTCTATATTTTCTCTTTAATTATGCATATTAAATTTATTTATAGGCAGTAATATAATACACAATAGATATTTAGCTAAAAATATAATTAAATAGATTTTTTTCGTGTCATAATCCTGAGAAAAAGGCAATCGATAAAGTTAATCAAAAACCGTAACATAGAAGGGCCTACACTAGTGTTATCAGACACTCTCACCGGAGATTTCGTTGCTCACTTCACTTCACGCGACCTTGTATGAGTGCACAGAATACCAAATGTTTTTCACCTTAGGTGACTTTCGAAGTGAGAGTGAATTCGGAATGACTTTCGAGTGTGAGTTTGTTTTTTTACCGAATAGCACGGCTGGCCCCTATTCTTTATGACCATATGGATTCATTACGTGTTCGCTTAACGAACCGACGCGACCGCGTTACGATGACTTCATGGCATTCAGTGGTGTTATTCAAGACAATGCCATTTTTAAATAGGTGCGTTATGTGCTTATTATGAATATTTCACATCGGTTGAAAAATGCCATTCGTCGCGGATTGTTATAAACATTTTAAATTGGTTTAAAAAATGCCATGCTAATTTCTTGATGGTAACGTAACGCGGTCGTGTTACGAGTTTATACGGCCATGTTGAATAATTGAATAAGACCCCTGATTCCACGTAGTTAACGTAACGCACTCGTATTTGTCATAGCGAATACGGCTCTCGATCGAGTAAATGTTAATTACTGTATTTCTCTTGTTCAAAACGGACATTATTTTGCGGAGGATAATATTAAAAGACAATATATAATTTTGTTTAAAGCTGGGCTAATCGACATGGTTCTTAGCTATTTTAAAATTATTTTTCTAATTATATATTTTAATCACCTTAAATAACATTTTTATTTTATTTTTATTTAATTGAATGACGAGACGGGCAAGTCGCTCGCCGGATGGGAAGCGCCACGCCTGCCCATAAACAGAATCAACACCACACAGAACTTTGAATTATAAAAAACGGCATGGCACAAAACTGCGCTCGTTACCCCGAGACATAAGGTGTTAAGTCTCACAATACCCAGTAATTTCACTGGCTTCAATGTCTTTCAAACCGAAAAACAACACTGTTGCTTGGCCGCAAAAAAAGACAAAGCGGTGGTTCCAAACCAGACGGCCTCTCGCATACGAGGGACCTACCACTTTGTACACATAAAAACATAACATAATCAATACCACGGCATACTAAAAAAAAATTAAATTTGAAATAAAGCCTGCAATAAATAAATCATACACCATTAGATCTAAGGCAAAACATTGAAATGTGTGCAAACACTTTCACCGGTGGGCGCACGCGACGCGGACCGGTCCCGGGTTCGATTCCCGATAACGCAGCGCTCTTAATGAGAATACCAGTTAATTGATTTATTGACCGGTCCATGCAACTGCGTACAAAAGTGTTGTTTATAATGCAACGTTTCATTCTGCTTGGATTATATGTTAGTACTGAAAACATTTAAAATCTAATTTTGATCTTCGTTTGACTTAAGGCCCTTCCGTGAGCAAATGACCTTGACTGACTCGCGGCATACTGACTCGTGTACTCGGCGTGTGAGTTTTCATGCAGAATATGCACGTATTTAGCGAATAATTGATTTAAAAAATCTGGTTTTGGTCTTTTCGAAAATTTAAAACGGGCAAAATATTCGTTATTAAATTGCCTATCTAGTGATATTAATCTCATATGAAAACAATCTGTACTTTAAAAGGAGACGCACGCGATGCAAAGATTGCATTTTCTTATTTTTATGGTTCATTTATAACGACAATTTTAAAAAATATATCAACATTAACATTAATGTGAATCGAACAAAGGAAAAATGAAAGATTGTAGAAATATATTGTGTATTTTTTTAATCAATATTTATTTTAAGTACAGTCAACCTGGGTAATTTTGGCTCACTTTAGAGGTAATTTATAGTAGTACGGATTTACTTTTATTGTTATTTGTCATAAATGAGTGTTTCTAGTGGGATATTGACCTCTATAATCTAAATTCCTGTGTTATTTATCAAAACGATAAATAAAAGACCCTTAAATTACCAAAAATTTGGTGAGCCAAAGTTACACTGACATTTGGGTAACATTAATAAGTATGAGGAGTTGATGAAGAAAATCTCTAATTTATGTAGTTTTTTTTACTCCTCGGTAAGATTAGCTTGTCATATTGATAAAAAAAATACATTTCGTTTATATCACTATCTCCTTTTTAGTGGCAACGTAGGGTTGCCATATTAATACAACATTAAACTGCCTGGTTTATCGAAATCAACTTCTATTTTATAGACCTCTTAAATCAAGTTATTATTGTATTAATCAGGTTTTGATGTACTTATAATCAGCGAGCAATGCCTAAAATAATAAAAAATAATAAAACAAACTCAATCACATATAAAAAAGAAGCATAATATCGGCTCTAAGTACCCCCATACCATGTATAGAAATTGATCATTAATCGCATAAGAATCGCCTCGTTTCGTGATTTTAGATCCTCCAAATCGACTAACTATATTTCGGGGGTGACAATTAAATATGTCAAGCTTTGATGGCCACTTCCACCCTTCAAAACTTTTTTGCATAATTGAAATTTTCACGCATTGTCTGTCCTCGCCCCGAGCTAATGTTACCCCAAATGGACTGAAAATGAAACGGCTCGAAGATTAATTAAAGATTTTTAAAAAAATCTATCAATATCGCGGGATATTTCAGTGTTATTACATAAAAAACATATGATTCTTCAACATAAAACCGAACTCGCCTTCTGTAGCTATTCTGTAGTAATTGCTATACACAACTTTTTAGCAAGTATATTTCTAACTCTGTTTACCGCCCAAATTTTGAATGGTGAGAATAAAATATATATTTGATAAATATCAATTGTCACTGCAGGTTTCGTTTAAAAACACTTTTTACTTTCATAAATTAAACAACTTATTATTATACAGTGTATCAGTAAGAAGAGAAAAAATTAAACGTTCAAATACAAGTTAGTGAGTCAATGTTACATTGAAAGCTAAAGTTACCCAGGTTGACTGTAATGACTAGATAGCCTCTAAAAATCTCGATCGCGCGGCGTTTTGCTGGGGGAATGGCCTTAAGATCTAGTACTCTTGCAAAGTTTTAACCTAGTTAGTTAGACTTTCTCCGGAGTGTGAAGAAGCATTTATAAAGGCCGGCATGATTCTGATGACCACCGATAAACTCATTGTTTGTTGGCAGTTTTTTTGGAATGCACTGCGCTTACACCATCAGGTGTAGTGCAGTCACTTTGCCTTGCCCAGATAAAAAACAATAATAATACGATACCAAGACCGTTAATAAACCGTACAAACTACAAGTTCAAAGCAAACAATCCTTAATTTTTCAAAACAATTTTGTTTTATTTATCTCCGGGAAACTTAAATCCTTCAGCTGTTAATTACGAGTGAAGACAAGACAATGGTGGTATCATATTACCCGGTGTCGCTTTACCTTTAGATTAGATTGGTTCAACGGTCTATCTTGATAAACGTCAAAACATAGGCTTATGGTGAGGAAAATAGGCTCATTTATCTAAGTGAAGATTGTGATTTTATGGACACGATGGAAGAGCGAATAATTGCTGGACGTAAAAAAATTGCAAAATTCAAATTTGCTTCTTCCTTCTCCGATAAGGGAAGTAGCGGTTACATAGGCTGGCACGACTCTGGTGACCACCGATAAACTCATTCTTTGCTGGTCTTTTGCACTACCACCATGATTGTGTGGTGCTTACCATCATGTGTTGTGCCGTCATTTTGCCATGCTCTGATAAAAAATTGTCTTTGTCGAACAGCCAGCAAATCGAATTTGTGGCCAAGCGAACAAAGGCCAATATCTAAGTTCACACGGTTCCATTTCGCATTTCAGTATGACTAGATTCAAACGACTCCATGCATAAAAAAGCTTGCTGGCCGCGTGCGTTACTCACCATTCCTTAAGACATATAGACAGCCTACGTGTCGCAGTGACTACGTAGTCAGCTGCGAAGCAAAAGGTCGTGGGTTCGATTCCCGCACGAAACAATGTTTGTGTGATCAATGAATATTAGTTTCTGGTCTCGGTGTTGTGTGACCGCAAGGCCTTCGTAGTTACTGATACCGATAAGTCAGGTTAAGCTAATGTGAGGTCAAAACTATGCGTGTGATTTTTTTTTAAATATACTATTCTAATACTGTCTGTCAAGCATAAGTTTCAGTTATCTGCTATTAAAAGATGCTAGATATTTATTAGCATCTGTTTCACCACCTTTTATTAAATGCTAACTCACCAAATAAAATATGAAACGGTCAAATACAAAAGTCCCACTCTGACGTATAAAATGACGTATTAAACGTTAATTGGTAATTAAAACTTACTTGGATATTATGAAACAGACCCATAATCTAACAATATTTTATATTACTTATCTAATTTCATACAACTAACCGATAAGTGTCCCATTCACCAAAATCACAATATTCTAAAAGTATGAAAATTCCCCGATTATATTATCAGTAGTCGCTAATACAAAACGGAGTGGAAATTAGTAAACCGACCACCACTAAAATTTATTTTATCTCAGTATACTTGCAACACTAAATCCAGCTTTATATCTAACAAACCATTGAAATGCCACTAAATACCAAACAATCTAACGATTGGTGGAGGAAATCAATTAGCTTGCTCACGACAATAAACAAATACCACACAAAGATACATATCCCATATATCTGATTTTTGGACATGGAAACATTTACGGTCAATGATTCTCTTCACGGGATTATCGTCTCTATTGATTTGAGATTTGCCTAAAATATAATTCGAAAAAGGCATGCAATGTTTGGTGGAGGCATAAATCGAGAGGTGGTGTATGAATAAAGCATCGCACAATGCAATGTCCGGCTGAAGCTAAACAAAACACCCGCGAAATAAATCTGCATTTAACATCTCGTAGACTTTATGGTAGTATTGACTGAATTGTTTAGAGGTGGGATAATTAAACTTCAAGATGTGTTTTATTCGATTTTAAAAAAGGAGAAGGTTCCTAGATTGGCGCGTTTCCTTTTTTTTTATGGCTTAGGCCGGCAAACGAGTAAGTAGGTCACCTGATGGTAAGTGATCTCCACCGCCCATGTACGCCCACCACCAGAAGAATCATGGGCGCGTTGCCGACCTTAAAGGAAATGGATAATTAAGGGAAGGGGAGGGGATTTGGGCTTCCGGATATCTCACTCACCGTACGAAACGCAGCAGCAAGCCGCTACTTTACGTCGGTTTTCTGTGAGACAGTGGTAATGACCCGGGCGAGCCAGCCCATTCAGCCCATTATATAGGAATATGTATTTGGTTAAGATTTAATGACAAAATACGGTGTAAAAAATAAAACTTCTCAATGGATAACATTACACTCATCGCGATTGTGTATTTTATTGGAACATATCCTTCTCAAAATCACTTACCCTTAGACAACCCGTTTGCTAGTTTGCGATCCATGAATAGACATTTTCACCTCATTAAATGTGGGTAGAATTTTAATAATCCGTAATATTTTATATAAGGTCGATATTAATTAACACATGACAGCGCGGTTGTCGATAAATCTCTCATGTCGATATGTCGATAGTGGTAGCTGATGGCGGCATGCACCGGAACACACTGTTATATAATTACTTCACGTCTCGATAGTGTTTATTATGGATTTAATTGCTAATACATTTAGCACTCAGCGATAGCTCAACGGGGAGTGGTATGGACTGTCGAGACGAAATTCGCAGGTTCGAAACCAGCCCCAAGAGCATACACCACTGACTTTTCTAAGTTACGTATTATTAATTGTACCTATTAATTGTTAACTATCGCTTGCTTTAACGGTGAACGAAACATCGTGAGGAAACCTGCATACCTGGGAACTCGATAAGATTTTTCGAAGGTATGTGAAGTCTGCCAACCCGCATTAGGCGTCATCTCTCATTCAGTAGAGGAGGCCCGTGCCCAATAGTGGATCATGTATAATACAGGGCTAGAAAAAAAATATTTAGCACTCAACTCACTCACTCAACAAAATCAAAGCGTGTTTAGAACTCTCTAACAAACTAGTTCGAGATTTGAAATTTTCTTAATTTGTTTCATAATTACTATTGCACTGGATTTCTTTTGAAGTCCTCATGGAACTTCCTAAATGATCAAAATAATGTAAGTTGACCTCGTTAGTGATGAAGAGGTGTAATTAGTCTCATATTCGAACACATCGTCTTGCATAAAACCTTTAATATATACTAGTATATTAAGAATGATAGTTGATTAGATGACACATTAAAAATCGATAAACTCAACCAACTCAACATATTAAATTATAAAAATCCAGCAGCAAACTTATACTGAGAAATCGGTAAGGTCTTAGTGAAATCTTAGTTCAGGCAATCACAACCTGTGTTTGAATTCTCGAACTGATGCGGATTGGAATGTATGCCTGATTTGACGATCAATTCGCCATCTTTCACAGCATTGCATGGGACGACAATAAGTTCTGCGAACCATGCATACACTAGTTACACCTCTGCTCACCCTTCAGGGATACACGCGTCACCGTATGTATGTAAGAATTCTTGATCAAATGACGCAATAAACATCGATTAACCCAAACAACTTAGCACAACAATTAAGTCATAAAAATCGATTTAAAAAAATCCTACAATTTGACACACGATTGCACTAAGACCGTTTGATAACAGAGTTGCAATGATGTTAATTAAACATAGCAATTTATTGCAGGATGTGGTTAATTGATTTTGTGTTGCTTGAGCTTGTTAATATTTTAATTGCAACCGCTCAAAATCCAGGGATCCGTTATAGCAGATTTATGGGGCAGGGTACTCTTTCACTAACATTTTTCAACTAACTTTATCTGGTGTAGACGCGTTGCAGTCGATTTAACCGACTTCAAAAAGTAAGGATTTTCGAATTCATTTGTATGTATTGTATATATGTATATAATAACATTATTATTACATTATTTTGGGCAAGCGCAGCGTTGGACGTCCACCTACAAGGTGGACAGACGACCTGATAAAGATCGCAGGAAGTCGCTGGATGCAGGCCGCTTCCAACAGGTCGGTCTGGAAATCTTTGGGAGAGGCCTATGTTCAGCAGTGGACGTCTTGTGGCTGATGATGATGATGATACTAACATTATAAAGAAGAACGATTTGTATGTTTGTATGTAACGAATCAACTTAAAAACTACTGGACCGATTTAAAAAATTCTTTTGCCGTTAGAAACCAAAACAGAAAAGGGTCCTTTAAACGGAGTGTGAAGAAGCAGTTAGGCAGGCCGGCATGATCTTGCCGACCTACGATGGACACATTGTTTATCATTGGTCGACAATATTCTTGGATTGCGCTACACTTACCATCAGGTGTAGCGTAGTCACTTTTCCGAGCCAGGATAAAAAAGCTACATTATCACTGAGTAACATAGGCTACTTTTTATCCCAGAAAAAGCAGATCGCGCGGGTGGAGCCACGAGGGAAAGCTAGTATTAGATATTACTGAAGACATTTTATCAGAATCACACGTCTATCGTAAACGGAAGCTAAATTCCTCCACGTCTAACCACGATGACTAGATCCGCGCGGTGGTCATTTTTTGTTTATACTTAAGGCGTCAGACCGCCCAATACGTTGTTAGAGCGATGTTAAAAGAAATGATTTCCGGTGAGTCAAACATGACTCAATATTCACTTTAATACTTGATCATTTATTTTTTATTGTATTTTGACTAAACATGACAAGGCTGCAAGCCAACTAACCTATACATCTGCCATACGAGTAGTGGGTGGTTTCGGTGAGACGCGTGTAGTTACAGTTTTTTTCTTTTTTTCAATAATAACACACATAGCCTTAACTTTGATAACCTTAGTGGCGCAGCGGGCGAGTGACCAGCTGTAAAGCGAGAGGCCGCGGGTTCGATCACCGCACCGAGACAAATGTTTGTGTGATCTACAAATATTTGTTTCAGGGTCTGGGTGTTGTGTGGCCGAAAGTCTTTCGTAATTCCTGATACCACCTACGCTCTACAAAGTCACAGCAGTTGCTGAACATTCATAGGAAGGCTCCAAACATTATGTGAGATTCGACAAACCACAAATCCTTGCCAAAGAACACCGATTCCTACCTGGGCTATTGGAATTAAATAAACATCCGAATTGCAATAGGGAAGATGGTTGCAAGCTAGCACAAGCCTGGGATCCGATTATACACGTAATAAAATCGGAACCTAAAAGACCAACTGCCAGACCTCAAGACATCGTGAGCTCTTTCTGCGTAGATCGGACCATCATCAAACCTTAATAATTTTAAACTGAAGGTAGATAATGTAACATTAACATTTTGGCCAACTTACACCTCAATCCACCTCGTGACCACGAAACGTCGGGACCAAAATTAAAATAAGAAACCGCTATAAAATCCGTTTAAATTAGTTTTATTTCAATCAACCATGTGTTTGTTCTGAAACTACTTCAAATTAATATTATAGTACTAAGAGTTGCTTAGAGACTAGTTCCTTAATGCATTCTATGCAAGCCTTAATTAATAACCATATGAATATACATGCAGTTATAAAGGGTTTTCTCTAATCAAAACTTTGTTATTTATAGTGTAAAACCGGGGCTTCTGGTGTACTGAGGAGTAGACTGCGTAGAGGCGGCATTGAATCTTATACACTCTCTTCTCCAATTAAATTCCCTCGTTGGTCTAGCGTTTGCGGCTAGCTGTTGCGTTTCATACGGTGAGATATCCGAAGGGCCTAATCCTCCTCGTTTTTCCAATCCCTAATCCCTTTCCTTTAAAGTCGACAACGCGCCCATGACTCTTCTGGTATTGTGGGCGTATATGGGCAGTGAACATTTACCCATTTGCTCATTTGCCGACCTAAGCTTAAAAAAAAATATAGAGCTTTTCCTAACCTGTTGTCCTATGCTCGTTTCATTCATACATATCGAGATTCATATAATTCTTCCGCAAACCATTTTTCTAAACCAATAACCAATAAGAACTGTACATCTTTTCAATTCCAAATTTAAAATAACCTCTTTGTAGAATCTATTTCAAACCAGGTTAACATTTTGAGTACAAATATGTGTTAAACAAACTTTAATACAATTATACTAAAACATCTAAAAATCAGCGATGATGTCTCTATACATAAATACTGTGTTAATACGGTCAGCGGGGGCATGATGAATTATTTTTCCGTACACACGGAATAATTCGAGACAAGGTGTGTACCAATTAATATTGCGCGATAAGGTCAAAAGTTTATTACCGGCTAAGGAATTCTAATTTAATAACGAAGTTTAACTGGATCAATAATAGAAAGGTCTAGTATTATAGATATAATATGCGTGTAATGGTATTTCTATTTATGTCGCCTCATTTATTATTAAGCGTTTAATGGCGGATTTACACGGATCGCTTTTATTTGAGCAACATCTATTGCTGGCGATTTGAACCGACTGAATAGACTTTCAATTGAATATGTTAATAAAAATAGTGTGATCGCGTGAGCTTGTTATAAGGGTCAACTTGAAACCGACAGTGTTCTGTATTTAATCACTAGTTCATGGACTTCGTGAGATTCTTCGGTTTGACTATCTAGCTGCTAGCTGCTATCTAGCCGATCGGTGGCTACAGTAACTCCTGTAAGCCAGTATCGAACCTGGAAATCATTTTGTGACACCGACCTACGAAGCTCGGCGAGTCTCTGGAAACGCGAAAGTGCTGTTCCTCGCTTAAAGGAAGATTTTCCCAGGATTAGATACTTCAGAAGTGTTGACGACGACGAAAGAGATGCGAGTAGTGAGGTATTTGTATGGTACACATAATGAAGTTTAAACGATACGGAAATCGAACTCGAGACCACATCACAGCAGTCAGCCGTCATACAAGGCACGTGTTAGGACAGCGTCAACAAGGCAGTAATTTCTTTCCTATCCATAATTTATCTAGTCTTATTCATGGGTATATCACTTATCATCAGGTGACTCATATACTCATTTCTCAGTCATCATATACTCATATCATATCATATCATATTATATCATATCATATACTCATCTCTCTCACTATAAAAACACAATATTATCAAATAAAAAGGCATAATCCAAAAATTAGGCATAAATCTTCCTGAAGACCATGTCTCATCTACAAATTTCGCCATCGTATGTTTAGTGTAAATCCAGGTTGGCCCACTGAATTGATTTGCATATGCATGTCCTATGATAACGAATGGGGTCGGTTTCGCTTCCTCTAGATGTTATGCTTTTACATCTACCTATAAAATAGCACCTGTAGATTGATCGTGACTTGATTTACTTGTGTTTACATTTGTGTTTCCCAAGATCTGATCATATACGTGGACATTAGCGTGTGGAATGTATGGATTCATGTTAAACTGGTCGACACGCATTGAGCCGTCGCAATATTACGGAATGTCCGTATTAAATCATTGTCAGTTTTGTTTTAAGTGTTCATATGTTAAAATTATATTTTGAGCCCATTTGGATGGAGAGGCTTTTCGGTACGAAGTAAGCGAGGATATATTATTGAAATTTGCGGCCTTTGCTATATAAAAAAGAATGGATTAGAGGCCCAATGTGCTAACGAGAAAAAAAAACATTTAAGTTCTATATATTCTTTTGTAACACCCAAAACCAACTTACATTTAAAAAATAATTTGAACATATTTTGAATCTTATTATTACCATAGAAAGTGGGATAAAGGTGGTGGAAGAGAGAAGACTGCGCTCAGCGACGAAAGTAATTATACAAACTCATGTACTAAGTTATTCCGTATCCGAGGTAAAGCCAAACACTCAGTCGTAAGTAGCGAGCCCGAGAGCCTCTCTCAATCAAGTTATTAACAAGTACTGCTAAGTGACGACGCCAGTGACTAAGCATCCTTTGACATTCCTAACATATATGAATACTTTAATAGCAATTACGTATCAAAATACTTAAAAATATTACCTTTCTTCAAGCAATCGGATGAAAAGAAGTAAATAGAAAAAAAATTAGGCCGCGGGTTAGATTTCCGCACCGAAGCAAAATGTTTTTATGATCCGCAAATATTTATTTCGGGTCTGAGTATTTTTTCCCAGAATGGTTAACGTCAGGCAAGCGGCCGATGTAAAACTACAAGCCAATTTTTGTTGTAATATGTGTTAAAAAAACAGCATATGACGCCGACCCCACTGCGAGCGAAATAACTAGCAATTCTTTCTTCCACCCACCCAGGGTGGAAGAAAGAATTGCTAGAAATATTTATACATAAACAATTTTATTATAAAACATTAACTAACTTTAATCTAGGTTTCTATCTCAGTTAAATAGATTACCATAGAAAAAGGCCAATATACCACAGTAAATATAAAGTAACAGTTAATGTGGCTAGAAGTTTTCAAAAACAATAAAAATAAAGTTTTCAAAAAGAATAAAAATAATATTTTGATACCATTCAAAAAATAAAAAAAATTGAGAAATTCTAAATAAAAGTGAAAAAAAGTACTTTGTCGCCCGGAAATTCAAGCGCAAGATGAATATAACATGCCTATGCAGAATATTGTATATTTTTTCCAAAGTTCATTTCTTCTTAATAATCACTGTTTTTATAAAACTCATAATACACCTAAAAATGTAAATTTAAATCTTTAAAGCATCAACATTACTAAAGTTATATTTAAAAACATAATTACTAATCATTAGAGGAATTAATGCAACCTTTAACAAATTCTTTGAAAAAATAAACCAACGCTGTCACATCGGTGTAGGCGACCATGTATCAGCGAATACATTCAGCTTGGATACATCAATCAATAGGCTTGCTAACGAGTTGCGTTTTCTCCGCATATGCATAGAGAAGCCATAATTTAGGCATGGACCTAGTTACTAACTCATAGTCGGGACGGAGACATTGATTTGGCGTTCTAACTTGCAGTTAAAGATGTAGATTATGCAATCAAGTGTGTAGAAATTGCTTCTTGGTATTCTATATGTAAATGAATAAATGCCTTGATATTGAATTCGAATAACTAACGCCCTTGCTTAGGAAGGTAAGGGAAGAGAAATTCAGTGCAAACGACTGCTCTGTAAATAGCAATTTGCACTTAATATATTTTTTATAGCAGCATCCGCTAATATGTCAGTGGATGACCCTAATGATAACTGACCTTTACATTTTTAAACATCCTTAATACCAAAACTAGTATGAGTGCGCTGTTGTCTTTGAACATGAATGGCCATTGCGAAGGAGGGTAGGAAAAAAAAATAACTCGTCAAATCCAACAAAGTTAACGCTACATGACACTGATAACGTGAGCATAGTAAATAACAGGCACAAATGAAAGCCTTCCCCGAATTCACAGGGTGTTGGTCCGTTTAAATTTTCAACTTTTACAATTTTCAAGTACCACATTTTGCCGCTAATATTTACTTTTATTTGATATATACTCTTCCATAAAAGCCGTCATTACTTCTATAGAATTCAACAAAATCAAAATAGCTTTATTTTATAATCCCTACAAGAAAAAAATTACAAGATGATTTACACATATAAAGAGGAAAAAAGAAAAAGTGGATACAATTGACTAGGACGAATCCTAAATGGAACGAGCGACTAGATCCACGATTTTTGTTATTCAGGTCTTTATTGACTGAGTTAAACTCTCCTTATGAGGTAGTTTTTATTAGAAGGTAGACATAAAAACGAAAGGGTAGACACAGAACCAACACGATTTTATCCTGATCATGTCACTTCAAATAAACACAACACCGACAAGCTCTTCACTATTAGTGTAATTCCGCGATGTTTTTACAATCCCCGAGCCTAGAACGTAAATAACAATCTGCAAACGAGAGTCGTTGATGTTGGTATTGGGTCCACAAATCAGATGCTCTGTGGCGAGGCGCGCGACACCGTGTATGTAGATTGAACGCGCCCGTGGACTTGCATGCTGATGAGATGTGGAAGTCGTTCGGAATTGAGTTACTGTTTTATTTTAATACTTTTATTAATGGTATTGACGATTTGGATGGTGGCTTTTTAGTTTAATTATTTGTCATAGGCGGTACTAGCAAACTTTTTTTATAGCGTATGCCGGCAAACGAGCAAGTGTGTCACCTGTTGGTATGTGATCTCCACCGCTCATATACGCCCATAATACCAAAAGAATCATGAGCGCGTTGCCAACCTTAAAGGACCTACCGACCAAATGAAAGGGATAATTAGGGATCGGGAAGGGGAGGGGGATTTGGGCCTCTGGATATCTCACTCACTATATCTCACAATGAACAGTGACATTGTATTGGGGGCATTTGATTCAGCGCTAGGCCACCACCAATATGCTGAACTGGCCCCCAATTGGTGCAAAGCTTATGCTATATAGTTTTTCTTTTTGTTTTCAAATTGTGTTGCACAAAAAAAATATTGTTCTTTCTGTTGAGATTCGAAAGATGTCTGAATATTTATAGAACTCACTGGTTTTTTTTCTTTGTGGCATAGCCCGGCAAACGAGCAAGTGGGTCACCTGATGGCAAGTGATCTCCACCGCCGATTTACGCCCATAATACCAGAATTGGTCGCGTTGCCGACCACAAATCAGATGCTCTGTGGCAAGTCGCGCGACACCGTGTATGTAGATTGAACGCGCCCGTGGACTTGCATTCTGATGAGCTGTGGAAGTCGTTCGGAATTGAGTTACAGTTTTATTTTAATATTTTTATTAATGGTATTGGCGATTTGGATGGTGGTTTTTTAGTTGTTTTTTTTAGCCGAGACTAGGAAACGTTTTTTTTATAGGCCGGCAAACGAGCAAGTGTGTCACCTGATGGTATGTGATTTCCACTGCCCATGAACACCCATAATACCAGAACTGGTCGCGTTGCTGACCTACCGACCAAATGAACGGGATAATGAGATGGTTGGGAAGGGGAGAGGGATTTGGGCCTCTGGATATCTCACTCACTATATCTCACATTGAACGGTGACGTTGTATTGGGGGCATTTGAAAATCAGCGCTAGGCCACCAGCAATATGCTGAACTGGCCCAAATGGTGCAAAGCTTATGCTTTAAAGTTTTTCTTTTTGTTGTCAAATTGTGTAGCAAAAAAAAATATTGTTCTTTCTTTCTAATGAGATTCGAAAGATGTCTGAATACTTATATTTCAACTCTAAACGTAAGATTGGAAGAAATCGCTGGTTACGATAAGATGAAAATGGACGCATCATATCACTTACTAATTAAGTTACTTTACTTTGTGTGCAATAAAGAATAATCTGACAATCTAAATTATGAATTTTATTTAACACGAGAGTCACAAATACAGCCTATCCACACATTTCACTGAATCAAAATGAAAACAAATATTTCACGGAATAGAAATCACATATTTCAATACGGCGTTTCTAAATCCTCGAGGCTAATCAGTATTTCAAAGAGGTTTTAGTCCTCATAAATAAAATGAATTCGTTATCAAAACTTACGGACAGACATGCATGGCTTTGCATTCCGTTATGACGGTAATGTATATTTATTGTCAACGCTGCGGATATTTACTATAGTTCGATCGTGCCTAAAGATTTTTTGCATGTCAACGACCGGCCATGAAACCATTGCTGCGTGACCGTGCGAAATTTAATACGGCATCGACTTGCAAAAATTAATAAAAAAATCGATATGACAACATTTTATTTTAGACGACTATTTTTTTCTTTTTTTTAGCACCTAACAGTCACACACATCTGACCCCACAGTAAGATACGAGTCTTGTGTCGTGGGTATCAGAAACTACGAGAATTCCGGGTGTCCTATATCGGTCGCATCTATTAAAACGGGCATAGTTCATCTTCTCCTATGTGAGACTGCGCAAGTCCATATTCTGGGTTTTTGTCATCGCTTAATCCTACCCTACTAATATTATAAACGCGAAAGTTTGTAAGTATGGATGGATGGATGTATGTTTGTTACTCTTTCACGTAAAAGCTACTGAATGGATTTTAATGAAACTTTACAATAATGTAGCTTATACATCAGAATAGCACACTTATACTACACAATAGGCTACTTTTTATCCCGGAAAAAGCAGATCACGCGGGCGGAGCCGCGAGCAAAAGCTAGTCTATTCTAAAGTCAAAAGTATGCACCTATTATTTTAAAGTTTATATTTCTATTAGTTTAAAGGACAATAAAGCCAGTTAGGCATACTTTGATTCGGTGTGAAGAAGTCAGTGCAGTGTACTTTGTAATTCAAATTTCATTACATAATAACATTCTTCAGTACGCTGCCTTTGAAAAAGATTATGCTATACCCCGTGTGGTTTTGGACGAATTACATTATTTTGTTTATGGACTAACATAATGTAATTCGGCTTCATGTCCAAAATGTCATGGCAATGCAAATAATGTGTTTAATAGAATGTATCTACAATTTATGGTACACAATAATAGACAATCTATCACGAAT
The DNA here is from genome assembly GCA_949126905.1 of Amorpha juglandis. Taxonomy (NCBI): domain Eukaryota; kingdom Metazoa; phylum Arthropoda; class Insecta; order Lepidoptera; family Sphingidae; genus Amorpha; species Amorpha juglandis. Next base: position 12,115,785 of record OX421381.1, on the reverse strand, counting down.
ATTACTAACGATACAACTTTGTTATTATGTAGGGCATTTAACAAAACTAAATAATTTTAATATGAAGGTAGATAATGTATGTCGGAGATAGCGGAATAACCAACACAATAAAATGTAGATTTAATATATTAGGCATAAATTTAACACCTATGGACTATTTAAAAGAAAGTATAATAATACAATACAATCAATCGTACAAACTACAATGAATTTAGCAATACAAATGAACATAGTAACAAGGTAATAATATTGACTTTACGTTACCAGACAGCTCAGAGCACCACCGTGCCGTGTCCACAACTGGACAACTTCTGACCCGTCGACAGCTGCGCGCCCCCCTTTATACTATTATTGTAAAGTGGGGGTAATGCGAGGCAACGACAAGTCAAATACAATACTTATTTTATAAACGGAAAACGGATATCAGACTCATTTAATAATTTAAAGATTTAAAGGAAATATTCTCCCACACGGCCATTCTGACGAGCAGCCAGCCATGGCTCGCGAACAAAAGTCAATTACAAAATCCGAATCCCGTGGCTGTTGCCAAGTCACATGACAACGACTAGCCAAATCACATGGCAGTTGTCAAATCACATGACAACATAACGGTTTGCCAAATCACATGGCAGTTGTCAAATCACATGACAACATAACGGTTCGCCAAATCACATGGCAGTTGCCAAATCACATGACAACATAACGGTTCGCCAAATCACATGGCAGTTGCCAAATCACATGACAACATAACGGTTCGCCAAATCACATGGCAGTTGCCAAATCACATGACAACAAAACGGTTCGCCAAATCACATGGCAGTTGCCAAATCACATGACAACATAACGGTTCGCCAAATCACATGGCAGTTGCCAAATCGCATGACAACAACGGGGTGCCAAATCACATGGCAGTTGTCAAATCGCATGACAACAACGGTTTGCCAAATCGCATGGCAGTTGCCAAATCACATGACAACAACGGTTTGCCAAATCGCATGGCAGTTGCCAAATCACATGACAACAACGGTTTGCCAAATCGCATGGCAGTTGCCAAATCACATGACAACAATGGTTTGCCAAATCGCATGGCAGTTGCCAAATCACATGACAACAATGGTTTGCCAAATCGCATGGCAGTTGCCAAATCACATGACAACAATGGTTTGCCAAATCGCATGGCAGTTGCCAAATCACATGACAACAACGGTTTGCCAAATCGCATGGCAGTTGTCAAATCACATGACAACAACGGTTAGCCAAATCACATGGCTGTAGGAAGGAAGGAAAGGAAAACCGTGGAAGGAAGATAATGAGTTTGGGGTATACAAACAGTTGTGATTATCAGGCATAACTATAGTCGTTGGCCGGACGACTACTGATATGCAAGACAATCTTAAAACTGAAAATTATAAAAATCCTTATTTTATACCGTAATCGCCTCAACATTAGGCAGAGGTATAATCTAAGGAATCCATTAATTCACGTCCCATGTCGGGATCAACAATTCTAAAATTATCGTGAGAAACATACAATTAATTTCCAGTTTCATGCCAATACTACATCACCTACTTGAAACGGTACAATCTTTTTGTCAAAATTAGCCTTTTGTATTTGGGCTAGCTCGTTCATCCTGACGGATGCTATGGAAACCCAGGCGTTCCAAGTCATTTAACAAGGTTGATATGACAGGAGCTGACTGGTGGCAGCCCGTAAGAAGTCGGAAAAGAGTATGACCAGTAGTTTGAAAGTGATGTTAATTGCTAACGGCACTTTAACAGCGTCTTTACAAGTTCTTATGGAGTTATTTTCAGCAATTGTGAAGCTCAAAAACAGAAAAGCCAAAACTCATTATCATCAGAATTCTAAAGGCTTGCCACAGGAATCAGCTTCACTTACTCTCAAAAAGTGCTGTAAACGGCACATCTTAATATTTTTATCTTTTCAAAAAAAGATAATGTAATGTAACCAAAAATCAAATGTATCAAATAAAGTAATAAACTGTACTATAGGCGCAAGCGTGCACTCAAGCGCCCACAGACAAGGGTCTCGTAAGTAATGAAAATAATCGAAGTAACATTTCATGGCTTCAGACATAACATCAAATAAATTTCAATGCATGGAGAATGACATAATACATGTCAGTGACTCCGGTATAAAAAATGTAATACGCGTCTTCCGAGTAACATAGTGACTCGGGCACCACACAAACATTACGATTGAAGAACAACGCACAGAATTTGTTTTACCCGCGAAATTGGGTCTTCTAGTGTCACGCACTAGACAATACTCAAGTCACTGACGACGTATAACATTTTAAACTAACATGGTTATTCTTAAAACTAAAGCTACATAAAACGGGGTATCTTTGCTAACGTACATCGGGTATTAAGATATCAAAAATTGGTATGACAATGGCCCAAACGTTTGCATATCTCCTCATATGACCGCGCAAACAGAAACCCGTACCTTTGTATGCTCATTCGCATGATACTATACCACTTACTACAAAAGCGTGTTCACGCATCCGGCATTTTCTCGCCTCGCCACAACATTGTACGTTCTGCGGCGGTGAGTCGCCTTTTCATAAGAGCCAGCTAAATAGCTCAAGTTCGTAGCGATAACACGGTAACGCATGGTCAATCTCATACGGTCCACGCATGCCGGAGTCCAGTTTACGCGTGATATGTGCAGCCCATGAATGTGCGGCTCGCAATGACACCTCGCATTGAACTATGTGGCCCTCGACTAGACAGGTGTGGCGACCACTAATCTGTACAAGAAACATAATTTAAATTAGGCCAAATCTGACCGACCATTTTAAACCGTTGGCCATGCAAGCTTTGAACATGTGGATCGAAGGTTCCCCACTGTTCGCTAATTGTTCATCATTAAGTCATAACTACAAAAATCAAGCATCGGGTTTACGTTTACAGTTACCGTAATTTGCAGCAACATAATATTATAATGTGAATCACAGTGTCACAAACAATATTAGCATAAATGCTCTGTAAACCAATCGAACTAATTCATTATAAGATGTCAATATCATCATTGCGTTAAATAAAAACAAATTTCTAAAATCTTTCATACTGAAAATGTCTTGTGGTAACTCAATCTGGGAATCAAACCAAGAACCCTCAGTGCATAGTTTTTAAGTGCTATTATTATTCATAGTGGTCCTAAAAATAATTGCACGGAACACAATCGATAACTTATGATGAGGTCATCATTATTATCGCAAGTCACCCAAGTGATAAATTTTACTATAAGTCTTGGAGCACTGAACACGATTGCACTATAGGAGTTACAGTGTTTGTAATTATGTCAATAATGAACAGAAACACTCATCGGTTTTTGAATTTCTCAATACGATATGCAAGAACATTATGAAAATATCATGTGGACAAATAAATCATCTTGTCGGGTAGACGATGGTTAATTGTGATTCTACAAGAGTAAGGCTGGATTGCACCATAGTAGCATTTATAATTAATGGTTACGTCAAATTTGATGACAACAGTAATGCTGACTTGAACATTGACTACGGGATGTGTTGCATCATCGTATTTCGATACTAGTAGATTCCTCGATTAATTCTAGAAGTAGCGACATAATATTATTTTGTAGCACAGACGCTTTAGGTGATATACCAGGATGGAGGTTATAATTTGAACTATCTGACAGATTTAACTTAAACAATAGCTTTAACCAGCGAATATTGGTCGGTTACGGTTAACAGCTAAAATTATAACATCATATAACATTTGTCAAATGGTGCTACTATTTTTTTTTTTTTTGCTTAACCTGAACTTTAACATGTTTGTCATTGCTAAAGTAAGATGGGTGCAACTTATGGCGCCCTTAACGTTTAAAAATGACTTCTGCTATAAAATCATTTGGCATTTAGCGAAAAGTTTTTACTACTATGTAAAAAATTAAGAAATCCTCACGCAATTATTTTCTTTCAAAATATGCTGCGAAGATCTTATTCAATTAATCACAGATGCCACGTAGCCAAATGCGATAATTGAAAATCTAATGGATTGTCCAAGCAAATCAATATTCTTATAACAGAATCGGACTCGCGTTTTTAGTGAAACCGGTGCAATCGTCAATGCTTTGAACTTTTATTCTATGTAACATTGGTTCATAAACCCTCTAAAAATTCGAAAAGAAATTATCGTTCACATCTACAACGACAATCATATCAGGATGGATTGATTGATGTAAAATTCAATGAAATGGATTCCCTGCATTAGGTATTTAGTAAACGGGGAGTCCACAGCTTTGCTAGATAGTGAAGACCATTTTGATATCGGTAGGCGATCACTACATACACACTACACATTTTAACAATTCTACAAAACCTGTAGGCACTTCAAATTATTTTTTATACGCGATCTACATAAAATGGAACGTTCTCACCAAATCCATGTTTCTCGACGTATACTTAATACTCGTAAATGTATCCGATCACAGTCGTCCCGCAAAGCCAGTGCGGCCTTTAGCCGTACGGGTGCACCATCACACCGTGGGTAGAACGATCGGGAACTCTTGCAGACCAATATCTTGCACTCCAAGCCAGCGCCGGTACCACATCAGTAGAACTCGTTCATTATAGAAACATACAACAAAAGGTACACAATTAATAACTTTATAGGTATGGACACAATATGTGAGAATTTTCCTATCCAAAAGCAGCAAACTAACAACATGTTCACAATAAATTGAATTATTGTAAACAAGTTACTTTCAAGATATCAAGACATGGAATTATTAATATCTATCGGGTAGATAATTATTCATTTACATTTCTGAACACCATCAAATTCACCAATTCAATGCAATTTTACACTGGATGAATTTTGTTTGGCACTGGACTGCTGCACTATAGATAATCGTGATGATTTCTAACCAACTCACCACATGAAAATATTACTTGCGATTTTTAGTTTTAACAAAAGTAAAATACAATTGAAAAAGATTCACCAAATCACTTGTAGATAGTCGCAGTTCCTCGCGTAGTTACTAACACAAGTGAATTTAAAATTCTTATCGAGTAATATCGTTACTTGGAATTTATGTCGCGCTAAACGCCTTGACAAATTACTCATTAAGAAAATAGCAGTAATTGTAAATGATACAAAATTTAAAAAGTATTTTTGGTGACAGCAAAATTTATAATTTTAAAGTTACTGTGGGCTTTATAAGTTCTTTATGCCGCTTCTGATGTCGGAGATAGCGGAATAACCAACACAATAAAATGTAGATTTAATATATTAGGCATAAATTTAACACCTATGGACTATTTAAAAGAAAGTATAATAATACAATACAATCAATCGTACAAACTACAATGAATTTAGCAATACAAATGAACATAGTAACAAGGTAATAATATTGACTTTACGTTACCAGACAGCTCAGAGCACCACCGTGCCGTGTCCACAACTGGACAACTTCTGACCCGTCGACAGCTGCGCGCCCCCCTTTATACTATTATTGTAAAGTGGGGGTAATGCGAGGCAACGACAAGTCAAATACAATACTTATTTTATAAACGGAAAACGGATATCAGACTCATTTAATAATTTAAAGATTTAAAGGAAATATTCTCCCACATGTAACATTAATATTTCGGGACAACCCCCTCCTCAACCTCCAACCCCTGACCACGAAGGCTGAAAAGCTTTCGAAACGTCGGGACTATAATTAAAATAGTAAACCGCGATAAAATCCGTTTAAATTAGTTTTATTTCAATGTGTAACATTCGCGTAAACGTAATCATTACGTAAGATGCTTGTCCATCTTTTTACTATAAGCTGGATGAACTTGAAACAGAAATCTTACACACTCTCCTTCTTCCACCTACCCTTATCCCACTCGCAGTGGCAACATGTTTTTTAACACATGTTACAAAAAGATTTGACTCACAGTTTTTGGACGCCTGTCTGACGTCACTGGGGAGAGAAATTTCACAACTCTAAAACATCTAAAACATTATGCCTTACTTGTAAAACTGTTTCCACCAAAGATGATGAAATACATTCGCCGTTAGTTTATAATATTAATAAGATAAAGCCCGGGCACCTGCACAGTTATAGCGTTTGATTAGCGCGGGCCGGTGCGCCGCGGTGCCGTGCCCGTGGGCGTGCGGTAGCGCCTACGAAGGACAATGTACCGTAAAATATACAGCATGATGCATTTTTAATGTATATATTTATTTACAAGGTGGACAGACCACCTGATAAAGCTCGCAGGATGTCGCTGGATGCAGGTCGCTTCCAACAGGTCGGTCTGGAAATGAGGGAGGCCTATGTTCAGCAGTGGACGTCCTGTGGCTGATGATGATTATGATTTATTGGTACAGGTAATAGATTACATTTTACATAGAGTTACACTCATAAAGGACATGATATGAATCTGGCATCCATTTACTACTGTACACAAAATACATAAATACATAAATACACTCAATAATAACATGCATAGTCCACACTAGGTTAAACTTGTATCGTGGGTATCAGGAACTACGAAGACTTGTGATCCCACAATACCGAGACCCAAAACACATATTATTGGACCACACACAGTGCGAGAATCGAACTAGCGGCTTCACAGCTGGCTACTCGTCTACTGCGCCACGGTGGCTGGCTGTTAGTATTCAAAACTGTCACAGCTAATTTTAAAATCATAAAAATAAATTAATGATTTCTCCATGGGCCGATGTTTCAATCGAATTGAATATTTATTAATAACGCTTCATTGTATATTAGACAAAATCAGAAAAAAAGACAAGAAATTTAAACATAGTACAATTGGCCGTAGGTATATAGTACGTACCTAGGTGGTGGTAAAAATGGCTGTTTATTTTTAGCGCCAAGCTGCTTCTTGGTGTTTTATGTAAGCACTGTTTGATTTCGGTTTAAAGGACATTGAAGCCAATTTACTGGGCATAATGAGACTTCACATCCTATGTCTCAGGGTGATGAGCGCAGTCCAATGCCATGTAGTACTTTGTAACACAAAGGACTATCTAGTGTTGCTTCTGTTTATGCGCAGGTGTTACGCTTATCATTAGGACTAGCCTAATCTACCGAGCGACTTACTCTTTTCACCATTCAGCCTAATAGCATAACAATAATAATGTTTTCAAGCACCCTGTATAACAAATGGTCCCGTGGCGTTTCTATTTCGCGTTTTATAGGGTACCAGGTAACACGTGATTATCCGCATACATTGTGGCCACGTCTCCCCGCGCTCTCCCTGTGCCTATCTGCACTATTCCGCGCGTAGGTTACCAACCGTCCGGTTTTATCCGGATATGTCCGGCGTTTTGACCTACCAGACTTTTTATCTGTACATACTTTTCGACTTACTGGTCAAATTATCAGAAACTTATGAGATGTCGAAGAATAATTACAATATTTTATATTATCGATACGAAATTTGTTTTATATAATAATTTTGTAATATTTTTTTATGAGCCCTGTATTGCATATTGTGACACTGTTGTCTACTGATGATATGTTAGGGCTTAGTCCTCTAACTTGGCCTATAAATTAAATTTTTTTATAGCATAAGTCAGCAAACAAACGGATCACCTGACGATAAGGGATATCCTTTCTCCACCGCTCATTAACAACTATAATACCAGATGGAAATCATAGATGCGTTGCCAACCTTAAAGGAAAAAAAAAACAGGAATTAAAGGAGATTTAGGCCGCCGAAAATATCACTCACAGTATAAATGCAACAAGCCGTTTTTCAGTTTTCTTTAACATAGTGGAAAAAATCCGGTAGGACCAGCCCATTGGACAGTTTTTTTTCTACAGCGTGACTACAGTCCACCATTTTTTATTTTATTGAAAGTAAAATTTGTAACAGTAAGAATAATCCATTGCAATTGCATTTGGTTTAGTGACGAATACATCCTTATTATTATAAATGGCAAGAAATTACAGATACAAGCATTTTTTTGCTTTCATGTTTTTTTAGAAATTGGAAAAATACGTAACAGATATTTTAAAATGGTTACCCTACTCGCGCTTGTCTGCCACCGAGCGCTTTCAATATACTAAATGTTATTCTATTTGATAGCCATTATATTACATGCTATTGTATGAAGTTGGAAATGAGGAAGTGTGCCCTTGCGGTCTAGTGACGTAAATTCCAGATACGAAGTAGATATTTGAGTGGTAGAGCCATTTAGACAATTTTGTTCCAGCATGAACGGGCCGGCTCGACCGGGCTATTACCACCGTCACAGATAAACCCAACGTAAAATAGCGGCTTGCTGTACTGTATCTTACGGTTAGTAGGATATCCGGAGTCTCAAATCTCTCTCCCCTTCCTAATTCATTAATTATCCCTTTTCGCTTAAGGTCGGCAACGGGTCCATGATTCTTCTGAAATTGTGGGCATTCATGGGCTATAGAGATCACGTACCATCCGTGACCCACTTACTCGTTTGCCGGCCTATGCTATTAAAAAAGATACGAAAAAATGGAGTATGACTATAGTAGAGTATGACTCAGCAAAAATATATACGTTTGTTGCCAAGGGTTACCATATTTTGCTGAATAAAACATTCCCTATAAAATAATATTTCCCGGCAGTAAATTTCCCAGACGGGAGACTTTTAACTTCCCGAGATTCTCGGTGAACGAGATCATGGAGATTGCGATCAAAAGTCCTATACCTTATGGTGTTATACCATTGCATCAGTATGACCCATATTCTTAATTATATAATGACTAGCATTACCTCGCGACTCCGCCGGTGTAAATGTCTTTTCCGGGATAAAAAGTAGTATGTGTCTCAATATAGATCATGAACTATCTGTGCATATGCCAAATTTCATCCAAATTCTTTTAGCCGTAAAGAAGTGGTTGAGTAATAACAGATGGATCAGGGCCATATACATGGCGATATATCTACTGCAAACGTACACAAAGATAATAATAGTTTTATTGTGCAATTTAAAACCAATTACGTATTGCCAATACCACATGTGTTCTAAACGTCAAAACAAATCGCTCGCAATTATGATACAAGAAATAATGTGGCCCACATTTGACCGAACAATTACAATGAGTCTGGAACAGCTATTGTCTAAATACCAACAGTTTACGTTATAACATAATGGCTATGGAATGGGTCATAAAGACTAACGTGCATGTTTCTGTAATGATACAAGGCATTAGGCCGAATGCATAGTGCACCCATGCTTTGGTCTTTTTAATCGTGTATTTTAAAAAAAGAACGCTGTAGGAAACTTAGAGTGTGCAGCCAGTATGTAAAATTGTTGATTATGGGTTTCTTTTTTTAATTTACCCTAATTGTCCATGGTCCTTATTTTTACAAAAACGATGAAATACGGTTGCGGTCGATTTCAAGGACTTGCCGGAGTTTTGATGTTAATTCCTTTCAGTTTGATGCTTAATTCGCTTAGCTCAATGTTTCTATACATTGTTCCTCACCGTCAGTGTTTATTTCACAAATCCATACCATTTTCGTATAACAAACACAACTCTACACTGTGATGAAATAAATTAAAATATGAAATGAACCGCACTGCCAGAATTCCCGCCAAAGCACTTTATTTAGATTTGTCTTCATTTTATTTAGACTTTTTTAAATTTAAATTTGACAGTGTGTTGCCCGTTATGAGATTTTAAATTACAGGATAAAAATAAACAACATACATAATATTATATTTATTATGCGCCAGTATCGATATGAACATCGAAAATGTATGCACTTTATTAGAAAAAAAAGAGGAGGTGAATGAAACTTATGTAATTTTTGAGTTACTATGCCATACATAAATACTATTACATTCCATTTCTTTAAAAAATCGATAGATTGTCGATACTGGTACCAATTAATAATGTCCCAATACTAAATATTTATAACCGATAAACCCAAAGTCGATTAAAATAAAACTAATTTAAACGGATTTTATCGTGGTTTTTTTTATTTTTGTCCCGCTGTTTCGAAAGCTTTTCAGCCTTCGTGGACACGGCGTAGATTGAGATGTAGGTTATCACAAAATTTTAATGTTACATTATCTATATATAATGTTACATTTAGTGGTAGGCAGCGGCTTGGCTGTCCCCCTGGCATTGCCGATGTCCATGAGCGGCGGTGACCGCTTACCATCAGGCGGGCCGCTTGCTCGTCCGCCTATCAAGGCAATAAAAAGAAATATATATAACGTCGGGTCCAAAAATTAAAATAAATACCGCGACAAAATCCGTTTCAATCAGTTTTCGATATGTAATACAAAATTTCAATGTAACATTCGCGTAAACGAAAGAAATCATTGTAAAGTCCATGCAACCACAATAAAATAAAGTGTAATAAAATAAAGCATTAGGCAAACACAATCCAATTACGGACACAAGACATTAGTCAGTCACCTGTACGTTAGCCCACATGTCCACTTATCCGAAATGGTCACGACGGTAGATCGGGCGATTGTTACTTTCGCGTTAAACTTTTATTATTGTCGCATTAAGAGTTATGCAACGGCAACTCACGACCCGCGTACGTGTGTAAATGCCCTTATCTCGGTCCTTGTTTATGGTATTTCACATGTAGAAAGTGGGTGTGTTTTTTGAGAATTTTTTACAAAACATTACCTTATGTTGAGTAGAGGAATAACATGATGATAAGCACATAGATGTAATGATTTTAAGAATGTATAGCCTCAAGAAACCTTTATCACTAAACACACCTATGATTCTTCTAATATTGTACTTATTTGTAGATAATGATCGCTTACCATGAACGTAAACACTTTTCTTTTAATTGATTGAATGAAGAGACGAGAGAGACGCTCGCCTGATACTAAGCGCCACGCTTGCCCATAAACAGACGCAACACCACACTGAACTTTGATTTACAAAGCACTGCATGACACTGAGCGCCCGTCACCCCAAGACATAAGATGTTAAGTCTCATAATGCCCAGTAATATCACTACCACCTTGTATATCTCACATAGAATATGATCCCACATAGTAAACCCAATCACTATCCAACACGAAACCTACAATAAACTTGAACAAATTACTCGGTTTAATCGCGGGAGGTTACGACACGTTGGCAAATATATACAACAGTCATTTACGGAATGCTCGCTAACAGAATTAATTAAATAATTGTTTTATTAACTACTATCATACACGTGAACTAGTTCTGAAGGAATTGACTGATCGTGATAGCCTCCGTGGCGCAGTGAGCGAGTAGTCGGCTGTGAAGCGAGAGGCCGCGGGTTCAATCCCCGCACCGAGACAAACATTTATGTGATCCACAAATATTTGTTTCAGGGTCTGGGTGTTGTGAGACCGAAAGTCTCTCGTAGTTCCCGATACCCACAACACAGGACTCGTATCTTACAGTGGAGTCAGGACTATGTGTGTGACTTTTGAGTGTATTTATTTATTTATTCTATTTAATTGAGGAGGAGTTGTTGTCAAATGTCTGTCAAAAAGAGTATTCTTTTAAACTGCAAATACTTATAAAAATGCACTCTTATATAAGAGTGCATTTTTATGAGTATTTAAGGGAGAGATATATATATATCTCCCTTATTAACTCTCTGGGGTTATCGTATTTTACGTACTCACGCACTCATACGCCAGTAATCCCCGAAAGGGTAGGCCTAGGTGTATTTCCGCCCCATGTTGTGATATAGGGCGAGCCTATCGCCATACTGAAACAAAACAAAAATAATCACTTTCAACCGACCCCGGGATCGAATCATGGACCTCAGCACAGCGGTCGTACCCTGTACGCAATACAACTGCGCCACCGAGGCAGTCCGAATCGTTTTTCATTTTAGGTTTATGGTAATATATTATTAATCTATGTTATAGGTATAAGTGTGAGATATCGTAATATATACATTTCTTTCTTTCTTTCACTATAAAATTGTTGTTAATCTGATCGAAAATCATCAATCAAAAGCTTCATCAAAATCGGTCCACACTAATTATCAAACTAGGCTATTGTGGAAATTAGACTTAATAACTGGTAAATTTTTTACCCGATGGTGAGATCGATTCTCGCGCTGGGGAAAGTGTTTTAAGGAGTAAATGGGTGTAGTTAATTAATGTGTAGACTGTGTAGACTGTAGAGTATAGTCTATTCGTACGCGAGAGACTGTCTGGGTGGATATTACCGCTAGCCCCTACAAGCAGCAGTGTGTAAGTTTCTGATTGAAGAACATTGAAGCCAATGATATTAAGAGATATCACGCAAGATATAAGCACCATAAAAATCAGCAATAGCACAATAAAAGTAGCATTAATAATATCCAAATGGCTGCTTTAGGATTTATCTATAGATTCCCGGATCTTAGAAGTTACAGTCTACAGATGTCTTATCACTTCTGGCAATAATTTAAATTCAAATTCAAAGTGTTCAATTCAATTCAAATTCAAATTCAGTGTTGGTTCTGTTTATAGGCAGGTGTGGCGCTTACAATCAGGCAACCGACCTGCTGGTAACGTCATGCAAACAAATAAGAGTACAATAAGGAGTTTTGGCGGGAATTCTGACAGTGCGGCTCATTGCTTATTTATTTTTTTCAAAAATTTGTTTGAAGTTGTGTTTGTTTTATTAATGTGGTGTGGATTTGTGTAATAAACACTAACGGTGATTAACACTGTATGGAAACATTGAAATAAGGGAATTAAGCATCGTACTGGAAGGAATTCACACTAAAACAAACAAAACCTTGAAAACGTCCACACCGATATTTCATCGTTCTTTTGAAGACTTGAGAATAAATTATACTTGTCATTGGCGAAATGCATAACATTGCGAAGCCATAAATAAAAAAGAAGAAATACAGTGCCCACTAGTGATTACTACCAAATCTACTGTCCGACCAAAGAAACGTCTTAAGATAGTAATCAACATAAAATAGCCCTATTCTGTAACACATGCACAAACCACAATCGCACGATCGCACGCACGGCGCACGCGTATCAACATCGTGACTTCCTTGAATATCTCTACGATTAACATTAAATTATACTTGAATTCTGTATACAAGTAATTGGTGTGGTATGCGTGTTTAAATGTTACAGCAATGTTACATTCTGGATTTCATGGCATTACGTAATCAGTCTTTTATATTGTACGTTTGCAATATTTCATTTATTCTGCTTCGAAATGCAGACGAGCTGTCCACGTGGCGGTAAGTGGTAAATAAAGAAGGATTTGGCTCACTGGATATCACTCAATGTTCGGAACACAGCAGCCGCATTTACGTCGATTTTCTGTGAGACAATGGTAACAACTCAGTCGAACCCGCCCATTTATACTGTAGAAATGTCTACAGCATGGCTTTACCTCTTGACACTATACCAAGATCTATCTAAATTAAATAAAAACAGTTATTTCTGCATGCGTGTATCTCCGAATGTAATTTCCCATTTGTTATCCACGCAAATGAAGTGGATAAATACAGGTATGCTAATACAGAGGAATGAAGATATTGCTAATGTGTTATTTAAAGTATCAATTGGCTATTTATCCACTGAAACGAGAATTGTTCACGACAAACTGGAATACCGAAGCGAGTTTTAATATACGTTGGTTTGCTTGTGATTTTTTATTTAGTTAAAGACTTCATACACAGTATACCCTCACGCCTACCACAAAGGAGTAGGTAACGATGCATCTAATGCTGCAACCACGTTCGCCTAGCTCCTTTCTGTCCTATAAGATGACACCTTGTATCATCATCATCATCATCAGTCACAAGACGTCCACTGCTGAACATAGGCCTCTCCCAAAGATTTCCAGACCTACCTGTTGGAAGCGGCCTTCATCCAGCGACAGACACCTTGTATAATAATATATTATATTAAGTAGTATATTATTATTACTTAATAAGTAATAGATTATAAATATATTATTATATAATAGCCCTCGCAAGCCTAGCGCCATACGGAGCATAAACTCCAATGTCGGACATTTCATATATGATTATTCGAATCGAAAAGTCAAAGAGGGTAAGATTTGGGCCTCCGGATATCTCACTCACCGTACGAAACGCAGCAGCAAGCCGTTACTTTACGTCGGTTTTCTGTGAGTCATTGGTAACGACCCAGTCGAGCCGGCCTATTCATACTGTAGACAAAACCGTCTACAGCGTGGCTCTACCACTCATAGAGTAGCCCAATGCCGTGCAATGTTTTGTAGTTCAAAAATGTTGTGTGGTGTTGATTTTATTTATTAGCAAGCGTGGCGTTGACCATCACGCGAGCGACATGCTCGTTTCTTCAAGCTTATACAAAAACTCGCATAGATATAATCCAGTATATTCACATATTTCTAAAATAATTTTGCTCTAGAATAGCCAATAGATACCAATGTAAAATCGATCATGTGCACGGTAATGACCGTTTATTCCACCTTACACATGTTATCCGATGCGTTAATTAAGCGGGGACCGGTTGTGGTAACTGCACGGCTCATGTGACCGGCTGGCTGCCCATCACTGCCATCTACCACTTTACAATGTTGATTATCAGATATGGGCTACGTGTCAGATTTCTTGAAGATCATGCACAAAAAACTATTATAATCTAATTATTTTACTTTATGACGTTCCTCATTGGCATAAATTGAGCTGCTCTAACTCAGATATAATACTTCAATGTATTTGCTAATATGTATTGTAATAAGTTTAGAAAAGAGCAACGTTAGAGTTTCTTGCCCGTTCTTCTTTAACGAATCAGCATTCCGAACTGGCGGTAGAGTTAAAATTTGACTGAATCTAAATGATGTTTGACATTTTATTGATTCAATAAATGATCTGATTTGATTTGATTTGATTTGATTTGATTCGATTCGATTCGATTCGATTCGATTCGATTCGATTCGATTCGATTCGATTCGATTCGATTCGTTTCGATTCGATTCGATTCGATTCGATTCGATTCGATTCGATTTGATTTGATTTGATTATACAGGTGGTTTTTTTTATTTGAGGATTTTACGGCCAATTACTGCACCTGATGGTAAAGCCATGCAGTCCAAAAATCCAGCGTTCACCGACAAACAATGAGTTTATCGGTGGTCACCAGAATCATACCGGCCTGTATGAATGCTTGTTGCTTATAAATGTATAAATGCAAGCTCAGGGATACAAGGATGTACCCCTATACCCGTCCCAAACAACTATCAAGTCATGTCACAAGCCTCTCGGCAGAACCGGATATACACTGGCTGATCCTGGAACGCGATCCACACGAGGCGTGTGGAACACTGTGGCATGTTTTAACACCATGTGCACGGTGGTCGCTATCCAAGCGGATATGAATATCATACCGCCAGCATATCGTGCAAAGAACTCTCGCCATATAAATAGAACTTGACTCCTTGCTCAAAGATCGAATCATAAATCTACATATCAAGACACCAAGGCATAAACTAAGGCTTCAAAAACACATAGATACCGAGTCCCGTTGCGCTGTGTCGATACATATGAATAAGCCCCGTAGGCACCCGTCCCTCGTCGCACTATCGCATATTCTTAAATCTGTCCATATCTATATCATTTATCTATAAACTGGATGCATGAGATGCATGAAGATTGAGGACGATTCACACTCGCAGGATACGGTCGGGATATTTTTTTTTCTTACTGTTAATGAATATTATAATAATAATAATTTCACCCAACACACACATAGTCCCGACCCCACACTAGGTTAACCGGTGTCGTATCAGGAACTACGAGGGACTTACTATTTCACCTAGACTCGAATTTGTGGATCACACATTTTTTTCAATGCGGGAATCGAACCTGCGGCCTCTCGCATCTCAACCGGCTACTGCGTCACGGAGGTAAAGATTAGATCTTCGGTAAGTGATTACACTAATATTAACTACAGTGGAGTCCGAATATGTCTCGATGGTCGGCAGGATTTTGCCGGCCATAAGTTACTGGATATACACTGACTGGCCCTGAACGCGACTCGCCTGAACGACACGCTACGGAGGGTTTTTCACTTTTTTTTTTAATTTATTTTATTAATGACATGGTACAAATATTTACAAATAATCCATTGCCCCATAAAACAGCTTACGCCGTTTGTCTGTGGGACATGGGATCTAGTTCAGCATTAGCCAAGCAAAAGAAATACTTGGCGCTGGTTAATCGTTGGTCAATTTCACGATATCCTATCGCAACCCAATACCGATTCCGGCATTGTGTGAGACAGTGGTAACGACCTGGTCGAGCCGGCCCATTCATGCTGTAGACAAAACTGCCTACAGCTTGACTCTAGCACTCATATAACGAATGCGTGTTAAATTTTGATTGTAATAGGACTGGCACATAGCATTTATAAAAGTCTTCCAAAATAAAAAGAAAAAAATGACTGTTTATGAAACAACAAATCGTGTTGTGTGAATAATACTCACGCTCCTCCATACGCAGTGCTACCGGCACAGTGTATGAAACTAACCTATATCGTGTCGTGACGATGTCGATGATACGATCACTTCCTTGCTCAGGGGGACGCAACAATTTCTAACATTTTTACATTTATTTGCATAAGTGTATGTTCGTGACTGCCTTGGTGGCGTAGTTGTAATAAGTACGTAATACAGTCGCTGTGCTGAGGTCTCGGGTTCGATCCCGGGTCGAGTAAAATGGGTATTGGGCTTTTTATCATGAAATGCTCAGTATCAGCCCGGAGTCTGGAGTTGTACCTGGTATGGCATTAGACTCTTACCCTATCATGAGACTGAAATAAGCTCTGTGAAACGTGGGCTTCTAGTTACACTTCTGTCTCTCTCATCGGGGATTACATTGTTACATTATTTTGTTACATTTGCCATGTTTCTATGTATGTTCTAGTCAGTGAATCAATATATACAAACGTTGGTAAATCAATAAGGAGAAAAAAAAATACAGGCGTGAGTACGTATGTATGTAGCATGTTCAAAATTGAAATTTTATGGCGAAATGGTTGGGCTATACCTAATGGTAAGTACAGACCACAGTACAGTTCAAATACAATGCAACCACTTATGGACACGACCTAAACTTGGAGATTACAATCATTTGTCTCACCACTGAAAGCGAATTCATAGTTCTTTTTAGTTTATGTGTTCACATCAATATGCCACGGAATACATCACCGCTGTTTTATTGTTAATAAATAATTTAATTATAACACAAGATAAATGTTATTTATATATTATTGTTTATGCTTAATTTACAGCAAACATATACTAATCTACTACGAAAGCCTTGTGTCCATAACACGCATAACAATTATTATCTATTTATGCATATGACATCAAACCACTCGACCCTTAAAACTAAAGGATATATACTTCACATTCATTCTAACACTTGAATTAATAATCCATAACATTTAGCGTTTGCATAAAACCCGAATGCACAGAGCAGCCGGGCAGCAGGTGCGCCATTGGCCGCCAACCATCGGCAGAGTTCGGTAGTTCCTAAATATGCCGCATTGTCCGCGCGGCGCCACCGTCGTGCGCTAATAAGCCGCACTCAGGCACCCGCCTGACACACATAACCTCCCTTTATTAGCAAGTCTGATATGCGAAAGCGATATTGTGGTCACATAAGTGGAACTTAGTATCGAGCTCACAATTTCATTTTATCACAGTTATAATAGATAGTTAATGTAATGTCGGAATTACCTGCCTATACAGTGTTATTGCCTATAAACTCGGTTGACGTTTTAAGCTAGGAGTTTCATATATTTGTCGTACAAATGGATCGTTAGGTTAGATTATTGGATATGTAAGAGCATTTGCATGTAATATATTCCGCTTTTATTGTGTAAATTACCACTTTACTTATTAGTGTGTGGCGTTTGGCACGCTGTATGGAAATCAGTCGCTTATCGGCTGTGTGTTACTCTTAGCCGTATGATGCAATGGGGAATTGGTTATAGAACGAGTTCATACCTTACAATTCATATATTATTGTACTCAATTATCTATTACTTAGTTGCTACAATCATATTATGTATTTGTATTCGGTTCCATTGACATAAATATACGCATTAATAAATAGATAAGATAGAAACTTACGAACTAAATAATCCACGTTTTCTTGTATGTATATCTTTAGTTATATATGTTCAACGATATTACAACAAACTAATATTTTAAACAGTTTTTGTATTGGCATAATACGAAATAGTTATTAAAGTAATTAATTATTTTCTTCTGGGTAAACTTTATTGATGTATAAGTTGCTGACTAATCCAGTTAAAAGACAGATTAACAACGTGCAACATGAAAAAGATATAAACTTGATACACGTAATAATATTATAATTATGTTTGTTACATATTTTATTTAATTTTAATTTTGTTAAATACTTCAAAATTTTATCACGAATTCAAATAAATTAAGTTCATCTAATAGAATCACGAGTAAACTTGATACAAGTGTCGTGTTGTAAATTCTATTTAAGCCTGTTTGCAATTATCTATATCATATAGGCTTTCCTGTTCCGGCAGTTACAGTTTAATAGCGATGCTTATAACATTAACGATAAGAATGTGTATCTGTTACTCGCCTTACGGGTTTATCTTTTATGCAGTAAAGTGTACGGTGTAACGTTATATTAAATTAATATATGTTCACGCGTAAATCCCCTAAGAAGTTGCTCCAACTAGTGCACCTTCGTTAGCGCAGCTTTTTTTTCACTCGATGACGTAAACACAATTTTCAATCTCAGGCAACTCTTGTGAGGTTTTGTGATTGCCGCCATGGAATTTGAATCCAGGACATCGCAATCCCTCACCTAACTATGCTACCAGTAGATCAATGAGGCAACGAATAAATATCATATTTAGGCTGCGGACTCGAAGTCACCGGGCAGATCGCGCGGCGCTAGAGCGGCGTAGTATTGTGCTATGAGAAATTAGGGTCTGTTCGCGAACGAAATTGATGTGAATATGATGTTCCATATAAAAAAACATTGAAATAATTTGCTCCACCACGTCGGTGGACATTTTTGAAAAAAAACAACACTACGTCAATGCAACGCGCGGGCACCGCTCGACTGACGCGCCATAATGGCCAGTAATTACACTGGCTTCAATGTCCTTCAAACCGAAACACAACAGAGTTTACACACTGTGGCTTGGCGGCAGAAAAAGATAAGGCGGTGGAGACATATATATGACGCACTGGATACCTATGATTACAAAATATGTGAACAAAATAAATTGAAAAAAAAAATATTGCCAAATGTTCGTCACCCGCACACAGCGGATATTCGTTAAGATTGGAAATCGAAATAATTACGCGGTGTTCCGCTAAACGATTGATCCAATAACTCGATACGGACGTGTGCTTGATGTGTACACGCCCTTGTGTGTGTTAACTACCAAGCTCCCACGGTATTTCATAATATAACATACAATAAAAACGGCCCAACGGACGACCAGAAATTGTGTATAAATAATGTTTTAGTAATAAGTATGCACTGTGACTGATTAAGCTTCTTTTTTAAGAATTTTTAAGTATTTTTATAAGTATAATGATTTTATATTTTGTTTTATTGTGTAGTTGTCGGACGAAAGATTTTTCAGATAGTACAGAGACACTGACAATCACAAGATGTGTGGTTTGTTTTTTACAATTGTATGTTTTTTTATTGTGTAAATTTAAATTTTAATGTCTCTGTTATTTTTATAACCGTATTAATGCAGTCAAACACTATAATGTGTGCATTTCTTTTATTCTTTTATCATTGTACTTTTTATATTTTATATATACTTTTTTACGATTGCATTATTACGGGGTTTTATAATAAAACATGTTGAGAATTCTATAGATGGGTAAAAACTCTGAAAAATAATATCAGAGGGACGAGAGTGGGGCATAGAGCCCCACAAAAAAATAAGAAAAAAACGGACGACCAGAGCTGGCTGTACTGCCAGCTTATTGCTTGCCTTTTTGCAACAAATATAATTTTAGAGATTTTTGAATATTTACTTTATATATGTGTATTTTGTGTGTGTGTATTCTAATGAATTTAGTAAAATAAAATGTATATGTCAATTTTTAATCGATGGGGGTTGTTATGGCATATTTACAGCCAATTGGTAGTTAAGTCTTACTCGAACATTGATAGGCCCTATCTCATTTAAACCTAGGACTTTCAAGGCACCAATCACGTATACAAAAACATACTTCCTCATGAACAATAAATGTTTCCTACTCAATTATCACCATTTACTGTGCGTATAGTCTTCCTAGTTTTGATCATTAGGTGTAAACAGTACTGACAACTATCAAACCGCCCAGTGATCTGAGACGAAGGGTATGCAAAAAACATTGACTTCAATGTATTTATATTACTAGACTGGCTGCACGGTACATAGACATTGCGCCACTAAGTTTTTTTTTATTTGATTGAATGACGAGACGAGCAAAGCGCTCGCCTGATAGTAAGCGCCACGCCTGCCTCTAAACAGAAGCAACACCACATAGAACTTTGAATTATATAGCACTGCATGGCACTGAACTGCGCTCGTCACCCCGATACATAAGATGTTAAGTCTCATAATGCCCGATAATTCCACTGGCTTCAATGTCCTTCAAACTGATACACAATAGTGCTTACAAACGGTTGCTTGGTGGCAGAAATAGACAAAGCGGTGGTACCAACCCAGACGACCTCTCACATACGAGGGACCTACCACCTTGTAAGCAGCTGGCAAACTCCCGCGTTATGTAACACAATCAACTTCAAAACAGCTCGTTTAGTAGTGTACATTGAAGTCTTTGGCAAAAACTAGTCATATTAACGTTGCTCGAATTGTTCACACTTTTATCTCGAATTGTAGACAATTTTATCTATGACATAAATAGGCAGCCTCGACCGGGTTTCTACCACTGTGTTACAGGAAACCGACATGAAGGCCCAGCTCGCTATGGCGTTCGTATGGTAAGTGAGTGAGATTGTGAGCTAGAGTGAAGAAATAAATTGTTTAAATAATAAATCAAACAGCCAGATAAATAAATTCCGGTCTAACATGAACACCCCACCAATTTAGTTCGAATTTTGTCAACCAAAAGTTACCTAGCTACACTTTGGTTGCCAATATTTCAAAACAAACGCATTGTAAATTTCCGTAAAGAAAACCATCTGTGAAATAAAGAAAGTAGTCCATTATTCAGACCCCATTACGGGCGGGTGTATGGTATATTGTAACTGTACTATATCTTAGAACACAATAATTCACGCATTCAAATCGTGCGGCGCCATTTTTTATATCGCGTGTGTTTCGCGCCTATGTCGGCTGCGGGCGCGTCCCTAATAAAATTAGGCCTGGGTGCGCAGAATGAAGTGTGGATTAGACATGACATTATAATATTATAATCACAGATTAAGAATAATATAGCAAATACTTTAATCTGCATAGCAAACAAGCATTTCAATTTCATAACAACTAGATCAAAACGACTCAACAAGTAAACTGACTTTTTCATTGTGGTACATCATCATCATCATCATCATCAGCCACAAGACGTCCACTGCTGAACATAGGCCTCTCCCAAAGATTTCCAGACCGACCTGTTGGAAGCGGCCTCCATCCAGCGACTTCCTGCAATCTTTATCAGGTCGTCTGTCCACCTTGTAGGTGGACGTCCAACGCTGCGCTTGCCAGTACGTGGCCTCCATTCCAGAACCTTTCTGTCCCATCGGTTATCGGTTCTGCGAGCTATGTGGCCTGCCCACTGCCATTTGAGCTTGCTAATCCGCTGAGCTATGTCGGTGACTTTCGTTCTTCTACGGATCTCCTCATTTCTGATTTGATCACGCAGAGAAACACCGAGCATAGCTCTCTCCATAGCTCGTGAGTGACTGTGAGCCGTCTTATACGGCCCATGTTTATATTTATTTATTTATTTATATTTTTATATTTATTTTGGTACGCATAGGTTTTATAGGCGTTGCGTTTGTATTCTTTTTATTTGCGTACGGAAAAGTGACTACACTACATTTAATGGTAAGCGCAGTGCAGACCAAACTAGCGACTACCGACAAACAATGGTCACCAGAATCTACTTACCGTCCCACAACACACAGACCCGTAGCAAATATTTGTGGATCGCACGCATAAATTTGGCACGAAGCGGGAATCAAAACCTCATCCTCTCGCTTCACAGCCGGCTACCGTCCAGCCGTTCAGCGCCATGGAGACTATCACATAATGTGTCATATAATGACAACGTTTTATTTAAACATTTTCTTTTTTGTGTTTTTTCTTCTCAACTATCGACTAGTCAAAAATGGAGTTAAGAGACGCATCACATCACATCACAGTGTACATCCCTCAAATTAAAAACCTCAAGAATTACACCAATTCATACACCAGTTTCAACACAAACATTAAGCCACTATATATAAGACAAATGCACCAATCTATCCCCACCTAACTAGCTGACAACGAAAAATATCTCACATAACTCTGCCACGTCTACCGCTCAGTAGCTCTACGTTCATAAATCCTCAGATTCGTTTCTTGTCTTTGCTCGCCAACACCAAATGTTGATTTAACATGGTTTTAGTGTTATTGATTCTTTATTACGGTATTGTCTATGCGCACGCGAGATTGTTTAATTAATATAAAGCTATTGTTCCAGTGATATATGGTGGCTCGGTTAATTTGATAATGGGGAGTTCTGTGCCCTTATTTGTTTAAATGACAATAGTAGAAAAAAAGTGGTAGAGCCACGCTGTAGACAGTTTTGTCTACAGCATGAATGGGCTGGCTCGACCGGGTCATTACCACTGTCTCACAGAAAACCGACGTAAAGTAGCGTCTTGCTGTTGCGTTTCGTTCGGTGAGTGAGATATCCGGAAGCCCAAATCATGTTCCCCTTCCCTTTCCTTCATTATCCCTTTCCTATATGGTTGGCAACGCGCCCATGATTCTTCTAGTGGTGGGCGGACATGGGTGGTGGAGATCACTTACCATCAGGTGACCCACTTGCTCGTTTGCTGGCCTATGCCATAAAAAGAAAAAAAAAAGTAAGCGAGTACAATTTTAATAACAATAGCCTCCTATTTTAGTCGGTTAAAATACTTACCACCTACTCTTATATTAAATATAAAAACGATATTTTTTATTAGCCCCAGTGACAAAACGAGATGGTCGCTTGTCTGATGGTAGGCGTCACGACTGCCCATAAACAGAAGCAACTCAATTCAGAATCGTGAATCACAAAGCGCTGCATGGCATTAGACTGGGCTCCTGAGACAGAGACATAACATGTTAAGTTTAATCATGCTGCTTTGCGGCAGAAATAGACAAAACCTTTAGTATCAACCAATACGGCCTCTCGCATATTAGGGGTCTAGTAAATATTCTATTATCACCTTAATATTGTCTCTTTGGTATAAAGGCAACGTACTTTAGCTCAGAAACTGGTAGGGTTCTGGGTTCAAATCTCAAGTCGCTTATACACAATTGGGTAGTTTTTTTTTTACTAGCCTATAAAGTGTCCCACTGCTGGGCAAAGGCCTCCCCTTTACTTAGTCTTAGTCTTAGTATGTCTTCTGTTAGCTTCTCCCAATTTGTTTCGAATGCGTCCAACTCGTCTTTCCAAAAAGAAAAAGAAAAGAAAGACGAGTTGGACGCATTCGAAACAAATTGGGTAGTTAACTTGTTTTTTTTTTATTTAGATAATACGTAATTAAAAACCTATTGCAAAGAGAATTTTATAAATTCGTCCAAAAATAAATCATTTAGAGACCATTTCAATCTGGTGGAAAGGATGCTTACTTGTCAAATGACAGATGACGCAAACCTTGACGTCACTCTACAAAATGGCCATTACGGTGCACACGTGCGAGCGAGATAGTGAGATGTCGCCACTCCCCACTACCCGCTCACCTTTGCTCATGCCAATATTTATTATAATTGCGGGCCTCATTTTCATCATTTTCAGTTTTAAGATAATATAAAAATTCATACATAGAAAACCTATTATTTAGGTTTGAGATCTCTTTTCGACCAAGCACACGTGCGTTACCCGTCATTCTTCGTTGCCCATAAATTTGTACCCGATATATCGACTGGCTCGCCACCTATAACATTATTGGACGGAAATACGTCAGGCTAACAGCATAGCGTCATATAAAAAAGGTACGGAAATAAACTTGGCGAATTAGATAGACCAATTGCACCTCTGCTTACCTTTTCGGAGATTATTTATTGCATAGGTCAGCAAACGAGTAAATGGGTCACTAAATGGTAAGTAATCTCCACCGCACATGTACGCCCACAACACCAAAAAAACGTGGGCGCGCTGCCGACCTTAAAGAAAAGGTTGGGTAGGGGAGCATGATTTGGGCCTCCGGATATCTCACTCACCATACGAAACGCAAGCCGTTACTTTACTTCGGTTTTCTGTGAGACAGTGGTAACGACCCAGTCGAACTAGCCCATTACTGTTGTAGACAAAACTGTATACAACGTGGCTCTACCACTCAAAAGATACATATAGAGATACATAACCAACAAATATCAAAAAATCTACATACATTCCACACAGCAAAGTTAACCTACAAATTACCTTACACAAGACACACACAATAAACTGTTAATAAAATGGAGTAATTTTAATTAGAATCCAGTTCAAACCGTGACTTAAGTTAAACTATGCGGTAAACAAATCGTTTTACTAATAGTAACGCGGCGATTGTATCGTACGCGTGTATAATATTGTAGGCGAAGTTATGTGTGTAGCGTGTTTATTTTATTTTCGACACGTAATGCGGTTGTATAATTAGAGATCAAGTAAAGTTAAAGTAAAGTAAAAGGTAAAGTTTGTGTGTGTTTATGTCCTATAGTCAGTTTATTTGGTGTATAGCCACGATGAAGGTTAGTTATAATACTCGCCAATTTTGGTGGTAGGTCCCTCATATTCGAGAGGCCGTCTGGGTTGGTACCACCGCTTTGTCTATTTCTGCCGGTAAGCAACTGTGTGTAAGCACTGTTGTGTTTTGGTTTGATGGACATTGAAGCCAGTGAAATTACTGGGCATTATGGGACTTAACATCTTATGTCTCGGGGTGACGACCGCAGTTCAATACCATGCAGTGCTCTGTAATTCATAGTTCTGTGTGGTCTTGTTTCTGTTTATGGGCAAGCATGGCGCTTACTATCAGGCGAGCGCCTTGCTCGTTACGTCATTCAATCAAATAAAAAAAAACAAAAAAAAATCTCAACTTAAGTAGTCCTACGTACAATATGCGCAATTTAACTTGACCGCCCTGAAGTTAGTTCCACGCGGCGTTACCACTACTGCTTTCAGAGACGAAAGTGTGACGATAGGGGTAGAGGGATGGTGAAATAATTTAATTCACCCGGCTTCCACACAGCTTAAATGAGCCGGCTCGATCGTTACCACTGTCGCACAGAAAACCAAAGTGACGAACCAACCTGCTGTTGCGTTTCGTACGGTGATTGAGATATCCGGAGGCCCAAAGCCCTTCCCCTCCCCCTTCCCAATCCTTTAATTATCCCTGTTAATGTACTGTGGAGATCACTTACGATCAGGTAAACAACTTCGTTGTCAGCTGTTGTTGTTGTTGTCAGCCCGGACAAGTTATTTTGCGCGTACTGTAATTTATTCACAAAATACACAGACGAATACTATAATAATATATTTTAATTAAAATCTTGTTTTTCTGCATTAACATAAACAAGACAAGCCAACAAAGATCCCGACCAATGGAAAACGTAATGCCGCTGCCGTCCATATTTCCAATAAACCGACGTTCGTAGATTCATCCAGTACATGTTGAACGCATTGGGCTGCCTATCACATATCCAACTTACTAATTAAGTCAACTGGGAAGAAAGCCGTGTCTTTGACAATGTTTCCATACGTAACCAAGCCAACATCCAGTTTAAAATAACCATTTGATCAAACACACCGAACGGAGTCAGAGGTCAGTGTATAATGGATAGTTTGGCAAAGCGGCTCGCATAGATCTACGCCTATTTAGACACGGCCAAATAAAGCGGTCGAGCACACTAGCGCCACCATATAGAGTGAACAATAGGGCACAAATGACAATCGCGCTGTACTCGGGTGCCCTCATTATTGTACCGTGTGTGCTATGTTGACTCCTGATATTGGTTGTGTAAGGAGATATGAGTAAGGAAGTAATTCAATGGTGTGCCGCGTTTGTGTCGCTGTAAATTGTGGGACTTCGTACGGTAAATTAAATTGTAAATAAACGGAGGCTTGCCTTTTGAGTGTGAATTGTAAAGATATTGGTTTTATTTGCTGCAGTGCAAGGTTTATTTATATGATGTCTGCTTGTCTTTTAGAATGAAACTACGGAGAGGTCAAGCGGTTGTATTTATTATTATCTATTTATTGTATCTATTAAATTATTGCGACAAATAAACATTTTAATTACATTTTTTTTCTAGGGTTTAATTCATGCGTTTCTGTAATGTTCGTTATTTAAGAAATATTATAAATAAAGAATGAATTCCCGGCCTTCCGAGTCAGATCAGGTAAACAAGAGACAAATAAGCATAATATAATCTAATGTAACAATGCTTTACATCATAATCATTATTAGTACTAATATTTCCGAAATAGACGAAGATCGACAAAGTGCATACGTTTATTCCACCATATATAATTTACATCATATCTAAAATGTAATTATAAAGTGGTAAAGTCACGGTGTAGATAATTTTGTCTACAGCATGAATGGACCGGCTCAGCCGGGTTGTTACCACTGTCTCACAGAAAATCGACGTAAAGTGGCAGCTTGCTGTTGCGATTTGTACGATGAGTGAGATATTCGGAGGCCAAAAACTCCTCCCTTTTCCCATCCTTTAATTATCCCTTTCCTTTAAAACCGATAACGAAACCATTATTCCTCAGCTATAGTGGATTTTCATGGGCGGTGATTACTTATCATGAGGTGACCTATTTGCTCGTTTACCAGCTTTTGCTATAAAGCTGTATTTAATATTATTCAACTCTTTAATCAATAAATATTAGACATTTATTTTGACACTTTCCGAGATTTACGCGTATAAACGTAAATAATTGCATAAATTGACTTTCACTGGTAGGTTGGTAGTGTGTCTCATTAAGCGAGCTCCCGTCGGCGGACGTTTCGCGTCATTAAATATGTAAATAGTTGGAATACGGGCCGTCCATTCAACAGACATGTCGCGACGCCGACTCTCATAGACTTAGCGATCTATAGAAATAGACCAGGGACCATTTTTAGTATGAAAACCACTATTCACTCACTGCCTACTACTGAGTTGTACTTGTAGTTCGGAGTAGTTAATCTTTGTAATGTGAAAGTGTTAATCTGTTCTAACGTCCGTACATCGTGAGCCATATGTATAACGTGTATTTGAAATTAAATTGTAATAACATTTATGTACCAATAAACAGTACACGCGAATAATGAACATGATCCGTTTAGAAAGTCGCCTGCAACTTGTATGGGAATTATAAACACTAAACTATAGCTTTGTTGTATTTATTAGCTTTTAATATAGTACTGCTTCAGTGGCGCAGTTAATACAACTGCGGTTTGACATTAAAGGAGGCCATAACCCATGAGTTTGTTTTGGAATTTCTTCTCATGGTTAGCCACGAAATGCTTATAAAAGATAAATATATAAATAAATGTAATTTAGTATAAAATTATTGACATGTAAAGTGATATTTATGATCCAATTTATAGAATAAATGATTTGAATTTGAATTTGGTACGACTGCTGTGGTTAGGTCTCAGGTTCGATCCCCGGGTCAGGAAAAGTCATAGCTTTTTCTATCACGAAATGCTCAGTATTAGCCTAGAGTTTGAAATTATGCCCGGTATAGCGATAG
This sequence comes from Amorpha juglandis, assembly GCA_949126905.1. Classification (NCBI taxonomy): domain Eukaryota; kingdom Metazoa; phylum Arthropoda; class Insecta; order Lepidoptera; family Sphingidae; genus Amorpha; species Amorpha juglandis. The sequence continues at coordinate 12,087,861 of OX421381.1, read as the reverse complement.
ACTCGTCACCTATCAGCGTGGCTTTACCACTCAAAAAGTAGTTTTTGTTGCAGTATGGCAGTTACCTAAGATTAGTAACTCTATTTACTCATGGCCACGGCGTCCAACACTGACGCATGGTAAATGTTTTATATCATCAGTTAACTCGAGATTATACTATTTTGTACTCGTTGTTTAAAAACATTTAACATTTTAATCTACACACGAGTTTATGTTTGATCGTGGACATTTTCATATTGATCGTCTTAGAAACCCGTCGTAAGTTCTTTGTTTTATTTGATTGAAGGACGAGACGAGCAAGGCGCTCGTCTGATGGTAAGCGCCACGCCTGCTCATAAACAGAAGCAACACCACACAGAACTTTGAATTAAAAAGCACTGCATGGCACTGAACTGTGCTCATCACGTGTTAAGTCTCATAATGCCCAGTAATTTCAGTGGCTTCAATGTCCTTCAATCCAACACATAACAGTGCTTACACACTGCTTGGCGGCAGATATACAAAGCGGTGGTACCAACCCAGACGGTCTCTCGCATACGAGGGACCTACCACCTTGAAAACATTCCAGGTCGGGCGTTTAAAATATGTGTTTGAGTTTTCAATCAGGTGACCTATTTGCCCGTTAGTTAGTAAAAATAATAAATACACCCAACAGTCACATACATAGTCCTGACCCCACAGTAAGATACGAATCTTGTGTCGTGGGTATCAGGAACTACGAGAGACTTTTGGTCTCACAACACCCAGACCCCCGAAACAAATATTTGTGAATCACGCAAACATTTGTATAGGTGTGGGGATAAATATTCTTATGCAATCCATAAGAATATTATATACCCACATCTCTAGAAGCAACTGGCCTACGCAAATGACACTTTCAATTTCCACCGGATGTAGTGCTTTTAACGCGTACATAGCAGACATTAAGCTGTCTCGCCATCACGATACTTCATATCTTAATTAGTGACTTATGAGTCGACCGCTATATATATTATGTATGCTGGATAGGGTAACTTCATCGTGGATTATTATAGAAGATGCCGGGAAATGAATAAGTGTGTCTTTATTTATCAGGGCACGGCAATTTGTTTCCACTAAGCGGTGGTGGTAAGCGCAGTGTAGTCCAAGCAACCAGCTACCACCAACAAACAATGAGTTTATCGGTAGTCACCAGAATCATGCCGGCCTATATAAATGTTTCTTCATCCCCAACCCGAAACAAATATTTGTGAATCACACAAAGATATGTCTCGTTGCGGGAATCTAACCCACGGCTTCTTGCTTCACAGGCGGCTGTTCGCCGAATATGTCACGGAGACTGTTACCTTAACTGCTGAGGCTGTCAACTGCCATTCAAATCTCAATGGTCATTAAATAATAAATGGTTATTTTCGACTATTTATCTATCTATACTAAAAATAAAGCTGTAGAGTTTGATTGTTTGTTTGTTTGTTTGTTTGTTTGAACGCGCTAATCTCAGGAACTACTGGTTCGAATTGAAAAATTCTTTTTGTGTTGGATAGTCCATTTATCGAGGAAGGCTTTAGGATATATAACATTACGCTGCGACCATTAGAAGCGAAGCATCAGTGAAAAATGTTGCAAAAACGGGGAAAATTATTCATATTTGAAGGCTTCCGTTGCTAAGCTACCCAAATAATATTATTTGAAGGCTTCCGTTGCTAAGCTACCCAAATCTATACTAATATTATAAAGCTGTAGAGTTTGATTGTTTGTTTGTTTGTTTGATCACGTGGGCGGAGCCGCGAGCAAAAGCTAGTTACTAATAATATCATCTGTTATTAACAAATGTTATAAAGCTACAAAAATTCTTTATTAGTAAAAAAAATACACCCAACAGCCACATAGTCCCGACTCCTTACTAAGTTAACCTATATCGTGGGTGGACCACACTCACATTCTCGGTACGGGAATCGAACCTGCAGCCTCTCGTATCACAGCGGGCAAGTAGCCGGAGGCTGTCCAATATAAGTATAGAGCCATTTCATGCATATAATTATAACTTCTTGAGTATATAATGAAAATAAAGAAGGAGTACTCACGTATAATGCCTGCCCGTCACTTCGCCACACAAATTACTTTACTCAATATAGAAACGCCACCATGTTTTAAGGTTCCTAGGGATCTAAACAAAAACCTAAAATGTTACTACAAAATAATAAACAATATATAGTGTGCGTCTATTAGGTTTACAAACATGTTTGTCTAGCTTCTTGTTTCTTTTAGTTGGGGTATGTCTTGCTCGCTTTCCTCGGTCGGTCACTTTCCTGGAACATGTTTGAGGAGGCCAATGGCTGGCACATGCGTTATACTGGTGAAAGGGTGCTGTTTGTGTGGACTGGTCTACTCCGACTGTAATTAATTTGTATTATTTAAATGTTATTAAATTAGACATTAACCTGTTTTTACAACATTCATATGAAATTACATGCAAAATTCGTATTTCAAAATATTACAATATGACATGTAAAAAATGATATAGAGGATCAAAAAAATTAAATGTAATGCAAAAGACCTACGGCTGAGTTTCTTGGTGCTTCTCAGACCAGTGGGCATTTTCGAAGTACCGGTAGAGACATTTCACTGAAATTTTTCTATTATTGACATGTAAAAGCGTCATTTGTAGCCTCCTTGCAAAATAAAAGTTTTGATTATTTGATATTTTTTTTTATCCGAGCACGGCAAAGTGATGATATACTTGATGGTAAGCGTAGTGCAGTCCAAAAAACCAGCGACCACCGCCAAACAATGAGTTTATCGGTGGTCACCAGAGTCATGCCGGACTTTATAAATGCTTCTTCCCTCTTCGGAGAGGGAGCCTCCTTCCTTTTCTTTTGTCAGCCTTATAAAAAATGTACAGAACCACCTCCATGTTCAGATTTCACGCTTATCATATTTTTTCCAGTCGCCGCTAAAATTAGCCGACGGATTGTTATTGGTTAAATTATTCAACAGACGTTCGATGCCTTTAAGTGAATTTTGCGATCAGTCCACCAGTTTTTCTACTGCTCTGCATGTATAAGAGACTTGTCTGTATCGTGCACTCTATCGATATCGATAAAAATGTATTTTTAGTGCACGTCACTAAGACAAGAATGAGAGCAAACTTTAGTAAAATATATCGTAATAGAATATTCGAATGCATCTTATAGCGGTTTCCATCAGGCGATAGCCTTGCTCGTCTCGTCATTCAATCAAATAAAAAAAAACACGGACGAAGTCGATAGGAAAGTCGCAGGTTCGAAACCAGCCCTAAGAGCATGCACCTCTAACTTTTTTAAGTAACGTGGGTATTAGCTTTTAGTTATCGCTTACTTTTACGGTGAAGGAAACATCGTAAAGAAACCTGTATATTGGTCTGCTAAACCGCATTAGGCCAGCGTGGTGGACTAAGGCCTACCCCTCTCATTCAGTAGAGGAGGCCCGTGCCTAGCCATAGAACATTTATAATACAGGGCTAGTATTATTGAAGTGAAACTTATTAAACACCTTTGTGGTTTGAGAATTCGATGAAACATAAAACGACGGTAAAAGAACACAAACATATTCATAAATAGGATTTAGCTTGCGAGAATGAGATAGATTACAAGTAGACTATCACATGCGTGTATCTGTGTGTATCGCCTGCGTACAACGAAGCCTTCGGAAAATGTGTCATAAACAACTTGTCTCATTTTTGCATTTGCGAATTAAAGTTCGTTGGTTAATTTATGTTAATTATTCTGAAGTTTCACTTCTGTGTGAATTGCACACACACCATTTTTTATTTTATTTGACAATATACTTTCTCATCAGGCCTTCTTCTGACCGTTCATTCACATTCGCACAATAAATAACAATCAAATAAACGTCTCTACCCAACCAGCATACATCAACAACCTTAGTTATGTTTTAAGTTTTCAAATAAAACCCTCACGTCTCATACCACGCTATCCAATTTTTCATATTTACCACTTTAATAAAACTCCGTTGAAATTGTTTCACACGTAATTAGCGACTCTACACCATCGACATAAGATGTTTAGTAAATATTATCAACGGTAAACGTTGTTTGTACTAGTGCAAAACTATTTTAAACGTTGCGACCACGATTACCACAGTTTGGATGAGTTTAAAATATGATATTTCGAGTCACGTAGACAGAATTCGACAATGTAACCTTTTAGTTCGGTAATTTATTATGAAACAGCTGTTATGCGTTTATTTTTCAAGGCTTAGTGTTATTATTTTTGGCATGTGAGGTTTCAGGTGGCAAACTTAAATCTTTTGTGATGTTTTTCTTTGAATTATCAGTTTTTCGAGTGGTAGAGCCACGCTGTAGACAGTTTAGTCTACAGCATGAATGGGCTGGCTCGCCCGGGTCGTTACCACTGTCTCACAGAAAACCGACGTAAAGTAGCGGCTTGCTGCTGCGTTTTGTACAGTGAGTGCCCTTCCCAATCCCTAATTATCCCTTTCCTTTAAGGTCGTCAGCGCGCCCATGATTCCTCTGGTGGTGGGCGTACATGGGCGGTGGAGATCATTTACCATCAGGTGACCCACTTGCTCGTTTGCCGGCCTATGCTATAAAAACAAACAAAAAAAGAATATATTTGAACCTAAAGGCAGACTTTCGATAATGGCGTCACTGCATCTGCACGATAGTACTACGCACTATATAAATATATGAGAGATATTTCAACGATATCTCTAATAAATCACTGGCTGCCAAGCTAAATTTATTGCTGACGCCAGCGTCTTCTGCTCGAAGCGACCATCAGAAGTCGGCCTTAACACACTCACTGTGGAGATCAATTACTTTCAGGTGACCTACCTGCTCGTCTACGTCTAGTGTATATTTTTTTAAATATACCTTTGTACATATCATTATTATATAGAGTAAATAAATAATCTTTACATAGTATAAAATGAAGCCGCTTCCGCTATCTGTTTGCTTAGATCTTTTAAACTATTCAACGGATTTTGCAGTGCAGTTTTTAGCAATAGATAGTGATTTAGGAGGAAAGTTTATACGTATAATACATGCATATTATAGTACAGAAAAACCGAAATTTTTCTAATCTGAACTTAGTGGAGCAGTTCAGTGCCATGCAGTGCTTTATAATTAAAAGTTATGTGTGCTGTTGCTTCTATTTATGGGCAGGCGTGGCGCTTACCATCAGCGATTTACTCGTCTCGTCATTCAGTAAAAAAATCACAATCAAACACACTGTGATATATAGCAATAAATCTCAAACATTACAATTCATAAATAAGAAAATAAACTGTCGCTATGCCCTAAAACTGAATGATAACTCATTGTAACACCTATCTAAAGAATTTTCATACTGCCCTCAACTGAAAGGGAAATTCACGTAGTAAATCAAACGGGCACCTGAAACTTATTAAGAAATGAAATTAAGCCAGTAACGTTCTAAGCCAATTAGTGGAATTTGTCTAATTAACTCTTGAACAAGTGTACGAATTGATTACAAGTAGCTTGTAAACTACTGACGTAAATCATTTATCATGATTATAAACTGGTGGAAGGGAGTATACCCGACTGGATAGCGAATACCGTAGACGACATTCTCTGAGTGGTAGAGCCACGCTGTGGATAGTTTGCCTACCGAATTAATGGGTCGGCTCGACCGGGTCGTTACCACTGTCTCACAGAAAACCGACGTGTAGTATTGGCTTACTGCAGAGTTTCGTACGACGAGTGAGATATCCGAAGGCTCAAATCCCCCTTCCCTTCCCAATCCCTAATTATCCCTTTCCTTTAAGGTCGACAACGTGCCCATGATTATTCTGGTGCTGTGGGGTTACATGTTTGTATAATTTACCCTCCCAATCAGTAGTTGCACCTTTACTATTCCTTAGGCGATATATGGTCATCCGTACGCATTTCTCACCAATGCAACGGTAAAAAAAAAACAAAAACTAAACTCGCTTCAATATAAACTAAAAACCACAAACCAAATTAAAAGCAACCGATACTCATTACCATAATTTACTGTCTTTATTGCCGAAACTTAAACATTAATCGGCTCGCGTGTCCCACATCGTAAAAATATATTGTCTAGATGGCTCGTGGCGCACGTATACGCCTATAAATAACTGTTAATACAGAACCCTTCCACTCACTTTGTAATTAATAACTAGACCATACGATACAATCTTTTCGTTAAATCTCCTATGCACGAAACACGCACGGATTTTCGGGATATCGTTCGCACTACGTGTCTTGAATTTATCGTATTTTACCTATTGATCAAAAAAGATAAATTGACTCAAAGTTTAGTTTTATTTTAGCATTTTAGTCTTTTGAGTTGGTTTTATTTTGTGTTAAAAGATATTTAATTGAAATATTTTATTGGAAAGATCACGATAGGTGATAGATAGATATATGCGTCTATGTTGTAATCTTTCATCCTCGATTTCTGCAAATTTAAATGGGACCACCACCGCAAAATAATAAACCCTATCGATACAAAAAGAATCATCCAAATCGTTTCACATTTGACGGAGTAATGCGTCGACATACATGAAACAACATATACATACGAATTGACAACCTCTCTTTTTTGCGTCGGTTAAAAAGGTTACTATCATAAGTTTACTAAACTTTATTCTCATTGACTCATTTATGCGAACGATCAGTAGATTTGTATTGAGATTGTTTATTAAAATCGTCCCTTTATCACAAAACAAAATGCTTTTGCAACTGATATTCAAAAGACAATTTGAAACGTTATGTGTGTTCGCGGCGTAATTGTATTTAAAAAATAACAGTGATAAAAACCATACCGTGATCTAACTCTACGCTAGCGCCCGCGCCATCTATTGACGCATAAGGTAAACTTTACACACATCACAATTTATAATTTTAATATTGCATTGTCATCGGTCCTTGATAAGCATCTCAATTTTCGATTTAATCCGACGTTTTGAAGGAGGTCAAAATCATGGTCAAAGATTCCGTTACATACAAACATACTAACATACAAACATACGTATGAAGCTAATAAAAGCGTGTTAAAAATTCAATTGTCGCCTACACTGTACGCGTAGTTCACATTTTCAGGGCCGTTTAATAGGGCTGTGATGGTGAACAAGGCAATGTTCACACGTCCTGAAATTATAGATTAATCGCTTAGATATCGAGTAACATTGTTAAAAAATAAACGTAATATAGCAGCGTTTACGTGGAGTATTTTTTTACAATCGTTACGAGTTAGGGTTGCGTAAAACTTACGTAATTGCAATGGCATCGAACGGTCCTAATTGTTACGAAATACTTTTTGAAGTACAATAATAAAATCGAGTTGGGATTGAGTAAGTTCGGGGAGTAAGGGCGAATGAAGACTGGGTTTGTGATTTAAGTATAAATAAACAATGAAGATTCAGTGTGAAATCAGCAGCTACGAGACCACTAGCATAAATCATTTTCTTGAAGCAATCTTGTAGCAAAATAGTAATGTAATGCTCTTTCGCCTTCTACTCTATGAAAAATAGTGAAAAGTTCATCTGTTTTTCAATACTTTAAAGGATTGTCTCACAATTTAATTTTAGTGGTAGAGCCACGTTGTAGACAGTTTTGTCTGCAGCATGAATGGGCCGACCGGGTCGTCACCACTGTCTCAGAGTCAACCGACATAAAGTAGCGGCTTGCTGCTGCGTGCCGAAAAAGTACCGAATAAACGTTTATCCTTGTTTCTAGATCAGAATTTCCGATAAATAGAATAGTTGCTTCTGCTCGCGACTACGCCAGTTTAAACAGCCTTTTCCGGGATAAAAAGTAGCCTATATCTATCTCAGTGCCAAAAGTTATCAAAATCGGTTCAGCGATTTAGGCGTGAAATGTAACAAACAAACCCACTTTAGCATTCGTAGTATTAGTTGGGATGCCCTGTTCAGCTAATAATCTGGGATTCATAATTCAATGTATAAACGACCTTACATTATACAAAAACGAATTGAATCCGATTTCCAATAATCGCCGAGTGCATGCACGTTGCGGTGAGACTCTCCAGTGCTCCACACGCAGATGTGAGACCGCAACAGATTTTACTGGACTCATGTAGGATCTTATACGTTTATTCATTTGTATTGATACTAAAGTGCCAACTACGCGAACTTTACGGTAAAGCGTTTTAAAGATGTATTTTAAAATTCATATAAATTTACCAACTGTGTCATTTTCAGTAAAACTTGTATTTTATTCAATCATTTATTTTTCCTAATTCTTATGAATTACTATCGTAAAATACACTTTAAAATGCTCTACTGTAAAGTTCACGTATTGGCGCTTTAGTATAATTACTTTACTACCAGCACGATTTCAATATTTAACATTTTCATCACACAAATGTTTGTCTTGGTGCGGGGATCGAACCCGCGGCCTCTCGCTTCACAGCCGGCTACTCGCCCGCTGCGCCACGGAGGCTATCAAAATGTGTTAATGCCTAATAACGTGAGTCATTGCCCAGCCGCGGCGAGGGTTAAGGCCTACCACGTTAGACCGCAAATTTCCTGCCTCTTCCGATGTGATTGCAGGAATCACGCTCGAATCCACACACCTGCCGCTGCGGCTTTGTATAAGAAACGTAGATCTTCCTGCATGAACTAATCACATCTACTTCTATGTAACTATGGAAATTTCGACTGTGATGTAAGCACGGGTAAATCCCACTGTATGGAGCCTTTTATTACATGAGTCGGCAAACGGATATGTGCGTTTATTGGTACCACTGCTTTGTACTGGGGTAGGTCCCTACGGGACTGGCCGTCTGGGTTGCCACCGGTGTGTCTTTGTCTGCTGACAAGCAGCAGTGTATAAAGACTGTTATGTTTTGCTTTCAAGGACATTGAAGCTCATGAAAACATTGGGCGTTATGGCTTAACAACTTTGTGTCCGAGTGACAAACACAGTCCGATGTCATACAGTGCTTTATAATTCAAAGTTCTGTGCTGTGTTGCTTCTTTTATTAGCAGGCGTGATGCTTACCATCAGCAGCCTGGTCGTTTTGGCAGTCAAGTGCCACCACCAACTTATAATAATTGCTACATAAAGTCTTATTTACTTGAAAACGTTAACTTAGATATCGCGATAGGCTCGCCCCCTATCCCATCATTGGACCGAAAAAACCTAACTGTGGGCACTGGTTGCACTGTCCAGGCTTTTGGCATTTGAGTGCAATAGTTAATTATTACAAACAAGAAAGTTGGCATCAATTTTATAAAATCAACCATAAATGAACGCATTTGAAATAAAAAGGGCTTTTCATTTTCTGAATAACTGTCTTGTACCAATTATTCTGAAATGCACGTTCCGAATTGGTTCCGAAAAAACAAGTGAATTACAAAAACCGATCTACGTTCTAAATCTATAAACAAGAAAACAAAATCCAAAAACAAGTCATCACCATTTTAATTACCCAAAGCGTCTCCGGTTTTATGTTTTTCAAACGTCCAATATACGCAAGAAAACGTCTGATCTCCCAAAAAATTACTTTAACCATATAAAAATATCACCAAATCACGTCTTGACAAAAAATGTCCGTCAGTTTAGTCACGGAGTGTGTCCAATCGGACGAGTCTGTTGTTTTAGATCTGTCACATCGATTTATATACCTTATGCTGGTCTTACAATAACTGTTAAAATCTCCCGACTTCTATTGCATCGGTCATCCGCCTGTCCTGTCGCAGGTCCCTCGGTTTGCTTCTCCGCTCTCCGAAGAGGGAAGAAGCATTTATACAGGCCGGCATAACTCTGGTGACTACCGATAAACTCATTGTTTTTCGGTGGTCGCCGGTTTTTTTTAACTCCACTACTCAGACAGACACAGATTTTCTTTGAACATAGCTAAGAATCATCCCAATGAAGCTAGCTTTCGAACAAAGTAAACTGCATTCAAATTAGTTCATTCGTTTAGACGCTACGGTGCCACAAACAGGTCACTGGACATAGGTTTTATAAACCTCTAAATGTTTTTTTTTTATTTGATTGAATGACGAGACCAGCAAAAAAAAAAATGTCCTTCAAACCGAAACACAACAGTTCTTACACTCTACTGTTTGGAGACAGAAATAGACAAAGCGGTGGTACCAACCCAAACCTTACATATGAGAAACCTACCACCTTGTAAATGTTGTTTGTCTATTGTAATTTATAATAGATCATCAGACCTGAACAACGCGACGTACAAATAAATATATTACACTTAAAGTGCAGTCAAATGGAAAATCCTTGGCTGATGAAATGCATCTTTACTTGTATTATCGAAACACAACGATCTTCAGATGTTTCCGAACACAGCTTTAAAATAATAATACAAGCCCTGCACTATACACATCCCACTGCTGGGCAGGGGTTCCTCTACTGATGAGAAGAATTAGGCCTTAATTCACTTAAATTCTTATGACGTTTTCTCAGGTATGCAGATCGCTAAAGTGAGTGACAATTAACAATGAATTTACACATAAGTCTGTCAGTTGTTGACAGCCTCCGTGGCGCAGCGGGCGAGTAGCCAGCTGTGAAACGAGAGGCCGCGGGTTCGATCCCCGCACCGAGACAAACATTTGTGTGATCCACAGATATTTGTCTCGGGGTCTGGGTGTTGTGAGACCGAAAGTCTCTCGTAGTTCCTGATACCCACGACACAAGACTCGTATCTTAGTGTGGGGTTAGGACTATGTATGTGACTGTTGGGTGTATTTATTTATTTTATTTATTTAGTTGTAGACTTTTAGTTTTAAAAATAATTTGTTGATGTATGTGACTGTCTGTTGTCCAAAATAAACTAAAATAAATATACACGTAACTGGTTTCGGACCCGCGAATTTAGCCTAGTCCCCGTTAGACCATGACTGCTCAAAAGCAAAACTTTTATTTCTATTTTATAAACCTCATTTAGGCTGAAAAGCCGTTTCGAATTCCAGCTATCAAGTCATTTATTTCAGCTCCAATTTTTTTACTACAATGACACACTATAATTGCGACAATAGTTGCTAACTACTAGAAATAGTAAAAAAGATATAATAAGTGATAATAAAAATTTTACTCTAACTAAAACTCTGACTAAACAAACCAAATTCTCTGCAGTCACTGAAAACTTTCTACTGACGTTTTACAATACACGGCGGACCCCTACTATGAATTGTTACGTTAAAACCATATTACATCATTAGATTTACTCACTTTCGAAACTCATGGATTTTGGTTTTTACTTCGTGAAAATAGATGGCGTCGTTTCAACACGACGCTTTTGTTTTGCTTTTATATAACTTGCTTCAATAATTACGTTAATTAGCATCGAAGTAGCTCCGATGAATAACTCAATACGTACAAAAGAGATGTCGAATGATACTGAAAAAATCTTGTTCGAATCGATTTCATCCGAACACAGCAGGGTAGTGTAAATATTGAATGGCACACTTAAACATCGATTTGAGTTTAATCGATTTTTTTGTAATGATCTCATTGTCAAGATGAATTAGGCTCTTTATGCATAAATTTGTATCACTGAGCTATGAAGGATAATGGTTTTGATACAGATATTAAATAGTGTGATAACAATAAACCGTTATTGTAGTGATCTAGGATCATTTATGATTTTATGTCTATGTTTTCTCCACCAAATATGGACCGATGTTGTTGAAATATTTTGTGCAGTTTCAGTTGATCGGCAGCGGCAGTTCCAAAAAGACATAAAAAATTATGTTATTTTTGACTTTTCAGTGTTAATTTAAAAAAATGGGTTTTAAGATTTTGTCATAATTCTTTTTGTGAATCTAATAACAATATCGATTATTCGATTGCATTGCCTATACAATTAATTAAATGCGGTAATAAACATAAATGGTATGAGTTGGAAATAAAATTGATTACAATGAACAGTCATTAATTGGGGAGTCCGTAAACTCCGTTACATAGTGAATGTGTCTTTGTTTGAATTTCATGCACCGAGTACCGATATTTTTAAATTATACCATTCGAAACTGAATTAGCTTTTTTATTGAATGTGTGTGCAATTCTTACTCACGACAACAATAACTTTTTACGTTTGCTCTGCAATGAAATGCATTCAAGTGAAATTACATGTAACGGATACCCATTTTTGGAGGTCAAACTGTACTTAAATTCGAATTGCATGTGTGTTTTTTGTATCACTTGTAAAGAACTGGAAATTTCTAAAGAATCTGAACGTAAGGCTGAAGAAATACTATGAAACAAGGAAAACAGTGGCCAATAAAGTTGGGATTTAAGAATATTATAACTAAGTAAGTATAATTAAACCGCTCTTCGCTATGAACTTTTCTTTTAAAGCCAAAACATTTTAACTTTTATTTATTCATAATTGATATGTTTTCGATATGATTATTTTAAAAATTTATAATTATTTTCTCAAAATGTAACAAACATATAAATACACCCAACAGTCATACACATAGTCCTGACCCCACACTAGGTTAACAAGCTGCGCCAAACCTACTGACAAGGTATGACTTATAATTATCTCGCTCCATCCTAAATTTAGCCTTGGGATGGTACTGCTCATATATAAGTGCATGTGTAAAGGACTTAGATTAATATTAGTTTAGTGAGTTTAAATACAGTATATTTTGAGTACGTCAAATATAGAAAGTGGTGGTTTTTGTTAAATAATAATTTATAACTAATACTTAAATAATCAATGGGTGGACAATAGGTTCTACTACAAAGGTGAGATAAGATTCTCACTGCGGACGCTGAGTGTCAAAAAGTAAAAACACAAAACCCAGAATATGAAAATGTCCAATGTACATCAGATTAGATACGATACCGGGGTAGTCATACGAAATCGATGAAAGCGTAAAAGTATAGTTTGGTCACATTTACGAAACATAGGAAACGATTTTACAAATCTAGCATAAAATATAGATCATCGAGCAATTTTATATAATTCAAATTTAAAACGCCCGACTGTCTTGTATCAAAATCTAGATTAGTTTATGCAATTTTACAATTGAAATTGTATTATTACTTTTATATTATTAATATTTGTCAACAGTTCATGCAAACAAAGCACGAATACGTGTCCGAATACATGTTGCCACAGTTTCATCACACTCATACAATAATACGATATTTTGTTCATTTTCTTGTTGTGCCTATTTTTTCTTGCGACACGCTCTATCTGGCTCTATCGTAACACCCCACTAATGTTAATATACACTCTACCGCACCGTAATAGAATATATATTTAAATGATCGAATGTTAGTACACTTTCAGTGGTACTTTTTTTAATTAATTGCTCGCTTTTTGCTTTGGTCAGTGGCAATCTATGTTTTCTGAGAAATAGCAGTAACCGAGCTAACAACACCTATAAAAATCGTTTTATCACGTCCTCGGAGGCAGCTGCCGACCCGTTAATTTGTTGAAAAACAATCTATTCATTGAAATACTGTACTAGAATTCATATAAAAAAGTTAGGGCGGCCGGCGTTCAGCAAAGTGAAAACAATGACCAGTTTTTTATATATATACATTGGTCAAGAAATTTGAAAATCTTTTTTTTATGATAGATGAGACGGGCAAGGCGCTCGGCTGATGGAAAGCGCCACGCCTACCCATAAACAGAAGTAACACCAAACAGAACTTTGAATTACAAAGCACTGCATGGCACTGAACTGCGCTCGTCACTCTGAGACATAAAATATTAAGTCTCATAATGCCCAGTAATTTAACTGGCTTCAATGTCAAACCGAAACACAACAGTGCTCACACACTGTTGCTAGGTGGCAGAAATAGATTAAGCGGTGGTACCAACCCAGACGGCCTCTCACATACGAGGGAACTACCACCTTGTAATCTATTAAATTACTATTACCTTATTGGTCCGGTAGCAGCTTATGTACGCTTTGATATGGGGCTTCATTTTCCAGGTAGAGTGATAACAAGTGTACGAGTTCAATTTGAAGACACGTGTGTTGCCTGAGATTTGAATTTATAGCTGTTATACTGAAAGGCTCGCCTATATTCCAACCCGAAATGGAGATTGGGTAAATATATACAGAACTGTATTATTTACTGCCCCACAGCTGGACTCTTTGACTGGGTGTTTTTTTTTTGTATATATTTTTTGTAAATTGAATATGAATAAATGTAAAAAAGTCTTTAAAATAAAGAGTACTGTACTAGATACGTCATAATTACGAGGATGAGTAAACTCATATCCACAGTAAGCCGGCTAATACTGGAGCAAACAAAACGTATCAACAACCGTCAGAGAGGACATCAAAGAGGTCATAATCCATAAAACACACCTCTCCCGTCGAATCCCTTAATACGGCGAAAAATATAAAGAAGTACTTGCGTTGTACATGCGAGATAATGTGTGGCGGACGTGTGGAGAGATGAACATTGTTAGTAATGTCTGGTTTAATATTTAAACAAATATTTGATTATTCATTGAAATAAAACTAAGTTAAACGGATTTTATCGCGGTTTTGTTTATTAATTTTGATCCCGACGTTTCGAAGATTTTACAGCCTTCGTGGTGACGGGGAGGACTGCGGTGTAGGTTGTCCCAAAATGTTAATGTTACATCATCTACCTTCGAAACGTCGGGATCAAAATTAATAAGAAACCGCGATAAAATCCGTTTAAATTAATTTTATTTCAATGAGTAACATTCGTGTAAACGTAAGAAATCATTATTTGACTATTGTTATGCTGGTTGTAGGATACTCATAACCGCCCGGATAGCGACCACCGTACACATGGTGTTAAAACGTGACCCACACATCTTGTGTAGATCGCGTTCTAGGATCACCCAGCGTATGTCCGATTCTCCCGAGGGGCTTGCGTCATAACTTGATGGTTGGTTGGGGCGGCTATAGGAATATATCCTTATATCCCTGTGCCCGTTTGTCCGCCATCCCACCTGATGGTGAGCGATGAAGTGGCATAAGATAGAGCACGTGTGCCTTGAATCGATTTACACGCGACTTGAAGACACCCAGATACATTGCAGCCTTTGAAGGTAGACAGAATTATGCCGGGCTAAAATTACTGGATATACACTGATTGACCCCACAATGCGACTTGTCTGGACGCGCCACTATTGTGGGGTTTTCGAAATATAGTGTTGTTATCGCTATCCAGTACAAAAATAATTAGAAACCATCTCACAAGCAAACCACCTTGCCATTACCAAATTTGTTCGCATTTTAATAGCTATACATAAGCATGACTTGAAATCTCCGCACGATTCCGAATTCTTCCCACGTCCGTAACATATACACACGGACGCCTTAAGAATTAAAAAGCAAAAACCGGTGAGGGCGCACACAAAATACACAATGTCAAAAAAGTCGAGTCAACAAACAAAGTGAAAATAAGTAAAAAAATACAGGAAAAAATCTCCCACATTCTTAATTTAACTTGAGTCACTACATCCCTACTTGAGAACCCCAGAATACGTTGAGCTGTCGCGATTCCTAGTAATGATAATTTTGAGAGGTCATGTTATTCTGGACGGTTGACAAGAACGGGGAGGTAGGGGAAGTAAGAGAGTCCCCATTTCTTGAGGCGACGGTATGTTATATGTATGATACTTAGCCGATTTTTCACGGAGCCCACCTTGACACGCCGTTTGCGGTAACATTACGCCGGGGGACCGACATTTCTTTATGGAGTTTATTTGGATTAACTAGGTGAGATATATGTAAAAATATGTGATAAGGGTTGTGTATTTATTAGTACAACCAGTGCATTTTTCTTGCTTTCAAAACCCAAAATGTAATGTAATAATGTTTTGTCTCGGTGGCGCAGCTGTAAAGCGTACACGGTGCGACTGCTGTCCTGAGGTTTAGGGTTCGATACCCGGGTCGGGTAAAAGTGATGCTGGGTTTTTCTAGCACGAAATGCTCAGTATCAAACCGAAGTCTGGAATTGTGCCCGGTATGGCGATACGCTCGCCCCCTATCACTTCATGGGACGGTAAAACGCCCGGCGAAATGTGGGTGTACTGGTTACACCTCTGCCTACTCCTTTAGCGATTACACGCGTGATTACGTATGTATGTATGGATCATAAATATCGCCATTTGTATTTCCCAAAGTCTTACAGCGTAGTTTTGTACGAATTTATTGCATAGCATCTATACTGTCACCAAGGCAGCCAATGATCCAATATAGAGTAGTGTTATAATATTAGATTATATATTTATTGTTCTCTTGAAGTGACTGACCGAGCCTGCTTAGCCGGGTATATATTGCATAGTCGTAATCTAAATATATAAAACTCAAAGGTGACTGACTGACATAGTGATCTATCAACGCACAGCCCAAACCACTGGAGGGATTGGGCTGAAATTTGCCATGCAGGTAGATGTTATGACGTAGGCATCCGCTAAGAAAGGATTTTGATAAATTCTACCCCCAAGGGGATAAAATAGGGGATGAAAGTTTGTATGAAAATCACGCGGGCGGAGCCGCGAGCAAAAGCTAGTTCTTAAATAAGATACCGAACAATTGTCAATTGTAGTACTATATGTATCATCATAACATTTTAAATAAAACCAACAAAACAAACGCGAAACACAATTCATGCAACGCAACGCACCCAACAATCACATCATGCAAATTTTACACATTTAAAACGCGCGCGATCAATATAGAAACCCTAATTTCGGTCCCTTATCAGCTGACATTCAAAAACTTCGCCACCCCGCACACACACGCACACACTACTCATTATAAGGGTAACTAATTACCGAGCCGCGGAGAAAAAGCGGGATTTTTTTATTCATTAACCACCCTCTACGGCTATCCCTGGGTGGCGAGAAAACTGTGGAGCTTCCAAAACATTTCTTTTAAAACTTTTAAACGACTGTTACTTCAAAATTATAGTTTGGAAACAAACTATTGGTTTTCCTATAAGCCACCATAAAACATAATAATCTATAACCTTTAGATATGGTCATGGACTCTTCACCTTTACATCACAGCACGAAAATAAGTTTTGCAAATCGTGCACTAGTTAAGTCTCTGCCTACTCTTTTGGTGATACGGGCGTAAGCTTCTGCATGGTGTCAGTGCTGAATTTTTAAAATTATCAGTGTTGTTTTAACATTAAAATGTCATTTTGATGACATGGCATGCAAAGATTGAACTTAAGATTTCAAGATCACAAACTCTTAAACGACTTCAGGATAATGATTTTTATTAAGGTCTTACGCCTCATGTGACCAGCCTTAGAGAGCCCTACAGTTCTTCTAAGTAAATTTTCCTAAGTGGCATATAACCTTACCGTAGGGTATGTTAAACCCCATCTGGCCATTCTCCAACACTAAAATCAATTAATAATAATTTAAATAATTCGACTCATTAGTTCAGACGAGACCCATTACGATATTTGTTTGAGATCTCGATTCGAAAAATGACACACCCGGAGCTTAATAGGTACGACATGGCAATATACATATAAGTTGCACCTCTGCTTGCCTCGACGATCAAGGCGTGAAGCGAGAGACCGCGGGTGTTTGTGTGATCCACAAATACTTGTTTCGGGGTCTGGGTGAGGTGAGACCGAAAGTCTCTCGTAGTTCCTGATACCCACGACACAAGACTCGTATCTTACTGTGGGATCAGGACTATGTATGTGACTGTTGGGTGTATCTATCTATCTAACTTATGTATTTAATAAAAAAAATGTCCTAAAAAGTGTTGAGACAAATCCAAGGCTCCAACCCCGTCTATGTCCGCGACACACACTCTCAATGGCTTCGCAAAGCATGAATTTGCATATTAGCGCGTTCGCTAAGTGCAATAGCTTGTTTCCACGCACTTCATACGACACAACGAATACTTAATTGATACTTTTTGACGATTGTGCAATTAAATACGTCTTTATTATCGTTTGAGACATCACAAATGTTTGTGCCATTGGCAAATATAAATATACTCTAAGTTTGAGATCTGTTTGATGTGATTTATGGAAAATGTGATGTGCTTCGCATATTCTAATTCCAGATAAATAATGGAATTTTAAAATGAATCCTTTTTTTATTTACTTTAATGACGGGATGGGCAGGTCGCTCGTCTGATGGTAAGCGCCACGCCTGTCCATACATAGACGCAACAACCACGCAAAACTTTGAATTGCATAGCACTGGACTGCGCTCGTCACCCCGATTAAGTCTCACAATGCTCAGTAATTTCACTGGCTTCAACATCGATCAAATTGAAACACAACAGTGCTTACAAACTGCAGCTTAGCGGACGAAATAAAGAAAGCGGTGACGCCAACCCAGACGGCCTCTCGCATACGGGGGACCTGCCACCTTGTAAAGCTTACCTCTCCGTTAACGTCAATAAATGGGACTTTAGTGTAGTAATGTTTACTACTCTATAAATACTAGAACCAATATGAAGAGTGGTAGAGCCAGACAGTAGACTGTAGACAATTTTGTTTACAGCATGAATGGGCCGGCTCGATCGGGTCGTTACCACTGTCTCACAGAAAACCGACGTAAAGTAGCGGCTTGCTGCTGCGTTTCGTAGGGTGAATGAGATATCCGGAGGCCCAAATCCCCCTCCCCCTCCCAATCCCTAATTATCCCTTTCCTTTAAAGTCGCCAACGCACCCATGATTCATCTGGTATTGTGGGCGTACATGGGCGGTGGAGATCACTTACGATCAGGTGACCCACTTGCTCGTTTGCCGGCCTATGCTATAAAAAAAAGAAAATAGAAGAGTTACATAATAGTGTTTCGAAAAGCCGAAGAATTTGTATACCGTTTTATTTCCCCAAGCGATGACTTACAAATGTTCTACATTTGTCTGCGTTAAAATTACCATTGGCAACGTAAACTCAGAGAAAAGTTACGAAAATACATAAAAATTACGTCATCGTTACGTAACGCTATGATTACGGCTTACTTTGAAATTATATTGTTACAAAATTGCATTGAATTATATTGTTTTTTTTTTGCTATCCTTCTCATACTACTTTGATACAAGACTATGCTCATCTTAGACTATTCGTATCTGTATGATAACATATCCCACTTAAATCGATCTTGAAAATATTTATTACTAGATTTTGCTCGCGAATCCGCCCGCATGGATGTCATTTTCCAGAATAAAAACTATTGGATAACCTAATCTAGTTCATGATCTGCATGTGTGCCAAATTGGGTTAAAATTATTCATTTAGCCGTTAGGGTGTAATTGATTAATAAACATCCATAATCACATACATCTAAACTAACACATTTATAATAGGAAGATAATAATAAATAATCTTCACATAGTATTAAATGTAGCCGCTTCCGCTGTCTGTTCGCTTAGATCCTTTAAACTATTCAACGGATTTTAATGCCGTTTTCAGCAATAGATAGAGTGATTAATGAGGAAGGTTTATATGTATAATACATACATATTATAGTACTGAAAAGCCTAAAAATTCAAAGATTTGTAATGTGATGTCGTAACCAACATTTTTACCCGTGCAAAGCCGGCACAGGTCGCTAGTATGTAATAAAGAAATAAATACACCCAATAGTCACACACATTGTCCTGACTCCACACTAGGTTAACGTGTATCGTGATCATTAGAAACTACGAGGGAATTGCGGTCCCACAACACCCAGGTCACAAACAAATACATATACGACTATTTGCATATCCAATACGTAATATGTGCGTACTTAGTGGTTGTTGCTGCGGATCTTCGGTATTTCGGTATCACGGTATAAGTATATTGCATAAAAATTTGTTATAGAACCGACGAAAAGGAGAAATGATATAATTTTGACCCCTTTCACTCCCTCTCCCTCTATCCCTTAAACAAATAGATCAATTTAATGCGATTTTTGTTTGTTGCAACTAATAATCTCAAAATTTTACATTTGACATATTACATTAATATCTGTTTCTAATGGGCTAGGTCTTTAATTTGAATCAAGTGTCGCCATTGCCTCGTCCGTATTTCAGCAGATTGTACCACGTGCAGGTGGGATTGGCTTTGGGCCTAAAGTTGATAGCCCACTTACACTCATTAAATATTAATAAAATCAGCCCTGTATTGTAGACTGTCTCTCTGTTGAACAACGTCTTCTATGAATGAGAAGGGTTAGGCCTCAGTCAACCACGAGGGCCTCATGCTGGTAGACTTCACATACCTTCAGAAAACTTCTCAGATTTTCTCACGGTGTTTCCTCACCATTTAAACATGCGATAATTACCGAATATGTAAGTTACTTTGCACAGTCAGATGTACATACATAGGGATGGTTTTGAATTGTTGACATTGACTACTCTCCACTTTGATATAGCTGCTAAGCACAATAATTTAATTTTATTTGTTCATCCACCTTAAACATGCTTTACGTAAGTAAGTCGCTATGAATTCCTTATATAACGTAGGTAATCACACAACCATCTGAAAGTCTCAATAAGAAGAAACTAAACCAAATTCCATCCACGCTCGTCCAATAAGGCAAGAATCCAAGCGTCACACAAAGTCTCCGTAAGACAGCCGTCAAACAAACGCTTTTCTTAAGCAAAGCAGCGCCTAATTTCAATATCCGAACAGAACGTGGACCGTTCGAAAACTCACCCTGGGGAATAAATTACAGCGTCTATTCAATATTTCATCAGGACGAAAGGCCGGTGAATATTCAAAACTAGAGAGACACGTAAAGGCACGCGCGAGCCATTTTTCGCGCCTATCATCTCGGTAACAAAACGCACTCGTAATTACCCCCTCCCTTCCCCCTAAGAGCCCCGCGAGCCCCCTCTAACCCCCGCGACGGGGCGGAGGGGGCCGCCCAGTGACAATTATTGATCAAAAATTCTCTCTCTTCTTTCGCAAAAGAAAACTTGGACGGGTTATGTGTCAACCAGTATAGCTTGATCGTTGTAATTAGATATTTTAATTGTATTTATTAAGTTTATTTATCTTGGGTTTTTAATTATTAACATACTGTGTACTAACAGCTTACTGACGTTGATGTATATGACTAAGACGTTTAATAGACAATATTTTATTATCTATTAAATGTTTCTATTGTATTGTAATATATTAAATGCTAAGGTTGTTTGGAAGAAATCGCCGGTTGCGATAAGACCGCCCATTGTATTACCCTTACTGTATTATCCTTACTTTAAGTTACTTTAGTTGGTGTGCAATAAAGAATATTATGTCGATCTATTAAATTTTAATATTTTTTTTTAAACCAATACATTTTACATCGCATAAACATTTGACAAGTTTTTATATAACGCTATTAAAATTTAAATAGTTTATTGCATCCAAAACCTTAAAGTGCCTTAGTCATTTGTAGTAACCTGCCTATATTTGAAATAAACTGGCAACACCGTAATAAAACTAATCAGTAATTTTTCTAATGGCATAATTATCGGTAGTTGATACAAGACGAACTTTTAAATAAGTCAGTTATTGTTGTGCTAGTCTGTATTCCATTCAATTCCCATGATATTCACATGCTCTTATCATAGTTTTTTATTTACCAACATAATATTTTTTTCCAACCAAGGCGAAATAAAAAAAGCAAAGTATCAAACCGCGTCGGTCGCAGTATTCGCGGCAGCCTCGGCATATTAATTGCAGGCGGCGCTACCGTCGGGTGGTAAGACATGGGGTGGCCCGGCCGCGAGGTCAACCATCGCCTCACCATTGTTTTGTGCGTGCTACTCCGCACTCCACGCTCCACGCTCTTCGCTTCTCTTTAATTTATATACACTTGTTTACTGATATGTATATTTATTAGTCATTACTTGGTATTAAAGTACTTGATTTTAAGTCACGATTATAATTATAGGAGTATTGGTTTATTTGGTAATAAGTGATTTAAATAATTATTTTTATTACAAAACTAGCATAACAAGATCGCGTTAAGGACATCCATCTTCAGGAATTCCACTAGATGCTTTCTAATTATAACAGTAAGTTATGCTACCATTTAGGTGACGATCGAGACCCGTGTATAAACATTTGGTAGCCAAAACCTAAAGTCATTTATAGTGGCCAAGAGTACTGCTCAAACTGTGTCAAGACTCTTGCGACAAAAGCAATTTTTAATCACACACAAACAATTTTTAGTGTTGTTTATTGTTTGTGCAAAGTTAAAATCTTTTTCAGTTCTTTCAATACTCGAATATTCTGAGTTAGGACTTCTAGATTTTAAAATATTAACTCTAGTATTAAAAAACAAAACCATTTTTTTGGACTTGTCAAATATTGTACTACATATAAACAAGTCAAGTTGTCTAAAGAAATGAACTTGCAAAGGCGCACGTTAGACGATTGAAAAGTTTTTTATGTGGCAAATTTTTCGCAAGCGATTCAGGTAATGTAATCATGTTGAAGAAACAATACAATATGTCTGACAGTTATGGTTGATAGTTCAGACGGTATAATAATCCAGTTAAGCTAAATATTTTTTGACACTAAATAAAAAATGGAATAGTAGTAACCTTAAATTATGAATGGAGAGATCAACTTTTGACCAAAACTGCTACTTGCAGCCAATTCTTTATGAACAACTAAAGTAATTAATAACTTATACCTGACCATTACTGATGCGATGGAAAATGTGTTTCTTCATTCCAACTTCAACCAAAGTAAAAGCTAAAAGGGTTGCCATAACATAAATATAATGATGTCATGTAGGGTAACATGCAGTCACAGACGTTGACTGAAATAAGTACAATTTAAACAAAATCATAGTTAGGTACTTTAACTTTTACAGTTTGGTAACGAGCATTATAGGTTAGAGGCATTAAGTTAACAGTAAATTTAACTGTTACTTTTACTCATTACGTTATTTTGGCTATTATGTTCAATGATGACACTGGCTCTTAGTAATGATAAAGTTTTGCACACATATAGAAAAAATTATAACGAGCAATTAACATATTGAATTATCAATGTATACTAGAGCGAATAACAAGGCAAGTGGGTTGTGAATAAGTTCTTACTTTTTACTACTATAATTAATTGATCATTAATGAGAAAATAGAAAAGTATCAGAAAATCAAGTTGTTAGTAAGCGCCGTGTAACGAGCGCGAGCGGTGCACCGCTGCGTCAGGCGCATAAAGCAAATCGAAAAACCGATCGCGTCGCATCGTTTCCTTCGATTTTCTCGGTCTGTCCATTATTGTGTTTGTGAGCGCACGTATGTAAATCATTCAATCCTCCGCCGCACACACAAACACTCTCTGTCCCGCTCGTACAACCCCTTCCACACACATCCCTGACAAGGATAGACACAACCGAATCCACGGTGTTAATTTACGTACAGTTGGCAATTATAATTTTCGTATTCTACGCGTGTCCGTCCCTTTCTTTCGCGCGCTATTTTTTCCGTCGTCTCTTTTCCCAGGGCGGGGGTTAAGATAAAGCGGTGAAGACGCGAGAGATATGTAGAATTTTTTAATAAAAACCTCGCTTCTGTGTGCGCTAAGTGATATGGCTTGTTCTTTTTAATTTCGTTGCGAATGCGGCCGCCGAGCGGGATCATCTATCAAGTTTTTTTTCATTCGCACACGGCGCGCCGGTATGAAGATTTCGCATGGGATATGAATATTGATTGTTTCGTTCTCGACTAATGAAAGCTTGATTGGTGAACGCCGGCGATGTGTAATGAACTCGCAGGGGAATACTGAGGGAGCGTAAAAGGTTTTTCTTTAGTTGGAAGTTTTTTTTATTAGACGGGAGTTTTCGTGTTCAATTGAGACTGAAATGTTAATTGGATTTCAATTTATTTGCATTGCATCCATATTTCACATTGCACACATTGCACGCAGTACCTACTATATACAGCGATCTATGTCAGGCAGTGTTCACTGACAATGAGTTACGCAGCACTCATATCCATATGTAGTTCGTAGCGTATCGTAGAGGTGCTCACACCGCTACATGCTACATGTATGCGTAGGCGCGTCTACACATGGGCGTACATGTGTAGACCAAAAGAATTCAACGCGCATGCGTGCTACGTAAGAACATAATGAACTTGTTTGAACCAACTTTAATCGATAAAATCATTTGAGTTACTTATAATCATACTTAACCTCGACTTGTTATTAAATAAATCTTATGTACCAAAGATTTCTTTAAATCCAAAAGGATGAATGTATAGGAACATAATGCACTTATGTACTAAGAACTCCAAGACGATAGTATAAAACCGCAACATTTACAAGTATATCTGTCATCTACTCGTAATTGGAGTGAAGTCGCGAGCGGAAGCTAGTCGACAACAAACTTGGAAATGAGGATATTATTCAGTTATGAGTTGTCGGTGCTCTATAAAGGCCGTCAAGCCTTTTACAAGTAAAAATTAAATTTTCTCTCCTGTTCCATTACTTGATTACTTATCAAAGTAAGGTTTATTAAGACTTATTAAGTTGAACAGAAATGTTTCTTAAAATGTACCTACTGATGCGAAAATGAGTAATATTATGATTTTGCTGGTGGTAAAATTCATATCCACCCGGATAGCGACCACCGTACACATAGTGTTAAAACCTGCCCTTGTGATCCACATGCTTTGTGTGGATCGCGTTCCAGGATCAGCCAGTGTATATCCGGTTTTCCCGAGGGGCTTGCGACATAACTTGATGGTTGATTAGGGTGGGTAGTCCTTATATCCCTGTGCCTACATTGGTCATCTGCATGTCCTGTCGCAGGCCCATCGATTTGCTTCTTCCCTCTCCGGAGAAGGAATGAGGCCGGCATAACTCTGGTGACCACCCATACACTCATTGTTTGTTGGTGGTCGCTGGTTTTTTGGATTGCACTACGCTTACCATCAGGTGTAGTGCAATCACTTTGCCGTGCTCCTATAAAAAAAAAGTAATATATTGAAGGCCCAGCTAAATAATAATTAGCTCCCTAATAACCCAGTTAGTTATCCGATTGGAGTTTTTTTTAACTTTGTTAATTTTTAACGCTCAACATAAAGGGGATATGAATTTAACCTCTTTGTACATATCTGTCTGTGGAATTAAGCTCCTGAACGACTGGATTGATTAAAACGTGTTTTTTTTATTTAATTGAATAACGAGACGAACCAAGCGCTCGCCTGCCTATAAACAGAAGCAACGCCACACAGAACTTTGAATTACAAAGTACTGCATGGCACTGAACTGCGCTCATCACTCCGAGACTTGTGGATTATGTGTGTGTATGTTGAGCGTATTATTTAAAAAAATATTTTTCTTTTAATACATAAACCTCTGAAACTTATAGAAAATTATTGATATTTATTACTT
Source organism: Amorpha juglandis (assembly GCA_949126905.1). Taxonomy (NCBI): domain Eukaryota; kingdom Metazoa; phylum Arthropoda; class Insecta; order Lepidoptera; family Sphingidae; genus Amorpha; species Amorpha juglandis. The sequence continues at coordinate 12,062,566 of OX421381.1, read as the reverse complement.
AAAAAGGCAACGTTTATGTTGCATTTCGGGTGGTCAGTAAAATTACCGTAAAGCCCTTTGTAAAGGTCGAAAGTGTTCCAATCTTTTAGTTAGTGGGAATACGGTTCATCATATGACCCAATTAATCGTTTGCCATCTACCTATTAAGCTTTTCGGATATATAGTCTTCTTCATTCACCTACCCTTATCTTACTCGCAGTGAGGTTGGTGCAACGTGCTTTATAACACGTGTTACAAAAATATTTGGCTTTTAGTTTTTACGAACGACAGCCCACCTGACGTGAACCTCTCTGGGGAGAAAACACACCCAGACCCGAAACAAATATTTGTGGATCACACAAACATTTGTCTCGGTGCATGATTCGAACCCGCGGCTTCTCGCTACACAGCTGGCTACTTGCCCACTGCATGACGGAGGCTATACGGAAACATAGTCTACGGTGACTAAATAATTTAAGAGACTGACGTGTGACATCAGTCTATTTTTATGTTGCGTCAAGATACCTTTTTGATTTGTATTAGGCGTTAGGTGTCAGTTATAGTTAAACATAAATACAGATGAGATTACTATTAGATATCTCAGGCTCAATTGAAAAAGGGCTTTCTTACGTTTACGCGAATGTTACTCATTGGAATAAAACTGATTTAACGGATTTTATCGCGGTTTTTTATTTAAATTTTGTCCCGAGGTTTCGAAAGCTTTTCAGCCTTCGTAGTAGGAACGGCCAGACGTATACAGTAGATATTTTCAGTTCGTGGATAGCAATCACCGTACACATGGAATTAAAACCTGCCATAGTGATCCACACACCTTGTGTGGATCGCGTTCCAGGATCAGCTAGTGTATATACGGTTCTCCCGAGGGGCTTGCGACATGACTTCATGATTGATTGGGGGCGGGTATAGTGGTACATCCTTGTATTACTGTGCCTGAATCGGTTATCCGCTTGTCCTGTCGTAGGCTCCTTGATTTGCTTCTTTCCTTTCCGAAAAGGGAAGAAGCATTTATACAGGCCGGCTTAACTCTGGTGACCACCGATAAACTCATTGTTTGTTGGTGGTCGCTGGTTTCATGGATTGCACTACACTTACCATCAGGTGTAGTGCAGTCACTTTACCGTGCTCGGATAAATAAAAGTATTTCCAATTAGGGATCAACTGAAGATAAATATAAATCAGTTATAAGTGACATAAGATTCCTATCAGATATCTCAGACTCAATTGAAAAAGTATTTCCAATTAAGGATCAACTAAAATTAAACATGAGTCGGTGAAAAGAATCATGTGATTCCCACCAACTCAGTCTCAGCTCGGCACAAATCAGTGGAACATAATCATGCATAGTACAGATGTGCTCTCATGCTTAGCGGAGCACAACGTCTCCACAATTATCTCATACAATTCACGGTACATCGTAACTAATTCCGACCAGCACACCTATCGGGGCGGAACGCATCTGTCCGCGATGACTGCGCGATTCCTGCGCAACCCCGCACCACTCGCGCGTGAAGGAACGAAGGATTGGAAATGACGGACTTCAACATACAATCCAAAATATACTTTATAGTCAACACGTTAGAGTTCAGTTTGAAAATAGAAAATTAGCTCCGACTTCTATTGACGCGACGTTGAAATCTCAACTCTGAATGTCTACAAATAGGGGCATGTTTATGGTGGAGGTTATGTTAAGAGTAGTGAATGGTCAGTACAAGAGATGGAGCGTTCTGGTCCGAGTGGTGCGCGTCGAATCGTCTTCCGGAGTTGGACGTGATTTCTTGAAGAAAGTCGAATCAATGGAACGCAGTGGACATTGGCCTCCGATTGTGTTTGATTCGAACCATAAACTGACACAAAATCTGTCATCGAATGTATCTTATGTGTAGTAACGACAAAGGGTGAAGTGAAGCCGATGGTATTTATCTAATACAGGCATTGCATGCTTAAAAGGAGGCCCCAGACGTCGCATATTTAAACTTAGATTTAAGATAAAGAAAATAAATAATAATAATTATTATTATCTATAAACAGTAAACAAAGATAAAGATAAAGATCGCAGGAAGTCGCTGGATGGAGGCCGCTTCCAACAGGTCGGTCTAGAAATCTTTGGGAGAGGCCTATGTTCAGCAGTGGACGTCTTGTGGCTGAAGATGATGATGATGATGATAAACAGTAAATTAAATTATTGAATATTACACTCCTGATGATAAAAAGTAGATTAACATTAATCTTGGTCTAAACTAACCAGTTTTGACGGGTAACCACGGTAACGATTGGTTATAAAGCTAGATTAAAGTTAGCAAACGTTTTAATAAGGGGATACATGGTCACGTGGTGGACTGACCACGAAGTCTGAAAAGTCTTCAAAACGTCGGGACCAAAATTAATAAAAAACCGTGATAAAATTAAATTAGTTTTATTTCAATTAGTATTATTCGCGCAAACATAAGAAATAATTATGTAACTGAGTTGATATATTTTTTTTCATTTCTTTGTCTGCCTACGTTATTTAGGACATGTCGTGACGTTATGTAGTATGACGTCAGTCTTAAAACGTAAGATATGTTATATTTGTTTACGGTTATGAGATCAACATAATAAAATATTTGTATTGGTCACATACGTAAAAAGTAGTGTACATCATACTTAGAGTGAGAAGTGAATAAATGTCTATTCCCTTATTAAGGGCATATAAAATAATTATGTTAACTCAAAATAATAAAAACATAAAATCTTCTCATTTTTTTACAGCTGGCCACAATGAAATAATAAAAAATAAACAATTCCTAATTTGAATTTGTCCGACATCCGGCGGTTGCGTAACTGGCGATTCCATTTGTAAAAGTGCAAAGTGCCAGTAACCTCTGGTGCTCCTTTAATTTCAATAGTGGGGTCGGCGGCTCAAGGTCGCCGCACCGCCCGCCAGAGGGGACACTTTACGATCAGCTGATACCACCGTTATTATATTAATACTGATATTTTTTATCTGTGTCATCTTTTTTGTACGAACTTTATACCAGCTTTATTTTTATAGTGGATTAAAGGATGAGTTTTGTTATAGAATGTAATTTTTTAAGCTAATTTTATTCATAGTATAGAATTTGTGATAACTAATTGCTTATTACTGATTACTTAAGTTTTTTATACCTTATCAAAAAGGAGGTTGTAACTACGTGGTAGGTCCCTCGAATGCGAAAAGCCTTCTGGGATGGTACCACAGCTTTATCTATTTCTGCCGCCGAGCAGCAGTATACTGTTGTTTCGGTTTGAACGACATTGAAGCCAGTATAATTACTAGGCATTATGAGAGTTAAACTCTTATGCCTCGGATTGACGAATGCAGTCCAGTGCTTTGTAATTGAAAGCTCTATGTTGTGTTGTTTGAGTTTATGGTCAGACGTGGCGCTTACAAACAGACGAGCGACCTGCAAGTACGTCAATGAAACTAATAAAAAAAAGTTCAAGTTATAGTTAATACATTTTTGGAAACTATATTAATGTTAAAATAAGTATGTGTACTTCTTAGAATAAAATCACCTACATAAACAACATAATATGGTAGAATATTTAATTTAAAAAAAATCTTAAAGAAAACATAATTCTCAAACTTCCCGCCACTACCAGTTGCATCCAAAGTTTAGGGGCTCGATAAGAAAAAGTAATAAAACCACGAGTGTGGGCAGAGGGCAGCGTGGCGCGAGACGTCGACGGGGGCAGCGGGGCGGCGGGGCCCCGGGGGAGGGACGGTCATCTCCCCCTTTTTATCTCCGCAAGTCAAGGGCGCGTGGGGCAGGTTCGGCCGGCCGCCGGCTATTGACATTCTGTTTTCAAATTTACCCACTTTTTTCCATTGTCCGCAACTTTTTAATACTCCATTGAAATGTTACATTTTTTAGGCCTCACCTTGCGTTTCTTAGAGGAGTCAATTTTATTGTTTTGATGTGTAGTGTAAAGCTAAAATCAAGTTTGTGGGGTCGCCACAAACTCGCCACCCTTGTCCCACGGCCGCCATCTTGAAAATAGGGGTTGAAACGGTTTTTACGATATATCTCTTAAACTATTTATCTGATAAAAAAAATTGTTAACGTTTTTTGTTGCTAATTAAATTCTCTATAACTTTGGTCCAGTAACTTTTTGTCGTAAAACTATAAATAAAAAAGTTATAAGTGAAAATGTAATAAAGAAAAAAATAAAGATGATAATTCTCTTGACAGCCTAAGATACAAACAATTCGCCAAGGCAGTGACAAAAAGTACTTCCTCCAACACAAGACACAGAACACAGTTCTCCAGAACAATGGAAGCACACTGCGGAACATTTTAGCCCTGCTTTTCGACATCCACACATCGCTCCACAGTTTCCTTTGCATTTACAAAAGATCAATTTAAGAAGCTCAGGGGGTGCTGGAGGTTTAGAGCTCTGCACTGGCATCAATAATTTTCCACATTTTTTCCAGCCCCAGTCTTCAGGATCATTATTATTACCAAGCCACGACTGGACCTGATGGTAGACTCGGAAAGTATGAAAGCGAGCTGTGTCTTGTGTTGGAGGAAGTGAAGATAAATTAAATGTACTTTTTGTCACTGCCTTGGCGAATTGTTTGTATCTTAGGCTGTCAAGAGAATTATCATCTTTATTTTTTTCTTTATTACATTTTCACTTATAACTTTTTTATTTATAGTTTTACGACAAAAAGTTACTGGACCAAAGTTATAGAGAATTTAATTAGCAACAAAAAACGTTAACAATTTTTTTTATCAGATAAATAGTTTAAGAGATATATCGTAAAAACCGTTTCAACCCCTATTTTCAAGATGGCGGCCGTGGGACAAGGGTGGCGACCCCACAAACTTGATTTTAGCTTTACACTTACCCCCCCTACACATCAAAAAAATAAAATTGACTCCTCTAAGAAACGCAACCCCAAATGTAACATTTCAATGGATTATAATATTACGGGGGTCGTTGAACTGAATGGCCAGTGAATAGGTCCGTTACGTAATCGTACTCGTGACGTGTTCCTGTTTTGAGTTAGGAACGGCTCCCTCAATTTCGCACGTAGCCATTTTAATTATTTTTTTATCGGTTTAATGTTAATCTTAACCTTGAGATAATTATAATTCATTATAAATTAATAAGAAAAAAATTAAATTATTTAGAAGAACGAAAGTCACCGACATAGCTCAGCGGATTAGCAAGCTCAAGTGGCAGTGTGCAGGCCACATAGCTCGCAGAACCGATAACCGATGGGACAGAAAGGTTCTGGAATGGAGGCCACGTACTGGCAAGCGTAGCGTTGGACGTCCACCTACAAGGTGGACAGACGACCTGATAAAGATCGCAGGAAGTTGCTGGATGCAGGCCGCTTCCAACAGGTCGGTCTGGAAATCTTTGGGAGAGGCCTATGTTCAGCAGTGGACGTCTTGTAGCTGATGATGATGATGATGATAAATTAATAATATTATTCCTCTATTTTTACTTACTGAATTAAGAATAATTATTTTACTTTACAATTATTTACACCCATTCATATCTCTGTGATGTCTTACCAATCCGTAATTAACACATAGAGTCCAATGAGAAATGTCTTTGAAATTTTAATTACACCGAAGCCAAAATTAGATTCTATTAATATTTATATGATAAGAAATTATCTGTGGAGTTGTCGATTCGTCCGTCACAGTGTCCATGGCGGAGTATCGCCCCAGATGTACCAGATATCTGTCATCTTACACAACTTAATACCACCAATACTATCGATGTATTATCATCTGTTACCATCAAACTACGATGTTTGGGACAATAGTAAAATGTCTAGCCGTTAGCACCGGCAATTCCAATACATTTTTTTTTTATAAAATATGGGGATCCCCGAAAATAATTATTTCGGGTCTATGTCTTGCGAGTCCAAAAGTCGTTCGTTAGTTCTTGATATCTAGGACATAAAATAATTATTTATGTTTTACTATAGGGTTAGTATTAGCGGATTAGGAAGCTCAAGTGGCAGTGGGCAGACCACATAGCTCACAGAACCGATAACAGATGGGACAGAAAGGTTCTGGCCACGATGCCACGTACTGGCAAGCGCAGCGTTGGACATCCGCCTACAATTAATAACGACGACCTGATAACACAGTATTCACCTCGTAGTTCTTTTTTGTCCCTGCCATTAATCGATCTTAATTCACAATTCTAATTTGTCCAACTAGACTATTCTAATAAGACTCCAGTCTCTAGTTCGAATAACCGTAATTCAAGTTGTACCGCAGCACGCGATACATCGACGTGCGTACAAAAACTCCGAAAAGTTTTGAGTGACAGGACCGCCGTCGAAAAACGATGTCGATAAGCGATAGTGCAACAAAGCACCCGCCGACCATCTCTATTGACAGCGGTGGCGCGGACTTGGAACGATAATTTAAGAGGGGACGGGGGTATATGTCGAAGTTATAGGCAGTTTGTATTACAAGAAATTGAAATGATAGAATTATTTCAAGTTAGAATAATTCATATTATTTCTAATATGACTCCATTTGGTATGGATGTGGATATATATTTCCACGGAGATGCATGGCTTATATTTGATAAAAAAAAATATTCGTTAGGAAGAATAAGTATTAAATGAATTACTATTTTTTACCACCAATGATCCATTATAAAAACTAGTTTGTACCAAATAACGATGCCCACCTAAATAATGTTTATGATACATTGTTCTCTATGGGGGACACGACCACTTGGACCCACCTTGAATCCCTCCCTGGCATCTAGACCGTGTGCTACGTGTGAATGTTATCGACATTATCGAGATGTTATGTCGATAGCTTGACCATTACGTGCACGTAAAAATATCATGAGAATCGAACCTGGGACGATACGATCGCACGTCTATTGTGCCGTACGAGGACGTGACGTGTGAGACGGGAATACCGACCATTGTCTATCATAGACTAATGGATTTTCCAAAATTCCATATTATATGAATTGGAGTAAAACTATTTTGCGGGTAGTTGACTGTTGTTGATGGACTCCACCGTCAGTTCATTGCAGTTGCAGCGAATGAAAAAGTTTAAAAATCGAATCTATGACTTTTTTCGTTATCTTGATAGGTAGACGTATTGATAAGCGAACATCACTGCTCATAAACTGCCATTGCCAGGGCATAAGCCGCTGCCTACCATTAAGGTATACTATTGCAGAAGTGTCAAACTTGTAATTCATAGGTAGTTTAAAAAATACAAATAGTATTTCAATAATTATTTTCGTATTCGACAAATCAATACATAGTATAAATCAAAATCACAATCTGCGTTTTTCTGTCTATCTGCTTATTTCTTCTAAACTATTTAGATACTGTTTTCACTATTTAATAATAAATAATAATAATATTTATTAACCAAAAGCATGGACGATTTCACGATTTTTATGAGCTAGTTACAATAAGCTTAGCCAATATACACTAATTGTGTTCACATTTTAATAATTGTGTCTGTGCTATACCATATGCTGCTGAACTAGGTTTATGGCTGGTAAGAGAATTTATTATAGTTTATATATAAACATATATCACACGTAAGGCAATAACATGCGGTGAAACTGCGAGGGACAGCGAGTATGGTATAAATGATGTATATGGTATGGTAAAAAGATTTTTTTTTAATTCGCTTGAATAACGAAACTTGCAGATTGTTCGGTAAGGCCGTGCCCATAAACAGAAGCATCACCAGAAAAATCATAGAAACACAGAACTTCGAATTACAAAGCACTGAATGCCACTAGACTACGTTCGTCACCCTGAGGCATAAGTTAAGGCTCATAATGTCCAATAATTTCACCAGCTTTAATGTCCTTCAAACCAAAACCCAACTATAGTTACCGACTGCTGCTTGGCGGAAGAAAATGACAAAACAGTGGTGCCAACACAGGCAGCCTTTCACATACACCTATCACCTATTAAACCATCTAGAAGTATTTTTCTCTTGGCGACAGTACCATTGCTACAAAACCGGTTTTACAAGGTTTTGCATTTTAGCCAGTGAAATTACTGGGCATTATGAGACTTAACATCTTATGTCTCGGGGTGCGAGCGCAGTTCAGTGCCATATAGTGCTTTGTAATTCAAAGTTCTGTGTGGTGTTGCTTCTGTTTATGGGCAGGTGTGGCGCTTACCATCAGGCGAGCGCCTTGCTCGTCTTGACATTTAATCAAATAAAAAAAAATACCAGCAGCATTATACAGTTTTAAAACCGAATACCAAAAAAAACACAATAACAAAATTAATTCCCTGGCAAACGAAAGATTTAAAAACAAACAGCGGCTACTTAGATCATATGGTGCGCGTGCGCAGCCCGACAGATGTGCCAGTCACAATCACAATGGCGGACGGGCACAAAGCAGAATGAAATCTCGGAGATATCTAGCGCGGATTACTTTACAAATTTTAAATACAATTATGTTACTGTTAACTCAAGTCGAGTAATGAACTTGATGCAATCGAGGTTTACGAAATCATTTGTGTAGTAATGGTACATCATCATCGAGTGGCGTGTTTGATTAAGAGCCAGGAGGTATGCCTGAGGCGATCTTCATCCTATAGTCTATACTATACGTTTTTTAATACTATAAACGTCAGCGTGTAGATATTTTAAGATGTTTCAACGTAAAATAATGAGGTAATTTGGCTACACATATCGTTTTTTTAGCTTGGATGATGATGATGATGGCAGTGGGCAGGCCACATAGCTCGTAGAACCGATAACCGATGGGACAGAAAGGTTCTGGAATGGAGGCCACGTACAAGACACGCGTGGCAAGCGCAGCGTTTGACGTCCACCTACAAGGTGGACAGACGACCTGATAAAGGTCGCAGGATGTCGCTGGATGCAGGCCGCTTCCAACAGGTTGGTCTGGAAATCTTTGGGGGAGGCCTATGTTCAGCAGTGGACGTCTTGTGGCTGATGATGATGATGATGATGATACACATGCTTCTTTAATTTCTTTCTCATTGGGAACTTACTGAGTCATCTATCAGCGAGATCAATAAATACCTTGATGAATGTTATGTGCGTTTGTTCAATCAAAAACCATGCTTTTGTGCTGTAGAGTCTAGATATTTCAGATACTATTATTACTTGTGAGAACCACACTGTAGTCAGTTTTGTCTACAGAATGAATGGGCCAGCTCGACAAATGTCTCACAAAACACCGACGTAAAGTAACTTGCTGCTGCATTTAGTACGGTAAGTGAGATATCAGGAAGCCGAAATCTCCCTCCCCTTACCAATCCCTAATTATCACTTTCCTTTAAGGTCGGCAACGCGCTGTAATGTAATATTACGAAATAAGTAAATAAAATCAAGCTTGTGCGAATATTGCACCATGTGTATTATAAGCAGCCAATGGTATTTGGGACTTCTTAATAATTATGATTAAATATGTCTTCGGTGAATAATTACACAAAACTAGGTTAAAGCAACGTCAGTTTTATAATATGTATAAATAAGTTTTTAGGCAATAAGATGATTCATTCTAATAAAGGACTCAGAAACAACAACATCATGTTTTAATATCAAAACCTTATATTATTACATGGCGACCCTGCCAGCGGTATCCATTATGGGATACCACATGGCCACATGGCCATGGCCACCATGGCCACTTATTTTGAAGACGATTAATTAGAAGAAGAAAAAAAATCAAGCCAAGAAAACTTAGAAGAAAAATCAGAAGAAAAAACATTTAAAAAAATCAATATCATCATGCAAAATACAACGCCAACGAAGCAGCTTTCGGCCACGACAACGCAGACAGACAGAGCGTTGGAGGAAATTAACAAGAAAGAAGAAAGAAGGTTTGGAGGAGTCCAGGGTATAGCCCGGCCCAACCACACAACTACAGCATGAATCAGCAGCAGCGATGCCGTACAAGCTCCACATCTGCGCCAGCTCCGCTCGCCCCTAAGCCATCATCGTCAGCCATCAACATTTGTCAACGCGCTCCTTACCAACAAAGTTTGAAGTAAGAATTACTAAAATTATGTAATTTTCAATATTTTTTTTATGTTCAATATCTATTTTAATTTACTTTAATAATTTTGCTAACGAAATATTTTGTGAATTTTTTTTTGTTTAAGAATATGTCATGTACTGCTAACGGAATCTTAGGAGATATTTTTTGTAAACGTTATGAAGCAATTGTTAATTATAAGGATAGTTAATTCCAACTTTATAAGAATGATAAAAATATTTGCATTAAAATAAGTTATAATGATGAGTAACAAACATTCGACACCGCCTCGGTGCGAAGTTATATAATAAGGTTTATGTAGGTCATGGAATAACATTGAGTGGCATTCTTCCTGACGTTAGCAAAATCGAGACATTGCGCAGTGCCAATGAACTCGGATGACGTAAAGCGATACGGTTAATTTCGCTAATTATTATAAACGGTTTATACTTATATGTTAGGAGACGATTTTTTTTTTCAATTGCGAACCGACGTTTGTAAATTAGGATTAGGATTTTAGAATTAGACGAGGTTTTGTCTAACAGTAATTGTCACGTAGTTGCTTATGTGAGCCGTAACTTATCGCCCGCAGAAAATAGACTTAGAATAGATTTAGAAGATTTTTAGAAGGTATTTTAAGGTATTTTTAGATTTAGAATTACTAGCTATCGTATGGGCAGTAAGCCATTTTAGACCGTATCTGTATGGCAGAAAGTTTAAAATCTTTATAGATCATAAGCCATTAGTATATTTATTTAGTTTAAAGAGCCTTCCAGTAGACTAACTAAGTTTCGACTATATCTTGAAGAATATGATTTTGAGATCGTGCACATCCCGGGTCGGAATAATGCAACTGCAGGCGCACTAAGCCGACTCCCGGTATCAATGATTGTGATGATTTAAAATCTATTGGAGAACAAGTATTTTCTGTATTGACGAGAGCACAAACTAAACGTGTGAAATCTCAGATATACATAACGGATAACAATGATTTGACAGAACAGACTTCTACCAGTAGCAGGTCTGATCAACCTGAGACTGTAGAAATTCTGAAAAACCGACTGATGTGACAGAATTGACTTTTATTAATGACAAAGATTTTAAGAATTTGATTTGTCGTTATTCGAATAGAGGATAATGTACGCGTAGTACTATATATATGTACCTAAATACTCGATCGTAATCTACCACGACGGAGTTAGCGAGAGTTTTAGGATCTATGTTCGAAAAAGAAAATATTAATGAAATGCACGTATGTACCTTCAAGTTGTACTATTACCTAAATACTCGATCGTAATCTACCACGACGGAGTTAGCGAGAGTTTTAGGATTGATGTGCGAAAAAGAAAATATTAATGAAATATTAATTACCTATAAAGAATAGGCAAAATGCAACAAATATAAAAGTACTTGCAAGTCATATGAAAAGTTGCATATATAAAGATTATAAATAAAAAGGTATATAAAGTTACCTAGAATTTTAATTACAACCGATGTTGTAAGAATTAGTGATCACGAGGATAAAATATTCATATTAAATGATTTTCATTTGTTACCCACAAGCGGACACGCAGGGATAAACAGAATGATAGAATATTATTACTGACCAGGTATGACGAATGATGTAATCATTCAACGTTAAGAAATGCCAACAATGGCAATATAATAAAAATGACTAATCGCATCGTAAAAGAGACGATGGTAACAACAAATACTGCAAGCTCAGCGGTTGAACGTTATCGTTTACTGCGAGCCCAGTATGATGCTAAGCAGAGTTGTTACAAAGTAAGTTAAGACGAAAATTAATGTAAGATAAGAAAACTTACTCCGTAACTTATAAAAAGGGTGACCTTATTCTTATAAAAAATCAAACTGGATCTAAACTTCAAAACATCTATAACGGCCCCTACGAAGTTATTGAGGAAGTTTCTCCTAATGTTAAGATTTTAAAGGATAATTAAGAATATGTTATACATAAGAATAACACTATAAGATATTTTAGTTAATATTAAGTACTTTTATTGTATGTTTTATAAATGTTTGTTTATCTTTGTTACTTTAAAAAAAATATGTGAAGTTAAATTCTAAACTTAGTAACAGTTTGTAATAGTTTTGAATTTTTTCTTAATTTTTTTCTTAAAAAATTCTCTTTCCTTAAATGGGGAAGGGTAGCAGGCCCTTTTTCGGGGGAGTTGTAATGTAATATTACGAAATAAGTAAATAAAATCAAGCTTGTGCGAATATTGCACCATGTGTATTATAAGCAGCCAATGGTATTTGGGACTTCTTAATAATTATGATTAAATATGTCTTCGGTGAATAATTACACAAAACTAGGTTAAAGCAACGTCAGTTTTATAATATGTATAAATAAGTTTTTAGGCAATAAGATGATTCATTCTAATAAAGGACTCAGAACCAACAACATCATGTATTAATCACAATCATTTATTATTACAGCGCCCTTGATTCTTCTGGTATTGTGGGCGTACATGGGCGGTGCAGATCACTTACCATCAGGTGACCCACAAGCTCTTTTGCCGGCCAATGCTATAACAAAAACACAAAACTGTTGTAAAAACGTTTTGCTATATGTTTTTTGGTTCTACCGCTTGACAACACTTCAGTTAAGCTTAAGTAGCTATTGGGCGCTCGCTCCGCCCGTCTCAAAGTCTGTTTCTGGAATTAAAAAAATTGTCCCAATCGATACGATGATCTACTTGTGTGCCGTTAAGCCGCGATTGATTAATAATAACCCTATGTCACAATGGTCAAACTTGGATATTCATAATACCAAGTAGAATAATTACAATAGTTTACCATTTCCCGATATTTTATTAACATAAACACAAAATAACAATAATATCATCAGCCATAGGACGTCTGCTGCTGAACATAGGCCTTCCACAAAGATTTCTAGACCGACCTGTTGGAAGCCTGTATCCAGCGACTTCCTGCGACCTTTATCAGGTCGTCTGTCCACCTTGTAGGTGGACGTCCAACGCTGCACTTGCCGGTACGTGGCCTCCATTCCAGAACTTTCTGCCCCATCGGCTATCAGTTCTGTGATCTATGTGGCCTGCCCACTGCCACTTCAGCTTGCTAATCCGCTGGGCTATGTCTATAACTTTCGTTCAATAATAACAATAATATACCTTTAATAATTTGACTATTTTTTATTTTATTGTCAAATAGCCTCCCAGAATATTCCCGGTAAATTGAAAGACGAACGCCATTAAAGAAGTATTAATACATAATTAAAAGTTATTGTTGATACAAACTTTTAGCCAACTAAATACATGAATAAAGTTGACAAAAAGTGGAATTAAGTTAACATAAAACTAACAAACTAAGCTGTCATCGAGTTGGAACGTTTTCAAAAGCCGGCGGATTTCAATGCGCCCAAAAAAACTCCGGAGCGATCGCTTATGCTCCCGCTATTGTAAAAACTATACTTTTATGAATGAATGGAGATACAAAAATTATCAGATAGTTTAGAAAAGTAATAGTACAAATGATAATGATAATGCAAATCATAAAGATTTTGAGTATTTCTAATACATACACCCAACAGTCACACACATAGCCCTAACCCCACAGTAAGATACAATTCTTGTGTCGTGTGTATCAGGAACTACAGGAAACTTTCGGTCTCATAACACCCAGACCCCGAAACCATTATTTGTGGATCACAAAAACATTTGTCTTGGTGCGGGGATCGAATCCGCGGCCTCTCGCTTCACAGCCGGCTACTCACCCGCTGCGCCACGGAGGTTGCATTTATTTTTAACTTACTTATACCAGCAGCTCCGTCCTGATGGAAGTTTTTCTCACATCCCTTCTTCTGCTCAGAATATTAAGAATGTCTCCCATGTCACTCTCCGGTCTATAACTACCATCATGCCTCGAATGATGCAAATCTGTTACTCCGTCGCTATGTTAAAAGACAAACCCACAATCTAATTTCTCATTTATAATTTCAAAAATTGTGCCTCGACTGTTCATTCGTTTTTTTTATTTGATTCAATGACGTGACGAACAGGGCGCGCGCCTGATGGTAAGCGGCACGCCTGCCCATAAACAGAAGCAACACCGAACAGAACGTAGAATTACAAAGCACTGCATGGCACTGAACTGCGCTCGTCATCCCGAGACATAAGATGTTAAGTCTCATAATGCCCGGTAATTTCACTAGCTTCAATGGCCTTCAAACCGAAACACAACAATGCTTACATACTGTTACTTGGCGGCAGAAATAGTCAAAGCTGTGGTACCAACCTAGACGGCCTCTCGTATACGAGGAACCTATCACCTTGTAAATTCCGATACTATTTTACAAATGAAATGCTATGTTCAGCTCAACCCTAACCCTACTAGTGCATTGACTTATTAGCCAAGAGATTTAGAAATCGCCACGCAATCTAATCATTGACAATTTCGTCTCGGACTGTGGGCGTGTGTAGTCGATGGAAAAAAACATATCACTCCCACTTCGACCGGTTGCACTACGACAAACTTATTGCTGTGCCCACTGTTTACATTATCACCTTTATGTATGTGATGATAAGAGTTATATTAACTGTATGTGTATGTTGGCAGATCGCCGGTGGCCACACCACGCCTCGACACTCGTCATTGGCAGAAATAAAAACGGCAAGTACGCGTACCGTCACGTTTGAGCGGTCAGTGAAATCGTGCAATCGGTGACAATGTGTCATTTGTCCCTCGACCACTGTAACTTGAGCTCCGGGAACGGATTTAACTATTGTGGTGTGTGAGACACCGTGTTGTGATGTCTGACCAATATGTTATTCATCTGAATGTAATCATAACATGATGACTAACGCTTAAATTCAATTTATACGTTACCAAAATTTAATTAAATATTTAAACCCATTATAGAACGTGTACTCATTTCTGATACCTTACTTATAATAATACTAACCGTGTGCTATACACGTCCCACTGCTGGGCATAGATCTCCTTTACTGAATGAGAGGGGTTAGACCTTAGCTCACCACGCTAGATTAATGTGAGTTTGCAGCTTCACATATGTTGGAAATTCTTATAGAGATATTCTCAGGTATGCAGATTTCCTCACGATGTTTCGTTCACCTTTAAAGCAAACGATAATTAACAATGAATACACACATAACTTGGGAAAAGTTACAGGTGCATTCTCTTGGGCCTGGTTCCGAACCTCCGACTTTTGTTTCGACAGTCCTTACCACTCTCCACTGAGTTGTCACTCCATTAATGTTGTCCATTAATGTATGTTAAGAAAGGTATTAGCGTTTCTTAATATACCTGTAATAAAACCATCAATAGTCTTTAATACAGGACTACATCAGTCCTATTACTGAAAAAATCACGAGCTAAAACGTTTATTAATAAGTCATTAAGATAAACAAATACACCCAACAGTCACACACATAGTCGTAACGTCACACTAGATTAACCTGTATTGTACTGTATTCATGAACCACGAAGGACTTACGATCCCACAACACCCAGACCCGAAACCAATATTTGTGTCACACAGACATTTGTCTCAGTGCGGAGATCGAACCCGCGGCCTCCCCTTTCACAGCCAAATAAAAGATATAAACAAAAGCACCTTAAATATTATACTATAGCCGGCGATCTACCATTTTCTACTTTAGAAAGTGCCATCTAAGATGATAGCACGTTTTTTGCTTAGTTATGCATGCATGACTTACCGCTAGTAGCTGTTTAGAGAAAAATACTTGACGCATTTTTTTTACATTTCTGTGCAAGCTGCGAACGGTAGCGTACGCAAAAAATTAGCATAAAATATCTCTATTTTAAACGTGTTTTCCGCGTAATTTTTTTATTAAAACTAGGTCTCATAATTGCATGGTGGACTGAGAACTCTGTCTTGAAACACATCCCTATGACAACCTTTCTTATAGTTTTATTCGGAAAAATTTACAGGGATCATTAATTGAACCACTTGTTTCAGATTGATTCCAAATTTTCACCTAGAACTTATGGATTAGTAATATAAGATAAATAGCAGACTCAAAAACACTTCTATCCACTTTTTATAACCGATTTCGGCAAACGAGCAAGCGGGTCCAGGTAAGTGATCTTGACAATTTTTTTTTTTTTGCTAGCCCTGTGTTATACATGTCCCACTGCTGGGCACGGACCTGCTCTACTGAATGAATGAATGAAAGGGGTTAGGCCTTAGTCCACCTCACTGGCCTATTGCGGGTTGCCAGACTTCACATACCTTCGAAAAATCTTATCGAGTTCTCAGGTATGCAGGTTTCCTCACGATGTTTCCTTCACCGTCAAAGCAAGCTATAATTAACAATTAATATACACGTAACTTAGAAAGTCAGAGGTGTATGCTCTTGGGGCTGTTTTCGAACCTGCGACTTTCGTTTCGACAGTCCGTACCACTCCCCGCTGAGCTATCGCTGCTTCACAATACCAGAAATAATTAGAATACTATATAACCATGTGTTATATATACATGTGTTAGATGAAGAAGTGGGGATTGGGAAGGGGAAGAGGGATTCGGGTCTCCAGTAGTCTCACTCTTTGTATGAAACGCAACAGCAAGTTGCCAAATGACGATGGTTTCCTTTAAGACAGTAGTAATAACCCGATCGTCCCGGCTCATACGTGCTGTAGACATAATTGTCCCCAACGTAGCGCTATCATGTAAAAAACATAGTTTTACGAAATGTTGAATTTAGTTTAAGAGAAATTACATAGGTTTTACTAAGCACTTGAAACTGGTGAGCATTTAATGCCAAACATGAAATACACAGAAAGAAACCTAAATATCTGTATAAGCAATTATTTTAATTAATCCTTTCGGTCTTTGCTCTACCATTTGTGAAGATATGGTTAATCACCGAAAAATCCGTAATTGCTGTAGGTAAAGGTTTCCACCCATTTTAATGGGGGTCCTTTATCCCATACGCTGGACAAATGCAGCCCAGTGGGTCGACGACGTAGTAGGAGTCGTAGAAGGGTACATCAATGATCCGTGAAGATACTTTGAGATCAGAAAATGTTGGTTGAACCCCGTTACACAATTATTCATATAATTCCATGTTGTGCTATTCTGTAATTAAATTACAGATTATAATTAGAGCGTTTATTAGCTACTGCTTTACATTTACAAATTCTCATTTTATTGGATTCCAGGAAATATTTTCGGGTATAGGTACCTCACCATCACGTGTTGGAAAATCGATAAAAATACAATGCACCCAACAAGTCATCTATCAGTTCACAGCAGGATATAAACCTTTAATAGACCGCGACATTCATGTAGGAAAGGAAAACACTACTTAGAGCTGGTGCCACACTCAAGCAACTAGCGTCACCCACTCGATGACGAGTGAACATTATTAAAAGCATTCGTACAGATTCGTACATCAGGCAAATAGATTGACCATCAAGCTATAATCCAACACTTTATGGAACATAGATAAAGCATCGACTCACTTTAGCTCAACACACATCGCCTCCAAGATTTATGGACAATAAGATGATAACCATAAAGACTAGCATTTATATTATCCAAACACCAGCTACCAAAGATCTAAAATTTCCACAGACATTCCTGTGTGCTGTGATTGTGCTGTTAGCTTGTCATTAACAAAACCGATGCTAAATCACGCGACAATAGAACTGTACCCGCAAAGAAATTTCATAGACCACGCTCACAAATTGCGATGCAACTATCGAAATGTAAATCGCTTATGACTACCGTTATTTTGAAAAAGCGATTGTCGATAATGGATTTGCAACAGTTGCGTACCGTTTGGCCGGCCGCTGTCCCACGGTCAGTGGTCACCACGATGCGACTATCATGCCCGTGTCACAGAGCTTCGCAATAAGATAATCGAGTGGAAAATCGCGCTCGAAGGACCATTAAAGGTGAACGTACACTTATCCGCGTCGCACGAAACGCACGCGCTGCGGTTAATAAAACGTAGAATTTGACGTATGATATATCCGCACATCTATCCGCTCCAAACGGCTCGTGTAGGGCGGTTGGGAGTACGTGTTTTATACAACTAATTTCCAAATTCAAAAACTTCGTCGCATGCTATTTGTGCGGTGTGGATAGGTGTACACTCACCTTAAGACATTGCCACACACTCGAAAAATTTTGCGATTCGCTACAGCTAAGTTTTTTTGTTTCAACATTTTTTTGGTCTACCGATTTCTCTTAACTCGATAAAGAGACAGACGTGTAGTCAATGTTTCTAATCTATTGAATTGTCACTGAACGTTTTGCGATTACGTCAACTTGGTTAAATGCAACGGAAATTATTTATTGCAACACGGTTAATAGAAAAAAGATTTTTAGTTTATTCGCTAAATTATATTACATTACTTAGTTAGTTTTTGTGTTTTGGTAATTTATTCTATTTATAATTGTGACACGAGACCAGTCAGAAGTTTTATGGTCAGCCAAAATCCTGTATGTAAATAATCCACACATCTGAGTCATGGTGTAAGGCTATTTCGGGAAGGTTGAAGAGATTGCGGGACATGATCTACTTCTTTTTCTTCTTCTACGAGATAAAATTAGTTTAAATGATTGAATTTATTCAAACAAAATCAGTATCTCCTGGTTGCGGAAGTAGGTCAAATTGTCGTATAATCAGATCATTTCCAAAGTACCTACTTAGTAAACATCTCTCTACGGGTATTTCAGAGAGTATTTGAACATGTTGAAATTTTGGCACTCATAGTCTTCTGGAAAGAAATACCTATACCACAATATCCTATTCAAATCTCAGTAGGTTAACATATTTAACAAATTTTTGCTCAGCTTTAAAAACCTGATGCTGAGTTATAAAAAAATAGTAATTTGTGTCTGCCCTTGTTGCATGTTCTTGTTTATGTTTTGCATACTGTTCCTCAACTTGTGGGCTTTATTCATTTATTTTCCCTAACATTATACTCTGCGTTTACTTCGAGATGTTTCGTTTTCGTAACAGTTAAGTTTGCTGGTAAACCTAAATAACTAAATGTTACATTTGATGAGAAGCATTAATGTATAGTGAAACAGGGACGAAAACTAAATAATCAGTGTGTTATAATAATTATGAGAATATCCGACACCCCATAAGATTTCTATCCCGGCAAACTGCCCCTGCCTGCTTGTCAAACTAAAAAATAAAACCAAAATATTTGACTACATGAAATGAAATGAAATACCGTAATTATGATATTGGTCATGCATTACAGTCATGAGGGCATAGGTGAAAGACAGACGAGTAATTACGAGGGTGGCGCGGCCTGGCACCGAGCGTGACCGAATTTGCACCGAATATAACTGGATATTATTAGACATTCAGACGTTTTTAAATGCCCGTACGTGAATTTATGAGATACTAGCTTTTGCTCGTGGCTCCGCCCTCGTGAACTTTTAAAATTTACAAAGTTTCATACAAACTTTCAATCCCTATTTTATCCCCTTGGGGTAGAATTTATCCAAATCCTTTCTTAACGGATGCCTACGTCATAACATCTACCTGCATGCCAAATTTCAGCCCGATCCCTCCAGTGGTTTGGGCTGTGCGTTGATAGATCACTATGTCAGTCAGTCACCTTTGAGTTTTATATATTTAGAAGATAGATAGATTGTATAAAGCTAACATACAACACAGACCCACTCACACATGTATTTATAGACATAATATAATTTGTATCTTTATGTCTACACTAATGTCTAATATTATAATATAATTATTAATTACAATATATTATGGCGAAGAAATAGACAAAGCGGTCGCATCATCCCAGACGGCCTCTCGTATACGAGAGACCTACCACCTTGTATAGCTTACATATTTACATCCACATGAAGACAAGAAAGTGAAACAATTCACGATACACTGATTATATTTTGACAGCCTCCGTGGCGCAGCGGGCGAGTAGCCAGCTGTGAAGCGAGAGGCCGCGGCTTCGATCCCCGCACCGAGACAAATGTTTGTGTGATCCACAAATATTTGTTTCGGGGTCTGGGTGTTGTGAGATCGAAAGTCTCTCGTAGTTCCTGATACCCACGACACAAGACTCGTATCTTGGGGTCAGGACTATGTGACTGTTGGGTGTATTTATTAATTTACATAATGATTCCTCAATTAATAAAACCTCCAACAATTCTACAACGTAAACACGCATCGAAGCTCAACTCCCATTTATAATGTGGTCATAAAGAGTATTTAAACGTCCAATAAAATGTTAATCAACCGTACACAGTAAAGGTACATTTGCATTTGTAGTCGCACGTGTGCCGTGTAGGCTCGCGTGCACTCGCTTATTAAACTTGTACACACTGTATATCCAATGATCATGCATTGTAGATGGGGCGTTAGGCATTGGTATGGCCTGTGAGACTAAGTTCCATACCTCTTGGTCTAATATTTTTTTTTTTATTTGATTGAATGACGAGACCAGCAAGTAAAAAAAAACAGTTTTGCCTGTCCATAAACAGAAGCAACACCACACAGAACTTTGAAATACAAATCTCTGCATGGTACTGAACTGCTCTCGTCACAGCGATACATCAGATGTTAAGTCTCATAATGCCCAGTAATTTCACTGGCGTCAATGGCGTCAACCGAAACACATTCGGTTTGAAGGACACAAACAAAGACAAAGCGGCGGTACCAACCCAGACGTCCTTTCGCATACGAGGGACCTACCACCATGTAAATCACCCATAGACAGGTTTATCCCATCCCCCACCCATAATATCCTTACTTAAAATAGTATATTTGTGGTTATTTGTGCAAATTTAACTTTAAAGTGCGTCAGATACTCATACAAAAAATAAAAATACTAGCCCTATATTATACATGTCCCACTGCTAGGTAAGAGCCTCCTCTACTGAATGAGAGGGATTAGGTTTCGTCCACCACGTTAGCCTAATTTAGGTTATTAGACTTCACATACCCTCGAAATTTTTATGTCTGCTCAGGTATGCCGGTTTGCTCATGATGTTTCCTTCACCGTTAAAACAAGCGATAATTAACAATTAATTTACACGTAAGTTAGAAAAGTGCATGCTTTTGGGGCTGGTTTCGAACCTGCGATTTTCGTCTCAACAGTCCGTACCACATCCCGCTAACATACACATGGTAAAAACCCCTCCATAGTAGATCATTCCAGCGAGCTATGTACTTTTTTTAACGCAAGCCTATTACGAATAAAAGAAATGTTCAGTCAATGTAGCTTGCATAATTCTGCCGAATTTTGAGAGACGCAATGTTTCTCGACAGTCTATATTATATTTGGATTGAACTGTATTTACCACCAGGTGCAATGTAATCACTATATCGTGTCAAGATAATAAATGTAATAATTTACATAGCCCAGCGCATTAGCAAGCTCAAGTGGCAGTGGGCAGGCCACATAGCTAGTAGAACCGATAACCGATGGTGCAGTAAGGTTCTGGAATGGAGGCCACGTACTGGCAAACGCAGCGTTGGACGTCCACCTACAAGGTGGACAGACGAACTGATAAAGGTCGCAGGATGTCGCTGAATGCAGGCCGCTTCCAACAGGTCGGTGTGGAAATCTTTGGGGGAGACCTATGTTCAGCAGTGGACGTCTTGTGGCTGATGATGATGAATTTACCCAAGATTGGATAAGGTTAAGATGTGGCGATAAACTTGCCTCCTGAATAATAAATTAACAATATTGGGTGATAATAACTATCTGTGAAATGAATAATAAAGAATGTAACGAGGATTCTTTGCTTTTGTGTTGACCCTTTCTTGGTGTGACGATACGTTATAAAATAAAGTCATAATAAACGATTTATCCTTTTCGCAAAAATTTCAGTATTACTCATCCTACAATGCAAAATTTAAACTGATTTACATTTAGGATTCACGCTTAGACTAATTTTAAAACCATATTAACAAATCTTACTAGAAAGTTTCGGCAACGGTACATTTTTTATAAATCCCACCTGCCAACTCCAGTTAGAACCGCCAGGTGTTGGAAACTTAACAATGCGTGATGCCTTAATTTCTTGGAATACGGACACCGCGACTGAATCGCTGAAATTGTCTTCAAGTTTATTGAAGTTTCAATTTAATGCTGGCTGAAAAAGTAAAATTAAGAATCAAATTGTTTTTTAGACTCACAACTGGACGTGGAGACGACATCGCTTGTTTGATGGTAAGCTTCAGGCCTGCCTATAAGCAGTCTCAAAACAATCCCGATCTTTAAATCACAAATAACTGGTACAGAATATTCGTATATGGTGAACACAATGTTACATACCGGATATTGAACGGGTAACTAATGAAATGCTACTTTCTTTGTAAGTATGGTGAAATTTATGACTATCTGAACTAGGGCATGGCTCGGAGATATATCGGACGCACCGGATTTGACCATCCTGTCGATCAAAGCATTATTGTATACCTCACTCTCCCTTACATTGGAGGCAGTGACATACGAATTTGCATAAAACCGCAGTTGGAAACTAGAAATGTGATAGTCAGTCACTACGGCGTGTTTTCTACCACGCCAAGCCTACCTACAAACTAAACAGCTCTTACTTTTTTTAATACGAGCAAATCCCTTTACAGATGTAAGACTCATCGGCCTAAGCCGGTCTGCCAACAAAACCCCGGTTTGTAGGAAGATCCCACTAGCTATGAGTATTGAAATAAAACTAATTTAAACGGATTTTATAGCGGTTTTTTAATAACTTTGATCCGATTTCGATAGCTTTTCAGCCTTCGTGGTCACGGGGTGGACTCACCGTTGTCACACGCTGGAATGCGTTTAAATTAATTTTATTTCAATGTGTAATATTCGCGTAAACATAAACATTAGCTATGAGTATGTTTTTAAAATGATTATAAAAATTAATGTCCTTTCTGCATAGTTAATCTATATTTACGTTCACGGGACCGCATGAGCGCACGAGGCACGATGTATCGCCTATAATGAATCACAATCAACCCTAAAAACGTTACGTAATCACTCATTAATTTGTGTGATCAATAT
The DNA here is from genome assembly GCA_949126905.1 of Amorpha juglandis. Classification (NCBI taxonomy): domain Eukaryota; kingdom Metazoa; phylum Arthropoda; class Insecta; order Lepidoptera; family Sphingidae; genus Amorpha; species Amorpha juglandis. Next base: position 12,039,532 of record OX421381.1, on the reverse strand, counting down.
TGTATTACCTTGGAAATCAACTTATGTCGCATTTACATATTCAGTAATATCAACAACCTTCGTTACATTATCATTATATCATATATTTTTTATAGCATACGCCGGCAAACGAGCAAGTGGGTCACCTGATGGTCAATGATCTCCACCGCCCATGTAGGCCCACAATACCAGAAGAATCATGGGTGCGTTGCCGACCTTAAAGGAAAGGGATACTTAGGGATTGGGAAGGGGATTTGGGCCTCCGGATATCTCACTCATCGTACGAAACGCAGCAGCTAGCCGCTACTTTACGTCGTTTTCCTGTGAGACAGTGGTAACGACCCGATGGAGCCGGCCCATTCACTTTTTTTTAACATATACTATTGTTTTCTGTTTGATGATTGTACTTTGCATCGCACTAAATGCCACATGATTAGTTTTCCATAGTGTCTCTCCATTTTGTATAACATTTAATTACGATACGAGCAGATCGTTCGCCTGATGGTAAGCGTCACGCCAGTTCATACACAGGAGCAACATCAATCGGAACTTTAAATTATTAAGTACTAGTTTTCCTCGCGGCTAAGCCCACGTGATGTGCTTTTTCCTGGATAAAAAGTAGCCTATGTTACTCGGTGATAATGTAGCTTTCTAATGGCAAAAGAATTTTTGAAATCGATCCAGTAGTTTTTAAGTTTATTCATTACATACAAAAATACGTCCTATAGTCATTTAAACGGAGTGTGACGAAGCAGTTGGGCAGGCCGGCATGATCTTGCTGACCAAAGATAATACCCCTGTTTGTCGTTGGTCGACACTATTCCTGGATTACGCTACACTTACCATCAGGTGTGGCGTAGTCACTTTGCCGAGCCAGGATAAAAAAATACAAATCTTTCCTCTTTATAATATTTGTGTGGATTGTTTGGCACTGGACTGCATGGTCGTCCGAATACATAAAATGTTAAATGCATTTATGGCGTGATTGATTAACAAATATCCAAATTCCAAAACATACAAACTGCCACATTTGTATTTTTATTAGTAGAAAACAGGATGGCTCACTTACCCAGTAATTTTAAGAACTTCGATAAGTACCCATAAGCCCCTAACGGTACTCAGTCCCTAATATATGCGAAACAAAACCGTGTTCACATTATTTTACACGCATATCCCAACAAAAAGACCGCTTTACAACCATACCAGACAAAACAACTACAATATACCTGCTCATTGTCTAGTCGTAAAAATATTTGTAATTTTGTAAGGATAACACACGAGTACCTGATGCGTTGGGAACGTATATTAGTAAAAAAAAATGCTTTAATGTATTGTTTCAAACTAACGTTGAATCTTTTTTATTCTATTGGAGTATTTTTCCACGAATAATACTAAATATTTAGATAGAAATTTAAGTGACGCATAAGCCACTTAATTTTAATAAGAATAATAATAATAATAACACCCAACAGTCACACACGTAGCCCTGACCCCACAGTAAGACACGAGTCTTGTGTCGTGGGTATCAGGAACTACGAGAGACCTCTGGGTATCTCGTAGTTCGCTAGCAAATATTTGTTTCGGGGTCTGCCCCGAAACAAATATTTGCTCGGTGCAGGAATCCAACCCACGGCCTCACGTTTCACAGTCGGCTACTCGCCCACTGCGGCACGGAGGCTGTCAATTTATGTAATATTAATAATGTTGAAGATTAAAATATATGCGTCCCATTTCAGACTAGACGACTTTTTTATAGCACAGGCCGGCAAACGAGCAAGTTGCTGGTGGTAGGATATTCATATCCGCCCGGGTAGCGACCACCGTACACATGGTGTCAAAACCTGCCATCGTGACCCACACACGTTGTGTGGATCGCGTTCCAGGATCAGCCAGTGGATATCCCGAGGGTTCTCCCGAGGGGCTTGAAATATGACTTGATGATTGGTTGGGGCGGGTAAAGGGGTACATCCTGGTATCTCTGTGCCTGCATCGGTCATCCGCCTATCCTGTGGCAGGCCCCGCGATTTGCTTCTTCCCTCTCCAAAGAGTCCGAAATATAACTCCGAGACATAAGTCTCAAATTTCACTGGCTTCAATGTCAAACCGAAACACAACAGTGCTTACACACTATTGTTTGGCGCCAGAAATAGACAAAATGGTGGTACCAATCCAAACGGCCTCTCGCATACGAGGGACCTACCATCTTGTACCATCTTGTGTCCGGCTCGTTTGCCGGATTCTGCTATAAAAGTCCAATTCCTAATCCTGAACTAACGCGTACTCCACAGAGGAATAAAAACACATGACCCACTTCCGAGGGTCAGAATAAAAAACAGACCAATTTAAACAGTCTAAAATTAAGTTGGGTAATAAATAAGCAATAATCACGTTATAAACCACTCGATAAAGTAGTTTCTCATATAAAACAAGCAAATCCGTAGTTAATTTTAAATGAACATGATGGCAAAATGACTGCCCGCCCATTACGTGACCGAACTAACATAATTGTTTGAAGTTTTATAGATTTTTTTTTCCACGCAGCTTGAAGCATCGAAATAAGTACAGGCATTCTTTGCTAAATACGAGTGCATTTGTTGTTTGAAGGACATTGAAGCCAGTGAAATTATTGGGCATTATGAGACTTAATATCTTATGTCTCGGGATGACGAGCGCAGTTCAGTACCATGCAGTGCTTTGTAATTCAAAGTTCTGTGCGGTGTTGCTTCTGTTTATGGGCAGGCGTGGCAATTACTATCAGGCGAGCGCCTTGCTCCTCTTGTCATTCAAGTAACTTATAATTCCAGACAAAAATAACGAATCAAAATAAATGCTATTAAAATACCATAGTAACACACTTCATATCCACGTTACACAACAAAAATCAATGGCCAACTTAATTCCGACCTAATCGTGCCTAATAAAATCGCGTGCCACCTACATCCATTAACACATGACCTCAAATACATACGGAGGGCTACTATCGAAAAATGCTAATGTACGATGCTTATCTCGAAGTTAACGCGTGAGCCGGACCACGCATACTACGCTAAATGTAACCCTTGAACTATCAGATAAACTTTTGATTACCACCACCGTTACACGACCGCTCAGATATCCCCGAACGAACGAGTTAGGTCCAACGGTGGGGAAGTTTGACGGGTCAGGTTATACTGGTCTCTCGTCATGCGACGTTTGAAATATGTGATGTGACGTCACATTTATGTCAGCCAATCCATTAATGCCCTTATCTGGACTTCCGAATTCGTGTGCTCCACTGCGAAGGTTCTAAAGTGCGTCCTTTATTGGTTGAGGACATGACACGACTGTTTCCATGTATGGGTTTACCCGCAATGTACTTAGAACACCTGCTGGGAATCCTATAATTTTAACGCATTTTTGAAGTGAAACTTTTGAAGTTAAACTTCTTTAGAATCGTTGTGATTTGAAAATTTGATGAAACGAAAAAGGTTGGTCACTAAAGAGGTTGGAAAGAAACAAGATCTCAAGATGTAAATATATGAAATGTAATATTTCGCATTAAAATTTTAAATAATTTTTAAGCTTGGTAAAAGTATTATAAAAATAATAAACCTCTTAATTATCCTAATACCACTGATACTCTATTTTTATCTCATTCTCTTGTAGGCTACTTTTCTGAAGTTTCACTTCTGCCGTGTGTGAATTGCACACACACACTTTTTCTTTATTTTATGAGTACGGGTTTTTAAGCGTCTCTATAGGGGGTTTTTGAACATGTATCTTGATTCGCCTCATTGGTCTAGTGGCAGCTTACTAAAGCTGAGAACCGTGTGATTTTGAGTTCAAACCCGAAATCGGGTAATCAAAATTATCAATTCAAAAAATCGCACATGAATTGCCCGGAATTTGAATTTGTTTCTTGTATGGTTCATAATCTATCACATCATGGGACGGGAATACGATAAATTGACGATGAATATAACATAATTACTTTGAAGTAAGAGGTATAAGCCCTGAGGACAGGGGTCGAACCCGTGATATCTGTACTGGCAATATGATCCACTCCCCACTAAAATAATGCCGTCATTCGATTATTAAAACTATATGACAATAATATTGTAAAAAATATGAGTGGGAGAATCACGCTGTAGACAGTTTTGTCTACATCATGAATGTGCCAGCTTGACCGGGTTGTTACTATTGACTCACAGAAAATCGACGTAAAGTATCGAGAATACGCTGGTAGGATATTCATATCCGCTTGGGTAGTGACCACCGTACACATGGTGTTAAAACCTACCGTAGTGATCCACACGCCTTGTGTGGAGCGTGTTCCAAGATCAGCCAGTGACTTGGTGGTTGGTTGCGGCGGGTATAAGGGTACATTCTTGTTTAATTGTGCCTGCATCGGTCATCCTCTCTCCGAAGAGGGAAGAAGATTAAACAATTTCCACTAGGAAGTAAAATTTAGGAAACTAAGTTAGGTAAAAGATAGAAAATAGAAAAAAATATAGAAAATCCAGTATCTTTTTCTCGGCCCAGGGATCGAGCCCGAGACCTTAGCAGTCGTACCGCGTACGCAATACAACAACGTCACCGAAATATTTTGTGCATCCCTGCAAAATTATTTAAAAATCTAAAACATTAAAACGTGACGCGCTGCTTTGTTATCTCGATAAAAAAAAACTCATTATAGACAATCCCGTATGAACACGTTAAGAAACATTTATAGTTTTAAGTTCAACCTTGCTATACATTTTAATTGTTTTACAACCTCTGCAGTTGTACGTAAGGGATTAAAGAATTTAAATGTGTCTACAAATCCTCATTACCTTCACATAATACGTGTTCTTTTACCGTAATGTTGGTAGACAATGGTGCCGGCTCATTACCTGGTCCTCAATACTCACACATACCTGGAATGGATAAAGACAGTTTTAAAAAGGGAAATGTTTATGATATATGCCTTTTGTTTCTTTTATTACGGGTAGTTTGGTTTTGTACTTTTTTATAGCATAGGGTGATGATTCTTTTTTTATCCGAGCATAGAAAAGTGACTGCACTACACCTGATGGTAAGCTTAGTGCAGTCTTAAAAACCAGCGACCACCGAAAAACAATGAGTTTATCGGAGGTCACCAAACTTATGCCGGCCTGAATAAATGCTTGCATGCTGAGAAGCAAATCGAGGGGCCTGCGATAGAACAGGCGGATGACCGATGCAGCACAGTTATACAAGGATGTACCCCTATACCCGCCCCAACCAACCCTCAAGGTCACTCGTTGGTCATTTTAGGTGCATTTGGACGTCACTTACAATAAATCGTCCCACTAGCTTGTACGCCTCTGCAATAAAATATATCTTTTATCACTAAAAAAAGTAAGTAAGGCTGAAAGTTTTCGAAATGTCGGGACTAAAATAAAAATAAAAAAAAATATGGGTGCGTGTACTTATGTACGCGCGTGAGAAGTTATACTTCTTTGGCATCATTAAATAACCAATAATAAGTATTTAACATTAATAATTTAATAATATTTAGTGTTAATTATATTAAATAAAAGTATTTTAATTTATATCAACATATCCACTCGACATGATAGAAGTACATTCTACTCTCTTCGCGTTTATGCGAGCCTGGTACTTTTTACGGCAACATGTTCCGAATAAGAAAAAACCTAAAGAGTTTTTCTTTGTCCAAATCGTCATTTGTTTATTAATTACGGCTACTCGCCATGAAAAATGGACATTCTACTCTCTTCGCGTTTATGCGAACCTAGTACTTTTTATAGCACCATGTTCCACATTATAAAATAAAAACCGCATCTATATATAATTATATATATATTTATATTTATTTATTTATATTTATTTATTTATTTTTTTATTTCACTCTCATCATTTTTTCATAACGCGCCTAACTTCATACTGTTCATTTTTTCCTAACGCGCCTAACTTCATACTGTTCATTTTTTGTGTCACAGGTGCGCGCGCATCTTAAAATTTCACTCTCATCATTTTTTCATAACGCGCCTAAAGAAGTATAACTTCAAAAACCGTAGTTTATTTCAATGAGTAACAAAATTCGCGTAAACGTAAGAAACCATTTATAAAAAAAAAGTCATAGATACGTAACATAACTAAAAGACAATAACACAACATACTTTAAAATATCCAACACATTCCCCGAAACCCGCCAAAAATCCCCGCAAAAACCCCAACTCGAAACAAAGGTAATAAGCAATAAATAACCTGCTAAGCATTACTCATGAACTTCCAAACTCAAACGTAAAACGAGTCCGACAGACTGTGGACTGGGGGCGAAGTGAGGCGGGCGCGGCGTACGGGCGGACGGGCGGACGGGCGGATGAGCGAAAAAAACGCCACGTGTAACTGCGGCGATATCGTGTGAACGAGCTTGTTGGAGCGTGCCTATTATGTTATTAGCACGGGGATGTGCGAAGGTCACGTTAGAAAAGGTAAACATAAAGGTGTACAGTTTTCCGTATTTAAAATGTGCAGCTTCAGTAATCGTGCTCTAGTTTAAACCTGTGAAGAACACAAAAGATGAAGACACACAAAGTCAATAGTCTGACAGCCTCCGTGGCGCAGCGGGCGAGTAGCCGGCTGTGAAGCGAGAGACCGCGGGTTCGATTCCCGCACCGAGACAAATGTTAGTGTGATCCACATATATTTGTTTCGGGGTCTGGGTGTTGTGAGACCGAAAGTCTCTCGTAGTTCCTGATACCCACGACACAAGACTCGTATCTTACTATGGGGTCAGGACTATGTGTGTGACTGTTTTAACAAAAAAAAACTGTGTTAACACGATATCATAAATACTTGGTTTTAGATATTATGTAAAGATACGTTTTCAGGTGCGCGACCGAGGCAAGAGACCGCGACGCGTGACGGCAGCGACACGTCCGCTTTGTTTGTAATCGTAGATATAATTATGTAGGTTTTAGGTTTGACAGCCTCCGTGGCGTAGCGGGCGAGTATCCGGCAGCGAAGCGAGAGGCCCGAGCTTGGATACCCGTACCGAGATAAATGTTTGTGATATCCACAAATATTTGTTCCGGGTCTGGGTGTTGTGAGACCAAAAGTCAGATTGTGAGTCAGAAAGAAACACTCACGTCTGTAATCCCCGCAGGGGTCGGTAGAGGTGTATAACCAGTACACCCACATTTCGTAATTACTATAAGGCTTCATAATGATCGCGAACGCATAGTGACCATTTCTCTAAACGTCATTGCTTAATTTTTAGCACTAAATAAAAACAAACTAATCGTGTACATAGAATTCGACATTCAATAAAGAGCTTACTTAAGTATTGTTTGTACATACACGCCTAATTTTATACTAGGTTTATACCAACTAGTTACTGCATCAACCGATAAACGCAGACAATATTAACCCAACTATTTCCGAAATAATTTATGTTCATTCAGAACATCACAATTAAATAATACTAATAATAATAATATCACATCCAAAATCTTTCCACGATCTTTGTAACAACAAACACATGTGCAATACAGAGAACGTAGGTAAAGCAAACCAGGCAAAACTGTACGGAAAACATTGAAAATTTCGGCGCTTATCGGAATAAGGTTTAACTTTTATTTTTGGCGCCCGGGGCGGGCCCGTGTGGGCACGGATCGTTTGCAGAGTTAACAACCCCATAGACAAGGACTTAAAATAGAGAAAGACTTTGCTATTTCGGAAATAATTATTACATCAATAACTACATACAACTTGGCTGTACCACTACTGGACAAAGGCGGATTTTAATGGGAAGAGTGGAGATTTTGGCTATAATCACTAGGATTCCGGAATAAGTAATATTTGGTATTGAATTAAGGCGAATGTCCGATGAGATTCATAAAATATCCGACTACATTGAAAATGAATTCATACTAAAACTTGTAATAGGTTTGCTCATTTAATGTAGGGTTGTATAAAATAAAATATATTTGTTGAGTGTTCCGTAGCTTTAAATATTTGAGATCCGCTATTCTACTGAATGACTGCCACCACTGAACACACGATTAAAAACCCGCCTTAATACCTACTTACCTACCTACCACTCGGCGATCTAAATCATCTCTTGGTAAGGATTGAATATAAAACAACGAGGTGCCCTCACAATAACTGCTTTTAAATTTGAAACTAACCTAGCTATATTTAACGCTGAATGCCCGACTATTCATTCATGTGCAGCGTATGAAAATAAAAGCAAGAAGTATTTCACGTTACCTAAAATGGCGGCTGTAAGCAATCTCAGTCAAGGTTCAGTTCTTCTAACCCCAAGTGGGATTAAACGTGACAATATAGCGACAAAAAATAAATACTTAAACTTTCAGAGTAACAACAATAGATTTAAATTGTATCTAAATCATAATTTGATAGCATTTTGTATTCAGCCAACCACTTACATTTTAGAAAATTATTTAAGCTCTATGGAATTAAAAAATACATTTGAAACACATAAAACTATTTCCATTCAGTCAACTCTACCGCGTTCTAAACTCAAACGCGATCGCACGCGAGCCAATATTTACGGCCTGTATTTCGGCCGTATGTTCTCACACGTCGCCCGATACACATCTGATTCATTACCGCGCTCTATGGCCGCGATCTACATTGTGTATGGCACGGCGGACCATAAGCAACCCGCGGATATGGACGTCGTTAACGGCTCCACACACACGTATACCGTGCCCGGCACGATCATGTATGAAATGATTTATTTGCGATAGAAACTTCCGCGTTGTTTGGTCTATGGTTTAAGCTTTATAATCTTATCATGTTTTTGGAGCCTGTTTTGATGTTGATTGTCAGTCAACGAATTTAGTCATAACAAAGTAAACTATTTTTAGATAAAGTTAATTTAGGTTTAAAGTCAGCAAAGGTCAGCCAATAGAACCATATTTTTGAATAAGTGTATTTTCTGGTTTAACACTGGAAACGTTTACTAAGTACTAAAACCATAGACAGTTTTGTCTACAGAATAAATGGGCCGGCTCGACCGGGTTGTTAGCACTGCCTCACAGAAAATCGACGTAAAGTGACAGCTTGCTGCTTCATTTCGTAAGATGACTCAAATATCCGAAAACCTAAACCCCCCTCACTTTCTCAATTCCTTAATTACCCCTTTCCTTTAAGGCCAGCAATGCATCCATGATTCACCGGGTATTGTAGATTTGCTGGTGGGAGGATACTTGTATCCGACCGGATACCGACCACCGTACACTGGTGCTAAAACCTGCCATAGTGGCCCAGCTTGTGTGGGTCGCGTTCCAGGATCAGCCAGTGTATATCCGGTTCTCCCCAGGGAGCTTGCCCCCTGATCCTAACCCTTTTCCCATCCCTTTTCCTTCCCCTCCTCCTTGGCCCTTTGGCAGGCCGGCATGATCTTGCCAACCTATAATGGACACATTGTTTATCGTTGGTCGACACTATTCCTGGATTGCGCTACACTTACCATCAGGTTTAGCGTAGTCACTTTACCGAGCCAGGATTAAAAAAAAAGGTGATCATGGGCGGTGCAGATCACTTACCCTTAGGTGACCAACTTGCTCGCTTGCCGGCCTCTGCTATAAAAACAAATATATAAATAATCGCCACTGTTGATTTAAATAGTATTTTTATCACGTAAGCTAATTGCGTGGGTGACTTACAAAGAAATTACTAATGTAAACATCATTGTAAGATGCTTACTGTAAATTTAATTAAATTGTGAAGGTCTTGGTAAATATTATCCGATCTAGAAGTTCGCCTAAATATAAGTCCGTAAATGGAACTTACAAATAAAAATCAGGCTTAACTATATTTTTATCCTCACGATGTTTTTGTTGTTATCAATATTTTTCGGCATAAACACATTTGCAGAGTTTATATGTTTTTATTTATGACTTCGTACTGTTATGCAATACGCAAAGGACAATTTTTTTTTTATGTCGAGACGAGCAAGGCGCTCGCTTTATGGTTAGCGCCACGCCTGCCCATAAACAGAAGCAACACCAATTCAATTATTTTTATGTTTCTTTACACTCATACACTAATCATATTCGTTATTCTTTATTGCCTAAAGCTACAACGCTTTTATACAACAAACACAATTACTATATGGAATAAATTAAATAAGTGGTCGACGGCATCGTCAAAATTCCCGCCAAAACTCCAATGTTTATTTTGGTGCTATTTTGAAGACGCCATTTTTTAATGCTTAACCCATACATACTAACATGTTCGAGCGATATATTAACACAAACCGTGTTACTAATAAACGTACTGTTATAACTGTAGAATAATATAAATGAGTTATAAACATAAGTTCACGCCTGTGTCCCCGAAAGGTTTGGTAGAAATGCAACTAGTTTACAATAGTTCGAGTTTATTTCCGTCTCATATGTCAGGCGATGAGCCTATCGCCATATTTGGCAAGTGACACCTCTATCTACCCCTTCTTGGAGGCGTGAACTTTATTGGTATGTTATGTCAAAAAGTGTACAGTGATATGCAATCTTTAAAGCGCGAGCCCAGATGGCACTTGGCAGGTTTTTTATCGAAATCCTTATACTTATTTCCATTGACAAACTTGAGGATCGAATCAATGACCGCATCCGTTTCACAGCCTAAAATAGCAATCTAGTCTAGTGACTGCAGACTAGTCTAGAGACTGGAAGCCTAGTCTAGAAACTGAGAAAACGAGCTATACATTTTACAGTCCAGAATGTGACGTGACCACAGTGGTCGAGAAATCCGACACGAACTCACTTCGATTTGTTTCAATTTTAATTCACTAGTTACTTAAATAAAACATCAAATTGACCTGTTGCTGAGTTCATTTAAGGTTGTCGTTCTAAAAAAAGTAAAACAAATTAGATTTGTTTTGGACAATGTCAACGTTCGTACGGTTCATAGAAAATGGCGCAACGGTACTTCAATGAAACAGGTCGTCTCAGTAAGTAATTAAATTAGGTCTAAGTTTACTATGATTAAATGTATACGCTTTAGCAATCTTCGTTGTCAAAATACACAAAGCAGCAAACCACATCAAAATATCTTAAATTCTTTTTCACAAACACAACTTTGCTGGTGGTAGGATATTCATATCCGCCCGGATAGCGATCACCGTACACATGGTGTTAAAACCTGCCATAGTGATCCACGCGCCTTGTGTGGATCGCGTTCCAGGATCGGCTAGTGTATATTCGGTTCTCCCGTGGGTCTTGCGACATGATTTGATGGGTTGATTGGGGCGGGTATAGGGGGTACATCCTTGTATTACTGTGCCTGCTTCGGTCATCCGCCTGTCCTGTCACAGGTCCCTCGATTTGATCCCATTTATACAGGCCGGCATGACTCTGGTGACCACCGATAAAGTCATTGTTTATGTGGTCGCTGGTTTTATTTGGACTGCACCACGTTTACCATCAGGTGTAGTGCAGTCACTTTGCCTTGTTCGCATAAAAAAAGCAGCGAACCACATCAAAATACTTTAACTTTTTTTTCACAAACACACCCCTCAGGAACACAATTCAAAGAGTGTCAAACATCGCAAACTTGATATGCACGTCGACCGTGGGCCGTGCAAGTTGGAAACTAATCTAAGTGGTTCAGTACAAGTTGGCAGACAAGCTGACGGGACGGTTTTTTTAGTTTTTTAAGCTTTCAGCCAACGGAACGGCGAGTGATATGAGCATCGCATGCATGAAGAAACTGCACAGGGTAGCCAACCGCAGAGACTTAATTTTGTTGAATTTTCTCTAGTCGAAGACCGACCTAAGTAGTGGTTATTAGTAGTATTTATTATGACACACTTGTATCTATAAAATCTCTGGTTTAGGTTTTTTATACAACGATTGATGAGACAATCGAGCCACTGTTGGGTTCCGGTTTGTAGGATATTGTAGCCAAAATATACAAAATCATACAAATCGGTTTGTGGTGTTTACGTACGTATACAAAAAAAAACAAATATACTCGTCGAATTGAGAACCCTTATCGGTTTTTGACGTGATAACGTCTTATAATTCGATAGAGCCGGCTGCACGCACGAAAAAACATGACTCATGCGTCGTTACCTCGCTAGATGTCACGTTCCATTTAAGGCTTGAAGTGCAAGCGAGAGCGCGGAACGAGCGACAAAGAAGCACAATCGGCCTTTGCGTTCGGCAGCGTTCGAGATTTTAAAAAATTAAAACATAAATATTAAATCTTCCACATATCACAACAACGTGTCTGAAATGACAGGTTAGACCAGCTATCCGTCAAAGGGAACATTTTCTCCTATATCAAACACATTGAGGCGGGCTTTTTAAAACTAGATTTACGAAAAGGACATTGTTCGTCGTCCATACATAGTTGGCCTAAGAACCAAAAGGTAGGTGAATTTACTTTTTGGGTTTTAGATAATGTATATATTTGATTGAAACTATATTAAAACTACGGACACTTGAGAATTCCGAAAAATAAATAAAGTACTTTCGGATTTTGAGGTTATAATTAGGCCAATAAATACTATTAAATATTAAACAAATGAAATTAAAATTTTCTTTTGAAAAATGCTACCATTCCATCAGTATTTTCTTAAGACGTTATCACGTTCAACTATCGTCAGTAAACCGACTTTACAGACAACCGATTTTTTGTCGGTTGACCATCTACCAATCACGCCATTACTATTTAATCTCGAAGGGCTCTCAAAAAGTATAACCAGAATTTTGGCGGGAATCCTGACGATACGATCGACCGCATATTTTTTTTTCCTAAACTAGTTTAAATTAGAGTTTGTTGTATAAACATGATGACCTTTACTTATAAACTTTCTTAAGCCATAATTAGTTTAAAACTGTTTCCGTCTCTTTCTACCCACTTTATAAATCGTGTTGACAGAGAAAGACAAAAGAGTGTTTCACTAATCAGTGCATATGTAACGTTTATACGTGTCCGTGCAATAAATATATCAATGGTGACGAACATTGTAATGACACATTAAATTATGTGATGAGATGTGTGAGGTTGCCCGACTTTGTTCGTTCGATCTGAAAAAAAAACTGCGAGAAAATCAGTTCAAATTAGTTACAATTCAATGTGTAACATTGGCGTAAATGTAAATCATTATGATTCACGTTACTTTATTTGGTGTGCAATAATAAATATTCTATCTAAGGCACAGTCTCTGCTCGACACCCCTCTACGCCGAGGTTTTCCAGGCAGCAAGTCGGCTACGTGAGTTCCAAATATTCATTTCTCTCGAGCCGGCGCGCTTGCACTTTGCACCCTTGCGCACATTAGATTTATTTACGTGTTATATTTTCTTCACACCTTACCAAAGGCATGTTAAAATGCTATGTTATGCTTGTTTGGAATGTTTGTTTACATTATTTTTTATCCTAGCGCGACTAAGTAGCTACACCTGTTATTTCAGCATAGGACGGCAAACGAGGAAGTGGGTCACCTGATAAGCCGGTAAGTGATCTCCACCGGCCATGGAAGCCCACAATACCAGTAGAATAATGGGCGCCTTGCCGACCTTAAAAGAAAGGGATTGTTAAGGGATTGGGACGAGGAGGGTTTTGGGCCTCCGGATATCTCACTCACCGTACGAAACACAGCAGCAAGCCGCTAGTTTACGTCGGTTTTTTGTGAGACAGTGGTAACGATCCGGTCGAGCAAGCCCATTCGTGCTGTGGACAAAACTATCTACAGCGTGGCTCTGCCACTTGCACTTACCACTTACTGATGTAAATTATTCTTATTGATAAATAATTTACTAGATCTCGATGTCTCTGGTGCTGGTTTCACCGCACTGTTTTACAACAATTGGTAGCATTGTTGTGTTTCGGTGTAAAGGACACAGAAGCAATTAAAATAAATAAATACACCCAACAGTCACACACATAGTCCTGACCCCACAGTAAGATAATAGTCTTGTATCGTGGGTATCAGGAACTACGAGAGACATGCGGTCTCACAACACCCAGACCCCGAGACAAATATTATAATAATAATACAAATGTTTGTCGCGGTGCGGGGATCGAACCCGCGGCCTCTCGCTTCACAGACAGCTACTCGCCCGCTGTGCCACGGAGGCTGTGAAATTACTGAGCATTTATAAGACATCATCTTATGTCTTCAAGTAACAAGCACAGTCTAGTGTCTTACTGTACTTTGTATTTCAAAGATGGTGCTTTTTGTTTATGGACAGGCGTGGCGCTTAAAATCAGGTGAGCGACTTGCTCGTATCCTCATGCAAGCTTATAAAAAATCGCCACCATCCAGGACACCCACTGTATCAGAAGAATCCTGGAGACGTTGCCGATCTTAAAGGAAAGATATGAGGATTGTGAAGGAGAGGGGGATTTGGGCCTCCGGAAATATCATTCATCATACGACTTTTTTCCGTTTCTTTTTATTTGATTGAATGACGAGATAAGGAAGGAATTTGATCAGGCGATCGCCTGATGGTAAACGTCACAAAGTTCTATGTGGTGTTGCATCTGTTTATGGGCAGGCATGGCGCTTACCATCAGACGAGAGACTCGCTCGTCTCGTCACTTAATTAAATAAAAAAAGGACACTACAAAATATATCATGATGCCTCCGTCACGCAGTAGAAGAGAAGCCGGCTTCGAAGCGAGAGGTCATGGGCTCGATTCCCGCACCGAGGCCAATGTTTGTGTGATCCATAAATATATTTGTTTCGGGTCTGGGTGTTGTGGGACTGCAAGTCCTTCCTAGTTTTTGATACCCCCGATACAGGTGAGCCTAGTGTGGGGTCATGACTATGTGTGTGACTGTCGGGTGTATTTATTTATTTGTAATACCAAGTCTTTTAAGAATAACATATATCTAGCTTTTTTTCTTTTTTTTTACTAGCCCTGTATTATTAATACATATCCCACTGCTGGGCACGGGCCTCCTCTACTGAATGAGAGGGGTTAGGCCTTAGTCCACCACGCTGGATAGTAATACGGGTACTTACTAATACTTAGTAATACGGGTTGGCAGACTTCACATACCTTCGAAAAATCTTATCGAGTTCTCAGGTATGCAGGTTTCCTCACGATGTTTCCTTCAACGTTAAAGCAAGGGATAATTAATCTAGCTTATCATAAATTAATATTTCGAAAATAGTTAATAGTATCTATTCAAGGAGCATTTAAAAAAAATTCTCATGTTACAAATTATCCCGTATTCGTTGTAACCGCCTTGGGGTATACAGTAACAATAAGAACACTAAAGCATTACAAAGTACCAATTTTTATTAAAGATTTACAAAATAAAATGTAAGATATACTATTTAGATACAAAAATAATAAATGTTATAATATTTTGTACATTAGAAAACCTTACATTATTTTTAAATCAATGTAGGTAATCATAAAAGATATTGCTCCAGGTGTTCTGTCAGTCTTGGATTTATCAATATAAAGGTTTTGAATCAATCCGGTCCCGCCATTTTATATTATGTTATGAGGGAGGTATTTATTATGAGTGCTAGAGCCACGCTGTAGACAGTTTTTGTATGTTGTTGTGCCCCGCCTGCCCATAAATAATAACAACACCACTTACAACTCAGAATTATAAAGCACTGCAGTGCTATGCATGGCACTGCGCTCATAATTCCAAGACACAACAAAAAAAATATTTTTTATTAGCCTTCAAAGACAGATGAGCTGACGGTCAACCTGATGGTAAGAGGTTACCGCCTATAGATATTAGCAATCCCAGAGGTACAGCCAAGCCGCTGCCTGTCGTGTAACTATTTTAAGTCTCATAATGCCTAGATGCATTGGCTTCAATGTCTTACAGACCGAAATACAACAAAGCTTACACTCTTGCTTGGCGCCAAAAATAAGCAAGACGGTGGTACCTTCCCAAAAGGCCTCTCGCCTTGGAAACATACAACCTAATAATGTAGATTTGTTTACAAATCTTTACAATGAAACATGTTGCGTTTATGATAATTGTATTCTACACTAATATTATAAAGAGGAAAGGTTTGTATTTTTGTATGTAACGAATAAACTTAAAAACCACTGGACCGATTTGAAAAATTCTTTCACCATTAGAATCCTACAGTATCCTTGATGAACATTACAAAGCAGAACACGCGGGCGGAGCCGCGAAGAAAAGCTAGTAATCAAATAAAAACAAATGCTCTTTTTTATTTTACACGCCAATAATACATAAATTACATTGAAATGTCTCTACCGGTGCTTCGGAAATGCCCACTGGTCTGAGAAGAAGCACCACGAAACTCAGCCGAAGGTCTTTTAAATATTAGCATTACATTTTTTTTCTGAAACAATTTGCCTATATGTCTTATTTCCTATAGTATTTCTTTACTTTGAGTTGTTAGACTTTCTTTTGCAAGTTCTCATTCTGGAATAGAAACAAAAGAAGTTGATAGAAACATACATTTATAAACTAAGCACAAGGTCTTCCACGCTGCATACTCATGTAAAATGTTACATCTTGCCCAACAATTTTGTTACAATTTGCCCCACTGTGTAATTTATGACACTAAGTAAGATTTATAAAAATCAACATATTTTCAATTAAAATCAAATAGCTGTACAAATGCTGTACACTGTTCGATAAAGATAATATCAAAAAAATCTTTTAAAACTGTGCCAAAAAACTAATATTTACGAATATTTTTGTCCAAAATCTGGTAGAGATGGCTCACGTGCACAAGATTACGCCGTGCATAGTCAGGCGATGCCCGTGTAATAAAACACATTAAAAAGTATGGATTAAGTCGAAAAAATTGTAAATAAACGTTAGTTTACTAGCCAGACATTAGTGGTCCCTACTTGTCCTCGGTAAAACTACCCCCCGCTACCGAAACTTTTCAAGTCGTAATAAAAAGTTATCAGTTTCATAAGAATACTTCAAAGTAACAGTGTAAAATATCAAACTTCGTTCATATCGTGCAAAAACTGTGGCCCGATTCAGTACGGGCGAGTTGACCGCTGACGTCGCTCGGACGTGTCCCAATTGTACGCGACCTTCGGACCGAGGACGCAGCGACGAGCGTACTTGTCTGACCCACGACCCACCGCTGCACTGGTACCGGTGAAGAAGCCGGCCGGATACAAATCAAGGTACGTAGGTACAGCCACTGACAACCAAACAACCCGCTCTTATCAAACATTTTGTTCAGGTCGTTCATCATCGCGACGCCCGCGTCAAAACAACAACCTTATCTACATCGCCCGCCAACTCGATCTGTTTCAGCGGCTCCCGACGAACCGTAGGTATTCAAAAAATACATAGCGTAGGAGGCGTCACATGTGTGGTGTGTACTGTGTAGGTATGTGCGGGTCGGGTGACACATGTGTGTGGCGCGGGTCGGCCGCGGCAGTCGGCACGGTGCGGCGGCGTGGAGGAGTGCGGGTGTGCGGGTCGGCGGGGCGGCGGCGGGGCGGCGGCGCGGCGGGGCGAGGCGCGCGTGTGTGCGCCGGGGCGGGGCCGGGGGCGGGCCCCACACCGGCGCCGCGGCCACCGCCCGCCGCGCGCGCTCGCACTCGCGCGACACCGCCGCTCCGCGCGCTCGTCTCGTGCCTCTCGCGCTCTCGCCGCTCCCTCGGCGCTCACTCAGCGCTCGCGAGCCGCCCGCGACACACGTACGCGCCGAACTCGCTCCGCCACCCTCGCGCGATCACACGCACCCGCGTCACGCGTCACGCATCACGCGCAACGATACCTAGTGTACGACACTATACGGTGACACAGTGCTGTGCGAACCCGACCGGACGTGCGCCTTCGTCCACCGCGAGCGAACGGTGCCATGCAAACGTCGCTCTCCGGCGGGAAGGCGACTCTTTGAGCGACGAAAGGGTTGGAGTGCGGGGCGGGCGGAGGGCGGCGCGAGGCCGCGCACGCGCCCGCCGCGGCCGCGCTCGGCTCCGGCACACACGCGTTGACACCGGCGCGCGCGATGGACGACAAGCCGACGCCTGTCGGTGGCGAGGAGCACTACAGCCTGCGATGGAACAACCACCAGGCGCATTTGCTGCGCTCCTTCGAGGCGCTGTTGCACGCGGAGACGCTCGTCGACGTGACGCTCGTGTGCGCCGAGCGCCGCGTGCGCGCACACAAGGTGCTGCTCGGCGCGTGCAGTCCGCTTTTCCGGAGAATATTCAGCGAGAATCCGTGCAAGCACCCCGTCATCGTGCTCAAAGACTTTCAAGGATGGGAAGTGCAAGCGGTGGTGGACTTCATGTACCGCGGCGAGGTGTCGGTCGCTCAGGAACAACTCGGAACTGTGATTCGCGCGGGAGAGTCGCTACAGGTGCGCGGGCTGGCCGACCAGGATCGTGAGGAGCAGGCGCGGTCGCCGCCACCGACGCCGCTGGCGCGGAGCCCGGTGCGAGTGACGCCGCCGGCGCCGTCGCCGCCCGCCAGCCCGGCGAGCCCGCAGCCGCGCCGCAAGCAGGCGCGCCCGCGCCGCCGCTCGGGGGAGTCCGACACGCCGGAGAACCTGTCGATGCGCCGCTCGCCGACCAGCGGGTTGAAGGCGGTGCGGCTGTCCCGGCCGCGCTCGCCGCCGAAGCAGGAACAGTGCGAAGAGGCCGAGTCGGAGGCGCCGCCGCCGCCGCGGATGTTCCCGCCACATCAGGACATGTTCCCTCCGGTGCCTCCCGCTGTTTCCGCGCTCTCGCTAACGCCACCACACAGTGAGTACTGTTTGAATTTCGCTTTGATCTTTTTTAAAACGGAAATCTTGTTATTTCGAAAATAGGCGGCAATATCGGGTTAATAGGATAAATATCAAATAACCAACCGAATCACTGTTGTAATTGTGCTTTGTAAAACTATTAGACTGGTGTATTTTTAATAACTCAACATTATTCATTAATTGTGAGATGTTACATTAAACTGGGGCGCGAAACCTCACGGTTATAATATAAAGACAAAAAGCTTGTTAATAGACAAGTGTGGTGAAAAACAAAGGTCGGTTACGTCAATGTCGTTTTGGATGAACAGTGATCGTACGTAAACAAATTATAGAAAAAACTCAGGACCTCGGACTCATTGTCACAGACCCTTTAAAAACATTTACCTGCATAACAGGTGGGTAGGTAGAAATAAATAGAGCAATGAAAAAAATATATTTCGAAATTTCTTAACCTGGGTTACATAAAGTGGTGTATAAAAAGTAATGAAGCCAATAGTTAAAGGTTGAAAATATTTACGAAACTTTATTTTTTTATTATTCACCATAATTAATGATGAAAGCAAATTTCTTTAACCCTATCAGGGCAGTCCTGAATTATTCGCGACAAATTTAATTAAACTTTAATCAATGATTTCCAAACGATTCTAAAGTTTTAGCTAAGTTTAGTTAAGTATCTATATCTATACATTATGTAAGAGATACCGAAAAATAGTATCAAGAAGAGATTTCATCCAACGACCAGCCATAAATCTAATGAGCCAATACTTTGCCGCGTGGTAATAGTGAGATTTATCAGATAATGATAAACTTAAAAAAATATCTTGATCTAAAATTATTTTCCTTAGGGTTACTTTTAGTATTATGGATTTTTTGTCATATTATTACTTATTTATGCTTACTTGAGAGACGCGACCGAGACAAACAGACAGCGACACGTTCGCTTGGTGCTAATTTACAAGCTGGTTGTTACCACTACTCTGTCTATTTCTGCCGCTAAACAGTGGTATAAAGCACGGTTATGATTCGGTTTGAAGAGTTCATGCTATACTTTTTAATGATTCGTTATTTGTCAATATTTTTTAATTTCTAATTTAAATAGTATGTGTACGTACTACCGTTCATACCATAACCTCACATTTATCCCCAAAAGGTCAGACAGAGATGCAACTTGTACACACGAAAACACTTTCCCATTTCACTTGTTTTATAAAGTTTCACATATAATAGTTGAGTAGTCAGTTACATCGTTTTTTTCTGACCGCACTACGCTTACCATCAGGTGTAATGCAGTCTTTGCCGTTCTCGGATAAAAAAAAAAACAACTTTCATCCCTCTGGCAACACTTGATACCTATTACAAACACATTAACCTTTTAATCAATGACATATCAAACGCGATTAGGGATCAACATGTGTTGCACAAAAGCCATCCGGTCTATCGCAGATACGTATAAATTAACCTATTCATGCGTCCATATGTTATCTACACGATCGTAAAAGGTTTTACATTGGCTAAGTTTTCTACGCGAGTTCTCTCGTATGTTCAGTATTATTATTTAAAAGACTACGTAACTTTTTAAATCAGATCAAAAATTAGATAATGATTGAGATATTCGATCGCCATATTAGTATTCGCAATGTACTTATGTTGAGTAACTGTTCGGTCCTGGGTTCAATAATGACAATTTAACTTTCGATTTAAATATCACTATTTGTCTAGGACTCGAATTTTTGCCCGGTATGTCGATAGGGTGGATATCATATCATGGGACGGAAATAAGCTCGGTAAACCGTAAGTGCTACCGTTTCGGGACTACAGCTTAAGTTACGTAGTTAAAATATTATTAACTTTATGAAAATAAATATGAAATAAAAATGATAAGATATTATGTTAGTTTGTTTGTTTTGAAATACATAAATAGGCGAGGTTTCCATCCTTTACTATGGTTTGTGTAAAAATATTATATGTTATTGCCAATAAAACCGAGTAAACCACAAAAATCTAAAAATAAAAAACATATAATTAGCTTTTGGTTTTTTAGTCTGTTTTATTTGTTAAAACGTTTATATTTCTATTTTCAATAGAGAGTAATTTTTCCTCAAAATATAAAAATAAAAACATGATGCAAATCTGTGCATAAATGACGAAGTTTCCAGACTTCCATCCCCGATTTCACCCTCATATCTATGGGGCCTATCTAGGCGTGGTATTTCTTGTCAAAATTCAGCGAATGAAAAAAAAACATCTTAATCGATCCACATTCGCTGGTTATTATATGTAATAACAAAGTACATTTAAGTACACTGAGAACTTTCTCCGTTTATCTTTCGTCAGTTAAAAAAAACATCAATCTCTAAAACGAAAAATACAATATTTTAAATAAATAATAAAGCAATGCATATAAATATTGCGAATTATAACTAAGTTACAAAACTGTTTCTTATAATGGTTTATGAAAAATACTAACTTTGTAGTGCAGCGGAGATACGGTTAACTGGAAGGTCGCGGGTTCGATCCTACACCATTACATGTTTGTTTGCATTATATAAGTAGTCGTACTTGATTACCCATACACGATATCTTAGTGAGTACATATTTCTTATAAACACATAAAGGTTAATCTATTATTTTATAGAAAAGTTTGTAAGAAATAGTTTATAGGACTACTAATCCCATTCTGAAAATTATCTTACTAATGAAAAGCTACTTCATCTTAAACGCTAAACGTTATTTCTCATTTTAATAATAGTATTTATTCACTGAAAAAAAAAGACTTGTATAGAGCTGCGAGCAAAGGCTACCGATATAATAAGTTCTGATAACAAAACGGTTTCTAAGAATTGTATAATATACTCTTTATATCTAATAACTACTACACGTGTAAATTCCATTAAACGTGTGTCGCCCAGTAAAATAAGTTTTAAATGGCGTCCATTCGCATGCTGCGCCATAAAGCGTGTGTCAGCGTAAATTTTACACTTCAATAATTATTGCCCATGGACCACCATTCCATATGAAATAGGAAGCAATCCCGCTCCCATCTAGTTTTACGATCGCTTTTCGATTTCTCGACGTGTTTATGAAGGAAACATGGCGATTGTCATAATCTAATTAACGGAACCCGGTTGATATTGAACGGCTCGAACTTTACAGAAGCCGGTGTAACGGTCTGGACATGACGTCATGGATTCTTTTTTTAAACATTGATGTTCAACGCTGCTTTACCTAGTAAGAAGATTTCATTTTGGAAAATAATGGTAAAAAACACTGTATAAACTATTTGTGGAAAAATTACATACAAAAGCATAAAAAATATTAGGTACCTAATCATAATATATAGGATAGTATTGTATATCATCAATCTAATACATGCTCTTACTGACACAATTATCCTTAATTGTAAAGACATTGCTCGTAAGAACGTCCATTTAAGTTAACTATCGGTTAAAGTAGGGATTTCATTCTGCTATGTCAAATAAATACCAATAATTAAGCTCAATCACCATTAACCTATCCCACACTGACCCTTTAGGCTTTTCTCATTTGCTTATCTCTGGAAATCAATCAAGTTAATGAGGCCGACCCCTCTACGACATGTCTTGTGAGTTATTACATCTAGTTACCAATCAATTACAAAACGCTACCCGCACGTTCAGATATTAAGATTTAATGCACATTATACAACAGAACTAAAGCCTCGGGACGGAATTAGTCCAAGGAGTGGTTTTATACGTCAATTTTGTTTTATTGTTTCCTCAGTTTCGCGTATGTGCCGAGTGCTTGATTGCGCCATAATAGACGTAGGTTGTAATGAAGGGTTGCACGCACTCCGCTCTCGCCGGCGTGCGTGGGGAAACTGAACTGAGGGGGAGCTACTCGAATGTTTCGTTGTCATTGCGTTCGAAAATCAAATTTTAATATGTCTGCATTTAGCATAAACAAGGTTGTTCCAAATTCAAATTGCCTACGATATGCCTGCATTTAGCATAAACATGGTTCAAATTTCCTGCAAACTTTTTAACTAAAACGATAATTTTACAACACGTCACTGGCTAATTGTAAATAAAACTAGAAGAAAACATGGCGAATTTCAATTTAGCATAATGTTGTCCGCCACCGCAAATGTTTATTACCGAGTGTACATTTTATTGTTTCCTTCGTCCGTGTGTGATGAGAGGTTGATTACGTTTAATAGTGGCGAGTAAACGTAATGAGGGGTTGAGGACCATGGGCAATCAGAGAGGGACAGCTTCCTGATTGCGCCCGCGCGGAATTGTCAAGCAATTCCAAATTTGATTTTCTCGTTTGTTCTTAATTTGAACAAGTTGCGTATTTAAAGTCATTAAGTGTAGTAAACGGCGAGCGAACACGCTTAGGCAGCGTCGGTTTTATACATTATTTTAATAGAGATTAACAAAGATCTGAGTTTCTCCGTTCTGCTTCGTGTGTGGTTAGCTATTATTGCAAACTAAAGGTTTATTAACTTTTATGCTTGCACTATTAACGATCTCAGTTAATGCTACTGAATATGCGTGTCTATTATCCGAAATGAAAAGGGCGTATTAGTTAGAAAATCTGTTGCGATTACCATATTAAAGAAAATTAGGAATCGCATTTTTACAGTGTACCTACATATTTGTCTAAAACCACTGAAACTGTGACAAAACATCTTGATATACGCCATCTAAGTATTATTTGCACCCAACTGGATAGCGACTATCGTAAACATGGCGAAAATTCCATCATAGTGGTCACGCCAGCCAGCGAATTTCCTACTTCATCGGGCCTGTATTATTCTAGCGACCGTCGACTCGAGGCCTCACAACATTAAATTTGAACCGTAATGCTCTTACTATAAGGTGCATTGTAATAAATTTTTTGTGCCGAAAAAAAACAAAGAACATTGCCACAAAACATTCTTGACGAAATGCTTGAAGACTAACTTCAAAAATTCACAATTTAAAACTCCATTGGCCGTACTGCATAATTTCCCCTAGTTTATGCTAAAGATCTTAACCAATAATTATTAATACACTATCTAGGTAAATAAATACACCCAACAGTCACACACAAAGCCTTGATCCCACAGTAAGATACGAGTATTGTGTTGTGGGTATCAGGAACTACGAGAGACCCAACACCCAGACTACGACACAAAAATTTGTCGATCACACAAATGTTAGTCTCGGTGCGGGGATCGAACCCGGGGCCTCTCGCTTCACAGCCGGCTACTCGCCCGCTGCGCCACGGAGGTGGCAAATGCTTGATGACTAACTTAAAAATTCACAATTTAAAACTACATTGGCCGTACTCCATAATTTCCCCTAGTTTATGCTAAAGATCTTAAAAATAATAATAACAATACTAACCCTGTTTTATACACGTCCCACTGCGGGCACGGGCTTCCTCTACTGAATGAGAGAGTAGAGATGTGTAAGTACTGTGAGTAATGCATGACACGTTATATAACACGACCGAGTACTGAAACAGTACACAGTACCCGGCGAAATGTTGCATGGCACATGGCATGGCATGACGTGCGCACTGCCATAGTACATACACGGGCCGGGCGGCTCGGTAACCATCCGGCAGTTCATGAAAATGAACAGCAAGCGCTATTTCGATCGCGCCGCCCACCATCCGAATCCGCTCGTCCGACGAGCCTCAATATACACTCCCTTTGACCGTGCAAAGTGGAGACGTCCGCGTAGCGTCCTCACTGACCCCGACGATGCGACCACTCTGGCCATCCGAAGGAGAGAGGAATTCAATAAAAAACACTGCACACAACCGATTTACCGTCCTCGCCGCCGAGGACCGCGCCGCGTTCCCCGCAACGCCCCCGACCCTAGTACCGGCCCGCGAGCCGATGTTAATGATGATTGAAATCATCAAATAGAGTCCTAAAATATAGTCCCCTAAACCCCAATCGCAGATGTCTCTGCCCTCTCCGGTGACCGTCCTGAGCCGAGGTTCGTACCCCAAAGGGGGTGCCCTCAGCGGTGGTCACCTAGTCAAGGGCTGAGAGCGCCTGAAAGCGCTCGCCCGAAAGTCCGGTGAAGCTGTATACAGCCGACTCGAGTCAGGCTTACAGCAATCCCAGCACAACAAAAAAAAAAAAAAAAAAAAAAAAAGGGCGGCTCGGTGAAGCGGGCGCGCAATCGGAAACGTTCGAGAAATTGTGCGATCGAGGTGTGTCAGGCGGTCGGGATTCTGTCTCTGTCACGCCCCTTAGTAGAATTTTGATTTAGAGCAGTATATAAAATATACTGTTCATAGGGTTTACATTTCTATGGCACCGCCCAGTAAGTAATAATAACTCAACTGGCGCGCTTTCTTTCGTCTTTTACTATTGTTTTGAATTATTTCACAATTCACATTTGTTTACGAGGACAAGGTTATTGTATGCGGTATGGTAAAAAAATTGTTGTTTTGGAAAGTGTTTGTTTTGTGTGTTTGTGAAGAAAGGACTTAATTTGTTACCTACTTAATTCTAACTGTAAATAACTAGAAAAAATATTGCTAGGTGTGTAAATATATTTATTTGGGTATGAATGTATTTGTTTATTATGGCGAATTTGAAGTGTTTTTAATTCAAAGTTCTGTGTGGTGTTGCATCAGTTTATGGGCAGGCGTGGCGCTACCATCAGGCGAGCGCCTTGCTCATCTCGTCATACAATCAAATAAAAAAAAAAAGTGTGCGTCCCGGGACGCTCGACAGAAGTGATAACTTAAACTAATGTGGGTTAACGTGAGAGCGGAGGAGCCTGCCTACTGCTACCGTATGCGTGAGAGAAAGGGAAGCCAGACAGAGTGGCGCCGTAAAGCGTTACGTTACGGCGCCACTCTGTCTGGCTTCCCTTAACGCGTTACGTTACGAAGTCCGGTCAAAGCCCTGTCAAAGTCGTGTCAAAGTCGTGTCAAACTCGTGTCAAAGTCGTATCAAAGTCGTGTCAAAGTCGTGTCGAAGTCGTATCAAAGTCGTGTCAAAGTCGTGTCGAAGTCGTGTCAAAGTCGTGTCAAAGTCGTGTCAAAGTCGTGTCGAAGTCGTGTCGAAGTCGTGTCAAAGTCGTGTCAAAGTCGTGTCGAAGTCGTGTCAAAGTCGTGTCAAAGTCGTGTCGAAGTCGTGTCGAAGTCGTGTCAAAGTCGTGTCAAAGTCGTGTCGAAGTCGTGTCAAAGTCGTGTCAAAGTCGTATCAAAGTCGTGTCAAAGTCGTGTCGAAGTCGTGTCAAAGTCGTATCAAAGTCGTGTCAAAGTCGTATCAAAGTCTAGTCGAAGTCGTGTCAAAGTCGTGTCGAAGTCGTGTCAAAGTCGTATCAAAGTCGTGTCAAAGTCGTGTCGAAGTCGTGTCAAAGTCGTGTCAAAGTCGTGTCGAAGTCGTGTCAAAGTCGTGTCAAAGTCGTGTCGAAGTCGTGTCAAAGTCGTGTCAAAGTCCGGTCCAAGCCGACTGGTCACTGTGTGGCGCCACCTGGGACTTCGAAATTATCGATGTTCCAGGGAGGTCGGCTAACAGTGGCTGGTCGATGGAGCGCTCGCGTTACGGAACGTTTCGGTTCACCCTCCCATAAGAAGTTATCACTTCAAAAAAATATATAAAAGGTCTATCTCTCTAATATTGCTATTACATTACACCTGAGTCCTGATTGAACATACAGTACACAACAGTACAAGTAATGGTGGGCCGTACACATTACTTCACATAGCGTGTCATGTCAGGTCATGCCTAGAGTAATGCTATAGTGCCATATTAGTAATAGTGGGCCGTACACATTACTTCACATAGCGTGTCATGTCAGGTCATGCCTAGAGTAATGCCATGCCATGCCATGCCATGCTATAGTGCCATATTACGCCGTACGAAATGACATGCCATATGGCATTACTTCATAGCGTACTGTTTTGCGCATGTCTATGAGAGAGGTTAGGCCTTAGTTCACCATGCTGGCCTAATGCGGGTTGGCAGACTTCACATACCTTTAAAAAATCTTATCGAGTTCTCAGGTATGCAGGTTTCCTCACGATGTTTCCTTCATCGTTAAAGCAAGCGATAATTAACAATTAATATACACGTGATTGATAAAAGTCAGAGGTGTATGCTCTTGGGGCTGGCTTCGAACCTGCGACTTTCGTTTCGACAGTCCGTACCACTCCTCGCTGAGCTATCGCTGCTAAAGATCTTAACCAGTAATTATTGATATACTATCTAGATACATTTAGTTTAGCACTATGGTCTACAATATTGCATAAACGGGGCGTTATCTATAACCAACTGGTTTCATGGTACCGACGAAAGTGAAAACTCTTTCCTGAATCGAGGGAACTCGAATAAGTTTTATAGTGTGAGCTCCTTACAATTTAACACAGTAATAAAAAGGATTTATAGGAATTTGACTCTTGTAAGCGAAAAATGTTAATAGGGTCGTAATTTTTGCGTGACTTGAACTTAGAGCGTCATTTTTAGAGATTACACATATCTTGTACTCGACTGGATAATAAGAACGTATGGTGGAATTCCCGGGATAATGCATTTACAAGGTGGTAGATCCGTCATATGCGAGAGGCCGTCTGGGTTGGTACCACCGCTATATCTATTTCTGTCGCCAAGCAACAGTGTGTAAGCAGTGTTGTGTTTCGGTTTGAACATAGAAGCCAGTGAAATTACTGAGCATTATGAGACTTAACATCTTATGTCTCGGGGTGACGAGCGCAGTTCAGCGCCATGCAGTGCTTTGTAATTCAAAGTTCTGTGTGGTGTTGTTTATGGGCAGACGTGGCGCTTACCATCAGGCGAGCGCCTTGGTCGTCTCGTCATTCAATCTAATAAAAACAAAATTGTTTAAACATTATGTTTCGAGAAAATGGTCAATTTGTTTTGACTTTACCAATTTACAATTGTGACTTTACAATTGTGTTTATCATTGGCTGCGGTGTACTCGATTTGCCATAACAGGATAAAACGACCTGTTCAAGCTGTATCATGCGCTGCACATGCAATAAACTTCTGAACTTTCGCACAATACTAATTAATATGTTGCAATCACCTTGCTAAGTAAATCGTGACAATATAGCTAACAGAAATAATTAAATTCTAAATATTAATACCTTGGTATCTATTCTCAGAACAGGCGGTATGTTATTGTATTTTGTTTATTTTTTCTATTGTCTATGACATTAGTCAGCCATTTTATGTTCTCAATGAATTTCTTTTAACTCGCTTGTCATTACGCACGTTAATTTAAATCATTAATGATATAGTGAAGACATGAAATATTTATTTTTTTTACATTCTAATTGTTTTTACACGCTTTTTATTAACTTCACCTGTATGTTTGTATGTTTGTAACCGACTCCTTTGGGTGCGATTTTGACCCACTTTAAACGGCCCGATTTCGTTCAAACTTTGTAGATTTATCGAAGACCGATGACAATACAATAATTTGATAAAAAAATATTAATAATTTAATAATAAAAATAATAAAATAATAATTTAATTTAATTAATTATTGATATTCGGGTTAGGAATTAAAATTGTACTCTCTGGATCTTCGTTATTATAGGGAATATCTTAGTATCTAATAGTGTCAATAGATGGCGCTTTTTTGATGTTCGGGTTTAAAATTAAAATTATACTCTCTGCTACAATATATTTATATTTTAACTAAAAAATGAAAAATAAATAATAGTTTAAAAAAAACTAAAAAACACGCTTTTATAGAAAGTCTAACTAAAAAATGGAAAATAAATTTAAAGAAAACAATGTATTTTATTGTAAAAAAAGCGTGGGGTGCATGGTGCCTATAGTTATAAATATTGTATTGACAGATATGAGTAGAAGGATTATCATTTAGATAGTATCTTAAAAAGCACCCCACGCTTATTTTACAATAAAATACATTGTTTTCTTCAAATTTATTTTCCATTTTTTAGTTAGACTTTCTATAAAAGCGTGTTTTTTAGTTTTTTTTAATTCTGTTAATCTATGGCATGTTTGTGTGAAAAAAGTTCTAAGTAGCTAAGTTATCATCTTTACATAGTATAAAATGAAGTCGCTTCCGCTGTCTTCGCTTAGATCTTTTGAACTATTCAACGGATTTTAATGCAGTTTTCAGCAATAGGTAGAGTGATTCATGAGGAAGGTGTATGTGTATAATACATACATATTATAATACAAAAAAGCCGAAAAATTCAAGGATTTGTAATGTGATGTCGTAACAAACATATTTTTGCCCGTACGAAGCCGGCGAGGGTCGCTAGTATATTATACGACCGAGTACATACAGTGCTTGTGGACTAAGTAGCCAACACTTCTTCTTGGTTAACTGCGATGAGATTAATATTAAGCTGAGATTATTACAATAGCTATTCCGCCAATGTAACTTGGATGTAACCATACTTGTTTACGTTTATATAAACAAGTATAGTTTGACAGCCTCCGTGGCGCAGCAGGCGAGTAGCCGGCTGTGAAGCGAGAGGCCGCGGGATCGATCCCCGCACCGAGACCAATGTTTATGCGATCCACAAATGTTTGTTTCGGGGTCTGGGTGTTGTGAGACCGAAAGTCTCTAGTAGTTCCTGATACCCACGACACAAGACTTGCGTCTTACTGTGGGGTCAGGACTATGTATGTGACTGTTGGGTGTATATATTTATTTATACATTTTGACTGTTAAAATTAATGATCTATTGGTTGAATTTAAACAAACACAGATGATACTAAGCAGATAGCGTGACAGTATTAAGTTGCTGTGTTTGCAAGGTGTCCCGTCGAAAACAAAGTTAGTATTTAAGATATTCTGAGTCTAACTTGCACAACTCAGAACTTTGTTCGCCCGAACACACCTTTAAGAGAGCAATGCTGTCGAATGTTCGAGACATTTGAAATAACACTGTTCTCGCAAAGCAACCATTTTTAATAACCTATTACGTGTCAATATTTATAAACTAGATGACGGCGACATTTTTCTTTTAAGTAACCCAAAGAAAAATGCCAATACATTACTAGGTAATAGTTCCTTCGCATGCGAGAGGGCGTTAGGGTAGGTGCCACCGCTTTGTCTATTTCTGCCGCCAAGCAACAGTGTGTAAGCACTGTTTGGTTTCGATTTGAAGGACATTGAACCCAATGAAATACTGGGCATTGTGAGACTTACCATCCTATGTCTCAGTTCAGTGCCATGCAGTGTTTTGTAATTCAAAGTTCTGAGTGATGTTGCTTCAGTTAGCATCAGGCGAGGTATCTCCTCATTGCGTCATTCCACAGACATAAATTTGATAGATATCGCAACACTTTAATCTGAATGAAACCAAGCGTGTCACATTATTAATACCTTTTGTATCGTCGCAAGAACAATTTTGTGATGAGACTCGTCCTTGAAACACTTTTAAGCGAATTTTAACGCTTTACTGCAAGAGAAGGTGTCCGTTTGAAGGCTTATTGCTTATACCAATACCAGATTACTCGTGCACAACAATACTTCGTCTTGCACGCAAAATAAATACACTTGCGTTGTCTAGATATTTAAATCTATGTCTGAAGGTTATTGTGCTAAATAAATAAATACACCCAACAGTCACACATAGTTCTAACCCCACAGTAAGATACGAGTCTTGTGTCGTGGGTATCAGGAACAACGAGAGACTTTTGGTCTCACAACACCCAGACCCCGAAAAAAATATTTGTGGATTTATCATTTGTCTCGATGCGGGAATCGAACCCGCAGCCTCTCGCTTCACAGCCGGCTACTCGCCCGCTACGCCAAGGAGGCTGTCAAAATGGGAATCGTTCAGTATTTCTATCTTACTTTGTCTTTACCATTTATTGGTTACTTGTCAACCCTACGAAACGTATCTAAGTATTCATAAACGTTACTATGAGGCCTCATAGTGAGCGCGAATAGTGACAATTTCACTAAACATCATTGGTTAGTTTTTGGCGCGAAATATAAACAGACCAATCGTGTACACAGAAATCTACACTAGGCAAAATGCTCACTTAGGTGTTGTTTGTGAATACGGGCCTTAGGTAGGGCTGCCATACGTCTTGCTACACCGGGACATGTCTCGGGTTGTCGCGTTATGGCCCCGTGTAGTAACTCAGTTATCCCGGTACGAAAATCAGAGATATAGTTGCTAAGTGGGTATTAGGGATGCCAACAGTACAATAATCTTATATTGTTTATATTTCGAGTGTCCGTACTTATATACTTTTCGTAAAGCCTAAAAAAGAGTCTGATTTAGTTCGGTTCGTTGATGAAAGTTTTTGTCGTATTAAAAGATTTTAATTACCTACCATGTTGTATTTTATTTTTAATTACTGACTACTGACAATATAGGATTTATTCTGTATTTGACCACTATTTGTTCCGAATGTCCTCAACATTCTAACATTTATGGCAACCCTAGCCTTAGACCACTATGTATTCGACCTCACTATGAAGCCTCATAATAACATTTAGGAATACTAAGCAAATATTGTACTAATTGAAAATATTTAGAAAAAATCCGTCATAATTGGCAATCGACCAATGAGCGCTCAGAAAATTCTGTTGAAATTCGAAATACAAATCGACCAATGACGGTTGACGACAGCGCCATTCCCGTCAACTTAGTTTACGCGCTATAAACGTCATATACTACGAAGATGACAAATATGTGGTTAATATATTGCTCATGTACATAATATTCTTCCCGCATTAAGCCACCGCTGTACTTTTAAGGCATAAACACCTTATTAAGTAGGTACAAAAAAACCCGCCATAGTGGCTCGTTCAAGCGATTCGCGTTCCGGTGTCCGTCATTGTATATACAGTAACTTCAGGCTGGTATAATTCTGCCGACCGTCGAGGGAATATGTCTTGACGATCGACATTATATATGAACGTCACTGTACTTAACATTAAGTCCAGTGTACTACCGTGGTAATCGAGAGGGCCGTATGTCAGATTTTAATAAAAAAAAAATTACATAGTTGGATGTGCGTCAAACGATCTTTCTTCCCCTCTAGGTTTTATATCTCTATGCAAACTAGAAATGTATTTTCTTGTTCGAAGAAGCGCAGTAAAGCGGATTAAATATAATAGTTTCATGTTTAGTAAAATCAACGGACAACCGCAAATCTACCAACCGACCAAAAAAACGGAGAAGGTTCTCCATTCTACGCTTATATTTTTAATATGCATAACGCATAATTTTTCACATAATTATCCGATTTTTTGTTGTTTTATCTGTTACTTTTTTTCTTTTTTTTTGTTCTTTTTTTACTTTGTATTTAGACAGTCCATTAACGCTGCCAACACTGGCTATAGCCGATTCGACGAATTTAGAAATTGCATTGACCATTAATTACAACTATCATGCTTACCAACAATGTAGCTAAATACAGATTGACTTCCAAAAGGCGGCTCCAAGACCGATGACGTACTGCAATGATCACGTACAGAATGTAGCACAAAAGTGGTATATTGTATTCACGTTAATCTGTAGTCGAACACGCGAGGTCTTGGCCCATCAGGTACACGGCCTTCAGGGGTGCGACAAAAAAGAAAAAACTGCGCAGGCGATGACATTGGCACGAACCGCTAGATACCATGCGCACACGCAAGGGCGGCTGTGGTGACCATGCTAGTCGGTTATGTAAGACTTTTCTTTTTTATTGATTTTTATAAAAATTAATTAGCATACACGGCCTTTGCGTTATTGAAATGTTAGCATATTGTCATGTAAGTGTTTTATTAATATGACTCGTATTCAATATTTAATCCCCTGATTAAACCAGACGAGCAAAGGTCATAAAATCAGTGCATATTAATCATATTTGGAATTACAGTAAATATAACACAAATAAATGAATGACAGTGTCAATCAGTACTACCAATATTTCTCACACTATTACGATATTTATGAATCGTCATGGCGCCGCCTGAATCTGACTCACAGGCCTCATCACCTATGAATGAAGTGTAGCAGGCAACGGCAAACACATAGGAAAACCGCGAACCAGTACACCAATTTAGATACAATAATGACTCGTTATTGAGTCACACCAATCAATAAACCAGTAGATCTGAAGTGGCAATTAATTTACTCATCGATCAGTTCCTTTGAATGTTTGTCAAAATCTCGGTAAAATGTATAGGGATAATTATGTAATACAATTAGTCACCTTGTTGAATGAGTATCGCGTTAAACGTAAACATATCAATCATTTATTTAATTGTACCTACCAGTACAGAAATATACGCTGACTAATATTTTAGTAAATACCAACATGAATACAGGAGTTTATATTGATAAATAATATTATTCGTCGTCTAAAAAATAGGCAAATGCCTCCCAAACTCCAGGAACAAAAAGGGTGATTAGAAATAGATACCTGTTCCATTTTAAATGGAATGTGATTTAAAAAACAGAACAATATTATATATATATATATTACAGTATTATAAACATCAGAATTAATGTATCGATACCCGTATTTTCAAATTGTCGTAAGGGATATTTAGAAGTATTTCCCTTACGACAGTTTAAAACACAGTTCATGATATAAACGCATTCCCCCGAAACGCCCAATTTATTGTCACCATAGAAAGGATGACAGCGAGTTTAAGCGGAGTGCGCGCGCATTTACATTCAATCGTTGCGTCTGCGCCCGGTGACCTACTTGCACCTAGCACCTGCACTTGTACCTTGACGCATTGGGGATTTAAAAAAAAAATTAGTTTTTTTTTTGATTGAATGACAGACGAGCAAGTCGCTCGCCTGATGGTAAGCGCCACGCCTGCCCATAAGCAGAAACAACACCACACAGAACTTTGAATTATAAAGCACTGCATGGCACTGATCATCTGGCATCTTTCTTCTTCTTTCTTTCTTTCTTTCTTTCATGTGACATTTATTTAGACATTTTACTAAGCACTTGCTAGGTATCTCGTATGCTAGAATTTCGTTCCATCATTCGGGCCGGTAAAAAACATATATGACCAATTGACCCCTACGCTAGTTTGGGAGTAAGAGACCGAGTTTAAGCGTAATGATTTCTTATGTTTACCCGAATATTACACATTGAAATAAAACTAATTTAAACGGATTGTATCGCAGTTTTTTATTAACTTTTGATCCCGACGTTTCGAAAGCTTTTCGGCCTTCGTGGTCACAGGTTGGAAAATTAATAACAAACCACGATAAAATCCGTTTAAATCAGTTTTATTTCAATGAGTTTAAGTATGTTAACTGTATTTGATGTACAATAAAAAAAAACATATTCAACTTCAAACACAAAAAATGACACATTTACATTAATTAATATTAAGGTTTCCAAACAAATGTAATTAATAAACATTCGCGTGTCCTTAACTCCCATTGTATTGTAAAAAAATATCATCAAGTGTTTAATACTCATCACATACATAACTTGTCATTATTGCTTACAACTTGTACATCTCGACAGTGTGACCACGCTATTGTATGACACAGGATATCGGAATATAGAATTAAAAATAAATTATTATTAATGAATAAAATTCTAATATAATAAATACACCCAACAATCACACACATAGTCCTGAACACTAGGTTAAACCTGTATCTTGGGTATCTGGAACTACGAGGAACTTGCGTTCCCACAACACCCAGACCCGAAACCAATATTTATAGATCACACAATCATTTGTTTGGGTGCAGTAATCGAACCCACGGCAAGAATTAGCAATATTATATGGTTAGCAATTCGGTACAGAACCCTAAAAAAACAAAAATAAATACATTAATACAACTTGCCGAATAGAAAACCTCCTCCTTTTTTAAGTCGGTTAAAAACTTGTCAAATCTCCGACAAAAAAATAAACTGTAGTCGACAAAAATATCGGTGTAAGACATGGTCACAGCACATATCTTCGTGCTAAGTTAATTGCTATTCTAATCAAGCATTGTGTATTAATTTTTCCCGCGCCACAGCCACGCTACGGCAACCCACGTGCTTAATCATACACATGGCATATCATAAACGTGTGTTTTTACGTTTTATTATGGATTTTACGTTGCAATGATGGCTTTGTTTGTCCATTAAGGAATTCTATAATTATACGACCGCAGTGGAAGTGAGCCGCCAACCTCACGTGCAAGTAGTATACTCTGCTGACTAAAGGACGAGGCAATGGCGAAACTTCGCTCCCGTTGGGAGTTGCGAGGGTCAGACCGAGGGTCGTGATGGGAAGGCGGACCCTGGCATAAAG
This sequence comes from Amorpha juglandis, assembly GCA_949126905.1. Lineage (NCBI taxonomy): Eukaryota > Metazoa > Arthropoda > Insecta > Lepidoptera > Sphingidae > Amorpha > Amorpha juglandis. Next base: position 12,004,648 of record OX421381.1, on the reverse strand, counting down.
CCGGGATGACGCCAGGCAGAAAGAAAGATATAATTATACGCCCGTATTCTGCACCTGATGGTAAGTGCAGTGCAGTCCAATAAACCAAAGACCACTGACAAACAATGAGTTTATCGGTGGTCAGCAGAATCATGCTGACCCGTATAAATGCTTCTTCACACTCCGAAGAGGGAAGAAGCGAATTGAAGGGCCTGTACTGAGGGATGAGGAATGTACTCCTATAGCCCCCACCAACCATCAAGTCATGTCGCAAGCCCCTCGGGAGAACCGGATATACTGGCTGATCCTGGAACGCGATCCACACCTTGTGTGGGTCACTATGGCAAGTTTTAACACCATGTCTACGGTGATCGCTATCCTAGCGGATATGAACATCCTACCAGCAAAACTCTAACATTACTTGTAATCAAACACGGAATAATAATTCTATTAGATATTTCTCTCGTTATAGGTATCTTCGGAACGAAGACTTCACACCACAATGAGGAGTTTTCAGAAGTTAATCACAATATCGGAATGTGTAAGCAAATACTTTTCATATATTATTTATCCTTAAAACATTTGAACCTTCTATCCATAAACTTTAAAATTGCTTGTGTTTGACGTCATGAACGAAAAATTACGCATCGAATTAAGATTATTTTTTGTCAATTAAATACAAAGAAATTGTTATTTTTCACTTTTCAGTGTTATTGTTTTGAAGTCGATTTTGAAGTTTTGTTTTAAGCGGCATTATTCTCTTCTACTTCTAGGACTTTTTTTTAGTTAATTGAAAGACGAGCCGAGCGAGGCGCTCGCCTGATGGTAAGCGCCACGCCTGCCCATAAACAGAAGCAACACCACACAAAACTTTGAATTAAAAAGCACTGAATAGCACTGAACTGCGCTGGTCACCCCGAGACATAAGATGTTAAGTCTCATAAAGCCTAGTAAATTCACTGGCTTCAATGTCCTTCAAACCGAAACACAACAATGCTTTCACACTGTTGCTTGACGGCAGAAATAGACAAAGCAATGGTACCAACCCAGACGGCCTCTCGCATACGAGGGACCTACCTATAATTATTTTTATAAACTGCATTATTCTCTTCTTCTTCTAGTAGGTACCTTTAACATGTAGCTAGTATAGTATGTATGTATAAACACCAGGTGTACCGTATTAATCGAACTAAATAGATTCAATTAAAATTATCAAGAAAAGTAAATACTCATATAAGATTAGATGCATAAAATCGTTGAATGGAAACAGTAAATGTGTTTGCATAAACCTCCATTAAAGATAAGTATGACATTAAAACTTTATGTTTCAATTAATTTGTTGTGTAATATAACGTAGCGGTCCACACTACTCAGTAATGGGTAAGAAAGAAATGAAGTTTTGTTAATAAAAGTAGCTGTGAAGCGAAAGGCCACGGGTTCAATTCCCGCGCTACGATAAATGTTTATGTGATCTGCAAATATTTGTTTCGGAGTCTGGGTGTTGTGAGACCGAAAGTCCCGTAGTTCCTGATACTCACGACACAAGACTCGTGTCTTACCGTGGGGTCAGGACTATGTGTGTGACTGTTGGGTGTATTTAATTTAATTAGCGGTTAGCTGAACTTAAATCCGTCCCACACTATATCTATATCTATCGCCATAACGGTAACAAGTATGATTTTTCGAATTAAAATCTCATGCAATTGCGATTGCCCAACTTGGTAAATAAACCCAGGACCTCACTGATTACTCAATCTAAACACGCTGCTGCCTTCACTAGGCCAATAAAATGTTTCCTGATTCCAAACTACACACGAAGCGAAGAACCGCTACAGCAGAAATGACCAGGTTAAAGGAGCAGATATCAAAGTCTTGAAAATAACTTACGATTAGCAAATGATCAAACGCGGCCAGACAAAATGGCATCAAAATAATTCAGTTTACAATCCGACCAGCTCGACGCGGCCGCTGTGATTAAAATAGTTAAATTAATGTTCGGTGTCATTGGTTTAATAACTCTGTGGGTTTAAACTTACTCAGTATGGTGTGTTATGACCAGGGTTCGAAAATATCCGATATTTATTATAAATATCAAAATATCGGATATTTATGATATATATCCGATATATATCAAGTTTGATATATATCCATTTTGTATGAAAGCCATTTTATTATTTTATTGTATTATTTATGAATACTGTTTGCATATGTGTTACATACACATACTAAAATTATAAAATAAAAAAACATTTTTGGATAAGGCAAAATCAACTAAAAACCATAAAATCTTCTTTTAGGGCAGAAGTGTTGCCATTTATGGATTAGAATTTACCATTAGGGGTATGTTTTAACATTACTCCCACGCCATCTATATTTGGGAAGTAGAAATACAGTAACAAACTCTAAAAATTACTTAATAACATTAATTTTTGAAACCATTTTTGTATTGCAATATTATAAAAAAAATATTGATATATATCGTAAAACCCAGCTTGATATATATCGGATATATATCTTGATATATATCCATTGATATATATCCTCGAACCCTGGTTATGACGCATATACAACCCTTTTGAAATGTGTGATTTTTGATAAACATGCCAGTATTATTGTGGGTTGAATTGGAGACTATGAGTGTCATTATTAAGCCCCATATAGTTTGAATTTTTGTATGACACAAGCGAGAACGTCACAGAAAACTGTCTTGCTGTGGACAAGTTGTCTACAGCGGGCCGACTCGACTAGGTTGTTACCACTGTCTTACAGAAAACGAACCTGAAGTAGCGGCTTGCTGTTGCGTTTCCTGCAGTGAGCGAGATATCTAAAAGCCCAAATCCCCTTCCCAAACCCTTAATCATCACTTTCCTTTAAAGTCAGCAACGCGTCCATGATTGCTTCAGGTATTCATTTTCATTTACCATCATTGCTCGATTTCCGTCATCCACCATAAAAAAAATTTTATCGCCTCGGTGGTTGAATAAACTTTCTTCGTCTAAATGAGGCCTTAGTGATTGCCCCATTCCCCTATGTAGAGGGAGAAAATTTAACCCATGACACATACGAGAATATAACAGAAAACTCGTCTGCGACACCTCAATGTAGTTTGAAAAAAGAATCTTATGATGAAAACCCCTCTTTGATGACGGTATTCTGTTATACTCTCGCTTATGTCATACGAGAAATTCTCCGTGTATATGGAGTTTTTCTCGTCCACTGATGCAACGACACTAAAACCTTCATGCATGCATTCAGCATGTCGCTGACACACGTATCTGGCGCTCAAGGATGGGCAATCTGACTCGATTGCTTGGAAATTCTGTAAATCCGGGAACCCAAATGCCCTCACACAATCTCAATCCTAATTCCTTTAAGGTCGACAACGTATCTTTGATTCTTTCAGTATCTTGGGGCAATAGAGATCACTTACAAACAGATGATTCAGTTAGCTCGTTTCCTGGTCTCCTTTCAAAAATAATAGCTAGGACCTAAGTTTATAGATCCAATTTACGCTAATTTATAATTTTAATGTCATTTTATTGCCGATGGTATTGCAAAATGTATACAATCTGTGCACCGTTCGTATAATGATTAATTAATCATTAATATCGAAGTTAAATTACCTGGCGTAATCAAACACAGGTCTGTAATAAATTAACGTGCATTTATTCCGAAAATAACTTCTAGATGATGAGATAAGTATTATAATCAGAGATTAATCTTTTGATACAAATCAAAAAACGGGTAAAAGTTTGTACAAATAAAAGGCTAATTTCAATCTAGATACGTAACGGATTGGATGGCCTGATTTATCACAGCTCAGACCAAACCGCTGGACCTAGAATGCTGAAATGTTGATTATGTATTCCTATACTGACATAGGTTACTAGAAAGGAAGCTTTACTAGGTGGTAGATCCGTCTGGGTAGGTACCACCGCTTTGTCTATTGTTACCGCCAAGCAGCAATATGTATTGGGTACAGTGTGTGTGATGTGTTCCGATTTGAAGGAAATTGAAGCCATTGAAATTACGGGTCATTTTAAAACTTAAGATCCCATGTCTCGGCGTGCCGTTTCCAACGCCATGCAGTGATTTGAGTTTGAAAGTTATTTATGGTGTTGCTTCTGTTTTTGGGCAGGCGTGACACTTACTAGACGAGCAACCTACTCGATATTATTTTTTGATATTCCAACCCTGAGAGTTGGTATGATAAACAACATCTTAGTTTGATTGTTGGGTGTATATTTATTTATATTATACTAGCTTTTGCTCGCGGCTCCGCCCGCGTGAACAGCATTTTCCGGGATAAAAGTAGCCTGTAACCGTCTCCAGGGTCCCATCTGTCTCTGTAGATAAATTCATCAAAATCGATTCAGTGATTTAGGCGTGAAAGCATAACAAACAAACTCACTTTCGAATTTATTTCACCCCCTTTTTCATCCCTTATTAAATAAAATTTCCAAAATTCCTGAAACACGTATTTATTTGTTTTACGTCAATAACCGAATTACAAAATTTTGTTTATGTAACTTTTAAAATGATGGACTTTCATACATATTATCATCCCGTATTTTGACCCCTTTGGGGTGGAATTTTCTAAAACCCTTTCTTAGTGGGTGCCTACATAACAAAATGAATATACAGTCCGAATTTCATGCTTGTAGCCTTGATAGTTTGCGCTCGGCGCTGATGAATCAATCAGTCAGTCAGGACATGTTATTTTATAAGTATAGATTACAGAAAAGATTTTCACGTGGCCAAAACCGCGATCAAATACTAGTACTAAAGCAAACGTTTGCAATTGCAGAGTGGACGATTCAATTACACCGAATAATATACCTCGTATTGACACAATGCAGTGCCAATAATTGGCGTCAAATAACAGTTTTGAACGTTGATTAACAAATGTAGAGAGTTCACGGACGTATGATTACTGATATAATCTCAACAGAACGATGTTAAAACCAATTTCCACTTACCCCCTCACTTTCAAACGTTTGTTTGATATATTTTTTATTTTGTATTTCATGAGATTCTTATCGTCGCCATTTGCGAAACTAAATAATTAAATACACGCTTGTTTCGGTCTCGTGTATTTCGCGGAATTCAATGGCGTCCTGTTCTTTTCAGAATTAAACCGATTTAAATATATAGACTAAGATCCTGGGGCGTGATTACTACTGGCGTGGTCCGTGTTTTTTTTTTAATTCAATTTTTACAGACAATAATTTATTATCTATACACGAATATGTTTATGCTAGGATAACTATCAAAATATGGCCGCTGGAAGTATATTTAATTAAAAAAAAATGAATATCTTTTTAAACATTTTTGATTAAGGTAGAATGTTTATGTCTTGCTAAGTATACATGAAAGCAAAATTGTGATTTTCGTTCACTTCCCTTTAACATAAATTAATGAGTCATAGTATTTTCCTTGATCTGCAAGGCCCTTAAGAAAGGCCTTAGATAAGTCAAAATATAAAAATTATAATTCATAATATCTAAATGTCCCTTACCAAATGACCGCAGTAGTAACCTAACTGCATGTGCAGTGACGTAGACAGTGACAACATCGGTTACCATAGCGACGTCATTTTCCTCTAAGATTAATTGCATACGTATATTAATATTCCGAGTATTAAGGAAAATTGTACTTAATTACATTAATGTTTCATATGAATTATATGTCACACCGTGCGTAAATTATTTTCATAATAAAAGATTTCATAAAAAATATTCAATTAGTGGAAAACAAAAACAAGTTTTAATACTACTTGAAAACCGGCTCAAAAAATATCAAAAAGCTAAACATAAAGTTCATCAGTTTTGAGTCCGTACTATTGTAGCTTAATGGTCAGAAAATGATAGCAACTTTATTTTTAACTTTTGATTTTTTTTTAATTCGAGACTATTGTACATATCAGGAATAACGAGTTAATAAAGGTATTTAGTAGTCAATTTGAATTTGAAAAGTCTATGAGTGGCAGAGACACTATTTAGGTACTCTCTGTTTAATTTTACAACGAATTTAAATTTTCACATGATGACACACTAGAAATTTAAAAATTACAACGGCTTCTATTAGTACTTTAGGACAAGTAACAACAAAATTGAATTATGAATGTTCTGTTACCAATTTGTTTCGTCTTCTAACTAATGAAGTCGCGGGAATAGCTAAATAAAATATATAAACTTAAACAAGACAAATAATAAGTAATCTAGGGTAGTTAATTAAGTAAATCTAGGCTTTATTTACGATCTCATAACGTATGTCGTGTAGATGCATAAATGAGATATAAATTTTAATAAGTTATTGCGCTGTAAGTCTTTGTTTGGTAACACGTATGTGGGACCGTTCGTTCTCAAACGTTGATACTAATATTTTGAATTTGGAATATCATTAAAAAATAATTGTTGTTTTCTTTATTCTTCTCTTCTTAGTGGCTACACACTTCGCCAGTGTTGTCTTGGAACATAATATTTTAAATATCGAATATATAAAAAAAACTGTTTTCGCTTCGCATTCACTCACTTAACCAGTGACAATTAGTTAGGGATTGCAATCCGGTGTCATTTTCAATCCGGCCGGATCCGACCGGATTTCCACTGATCCGGATTGATCAAGTCAGGGTTATTTTCGCTTTTCGGTTCAAAATGAACTGTTAGTAAGTTAATCAAGTGTTATTGTGCTTGATATAGGTAGTTTATAAAAAATAAAACAATTAAAAAATTTATTTCCAATCTAATGTTAAGATTAGACAACGAGCAAACAAATAAAATTTAGTAGTGTAGGTAACTAGTAAAATTTTAACGATGAAACAAGTAGCTCAATTTTCATAGATTTCACTTTCACATATAGATCAATTATTTAAGTAAGTAAAATTATAAAATCGAATATAATTAACCTTACGTAATTTATTGAGATGAGATCACAATAATTAATAAAGTATTTGAGAATGCTAACTATTGCAACAAACAAGTCTTATATTTATGACAGACACCATCATGATTTGATGAATCTTTGTAATGAATGGCACAATTATCACAATAATGAGTTAGTCTTATAATTTCAACTTTTTAGTTTAATCAACTTACGAAAAATTATTTTCAGTAGAATTTTAAGTAATAATTGTCTTAGTATTCATTATACATAGAAAATCAATGTTGATTTTGAAAAAAGGATCGTTGAAAACAAATATTGATAATTGTGTCATCTGCTAGTCGGCTTTTAATAGAGCTGCAAATATAGCCTGCGGCCAAAAAGGCCCTTTCAGTCTCTACACTTGTCGGCTTTATTGTCAGCAAATAGTCATAAATAGCAGACAAGTATTCTCTTCGAACTCCGTCAAAACTTCGTCCTTTCAAATGTAGTCATTTACTTTTTTAGTAGGTACTTTATGAAAATCTTTCTCTTGTTTAGTATGTAAGCTATAACACATGGTTTCTTGCTGGATTTGTAATTGTAATTCTTCCTGTAATGTCAAATATTTATTTAGTGAGGGTGGATCTAAGTTCTCTTCTACTATTTCTTCCAAATTTTTCTTTAGAGTTATCATCTTGAACAACTATTTCCAAGATTTTTGTCATTTCTGATCGTATGCCTTTTTTCTTTGGCATAATAAAGTACCTAATAATGCAACAACTCTATTTAAATATCTAAAAATTGTAGCACCGGATCCGGTCGCCGGATCCGGTATATTGGTACCGGATCCGGTGGACGTTAAATGATGCCGGATCCGCCGGATTACCGGATCCGGTTTTCCGGATTGCAATCCCTACAATTAGTATTATAGGATTGTTTTTGTATTTTTCACGAGAAATTATGAAACACGCTTATGATTAATTTCAAGGCCTTGGTGGTTAAGGTATGCGGTACCTTCAGAACAATATTTTTAAACCCTTTTCCTTATTATGCACTAATAAGTTTTTTCTTTTCATAATGATATTGCATAAACTTTTGGCGAACTAGTTTTAACAGAACAATATTTAAATGAGTTGACAATGCCTTAAAAAAATTTTTGCTCACTTTATGAAAAATCACGAATTATCACAAGGGGGAGAGGAGTGTAGGAAGATATCACGTGTATTTATTTTTTATCTAAATACTTTAAGATTCTTTGTATGTGACAAAGAGACACGTGATTTTGGGTGGGGATGGGGACGGGTTATTCTTAAACCTTACCACGTATCACCAAGGGGGACCGAGGTTATAAAATGCTGAAAAAACATCACATGATCAATGGACGGCCCCAAAGATATACCATTCCACATAGGGAATATAGAATGGAATTCCACTCTCGGGCGCTGTCATTTTGCGAAAATGGACTAAGGAACAAACTTTGAAAGCCACGACTCCCAGTTCAGCTCAACTCGCGCGCATGACCGCATGAACACTGCATCGTTATTCACAAACACTGACAAATATTCGTAGTTAATTGGACTCCTTCGCAGTCCTCACTGTCCGCGCCGTATATTACACGTTTTACGAGCACGCATTATCAATAAAATCGTCTGTTCAACTCGAATTCATATCGTTTTAAAATACACCTCCCTATTTGTTACGTAATCTGTTAGCTAATTTGATTTTCGAATGGGACGCGTTCTGCCAAAATGCACCAAGTCATATTATTGATTTCGATAAAATGACGTTTAAAGTTTATTCTGTGATTGCACGTGATTCAATCAACTAAATAATATTGTTGTAAATGTCATAATATTATTGTCAATCTTCATATCCATTAAAATGTCCACATACCTACCTACAACGAAAAACTTATTTTTGGACGTATTCACTAGAACTGTCTAGATCGAACTAGATCGAGAGCTACTCGTAATATGTATACATGTTTTTTTCCTAATGATTAACGCGACATACTTACGAGAACCAATAATGCTGTGTCATTAACTTTGCAAATACATAAACAAAAAAACAATAAGATCCCTCAGCTACTATAGTGATACGACTGTACTGTACCTGATACGATTTTTTTTATTTATTTTTTATTTGCCTGAATAACGAAAAGAGCAGGTCACTTGCCTGATGGAAAGCGTCACGCCTGTCCATAGACAGACACAACACCTACAACTTTGGATTTCAAAGCACAACATGGCACTAGAGTGCGTTCATCACGAAACTTAGGATGTTAATAGAATAAATATAGCCTATTAACTAAATTATTTATAAATATAGCTATAATAAAGGCTTCAACGTCCTTCAAATCGAAACACTGCTGCTTGCCGGCAGAAATAGACAAAGCAGTGATACCAACCCCGGCGGCCCCTCGCATACGAGGGACCTACCACCCAGTAAAAATATACTAGGTACTGTTTATAGATAGAAAGAAGAAAATACGATCCTGGAAATTAATAAAAAAAACAACTGAATTGATCGCTATCGCAAAAATTAAACCTCATTACGTGCAAATTAATTCGCAAAACAATGAACAAAAAAGTCAAGTACAAAACTTAAGCTGTCAATGGTTCAAAATAAAAAACCAACTGCAATTATGCATTTAACATCTTAATCATAATAATTATTCGTTTGATTGACAGACATTTTTAAAAATAATCTTATTTAGAGATACAACAAAACAACCTACACAACTACTAAAAACAAAGCGACCATAGAAGAGATAAATCAGTTTAATAGTTTTAAATTACATACTGTTTTAACGTAGCGCCAAAATGCAGATTCGCCAGTGAAAACCGCGTAACTGTTATTCCGGGTTCTCATCACGCAACCGGAACCAGAATCACACATTACATTTAATTTTATACGAATTTAATAACAACTAAGGTGCCTATTGTACGCGGCCATGAGAAAAAGCCATAGCACGATTTTTTTCCTCCGATAAAGAGGTGCCGACTTACAATTCGGAGCAAGATTGATGCGCATGCATGATCATATCTACCCGCTGTGCGAGCTGGCCGCGGCAGTTATAATTAATATTCCATAATCTATTCAACCCTAAATGACTCGCCGCGACCTTTCACCGCGGGCCGTGAGTTCGCCGCCGCACCGCGCGCACCATCCATTACCGGTAGCAATATGCAGTCGTCACACATCCATAATTGATTTAGTCCGTTAAATTCGAAATTTGAATGAGCGTTCGCTGAATGGGAACCGAAATAAGATGAACGTTCGGAAACCGCGGGCGAGGAGGGACGCGTCACGCAGCCACGCCGCACGCAGGCGCGAGCCTCTCACCGAGCGGCACAATGACCGCGGCCGCGGCGCATACAGCCAGATCTCTCTCGATAAACAGATAGAAAAAAAAACTGTAACGAAAAAACTACATGTCATGCATCTACGTGTGCTAGTCAATTTCACAGCGACCGTCATGGGAATCGAGCGACGAATGAAGTTTAGAAAGCAATTAAAATCGTTGCCCACGAAAACGAACGCGACCAAAAAGTGCGTTCGACACATGAAATCATGTACCACGCGACTGGTGCATGCGGTTTTTTTTCGGAGGCTCAGTGGCGCCATTCTCAGCGCCGAAGGCTTCTTAGAAGTGAATGATCTTCGCAAAAACATCTCGGTACAAACAGATTACAATCCTCATTTCGTACGAATAAATAGTTAACTAGGCAATAAAACATCGACCCGTTGAATGAATTCAAAGAGTTTTGATTTGAAATCTTAACTGGGTGGTGTTGATTGTTGAATGAGAGACGGTAGACCTGAGTCACCGGTGTGTTCTCTGCATCTAGGCCAAACGACAATATTACTAACTAAATTCAATACAAATGGTACAGCTACAAATATTTTATTTTGTTATATTGATAGACAGTTGCAGACAGTTTTGAGTACGGAGTGAATGACCGGGCTGGCAAATCGACGCACCCTTGATTATTTTGGTATTGTGGATGGTCATGGGTGGTAGAGATAATTCACAATGAGGTGACACACTCCCTCGGTTGCCGGATTCTGCAATAGAAATAACTTTTTTCTAACTATCACAAACATAGTCCTGACCCCACACAATTTTCAACCTGTATTGTGAGTGGCGTAGCGCAGTGGGCTAGAAACCGGCTGCGAACCGAGAGGCTGCGGGTTCGATCCCCACACCGAGACAAATGTTTGTGTGATCCACAAATATTTGTATCGGAGTCTGGGTGTTGTGAGACCGAAAGTCTCTCGTAGTTCCTGGTACCCACGACACAAGACTCGTAATCTTACTGTGGTTTAGGACTATGTGTGTGACTGTTGGGTGTATTTATTTATTTACCTTTCTATTCTAAAATATTTCCTCCGTTACGTCACAACAGTTACGCAAACACTCTCGTAACATGCCATTTTACCTTACATCGTTTTCCCCAAACAGATAGCTTAAAACTTTATCAAGTTAACAAAACTTAAACTGGAGTTCACTTTTTTAACATCCACAAAAAGTTCGGGAGGAAATCGAAATCTGAGGGCAGGCGATTACAAAGTTTACGCGTTGATACAAAGGGTCGGCGGTGTTTTGGTTTTTGGGGTACTTAAGTACCTTGCGGTGACCACATAAACATGTATTAGACTTTTTATAGTACTTGGTGAGTGAAGGATGGATGGTTATACAAAGATCACTCGTTTCCTGCCGCTTCAAATTGTGTACAATTCTCTTTGACAAAACGATTCTTAATTTCTATATTTTTACTAGCTTTTCCTCGCGGCTCCGCCCGCGTGATCTGTTTTTTCCGGGATAAAAAGTAGCCTATGTTACTCAGTTACATTCAGAAATACAAATCTTACCTCTTTATAATGTTAGTGTAGATGTAGAAGTAAACGTTACAGCAATGTCATTCAAAAATAACTGAAAAAATAGACAGAACTTGGTTTTTTTATCAAACTATTTCAAAACAAAAAAAAAGAGGCTGTATTTGCCGACTTAAAAAAAGACGCTCTTGATGTTTTAAATTGAATTGACATATTCGGACATTCAGTGTTATGTAACAGTTATGTTAACAGTACTTTCCTTATATAATGCCTAAAAAACTATTGTTTTATAATTCAAATTCGGAATGTCTTAAGTGCATTCTAACTTCAAACACTTAAGACCGTCCATACAATTCACAAACATACGCGCCACAAATGTGAAACTAGTGTAATTATTTTGTCATTGTGTTATGAGCATTAATTAAAAACTGTACTCGGAAATATCTAATGTCATTCCTTGTATTCACAGTAATGTAATTACGAATTTATTTATCGCGCATGCGTGACTCACATGTGAGTAATGGCGGACAATAGCTGGCTATAGGGTTGCCAATTACGTACTTACCAATTGTTCGAGTCTTTGCGTATATTATGCAAATTTTTGCTCATGGCTTTCCAACATGAAAGATTTATTATGGAATGAAAGATGCTTAGTGTAACACTTATTTCATTGTATCGAATCGCATTAAAATCCATTTTTAAATAAATCTGACCAAAAACACATTATTACTCATAGAAACTTGCCCGCCCCTTATTGTTTGCATTTTGTAAACACTCCGAAATTCGTGTTTCATTAATTGTGTTGAAGAACATTATGACCAAGTTTAAAGTATAATAATTTATCAATATACATAATATTATTTCCCATACAGATTGTTATACCCCTTATAATCCCATCGAGATTATCTTCCAATTCTCACTGTTGCATATTCCTTACACGCGATGTGTTACTGCCAATCCTACCAAACGTGAGCCACACAATCGAAACGTCCCAAGCGCCACGTAACACCAATTTTAAATCAATCAAAGTTTTTTTCACCTTCCAATATCAGTAAAGTTTAGATTACATCTATATAGTGTGATAGATGCGAACATGTTGAATAACACATTCCCCACGAAAACATTAACGCTCCACAATACAAATGTATTACACACAACAAAGGCCATTTAATTAATAATTATTACATGTCGCTTTCATTTTCGTTTACATAATTCGTGTTTGTTTAAATTAAAATAACTCTACACGTTCTTTTTTCAAATAAAATATATGGAAATAATTAAAGAACTGGCTGTTTACAATTCGATCTTTTTATGTCAAAGTAATTGACTGCGATGAGTCTTGATTTGAATCGATCATTTTGCTCTATTATTGAGAATCGATTTATAAAATATGCGAATTATAAGAAGTAACAGTCGAAATAAATTATTGAATGCACCTGTAGGTCCCTCGTATACGAGAGACCGTATGAATAAGTACCGTCTAGTCTGCTGCCCCGGTATTTTAGGAAATATTGTATTCATGTTTGAAGGACATTAAAGCCTGTGAAATTTCTGAACATTATGAGACGTGTTATTCCAAATTCTGAATGGCGTTGCTATAGTTTATGGGCAGACTGATGCTTAGACTAACAATCTACTTATGAAATAGACAAATCATAATATCGCACTAATAATACAATAGTGTTGTAACTCAAAATCGATGATTTTTCAGAATCAACGAAAAACGCATTACTCACTTCCTATTATAGATACTAATGAAATAAAAGCTTTATGAGATTTTAAAATAAAATGAAAGATATTATATTTTAACTAATATTAAAAAAATATTGTAATAGTGAAGTTATTAAGGAATTTTGAGTTAAGACAGTATTACTCCACAGAGTTAACACAGTTTTCAAAATAAAATATTATATTTAGTTACATCGTTATTGATGAAATATTTTGTGTTACGACAGTTCGAATTATAAATTTTCTTTACTATTTTAGGTGATTTTCTTGTACTTACAACAAAATAAATACAACAAAACTGATTCTTGGTATTTCGTCTACAGGTAGGTCCTTTGTATAAATAAATCCAGATTATCCTTATTAGTGTTTATAATAGAAAATTGACATTTGGACCTTGTCTATACTTATTACCAAGGAGGTAAACATTTGAAAAAATAATAAAATTAAACAAAAACAGTAATTTCTAATACTGATCACAAAATAAGTGGTAAAGGTACACTTTTTATTCTTCAACATTTTGTACTTAAACTACAAAATAAACCTTCCAAAATAAAATACTTATTTATTTTAATATTTATTCTGTCAATTGCTTACATAATTACACAAAAATATTCGCACTGCTTATGAAATTAGATATAACAAAAAAATATAAACCTATATAACCTGCACTTTTCGCCACATGTCGGACCATTATTTCTTGCTGGTACTTGTTTTTTGTTTGCCGATTCATACGCTTTGCCAGTATTCCAAAGTCGTTTGGCTACCTGGTGTTTCCAGTCTTCGACGTTACGCTCCCTCTTCCTGCCCCTAGTATTATAGTTTTGGTCTACCGACGAAATATTTGATTCTTTAGACAACCCACTAGTTCCAGCAATGGGACTTAAATTATCCAAAATTCCTTCATCTGAACTACTTGATGAAGAACCACTTGACAAAGAACTACTTGAAGAAGAGCTACTAGAAGAAGAACTACTTCTAGATTTTGTTGTTCGACCTCGGAGCAGACTGGGAGCTTTACTTTGCGAATAGAGAACGAAATGTGGATCATGGTCGGAATCTTTTTTTTATGGGGACAACTTGTAGTGTTTATTGCCATACCAACAAGTAAACGTCCACGATGCATATTGAACCTACAAATATCATCATCATCATCAGCCACAAGACGTCCACTGCTGAACATAGGCCTCCCCCAAAGATTTCCAGACCGACCTGTTGGAAGCGGGCTACAAATATATTATCAATTATTTATATAGTCCAATACATACTCGTACTTGATGCGTATGTCACAAAGACTGTAGTAACTCGAAATTTATGAAATTATAATACTTAGTATGTATTTTTCTTATAACACTGATAAACATTCGATTGAGTTTTAAATAATACTGTTATTCACAAATAGATATTATGGCTAATTCATTAATAAACCATACAAAAAGTTACTTAAAGTTATGATTCAACAAAACTGTATTATATCAAAAATTACTAATTGAATCAATAATAGTGTTATAAGTAAAAATATTATTTTAAATATTGCTCGTGTAAATCAGTAATAGTGTAATAACTCGAATAACAACAGTCATTTTTAGACTTAAATCAAAACAGAAATATTAATTTTACAAACCTGATTCAGTAATAACGTTGCAACTCGTAATATTGCGCCAAGCAGCGCGTGCTTCCTCGGTCACTGTTGGTCGCAACTGAAGATGACGCAATATGGCGGGCGGGGGTAGGCGACAAGTCAGTCATTAATAATGTCTTATAGTGCCATAACTTATTAATTTTTTACAGTATTTTTTTGAAGTTTTAATGACTTGTGAGGAATTAAATTTTACGTAAGATTATAATGTTATGTCAAGTTCGATATATTTTGAGTTACAACAGTATTGTATTATTAGTGCGATATGAATACTTACTCATATTAAAAATGTCAACCATTCAAACCAACCGATGGCAACACTACATAACAGCCAATCAGAATACACACAAACACATTTAATTGCATCGTACAGTAATATCATACGCTACGTGACCAATCCAATTGGAAATATCTTCACATATTATATTTGCGGTGGCCGGCAGTCAATTTTTCGCTTCCGTTCAGTATGTAATCGTGTGGCTGATAAAACGTTTGTGGTTATCGTATAGATTGCGATGGGATATGTAAAAACTGGGTATTGGAGCTAGAGGTTTTAATATGAAGCCGCTCTGAAGTTAGTCACGAGCGGTGTGGTAGTTGATTTCAAGAGGCTAAAAGCAGGTTCACACGATTCTATTTTAGTTGATAGTTACTGTACAGTGTAAGTTATATGTTGAGGGGATGAGTGACTTTCGTTAAATGGTCCATTTTAAAAATCTAAATATATAAAACTCAAAGGTGACTGACTGACATAGTGATCATATCAACGCACAGCCCAAACCACTGGAGGGATCGGGCTGAAATTTGACATGCAGGTAGATGTTATAACGTAGGCATCCGCTAAGAAAGGATTTTTATAAAAGCCCCAAGGGGATAAAATAGGGGTTGAAAGTTTGTATGAAACTTTGTAAAAACGAACTTTTAAACGTTCACGCGGGCGAAGCCGCGAGCAAAAGCTAGTTCTTCATATAATTTTCAAACAGTTTCAAAACTTGCCACCGCCATCTTAAATTTCTTTCACTTTAGAGTTAGCGGTTCCCAAACTTTTAAAGCTACGGACCACTTCGAAACCCCTTTTATTTTATGGAATCCTACATTAAATGAGCAATATATTAGAAGCATTTAACCAGTGTTTTGAGTTCAACCTTAACGTGGTCAGATAGTTAGTGAATTGATTGAGTGTGAATGAATAGTGAGGCGATTTTTTTTACTTGGTTGAACGACGACGACGACACGAGCAATGCGCTCGCCTGATGGTAAGCGCCATGCCTGCCCATAAACAGAAGCAATACCCAGAACGTTGAATTACAAAGCACTGCATGACACTGAACTGCGCACGTCATTCCGATACATAAGATGTTAAGTCTATAACGCCAAATAATTTCACGGGCTTCAATGTCGAAACCGAAACACAACAGTGCTTACACACTGTTGCTTGGCAGAAATAGACAAAATAGTGGTACCAACCCAGACGGCCTCATACGAGGGATATATCTTCCAGATAACCTCAATGTACATAGAAATGGAGCTTCAAACATTTCGCCTCGCCATATAGCAGAACCCTAAAAGTCTCTAATTTCAATAGCGCCTTTCCCCGTCAAATTGGACAAATGTAATTTATGAGAATATTAATTATAACACGGAAAAATTAAATACGGAATCAGTTGTTGTTTTGTTGAAAGGCAATGTTCAGTAGCCAATTCAATCATGATGCAATGAGCTTTCGTTAATTCGGGACGTGCTACTGTGAGTTATAATTACTTTTCAATCACTTTTTATCAATATTTACCGCTCTCAAAGGCTCAATTTGTTATTAATAACATCATTTCTCGGTACTGTATGGGTGGTATTAGATTACTCATCAACATGCTGCGGTTCCGGCAGAAGAATTCATTCGCCATTCTTAATTGAAGGGTTAACGTTAGAGAATGTACGTTTTACTAATATCGAAATCCTATTGTTTTTTTTTTGACGAATAGAAGCGGTTTTATAAAACCGCTATTATATATTATTATATTATTAACCGATATAATATATTATGTTGACTCCGTTGTTTGTAAGTGTGGATCTGTCTGTGGCGTCGTAGTGCCTAAATAAATTGACCGATTTGAATGCGGCCTTTTTTATCTGACAGCTGGTGTACGAAAAAGTCTTTAGCTATGTTTGTAAAAGTTTATTTTTTATATAGCTTCTTCTTCTTAGTCATTCTTGACCATTTTGGTGTAGGCCTCCTTCAATTGCCGCCACGCTTCCTGATCCTGCGCTGTTCGCATCCAGTTCGATCCAGCCATCTTCTTCACGCCATCCTTCCAACGCATCAGAGGTCTCCCCCTGGGGCGCTTTTTTATATAGCATAGGCCGGCAAACGGGCAAGTGGGTCACCTGATGGTACGTGATCTCCACCGCCCTTGTACACCCACCACCAGAAGAATCATAGGCGCGTTAAAGGAAAGGGATAATTAGTGATTAGGAAGGGGAGAGGGATTTGGGCCTCCAGATATCTCACTCACTGTACGAAACGCACCAGCAAGCCGCTACCTTACGTCAGTTTTCTGTGAGACAGTGCTAAGGACCCGGTCGAGCCGGCCCGTTAATGCTGTGATAGGCTCACCCCCAATCACATTATGGGACGGAATTAAGCTCGGTGAAATGTGGGTGTATTAGTTACAACCTCTACCTTCCCCTTTGGGGATTACGCCATCACGCGTATGTATGAATTAGTGTCCAATATGAAGATTTTCTTTACCTAATGATTTCTTACGTTTATGCAAATGTTACTCATTAAAATAAAACTAATTTAAACGGATTTTATCACGGTTTTTATTTTAATTTTGATCCAGACGTACCAAAACATAAATTTTACCAATAATTGTAAACTGAAGGTAGACATTGTAACATTAACTCTTTTGGACAACCTACACCTCAGTCCACCCTGTGACCATGAAGGCTGAAAAGCTTTCGAAACGTCGGGATCAAAATTAAAATAAAAAACCGCGATAAAATCGGTTTAAATTAGTTTTATTTCAATTTTCTTTACCTTCAATTATCTGCATTATAAATACAGCAGTACAAATGTTACGTACATATGTGTACCTCTGTTGTTGCATGATTTTTTGTCTTATAACAAAAGCTAAAGCTAGCAAAAAACACTTAATATCAAATCTATTTCTTTGAATTGTTTGCATTCGAAAACAAAATGGTTGATTGTGATCGAATCGTGCCTAAACGTCACACTACGTGTTTACCTTATTAATAAATAAAAATATACTATGTACTTATTCTTTAATAATCATTTAAAAACAAATGACATCGCACAATATTCAATAAACATACTACCCAACACTTTGTACAAGGTGGTAGGTCCCTCGAATGCGAGAGGCCGTCTGGGTTGGTACCACCACTTGTCTATTTCTGCCGCCAAGGAACAGTGAGCACTGTTGTGTTTCGGTTTGAAGGACATTGAAGCCAATGAATTCACTGGGCATTATGAGACTTAACATCTTACGTCTCGCGGTGACGAGCGCAGTTCAGTGTCAGTGTCTTTGTAATACAAAGTTCTGTTTGACGTTGCTTCTGTTTATGGGCAGGTGTGACGATTACCATCAGGCGAGCGCCTTACTCATCTCTTCACCGCGGGTTCGATCCCCGCACCGAGACAAATGTTTGTGTGATCCACAAATATTTGTTTTGGGGTATGGGTGTTGTGAGACCGAAAGTCTCTCGTAGTTACTGATACCTACGACACGAAGACTCGTATCTTACTGTGGGGTCAGGACTATGTGTGATTATTGAGTGTATTTATTTATTTATTATAAATATGAAAAATCACCCCTTAACCTCTGAACAGTTTTGGATGAAGTTTCGCACACAGGTATACCTTGACCCGTATTAAGGCAAGGCTTTTACCCAGAAAAAGACGATTCACGCTAAAATAGTTTATGACTGGTCTATAAAGCCTTGAACTCATGTTTTGCTCATCTATGTTCGAAATTTAAAATAGATTACGATGCGTGTTATATTAGAACTTTTTTTCGACGACAATAGGCAATTTAAACTCCGACGCGTTCCGAGTACGTAGCCAGCCGTGAGCCCAATAAACTGAGCATCCAAAATGAGATGTCTGGTATTAAATAGTCATCTTCGCTATTTCGTACGGCGCACAATGGCCAGTCATTTTGGAAGTTCATTCGGAAACAATAGAAAGTGGTGCCTCCCACCGCTTCACACGGGACTCGCCATGTTATGTTAAAGCAAATACATTTCAAATAGCCATGAGCGAAATGGACCCGCGCTTACGAAATTATCAAGTTAGTGCCAGTAATTCATTTGTGGCAATGCTCCCAGGGCCCGTGCGACCGCGTGTGCTGGCTTGTCTTCTGTAATTTGGTAACACTTGTGAATGGGATTCACACATGTGTTGATAGCACTAGTTTCGACGATGACACAACCTATTGCATAAAACACGATTCCGAGTAAGAAGCTATTGTCTATGGCCGATAATCAGCCACTCAAGGTTTACCTGTCTTATAAATATTGAGTCGCCTTTACCGGTATTTACTCCCCATATTATTTATGTAATGGGGACTCATGTACACGCGATCTCGCCGAACAATGCAAGGATAGATTCTGCCCATCATAAGCCCGACCTAGACTTCTTTCTTTAATTGTTCCCCACATCGACGATAGCGTATATTTCACTGAAACAATAGATTAACCCAGTTGCGGCGACAGCCGAGCCGAGCCGAACGCTCGCTGTCGTCCGCCGTCCGCACCGCCATAGCTCTCGTGTCCTTGGCGTGAGCGGCTATCTATCATGTGATCTATTGTACGTACAACCGACATCGGTATTAGATTAAAGCGATAATTAATGCTGATTCCATACGACCCAGTTACGGCTCCGCTCGATAAAGTTAATTTACAGTTATAGTTGTAAATCTCGTTGCAAAATAAACGGCGGGCACGCGGCGAGGCCTGACCACAGACAACGAAACTCCCACACGCGCCGCTACACGCCGCGCGCCGCACCGCTCCCCCGCCCTTCCCGTATAGTAAACAACACGTCACGTGGCGATATGAGGATGTAACACGACCCGGGAGAGATGCACGGTCGGGATGAGAGCCTCGGTATAACGGATAGCATTTTCCGTTGGTCGGGTAAAGGGTGACGCATGTGAGCGGCGCGCGTCACAACACATGTGCGTGAACTCGCGGGGAGGGGGCCATACAAACTTTTGTCTGAATGAACGGGGTGATTCTGACAAGTTGTGTACGGTGGTCGGGTGCACGCGGAAGGGTTGATCCTAGTTGCGAACTAAGTTTCGCTTTCGATTTCAACGCGTGTTGCATATGCGGGAGGCACCGCGCCGGACGTAAATCGATCGTATACTTCGTTAACTGATAACTTTAGTGGGCCAATTTGGTTTAATCGTTGCAATTAACACTTTCACGCGTGTTTACTGTTGCTTACTGACGTATAATACAGATGTGATTGTTATTAATGTTATGTTATTTAAATGTTTTCTAACGTGACGGCATAAAGATAAATAGCAATTAGTTGGACTTATGTTTAACTTAATTAACCACTTAAAATCTATACTAGATTGCATGATGGTGCTTACCTAAGTCTACTAGTGAGATATATTTACCTATACGGTTGTTGATCTCTGGTCTGCGAAAGGACTTCGTGGCTACCAACACCGCTGGCTTTTTCTGTGGCTAAGCAGCGTGTGTAAGCACTGTTATGTTTCCGTTTGAAGAATATTGAAGCCAGTGAAATTACTGAGCATTATGCGATTTAAAAACCAATATATCGGGATCACTAACGCGGTCCAGTGCCTTGTAATGCTTTGTGATTCAAAGTTATGTGTGGTATTGCTTCTGTTCATTCAAGGTAATGAATAAAATATATAGAACTCATAATAAGACGCAAAAATTCGAAACATTAGATGTTTAATCAAATAACATACCTAACAATAAAAGCGAAATGCCTAGAACACTAAACTTTAAAATACATATTTTCTATATAATGATTTCTTACATTTACGCAAATGTTACTTATTTAAATAAAACTAATTTAGACGGATTTTATCGTCCACCACCCCTGGTATATTATCCTGTCCACCCCGTGACCACGAAGGCTGAAAAGCTTTCGAAACGTCGGGACCAAAATAAAAAAAAAACGCAATAAAATCCGTTGACATATTTTTTCATAACCAACCATAGCCAATTTTATCGAGTACAAATCACGAACTCACATCGTATCGTATCGATTGATTCGAAATCGATAGATGTTGAAAATTGTGCCCAAACATAAAAAGAAAAACACAACCCGCGTCTAGTCTGAGCTCGGGTGTGTTTCGTAAACCTTTGTTTATGGTCGAGCGAACTGAAGGGGTCCGGGCGGAATTAGAAAGCGTCAAGCCAATAGAACTAATTGACCGCAAGGTTTACCCCGAGACGTGATGTAATGATATCATATACAACTGTTTATGTTCTATTGTTGGGGAAAAGTGTTTTTTTATCCTGGCAATACATTGGACCCGATGGTAATAAATTTAAAATGATCTACTGTTTTACAAGGTGGTGTAGGTCCCTCGTATGCGGGAGGCCGTCTGGGTTTGTACCACCGCGCCGTCTATTTCTGCCGCTAAGTAAAAGCGTGTAAGCACTGTGTGTTTCGGTTTGAAGGACATTGAAGCCAGTGAAATTACTGGGCATTATGAGACTTAACATGTTATGTCTCGGGGTGACTGAACGCAGTACAGTGCCTTGCGATGCTTTGTGATACAAAGTTCTGTGTGGTGATACTTCTGTATATGGGCAGGCGTGGCGCTTAGCATAAGGCGAGCGCCTTGCTCGTCTCGTCATTCAATCAAATAAATAAATAAAAAAAAGCACACGTATTGGCGCCTTAGTGTTTTCGCCTTTCCACTGAAGTTATTCATTCCAAATATACCGACTGTTAAGAGAGACATTGCTTCCCTCAACGATTGATAGAATTATGAATTAATTTCAATAATAATACTTGCCCTGTATTATATATGTCACGCTGCTTGGCATGGGCCTCCTCTACTGAATGAGAGGGGTTAGGCCTTAGTCAGCCACGCTGGCCTAATGCGGGTTGGCAATCTTCAAATACCTTTGAAATTCTTACTGATGACTTACGAAAGATGGACTGGACCTTACACATAACTTGTATGCTAAGCAACTTACATACATAAAAGTGGAATTGCACAAATGTGTTTGCCCTTCTAGAAGTGAATACAACATGGTAATTAAAGACTGAATGGATCTGGGTGAAAATTGGCACAGACCATGGTCGGGATTAGAGAAATTAAAACATAGCGTTTTATCTCGGAACAAGACATTCAAGCGGGCGGGACCGCGCGCAAACGCCTGTATATAAAAATACTCGATGCTATAATTACGATATTATAAAATTAACTTTAAGAAATTTAAGAATGTGTTTAAAATCATATTTTAAAAATAATGAAAGAAGAAAAGAAAGAAAAAAGATTTTAAAAATAATCGCAAAGAAAAAGGCATTAAAAAGCTGCCCTTTTCAAAGATATGCTCTACTCATTGAATATGCGCACTGTATAGTGCACTTATAGTCGATCCTACATTACAATAGTTGCAGTATTCGTGGGATAGATAGTATTCGTGCAAACGGCTAAACAGTTTTAAGCCCCTATAGTCGTAAGTCGCATCCTATTTGTAACTCTACAGTATAAGAGAAATAATGGAATAGTCACATAAAACCACAAGTACTGGCTTTTCTTTCTATTTACATGGGGCTTATATGCAACGCGAGATAATTTTGTCGACACGTTTTGTCGTGAAAAACCAGTTTAATGCGGTTATCTTTAAATGTCTCAAAGCTAACATGGCTGCATAGAATATTCGACTTGTGTCAAATATAAAGATAAAGTAGGGAAAATAGCACTTTCAAACTTTATGTAGTATTATGTCTACGAACTCTAACATGAGAACGTAATTTTATCGAATGTTGACACTTTTACCGATATATTTCTCGTCGACAGTTACCTGTCTCGCGCGCGAGATATGTCGTGTTGTATGCAATAAGCCCCCAGGTATATTATTAGATTATTTTAAATATATCGTAGTATATCCACAGAGTAGGATTTAAATTCAGAATGCGATAAAGCTGCGGCCCACGGCGATACTCGAACATAATCGTAATTGAGATCAATTCACGTCAGATTAATAATTTAATTAAATTTATTAATAAATCAATGTAACAAGTGTTATTTGTTATAGATGAATATAACAACTTTTCCAAGATAAGTGATGCTACATTAGCATGTTAGCACATTTAATCTGTATATTTAATATTCAGCATTTCATAATTTATTTACATGTATTTATTAAAGATCAAGTTTTTTATTAAAAATAAAAGTTTATCATTCGTAGACAACTAACGCCATCTATGTTTTTTGGGATAAAGCATAGAAAAGCTCTTACGGTGAAATGTTTCCTGAACAAACAAGATGAAAAATAATGTCACAAAGAAATACCAATTAATATACGTATAATATTTTCTATAGTCCAATAACATTAAACAACGGTTTCTTTTTTAAGTTTTATGAACTGTTTATAACAAACATTGATTTGGTTAAAATCCTGCTGATATGAAATTATACTATCATTGTCTGAAACTTAATAAAAAAACTTGTTATATCATAATCGTATTAATTTTGATAAAATACGTTGCTGTTTGCAACACTTTGTACCTTTGCCTGGCCTAATAATGTCATAGCAGTTACAGCACTAGGGATTAGGTCTTCCTCATACCGATGTTCACCTACATAGGATCCCATGTTGGGAAAGTTCCACAAAGTTACAGCTTTACTGTAATTAACAAACGTAATCATACGTATGATATACGGAGGCCGATTGCTTCCTCCTTGAAATCAGGGTTGCCAGGAATGAGATTATAAAACAACTTTGATTTGCTGAAAAATTTCGAAGGAACGCTTGACTGTAAAATGAGGAAAAGTAAACTAAATTTTATTGATTCTATGTTTCTTAGCGTGTTTAAATGTTATAATTCCATAAAGAAAAACATATTTTTTTGGGCGTAGAAACTTATTTTATGTGTCTAAAGACGCTCTTTAAGGATATAAATTGCTATACCAGTCAATCGTCGTCCTTATAATTTTTTTCTCGAATCCTGGCAACCCTGAATGGACGCGCGGAATCGAGAGCGATGTATCGATAGTATGTGGGCTTATTGATTGGCGGTAATTATGCAAAATAACAAGTGACCGGCCGGTAACTAGTGCTTTAACGAGTGACACGAATTAACGGTTCGTTGAGTATTCCAATTACAGGGGCGGAGTTGGCGACATTCAGAGTGATTTAAAAAAAATGTATCCTGGCAAGGCAAAGATAAGACCTTATGATAAGTACAGTGTAGTCCAATAATAATGTTGATCGTCAAGAGACATTGGGTCGTTCGACGGTCGGCAGAATTATGTCGGCCTGAAGTTACTAGATATACTGGCTTATCCCAGAACTCGACTCGCTTAAAGGAGACACTATGGTGGCCTTTTCTCCATTTGAACGGTGGTCGCTATCCTGGCAGGTACGAAAATAAAATTACTAAGAAAATACAAGACATACAAATTCTATAATAATAATAAACGTGTATTATACATTAACATTAATATAGATAAAGATCATAGTTACAAATCAAAATCTGTACTCAATTAAAGACATTTAAGGAGAAGTAAAAAAGTTTAATCTGTCATCAAAACATTTTCTTTAGTCCAATGAAAGTAATTAAAAATGACGTGATCTTCGTAACAAACATATTGTGTTACCAATAAAACATACATAGCATTGACTCAAAACAAGTTGTTTGAATGAAATAATAACATACGATACGATCTGTGTCCAATATAGGTTCCATGACACTTTGAAATTTGATTTCATGAATGTGCCTTCATTTTGGAGAAGCGAAAGTCAGCATTGTATGTTTAATAATACAATGCATGCAATTGTTATTGTCAAAGTATTTACAGAATACATTTCACTTCTTAAATCAAGTCGTGACAAAACATTTTTCGCTTATGAATAAATAGACTTTCAATTCTATTAAAATGTATTATTTGAGAGTATTTCATAACAGACTCTTTCAGCGGTGTAATGCGGTAGCCAGAAACATTTTATATATTTAAATACACATCTGATAGTCGCGTCAAGTGTTAGACACGCGCGTCAATGACGCTTTGTAAACATACTACATAATATGTATTATGTAAATTTATAGGGCCCCATTTGATGGCAGCCTCACTAAGAAACAATGTCACTGGCGCCTTCAGTAAAGGTACTTTTTCAAGTCCGCATCTGAGACAAGCTGCTGGGAGATGTGACGACGACGAAACGTTCGCTTTCTATGTTATTTTATGGGTACTTTTTGAGTCATACTGCTGAGACAGAACCGACCCTTTCCATATAATTTCATGCGCACTTCGTGGGCTCCAATATCGGAATGTAAAAACGTACCTTTGAGTACACAGCCGATAGTGTTACTGACATCGCGCGGGGTCTCAGCCCCCCGCTACTTCACTAAGTCCGTACCACTCAGTGGCAATAAAATCAAGACTCCGGTTATATTAAAGCACACATGTATCGTTAAGTCTGTTTAGTGGCAGTTTGTCTAATAAGAAGCGCAGATTAAACAGATCTAAAAATACAACGGCTTCATAATACGGTTACTAACAGTCGAACATATCCGTCCTAGTACATGCACATTGATTGAGTTAATATTGTACTAGTTCTGCGGTATTTATATCTGTAGGTTCATAACTAATGTAGTTTTCTAATATTAGTATGCATATTGACGTATATTAGAGAGAGCCACGCTGTAGACAGTTTTGCCTACAGCATGAATGGGCCGGCTCGACCGGGTCGTTACCACTGTCTCACAGAAAACCGACGTAAAGTAGCGGCTTGCTGCTGCGTTTCGTACGGTGAGTGAGATATCCGGAGGCCCAAATCCCCATCCCCTTCCCAATCTCTAAGTGTCCCTTTTAAGGTCGGCAATGCGCCCATGATTCTTCTCGTATTGTGGGCGTACATGGGCGGTGGAGATCACTTACCATCAGGTGACCCACTTGCTCGCTTGCCGTCCCAAAAAAAATGCCTTTCAATGATGTGAACGGCTTCACGGGTTGGCTTTAGTATCCGGGTGCAGGATTTTGCTGATAATTTTTATAGTAAACGTTAGACACTAGTCCGTATTAACAAATGCTAGCAGTTTATTATGCGGAAATGCATAGTTTTTGTGAAATTAATTTTTAAAGTTTTGTAGGTTATTACAGTTGTAAACACACTAATATTGAATTAGAAAGAGACAAATGTCATTGAATGTGGAACGCGACTAATTCTGTCTCTTTCTGACAAGTAGTTATATAAAAACGAAATGCTTAATATGTTGTGCTCGCGTTACTGGAACGTTTTTTTTTCTTTACAATACCACTATCATTATTATTTTCCTATTCACAACTACCTACTTTCATTGTTGTTGAGTGCCGACTGTGTTTTTATTGTGATCTTATTATCTCCCATTCGACCTGCTTACCTTATTGATATTGGTGGTGGTTATTTTTTTCTTAACCATCCAGAAGTAGGAACCTCACAAACCGAGGCTTATGCACGCGTGAGCGAGCGAAGCGAGCTCGGGATTTGGAGCACCCCGACTCGGACAAATTAGGTTAGAAGGGGATGGCAGGGTCAGTGAGCGAGCGAAGCGAGCGAACAGACCCTGCCATCCCCTTCGTGGTTATTTTTTTTTTAAACCACCCAAAAAGTAGTAGCCCCGGCAACTACGCCTTGTTGTTATTACTTGCTTCATAAGCAATTTTTGTTACAGATTTTTTTTTAACATTGAATATAAAGTAAACTGTGACTTTCCTCCTTCTCCCTATGAAAAATAACCCATGACCACATCGAAAATATCAATATGTACTAAAATATTGTAAGCAGAAACCTGGAATTTAAAAAAATCATATCTCCTAAACTATTGGTTTCCGCACCTCCTCCCTTTCAGGGGGGGTTGTACCTCCCCCCCTCAACCCCCTCCCACCCCTCCCGCACTATTTCGCTTGCAACCGGATACTAAAGCAA
Organism: Amorpha juglandis; assembly: GCA_949126905.1. Taxonomy (NCBI): domain Eukaryota; kingdom Metazoa; phylum Arthropoda; class Insecta; order Lepidoptera; family Sphingidae; genus Amorpha; species Amorpha juglandis. The sequence goes on along the minus strand of OX421381.1, from coordinate 11,977,449 downwards.
CCCCGGCTTCACAGCTAGACAGCTGCATTGTATCAAGTCAGGTAACAGAAAAATATTTTTGTCACCATTTCTGGTGACAGGTGATTTCTTATTAGAAATTATTAAGTCTATAAAAATACATACATAGACTCACGCCAGTTTCCTATGAAGGTGGGCAGAGACAACGGGTTTCTACTTGCTACTGACCTCCGTTCACATCTCTTAGGCCTCATTTACTCAAATTACATTCTTCTTGCAAAATAATACACTTTATTGTACAAAAATATTTGTATCTATTTTTATACTGATTTCCGTCATAGCATCGCATATGTAATACTAGCTTACTCTTGGCTCGCCTGGGTAAAATTTTCTGCTCATAATAATGAAAAGAAGGCTATAATTAATAAAATGATCCAATGTGTGAAAGATTAAACCGACAAACATACTTTCGCATTTATAATATTTGTCTTTTTTGCTTGGCTTAATTCTAATAATCTTGAGCATTCCCCGTCATGAGCCCATTAAAGACCATATTACTATAATGAAATCAATATACACAAATGAACCCAATAATTATATGATTATATTATACTCTACAAAGTACAAACACTAAAGCCAAATCTAATATCAACTGCAGATCATAAAGCTCCTTTCTCATCTAAATATTGAATAATATTACAAGACAAACACAACACCCACGCCACAGAGTAATATGTCCGAAAAGTCTCGCGAAACCGGCTTCAAACGCGCTTCGCTATCGTCTAAATATTGTCTCAGCTAAAGCCTTTGATCAAACTAAGAAATTTAAGATCATACGTTTATTAAAGCTATATTTATTTTTTATTATTCGAGAATTTGTCCTCAAATAAAATTAATTAAAACTCCACTGCAATATAAATAAATTGTAATTTACAACCAACAATTGTAATTAATTAATTCAGCGTATCAATATCGATTCAAAATGATATCATAATCGATTCAATTAAATCGTTTTGTACGAATGTGCACATTTAATTTGACTTCGTAAATCACTCGCAAAAAATGTTAAATAATATAATTAATTTAATTGGAATGCATTTAAATATAAATGTAGCGCACGATTTAACGGTCGTGTCTGGAACAAGTACCAGGTGTCACTGCGTCACAAGACAGATAATCCAAGGCTCGAAGCCACCTACGTGCGTTTTCTCCTGAGATGTTGAGACTTGTAATAAAGCAACACGAACCAATATCGATTTGTCGCACTCGGTTCAATGACAGCGACACCTGATCCTCTCTATTTACATATCTGATTCACAAATTATTTTAGGTCTTAAATTTTTTCGCTCCGCTTTTGTTTTTTTATTTGTTATAAATATGAACATTGCATTCTAAAAATATTGCTGAAATGATTTATTTCGTTAAACTGTTATTTTTATGGCCATGTTCTACCAATAAACTATTCTTCCTTTTCAGTTTATGAACAATAGGAGAATTAAAAACATATAATAATGTGTAAAAGCTTTCGAAAATTTACAAGATTTAATATACGACTGGCGCCATCTAGCGTCGAGTAGGCGCACTAAGCTTTCCGGCACAGTTACAAATAGTACTAAAGTTTTATTTACATTCCTTGTATTTTCTTATTGTAAAACATTATTTTATTTATAGGTAATTATTAACAATTTGAAAAAAAAATACATTCGGTAATGTACAATATATAATAATTAAATAATAATATTAAAACTTTATTTCGAACTACAAACCCACAGTGTTATGCCCGTATTCACAAACACTTAAGTAAGCTATTTGCTAAGTGTCTCATTCTATGAACATGATTGGACTGTATTTATTTAGCGCCAAAAATTAAGCGACACTATGCGTTCGCGCTCACTATGAGGCCTCAACGTTTATGAATACGGGGGTTAGTATCATAAGAAAAACTTATTACCTAGTAGTAGTACTGATAAATATTAGCACAGTTATTGTGGTGCATTTGCTGTACGTTGAAGTGTTCTATTTAAGTCGTACTGCATCCCTATCGAATACGTAAAGGATCATCAAAATTGGCTCATATTCAGCGGAGATCGCGTAATATACACAATACACGCGAATTGATAACCTCCTCCTTATTAAAATTGGTTGAAAACTTGTATTGAACATTGAATTAATACCTAAGTGTAATAACGACTACTTTCTTCACGATTCCGACACAATTTCATAAGATTATCTTGTTATAACAAAAGTATAAAAACTGTGTTTTATTACTTTATTGTTTCAATCATTTCTCTATTATCGACTGGTAGCTTTCAATTTCTTGCGCTGGAATTTTAAATTATCGAACGCGCTCGAATTTGCGGGAATTTTAAATTATCGAACGCGGCTGAATATACGGGAATTTAAAATTATCGAACGTCTCGTTTTCTGTTGGTCGACATACCATGTTATAACTGCCAAAAGCCTGTTTAAATGGAGATTGTTTTTCATACTGCTCGTGGTAGGATATTCATATCCGCCCGGATAGCGACCACCGTACACATGGTGTTAAAACCTGCCATAGTAATCCACTTTGTTTGTTATATCCGTTTCTCTCGAGGGGCTTGCAACATTACTTGATGGTCGGTTGAGGTGGGGGTAGGGGTACATCCTTTTATCCCTGTGACTGCATTGATCATCCTACTGTCCTGTCCCCTCGATTGGCTTCTTCCCTCTTCGGAGTGTGAAGGAGCATTTATACTGGTTGGCATGATTCTTGTGACCACCAATAAACTTTTTGTTTGTTGGTGGTCGCTAGTTTTTTAAAACTGCACTGCGCTTACTAACAAGTGTAGTGCAGTCACTGTAAACAGTTTTGTCTACAGCATAAAAAGGCTGGCTTGCATTGGCAGCATAAATTTGTTTTAATGTTGTAATAAAACTAATTTAAAGGTATTTTATCGCGCTTTTTTTTATTTTGATCCCGACGTTTCGAAAGCTTTTCAGCCTTAGTGGTCACGGGGTGGACTGATGGTGGAGTTTTATTTCAATGTGTAACATTCGCGTGACCGTAAGAAACCATTGTTTTAATGTTATTGTATCTGTTACAGTGTTCGGTATCGACTCGCCGCTGGGCCTGTTCCCGCCGGGCATGGAGCACAAGATGTACCCACTGATGGACGTGGAACACCGCGCGCCGCCGCTGGACGCACAGCTATTCACCAATGTCAAAAAGAAATGTAAGTCTTCATATTTTTTTTTTTTTTATTAACCTATATTGTCCCACTGCTGGGCAAAGGTCTCCCTTAACTCCTTCCAACATTCCCTATTTATGGCTGTTGTCGGCCAGTCTTTTTCGAAGTGGTCAAGGTCGTCGCGCCACCTCTTTCGGGGTCTGCCCCGTATTATTATTATTTATTACCTATTAAATTTGAATTTAGACAGCCTCCGTGGCGCAGCGGGCGAGTAGCCGACTGTAAAGCGAGACGCGCGTTCGATCCCCTCACCAAGACAAATGTTTGTGTGATCCACTAATATTTGTTTCGGGGTCTGGGTGTTGTGAGACCGAAAGTCTCTCGTAGTTCCTGATACCCACGACACAAGACTCGTATCTTACTGTGGGGTCAGGGCTATGTATGTTTAAAAGAAATAAAAGAAAAGAAATCTGTTAAAAACTCCGAAAACATTAATTATAAAAATATCTAACTTTTGAATGTCTGAACTTATCTGTACATAGTATAAAATTAAGGCACTTCCGCTGTCTGTTCGCATAGATCTTTTCAATGGATTTTAATTTAGTTTTCAGCAATAGATAGAGTGGATTCATGAGGAATGTTTATATGAATATCACGCTATGACCCATGGGAACAGGGCAGTAACATGCAGGTGAAACCGCGAGGGACAGCTAGTTTATTTTAAATAAATACAGATTTACTTCCAATATGTTGAGTGTTAGAGCTACATTATAGACAGTTTTGTCTACAGCATGAATGGGCCGATTCTACCGGGTTGTTATTACTATCTCACAGAAAACCGAGTGGTTTTCATACGGTTAGTGAGATATTCGGAGGCCCAAATACCCGTCTCCTTTTCAGTCCCTTAAATATCCCTTTCCTTTAAGGTCGGCAACGCGCATATGATTCTTCTGGTATTAGGCGTATATGGGCAGTGGCGATCACTTACTCAGATGACCCACTTGCTCCTTTGCCGGCCTATGCTATAAAAAAATACAACTGTCTCGATTAATCCACCCAGCCTTAAAAAAACCGGTCATTCATTTTGGCGCCACGTTACAAATAAAGGTGGCCCTTAGTCTACATGTAATTCATAAAACCCTGTTTTTTCGCGGGTTAAAATCAGCCCAGTATTTTATATAATGTCCCATTGCTGGGTACGTAGGCGGATTCGTGGACCTCTCACACTTACATTTCTTATATTTCTATAACGGGTGTGCGGGTACATACGCTTCTCTATGTATGGGATACTTTTGTACAACTGTCTTATTCCTAATTTGAAAAGAAACGTTTACTTTATCATTGTGATATGATATGACCAAACATCTCAATGAAATGTATTAAAGATACCAACTAACGACTGTATTGTGTCCAAAGTAAGTTATAATTTCATAAAACAGATAAATTACAGACAAATAAAGTTCGCTTTTATAATCAAAAAAATTCAAATGATAATTGGTTTACTGTTAGTAAGCACTATGTTTTTATTTCTTTATAAGTTCAGTTTTCTTGTAAAAATTATCTTCATGTCACAAAAGTCATTAAATTTCGAATGGCTGCTGATGAATGCATAGCATGCAACAAACTGTGCTTTGCAAAAACATTAATGTTTCTTTTCCACCGAAAATCTTCGTCAGAACCTGTTATTTGTGACGTGTGCCTCATTTGATATAAACATGCGAAATACTGTTCACTAGCATACAAGAAAACTTTTGTAACTCAAATTGATGGCTTCATAATATCTTAAGATGTTAAACAATCCCTAATACAATTAATTGTCTTGAAAAACAAATAGTAAATATAAGTTCCGCTATACGCTAAACTAACAAGACTCCTAAACCACTTTCATTTAAATCAAAGTGAATCAAACTCTCGAACAATAAACAAGTAGCGCGATAACGGCAGGCCTTAATAATGCATGATGTTCAGGCGCTCCCGCACCGAGTCCCGCCACAAGCCCGCCACATGCCCGCCACACACCCGCCACACACCCGCCACACACCCGCCACACGCCCGCCACACATCTCACACGACGCGCAATCGCTGCTCTAATGTTAAACGGCCATTGTTTCCGATGCAAATGTTTATTAAGACGATCTGATAGCGTATCTCATCAGGGGAACGGCGAACAGACGGCGACGGTCGAGTCTAACGTATGCTTTGAATGCGCTCGGCTCTGTGGCCGCTCTCGTCTATCGTCTCGTCTCCCGACACACAATAGTCGTCGATCGATTAGCGCCCATCGCTCGCAGACACATGCACGCCGCCCGCCGTACCCTTCAAACGCTAACGAGATACAAATGGAAAATATCCTTTTTATTTTCCGCTCCGCGCTCCCCTCGCGTGACCCCGCGACGACTATTAAAAGAAAAACTAATTTCCATAATATATCATCGCTCCGACGATACGGCCCGAATTATTTGATCGGTTTCGAGTTAACGTGCCCCGTCTAAATTATAAAACTATAAAGTAAGCGAGTCGAGGCGACGTCGCGGGCGAGACGCGGCGCATGCATGTCCGCGTTCTTTTTGACAAACGGCTGGTAATAGTCGCGTGCCCGCAACGAATTAATGAGGAATCGCCGCCGACGAAATGTCGCCGCAACCCGTTCATTTCGTCGTGTGTCGGTACAGAGTTATTGCCGAAACACGGTTATTAGATAGTGGTGCATTCGCGTAATGCGGCCGTGCGCGGCACACGGCACATGTCGTGCCGTCTCGCCCGCCTCGCTGCCTCGCCGCCTCGCCTGCACCGCCTCACTCGTAAATCACAAAACTCCGTTGTTTCCTAACGTAATTAGTCAGTTGAACAGACACGAAACCCTTCGAGTCTAAACTTATCGTTTTCGTTCTACAGGGAGGCCGAAAGGTCAACACAGCGCGCCGCGCGGCGGTCCACCTCGGTCATGGACGAACGCCGAGCTGACGGAGGCGCTCCAGCACGTGTGGAACAAGAAGATGACCACCAGCCAGGCGTCGAGGATATTCGGCATCCCGTACAACTCGCTGCTGATGTACGTGCGCGGCAAGTACGGCAAGAGCCTCAAGCTGGAGCAGCTGAGGAAGGACTGCATCGGCGCGCCGCTCGACGTGCTCAACCTCAACTCGGGCAACAACAACAACAACCACCCCGCGAGCAAACACCACGACAAGGAGGACCACCAGAACGCGAGCCAAAGACCGGCCAGCTCCGAGCCGGACATACCCTCCAACCCGATGTTCAACCCGTTCCAGCAGGGGTTCTATCCGGAGTTCCCGCCGGGTTTCCCGATGCCGCTCAACATGCTGCATTTATTGCCGCCGAACGAGAAAGCGCGGGAGTTGTACCAGTCGATGCCGATGGCGTTGGACGCGTTGTCAGGCGTCACCAAGGAGGAGGATTGCAAGAGCGACCGGTCTAAGGAGAACTCTGCAGACGAGGAAGGGGATGGGTACCGCACGCCGGCGCACGCGCACGCGCACGCACCGCATCCCCCCCACCCGCCGCACCCCCCCGACGCACGCGCACTGCTGCATCACAACGGGCAGGACTAACTCACTCACCTGCGTCACGTGCGTCACATGCGTCACATGCGTCACATACGTCACTACACAGCACCGCGCGACGGTCTCGTAACATCGTATGGAATAACTAAAACTGGAATTTAATCAGTGCATTTCGTAAAGATCTCAAGTATCAATTATCCTATATTTATTTGTATATTAGGACAGCAATGTACAGCTACGTGTTTGTTAAATTCGTTTTCTTCTCACACGAAATACACGTAATAAATTCCAGTTTTACGTACATTGAATATTTTTAGAACATATTTGTGAACCTCCGTAGCCTCGGCGACGTCCACGTAAAGAATATTAGTTAAATTTATATTTGAAAAGATGTGTTAATATTGTAAATGTATTATAAAGTCGCGTATTTAAGTGATAGGCGATAATTTATTCTGATGGAGTGCAATAAGTATGAACTATGTTGTGATTGTTATCGAGTTAGGATTATACCGTATTATGTTGTATTGTTTACATTCCGTGTCACATTCCACGATTTTAGTCTTAACTAGTTTAATGGAGCCTAACCAGAAACTAAAAACAAGAGAAAACTGCGTAACACTGTATACAAGGTAGGTCCCTCGTATGGGAGAGGCCGTTTGGGTTGGTACCACCGCGCCGATTATTGCCGCCAAGCAACAGTGTGTAAGCACTGTTGTGTTACTGGTTATAATGAGACTTAACATCTTATGTCTCGGGGTGACGAGCGCAGTTCAGTGTCATGCAGTGCTTTGTAATTCATAGTTCTGTGTGATGTTGTTTCTGTTTATAGGCAGGCGTGACGCTTACCATCAGGCGAGCGCCTTGCTCGTTTCGTCATTCAATTAAACAAAAAAATTGTGTTATGCAAAACGTGAGCTAACTGCAGTTTACAAAGGATATTCAAAATAGTCAGGGAGGTATTCAGATTAAATACATTAATAAATCAGTCGATTAAACCTCCCGCAGACGAAGCAGTAAAAATATAAATGGCACCTCCACAAATATAAGCATAAGATACATATTTTTAATTTATGGTAAGGCGACATGCACTGTGTTTTTTTTTTACAATTAATATTAATTTAAAACACTCCTGTTTTGTGTTGAAGTGACTGTAGATATAAAATGTTATTATATATGTGCGAAACTTCTGAATCTCACCAAAGTTTGTAAATTATTTCGTAATAATAGTTATTATATTCGATGATAAACAATTTTTAAATGTAAATAATTAATTATAAATGGGATAAATTGAATTAACCATTAAATTAATGAGGACATTTAAGTGTCCAAAATGGTATATAGTAGTGTATTTGTAATAATTGTTGTAGTTGTTAGTTGAACAGGCGCGTAGCCGCCGATTTTGATGGGGGTCTAAATGAAATGTTAATGGGTGGTCACGAAAGAAATGTTCAAAGGAAACTCACTGTGCTGTAAGCATCAGCGTCGAATGACAAAAATATATAAAACACAGATTTGTCTTGGTACTAATTCTTGCAGCATAGAGTGAAATTACTTTGCACGTTTCCGTGGCCCAGGCATTACTCGCCTTCCTTACATGTTTCTATCGTTTTATCATATCCAGAGTGCGGTCGCAGGTCCGTCGACCCCCTTTACTACGTCCCTGTATGTTCATACTGTATGTGCAGGTGGGGACGCAGGCACGTGACACGGGGGGTCCGGGGGGTCCGCGAACCACTCAACTCATACACCAAGCACTATTTATACACTCTTCGATATAAAACCATTTAACATAAATAGTATAAGCGTAGACAAAATGTTAATGTCTTGCCAAGTTATTTTTTCGCGAAAGCGTAATCAGTTGAAATAATTTGTGTCATCCTCGGGTTTTTGAAGGAAAAACTTCGTGTGAAAATTAAAGGTGTAAAATAAAATACGTAATCGATCGATTCACTGGTAAGTCGCATTTGGATAGTTCACAAATATTACTGTACAAAATCGAATAAAAAACAATATCGATTGTAATCGACGCGCTCGATCACAAAGTAGTTTCAGGTTTTTTCCTAACCTCATCATTTTTTGTTCACTCATTTTTCGTAACCACAAAACGACAGGGCGCGCCAGGAATAGACAAATAAAGTATCTGCACTCAATGTTCAAATAAAAAGGAGCTTTCAAGATTTTAGTGAATAATGAAAGTTAGAATAATAATGAGGTTCAACCCAAACCTGGCTTTAGATAATTGTATACTATTACATAATTAGGTGTAACGGTACGTTTAACGCCAGTGTTGCGTGGCGACTTTGACAGTTACATTCGTGGCATATCGTCGGGGATAGTGCAAATCCGCGTATCTAGCATTGGATAATTCCGCGTATCTGCATTAGATCAAATGTTACAGGGGAAGGTTAAAACTTTATAATTTTCTTATTTTAAGGGCAATTGGACTCATTTTTACATAGAGAGTAATAATTGATGGGTTCTATGTATTCTTAATGTAGATTATCCGTTAAATTAATTAAATAAATGTGAATTGCCCGCAAAATTCAAAATTGGCTACATTTGTCAGATACGCGGAATTATCCAATGCTAGATACGCGGATTTGCACTATCCCCGACGATATACCAGTAACATCAAACTATGATTTGAACTTAGCAAAGTCATCGCAAATGAAACTGTCAAAAACGCAACGCCACAGCGGAGTTAGTTTAGATAGAAGCCGAGTCGTAACTGATGTACATACAAATTTATTTGTATAAAATAATTTTATAGCTACGTTGATAATTAACGTTTCCTTTATACGACATACATTATCAAATGTGACTGTTTTATGTTAGGTTATTGTACAAACGTCGTTCTATTTCCACTTACTCAATTTGATGTTACGCCGACAGTAGTTTCCGTGAATGAATCATTTATTGAACTAATTTGGATTTAGAGGCAATGTTCCGATCACCGACCTTGCATCTTACAGTTCATTCATCGATAAATATTATGACTAAATTAAGCATAAATATTCTAATATTTGCATTATTATTCGTTCCCTGATATAGTCATATAGTAATAAATAATAATCATTATCCAAAAACGAATAAATCAAATAACTAATAAATATTTTTTTCAAGTGTTTACCTACACAACGGTCCCCGCATTAGGCGAACCAGTATCGCGGGAGACCACATAATTTTACAGAATTGTTTTATGAAATGTACAAGTGAGCTACACAAAGTACTTTAGAGCGAAAATATTACAATTTAATATCCATTTTTAGCATCGAGACACATTCGACAAAAAACAAAACGAAATTCTTTAACTGCGACGAAAATTTATAAATAGAACTTTTTTGTATTTGGCTCGTTTCCTTTTTACTTCCGATTAATGATTTTTTGAGTAAGTAATTAATAAAAAACTATATCTATAACTGGAATATCCTGTATCCATATATATTATAACGGGGTCGGTGAAACGGAAACGTCAAACATTCGTCAACATAATTAAACCTGCAAAACTTAACACAAGACTGAACACTACTTACGAGTCTATTTTATAAAACTTATTGTATAACACATAATCACAGTATCAGTACTATCAGTCGACAGAGAATCACAATGTAGAACACGGTAGTCACATTCATATAACAATATTATCATTACAGGGATTTTTATATATAAAAAACTAATTACATTCTATTGAATATTTGATATTTTAACAGATTTTATATTGCTTTTAGTGATTCCTTTTCGCTTCACCACACGAACTAGTTTTTTTTTAATGCACTTGTGTCTGCGACGTTACAACGTTCGATATTATAGGTCATGTGAATAAGTCCGTATGAAACGTAAATACATGTGCCAAAAGAATAATAAAAAAAAAATATAACGTGCACTATTATTAAATAAATAGTTGATGTTTTAGTCGTTCCCGTATTAGATCTGCAGCTTTAAAAATCTTAATTTGAAATAATTCTACGGCTCCCGAAACAACATTGAAATGGAATCCATTTTGTTTTTGCGAACCCTACTTCGACATACAAGAAAATCAGTATATTAATTTTGTCACATTCATATTAAAGGGAGCGACTAAAATATACCTACTTGTATTCATTTCATATTATAATTGACTTATACTTGTGTTGTGATCATAGATTGTGGTGTCGGACATTTTTTTTACCTAATTCGTACAAATTGAAGCAGTATTAGAGTGATTTTGTTAAAGTTTTAATTGAGAAGTTTTAATTAAGTTTTGTTATTTGTTAATAATGTGTAAAGTGAACGAAGAAATTATTATATGATAGTGTTTTAATGAGTTCCCTTGTGTATAGGATCTCGGGTATTGCGCGTTGTCGGTACAGTTCCGTGATATTTTATTTCAATTATTTTGTCAGTTCAAGTTCCGAGTACTTCCAATGAACTAAAGACGCTAGTATATTCGAACGCTACTCTGAGTACTTCATTCCTTTCAGTATAGACTAATACAAGAAACACATCAGGAGCCAAATGTAAAAGCGTAAAGAATAATAATAAATAATATATTGTAATAAATCGAGTACTTACGTTTAGTTGATAATATATCTACATGTGATTTGTAATGATTTAGTAAATTTTTGAAATATTTAGTTCCTTCATTTTGTTACTTATATTTATATTATAATTGTAATGCGATGGTTTAGCTCTTAGATAAAATTGTTCACTCCGCTAAAGAGTATAATTAATTATAAGTTGTGTAATTTAATTTGTTGTATTTTTCCTTAATATAATAATGACAAATTAAATGATATCGTTACATTAGGATGTAAAAAAGATTATCTATTTGATCTTAAAATAATACGACAAAAAATATTTATGTTCTAGTATCATTCTATCGTGTAATTCAAATTGAAATGATGGAGTGATGTAGTGAAATTCGTCTACGGTCACCAACGTAAAGTGTAAAAATATAAAAAATATCAAATAACACGTTGATGTTTCATTTATGATTTACTTCCAAACCACGATTGCAGTGAAATTAACATTGAACAGGCGACACACAACACAACACTAATGATGGATTGCACCAACTTACTTTAGCAATGACAAACATGTTGAAGTATCGGTTAAGCAAAATATGAGTTGCACCATTAGAGAAATGTTAGATGACGTCATAACATATCGTCAAATTTGACATAAACCTTAACTGTAGCTGCTATTATGGTGCAATCCAGCCTTAACTTTTCCAATATCCATTCTGGAGGCGTCTATTATAGTCAAAAGGTTTTTATCTAAAATCTAAACGACCATTTTTTTAGTATGAATATTAGAATAATCAATTTCAACGCCCGTATGAATGAATAAAATAATTTATTGACTACGTAGGCAAATAACAACAGCCTCCGTGGCGCAGCGGGCGAGTAGCCGGCTGTGAAGCGAGAGGCCGCGGGTTCGATTCCCGAACCGAGAGAAATGGTGTTCCACCAATATTTATTTCAATGTCTGGGTGTTGAGACCGAAAGTCTCTCGTAGTTCCTGATACCCACGATACAATACTGGTATCTTAATGTGGGGTCAGTACTATGTGTGTGGCTGTTGAGTGTATTATTATTATTAATTATACGAGACCCGACCGTACTAGTGCATAACTTATCGCCTGTATCCAATGCACTTACTAGGTAGTAGGTTTCTTGGGGGTGAAAAGCCGGCTGGGTCGGTACCTCCCCTTTGTCTGTTTCTGCCGCCACGCAGCAATGTGTAAGCACTGTCTTGTTTCCGTTTGAAGGACATTGAATCCAGTCAAATCACTAGGTAATATGTGACAAATAGAGCCACGTTGTAGAGTTTTGTGTACAGTATGAACGGGCCGGCTCGACCAGGTCGTTAACACTGTCTCACAGAAAACTGACGTAAAGCAGCGGCTTGCTGCTGAGTTTGGTGCGGTGAGTGAGATATCCGGAGGCCCAAATCCCCTCCCTTTCCCCTCTTATTTTTATGAAGCGTCGTTATGCTGTTAGCCTGACGCGAGTCGGCTTTTAACAGCTTCGCCGGACTTTCGGGTGAGCGCTTTAGGCCCTCTAAACCCTTAAGTAATTATCCCTTCCCTTTAAGGTCGGTAACGCGCCTATGATCCTTCTAGTATTGTAGGCGTACATGGGCAGTGGAGATCACTTACCATCAGGTTACCCACCAGCTCGTTTGCCGGTCTGTTATAAAAAAAAACATTTGTCTAATGTTCACAACCCAATGCCAAGTAAACCTTCAAGGTTCTGTGTGATGTTGCTTCTGTTTATGGGCAACCGTGGAGCTTACCATCAAGCGAGTGTCCTTCACGGTTCGTCATTTCATCTATTAATGTATTATTTTAAATTAGCTGTTGTACCGTTAGCTGCTTACGTTTATGCCAGCCTAGTGATAAACGACCGATAGTAGACAGTTTAGTCTTCAGCATGAATGGGCCGCCTCAACCGGGGTGTTACTATTCTCACAACAATAACCGCTTACATTGTTACATTTCGTATAGTGATTGAGATGTCAGAGCCGCAACCTTGAAACCTTTAAACTTGAAGCATTGATAAATTTCCTTTGAAACTAATTAGTCAAAGGAGGGCCCCGCCAAACAAATTTGCCACTGGCCTCAAGGGTGCAAGTTACGGCACTGGCGTCCATGATTCTTCAAGTATTGTGGGGTTGGAAGTCACTTACCATAAGATGCCCCACCTGGTCGTTTGGTGACCACTGCTATAAGAAAATTCATCCTGAAAAAAAGATTTAAATTCCAAATAAAACTACACATTTAATATCACATGTAATCATACCCTTTTATTTTCAGTATTAATAATTGTAATTTTATAAATATAAAATTATACACTAATTTACACGGTGGATATCGTGAGCGATCAGTCACGCTTCTGTATTGAGCAAATGCAAGCAGATTAGATTTAATACAGTATGGAGGTTGGATTTGATTGTGTGACAGAAGAATGTATTACGCTATTTATGTACTAAAACTAATTAATGATTAATTACAATTCTATGAAATACTACAAAATTGCAATATTCAATAATGTATCTATTGTTCGATATTTTTGTCACAGCATAAAATATTTTGGACTACATACATTTTTAAAATAACGTTCTTATTTTTCTAACTTGTTTTCCTTTTTGTACTGTTTTGTATTGCTTTGTAGCTAAATAGGTTGGTAACTTTCGACAAAAGCCGATTTGGAAATCAGGGAGAGACAAAATACAAGAGAGATTTACGAACAGTGATTGATAACTTTCGTACTAAACGTAATAAAGCGCATGACTCCGCCAGGTCTAAAGGTGATCGCACATATGTCAGCTCTATACGCGAAGCACACGGCGGGTTCAATCTTACGGACGAATTCTATAAAAGCTCTTGGTTTGGTTTTCAAAGACATCGCACAAATTATTATTTTTTATTGAATGACGAGACAAGCAAGGCGCTCGCCTGACGGTAAGCGCCACGCCTGCCCATAAACAGAAGCAACACCACACAGAACTTTGAATTACAAAGCTCTGCATGGTACTGAACTGCGCTCGTCACCTCGAGACATAAGATGTAAGTCTCATAATGCTCAGTAATTTCACTGGCTTCAATGTCCTTCAAACCGAACACAACAGTGCTTACACAGTTGCTTGGCGGCAGAAATAGACGGCGCGGTGGCACCAACCCAGACAACCTCTCGCATACGAGGAACCTACCACCTGTAGATAGTCAGAAGACAGTTTGAAGGGCACTTGTACTTATTACTTAGTTGGAATGGTTGATTTCCGTGATAAACAACCTAAGATCCATTACTGAAATCGGCCATTCGTAGTTTTGGTTATACACGACGCGTTCAGTTAGAAACGCGAGACTGGGACGGTTCCGGCAACAATCCAGTGTTCACCTACGATCCCCAGAACGCCACAGCGGGGTTTCATGAATTTTAGTTAGGGGCCCGATCCAGCGGTCGCCCAGATTAAATTATTAACCATATATGAGGTTGCTAGAGGCAGAGTGGCCTAACTGCATTTTGATGACTTTGAGACCTATTTGTATTTTCGTAATTTAAAAATGTTAATGTACAAGACCAGATCGGCCTAAAATTGGTAACATCATTTTGACATAAATGGCAGCATATATGGCAGCCATTTCGGCCGTGGTTTAAATAGACGAAAATACAAATAGGTCCAAAGACATCAAAATGCAATTAGGTCACTCTGGTTCTAGCACCCTCATATATATTACCCATATCCCTTCTTCCCGAGGTATTTTCCCACAGTAATAATGGTATGCGTGCTTGCATACGACTATAGAGGTATAAATCAAGACTATGGCGCATACAGAGCTGAGAAATGTGTGTTCACCTTGAGCTATAATTATCTACGATTTTTTTTCTATTTTATTTTATTTTTTCTATTACGATAAAATTTATATTATGTGTAAACTCTATCACCAATCAAATCCAATCGTGTTTTAGAACCAGATTGTGCTTTATGTATACGGGGATTCTGTTAAACAAATACACAGGATAAAACTTCAGGGGTTATAAATGTACTTAGCCTATCGTGTTACGTTACAAATTCGAACATTAAACTTCACAAGTTTAAGATGCGTCTGCTTACAATCGTACTAGTATTTACAATTTTATGGTTCCAATTTATATTCTTCCAATTAAATGTTATTAATGTTTTATTATTAGTGAGTTCCAGCCTTAACATAACGCCTCGAGAAAATGTTGTCGACTCTTCTCATATTATCTCTACATGTCTATCGAAGGTAACATACCGACCCGAAGAAATAGTTGTCATTTCGATTCCTCGTGTATCATTCTCTGAATATTGGTAAAATGCATGTTACGGTACACTAGCGTATATCTCGCACGAGAAATGTCTAGTGAGCTCATGCTAAGCGGGTTGAATAAATATGGATTATCTAGCGTATATTTACATCAGACCGGCAGAATTATGGCCAACATTGAACCGCATAGCCTATCGACGGTCGACTTTATATTTGGATTGCACTGTACTAACCATCAGGTATGTAAGAGTATAAAGTGAGACATTTATTTTTGATGATTTATTCGAAACAAGGAAATAGGCTTTGGCCAAGTAAATATCCGTGCCGCCATTGATCAGTCGCGCTACAGTCGACACATATATTTATTTCAGGGAGTGGTGTACTTCCAATCGACTCAACATCCAACTCAATCCCAATAATACCAATAGAATAGAAGAGAATACTAACAATAAGACCCAGAAACGATATTTTTTTTACATTTTAAAAATTGAACAACATGAATATTAACAGATAAAAAAGTTTATTTTTATATTTTGTCGATGGAATTACTAAAAAATTATGAATTAGTGTAACACCGTGGCGTGTAGATGTAAATAAAAAATAATTCTTAGTCGGATTGAGGTAACTGTTTTTCTGTATGACATAATTGTCTATTTTATTTATATATCACACTGTTTTATATCGGTACAGCGAATCGATTGCAACTGTTTTGTACGCCTTACTCGTGATTTCGACAGTTGATCTAGTCAGTGATCATTTTCAAGATGAAATCTAGCGAATTTACGACTTATACATAGGTATTATAAATGCTTGATCTTGACCATCTATGTATACTTCTATATTATTACGTTATTCAACTTTGCCGATAGGTAACAATCAATTCGCTATACTCTTTAATTCACATAACTTCTTCAAATTAAAAGATTTACACACATTTGTTCGAAGTTACATTTAAGTACGGAAATTTTAAATGTTTTAAAATGTCGTGTATAGAACAATATGGATGACAGTCTCTGATAATAAACATAGGTATACTTCTTGTATTTGCATATTTTTAGTTACACATCTACTCTACAAGTTGGTAGGTCCCTCGTATGCTAGAGGCCGTCTGGGTTGGTACCACCGCGCCGTCTATTTCTACCGCCACGCAACAGTGTAAGCGCTGTTGTGTTTCGGTTTGAAGGGCATCGAAGCCAGTGAAATCACTGGGCATTATGAGACTTAACATCTTATGTCTCGGGGCGACGAGCACAGTCCAGTGCCATTCAATGGTCTGTAATTCAAACTTCTGTGTGGTGTTGCTTCTGTTTATGGGCAGGCGTGGCGCTTACCATCAGGCGAGCGGTTGGCTCTGCTCATCATTCAATCCAATAAAAAAAAGCGCTTAATTTGTCACTCTACAATTTTGAAAAACCTTGTTAGAAATTTTAACATGTTCTTAAATATTTATACTGCTTTTCACGAACACGCAAGTCACACAGAAGTATACCAATGTTAAGAATTCGAATTTCAACAATGTCTTATAATACAATAGTGGCAGCGATAAGTTTTACATACAATTTATAAGTTACAATTTAAATCTAATTTCAACATGTCTAAAGTTCAAAATAGTTTGTCATTTTACACCATATATAAATAAATACGCTCACGTAGGCAGTGCGAATCGATTTGTCTACTTTAAAACTCAATTCAATCGCAATTCGAATCGATTGTCGAAAAGCCCATTCGGATCAATCGCCAATCCAGTATCGATAAGTGTAGTTATAAAATTTCGAATACTTAATGTCAATACAATAGCAATAATTTATTAAATGAAAAATTACCTACATGTTAGTAAAACCTTATAACTAGCGAAAGCAGAATATTATACGCTTATTTGGTACGTTTACTTGTAAGATTTTTTTGTTAACGAAAAAAAATCAGTGCTCATTTTCAATCCTAAAAAGCCAAATTGTAATTAATATTTTTCGATGTTGCCAACACCAACATTGTTTACGTATGTCTAATAAGAGAAACACGGCCAATTATCCGACCGCGTCACAAAGCAAAACTTGTATTTACAATCTTATAATCTTTCTCCATTTACATGCATATCACAGACTAGTGGGCAATTTTCTAAACAGCTTAAACCTAACTTAGTTTTGGAACTGAACGGTACTGACATTTACAGACAAAGTTGCTTTTTATAATGCGAAGTGGCATAGCGACCAATGATTTGAATTAAGTTCACTAATCTATATAATCGATTCTTAATCCTAAACGATATTTATATCGATAAATGCAATTATCGATTCCTATTTTTTTTCAATCCAAGCAGATAATATTGAACTCTCGTTTACACCGCAAAATGTTTACACTGAACATTGGTTAATAGTTTAATTATCATAGTATATTGTGGTTCAATGTAAATCTTGTTTCTTTTACATGTATTCTATTCTACGTAAGTAATATTATGGTTATTGGAAGTGAAAGACCACGGATCATGAATACTAATAGATAATACAATAGATTAACCACCGCGTGCAGACCGTAATCTCAATGCGCTCTATATAATTTATGCGCACCGTATTGACCTCGCCTATGTGGGTAGTAAAAATTAACACGCTTGTTTTCCATACAGACCGTAGCATCTCAAAAAACAGACGGAGAGTGGAAGATGGATCGGAGAGAGAGACAGTACTACTTTGGTCCCAGGAGAAATCTTTCATAAGTGTATTGTGCGTTTTTATTTATATATATGAGACAATGTTCATAATAAACGGTATTTCATAACATCAAATAGTTAAAAGAGGCCACGTGAGATTGTAAATTAAGGCAGAATGTTTTCTTTATGCTTGTTTTTATCGAACCTTCAATAATTTGTCAACCAGCTAATGTGTAAGCCATAAAATGTGTTGTAAGCGAAAATATTGGCAAAATATTAACACTTAAAAACATTCTCACTTAGTTTCACATTAGTCAACAAGTTATATTTAATTTCAATAGTACTTCAACCAGAAAATATTATATATGTGTAGGTATGTATATATTATTAATGTATATATTTATTCATGTATATGTTTATATATTCATTTCAGGGTTCGAGGATATATATCAAGATATATATCCGATATATATCCGATATACAGGGTTATTTTTAAAACACTGACAACCTCGCAGGAGTAGATTCCTAAGGTCATTTGCTACTACTTTTGTTCTACGACTTTTCATAATTTGTTAGATTTTATTCTCATACAAAAATAATTATGAATTTAATTTCCGTCTTGAAAGTTGCCTACGCTCTGCGCGCATCGCAGATTACGTAATACACGCAGCGCGCGCGTCAGTTCAATGACCGGCCGCGCCGTATCGATCGATAATACCTACACCCAGCTGTCAGCTGACGTACGAACACAAACACTACACAACAAAAACTTGTAAAATCATTTTTTTTCTTATGTATTGAGTTATGTCCAAACTCGTAGAACAAAAGTTGTTCCTTATGGGGTCAGCTATATGGCCCTGCGAGGTTGTCAGTGTTTTAAAAATAACCCTGTATATGAAGCTGGTTTCGACGATATATATCAATATTTTTTTTATAATATATTGTAATACTAAAATGGTTTAAAAAATGTATGTTATTAAGTAATTTTTAGAGTTTGTTACTGTATTTCCACTTCCCAAATATAGATGGCGTGGGAGTAGTGTTAAAACATACTCCCTAATGGTAAGTTCTACTCCATAAATGGCAACACTTCTGCCCTAAAAGAAGAGTTTATGGTTTTTAGTTCATTTTACCTCATCCAAAATCGAGTTTTTTATTTTATAATTTTAGTATGTGTATGTATCACATATGCTAACAGTATTCATAAATAATACAATAAAATAATAATATGGCTTTCATACAAAATTGATATATATGAAACTTGATATATATCATAAATATCCGATATTTTGATATTTATCATAAATATCGGATATTTTCGAACCCTGATTCATTTGTTGATTGTATTTATTTTTATATGTATTGCGCAATTTTGTCACATTCCTTGTTATTCTTGATGCACCTACCTTGTCTATCTCTGCACAATCCTAAGGTTGACTGGTAGAGAATGCCTCTGGCATTAAGTCCGCCTATATACATACATATGTGTATATGAAGTGCAAATAAATAAATAAAATGACGAGGTAACACTGTACTGATATAGCTTCAATAAATTGAATACTACTTTCTAACCACCATCCCTTGAAACCGATTTTATTTGACCTTTACTGAATAAAAAACAACATAATCTGAAAATTTCAGTCGCGCTCAGTTAATTGTACATTAGTTAACATTGTAAACAATTTGGCTCTTTAGGAATAGTAAACAAGTTTCAATGTATACAATCATTTTTAAAATTACAACCTGTTCAAGTTAAAGAGCCCAGAAACTGCATTTTTTGTCATTCATATCTCGCTTACTTAATCCATTTCGAGTGCCATTTAATTTGACAGGTAATACAGCCGTAATGGCAGCGAAGGTAACCGGATAATGTGCGCCAATGAACATCATCGAATAACTTAATCCATAATGAAGTAATGAGTAATTTCAGAAAAGGTTCGAACTAACCGAGTGACGAGTGTTAGAGATATGAGGAAGTAATTGCTAGATATTACCTAAAGGTCATTTTCTATAAACGATTTTAGGTTGATCCTCCAAATAGACCGCACAAATGAGCCAATCGGAATACAGTTTGGAGGTCACGCGTAAAAATTACTTATATTGATTGGTTTATTTCCGGAGTCTATTTGGATCAAACTAAGATCTTTCAGTGAAAATGGCCGTAAAAAGAATACGAAGAGATAAAAAAAGAAGTAATTCGACCAAACAAAAACAACAATGACTCAACCAAATCGCTTTTATTAATTTTTTTTATGATACATTTAAATACTCGATTATCACACTAGTGTAGTCCGAACCTTCTTTAATTAGTCTTTTACATTCAATCGAATGCGATTACAAACATTATCAAAACAAATATACTTTCATTAACGCACAATGGCATCCATTTGAGTCTAACTAAAATAAATAATTGTTATTATGTTCCTAAACATGGTATTTTCGATACTAAAGACATTCAAATTACTGCGGTATACAAACACACCAACTAGGAATGCTTCATTCCGAATTATCAATAACTTATCCTTGGCCAGTTGTCGACAATTTTCTGTCAAGAAATTCAAAACTCGAATCATTTCTCAATAATAAAGTCATAAACAAATAAGTTAAGCGGACTAGTCTTTGTTTCTATCAACACCATTCGATGAGATAAATGGTGTTTTTTAACATAATTCCACAATTAACGCATGACACAAAATTCGACAAAAACACTTACAAATTGTCTTTTTATCGAGACAAATATTGCGTTGATGTCACTACAACCCACATATTTCCACTGTTTTCATTCACGTGACGACATTATTCAGTCTTCTTAAGAAATCTTTCATTTTTCCAGAATGAAAATAAAACATAAATCAACTTTTAAATTCATTCCCCATTTTTAATACTTTCATGAATTATAAATTTGATGAATTTTAAGAAAAATATCTAAATATTTCATAGATTTAGGCCTAAATATAAC
The DNA here is from genome assembly GCA_949126905.1 of Amorpha juglandis. Classification (NCBI taxonomy): domain Eukaryota; kingdom Metazoa; phylum Arthropoda; class Insecta; order Lepidoptera; family Sphingidae; genus Amorpha; species Amorpha juglandis. The sequence goes on along the minus strand of OX421381.1, from coordinate 11,956,421 downwards.
CATTCTTCTCCGAAACGTAGAAGCATTTCAACAAAATATTTACTTCAATAAATTGCAACACGTGTCTTTAAACCAATATAACCACAAACATCAAATTACCGCACATCAATCCATCGATATCGATGAACTCAAAAATTGAACACAACATCATCGACGACAACAATCTACATTCTAGATTTTTAATCAATTTAAGTACCATGAGACCGATGGTGTTTTAAGCTCTTGATACAGCTTGAAACTACGTACGATCCAATATCAGACGCCGCGCAGAGTTTTCGCTCATATACAATGGTGTCAAACTCATAAAAATCACACAAGTCGACCACCATCGATATCGATAAATTAAAAAATCGACCAGAAAACCATCGACAACAACCAATCTACTTTCTGGTTCACTTTTTAGCTAGATTTAAGTACCTGGAAACTATAGTGTTTAGTTCCTGGGGCAGTTTGACGCGGTCGTACTTATTTGAGTAACTTCGTACGATTTTTGTCATCTGTGAGTGAAGATCCAGTAAGGCGGTGAGACCAATGCTTCGCAGAGCCTTCGCGTTCTTATATATAACGTTGTCTAACTCAGTCTTGTTTATCAGTACTTTTTCTGCGTCTAAAAAAAAAGCAATGCTTTTATAAACTGTCATATTCTTATCACACTATATAAAGAATGTGAGTAGACTTATCGATTAGAAGGAAAAAAGACATCGATTCCTTCATCGATGTTTTAAAAGTGGACACTTGTGTAGTTTTAACTCATAAAGAATTAGGATTTTGCGATTAATCGGGGATTTAATAAAATAGTACATAGGGCAGTTAAATAAACACCACTGACATAAGGACATACCTCCGCTGGCAGTGTCGTGACCTGAATTACGTTTCTTTGGTGACGTCTTCACTGGAGACTTATCGGTTGGCCTTGTTGGGCTAAAACGAAAGAAAACACGTGACAGTAGTCTAAAATTGACACCAAAATATACTGAACTCTATTGAGTAACATAGGTTTAGAATCTAAAAATCGATTAATAAATAATGATATATAGTCCAGTGCAAGAGCTAATGGTCTCGCTACCGAGGATACTCAAGATCAGAGAAGTAGAAGCTTTTAAGTCTTTGAGTGGTAGAGCCACGCTGTAGACAGTTTTGTCTACAGCACGAATGGGCTGGCTCGATCGGGTCGTTACCACTGTCTCACAGAAAACTGACGTAAAGTAGCGGCTCGCTGCTGAGTTCCGTACGGTGAGTGAGATATCCGGAAGCCCAAATCCACTCCCCTTCCCTATGCCTAATTATCCTTTACCTTTAAGGTCGGCAACGCGCCCATGATTCTTTTGGTGGTGGGCGTACATGGGCGGTGGAGATCACTTACCATCAGGTGACACACTTGCTCGTTTGCCGGCCTATGCTATAAAAAAAAAAAAATGGGTGCGTGTACTTATGTACGCGCGTGAGAAGTTATACTTCTTTGTTATTTATTCAATTTAATAGCAAATATTAAAAATTAATATTATTATTTGATGTTCAATTTTAATTTTTATCACAAACTTTTTATTAAATGTTTTTTAAATTTATTTCTTTATTTTGTGAATATTAAATAACCAATAATAAGTATTTAACATTAATAATTTAATAATATTTAGTGTTAATTATATTAAATAAAAGTATTTTAATTTATATCAATAAATAATACATACGGATAGTTAACCTCAATTATATTGGGAGCACTTGAAAAAGTATATAAGCACAATTTTTTTCACTAATATTCACAAATAGTAAGTAATATCAATCAAAATATAAATAAATAAATAATACATACGGATAGTTAACCTCAATTATATTGGGAGCACTTGAAAAAGTATATAAGCACAATTTTTTTCACTATGTAATATTCACAAATAGTAAGTAATATCAATCAAAATATTCAATTTAAATCACTACTGAATATAATTTATTAGCACATATATAAATTATAAAGGACATTGTCAAAAATGGCCTATGAATCAACACGCATGAAACATTTACTATAATAATAATTATTATTTATAATGTACATTATAATTATTATTATAGTAAATGTTTCATGCGTGTTGATTCATAGTTTCAATAGAACGGACACTTATTAATTTCGAAAACAATTTAAAAAGTATTCACTTCCGTCATAGTCCTCGGTATTATAATTTTTGGTTCAAATTCGGGTTTTTAATAGGCAAAGGTATTGTAGCTCATACAGCCAAGTCTTTGTAACAACACTCTTAAGCTTCGCATTGTTATGCATTTCGCCAAAGACAAGTGTAATTTATTCTCAAGTCTTCACAACAACGATGAAATATCGTAACATTAATAATTTAATAATATTTAGTGTTAATTATATTAAATAAAAGTATTTTAATTTATATCAACATATCCACTCGACATGATAGAAGTACATTCTACTCTCTTCGCGTTTATGCGAGCCTGGTACTTTTTACGGCAACATGTTCCGAATAAGAAAAAACCTAAAGAGTTTTTCTTTGTCTAAATCGTCATTTGTTTATTAATTACGGCTACTTTCACTCTCATCATTTTTTCTTAACGCGCCTAACTTCATACTGTTAATTTTTTGTGTCACAGGTGCGCGCGCATCTTAAAATTTCACTCTCATCATTTTTTCATAACGCGCCTAAAGAAGTATAACTTCAATAAAAAAAAGGAAGGCAGGCCCTGGTATTAGGGTGGGATAATGTTAGGCAGAAAGAAAGAAGAATGATACAGCACAATAAGGTGTACAATACCTATCAGTGGGTGTGTAGTGCCGCTGCGTGTGATGCGTATGGTGCGGTGCGCACGCGCACGCGCACGCGTCGTGTCGTGCGCGGCGCAGCGGTGCGTCGTCATCCGACGCGGACGTGGACGAGGCCGGCAGCAGGGGCGTCGACGTGATCGGCTTGTTCTCCTTCGACTCCTCGTCCGTGATGCCGAGGCTGCTGTCTTTGAAGTTCTGCACGGGCGACATCTGGAAACGGTAGCAATAAAACACACTTTAACAACATTATAAACCCATATGTAGAGATGCAACTAATGTATCCACGATTTATCCATCTTATTTACGTTCCACGATGTGATATCTGGTGAATATATGGCCATATAAGTCACAAATTCTAATCTCGCGCAGCGCTTATGCCTAATTTATTGAATAAAAAACTCAATAATAAAATTGTGATTGCTGGACCTTACCATTTCTGAGCCTATATAGGCTACTGAAACACCAACAAGATTTACATATTAAATAACATTAATTAGTTATATTTCACACAACAATTATTTACCACAAGCTGAAGTGTGCTGAACGTAAAGTCGACTTCCTATTAAACAATAGTAACAAACCGACAAGCAGTCCTTTCATTTAATAGACAAAAAGTATCTATGCATTTTTTTAGTACACACACTTTTGTATCAAATTTGTATACGGTCATATCCAACCTTTTGTGCAGTCCTAGGCCGCTTCACGACTAAACCTTTGGACCACGCGTTCATCCGCCTTCGCTTCCTTTTGGCTGAATGTGTGTTATCGCCATTCTGAGAAGTCCGAGGGGTTTTGCTCTCGCTGTTGTTCAACAATGAGTCGAGGCCTTGCGCTGGAATTAATTAAATAAATTTACAAATCATTAAGTATGGTTAATTGTGCTGATAGCAAACACTTATGCTATTACGATCTCATGGATAGCTGAAAAAACTACAGTCTCAATATCATGTGAAGTGGAGGCATCTATACTAGTCTTTAGTAAGACCCTGACTAGTACCAGGCCAGGCTCCAGCAGGCAGGTCCCGGCTTAATAGCAGACAGTAATGTAAGGTAGAAAGAAGAAAAGATTCAGAAGATATTTAATGAAACTATTCTTCATATTACAACTGCCACTCAGTGTCAGTATTTTAAAATTCACCACACGTTATTATAAAGAACCAAAATCACTATGGGACCGATAAAGGTTAAAGATATAATATCTTTATTACATAGTATAAAATAAAGTCGCTTCCGCTGTCTATTCGCTTAGATCTTTTAAACTATTCAACGGATTTTAATGCAGTTTTCAGCAACAGGTAGTAATTCATGAGGACGGTTTATATGTATATCACGCTATGACCCATGGGAGCAGGGCAATAACATGCACGGGAGGGACAGCTAGTTTGAAAAAATACAATACTTTTTCTCTCCTCTCACTCTCACTGTATGGTCATTTAATAAGTATGTAAGGCATGTCCTACTCTATCAACACTCACGTAAGTTAGAAGCGGTGTATATAAAGTCTGGCAGGTCGTTGTCCGCCTCGTCCCCCCCCTCCCTCCTCTTGCGCGCGATCTCCTGGCACTCGAGCTCGAAGTCGCTGTCCATCTCCACGTCGATGAGCGCGTGCGCGTGGTCGCGTAACGAGCACGCCTCGTGACGTATCTGCTTGTCCGATGACGTCCTGTACGTGAAGATTTAGTTATTTTTGTGCTATTTAAATGATGTGAAATTACTATCGACTTCTATGGCTATAATAAAGCATGTATTTGGAAAACTTACTTCTAATATTATGTATATTTAATATTAAGTACTATACAGCGACAGTCCAATATAATGTCAACCAACGAACGCCTAAGCGTACATTTTCTATATACTTAGCTGAATATAATTAATCTATGTACCCTGATACCCTATAATCTATGTACCTGAACATAATAAATGATCATACAATGCGCGCAAAATAATTTTGTCGGGCCGAAGTTTTCACCCGCCCTCTACGATTCCCGCCACAATCAACAACTTATCAAAAACCAAAAACAACAATACAGTTTCTTTACTTTGCTATCCTAAGTTCGATTGTACTTTTTTTTTATTACTAGTTAATTTCGGTAAAAAAAAATAAAACCAAAAAACGTGTGATAACGTCTCTGAAAACAATAGTCACGGCACCGCTCGTAACTGACTTCAGGCCGGCCATTATTTCTTTCGCGCGTATGGTATCTACAATTATCCGAATTATATATTTTTAATAATACCAGGTTATGAAGTTGCAGTTATATTATGAGGATAACAAGCAATAGCATTTATAATTACTATTTATAAAAAGTCTAAACACAAGTCACACATATATTTGAATATATTATAAAATGTAATTTGGATGTTTATGATTGAATGAAATTTAAAGCTTATAGCTAAATATAATTAAAGCTAAATATACCTTAAATAAATACAGCACTATCTGCCGCAATCAGAGACGTAAATAAACTTTACTTTACTTTATTATCAGTATTACTAAAGTTATGTGCTTTGGCAGTATTCTGTTTTTTTTACTAATCAGTAGGAATTCAAGGTCATTCAAGAGTTAATAGGGTATATAATCTAATTTAATATTAGGTTATATTCATCATCAGGCGTTCATACTTCCGAAAAAGACGAAGATTGCCAAAGCAAATAACTTTAAACGGACTACCGTACAATATATTGAATTCTATAATAATGCAGGTCAAATATCATTGATCCCATGCCATTTACTAACTATCACACCATGCACAGTGTCCAAAACATGACCGGACAAAAGGTTAGAGGTTGTAATATACATAACACAATGTCACTGCGATGTTCATTACAATAATATCTATTATGAAGCGTGATTCATACCTAAACATCCCTCTAGCCCTTTGATAGGCACCCGGGGAATATGAAAAAGAAAAAGGGCGAACATGTTATAAAACAAACACACACAAACAAAACTTCGCTTTATCAAATGAATATAATCAAAATAATTCGGGAAAAATTGACTGTACAATACGTCTACAATAAATTGGCCGAAGTTAGTGATAACTCGCCACCCTTTAGTCTCTGTGTAGAGTAGATGGGCAGCCGCGATGGACCAAATTCAAGATGGCCAAATTATTTTGCGCGTATTGTACTCATCAAAAATAGTTTTCAGCATTTAAATATCTGACCCAAAAGAGTTACAACAAAAATTTCAGGAAAATGAAGCCTGGCCTAGTTGTACAGAACATAAAATTATAGCGAAAATATTTTTACTTCTTACTATATTTTTTCTTTTATATCGCTTTGATAATATTACAATCGAGATATTTCGTCAAAGAATTTCAACACGACAATGTAATATGGCGGACCACTTAATAACAACACTTAATAACAATTAATAGTTTACTATGAAAAAATAGGTCGAATCTCATTTGTTATGGAGCGTTTAATAATTTATCTGTTACCATGGCAGATGTTAAGCTGAATTAGATACTCCATGACTGACAATAAAATGACACCAGTCCATAAGCAAAAATATTCATAATCCCTAAACCCAGCAGTGACAAACGTAACGAATGAAAATGTTATTAAAATGATGTATGAACAAACAGAGAAACAGTAATCTATCTCACCTGTCCGGGTTATACTCGAGAGCGTTGGCGCATATCAGATCTATGTCGTCCAAGAACTCCTTGGCGCAGTTGTATTTGTGCATGTCCACTTTGGTCATCATTGTTTCGAGATCCATCGGTTGCTTTACGATCTCCAAGTAGTCTGTCACCTGATGGAAATTTAAAACTATAGAACATAGGTTCCCAGACTTTTTCTCATAGATCACTTAAGCTTTTTCCGCTTTAGCTATAGCTTTAGCTGGTGGACCACTTTGGTAACTAATACGTAAGTGTTGTGTTATCGGTTTGAGGTAGGCATGTCGGAAGTGGAAAAAAATATCGATATCTATTTCAATATATCGAGCAAATAATATCGATATGTCGATCTTATATTTACCAACCTTTCATGGTTTCCTTTTTTAATTAAATTAACGGTTTCGATACTTATAAAAAATCGAAATAAAATATATCCCTAAAAATGTCGACTTATCGATATATCGGTAAATCGATATTTATTCAGCATACCTAGCATGAGTTATGAAAGTGAAGTTATGTAAGGCTCGTAGCTAATTAACGCGTATCCGAGCATGTTCAAGTTTTAGGAACTTAGGAAATGGAGTCATAGTTGAGATGAGTCTTGTTTAAAAAAAAACAAAACATTACCTCCTCCAAATCGACTGGTTTAGTGAACTTGTAGAAGCGTCGATTCGAAGCCAACTTTCTGCAGATGTCGCGTAGAAATATCCTCAATTCACGGAGTTTATAGTCCTCTTTTCGTTTACGACGTGACACTTCTTCTTCGCTCTCGCGAGGCGGCGGGGGCGGCGGTGCTACAATTATTAATACGAAATTCAGTACGAATAAAAATTAGTATTTTGTTATTATTACATTGGTGTTTAATTTAGTATAAATAAATAAATAAAATAAATAAATAAATGCATACTATATAGACACTACTATAATGGCTACCTCATTTATGACTTTAATCACTACGGCGCTGTTGCATTTCATACTTTTTGAGTGTTTGAGCATAAATTCAAATACTAGGCAGCCTCTGTTTGTCAAAGCAAGCATATTTCTTTGAGTGTATGTATGGATCGGACCCATATTTATTTTACCTCTGGGTAAGGGGGGCGGAGGCTCATGATTCTCTATAGGCGGTGGGTCCAACAGCGCCTCAGCTATCACCGGCTTCAGGAAAGCTATCACTTCCGATACGTTGGGCTCTCTCACTCTATACACGCAGTCTTTGTACACCGGGAACAAATCGTAAAGCTGCAACAATACAAAAGTGGTTGGTTCGATATAGTTATGACTATATAGATATCAGATTCGAATATAATTTCGAGCGTCGAATGACGTTGCGTCGACTAATAGTCGCCAAGAATATGCCGGCCTGAAGTATTTTTGCTTGTGGAAGTGTACCTGATTATTTATCCGACTGGATAGCGGACCACCATAGATATAGTGGAAAATTTGGCCGATTGTCGAGGGACGCAATGTCTCTTAACAGTCGTCATTATATTACACTGTACTTTCTTCAGATAAGCGGGTACGCGTGTTTAAAGCGTTTGTGTACTTCGAGGAATAGTAAGTTACTACAATATACCTCAAACCATAGGTCTTCATGCGATCAGGTCATGATGGCGAGCAGTAGTGGGATTACATCTCTTTCCCCCCTATAGCTGCAACAGTAGCGCTCCTCCCAAACCACCTACCCTTCTACCCGCAGTGCAAACGTCACAGTCAACTGAGAACGCCTGGATATAGGTTTACAAGTATGCACATACCTCAGGCGGTAGATCCTCATGCGGCAGCGGCGTGGTGGCGAGCAGTAACGTGTTGGCCCCCGCGGCCCCCGCGCGCCACAGCTGCAGGAGTAGCGCGCCCCCCGCACCACCACCCGCACCCCCGCCCACACCCACCAGCGCCGCCCACACCGAGCAGATGTCGCGGATGAACAGCACGCAGCCGCGGTCAGCGCGACGGCACTCAGAAAACACCTGGATAAAGAATACACCTCTTAATTATAACGAAAATCTTTTACAATTACCGTTCAAAATGACAACCTCCTCATAATTCTGAAGTTTCACTTCTACCATGGGTGAATTGCACACACACACACACACTTTTTTACACGCTTTTTATTAACTTCACCTGTATGTTTGTTTGTATGTTTGTAACCGACTCCTTTGGGCGCGATTTTGACCCACTTTAAACGGCCAGATTTCGTTAAAACTTTGTAGATTTATCGAGGACCGATGACAATACACTAATTTGATAAAAAAAAAATAATTTAATAACAAAATAATAATAATTATTTAATTTAATTAATTATTGATATTCGGATTAGGAATTGTACTCTCTGGCTCTTCGTTAATTGTAGGGAATATCGTAGTATCTAAGAGCGTCAATAGATGGCGCTTTTTTGATATTCGGGTTTAAAATTAAAATTATACTCTCTGCTACAATATAATTTTATTTTAACTAAAAAATTAAAATAAATAATAGTTAAAAAAAACTAAAAACACGCTTTTAAAGAAAGTCTAACTAAAAAAAATTTAAAATAATTTTGAAGAAAACAATGTATTTTATTGTAAAAAAAGCGTGGGGTGCTTTTTAAGATGCTATCTAAAATGATAATGCTTCTTACTCATATCTGTCAATACAATAAATATAACTATTGACACCATGCACCCCACGCTTATTTTTACAATAAAATACATTGTTTTCTTCAAAATTATTTTCTATTTTTTTTAGTTAGACTTTCTTTAAAAGCGTGTTTTTAGTTTTTTTTAACTATGTATTATTTATTTAATAAGTCTGTCTACACATTTTTTATTGTGATATAAATACATATACTGCAAGTATGACTCACAGATATAAGCGCCTGTTCCTGCGTGAAGGTGTGTGCGGAATGTAGCGTGGACATGCTCAGCTCCTTCACGCTGCAGTGTTCCAGCTCGGCGAGCAGAGCCGGGGCTATGTGCGTGTCTGCACACTCCCCGCTGATCAACAACACGCTTGATGATAACGCGTCACCGATCCTGATGGACGAGGAATTAAAAAACGCTTTTCATAAAAGGTGTTAATACTTAGGACATTTAAATGAGATATTAATTTTATTAATGTTTATTTTTATCAGCCGACGCATAAAGAAGGTGCACGGCCCATACAAAATTTACCCATTTCCTACAGTAAATAGAAGTACCTCAAAAAAGAGGTAAAATTGAGTTAAAAAAGATGGCATTTTCCCGATCGCCATCTTTACAGACTAACATATAAAAAATTGCTATAAAATTCGTTCAGGAGTACTAATAATATTTTACAATATTACAAGACACTTGGATATCTTGACTTGACATCAATTATGGAGTTCCATTATCGAACAACTGAGGTTTTATTGTGTGATCACATTTGGTATAATACAAATGAAAGAGATGCATGATATTGCTATGCATTGCGTGCGTGTTAGCTGGAACAGCAGACCAATGCAGGTAATAATAGTAACAATTGTTGTTCCATTCACTCTGGCCAATACAAGTCAGACAGATGCATTAATAAGATGTGTTAGATTATAAGGATGGATTTTTTTAAGTATGTATGCCATCTTTTTAATGTATTTTTGAGATATTTCTCTTTGCTGTAGTATGTGGGTGAATTTTGTGCCTTTTTTTGGTAATTGGTTATTTAACGCTTGACATACCAATTTAAAAAAAAATGAGGTCCGTAGCCACGGATGTGAGCATCAAAAAATCCGCACCCGCATTTTTACCGGCGGATGTCCATAAATGTGCGTCATCAACATCCGTAGTAGCAAAAAGTGTTATGTTTTGAGTTTTGGCGGAAATTTTGACAGTGCTGTTCATCGCTTATTTTAATTTATTTCAAAAATTAGGTCAAAGTTGTGTTTGTTGTAAGAAAGTGGTGTGAATTTGTGCAATAAACATTGATAGTGATGAACAGTGTATGAAAACACTGGAATAAGTGAATTAAGGCATTGTACTGGAAGGAACTCACCAAAACTCCAACAAGACCTTGAAAACGTCCACACTGTTATTTCATCGTTCATGTGAAGACTTTAGAATAAACTATACATGTCATTGGCGAAATGCATAATAGTGCGAAGCCATAAATTAAAAAGGAGAATTAGTAGTGTTGTTTGTGTAGTCACCTGTGAGTGTCGGCGGTGGGTGGGTAATTGTTCCTGAGCATGTACGAGGCGGCGTGCAGCAGGGGTGCGGCGGGACGGGGGCGGGCGTGCGGCGCGCCCCCAACATGTGTAGTGTAGTTACCTGTGAGTGTCGTCGGTGGGTGGGTAGTTGTTGGTGAGCATGAGTGTTGCGGCGTGCAGCTGCGCGTGCAGCAGGGGCGCGGCGGGGGCGGGCGTGCGGCGCGCGGGGGGCGGACCCGTGCGAGCCCCAGCAGGTGTAGTGTAGTGTAGTGTAGTTACCTGTGAGTGTCGTCGGTGGGTGGGTAGTTGTTGGTGAGCATGAGTGTTGCGGCGTGCAGCTGCGCGTGCAGCAGGGGCGCGGCGGGGGCGGGCGTGCGGCGCGCGGGGGGCGGACCCGTGCGCGCCCCAGCTAGTGTAGTGTAGTGTAGTGTAGTTACCTGTGAGTGTCGTCGGTGGGTGGGTAGTTGTTGGTGAGCATGAGTGTTGCGGCGTGCAGCTGCGCGTGCAGCAGGGGCGCGGCGGGGGCGGGCGTGCGGCGCGCGGGGGGCGGACCCGTGCGAGCCCCAGCAGGTGTAGTGTAGTGTAGTGTAGTTACCTGTGAGTGTCGTCGGTGGGTGGGTAGTTGTTGGTGAGCATGAGTGTTGCGGCGTGCAGCTGCGCGTGCAGCAGGGGCGCGGCGGGGGCGGGCGTGCGGCGCGCGGGGGGCGGACCCGTGCGAGCCCCAGCAGGTGTAGTGTAGTGTAGTGTAGTTACCTGTGAGTGTCGTCGGTGGGTGGGTAGTTGTTGGTGAGCATGAGTGTTGCGGCGTGCAGCTGCGCGTGCAGCAGGGGCGCGGCGGGGGCGGGCGTGCGGCGCGCGGGGGGCGGACCCGTGCGCGCCCCAGCTAGTGTAGTGTAGTGTAGTGTAGTTACCTGTGAGTGTCGTCGGTGGGTGGGTAGTTGTTGGTGAGCATGAGTGTTGCGGCGTGCAGCTGCGCGTGCAGCAGGGGCGCGGCGGGGGCGGGCGTGCGGCGCGCGGGGGGCGGACCCGTGCGAGCCCCAGCAGGTGTAGTGTAGTGTAGTGTAGTTACCTGTGAGTGTCGTCGGTGGGTGGGTAGTTGTTGGTGAGCATGAGTGTTGCGGCGTGCAGCTGCGCGTGCAGCAGGGGCGCGGCGGGGGCGGGCGTGCGGCGCGCGGGGGGCGGACCCGTGCGAGCCCCAGCTAGTGTAGTGTAGTGTAGTGTAGTGTAGTTACCTGTGAGTGTCGTCGGTGGGTGGGTAGTTGTTGGTGAGCATGAGTGTTGCGGCGTGCAGCTGCGCGTGCAGCAGGGGCGCGGCGGGGGCGGGCGTGCGGCGCGCGGGGGGCGGACCCGTGCGAGCCCCAGCTAGTGTAGTGTAGTGTAGTGTAGTTACCTGTGAGTGTCGTCGGTGGGTGGGTAGTTGTTGGTGAGCATGAGTGTTGCGGCGTGCAGCTGCGCGTGCAGCAGGGGCGCGGCGGGGGCGGGCGTGCGGCGCGCGGGGGGCGGACCCGTGCGAGCCCCAGCTAGTGTAGTGTAGTGTAGTGTAGTTACCTGTGAGTGTCGTCGGTGGGTGGGTAGTTGTTGGTGAGCATGAGTGTTGCGGCGTGCAGCTGCGCGTGCAGCAGGGGCGCGGCGGGGGCGGGCGTGCGGCGCGCGGGGGGCGGACCCGTGCGAGCCCCAGCAGGTGTAGTGTAGTGTAGTGTAGTTACCTGTGAGTGTCGTCGGTGGGTGGGTAGTTGTTGGTGAGCATGAGTGTTGCGGCGTGCAGCTGCGCGTGCAGCAGGGGCGCGGCGGGGGCGGGCGTGCGGCGCGCGGGGGGCGGACCCGTGCGAGCCCCAGCTAGTGTAGTGTAGTGTAGTGTAGTTACCTGTGAGTGTCGTCGGTGGGTGGGTAGTTGTTGGTGAGCATGAGTGTTGCGGCGTGCAGCTGCGCGTGCAGCAGGGGCGCGGCGGGGGCGGGCGTGCGGCGCGCGGGGGGCGGACCCGTGCGAGCCCCAGCAGGTGTAGTGTAGTGTAGTTACCTGTGAGTGTCGTCGGTGGGTGGGTAGTTGTTGGTGAGCATGAGTGTTGCGGCGTGCAGCTGCGCGTGCAGCAGGGGCGCGGCGGGGGCGGGCGTGCGGCGCGCGGGGGGCGGACCCGTGCGAGCCCCAGCTAGTGTAGTGTAGTGTAGTGTAGTTACCTGTGAGTGTCGTCGGTGGGTGGGTAGTTGTTGGTGAGCATGAGTGTTGCGGCGTGCAGCTGCGCGTGCAGCAGGGGCGCGGCGGGGGCGGGCGTGCGGCGCGCGGGGGGCGGACCCGTGCGAGCCCCAGCAGGTGTAGTGTAGTGTAGTGTAGTTACCTGTGAGTGTCGTCGGTGGGTGGGTAGTTGTTGGTGAGCATGAGTGTTGCGGCGTGCAGCTGCGCGTGCAGCAGGGGCGCGGCGGGGGCGGGCGTGCGGCGCGCGGGGGGCGGACCCGTGCGAGCCCCAGCAGGTGTAGTGTAGTGTAGTGTAGTTACCTGTGAGTGTCGTCGGTGGGTGGGTAGTTGTTGGTGAGCATGAGTGTTGCGGCGTGCAGCTGCGCGTGCAGCAGGGGCGCGGCGGGGGCGGGCGTGCGGCGCGCGGGGGGCGGACCCGTGCGAGCCCCAGCTAGTGTAGTGTAGTGTAGTGTAGTTACCTGTGAGTGTCGTCGGTGGGTGGGTAGTTGTTGGTGAGCATGAGTGTTGCGGCGTGCAGCTGCGCGTGCAGCAGGGGCGCGGCGGGGGCGGGCGTGCGGCGCGCGGGGGGCGGACCCGTGCGAGCCCCAGCTAGTGTAGTGTAGTGTAGTGTAGTTACCTGTGAGTGTCGTCGGTGGGTGGGTAGTTGTTGGTGAGCATGAGTGTTGCGGCGTGCAGCTGCGCGTGCAGCAGGGGCGCGGCGGGGGCGGGCGTGCGGCGCGCGGGGGGCGGACCCGTGCGAGCCCCAGCAGGTGTAGTGTAGTGTAGTGTAGTTACCTGTGAGTGTCGTCGGTGGGTGGGTAGTTGTTGGTGAGCATGAGTGTTGCGGCGTGCAGCTGCGCGTGCAGCAGGGGCGCGGCGGGGGCGGGCGTGCGGCGCGCGGGGGGCGGACCCGTGCGAGCCCCAGCTAGTGTAGTGTAGTGTAGTGTAGTTACCTGTGAGTGTCGTCGGTGGGTGGGTAGTTGTTGGTGAGCATGAGTGTTGCGGCGTGCAGCTGCGCGTGCAGCAGGGGCGCGGCGGGGGCGGGCGTGCGGCGCGCGGGGGGCGGACCCGTGCGAGCCCCGGCGCACACCAGCGACCGACGAGCCTCCAGCAGGTCTTCCTGCGTTACCTCTACCTATGGGGATCATAGTAGTACGGATTATAGTCAGGGATCCCTGGGCCATTTTTCCACTTGATTACTATCAAGCTAATTATCCGTGAGTAGCTTCGTTTCGATGAGACGCCCAACAATTCCCTATGCGAAAATTCTCTATTGTGGTAGCTAACAGAGGTAGCAAGGATAGAATATTTCGATTTGATGAGTCCCAAAAATTTATTATTTTATTTGTAGTACAATATGACTGTTAAATCATATAAATATTAACAAAGTAAAAACAAAAAAATCAGCTGGTTAGTAATCATACCTATTGGAAGGAGGGGCTTCCAATAGGTATCGATAACGAGGTCATAAAAATGATGCGTCTTAAATTTTGACCAATTTGTATTTTCGACAATTTATACCACGACCGAAATGGACTTGTACTACCATCTATGTCAAGATGATGTTACCAATTTAGACCGGTCTGGTCTTGTAAATTAACATTTTAAAACTACGAAAATACAAATAGGTCAAAAGTCATCAAAATGCAGTTAGACCACTCTGGTTCTAGCAGCCTCAATTTTTCTGAATAAAGTTGACATTTAGGTATCGACGCCACATTCTAAAAATATTAAAAAATGATTCACACTTACATTTTTGGTGTCAATAAGTAAAGCGTATTCACTCTCGTAGACTTGTGGGTAAACTCTCCGCAACGCCTTTAATACTGCTTCGGAGCACAATGCTTTAAGATCAGAACCTGACACAAACAAAAACAGGAATCAGGCCTAAGGAGAGTATAATTAATATATGGTCATAATCAAAGTGTACATAAATACATCAAATATACATCAAAAACAATATTTTGGTCAATGATCGAGAAAAGGGAGAACGGAGAAGATCGTTCAAAAATCAAGCGAATATCGATTTTTATTTTTTCGTTAATATATCGATATTTTAAGAAGACATATTTATTTCTATGTATGAATGTTTTTTAATCAATTTTGAATCAAGAATATTTTTTTAGTCATGAAACCATATAAAAACAGATATTCTGAATCGAGTTAAAAGTCATCCAAATGTCAAGCACATATCGATATTTTTTCTCGATATAATCGACATCGATACCTAGTTTAGATACAGTACCTATACAGTTGATATCCTTACCTCCATACCCTACAGTGAGCTCGGCGATCTGTTCCACAGTCTCCTCACTGGGCCTGGGGTCCCAGTCCTTGGTGTAAATGTCGATGATATCCTTCCTGGCTGCTTGATGCGGCGGCGGAAAGTGTAACTCTCGGTCGAACCGTCCCGCGCGCCGCAACGCCGGATCTACCGCGTCCAGACGGTTTGTAGCGCCTATTATTACCACTTCACCTCTGCGAAAAGTACATACAAACTGATGTTTGTTATTAAAAACATTTATATCCGGTACGTCGATTAATCACACTTTTTGTCAGTTCCTTACGTTTCAAAATACTGTTTAGTCAAACCACCGATAAAAAAAGGGTTTTGAGTAAGTGCGGAATACCCTGATTAAAAAGGATATAAGGGTTTTGAGTTAGTGCGGAATGCCCATGAAAAGAGTGGTGGAAGGGCACCTAATCATTTAGCACCCGACTGGATTGGAACTACACATGGTGAAAAACCCGTCAACGTGACTCATTCAGGCGAGTCACGTTCCGGGATCAGCCAGTTTGTATCCAGTAATTTCAACCCGGCATATTTGTCCTGTTCGTCGATGGACGCAATGTCTCTTGACGGTGGACAATATATTTGAACTACACTATGTTAAATCAGAGTCAGTGTAGTCACTTTTCCCCGAACAAAAATGCACAAACATTTTGCATTTTACAAATATAATAATCTGACATTCGACTTACCATCGCAGCTAAGACTATGGAGTATCGATATACAGTCGATATCGATAGTACTGTTGAAATACCTATGTTGTTTATTATTATTTTTTTATAGCATCAGTCGGCAAACGAGCAAGTGGGTCACCTGAAGGTAAGTGATCTCCACCGCCCATGTACGCTCACCACCAGAAGAATCATGGGCACGTTGCCGACCTTAACGGTTTATGAAATTGTGCTAATTGCGGATAGCCAATATAAGAAAAAGTACATCCAAACCTGTCACATAATCCATCCATTTCAGCCAGTAAAGTCCCCACCACACTAGTATGTACTTGTTCCTGCCGCACACTTCTCACAGGCGCCAACGCGTCGATTTCGTCAAAGAATATTATGGACGGTTTCATTTTATTCGCCTGAAAGGTACAATTACATGAAATATTGCAAACGCACTCTTTTGTCACAAAGTGTTGTTATAAATCTTTATTTTTGTTTTGTTTAATACAGGCAAAAAACATGTAATAAGCCTCTTTTTCAATCTTCAAGTAAGCGCTATATTTCATCAAATAAAGTACCGGTTGTAAGGACACGGCGTCCGAAGCCGAAAGAATTATAAAACACTATCTTTAACATAAATGGAAAACATTCTTCCTTTGCTGTTAACTTTCATTTTGGAAACGTAAGCCAGCAATGTAAAGCGTACTAATACTAACTCGGGATCAATAACCCGCGCGGATTACCACGCGCTGATACTCAATAGGTACATCGCACAGCTGATTCCGAGCGTCGACTGATTATTTATATTGACTTTCGCGTAGTTATATTAACTTTATAAGCGTATTTTTATTAAAAACGTGATTTTTTAAGAAAAATACGCTTTTAATTACCGTTTACATATAACTTCATCGTATATTTTAATGATCCAAGGAAGACTACGTGATTAATCAAACACGACTTATGTCACGATTATTTTAGTAATATCGTGTTTGTTGTGTTTTTGGGGTACAGAATTACACCAGAAATTATTTTATTATTTTATTTTTATTATGTATTTCGAAAGGTTACGTAACCTTTCGAAATACCTCGGACTCCCTTCAATGTTCTCGGTCGCGCACCATACGATCATCCCAATTCAAAAACGGGGTTCGCGCGGCAACGCAGGTCGCGGGCTAATTGCCGAACGCATATTTGCGTGTTATGCCGGGAACCAATGGCAGTGCGCGATACAAAGTGCGTGAAATTAAAACGCTTGTTTAGGCGTGCGCTTGTTACATAATATCGAGCCTGTTATGGAAGAACATCGTAAGTGACATTTGTCTAATTTTACAGGAGAGGTTTTTTATTGATTATTTTTTATATGTTAGTTAGAGATCTATTTTATTTTATTTTTTATTTTATTTTATTTTTAGATCCCCGGTTTTTATATATATTGCATAACTTTTAATGACTTTCGTGTTATCAATTAAATGATTGCAGTAAAACTTAAGCAATAAGTACTTTTGTCACTTACGATAAAATTTTAGTTTACTATTTCCATATGATTTTCAAAAATTGTCACTTACGATATGATTTATCAATATAGTCAGCTTATATATTTATGTAAAAATATGCTATATACTCTGTTCTTTCTCCTGTAAGTCCTATATGTATATCAAACTTTAATAATAAAACGAAAACTCAATCATATATCAATTTTTATTCTTATTAAATTATCAACTTCCATTATAAACAATCATTCATCATCACTAATTTCCTCTGGTAGAAAATCTTTTGTAATACAATCATAAGGTAAACTCAGATATTCCTGCGCATATTGTGCAGGAATTATACTCTTGTTACATATTTCTTTCAGGTCCATGTACTTTGGTGTAGAAATAGGTAGTTTTGCAGAATATGCTGCCGTGGGTGTCTGAAGGCGCTTTAGACTTTGTCAAGATCTTACGAAAAAGCCCCAGATCCATACATCGAATTTCTGAAGGCGTAGAAAATGCATAATTAAGTCATTTTTTAGGTTCAATTCGTTGAAAGCAAGCTGATTGTAGCTTCGTAACTGGAATTTTGATAGATTTAGGTAAATATACATCTGCATAGCTTTTTGAGTCCAAGATATCACCATTTTCTAGCATTATGGTTTTATAATTTTTCGGATTGATTCTAGCGTTTGAAATTAATGTAGGCCAGTGGGATGGAGTCCAAACTGGCATTCCTTTTATGAATGATTAAATAGTCGCATGTATCGAATCTATCGCCATCACTGTATGCCCAGGAACCAAACAGTTTGTGGTTATATCCTCAATGAACATTGCAAAGTTACTTATAAAGTATGATAACATCGAAAGGATTGATCTATTTTTATTTTGACCGCAGCAAATGAGGAGCAGGCGAACAAAACCGGACTTGTCCAATAAACGATTTTTTACAGGAGAGCGAAAAATTTTAATGAAGCAATAATAGTTTAGTCAGAGTTCTGATTTTTAGTACATGCGAACTACATAGAAGTACAAACACGTACCCGTTTCATGTTAATCAAAAAAATGACCCGTCGCTTTTTTTTAATGATTTTTGTAAAGGACAAGTCTGGTTTTGTTCGAAAGTTTGGACAACTCCGGTTTTGACTGAAAAGTAGCTGGACAAGTCTGTATTTGAAGTGAACATCTCATTAGTTTATATCAAAAGCTTTAATAAAAAAAAAATCATTATACAAAATCTTGTTGATCGGGCTCACAACAATCGCATTCTTCAACATCGGCATCAGCATCATCGTCATTGACGTTATTTTCTGTAACTACAGCAGTTGATGTATGACTGGAAATTATAGTTTTGAACCATTCAAGTTCAGGATTTTCTGACCATTGTTCTCCAAACTGCTTAGTCAAGATTTGCTCCACATCTTTTTTCTTCTGCTGCTTAATCTCATTCACAGCTGGAAGTCTTCGAAGAAGTGATGGGTGATTTTAGTAAAGATACCGTAATGAGTTCGTTTTCAGGAGTGTTATAAAAATTTGACACTTTTATGACGCAGTGTATATAAGAAAAACAAGACTCAGCTCGGCTCAGATTTCTTCCTCTAAAACCTCTGCCTCTCCCACGACGTTGACAAGATCGCCCCTGGTTGGCGATGTAGTACCCTGCGTTCTGTTTGATGAATCGTGTGTATATTGAGAATTTGTTATGCTTGTTTTTCTTTCTATTATTATTCGTTTTGCATCTCTGATGTTGTCTACCTTTTTATAATAAGTTTCCAGTTGTTTTATTGTCATTTTTTTTTTGTAATAAGGTTGCCATACATTAAAGAAGGGTGACCATATAAAAATATTCGTAAATTTTAATGGACAAGTTACAATTTGTTTGAAAATCCATCAACATGAATATATTTGTATTGTTTTAGTCCAGTTTTGATTGAAACTCTAAATAAAGTAAAATGTTAGCCTACTTTTAAAAGGACAAGTCCGTTTCTGCATGAAAAGGCAAATTTATATCTTTATTTTGAATATGAAAGAGCCGGAATTGATTGAAAATCTTTTGGTAATGTATAGATGTTTACTTTCAGAGGTATATAAAAAAGAAAAAAAAAAATTGTCATACGTGGACAAGTCCGGTTTTGTTCGCCTGCTCCTCAAATATCATCTTGAAGATAAACTTTATTATAAAGGAACGACAGATTCTTGAAGTAGGAAAGTAAATATAATTTATTTCCTTTATTTCGGCAATAGTGGGACTTGACGGCTGGAATTTTCAATAAATTGTTTATCTCCTTGAATTATCGACTCATTGTATTTGTTAATAGGTGTGGATTGGCCTCTTTCATCTGGCTTAGAGGCATTTAAAGCTCTTGCATTCTTAAGAGTATATCATAACGTCATTTATGATATCCCTAATGTTTTTAACAAAAATTGCTGACATACTTTCGTTTTGTCTCCGTCTCCCCAAGGAAACGGAGACAAAACGAAAGTAGAAGACGATATGAGACTGATCGCCAACTACCACTTCCTACTTTTCGTTGACGAACATTTGTCTCCTCGACTAATCCTAGAAGCCAATCACGCTGTCTCATAGAACTTCTCCATAAACCCCAGTAAATTTCATGTATATTCCTCCTATTCTCACGACTAAAATTCATTTCACATTTTATTTCCACACCTTTTAATTTGTAGGAGATTGTAGGTTACGATAATTTTACTATTCATTTTTTTTAAACTTTTACTTTTTTCGTTTACGATAAAATTGATTTTCAGTTATAATTTTGCCATTTCTACAGATATGAGCCTAAGGATTTTTGCATTAGGCCTTAAATTATATTAGCTATACGCTACGCCAAAAAAGTGAAATACCTACAAAATGTCACTTACGATGTTCTTCCATAACAGGCTCGATATATCAAATTGATTATTGTTAAATTGGCTGTCCAAAACAGTTAAAATTTATTAGGATATTGTAAAATCACACCTTAACCTGATCAGTATTCTAAGCAATTATTTTCATTTTCTTTAAAACACTGTTATAGACTGACTATACTATTCTATCACCTTGAACTATATCCCGACCACAATCTAAAAATACCACTGTATATTAAATCTCACCTGCTGAAACAACAACTTCAGATGCCTCTCACTCTCTCCCACCCATTTCTTCAAGCAATCCGCGCCTTTCCTCATGAAGAACGCCACCTTCCTGCCCCCTATTAAACTGCACTCATTCGCCAGAGCTCTGGCAAGTAAAGTTTTCCCCGTTCCAGGTGGTCCATGGAAAAGCACACCCTTGGCCGGTCTCGTTTTGAATTTTTGAAACAAATCTGGATACATTAACGGAAATAGGACCATCTCTCTGAGACATTTTATGTGTTCTTCTAAACCTCCGACCTGCAATAAGCAGTAATTACTTCACTATGTGGTAGGACTCGAGTATTCGACGAGCTGTCTGAGCTGGGGCCACCGTTTTATCTATTTTATGTATTTTGCTGGTGGGAGGACACTTGTATCCGACCAGATAGCGACCACCGTACACTGGTGCTAAAACCTGCCATAGTGGCCTACCTTGTGTGGGTCGCGTTTCAGGGTCAACCAGTGTATATCCGGTTCTCCCCAGGGGGCTTGCCTCCTGATCCTAACCCTTTTCCCATCCCTTTTTCCTTCCCCTCCCTTTTGGCCCTTTGGCAGGCCGGCATGACCTTGCTGACCTACGATGGACACATTGTTTATCGTTGGTCGACATTATTCTTAGATTGCGCTACACTTACCACCAGGTGTATCGTAGTCACTTTGCAGAGCCAGGATAAAAGAAAAAAAAAATACTATTGTGTTTCAGTTAGAAGGATATCAGAGACGAAGTGTAATTACTGAGTATGTTTTGCGAGGGGAGGGGGAGTCTCGGGTTGACAGACGCAGTCCAGTGTCTCAGAGAACTGTAATTAAAAGTTCTGTGTGGTTTATTTTGAGAGGTGAGGCGCTTACCATTAAGTGAGCGACTTATTCATTTTGTCATTCAGGCTAGTAAAAAAAGTGGAAATAAATATGACGGTAGCTTTTAACTAAAATAATTTAAACGAATTTTATCGCCGTTTTTTATTTAATTTTGGTCCTAACGTTTCAAAACTGGGCCTATATGTAAGCACTGCTGTATTTCTGTTTGAATGTCTCAGGGTGCCGAGCGCCTTGCTGGTCTCGTCATTCAACGAAATATGTCTATCTAGGTACATCAACACATTTAACTCAACGACAACTAATATACGTTTATGCGGTTTGAAATAATAAGTTTTACGTACCGATGAAAACCTCACGCTGCCGTCCACTTCAACTGGTTGTATGTCCCTCAGCGCCCTGTCTGTTTTCTTATCATCCATCGATTTTGACTTTTGTCTGCATTAAAAAGAAATATATTTTTTTAATAACTGCGCAATTACTGGCCATTATGAGACTTAAAACCCTATGTCTCCTACCGTAACCTACCTGCCCTTGGTTTTATTTTTCATAGAAACATTAAGATCTTCCTCTGTGTCGGAACTTGACGTGCTGCTACTAGTTGTACTCGACGGCGATTGGGCTGAAATAATAACATTTATTTAATATTAACGTTTTATATTATCCGAGCACGGCAAAGAGACTGCGCTCCACCTGATGGTAAGCGTAGTGTAGTAAAAACTTACATCTAATTGTTTTTCTGCGTAATATTTTTGGTTTCCTCTCTCTCAGACTGTACGGCTTCTTTCTTATTGTGAATGTTTTCGCTGAAAATAAAACGAATGAATTAACTTATTGAATTTTCGATTAGAAAATCACATGAATTGATCGGGATTACAAATTGTGCACGGTATGGCGATGGGTTCGCCCCTTATCACAACATGTGACAGAAATAAGCTCGATAAAACGTGGATGCAGCATTAATTGCACCTCTGCATACCCCTTCAGGGATATAGGATATATTGTAACCATCTTACATATGTTGTTACATAATATGTGGTCTACAGATGGAGCCAGGAGTACAGCCACATTTTATTATTTAAATCACACGTAACAAGAGTTACATAAGTGGTGGAGCCACGCTGTAGACAGTTTCGTCTACAGCATGAATGGCCCCCGCTCGACCGGAGCGATACCACTGCCCCACAGAAAACCGACGTGAATCGACTTGCTGTCGCGTTATGTACGGCGAGGTAAATTTCCTGAAGGCCGAAATGCCTCAATTCCCCGATGTATTCCCCGATGTGATTTCCCCCTTCGGAGATTGCAGGCGTGAAGTAATAATAATAATCGTTTATTTATTTCTCCACAGTAGTACATAAAATGAGACATAAGACATAAACACAGTGGAGACTGGTGCCTGATCTAAGGTTTAACACCTTGTGTTACAGGTCACCAGGTCTCCCCACCCTAGGAAAAAGCCTGTGCTAATTAGATTTTTACAAAGTATGGAAGTATGGAATATATATAAAGAGACAACAAAAAAAAAAGATACAAATAATAATAATATGCATATATATAGCAGCGATAGCTCAGCGGGGAGTGGTACTGACTGTCGAGACGAAGCCGCAGATCCGAAACCAGCCCCAAGAGCATACACCGTAGATTTTTCTAAGTTACGTGTATAATAATTGTTAATTATCGCTTGCTTTAACGGAGAAGAAAACACAGTGAGGAAACCTGCATACCTGAAAACTCGATAAAAATTTTCGAAGGTATGTAAAGTCTGCCAACTCGCATTAGGCCAGCGTGGTGGATTAAGGCTAAACCCATCTCATTCAGTAGAGGAGGCATTCAGCAGTGGGACATGTATAACTCGACATATTTTATGACAAGGTTGGCACTTTTAGGTCATTACTTTTGGTCCACCTTAGCTCACCTTGTAACGATTTGGAATTGTTTCTGTTACTTGTGTAAATTTAATAAATAAATAAATAATACAGGGCTAGTAAAAAAAAATATATATTGTAACAAAATTTTAAAAAAATCGTCGCCATACCTCTGCCGCGCGTCTCGGACTGTGCAATCTGCACGAACGCCGGTTTGGGTTTGCGCGTGCGCTTCGAACGGCGCGGCGGGTGCGCGTGCCCGAGGGTCAGCTCGCTGCCGGACTCCGACGAGGAACACTCGGACGCTGGGAAATAAACAGTTTCATGAATGGTATAGCCACGCTGTAGATTGTTTACAGCGTGAATGGGCCGGCTCGTTACCACTGTCTCGCAGAAAACAGACGTAAAGTAGCGGCTTGCTGCTACGTTTCGTACGGTGAATGAGAAATCCGGAGGCCCAAATCCTCCTCCCTCTCCCATGCTAATTATTTATTTATTAATTATTTTTTTTATTATTAATTATTTATCCCTTTCCTTTAACGTCAGCAACGCTTCCTTGATTATACTGGTATATCGTATAGCGAGTGATATCCGAAGGTCTGAATCCCGCGCTCCCCATTCCATTAATCATCTCTTTCCTATAAGGTTGGCAATACTTCCATGGTTCTCCTGGTATTGTGGACGTTCATGGGCGATGGGGATCATTTACCATCAAGTGATCCACTTGCTTGTTTGCTGACTTATGGTATAATGGTAATTTAAAAAAGTTTATCTTACCGATAAACATTTTACTAACCAAAATTTACTAACCAAAAATTTTGTAATATACTGAACTGTCATGACACTATAATTTGTATGTGTTAAAATACAAAAACAACGAAAATCACATAATTAAAAAACACAAATGTAAATAAACAAACAATTTTTAACAAAACATCAATACTAATAAACTTGACAATGTGCTGTCCAAAGTGCTGTCATTGTTTTATTTTTAAACACAAACTGCTTGTTTAAGTTCTTCCATAGTATGTCAACAAAAAGAAGCATTAAATATTTTTTTATATATAAAAATTTCGTGTCACCTTGTTTGTCCGCGATGAACTCTTAAACTACTGAACCGATTTTAACCAAATTATGCAAACGTGTGCAGTTTGATCCAAATTACAGGATAGTTTATATATCGATAATTATAGTCGCAATATTATTTATAGCAAATTATTTGTTTCAGTGTTAAATTATCTGTGAGTTCCATAAGATTCTAACAGATGGCGGTGTAAGTTAATTTATCGGCTGGATTGAGTAAGTATCCAATAGATGGCGCATACTGTATTGAATAGTTTACTACAATATAATTTAACATATACCTTAGCCACAGCAACGCGTGGCTGGGTCTGCTAGTAATAAATAAATAAATACATCCAACAGTTACACCATAGGCCTAACCCCACAGTAAGATGCGAATTTAATGCCGTGAGAAAATATTACTAACCGGTTTCATGCTGGCTGTCGTCTTTTTTCGGTCTTCCTCTGGGTCTTCGTCTGGTGGATCTTGACGGAGGTTGGTTGCTGCAAAGAAATTGACCAATATATTTACTCATAGAATATGTTTTCAAATGGAGAGAACCAAAGACGTGGCGAGGCTTTTTTCTACATCTACACTAATATTACAAAGAGGAAAGATTTGTATTTTTGTGTGTAACGAATAAACTTAAAAACTACTGGACCGATTTAAAAAATTCTTTCACTATTAGGATCCTACATTATCCCTAATGAAAAAAGGCTACTTTTATCCCGGAAAAAGCGGTACACGCGGGCGGAGCCGCGAGGAAAAGCTATTTTATAATATGTGAATTCAAGTCGTTGAGCCATGTATTTTCGGCGGTATAATAAGAATAATTGCAAAAAGCCATATCTCCATCCCATGGTTGCCTGGAAGAGATTGCCTTGAGCGATAAGGCCGCCAATTGTACTTCTGTATTGTTAACTGTTTTTCTTGCATGTATGTAATCCAATGTACAATAAAGAAGTATAAATAAATAAATAAATAAAAAGCGTCTATCGAATCCATTAATCGATTTTTTTCATATCGTATAGCCATAAATGTAATTTAACCCTGTAATTGTATCCACAATACTAGAGGAACCACGACAAGTATGCTGTTATCCTTGTGGAGTATCTTTTTTTACTATGAACTTCATCAAACAAATTTATATGGGACCACATTGCAGCCAAACATCAGTAAATAAAAAAAATCGCAAAATCGGTCTGCAATTGGGGATAAATTGATATTGTATTAATGCTAAACGCGCCGAATTAAGAACCCCTCTTTTTTTGAAATCAGTTAACAATTAAACATTATCTATCTGCTCACCTCTCGCTATCTGGCCCCGGCATAGGCTGATCCACATCGGTCTTGACACCGTCTTTGGCGATTTCCCCATTTTCCATATTCCCATCTTCTTTTTTAACACTGTCTCCGGACGGCTTCTTCTCTATTACAGTTTGATTGGTTTCGTCTTCCGAGTCTGACTCTGTGGCATCCTAGAAAGAACATTTTAAAATAATTAAATCCAATAGTCACACACATAGTCCTGACTCAGACTATGTACGATGCGTACAATACCTTTATGATAAGATGGTATTTGATAAATAAGAGTCTTTCTTGCTATAAAATTGATATATTGATATCGATATTTAATGCTATAATATAATGAGTACGCGCGGAACGATTGGTGTATGAATGCGAACTGATTTGATATGTTGATACAATAACGCGCTATGGCGTAAAATGCTGATGATATGACTTAACAACTACTTGTGTACGTGCTGGCTCGTACACACTAGCTAACCTGTATTGTGGGTATCAAGAACTACGAGGGACATGCAGGCTCACAACACCCAAACCCGAAAGACGTATTTGTGAATCACACAAACATTTGTCTGTGTGCGGGGATCGAACCGCGGCCTCTTGCTTCACAGCCAGTTAACCGCTCACTGCGCCACGGAGGCTGTCAGTGCCATTTGTATTTTTTTTTATTCTGGCTCGGCAAAATGACTAAGCCACACCTGATGGTAAGTGTAGCGCAATCCAGGAATAGTGTCGACCAACGACAAAAATTGTGTCTATCGTTGGTCGGCAAGATCATGCCGGCCTGCCTAATTGCTTCTTCAAACTCCGTTTAAAGGAACCCCATATTATAGGAAGGAGAGAACATGTGTGCCGGCAAACTATTGCACAGCTTAATGGTCCGGCAGAAGTTCGATTTATAGTCAACATCTGTCAAAGTATACTCACATTGGCTTTCTTACTGTTGAATCTGGCGGAAGTGCGTCTCTGCCGCGACAGCTGCGTGTCCTCATCAGTATTGGTCGGTACGTGATTGCGTGTCTACGAATACAAATTATTAAATTATTTCTAATTAAGTTACATTCTAAGTAATGGATGACATAAAAACTGACTTAAATCTCATCCAAATATTCCGGCAAAACATTTAATAGACAATTATCATACGAATACAAGAAGACTTTAAAGTACAGTGCCGCAAGACCTACTTTAAGCTGATCTTAAGAGGCCGTGTCACTGGGCATGTGCCTCCGACGCCAACGATAAGCTGTTAACAACTGTTACTAGACAGACAGATCGCCGTAATTGAAGAGAAAAAAAAGTTATTTCTATGAACTTTGTTTATGCATAGCCTTTGATTGTCCGCGAATAGAAATTATGATTTTTCTGTAGAAATATTTTGATGAAATATACAATAACATTTTAACCCATACAACAAGTACAAATTGAGATACTAATTTAAAGTTCTATTATGCATAATCGTACATGGGAAATGTTTCATTTGTGATTTAAAAAATACGGAATTAAATCTAATGAATTTAACAAAATAAAATAAGTATCTCATTTTTAACTTGATTTGGGTTGAAATGTTATTACGTTTTTGCGTCCATTTAAAACTGTCTCCGTGTATAAAGGCAGGCAATAGTTCAGTGACATGCAGTGCTTTGTAATTCAAAGTTCTGTGTGGTGTTGCTTCTGTTTATGGGCAGGCGTGGCGCTTACCATCAGGCGAGTGCCTTGTCCGTCTCATGTAAACAAATAAATATAAAAAAACAGTTCTTTACCAATTTCTTGCTGGTCTCCCTGGCCTCGTCTCCCGATGTGAACTCGTCGGAGGAGCTCGACCCTGGGAAGCCGTACAGGTCCGGATAGCCCTTCACCTTCAGCTCGTTCGTTATCCAGCTCTCGTTGAAGTTGTGGTGCAGGAGCTTGCGTTTGCGACAGCTACGTCTTACATCTGCGAAAAAGACACAAAGGTATAATTTGTTTTTAAATTCGAGAGACTAAGGAGACTTTTTTATATTCACGATTTCTTTTTGTATTGA
Organism: Amorpha juglandis; assembly: GCA_949126905.1. Taxonomy (NCBI): domain Eukaryota; kingdom Metazoa; phylum Arthropoda; class Insecta; order Lepidoptera; family Sphingidae; genus Amorpha; species Amorpha juglandis. Next base: position 11,929,082 of record OX421381.1, on the reverse strand, counting down.
AGCTAAAATATTTTGTGGGGTTATCTGGCTATTAAAATAGTTCCTAGTATGTTTATCCGCCAACTTAGTGGCTGTATCGAGTTTTATAAAGACGCCTTATCCCTCTGACTAATAAATGTTGTTTTTACTAAGTATTGCCGCAGTCTTAACTATTGTCTTTTGAAGGAGTGTGTGAGTGTTTTTTGGGCTACCTGCTACATGTCTGTACCAGACTGGATAGCGACCTCTGTACTCATGGCCAACCATACACAGTGGCTCATTCAGGCGGCTAGGTTTCCGGAGTCAACCACTGCATATCCAGTGACTGCGTAATGACGCAACGTCTCTGAATGATCGACATTAGTGTTTCAACTGCACTGAATTCAACATCAGGTGCAGTGTAGACGATTTACTGTACCATGTTGATCTTCCACCTGTCTTTATTCCGCTCGCAGTAGCGTCAGCGCAACATGCGTTTTAACACATGTTACAGAAAGATTTGACTCTTAGCTTCTACGGCCGCCATTAAGGTATGACGTCAGCCCATTCTGGGGAGAAAACACACCTAGACCCGAAACAAATATTTGTAAATCACACAAACATTTATCTCAACGCGGGAATCGAACCCGGGACCTCTCGCTTCACGATCGGCCACACGCCCATTGTGCCACGGAAGCCGTTGCTCTACCATGTTAAACAAAGTAAGTTTACACGATCATCTCCCCGCACTTTCGCCATAGACACACCAACACGAGGATATAAATAAATATACAATGTGTGTTGACTTGACCGCATACAAACAGCGAACATCCGACCTGTAGGTACCTTGACCTGGTTAAAATGCAAGGCACAGTTTACCGAAGCTGACATAAGCAGTTTGCTAGACAAAACACTTTCCCAAAAATTCTGAATTATCATTATTTACTACTAAAATTAATTACACAACGTTGCACATATTGTATGTATGTATATTGTAAATCATAGTAGTGGTACATAACACTTGGTTAACATCTGCTGGTGGTATGATATTCATATCCGCCCGGATAGCGCCCACTGTACACATGGTGTTAAAGCCTACCATAGTGACCCACACACCTTGTGTGGATCGCGTTTTAGAAATAGCCAGTGTATAATAAATAAATAAATACACCCAACAGTCACATACATAGTTCTGACCCCACAATAAGATACAAGTCTTGTGTCCTGGGTATCCGGAACTACGAGAGACTTTCGGTCCCACAACAGCCAGACCCCGAAACAAATATTTGTTTTGTATATCAGGTTCTCCCAAGGGGCTTGTGACATGACTCGATGGTTGATTGGGTTATGCATCGAACATCCACCTGTCCTGTCGCAGGCCTCTCGAGTGTGGGTGAGGCCTCGGTTATACGTGTATAGTCTAAATTAACATTAACATGTCGCTGACGCGAGACAACAAGTTTACCCCCTACCAAAAAGTGCTCAACGCGGCTAAAGAAGTTTTCACTTCAAAAATCGCTACAAAATACACCATTTAAGGTCCGTTTACACTTGCTATTGACTTGCGATTTCTCGTCACGTATAAATTGCGAACACGTGACTATGTCTTGTACAGCTACTTTCACGTTGCTGGGAGTGGGTTAAGTAGGTACTCATATATCGTAGTGAACAAAGTGTATTTCTACACTATTATATAACACTAGATGACCCGGTGAACTTCGTATCACCTACATAATATATTTGTGTAAAATGTGGTCAAAACTTAATACAAATGTTTTATTTACATTAAATGCAATTAAGTGAGGTACTGCGCCATTGCACGTGAGGTAGCCCGTCGCACATTTAATTGACTTCGACGACCTAAGTCAGGTCGTCTCCCACCTCCCTCCGGTTGGACAGTCCTGTCCCCGTCCCGTCCCCGTACTGTCCCCGTCCTGTCCGCGTCCCGTCCCCGTCCTGTCCCCGTCCCGTCCCGTCCCCGTCCCGTCCCCGTCCTGTCCCCGTCTTGTCCTGTCCCTGTCCTGTCCTGTCTCACTGTCCTGTCTCACTGTCCTGTCTCACTGTCCTGTCTCTCTGTCATGACTCTCTGTCCTGTCTTACTGTCCTGTCTTACTGTCCTGTCTCACTATCCTGTCTCACTGGCCTGTCTCACTGTCCTGTCTCACTGTCCTGTCTCAATGTCCTGTCTCACTGTCCTATCTCACTGTCCTGTCTCACTGTCCTGTCTCACTGTCCGGTCTCACTGTCCTGTCTCACTGTCCTCTCACTGTCCTGTCTCACTATCCTGTCTCACTGTCCTGTATCACTGTCCTGTCTCACTGTCCTGTCTCACTGTCCTGTCTCACTGTCCTGTCTCACTGTCCTGTCTCACTGTCCTGTCTCACTGTCCTGTCTCTCTGGCCTGTCTCACTGTCCTGTCTCTCTGTCATGTCTCTCTGTCCTGTTTCACTGTCCTGTCTCACTGTCCTGTCTCACTGTCCTGTCTCACTGTCCTGTCTCACTGTCCTGTCTCACTGTCCTGTCTCACTGTCCTGTCTCACTGTCCTGTCTCATTTTCCTGTCTCACTGTCCTGTCTCACTGTCTTGTCTCACTGTCCTGTCTCACTGTCCTGTCTCACTGTCCTGTCTCACTGTCCTGTCTCACTGTCCTGTCTCACTGTCCTGTCTCACTGTCCTGTCTCACTGTCCTGTCTCACTGTCCTGTCTCACTTTCCTGTCTCACTGTCTTGTCTCACTGTCCTGTCTCACTTTCCTGTCTCACTGTCCTGTCTCACTGTCCTGTCCCTGTCCTGTCCCTGTCCAGTCTAGACGCTATACGACCCGTCATCACGGCAAGCTTCGCAACGACAATCATCCGGTTTATACCTGCGCTTATAGTACCCAGGAACAGTTTGTACTGGAAAATGAACATTCCAAAATCAACAACTACTAATAAATTAAAAATTAATTAAAAAAACATTGTCCAGCGGACAAAATTGTGAATCTAAACCATTCTCAGATCCCCTTGAACACACACAAAAAATTTCATCAAAATCGGTCCAGTCGTTTAAGAGAAGTTCAGTGACATACACACTCACAGAAGAATTATATATATAAAAGATTTTAAAGAGGCACACAGTTTGAATTTATTTGACCCTAGCAACAATACATAAATTAACAAGGTGGTAGGTCCCTCGTATGCGAGAGGCCGCCTGGGTTGGTACCACCGCTTTGTCTATTTTTGCCGCCAAGGAACTGTGTATCAGCACTGTTGTGTTTCGGTTTGAAGGACATTGAAGCCAGTGAAATTACTGAGCATTATAAGACTTAACATCTATTGTCTCGGGGTGAGGAGCGCAGTTCAGTGCCATCTGCGATTATTAGTTTGAGGTGCGATTATTGATTTGGGGAGCGTAGCGCTTACCATCAGACTAGCGTAGGGGTAAGCAGTGCAACTAGTGTTGAACCCACGTTTCGCTAAACTTATTTCTGTCCCATGATGATAGGGGGCGAGCTTATTGCCATATCGGATACAAATTCCAATACTGAATACAACTGCGCCACCGAGGCCGTCCTGATAATTATTATTTTTATGTTGCAGTCACCGCACCGAGGCAGTTAGGTTATAGATGTTTTTCTAATTAACGTCGAAGATATTTGCATAGGTTATGTGCAACAGTACTCACTCTCCTGGATAGGTTTGTCCTCACTATCCTCGACGTAGTTCTTCCTAGGGCCGCGACTGCGACGGATTCGCATGCTTCTGTTAGTCGAGTCATTGTCGTCGGCGAAGAAAACCCTCACTTGTCGAGATCTGAAAGGTGTACATATCATTATTGTTCATTCTAATTTGTTCGTATCAATATATTTTTTCTGTGAACCGATTTCTTTTTTGTTTGCATGATATTTCTTCCCTTAAGATAAGAGTAAGGATGACATCTACAACAGATGGCGTCTTATAAATACGCTCGCCACTACAGAGAGCGCAGTTCTCTTCCGACTGATGAAATACAACTATACCCTTAACTGAGTTTTATATTAGTGTGTATATTTCTTCATATGTGTGGTGCGTGATCGGACTGGGATAGGGGTGGACGGAGCCCAGATACAAACATTACAAACACCTAACACTTCACATACAGGTTGTGAATCACGTTTTTGAAGTGTAATATTCCAAGACGCGGTTATAGAGCAATTTGTGAGTATCGTAGGTGCATGCAGCATGTGTGTCCATCGTAGGTCGGCAAGATCATGCCGGCCTGCCAAAGGCCCAAGGAGGAAGGGAAGGAAAAAGGGTTGGGAAAAGGGTTAGGATCAGGGGGCAAGCCCCCTGAGGAGAACCGGATATACACTGGCTGACCCTGGAACGCGATCCACACAAGGCGTGTGGATCACTATAGCCGGTTTTAACACCATGTGTACGGTGGTCGCTATCCAGGCGGATATGAATATCCTACCACCAGCAAAAATGACAAAATGTTAAATGTCGCTCTAAACAAAGCACAAATACAAAAACATGCCATAAAATATACCTTCTGGAATATTTTTCCGGTTCCGTATCGCTCTCTGGGAACACGATGCGAGGCATTTTAATCGCGCGACGCCTGCGGCTGTCTGTACAAATAATTTTAATGTAAATATTATATTAAATACATAACAATGAAATATACAGACGATACTTACATTTCTTCGGCCACCTTTGAATTTTCCTAGCGACTTTATACTGTTGATTGCTTCTTAATTCACGTTGAGACCAATTCGACGCCTGAGTAAAACAATTTTAGATCAGCAAACACAATTAATAGTCTAGTAGAAAATTTCATTTATATAAGTATGAACTCATGCCGTTATCCCCGAAAGAGTAGGCAGCGGTGCAACTAGTACTGCATGCAAGTCTCGCCGAATTTATTTCTGTTCCATACCAGCCACAAGTTCCAATCCCGGGCAATTCATGTGTGAATTTTCGAATCCGAAACTCTAAACACAGGTTGTTATTGCCCTGAGAATTGAACCCAGGACCTCACGGCTCTCAGCCATAGAACGCAGTCACTAGACCAATGACGCGATTTAAATTTTACAATACGCGCAAAATAACAAACGGATTGAATCTAGTCCCTTCACCCGCTATCTATGCTTACCGCCACCTTGCAAGGACCGTTTAAATGGCGGTAATATCTCATACGACATAGCCTAGAAACTATCAGAGAACAGTAATTTACGTGGTCGCGTCATACGATTCATTTTTCAAACAGTATAATGTGACCTCATAAACAACAGGTTTCTATTATATTCTCGTATGTGTCATGCGATAAACTCTGTCCATCTGGATACAATAGCTTCCAAGTGGCTTGTGACTACATTCAGGCACGTGAAGTTACTTTGAGCGTATAATCATTTACCATGATTTTTTTTACTAACTTTAAACATTGAAATAGACATAGACAGCAATCATTATAGTGATATACCTATGTAGAAAAGCGAAATACCACTCACTTACTAGCTAATTAATCACATATCAAAAACTACCTACTAAGGCTAAGATCATGTTTGGTCAAATGATAGTTTGTGTAATGTAGGTACCTGATAATAAAGGATTTTTGGAAATTTACATTTTAAGGGGTAAAATGGGGATTAAACTTTGTATGAAACTTTTTATGGTATGTAATACGACTGTGACGAATACCTACAATAATATGGCTTATGTCCGAATACTGAAACGCTACTTAGCTGTCTGACGGCTAACGGCTACTTATTTTCATACAATTTTGACAGCTAAGAGGGACTTAACTTGTTTAAAACGATCTTAAATACTTAAGTAGCGTTTCAGTATACGGGCGTTAGAGGCACATTGTAAAAAATATCCAAAAAAAACTTTCAACATTTCATTTCAAAATGTTTGTGCACTATATTATATTACTTATAAAAATGCAATCAAACTAGTCTCATGCTATTGTTTAAATGTTCTCATTTAAGTGTTCCGCTTGCTATTTAATAACATGTACACAAAAGCACAAGAAACATGCTAGAGAAGCAATATGTTGTATGTTTATTGTTTTGGCAATTACGACAGGATCATGACAAACTTACTTATTTTTGTATGTCTTTTTATTGGCAGTTATTTGTATTTTAAATCTTTCATGATATTCTAAATCCACCTGTAACATTTCTCAAGTCAAGCAGCGATATGTCAGCTGGGATTGGTACAAACTGCTTAGATGAAAGTAGTTGGTATGCCAGGGGCATGCATCACTGAATTTTCTGCTACATAGATCTTCATTGTTAAATTAACAATATTAATTATAACTTGCTTTAAAGTGAAGGAAATATCACAAAGAAATCTGCATACCAGAGTTCTCATAAGAATCTTGAAGGTGTGTGAAGTCTGTTAACCCACATAAGACCAGACTGGCCAGTTAAAGCCTAGCTCCTTTGATTCATAGTGGCTGTGCCCAGCAGTAGTGCAGTATAATATTACTACTAATAACTTACTAATATTACATGGTTGATATTATTACAATTACAGTCACAATAAATTGATGTACAAAGATGCAGTGTAAAATACACACAGGGTAAAGACAACTTTATGACAAAGAATATGATTGCACAACTTATTGTTTATTATACATCAGCAACTAGTCAACCATTTTGTATACCAATTCTCATGTACAAGATTCATTTTCACATAATCATTAGTATTTATATAAGGGAATCTTTGTGATCAATGATGAATTTGAATTGTCTCTTGTATAAATAGCAATTCTATTTTTAAAACCATAAAAAATGATTTCTCTATTGCCAGTAACACACAATTACACAAAAATATATTCTAGCAAAGCTATTGAAACAGTCAATTGCCATTCAAAATGCAGTATGTACTTATGACACAACATTTTCAACAATGTACAATAGATCAATTGTCAGGCAAGCTATAGCCTCAAAAGGAACCCATCTAACTATCAGGCTACAATAAAAGGCATATTTGCACGTCATAATAATCACGATCTTAGACTATAAAGCTCATGCAACAAATGCAGGAAATTCCAAAGAAATTGGTACAGGAAGTTGCCTCAAAATCAATCACACAAAGCATAAGTTGAGGAGTCCATAATATGCACATAATGTTTAAGATCGTGTCACCTTCTCATCAGAGACGCTGCCCACGTCGTTTATAGTGTAATTCCCATCGTCAACCTCCCCGTTCTCTCCGTTACTGCGACGGGTTTTCACCATTGCAGTATATGTTTCGTATTTCTACATACGACCCAATAAATCCGTTATGTAACACTTTTACAACGTTACAAACACTATAAGCTTATAAAACATTAACAAACACAATAGTTTTACATTTACATTAACGTATAAAACGACAAAGGACGAACGTTATCGGCTGCACATGTCCATCCATAGCGCCATGTTAACGCGAAATGTACTTGGGTATTTGCTTGGGTTCTCAACTATTTTTTGAAATAGCAAACTCACCAATCGCAAGCTAAGTTGTCTTTAAACCACTTTTATACAAAAAATATAGTTAAATTAGACCAGAAAACAACTGATCAATCGATAATTTCGAATGATTTCAAATGAAAACCACAAATCACGATGTTTTTATTGACAACTGTCAAAAATTCCCGCAATTTTGACATATTTCTTCAGTCACTTTATTGCCAGTAATCGTATCTCTTTGTCGCTTTTTTTCCTTAATCAATAATCATTGAGTTTTCGTCTTGCCTAATCCAACACGACAAATATTATAATTTGTCATTAAGCTAAAAAAAACTATTTCAATTTTTGAATTATATAATTTTTCCCGAACATGTAATGCATTATAATGATGTCTTGGTAAATAACCATGCTTATGTACAGCTTGGCAAAAAAGAGTATGACGCGGTGAAAATAGGAACTAAAAAAAAAATATTGTGGCAACTCTATTAAAAATGTCATTGCTGTCAAATAGCTAGTACTTTCTGCGTCATTGTTGTTTGCGCCAACTAGTTTTATACAAAATTCTATAAATTCTCGTACGGTTGTTGCTTGTTTTGTTATTTAAAAAGAACAAAACGATTCGTTGTAGTGGTAGAGCCGTGATATATCAAGTTTTTTACGATGTTTGGCTGAATCTCAAGCGGAACAAGTTTTGTCTCAAATTAACAATGTTTATCAGAGAACAGCCGATATGAAAGGTATTTATGCAAATTATTTACATCTAACAAGTTAAATTATACATTTTGCACTAGTTTAAATTACCTGTAACATACAATTTAAGAGATTTTTGTGTTTTGTTTACAAAAGAATAACTGAGGTTATGTTTACGTGTTAATATAAGCTGACTTAATATTTTTGATCCTTTGTAATACTGAACATTTAAAAATTTGTTTTTGTATTCTTATGTATGTTTGGTATTTTTTTAGGTAAATCAGTCAACACCACAAAAATTTTTTTTGAAGAAGGTGAAAAAAATAAAGGCGTTTTTTCTACATCTGGTAAAAATAGGAAAAGTCGACCAAAGAAAGATCTCTATAATTTTGATCTATGCGCAATAAGATAAAAGGTTCATTTCTTCTATAATGTAAAAAAACAGGTACATATGTAATATATTTTATATTATTCCTACTTCCTACAATAAAAAACAAATATAAATACAGTACATGTATTATGTAATAAATGAATACTTTCTTTTTTCTCAGGTGCCTACAATACAAAACTTATTACCTGTAGTTAAAGAAAAACTGGTATTTAATGGAAGTCGTGGACATCTAAGAAAGATATTACATTCTCTGGGTTTCTCATATAAAAAATGTATAACAGTCTGAGCGGCATTAACATAGTCGCAAAGAGGGAACAATATAAAAAAAAATATAATGCATAATGGGAATTTACCAATAGAACTCCAAAAAAATATTTATTTGGATGAGAGCTATCGCGAGATAATCACAAAATAAGATTGCTTCTGTCAACGTAAGGTCCATTGACATAAAGGTAGATCTAGTTCATAATTAGATTTTCATAATGTTATTAAGTTGAACTCATAATCAATAATATTTCATTCCAACAGATGTCAGCTGGACAAGCATTCCACGCGATTAGTGCTAAAACTGGAAAAGCTCATGCAAACATGCTATTAAAATTGTAAATGAATGACCATGTATGACGACATAGAAAAATTGGTCATTAACCTCAGAGATAGCAGTAGCGATACAGATACATATTCGGGTGATTCAGATGACCTGTTTCTGATTCTGTTGTTGCAGGATCGTCTAGTCAAGACTCAATAGACCTTTCTGGGATAGAATATCTAGACATCTACCGGGTTGCCATATTAAATCCATAAGCGCCCTCATTAAATCCATACTCTTTTTTGCCAAGCTGTAGGTGTATATTTTTTTACACTATCAGAATTCAACGAACAAAAAGCATACCGACTTTTTTAAAAACGCTGATATTTCGATTGGAAATTAGGGTGCTTATTCGATAATAAGGTGAAAAAATAAATATTTGAAATTAAAAAAAATACAGTGTGTTTGGGGTGGGTCGGTTGGCGATTAATGTACTGTATTAGTGAACTACTTGACACAATAAAACAATTTGTTAATCAGTGTTAATCCCTGTTTTCCAATTACAGCACTAAAGCGCATTATGCGGCATAATGCTCAACGTTGAATGTTTCAACTACAGCAACGCTACGCACAATCAAGCACTCTCAAAAGTACTGCTTTCGGGTGATACATGTAATCGATACCATCTCAGTAACAGAAAATAAACAAGTGTTTTTTCTTTAAGTTGGCATTGATCGAAATTTTATTTATATTATCGTTAGTAATTAATATTGTTTATTGTTGAGATTTTTTTAAGCTTTCGTCTTATCGTAGTGTTTTCGAAATATTCAAAAGTTAATTCAGACCCTGTTAAAAAGTAAATGTAAGGATGGATGAAGGTATAAACATTGACTATTTATATTTTTATTCTCAACACTGAACTTAGCGCACTCTGGTGGCGCACTAGAAAACTAATTCACGTTCCAATTAGCATTAAGCACACTTCGGCATTGTGCGCCACTGAGTCGCATTATGATCTGTAATTGGAAAACAGGGAATGTTTTTATTGTTAGAATTACTTATTACAAGAGTTTTTTGGCGGGAATTCTGACAGTGCAGTTCATTGCTTATTTTAATTTATTTCATAAACTAGTTTAGAGTTGTATTTGTTGTATAAAAGTGGTGTGGATTTGTTCAATAAACATTGACGGTGATGCACAGTGTATGGAAACATTGAAATAAGTGAATTAAGAATCGTACTGAAAGGAGTTAACACCAAAACTCCGACAAGACCTTGAAATCGACCGCACCCGTGTTTCATCGTTCTTGTAAAAAGAACTCGAGAATATATTATACTTGACACTGGCTAAATGCATAATACTGCGAAAGCCATAAATAAAAAGAAGAAGAAGATACTTATTACAAGTGACAACCTTAATTTACATAAATATGACATTGACAGAAGCAGCTGTGAAATGTCAATGACAGTTTATAGTTACTTCGTGTTTATTATTGATTTTCTGATTAAATAGGCACACTATGGAACATATTTTTTAAATACTTAAAATTCCGTAGCAGAAGTGAACATAGTAAGGTTTAAACATAATTCAGAATGGCCGAAAATCAAGAGGCGCCGATATCTCCATCAGATAAGAAACATTTAAACGATGCGACTAACAAGCATGATATTGACATGGACGAGGAGATATCAGCACGGATGACCGCTTCCTACAGCGAAATATCGTTTCATTCCGACCCAGGTCCGTCAGATGAGGCAGAAAGAACTGTTGCACCATCTCGCCCTTACGATCTTCCTTCAGAAAATCGTAAACAAGAGAAATTCCCTCTAGACATGGATGGGCATGTCCGCTACGAAGGAGACATGACGCACTACGTAGCTGATGATTTAGAATTTAAGATTAAATTGTCTAGTCCAGTAGCAAAAAGGGGAGAAACTCCAGTATTCGGTAGTTCTAGTGCATCACGCTCAAGCACTCCTTCAGGGAAATTGTACAGACAGATATTGGCACCACAGATAGGTCAGATTGATATAACTGTCTTACATGATCTTGAAAATGAAGCCCAGAAAATTGCCCAGTCAGTTGACAATTTAATTGAAAACTTATCAAGTATATTGCATTCAAATTCATCTCTAACTGCAGAAAACATGGAAGTTTATAAAGATGCTGTAGGAAAGACTTGTGATGCAATGGACAATAATATTAAAAGTATGTACACAATCTTGGCAAAAGGTGAAGAGGTGTCTCAAGCAATGATTCCAGTACAAGCACAGGCTGCAAGAATAGCTGAGATAAAACGGCTTTTACAACTGTTTGAAAGCAATTTCTAGTTGTATTATGTATATGTTTCATGCTTAACGAGGTTGTTGGATTATTTGATGCCAATTACGATGAGATTACAAAAGCTACCAGCATATAGTTAGCGCATACACAGTTAGTATAAGATGTTCTGTACTGCCATGTATAGAAATAATGCCTAAAACTAATCTTGTAACTAGGATAATTTGCACAATGTCACAAAGAAGTTTACATAGTGTGGTTGTAATTGAATGTTTCCTGAGTGGTTTAAGGACATTAATTGGATGTAGTTACGCAAAAAGGATTCAACCCACATCAAGTTTAAATGGAGATACTGAATTTGTATTGCTAAATTCATTAATTTAAATTGATTTTAATACTATATTTTTTGCAACGTACACCGGATATGTTTCATGACCGATTTTTCATAAAACTATGAGATAAAATTGATTTAAATCATTAAATTTAGTAAAACAAAATCAATATGTTCATTTGAACTTGCTGTGGGTTGGATCCTTTTTGCATAACTACGTACAATTTTAGTTTGTTTGATTTATTGTCTCAATATAATATACTTCTTATTAATTGTTAATTGAATATAATTTATGTTTGTTTATGTTAAACTTTGCACATTAGGAGTATTACATTTTTATATTATGTACATACAAACATTGGTTTCATTATTTGATCTTTAATGATTAAAATAAAGAAATGTTTTTCAAGAACTAAGTAAATGATTATAAAACTGTCCGAATTCAGCAAACTCCACTTCAGTATGAGAAGGATTTGATGTTATTCTATTGCAGGTTGCCAAAGAAAATTGTATTGCAATATTGGGCGTGTTTGGACGAACAACGTACTGAGTATCTAAGTTAGACACTCAGCATAACCCAATGCATAAACAAATCCCGAATATCCAAATGTTACTGAACAGCCGACTATGTAAGATCTACTTATTTATATTTAAGTTTGCGCAATTAAGAGGGTCCTAAAATGTTTAACACCTTGAATGCTTGAATTCCGTATTTGGCCTTTAGACTATCTAACCAATGTCTTCTTAAGTTCGGGTGTAAGTCATTTGCACAGGCTATAGTACTATCAATTCAATTTAACATAAACTTGAACTCACCAATACCAACTTTGTAAAGTACTACCTTGTTTTTGCCCACCTGACAAGTTCGACACTATGGTTAGCTTATGGTAAATAAATATAAAATTATTCCCCTGTTTAGGTGCGAAAATTCAGGTCCATACCGTCATCTTCTTTCATCTTTTCGTCAACGATTCTACGACTCAAGGACCCTATACTATAAATCCGCAATGATATTCGGAACATACTTAGAGTAGGTATAAAATGGATATTGCCATAATAATATGTGTGAAGATATAAGTTAGTACGACTAAGATGAATTTCTAAGAAAAACCATATCTAAATCTAAAATTTATGTGCTTTCGATAGTGAAGAACTAAAATATTGGCTTGACCACCTATCAATGTAGGCAGATAATATTTTAAGAAGCTCAGTGACTGTTACTTGTAAAAACTTGCATATTCCATATTTAATACAAAGAGGCGAGACTTGCAAAACGTCGCAGACAGTCCACCGGAACCAGCAAAATTTTGAGTGGTCTATGAGAAAAGTCTGGGAACCTCGGACAATGACCCGAGGACTCCGATTTGACAAGTAAAGGCTATCTATTTTCATACTATATCGACAGATAAAGTAGTTCTTAACATGTGTAACACTATCATAAATGCTTGAATTGTGTTTCAGTATGCGGTCGCTATTTACTTCATAATATCCACGTAAACGTTATTTATCAGTTTTTTTTATACCAAAATATAAAATCCACGCTGTCAATACACACGAAGACGCGTATGGCGTATGTTAAAATTAGTTTTCCCTAAATTGGCGGTTTAAATGCGTTGGTAAACCGATAAAATTTAATCGTGCATTGTGTACAGACCCTTAGACAATAGAATTATCTTAAAAGATCTCAGCTTGAGAGCCTCACTTAGATTACCCAGAATATTATGTTATCCCGAACATACCCATAATTTCATTATTTTATACGCTGTGTAACAGAACGATGAACTCACCAAACTCACTCTATCCTTTCCATTCAATGTTTAAAGACTAAATTAACCATTGGTTCTGCGATTGGTTCCATTCCTCGTCGTACCCGTTTATTGACACTTGTTGTCATTCTGTCAAATCGCATCGACCGTGTTGGTTGTTGGATAGGCCGAGAGTGAAATGTGTATGAAAACGGAAAATGTAAATTGAATTACTAACATGAGTATTAATATTGTTATAAGATTAAGCGTCCTGTTGTTGGTCTCATGACCATTTAACATATACCTCCCATACAGATAAAACGTGCAAATGGGTGACGTTGTAAGCTTGTTTTCTGTGATAATAATGAAATTTAAATCTAAGTTCAATGAAAGTAAGATTTATTTCCACTGTGATCTTCCTTGGGAGAGACTAAAGAGCGTTAGATGGATGAACGAGCGGGCCACATCCAACAAGGCTTATGTTCCGACAACGGTGAGTTTGTACTTTGTATCCTGTATATCATTTAACATTGGTTGTGTTTGTAAAATATAAACAAAGTAGGTACATATATTATCTATTTATTGTTCGTTACTTTTTATTTCTAAATATATTACAAAATTATAATACAACCTTCTACCGTTTATTGTCTTAGATGTGTTGTTTAGGTTTTGCTGAAATCCTGTAATATAAAAATACCTGCATTATTTACATAGAAATAAATGTAATTTATGAGCACTGAACATAAAGATATGTAGAAATTAATCATATCTTAATATTGTTTACTCTATGTAATATAACACAATTTTTTAAATCTTATTTTTTGTTTTAATTATTAACTATTCCCTATATCTAATAAAGACATATTAAATTTAAATCTACTAATGATATGTATCTCTAAAGAAATGAAGTTGATGGAGCATTATATCCCAATATTGAATTTCCTTCTGAAAAATGTCAGTAAAAAACAAATAGAATAGTTTGCAAGTTTTATGAAACTTTCTGGCATAAAGTATGTTGAGTCAAATTTGCTGCCAATTGTCAGGACTATATTTAATATTATAAGAGCTTGTTTCACAATTTTGAAATAAATAAATAATATTAAAATAAAATATACCCACCAATCACACACATAGTCCTGACTTTACAAATATGTAATGTTTTGTGCATCACACAAAAATGTATTGTCTCGGTGTGGGAATTGAATCCACAGTCTCACCCTTCCCGCCGGCTACTTGCCCACTGTGCCATGGAGGCTGTCTACTTATTAAATAAATAATAAGGCAGCTTAAATATAAAATATCACATTGTCAATATGGAGGAGCATGTGACTAATTACCACTTCCTGAATTAGTTATAAGTGTTATCTGCTAGTCTAATATCACATTTTTAACAGGGTTCGAAAATATCCGATATTTTGATATTTATAATAAATACTGTTTGCATATTGCAAAATCTACTTTTAGATAAGACATAATCAACTAAAAAACATAAAATCTTCTTTTAGGACAGAAGTATTGCCATTCATGGACTAGAACTTACCATTAGGGAGTATGTTTTAACTCTACTTCCACGCCATCTACATATGGGAAGTAGAAATACAGTAACAAACGCTAAAAATTACTTAGTATCAATTTATTTAACCATTTTTGTATTGCAATATATTATAAAACATTTGACATATATATTCATTGATATATATCATGAAACTCAGTCTGATATATATCTGATATATATCGGATATATATCTTGATATATATCCATTGATATATATCCTCGAACCCTGATTTTTAATCAACATTTTAGTTTTTATTTTATATAGAGGCATCTTATTTATAATATATTACCTTTACCCAGGCATTGAATCTCTCAGGTTTCATTAAAAGCAATATATTATCCATCTGAGCCAGATTGTATCAGGGGTATATTGACATATTAGAGGGAGACATCAGAACCTATGGTCTTAGTATAGAGGATGCAGGATGAAGTGGAGGCGTCTTAGTAGGAAGGCGGACGCTGGCACTAGCCAGGATAACGCCAAGTAGAAAGAAGAACCAGATCTGTAAAAAAAATATTTTGGTCTTTTTATGAATTGGGTATTTTGCTACTAAACAAATTGTTTTTAGGTACTTCTAGTCAATTGCACATTTATTTTGTCCAAGCAAATTAATGGATAAAACTTAAAAACCCATACCAACTTTATTATGCGTAATCCTTGTACGCCCGAACGTGTTGTGGCGGTTTCTGGTTACCTACGCCATTAAGTCGGTTTTAACACTAAACAAAAACGGCCCAATCATCACCTCTTTTTTGCAAAAACCTCACATAAGCCTTGTTCTACGGCTTATCTTTTGTCCAATATTTTTAAGAAACTATCCCGCCCACACACCCGCCACTGTAACTCCGGTGCACCAGGATCAACAGTGGCACGAATTTTTGTTGACACCGAGCAGTGAAGCTCGGCGAGTATCTGCAAAGAAATTAATCATATAGATGGTTAGGGAGGAGTTGTAAATATTAATTGTCCACTTCCCTCCATAGCAAAGCGGAAGACAAAATAATGAAATGAGGAGGTGTTAACCTCAAGTGTAAGGTCATTTACAACTGGAGAAGCCAGATGTAAAGCACGACGGATTCATCAAGTGGTTCTATCACGCGAGTTGTTACACTTGATTCTAATAAAAGGTATGGCAAAAACGTATAATCTATTGCCTCGCTAAGCGTCTTTTATCGTCTTTATCACGTTGAGTGCTCTGAAGAATTGTTTGACCTTATCCCATCCTCACCTTTCCTTAACAGAACCACGGGTGCTGGCTTGCGGAGCCACAGCTTCGTGGTCTCCATCTCGGCTCGATCTAAAAAGTACGTTAAATCTTACTTCGGCCGGACCATTAAGCTGTGGAATAGTTTGCCGGCACACGTGTTCCCTCCTTCCTAAAATATAGGGTCCTTTAAACGGAGTGCGAAGAAGCAGTTAGGCAGGCCGGCATAATATCGCCGACCTACGATAGACACATTGTTTGTCGTTGGTCGACACTATTCCTGGATTGCGCTACACTTACCATCAGGTGTGGCGTAGTCACTTTGCCTAGGCAGGATAAAAAAAAATTAAATCCGTTTTAAAACGAGATTCTTTTTTTCTTAAACTCGAAATTGAAAGAATATCATTCACATATCGTACGAATTATGTACTAACGGAACTGTGTTGTTTGTGTATTTACGTTGGAGTTTGCATAATGCTCGAAATTATTGACATTGTGATCTGTGACCCTGTCCCACTTTACGCGAACATTCCGTATAGATTAATATGCGTATAGTAGTATTTGTAAAAGGTCATGTATCATTTGAAACTTAAGTAATAGATACATGATCGGGAATGATCATCGGTTCCCGTGCCAGCTAGGGGTACGTAGAGGATACTCGAAGCCTTAATAGCGGGCGAAACCAAGGTATTAGTATACAAGGTACTACTTAGACCGGAATAATGTCAAGCAGATAGAAATCATTCATACGCACTTACGCCTATAATTCCCGAAGGGGTGGCAGAGGTGTAACCCGTACACTCACATTTCTCCGAGCTTATTTCCGTCCCATGATGTGATAAGGGGTAAGTATATTGCCATACCGGGCACAATTCCAGACTCCGGGCTGATACTGAGTATTTCGTTATGGAAAAATCCAATACTACTTTACCCGGCCCGGGGATCGACACCTTGAGGGACTTGCTGTCGCACAACACCCTAGACCCGAAACAAATATCTGCAGATCACACAAACATTTGTCTCAGTGCGGGAATCGAACCCACGGCTTCCCGTATCCCAGCCGGCTAATCGTGCCACGGAGGCTGTCAAGTTATTATCGTATAATTCCCTTGAGTGTCCTGAGTACCGTAGCAAGTGCCTATTTCACAATGCGCCAATAAATCCAATGATAAATTTGTAGGTATTTCATCTTTGCTGTCTTCTATTGTATTTCACAAATAACGTTTATTTGGACATTGTGAAACAGGCATTAGAACAAAAGAGATTAAAAAAAGAATAATAGCTTTATAATAATTTTGTAACAACTCAAATAAATCTCATTGAATATGCGTCGTGTTGTACAGCCCCAGCTGCAGCGGAGGATAAATTTAATCCAAGAATAAACTTTTGTTCCCCCGGGCTAGCACTTCATTTGAATAGATATGATGCACTGGTGAACATGGCTATACTTATATATGTTTAAATATCATGTCATTTCCTCGTGATAATTATGTAACGTATTTGTGTACTATGTTTGCGATTAAAATGGTTAATGATGGTATTACGTAACATTTATTGGTACTTAAATATGTAACCTAAAAAAGAGCTATATAATAATATGTAAGATAATAGTTAGGTAATGACAGAAGCGATACCACACAGAACCTTGAACTACAATGCACTGCATGGCATTGGTAATCCGAAGGCATAAGATGTTAAGTCTCATAATTTCCAGTGATTTCACTGGTTTCTAAGTGCAGGTATCTATAAAAGGCAAAATTAAAAAAGTTTGAAAAAACCCACGACGGTTAAAATGTTATTGAAAAAGGATAAAAGAATTTAAAAAAAACCCCGACGCAAATAATTAATGTGACGAGAGATAATTTACGTAAAATTCGTCTGGGGCTACCTTTAAATAAACAAGTTTTGTAGTTTTTATAGTTTACTTTATTATATTTTTATTTCATAATTTGAAATAGTGATGGGTTGATGGGTGCTGTTTGACCAGTTCGATGGTAACTATTTATCGTAGGGTGTGTAGGCAAGCCGCTTTACGCCTGTCACGCGACTACAGGATGTTGCCGTCATTATTCCGCAATCACAATTGTAACAGGTTGTTAGTTATTTAGGTAATTTTTACAAGTGATTATATTCCTCAGGTTTAGTAGATATTCAGATTAGGTTAGTTTAAATTGCTTCAAAATTAACAAAAATACCTTTTACCAGCAGGTTGGTCTATAGCATGAATGGACTGGCTTGAGTGGGTTATTACCACTGTATCAGAAAAAATCGACGTAAATTGGCAGCTTGTTGTGCGTAAGATAACTGGAGGCCCAAATCGAAGGGGATATTTCCAATCCCTTAAATCCTCTCCTTTCATTTAAGGCCCGCAGCGCATCCGTGATTCCCCGGGTATTGTAGATGTTCATGGGCGGTGGAGATCACTTACCATCAAGTCTTTTTTATAGCATAGGCCGCCAAACGAGCAAGTGGATCTTGATGGTAAGTGATCTCCAGTGCCCATATACGCCCACCATTGTGACCCATTTGCTCGATTGCCGGCCTCTTCTATATAAAAAAAAAACATTCTGGCTTTGAATAATGATGGTTCTAGTTTTGGCGGGAATTCTGACAGTGCAGTTCATCGCTTATTTTAATTTATTTCATAAACTAGTTTAGCGTTGTGTTTGTTGTATGAAAGTGGTGTGGATTTGTTCAATAAACATTGACGGTGATGAACAGTGTATGGAAACATTGAAATAAGTGAATTAAGCATCGTACTGAAAGGAGTTAACACCAAAACTTCGGCAAAACCTTGAAATCGACCGCACCCGTGTTTCATCGTTCATGTAAAAATAACTTGAGAATAAATTATACTTGACATTGGCAAAATGCATAATAATGCGAAAGCCATAAAAAAAAGAAAAAGGAATGATGGTTCTATTTTCAAAAAACCCATGTCAACAAGGCATTTGTCCGTAGGTGGAGAACGTAGCAAACGTTTGCACTCACGCATTATGCGTGGCGCCTGCGTCGATCGGCGCGCGGGAGCTGTTGACGCGGTCGATGAACGCGCCGCAAGCGATCGCCGCCGTTGTCTACGGGCTGGCGTTGTGCCTGCTCTTCGCTGTCTCCACCACCTTCCATTCCGTGTGCTGCTGCAGATCTGATACGTGAGTATTGTGACTATGTACCTGTAACGAACGTTCCTTAGATTATATTTATTTATAAAACTTTGTACACATGGTATACAGGTGGACTTTAATGCCTTAGGTATTTTTCCTAGTCGACCTAGGGTGGTGGAGATCAATACTGAGGCAGCTGGTGCCCAATAAAATAAATAAAAATGTAATGTAATACAGATAGATTTGTTTACTGTCAATGGTATATTGACAGATCGTCCGTAAAAATGTGTTAAAAATTTACTGCCAGTAATCAAATCTGTTTGCTGACGCCTGTTATACCCGAAGGGGTAGGCAGAGATGTAGCCAGTACACCCACATTTCGCCGAGCGTAATTCCGTCCCATGATGTGATAGGGGGCGAATCTATCGCCATACCGGGCGCAATACCAAACTCCGGGTTGATACTGAGCATTTCGTGATAGAAAAACGCAATATCACTTTACCCGACCCGGGGATCGAAACCGAGACCTCAGCACAGCATTCGTACCGCGTACGCAATACAACCGAGGCTGTGAAATCTGTGTATAAACAGAATTTTGGAACGGTCATAAGAAACCAAGCTCAATCTGCAACCAAGCGGCTACATACTTTTTACATTACATTGTAAGCATCCAATAAGGAAGTATTTTTGAAAATTTCATCCCTATGAGATATAAAATAAGTGATAAACGCTTGTGTAGGAGTATTTTCACGCGGGCGCATCCGGGAGCAAATGATAATTCATAAAATGGTGACCTCAACTTTTTAGCAAAAAAAAAATTTACACCTTACAAAGTTACAATAATTACATTACGTCGATGAAGTACCTACCAATACCTCCTAAGTGTTGAGAATCTAATTTTACACCAGAAGAAAAAAAATAAGGTAACTGTTTGAAACTAGACCACATCCCTTAGCAACTAATAAAAAGGTAATGTATTGAAAACTATTTTACTATCAATAGTTGATCAAAATAAATAAAACCTTATTTTTAAACAGTTTTTTTCTTCTGGTGTAAAATTAGATTCTCAACACTTAGGAGGTATTGGTACTTCATCGACGATTAGCTAATCAAGGAAATTCGTAAAATAATAATAAACGGTAGTACTTCTAGTATTTTCACGCGGGCGCGCCTCCGAGCAAACGCTAGTAATATAAAAAATGGTGACCTTAATTTTTAAACAAAAAAAATCACACCTTACAAAGTTACAATTACATCAGCCAATCAAGGAAATTCGTAACACGTTCCAGATAACATTATGAATTCTGTAAAGCCGTTGGCGGGAATATTCAATGATGAAAGCTGCAAAAGTTGGGTTAGATTTTCTGAATATATTATAAAACCATGTACGAAGTTACGCAGCTACTTTCGGGTCCTTGAGATATTATTACTACGTGATGTTAGTGGAGCCGTGATGCATGTTTACAGCATGAATGGGCCGGTTCGACTGGGGACCACTGTCTCACAGAAAACCGATGCGACGCAAGACACACGAATCCTAACTTGACACTGGCATAATGTCTATCAGATGCCATTAAAAAAAAACAAGACACACACCTTGTCATTGCATTTTCCGATCCCATTAGCGTTGTGGATATTCATGGGCGGCGAAGATCACTTAATACAGTTATAACATCAACATAAGCTCACACATGTGCCCTCAGAGGAATAGACAGAGATGCACCTAATGCACACATGGTTCGCCAGACATCCCATGATGTGATAGGAATAGAAACTATCGCCATAACGGCCATAAATTCTAGTCCTGAGTAAATAAGGTCTGATTATTCTAATAGAAAATTCTTAAACATCACAAATTGTGAATGTCCTGTGGTTTGTATCCATGACCTCGCGCTTTCTCAGCCTAAATAACACTCCTGTCGCTTTACATCTGGCTTTTCCAGTTGGAAATGTCCTTGCCCTAGAGTTTAATACCCCCTTAGATCGTTATTTTGTCTCCGGCTTTGCTGGAGGTAAGTGAATTATATATATTTCCAACTCGTTTGTCATTCTATTTGATTAATTTCTTTGCATGATAAAAATAGATTCACATTCCCATAGACTCGACGAGCTTCATTGCTCGGTATCAGAAAAACGCTTGCCACTGTCGAGCCTGGCTTACAGGAGTTACGGGGGCGGCTGTGTGGGTGAGAGTCTTTAAATTGCTCCATATGGGTACGCAACCACTTTTAAAGTTATCGTCCTCGACTCGACCAAAAATTATGCATTTTATCCATAGTTTTTTTTACATTCAACAATTACACACATAGTCCTGACCCCGCACTAGGTAGGGTTACGGTCCCACAGCATCCAGATTCGAAACAGATTATTTTTTAATTATTTGATTGAATGACGAGACGAGCAAGGCGCTCGCCTAATGGTAAGCGCCATGCCTGCTGCTGCCTGCCCATAAACAGAAGCAACACCGAACTTTGAATTACAAAGCACTGCATGGCACTGAACTGTGCTGGTCACCCCGAGACATAAGATGTTAAGTCTCAATGCCCAGTAATTTTACTGGCTTCAATGTGGTTCAAACACAACAGTGCTTACAGTGCTTGGCTGCAGAAATAGACAAAGCGGTGGTATCCACACAGACGGCCTCTCGCATACGAGGGACCTACCACCTTGTAAATATTTGTAGATTACACAGATATTTGTCTCGGTGCGGGAATAGAAACCACGGCCTCTCGTTTCATAGCCGGCTACTGGTCCGCTACAACATGGAGGCTGTCTATACCATAGTAAAAATATCGACGTTCATGAATGCGAAAAGGTCTCAATAGGCTTAATAGAGTCTGAATGGAGGTAATAAGACGTGCTACAGGTGTTCAGACGAGATGATTACTGTGTTCCGTTGGGAAGGTCGCGGGCTTCTTCACATCGCCTAGCTGCCGAAATAAAAATACTACGTGATTCACGATCTTTTGAATTCGTAATCATAGACTCTTTTATTACGTCAGGTAAGAACGTTTTATGATAGGTCAGTAAGGCTGCCTACGATTTTGTATTATGCTTAAACAATGTACTACTGACTTCAAGTACCTACCAATTTTTTTAAACTTTATACATTATTAAGCTCACCATATCTCTGTGTAGCCAACGATGCTACTCTTCATAAAACTTGCTTGATTCCTGCGCCATCTCTCACCCAAATCACGCCTAGAAAGTTCCGTGTTTTGTAAATATAAATTTTACGTGAGACTATATCATACTCCTCGCCTCACCTTAATCACAGACTATAAGGGATTCCCAAACTACTTTGGGCAAGAGACCCATTTTCCAAAATGAATTAATACCTCAGACCCCGATAGCCAAATTACTTTGAAAATCCTAACTCTAGTTTTTTCCCATTGATACAAAATACTTACCGATTTAAAAACTTTGTTTTCGTTCATATCGACCCCTAGGAAACCGACTTGACTACTTTAGGAATCGCTGCTATAAGTTATCGATCTTTCAAATAACATTATTCGAAGAAAAGTTATAATTTTAAAGTTTTGGCGGGAATTCTGACAGTGCGGTTGATCTCGTATTTTAACTATTTCCTGAAGTAGTTTTAAGTTGTGTTACTTGTTTAGAAGTGATGTGGATTTGTGCAAATATTGACTGTGATGAGCAGTGTATGGAAACTACGAAATATGTGAATTTAGGTGATTTTTTTACCAAGAGTGTTTGTTGATTGGCCGTGTTCAATTCGCTTGAAGAAAGTCGTCTAAGAAGCAGCAAGACCTTGAAATCGGTCACACCCGTGTTTCGTCGTTCTTGTGAAAACTTGACAATATATTATTATACTTGTCATTAGCAAACTGCATAAGAATGCGAAGCCAGGTATTGGAAATAAATAAATAAATAATAAATAAATACACCCAACAGTCACATACATAGTCCTGACCCCACAGTAAGATACGCGTCTTGTGTCGTGGGTATCAGGAACTACGAGAGACTTTCGGTCTCACAACACTCTGACCCCGAAACAAATATTTGTGGGTCGCACAAACATTTTTATCGGTGCGGGGATCGAACCTGCTGCCTCTCGTTTCACAGCCGGCTACTCGCCCACTGCGCCGCGGAGGCTGTCAAAAAAAATAAAGGAAGAATTCAAAGAACCATAAATAAATCCGGCCAAGTTATATCGCGCGTATTGTGTGTTTCACAAGACGTGGCAATAAACAAAATACACGATCGAAATCCCGCAAATATCAATATGGGTTCTATAAATTCCGGGGATAGAAATTATGCGAATGAGGAATAGAGACGGTGACCTTTTGCTAATTCGGGACAAGGTCGGACTACCGCGCCGCTTGGTTGGCGGGTAACTACAATTTACTGTATTCTACAGACAATATGCGAAGAAAACCTAATGCTGCGTCCACACGCTTGGCAAACCTCGACAAGCCTCCACAAATTCAAACGTGTGGATGATGCGTTTGGCTTGGCTTGCCTTGGCTTGTAAGTGCTTGTCGCCGATCCGACCGAGTGTCGGTTTTTAGTGCACAAATCAAAGGAAGTTTGCGGCAAGCGTTTGCGAACCATCCACATGTTTGTGTCCCTTTAGTATCGCTGGCGCACTGGTGGCGAATAGACGTTAAAAAAATGTTTACGAAAATGAGTGGAGAAAGATGGTCGAACGACGATATTTTACGGTTTATAGTAGTTTACCAAGGTGAATCATGTATTTGGAACCCTAAAGATAAGGAGCATAAAGACAAAAAAACGTAGCCGATGAATGGAATCGGTTCAGTGAAATTTTTAAAATTTCTGTAAAAGATTTAAAAATTTAAAAAGAAATACTGATGGTCACATTCCGAAAACATTTAAAGAAGAAGCAAGATCCAAAATAGGTTAATCCAAACGTTATAGCGGACAAAAGCCCGACGTCCGTCATGCTTGCCTCTTCAGAACACACAAACTCACTCGCAAGCGTGTGGATGGTGAAGTTTGTTTCCCCAAGTCAAGTCAAACGATTGTGAAGGTTTGAAGTTTGCGGCAAGCGGCAAGCGTGTGGATGCCACATAACGTATTTACCACATTTGTTAAATGGACACGTGATCCTCAAGGAAGTTGATATAATGGAGTGGAATGCGATTGTGGTATTATTACTAATTGTTTCTTTCTATCTATAATAATAATACTCGCATATATACACGTCCCATTGCTGGGCACAGGCCTCCTCTACTGAACGAGGGGGGGTTTGGTCTTAGTCTACAACGCTAGCCTAATACGGGTTGGTAGACTACATACGTTTTAAATTATTATGGAGAACTTCTCATGTGTGCAGGTGTCCTCACAATGTTTCCTTCTGTTAAAGCAACGGATAATTAAACAATAATACACACGTACCTTAGAAAAGTCAGAGGTGCAAGCTCTTGAGGCTGTTTTCGGATCTTTGAGTTATATCTCGTCAGTTCATACCACTCACCACTTTCAATCTTTTTTTCGCCTGAACAACGAGACGGGCAGGTCGCTCGCCTCAACAAGCGCCATGTTTACCGGTAAATAGATGCAACGCCACTCAGAACTTTGAATTACAAAGCAAAAACCTACGGCTGAATTTCTTGGTGCTTCTCAGACCGGTGGCTGTTTGCGAAGACCGAAAAATTCTTAATAACGTGTATAAGCACCTTTAGTGGCTTATTTATTGAATAAATAATTTAAATTTTGAAATTGCAAATGGCAGTTTGGAGTAAAATCGGGACACAGGTAGAATATGACTTGTATTAAGACATGCTCCTTTTTATCACGGAACAACATATTCACGCGGGCAAAGCCGCGGGCAAAAGCTGGCGTGTCATAATACCCAGTTATATCAATATTCGATTTATAAACTTGAACGCATCAGTACTTACATACTGCTGCTTCGAATAAATAAATAGAATAGACAAAGCATTGGCACCCAGACGGCATTTCGCACTTTTTTCATAGAGCCATTCATTAATTTTCATGATATGATGTTGCAACATGTTAATTGTATATAGACGACGCGACGCCACGTTACTCCTTCGTTTCCCATGAATATAAACACCCTATATCACAGAAAAAATCTAAATAAAGGGTCATGGTATATTAAATAATAACAACCATAAATTCTTTCACGCTAAAGATTTCCAAGGTTTTGTAATAAATTATGGAATGATATATGGATATATACTTTTTATAACTAGGCATGCCAGATCATGCATCAAACAGTGATGCATGATCTGGCTAAGTGAAGAGGTTATCAGTGAAAGTGCCATCAAAATTAGTGCACAAATGACGATGGTTTAGTCTTTCTAGACTAGGTTTCGACTGTGGTTTCATCAGCTAGTCAGTTTATTTTATATCTTTATATAAAAAAAAATCGGGTCACGTTGTTTGTCTCCTGAACTACTGAACAGATTTTAATCAAATTTTGCAAACTGTTTGCAATTTGATCCATTTTTTATTTTCATCTGATTGGATAGTTTATATTTCAATTTATAGTCGACATATTTTTTTATTGCAAATTATTTGTTTTACGGCCCCCCTACCCGATAAAGGGTTCCCCATGAGTTGTTGCGAATAAAAAAATAAACGATCATTACCTCTTTGAAGTCGGCACAGCTGTAATACCTAATGGAAATCTAAAGAGCAAACGGTCACAGTAAATTAATAAAGCAACCGCTTCAAATGTCAGCTGAAGTGTGAAATTTTAGAATTTATTTGATAAATTATGACAATGAAGGTTGACGTCATTATTAGCACAACTCATTTAAGTGATTGTACTTTCGACAATCTAATACCTTAGTACCCAAAGTGGTCCAGGTGGACCCCCAGGGGTCCACGGGGGACTCGACGGGGTCGAGAAAGTAGAAATAGACGGTGCGGTGGTACCAACCCAGACGGCCTCTCGCATACGAGGGACCTTGTAAATACCACCATACAAATAGTAAGATACACACAAAATTATTTATTCTGTCACGCCACTAAGGTCCTTAAATTAGCAATGAATGTTTTCGTTCCATTCTGTCACTCAAATTCTCGTAATTCTCGTAATCATGTCGCTCAGTCATGTTACTGACATTACGCGGACCGTTGAAGGCGTTCAGTTATTACATTTCTTTATGAAAAATATAATAAAAGTATTAACGTGTTTTTACGATCTTTAAAACCGCCATTCCATTATCCATATTTCTCATAAACGTGGTACTCGTGTACTTTTACTGCTCGTTTCTTTTATGTTGGTACGACATTAATAAGTTGGTCATACAGTTTTTAATAGCCTCCTTTGTTTTTTTTATTTATGAAGAAATTATTACAATTCATTGGTCCAGTGGCAAACATCTTAGGCTGAGAAACTGTGAGATTCTGAGACCCAGATCGGGTAATCACAAGTAGCATTTTGTACTCTGGCACGTAAATGTGGCATATACTGCAGCTGATGGTAAGTACAGTGCAGACAGACATTGCCTTGAAGGTAGCTAAAATTATGCCGGCCTAAAGTTTGAGTTTTTTGTGCCTGGTATGGTGTTACGCTCGTTCCCTATTACGTTGTACGAAAATAAGCTCCGTAAACATTGCATTGCACATCTGTCTACCCATTCGTGGATACAGGCGTAGGTATGCTTATATATCTCTGTAAAAAATATAGTTTTGTACCCTTTAACCTTAATTCTGTCTTTAATGTTTGTTTTTCACGTGGTACGAAAATAAGCTCCGTGAACATTGGTTGCACATCTGTCTACCCATTCGGGGATACAGGCGTGATCTTATATATCTCTGTAAGAAATATAGTTTTGTACCCTTTAACCTTAATTCTGTAGTTAATGTTTGTTTTCTCATTTTCATACATTACTATATCAAAATTCAAAATAAAGTTATATTTGCTAAGTACCTTGTCTAGCTGCGGCTGAATAATTATTTACCTACTACAAAAAACGCTGTTATGTAAACTGTACTCATGAGGTCGCTAATTACACATAATATCGTGATTACATGTTTTCATGTTCAAATTCGGCGTATTTATTTTAGAATTAGCTTTCTCTAGCTATTTACAATATATCGAGAGACGCGTCAAGGACGGCGGGCATACTTATTTTTTTCATTCGCATGTTTTACCTGTAATGTAAGAAAAATATTAATAACTATTACTAACTTATTATTATATAACACTAGCTGTTGCTCCGCCCGCGTGAATGTTTTTTCTGGGATAAAAAGTTGCCTGTGTGCATCAGGGATAATGTAAGATTTTATATCTCTTGTGTTTATTTTTCTTCGTTACCTTTACATCTGCCATGTACATCTCTGCATCACCCTAGGATTGACTGAGAAATAATGCTTATAGCATTAATGTCGCCTTCATATTCCTTGTGTATAAAGTGTTAAATAAATATATAAATAGATGTTAATGATGAAACAATTTTTGAAATCGTTTCAGTAATTTTAGAGCCTATTCCCCGCAGAAAAAAAATTCAAAACTATATTTGGACTGCACTGTACTAAATATTAGGTCCAGTGTAATCATTTTTGCCGTGCCAGGATTAAATCTTTCATTCTTTCTACCTGGCGTTATCCCGGCTAGTGCCAGGGTCCGCTTTCCTGCTAAGACGCCTCCATTTCGCCCAAACTTGAGCATCTACTGTAGTAAGACCATTGGCTCTCATGTCTCCGTCTAATACGTCAAAAAAATCGCGCGATATATCAGGCACATGCACAAATGCCTATATTCTATCAGGCCTACTAATACTCCTGTAATTTAACATCTCAGATACACTAGAAACAACCATAATCATACTTGCCAATTAAACGCAATTCATAATATACCTACCTCAATTATGAATTTGAAGACGTACATTTCGCATGATTTTTAACACGCTTTTTTTAGTTTGATACGTATGATAGTATGTTTGTATGTAACGGAAACTTTGAACATGATTTTGATCTCCTTCAAAACGTCGGATTACCACGCTTTTTTGGAACGAAGTTCCTTACGGCAGGCTTAGAGGGGATAGGGATTTCGCTGCGTGACCGAACTGAAAAAAATGTGATAGTAAAACCGTAAGAAAAATGCGTGGAAAAAATGCGTGGAATAAAAGCGTTAAATGAGAAGTGCGCAGGCGCGACAGTCGCATAACCAGCCAGCGTTAGTTCCTTTTTTAAAATGAAATTCATTCAGCCAGTTATAGTTGAAGTATTTTTATATCTCCTTCGATTTTTAAAAGATTGCGCTAGCTCGTTATTCGTCTTGCAATATATTATCTCTTGCCCTTTTTTATGCTTCCATTTTTGTCCAATGATATTGGTATTTATACATAGGGTCATGTATTTTTATATTTTATTGCGTATGTTATATTTAGACTATACTCGGGTGTGTGATTAGATAATTTGTTTTATTTCTATTTTTCTATTTCTATGTAATTTTATGTTGTCAAACAAAAATAAAGAAACATATTTTGTTATTTTAGTTGATAATTTGAATTACGATGTTTTTTTATTTTAAGTAATTTATTATTTCCTAAAATACTGAATTTCCTAAATACTTTCTTGTACTTAAATAAAAACTAATCAGCAAAATTTAAGAGCAAAATCAAGAAAACCTACATAAAATTGAGCACGACTTTTTTTGCAATTTGTGTCGATTCTTCATTAGCCGAAGGAACTTCGTTCGTACCTGGTGTCCCACGACACCACTAATTTTTTTACAATGAAATACATTTTTTTTCTTCAAATTTATAAAAAAATATTTTCTATTTTTAGTTGGATTTCCTATAAAAGCATGTTTTGTAGTTTTTTTTAACTATTATTTATTTTCTTGCACTCCATGATATTGCGAGTACGGCTCTGCTGTGTTCTTATTTATTAACGGCCCAGTGGAAGTAGAGCCGGTTTTAATTGAATAAGCGAACGTGGATTACGGCAACTGAATACATAATTGAAATGTCTATTTAGCTTACTGTGTCGGAGGTGTCTACGGGTACTCTATTATGAAACACATGTTGGTCGAGCTATATCGCAAGGCATCGCTTAGAGCAGTGTTTCCCAACGTGGGGCCAACGCCCCACAGGGGAGCAATTTGATACTTAAGGGGGGCAATTTAAAATTTTTAAAATAAGGTGGGGGGGCATTGCCTAAAAAAGGTTGGGAAACACTGGCTTAGAGCCTTAGCTCCCAAAGTGGTCCAGGTGGACCCCCAGGGGTCCACGGGCGACTCGACAAGGGTCTACGTTGGCGTGACAAAACACTGGGGGTTCACAATTCGTAAGCGGGAGACCAGGAAAATTTATCTGCTTTTGATAGTGAAGAACTAAATGATGACTTGACTTATTTTGCCTATCAATGTAGGCAGATAATGGTGCTGCCACACCGGTGTTAGAAAATGTTATATAACATTTTATAACACCGGTGTGGCAGCATCATTTAGTAAACATTTCTTAACAATTTGTAACATTTCTTAACATTTTATAACCGCAGGCGGCGGTACTTTTGAGAGCGGCGCCGTCAAAGAAGCCGTCAAAGAAGAATGTTCAGAAATGTTAGAAAATGTTAAGAAATGTTATAAAATATTAAGAAATGTTATAAAATGTTAGATTTAATGTTAGAAAATGTTTGTAAACATTTTATAACATCGGTGTGGCAGCACCATAATACTTTAAGCGACTGTTGTCAAAACTTGCATATTCCATATTCAGTACAACGTGTCGAGATGACGCGGGTGGAGGCGCGAGGAAAAGCTAGTAATACTATAAAAAATATAATGATGTCCTAGCAATGCGATTGGATTTGGTATGTACCTTGGTGAATTATTTATATCGTACACTATAAGTAGCATACATTTGACCACACAGTTTTGTAATGCTTTGTAATGTATATCCGATATTATGCGAAGCGATGAAACTTCTGCTTCAGTGTGTCTAAACCTGAAAGGATTAGTAAAGGGCTTTGGGGATTACTTGTTTCCATAAATGTCTAGCCCAAACCCATCTATTGTAGCTTATTTGTTTATTCGTATACATTTTATGTAAAGGCGTAGAACAGTACCTATGTAATTTTATATTTATAAGAAATTTTAAATGGATTTCGACGCACCATCACAGTTAAGGGAGTACTTACCGTATTTTATTTGATTGAATGATTAGACGAGCAAGGCGCTCGCCTGATGGTAAGCGCCACGCCTGCTTATAAACAACAGCAACACCACACAGAACTTTGAATTACTAAGCACTGCATGGCACTGAACTGAGCTCGTTACCCCGGGACATAAGATGATAAGTCTCATAATGCCCAGTAATTTCACATGCTCCAATATCCTTTAAACTGCAACACAACAGCGCTTATACACCGTTGCTTGGCGTCAGAAATAGACAAAGCTGCGATACCAACGCAGGCGGCCTCTCGCATACGAGGGACTTACCACCTTGCACCGCATGTATCACCCTTAAAATACCTCCCCAATATAGTAGATAAACAGCAGACCATGTATATTGACAGCAACAGCCGTTCTACATAATAACCTAGCAAACCTTTTGAATTGACAGCCTCCGTGGCGCAGTGGGCGAGTAGCCGACTGTGAAATGTGAGGCCGTGGGTTCGATTCCCTCACCGAGCAAATATTTGACTGATCCACAAAAAATTGTTTCGGGTCTGGGTGTTGTGAGACCAAAAAGTCTCTCGTAGTTCCTGATACCCACGACACAAGACTCGTATCTTACTGTTGGGTCAGGACTATGTGTGTGACTGTTGGGTGTTATTTATAAAAAAAAAAAACCATACGACCACTATCGATACACGTCGGCCGTCACAAGTTCCCACATTATTCCGGTCCGCATATGAGCATATAAATACCGTTCTCCCGATCAATGTTCCGGAACAAGCCGTCACTGTGCACCGCGCCAACACTTTAGCTATAGATCTGCCCTGGGCCGGGCCACGGGATCAATACGCCTAAATACGTACAATATACAGCTATGAGAGCGGAGTTCGTTTCAATATCACGGTAGTGTTGGGAGTGCCGGATTTCCGGATTCGCGAAAGAAAAAGAACTGGGAGTTAATGAAAAAACCGATGAAGTGTCAAGTCATATGTAAACTAATATTAATAAGAGGAAAGATTTGATTGTTTGCATTGAATAGGCTCTCAAACTACTGGACCGATATGAAAAATTCTTTCACCATTAGAATCCCACATTATTCCTGATGAACATAGGCAACTTTTATCCCGGAAAAAGCTGATCACGCGGGCGGAGCCGCGAGGAAAAGCTAGTATGAAATAAGAACGTTTTTGTGCACAGTGCACATGGTATATATTAGGGTCGAGCCTAATGACGCGTATTTAAGAGGTGCTTACGTTCACCCGTAGGCCGTTATTTGCAGATGTTTTCAATGTACCCATATTAATGCTGAAATACATACGCACTCACGCCTGTAATCCCCCAAGGGAAAGGCAGTGGTGTAATCAGTATACCTCTACATTTCGTCGAGCTTGTTTCTATACCATATGATATGGGGCGAGCCTATGGCCATACCGGGCACAATTCCAGATTCCGGGCTGATTCTGTTCATTCGTGATAGAAAAACCTAATATGGCTTTAATCCGACCCGGACATCGAATCCGAGATCGCGGCATGATGCTTCATGATATAATGATTTCTTACGTTTACGCGAATGTTACTCATTGAAATAAAACTAATTTAAACGGATTTTATCGCGGTTTTTTATTAATTTTGATCCCGACGTTTCGAAGACTTTTCAGCCTTCGTGGTCACGGGGAGGACTGAGGTGTAGGTTGTCCAAAAATGTTAATGTTACAGTATCTACCTTCAATTTACAATTACAAAAAATCTTTATGGTTTGGTCCGATCTACGCAGAAGGAGCTCACAGTGTCTTGAGGTCTGGCAATTGGTCTTTTGGGTTCCGATTTAATTAAATGTATAACCGGATCCCAGGCTTGTGCTAGCTTCCAACCATCTTCTCTATTGAAATTTGGATGTTTTTTGATTTCAATAGCCTCACGAATCATCCTAGGTAGGAATCGGTGTTCTTTAGCAAGGATTTGTGGTTTGTCGAATCTAAGATAATGATTGGAGCCTTCCTCAGAATGTTCAGCAACTGCAGACTTCGTAGAGCGTCGGTGTTTAACATCAGCTATGTGTTCTTTTACGCGGGTCCCTATGTTTCTTTTGGTTTGACCGATATAGGAGAGGCCACAGTCACAGTCGATTTTGTATACTCCCTGTTCCTGTAGAGGTATATGGCACTTGACAGGTGGTAAAAATTGACTAATCTTCTTGGGCGGCTTGAAGTAAGTTTTAATTGAAGCACGCTTCAGTATGTAGCCAATCTTGTCTGTGACTCCTCTTACAAAAGGTAACACAACAGGTACACGTTCAACTGTGGCTGGTTTCACTCGGTTTCTGTGACGGCGGCGTGGAATTTGGAGCTTGTTGTCTCGCAGTACTTGCTTGACATGTTGCAGCTCGGCAGCCAGATGT
This sequence comes from Amorpha juglandis, assembly GCA_949126905.1. Lineage (NCBI taxonomy): Eukaryota > Metazoa > Arthropoda > Insecta > Lepidoptera > Sphingidae > Amorpha > Amorpha juglandis. The sequence goes on along the minus strand of OX421381.1, from coordinate 11,896,389 downwards.
TCCTCGTCACAGATTCCTTGTGCTCTCTGAAACAAAGATTTACCCACGGTAGCTAACTGTTTTGGATGGTGGTGAGATTGACCATTCAGGTATTTGTCTGTATGGGTCATTTTCCTGTATACAGTATGGCCTAAAGACTGATCAGGATTACGAATAACTAAAACATCTAAGAAAGGAAGAGATTTATTTTGTTCTAACTCCACAGTGAATTGTATTTTATTGTTGATGGAGTTAAGATGATCTAAAAATGCAGATACTTTGTCAGATGGTAAAATTGTGAATGTATCATCTACGTACCGTTTGTAAAACCTACGTAAGGTTTTACAACAATCAACAATAAAATACAATTCACTGTGGAGTTAGAACAAAATAAATCTCTTCCTTTCTTAGATGTTTTAGTTATTCGTAATCCTGATCAGTCTTTAGGCCATACTGTATACAGGAAAATGACCCATACAGACAAATACCTGAATGGTCAATCTCACCACCATCCAAAACAGTTAGCTACCGTGGGTAAATCTTTGTTTCAGAGAGCACAAGGAATCTGTGACGAGGAACATCTGGCTGCCGAGCTGCAACATGTCAAGCAAGTACTGCGAGACAACAAGCTCCAAATTCCACGCCGCCGTCACAGAAACCGAGTGAAACCAGCCACAGTTGAACGTGTACCTGTTGTGTTACCTTTTGTAAGAGGAGTCACAGACAAGATTGGCTACATACTGAAGCGTGCTTCAATTAAAACTTACTTCAAGCCGCCCAAGAAGATTAGTCAATTTTTACCACCTGTCAAGTGCCATATACCTCTACAGGAACAGGGAGTATACAAAATCGACTGTGACTGTGGCCTCTCCTATATCGGTCAAACCAAAAGAAACATAGGGACCCGCGTAAAAGAACACATAGCTGATGTTAAACACCGACGCTCTACGAAGTCTGCAGTTGCTGAACATTCTGAGGAAGGCTCCAATCATTATCTTAGATTCGACAAACCACAAATCCTTGCTAAAGAACACCGATTCCTACCTAGGATGATTCGTGAGGCTATTGAAATCAAAAAACATCCAAATTTCAATAGAGAAGATGGTTGGAAGCTAGCACAAGCCTGGGATCCGGTTATACATTTAATTAAATCGGAACCCAAAAGACCAATTGCCAGACCTCAAGACACTGTGAGCTCCTTCTGCGTAGATCGGACCAAACCATAAAGATTTTTTGTAATTGTAAATTGAAGGTAGATACTGTAACATTAACATTTTTGGACAACCTACACCTCAGTCCTCCCCGTGACCACGAAGGCTGAAAAGTCTTCGAAACGTCGGGATCAAAATTAATAAAAAACCGCGATAAAATCCGTTTAAATTAGTTTTATTTCAATGCTTCATGATTCTAATGTTGCGCGGATTTGTTGTTGATTTTGGGCGTATTCATGGACGGTTGTCATATTTACTCATCAGGTGACCCAGTTGCGCTTTCGCCGGCGTCAGCTAGAAAAATTATGCGCCAGATTATTTTACATTCCTATTTCCAAATAATTGAAAAAAGGTCAAAGTGAATTTATGTAATATTATTTTGGCAAGTCAAAAACTTAAGTGCAGTCCGTATATTACACGCGTCATGTAAGTACTTTAAAAACGATCGTTATGACATGAAATGGAACGAACGATGAGCACAATGCAGTGCCATGTAGTGCTTTGTAATTTAAAGTTCTGAGTAGTGTGCCTATTGTTTATGAGCGAGCGAGCCTTCCATCAGGCAAGCGGCCTTCACGTTTCGTTGTTGAGTAGAATAAAAAAATATATTCTGGTCACACTAAAGAAATAGATGGAAAAACTCACAAAGTCACGAGTGGCTGTTCACTCTCCGCCACAAAGCCTATTTTAGACACAAAGAATTCTCAAAGAAAATGAACTGAAGTACCAGATTCCATTAGGTAAGAAACTTTGATGACAGCAGCTGGCTGTCACACTTATTGTTGATAGTAAAAAATTGGGAGATCCAAAATGTGTCTGAAGCTTTAATACTACTATACACTGAATAAATAATACCAGTAATATAATAAGAATGACAGTAACAGTTGTATTTAATAACGCATGTATAAAAAATGCTATTTCATTGAATATAAAACTAGTTAATAGCAGTTTTTCATTTTAATGTTTACATTTTAATGTTGACATTAAAATGAAAATCTATTTGAAATTAAGCACATAACAAAAGAAAATAAATATCGGTATCGATGATAAGTTAATATAAATATAATAAAAATTATATAGTCGATAAAATAATCAGAATACAATTATTATATAGTCACGTTTACGAATTCCGCCAATGAACAATCTATTGTCCATCATCTATTACATATTCTTATTTATACAGGGTTATTTTTAAAACACCAGCAACCTCGCAGGGGTAGATTCTTAAGGTTATAAGCTACTACTTTTGTTCTACGACTTTTGATAATTTGTTAGATTTTATTTTCATACAAAAATAAGTATTCATTTAATTTCCGTCTTGAACGTTACAACGCGCATCGCAGATTACGTAAACAAATACGCGAAGCGTGGGGAACCGGGCTAGCTCCTTTGAAGGTCAACGCCCGAGCAGCTGAGCGGCGCGTTTGATGCCGCGCGCGCACGCCGCGCCGCGCCGCACTCTACGAAGAAAAACACGACACAACAAAAACTTGTAAAATCATTTTTTTTTAAATATATTGAGTTATATCCAAACTCGTAGAACAAAAGTTGTTCCGTATGGGGTCAGCTATCTGGTCCTGCGAGGTTGCTGGTGTTTTAAAATTAACCCTGTATTCGTTTTTGGATACGGACAAACTTAAGACCCATTTAGACGGAGAGTTTATCGCGTGATACAGACAAAACAATAACACTAAACTCTTCAATCTTCATTTTTCATCATCTTCATTTCAACTTCATTAAAAAAAACTGTTATTTGAAAGACTTTAATAAACGAATTTTGGGTTTTGATGATCACATTCAATTGAAAGCCTGTTCAAACATTTCAAATCGCATAAGATTTAGCAAATGACCAACTATAATCGAACTGTGATGTTAATCAGCTATAAAATTTATTACCATGATTTTATTGATATCATTTTTTCTATTGATTACACCAATAATACTTTCGAATGAGCTACGATCATGTGCTCAATCTGTTATTATAGATATTTTGAAAACATTCCATTGTTACGGTAGACACGTGTTTGAGCAGAACAAAATAACACATAAAACAAAAATAGACCACACATTCTCACGCGAGAATAGCAATCACACTATATTCGTGTACATACAGTCTAGACTACGGTGTAGACTTTAGATTATGTCTAATGTCATTCATATTAAATCATAATTATTTTTAATGCCGTTTGAAGTCCTATAGTCTGACATTCCTGCTGCTGAGGCAGTTTCTCGCTCTCTGCTTCTTTACAATTCTTAACAAAAACAACAAGTTCGAACAAAATTCATTGTTCCGTGGTTCGAGCCGGTAACACAAGGTAGGTTCCTCGTATGCGAGAGGTCGGCTGGGTTGGTACCGCCGCTTTGCCTATTTCTGCCGCCAAACAACAGTCTCTAAGCACTCTTGTGTTTCGGTTTGAAGGATGTTGAAACCAGTGAAATAACTGGGCATTATGAGACTTAACATCCCATGTCTTAGGGTGACGAGCGCTGTTCAGTGCCATGCAGTGCTTTGTAATTCAAAGTGCTGTTTGGTGATGCTTCTGTTTATGGGCAGGCGTGGCGCTTACCATTAGGTGAGCGACCAGCTCGTCTCGTCATTCAATTAAATAAAAAAACATTTCAGCACAATGTTTCTTATTGTTACAAAAATATTGTGAAAGCTGTTTTAAATAAAACACTATTTTCTTTATGCAATCTTCATTATGTCTGTCGATCTCATAATTCGAATTCTCGTATTATAGTATCTATTAAAAATCAAGTGGATATTATAATAACCTAAAAAAACTACTCCTACTTAAACATGCTGCGAATGCGACTCACACACACACTTGTTGAGAAATATAAACCGTGACCTTTGGTACATAATTATGTAGTTTCTAAGAACTCGATTGCTTGGAATGTCTACGCCATTTTGTTACCTTCGAATTCTGCATACGATAAATGCAACTTAATCCGTAATTTCTGTAGATTGTGGAGATGAATAAATAAATAAATCACCCAACAGTCACGTATAGTCCTGACCCCACAGTAAGACGAGTCTTGTGTCGTGGGTATCAGGAACTACGAGTGACTTTCGGTCTCACAGCACCCAGACACAGAAACAAATATTTGTGGATCACACCTTCACAGGCTAGTCGCCCGCTGCGCCACGCGGAGGCTGTCAAACATAATATTATTGGACAGTATTTATCCCGGGGAAACTTAAGCTTCAAAATAATTTAAAGTTTCACCTCGCTTCCAAATCTAATATATCATCGTCTAAAAATAAATTCCGCCGCGGATATCAACATTGGCGAAACGTTATATTTTACGTATCGCATGTTATAAAAATGTTATTATATTCTAAATAGTCAAGTTTCATCGTCGCTGAATGTGTTTGTTTAGAATTTTTAATTGGCAATCATTTTTGTTTGTACTTACCGATATTATTTTCTCCCACGTTACAAATTGATAAATTTATGTTTATTTTTAGATCCTTCACACGTGCCATTTTATTAATATTTGTTTTATATACATTGTTGTCGTTGTAACAGTTTATTATAAATTTTATTTTTCCTCTTCATGATTATGTTGCGTAAGCACAGTTTTTTTATATTATTATTCTCTTGATCTTATGTCAACACGAGCGTGGAGACGATGATGTGATTTTTTTTACATTTTGCAGGGGTGATTTGCCTACTTTTTTTGACCTTACGCCTGCCTGCCCCACGTTAACCCCCGCTGGAGGTATAATAAACCATATAAGAATACTTCCCACTCAATAGTCCGGCCTGGGTATATATATCCGTCATAATAATCGATCTCAATATATATAACACCCCTCTTTTTATAAGCTCACGCCTACATCTCCGAAGAGGTAAGCAGTTTAACTAGTGCACCGGTTTCGCCGAACTCATTTTCGTCCCACGATTTAATAGGCAGCGAGCCTATCGCCATACCCGTACCATACAAATGCAAATCCCGATCAATTTATGTGTCGTTCTTCGAAAGGAAAACTCACCCGATCTGGGAATTGTATTTAGAACCCGACGGTTCCAGTTCCCAGTTTTATTACGCTGTTATTCGACCGACGAGATGATTTTTGTCGAAAGATAAAAAATTGTTGATAGTCCTATTAAACCAATTTACAACTGAATACTCATCAAATATACATATTCTTTTTCATTTACAAAACTACTTATAAATATAATTGTTCTGTCTTCGTCTTCCGAGATTTATATATTTTTACTTATCTCTTCGACGAAGACAGAACAATTTAGGATCGAACTTCACTTCAGGTAAGTTCGTTTGATCATTCAATTATTAACTATCAAGTTCAGGATATCAATCCTGTCTGCTTTAATCCATTAGTCAGTGTAAGAAAACGATATATTTTGCTACATGCATATAATGCAAGACGTAGAACACGTACATTATAGTTCCACATTCAACGCAAGACGTAGTAAAGGTGCTTTTAAAAATAAACACAGTGTTTACGTGAGCCGGACTAAGGCTTCTTGCGTGCAGAGGTCGCAAGGTCGCGTCGCAGGAAGTTGATACTTACTGCGCGTCCCGGACGGGGCACGAAAACGTTCGCTTGTGATGAGCATGTGATATTATAGCTCGATTAACGTCTATTCGATCTTCCTTTGCTACTGTAGCAGTGTGGTCCTACTCTCTAGAATGTAATTCAATTGACGAGCCTTTGTGTGGGTTCGACGACATATGATTTTCGAAGTGAAACTTCTTGAGAATAGTTGCGATTTGAAATTCGATGAAACGAAAATGCGCCACGACAAAGACAAACATATTGATAGATATTAGATTTAGCCTGCGAGAGAATGAGGTAGATTACAAGTATGCTATCATGTTTCTTTGCGCGTGCGTACAACGAAGCCTTCGGAAAATGTGTCATAAACAACGTGGTGTTTTCATGTGTTTTATTTTGTTTTTGCATTTGCGTATTAAAATTCGTTAGTTAATTAATGTATTATAATAATTCTGAAGTTTCACTTCTGCCTTGTGTGAATTGCACACACACACATTTTATTTATTAAAAAGACCTATAGTTCCCTTAATTTAACTTAAACATTTACAAATTAATTGTTTGAGTTTAGCTCCTATATCTGCTACTATACTAAATAAATTAAGTATGATATGTAGAATGACGTCACTGATTGCCGAGATATCATTCGTTTAGCCGAAATTTATTCACGATTCTGGAATTGAGCCATTTTGCCTTATTGGCCTAGTAACAGCGTACATCTGCTGTTAGATCCCAGATGAAAATATGCGCAATTTTTAGAAATCATAATTTGTCTATCCGAAAATCACTACGATGCGACAGGCAGTCTCTGGGTTGCTACTATCGCTTTGTCTGATTCTACCGCCAAACAGCATGTTGTAAATATTGAATTATATGAATGTGTGGGCAATGAAAAGCAGATTATAAGTATTTAAAATTATATATTAGACTTTCTTATTACAAGGAAGCAATGCGTCTGACACCTAGTTCGAAACAAGAACAGAGAGGAAAACAAAATGCAGTGGTGACAAATACTTATTTTAAAATCATAAGCGAACCATACAGTATTATAATAAAGAGGTTCATTAATTTTTGCAATTCAAATATAATAAACCAACACGCCCCCTCAAAAATTAATCAATAATTATACAAATTTAATACACATTTCAAATAACTAAACAGAACACATTGACTTCCAAGTATTTGCTGGGAGAATACAATAATGGTCCAACATTCGTTGCATGGATTAGGGAAAACCCAGAAAAACCTAATCAGACCATTTCATTTCAATAATCAATTAATTTATATACATTGCATTAAAATCATTAGGTAGTATGTACTGTTATTTTAGACCCATTTTCTGTCTCATAGTTATAAAGGTTATTCCAGGCAGCGGTTTCGTCAGAACATCGGCCAGCTGTTCACCTGTGGGAATGTAATTCAATTTTATTACATTTTTCTCTATTTGTTCCCTAGAGAAACGATATTTAATATCCATATGTTTTGACCGCTTATGACTCGTCGGATTATTAGCAATACTAATGCAGCCATTGTTATCTTCATAAATTATTATAGGTTTATCTAAGTTTAATTTTATACTGTTCGCTAAAGACTTTAGCCACAATGCTTCCCTGACTGATTCATACAATGCCATGTATTCAGCCTCTGTGGACGAAGCTGCTACTGACATTTGTTTTCTAGTACTCCAGATGATTGTACATTGCTCAAAAAGTTTAAATAAATACCCGGTTGTACTCTTTCTGTCTCTTATATCACTACCGCCCCAATCTGAGTCTACGTACCCACACAAGATATCATCGTAGTTGCTCCTTACATAACATAGTTTCAAATCAACTGTGCCTTTTAAGTACCTAAGTACACGTTTAAGACATTGCCATAGTTCTTTATTATTTTTGTTTGTGTACCTACTCAGTATGTTTACACTGACGCTTAAGTCAGGCCGAGTACATAGCATGATATACATCAGGCAGCCTATAACGTTTCGGCACGGAGCATTATACGACACCTCAGAGTTCAAAGCGTCATAATCTACTTTCTTTTCTAAAGGGGTAGTGACCGGTTTACAGTCGTGCATATTAAATTTAGTCAGAACTGCTTGTATGTATGCACTTTGATCTAAAGTCATTTGACCACCATCTCTAGTGACTTTTATACCGAGAAACATTTTTATTTCATTTAAATCAGTCATTTCAAATTTAGTCATTAAATATCTTTTGAAATTATTCATCATTTCGAGCTCAGCACATGCTATTACTAAATCGTCAACATATAGTACCACGTATATATTTTTACGCATATCTCCATTATCTAGCATGTAAATACATCTATCAACTGGTGAATTTTGAAATCCTTTAGCTTTAAGTGATTTTTCAAATACTTCAAACCAGCATCTGGCCGCTTGTTTTCGCCCATACAATGATCTTTGTAATTTACAAACATAGCCCTCTTTACTTATAACGCCATCAGGAACTTTCATATAGATCTCTTCTTTTAATTTGCCATTTAAAAAGGCTGTTTTAACGTCTAAATGATGAACCAACAAATTAAATTGATTCGCGAAACTAATTATGAACCTGAAACTAGCTATCCTGGCGACAGGTGCAAATGTTTCATTATAGTCAGTCAAGTATTCTTGGCTAAAACCTCTGGCAACCAGACGCGCCTTGAATCTTTGAGGATTTCCAAATTCATCATTTTTAACCTTAAAAATCCACTTACAGTCTACAATATTTTTATTTGCTGGTCGCGGTACTAATACCCATGTTTTATTTTTATGTAATGAATGGAGTTCATCCCTTATTGCGCTTTCCCACTGAGCTCTATCGTCTCGAGTTTTAATTTCAACAAATGACTTTGGTACTTTGCATACAATAGACTGAGCACACATTAAATAATCATCACAATCATCAATTTCACTATAAGATACTGGGGCACGATCTTTGATCCTATCACTCCTTCTAAGTTCAGTACTTTTACCTGTGTTTTTACTTTGCAAAGAATCCTTTAAATGCATATGGTCTGACTCAACAGCGATATCATGGTTTACTTTGCGAGCTTTAACTGGACATTCACCTTGTCCATCAGATTTATCAATATCTGATTTAGTACCGTCAGAGTTCCGAGACTTGGACACTGATTTCAAAGTATAGTCATTATCAGTTTTGTCCTGAGATTTTTACTAATCTCTTCAGGCTTTAAACACGGCCTGGACTGAAGAAAATTAGTCTCGTCCACAATAACATCTCTGACTACTACAAATTTCTCGCAATTAGGATTCCAAACTTTATAACCGTTTGGTTCATAACCCATAAGAATACCTTTCCATGATTTATCATCAAATTTCGCTTTAGCAGTTTTGTTATGCACGTACACTGTTGAGCCAAAAACCTTTAAATATTTTATTTGTGGTTTTGTTTTATGCCACAGCTCGAATGGTGTTTGTGAAAGTTTCAAGGACCTAGTCGGTGTCAAATTTATCAAATATACAGCAGTCAAGACTGCTTGACCCCAGAAAACTTTATCTAATTGAGCACCGTTTATCATAGCACGAGCTTTTTCAGTAATAGTTCTTATCATTCGTTCAGAAACGCCATTTTGCTGTGGAGTCCTCGGAACTGTTAAATGATAAGTGATTCCCTTTTCAGTACAGAAGTTTTTTATCTCTGTAAATAGATACTCTCCACCATTATCACAATATAAGTTAACCACTTTTGTATTAAAGTGTACCTCACTTTTAGCAACAAAGTCTTTGAATGCAGCGAATACATCTGACTTGTAAGATAATAGGTATGTAACACAGTAATGAGTGTATTGATCAATAAAAATCACAAAATAGTTCTTATTATCGATAGTAGATGGAGTGATAGGTCCACAGACATCTGAATGGAGAACCAACAATGGTCGGTTAATATGAGTTTTATTTTTGACTTTATTAAATGGCAATCGACTCTGTTTCCCATTAATGCAAGCTTCACATAAATCATCATCTGGTACTACTGAATCGATCTCAATCATGTCATCAAACAATTTATTCTGTTTTACTTCAAAAAAAATACTTTTGATAATATGTCCCAAACGTTGATGCCATAGTTTGTATTTATTCTCACTACTGCATGATTGGAAAACAGGGTGTGTGTAGTTTACAGCAGTTATAAAATCTACAGCAAATAAATGATTATTGGTGAGCTTACCTCGAATGATGTTTTTACCGTTTTTATATACGTGAGCGCCATATTCATTGAAAATAATTATATATCCGGCCCGCTGCATCTTGGAAACCGATAATAAATTGTAGGGAACATCAGGGCAAAACAGAACATCCTCTAAAACGCCTCGAACGCCCAAATTGTTGATCACCTCTAAAGAACCCTTTTTCGTAGCTGAAATAAATTTACCATTTTTAGCAACTGAAATTTTTAGTGGTGTAGGTAAAGTAATAAATTTTATAAATGAATCTTCTCTGTTTGTAATATGTTCTGAGGCACCAGAGTCCAACAGAAAAGTTATTTTATTATTTTTGTCATTTTGTTGGTAATCTCCGGTCAAAAGGGCAAATCCAGATGCAAGATTTGATGTCAATCGTTTTTCCGAATTAATCTCAATTGCTTGAACTGTTCTTGTCCTTTTTGTATTATACCGATTAGCTGTCTTATAATAGTAACAGTCATTCTTTTTATGTCCCTTGCGTCCACAATAATGACATCTTAAAAACTGTAAACTTTTCATCCTTTGTTTATTATTCTGAATATTTTTATTGTAATGTTGATATTTATTAAATTTTCTTTTCTTTGAAATATCATGAGACATTTCTACTTGCAACACTTTTAAGCTGGTATCACTTGATTCGTTTTTCAATTTCACTTCATGATCTAGAAGTCGTGTTTTTACGAAAGCTAACGTCAAATTATCTTCCGATAAAGTCTCGATGGCAGTTATCACTCCGTCGTACGTTGTGGGTAAAGTGAGCAATAGATGGGCCACTTTGTCCATCTCTTCTAACTTTGCTCCAGGTTCATACAGCGCATCTAAACTTTTAAAAATTTCTTTCGCTGAAATATCTTCTTTTGCTAAATAAAGATGGGAATCAGTTAAGTACTCGACGATAATGCCTTTTGCAATCCGGTTATTTTTCTCCCAAACTTCGCAACCATCAACCAACGGATCTTCGTCAATTACATTTATCACGTCCATTTCGTTTAGCAAAGCACGTATTCTAAACTTCCACACGCTATATTTTTCACCATCGAAAGGCTTTATGTTACGTTTTACTCTAGACTTTTCCATTATGAAAAATGCAAATATCTTTAAATAGCGAACACTGGGCCCATAACCTATTGAATTATATGAATGTGTGGGCAATGAAAAGCAGATTATAAGTATTTAAAATTATATATTAGACTTTCTTATTACAAGGAAGCAATGCGTCTGACACCTAGTTCGAAACAAGAACAGAGAGGAAAACAAAATGCAGTGGTGACAAATACTTATTTTAAAATCATAAGCGAACCATACAGTATTATAATAAAGAGGTTCATTAATTTTTGCAATTCAAATATAATAAACCAACAGTAAACACTGTTGTGTGTCGGTTTGAAGGACATTGAAGCCGAAATTACTGGATATTATTAGACGTGCTTTGTAATTTAAGGTGTTGTGTAGTGTTGCTTCTGTTTGGGCAAGCGTAGCACTTACCTTGGCGAGTGATATTCTCGTTCATTTGTTCAGTTATTTATGGTAATAAAAAAAACATCAGCTAATATCCTTTGTATTGATGGACATAGGTGCATCCGTTGCGCATGTGCTGAGGTATTGGAGGGGTTAGCTCTTAATAGATTGAGGCATGATGATCTCAGAGTTATTACTTAATTCAAGGTACCATTGTATAGTAGTAAGTATACAATGTATATAATATACATTACCTACATATATACAATGTATACTTACATTTACCCAAGAATACCGAGAAGTGCTCTATTGTAAATTAAATTTTACTGTTTCATGCTAAGGGTTGAAACCGGTATTTATATATGAAAGGAAAGGGGAGGTAATGCTAGCCTTGTAGTCGGCAAGGCTTAATTACGTTCTGCCTCGAGTTTCACTTCAAAAATAATTAAATTACGGTGTAATATCTCGAAAATATAAGTCGTTGAATTAGGAAGGGGAGAGAGATTTGGACCTCCGGATATCTCACTCACTGTAAGAAACTCAGCAGCAAGCCGTTGCTTTAGGTCGGAGTTCTGTGAGTCAGTCGAAACGACTCGGTCGAACCGGCCGATACAACTACAGCGTGGCTCAACCATTCATAAATGATAAGAAAGAGTGAGAGGATCAGTTGATAGGGCGATTCCATCTTTTTAGTGGAAATGAACATTTTATAAAATAACTGGCTTTACTGGCACCACAGCCAAGTGACCAGTCTTTCAAGTTAATTATTTACGTACAGCAGTGTATTCACAAAAAGGATGGATGTATTTTAAGGATGTATTTAATCATCGACCAGACGGAAATGCGCTCGGCGAAATGTGGGTGTAGTTGTTAAACCGCTGCCTACCCCCTTCGATTACAGGCGTGCGTAGTAGTACAATCGTTAATGTAACTAGACTAAGGTAATTAATTACATAAGATCTGACTTGAAATATTTGATAGCCCGTGGCGATCGTCAACGATAAGCCTGAGGTTAACTGCCTCAACATAAATATTACCGTATGAAAAATAATGACCCTTTCCCTAATCATATTTCCCCTAACCCTATACCAATATGATTGATCGCTTTCACCTTGAACTGTAAAGAGGAAACGTCAAGTGATTGTATTATTGATGCGAAGTCGTTTAGGAAATAGCTTGGGAATAAGCAGCCTTGGATTTCATAAATAAAGTTAATATGGGTTTATATGTATGGCTATTTAAATTAGTTAATTTAAGAACGTTGGAGTCTTTAAGCTTTAGATAGTGGGCGTGTTTGGCTAAACAAAGTTCTGAGTGGCTAAGTTAGTCATTCAGCATATAGGTCTCAGTGACTCGTACAATGCTGTCGGTTTGACAGTTGACGATGCAATGGTTGTTTATTGGTTGAATATAATTACGCATACAAATGATATCAGCAAGGTACCTCAGCCGTCATAGGCCTCACAGGATACCCCAGGCACAGTTACGGACCCTTTTAAAAAATAATAAAATCATACTTTTCTTCTTCAATATTAAGTTATCTCCGAAATTACTTCTAAACAGTGTTTGCGTCATGTTCTGGGTTTTTATATTTGGAGGTCTACATAAGGCCAAGGGCAAGGACCCCTGCCCGAGGTGACCATAAGGTTAAGACAAAACTGGATGTATTGAATGAAAACTAAGTGACTACTACGACTAAGTCACTAGCTTATGGCCGGCGCTCATTGACGGCATGGCACGGCATGGCACGGCAGGTCATGCTGCGGCATCCCGCGGCGTCCCGTGGCATGCCGTGGCATCCTGCTGAATGCCCAGCCACTCTCTCTCTCTCGCGCACCGCGGCAATCCGTGGAATGAAACGGCATGACACGTCTGGCCGGAGCATCCCTCGGCGCGTCGCGGCATGCCACAGCATCCCGCGGCACGTCGCGGCACTGTGGTATTGAAATAAAGTAACGTGAATTCTAAACTCGTGGCAATAAGATTCAAAATAACTTGATTAGTAATAAAATCCTTTGCCATGCCATGCCGTGCCATGCCGTCTATGAGCGCCGGCCCTTAGATTACTCAGAACTTTGTCCACACGAACACGCCCAATATTTGAGTCCGTACTGCAAAACAAAATTCCAGTTATTCGCCATATATTGAATCCTTGTCTAATTACCCATTTCTAAATTTACTTTAATTAAAACCTTTTCATGTGGAAATTCGCTGAATACAAAATGTCTGATCATCTTTCCTCGATGTTTACATTTCATAACGAAAGCCGCTTGCCTGAAAATTTAATCCGAATAAAACCATATCGTACCCATTAAAGCTTTTAATGAAAAGGAGGATGTAATTAACTAAGTCTTGATGGCTTGTTTGTACCGCCTACATGGTAATAATGAGATATTCGCGGAAAAGAAAAGCTGTGTTGACAGTTTTAGAATTTAATTAAATTTTTAATATCCGGAGGCCCAAGTCCCAAATCCCTTAAATAATTAAGATATTCCCTTCCCTTTGACGTTGCCCACGAGCCTATGATTCTTCTAGTATTATGGGTGTACATGGGCGGTGGAGATCACTTACTATCAGGTGACCTACTCGCTCGTTTACCGGCCTATGCTTTAAAAGAAACATTACAGTAATGAGTTTTAAGTTAGAAGTAGGAATGACCACCAGATGCTTCTTATACTGATAACAAAAAAAAATCCTGCTTACTCAACATAATCATATAATGTTCATCACTAACACCCACACAAATTTTGCAGCAAAATGAAGCACTTTCTCCACCGGTGCGACCGTGCGATGATCTACATATTCATAGCCAGCTCGTACTTCCCGTGGCTGACCGTGGGGACCCTCTCCTGCTGGATGCTCCGGGAGCTGCGCTGGGTGATCTGGCTGCTGGCGGTGCTCGGCATCACCTACCAACAGATATTCCACGAGAGATACAAGATGCTGGAGCTGCTTCTGTATCTGGTCATGGGGCTAGGTCCGGCGGCGATCATTGTCACGTCTAATGTACGTTTGCACGCATTTACGTGTGGTTGGTGACGGCGGTTCAGATTTAGTGCTTTTAAACGTTATTGAAAGATTATCGTAATACCAAAGTAGTTGATAAACTCTTTTGTTAACCAATATGAGGATTTTTAGAATGAGGGGATACTCGGGTGACGCTCGCGGTTGATTTATTGGCAATTAAATTGTTAAACATTAACTTACGCCTTTTTCCCTGAAGGGGTAGGGAGAGGTGCAACTAGTGATGCACACGTCTCGTCGAGCTTACTTCCGTCCCGTGATGTGATAGAGGCGAACCTATCGCCATACATGTCACAAATTCTAATCTCGGAGAAATTATGTTTGATTATGAATCGAAAACTCAAATTGTGATTGCCCAACTGTTGGGAATTGAATCCAGAACCTCACGGTTCTAAGCCTTATTACGCTGCCACTAGACCAATGACACGATATTATATTTTTACATATTTTTTTTAGCGAAGGAATAAGTACTAAATAGTAAATTGTCACCTCCCCTGAATACCCACAATACCACAATACTCATGGCTGCGTTGCCGACCATAAAATAAAGAAACAGGAATTAGGAAAGGGAGCAGTGATTTGGTTGCCTTGGTTCTACAACTTATAATTCAAGAGTTGATACGAAAACAAGTTTGAAACCGCGGTCGCTCGCCACTCGCGCCAATCTGAACAATGATTTCGTGCTGTGTTGCACTGCGTGTGCTGCACGGCGCAGTGTACACGCTTGCTTGTGTCTGTGTCTCTGTAGTTTATAGTGCATGTTGGTTGAACTTGGCTCGCCTGAAGTCAGGGACGAGCGGTCTCGTTGCTATTGCTTTTAGAGACCCTAAAAACAACTGTTCTATTATAGGGAATATAATAGAATACGTTCTCCATCTAAATTATTCAAAATTTAAATGTTGACGCGTAGAAGTGACTAACTTCAGAGCAGCAAAGTTATTTTTCGTGTATTGTATTTTTTTTTATAGCTTAGGCCGGCAAACGAGCAAGTGGGTCACCTAATGGTAAGTAATCTCCACCGCCCATGTACGCCCACCACCAGAAGAATCATGGGCGCGTTGCCGACCTTAAAGGAAAGGAATAATTAGGGATTGGGAAGGGGAGGGGATTTGGGCTTCCGAATATCTCACTCACCGTACGAAACGCAGCAGCAAGCCGCTACTTTACGTTGGTTTTCTGTGAGGCAGTGGTAACGACCCGGTTGAGCCAGCCCATTCATGCTGTAGACAAAACTGTCTACAGCGTGGCTCTACCACTCCATGTAATATCATTGATTTATCGTTTACGTATCTTCATTTATTAAGATTATAATTAGTTTATTTATACATTAGACTAAATTATGACACCATCGCAGTTTTTAACCAATACGATGCTATAAGTAATATATTTAAATAATTTCGTACACCATTAAATATTTTTATTGCATTCTGATATTAACATTGTTATACACATTTATATGCTGCTTCAATGAATTTTGGTAGGCTACAATGGAATCGGCTATTCAAAAAAAATTACATTGTAGGAATCATTAACCAAAAACAATCATAATAGTAACATTTTTTTTATCCGGGCACGGCTAAGTGACTGCACTACACCTGATCTTAGCGCAGTACAGACCATAAAAACAGTAGCTTTCTAACGGCAAAAGAGTTTTTGAGTTCGGTCCAGTACTTTTTAAGTTTATTCGTTACATACAAAAATACAAATCTTTCCTCTTTATAAGTGTAGATGTACTATTGGCCACCCGAGACAGATAAATATAATGTGCAAAATATAAAGGTGTTGTGTTGTAGGTCGTAAGTCGTAATTAACTGGGCGTATTGCAGGGTTTAGGTTGCAGGAAACCTTTGAACGGTAATAGGATTATGGTAGAAACCATACAGCATGTTTAATGGAAGGGTTGAGGGGTAAATATTGTGATTCGTATTATAAGGTGGTAGGACCTTCGTATGCGAGAGGCCGCCTAAGTTAGTACCACCGCGCCGTTTATTTCAGCCGCCAAGCAACAGTGTTTGAAGGATATTGAAGCCAGTGAAATTACTAGTCATTATGAGACTTAACATATTATGTATGTCTCGGGGTGACGAGCGCAGTTCAGTGCCATGCAGTACTTTCTAAGGTCTGTGTAGTGTTGTTTCTGTTTATGGGCAGGCGTGGCGCTTACCATCAGGCGAGCAACTTGCTCGTCTCGTCATTCAATCAAATAAAAAAACATTAATTTATTGGGGCTATGTCACTGCGGTTAAAACTGATGATGAATTGAATGCATTTGAAATACCCAGACAAATGGTAAAATAATAACTCTTTTGTGGTAATCGTCAAGTTCAAGTGTGGGTTCATATTCTGTACTCTGGTCCAAATAA
This sequence comes from Amorpha juglandis, assembly GCA_949126905.1. Taxonomy (NCBI): domain Eukaryota; kingdom Metazoa; phylum Arthropoda; class Insecta; order Lepidoptera; family Sphingidae; genus Amorpha; species Amorpha juglandis. Next base: position 11,879,623 of record OX421381.1, on the reverse strand, counting down.
AAGAAAATACATAATGAACAAGCTCTCACGTCTGTATCCTTGAAGGGGTAGGTAGAGGTGGAAGTAGTGCACCCACCCTTCGCCGACATGATTTCCGTCTCAGCATGTGATAGCGGGCGAGCATATCCCAAAAATAAAACAAAACAACCCAGTAAAAGAAAACAGATTCTGTTTGTCCGGCCTGGTTTTTGAAACTAGAAACTCACCGTTTCTCAGACTAAGTACTGGCACTAGACATAATAGGACAATAAAATTATAAATAATTCATGATATTATTATTTTTTTAATATTCAATATTTCAACGGATAAGTCCTTGCATAAGGAATACTGATGTAAATCACGATTTTAATAATTATGAAATAAATACACGCAACTAGGCCAACCCGTCGTGGGTATCAGAAACTACGAGGGACGGTGGAGGTGCGGTCCCACGACACCCAGACCCGAAACATATATTTGTGGATCACACAAACATTTGCCTCGGTGCGGGAATCGAACACACGGCCTCATACAATACTCAGACCCGAAATATTGGTGAATCACACAAACATTTGCCTCAGTGCGGGAATCGAACCCACAGCCGCCCTTTTCACAACCGTATACTCGCGTACTGCGTCACGGATATTTATAAATACCAAGTGATTTTGATGACAAAGCATAAAAGGCATAAACAGCAAAGGGTATAAAATTACTATCCAATACTACAATAATGCATTTCCTAGTATTATGTAGCTTGATTAGGTTAGGTTGACAGATAACCGACTGTGTAAAACGTGACCTCGTGAACTTTGCCTTATAAAACGACGATGTGTGCGTGTGCGTATGTGTGACTGTTCATGCGGTGATAATTCAAAACGATGCAATAGGCATGTTGCGAATGATACTTACTCTATAATAATATATGGAAAGTAATAAATGCTATACGTGAACTTTATGGTAGAGCAATTTTAATTTGTTTTTGTACTTTAAATTTAATAATAATTATATTAACATAAAATATGATTCAATAAAATATAAGTTTTACTGAAAATTGTTCAGTATGTAAATTTATATATTTTTTTTAGAGCATAGAACGGCAAACGAGCAAATGGGTCACCTGATGTTAAGTGATCTCTACACCCACACATCGCCCGTACACCCACCATACTAGAAGAATCATAGGCGCGTTGCCGACCTTAAAGGGAGGGGATAATAATTAAAGGATTGGGAAGGGGAGGGGGATTTGGGCCTCCGGATATTTCACCCACCGAGCGAAATGCAGCAGCAAGCCGCTACTTTACGTCGGTTATCTGTGAAACAGTGATAACGACCCGGTCGAGCCGGCCAATTCATTCTGTAGAAAAAACTGTAGTACAGCGTAGTATAGCCTTCGAATAGTACTAACTAATCCTGTAGTAGGTTTTTTTTAATTGCGTAAATAATTTTAACAACATTCATATCGGAGCGCTTACGCCCCTTTTATAAAGATCTACTGTGATAAAATGTTGGCGAAGAAAAACTAGAAATCAAAGAGTTTTTTTTTTATTAGCCTGAATGACTCGCCTGATGATAAAGTGCCCATAAACACCACAAAGCACTTTGAATTACTAAAGCGCAGCATGGTATTTGACTTCGTCACCTCGTGACAAGATTTTGTGTCTCACGGTGCCCTGTAATTTCACTGGCTTCAATGAGCTTGAAACTAAAACACAACTATAATTACAATATAAGTGGCAGAAATATACAAAGTTATATATCATTGTAAACCTTTTTTTGTAATTTGTTCCCCAAAATGTTTTACGTAGAAATATCTTTACATCTGAAACGTCACATACTCTTAAGAATTAAATAATAACAATAGAATTAGATAATATTTTGTTGGAAAGCAAAAGCTGCTCATATTCCAGGCTGTCTTCGGTTTACAACTGGGTGTCAGTTTCCAGCGAGGCGCGCCATAATACAACACGCGTCCCCGGCCGACATTATCAACTTCTGCCGGTGACACGGGTGAACTTGAACTCAAATAGAATTGCCCTCTATATTCCATTATTATCTGCCATTTAATAAATGTTTGTGAAAACGATTTCACAAACATTTATTTTTATTAAACGTTCAACCACAATGGCCGATGTTCTATTTAAGGCTATATTGGTATACTGTAAAATGTTTTTTTTTCTTATTCGATTTTTGGATGTAATGTACATTTAGATATCTATTGCATAGTGAATAATATATTGGTTTTAATAAACAACGTTTATATTTTGTTTCGGACCAAACAAATTCATAGTTTATTGCTATGTTAGGAACAATTTAATGCTTAACGATGTGAAATCTTGGAATCTACCTACAAACAATATACCTACTTACTATTACATAAATACAATTATATTCATTGCGTTTTTAAACAAAATAATATTGAGAATACTGAAATTACTAAATAATTATCATCACAACAATTAGGTATTCATACATTACGCAGAATGTTTTTCGTAGCTAATTTACCGTGTAATTCGACACGTTCATATTTGGTGCCGGTTTCCGCTCATACACAACGATAAAAATAACCTTTGTACCTTACTAACGCCCGCTTTCTGAAAGGCTGACCAATATCGTAATTAACTAAACTTTCAAAACTCATGTCAAATCAAAATTGAGTTTCTAGAAGCGTGGTCAACGCTGTTGCTTTTGACACACCTGTTAGTTAACAAGGCTTTCAAACTAATATATAAAATTCGTATGTAAAACGCCATTTTGGGGTTGAAATAAAACTAACCACACCCCGTCCGGTGGGGTCTACCCCGTGACCACGAAGGCTGAAAAGCTTTCGAAACGTCGAAACCAAAAATTAATAAAAATCCGCGATAAAATCAGTTTAAATTACTTTTATTTCAATGTGTAATATTCGCGTAAACATAAGAAATCGCCATTATGGGGTTCTGGAAGGTTCATAAATAATTCTGTTGTCGAATGGTTCACTTACTAACAAGCGATTGGTTCACAAATTAAATCAGAGAATTATGATTTTTTTACTCAATAGCGTTTCAGAAACTCGCACTGATTCGAAGGACATTGAAGCTAGTGAAATTACTGGACATTGTGAGACTTATATATATGTCTCGGGGTGACGAGCTAATTTCAGTGCCATGCTGTGCTTTGTGATTCAACGTTCTGTGTGGCGTTGCTTCTGTTTATGGACAGGTGTAGCGCTTACCATCAAGCGACCGCCTTGCTCGTCTCGTCATTCAATCAAATAAAACAGCCTGAGACACTGGGTGTAAATCTTTCAAAGTCTACCAAAATGAACGGTAATGTTCACCTTTACCCGTGAGACGTGACGACTTAGCAATTTCTTGCGCCATTTCTTCTTCACGGCCATAAATTCGTTCCGAAGCGACGCGTTGTAGAAAATTTGAAGTTAAGGGAATATTATTTTTACTTTAAGAATTCGTATAAAAAGTGATGACCATAGAATTACGATCTACGAAATAAGAACAACGCTGTTACGTGAAAGAACGGCTGTTACGTTAAAGCAGCAGCGATTACTGAAGTGGGTTCGGTGGAAACGTCTGTCTGATCGGGTTCACAAAATATCCGACCACATTCAAGAGGAACTTAAATTTACTTAAATGTTTCTGATATGTTTGCTTATTTATTTTAGGGTAATGGTCACTCAGTGTAGAGTTCCATAAAATAAAAGGGGTTTGTTGAGTGTTCCGTGGCTTTAAATGTGTGGGAACCGCTGGGTTAGGAATAATTTATGTATCAAGTATTTTTCCTAACTACTACAATTCCAAAATGTGCAAATACAATATCGTCGGGGATAGTGCAAATCCGCGTATCTAGCATTGGATAATTCCGCGTATCTGCATTAGATCAAATTTTACAGGGGAAGGTTAAAACTTTATAATTTTCTTATTTTAAGGGCAATTGGACTCATTTTTACATAGAGAGTAATAATTGATGGGTTCTATGTATTCTTAATGTAGATTATCCGTTAAATTAATTAATTTAATCGCTACGACACTTACGCGGATTTGATTTAACCACTATCTTGTCAAAATGGAACATAATAGTAAGTTGCGCGGTTTTGAAATCAAACAAGTAATAATATTACAAAATATTATTTACTAATCAACGCATGACATACAAAATCAAAAGGTTAATCTTGACAAGCACTATTCCTACAAGAAAACTTTTTAGATCAAAGTTAAAAATCTCTTTGATAAACATTGAAAATACTGTAATATCAACAGCAGTTTTTTTAATCAATCTTACGCTCTATATCAGCCTTTTCATTTATTTATTTATTATGCATAGGCAGTACGTATGACAAGTTTAAAACTTATTAAGTTAATAAACAAAACAACAGGTTCTTCAGCTATCTAACAAAAATAAACTGTATGACTTAGTCATTTAAAACAAATTAAGTAATGATTTCTTACGTTTACGCGAATGTTACTCATTGAAATAAAACTAATTTAAACAGATTTTATCGCGGTTTTTTATTTTAATTATGGTCCCGACGTTTCGAAAGCTTTTCAGCCTTCGTGGAATGAATTTTATGAATCAATTTTACGTACAAGTGGATGGAGTAGCTATGGGTTCACCTGTGTCTCCAGTAGTCGCCGATATTTTCATGGAGGACTTCGAGGAGCCCTAAGCACAGCCCCCGTCACTCCCAGGTTTTACATACGGTACGTAGATGATACATTCACAATTTTACCATCTGACAAAGTATCTGCATTTTTAGATCATCTTAACTCCATCAACAATAAAATACGATTCACTGTGGAGTTAGAACAAAATAAATCTCTTCCTTTCTTAGTTGTTTTTGTTATTCGTAATCCTGATCAGTCTTTAGGCCATACTGTATACAGGAAAATGACCCATACAGATAAATACCTGAATGGTGAATCTCACCACCATCCAAAACAGTTAGCTACCGTGGGTAAATCTTTGTTTCAGAGAGCACAAGGAATCTGTGACGAGGAACATCTGGCTGCCGAGCTGCAACATGTCAAGCAAGTACTGCGAGACAACAAGCTCCAAATTCCACGCCGTCGTCACAGAAACCGAGTGAAACCAGCCACAGTTGAACGTGTATCTGTTGTGTTACCTTTTGTAAGAGGAGTCACAGACAAGATTGGCTACATACTGAAGCGTGCTTCAATTAAAACTTACTTCAAGCCGCCCAAGAAGATTAGTTAATTTTTACCACCTGTCAAGTGCCATATACCTCTACAGGAACAGGGAGTATACAAAATCGACTGTGACTGTGGCCTCTCCTATATCGGTCAAACCAAAAGAAACATAGGGACCCGCATAAAAGAACACATAGCTGATGTTAAACACCGACGCTCTACGAAGTCTGCAGTTGCTGAACATTCTGAGGAAGGCTCCAAACATTATCTTAGATTTGACAAACCACAAATCCTTGCTAAAGAACACCGATTCCTACCTAGGATGATTCGTGAGGCTATTGAAATTAAAAAAACATCCAAATTTCAATAGAGAAGATGGTTGGAAGCTAGCACAAGCCTGGGATCCGATTATACATTTAATTAAATCGGAACCCAAAAGACCAATTGCCAGACCTCAAGACACTGTGAGCTCTTTCTGCGTAGATCGGACCAAACATTAAACCATATTAATAATTGTAAACTGAAGGTAGACACTGTAACATTAACTTTTCTGGACAACCTACACCTCAGTCCAGCCCGTGACCACGAAGGCTGAAAAGCTTTCAAAACGTCGGGACCATAATTAAAATAAAAAACCGCGATAAAATCCGTTTAAATTAGTTTTATTTCAACAAATTAAGTACTCTTATACATTTCAATTATTTATTTAAAAAAAATAGTAGCATAGTTCTTCAGCTATCTAGCTGTTTAACAGAAAAAATACTTAATTAACATTGAATTAATACTTACCTGATGTCGTAATGATTAATTTTAACATAAAAACTTTATGTTAAAAATAATCATTACGACATCTAACTTTAATAATCTGACTTTAATAACAAAATTAACAATAAATACGCTCCCGATGACAGGTGATGACATTCGCGGTATTGAATCGCCGACTGTAGATACGCAGTATTGAATCGCCGACTGTAGATACGCAGTATTGTTTTTAGGCAATTTCTTGCTCTTTATTGGTCGAATGAGTAATATTGTCAAAGAGGTGGGTGCCAATCGGGATTTTATGTGAATTGCCCGTAAAATTCAAAATTGGCTACATTTGTTAGATACGCGGAATTATCCAATGCTAGATACGCGGATTTGCACTATCCCCGACGATATGCTGATGATCATTCTCACGCCATTACATCATTGCCATTGTCATGTATAAATCTTCACAACATTATTTATAATGTTTTGTATTAACCATTATATCTTCGCAGACATGTAGGTTTTGCAAGTGGTAAGGCCACACTACGTAGATAGTTTTATATACGGCATAAATGGGCCGGCTCCACCGGGTTGTTGCCAATGTCTCACAGAAAATCGACATAAAGTAGCGGCTTGCTGTTGCGTTTTGTACGGTGAGTGAGATATCCGAAGGTCCTAAACTCACTCCTTTAATTATCCCTTCTCTTTAAGGTCGGCACCGCATCCATGATGCTTGTATTATGGGCGTTTATGTGCGGTGGAGATCACCATGAGGTGACCGACGTACTCTTTTTCCGGCCCATGCTATGCCTATACTATTAAAAATGGTATAAATCTATTTAGTGTCATGCTTATCAGAGAACATTGATTCCAGATAGAATAAAAGTACATAAATATAATGTTTGACGTGTTTAGTTCGTTCCAATACCTATCACGTAACAATATTTATTTTGTAATGGATTAATTTAAATGTATACCTAATTCTGAAATTGCGGTTTTTGTCAAAACAATTTCGGCAAACCGGTCGAAGCCACGCGCGCCGGTCGACCTTTGTTCAAACAGTTTCTGTGATATTATAAAATACATATTAAAGGTGTTCTCACATTTGTTAGCACAGCATACACCGTATTATGTAATATGTATAATGGTCCGGAGTCCCTGGGGTATTTGATCCACTTGATGAGTATCAAGCTCATTTTCCGTGAGTAGCTTCGTTTCGATGAGACGACCAACAATTCCCTATGCGAAAATTCTCTATTGTGGTAGCTAACAGAGGTAGCAAGGATAGAATATTTCGATTTGGTGATACTCAAAAAATAATTATTTTATTTGTAGGACAATATGACTGTTAAATTATATGAATATTAACTAAGTAAAAACAAAAAAATCAGCTCATTCAAATCATTTTTTATGACCTCGTTATCGATACCTATTGGAAGCCCCTCCTTCCAATAGGTATGATTACTAACCAGCTGATTTTTTTGTTTTTACTTAGTTAATATTCATATAATTTAACAGTCATATTGTCCTACAAATAAAATAATAATTTTTTGAGTATCATCAAATCGAAATATTCTATCCTTGCTACCTCTGTTAGCTACCACAATAGAGAATTTTCGCATAGGGAATTGTTGGTCGTCTCATCGAAACGAAGCTACTCACGGAAAATGAGCTTGATACTCATCAAGTGGATCAAATACCCCAGGGACTCCGCACCATAAGGTAGGCTTGCCAGTAAACACTGTTGTGTTTCGGTTTGACGGACATTAAAGCCAGTGAAATTATTAGGTACTAGTTTTGGCCCGCAGCTTCACCCGCGTGAGCTTATATAAAGAGTAGCCTATGTCCTAATCTAGGTCATGGTGCCAAATTTCATTCAAAACCGTTCAGCCGGCAAAGCGTGATTGGCTAACAAACATCCAAACTCTTACATTTAGAATAGTTACTAGGTATTATAAGACTTAACATCATGAGCCTTATAAACTTTCTTAAGCAGAGACCATCCAAGTCAAAGGGTTAGGCAGAAGTGTAACCAGCACACTCACATTTCGCCAAACATTTTTTTCGTAGCATGAGATGATGGGGGGCGAGCCTGTCGCCATACCGAGCACAATTCCAGATTCCGGACTGATACTGAGCATTTCGTGATAGAAAAATCCAATATCATTTTTACCCGACCCGGGATCGAACCCGAGATCTCAGCACAGCAGGCGTTCCTCGTACGCAATACGACTACGCCACCGAAACAGTCCTTGGTTTTTGTATTATAATAATGCTCCCGAAGCCCTGAATAATATTTCAATATCGGAAACGTGTCGTGGGCTCCCGAACATAAATCTAGGTTTAATGTACCTTGTTCGCAGTTATGTCGCATAATCGATTATTCGAATTACATTTTGACAAGGGACATGAAGTTACAATTAATCAACGGTGACGCGACGAGAAAATAATGATGAATGCTAATTTGTTGCCAATAAATTAGCGATGAATTATGCTGCGTATATTTTCTTGTTGTGAAGATCAAATCGTAAGCTTTTTTTTGACGAGACAAGCAGGTAGTTCGCCTAATGGTAAGCGACCTGCATATGAACAGAAACAACACCAATTGGAACGTTGAATTATGAATATGCATTGGACCACGCTCGTTACTCCGAGACATAAGAAAAAAAACTTCACATCGGTATTCTGTGAAAAAGTGGTGTTACCAGACCACCATTAAATGGGCGGATTAACGTTTTCTTGGAAACAATCCCAGCACCTCCCATGGCCCACCCAATATTTAGATTATATGGAGCCTAATCTTCATACATTTTATCCTATAAATACGAATGACATGACGAGTATTGCAAAAAACTAGCATTAAGTCCACAGAACAGAATGGTTCTGCTGCCCGCTTGCTAGTTATCATTTGGACGGCTTTTTATTTTCCATTGTTGAATCATAACCCCCAGACCCGTCGTCCGTTCGACCGTTTGACCGCTTTGTAGCCAAATAATATTGATTAAAAAAGGGTTGATTTTAATCTGACTATCGGCTACATTTACAAATGTATCTGCGGAGGATATTTATTGGCTGCGGACTACGGTGTTACATTCGAATAACTTTTTGCAATGGATTTATAGATTTTTTTTCATATTCTAATTCGAAACATCTAAAAAAGAATCAATTCGTCTGTTATATTTTTTATTTATGATTACGCATAACTCAGCCAAGTGTGGACTGATTTGAATGACTCTTTTTGTATTCGATAGGATTTACTGTGGTGATGGTCCCATTTAAATTTGGTATAATAATTCAATAGTGGTGAAATCAGAGATAAAAACCCTTTTAACCCTTTTATACATTGATTTATCCACCGATTTTGATAATTCTTTCACTAAAAATGTCAATTTAACCAATTTAACTTTATCAAAAATAAAAAGCCAAAAATAAAACTAAACCATTTTGAGTTGGCGGTATGAAGCGGCGGGTCGCCCCATGTAATACCAAATCCGCCGTCAAAGCATGATGAAGGCGGAGCCTGGAGTTAAGCCAGAATATCCCCAGCAGAAAGAAAAGATGGCCTAATTCAATAAAGGATCTTAGATTGATTAACCGGATAGATGACGGAAATCAACCAATCAAACGAAGTAATTAATAGGTACGCGTCACCTTCAGGCTGTACTTCTGATTGGCTCATTTGTGCTCGGGTGAATTAAACTAAGAACGTTTTTTGAAATGATTAAATTATTCCGAGTTCAGGGTATCGTGTCAACGGCTTTTATTATTGCTTCAAACTTTTTGTTCTATTACACAAACGCCACTGTTTTACAAATAAGGTTGACGTTTTAATGTGGAACACGCACTAATTGCCTCATTCCAGTAATGTATTGTGGAACAATTAAATTGTTTAAAACAATTAAATAGGGTAATGCTTTATTCAGGTTGCGGACCAGTTTTCGGGGCAGTTACTACTAGTTATAGTCGTATAGTAACACTAAGGGTTTCAGTAGTTATGTCTACAATTAATATATTTACCATTTTATTGACTTTTTATGTATGTTTACGCATAACTCGGGCAACTGTAGACTGATTTGAATGATTCTTTTGTATTTGATAGAGTTTACTGCGGTGGTTTCAGTAATTCCATCCGTATGATGGTGAAATCGGGAATGAGAAACTAAAATACTCCTAGTTGCAAAAAAATATTAATTTTGATACAATGTCAAGTGACATCTCACGGCTTCACTTTTTGGATTTACAACTGAAAGGCAATTGCGCAAACGGATATTATCATATTATTATTTTTTTTTTTATAATCAATACACTGCCTCGTTGGCGCAATAGTATTGCGTACGCGGTACGACTACTGTGCCCTCTGCTGCGGTTTCGGATTCGACCCCCAGGTCGGGTAAAAGTGATGAAATGAATGAAAGTTAGGTTTTTCTATCACAAAATGGTCACGGGGATCTAACCCGAGATCTCAGCACAGCAGTAATCTATTTAACCCGTTGTGTTATAAATATTTTTTTCTTAGTTGATTTTGGTTTATATTTTATGATCTTATTGTTTTTTAAAACGCGCATGACGTTATGTTGCTAATTACATTTACATCTAATATATGCTAAACTTGTTTCTCTCTTTTCCAGCATCAGTTCCCGGCGATGACCGACCTGAAGCTGGGCGGCATTTTGTACCTGATTGGCGTTTTCTTCTTCAAGTCGGATGGGCGAATCCCCTTCGCCCACGCCATTTGGCACGTGTTCGTGGCCCTAGCAGCCACCGTCCACTACCTCGCTATACTACGCCATCTCTTCCCCGAACTCAAATCTCAATGAAGACTGCCCTTAATTGAATCTCCGTAAGAGCTCTCTTAAGTTATTTTTGTACAAGGCCGCAGATTAAATAATTCTCTCGACAAACGTCTAGCGACGTGAGTGTGTGCAGCTACTGTGGCTTTGTGTGTGTAACTGTGTATGAATTTCGTCTTGTTGAATGGCAATTCGGCTTGAATCAAACGTGACGTATTATATGCTGGTGTTGGTTTTTGATTGTTAGTAAATATTTTTAAAATCTACTATATCCTGAATGTTCTTAATAAATCTTTTAAAAAATGTTGTGAATGTTCAGACGTCATAACATTAATATTTTTTAGAATATAACTTGTATCAAAAAAATCTTTTTAACAAATGGTAGCAAATGTAAACAAAACATCCGCATCCCTCGTGCTGTCGACGGTCGATTTGTCGATACTTGATATTGTGGCCCACATATACGGTTACGTTTGTTTCCGGCCACGGCACCCACGCGCCATACTCCAATCAATAAAACCAACTCAAACATTACGCTGTCACATCCCAACCTTCGGAACTTAAGGCTGTATATTTGACGTTCGATGTCATGTTTTTTTTTAATCTATTTATTGCTAATTTATAATCTGTGACAAATTTTTCTCATGAATCGTCATATTGATTTAAATGAATCCTTTGCCAAAATAATCATAGTGGAATAAAAAACGCGACCTATTTATTACTTTTACATCATTCTAAACAAAAACTTGCAGTTCAATGGCGCGAATCCTCCATTCATGTAGATTTTTGTATGGCGTACGTCATCAAGGTTATTAGCGTGGGGTATACAGCCTTAATGCTCTTACTTCTTTAATTGATTGAACTTCCACTATTGTCTTTCAAGGGGTGTTCTAAAAGAATGGATTTGTATATTATTGACAAATTAATGGTATATGATAATATCTATAATTTTGAAGCTCATGTTGGTCTGAATTCGGTTGTTAATTGGTGATAGCCACCCGTGGTTAATAAAGCTGTAGATTTTAAGGCCCATATCAAACGACAATATAGAATCATAAGTGAGTCGTACTATAACGTTTGGGCCATCATGAGCTAAAACAAAAGACAAAGTTTGGCGCAAGATCTCCTTAAGTTATCTCAGTACTGACATTTAAATTTACGCTTTGGCAATGTTTAATATAGATGGAATACGAATAATGCAAACAATGCCCGGATCTCGCCAGGCACTGAACAGAAAAATAAACACATGGTTTAATGTTATAATTGTTCTATATTGGATCATCGTCATCGCCCTTCGTTAAATAAACGAACACTTTCCAAATGTATCATTTAAATTGTAGTATTGAAAATTGTGTGTTAACTGTAACTTAAATTATGTGTTTCGGTAATCTTCCAAAATACTAAATATTATAGTAGGCACTTGACTGGAACCGCATGGCCGGGCGAAATATTTATTAAATATTCGTAGTAATCGGTAAAGCCTAACATTGCCGAAGCGTATAATTTTAAACTTGTTATTGTATACTGCTTCTGAAAACTAAGACAGGTAGAATACAGTGATTACGGACATGATACTACCAAAGAAATCGCGAAATAAATATGATATGAATAATCGTCGTATTTGTCTATCCAAACATGTTCCTGTGTGAAAAATAAAAGATAGATAAGTAGATTTATTTCCCGATCTATTTAGTGGTATCTTGTCGGTATCACCAGTGCTTCTACCTGCCTCGGATGTTGGAGTGTTACACCCGTTACTTGCGGTGTGTATGTAGGTACCATATAGAAGTGTATTTCCACGACATAGTCGCACGGTACGCGTGCGGCAAACGTACGTGAATGTGTGTATATTTTGTAAAATATTGTTGAATATATTGATCTACTGTACTGTGTAGTTAGTAGAAGCTATTTTGTTGTCACGAGACTAAACTAAATAATAAGGTCTAACTAAATAATAAGTCTTACTACGACGACGGCCACTTAATTATCCCTTCCCTTTAAGGTCGGCATCGCGCCTACGATTTTTTTTTGTATTGTAGGCGTATATGAGCGGTGGTGATATCACTTACAATTAGGTGACCCACTTGATCGTTTGCCGGTCCATGCTATTAAAATTATCAGTGATATGAAAACTCTAATGATTTATTAAAAACCCATGACTTTTAGTTAACCAACCAACATAACTAATATCAGTCTTGCCAAACTGACTTAGTTAAATCCGTACGTTATAACAACAAACAAATAAACAACAAATGGGAGGATTAAACTATTTTTAGTTTAGTTCCTGACAACAGAATTGCACCTAGTATCTCAGAATCTCGAGACCAATCCAACCCTTTTAGATTAACTATTTAATGTGTATATGGGGTTTTTAGAAACTTTTATAACTTACTTATTTATACTTATACGGAACCCAGTTTTTCAGCGAAATCTTTTATACACCTAAATGTGATTTTTCCTAAGATTAGATGGTTGTAGTGTAGCTAGTTAAATGTACTATATCGTGTACGTAAATAGATGTTTTAAACCCGTAACAATTTTAATATTATTCCTTTCATATTTATTTCTATGTCCCAATTTAGATTTGTTAAGGATTGCTCAATCGGTCAAGCAAGTTTAGATATTTTCTGCTAGACTTCCATGACGTTGTTTGTAAGACACCCAGTCACACCAATAAGTTGTTTCATCTACGCCTAGCATGCACCTCACGAGATATTTCGCGCGCGAATGAAATAATTATCGACGAGAAATAAAATATCAGAAAGCAGAAAACTAATGATGTTTTCTCTACTTTTGAGTTTTATGTCTAACTATGTAAGGTTCGATAAAGATGTAGGGATAAAGAACGACGAAACGAGTCGACATTTTTTCTCGTGTTATGCATACTAGGCTTACTGAATACAATCTCAAACGTGTTTTAAATATATAATAGAAGTTTCCTCAAGACCTACTAATGTAATAATGTGTGTTAAGTATTGTTCGTCGAAAAGTGTTGCGATAATAATGATTGAACAATTGTTTGTTTGTAAACTGATCGAGTCACGAACAGATGTTGTTACGTGCAGCTTCACACTGTTGACCTGACTATCGGATACATTAAATAAGATAAGTAAATATTTTAACTAACCACGTGGACAGTGGAATTATTGTAAAACAATTAGGATTGTTCTTTATTGACCAAAAAGTACTTGCTTGAAGCATATTACCGAGTGTTGCCATCATGAATTTGATTTTATCTAGTCAAGTTTGCTACAAACTTTATAATGATTTGAAATGTAATTTATAAAATGATATTTTGAAATGTGTTTTAATTTTGACTATAACACCAACCGGTTAATCAAGGTTGTCACAGGGTAAAGACATGCACAAAATTATGTGTGAAATTATTGTTTTACCATATTGGTAGGTGACAAATTATTATTTGTGTCATTAAAACATAATTATTATTCAAAATTAAGTGAGTTATTTGAATATATGCTAGTTGTCTGTAGTGCAAACTATATATGTAAGGAAAGGTGTAGTGTTGGGTAATTTCTATATTAATATTCCTCGTATTAGATAGGGTCCTTCTTTCAAATCATGTGAATACTCCGAGATGTGTTAAAAGATAACCACATTTATGTGTATCGCGATTATCTTTTTAAATCGATTATATTAAAATATCTGCTACTATAAATTGCTACTAATTTACTTTTAAATGACAAGAATCTCTTTTTACCGGTTGGCTAAGTCTAATAAATTGTATTAAAAGAATCTTACAACTCAATATATTTGTAGGCACGTATACATTCGTTTTATAGTCTGGGACCGCGTTTCAAACTGTTAAAACTATGCAAGTTGTAAGCAAGTATCTAGAAAAAACAAATTGTAAGCTAAATTATTAGAAAATTAATTTTACTACCTTTAGAATCCGATTGAAATTGGAATGGCGAAACTGCGCACCTCTTCAGCTGTTTTTTTTTTGCCACAGTAATTTTAACCATTTTAGAATTAGCCTCTTAGCCGTAAGTAATTGGTTGCTTACATCCAAACTTACATAATTTGTAACAATTTGTAATACGGCCCCTGAATGTTACATTGAAGCCAAATCCTCTGGCCCGCTAGTCTTCCAGAAATATGCCATTGGTCTTCTGAGTTACATTCGAGAATATATAACTTTAAAGTTGTATAGTTTCATAATTTATTGGATAGATTATAAGTCTAAAATATAGTAGGTATTCACCATTTGTTAGGAACACCATATCTCAAAATTACCTTTGCTAAGTACCTTTTATTTACTTTTGGCGCAGAATGTACCGTTAAAACATCATGTTTATTTTCAAGAGAAACAAGTTGATTTCTGATAGTTTTTCCCCTCATTTATATATTTTTCATGTGACACGCCGTGGCGCAGTAATCGAGTAGCCGGCTGTTAAGCGAGAGGCCGCGGATTCGATTCCCGCACCGAAGCAAATGTATGTGTGATTCATAAATATTTGTTTCCGGTCTGGGTATGTTTTCTCCCCAGAGGGGTTGACGTCAGGTAGGCGGCTGATTGTAGAAACTACAAGCCAAATCTTTCTGTAACGTGTGTTAAAAACCATGGTAAGACCCCACTGCGAGTGAAATACGGGTAGGTCGAAGAAGACATATTTCTTGTGTATATGTCGGTAATAATTTATGTAACTTCAAATCTGCGCCGATAATTTTGTCGGTGGTAAAGCTTATTTTATTTTCTAAAGACAATATATATACCTACGAAGAATACTGTGCGTTCTACAGATATTTCATTGCATGTCAGTAATTTTAAGTTATAAAACGGGTATCGCTTTTGCCAAGTGTATTTTAATTTTCTACTAAAGATTTATCACTTGATGACTAATGTACAGTTAAAGATGAAATGATCAGTATTTTCAATTGGACCTACTTATGCAAACAGGAACCAACCTCACATCAAGTTCAAAAGGAGATACTGATTTTGTTTTGCTAAATTCATTAATTTAAATTGATTATGGTACTGTAATTTTTTGCAAAATCGTACATGGAATATATTTCATGCCTGATTATCCAAAAAACTACGAGATAAAATTTGTTTAATATGTTGAATTTAGGAAAACAAAATCAATATCTCCATTTGAACTTGCTGTAGAATTGTTTCTGTTTGCGTTAGTAGGTACAATAATTACAGTGGCAAATATATTAAATTGTGATTATTTCGAATGAACTGCATGAGGCTTTTGTTGACCTCAACCATTTATTGATGAAGTAAAACTGATTGGAAGTTGAAATCGCAATTTCATAGTGACAAGTGCCACCGCAAATAAATGTAGTCATCCCATAAATTAAAAAACAATCTGCATTAAATAGTCGAATACTTTTTAAAACGTAACTTTTTTGTAAATAAAACATTTTCCTTACATACGTATGTTCTCCACCTAGTAAATATTGCAAGTATTAAGTCAACAATGGATGACTATGTCTTTGTAATTAGTTTGTATTTATAACAACAACAATGGTTACATAACCAAATATAGACGATTGATAAAACATATGTAACACCGCGTTCACAATTAGAAAACTAGTAAAAGTGCTGTTACGCGACGAGTTTACCAAACATTCAGTCTCTAGTATAGAGCAGGATATAATGTAACAGAATATTTGTATGAAATAATTTTGTTACTGTATTGTTGTTTACATATATTTATATCTGATGAAATAGTACTATACTATTAATATTATAGTACTATTTCATCAGATATATCCCCCAGTGATGACACTGTATAATTTTCTAACAGATAAAATAGTTATTTCATGAATGTTATCTTTCTACGACCCTGGTATATAGTTTTGTAGAGGTTTTTGGGAACTCAATAAATAAAAGTTTTACAATTAATTTACGTCTTTTATTACGCAAACCATACATAAATATCTTACACTCTAGTGTTAATTGTAAAAAACCTATTAAAACTGTTAATTTTTCGCTGAGCGTAACTTACATCCTAGAAACTGTTTTTATACCTAAAATATCAAGACATTTCTCCATAATGCGTGCTGTCACTTCGCACAGCATTAATCTTTCATAATAAATCTTAACAATTTTTCCTTCTTTATCTTTTTCGACACAGAAACATTTATCGTAGAATTCTGTGAATGCGGAAGAAATCTCGTACAAATATTCACATAAACTGTGCAAGTACAAATCATTTGACACTTTGAGAATAACTTCTGGGAACCTCAGGAGAACTTTGCCCAATTTCCATTCAGCTTCATGAGTTAACTTTAAGCCACTCTTTTGAGCTTCAGCTAGTAATGTGTCAGTTGATATTTGAGCAGTCCTGGCTATAGACCGGATGCGAGTTAAAGCATATAGTAAATATACGGCAGTGTTTCCTTTATCATCTAACATTTTGTCAAAAGAAAATACATAGTCATTCACCCTGTTGTGAGAGAGGTCTGCATATTTAATACATCCATAGGCAACTGCTTCTTGTGCCTGCTTTAGCTCCTCAGATGTCAGAACCTTGTCCCGTCCTTTCTCAATCAATTTATCTAATGACCGCTTCAGACCCTCATCAAGCAAATCAATGAGTTTGATAGTGTCACCAGAGCGGGTTTTGAATTTCTTCTTGTCTTCACCTAGGACTACACCGAAGCCAACATGCTCAACCCTTTGACCATTCTTCAGGATGGCAGCTCGTCGTGCACATGCATCTATTGTCATGAAATGTGTGTATTGTCCAGCATCTGTGACATATATGAAGCGGTCACCTTTCTCCTCTTCTACCCGTTGTTTTATTGCTGCTAAATCAGATGTATCATAGGTGTAACCGCCATCAGACTTTACAACAGTAAGAGGGATGCCTTCATGTTTCTCATCACCCCACATGATCAACCTTCCTTCATCTTCTTCTAAATATCCTTTTTCTTTCAATACTTTCACAACTGAGTCCATCCTGTTTTGGTAGAATGACTCTCCTCGATCTTGAATCTTTATATCAAGACGGTCATAAATCTTTTGGAACTCTTTCCGAGACACCTCACAAATTAGTTTCCATGCAGCAATATAGTCAGGCTGGTGTGACTGTAGCTGGACTACACAAGAATATGCCCTTTTCTTGAACTCTTCATCATCATCAAACCTTTTCTTGGACTCTTTGTAAAATGCCTGCAAATCAGATATGGGAGGGGACTTTGTTTTAAAATCAGGGAATTTATCCTGCAAATGAGCAATTAACATTCCAAACTGTGTGCCCCAATCACCCAAATGGTTCAGTCGCAGCACATCATTGTTTAAAAACTCTAATATCCTACATATACTGTCTCCAATGATAGTTGATCGTAAATGTCCCACATGCATTTCTTTTGCAATGTTTGGTGATGAGAAATCTACAATAACTTTTTCCCTCTTGACCTGAGGAGGCTTCACACCAAACTGTAATATACAGTCTAAAACATGCTCTGCGAATGCCTTATTTAAGTATATATTCAGAAAACCAGCTCCAGCTACTTCAATCCTTTCGATAAGTGGTGAGGTTGGTGTTTTGTTCAATATATTATTGGCCACTTCCCTAGGGTTGCTCTTGATATTCTTAGCTTTCAGTAGCTGGGAAATAGCCATAGCTGAATTGCACTGGTAATCACCAAACTTAGGGTTGTTGCCAGACAGTGTAATGACAACCGGTGGGTCAACCAAGTCAGGGTAAGCAGATGTGATTGAAGACTCAAAAATATTTTTCAATTCATTCACAATACATATATTACCTTCGACGGACTTGATGTCGGTGACTAGATTAGGTCGTTTCCTGGGCTCTTTCTTTGGGTTCTCTTTGTTTTTCACAGCTGAGCTGCCCGCCTCAGCTTTAATAGCATTTTCGAGTATTACCAAACGGTGTTTTAATTTTTCATTTTCAGTCAAAAGCTTGTCTAGCCGTGGGTCGCCTATGAAACTAAGGTCACCTTGTGCTACCTTTTCTAGCTCTTCTTCTATTGCTTTCGCTTCTTTTTCTGCCCGGCTGGTTCGTTCTTCCAATGATTTTTGATCTGATTCAGACATTTTAGTATCACACAATCTCTTGATAAAAAATTACAACCTTAGTTATTACGTTTTTCTTTTATAAAATGGATAGTTAAATATAAAATGGAATAAAAATACTAATATTTTATAGGTTATGCGCCACCGCAACTGACAGAGCCACAGATACGAACACGTTAACATTGACGTTTGACTAGGGGTGCTCGATATGTATCGATATGTGATAAAATATCGATACATTTATTTGATATATCGAATCAATGCGATATACCATATTGAATCAATGAAGTCGATATATAATATCGATATATTTTATCCGATATATCGAAATAACGATATATTTTATCCGACATATCGAAATAAGGATATCGTAGAATATTTAGGAAAAATCATCATTACAGCTCTGTGGCATCTGAAAGACTTTTTTCTATCGGATGTAGCTAAAAAAAAAAAAACAACTTCTAATTCCACAATAAGTATTGGATGTTGTTTTTTTTTTAGCTATTCGATATTATTTTTGTTAATCAAGTCTTTTCCTTCCTACAATTCGATATATCGAAAATATCGATATTTTTTACCGATATATCGCTAAATATCGATACAATATTTCGATATATTATATCGGAAAAAATATCGATATTTTTTGGACATGAACATCACTACGTTTGACAATTAATGACATATTGATATTGCTGAGTCGTCCAGAAATCAACATCAATACTGGTTTTCTCAGTAAGAAATTATTCATTAATTTTTGCCTCACTTGAAGTTGGCAAAATTGTCCAAAAGGGCAGAGCCATAAAAAAAAAAAAAAAAAAAAAAAGAAATTACAGTCAACCTGGGTAATTTTGGCTCACTTTAGAGGTAATTTATAGTAGTACGGATTTACTTTTATTGGTATTTGTCATAAATGAGTGTTTCTAGTGGGATATTGGCCTTTATAATCTAAATTTCTGTGTTATTTATCAAAACGATAAATAAAAGACCCTTAAATTACCAAAAATTTGGTGAGCCAAAGTTACACTGACAATTGGGTAACATTAATAAGTATGAGGAGTTGATGAAGAAAATCTCTAATTTATGTAGTTTTTTTTACTCCTCGGTAAGATTAGCTTGTCATATTGATAAAAAATATACATTTCGTTTATATCACTATCTCCTTTTTAGTGGCAACGTAGGGTTGCCATATTAATACAATATTAAACTGCCTGGTTTATCGAAATCAACTCCTATTTAATGGAAATCTTAAATCAAGTTATTATTGTATAAATCAGGTTTTGATGTACTTATAATCATTGAGCAATGCCTAAAATAATAAAAAATAATAAAACAAACTCAATCACATATAAAAAAGAAACATAATATCGGCTCTCAATTCTCCCCATACCATGTATAGAAATTTATCATCAATCGCATAAGAATCGCCTCGTTTTGTGATTTTAGATCCTCCAAATCGACTATATATATTTCGGGGGTGACAATTAAATATGTCAAGCTTTGATGGCCACTTCCACCCTTCAAAACTTTTTTGCATAATTGAAATTTTCACGCATTGTCTGTCCTCGCCCCGAGCTAATGTTACCCCATATGGTCTGAAAATTAAACGGATCGAAGATTAATTAAAGATTTTTTAAAAAATCTAATAATATCGGGGGATATTTCAGTGTTATTACATAAAAAACATATGATTCTTCAACATAAAACTGAACTCGCCTTCTGTAGTTCTTCTGTAGTAACTGCTATACACAACTTTTTAGCAAGTTTATTTTTAACTCTATTTACCGCCAAAATTTTGTATGATGAGAAATAAATATATATTTGACAAATATTAAATGTCACTGCAGGTTTCGTTCAAAAACACTTTTTACCTTCATATATTAAACAACTTATTATTATACAGTGATTCAGTAAGCAGAGAAAAAATTAAACGTTCAAATACAAGTTAGTGAGTCAATGTTACATTGAAAGCTAAAGTTACCCAGGTTGACTGTACTGTGATTGAAAATATTATATGAATCAACATTTCAAAATGTATGCAATAATCAACAACTAAAAGATTATGTATATCGCACCTTTATGAAAAATATTTTTGTAAATTTTCAAGTTGATAGAACGATTCATAAATAGTAACGAACTGCCTTTCCCGGTTGCCACGGCAACCAAGGTCAAACAAACAGCGGCAAAAATATGTTTCAAAAGTGATAAGTGCGAATGTAGAAATTATTTTTTAATTAACATAATACTTTGTAATTTTAAATTTTAAAACTATTTATTATCCCCTTTTGACTTATCCCACCAAAGTTTATTTAAGCCATTCATAATGCACTTAAAATTAAATACCTATCTAACGTGGTGTATCAAAAGATAACAATAATCTCATGGCTCTACGATGGCACATAAACAAAATGGGCATGATTACAAAAACATGGAGCGTGAGGTGCCGTTTTGGCTCGAAAACATTACCAAGTAAGCTTAAGTAGTATTTAAGTAAGCATTATTTTTGTACCTCTAGACGCTTTCTTGTCAATGATTAATGATATGCTCTACCTACCTAAGCCAAAACGTCGATAAGAATATTACAATGTACTCGGTGCCATGTCAAGGTTGTGCCAGATTGCAAGCCGTACATCGCTTTGTGTATACTTTTAACTACGTTCAGTATTTATTATAGGAAGATGAAAGAAACCCACATTCGGAACAGCAGTAGTGATTGCTCGACTAGTCCTGATGAATTCAAATTTAAAATTGAAAGCTTGGATAATCACAGGTAATTATAGTTGTTATCAAATAGACTCTTATGATCGAATAATTCAGATTTAGAACAGCAATTGATTTGTATTTTTAGACTAACGCGTAGAACCTCCCTAGACACAACAATGGACGTGATGAGTAAACCCCAAGTTCAAACAGTAGCACACTCTGCTGGAACTCTACGGTATAATAAAGGTAACATGATATATACTAAGTCTTTCTACTTAAAGTCGCGGATCGAAACCAGCGTTCACTGCACAAACGGACACCTCTGAATTTCGAAGTTACATGTATCATCATAATCATCATCAGCCACAGGACGTCCACTGCTGAACATAGGCCTCCCCCAAAGATTTCCAGACCGACCCGTTGGAAGCGGCCTGCATTCAGCAACTTCCTGTGCCCTTTATCAGGTCGTCTGTATCCACCTTGTAAGTGGACGTCCATGAAGTTACATGTATATTAATTGTTAATTATCACTGGCTTTAGCGGCAAATAAAAACATCGTGAGGATACCTCTATACCCGAAAATTTCCATAAGAATTTTGAAGGTTTGGGAACTCTACCAACCAACATTATACTAACGTGGTAGGGCCTAATCCCTCTCAGTAGTAGAGGAGGCTTGTACCCAACAGTAACGTGTAAAGTATAATACATACATATACAGGGTTACAGGAAAAGTCGTGCTAGATCCGTTAAGGGCATGGAGTACCCATCATTTCTGACTTATTTCACTATGAAATACCCTACCCTAAACTTAACCCTTTTCGAGATATTCGACTTTTAATTTTTTTATTGAAAATTGCCGATTTTTAGGCTACTAAAGTCAATTTTGTTTATTTCGTGTGTCTTATTATTATTATTATTGCATTTTTTCATGTGTAATAAGATGCTTTAGGACGTCAATCATTAAAATAGTGCATAAGTTAATTGAATAGGCCGTAGTAGACAAGTGAAAGTTAAGAAATTAAAAAAAATATTTTAAAGTTTATTTTTCTTTATGGGATATCTAAAAAAAATATTATGGCAGTTGTTCGGCAGATGTGTTTTAAAATATCTACGTTTCATCAGCTATCTAACGAGGTATAACAATCTAGGGTTTTATTTAAATTCATTGAATAAAACTTAATTTCATAGGCGACAGTGGAGCAGAAAATTGATACTTAGCCCTAAAAAGTCAAATAAAACAATAGGTAAGCATGAAATATCATTTATTAAATCAGGTTTTCACAACGTTTTCTTACTCTACAGTTCATGTTCAACATGGCCGCCTCTGTTTCTAATACATTGTCGCATCCTTCTACGGAGACCAGTCTTCACTACTCCAGTGGTCAACGTTGTCCACATTTTATTTGCTGCATCCACAATCCTTTCTCTTAATTCTTCCAAATGGATGATCTGCAACTCAACTTGATCAGGGACATGTGATTCCAACATGATGGCTGCCCTGCCGATTTCAGGAGAAGTGTCCGAGACTGGCGGGACACAAATTATCCAAAACAATGGATAGGACGAGGTGGGCCATTGCCATGGCCAGCAAGAAGTCCGGACCTAACCCCCATGGATTTTCATGTGTGGGGGCGCATGAAAAGTCTTGTCTACAGCGAGTCAAATCCAGTTTCGTCTGTGGAAGATTTTTTTTTTTTACTAGCCCTGTATTAAACATGTCCCACTGCTGGGCACGGGCCTCCTCTACTGAATGAGAGGGGTTAGGCCTTAGTCCACCACCCTGGCCTAATGCGGGTTGGCAGACTTCACATACCTTCGAAACATCTTATCGTGGAAGAATTAAGAGAAAGGATTGTGGATGCAGCAAATAAAATGTGGACAACGTTGACCACTGGAGTAGTGAAGACTGGTCTCCGTAGAAGGATGCGACAATGTATTAGAAACATAGGCGGCCATGTTGAACATGAACTGTAGAGTAAGAAAACGTTGTGAAAACCTGATTTAATAAATGATATTTCATGCTTACCTATTGTTTTATTTGACTTTTTAGGGCTAAGTATTAATTTTCTGCTCCACTGTCGCCTATGAAATTAAGTTTTATTCAATGAATTTAAATAAAACCCTAGATTGTTATACCTCGTTAGATAGCTGATGAAACGTAGATATTTTAAAACACATCTGCCGAACAACTGCCATAATATTTTTTTTAGATATCCCATAAAGAAAAATAAACTTTAAAATATTTTTTTTAATTTCTTAACTTTCACTTGTCTACTACGGCCTATTCAATTAACTTATGCACTATTTTAATGATTGACGTCCTAAAGCATCTTATTACACATGAAAAAATGCAATAATAATAATAATAAGAGACACGAAATAAACAAAATTGACTTTAGTAGCCTAAAAATCGGCAATTTTCAATAAAAAAATTAAAAGTCGAATATCTCGAAAAGGGTTAAGTTTAGGGTAGGGTATTTCATAGTGAAATAAGTCAGAAATGATGGGTACTCCACGCCCTTAACGGATCTAGCACGACTTTTCCTGTAGCCCTGTATAAATTAGCCATTATCGTCCCACTGCAGAGCAAAGGTCTCCCACTTCATCTACGCATCAAATCTTACGTGACCAATCTTACCAATATGAGTCTAGTTAGTCTCCGCCATCTCCCATAAAATACAATGATGATATTATTATTAGTTATACTTTGCTCATAATAAATGGCTATTCAAACCAACTTATCATTACAGCTTACATTCATAAAAATCGGCGGAAATATAACATAAAAAATAATTTAGATTGGGAAGATTCATCAACAGCGTCGAATGATTTTTTAAATGATCTATTACCACATTACGTCACTCCTCGACACACGAGAATTGGTAATGTTGTAGATGAGGATTTCTACGACGTTATTCTTGGTCCTAGTAAGTATCACCGAAAAGCTTTAAATATCCATTTCGAGGGACCAAAAGTAATAAATTCCTATTTTAGGACCGCAAGAAAAAATAACTCGTAAAATGTTGGTGCCCAAAGAAGGTTCAGAAGATTTCCCACAAAATAAAGTAAATAACAGGTCTGCTGTAACAAAATCGGCCAAAAAACCGGCGTCCGAGGGTTCAGTTCAGAACAACGTGACGCAAAAGGAGAAAACGAAAAGTGAATTTGTAATACCCGAACTTCCCGAGGGGAGGCTTTTGGAAATTAAGATATATTCCAATTGGGGTGACAAATATTTACTGGGTCTAAACGGAATAGAATTGTTTGATTATAAGGGCGATGCAGTCAATTTTGAAAAGGTGAGAAAGTTTAACGATATTTTAAGTGAGTGGAGGCCCCAGGGTTGTGAATAAGACATGGCTGCATAGAATACGAAAGTTATCATAAATATACATTCAGGACAATTGAATTTAAAAATGGAGATCACTTATTTCTTGATCACGTCTAAAGGATTTCCATTTCAATTTAATAAACATGAGCAAGTTTATATTTTTGGTATTTTCGTTGGTAGTAAATAAAAATTATTTAGAACTATTTTCTATACATTTAGTAAAGCTCTATCTTTATCTATACATCATTAGAAATGTGAGAGTAAAAGTGATTGATTTAGCTATACATGACTTATAAGCCGTTGTGGCCAAGTCAGCAACAAAAGCAGTTTTTTGAGTGGTAGAGCCACGCTGTAGACAGTTTTGTCTACAGCATGAATGGGCTGGCTCGACTGGGTCGTTACCACTGTCTCACAGAAATCCGACGTAAAGTAGCGGCTTGCTGCTACGTTTCGTACGGTGAGTGAGATATCCGGAAGCCCAAATCCCCTCCCCTACCCAATCCCTAATTATCCCTTTCCTTTAAGGTCGGCAACGCACCCATGATTCTTCTGGTATTGTGGGCGTACATGGGCGGTGGAGATCACTTACCATCAGGTGATCCACTTGCTCGTTTGCCGGCCTATGCTATAAAAAAAAGCAAAAGTAGACAGTGACGCCATTCATCAGGTTTGGACAGACTCGGACACGGGTGATCAATCTAAACACGGTCATGTAGAAAACATAGCGAACGGAGTGGTGCGCACGCGCGACGAGCGACACGCGTGGACCGCGCCGGCGCCGCGAGCTGCTCCCGTCGCACTCACTGTGCTTCTCACAACCAGCGTCAGGCTGGCGCTGTTGAGGGTATGGGTGAGTAATGAACTTTGATTTATACTTAGTTATACTTTGTAACAGTTTGAGAACTCAACTGTTTTATACTTCGTACAACCGTACGAAGTAATACTTGTACTAGTACCGAAATACTTGCACCTTGTGTTGGTGCAAGTATTTTTTTTATTTGAATGACGAGACGACAATACGCTCGCCTGATGGTAAGCGCCTGCCCATAAACAGATGCAACACCACACAGAACTTTGAATTACAAAGCACTGCATGGCAATGAACTGCGCTCGTCACCTCGAGACATAAGATGTTAAGTCTCATAATGCTCAGTAATTTCATCGACTACAATGTCCTTCGAACCAAAACACAACTGTGCTTACACACTGTTGCTTGGCTGCAGAAAAGTGGTGGTACCAACCCTGACGGCCTCTCGCATACGAGAGACCTACCGCCTTGTGAAAAGTGTGTGTTTTTGGGTGGAACATCAATATACTGTAGTTTTAGTGCCCTAATAAAGTGTACGATAAACGAGAAAGTATTTTTTTAGAATTACAACAAATCGCGAATACATTCAAACCGCGGCGTGAGACATGTCCAAATAAAACTTGATGATCAGGTGATATTCCACGGTGAAATAGCAAAATCTAGCGGAGAGTTGAAGGGTCAATTGTCATCTTTTGGAGATGTGAGTATATGACTATTGTAAAAATACTATTGTAAAAACACATGGCCCTGACACTGCACTTGACTCCCTTTGTCGTTTTCATTAGAAAGTAAGAGTATTTTTGTTCCTTACGCCAGAATGAATTGGGGCCCATAACTGTAGACTAGCCGGCTGTAAAGTGTTAGGCCGCGAGTTCGATTCCCGCACCGAGTCAAATGTTTGTATGATTCACAAATATTTGTTTCGGATTTAGGTGTGTCTTCTCCCCATAGGGGTTGACGTCATGCAGGTGGCCGGTTGTAAAAACTACGAGCCAAATCATTCTGTAATATGTATTAAAAATAATGTTGCGGCGACCCCATTGCGAGTGGAATAAGGGCAGGTGGAAGAAGAAGAAGACTTTAGCTCGGTTACCAAACCTTTTGAACATTTTCTTATGTAAGGCTATGTTTTAATTGACGCACCCACATTTAATATATTGGATATATTTAGACTATCCTCTTCACAAAAGACGCTAGAATCCTCGAAGCGATAATGGTGAACGATAAGAATTTCCAAGCATTGCTCAAAGACAACGAACCTGTCCAAGACAATGGAATGATGGAAAAGCGACCACCGACAGCGAATGATAAAAACATGAGCCCCACAGCACTACTGGAGTCTCTGGATAATGAGGATAAAGATACAAAATACGTGGCTAAGAAAATTAAACTGACGCTCATGTCGAATTGGGGACAGAAGCATTTGATAGGTTTGACAGGTATGTCAAGTAAAAATCACCTATATTATTATGAAATAAGCCATTTTGCAGAAAGTAGGTAACAACCACCCCCTATGAACCCTCACAAGGCCAGAATAATCATGAAAGCTATGCTATAAAAGGGGTCTCCAGCAATCTCACTCAATAGCAACTCAGCAAGCTGCAATTTTCAAATTCTAATTCAAAATATTTACTGAATCCATGAAATGTTACAACACATTATTTAGATTCCACCGGAACTTTCCGGCAGTTCGGAAGTCTCTTTCGCTAGAGAAGAATGGCCAAGAAGCTCTTCATTTTATTTTATTCAAGCATTGCTCTTTCCAAAACTAGTTTACAGTTATTACTGAGGTCATAAAGGTTTTACAAAATTTAATTAGAAGTAGAGCAGCTCAATTTATAAGCAATCATAGAAGTGATATTTAGGTGTTGGATTAGCAAGCATGACCGTCATAAGCATGGCGAATAAATTAAGATCATAATAAAAAAGTGTAAACAAATATTTATTATCAGACTGAGTAGACCTGTTCACACAAGTGGCACTCGTTCATGAATATGACGCATATGAATCATGTTACAGGGAAGTGACCGACACGGTGCCACCGCATTTGACTTTGGTTTTCTGTTATGATACTTGCACCACCCATTGTATATTCATGCTGTAAATGTTGCTGGCTACAGCATGGCTTTACTACCTCTAACATCCACCTTATGTAGTAAACAAAGTGCTTTCAAAATTGACATAAAATCAATAACACCAACCATCATTCATTATGAAATAGTTTTTTCCCCTTTACGTGTGCTTTATCTCTGTTTTCAGGCATAGAGATACTAAATTACACGGATCGCGTGAAGGTCCATCGTGCTTATGCCTACACTACAAATCTTAATGAGGAGCAATCACTTGACGGCGGGCTGATCGAATGCGCCGCTCTATTCAACGGTAGGAACGTATCAGCGAACTTCAACGACATGTGGTGCACCAACTTTTACATGGGCAACAAATTCTGTCACGTCGTTATGGAACTGAAGGAGATCTCGGAGATCACTGGTGAGTATCTAGACTTTCGGCAGTTCACCTGTCTTGTTTTTGTGTGCTTACATTTGGCTTGTTAATTCAAAATAATACGGTCGAAAACAATTCTCGAATAAATAGTAATATTTGACACCATCGTTGGTATACGTGTATACTTATATATTTTTATTTGATTGAATGACGAGACGAGCAGGTCGCTCGCCTGATGGTAAGCGCTACGCATGCCCATATACAGAAGCAACACCACACAGAACTTTGAATTACAATGCACTACATGGCACTAAATTGCGTTCGTCACCCCGAGACATAAGATGTTAAGTCTCATAAATCCCAGTAATTTCACTGGCTTCAATGTCCTTTAAACTGAAAAACAATAGTACTTACACACTGTTGCTTGAGAGTAGAAATAGATAAAGCGGTGGTACCAACCCAGACGGCCTATCGCATATTTGAATGAACCACGAGTTTTGTTTTTAATCTAACTGGGAAACCAACAGCCTTCGACAGATTCGACATTCATTCCAGGTATCCGCATCTGGAATTACAACGCGAACATGGAACTGTCGTATATCGGAGCGAAGCACGTGAGGATATCGTTGGACGACGTCGAGTTGCACTACAGGCCGCTGCTGCTGCGGCGAGCACCCGGTGACGTCTGCTACGACTGCGTGCAGCATGTCGACCTGGCCGCACTTGATGATAGGTTGGGATCCACTTCTAGATGGATAATCCTCATCTGCTGTTTAGGGTGTAGCATCAGTGGCGCTAGACCAAACGTTGACATCGACGATGTGTAGCATGTCGAGCTGGCCGCACTTGATGATAGGTTGGGATCCACTTCTAGATGGATGATCCTCAACTGCTGTTTAGGATGTAGCATCAGTAGCGGTAGACCAAACGTTGACATCGACGATGTGTAGCATGTCGAGCTGGCCGCACTTGATGATAGGTTGGGATCCACTTCTAGATGGATGATCCTCAACTGCTGTTTAGGATGTAGCATCAGTGGCGCTAGACCAAACGTTGACATCGACGATGTGTAGCATGTCGAGCTGGCCGCACTTGATGATAGGTTGGGATCGACTTCTAGATGGATGACCCTCAACTGCTGTTTAGGGTGTAGCATCAGTGGCGGTAGACCAAACGTGGACATCGACGATGTGTAGCATGTCCAGCTGGCCGCACTTGATGATAGGTTGGGATCGACTTCTAGATGGATAATCCTCATCTGCTGTTTAGGAAAGCATCAGTGGCGCTAGACCAAACATGGACATCGACGATGGGTAGCATGTCGAGCTGGCCGCACTTGATGATAGGTGGGGATGGACTCCTAGATGGATAATCCTCTACTGCTGTTTAGGAAAGCATCAGTGGCGACGCTAGAACTAACGTGGACGTCGACGGTATCAGCTTTGCGACGGCTCTTTCATTTCCCAGATAATATTAAATTAAATGAGGTGAATTATACACTAATGTATGAGTATATGAGTATTATTGCTAGTGAAGTGACAAAAATTACACCAACTTAACCAAATTAACGTCTCGGGAATTCCCCGGCTCTCGTGCGTGGTGTCGCCTAACTTTCATAGTGTTTCCTCTTACCAGACGACTAAATAGTACTCACGTGTACAGAAGTAACTAACACAACACATAACTAAACTTTGATAACTTGTAAAACTATTTTCCGAGGCCGTCGGAAAATAGTTTTACGCCGCCACTGCGTAGCATAGATAACACATTTTCACAGTATTATTTTTATCCCAGCACGGCAAAGTGACTGCACTAAACCTGATAGAAAACGCATTGTAGTCTAAAAAACCAGCGTAACCAGATATAAAGATGTACCCTATACCCGCTCCAATCAACCATCAAGTCATGTCGCAAGCCCTTCGAGAGAACCGAATATACACTGGCTGATCCTGGAACGCGATCCACACAAGGGTGTGGGTCACTATGGCACGTTTTAACATGTGTACGGTTGTCGCTATCCGGGCGGATATGAA
The DNA here is from genome assembly GCA_949126905.1 of Amorpha juglandis. Lineage (NCBI taxonomy): Eukaryota > Metazoa > Arthropoda > Insecta > Lepidoptera > Sphingidae > Amorpha > Amorpha juglandis. The sequence goes on along the minus strand of OX421381.1, from coordinate 11,849,635 downwards.
TTTGCTATCATCAGTAAAACAGAACTTAATAAACCTTTCAGTAACCGAATGCTCCCTTCGATGTAACCCAGCGTCAGCCTTAATTATTTTATTTACTTCAATAATGACTCCTATTTCTGGTTCTCACTTCATTCTATCAGGCTTGAAGACGCGAAAGACTCGGACAGTTTCCGCATGGACTGCCTCGTGTACGGCACGAACCTGGACATGGGCGCACCCACCGGCTTCGTGTTGCAGCTGAACATATTTTCCACTTGGGGAGACCCCTACTACGTGGGACTTACTGGAGTGGAGTTGTACGATCTACACGGAAACATCGTTCCGCTTACTGAGACAAGTATGTAGTCCTTTTATTCTTTATAGACTAGAATGCTGTTTAAAATGTTTCTGAGGGATGACGACGAACGAAAATCGTTTACCGCCAGTATTACAACTATTGTAGTTCATTTGAGTTTCTAATACGAGACTCTAGCACTCTTTCACTCTAAACATTAAGCTGTTCTACATTCTAGGAATTGTCTGAATTCCAACACGTGTCGATTCATAATCGTCCTCCTAAATCATCTGCTTCATGAACTAAATTTGCTAATAATTCCGCTTGTATCTCTGAATCTATCTGTTGCCTATTTTGATCGGTGACCGTGTGACCAGTGAAATTGTTACTCCTTACTACCACCTTTACAAGGTGGAAGGTCCCTCGTATGCGAGTGGACGTCTGGGTTGATACCACCGCGCCGTCTGTTTCTGCCGCCAAGCAACAGTGTGTAAGCACTGTTGTGTTTCGGTTTGAAGAAGGGGTGTCACGGTTCACTGGCCGGTCGGTTGAGGGTCCAACGTATGCCGACTGGTCACTGTGTGATGTCACATGGGACTTCGAAAATTCTCGAAGTTCTAGGGAGGTCGGCTAACGCCGGCTAATCAACTGGCCCGCGTGACGTATCACGGAAGATTCCCGAATATTCTCGAAATCCGCTAATCGATGGACCGCTCGCATTACGTTACGAATCGGTTTACCCTCCCATAAGAAGTTATCACTTCAAAAACTTAAGTCTAAGCACTTGTATACCCTAACTGGCTATAACTGTGTACAGATGTGTGCGCACATCCCGCCAGTGTGAACGCACTGGATTCATCCGCCCGTGATGTACGGACGCCAGACAAGCTGATCGACGGATATAACGCGGTGGCCGGCGACGGAGCGCATTCATGGCTCGCACCCGTACTGCCTAACACGCTCAACAGGTAACAGTTACGGAATTAGTGTTTGTCTTTTTTTTTTATTAGAGATGGGTTTGCTCTTGACCTCAATCTAGCCGCATGGACAAAGATCAGGTCGACGATGGAGCGAGCTTACCCAGAAGGTGCCGATTTACACTACTCTTAAAGGGCTTCGGGTTGTAAAAGTCCTTACCTATCTGTTACAGTCACGACACGCAAATGCCAAGACTATCAATAGTTTTACTGTAAATTTATTTGTGATCTGTGACTAATAAATTGTCTTTCTTGCTTTCTTTTTTTATGATAAGGACGTCTGCTAGTTGCACAAACGAGTGATCGGGACACCTTAGTGGAACCATTTCACCCCAAAATAAAAAAAAAAACAGAGAGTAGCAAGCATTGAGTGGTAGAGCAAATGGGTCACCTGATGGAAAGTGATCTCCACCGCCCATGTACGCCTACAATACTAGAGTCATAGGCGCGTTGCCGACCTTAAAGGGAAGGGATAATTAAAGGATTGAGAAGGGGAAGGGGATTTGAGCCTCCGGATATCTCACTCACCGCACGAAACACAGCAGCAAGTCGCTAATTTACGTTGGTTTTCTGTGAGATAGTGGCAGCAACCCAGTCGAGCCGGCCCATTCATGCTGTAGACAAAACTGTCTACAGCGTGGCTCTTCCACTCATAAAATTAGAGTGATGTCCAACATAGGGTATGGATTTACCTGTTCACTTTTGTTTTCTGTAACACTGTATGTTCCCTTAAAATAAATGAATATATAAAAGCAATCCTTTCAATTTGAATCGATCATTGATCATTGTACGGACGCGATAACGTATTTCTGTTTCAGGGTTTACTTCGTGTTTGATTTCCCGGTCACAGTGTGTGGAATAAAGATATGGAACTACGGCAAGACTCCTACACGTGGTGTCAAGGAATTTGGCGTAAATATTTTTTCCGCTATGAACTAAGCAATAGTGTATTCGACTATGTCTAATATTCTACATTATTTTATACCGAGTGGCGATTTAGTTATCACATTAAATGATACAGCGGTTAAAACAAGTTGATATAAGTCTGTTCAAAGAATAAAATAAACATTTATACTATAAATTGGATAATTGTAAATTCGGATGTTTGTCAATAAAACAGGTCTCAATGGCTCAACACATTTGGTTGAAATTTGGCACACAGTAAGATCATGACCTGGATTATGGCGTAGGCATTATTGTTTATTTTACCCCGAAAAAATAGATTCGCGCAGTCGGAGTTACGAGCTAAAACTAGTATAATATAAAAATGTACATTTTAAGCAATTTATAGTGTACTAGCTGTCCCTCGCGGTTTCACCTGCATGTTACTGCCCTGTTCCCATGGGTTATAGCGTGATATACATATAAACCTTCCTCATGAATCACTATATCTAATGCTGAAAACTACATTAAAATCCGTTGAATAGTTAAAAAGATCTAAGCGAACAGACAGCGGAAGTGACTTCATTTTATACTATGTGAATATTTTACGCTTTACAGGTGCTAATGGATGACCTTTTGATATACAACGGGACACTGGACTGTGCCAAAAGTGATGAAACTATACCGTCTCAATGGATTAGCCTACAGAACGTCGATGTCGACACATTGACACCGAGGTATTTACTAGTAAATACCTATACACTATACCTACCTACCTACATACTATACCACCTAGTACCTACTACTTAGTATCTATATACTATAGTTCTATACGTGTTCTAAATCACGTATAGAACTATTCAATCTTATTTCCACTAGCAGACGGAACTCTTATTAGGGACTTCCATCCCTCTATCCTCACCTCCACCTATCCTCGGAGCTCTTCATTGCAGGTTGCACCTGTCCTTTCCTTCCGTTAAGCAGCAGTACCTATGTATTGTATTTCTTACACAAGGTGGTAGGTCCTTCGTATGCGAGAGGCCGTCTGGGTACCTCCGCTTTGTCTATTTCTGCCGCCAAGCAATTGTGTGTAAGCACTGTTGTGTTTCGGTCTGAAGGACATTGAATTGTGAAATTACTGGGCATTATGAGACTTAACATCTTATTTCTCAAGGTGACGAGCGCAGTATGTACTGGTTAGCCTCCGCCTACCCCTTCGCGGCTTACAGGCGTGAGTGCGTATGTAATTCAACTATGAACATGTGAAATATAGAGTGCGTTCTATTCGCAGCTCGTCAGATGCCAGCCAGCGCACCACGACGAGCGGCTCCAACGAGTCCGCCGACCAAACCGCTCGTCCACGCACCAGCGTCAACAGTGTACGCCCCTGTCACAAACACACGAGACGTTGACTCGTCACATTTTGTATAGATCAGTGTTTCCCAACCTTTTTTAGACCATGCCCCACCTTAACGTTTTTTGTTAAATTTGCCACCAATATCTAGCATTGCATTTAAATAACCCAAAGCGAAAGGGTTAAAGTCGTGTCGAGTCCATTTTTAAATTGCCCCCCTTAACTATCGAATTGCCCCCCTGTGGGGCGTGGGCCCACGTTGGGAAACACTGGTATAGAAGCAGGGCCCAGTGGTGTAGCTAGCACGGTCACGCGGATTTCATTTGGGCGTCACCCCAAGAATGAAAATTTAAAGTTATATTTTTAATGTATTTTAACGGATTTCAAAAAAGGAAGAGGTTCCCAATTTATGAGTATAGTGCAAGCTCTAATTAGATGGTGAAATTTTCCCTTAAATGCATCGGCGAGAAAGTCGCAGAAAACTGTCATTTACGAGGTCGCGTCCTACGATCCCATTTTTCAGACTGTTTGACGCAGCCTGGTGAACAATGTTTTTTGTTATATTCACAACTATCATGCGATAAATTCCCTATCTAATTAAACCCGGGAAAAAGGGTTTAGCCGAAATTATGTTGAAAATGTTACTAAGGATTGATGTACAATATAATTATTGCCCCATTACGATAAGGATAGGTAGTGCTTTGAATTGAAAGCTTCGTAGTCGTGTAGTTAAAAAATTCTCCATAGATTTGTAGAACTAACTTTATCTCACAATTACGATCTTGGTCAGATGTTAACACATTTAGGTGATGTAATTAGGCGTTCTTTATCTTGTTTCGTGGTTTAAAAAAAATACAAAACATGGTATTAAAAAGATGTGTGAAATTTCTAAAACTTTTTATTATAACTGTCACGTTAGTTTATATAGACGTTTAAATAATTCAAATCATTCTTGCACGCCTACCTACGTATGTCATGTATGTTGTGTTTATAGACAAGGTAGAGACAATGACTGTGTGCCTGTCACCATTGACAATGTAGATATAGGATGACGGTTGCGTCACTATGACACCAATCAAAACCACTTTAACAAGCTCACGCACACATAGTAAGATGTGCATAAGTGAATCGATATATCTACACTGTTAATAATCTAACCGCAAAGAAACTCTGACGTCAATAAAAAAACATAATTTATCTACTATTATAAAGCTGAACAGATTTTCTTCTAACACGGATAAGAATGATTTCGATTATACCATAGACAAATATGATATAGATAAAGCATGACAAATGCCACAAAGGAGTCAAATTTATAACATCGGGGTTTTAAGATTTTTTAAAGCCTCCGTGGCGCAGCGGGCGAGTAGCCGGCTGCGAAGCTAGAGGCCGTGGGTTTGATTTCCGCATCGAGATAAATGTTTATCGATTCACAAATATTAGTTTCGGATCTGGGTATTGCGGGACCGCAAGTCCCTCGTAGTTCCTGATATCCACGATACAGGCTAAACTAGTGTGGGGTCAGGACTATGGGTGTGACTGTTGGGTGTATTTATTAATTTATTATTTATTTGTCGTCCTGTTGTAAAAAATACAAACTACTTACATCAGAAACCTTTAATACACTTTATTTTAAACATAAGTATTTATTTTTGCACAATTTGGATACATTTTTGTATAATGTAGAGTAGCAATATTATATTAAAGTAGACTGCACACGCGCCAAAGTAGCGTCACTGATATACCTCAGGAAACAGGTAGATATAGAAAGTTTTCAATGCTTACAGTAGCATAATTTTATTCGTGTTATTTTTCTAATCTAGGTAACGTAGAAAAACATATCACGTAAAAAAACTGTCACAGGAGACCCGGCTTTTATTTTATTGCCGATTTTTTAATGATTATCTGATGGAGATAAATTTTATTATTGTACTATGTAGTATTCAGTGAAACAGTGTATTGTAATTTTTGTACCATGCAATAAAATGTGATTTGTAAGAGTATTTTTATTTTGTTTTAAATACATGACTTCCTCGCCAATAAGACTGCCTCGGTGGCGCAATCATATTGAGCACGCGGTACGACTGCTACGCTGAGGTTTCGGGTTCGATCCCGGGTCGGGTAGGGTTTTTCTATCACGAGATAGCATAATCTAATAAGAACTTCGAATATATGTGGGGTCTAGGTCAGCTCTAGGCTAGGCCTCTAGTCATTAGGCCAGCGTGGTGGATTAAGGCCTAAAACCAATCAATAGAGGAGGCCCGTGTTACCAGTGAAGCGATATGGTATTATATTTGATAACTAAATTATTTTGTTCTGATGAAATAAAAAAACATAACATTTTACTTCATTTAATATTAGTTCACTAACAAATCACAGACGGTATTTTTGTATTTCCAAATGATTTACAAACAACCATACATCTTTTTATCTACAATCTCACATCAAATATTGTTCAGCACATTCATTACTGCTATATTGGAATTATGCAGTCAGGACTAACGGCCAATTTCAATAAATAATTTCAATCCGAATCTATCGATCGTTGTCACAAATGAACCAATAAGGATTAAGTTTAAATGGCACACCAATTTTGTTCCGTTTACATGTGTCAAATGTAAGTGCTTATTGAAATTGGCCGTAAAAGAAGGTTTTAGTGTCTTGCGCCCGAATACTAAAAAACTACTCAACTATTTTCATACAATTTTGTCAGGTAATAGCGTCTTAACATGTTTCAACATGTTAGAGTTGCGTTTCAGTATTAGGGCTTTGATATGGCACAAGTGTTAACAAAATTTGATCATACTCAGGATAATTAATGGTCCATGTGCTATTTTTTTTTAATAGCATAGGCCGGCAAGCAAGCTAGTTGCTTGAAACGTAATGGTAAGTGATTTTAACCACCTATAAATACCCACAAAACCATAAGAATAATTGAGGCGTTACCGGCCGAAAAGTTAACATTTTCGCGCTATAGATAATAGCATCCCATAAAATGGACATCATCCAATTTCCATTCATCATCATCATCATACAATTTCATATGACTCTTTTTTGACAAAAGTATTTAAACTTCAGATAATTCCCAGTACAACAGAACAAATATGTGCAGTTACTTACATAATAATGTTATACTACATATAATGTGAGGTAAGTAATTGTAAATTGTACATCTAAAAATCTTACAAATGTTAACTATTCGAACTCTACTGTTGTAGAGGATCTCAAGCCTTTACAGTACATCAATTTGAAAAATAAAGGCAGTGGCAAAATAGGCAGTTTTCAAAAGAAATGTAGAAATAGTATTCGTGAGTCTGGCAACACTGCCCCGACATAGGACTCGCATGTGAATTTATAAAACCCAAATGCTACGACTATACGCTTGGCTAATCCGCTTGGCAAATCCATGCAAGTATATAGGTTATGCACAAGCGCTTGCCACAACCTTCTTTTATTTTGTGACAAAAATAAACGATAGGAATTTGAATCGGCAGCAAACTATTCTCGAACCAAGCCAAATACCCCATATTGGAATCTGTGAAGGCTTGGCAAACGTGTAGATCTGCTATTAATAGCCTTAACAATTTTCCAATAAGTTTCAATATAAAACATAAAAGGGCGTAACATAAATATCGACATTTAGTTGATTGGTTTATCGTTTGAACAAGTCCCAAACTAGGAAATAATTAGCACAGTTTAGTACAGTAAATAATCAGTCACAATTCCATCCAAGTTAATTTTTATAGTTAATTTGGGTGCACCTTTGGCTGACTACGGTATTTATAGTGCCATAGAAGAAACCCCTGGATTAGGTTTTTGTACACTGGTTAAGGTTTTACTTCTGGAATAATTATGGAACAAATTAAATAACATTATACAATTATTAATACAAAAGCGAGGTTTATCGGCGGAAGATTTTAAGCCTTTCCTAATATCGTTACATTAATAAGGCAGCGTTTAAACGAGCCGAAGTTTAGTCAGTCATACATCAGTCAACCGCTTATCTATAGTAGCAATGCATTTTATCAGTACCGATTTTTTATTGATCAAAAATCTATCAGGTCGGGCGTACTGTACAACAAACTTAAATTTCCTACATGGTAGGTATTCTTCAAAATTACGAATTTATGATACTTTTTTTGACAAACAGGAATAGTTTATGATAGGTATAAAAAGACCTATTCCGAAACGACATCTAATTTATGACAATTTGTCGACATAGTAATTAGAATTGTCCTATTAGACAGTCTGTATGCATATCAAAATTCGACTCTACATCAGCCTTATAAAACACTCAATCCTAAGCATTCACCTAATCCGTCCAATTGGAAGAAAAAGGTACGTATTTTCAAACGTATAAGGTCTATATTTGCCTAACTGAAGAAGTACACTGACCGCAATACACTGTTGATATCGAAATCCCCTTTGCTTGGAACCCTTTGTAATAAGTTGTTTACGCGTTTCTTATTCGAAGCGCCAACTGTGCCGTCTTGTAGCTCACTAAAAAGAAAAACAAATAATGTTAAACTTCTCGAAAGCTGTATGTTGAAGCTGCAAAACAACAGTCGTCAATAGAACATTTAAAACAAATTTAACAATATCGATTAGTAATCGATTTAAGATCAAATAAAAAAAATTGATCGTATTTATCTTAATAACGTAATGCAAAGTCATTAAAAAATCAGCTGACGCTCGGAATCAGCTGTGTGATGTATCTACTGAGTATAAAGCAGGCCGCACACCAGCGCCACATGCTACACGTATCGAACATTTACGTCGCTACAATTATTGCGCTGCAATTCAGCTTGCTACAAATGTATTGTATATGCGCACATCGGAAGCACAGTTGTAGCGTGCCAACGCTTTGAGAATGCTTTGTTGCTACAGAATATCGAGAATATTTGTGTAATTACTTCTTAAAACCATACTATATAATATTTCCGTGACCATACGGACTGGTGTCATGGCAAAATAATTACACAGTGTAGCACGATTTTAAATGTACAAAGAAAGGTACTTGCCCTTTCATTGAATTTTTCGACAATCTTAGTCCAAATAATTTCTGTAATCCGTCTGTTATTATAACCAGTGAGCGTATGGTTGTATAATATAGGGTTTTTTTCAACCTCTGCAATAAACTCAACGTAAAATTCAATGTTGTGTTTCATTTTTGCTAACCAGCGCGACACAAAAAACGAACGTGATCGATCTTGAATTCGTGTAGCGCGGACAACGTCTCGGCACAAAGTGTGCCCGCTACAAATGTTTCCTCAGTGTGCGTGCTCACGTACAAATATATGGGGGTGTTAAATGTGTCGCGTTTCAAATGTGGCGCCACAATTATCGAGATACAAGTGTATGCCTGGTGTGCGGCCTGCTTTAGTGCGCGGTGATACGCGCAGATCGTTTAACCGGAGTTTAGTATTACGGGCTTTAAATTACGGGCTTACGTTTAAAATTAAAAAAGCAAACGAATATTATTTGGATTCGAAAATGGTCCCCTTACACCAAATATAAATATTAGAAAAGTATATAGATCACGGACAATATAGAACATTATTGCAACATATACGTCAATCTATATAGTCAGCAAGCGTGTCATATTTTATTTAGACTGACTTTATTACCGTGATGTACGTAGAATATATTATTATATTGTCCATTGACGCGTTACGCCGAATGTTGCGCCTAATCACGACACACGAACGACACACTACACAACGACCTATACTAATTCCATTGTCTTCGATGGTAAAGCATACTCACTTTTGACAGTAACTGTACTTTTGCACGAGGAAATTAGATAAGTCTTCCAGAATTGGCTGCGAGTGCAACGCGACGAACTGTTCGCGGCATATCTGTAACAATATACAAGTTCTTATAATTAATTTTCTTCAACAATATATTCTGTGAAATTTAATATTCTCTTAACAAATTTTACAAATTATAATCTTATTGTACAGTGGTTGGATCACAATATTTAGGTGGTGCGTGTGTTTTCATTTATAAAGTTGGTGTCACATACACGTACATTGTACAATATACATAATTGTATGAGTAAGTGGCCAGACTTGTGTGTGAATCATGAGTCAGTGTCCAGAATCATGAGTGAGTGTCCAGAATCATGAGTGAGTGTCCTAATCATTTGTCAGTGTCCAGAATTATGAGTGAGTGTCCAGAAACACGAGTGAGTGTGCAGAATCATGAGTGAGTGTCCAGAATCATAAGTGAGTGTCCAGAATCATGAGTGAGTGTCCAGAATCACGAGAGAGTGTGCAGAATCATGAGTGAGTGTCCAGAATAATAAGTGAGTATCCAGAATCATGAGTGAGTGTCCAGAATCACGAGTGAGTGTGCAGAATCATGAGTGAGTGTCCAAAATTGTGAGTGAGTGTCCAGAATTATGAAAGTCAGTCAGTGAACGGATACAGTGATTAGCCAGTGTAATAAATGAATAATTAGTGCGTAGTTGCCTGGTTCATGGTGTGCACGGTGTGCGGATGCGTCCAGAAGCAGTCGTGCACGGACACGAAGCAGAGCCCCGCCGCCGCGCAGTGCAGCCCCGTCAGCATCATGTGCGACGAGTCCAGCGAGTGGATGAAGTTCGGCGGGAACGCGTTGCGCTGCTTCATTGTGCACGGACGCCTGCAAAAATAAATAAATACACCCAACAGTCACATACATAGTCCTGACCCCACAGTAAGATACGAGTACAAAAAAAGACATTGTATAGTGGGTGCGGGATTTTTTTTTTATCCGAGCACAGCAAAGTGACTTCACTACACCTGATGGTAAGCGTATTGCAGTTCAAAAAAACTAGCGGCCACCAACAAACAATGACTTTATCGATAGTCACCAGAATCATGCCAGCCTGTATAAATGCTTCCTCCATCTTCGGCGAAGGAAGAAGCAAATGCCCAACAGGCCCTGCGACAGAACAGGCTGATGACCGATGCAGGCACAGGGATACAAGGATGTACCTCTATACCCGCCCCAAGCAACCATCAAATCATGTCGCAAGCCCCTCGGGAGAACCGCTTATACAATGGCTGATCCTGGAATGTGATCCACACAAGGCGTGTGCACCACTATGTCAGGTTTTTATACCATGTATACGGTGGTAGCTACTCGGGCAGATATAAATATCCTATCACCAGCAAAAACCGTGTTTGTGCCGATGCGCACCGCACGTAAATATAATATACTGCTTTGATAACAAAGAATGCAGTAATCGACATTTTTGAGATTGTCACTTTTTTCCAGAAATGGCATCCCAAGGGGTTCATGTACATGAAAAAAATATATTTTCATAAAAAAAATCACTCGAAGTATGTTTTTTATGTAATGATTTTCGCCGTACATGCCAAAAAATATATGTTTTTTGCGTTTATCTCGTAACCGCCATTTTGCGATTACTGCATTCTTAGTTATGACGGCAGTATACGATATCGTCAGTACTGCCGCTTACAATGAATGTTGTGTATATAGTACAGTGTACTCACTGGTGCAGGTCGATGGCTGCCCGCAGTTGTGCCGTGGTGGGTGAGGCTCGCCTGTAGTAGGGCTGCACTACCGGCAAGCCCAGCGGCGTCACCCACTCTACACTCTCGCCGCACACACCAGAGATCAACCTATCAACAATATCGATTCAATTCATTTATTTTCAGATACTAAGAATCCATTTCATTTTGTTAGTATACATGCCTAGCCTATATTAGTAAAATCATTCATTAATTATAATAAAAAATTGGCAACTGGCCGGTGCAAGGATGCCCAGTGCCTCACAAACGGACCGTCAAACCTATCCGCCACAACAACCATATACATATACAAACATAATAATATACATTTGGCACAGTAAGTAATCCCGTAACATTTTCTTATAAAAATAATTTCTAATTTTAATTTCTATTAAAAATAAATAACGATCGAATAATAATCGACAACTGTCGATAAAAAAACTACTAATGACGTGAACAGTTGCGTACATTAACCTGCGTCAGCAACAATTACAGTTGAAACAATTTTACCTGTCGAGTTTTTTCGAAATGATACCCAACTTATGATGATGGCCTCCACGACGTATCCGTCGACGGCGAAACCTGTTGTTCCGGATTACGTCTTTCGCTGATGTGAGCGAATATGGCTAGCTAACCCTAATTTGGACTTAAAAGTCCTGTCGCAGGACGCAACTTACCTAACGTACCCAACTTATACTGGGCTTATAAAGACCATTTAAGCTAACATTGAATTTAATACTTATATTGGATTTATTCATATTTTTGTAAACAATGTCACTTATACATTTTTATGGCAGAGACCAGCAAACGAGTAAATGAGTCATCTGGAGAACAAAACTGTCTAGAGCGTGGCCGTACCGTCTAAAAATATTTTTTAGTTATTATTTTAATTTTATCATTAAAACAATCTATAGTCGATTGAAATTTCAACACAAAACATTATTGCTAAAACTATATATCATATCATCTTCGCTAATTTAATGTATGTTCATAAGAATATAGACCAATTTACAAAAATTAGTGATACTCATGGCATAAATACTAGGAATAAAAATAACCTTAAATGCCATAAAACTAGACTCCACAAAATTGGCAACTCTTTTAAAGGGCTCTGTATACGCTTTTACAATAAACTTCCCAATTACATTAAGGAGCTTAATATCATGCAATTTAAAGCCACTATTAAGCGAAAGTTATGCAATAAAGCATATTATAAGATTTCGGAATATTTAGAAGATTTAAAGGCTTGGGAATAGCTTATAATAATAAATATGTGAATAAGTTACTATATACGCTAATTTTAAGCAGTTTGGGTATGTCATGCTCGCTTTAATGTCTGTGCTTGCGGCGGCGTCGTGTGCCGGGCGGTGTGTCGGTCACTTCCCTGTAACATGGTTGAGGAGGCCGATGGCTGGCACATGCGTCATGCTCGTGAACGGGTGCTGCTTGTGTGGACTGGTCTGCTCAAGCTCTTATTGCGTGTTTAGTTGATTTATTCATATAGTTCTTGAAGATCATGCACAAAAAACTATTATATTATGCTAATTATTTTACTTTATGACGTTCCTCATTGGCATAAATTGAGCTGCTCTAACTCAAATAAATAATACTTCAATGTATGTAGTTCTAATATATATTGTAATAAGTTTAGAAAAGAGCAACGTTAGAGTTTCTTGCCCGTTCTTCTCTAACGAACCAGCTTTCCGAACTGGCGGTAGAGTTAAAATTTGACTGAATCTAAATGATGTTTGACATTTTACTGATTCAATAAATGATTTGATTTGATTTGATATAGACTTACTTAGCGCAGTCAGTGAACCAATCCTGTATAAGTTTCGTCGATGTGAACATCTCCCGGAGACTGTCGAATGTCTTAACAGTTAAGTACTGCGAGCACGCCCACACTTGTTCTTTAGGGAACTCATCAATATCTGCAAAAAATAACGAATTAATATGTATGTTTGTTCGCGAATCACACAAAAAACGAATAAATTAGTTTTTTTTATTGATTGAAAAATCCGCAGCCCAAAACACGATTTAAAGAAAGAAATAATAGAGCCGGTTACAGATTTTAACGGATTTACCACTAACAGTCCCAAGTTTTGACATGTTTGTCGATGTACATACACAGAATCTAACTACTGAGAAAAAGTACTTATTTATATTTTTTTCATTTTTAGCCCAGATTTAATATAAAAATCTTAGTTGAATTAGTGCCAATATTTTTTTAACTACACAACAGGTAATATTATTTGGCCAGCGTGAAGATAGTCACGAGAGGCGCAAAAGGCAAGTGAACTGACTAACTTCAACCCAGCCAAGTTTTTATGCGCGTATTGGACACAGCTTGAATTTTTTACCTTTTAATTGCTTGGCGATCTGCAACCGGGCGCCGAATCTAGTGACTCCATAGACGGTGGTCATGACGGTCTGTTTGATGACTTTCCTCCTCACAAAGTTCTCAAGTATTATCGCGGCTGGAACACCCGCCGCCGCGTCACGGGCTCTCATCTCTTCCACCTGTGATCAACATATTTATGGCTTGTTTTTCAATGTCCATCTAAACATTATTTAACAGATAAATTATAGGACAGAAAAATACAAAATCTAGGCACCGTTCTAGAAATGGCAGATAGTATATTATGTATTTATCGATACTCTGAGTTTCGATACCAATATCAGTCGATATTTTGAGTTCCTGCCGGTGAGCCAACACGCCTTGCAATTGGATCAATATGGCCGAACATATAGATACCTGTAATTTTAATTATCGTAAGGCACACAGACCAAATGTGTTTTTGTAACCCATCAGTCACACACATAGTCCTGACCCCACAGTGAGATACGAGTCAGAAACTACGAGACTTTCGGTCTCACAACACCCAGACCCCGAGACAAATAGTTGGATCACACAAACTCTTGTCTCGGCGCGGGGATCGAGCCCACGGCCTCTCGCTTCACAGCCGGCTAAATTTAATAGCAGATTCACACGGTTCGATTTTTGTCGGTTATTTTCAAAATCTTATGCCATGTGAACTGTTCGAATAGACTTTAAATTTAATGATCATCAAATTCCAAAATTCGTTTTAATTGTTTTTGTATCAAGAGTGTAATGTAATATTGCGAAATAAGTTAATAAACTCAAGAGTGTATCAATATTGCACAATTTGTATTAACAAAGTATTTAGGACTTCTTAATAATTATGATTAAATATGTCTTCGATGAATAATTACACAAAACTAGGTTAAAGCAACGTCAGTTTTATAATGTGTATAAATAAGTTTTTAGGCAATAAGATGAATCATTCTAATAAAGGTCTCAGAACAAACAACATCATGTTTTAATTACAAGTCGCCATCACATAATATTACATGGCGACCCTGCCAGCGGTATCCATTATGGGATACCACATGGCCTTATGGCCATGGCCACCTATTTTGGAAGAAAATTAAGAAAAGAAGAATAAATAATGAAGAAAAACTTACAAGAAAGAAAATTAAAAATCAATATCATCATGGAAAATACAACGCCAACGGAGCAGCTTTCGGCCACGACAACGCAGACAGACAGAGCGTTGGAGGAAATTATCAAGAAAGAAGCAAGAAGGTTTGGAGGAGTCCAGGGTATAGCCCGGCCCAACCACACAACTACAGCATGAATCAGCAGCAGCGATGCCGTACAAGCTCCACATCTGCGCCAGCTCCGCTCGCCCCTAAGCCATCATGCCATCATCAACAGCCATCATCATCGTCAACGCGCTCCTTACCAACAAAGTTTGAAGTAAGAATTACTAAAAGTATGTAATTTTCAATATTTTTTTTTAATGTGCATAACTATTTTAATTTACTTTAATAATTTTGTTTACGAAATATATTATGATTTTTTTTTTATGTGTTTAAGAATATGTCATGTACTGCTAACGGAATCTTAGTAGATATTTTTTTTAACGTGTTATGAAGTAATTATTAATTATAAGGATAGTTTATTACAACTTAATAAGAATAATTTAAATATTTGCATTAAAATAAGATATAATGATGAGTACAGACATTCGATACCGCCTCGGTGCGATGTTATAAGATTTATGTAGGTCACGGAATAACATTGAATGGCATTTTTCCTGACGTTAGCAAAATCGAGACATTGCGCAGTGCCAATGAACTCGAATGACGTAAAGCGATACTGCTAATTTCGCAAATTATTATAAACGGTTTATACTTGATATGTTCGGGAACGATTTTTTTTTTCAATTGCGAACCGACGTTTGTAAATTAGGATTAGGATTTTAGGATTAGACGCGGTTTTGCCTAACAGAAATAGTCTCGTAGTTGCTTATGCGAGCCGTAACTTATCGCCCGCAGAAAATAGACTTAGAATAGATTTAGAAGGTATTTTAAGGTATTTTTAGATTTAGAATTACTAGCTATCGTATGGGCAGTAAGGCATTTTAGACCGTATCTGTATGGCAGAAAGTTTAAAATATTTAGAGATCATAAGCCATTAGTATATTTATTTAGTTTAAAAGATCCTTCCAGTAGACGAACTAAGTTTCGACTATACCTTGAAGAATATGATTTTGAGATCGTGCACATCCCGGATCGGAATAATGCAACTGCAGGCGCACTAAGCCGACTCCCGGTATCAATAACGTGTGACGATTTAAAATCTATTGGAGAACAAGTAGTTTCTGTATTGACGAGAGCACAAACTAAACGTGTGAAGTCTCAGATATACATAACTGATAACAATGATTTGACAGAACAGACTTCTACCAGTAGCAGGTTTGATCAACCTGAGACTGTAGAAATTCTGAAAAACCGACTGAAGTCACAGAGTTGACTTTTATTAATGACTTAGATTATAAGAATTTGATTTGTCGTTATTCGAATAGAGGATACTGTACGCGTAGTACTTATACCTAAATACTCGATCGTTATCTACCACGACGGAGTTAGCGAGAGATTTAGGATCTATGTTCGAAAAAGAGATTATTAATGAGATGCACGTATGTACCTTCAAGTTGTACTATTACCTAAATACTCGATCGTAATCTACCACGACGGAGTTAGCGAGAGTTTTAGGATTAATGTGCGAAAAAGAAAATATTAATGAAATATTAATTACCTATAAAGAATAGGCAAAATGCAACAAATATAAAAATACTTGCAAGTCATATGAAAAGTTGCATATATAAAGGTTATGAATATAAAGGTATATAAAGGTACCTAGAATTTTAATTACAACCGATGTTGTAAGAATTAGTGATCACGAGGATAAAATAATCATATTATATGATTATTGGTCAGGTATGACGAATGATGTAATCAACGACGTTAAGAAATGCCAACAATGGCAATATAATAAAAATGACTAATCGCATCGTAAAAGAGTCGATGTTAATTACAAATACTGCAAGCTCAGCGGTTGAACGTTATCGTTTACAGCGAGCCCAGTATGATGTCAAGCAGAGTTGTTACAAAGTGAATTAAGACGAAAATTAATGTACGATAAGAAAACTTACTCCGTAACTTATAAAAGGGTGACCTTATTCTTATAAAAAATCAAACTGGAAATAAATTTCAAAACATCTATAACGGCCCCTACGAAGTTATTGAGGAAGTTTCTCCTAATGTTAAGATTTTAAAGGATAATAAAGAATATGTTATACATAAGAATAATACTAAGAGATATTTTAGTTAATATTAAGTACCTTTTATTGTATGTTTTAAAAATGTTTGGTTATCTTTGTTACTCTAAAAAAAATATGTGAAGTTAAATTCTAAACTTAGTAACAGTTTGTAATAGTTTTGAATTTTTTCTTAATTTTTTTCTTAAAAAATTCTCTTTCCTTAAATGGGGAAGGGTAGCAGGCCCTTTTTCGGGGGAGTTGTAATGTAA
Organism: Amorpha juglandis; assembly: GCA_949126905.1. Classification (NCBI taxonomy): domain Eukaryota; kingdom Metazoa; phylum Arthropoda; class Insecta; order Lepidoptera; family Sphingidae; genus Amorpha; species Amorpha juglandis. The sequence goes on along the minus strand of OX421381.1, from coordinate 11,832,729 downwards.
TATTGCGAAATAAGTTAATAAACTCAAGAGTGTATCAATATTGCACAATTTGTATTAACAAAGTATTTAGGACTTCTTAATAATTATGATTAAATATGTCTTCGATGAATAATTACACAAAACTAGGTTAAAGCAACGTCAGTTTTATAATGTGTATAAATAAGTTTTTAGGCAATAAGATGAATCATTCTAATAAAGGTCTCAGAACAAACAACATCATGTTTTAATTACAAGACTCGATCATCAATTATTACAAGAGTTAGGTGTTAGGAATAGTCCATACCAATGCAGCGACAGCGCTGTAGACATCTTGCGGCTGGTTGCGGGGCGCGAGGTTGACTGCGGCGGCGCCCGCCGAGTCGCCGCCCAGCGCCGCGTAGTGCTGCAGCCCGTTGCACGACCCGTCCTGGTGCACCGGGAAACCGCACATGTACTCTGCAATGCAACTGTTACTCTTATACACGCTATATAAATACGTAGTATAACGCAGCGATAACTCAGCGGGGAGTGGTATGGACTCTCGAGACGAAAGACGCAGGTTCGAAACCAACCCCAAGAGCATACACCACTGACATTTCTAAGTTACGTGTATATTAATAGTTAATTATCGCTTGCTTTAACGGTGAAGGAAACATCGTCAGGAAACCTGCATACCTGAGAACTCGATAAGATTTTTCGAAGGTATGTGAAGTCTGCCAACCCACATTAGGCCAGCGTGGTGGACTAAGGCCTAATCCCTCTCATTCAGTAGAGGAGGCCTGTGCCCAGCAGTGGGACGTATATAATACAGGGCTAGTAAAAAAAAACACAAAATCGCTTCCCGCTGTCTGTCTGTCCCTATATATGCTTAGATCTTTAAAACTACGCAACGGATTTTGATGCGATTTCTTTAATAGATAGAGTGATTCAAGAGAAGGGTTTATATGTATAATACATGCATAATATAGTAGAGAAACTCTGGTACTTTTAGAGGTTTCTAATGTGATTTCGTAAATAAACACATTTTTTTGCTAAACCCTACCAGATAGATAAAAATAATGTACTACAGTATTGTACACCTTAAAAAGGTCTACAAAAAAATCCGCGATGGTATAATACGTCTATCTCTTACGGATAACCCACAATAACCATTTTTTATCCTTTACTTTTACGAGAAATAATAGCTTATTTACGAAGCGATTTTAAGCAATACAGCATTAAACCTTATCAATTAAATGCCTTAAATACATTGTGCATTTAATAATAATGTAATTTAAATAAATATTTTCGAAGATATTACAAACTTAAAATGCAGGGACATAGCGGTTGCGACGGCCGGCCGGGAGTCCACAGTGGCCCTTAGCCACAGCAACGCGTGGCCTTGGTCTGCTAGTAAGGCAATATATTACAACCAATGAAGATCATAAAACCTCGGATTGCATCTACCAGCCCTCGCCGTCCGGCGGCCAATCAACAAAGTCCGAAATCTTATACTAACCTTCAGGGTTAGGAGAACGCACGGCATTAGCTATCTCCATACAACAGGCGAGCGTCTGCCACGGCTCCTCGGACTGCATCCACCAGCCCTCGCCGTCCAGCGGTCGGTCCGCAGAGTCCAGGATCTTGTCCATGATGCTTTCCGCGTAAGCCAGTCTGAATACATAAAGCATAGTATTTTACAGATAACTTCTAGGCTCTAATGTTGGCTTTAATAATGAATATTGGGCAATTTAATTGGATGTGAAGTTATTTACATCATCAGTTCTCTATGTATTCTGTCACAAAAAATAATAGCTATCAGGAATGGCCACTCGCAACTAACTTCATGGTGGTCAAATTAATTGTAATATAATATCAACAAAATTCGAAGCTGGAGGTTGAAGCGACTGTAATAACTGATTAAGTATTTTAAAATTGAACTGAAAATGCACCAATAAAGTACTAAAATGTTATGTAAATACATTTCTATACAGTATATAGATTATTATCATTAGCAGCGCAAGCGGACGCGAGCGTCAGGTCATACTTTCGTTTATGAATGAAACATAGACCTACAAACAAAAACACGACACAACAAAAACTTGTAAAATCATTTTTTTTTTCATGTATGGAATTATGTCCGAACTCGTAGAAGAAAAGTTGTTACTTATGGGGTCAGCCATCTGATCTTGCGAGGTTGCTGGTGTTTTAAAATTAACCCTGTATATATGGCGACTGATAAAGGTCACAGGTCGCTGGATGCAGACCGCTTCCAACAGGTCGGTCTGGAAATTTTGGGGGAGGCCTATGTCCAGCAGTGGACGTCCTGTGGCTGATGATGATGATGATTTGGCAACTATAATATACATTATATACATTATATTAACTATAATATAGAAAAAATTGGAAACCATTAATGTATGTTATGTCTCTGTTTTGTTGTAATACGATTGTACTAACTCAGAAAGCATGTTTATTGTATTTTTTGGCACTATCCTGATCTAACCATTTCCATTTGTCAAACCTACGTATTTAACTGTCTTTTACTTTAGTATGATTTATTTGTGAAAACTGTGTTTGGCGTATGTGTAAATCATGTCATTGTAACCAATTGTATTATATGTGCTGTATGTTTTCCTTAATAATAAATAAATAAATTACATACCTCTCGTCAATAGTGTTTTTCTTCAATGCTCCAGTGAGATTGACCGCGTGCAACTTGAGCCAGCGCAGCCCGTGAGGTCCGAGCGGTTTCCTGGTCGCGAACACGAGCAGCGCGCGCTGCGTGTCCGCGCCCAGCACGGACACGTGCGGCGGACACGCGTACACGCGCCCGCGGAAATCCATGTTGTGGGGTAGCCAGAACAACGAGTCCCTGCTCACAAGGCACAACGTACACTATATGTTACTTTTATTTTTGATGTGATATATCTAAAAGCGCAGGTATAAACCGGATTGTTGGCGTGGCGACGTTTGCCGTGGCGACGGGTCGCTACGCTATACTAGGGTATATATACAGTCTATATATATAGTAGAGTGTACGGTGTGACGACAGGTCGCCAGAACAAGACAGGACAGGACAAGACTGCAGTGCAGTAGTAGTCGAGTTGAGTTGAGGGCGAGTACTCAATAAATATATTTATTCAACAAATTTTCACATCTATCGGCAGTCCCTAGAATACCTCAATAGATGACGCATACTGTATTGAATAGTTTACTACAGTATAATTTAACCTATACCTTAGCCACAGCAGCCGGGTCTGCTATTATTTTATATATGTTTCACAGCTGCCAGGCCTCCTGTGACGGCTCACATTTTTTTTTATCCAGGTATGTCAAAATGATGGTAGACAAATCATAAATAATCTAAATATAATGTTTTCTGCTCAGAAACGTTGCGTCGCGTTGCCAGAGTTATTAATAACATATACAGAGCCTGTGGCGGCATTTTTACGATTTCAACAGTGGTCTAGTTACAAAATATATGAATCAGGCACATATACAATTTTTTAAGCTTTGTTATACCCGTTTGAAATGCACCAGAGAAGCGGACTTGATTCAGGGGACACTGAAGCTACTATAATGTTAACGTTTATCTTTAATAAAAACATGTCTTGGATCAAGGTAGACAACATTATGAGTCGTTTTTCGACGTTTTATGATGTGCCTCAAGTTTAGACATCAATCTTATTTGTCAACGTTTATGTTATGTTGCGGTAGTCCTTGACTAAAAGTCGCTGACTATAGTGCTGTTAAATAATCACGCCGATCCTTAAGCCCACCTATATCCATATACAATATAATACCAACCTGAAGTGATTAGCGAGCGACAGTTTATAGAGCGCGTCACACCACAGCGAGTGCATATCGGCGCGTGCGCGGGAGATGGCTAACCGACGTTTGAGCGCTGCTGTTTTTTGGCCCTTTTCACCTTCGGCTGTATCAAATTGTGACGTGTCTAGAGACGATGCAGGTGGAGGGATGTCCAGTTTCTTGTTACCACCGGACCTGTAGAGAAATATTTCTATTAACTTTCACATCATTTTTAAAGCTACACCGGTTGAGAGAGCAAATGGTCATCCTTACATATTTCGTTTGAATAACATTTTAAGCAAAAAGAAAAATAAACAAAAAAAACAACACTGCACTGCACTCTACTGTACTGCACTACACTGCACTGTACTGCACTGAACTGTACTACACTGCACTGTACTGTACAGCACTGCACTGTATTGCAGTGTACAGCACTAGACTGCACTGTACTGTATTGTACTGTACTAACTCAATACACCAAAAAAATATGCGTATCGCGCTAAAAGGAGTTTACACTTCAAAAATATAATATGGTATTTTATATGTATACCTGAATATGTTCATCTGCAGATCCAATATCGGCTTGTTGATCACCCACGGCACCTCCCCGAGCTGGTTCAGGCTGTCGAGCACCGGGTACAGCGAGTCTGTTGGCGCGTCCTCGAGCCTCTTCCACTGGTTGCGCACGTAGTACGCCATGCGGATGAGCGGCGGCGGTGTGAGCAGGTAGGCGCCCTTGGTGTAGGGATGGGCAAATGGAAAAAATATATCGATATATATCGTATCGATATTTTTAAACAATATCGATATATATCGAGTAAAAAATATCGATATTTCGATATATCGATATAAATACGCATACATGCATCACGCTTTCGCAATTATTATTATTCTGATGACCATTCTATAGATAATCATTCTACGAGCCATCTATAGAGATTTTTGAAGTTATACTTCTTTAGGCGCGTTATGAAAAAATGATGAGAGTGAAATTTTAAGATGCGCGCGCACCTGTGACACAAAAAATTAACAGTATGAAGTTAGGCGCGTTAAGAAAAAATGATGAGAGTGAAAGTAGCCGTAATTAATAAACAAATGACGATTTAGACAAAGAAAAACTCTTTAGGTTTTTTCTTATTCGGAACATGTTGCCGTAAAAAGTACCAGGCTCGCATAAACGCGAAGAGAGTAGAATGTACTTCTATCATGTCGAGTGGATATGTTGATATAAATTAAAATACTTTTATTTAATATAATTAACACTAAATATTATTAAATTATTAATGTTACGATATTTCATCGTTGTTGTGAAGACTTGAGAATAAATTACACTTGTCTTTGGCGAAATGCATAACAATGCGAAGCTTAAGAGTGTTGTTACAAAGACTTGGCTGTATGAGCTACAATACCTTTGCCTATTAAAAACCCGAATTTGAACCAAAAATTATAATACCGAGGACTATGACGGAAGTGAATACTTTTTAAATTGTTTTCGAAATTAATAAGTGTCCGTTCTATTGAAACTATGAATCAACACGCATGAAACATTTACTATAATAATAATTATAATGTACATTATAAATAATAATTATTATTATAGTAAATGTTTCATGCGTGTTGATTCATAGGCCATTTTTGACAATGTCCTTTATAATTTATATATGTGCTAATAAATTATATTCAGTAGTGATTTAAATTGAATATTTTGATTGATATTACTTACTATTTGTGAATATTAGTGAAAAAAATTGTGCTTATATACTTTTTCAAGTGCTCCAATATAATTGAGGTTAACTATCCGTATGTATTATTTATTTATTTATATTTTGATTGATATTACTTACTATTTGTGAATATTAGTGAAAAAAATTGTGCTTATATACTTTTTCAAGTGCTCCAATATAATTGAGGTTAACTATCCGTATGTATTATTTATTGATATAAATTAAAATACTTTTATTTAATATAATTAACACTAAATATTATTAAATTATTAATGTTAAATACTTATTATTGGTTATTTAATATTCACAAAATAAAGAAATAAATTTAAAAAACATTTAATAAAAAGTTTGTGATAAAAATTAAAATTGAACATCAAATAATAATATTAATTTTTAATATTTGCTATTAAATTGAATAAATAACAAAGAAGTATAACTTCTCACGCGCGTACATAAGTACACGCACCCATTTTTTTTTTTTTGTTTTGTTCACCATCTACAGAGGGATACTCTGCGTATAATTATATACGATATTACAATAACAAGAAATATATATATATATATATATATATATATAATAAAAAATATAATAAGGCGGTTAAAAAAATATCGAATTTGATATTCAAAAATAAATATCGAATATCGATAATTCGAAATGAAAAATATCGATATTTTGATATATCGATATTTTTTGCCCGTCCCTACCTTGGTGGGTGATGTCCAGGGCGCGGGAGGCGCGGCGGTTGGTGCGAGCGGCGCGCGCACGCACAGCTGTCGGCGCGCCGCCCCGCTCCACACGCGCCACACGGCCGGGTGCGGCTTCACCTCCAGCCGCACCGACCGGCCCCACGGACGGTGCACCTTGTACACAGCCGGCAGCTTCTTACTGACAACGCAACATTGATGGTCTAAGATCCCGCGGAACATTGACCTTCACCCATCTGTTTACCGGATGAAATAATATTTTAGGGTATAAAAGGTGTTGCTGAACACATACCAATAGGGTTGCCTAAAAAAATATAGTCAAGGATAGGTTCTGCGAATTAAAAAAAAAGATAGAAGATATTATTTCACTGACTTACTCACCAAATAAATGAACCTTCAATGAAAACCTACAATGTATACTACCTGCAAAAGCTAGGGGCTAAATGAGCGCAATTACCACTTTTTATTTACCTGTTTGCACACGGCAACCAGGTAGTAGTGGCCAGAAAAAGGTAGGCAACCTATTTTTTGCAGATAGTATACATTATACACTTTTCATTGGAGGTTAAATTTTTTTGGTAAGCAAGTCAGGGAAATTATTAAAAAAAAATTTTTTTTTAATAATTTCCCTGTTAATTAATCATAATATCCTTGACCATATTTTTTAGGCAATATTGGTATGTGTTCAGCAACACATTTTATACCCTAAAATTTTATTTTGATCCGGTCAACAGATGGGTGAAGGTCAATGTTCCCCGGCTCCTTGTACTATAAATATATAATTGATGGCGAAACAAATAAGCCCGGAGTTTCTTTCTACCTCTCTTCTTCGGGTCGTCATCAGTAGGCAGCTGACAGAAATAATTCACAAAAAAATCACAATTAAACTGAATTATTGGAATAAAGTTGCCACTGCTTTGATTTTTACAGTGCTTACAGAGTGGCGATTTGGTTATCACATTAAATGATACAGCGGGTAAAACTACTTAATATGAGTTTGTTCAAAGAATAAAATAAACATCTATATCAAAAATAAACTATACTATGGAACTTTCAAACAAAATAAATAGCCTGTAGGCGATGCAATGAAGAAAATACGTTGTAGGACGAAAAAATTCTTTTTTATTTGAACTGACGGTACAAATATTGGCAAAATGGCAGCGCGCAGCGTACGGTGGCTCGTATTAGACGTGTTGTCGGCTAGTGTCGGGGCTAGTGTCGGCAGGCGGCCAAATGACCGCCCAAGTGGTCTTCGTCCCGCGCCCTCGTACGCTTACCATCAGGACGTGTAGTGCAGTCACTTTGCCGTGCTCGGATAGAAGAAAATAAGTATAATAAATATAAATAAATATCAATCAATAATTAATAATGTTAACTAATAATGATTAATAATTTTAATTATCAATAATTAATAATTTTAATTAATAATAATTAAGAATTTTGATTAATAATAATAATTAATAATTTTGATAAATAACAATAATTAATAATTTTAATTAATAATTTTAATTTAATTAACAATAATTAATTTTAATTTAATATAAATCTTGCTGTACATTGTTAGCAGTAACTACATTTTTCGCGTGAAGTAGGTAGCCTAATTAATGTCCTTATGATACGAATAGACAATTTTTTCTTATTTCATACTGAGTAAATAATATTAGGCTCGGTGAAACGTGGGTGCAGCTCTAGTTGCTCATCTGCTTACCCTTTCGGGGATAAAGACATGAGATTAAGTTGTATGTAATTTTTTTCATTTTTTCATAATATTTCAGTAGTAGATAGTGGCAATGCTTTGATTTTTCTCGCCGCTCGCCGCTCGTGGGTTATTAACCTAGCAGCATTTGTCAGGTGATAACCTTACGCATTTACATGATGTTCACAAATGTTAAATAAGAAAAAAAACGTTAAAGATCTTAAAGATATCGTAGGTATTCCATTTATTTTTTGTGTATGGTTTAAGAATGACATGTAGTATACGTGGGATCATTTAATGTGGTAACCAAATCGACACTCGGTATAAGTAACATAAAATAATACAATAAAACATTACTATAAAAACAAAATCAATAGCAGTTTAAAAATATTTTAAATATTAGAAAGAATAAAATTGGCGCATAGTGAAAACATCTCAATATTGCACCTTGCACGCACCGTTCACCTTCCTATTTAAACGATTCCACTTCGCCTGATCAATCATCCTCCATAGCAAATGATCTCCATCATTGGCGCTCATTTTCCCTTAATAGTCAGACCGGCTTTATAATTAAAATTATACCCCTAATACGTGTCACAGAGAACATGTAATTTTTTTTTTATTATTTTCACATAAAATACAATATCATTTTACTCACACTTTAGCTTTCTTTTTGAACATATTCACGTCGATTTTGACATCGTTGATTATGATATTGTACAAGAACTTTCCGATGTTCTGTCGCAACTCCATAGGCCATGGCGTTTCCTCGTAATCCTATAACAGAAAAGGCTTGTATACAGGATCTTGCAGGAAAAATGGGATATTTTATCCTGACGAAGTGACTACACTGGGCCTTGACACAGGATACTGGACATTATACCATATTTGAACTGCACTGTACTTGACATCAGGTCCAGTGTTATTTTTTTATTTAAATTAATGACGAGACGAGCAAGTCGCTCGCCTGATGGTAAGCGCTTCGCCTGCCCATATACAGAAGCAACACCACACAGAACTTTGAACCACAAAGCACTGCACGGCACTGAACTGTGCTCGTCACCCCGAGACATAAGATGTTAAGTCTCATAATGCCCAGTAATTTCACTGGCTTCATGTCCTTCAAGCCGAAACACAACAGTGCTTACACACTGTTGCATGGCGGCATAATTAGACAAAGTGATGGTACCAACCCAGACGGCCTCTCGCATACGAGGGACCTACCACCTTGTAAAATTGTAGTCACTTTGCCGTGCCATGATAGTAAAAAACATACCAAGCTGGCCCCATCCGAGTATTTATGCAGTAGCGTGGTCCAGGCTTGCCTCGCGTTCAGTACAGCGCCCTCCTCACCTTCCAACCGTCGCGTCACGTACCACGAGCAGTACTTCTCGTATATAGTTGAGATTTTATCCAACACACCGCTTCGACGGTATTGTTCTATTTGATACCTAGAAATAAACCGCGAGGTTTCAGTTAGTGGTAGGCAGCGGCTTGGCTGTGCCCCTGGCATTGCCGATGTCCATGAGCGGCGGTGACCGCTTACCATCAGGCGGCCCGCTTGCTCGTCTGCCTATCAAGGCAATAAAAAAAAAAAGTTGGTATTGCCGGTATATATTTTCGGTAGAGACACAACCTAACGGTCGCACGATTTGTAACATTTGCTGGTGGGAGGATACTTGTATCCGACCGGATAGCGACCACCGTACACTGGTGCTAAAACCTGCCATAGTGGCCCACCTTGTGTGGGTCGCGTTCCAGGGTCAGCCAGTGTATATCCGGTTCTCCCCAGGGGGCTTGCCCCCTGATCCTAACCCTCTTCCCACCCATTTTTCCTTCCCCTCCCCCTTGGTCCTTTGGCAGGCCGGCATGATCTTGCCGACCTGCGATGGACACATTGTTTGTCGTTGGTCGACACTATTCTTGGATTGCGCTACACTTACCATCAGGTGTAACGTAGTCACTTTGCCGAGCCAGGATAAAAAATAAATTTGAAGATAACAATGTATTTTATTGTAAAAAAAGCGTGGGGTGCATGGTGTGAATAGTGATATTTATCATTTAGATAGTATCTTAAAAAGCACCCCACGCTTTTTTTACAATAAAATACATTGTTATCTTCAAATTTATTTTCTATTTTTTTAGTTAGACTTTCTATAAAAGCGTGTTTTTTAGTTTTTTTAAACTATTATTTATTTTTCATTTTTTTAGTTAAAATAAAAATATATTTTAGCCGAGAATATAATTTTAATTCCTAACCTAAGAATATCAAAAAAGCGCCATCTATTGACGCTCTTAGATACTACGACATTCCGTATTATTAGCAAAGATCCATAGGGTATAATTTCATTTGACGCAAATTGACAATCTATTGACGCATTCTTATGCGTCGTGTAGATGGCGCTAAACTAAACTACACAACACAATTATTTGTAATTATTAATCACAATTTGCAATAGCTTTTATTTTTTAAAATACAATATTGCATTGTCATCGGTCCTTGATAAGTATGCCAAATTTCAATTTAATCCGACGTTTTAAAGGAGGTCAAAATCACGTTCAAAGAAAAGTTACAGACAAACATACCAACATACAAACATACATACGTCTGAAGCTAATAAAAGCGTGTTAAAAAACATCTATCTCCGGCGTTTTTATACAGGGTTGCAATGCCGAGCTGGCGCTGTAGCAATAAATCGTATTCCCGCGAAATTTGCACATATAAACATATTTGTAATCGAGAACAAAATTAATAATAGGTACTTCCTTTTTAAAACAATAGCTAAAATACTGCTATAATGTACTTCATAACCAACTCAACTTCCAAACATTTCAAATTATTATATTGCATACATAATAACACTTACTTTTGGTAAACTTGAGTTCCTAAGTCCCTCTGCAACAACTTCAAAGTAGGACTGTATGTTTCGCTTCCGTCGACTAATTTATTTAGTTCCGTCATTATTAATTCTACAAATTGTTCCACCTAGAAGTGTAAAAACTTATTACAATATATTGTTATTAATGTTTAATGAGCAATACACCCTCGAGTTTTCTAAGTTACGTGTATATTAATTGATAATTATCGCTTGCTTTAACGGTGAAGGAAACATCGTGAGGAAACCTGCATACCTGAGAGCTCGATAAGATTTTTCGAAGGTATGTGAAGTGTGCCAACCCGCATTAGGCCAACGTGGTGCACTAAGGCCTAACCCCTTTAATTCAGTAGAGGCTCGCGCCCAGCAGTGGGACGTGTATAATACAGGGCTAGTATTATATTATTTTTTATGGCAGAGGCTGGCAAACGAGCAAGACCCACGTTATCAAAAGAATCATGATCGCGTTGCCGACCTTAAAGAAAAGGGATAATTAAATGTGTGTACATTTTTATTTTTCCCTCTTTTCTTAGTCGTACACTGTCGCACTGTACTTCTATTAGGGCATATATTTAGGAAGACGATCTATCACATTATATTTTAATATTTAAGTTATAATAATTGTAACTGGTTGTTTACTGTCTTATAGCTTTTATCTAATAAAAATAAAATATAGATGCACACCTTCAAAACCTTGAGATACGGGTATAAAGTTATAGCTGAATGTGACGCTGTACTTTGTGACTTGAGAGTGCCGACGTTGCGAACGAACGCTTCTTTGATAACTTCACGCCATTCCTCTTCTGTTTCTTGTAGTTTTTTCCTCTAGATAAAAGATAATTATAGGGATATAAAAATAAAGTAAACCCATTAAATTTGTCATTAGCCGTATCATTTTTAACCGACTTTTTCACGATACGATAAGTTGATATTTAAGTATCATTAGAATTTTTGGTCCTTCGATCCAGATATGTAATAAACTTTAAGTATCAAACAAACATTTGTCTCAAAATCAAATCTACAAATCCACCTGAAAAGTCACTACAATAGTTCTTTTAACCCAAATCTAAAAACAACATTCCTAAATTCAAATCCACAGAACTACCTAAATTATGCTAAGCCTCTAGTAGATTTTTGGTCCTTCGACCTAGACCTAGGTGAAATATTGCTATTCTCTCAGAAAAGTCAGAAATTGAACTTACTAGTTTTAGTATATCAATCAGGTATACTCACGCAGAACTGCACCATAGGAGCCGATTCATCCTTCACGTCGATATTTTTAACTTCGATTTCGCCCTTTATTTCTGTCTCTAATTGCTCTTTTCCCTTCTGTATCATCTCTTCTATGGTTAAAAGTCCTTCAGCGGGCGAATTTAGAAGCCCTTTTCTATTCTCTACTTGGTCTAGCTTTAGCTTTTCCAATAAAGGGCAAACGTAGTCGAGGACTGGAGGAGTATATTGGGGCTCGAATCCAGGTTGTATCCTCCGTATAGCGCTTAGAACTACTTCGCGCTGGTCGTAGAGAAATTTAGATTTGTCCATAACATCATTTAGGCTGATACCCTAGAAATTAGAGCAATTTTAAGCAAGCTAGGTGATGCCAAACACAGAGAAAATATTATATGATTTTGTTATATTTTTAAATCATGATGCGCTGTAAAACAAATCAGTAAATATCTCATTCCCAATAATTATTTTTAGAAAAAAAAACTTCTTGAATTAACTGCATTACAGAGGTTTTTATGTTTTTTGTATGTTTATAAAAATGCATAAAGGTGTCTTGGTGGTCCCATTAACTGAATTTATTTAATAAAAATTTCAACATCCCTTTTTTTAACGTTCATATTGTACATTTTGCATGTAATGGTTCAAGATTCACAGAAATGACAAGGAGGTTTCGTAGAATTAACAAATTAAAAATATAAATACAGGAGCACCTCAGTGGAGCAGTTGTAATGCGTACGCGTTGCTACTATGCTCGGGTTCGATTCCATGGTCAGGTAAAAATGATACTGGGTTTTTCTATCACAAAATGCTCAGTATCAACCTGGAGTCTGGATTATGCCCAATATGGCGATACATTTACACATATAGTTACACCTTTTTTTATTTTATTGAATGACGAGACGAGCACGGCGCTCGCTTGATAGTGACCTTTTCCTATCCATTCGAATATTAAAGACGTCAATGCGATTTATGTAAAAATATAAACTTACCTTATCCTGCATCAGCCTGTTATAATACTGCAATACAATACTCTTATCTGCCTCCTGGCTTCTCTCAACACATTCGAACACAGCGGCGAATGTCTGTGCATTCACTTCTACACCGTCCTCCAACATTAATGATAGAAGTTCTTTTGTGTTGTATAACATGCCCTGTACACATTGTTTTTAAATCGTTATTTAGATATTTCTACCACTAAGTGTGTAAGCACTACTGTGTTCCGGTTTGAAGGACATTGAAGCTAGTGAAATAGTCAAAATCAAAACTTTAATTTTGCAAGTAGGCCACAAAGGGCTCTTTTACATGTCAATAATAGATACATTTCATGGAAATGTCTCTACCGGTGTCTAGTGGACATTATGAGACAACATATTGTCTGGGTGACGAACGTAGTCCTATGCCATGCAGTGATTCATAATTGAAGGTACTGTATGGTGTTGTTTACCATAATGCGAACGACTTGTATGTTTCGTCAAATAGCTAAAAATTTAAGCTCATTTTATTTTACTACTATTACAAAAAACAGTACATATACATATCTAAACTAATATTATACAGAGGAAAGATTTCATTGTTTGTTTGCATTGAATAGGCTCTGAAACTACGGGACCGATTTGAAAAATTCCTTCACCATTAGAATCCTACATTATCCCTAATGAACTTAGCGATATCGATAATATAACGGTGCAGAATTTAACGCGGGCGGAGCCGCAAGCGAATACTAGTTGTAAATACATCGACACTTTGTTTAAAACCTCACTATATCAAACCACAATACAGCGGAATTTTAATCATCACATAAAAGTCCACATTTTATTTATTTTATGAACAATGTGAAAAGATAAAAATAAATGCAGTGCTACACAAACTTTTTTATATTAAAAGTAGGTAAAAAATTTGCTCACCATACTCGCATATCCGTGAAGTAAAGCGTTATAGACTTTAACGTCCAAGACTTTAGGATGGTCAGCGCCGCGAGACCCTCTCTGTCTGTAATGTTGTAGTACTTGCCGAGCCTAAAATTAATTTCGATTATTTGTTTAACAGTGGTCTGAAAACGAGCAAGTGGGTCACCTGATGGTAAGTAAACTGCACCGATCATGGACTTCCACAATACCAGAGAATCATGGACGTGTTGCCGACCTTATAGGAAAGTTATGATTGTATTTTTTTTTATCCGAGCACTGCAAAGTGACTACACTACTCCTGATGGTTAGCGCAATGCAGTCCGAAAAACCAGTGACCACTGACAAACAATGAGTTTAACGGTTGTCGCCAGCCTGTATAAAGGCTTCTTCACACTCTGAAGACGAAATAAGCAAATCGAGGCCAGGGGCCTGCGACAGGACAGGCGGATGACCGATGCACGCACAGCGATACAAGAATGTACCCCTATACACGCCCCGAATGACCATCAAGTCATGTCGCAAGCCCATCAGGAGAATCGGATATTCACTGGCTGATCCTGGAAAGCGATCTACACAAGGTGTGTGGGTCACTATGGCAGGTTTTTACGATCTACACAAGGTGTGTGGGTCCCTATGGCAGGTTTTTACACAATGTGTACGGTGGTCGCTATCCGGGCGGATATGAATATCCTACCACCAGGAAAATAAAATAGCCTATTATGTTGTAGGTAGAATCTTATAAGCATAATATTCTGGAGATTACAGCATGACAAAAAAATACTTTCTACATTGAGATTGGTAAATAAAAAATTACAATTTTACTGAACAAAATATAGACACACAATCCAAACTTATATGTGTATGCATGTAAATTTATCTTATTTCTGGGTCTTACCAACGTATTTTGGATAAAACATTGTTATCAATGTTCCAATATCGCTTATCAGACGCGCAACAGATTCGGCAGATAACTGAGATTGTTAACATAAACTAAGACATGTTTATTTATAATAAAAACATATTATCTGCAAGTATTTATTATTTTTTGTAACGCGACTTCCGCACTTTCATATCATAGGGTCTAAGAAAATAAGTGCAGCAACAATTTGCATATAATATAAAAGGTAAAATTCCTGACCACAAACCATGGCAATAAATATATACTTCGTAAGAGTACTCGTTTTGTATGCCACGATTGAATGGAACATTATCTTTATATATATAATTCTTCTGTGAGTGTGTATGTCACTGAACTTCTCTTAAACGACTGGACCGATTTTGATGAAATTTTTTGTGTGTGTTCAAGGGGATCTGAGAATGGTTTAGATTCACAATTTTGTCCGCTGGACAATGTTTTTTTAATTAATTTTTAATTTATCTATATATATAAGTGTGTCTCGCAAAAACTCGAGAATGGCTGTACCGATTTGGCTAATTCTGATCTTGAAATATTTGTGGAAGTTCAGGGAAGGTTTACCCGGTGAGAAAAAATGAGTAACGGCACGGGACGGGACGGGACGGCACGGGACGGGACGGGACGGGACGGGACGGGACGGGACGGCACGGGACGGGACGGGACGGCACGGGACGGGACGGCATGGCACGGCACGGCACGGAACTTACGGGACGGGACGGGACGGGATGGCACGGCACGGCACGGCACGGCACGGGACGGGACGGGACGGGACAGGGACAGGGACAGGGACAGGGACTGGACAGGACACGGACAGGACACGGACAGGACAGGACACGGACAGGACACGGACAGGACACGGACAGGACACGGACAGGACACGCACAGGACACGCACAGGACACGCACAGGACACGCACAGGACACGCACAGGACACGGACAGGACACGGACAGGACACGGACAGGACACGGACAGGACACGGACAGGACACGGACAGGACACGGACAGGACACGGACAGGACACGGACAGGACACGGACAGGACACGGACAGGACACGGACAGGACACGGACAGGACACGGACAGGACACGGACAGGACACGGACAGGACACGGACAGGACACGGACAGGACACGGACAGGACACGGACAGGACACGGACAGGACACGGACAGGACACGGACAGGACACGGACAGGACACGGACAGGACACGGACAGGACACGGACAGGAACAGGGACCGGACTGTCCCACCGGGGGGAGGTGGAAGACGATTAAATGTGTGACGGGCTACCTCACGTGCAATGGTGCAGTACCTTACTTAATTGCATTTAATGTAAATGAAACATTTGTATTAAGTTTTGACCATATTTTACACAAATATATGTAGGTGATACGAAGTTCACCGGGTCATCTAGTATACATATAAAATCAATGCGCAATGCAATGACAACCCCAGTCTAGGTACAAAAAATGTCATACAGATTGACATAGTTCTCATATTATCTAAACTAATATTAATTGTTTGTTTGCATTCAATAGGCTCTGAAACTACTGGACCGCTTTTGAAAAATTCTTTGAACATTAGATAGCAATGTAGGATACATTATCCCTGATGAACATAGGCAATATTGATAGTATAACGGTGCAGAATTTCTCGCGGGCGAAGCCGCGAGCGTATGCTAGTGTAGAATATTTTGGCCCAGACTACGCCCAACTAATGATTGCACTGGTATTATTACGATTAAAAAAATCTCACCTCATCAACCATGTTGAGAGAACAAAGTAATTGCAGATGTACACAAAGCAGCCGGTGCAATGCCTCTTGCTTCCCGTGCCTCTGCAGATCTTTTATGTCCTGTTTCATATTCGACTCCTGGAGAGCGCGGCGTTTGTCTCGTTTCTCTTTTTGTTTCTTTTTTAATGCTTGATTTCTATGAACAATATAAGATATGGCAATGAATCACCAAAGCAGTAGGCAGAAGTGCACAGAGTGTACTTAAAGATCAGCCAACATGCCATAATGCAATTGGATACCCTCCTCCCTCCATTGAATACCCTCGGATTCGAAGCTCGCTAGATTATCACAAATCTTTTCACATCGATATATCGATAAATCTGAGTGATATAAATAGAAACTAAATATACTAAAGTGTGAACATAATAAAATTATATAATCTGGCACATTGCCATAAACAATTTCATTCATAAATTATTTTAAAATGTTTTGGGCTTGGAGACAAGTCATTGATAGCATACTCATTTGAGGGGTACTGATAATATTCATAGATGGTGCCAAGTTTTCCTAGGCAATACAATAAGGGAAGTTCTTAAGTAGTAGGGATGGCAACAATAATAAATGCCAATCCCATAGCGTCATACGTTATTTTTAACATTCTATTTTGAGCAAACTTCAATCTGGTTTACTGTGTACATACGCGGCTTGGGGGAGATGGGGGATAGAGGGTGTAATTGACTTTGTCCTCTCCTCTAAAGTAAAATTACCACTCCGATTAATAAATAGAAGTTGTCCCTCCACACATTATCAAACGAAAGTTACCAGCACCAGTCGCATTTTAAATTAAATATAGAATATTATCGTGACATGAATCAAAATGTCAACCGCCAAGAGACATAGCGTCCGAAAATCGGCAGAATTATTCCGGCCTGAGGTTACTCAATATATACTGGCTGATCTCAGAATTCGACTCTCCTGAGCAAGTCTTTATCGCCCGTTTTTTCACCATACCCAATCGAGTACAAAAATGATCAGGTCCCCCTCACAAGAAAAAAAGATTTTATTATGCTAGTAGCGATGACGTAAGAAAGCATTATAATGCTTAGGTATACCAATAATATACTATTTAATAATATTGTAAAGTAGACCTTATACAATCCTATATAATTTTTTAACACAATGCTTAGAATTAGTAATAAAATTAGCATAATATGCCATAAGGTCGGAAATTGAATGAAAATATCAAAATTGTACTTACGCCTTTTGTACTTTTAAGCCTTTCTGAGCTATAGACTCTGCATTATCGGGCTCTATGTCTTCTTTCTCTATAATCTCATTGTGCAGTACACCATCGTCGTAAATGTCTTCTATCGCTGGATGAGCGATACCTCGTCTTCTGCAAGTTAGGAACAAATCTTAATAATATAATAACCTACGTAGCGTAGCAGGCCAGTAGGTTGTAAAACGAGATCGCAGGTTCGATTCAAGCACCAATACAAATATTTGTGATTTTTTTTTATTGCTTGAATGACGAAACGAGCTGGTCGCTCGCCTGATAGTAAGGACCACGTCTGCCCATAAACAGACACAACAGCACACAGAACTTAGTATTACAAAGCACTGCATGACACTGGACTGCGCTTGTCACCATAAGATATAAGATATTAAGTTTCATAATGCCCAGTAATTCCACTAGCTTCAATATCCTTCAAACCGGAATATAACACTTACACACTGCTGATTGGTGGCAGAAATAGACAAAGCAGTGGTACCAAACCAGACAGCCTCATGCATACGAGGGACCTGCCACCTTGTCCATGTGACTGTACAATGCAGTCAACCACAAAAAACAGGTATAATGAATAGAAAAGTAAACACCAAGACAGTTACTGTAAAGTATTTGAACTATAAATTAAGGCCAACAGGTCACCTGGCTCTGTGCCAATACTAAAGATGAATTGCATGTAAACTTTATGTACATATCATGACACTTAGACTTGTGACTAATGTTTATATTACTTTCAGACATTTCTGTACGTATTTACCAGGGACCGTAAACTGCATGACAAATACTTGTATTTCTTGGTTATAACGGTACATAATGCTGGTATTTTTAAAAGTACAGTAGAATCCCGATTATCCGGACCTCGATTATCCGGATATCCGATTATCCGGACTCATTCTTCACGGCTTTAATTACCGCCGTAAAAATGATTTGACAGCGCAACGAGATATTTTACGACGAGTTTTTTTCCTTCCTCTGAAGTGTAGGTGCTGCTCTCCTTTGTGTACGCGATAGTGTTTGCTATTATTTCATTTTAATTGATAGCATCCAACTAATAGGTTGTATTTTTTTACATTTCTGTTTACGTTTTGTGTTAGAAATCTACAATGTCTAAGCGAAAAAGAGTAATGTTATCTCTCAAAGACTGCCCTGAATTCCACATTTTAACTGATGAAGAACTCGTTAACAATAATTTGAAAAGTAACGATAAAGAAGATGAAGAAGAGACTGAAACTGGTGATGTATGTGAAGCTATTGGAGCTCTAGCGCTTTTAAATGGTTTGAAAGACAGGACAAATTGGATCCCATACAGTTATTACAACTGAAGCGTATTTTTTTTTATCCGAGCACGGCAAATTGACTGCACTACACCTGATGGTAAGCGTAGTGCAGTCCAAAAAACCAGCGACCACCGACAAACAATGAGTTTATCGGAGGTCACCAGAATCATACCGGCCTGTATAATGCTTCTTCCCTCTTCGGAGGGAATTGAATGATTGAATGACGAGACGAGCAAGGCGCTCGCCTGATGGTAAGAGTCACGCCTACCTATAAGCAGAAGCAACACCACAAAGAACTTTGAATTATAAAGCACTGGATGGTGCTGAACTGCGCTCGTCACCCCAAGACATAAGATGTTGAGTTTCATAATGCCCAGTAATTTCTTTGGCTTCAATATTCTTTAAACCGAAACACAACAGTGCTTACACACTGTTGCTTGGCGGCAGAAATAGACAATGCGGTGGTACCAACCCAGATGGCCTCTCGCATACGAGGGATCTACCACGTTGTAAAATGTGATTCATTACGTCAAAGATTAATCACAAATTATTTCCAACCAACATTTTAAATTACATAGGCTACTCGATTTTTTTATATGTATGTCCCTTTCTATAACAAAAATGTTATTAAAAATTGATTATTGTTTTATTTAACTTTGAAATCGATTATCCGGATTTTCGATTATCCGGAATACCCCTGGTTTTAATTGATCCGGATAATCGGGATTCTACTGTAACCATAATTTATTTAATATTATTAAATTTGTCACTGCTAACCTAACCTAACCGATTACTGAAACCTCTATCTTACACATGCCATCTTCAGAAGATAAAGGATGGGCAATTAGTAACTCTGTATGTATTAAGGTCACTTTAAAAAGTGGCAACATGTTTATTTATCTTGATTACCCAGATAGCGGTAACCTAAATCTAAAAAATAACCTAAATTCTTTGATACCAGTACCGTAATTTATATTCGGTCCCTGCTTTTTACAGATTATTAATTAAACATAATTTTGGGCATATCTATTTAGATGTTAAAATCATTATATTGTTATAATATTCTTCATTAATTTGTTAAATCAACTGCATACACAGAGATCAAATCAAACTTTACTTACTGTAAATTTGAAAGATGATTCATGAGTTCTTGATCATAACTATTCAGTTGTTTATCAACGAATAGAGCTTTGAACACTGCATGAGGACTTTTTGGTAATGGATCCCCATTAAACTCTGCTTTCTCAGCTAATTTGTCTAAATCAAACTCCTGGGTAACACCTTCATTGATAGCGTATCTCAGATCCTGTAGCCTCTGATCGTACAGGGTGGCCTTTTGGAAGTTATAATAGCTCTCCTTCACCATGTCTAAATATGTTTTTGTGTTGAATCTCTCTTCAATATTAGTAATTTTATGTGTAGTGTATACTAATGCACATTGGTCATTATCAACTGTATGTAATTTTGTATCCATTGAAGACTTCTTGAGCAGTTGTTCACGGACACTTTTCAATAGTTCAGGATCAACTGGTACATTGTCCGTTTTCTTTATGGGTTTTGTAGTTAACTGATGAAGTTGACCGAGAGACACTGGACTGGATGCTAATTTCGATAAATGAGCTGCATGGAGTTTACTTATGGAGACTTTGGTTTCTGTCATTGCCTTTTCACCAACTGCAATGCATAATTATTTATATTATGATCCAATATGAAAGAGATTTTAAAAAGAAATACAATACATTATTAGTCAATAAAGAAAAATGTTCCAAAAACATTTATATACACAAGAAACAGCATACTTATGTATCCTATATACATTTGTTTACTTTTGTGAATGTAAACAATTCTAAACCAGTTTCAAAATGTCTACCTTCAAGTAGTTCCCCATATTTCTTGTAGTTTTTGTGTTTTGATTTCTTTTTCTGTGATTTCAATAGGCTAACCGTTCTCGTCGACTGGTGCCGTACCGTTAGCACGTTTTCTGGAATGAAGTCAAAATGTTATGCAACGAATAACCTAAGCTGATGAGGTTATTTCCTTGTTAAGAAATGTAAATAAATAACAATGATAATTTTAAAAAAATAATGTATATTGCGGCTATTACCTTTGATGTGCTGACCTATTAATATTTTTCGACAAAAAGAACATTTTATATCGAGTACTGACGAAATATTCGCTGAACTGTTAGTAGTTATCGAAACGCCATGTAAAGAATTTTGATATAAATTCCTTGCAGCCACAATGCGATGCATTGCCACTAGTTTAATTCAGTAGCACTAGTAAATCTCAGAAAACATGCCGGAAAATGGTCAAACCACGTGAAAATGCAGAACGGCGCAACCAAAATAAGGTTGACACTTGACATTTGGCGAGTTGACGAGTGTTGCTAGTATGAATTACTTAAAAATACACTACGTACATGGCATGATAGTTAAAATGATAAGATAAACTTTATATTATTATGTAATTAAAACTTGTGAAATGATTGATTTTAGATTTACTTTTAGGCTCATGAAATTCAACTTTCGTATGTCGTTATGACATATACAATTAGCATTAAAGAAATACATACAGACTTAAATGATGTTTTTTTTATTCTTCCCATGACTCTACACACAATATTAAAATCAGAATAAAAAAATGGATTTCCCGAAACAATGCAAACTACCGTGCGTGTGGTTACTTTTGTTTGCTTAATAGGTTTTATTAATATTTTGTTCTAAATAATTGACATGTTATATTCAAATTAATCTATTCAATTACGAACTTCGACCCACAACTGCTAATCACTAAACTGTCTGGTTTAACGAACTAATTATTGTTACCCGATTTCTAATCGCCTCCCTGGCGTTGTGTGTGAGTAGCCGGCTGCAAAGCGAGAGGCCGTGGTTTCGATTCCCGAACTAGATAAATGTTTGTGTCATGCACAAATATTTGCTTCGGGTCTGAATGTTGTGGGACCGTGTCGTAGTTTCTGATACCCACGATATAAGTTACGTTAAGTAAGCATGTTAAGTTAATGTAGGAATCAGGACTATGTGTGTGACTGTTGGGTGTATTAATTTTACATTTATTTATTTATATTAAACTTGGTCCATTTAAGGAACGTAGCCACAATTCTGTTGGCATCGTGTGTGGTGACCACTCGTCATGACCATGAGTGACCCTGTTGTTCATTTGGTGGCCTCTGCTATAAAAATATATAACTTAAATTAACACTAAAATCCTTAGATATAAAGATAAATTCGTAAACCTGGCAATGGTGATTAGAGGTGACAGATATTGTACCTAGGTGCAAAGAGTATAGAAACAAGAACTGAACTGAGTATAGTTATCGTTCCAATTTCTATTTTATAGCATGAAAACTTGCTACCTCTGTTACACTAGGTCATTTTGCGATCATTTATCTTTGTTTTACTAAGGTAAAAAAATAATCAATTTGATGAAAATTGGAACGGAGTAATTATTTGCTGATCGCCAGCTTGTCAGAATAATTTATATTTTCTTTCTATTTTCATCTATTTATGTAAACAAATTACCGTGTTTACTTCGTTTTGGAACTGTTAAAGTGTGTATTTCTTCGAAAATTACTATGGATGAAAAGCCTTTCGTGTGTAAGTCTAAACAAAATTTAATTTTAGTGTTATTATTTGTGTGATTCTACGTCTTTACCTTGTATTTGTTACTCAGGGACTCCGGAATTAACTAAGAGATTGTTTGTATTGCGATTCGAGAATGACTGGTTATTTAAAAAAAAGAAACAGCCTTGGGGGTGAGTATTTGAGATTAGCTGATAAAGTTTTTGCTCAAATTGCTAAGTTAGTAAGCGAGACTGATTATAATCAACAGTAGGTATAATTATTTTTTTTATAACTTATAGCATATGTATATGATAGTGATTTTCACTTTATCTATTAACGTTCTGTGTAAGGAATTATTGCATAAACCTAAAAATCTTAAAAATATTGAAGCCATGCATATTACTTAGAGATGATACAAACAAATTCAAACAATTGTTAATGTATTTGTAAACAATACTATTATAATTGTAAAATAATCACAACTAATTTGTGCAGATTGCAAATTGTATTTCCAGATTGATACCAACAGCGCAATATAAATATGCAATTTACGCCCGTATACTGAAACGCTACTCAAGTATTTAAGATCGTTTTAAACAAGTTGAATCCCTCTTATCTGTCAAAATTGTATTAAAATAAGTAGCTGTTAGCCGTCAGACAGCTGAGTAGCGTTTCAGTATTCAGACACTAGTTTCACATAAAGTATTTTATGTATACTAATATACCATCATATTACTGGTCATAATAAGATATTCTGTTTGCATATGTTTATTTCACATAGACACCAGCATGATTCTTTTTTTTTTTACTTTATATGCATTTTTTATTGTTGCCTTTTTATTGTGATCTATATTTCTATCTTCAATAGGTAATAATAATCATGTTTCATAACTTACACAGGGAATTTCATGAGATATTACTACAAAATGGATTTCCTGAAGAGATGACAGTGAAACATGTCCGTAAGAAATGGTCCTACACATATGATGTAAGTGGCACATACAATATTTCTTATTAGAACTTGTCAACGATATAAACTATCTGATATGCAATTTCTATAAATGAAGATTTTGTGTAAGTTGTAACATACATATGCAGTCCTGGTTAAAGGGAAATTAAAAACCCAAGTGAGCTTAAACCGGGGATTCCCGAAGTGGTTGATATTGACCCTCCAGGGGTCAACATTTAAATTGGCAAGTATTTTGTATCAATAGGAAAAAAACTAGACATAGGATTTTTAAAGTAGTTTGGCTATGGGGGTCTGACGTGTCAGTTCATTTTGGAAAAGGGGTATATTGCCCAAAACAGTTTGGGAATAAATAAATAACACCTAACAGTCACACACATAGCCTTGACCCCACAATAAGGTACGAGTCTTGTGTTATGGGTATCAGGAACTACGAGAGACTTTCGGTCTCACAACACCCAGACCCTGAAACAAATATTTGTGAATGAGACAAATATTTGTTCGGTGCGGGAATTGAACCCATGGCCTCACGTTTCACAGTCGGCTACTCGCCCACTGCTAATCACTGGCTTATACCATTATTGATGTACAATATATACAAAATAACTAGGCCAGTCTGAAGTTAGTCAAAAGCAGCCTCTCAACTTATTCTCAAAGACTAAATTGTGACAAGAGATAGTAAATTGTTGATTAAGTGACTAACTTTAGTCTGAACTTAATTTACACCAAACTTAATTTGTGAGTAATGAAAGCTCATGTTGAAATATTAAGTAAATTGTTTATTTTTCACTGTCATATAAGTTCTGTTGTAAGATATATGTTTAAAAAAATAAAATTCTTAATTTTTTAACTCAGTGAATATTTTTTCAGATGTACAAACTTGCCAAAAAGATGAAGAACAAGGATTGGAAATTTTACAAATTGTTTGATAAGCACTATGCCAAGTCAAAAATATTGGACAAATATGAATCTTGTAAGTATAAATATGCTTCTTACAAGCAATAGAAAAGTAAGCTAATACACCAATATGAAATTTTACCACTACATATTCTATAACATTCTTTTTCAAACATTTTATTCATAACTAGATGACCTGGTGAACTTCGTATCACTTACATATATTTGTAAGATAGTAAGTAAGATGTAAGATACTAGTCTTGTGTCGTGGGTATCAGGAACTACGAGAGACTTTAGGTCTCACAACATCCAGACCCCGAAACAAATATTTCACACCACATCACATCACACATGGATCACACAAACATTCGTCTCAGTGCGGGGATCGAACCCGCGGCCTGTCGCTTTACAGTCAGCTACTCGCCCGCTGCGCCACGGAGGCTGTCAAATGAGTCATGCACTTAATGTAAATAAAAAATGGGATTAAAAGAGGTACATGCACCATTGCACGTGAGGTAGCCCATCGCACATTTGATTGACTTCGACGACCTAAGTCAGTGCGCGGGCATCTGACATTTGGAGACGAGCCGCAAGGCGGCACCGCGCAGGGGTATTTCTCGCCTCGGGAACCCGGGGCCGTTCGTAATGTGAAGAAAATGGCCACAGCGGGGGTTTTAGATGGTACTTTTTTTTTATAGCATAGGCCGGCAAACGAGCAAGTGGTCACCTGATGGTAAGTGATCTCCACCGCCCATGTACGCCCACCACCAGAAGAATAATGGGCGCGTTGCCGACCGTAAAGGAAAGTGATAATTAGGGATTGGAAAGGGGAGGGGATTTGGGCTTCCGGATATCTCACTCATCGTAAGAAACGCAGCAGCAAGCCGCTACTATACGTCAGTTTTCTGTGAGACAGTGGTAACGACCCGGTCGAACCAGCCCATTCATGCTGTAGACAAAACTATCTACAGCGTGGCTCTACCACTCAAAAACACTTTATACAAATAATATTTATGTTTTGTTGCAGGGAGTGATGAGTGGCGACTTAAATTTATCACATGTATCATAGAAACAAAAGGACTCAACCTTGATTTTCTCACAATGTGGAGGTAATTGTACAAGTACTGGATATTCTAAAATATACCCTAGATGTTTATAATAAAGTTCAATTTTATTTAATAAAAATGGATCATAAAACTTACAGGACAGTAGAAAGAGCTATGCGGTGCCAAGAACTGCCCAGTGATTGTTGTGTGCAAGATATGAAGGGACTGTGGCAGCACATACGAACTACATTTAATGTAAATATCTATATTTAGTTATTATTTGTGTGTTGTGTTATGCTCGTCACAGCACAGCAGTATGCTAACCGTCACAGTCGCGTAAATGCCAACATCGCTATTTATTTATAACTTTATTGTACATCACAACAAAAAGTATTGAAAACACACAATAGACAACTAAAAAGAATAAAAAGAAGTACAATTGGCGGCCTCATTGCACACCTCTTTAGCTTCCTTCACTATCATTACATTTTTCAAGCTGGCGCGTCAGTTTAATGTACATAAACTAATTCAATGCATTAATTAATTTGCGTATTGTTAATTGTAGTTTATTGTGATAAATAAATTATTTATCTTTCTTTTTTGTATTAGTTTATGTCTGTTAGTTTCAAGCATAAAAATAAAATATTTATTATTTCGAAAGCTTTTCAGCATTCGTGGTCACGGGGTGGAGTGACCCCGCGATAAAATCCGTAAAATTAGTTTTATTTCAATGAGTAACATTCGCGGAACTGTAAGAAATCATAAACTTTTCTTTCAGAGAAAACATCGATTAAAAATGAAAAAAGGTGCCGAATTGACAGAATGGCCGTTGTATGACGTCATGGTGCAATATTTCCAAAAATTCGAGCCCGATCATTTGGTGAACCTCGAGAATGACTCGCCGTATATATTTTTCCGTAAACAAAGAGACGCTACTAAATACCTTAAGAGAAAAAGAGGCATCGATGACAATGACAATGAGAATGAGTTTCACTGTAAGTATTTTTAGCGCTACATTAGATTGGATTTAAAGTGAACCGTATGTTCTTAGGCATATAGTTGATATTAGTTTAATGAAAATGTGTCATTTTAAGCCGCTTTGTAAGTGCATAGCACTAATTGCAGACGCCTGAGACTTTACTAGTAATACTTATAGATTAATAATGACTAGTAATTTCATTGGCTTCAAACCCGAATACAACAGTGCTTACACACTTACTTAGGGTTAAATAAAAATTATTAATAACCTTAAAATAAAATTAATTTAAACGGATTTTATCGCGGTTTTTTATTTTTATTTCGGTCCCGACGTTTCCGCGATAAAATTATCGTTTAATGTAGTTTTATTTCAATGTGTAACATAGTAAACGTAAGAAATCATTATATTAATAACCTTTCACAATAATTATTAATTAATTATTCACTTAAAGTGTTCATTGCGAACTCATTTCTCAATAAATTCAAGTAGATGCAAATTATTAACAGATACTTTATAATAATTAAAAAAAAATTGTTAAAGGGACAAAAGATATTACCGAGTCGTTCATTCAAGTTAGATTGCAGAACGATTGGCTGTTTAGAGAAAGGAAATGGGCGTGGAAGTAAGTACCTTATGTATTTATTGTTTAATTATTTTTTTGCTGTTTTCGTACTTTCCTTCATATGCATGTAACTGCTCCGCTCCGGTGAGTCGTAGCGTGATGTTATACAATGTATTTAGCTTTGGTCATATTTAAGGGTAGTTACATACACCTCACAGTGAGTGTTTATGTATCGGATCTTATCATAATCCACTTTCAAAAAATTCACGTTTTTACGATCAATAAGATCGATCACGTTACTATAAATTTAGTGAAGTAAGTGAGCGAGGATAACAATGCGAGAGTGAGACAAAAGCTCATCTGTTTGTCATTTAATGTTGTCCAAAGTGTGTGTGAGTGTGTGTGTGTGTGAATAAGCTTTCACTCGTTCAAATATTACATCATCACAAACAAACGCACAAACAATTTTATACAGTTTACTTTATTACTAAAAATATGTGTAGGAAACAGTGAAATTAAATAAATCAATTAACAATGTTTATAGCTACTAGAAAAAAAAACAAAATTAAATCATCCCTGTTTCCAACAAATATGTAAAGTCACCAGTAAATATTGTCTCCAATGTCTTTGGACTTCTATGTTAAAATATTATTTCTTTTTAAACAGTGATTTACTAAAAATAATGCTGGAAGAACACGGTTTCCCAAACACGTTAACGTCGAGGGAAATTGGCCGTAAATGGGCAGCTACGTTCGCTGTAAGTAATCTTCAACGGGTGACATTGTATTTAGACTGCACTGTACTTTTGCTGGTGGTAGGATATTCATATCCGCCCGGATAACGACCACCGTACACATGGTGTTAAAACCTGCCATAGTGGTCCACACGCCTTGTGTGGATCGCGTTCCAGTACAGCCAGTGTATATCCGGTTCTCCCGAGAGGCTTGCGACATGACTTGATGGTTGGTTGGGGCGGGTATAGGGGTACATACTTGTGTCCTTGTGCCTGCATCGGTCATCCGTCTGTACTGTCGCAGGTCCCTCGATTTGCTTCTTCCCTCTCCGAAGAGGAAAGAAGCATTTATACAGGTCGGCATGATTCTGGTGACCACCGATGAGCTCATTATTTGTCGGTGGTCGCTAGTTTTTTGGATTGCGCTTACCATCAAGTGTAGTGCAGTCACTTTGTCGTGCTCGGATAAAAAATTCGTATCCATTTAATATTTTTTATAATATTTTTCTAAACAGGAGTATCAGAAAGCGAAAGCGACGAACAATAAGTCGTGGGTGTACTATACGATATTTGAGCTATATTTAGGCGAAGGAAGTCTCAGTTTAAACCCTCTTGTTGGATGTGAGTATCATACTTTATTTTTTGCTAATTACAATACATATACATAGTTAGTTATAGTCACAATTAGTATGGCTTCAGAATATAGAATAAACGATAATACACAGCTATTATTAACAGGCATGTGTTGTTTATTTAGTTAGCCATCTGTATAAGTACCTATTATTTTAATTGTCAAAGAAAGAAAACAGTTTTTTTTTAATTGTGTGTTTTGTCACATGCGATGACATATGCGATGTGATCGGGTCTTAGATGTGTACATTGCCAGAAAGAACTAATTAGATTAAATTGATGTTTATGAATACGTCGCACAAGTTTTAAAACATGTTAGATGACTTGATTTTTTATTAATTTAAACAATCAGTTATATACTTTACGCAAAATGTATTATCAAAAGATTTTTTAATTCTGTTCGAAAATAGATAAGTTATAAGCCATTAAATTCATGCGAAGTGGTAATTCGTAATTGTCCACTACAGTAAAAAGAGACACAGCTATATTGTGACGTCAGTGTCCAAAGTGGTCGTTACGGTACAGTCGTGCGAGGGAGATAGGGAGATGTTTCATTACACGCCCACATTTGCTCATCATACCAATATCTAAAATATTAATTGCCGTCTAATTTTTGAACGTATTTCAATTATGTTTACAAAATAGGGTTTCTTTTCGTATTATTGTCTCTTGCGTATAAATTAGTGTACAGATGCAAGCAGATACGACTACTATATTATAGTTAGTAAACAGTAGTTATTATTACGCAGGGCAGGAAGAGTGGGTGTTCAATTTGATCAGCGCGAGAACTGATCTGGACCATATGTTCGATAATTACCTGAGAGATCCCAGTTCTGCGTGGAGGTACGTACCTATATTAATAATTTCAGTCTGATTTTTACATGACATTTAGATACCTATATAATATATGTGAAGTCAGTACGTAAAGCCGAAATCCTCCCCTTCCCAATATCTTAATCATCCCTTTAGATTCAGCAACGCGCCCATGATTCTTCTGGTATTGTACATGGGTGGTGGAGAACACTTACCGTCAGTCAGTTGCCCGTTAGGCCTACCTATGCTTTAAAAGCTCAGCAACCCGCAGTATGTCAGCTTGGTGGATTAAGGCTTAATCCCTCTTATTGAGTAAAGGAGGCCCGTCCCCACCAGTGGGACAGTGCAATACAGGGCTAATTACCTACTGTGTTTAAACAGGGAAGTAGAGAAGCGGTTAAGAGACGTAGGCCTGCCTCTAGACCACAGTTTATTGGACCTGCCGGAGATATGGACACACCTGGTTAGGACATTTAAGGTAAGATTAATGTTCGATTATTATCAATATTATAATATATAACAGTGGCGAAGAGTAAAAATCATGAAAATAAGAAGCCGACGCTATTTTTCATACTATTTCGATTTCGTTGTGCACAATTTTTGTTACGGATTTTTCAATATTAAAAATTCGGATAATGATTTTTCTCTTAATTTTTTTATAATATTTTTTATTGCATCAAAAGTACATAATATACAATTTGGTGACAAGTGACGGGGTATTGAGTACATAAATCGATGTAGATCTAAATACCGTCATTATAACAGCTGGTGCTTACAAAATCCAAAATCCTGAGCTATAAACACTAGCATAACTTTATTACTTTAATAATTCGTATAAAATTAAAGGGTACAGTAATATTATTTATTACAACTTTTAAAAGTTTCTAAAGGGAAATAATGGAAAATGAGGCAATAATTCTTGCATGATTTTTTTCTATTTCAGCACAGATTTTTTTTTTATTGAAATAAAACTAATTTAAACGGATTTTATCGCGGTTTTTTATTTTAATTTTGGTCCCGACGTTTCAAAAGCTTTACAGCCTTCGTGTTCACGGGGTGGACAGTTACAGAGAAATTAGTTTTATTTCAATGTGTAACATTCGCGTAAACGTAAGAAATCATTTTTTTCCTTGTTAGCTAGTAATACTCAGTAGTGTTGTAATATTAAAATTTTATATACATAGAAAATGGATCGATACGTAAACAGAGAGAAATTCGAAATGCGTGGGATTTTTTTATTAGCGTTAAAGTCGAGACTAGCAAGCGGATCACTTACCTGCTGGTAAACGTCATGCCTGCCCATAAATAGAAGCAACACCAATCAAAACTTCTGATTATGAAGTACTGCATGGCACTGGACTGGCCTCCTCACCTAGAGACATAAGATTCATAAAGCCCAGTAATTTTACAGACTTTAACGTCCTTTAAATTAGAACACAATAGTGTCTAGACAATGCTGCTTAGCGGCAAATATTATGAATAACTTAGTCGTAATTTTTCTATCTTAAGTATTTCAGAGGAAAGTCGTTAATCCCGATTGATGAATTCTAAAATTCGTTGGCTAAGGAACATTCGAGTTACTGCGATGAGGATATATGTACGTTCAGCCTTATAACCTATGCGTCCCGGCTCCTTTATGTATCTCTAAACAATAGCCACGACTATTCGTAACAAACTTCAGCCCAGCCAAGTGCTCGTATCCTTTGTACGTATACGTTGCATTTGCGCGCGAACTATAATATAAAATGCCATATTGCAGTGGAAACGAAAATTCGCTCGAAAAGGTATGTTGACTGAACACTGGCCGTACTTCGAAGCGATGGCCAGATACATTGAACTGCAAGACAAAAAGCCTGTGAAGAAACAAAAACGCGAAATAATACACTCTGACGACGGCGACATTGACAACGACAATGATGATTACGAGGATGATATGAAACTGTTCGATTTGAAAAGACGTATGGAAACTCAATTGAAACCGAAGTACGAGTTTGAACATTCGAATCAATGCAGGGCGTGTTACATTGAAGACGGATGTGTGGACATATTCAACGAGAAAGATGGTGATGATGTGGACGTCGCTTATAAGTTGAAAGTTATTGGTGGGATTGAGGTGAGTGTTAATTTCGTAGACGTAGAATTATGTACACATGTAGGCTTTCATCATTAACTTGCTATTTCCTTTGATCCATAAGTTGATATAAGTATATACCAAGGTATGGTATATACTGATGATGACTTAGTGGACGATTTCGGCGACAGCGACTGTTTCAGGCTCTAATTACTAATAGTAGTATAATAGTATATACTATAAACTCCAAAAGTAGTTGAAGCTATGTTGTGATAGCCGCACGACAACGCTTGACACAAACGTGTGATAATCGGAGAGGCGTGCGTCATAGGAGACACAAGTTGAAGATGAAAGAACACAAGTGGCGACAGCTTGTAATGTTCGATTACTTGGAACTCTATCGGTTGTTTGATATTGTCTTTCTTGTTATATGATAAGAAAATGTTCTTACTAGCTTTTATTCGCGGTCCCGGCCGAGCTAAAGTCTTTTTCCGGGATACAAATAGGCTATGTTCTAATCCATGTCAGGGTCTACCTGTGTGTGAAATCACATCCAAGTCCATTCTATCGTTAAGGCGTTGATTGATCAACAAACATTGAAAATTTCACATTTATAATATTAATATGAATTCTTTATCCACTACTGTGGATAAAGAATACACTACTGTGTGCGACACAATTTTTAATCGATGCGTCACAAATTACACATGTTAACGCCATTAATTACAAAACGCAAACATGCTTAACGATAAGAATGTTTGTTATAGGTAAACAAATCAGATCACCTGCCAACACAAATATGCTACGGTTGCCTCCACGAACTGGAGAACGCATTCAAATTCAGGCGAAAATGTCAAGAGTCCGACAAACAGTTCCAAAGTACCGCACACAGAATCAAAATCGAAGTAGAAAGATTAGAGGACAACGACTATAAGAATAACCGTAGAAATGATAACGATGCAGACAGTACAAAAGACGGATTCGACAACGTTGACGATGTAGACATGTTCGATTCGGAACCAATGGCACAACCTAAACATGAAAAAGGAGCAATGAAAGCAGAGAAAAGGATCAAAAGGAAGAAAAGAAGAATGCGCAAGTTGAATTACGACTACAGCAAGATATGCGAGATCTGCGGGAAACACACGAGGAACCTGGTCAGTCATCTGGACGCGCACACAACGGGCAGGACGTACTCCTGCGACATTTGCGAGAAGAAGTTCAAGTTCAAGAGCGGTCTGATCATACACAAGGCGATTCACGATCCCACGCCGAAGAAGACTTGCGAAGTGTGCGGGAAAACCTTCCACGTACTAGCACAGTACAGGAGGCACTTCGTGTACCACGCGAACGAGAGGAAGTTTGAATGCGAGACTTGTGGGAAGCGGTTTAACACCAGCGATATACTGAAGGTTCATAATAGAACGCATACAGACGAACGGCCCTTCAGCTGTCAGGAGTGTGGGAAGTCGTTCAGGACGGCCGGCTGTGTCAGCAGGCACAAACGCATCGTGCATAGGCATGTAAGACAAAAATCTAAATAAACATGGGGACGGCCTTCACTTGTTTTATTTGACCCAATGAACTTATATCGCGGATTTATTAATTAGCGCCTGCTTATCTGTTTACATAGATACCGAAATATTTGATTACGCACTAGTAGGAAAATATCACAAAACATCGTTTGTCGAAACGGCCTCAGTAAACAATATTAAGTGACACTTATAAACTGGCGAGGAATATTTTTGTGCAATTGTTGCTAAATTTCGCTACAACTTGGACTGATCTCATAAACAGCACAAATAAGATAACGTTAAGCGGCCACATTGATATTGTTGACATGACCGAAATATAAGGAGCAATGTACTTGATTATCTCGCGTTTGTAATTAGCCGTGATTCAGTAGGTTTCATTGTATATGCGGACTGGCGCCGGCACTTGTTACATCCGAGGGGGCATAACGTGTGCGTTGTTTGACCGATAGTGTCCAAAAATACGAGCCTCTTGACTCCTGGAATGTGGATGAGCACGCTGCACGCGTCAGTAAGGCTAGGGCAGGCGCATGTCCGCGGCGCCGGCGCAGTGTAGACCGTGGAGTGGCGAGTCTCGATACAACCGCGGAGTTCACGTCAGTTCGCGACGGCCAGCGTGCGCAGACGCCGTGTCTATACCACTCCATGCCGCTGCAACCACGATACCGATTATAAAACGAACAAAAGGTACTTCCTAGTTTAATATAGAATTAAAACGGTGACATGGCGATACACAGTTTGGTGAGTATCATTTTATTTTTATTCGTATGTATTTATGTTTTCCTTAAGATGCTTCGGGATGTATAGTCGTATGCCGTGATTATCATTAACGTCATGTGTGGGGTTAATTGATATATTTTGCATCGACAGTTTAATGATAGTTACAATATTCTAATTAGAAAATTGATCACGTCTATCGTAAACATAAAACTTTTATTCACATTTCCCACATCATTTATTCTCATGTTTTATTCATAAACATTCCTAATTTTTATTGCCATAAGAACACTCTATGAATTAAAATGATATAAATATGTGCGGGCTCTTCTGTGGCAGATATAGCCCGATTTTAATCTATAGAATTGATTAATAAGGTAAAAGCTTTAAGTGTATATTCATTGTTAATTATCGCTTGCTTTAACGGTGAAGGAAACATCGTGAGGAAACCTGCATACCTGAGAACTCGATAAGATTTTCGAAGGTATGTAAAGTCTGCCAACCCGCATTAGGCCAGCGTGGTGGACTAAGGCCTAACCCCTCATTCAGTAGAGGAGGCCCGTGCCCAGCAGTGGGGCATATATAATACAGGTCTAGTAAAAAAAAAAGCTTTGGGTGTGGACCACAATGGAAGTTTAATGGCCGAGGTGATCGCTCGCAGTTTTCGCACCTTTTATATCGCTTTTCTGCGCATACGCAGCCGCGACACGTATGGCATGCTCTGCGACATCGATCATTGAACTAAATTCTGTCTTCCGTTCAAACATATCGGTAAATTGTTAACTACGACAATAGAACACCGTTTGTGTTTGTTTGTGTTACGCATGTGAGACAAACGTTTAAATAATGTACAAGACACGGCTATTTTTTATTATTTATTTTATTGTACAGGAATAGTAACAGCTTTTTACATATTGAACTTAAATTTCGGAAAAAGGAATTAGGCAGCCAATAACAACTATCCTCATATTATAGTGTGAAGTTTGTTCATTTCCTTTATGTTGTGTTAAGAATATTTAATAAGTAAAAGTAAGTTTACTTATAGGATCACTTTGATTAAATTTAATTAAAAGAAACATTGCTTTCCCTATATACTATCTACAACTAACACAATTTAATGGTAATAGTTTCAGTTCACTGTTTTCTACATTTTCTATCGTTTCATTTTCTCCATAAGAGTTTAACCTGTCTTAAATATTATCAATACAGTTATGGTCTTGTTATACACACATATATACATTGTTATGCACAATATCAGTAGTAATCAATTTATCACCATCTAATATTAATTAAATGTAAAGCACTACCACTAAATTCGGGATCTCGGTAGTTCTTCTATAATTAGAATTGGGATTATGGAAGTGGCAAGCCTCTACCAAAAATAAGCATTGTAGCAGCCAGAAATCCTAATATATGTTTAATGAAAGCTCACGCCTGCATCCCTGAACGGGTAGGTAGAGATGACAGTAGTACACTCGAGTTTCGCATAGCTTATTTCCGTCCTATGATCTGATAGGTGTCGAGCCTATCGCTCTATGACCGTTCCCAATACTTCTATTTTTTTTACCACACCTTACGTTAAGTGTAGCGAAATCCAAGAATGTCGACAGTCTGTCTATCGTTGGTCGGCAAGATCATGCCGGCCTACCTAACTACTTCTTCAAATCCGTTGAAAGGATTTACAGATAAATTTGTATATTACTAATAGTGTTTTGACAGACCTTTCATACAAAAAGTTAATTGCCAGTGGGCAAATAAAATAGAATATTAAGAACCGCCATTAATAGGCAAATTTCAATCCTCGGCAACTCAAATGTGATTTTACGATAGAAAACTCAAAATAAAAATTGTGATTGCCTGACCTCGGGTTTGAATTCAAGATCTCATGGTTTGTCAACCTTATGTACCTATGCTGCCATTAGGCATATGAATCAATTATCTTGGTCTCAATTAATTATCTTAGTTATATAATTAATGTATGTAAGTAGCAATACCTCAGCGGGAAGTGATACGGACTGTCAGGACGAAAGTCGCAGGTTCGAAACCAGCCCCAAGAGCATGCACAACTTTTGTAAGTTACGTGTGTATTGATTGTTAATTATCGCTTGCTTTAATGGTGAAGGAAACAACAAGAGGAAACCTGCATACCTGAGAAGTTCTCCATAAGAATTTCGAAGGGGTGTGACGTCTGTCCACCCGCATGAGGCGGTGGTGGACTAAGGCCTAACCACTCTCATTCAGTAAAGGAGGCCAATTTAAATAATTTAAACAGATTTTATCTCGGTTTTGTATTAATTTTGATCCCGAAGTTTGAAAGCTTTTCAGCCTTCATGGTCACTGGGTGGACTGAGTGAGTCCACCACAGTTTAAATTAGTTTTATTTCAATGTGTAATATTCGCGTAAACATAAGTAATCAAAGAAGGCCACTGACCAGCATTGGGACGTATACAGGGTTAATTTTAAAACACCAGCAACCTCGCAGGACCAGATAGCTGACCCCATACGGAACAACTTTTGTTCTACGAGTTTGTATATAACTCAATATATTTTTAAAAAAATGATTTTACAAGTTTTTGTTGTGTCGTATTTTTCTTCGTAGCGTTCGGCGTGCGCGCGCGACTCAAAGAAGCCGCTCAGCTGGCTCGGGCGATGACCTTCAACGCTAGCTCGGTTCCCCACGCTTCGCGTGTTTGCTTACGTAATCTGCGATGCGTGTAGGTAACATTCAAGACGGAAATTAAATGAATACTTATTTTTGTATGAAAATAAAATCTAACAAATTATCAAAAGTCGTAGAACAAAAGTAGTAGCTTATAACCTTAGGTATCTACCCCAGCGAGGTTGCTGGTGTTTTAAAAATAACCCTGTATAATACAGGTTTGTTACTATATAAAGAGGAGATATTAGCTTGTATGTTTGTGTATTTGATTTGGTATGTAGGAGGTATTTATTGAACTACTGAACCGATATTAAAAATTATTTCACTTATAATACACGCAGCACTACGCCATAGTCACGTAGGCTATGTTTCGTTGCGATTTGTGCCCACGGGGCCCTACAAATATCGGTTTGTAGTCGATTACTATTAAGGACAAATATCTGGCACTTCTAAACAGATTCTAAAAATTCTTTCACTAATAGAAAGCTATTTTATTCCTAAGTAACATAGAATATGTATTACTGTGGTTTGTTACCGCGGTGCCTCCCAGATATCGCTTTTATAGTGAATACTCATATATTCGCTGGAAGTACATAGGGATCTCACTTAAAAATTCTTTCACCACACATGGTCTTATTAAGTATAAAATAACGCTATGCGGGCGGTGCCGCGTGCAAAATATAGTTAAATAAAATGTATTTTTGTAGTATAGCGGTAAATGTTAAACTCTATATTTATTTTGTACCTAAAGCTGGTTGCTTCAGATTTGCGTTAAAGAACATGGTCGTTTCCAATACGTAACATTGATAAATAACCATATTTAAAACCGGTCAAGTGCGAGTCGGCCACGCGCGCCGGGGTTTCGTACCATTAAGAAACAGGCAATAATAACACATTCTATAAAAAATCAACTAGCTAACTGTTCAAAGTACAGAGGCATTTAAAAATAAAACGGAGACACAGACAGACAGGATGCGACGTAAGGTATAATAGGGTTCAGTTGGTACCTACTGTTTGGACATGGAATGCCTAAAGTTAATGCTTATTGGAAATATTAAGTATTTATCAGATCGGGGAATTTAAAATTCTCAGTAATTTATGAATAAGGTCATAATATGAAACAACTCGTGTACATACGAGTAGGTACGTTATTTATCTGAATATATCAACATTTTTTATAATAAAATTAAAAATAAATTGTAATGATAAAGAGGAAATAACCAAAAATTTCATTTATATTTATATAATCAGTGT
Organism: Amorpha juglandis; assembly: GCA_949126905.1. NCBI lineage: Eukaryota > Metazoa > Arthropoda > Insecta > Lepidoptera > Sphingidae > Amorpha > Amorpha juglandis. Next base: position 11,795,167 of record OX421381.1, on the reverse strand, counting down.
AGGCAGCGATAGTCCAAGCGGGGAGTGGTACGGATTGTCGAGACTAAAGTTACGGATTTTAAATCAGCCCCGCAAACCACGCAACTCTGTCTTTCGGAGTAATGTGCGTAATAATTTTTGATTAAAGCTCGCTTTAGTGATTAATGGAAACGTGAGAAATCTGCAAACCTGAGAAGTCACCAAAGGAATTTAAATGTAGGTATCTAATGAAGTCTACTAACACGCATTAGTCAGCGCGGTGGACTATGGCAGCCTAACCCCCCCTCATTAGTATATGAGGCCTGTGACCAGCAGTAGGAAGGAATAGTACAAGAATAAACTGCGGAATTGTTAAATTAACATTAAATTATCCATAAATAGCTGACACAACTGACGAATTTTGTTTTGTTTTCTTCACGTCAGGTATTTTAAAGAGAAACTCGTTTTTGAAGTATATCCTTTCTCGTTAACTGATAGCGGTGTTTTCCTTGTGTCTAGTCAGTAAAAATAACACGTCTTTTTTAACTCCAATAAAAGAAAAACCGCAGGATACTTTTAGTAGTGTTTATATTGTCTCTGCCTGGTGGCATTTGTGACGGATTCAGCTCTTTAGTCTATGCTCCCTCTTTGTTAACCACAACAAAAAGAGAGGTGATGTTAGTTGACCCTTTTATGTGTCTGTGTCTACACGTGTCGGTTTGTCTGTGGCATAATAGCGCCTAAACAAATGGACCGATTTGAATATGTTATTTTGTTGTTTATGTTTAAAGCTGATATGATCAAGATTTTTTTATAGCATAGGATATATATTCGATATAGGCGTCACTTGATTCAATACAGTTGGTAACCTACTCAATATCAAACAAAACTGTGGCAGGGACCCAGTTGTGTTGCGATTGTGTAAATAGGGAAAGCTGTACCTTCTGTACCTGTATATAACATTGTCTAGTTATTGATATTTAAACTAGTACCGTTTATTGATCCGAATTCTCATTGGCCAGTAAATTGGCGTAATAGGCGAATACGCGTCCATGACTCTTGGTATTTTTTTTTTATTTGATTGAGTGACGAGACAAGCAAGGCGCTCGCCTGATAGTAAGCGCCACGCCTGCCCATAAACAGAAGCAACACCACACATAACTTTGAATTACAAAGCACTGCATGGCACTGAACTACGCTCGTCACCCCGAAACATAAGATGTTAAGTCTCATAATGCCCAGTAATTTCACTGGCTTCAATGTCCTTGAAACCGAAACACAACAGTGGTTACACACTGTTGCTTGGCGGCAGAAATAGACAAAGCTGTGGTACCAACCCAGACGGCCTCTCGCATACCACCTTGTATATATTATTGGCGTTCATGAAAAAGTGACTGCGAAGATGACTTACCATCAAGCCAATGTGCTAGTTTACAGGTGTTTGCTATAATATACACGAGTGCCTGTCCAATGAAAGCTCGCTGGTTCGATCTCGCACCAGTGCACTGTCATGCACAAAATATTTAAATGGTTTCTGGATGTTGCGCAACTGTGAGACTCTCGTAATTTTAGACACACATGGGACATTATTAGTATCTTAGTGTCGGAAGTATGTATTTGTATGATTCTGGGTGTATCTATTTATTATAAGTAGGCATTATATAGGATGGTTCACTATATACGTGCACCAGGACAGCAGCAATCAGAGAGGAGTGGCGCAGAATTGTCAAGCGAGCCACAAACCCTGACGTGACGACCACGACCACTCTGCCAATAGTGTAACGACTAGGAAGAAGATTATATAAACCAAGACAAATATAAATAGACACACATTATTAGGAGCGTATTAGCATATATAGCGAGGATATTGAAATGGCCAGGTTGGGCCTATCCCCCTAGATTCACGCCCATCGACTTTCAGATTCCTTTTTAATCTATCTCTATTTATCCGACCAGCTCTAGAAACAACATAGATGATAGACTTACGCCCACGAGCAGCATTCGGATTTCATTTCCTCCAGATAAACCGACGTTGATATATTATTATCCTTTAATGTCAGACGAGATGCCGTCATGGATACGTTTGAACGCTTAGAAACTAATACACCATTCAATCTGCACGTCCTCGTTTGAATAAATATGTCTAAAATATATGGCCTACGAGTTTAACAATAGTCAAGTCTGGCCACAAGCTCACCCACCATTCAAATGTAAAGTAAGTCAGCTGCAGATGGCTATAAATCGTACCGTGTGCATAGATTATCAGGTTTAGTAAGAGTTACAAATATGTTCATAGTTTTCGAATTCGTATACTACTCGACATAGTTTCCGCTACTGCTAGTGAATGTAGTGAGAGAAAATGCTGGCTTCGTTTTTCATAAACGTTGTCTAACCGTTAAAATTCACGATATCAATAGTTTTTTTGAATTTTAAATGATTGTACAAATTTTCTTGAAACATAGCTAAGAACCATCTAGATTACATTAAGCTGCAAACCAAAAATACGCATTCAAATCGGACCATTCGTTTAGACGCTACGATGCCACAAACACACACACACACACACCACATACATACACACACACCACATACATACACACACACCACATACATACACACACACACACACACACACTCACTCACACACTCACACAAAGAGAAAGAAGGAGAGAGAAACAAAGGGGTCAAAATTGAAACCGCCTTTCTTGTCGGGAGGTTATAAACTATCAACACTGGTACTAGACCTACTGATGACGCGATGTAGGCACGATGGTACAACACATCTCATGTTAAGAGTTACCTGGATCCCGGCCAAGGTCTACATTCAGCATTTTGTTCTTGAACTCCTTTCGCTTAGTTTGATGTCATCGTTATGTTTGAAATCTTAGTTACGGGTGTGGTCGTCACGATGTCGTATTAAAGCAAGCGATTTTTAAACTATCTTTTGTATATGAATTGACATAGCATAAAACAAAGTCGTTTTCCGCTGTCTGTCTGTCTGCCTCTATATATGCTTAGATCTTTAAAACTACGCAACGGTTTTGATGCGGTTTTTTAATAGATAGAGTGATTCAAGAGGAAGGTTTATATGTATAATAAATGCATAATATAGTAGAGAAACACTGATAATTTTAGAGGTTTCTAATGTGATGTCGTAAATAAACACATCTTTTGCGCATTCATTGGAATAACAGTAATTTGTCGAAAATTGGTCGTACCAACTCAGAAACCTTCGTGGGCTCATGCACAACAAGTTTGCTAAAGATCATCACATTATGCATAGTTTACGACTCTATAAAGGACATACAGAGAAACTTTCATTTTTATTCATACAGATAAGCTCCGCTCGTGTATGTTGTCCTCCTAGTTATTATTGGGGAATGCTGCATTTTCAATGATGAATAGGGACTATCATCTTTGTTCAGACTTCGAGTTACCTCTCTACAAAACTTAAACGGAAATTGGAAAGCGGAATCTAGTAGTTTAGACGCCAACTTTACGTATAATAATATCACGCAATACGATGGATCTGTATTAATTGTTTCATATCTCTACTTAATTGCAGATTGAATGCAATAGTAGATCACATTCAGGGGTTATCAACAATATTATTTACAACGGGATTAAGTTCCTGTTTATCTTTTAGGTAAAAAATATTGTCTTCAATTAAAAAAAATATTTACATTAAGGAATTTCAATTTAAAAAACCTAAGTGAGTAAGAAAAAAAGGAAGGATATGAAAGTAAGGAATTTTATGATACTCTAAGGCATAAGCTCTATTTGATATAAAAAATATAGACTGGTTTTAAAGAGAATTAATGTTATATTTCGCATTTCTAGTCTTGAGGTGGTTGTAGTTTATTAATTAAATCTGCGTTTACAACGGTTTTCATGCGATGAAGAAAAACATCTCAATTTTAATTATGCGATAGACACAACCTTCTATGGAAAGGTATATTTAAATTATCCGTACAATTTTAGATGAGGTTTAAAGAAATAACGTAACTAATTAATAATTACAGAAAATCAATGACTTCAAAAAAAGTACGTTTAAAGATTTCATGAATAGATAGAGTGAAGGGCTCAATACTGTGACTAAAGTACAATATAATGCACTATTTGCTGTTGATATGTTGGAATAAACGACAGGTGTTCCGTGCGACCTCATGACATACTAACTAAGAAAGATGTGTAGTTTATCTAAAATAAACATGATAATTTCATAATTTAATAACATAAAAGTATTTTGTATCAAACCCGTAGCTAAATGTAAGTAATTAAATGGAGAAAGTAAAAGCAGTTCTAATCATATTGAGTGTTATTACAAGTGTAGTTTTGTCAATACGAAAAACGTTGCAACTTTGTTTATTTAAAAAAACGTTGCAATAGCCTGTACTACCGTAACGTTTATTGAAAATTGAGATCCAGCCACTGTGCCTAGATCCTCTCTTGTTTGAACTATAATTACTGCGTGAGGGTCTTGTTTGAATGGTAATTAATACCAGCTGCCCATAATCGGTATGCCCATTGGCTCCATCAGGTTCCTATCTAGTTCACGCATTGCGCGGAATATCTATGTAAGGACTTATTGAATAGTACCTATTTCTCTAAATAACATACGATTGTTGTATCCAATCTTATTGGGTCAAGTTAAAACTAATAAACAAGCTATTTCACGTGCCCCTACAATGAGATAAAATGAAATTAATGTGACTTCATAGCTCGCGTCTTATCTAACTTGTGTTGAATTGAATGGTCATTCTATCAATCACGTTTATTTAATATGTGTTTGGAATTGAATTAAGTTTTGTGGTGGTCTATTTGGCTTAAAGTCGTAATATTGTTATGAGTTAACCATTGCTTGTTTTGTTTAAAAATAAACCAGAAACAATCTCATAACACTGTCTAATCGTGTATAGGGTCTACGTAGGTATCTATACGAGTTTGATTTATATACAAGATAACCGCGTTTACACTAATAGTCTATCATAGTCGTGCTACATGATTGACGGCGCTTTCTATTAATGGTTTGTTGTTTATGAATGGTTTAACATAATATTCAACAGTAGTTGAAATCTAGTAATTAAATTTCTCAAAGTTGGGTGGTCAGGGTTCCAGGAAATCACAGAAGGACTTTGAGCGCAAGTTCCTGTGCCAGATCCTCGAGTAGGGCCTCGAAGGGCCAAAAATCATTGGCTTGGCAGATTAAGGGGAAAGGTTGATCAAGGGTGATGTGGAAGTGTCTAAGTAGGAAGACGAACTCTTTCAATAAGCTGGTATAACGCCAGACAGAAAATAACTGTGGGCATTGTATACCTAATGTATAATTCCGTACTAGATGCAAAAATAACATGAATCTGGCTACAACCATCCACCAATCCATCCAACCACACGGTTGAATAAGACACCTCGTAAAGTATATTGCTATTCATATAGCAGATATTTTAGCTAAGTAAGTGTTAAAACAGCCAATAACAAAATTTAAATTGTACTCCCATCTTAGGTCTTGTTTCTGTTTGCATAAGGAGAAAGGCTTCTGAACTACAATAGCATGATAATTGGCTGCATGTTTATTTACGTAATTACTATCCTATCCGCTAACCATCCATCAGCTCTATCTACTGTTTATGGTAACAGAAAGCAGTACATAAGTGCCTAATTCTGGCTCAGCCCAGAAAAAATATTCCTTTTATTACGTTTATTGAAAAACCTACCATATTCATTACAAACAGCGTGAATGTCAACGTAATAGTTCATTAACATGGGTATCCCAGTTACCAACTACATTCTTTCCACGGATTATATTATCCACATAGTCTACAAACGGTATTTCACGCTAAAAACATGGAAAAATTCTCCACGTCTCGTGTATCGCCATAACACGTCCACTTAACTCTATGAGCCCTAATGCCGCCGCTTTCGTACGCTAACAAGCGTGGAAGAGTATTTTTATACATAAACGTGTTAAACTATAAAAGACAGATTATGTGGATTTTCTGGTGATAAACCCAAAGTAGAATGATGAAATCCTGAATAATTACCTTTTGCAATTTAAATGGTAGAGCCACGCAGTAAATAGTTATGTCTGCAACATAAGAGGCTCAACCGAGGTGGTGCCTGCTACCACTGTCTCACAGAAAACCGTCGTTATGCTTGCTGTTTCTTGTGATTTCTGGATTTCTATCGCATTCTTCTCAATCCTCATTATTTTCCTTAAACGTCGGTAAAGCACCCACAATTCTTTTTCTGATGTTGTGGATATTCATTTGGGTGGTGCAGATCACTTACTTTCATGTTCCTACATGTTCCTTTGCCGACCTCCTACTATCCAAAAAGAAAACTCAATCAGAGTTCTACATTATTTATTAGGTTGGTAGGTATAAATAATTATGGAAGTGATTTAACATGGAGATAATTTATCGGAGAATATTGTATATATAAAATCTTTCCTTTGGTCTATTGAATTGAAATCACCAACTTCAAACAATGCTCCTTACACGGGAATCAAATATCTTTCAATCATTTCAGATCGCAAGTTTGTCTGTTAGCTACTATAAGCTACTAATGTATTTTTTATAAGTGTATGACACATATTACCAGACCAAACAGTTACCACTATTCCTAAGAACCTAGTAATAAAGGAGATACGTAGAGAATTACAGATTACTTATGTAGTACCTATGCATAACTTAAGCAAGCCCCAAGAACAAGCTTGTTACTAGGTAGTAGGTCCCTCGTATGCGTGACACAGGGTTTGGTAATATCGCTTTGTCTTTTTCTGCCGCCAAACAGCAGCCTGTAAGGACTTTGTTGTTTTAGTAAATTACTTAATGCATCTTATGTCTCGGAGTGACGAGCGCAGTCCAATGCCATGCAGTCCTTTTTAATTTAAAGTTCTGTGCGGTAATTGCTTTTGTTCATGGGCAGATGTAGCGCTTTCACCATAAGGCGAGTGACCTGCTTGTTTTTTTTTTATTTGATTGAATGACGAGACGAGCAAGGCGCTCGCCTGATGGTAACGCCTGCCCATAAACAGAATCAACACCGTGGCACTTAGCCACAGCAACGCGTGGCCGGGTGTGCTAGTTCAAACTAATAAAAGAAAAGCGGAAATTTTATTTAACCAAATCTTAGAAAATACCTATAATTACTACCTATAACACGCGACGGTTTACGACTGTGCATACGAAGTTGTACATTACATAAATACGGAAATTTGTATGTCAAATTGTTACTTCCTAAATTGGCTGGTTAATGCTTATTGTAATACGGATATATTATTATTTTATACGTACCCTGAAAAATTGGCTCTGAGCCCAAAGCTCTGAGAAACAACTTGAATGAACTAAATTATTAAAATGTTTTTACCGATATATCACATGGATTGTGATCAATGGTTTGTAGATTATGATAAGAAACACGAACTCATGGATACAGTAAATTATAATTGCTCTACCCTGGATTCAAACCCAAAACCTCACGGTTTCTTAGCCTAAGTAACCTGCAAATAAACTAATGAGACAACAACATTTCTAACAGTCACATAATATTTAAACAAACAATCACAACTTATTAATTCTGTGCGTGCATACTTACTGGTATATATTATACGATATAAAACTTACGATCCGAGATAAACTTTATTACAATATCTACATTACGACTCGTTTAAACATTGCACAATTTATTACCTAGTTAAATTGACCTGTTCTGTATTATTTCAAGTTAGAAACAGCCATTAACATTTTATTGCGGTAAATATACAATCACAATTCCACTTCACCAATTATCTATGTATGTTTGTAATTAAGTCTATTAAAGAAAAAGTTGGAGAAAACTTGCCGTTTCACCTTACTCAGGTACAGTACATCTTAGATACCCCACTATGATGTTATTATTAATTGTAAAGGCCGGCAAAAGCGCAAGAGGGTCACCTGATCGTAATTGACCTCCCATACACACCCACAATATCAGAAGAATCATAAACGGGAAGGGATTTGAAACCCTGAATTCATCGTACGAAATGCAACAGGAAGCTGTTACTTTAAATAGGTTTTCTGTAAAACAGTAGTAACAACCGAGACGGTCTATTCATGCTGTAGACAAAACTGTCTACCTCGTAGCTCCACCATTTATTAATATCTAGCGACACGCACGCATGCACGCACACACTTAATCCCGTGTAAAGTGGTGGTAGGTGGTAATACAAGGTGGTAGGTCCCTCGTATGCGAGAGGCCGTCTCGATTGGTACCACCGCTTTGTCTATTTCTGCCACCAAGCAACAGTGTGTAAGCACTGTTGTGTTTCGGTTTGAAGGACGTTGAAGCCAGTGAAATTACTGTGCATTATGAGACTTAACATCTTGTCTCGGTGTGACGTAGTTCATTGCTATGCAGTGCTTTATAAATCAAAGTTCTGTGTGGTTTTGCATCTGTTTGTGGGCAGGCGTCTCGTCATTCAATGAAATAAAAAAAAAAACTGCAAATTATTTCAGTTCTATAATACAGAATCGTCAGAACCTACAATCGGCAGACCGGTCTCTTTTTTCCTTGTCAGATATTCGCACAGGCGTAGCAAACGGATGGGTCGGATAGTCCTGAATCTAGAATCCCGCTAACCAACTCCTAGATGTATTCCTGCCTATTGCTTTAGGTAACCAAGTTCAAGAGCAGTACATTACATGACCTTCTCTAGTTTTGGGCCTCCGGATATCTCACTGCACGAAACGTAACAGCAAGCTTTCTGTGAGACATTGGTAACAGCACGGTCGAGCAAGATTATTTATGCCTTAGACAAAACTGCCAACAGCGTGGCACTTCCACTTTTAATTGAATTGCAGTGCAAAAATGTAAAGGAATAAGGGAATTATAGTCTATTAGTAATGTCGTAAAAACGCGTTTTCTGCTTTGATGCACATGTATGGCTAATAAAATCTGGGCAAAACCAAAGGTAAACTGTAATATTTATGAGTTACTTTTATTTTAATATCTGCCGTTAATATACAAACCAACATTTAGATAAACAATCTTTAATCTTAAACCAGTAGACTCAAGTTACCAGATTTAATTACAATACATAGAAGCTGGAATACCACCCACAATCCCCACAGCGAGACAAAAAAAACGTTTACAAACGTTGGTTAACCGCTAAACAACCCACAGAAATAGATAAAAGTCCATTTAAAACAAATAAATAGGTATCATAACTTTAAACAGAGAGGGAGTTAGTTTAGTGTATGGGACTCAAATAATAATTTACCGTTTTGATAACAAAACGGTTTTGATTTTTATAAGCTACTGTTTATAAATTCAGACAGTTACTCTTTCATAATTGCCTATATTCAATTACATGAAGCAAGATAAAGCAATAATATAATCAACAGTAATAAAATCTTCAACAAACATCAAATGAAACAACTACATTCCAGGTATAATAATTGACATATTATAATTACTGTGCCATAAAATTTTATTAAATCGATGTATTTATTTCTCGTCTATGCTTATTGTATTGTAAATAAAACCCTGTTTATCTACATACCTACTTTCCTATACTACAAAGAAAACTAATCGCCAATTAAATGCCATCGTGATTTAGGATAAGACTAGGAGGTAAGCCAAGCGCAACACAAAGTCTGAAATACATTCCTAAGCTAGAGTCGGTTGAAGGGGCACGAGTATGCCGTATATGCCAGTGAGAATTTCCATTTATTCATTGAATAAAGAGATTTACTCTACTTTAATCTATTTATCTGTTTATTAGTAAGTACGTAGTTAGAGGGAGCTAAGTAGCAATGCATATATCATATTAAGAATCAAAATATAACTTTTATGTTGAATAATATTTTTGGAGACATGCAAAATACAAAAAGTAATAAAACGAGAGTATTATTTCAGTTCACTTATGTAGTGCTTTTATAATGTTTGATTACGTTAAGCTTTTATGATGCAAAAGCTTTTACGAATATTGTTGTAAATTGTCTTTTTTATAGCATAGGCCGGTAAACGAGCAAGTGGGTCACCTGTAGGTAAGTGATCTCCACTGCCCACGTACGCCTACAATACCAGAAAAATCATGGGCTTGTTGCCGACCTTAAAGGAAAGGGATAATTAATGGATTGGTAAGGGAAAGGGGATTTAGGCCTTCGGGTTAGGCTACTCACCGTAAAAACCCAGCAGCAAGTCACTACTTTACGTCGGGTTTCTGTATGACAGTGGTAACGACCCGGTCGAACCGGCTGCTGCCTGTTTCATGTTATAGATAAAACTGTCTAGAGTGTTGCTCTACCACTCATAATACATGTCTTATACAATTATATAAGAAATAATAATAATAATGCGATTTCATGTATATGTATATGACCAATGATATTTTGCTAACACCACGGTTATACGACTTTAGCCTTCATACACTGCCACTAGAACAACATGGCTCTTAGGATATTCATTTAATTATTCACCATGTGTACTATGTACTAAGTTTCATGGCTTTAACTCTTATTTACCTGCGCAGCTCCATTTCACATCTTTATGTATCCGACAGGGCTAGAGTTTACCTCGATGGTGGTTCTATAACTTTATTTAATATCTGAAAGTAGACTATGAGGGAAAATCGGAATCTACTACCCGGATAACAAAAAAACGCACCGCTATTCAAATTTTGAAGTAATTCAGTGTTTAATTTCACATAAGATTATCCTATTATAAAAACAGGTATGTCATATAAAATCTCGGGGTGACAGTAAGTTTCAGATACAGTATGTATGAGAAAGCATAGTGATGCTTATAGTCTAGTCTATGCTAGTAGTAACTAGCATGTGGAAGCACACTTAAAAACGTAATGATGGTACCGCGGTGACTTAATTATAGAACACGTTGCCGTAGCACCGTGTTTGTAATGAGACACTGCGGAAAAAACAAACAAGTCGCTGATACCCATGCAACAACACGATTACTGCATACTTTAGATTAATTCCAGTAATATGAGCATGTTATTTATTGATAATTATTACGCTGGACACGCGTTTTATAAGTTCTGTGTTGTTGGGCCTTTTGTCCTCAAGAACGTAGGAATAAGTTTTGTTGGATGTATCAGATCTTTAATAACGGAGAGTTGTTACTTTAAAATATAGAGATAGATTTTTTGGTTGGCGGGAATCTGGCGTGACCTAACAAGATGCTCATGTTATATCAGGTCAGGCTCAGGTGGACCTGCCCTTCGGGAACGTTTTCGACATATCCTGTAGGAGCAAGTGTTGTAGGTAGTAGAGCCACGCTGTAGACAGTTTTGTCCGGGTCGGCTCGACAGACTTGTTGCTACTGTCTCACACAAAACCGATGTACAGTCCTCCCTTCCTAATCCATTAATTATAATCTCTTTCCTATAAGCTTGGTAACGCATCCTGATACTTTTGATACTGTAGACGTTAATGGGTGATGGATATCAATTACCATCAGGTGACCTACTTACCAGCTCGTTAAAAATACTTACTATACTTAACAGATTATCTTTATACATAGGTAAGAACCATCTAGATTGAATCACAACTTTTAAACAAAAAAAAATCAAATCACTCCATTCGTTTAGACGCTTCGATGCCAGAGATACAAAACCATACCTACACACATACAGGTAAAGAGGTCAAACTTATAACACACGTCTTTTTTGTAGGCGGTAGGTAAAATAGTTTCTAATTCAACTTCAAAATATATTTGTTTTTAAAAGATTAATCTTCTGTTCCCACGCGATGTAGAGCTGTATTTTGTATCATTATAGACGCCTTATACGGACGCACCGTGACAAGTTTTGGTCTGCTATGGTCATAGAATTATTTATTATACAAGCAATGTATATCTAAAGCAAATTGTGATTTAAAAATAAGTTTGGTACTTAAACGGCGCAGTCTATCTAATAGCCCTGGCCCATGTGCCATTTAAGTATGACTATTTAATTGCGTATTCGATATTAGACTGTTCGTTAAAGTCTCAAGTACCACATAGCTTATTTTATGCACCTATTTTATACGTTTAACCTTTTAAATATCACAAGGTGGTAGGTCCCTCGTATGCGAGAGGCCAGTCGGGGTTGGTACCACCGCTTTGTCTATTTCTACTACCAAGCAACAGTGTGTAAGCACTGTTGTATTTCGGTTTGAAGGACATTGGAACCAGTGAAATTACTGGGCATTATGAGACTTAACATCTTATGTCTCAGGGTGACGAGCGCAGTTCAGTGCCATGCAGTGCTTTGTAATTCAAAGTTCTGTGTGGTGTTGCTTCTGTTTATGGGCAGGCGTTAGGCTTACCATCAGGCGAACGCCTTACTCGTCTCGTCATTCAATCAAATAAATAAAAATGGCATAATACAATAAATATGCAGTGTGATAAATGTGTTTGAACAAAATACGTTGGTGCGTGCGGGCACGGCTCACTCGTGTCGCGCCTTTTATTAGTAATGCAATTATTAAAGTTTGCCTGTGTTCCCCAGAGCGTGTGGTGGGTCGCCGTGGCGCTTCTACTATGTTCCCCGCAAGTGCACAGTCGAAATTTTACGTAAGTATGCTATTACATAACAAGAAGGGCTTTGAACAAATGATGACTTTTTGAATGAACCATTGCGAAGTTATTGCAACACGAGTCGATAATCACTCTCGTACCTACTCGTGTGTTTGTTTTCGTTAATTTTATCGGTCATAAATTTAATTTAGTTGTTGTTAGTGAACTGTAATGTAAACTGTTTATGAATAAATAAACGATAATTAGCTTTCATTTACGTGCAAATTTAGATGTTTTCGCAAAATCAAGTCCAATGTTCTTCATTCGAAACGGACCATCAGTGAATTGAACATGGATTCGAACTTACTATACACAAAAGTGTTTTTGGATTCAATAACATTGGCATTTGTGAATTGTAATTGGTATTTGTGGCTGAGATGGCGACAGGGTCGCCCCCTATTCCATCATGGAACAAGTTCAGCGAACCTTGAATGCACTAATTGCATCTCTGCCTATTCCTTCGGAGATATAAGCGTGTGTTTTTTTTCATTCCAAAGTATATTATTTTTATAGTTTCTACGGATTTAATATTAATCAAAAACAACTAAACACTAATTACAAAATTAGAAAACAAACCATTATTTTTCATTATATGTAGATATAGGTAAGTATAACACATAAATGTTATGGCATGTGTTCCCGTGAGACAATGTCGGCGGTGACACAATTTTTATAAGTCGTTTCAAGTCGATTAATCTATTTTTGTACACCTTTCACAATTCCCTAATTTATATCCTTAACGGCGTGGCCAGACGAAACCGTCCAAACAATAATATTTTCGAATCTCGACAAAGTGCACCCGTATATACAGCGTGCTCCATAAATCTTCATTTAACGGTCTGGACAAGTTCCGTATCGTGAAACCCTTGTTTGAAGGCAGTAGTCGCTTATTAATGTTCTATCTATAGACAACTAATGATATGTTGATTCTACTAGACTCACTAAAGCATTGATCTTTTTACGATGTGACTTATATGTTTTAGGTTGTAAAAATTTGAGCGAATAAACGTATGTAGATAGTTTGTGAAAAGTTTATTTTATACTTTTGTATATTTTTATAACATAAGCCGGCAAAGGTATATATTAGGTCATTTGATGGTAGGTGATCTCCATCGCCTATAACAACCCACAAAACCACACCAATTATGGCTTCGATGGAAGCAGTAGAATGAATGAACCTCAGAAATCTCACATCTCGTACGAAACGCAACAGTAATGTTCACGTCGGTACTCTGTAAGACAGTATTACTTCCTCGGTCGAGCTAGCCCGATCCAATGTACACAAAAGTATCTACATCGTGACTCTACTTACATTTTTATTCTTATTCAGCAGTGTATTTGATATTTATTCGAAATTTGTAGTATTGCGTTATCCACACTGTAACTAGAACTTGTGCCTAATAATAAAACAGTGTCCCAGTTCTTGTCACTGCATTTTGTTGTATTTTCGTGTCATCGTGACAATGTAAATTTCGCATATTGTGGCAACATACCTATTGGTCTTTATGGCAACCTTATTCCCACAAGAATAAGCAAACCACCTGCAATAACAATTTATTGTAAATCTATTTGCAATGTTTATTGTTATCGTGATGACCCGGTGTTGTATTCGAAGATGGCGCAAAAGTGATAGCCGACTGTGAAACGAGAAGCCGCGTGTTCGATCCTCACCCCGAGACGAATGTGTGATCCACATTTTGGTGATGTACGCCTATAATGTTGGTTAATATTATTTTAATTCTACCTCATTAGCAAAAATCTTCATGGTTAGATTATGGTTTTTAAAATAGGTATTTCATTCCAGCGTGTTTTGCGCGTTTTGCGTTTTGTACTAGACTAGGTGTCAGACCAAATATAAATATCATATTTTAAACTGGTAGAGATGATAGTATTTGTAAATCACTTACCATCCAGTGATCCGCTTGCTCTGTTACCTCCACTATCATAAAAAAAATTATAATCACGCAACCTATTCAATCAACTATATACCTACCTATGGAAACTGTTCAATATAATAATCGATCTTGCAACCAGTATAATATTTTTAGTATGCTAATAGTATAGTTTATACAAAACTGTACCAAACTGTGTTTATCGTCTTCAGAATGTGCTCTAAGAGCTTTCCAGTGCGGTCACTGAGCACAAAAACCTGGGAATTAAAGCATTTAATCTAGAACAGAAACATATTTTTAATAACATTGCAATTTCTGGCTGAATTAATGAATGATTTTTTTCTGGCAAATTTGGCTTTTCTATTAATTTGTAGTATTTAATACCCCGACAAAAAATAGGGATGTGTGTATCTATCAGTGGCATCGATCGTACCGACTTTCGATTCGGTTTATTTAATCATTTTTTTTTCGGTTTATTTAAAGCTCGTTTAATCGAGGTGGTTCTTATCATTGTTTGAAGAAAATATTATGTCCAATCATTTAAAAATTAAAATGGTTTCGTACTTGACTTCGGGTTTGTTATGTTATTTAATAATAACATTGCAATGGACTTTTCTATTCGTAACTTTTTATTAGGTACTAGCTGTTTAATGACTTATTGGCTCAACTTTCTCTCATCAGATTACAATCGTTAAAAAGTTTCTCCAATGTAAACAGCCGGACTCATAGTTTGGAGTTATTACAAAATTAGAAATCTTAAAATTTTTCACTAACATTCATTTCATATATGAAAAGTTGGCCACAACCTACGCATAGATATTATTTGTAACATCAGTTTAGTATTCTGTGTTAGGTACCTGTTACAATATCCTGCAAACACGCACACATTACAAGTTTACGAGTGTATTTGATGGTTATCCATTATGAGTCGTGTTTTTAACACCGAACAAAAAAGGAATGTTATTAGTTTGACCCCTTTGTCTGTTTGTTTCTCTGTCTGTGGCATTATAGAACCTAAACTAATAAGCCTATTAGAATGCATCTTTTTTATATGAAAATTTTATGGAGAAAATATATATTTCTAAAATATGTTTTAACGGTTAGGTTATTGTTAATGCTGTAAAATAACATAACATAGGCATATGCCTTTATCCCCCAAGGGGTAGATAGAGATGCAACTAGTACTATAGCCACGATTCGTCGCATTTATTTCCGTCCCATGATATTGATGAGAAAGGGAGCGAGCATATCACAATACCAAATTCCCATCCCGGCCAATTCATGTATGATTTTTCGAATCGTAAACTCAAACACAAATTGCAAATTAGTAAAACATGTGTTTTATTATAGAAATGAAGATATTCGTGAAGTGTTAGTGACATTGGTGCACATGGTGAGAGATTCAGAAGACAAGCTCGTGAGGCACGAGTACAGGGAAAAGTCGCTCGGAGACCAGGTGAAGAGGATGCTGTCAGGGTTAGATAAGAAACACAGAGCACTCGAACCTTTGAAGGGAATGATATCAAGACTAGATGAGAGACTGTCCAACGTCGAGACTATTTTATTACAAGTAAGTTTTCGACGTTTGGGAAAATTAATAATTATTAATAGATATACTTTATGTATTTCAAAATATTGTCTCTTAGTGACTGTGGTACGGCGATTGAAAAGGCCCATTATTGACAAAAAAAAAAAAAAAAAAATCACGAATTAATGATTTGCGAAATTTAGGCCTAAAATAGATTTTTATTAACATGTCATAAATATCAAAATAACTATTGGGGCCCGTATTTTCAGGCAACACACATAGGGGCTCTTATAGATTTGATTTGTTGATCCACTGATCGTGTTACACCCTGTATAATATGAATTGTGCCCTTTTTGTTAATAAATAGGTTAGCTAAAAAGCGAATTGGTAAATGTGCTCAGAAAATGCAAAGAAACGAACTACTAAATAACAGGTAGTAAGGCCCAGACCCACCTAGCCCCTTCCCCACTTCTTTATGATGGGCTAAAATTTTACGTAGATCACTCAGGTATATAAGTTATATTAAAATAACAATAAAGAGGCATCTACGCACATAATTTAAAGAAGATTCTACAACTTACTCAAAATATTGTAGATATGTCTTATTAAATATTAACTTATAACTTTACATTTTCTGAGCACATTTACCATAGTAATGTATATATTTTTTTACACCATCAGAAAGTAGAGAATTCAATGAACAAGAAGCCAACAGACTTTTTTAAAAAAGCTCATATTTTGACGTGAGAATTTTCGTTTGAAAATTAGGCTGCTTTTTCGATATTAAGTCAAAATAAGGTGCAAAAATAAATATTTTAAATCAAAAAAATTACAGTGTATTTGGGATACAAAAAGGTAAGTTTTCACCAAATTTCGTGAAAAAAAATGATTTATTATAATAGATAAAAATAAAAACAAAAATCTTGGTTATTTGAATTGTTCACATATATTTTGAGGTTATGTGAAGAAAGTGTGTATACAAAAGTTGTAGATCTTTTTATTACCTACAGCTTTGCGATTTAACTTTTTTCCATAGGACTTGTAGTTTTTCCGGAAATCGAGATAAACCGTTTTTTACCCTTAAAAGCCCCCCCCTTCCCACTTCCCGACCTCAGATCGCCGTTAATTTATTTTTCCTATCAATTTTGTTGTATTCTCTTCCTTTTACAATGGGTTTGATTCTACTATAAATTTGTTTCTATTTTTACCATTTTCAACCGGATAATCACCGGTCTATAAGTAATATAGAGGTTATCATAAGTAAGACGTTACGCATATTATTACATATCTAATATATTTAAAATATGTTTAAGTTTTTCTATTTTAAAATGTAATTTCACAAATTCTTAACTCAATAACATTTTGCAGGGAGTTTTGGCGGGAATTCTGACAGTGCAGTTTATCGCTTATTTTAATTTATTTCATAAACTAGTTTAGAGTTGTGTTTATTGTATAAAAGTGGTATGGATTTGTTCAATAAACATTGACGGTGATGAACAGTGTATGGAAACATTGAAATAAGTGAATTAAGAATCGTACTGAAAGGAGTTAACACCAAAACTCCGACAAGGCCTTGAAATCGACCGCATCCGCGTTTCATCGTTCTTGTAAAAATAACTTGAGAATGAATTGTACTTGACACTGGCTAAATGCATAGTACTGCAAGAGCCATAAATAAAATAAAATAAAACATTTTGCAGAAAGAAGAACGCGAAAAAGCCACACAGAAGAAAACATACGAAGCTTTAGACGGTATTCAAAAATCACTACAGTCGCTCAGCGTGACGATAACTGAGAGTGTAAAACAAAACAAAAACGCAATGGAAATAGACAATAATTTGACCCTCAACGAAGATTCCCCATTGGAAAGGAGACTTGACGCTACTGATGCCAAAATAGATGCCGTAAAATTCGAAATTGAAAATTTAAAACATACATTAAAAAAGGTTTGAAAAAAAATACAATATAAAAATATACCAAAAGCTTAGGTTTATTGGCATGTATTTCACTGCACTTTAGCATTTCACTGCTTTAGGAATAATCTATGATAGCACATCTGTTGTTTGAATGCCTTCCGGAATGTACAATAAATATGAATACTCCAGAAATAGCAATTAATCCGGCTTCGATTCAGCCAATGATTGCGATTGATATATAAATATTTCAACCTCTTTATTAACTGCACTAAAATTAATTTAAAAAAACATTATTTTAAAACACAAAGTTTAAACTTTTACCATTACAGGCTAAAAGATAACAGACGAATAAAAATTTGAACATTTCAGGATACTCTTCGTGCAACATGCTTGGAAATGGCTTATAATGTAAATCCACTGGAGAAACATATAACCGAAGCGGAGAAATTGCTCAATAAATACGAGTTAAAATTAAACGAATACAATGGTACAGTTTACAAAACAGACGTCATACCACTGAACGAAGTGGCGTTCGCCGACGAGGCTCGGTTCAACAATATGACTGAAGGTACTTTACAAACACGAAAGTTATTTGTACGTTTGTTTACGTTTAACATGTTTCGACAAAATTTTGTCGACTCTTTTGTGGTGCTATCTCTACATATTTATCGAAGCTAACATATCGGGCCGGTACCTATTCGCTCCACGAGAAAATATGGTCGTCTTGTATTTTTCGCGCTTTCTCTACATCTCTGTCATTCTCTGGTACATGTTACGGTGCAAACAAGAAAACAGTCTGTCGCGCGCGCGATATATCGTGGGCTCCTGTTAAGCAGGCTGAAATGTAAGGTGGTTAGGTTGCATTTTAAAGAAACCGCAGGAGTACGTCGATCACGAATGCCTGTGCCAGATCGTATCCAAGGCCCAAAAAGAGTTGGCTTCATGTTATAGACAGGGAGGGACTTTTTTTACCACAGTTTATGCTCAAAACCGTGTGAAATGGTAGCGTCTAAGTAGAAAGGTTAATCCTGGTACCCGTACGTCAGATTCATCCGAAACACCAGACAGAAGGATTGATAACACAACTTGAAGTTACAGCCCCTTGCTGTAATCAGCCCGGTTCCTATAATCTCTTTATTTATTTCTTTAGTCATGAAACGCCAAGAAGAGGATATAAAGAAGATCCAAAGACTGTTATCCGAAGCTGAGAGCATGTGGAAAGAGCTGCCAAATAAGAAGGAGTTACAATCTGCCACAAACGAGACTCTAAAAGCAGTAGCGAATATTACTGGAAATTTAAAACAAAGTACTGAAGAACGTAAGTATTGTGATATAACTTAGGTACTTTTATTGAAATAGCAGCGTAATATCAACGTATTGGCGCAATTATAGCTAATAATCTGACTTACAGCGAAATTGGTCCTTCGAACCTAATCAAAAAATTATTATTATCTATTACTATAACAATCGGTGACAGTGTAGGGCGTTGTAAAACGGACTATCGAAACAGAGATAGCGTGTATGATCCCAACGTTCATGTCACACAACTCTGACTTGGAAGTTTCGCTATAATGTTGAAGGAAAATATACCGTGAAAAAACTTACATACCCGAGAATTTCCTAAGCCATAAAGTCTTAAAGTTTGTAAGATTATGATGCGATATTACTTTTTCAAGAATAGGAAGTTACATTAATTCTGAATTAAGATAAATGGACTACCATAATGTTGCACGGCCAAAAGATGCAGATCATTCATTTCAGAGCTTGCATTGTTATAATTTTTGCAGCTATATCTAAATTAGAAGTGAAGCTGCGTGAGATGGGAGACCGCATTGTGACGACGAACGTGGACATCCAGCGCAGTCTCACTGAAGGCAACACATTGACTGAACACGCTTACAATGACATCTCACGGAGTTACGAGACGTTACGAACTGAGGTGGGATATTTATTATCGGACAGCGCTGTCATCCGTCCAAAATTGTAGGCAATAAGTCCTTCATATACCGTATGGGTGGGTAGGTTTGTGCCTAATTATGTCGCCAAGCAGCAGTGTGTAAGCACTGGTGTGTTTTATTGAAATTGAAGGACAAATTACTTTAAAGGGTATTTACTTGGCATTATAGCTTAACCTCATGTCTCGAGGTGATGAGCGCAGTAACTTTAAATTACAAAGTACTGTAGTCTCAGTACTTTGTAATTTAAAATTCTGTTTCGCGTTGCCTCTGTTTATTGCCAGACGTGACACATATTACGAGACGATCGACATGCTCGTCTGATCAATCAGGCTGATAAACAAACATTTTATCCGGATATTTATTTTGTTGTAAGCATTGAAACTTCAGGCCGGCATAATTCTGCTGAGGCAAGGTATCTCGATCGTCAGTATAGCATTTGGATTGCACTATGCTTAATATCCAGCCGACTAGTGTCAGGCTTAGAGCAAGCGTCAACACAAAAAATATATAATAATATCAGGTCCAGTGAAAAAACTTTGCAGTGCCAAGATAAAAAAATAAGTTTCTATTCGCAAACAGATTCAATCATTAAAAAAGGGAGAGGACGTTATGCTACAAACTGCAGACAATGTAATTGCAAACAAGAAACGCATCGATTACGGAGTACAACAAATATTGATGGAGGTCAGCGAACTTATCAAAATACAGGCCAGAAGTATGAACCGGACTGTCAATGACAGGTAATATATTTGTAAGCAAATTATACGTTAGTTACGCCAATTATGACAATCTCCGTTGGGCGAGTAACCGGCTGTGAAGCGAGACGCCGCGGGTTCGATCCCCTCACCGAAACAAATGTTTGTGTGATCCACAAATATTTGTTTCGGGGTCTGGGTGTTGTAAGATCGTAGAAAATATCTCGTAGTACCCGATACCCACACAAGACTCGTATCTTACCGTGGGGCCAGGACTATGTATGTGACTGTTGGGTGTATTTATTTATTTAATTGATTGATACAATAACTTTAACCTAACCGACATATAGCGCATCGTGCAACCCATAAATTTCCTCTTCTGTCACCCATGCTTCCCGTTCAAAATTAATGCTAATAAAATGTGAAACTAGTACGATAATTATTCTATTTTTTATTAAATAGGTTCGACATCATCGAGGCGTCCCTCATAACGAGCCAATCGATCGCTCTCGCTAACCTCACCACGAGGGTGGAGTCGGAGATATCTCAGGTGTGGCGGCAGATCGGGATCATGCACCAACAACTTCTGGTCACCAAGACCGCACTGGACAAACTTTCTGTAAGTAGATAGATAGATAGAAGTTTTATTTCGGTTTATGTAACACACCACACAGAGTATATAAGGATAAAATAAAATAGAAAATAATATGGTAAAAATAGCTCTGTGGTACATTTCGCCGAAATCAGGCCCCAGCTCAGCAATGTATTATGCTTCAATTAAGCAAAGCGCTAATAATTCTGCTGGCACCTGGTTCTAACAAACACATTTAAACTACTAACTAATTTACTAGTCACCATGACTAACTATTAATAAATAAATACCTACCCTAAACTCACCTACATAGCCCTGACTTCACACTAGATTAACCTTTATCGTGGGTATCAGAATGCCTATTCTATAAATCCGAAGCGTAGCTACGAAGCTTAAAACATACAAGGTGGTAGGTCCCTCGTATGCGAGAGGCCAGACGGGGTTGGTACCACCGCTTTGTCTATTTCTGCCGCCAAGCAACAGTGTGTGTGTGCAGACATAAGATGTTAAGTCTCATAATGCCCAGTAATTTCACTGGCTTCAATGTCCTTCAAACCGAAACACAACAGTGCTTACACACTGTTGCTTGGCGGCAGATAGACAAAGCGGTGGAACCAACCCAGTGGCCTCATACGAGGGACCTACCACATTGTATTCTAGTGACTTGCCTTTTTTTGTGGCTAGACTCGTACAGTCAATCAGGGTAACTTTGACAGATAAAAACTATATTTTATAGCTCACTTTTACTCATGGTAAATATGAGACAAAAGAGTTAGCATAATCAGTGCTCTCAGGTTGGTTTTCATACTCTCAAATTATTTATGGCCTATAAAAATAGTAAATTATATTAAAAACTTGCAATTTTGTTGTGTGTCAAAGTTACAACCCCTATATGGGTAACTTTGATACAGATGTTAATTATCACAGAAATCATAAATTTTAAACATTTTATGGCTTCAGGATGGCATTGTTTTATATTTATAACAAATGTCAGATGTAATGGAGTCATAGTTAAGCTAATAAAACCATAAAGTTGTAGTTCTATCTTTATTTAAAGATAGCAGCACGATTCACGAGTTATCTGAAAGTTTTCCACTAAAAAAAATACAACAATTGAGCGCAGTAACTTTTCGAAAGATTTTGACATTAACTTCGTTTAAGAGCTTCGTTTTTTTTTAAGATTTCATTTACGAAGTTAGTTGTGTACACACATTGCATAAATTCAATGTTATTGCACTTAACGTTGTCAACGTAAAAATTAAAAAGTCGTTGGCGATTTGACTGTCAAAGTTACCCTTGTTAATCAAAGTTACCCCGATTGACTGTATATATTTTGTCATTATTTTAATGCGTGTAAACTTGTACATGCCCTAACGATACAATCTCCAAGCCAGCACCATAGACCAATCATGAATCTTGATTACTGCCAGCAGTACGTGATGTCTTTATATTTGCATTTTATGTAAATAAATTCCATTTACATTCGTCGAAAAAAACTGTGATCTAAGTGATCTAAGTGCGGTCGTAAAAACTACACGCCATTTTTTTAACATGTCTTAGCATGCTGCGCCGGCCCCGCTGCGAGTAGGATAAAGGCAGGTGGAAGATGAAAGTATTGTCTTTATTCAATAAAATAAATGCTAATTCTCAAATTCACAAACATCCACATTTAAAATATCGCAAGGCGCTCGCCTGATGGTAAGTACCACGCCTACCCATAAACAGATGCAACACCACACAGAACTTTAAATTACAAACCATTGCATGGCACTGAATTGCGCTCGTCACCCCGAGACATAAGATGTTAAGTCTCACAATGCCCAGTAATTTCACTGGCTTCAATGTCCTTCAAACCGAAACACAACACAACGTGCTTACACTGTTGCATGGCGGCAGAATATAACGTCATCGTCGTTGGGTATTTCAGTTATATTCAGTTATATAACTGAAATACCCAACGAATTAATGAAAGTGGAAATAACTCGAACCGATAATTCTTTTATAACACAATTACAAATGGTTTCGGACAACGGGCCTTAGTTAGCTTTCATAGATACGGATCAAAAATGTAATTCATTAACAATTACGTTTTTAAAATGATCAATTATGTAGACGACCATAAATTCCTATGCTATGTAAGTTATACGCTGATAAGCGGGCACACGAACATTTTTAGCAATTAAGCGTCATGTCATTCCATTTAACGGTAGTTTATGTTTACAGGACGAAACGCAACAATACGTTAATAGCAGTACCACTACAATGAACAAAGTGAATGAACAGGTAAATATAGTCTTTATACGAGTGTAATAAGTGTTATGATTTTTTTCATTTTACTAGCCCTGTATTATATACGTCCCACTGCTGGGCACGGGCCTCCTCTACTGAATGAGAGGGATTAGGCCTTAGTCCACCACGCTGGCCTAATGCGGGTTGGCAGACTTCACATACCTTCGAAAAATGTTATCGAGTTCTCAGGTATGCAGGTTTCCTCACGATGTTTCCTTCACCGTTAAAGCAAGCGATAATTAACAATTAATATACACGTAACTTAGAAAAGCCAGTGGTGTTTGCTCTTGGGGCTGGTTTCGAACCTGCGACTTTCGTCCACACAGTCCATACCACTCCCCGCTGAGCTATCGCTGCTGTAAATAAGTGTTATGCATTAATTTAATTGAAACGGCATTTATTTGTCAGGTGGGCGATATATCGACCCGCGTGCTGGAACTAGCGGGTAATTTGAACTACGTGTTGGGACGGTTGGCTCTAGTCACACAAGAGTTCAGTCAGATGTCTACGGGTTTGGTCGATGCACTCAACAATTCCAAAGGCGACGTTAAGAAAGCTGAAGTTAAAATCGAAGGTAAGGATTACATTATATATTGACTTAAAAAAAATAATATTACATAGTGGCAGTGTTGGTGATTATCGACATGATACAGCTAAATAAATCACCCTATTTATTTTACAATGCGCACGCCCCGCTGTTCGCCCATGGTTTAACAGCCCTCAACACCGAAGTGTCACCTGAATTCTTTACTAAAGTCACATGTATCTGTATAAAAAAAAAATTAATAATTTTGATGAATTGTTTTAATATGATATAAATAAGCGTTATATTTATTCGCCTGAAAATGTAAAAAAACAGCTATTTTTTCACCAGCTCTACCACCTGTAGTTTTATACCATACGTTTTCGCTTAGTTCTATTTGCCACCGCCAACTTATAGTTGTTGCACTATACCTTTATTGCATGCAGTCAATATAAATGTCGTACAGAAAATAATTTCGATGTTCTTTTCAGAACCTGGCCCCGGACCTCATAACATTACCAGTGCTGTTACAGAAAAAACGCCATAAACTGATGCCAAATGACGTAGCTGTAAGATAAACGTTAAGTTATTAAAATAATAAAATTGTAAGTCGACTGAAACTTTGTGAGTAAAATAAAACGCAGTCCATATTAACTTTTGCAAATATTTAATCTCTGTCATAATTGTGGATCTATATATTTATATTGTACAAGTTATATGATACAATCAAAATGTTTAGAGCGACAGAAGTGGTCCGAGAGAGCGCCGGAGCACCCGAGCATCGAACCCGTACTACTAAGAAACTCGTGAATCAATCAACTGTACACACAATATATTGATATAATAATTATTGACCTTAAATAATATACACACAAATTATTTGTCTCCCATGTTTTTGTTACATTAAAACCGATTACAACCTCATTTTACTATGTGCAATTAATATATTAGATATAATAACAAACGAACGATTACTGATCTGCTTAATATGTAAACAATTATGTAAAACTGTGCCCTTACAATGAAATTGTTACGTTTATCATATTTGTGTGAAATACTTGGAACCATAGATAACAAATGATTTTAAGAGTTTTACAATAATTTATGATATAATCGGCTATTTGTATATGTAGAAAATTACAATGAGTACAGGCTTTATACTATAATATCTGAACTAAGTACTGAAGATAGTTTAATTCCTGACACATTTCGTGGAATGTTTACTTGGAATTCTTTATGGTAAAAAGCTAGACACATTCGTTGTTATTGACAGCCTATATTGGGATAAGACTTGCTAAATTATTTAACAAAAACAAAGTCCCAAAAATGGAATTCTTGATGGAATGTAAATTAAACAAAAGTATCCTGAAACTTATCTACATAGATATATTTACTTGACTATAATTGAAAAATTAGAACACTGTAACGGCAATAGTCTGGAACTCCAATTATAATGAACTAGATAAATTCGAGCCAATGAAGCGGCACAATGATTAGTTTATAAACACATTTATTGATACAAATTTAAAATTATTGCCGTTACAATGAACCAATACATTACCTATTAATTTCTCACAATAGTCAAGTAAACAGACAGGCAAATCTTAATGGCAGTGGCATACCTAACATCCATACACAAATAGCGTTCAAACATTTTTACATTATGAATGTATGTACACGGTTAACCGTACATGTACACTAATATTAATGCAAAAAATATTTACAGGGTCTTAACCGTTACGTGTTTAAAAAGCACTTAACCATCCCGCGACTCTGCCCCTTGTCTCCCCCCAAAGAAGTGTAATGCGTCAACCGAAGTGTTACACGCTACAGAAAAGATACAGTAAAAACTCGAAACAAGCGTATCTTTTACTATATGATATTACACTGACCATGCATTAGGTAAAACATTTGTCATATACAATTAATAAATAGTTCGAAGCGATATATAAAGCTTTATAATGCCCCTTAAATGATTCGAAAATATCTTACGTCTATACATGAACTCAAAAAGGGTAAAGTTTAAGGTGAATCTATCAAAAGCCCGAATATGAAGATACATCATAAAGCCCTAAGTGAAGTAACGCTATGATTGTCCATGAGACAAAACTGTAACATGTCTGTGACATCTACACTTTGTACATGCGGTATTAAAAGTTGACGCGGTGTAGCCGTGGCGATACTGTAACACGTGTCGCGTGTCCCGAGTGTGGCGCGAGGATAAACCAGACATACCACAGCAACAACAACAAAACTATGTAAATTGTTAATCTTTCGCAGATTTTGTCCAAACCCCAGAATGTGCTAGGCTAAAGATGGATAAAATAATTTTATTTTAAAATTATGTATAACTAGGACAATGGAACTAATAAGATTCGTGAGCATTCTATATTTTATCTAAGGAGGAGCGCAATGTCTTGTTTACGGGCAGGTGTGGAGGCCATCAGACGAGCGACCTGTGGTATTACTTACTCCCTTGCAGAAAAAATACATTTTTTTTCCGATACAGTATATATGGTCCGGGTTCCCTGGGCCAGCTGATCCACTTGATTATTACTACTATTGGACGGAGGGGCTTCCAATAGGTTTCGATAACGAGGTCATAAAAATGATTACTAACCAGCTGATTTTTTTGTTTTTACTTAGTTAATATTTATATAATTTAACAGTCATATTGTCCTACAAATAAAATAATAAATTTTTGAGTATCATCAAATCTAAATATTCTATCCTTGCTACCTCTGTTAGCTACCACAATAGAGAATTTTCGCATAGGGAATTGTTGGGCTTCTCATCGAAACGAAGCTTCTCACGGAAAATTAGCTTAATAGTAATCAAGTGGATCAGCTGGCCCAGGGAACCCGGACCAATACTGCTGCGTGGGTATAAACAAAATTAAATAATTAATATTGGATTTTGTGGCGCGCTACATTCTAAAGCATACACCTCTATCACAAACAATTGTCTCGGTGGTGTTGCCCAGACCACGTGCTCCGCCCGCCACCGTCCGCCGCGTAACCGCAAATATTTGCCTACCACCAACTGTACCCTACTATCTATAATTTATTAAGTCCTAACTAAGTCTCAAGTGTAAAATTGTGCCACATAAGCGATTCTCGACGGGACATTTAAAGCTGAACGCAACCAAACTGCCTGCACGTGCGGCACCCCACCGCTGGGCTCGGCGGCCGCCACTGAACTCACCGCTATCGAATGTAACGTTGTTTATTTCGATAAATATAATAAATTCCTGTAAGAGACAAGGTTCTCAACCCTGGAATATTTACTGAGATAATGTAATCACCGCTATAATATAAAACACCCCTACAGATTACTCCGCCTGATAATTCTATGTATATGCCGAACGCCTTGTCGATTTTGGAGCCCCTATCGCACACTCTTCGTTACATTATCTAAGTTACATAGATGTGGCCGGATATATAGGTGGTGTTACGTACCCTAATACCGTTCACATATACTCATATACTCGTACGCTATACCAACAGTTATTCTAATTCACCTTACATAGGAAGACATACAACTATACATTTACGCATTCATTAACATCGCCAAAGTAAAACTGATTAACCTATTACGTAGTACATTTCACGTTAAAGGAAATTATTGCATTCACATTTACGTAACATTATAATGTACTCGCAAATTGTAACGTTTTGAAAACGCATTGAACGAAAACTGAGAGGCGGACAGAGGAAAGAAACAATACTCGTATATTAATGAACACTGAATGCAAACGCACCAGAAACATTGCGAGTCCGTTACACCGGTATACCGACATACCTGGACCAGCGTCAGGTCTCGACCAGTCTGCAAATAAACACGTGACCACCCCATAAACCCGAGGCACTTACATGATCTTAAGAGTAATGATATACAACTACTTATTAGTGGTACGAACGTCAGCTCATTGTCATTCCGTGAAAGGCCCGTTGATACAACGGGCGTGAAACATTTAAAGCTATGGACATGTTTCATGTACTAATCGTAATCAATTCTAACCTAACACGGAGAGAGAAGATAGCTATCGTACACGTACAAAGTACTTAACTATTTATATACTACATTCAGCTGTTAAAACTTACACCAACTGACCGTTAACCAGTGCGATTACATACAAAATTTGTGTATTAAAATGAGTGTCAGAATTCATAAAAATGTCTAACGTGCTGCCATGTTCAAAAATATACATATGTCTGTCGGTGTATGTTGAAGAAATTTAAACGAGTGCAGTAGTCAAAAATCCGTTCAAAGCGGTCGCGTCGCTTGTGCTCGTGCCTTGTGCCGCGTCCGATACTAATGTTAGCGTTAGGAATGTATGGTATAAGTGACGAGCGACGAGCGGCGACCGGCTTTGAAGCGGACTCATCTATGTACATATCGACACATTGCAACAACAAAACAACAACTCACTTTCATGTATACTTTAAAACCGTCGGACATAACTCCTATGTACAATTTAACGGGTTCAGCATTCAATTTGACTGAACATATATCAATAAGGTACGTTCTGCGCGGGGCGCTCCTTTGGAACACGAGCTTTGGCGTCTAACTAGCTACCACTTCAATTCCTTGTATTATATTAGATCTAAACATAGTATCTACGAGCACACTGCTCTGAAACATTTCACGAGACACATTGCCGTTTTTGATTTTACATATATAACATATTTATTTCCTAAATCGTGTATGGAAGTATAAAAATACTAGTATCATGATTCTATTATAAAAAAATAAGAAATTATCGGTCGTCTATACTAGAAAATTTTAATCTTAGCGTCACATGAAATATTTCCGAGTATTATAATAAGAACAAAACAAACTGATCGGGAAAATAGTATCAAAGCTTGAAAGGTCGGGGTGCGAAACGGCCCGCGCAGATTTTGACAAAGTATCAATCTTATGTACATATTGTCGTTCAAAGATAATAATAAGGACTATCGTCTATCGGCTAGGTGGTGCGTGGGTACAAAAGGTTTACCTCCGTGTGCTCTTGGAGGAGGGGCGCGAGTGCGAGTGCGTGTGGGGGGTCGCGCCCCCCGCCCGCTCCTAACTGGAGCACGACGCGGCCGACACCGGCGACAGCGGCGAGTCTCGCGGACACCCCGACAGCGTCACCACCACCTGCACAGGCCATATGCGACACGCTCACACTACACTCACTACACTCACGCGCACTTACTAATATCAAAAACCTACATGTTATTTACAACTCATTTTAGGTAAAAAAATAAATGAAGTCTCGTCAATCTGAACTTCAGTAGCAAATAAGGTAGTTAAACATAATAGTTTAAACACTGTCATAGAAGATCAAACATGTGAGAAAAATTGCGCGAAATCAGTATCTTTAATCACGCAGCTCTTATAAATTGGAACACCGAATTTTAAGTCGGCAAGGTCCGCGCGAATCTATTCGCGTTTTAATCAAAGCGAACAGCGAACACTATTAGTCAAATCGAAATTATAAAAAAATTACATATTTACTTTTAGTGATTTTTGATTTTAGTGATTAGCTGACTAATATAAGTGAAATACAATAAAGAAAACACACAGAAGTGTCTAATTTGGAGGTGCAGAGAGGCCATATTATTTTTTTAAACATGAATGCAGGTAATTGCGTGCGTCTGAATGGCTGGTTGTCTGTGGCGTTGGTCCATGAGAGTTGATTCGAAAATTGCTACATAATTGCTTCTATTTGCTACATATAATAGATAATTGCTACATAGGATATATATTTAGAAATTAAATATTTTTTTTGACCAGCCATCCAAACGTTTGAATGGCTGGTCAACTTCTAGTTTAAAGACAAGCATGCAGAATTTCCCGAAACGTATTGCGCCAATAATTGCTACATATTTGCTTCATTTATCTAATTTAATTATAACTTCAAACATATGTTAAATAAAGCATGTAGCAATGATTTAAATTATCCCAAGGAAAAGCGCCTGATAAAATAATAAAGGCAAATAGTTGCAGTGTGTCTTCACTCAAATTTATTGCCATTTTAGGAGACAGGCGTTTTAAATTGTTGAATGGCATGTTATGAGTAGGTAAGCGAGTAATAAGCACATTAAAAGGGTACCTATCGTAAATAAAAACAAAATTTATGCCGTTCATAAGATTCAGTTTAATATTATTCAAAAAAAGATAAATGTTTAAAAGATATGCACACCTTCTCATTTTCCCCATCTCACATATGTAACCTCGCAATATCAAAAGGGGTATTTCCTAGAGCATTCAAAAGAGCACTTATTAAACCTATCTACAAGGCTGGTGAAAAATGCTGTGTAAATAACTACCGACCCATCTCTATTTTACCAGCTTTGTCCAAGATCCTAGAACGCGTCATAAACCAGCGTCTCATAAAATTCTTGGAGACTCATAAATACTATAAATTAGATAAATATTAAATACCTTGGTATAATTATCGACCAACATCTTTCTTTTAAATGGCATATAGAGGCCCTTGTAACTATACTCCGGAAACTTATACCGCCATACACATCATTCACCCTTCGAGTTGTTTCCGCAGCACTAGTGCCACGGCGGAACTCGTACTCGTAAATAATGCGATATTTTAAGTTTTCCATTTTGTAAAATGAGTGACGCAAACAGAAAAAAACAGAAGAAAAAAACAAATGAATGACGATCATCGAAGCACAAATACATGAGTCTATAGCTGTACAAATTTGAATTTGGAATTCCTTACCAAAGAGGAGAAATTTGTGATTAAAGTGGCCAGTACGAAAAACGCCAATTTCATATGTAAGGACCTAATATTTGCCTTTATTATTTTATCAGGCGCTTTTCCTTGGTATAATTTAAATCATTGCTACATGCTTTATTTAACATATGTTTGAAGTTATAATTAAATTAGATAAATGAAGCAAATATGTAGCAATTATTGGCGCAATACGTTTCGGGAAATTCTGCATGCTTGTCTTTAAACTAGAAGTTGACCAGCCATTCAAACGTTTGGATGGCTGGTCAAAAAAAATATTTAATTTCTAAATATATATCCTATGTAGCAATTATCTATTATATGTAGCAAATAGAAGCAATTATGTAGCAATTTTCGAATCAACTCTCATGGACCAACGCCACAGACAACCAGCCATTCAGACGCACGCCAGGTAATTATAGGATTCCCCAAGTTCATCTCAGGATTAGTACTTAATATTATTAAAATTAAGTACTCAGTATTATGAAAAGCATAGTTTTTTAGACCATTATTACCCTATTTTTTGGCAAAATTTTCTCGTCTTGAAATTCAGCAGCAATTTAAACTCATATAGAAGTACATTATTTACTTATACACACAAAATGCGGTCTTAAAGCCTTTTATTTACTTCTTTGGTCGAGTGGCAGCATACTTAGTCCTGGGTTTGATCCTCAGGTCAGCCAGTCAAAATTGTGGGAGATTTGCAACTGGAGTAACATCTATTGCTGGGACTAAATTTTAGTCAAGCATATCAATAGGCTTGCCTCTTTCATATCATATGTCGGACATTAATTGCGTCATCAATTCAGCTCTGCCTTCTCCTTCTGGGATACAGGCGTGAGCTTATATATTTACCTTTCGGCTGCCGGCGTGGTTCCTGTGCTCACATAGCCACACTCCTTGCCATGTGCCTAGGTTCAGTTTTCCGTCTGTGATGGGAATGGTGAGCGACGAGCCGAGGAAGCACGCCTTCACGTGAGCGGGCTGCGTTATAGAAAAAAATGCATATTAATATTCGGCGAACAAATAAATAAATACACCCCACAATCACATACTTAATCCCATACACTAAGACACGAATGTTGTGTCGTAGGTAACAGGAACTTCGAGAGATTTTCGGCCTCACACCCAGACCCGAAATAAAAATTTATGGATCACACAAATTGTCTCGGCCGTTTTAATCAAATTACAATACGTCTAATGTCTACAAAACTTCTTGTAATTGTGGTTTTAGAAGGTAAAAGACACTGACATCGATTCCCCTTCACCCATCGCCACCGTGTTCCGGTTTCGATGCCCTTTCTGGGCAATATGTGGTACAAGATTCTCAAACACTTGTAAAGGGGTCAATAAACAGGTGGGACGGCCCAAACAGAAGGGACATATAAAGACAAGACGAGGACGCAACGCCATATCAATATTTTAACCAGCCCCGTATTAGTACCGCTGCTGGGCACAGACATTCTCTACTAATGAAACGGGTTAGCATCTTACCACGCTGGACCAACGCCGGTTTATAGACTTTACACACCAACGAAATTTTCATGGAGAAATCTCCGATATGTAGGTTTCCTCACGACATTGTCCTTCATTGTTAAAGCGATCGAAATTGGTTTCGATGCAGTGACTTCCAACTCGGCAGTCCATACCACTCCCTAGCTATTGCTGCTAATGGCATTTATCGATAAAAAAAATGTACAGAAGCGCCGCGATGCAAAATACTGCATAGCAAATAATAATAATAATCGTCTTTGCTATACCATATGTATAGCAAAGACGAGGCGCGGACGCCGCCTACACTCCTTTCGATAAATCGCAGTCATAAGTGTCTTTTACGTGTCTCTCAACCTTTGCAGAAAGAATACTCAACAATTTAGTTGGCTTTGTTCCATATCTTTAATCAAAAGAGTGTTAGTAGGTGAAGTAGCACCTCTCAACTGTGGCATGATTAAGATGATGTAAGCAAATTCAGATCCTACACCAACCATTGAAATTAAATTGGACCTTAATTCTGTACAGCAAACTTTGTGGATACCGGATAATCCATGGTTTTGTAATTATGGTTTAATTATAAATCACTAAGGAGCATCCTTA
Source organism: Amorpha juglandis (assembly GCA_949126905.1). Classification (NCBI taxonomy): domain Eukaryota; kingdom Metazoa; phylum Arthropoda; class Insecta; order Lepidoptera; family Sphingidae; genus Amorpha; species Amorpha juglandis. Next base: position 11,762,428 of record OX421381.1, on the reverse strand, counting down.
CACTACTATCTCAGCTAATGCTGATACTGCTGAATTTGAAGATTGTGAAAAATATTTAATTATGAAATCTGAAATTTGACTAAAGTATTTTGCCAAGACTTAACTGTGAAATCTAAACTATCATACGGAATTGAGGCCTTGCAGGACCTACAGATATTTATTTATGCCAAATAACTATTGAACTACTGTTTGATGAAAGCTAATAGTAATTCTCTAACATAAGGTGCCATTTTACTAGGTGATAAGTCCCTCGTATGTGACAGCCTCTCTGAATTAGTAACTCCACTTTGACTATATCTGCCGCCAAGCAACAGTGCGTAAGTACCTTTGCGTTTCGGTTTGAAGGACATTGAAGCCAGTGTAATTAGTGGGTATTATGAGACAACATCTTATGTCTCAAGGTGATGAGTGCAGTTCAATGCCATGTAGTGCTTCGTAATTTAAAATTCTGTATGGTGTTGTGTCTGTTTATAAGCATGGATAGCACTACCCACCAGGCATGGGACCTGCATGTTACATCATCATAAAATAATAATAAAAAAACAAGACCCTGGATGTATTTTTTAAGTTTGCTGCTGTACCTTTTTAACAGTATAAAAATACTGGGGTTGCTTTAGTATCCGGTTGCAAGCGAAATAGTGCGGGAGGGGTGGAAGGGGGTTGAGGGGGGGAGGTACAACCCTCCCTGAAAGGGGGGAGGTGCGGAAACCAATAGTTTAGGAGATATGATTTTTTTAATTTCCAGGTTTCTGCTTACAATATTTTAGCACATATTGATATTTTCTATGTGGTCACGGGCTATTTTTCATCGGGAGAAGGAGGAAAGTCATAGTTTATTTTATATTCAATGTTAAAAAAAAATTGTAACAAAAATTGCTTATGAAGCAAGTAATAATAACAAGGCGTAGTTGCCGGGGCTACTACTTTTTGGGTGGTTTAAAAAAAAAATAACCACGAAGGGGATGGCAGGGTCTGCTCGCTCGCTTCGCTCGCTCACTAGACCCTGCCATCCCCTTCTAACCTAAATTGTCCGAGGCGGGGTGCTCCAAATCCCGAGCTCGCTACGCGTGTATAAGCCTCGCATAGTCTATGGTGTTGTAAAGAAAAAAACGTTCCAGTAACGCGAGCACAATATATTAAGCATTTCGTTTTTATATAACTACTTGCAAGAAAGAGACAGAATAAGTCGCGTTCCACGTTCAATGACATTTGTCTCTTTCTAATTCAATATTAGTGTCTTTACAACTGTAATAACCTACAAAACTTTAAAAATTAATTTCACAAAAACTATGCATTCCGCATAATAAACTGCTAGCATTTGTTAATACGGACTAGTGTCTAACGTTTACTATAAAAATTAATCCTGCACCCGGATACTAAAGCCAACCCAAAATACTTTTAAGTATGGGAATGTATTTGCTATGGGCTATAGATAAAAAATATGTTAGTAGCATTCTTCAATAAATTACAAATAAACGAATGAAAATTCCTTGAAGTAACAGGCTTGAAGTATATTGGAGGCCTTATTATGACTTATTATAATGCATTATTACTCAATGCATACAAGATTGTTCCAAAATATATCATAAAAAATCCAATGATTACTCAGCAAACCAGAAGAATCATGTGAGGATTGCTCACCTTAAAATGATAAGAATGGGGATAGGGAAGGAAGGAGGAAATAGATTAGATATGAAAAGATTCATAATTCAGAAGTGGTTGAATAGATGTTCTTCAAAGATAGCTCTTAACTAAATAATTGAACCAGCCTTAAAAAATTGCATTCAAATTGATCCATTTGTTTACTCAAAGGGGTCAAACTTATAACATCTCTCTTTTTTTCGGGGTAAAAACACTTACAAATAAAAAAATCTTCACTTTAGTTTGGTATCAACAAAAAACAAATAATTAAGATATTATTTCAGTAGTATATAATTTTACACTTATTTAAATAAAAAAAATACATCTGGCAAAACTAATTTTGTTGTACCAAATTAAAAATACTGATGAAGTCAATTTAGATATTTTTTTAAATACCCATTAATGGACAAGGATGTTGTGACAATCATAATTATCTCTTACAAACCATGTTACTGCCAGCCAGCAATAATATTGTTTCACCATTGCCATAAACACAAATTATTGACATAAACAAATAAATACTGGCACATACAAATTGGAATTCAAATTGGAATCGAATACAGATTTTGTTTTCATTACAAGGTACAATATTAGCTAGTAATTCGCACAAAAAAACAACTCACCATGTCGTCAGGGCCTTCGCAGGAGTGGCGGTAAGGCAATCCTTCCGGCACTATTTTATTGAGCATCATCTCCATGTCGTCTCTCACGTCAGGATCCCAACTCTCGTTTAGCGCGAGACTCGCCGACGTATGCATTACTGGAAACAACGTTCATTGATCATCTGTACGTTGCGCGCGGTACATTTACAATCCAACAGTCTCTGGCGGATAACACTTCGCGAGGTTATCATTATTAAAAACTCGCGCGTGATAAATGTAGGACAAATATGACAGGTAGAGTTGCAGCGGCGGCAGCAACGCCGTCTCGATAGATACTCACTCTGGATGTGGCAGAGCCCGACCGCGAACTGGGAAAGCTCCGGCACCTGTTTGAGGATCTCCTCAGTGACCAGGTGCACGCCCCGGTGCTGCGGTCTCAAATTCAGCTTCCGTTGAAACCACGCGGATCCGATCTGAATTCCTCGGTTCGAGGCCATGTTTAATTTTTTAAAACGCTACACAACGACCGCAAGAACACAAACGATCTTACACAACATCACTTAGAACAACCTTTACATGAATTAATCCACAATTATCATAAAAGATTCATCTTCGATCTTTAAATAGTAATAAATATAGCGGAGGTTATAGGACAGATTCGACACCCTATTTTCTGCGGGAAAGTGAAACAGTCGGCAAACGAAAGAGACAAACGAACTGAATGTTATCAATGTAAAAAACATACTGCGATTCATTCATAAATTCATAAAAGCTAATGATTTTCTTTTTTGACAAATAAGCACAAGTGTAGTTATTAATTTAGGTGTGTACTAATAAAAGCATAATTTTCGTTTAATATGCTTTTTAACAAACGTAATATATTTTTTATACATGAAATAATATTTTTTTTTCTTATAGCAAGTAATAAGAATCATTGCGCGGGATATTTAAAATTCTTATCATACATTTGTGCATACTGGTTAATGTTTTCCATTTTGCGATAATGTTATTATTAATTAACTCTTACTGAGTAGAGATAATTTCTATTGTAGAATAGTTATAAATAAAGCAAGTTATAAAATACATTTTCATACATACGACGATAATTATTATACATGACATAGTACGACATTGACCTATTTTTTCTCTCTTCAACAAATCCCTCGTATGCGAGATGTCGTCTGGGTTGATACTACCGCTTTGTCTATTTCTGACGCCAAGCAACAGTATTTATGCACAGTTATGTTTCAATTTGAAGGACATTGAAGCTAGTAAAATTACTGGGCATTACGAGACGGGCATTATGTCTCGGGGTGACGAATGTAGTCCTATGCCTTAAAGTGTTTTTATGCTAGGTTCTGTGTTTATGAGCAGGCGTGGCGCTTACCATCAAGCGAGCTATTAAAAAAAAGGAGCGCCGACCCGCGTTATGAGTAGAAATACGCGCAGCGGCGCGGTTTTATTAGGTGCGCCGTGCGGTGGGCACTCCTTGAAATCAAAACACTATTCTCAAGTACAACTTATTGACTTCATTTTGATCATCTGTGTTACTACCAAAGCAAAGTTGCACCTTGTTAAAAAATAAAAATGGATATCATGGACGCGATAAAAAATTCAGGGGAACCAGAATGGCTTGAGAAGAATGTTGCTGGTAGTGAACTGCGTGTGTGGCAAATTATGTTTTTATGTTTAGCAGGAATAACAGCATTGAGTAAGTTTTGGATTTAATGTTAAAATTGTTTAATTTTCAATTCTTAAATCAATATATAGACAAACTTATTCTTGATGTCGTATACGTGTTGATGATCAAATGTTTTGTAAACAATAGATGCGTAGTTCAGTTCTAACCCTAAAGATATAGGTTCGCTCTATAGTGTTTTTTTATAGCATAGGCCGGCAAACGAGCAAGTGGGTCACCTGATGGTAAGTGATCTCCACCGCTCATGTGCGCCCATAATACCAAAAGAATCATGGACGCGTTGCGGACCTTAAAGGATACTTTTGGCCTCCGGATATCTCAATCACCATACGAAACGCAACAGCAAGCCGCTACTTTACGTCGGTTTTCTGTGAGACAGTGGTAACGACCCGGTCGAGATGGCCCATTCATTCTGTAGACAAAACTGTCTACAACGTGGCTCTATCACTCGAAACACACATTTCAACAAAATACCTATAATTTTCTTCTTCGCTCCTGCTCTTACCCTATACACAACGATGGCTCACCGGAACATGATTTTTAGCTAAGCTAGCTCTATCTCATGAGGAGCTAAGCGGCTGCACCAGGCACCGAACTGGTGATACGCGCCTCCGCATATCCATTTCAGGCTTCTCGCTTAAGGGCCGTCCGTGAGCAAAACACCGCGCGATCGAGGTTTTTAGAGGCTATCTAGTCATTACTTAAAATAAATATTGATTAAATAAATATACAATATATTTTTACAATCTGTCAGCTTTACTTTGTTCGATTCAAATTCATGTTAATGCTGATATATATTTTTAAATTGTCGTTATAAATGAACCATAAAAATGGGAAAAATGCAAAGATTCCGTGCGTCTCCTTTTAAAGTACAGAATGTTATCAAATGAGATTAACATCACTAGATAGGCAATTTAATAACGAATATTTTGCCCGTTTTAAATTTTCGAAAAGACCAAAACCTGATTTTTTAAATCAATTATTCGCTAAATACGTGCATATTCTGCACTCGCCGAGTACACGATTCAGTATGGCGCGAGACAGTCAAGGTCGTTTGCTCACGGACGGCCCTTAACTGACCTAACTAAATATTGAGGCGAGATGCGCCGATTTTGGACCTCGCTTTATACATTTAGTTTGGTGTTTATAACAGGTCGGATGCCTGCCGTCAGCAATTTATCGTAATGTCGGAATACTTACTTACCTTTACCTATTCGTTATCACACAAAATTCTTTAATGTTGTACATAAATATGTATACACAGACTATCGCCTATTACCCATAAGGGTAGGCAGAGACTTAACTTTGTAATTTGTAGTGATTAGAATATCTTTGAAATTATAAGTTAATTCTTTGTTTCAGTCGTAATGGTGTGCTGCTGTTTCCGCTTCCGCATCCCCCGCACGAAGCAACAAATAGAAGCAGATTACCAAAGACGAAAGATCACCACAAAGTTTCGTCTACAACTAGAAACCATACAAGATGCAAAAATGGACGCAATGTCGTTAAAAGACGGTACTTGTATGGAACACTTCTTTTCTGTAGCGGTATACAACTTTTTAAGTAAGCCGTCACATTGTAACCGCAAAATAACTTCAATAGGGTATTTGACGCGATTATTTTAATTAATAGTTTTTAACGTTATAGTTAAGGTTTATGTCTAATTTTAAGATAACAGTAATCGATTCGATGATTTTAACATTGACTGCGGAATTTGTTGCACCATCATAAAATTGAATCTGCTGGAAGGGGTAGTTGTCAAATGACGGAAAAAGGATGCACGACAAAGCATGTTTCGTCATAAACCTGTTCATTACAGTGCACACGTGCCAGGGTAACAGTATACCGTGGTAATAGTGTGATGTCCTCACTATGCGCCCACCTTTGTCCAAATATGAAGTGTGGCGTCATTTTTTATTCAGTTTTAATTCCGTTTTCGTATACAGTTTCTTTTTCGTATTATTATATGTTACTTAAAAAAAGATGTATAAAATTAGGCATATTCAAATACTTATTGTCACCAAGAAAAACAAGCAAGGAGGTGCACTTGCACCCCTCTGTCAGCGGGCAGCGGGGATTCCCCGAGCAATAACACCAACCATCGACTACAGATTTGAATTTGAGAATACATTTATTTACATAATATACATGCATAATTCTATATTTTATATTAGTTAATAGTATAATTTGTAGATGCAGATGCACCTCCCTGAAAGTAACTCTGGCGGTGCCCATGAAATTTTTACATATTTATGTACTTAGTTTCTAGATCTAGATATCGCTAAGTTGACGAGAAACAAATATGTTCTAATCTTTTTAATGCTGCCTGGCTTTATTCCGGCCTAGTAGCAGGGTCCGTCTTCCTACTTAGACGATTCTACTTCATCTAATATTGAACATCTTTAGATCATTGGATCTAATTTTTCCCGCTAATACGTCATGCCACGCTTTTTGGACCGTCCGCGGATCCTTACCCCCTGGTACAATCTATTCTATCCATTTGCGACCAACGCGACGCGATGATCTCTAAGGAAACCGCAGATTCCTCAAAATGTGAACAAACCACCTTAAGCAACAATCATGTAGTAGCTGGTGGGAGGATACTTGTATTCGACCGGATAGCGACCACCGTACACTAGTGCAAAACCTGCCATAGTGACTCACCTTGTGTGGGTCGCGTTTCAGGGTCAGCCAGTGTATATCCGGTTTTCCCGAGGGGGCTTGCCCCCTCTTCCTATCCCTTTCCAATCCCTTGATCCTTCCCCTCCTGCCCTGGGATGAGATACTGCGGGATTCCTTAGTATCCCATTAGCAGGGACCCCTGTAGTTCATCCCAAGGGTTAAAAAATCCTATAGTCTGATATGGTAACTATTGATACACTGCTATGCTTGCGATTTACATTCACAATACACCGCCTAAACAAATGACTACATCGGATTCCCGTTTATTTGCATTAAAATTCACGATAAGATAATATGATAAGAGTCATCTGGCCATTGTTCTGTGCACGGCAGCTCTGGAATTGCTTCACGAGAAATCAGCTCAGGAAATGGCGGACAATCAGCAAGGATCGCAGCCAAGCTCCATCATGTCTCCGCAGCAGAGTGAGTACTATATAACTTCTGTTACAAGGACCTTGTTATGCAGAAAATATCCAACCAACATTGTTACTATCAAATAAAGGTTTTGTAATGTAAAGTATTGATGTGTAGCATCTGTTTATAGTAGTTTTAATCCAGATTATTTTAATTCTCTTTAACCTGATCCGAGTATACATCAAAATCACTAAACCTAGATAATTCATAAAAGTGGCAGATCATTTTTTTACATCTTGTAAGCTATTTAGGAAATCTGTAGATATTGCCGAAGATATTTCTCTCGAGCGACTTGTAGATTGGTACCTATATATAAATTAAATAGCAATATAAATAATATAGAACCAATTGTATTTTTTTCCATTTGATAGGTTCGTTGGACGCGCCGTTCCAGCCCGAAGGTGGTCAAAAGCCCGAGCCTCAAGTGTCGGGACTAAATTTTGTTAAGTTTGCAACCAAAGTTGCCAACATTTCAAAACTTGGACAACCAAAATCGCCAACCTCGCCGACACCGTCGGGAAACAAAATGGATTTTTGAAATCACTTCATGTATTACTTATTATAAAGAATTATACCAAAATAAATGGAATGCATTTTTAGAAGAATTAATAATTATAGCGTATCGGATTAATGTCTTTGTAATTTCGTACATTAAAATAGTTCAAATTTCAATCCGCGCCGAACCACGGTTCACTGCGAAGAAGGACCCATTTGTCATAGCGCCTCAGTTCCAAGGAGTACCTCTTCGGGTTTCCGAGAGTATTGGGATTCTCGGCGTCGAAATCTCGAGCACAGTCCAGTTTAGGAGTCATTTGGAGGACAAAGCCAAATTGGCTAGTAAAAAGCTGGGTATCCTGAACAGAGCGGGGCGGTACTTCACGCCGGGCCAGAGATTGATGCTCTATAAAGCTCAAGTACGGCCCCACGTGGAGTACTGCTCCCACCTCTGGGCAGGAGCCCCCAAATACCTGCTCAACCCACTTGACTCCTTGCAAAGGCGAGCTGTTCGAATCGTCGATGATCCTGATCTCAAGGATAGCCTGGAACCGTTGGGACTGCGGAGAGACTTTGGTTCTCTCTGCGTGTTCTATCGGCTGTTCCATGGAGAGTGCTCTGAGGAACTGTTTAAGATGGTGCCAACGTCACCATTCTACCATCGCACCACCCGACACCGCAGTAGAGTTCATCCATACCACCTGGAAACAATACGGTCTAATACCGTACGTTTCCAGCGTTCATTTATACCACGCACGTGCAAGCTCTGGAATGAACTCCCTGCCTCGGTGTTTCCCGAGCGCTATGACATGTCCTTCTTTAAACGAGGTTTAAAAAGAGTATCCCTTCAGTGGTAGGCAGCGGCTTGGCTGTGCCCCTGGCATTGCCGATGTCCATGAGCGGCGGTGACCGCTTACCATCAGGCGGGCCGCTTGCTCGTCTGCCTATCAAGGCAATAAAAAAAAAAAAAAAAAAAAAAACCAGCTATTTAAGGCAAACTGCCGTACTAAAAGAAGTCATAATTTATGCGTTCATTAGCCATTTCTTAAAATTAACTGATGTCTCTAAATACGGGCAGTAAGTGAGCTCGTGGTGCCTCTTAGCTGGATCATTTATTAGTGGTAGAGCCACGCTGTAGACAGTTTTGTCTACAGCATGAATGGGCTGGCTCGACCGGATAGTTACCACTGTCTCACAGAAAACCGACGTAAAGTAGTGGCTTGCTGCTGCGTTTCGTACGGTGAGTGAGATAACCGGAAGCCCAAATCCCCTCCCCAGTCCCCTTCCCAATCCCTAATTATCCCTTTCCTTTAAGGTCGGCAACGCGCCCATGACTCTTCTGGTGGTGGGCGTACATGGGCGGTGGAGATCACTTACCATCAGGTGACCCACTTGCTCGTTTGCCGGACTACGCTATAAAAAAAAAAATCATATTCCGAAAAAAATACACCGCTTAAACTTCGTCGGCACATTTAATTCTTGATAAATTGAAAAATACTACGATATATATAAGAGTAGCATCTTGATTAAAAGGTTATCATGCCGATAGGTGCCCTTATAGCACAGTGGCCGATTAGCCGGTTGGAAGCGAGAGGCCACGGGTTCGATTTACGCATCGACATAAATGTTTATGTGATCCACTAATAATTGTTTCGGCTCTGGGTGTTTTCGCCCAAAAGGGGATGACGTCAGGCAAACGGCCAGTCGTGATAACTACAAGCCAAATCTTTCTGTTAATGTTAAAAGTATGTTGCGCCGATCTCACTGCGAGTGAGATAAAGGCAGGTGGGAGGAGGTAACCCTATTTTAATTTACAATCACACAGTGTAAACAGTGTGTGTAAACTACCAAAGTGGAGAATTAACTACATGTGCCCATGAAGACGTGGATTTGTTTTTCGGTAGAACGACCTAGCTAAGGTTAGAATTATGTAAAAATGTCTGGCTCCTTTGTGCTTGGCGCCCAAAACTAGCCAACTACGTATACAGAAATCATCACTATGCGTTCGCAGGCACCAATAAACCTCATAGAACCTAAGGATTACGGTTTTTGAATATGATATAAATCTGATAAATAATTAAGGTTGCAATCAATTGCAACATACGTTATTCTCAACTAATTGTAGAATTTGTGATATTATAAACGTATCGTAATATACTTAAGCAGCGATAGCTCAGCGAGGAGTGGTACGGACTGTCGAGACGAAAGTCGCAGGTTCGAAACCTGCCCCAAGACCATACACCTCTGACTTTTCTACTACTTTTCTACTTTCTTACTTACGTGTGTTAATTATCGCTTGCTTTAACGGTGAAGGAAACATCGTGAGGAAACCTGCATATCTGAGAACTCGGATAAGATTTTTCGAAGGTATGTGAAGTCTACCAACTCGCATTAGGCCAGTGTGGTGGACTAAGGCCTAACCCCTCTCACTCAGTAGAGGAGGCCCATGCCCAGCAGTGGGACATGTATAATACAAGGCTATTAAAAAAATATATACTTATGAGTGCTAACCAATCGATGTGATCTACTTTGTCACGATTGAAATTATGCGCTTCGCTAATCTTCGTTTATCTTGGGGAACCCAGTGATGATGATGGTCCAATATAGAGCAGTTATAATAGTATATTGCTATGTACTTACTTTTCTCATTAGAACCTAATGTAGAGAGTGGGAAATTGTTTCCATAATCGTGCTAATTCGTACAAAACGATGATTGTCGAAGCGTATAATTTTAATTGTGTTGTACATTCATATTGGATAATGTTGGGGTAAAGTAAAATAAAAGATTATTGCAGTAAGTTTTCTTTAATCTAAAAAATAAAAAATACAATATAAACGGATTTTAAACCATAAGAATAATTACATATTCACAATTTATTCAGGCATTTAAACTGACATAAAAAAACAATGCTCCTCAGTTAGCAATAACTTTAAAGCAACATTTAACTTACTTATAGTATATAAATAATACCTCTCGCGAATAAGAATTACATAAATTGAAGTTAGCCGAATATTTATTAAATAGTTAAAATTGTCTCTACATGCATCTTTTACATTCCATTCGTACTCATTGTATGCTTTATAAATCTCACGACACTTTTTATTTGACTTAGCGAATAATAAATGTTGACCAATGATTGCCATCAGACGAATTTTATCCTAACAACTCTCAGTCCATAACACAATATTTGTTTCAGCACATTCTCACCCGAACATGGCTATCAACGAATCTACATAATATGTACTAATCCGCTCATCACGCATAACCTATCACACACTGCGTTCTGTTTATTTGTTCTATACGCTGAGTCGCCGACACTGGCGTAACATATTGGTGTTGACTTACTTTGAGCAACATTGCTTTGTATATAGTGCTAATATAATACAAACACATGTCTAGAGAGGTGTTCCAATGAGGACTAATTAACTACTTCACAAACGCTTTGCAATAATAAATCTCTGTTATGTTAACGTCGCCTCCGTTCCGTCCAAATTAAATGCATTTAAATATGAATACAGAAGGGGTGAACGTACTCGAATTGCACTTAAATATAAGTGTGTCATGTTCTAAACTAGCGAGTCTACAGAAACAAAGCCGGCGTGGCTTCGACAACCGAAACAACTCAACAAAACTTCACCATAAATAAGGCCATTTGATTATATCTTTAGACTCTTCTGTGTCCCCTTGGTATGGAAGTACAGTGTTTCTAATGAGAGATATACATTTTAACTTACATTTTTTATAATTGAATCAGACCTACCTAACAAGTGGTGATGGAAACTTTATTTTAAAATTATCCTTTACATATATTGCATATTTTATCATCATCGTGTAACTAAAGAGGAGCAATATTTAAAAATAAAACATTGAATATAATTCGTACGAGTTTGTGCATAATACCTGTTTCGATATCTCAGTGATAGAAGAGTTCGCACTCGGTCAACCGAAACTGTAAGTATAAGCTAGATTTTATATTATTATACATTTTATTCTACATGAGGATTGGTAATATAATTGCATAAATTACAACAAAATTACGTAGGCTACAAGGAAATGTACGCAACGTGGACACTGACGTCAGCGGTAGGATAGTTCGAGCGCTTCTCAACGCGTACGCTACAGCATAGGAACCCAAGTTTGTATGCAGTGTCTCCTCTAATAAATATAACTCTCATAATAATAAAGCATAATTTTGTTATCAACAAATCTACGGCAACATTATTTATCGACTTTACACTACGGTTTAAAATGTGACAATACATATAGTACAATGTACACGAGTGGGCGAGAAATGGCCGGCCGGCGGCTGACGGCCATTGTTGTTGAGCACTGTTGGAACATTTGGCATTTGTTTATTATGTACGACGACATGATGCTACTGCATGAATAAGTACTTTGTGACGATCGCGCGAAACCAAAACAATACATCATGATAAATAAATACCAAATATTAATATGACTTGCGACTTACTTTGGATATAATGAAATACACACATTTTGAAAGTTTGTTGGTGGTCGGTGGAGGACGCATCCACTGTAGTAATATATTATATCTCATGCTGGGTCCATGGTATCGTGGTGTCGTGGTATCGTGGTGTCGTGACTCGTGACTGATGACTCGTGCGTGAGACGTGAGTGGAGTGGCGAGTTAACTACCGCCGCTCCGATACACTCAATCTCGTCTCACGAATGTTTTACCCCTGTAACATACACACAAACATTACAATATATCTATCAAAACATTATTCTTATATTGACAATGCCAGCTAGTAAATGACAGAGTAATACCTTAATAAATAACTAACTGTGGTGAGTGATTTCAACACATATACAGACTGTTCAATTTACTTGTACATACACCCGTATTACTAGTATCTGGGAAGGGGTAGGTAGAGGTGTAACCAGTACACCCACATTTCGCCGAGCTTTTTTCCGTCAATGATGTAATAGGGGGCGAGCCTATCGCCATACTGGGCACAGTTTCAGACTCCGGGCTGATAGTGAGTATTTCATAATAGAAAAACCCGATATCACTTTTACTAGACCGGGGAACCAACTCAAGACCTCAGCACAGCAGTCGTACCGCGTACGCAATATATTGTTCAATTCAACCCGTTTAAATTAGGCTGTATTTCCCCCTTCTCCCCCACGTACATTTACCTCTCCCCCTCCTACATTTACCTCTCCCTTCCCCAACCCTCCTTCGAGACCACCTCTCCTCCCCCTTTCCCTTCCTTTCCTCTTCTAAGCCCCGCCTTCACAAACCATGAGATGAAATACGGCAGGGGTCGCCAGTATGCCATTAGGAGGGACCCCTGCAGTTTATCCCAAGGGTCAATAAAAAAAAATAGGCTGTATTATTCATACACTGACAAAAATCTTATTCTGTTCTTTTATGGTGCTATCATAGCATAAAGTATTGAAGTTCGTTTCGGCTAGAGTGAGTGCAGGCAGCAGGCGGTACTCACGTGATGGTCTTGCGCTCGGTGGGTCTGGTGGTGACCTGCGGCCTCGCTCGGTTGAGCACCTTCAGCAGGTCGCCTGCCTTGGCGCGCATGCGCGAGTGCACGTACACCTTGGAGCACTTGATGTGGTAGTGCAGGTAGTCGCGGAACATGTGCAGCAGGTCGATGGTGTTGTCGCGCGCCGCCGCGCACGTGTGCCGCGGGAACAACACTGCAACACAACAACAGTAACTGAAATTACTCATTCTGAACAAATATCGATATTTTTATCAAGTATGAAAATCGTACAACAATACTTTTTACTAGTTTTTGCTCGAAGTTCCGCTAATTAATAGCCTAAAATATCCTATGGCTATGGTTTACCTTCGTGTCAAATTTCACCGAAAACCACTTAGCCATTAAGGCGTGATTGATTAACAAACAGCGAAATTTAAAAACTCACAAACATCCAAACTTTCACATTCCTATATTTTTTTAAATAAATACACCCCACAGTCACACACATAGGCATGCCCTACAGTAAGATACAAGTCTTGCATTGTGGGTATCAAGAACTCGGAGAGTTTGAATAAGCTGTAATAAATAAAACTCGGAGAGTTTGAATAAGCTGTAATAAATAATTTACACTTAAAAAATAATAGCTTACTCACCAAACGTTACATAACTTATATTTTCTCCTACTCTCGCATCGGTGTCGACGAGTTCTAATGGCGGCTCCTTGTGTGAAAACAACACCTAACAACAAACATCGTAATTTTTATGACTCATATCAGGATATATATGAGGCTCCTAGAACCAGAGTGGCCTAACTGCATTTTGATGACTTTTGACCTATTTGTATTTTCGTCAATTTAAACCACGGCCGAAATGGACTTATACTGCCATCTAATGTCAAGATGATGTTACCAATTTTAGGCCGGTCTGGTCTTGTAGATTAACAGTTTTAAATTACGAAAATACAATTAGGTCAAAAGTCATCAAAATGGTTAGGCCACTCTGGTTCTAGCAGCCTCATATTACAAGCAATAATTTAACGTTAAGCCTTTTGTCTTAGACTAAGATTCTTAGTAATATATGTAATCTCTTTGAGTACACTCTTACGCATCGTATATAATAAATCTGATGATGCGGGCATGGCCAAAATCTTTTGAAACAATGTTAATGACGTTATAATTTATACTATATTTAGCAATTTAATGAGATGACTTTTAAATAGAATACAAATAACATGATCACTTTCAAACCAATTTATTCTATTCACAAAGAACAAACTCGTGTCAGGATTAACCAATTATAGGCCTGACTTTAAACTTGTACTTGTATACATGCTCGGTATGATTAACTACGACAGTATTATTACTACTATAATAACGATCACGACTAATACTAAGGTCTTCTTTTTTTTTGTCCTGGCTCGGTAAAGTGACTACGCTACACCTGGTGGTAAGCGTAGCGCAATCCAAGAATAGTGTCGACCAACGATAAACAATATGTCCATCGTAGGTCGGCAAGATCATGCCGGCCTGCCAAAGGGCCAAGGTCGAGGGGAAGGAAAAAGGGATGGGAAAAGGGTTAGGATCAGGGGGCAAGCCCCCTGGGGAGAACCGGATATACACTAGCTGACCCTGGAACGCGACACACACAAGGTGGCACACTATGGCAGGTTTTAGCACCAGTGTACGGTGGTCGCTATCCGGTCGGATATAAGTATCCTCCCACCAGCAAAATCATCAATCATCATTGCGCGACGACTGAATGCGAGCCGCCCTGTCAAGTCGTATGCCTCTCTTTTATACATAATTTCAGGCGTTTACACCGTCCGCATTGACTAATAAAAATTCACACCTAACACTATAATAATAATGCCTAACTAGCGGTTTTATACCATATTTTAGAAGTTTTAGGTATAAAGTTTACAATATCTCAGATGAAATATGTATATATGTTTTTTTGTAATACTCAAAACAGTATGCGTACCTGAGGAGCAGTGTGCGATGCTCTCCGTCCCTCCTTGAGTTCTTGCATGAACACCTTGCCGATGACCATGTCATCCTCGTGTCTGAACACCGTGGAGAACACCACCGTCACGCGATCCGCCTGCGCCTCCACGTATCTGTAACATACCGCAACTGATTTACTATGATGATACGTGTAAGATTAATGGCGCTGCCACACCGCTGTTATAAAATGTTTACAAACATTTTCTAACATTTTGGTGTTATAAAATGTTATATAACATTTTATAACACCGGTGTGGCAGCATAATTTAGTAAACATTTCTTAACAATTTATAACATTTTGTAACATTTTTTAACATTTATTAACATTTTTTAACCGCGGGCGGCGGTACTTTTGAGAGCGGCGCCGTCAAAGAACCCGTCAGAGAAGGGCCGATGTCATGTTTTCAAATGTTATAAAATGTTAGAAAATGTTAAAAAATGTTAGAAAATGTTAGAAAATGTTTTTATTAACATTTTATAACATCGGTGTGGCAGCACCATTTGTTAACAAACATTTGCTAACATTTTATCACAATGTTAGATAATGTCAGTAAATGTTTAATGTTAGAAAATGTTTGTAAACATTTTATTACACCGGTGTGGCAGCACCATAAGTAGGCCTATGCTAAATTATTTTAAGTGATTATTGGTTATACAATAAAGAGTTTTGTATTGTATTGTATTGTGTATTGACAAGATTTTCCAAAAGCCCAAAGCCAAAGCCAAAAGACCCATGAAGCGCATCGCCCTAGACAAAAAAAACTTAGCAACACGAGATTGTAACACAGAAATCCGTTTAAAAACCTGCATAGCAGATGTGGTTCAACAGCGTGTATTAATTGGGATTGGGCAGGTCGTGTGATTCAATTGCATTCCCAATGTTGGACAAACATGGCAACTCAATGAGTGCCTGTTGGTCGGTGATGACGCGGCTGGCTCATAAAAAGATGGTGATCTCGATGCATTTGATACATAATGACTTGTATTGGCATTGAGTCCAGAGAAATGAAAACAGGCGGATGGTCTTTGCCCAGCAGTCAGATGGTGTAAGTTAAGAAAAAAAAATGAGGAACAAAAAGGTGTCTCGTTTGCAAGAGTCCATCTGTTTAGGTGCCAACGCTTAGTCTATTTTTGTCGCTAAGCAGTAGTGTGTAAGCATCACTGTGTACCAATTTTAAGGATACACTGGCCAGTGTAATTTTATTAGTCAGTGGAAATTATTAGGCTAAGCGAATTGTATGGCGGAGTGATGAGCGCACTGCAGTGCCATGCAGTACTTTACAATTCAAAGTTATGGATGGCGTATCTATAGTATATACAGTCACGCCCCTTAGTATCAGCCGAGCGACCTGCCCCCCTCGCATTCAAGTGAACATTGCACTTGATATAAATAATATATTTTAATAGAAATCGATGACACATAACATGTAAAGCTTAAATGAGTCATGGCCAATTTAATGGCAATCACGCGGAAAAAGTATTCTGAAATATTCGTCTTCTTGTTTGTTACCCCCGACAAAAAAGAGGGGTATCATAAGTTTGATCTATTTGCATGCGTGTGTGTGTGGGTTTGTGTGTGTATGTATCGGTGGCAACGTAGTGCCTAGCGAATGGACCGTTTCGAATGCGTTTTTTTTTGTTTGAAAACTTTTAGCACTTTATTCGAGATATTTCTTATTATCCCAATACTTAGGGTCGACGCGACACATGTAGAAAAAATCTGGCTCATGGTATTATGGTCAGGTGTCGTTAACATTTTTTTTGCGAATACACAGCACAGATCCCACCATTAGACTATTTAATAAAGTACTCATTAGCATGCATGTCCTTTATAGAATCGTAAACTATGCATTTGATCATGTGATGATCTTTAGCAAAGTTGTTGTGCATGAGCCCACGAAGGTTTCTGAGTTGGTACGACCAATTTTCGACAGATGGCGCCACTGTTAGGCTACTTTTATCCCCGAAAAAGCAGATCACGCGGGCGGAGCTGCGAGGGACAGCTAGTAGGATATAAAAATCAGTAAACACATAATACTAACAGCGTCTCATCCTGCCGGTAGTTGATGACCGCCCGCTTGTGGCCCACGTCGCCTTCCTCCTGAAACTGGAAGTATCGCTCGAACACGGACGCGAAACAGTTCCGCTTCAACAGCCCCACCTTCTTCACCACCTCCTCCCAATCGTCGGGGATGTTCTCCATGTCCAGCAGTAGCGAGATGTTGTACCCTGATGATGGAGATGACTGGTTATAATGGACATATTGTTACCTTGTAAAACTTGTATTTTATGGGAAAGAACAGACGTATCTCTGTTGGCGAACGCAGACCATGAACGGTGTAAGGAAAGGGAGACAAGGTTTTTGCTATAGGAAGAGTGCCTGATACTCATTTGTACCCAAATGGATAGCGACCACCGTACACGTGGTTAAAAACCGTGACCAGACAGTGGATGGTTCCGGGGTCAGTTTAGGCAGTTACTCTAGGGCGGCATAATTCTAGTGTTCACGGTATGCTTGCTATCACTTGCAATGTAGTAACTCAGTGATCACACGAAACGCAACTGCAAAGCTAACGCAAATATTCAACAGATATGAAATCTGGTATCTGTTATATAGTAATAGGCGTCCAACAGTCGGAGGGATTCATGATATTAAATTCGTATAGCAAACCGGGATGAGTCAGGCTATGCCACAACTGTTGGTGCATACAGACTACAGCCGTACCGGATGTTCAAGATCAAAGATCATTTGAATAGCTCCTAGCTATTTCTCTCCGACCAATTGAAACCAAGCATATTTTAATGGTTTATTTTTTTATGGCAAAGGTCAGCAAAGTGATTTTTACCTCCCATGAATAGTCGCAATATCAGAAAAATGGAGTGTTGAGTTTGATTGGGGATTGGGAATCTTTGAAAAATAGCTCTAATTGATGTAAGCGAGACACACACATAAGGCCTCTATAGTTATCTTCTTACTCGGCAAAATAAAATTTACCATTTAATGGACCCTTTCTATGATATTACGCATGTATTATACTTCTTATACGTACTTTATACCAAACTCGTTTGTGCAAAATACGCAATCGCTTTATATGGTTTCAATACATCTCAGATAAATCCTGTTAAACAAGAAAATCTCCAGCGTATAATAGAAATGTATTATATTTTAGACTACGTACCTATTAGCTAGAATTTTAACGTAATATACAGGAAAATGGCATTTGGGCCTCTAATTTCAAACTTTGGCAATTCAATATTCCAACCTATTAGTGACTTTAAAGGTGTAGAAAAATGTCGAAAGAAAACCTGGAATGCAAGATGAATTTCGAAGCTAAGTGAAACCTACAGATCTAAATTAGGCCAGCGTGGTGTATTAAAGTCTAAACTCCCTCATTAGTAGAAGACCCGTGCCCAGCTGTGGGACAGTATAGCATCAATTGAGCAATAATCCTATGATCATACTTACTATACTTTCAATTACATCAGAGCTAACTATATCGTTTCTTAAATGTCATTACTCCATTAGTATTCGGCTCAAATGCAGCCACGTCTAGAATTGCATTATTTATTCCAAACTTTTAAATTTAGCATAAAAAGTGTTAAACTGGAATATCGGAAACTAGTTCCAGAACATTCATTATAGAGCACTTTGAAGCTAAGGCGATCCGGAAAAATACATCCCAACAATCCTTATTCCGTATCATTCAAAACATAAAATCATTGGTGGGCAACAACACAATGATACAGTTTAAAATGGACCGCGGCTATCTTATCGAGTGTGAAGCACAACGGCGTATCTTATCATGAATTTCGTCGCGGATATTTTATGTTTTTCAAAATTGATTCGCCTGTGCAGTTATGCGCTATATGATAATATTCAATACTGACTCATTGAAATTATACGTACGCTATTCAATTGATGAAATACGCCCGACGTGCTCCACCGTGCATTGGTGTGAGAACCGACAATAAATCAAAGGGCGTGGTTCTAGTTCCGCGGGCCGAAACACTATTTACGAGCACTTTATTAAAATTGGATACAATGTCATTTATAGAGTATGTTTCAATAAAACTGGCAGGCAGTGTAGACATGGCGATCTGACGTTTTTATGAATATAAAATATATTATAAACCATTGTTTATGTAGGTACTATAAAACCTCATGGCCAAGTATACGTATTATAGCAATAGTCTTTGCGGCCTGCGAATGTAGATTTTACTATTATGTTAAACAAAACTCCAGCAATAACATTAACTATAAAATTGACTTTTTATCTCAGAAAAACACTCAGAGGGCGGAACCGCAGGCAAAAACTTATTCATATTTATTATATTTAGTAATTTTCTATTTATAATGCTTCATTGTAAATTATACTAATTTATAGACAGAAATGCATGACAAGCTATTTGATTAAAAAAAATCTGTTTACAGGCGTAATTCAAGGCCTTTGGGGATTAATATACGTGTAGAATAATGTACAAAACGTACATATAAAACATATATAATGTATATAAAACATATACGATATTTTCCTGGTGTTTAATTATACGAGGAATTAATTACAATTATCAGCGATGAATGTACCACAAACTCGCAAATCGCCATAGTTCCAAAATTAGAAGTATAAATGATGTAGTTTCAAATTTACAATACTCTGTGGGGCAATTAGTCTAAAAAATATACTCATATCGTCTATTAACCCACATTAGGGCAGTAAGGAGATTATGGGCAAAGTAATTTCTATAACGTGAAGTTATCAAGGGGCGAGCAATGGATGAGCATTTATATAACTTACTAAAATACGTGTAATATAACTAAGCCATGTTGAAGTTTGTCATCAGCGGCGAGACACCGCAACTATCACGTTCAAAGATTACCTCCGTAAAATGGTAATGGGAGGTAAGTGATGATTGGAGGCATATATGTGTGTACATAATAATATGTTTAACTTCTGCCAGGCCAAGCCATTTTTTTATTTTATTTGAATGACTAAACGAGGAAGGCGCTCGCCTGATGATAAGCGCCACGCCTGCCCATAAACAGATGCCACACCACACATAACTTTGAATTAAAAAGCTAAGCATGGCACGGAACTGTGCTCGTCACCCCTAGACACACGATGTTAAGTCTCATAATGCCCAGTAATTTGACTGGTTTCAATGTCCTTCAAACCGAAACACGACAGTGCTTACACGCCGTTGCGTTTTATTCGTACATACTCTCACCTTCTAAACACCTTATAAAGGCTAGGAGATTCAAACCTAATAGGAACAAGTAAAACATTAAATCAACCATGATATACTATGTACTTTAAAGTAACAGAAGGTTAACTAGCTACAACCTTTGAAACTGCCATATAAATGTATTAATAACCACACGTACATAAGTATCACATTAATAACTGGACATTAGTTAAGGAAAACAACATATTTTAACAAATTAATGAAACATACATACCTACCTACTTTGTGTGTTAAATGAACAATTGTCGGTTCAATGCACACAATATAAGTTTATAAGTAAAAACTATCTGCACTCCAACTTTCTAGTGCAATAGAAATACATGTTTATAAATGAGAACGTGTTTGTTTACTATTGTTTGTATGTATGGTATTTTACAATAGATTTCACAGACAATATAAATAATTGACAACGTGGTAGGTCCCTCGTATGCGAGAGGCCGTCTGGGTTGGTACCACCGCTGCCGCCAAGCAACAGTGTGTAAGCACTGTTGTGTTTCGGCTTGAAGGACATCAAAGCCAGTGAAATTACTGGGCATTATGAGACTTAACATCTTATGTCTCGGGATGACGAGCGCAGTTCAGTGCCATGCAGTGCTTTGTCATTCAAAGTTCTGTGTGGTGTTGCTTGTGTTTATGGGCAGGCGTGGCGCTTACCATCAGGCTAGCGCCTTCCTCGTCTAGTCATTCAATCTAATAAAATAAACCTGATAAGTTTATGGACAATTATTGTTAACTATTTATTGAAAGATATAACAAAAGAATAACAAATAGTTGTATATTTACCAAACCAGTTTTATCTGGTTATCTCTATACATCGTGTTACAGAAAGGTGTGGTTATATTTAAGAGTTGTTACACCTGCCCGCGAGTGTTAATGTTTCGGATATTATCAAAATCTCGACATCCTAAAATTTCGAGATAATTTTAATCACTCGTTTAATACGATCGATCACAACGCTATAAACAAGTGAAATGCGTGCGCGAGAATAACAATGCTGGAGTGAGACAAAACCTCAGTTGTTTATCAATTGGTGTTGTCCAAAGTGCTGTTGTAAACCAAATATTCACATGTTACTCATTTATT
The DNA here is from genome assembly GCA_949126905.1 of Amorpha juglandis. Taxonomy (NCBI): domain Eukaryota; kingdom Metazoa; phylum Arthropoda; class Insecta; order Lepidoptera; family Sphingidae; genus Amorpha; species Amorpha juglandis. The sequence goes on along the minus strand of OX421381.1, from coordinate 11,741,102 downwards.
GCACGGCATTTCATTTACGAAACCTATCATGACAACGTAATTTTATTTAATATTGACACTTTTATCCAAGATATTCGTCGTCTATAACTTCACTCTCGCACGCCAGATATATCGTGGGCATATATCGCAGAGCTCTTGAATTTGTATGTAAAAGTAGAATAAAATAAAATTCTCTAATGTTGACAACTAAACCATAAGACTTCTTCCACCTGACCTTATCCCATTCGCAGTTGGATCGGCGCAACATTTTTTTAATACATGTTACAGAAAGAGTTTGCTTGCAGTTTTTATGTCTGGCTGCCTGCCTGACGTCAACCTCTCTAAGGAGATACTTAGACCCGTAATAAATATTTGTGGATTACACAAAAATTTATTTTGATGCAGGAATCGATACCACAGCATCTCGCATCGAAGCCACTCGCCCACTACACCACGGAGATTTATATTCAAATTAAATAAAAAAAAAGCATATGAAGAATAATCCATTCCTTGAGAATATCAAGTCAAAATGAGACATAACACATTCCCTCTAAAAAACCATCTTGTGTAGCTTTTTTACTATCTTTGTTGTGAAATTTTCACCAAATATACTAATGACTCTCTTCTCTTTCTTAGTAGAGAAATCTCATGTCCGGTACATGGTAAAGTATTGGGACAATATAATACACAGCTGATATTATATTATATGATATAATAGACTCACCTGACTCTGCTTCCGTAAGTAAGGGTCCGTAAACCCTTTTAAGAAGTTCGTCTGCCCCATGTTCCTCTAATTGCTTGTAGAACTTCAATGATATACTAACCTGAAACACACCAATACATTGAACACTTATATCATGCCACTTATACTCAGAGCCATAGGATGGTGCAGACAATTCATTAGATTTACCCTAATTTACTGCAGTTATAAATAATTTACATTGATTAAATTAATGGTCCAGATGAAAGTTGTATTCCTATGTTACAATACTTTCAAAGATAAAATGAAATTATTTGACAATTGCCATCAGCACCATCCTACAGTGCAAAACAATAATCATGCATAATGTTTATACTATGTATATTATATTGTAATTTGGTGATACAATTGATAGGTATGCGTTGCAAAATAGCAAAGTAACATCCTGACGTAAACAGATATAATTAATACAACGATTATAAATTTACAATGTAATATAGTCTCATACAGCATTTGAATACACTGTTAAATTAATATAATTATTTATATATAAATGCAAATACTTAAGTTCTTAAATGAATATCTGATTTTAAATATAATTCTCCACAGAATATAGTAAATTGTGTTGACAACATACCCTAACTTTGGTTTTGTCTCCATTTACATTGGATATATGAAACAGAACTCCATCAAAATCTGCTACAGTAACATCTATTGACTCAGGCTTTAAACTGAAAATTAAAACAAATATTTGTCATAAAAATATATTATTTATCTGAGTGCAGTGACCAACTGTCCTGCACCCAGAGCAACAAACGAACGCCGGTGTCACATACATTGTTTACCATTATTGGAATCCAAAAACATTTTATAGGATGTTTCCGCACGCACACAGGCGAACGCGAATGCTAATAAACAACCGATATGACTCATCCATGCTGAGATAGGCACCACCGCGTCATTCTCCGGCCGTGACATAATCACAATTTTAACTTTATATTAGCAAAGTTAATGCACTAACATGAATTTGTGTATTAAGGCGGCCAACGTGGGACCACCCCAGAGAACTTGACACTTGTCAAGTTACTCCAGGAAGGGGTTATGACCGAGAAACAACCCTTATAAAAATCCACTTGCACCACACAACACACAAAATCCTCGCAAGGCACGCTCAATAAACAGGTCGTAATTGTATGTAAAAAAACAGTAAACTTTCTAAGCGTAACGTACTCACCGCGCCAGTGCATTTTTATATTTAACTGTTAACGTTTCTTCTATAATTCTATTATTGATCTCGAGTAAGATCATTATTTAACAATTTATAACCTACAGTTTTTTCATAAAATCAACGCCTATAGCACCTTCATTTAATAATTTTTACGGAAATGTTTAACGATGACCGCCCGTACATAGATATCCATAAACGACAGAAAGAAAAGGAAGCTCCAAATAAATGATATATCGGCCATATAACCATAGACTATCCTACAGAGTTGTCCTGTCAAAATTGAAAATAGTCGATTATACTTTAATATTGCTTGTAACAAATTCTCCGCAGTTTTAATACCGTATCTCTATTCCGATATGTCATTTACATTAAAAAAAATACTCAATTGTTTATGATTTATTTGCCAAAGTGTGCCGATTTTTGTTTTTGTTTATATCAGAAAAAACACATGAGAAATTACGCCTTTTCAATTTGTATACGGTATGAAGTGAAATAGCAATGTCTAATCAAGTAGCGCAGTTCGTAGCAGGCCTAAAATCGCGGACCGTAGATGTTCAGATAAAGACAGCACGCGAACTCTACCACTATGCGAAGACTGAGCTACGTGAAGTGCCACAAGAGGAACTCACCCAGTTCTTGGATGAGTTCAATCACCAGATATTTGAAATGGTATCCAGCAACGACGTCTACGAGAAGAAGGGCGGAGTACTGGCTATCGGTACGTTTGTATTATCGTTGCAACATGATGTTATGTTACCAAATATTGAAGAGAACTAAAAAAATATATTGGATGATATTATAGTTCCACATGTCTAAAAAATTTATTAATCATATTTATTATGGCAATATTTAAAAACCTACTGGTGGCAGGTCTGCGAGATGCCATCTGGGTAGGTACCACCATTTTGTCTATTTCTGCCACCAAGCAATAGTGTAAGCACGGTTGTGCTCCAATTAAATTACTGACTAATATGAGACTTAACATCTTTTTTCTTTGGATGTGAAGCACAGTCCAGTACATCATAGTACATCACATTTCGAAGTTCTGTTTATGGACATGCATGATGCTTACCATATACAAGATACCTGTTTGTCACATTAGTAACATTAATAAAAATAAATTGTTTTTTGAAAATATATACATTTGTCATTTGTAAGGTCACATTCGTATACCCGAAGGGGTAGGCAGAGGTACTATGATAACGCCCAAGTTTATCTTTGTTCCATGATTTAATAGGAGCCAGCTTGATGCCATACCGGGCAACTCATGTAGGATGCATCAAAATAAATAATGTCATTGCTCTAATGATTTCTTATGTTTACACGAATGTTACTCATTGAAATAAAACTAATTTAAACGGATTTTATCGCAGTTTTTTATTAATTTTGATCCTGACGTTTCAAAGACTTTTCAGTCTTCGTGGTCACAGGGTGGACCGAGGTGTAGGTTGTCCCAAAATGTTAATGTTACATTATATACCTTCAGTAAACCCAATGGTATATTAATAGCACATAGTTTATCTTAGTTCAAATAATAACCAATTATTGTGGCTGCTATGTCGATTGGCTCACCCCCTATCACATCATGAGTTGGAAATAAGCTAAGTGAAATATGGGTGTACTAGTTTCTGCTAACACCTTTAGGGATTATGGGCGTAAGTGTTTTTTTTTTATAGCAAATGCCGGCAAACGAGCAAGTGGGTCACCTGATGGTAAGTGATCTCCACCGTCCATGTACGCCCACTACCTGAAGAGTCATGGGCGCGTTGCCGACCTTGAAGGAAAGGGATAATTAGGGATTGGGAAGGGGACAGGATTTGGGCTTCCGGTTATCTCACTCACCATACGAAACGCAGCAGCAAGCCACTACTTTACGTCGGTTTTCTGTGAGACAGTGGTAACGATCCGGTCGAGCCAGCTCATTCATGCTGTAGACAAAACTGTCCAGCATGGCTCTACCACTCAAAAATATGTATGTATGTAATAACAAAACTCACTTTGTTACAGTTTGTCTAATTGGCGGCGACTGTGACACTACAAAAACTAGGATTACTAGGTTTGCAAACTACCTACGCAATTTACTTCCCTCCTCTGATGTGGGGGTCATGGAACTCGCGGCCAAGACGGTCGGTCGTCTGGCTACAGTCTCTGGCATCAAAAGAGCCGAGTATGTAGAGTTTGAAGTGAAAAGAGCCTTTGAATGGTTATCCGAAGAACGTAACGAAGGGCGACGCCACTCTGCAGTTCTTTTGCTTAAGGAATTGGCCATAGCAATGCCGACATATTTCTACCAACAAGTGTCTGGATTTTTCGATCACATTCTAGTTGCGCTGAAAGATCCTAAGCAACAAATCCGTGAGGCGGCAGCTAAGGCTCTGAGAGCTGGTTTAGTTGTCACGGCCCAAAGAGAAACCGCGAAACAATCGACTGCAAAGCCCCAGTGGTATATGCAGTGCTATGAGGAAGCCATGCTGTCATTTGAAGAAATACCTTTAAAAGAGAAAGGTATAACCAAAGAAGACCGAGTCCATGGAGGTTTACTGATCCTTAATGAGTTATTGAGATGTTCAAATGCTGTTTGGGAGAAAAAATACACAGACTCAATGCACAGCCTGGACACACAGAAAGATATTACTTTATCGGATGATATAATCTTCATAAGTACGAAGCTTTACAGTCCATCAGTGAAGAGAGGCTATTTATGTGAAGGTTTTAAGACTGAAAATGTTCAGTACCCAGTTCCTATTTACGAATCCGCAGTATGTCAGAAACTACTAACGGAAAAATTCGAAAGAATTTGTCAAGGTATTTATAATTTCGTATTGCCATTACCTACTTTTGTATACTTTTATTTAAATAAGCTTATAATTAAATCTTTTTATTCCAGATGTAATGTCCCAGCGGCTGTTGAAAACGCAGGGAGTACCACAAATTCTACTTATAATTATTCCTAGGTTGGCCGCATTTAACAAAGACTTTTTCCTACAAAAGTATCTCAGTCCTACAATGCATTATTTGATATCATCACTACGCAGTCGAGAGAGGGACAGAAACATGGCGTTTACGACTATCGGCCTCATGGCGGCAGCTATCGAACACGATATTAGGAACTACATACCCAGAATAATGGAAGTTATAAAACAAGCATTGCCTGTCAGGGACTCACAAACTAAGAAGAGAGTTTGGGTAGATCCTTCAATTTTCGCTTGCATTACGTTACTAGCGAGTTCAATAAAAGACCTTGTAGTTAACGATATAAAAGAACTTTTAGATGCCATGTTTGCTACTGGCTTAAGTCCATCATTAACCATATGTTTACGAGAACTAAGTCAGAGCCTGCCAGGTCTTAAAACAGAAATATCCGAAGGTCTCTTAAAAATGCTTTCGCTAGTATTGCGAAATAAGCCGTTTTTACATCCAGGTGTACCAAGTAGTCTGGAACAACAGATGGGTAACATGAATCTTGTGATTGAACCACAAGATACACCCAGTATCGTATTGGCACTACGGACACTCGGTACCTTTCAGTTTGAAGGTCAGCACAGTCTACTAGCGTTTGTAAGGCGTTGCGCCGACCATTTTCTGCAGAGCGAACAACAGGAGGTTCGACTAGAAGCGGTGAAAACATCTGCAAAGTTGCTTGCTGACGCTACAGTAAGGACTATGAAGACTCCTTCACGAACCCTTACGATACTGACGGCAGAAGTAATAGGAAAGTTATTAATCGTCGCCGTAACAGATCCGGAGTACGAAGTTCGGTACTGGGTGCTGGAATCTTTGTATAACATATTCGATACGCATTTGGCGCAAATTGAGAACCTCAGTTTTCTATTTATGGCTATGAATGATGAACATTTAGCGATTCGTGAATTAGCTATTTGCACTGTTGGTCGACTGAGTATCGTCAACCCGGCATACGTCATGCCAGGACTTAGAAAAACATTGATACAATTCCTAACTGAATTGGAACATTCTGGAATGAGCAGAAACAAAGAACAAGCGGCACGGATGTTAGATAATCTTATACTTCACGCGCCTAAGCTAGTGAAACCCTATATGGAAACTATTCTTAACGTCCTTGTACCAAAGTTAAAGGAATCAGATTCGAATCCAGGAGTCGTCATCAGTGTTTTAAAAGCTGTCGGAGATTTGGCGGATGTCCATGGTGATAACACGGGCTTGAAGAAGTGTTTGCCTGAATTATTGACGATTCTTCTAGAACTTTTGTCAGATGCAAGTGCAACGGAGAAAAGAAGTGTTGCTTTATGGGCATTTGGGCAGCTAATAAGTGCTACAGGATACGTTGTCACTCCTTATACCGAATACCCCAATCTCATGGATGTTCTTTTGAATTTCCTGAAGACTGAGCAACAACCCAAAGATAGGCGTGAAACTATACGTGTTTTGGGGTTGTTAGGTGCTTTGGATCCTTACAAACATAAGATGACACGAGGTCTGAAGCCTGACTCGACCTTAGTCCCTGTAACGGACAGTAAGGCAGAAGGAAACAACTTTGATATGACAACAAGTGAAATGCTAGTCAATATGTCTTCACCTGTCCTAGACGAATACTATCCAGCGATTGTTATATCAACACTCATGAGGATACTACGTGACCCAACATTACAGCAGCATCATACGAACGTAGTGCAAGCTGTCACTTTCATATTCCAATCTCTTGGTATCAAATGCGTGCCATACATCTCTCGAGTCACTCCCAGTTTATTGTACGTAGCAAGAGCTACTGACAATAACAATTTCCGCGAGTTCCTGTTCACTCAATTAGCAAGACTCATTGCTATTGTCAAGCAACATATCCGAAACTATCTTGACAAGATATTTGATCTGATCAAAGAATTCTGGACGCCTAACAGTCCATTACAGCCAACTTTGATATTATTGGTGGAGTACATAGCTGTAGCTCTGGGATCGGAATTCAAAGTGTACGTCCCACAGCTCATGCCGCAAATACTGCGCGTGCTGGCTCACGACACGAGCAAAGAGAGAATTGTGACTGAAAAACTGCTGTATGCTTTACAAAAGTTCGAAGACAATCTTGACGATTACATGCATTTAGTTATACCGTCTATAGTGAAATTGTTTGACGCATCGGATTGTCCTATCAACGTGGCTAAAGTAGCAATGGAGACGGTGGATAGTTTATCAGATTCGTTGAATTACAGCGAATTGGTATCGCGGATAATCCATCCGTTGGTACGAAGTTTGGACACTTGCGCGTCTTTGCGACAGACAGCGATGGATACCCTTTGCGCCTTGATAGTACAACTAGGTCGGAAGTATAGTGACTTTATACCATTGGTGCAGAAGGTGGTTGCAAAGCACAGAATCCAGCATCAGAATTACGAATTATTGTTGTCGAGGTTGCAGTCTAGTCAAACACTAGCTATGGATGAGTTCTTACAAAGCACTAGACGTAAACCAAGGAACAATAATCAAGAGGTGATTATTTTTTATTTATACTTCTTCTAATACTGGCTTAAAACCGTGCGGATAATTTCAATAATATCAGCTTACGTACGTAGCCTTCCTCTACCAATGAAGGGGGATTGGCTCTCAGTCCATCACGCCTTATGCGAATTGGTAGAATATACACACCTTCAAAATTCTTATGGAGAATCATCAATCAATCAGTTATATACATTTCCTCACGAGGTTTCCTTTACCGTAAAAGCGGGCGATAATTATTAACGAATGCACATATAACTGAACGGCACACATAAATTCAGAGGTGTGTGCCCTGGAAATCGATCTGCGATATGTATCTTGGTAATCCATTACACTCCTCACTTGGCTATCGCACCAGCCTGAACCTAATTTTAACATGGAACGAGATTAAATTATAGCGCCTCTTGTCCATGGTTTACTGTATTATTGTGTAACTTCTGAAACGCAGTGATTGGGTAAGCAGAGTTGCCATTAATCCTAGTCAACTTCTGGAGCGGCCACTTCAAGAGATATGGTATTGCCGACCCTGTATCGCATCAAAGAAATGTCTCATTTTTTTCAAGGCACGTATCGTCATCTGCGATACTTCACAATCAATACGCAAGTTGTGTGTGAACGCACACAACTTGAAGCTGGCGTGGACAGTCAGCAGTCGTGTGTCCAAAGATGACTGGTTGGAATGGTTGCGCCGGTTCAGTATCGGTCTACTTACCGAGTCGCACAGTCCTGCGTTGAGGTTTGTTATTAATTTAGCATTTATCAAATAATTTATTCAAAATGTGTACCAGTATTTTGATTACATTCTTTCTTTTCTCTCGTTCTCTTGTTTAGAAAAATAAATAATGGGTCTTTAAAGACGAGTTGTTTATTTCTCACAGCCTTCAAGCACAGATCACGTACATTGACGTCATCGCTGTCTACATAGATTGTATAATGCGCGTTGATGCAAACGGTTGCGTTAATATCGGAATGCGATGTAGAATCACATGCGACATTTATTATATTATCTGTGATCTATGGTCTCGATTCATAACAAAAGGCATATTTGTAATTTGAATACTTACAATTTTATTTTCAGAGCATGTTTAGATTTAGCACACAATTACTCTCAACTTCTGCGTGATCTATTCAATGCCGCGTTCGTCTCGTGTTGGACTGAACTGGACATTAGATCTCGTACTGAGCTCGCCAACGCACTAGAACAAGCATTAACAGCACCTGACGCGCCAGAACTAGCGCATACTGTGTTAAACCTAGCCGAATTTATGGAGCATTGCGAAGGAGGAACGTTACCCATATCGACGCATTTGTTAGGCGAACGGGCTATGCATTGCAGAGCGTATGCTAAAGCATTACATTATAAGGTCAGTATAGCCATAATACGGCAATTTTACAACTTACAATTTTGTTGCAGTTTTGCGCGGTGGCTTATGTTTGAGCGACTAGCGAGCGATTCGATCCTTTGATAAAGAATTGATATATGCGAAAAAAACTGAATTTTGGTGTTATTTAATAGCTTTATTGAACTAAACGCACTTATGTAATACACAGTATACAAATTGGCATCGATAAGGCTTGTGAATTTGTATTTTTATTAATGCTAAATTATATAATATGCAACCATGGTTTCATTACACAGGAAGAAGAATTCCACGACGGCGCAACTTCACAAGTTGTAGAGGCTTTGATACACATAAATAATAAACTGCAACAGAAAGAAGCAGCCGAAGGGCTCCTCGAAAGGGTGATGGCGCAGCGCGAAGCTGGCGACGCAAACCTCAAAGTACAAATAAGGTGGTATGAGAAACTGCACAACTGGGAAAAAGCGCTTAATCTCTATGGTGAGAAATTATCTGAAGATCCAGATGATATGGACTCCTATCTTGGGGAACTACGGTGTTATGAAGCCTTGGGAGAATGGGTCAAGTTATATAACACGGTTTCTCAAAGTTGGATTAAAATGAGCACCGAAGAGAAATGTAAGGCGGCGAGATTGGCCGCGGCTGCCGCGTGGGGACTAAACGAATGGGACTCGATGGCGAAGTACGTCACTTTTCTACCAGAAAATACCCAAGACGGCGCGTTCTATAGAGCTGTTCTTAACATCCATAATGGGGATTTTGACATGTCCAAACAGTTTATAGATCAGGCGCGAACTTTACTTGATTCTGAACTGACTGCAGTAGCTGGAGAAAGTTACCAGAGAGCCTACGGGGCGTTAGTAAATGCGCAACTGCTAGCTGAGTTGGAAGAAGTGATCACATACAAACTGGAGAATGAAAGGAGAGAGTCAATAAGGCAAGCTTGGTGGACACGCCTCCAAGGTGGCCAGAGATTAGTAGAAGATTGGCGCAGAATTCTACATGTGCGCAGCTTAGTACTCACTCCTCAAGAAGATATGGCCACATGGTTGAAATTTTCATCACTGTGTAGAAAGAGTGGAGCTCCTCGGCAAGCACATAAAACCTTGGTGATGTTACTAGGCAGTGACCCAAGTAAGAATCGCGATAAGCCTCTGCCCACACACGAGCCTAGACTAACACTAGCTTATGCCAAACATTTGTGGGTTGCTGGTGACAGACAACTCGCCTACGATCAACTGCAGCGATATGTTGATAATACTGAAACTGGTGATGCGGAACATTGTCGACTTCTCGCTCGATGCCATTTGAAACTAGGATCTTGGTGTGAATCTCTTCTTGGAATAAAAGAGAAATCCATACCAACGATTTTGCGTAACTATGCTGCAGCAACTGATCTATCCTCCGACTGGTATAAGGCTTGGCACGCATGGGCTTACATGAACTTCGAAACCGTACTTTTCTACAAACACCAAGATACTAACTGCGGCCGCGGTAATTCTGGAGAGAAGAGACTCAGTACTGAATGCATTGAACAGCACACTGTGCCAGCCGTGGAGGGTTTCTTCAAGTCGATAAATCTCTCTCACGGCAGTTCCTTGCAAGACACACTGCGATTGTTAACTCTCTGGTTTGACTATGGCCACTACCCTGCTGTCCACGAGGCACTTGTGGAAGGCATCAGGACAATTGAAATTAACGTGTGGCTACAAGTGATTCCACAACTCATCGCCAGGATCGATACTCCAAGAGCTTTGGTAGGAAAGCTGATTCATTCACTACTGATTGATATAGGAAAGTCACACCCCCAAGCTCTTGTGTATCCTTTGACTGTGGCGTCGAAATCATCTTTCGTAGCACGAAAGAACGCCGCAAACCAAATCTTGAAGTCCATGTGTACTCATTCAAGTAACTTGGTCAACCAAGCAGCAATGATTTCTGAAGAACTTATTAGAGTAGCGATTCTGTGGCATGAGCAATGGCACGAGGCGCTAGAAGAAGCTTCGAGGTTGTACTTTAGTGAGCACGATGCTAATGCGATGTTCAAGACCCTGGAGCCGTTACACGCGATGTTAGAACGAGGGCCGCATACGTTGAAGGAAGTGTCTTTCACTCAAGCATATGGAAGAGATCTGAACGAAGCGCAGGAATGGTGCAACCGCTATAAGGTAGGATCAATGTTTTACCTTCTTTCGAGTCGTTGTCTGCACATAACCAGTTATTAATCTGTAGGTACGACTGAAAATATGCTAACACATGAACCATCTAAGAATGTGCTTTCCAGGAGTCTGGTCAAGTTCGCGATCTGAACCAGGCATGGGACCTTTACTACCACGTGTTCCGACGTATCAGCCGACAGCTGCCGCAGCTGACGTCACTGGAGCTGCAGTACGTGTCACCGCGCCTACTCAACTGCCGCGACTTAGAGCTGGCGGTGCCCGGCTCGTACGTACCCGACCAGGACCTGATACGGATCGCGTACATACAGAGCAGTCTACAGGTAAGATCTCAAGTAGGATCGGTCTCCAGTACTGCCGCGACCTAGAGCTCGCGGCGCCCGGCCTTATAGCCAGATTGGAAAAACTAGAGCAAGACAGTAGATGAGATGTCAGTAGGACTGAAAATTTAATGTTTTTTTGCTGTTGAGCTCAATACAAATTGCTATCTAAAGTTTTTTTTTTTAAATAAATTATATTTAGATCATTTCGAACTTTAGAATTAGATAGATAAGTTCTAAATATTTTGGCATTCTGCAAGCTACAAACAATATAACTTCTCTTTAGGTGATAACATCGAAACAGAGACCGCGACGTCTATGTATCCGCGGGTCCAACGGCAAAGATTACATGTTCCTTCTCAAAGGTCACGAAGACCTTCGTCAAGATGAGAGAGTAATGCAACTTTTCGGTCTGGTCAACACTTTACTCCAAGCCGATCCGGACACTTTCCGAAGAGACCTCGCCATACAACGATACGCTGTCATACCGCTGTCGACTAACTCAGGGCTTATAGGATGGGTCCCACATTGTGATACGTTACATTCACTGATAAGAGATTATAGAGAAAAGAGGAAGTGCTTGTTGAATATAGAGCACAGGATCATGCAAAGGATGGCGTCAGATTTGGATAAGCTGATGTTAATGCAAAAGGTGAGTTTGTTTTGTTTTATAGTTTTCGAGGTGTAACCGCAGAGATGGAACCAAGATGCAAACAATGTTCCCTATGGTTAGGTATCATACGTTATCGTCACACAGCCACCGCAGTATAGAATCATTAGAAATTACTGAATAATCGTCAATGAAAACAAGGCGGCGTGATATTTTAAAGAGTGTTTAATAGACATGACATCCCTTCTATTATCGGTGTTATGTAACGGCACCGTTAAACTAAGAAAGCAATTACAAAAGCTTAACATAAATAATTGTCTCTAAATTCCACTATAATTCTGTTCTACGCAAAAAGATTTGGTCCTTCGAACCAGATTTCGATAAAAAAAATCTGAATATGTCTTGCAGGTGGAAGTATTCGAACACGCCTTAGATACCACAGCCGGCGATGATCTAGCCAAGCTACTGTGGCTCAAGAGTCCCTCTTCTGAAGTATGGTTCGAACGTCGCACGAACTATACACGGTCGTTAGCCGTCATGAGTATGGTGGGGTACATCCTCGGACTCGGCGATCGTCATCCCTCCAACATCATGCTGGATAGAGTTACCGGGAAGTTCCTGCACATCGACTTTGGTGACTGCTTCGAAGTAGCCGTCACCAGGGACAAGTTCCCGGAGAAGATACCGTTCAGGTTGACCAGGATGCTCATCAATGCTATGGAGGTAATAATGACTTGAGTTATTCAACTATTCAGTGAAATCAATGTGGCCATATTTTTATTTATAAAGTAGTATCGATTGTTTTTTTTTTGTCAATCAGTATATTTTGTTCGCCAGGTGACTGGAATCGAAGGCACGTACCGACGCACATGCGAGTCGGTAATGGAGGTGTTACACAGACACAAGGACAGTGTCATGGCCGTGCTAGAAGCTTTTGTCTACGACCCACTCCTCAACTGGAGACTCATCGACGCGACTCGAAGATCTCGAGCAGATGTCGAAATTTGTTCGTCCGATCCCGCGACCTCACCGCAGCCGAGTCGCAGTCGCGTCGGACAGAACGATTTGAACCAACCGGCCGAAACGAATCTGAACAAACGTGCTCTAGCCATAGTGAACAGAGTGAGGGACAAGTTGACGGGCCGCGACTTCTCTCACATCGAGGATATCGTCTCCGTGCAGAAGCAAGTGGAACTACTTATTCAACAAGCGACGAGTAATGAGAATTTGTGCCAGTGCTATGTGGGCTGGTGTCCGTTTTGGTAGAATTTTGTGGCTATACTACAGTTCTTAAATTACACACACAGTCTGTTACCAAGAGTGTCTAGACGTGACAATCGTTTGATGGTAAAACGCAATATCTCAATATGTTTACTTGGGTAACACCCGCTTATTGACTATGTCTTTGTTGACATCAATTAATACGTTGTCAAACTGAATTTTAATTTTTTAGACTGTGCTTCATACGGTGTAGCTTTAAAATTATGGAATCAAGTTTCGTCTGGGAGTGGTTAAGCGGGATAGAGTAGGACAGGTTTATGATTGTTAACAACTTCTCTTGTAACTCGGCTAAACTTAAGTAGAGGACATAAATATGTAGTGTAAGTTATTAGTGTACATTCGGTTTGCATCTGAGTAATCTAAACCATTTATTTTATTCAGTTTTCGTTCAAATCCAGTCTACAGTCTTCTGTGTTAATCAGTTAATATACAATGTAAGTCCTATGATTTTAATTTGTTATCACCCATTTGGTTGAAGATCACTATATTTAAGTTTAGTTTGTGAAAACAGAATTGACACTATTCATTTACAGAGTTGTTTCCTAATGTTTAATCCTAGCATAGAATTAAACTTCAGTACAATACCTTAATGCCTTCGCGCCTTCCGTGAAAGTCTATGCTTTAAACAGTTGAATGTATTTGTAATCTGTATAATCATAAATTTACATAATGGAAAGATGTAGATTATAATGCGTTATTAAAATGCCCTCTACTATGTAGTGTAACTGTATATTTATTAATGTTTTATGTGTAAGTATAAATGTCACCATATGGTCGAAAATAATAAATCTTAGTTTTTTTAAACAGTCGTGGCTTACATATAGCTATAACGGAGAATGCTCAAGATCGGGCAAAGAGGAATTCAAAATAGTACTAAGCCGCAATAAAGCCAGCCAAAAGAACGAAAGAAAAGTCGATTATTGTATCGCCAGTCTAAAGTGCAAGGATTGGCACTTTCTAATACAGTCCTATAACTAAAAAACCATAACTTATCACATTATTTCATATCCCGTAACATAGAATGGCCGTACTATATGCTAGTATCTGCAATAGGCCAATGAAATACGCGCGACAAATCTTGGCCGGTCTGAAGTTGGCTACAAGCCGCGTCAAAGCTGTTGTTTTCAAAGACTAAATTAATGGTAGCAGAGTAAAATGCGTATGATGTAGCTAACTTCGGTCCAACCAAATTATTTCGCGCCCATTGTCTACGTGATATTTAACATTTTAAACGCCACTATCTAGTAAAATAATGCTTCTAAATGCCAACGATGGCAATACACAACAAAAGTTTCAGGATTAGGTAGTATAATTTCACTACCGACAAAATGAAATGGCAAATTTTATAATATAACCAGTGTAAATAAAGTGTTTCGTTTGTTAATTTTCTATTTTTAGTTTGTTAATTTTCGTTTATTAATATTTTATGTAAGTGATACCTGAATGATTTGTTTTCTTACCGAAATAAACTCGAATCGTCAGCTTATTGCAGAAACTCACGTGACATTTTACAAATCTTTGAAATATGACATAAATTAAGTTTGGTTTGATTGTCCTATATCATAAAGATCATAAATAGGGTTATCTTAAAGATAAATACTGGATTCTCTTTATTATTAAAATAAACTGAGTAGGTATACATTTTATAACTATAAATTGTACTTGATGATTTTTTTGCTAGTAAAGAGTTCTTGCAGTAAGCAGACGCGATATTGTTGAGCTTTGAGTTTTATTAAATGACCAAATTATGTATTAGGCAATGAAGGTGATTTTTTTATAGGTATTTACTGGTAAGGCTCTGGATAATCCATCTAGAATCTAGATAGGTCCACGTTGTCTAATTCTGCCGCCAAGCAGAGTCCGAGTAGGGGAGACCGGGGCAAGATGGGATACTTAAGAGAAAAAACGTCATAATATGAAAATCAAACTGTTTATTAAAAATCTCTTACAACAAAAGAAACTCTTAAAGTTTTAATAATCATAATTATAATCTAGTATGTCGCTAAATCACATATTTTTTGGCAAATAATAACTAAATGGCACATGTCAAATATCCCGTCTTGCCCCATGACTGGGGCAAAACGGGAAACGCTATGGGGCATAATGATTACACATTTTAAACTGGTTGGCAACGTTCACATATATGTGCCTCTTCATCATCATCGTCTACACCTGCGCAAGAATTATGGCACACGCTACAAATAATCCCTTCTTCAGTGTTCATAGCCCTCGCAGCAGAAGATGGCTCTGGTCGTCTAAATGAAAGTTCAGGGTGCCTCTTTAGATATCCACTGAGCCAGTCTTCTAGCCATTCCAGTCTCTGCGTTGAATGGGTTCTTAATATGGTTTCTTTCAGCTAACTGGAAAGCTAAAATTCGAAGCTATATACGGGATACTATCCCATTATGCCCCGATCATTTTGCCCCAACAGATACATTTTGCAAAACTTACAACGGCTCTAATTTACAAAATTATTTTGCGAGAAAGCAATCCAAATTCGTTAGTTTTATACTACTATAACAAGTATACGGGAAAATGTTACAATAGCATTGATACCTACCTTGGTGCCCATCGATTCAAAACAGAAAATTATGTAAAAATCCGTCAAAAAACTGTTTTTTCTCGCTGCGCAGCAAAAACACATAGCGATATGCACGCACCGCTCGGACTCGTGTGATGCGACTGAACATCGCGCGAATGGAGCTGTGTTAGGCTCTGTTGTGTTTACAAGTCACTCACACAAGCAGATTTCCCGTCCTGCCCCGAGCTTCGTCTTGCCCCGGTCTCCCCTACTGATGTGTTCCGCTTTGAAGAATATTAAAACAGTGAAATTGTTTTTTTTATCCGAGCACAGCAAAGTTACTGCACTACACCTGATGGTAAGCGTAGTGCAGTCCAAAAAACTAGCGAACACCGACAAACAATGACTTCATTGGTGGTCACCAGAATCATGCCGGCCTGAATAATTGTTAATAAGCAAATCGGGGGGCTTGTGACAGGACAGGCGGATGAACGATGCAGGCACAGAGATCCAAGGATGTACCCCATGTCGCAAGCCTCTCGGAAGAACCGGGTATACACTAGCTGATCCTGGAACGCGATCCGGGGTTGCTTTAGTATCCTGTTGCAAGCGAAATAGTGCGGGAGGGGGAGGGGGGTAGGTACAACCCCCCCTGAAAGGGGGGAGGTGCGGAAACCAATAGTTTAGGAGATATGATTTTTTTAAATTCCAGGTTTCTGCTTACAATATTTTAGCACATATTGATATTTTCGATGTGGTCACGGGTTATTTTTCATAGGGAGAAGGAGGAAAGTCACAGTTTACTTGTGTACAGTTTACTTTACCATGTGTACGGTGGACGGATGGATATGAATATCCTACCACCAGCATAATAAGCCTTAAAATCTTATGTTTCTAGTGATAAGTAGCGGTAGTATCATCTTAAGCGATAAGTAGCGGGTTCGATTCCCGCACTGAGACACTGAGAGAATAATTATTTCCATGTCTAGGCGTATTTTCTCACCGAAGTGGTTGACGTCAGGTATAGGCGACCGGTCGTAAAAACTACACGCCAAATAATTCTGTAAGTAACGTGTGTTAAAAAGCATAGTGTGACGACCCCACTACGCCTGGAAATAAGGCAGATAGAAGCAGAGAAGATTTAAGTCGGGATATTTTGCTACCGTCGCTCAAATACAATAGCAGTTACATAGCTGTACATGTTATTTAGAAAAACGAACACTTTTATCCAGAAAATGTGATACTATATCACCTTTATATTGTTAGCAAGAAAGACGTTGGCATTGCGTAGTGTCCTTGCTTTCTATCACGTATTTGTATTGAGATAAGTATACCTATTATATACGCCAGTGTATCAATTATTTTATACTTGCATATGAATTGATAATGCAAAACACTGATATAAAAAAATACACCCAACAGTGACACATAGTCCTAAATCCACCTTAGGTTAAACCTGCATCGTGAGCATGGGCGCCGGGTGCAAGAGTGCACCCCGCACTTTTGCACCCCCCCCCCCCTGTCAGAGGGCAGCGGGATTCCCCGAGCAATAACGCCAACCATCGACTACAGTTTTATTTTGACATTATATTCATTTACATAATATACATGTATAATTCTACAGGGTTAATTTTAAAACACCAGCAACCTCGAAGGACCAGATAGCTGACCCCATACGGAACAACTTTTGTTCTACGAGTTTGTATATAACTCAATATATTTAAAAAAAAATGATTTTACAAGTTTTTGTTGTGTCGTATTTTTCTTCGTAGCGTTCGGCGTGCGCGCGCGACTCAAAGAAGCCGCTCAGCTGGCTCGGGCGATGACCTTCAACGCTAGCCCCGTTCCCCACGCTTCGCGTGTTTGCTTACGTAATCTGCGATGCGTGTAGGTAACATTTAAGACGGAAATTAAATGAACACTTATTTTTGTATGAAAATAAAATCTAACAAATTATCAAAAGTCGTAGAACAAAAGTAGTAGCTTATAACCTTAGGTATCTACCCCTGCGAGGTTGCTGGTGTTTTAAAAATAACCCTGTATATAAGTTAATAGTATAATGTGTAGATGCAGATGCACCTCCCTGAAAATAGGTGGGTGTCAGGAACTACGAGGGACTTGTGGTCCCAAAACATCCAGACCCGAAACAAATCTTTGTGCATCATACAAACATTTGATTCGGTGCGGGATCGAACCCGCAGCCTCTCGTTTCACAGCCGACTACTCACCCGCTGCATCACGAAAAAATCACGATAAATTATAAAATGATTTTAAATCTGGTAAAATGTACAATGTTTTAAAAAGAATGAAAAGAAAATGTAAAGTATTAGTTGAGCATGAGTTAACGTTTTTCATCTGCTTTGTCGCTTGCGTATGACACGTATGTAAATAGATTGTTATTGTGTAACGCTATAGAGATATAGCTACGTACGCACCGCACAAGTGTTTGTAAGGAGAATTTATTCAACAGACATCAACAGCACCATATGGGCGATCAGACTTCGAGGGACATTCAATCACTAAACAATATCTGATTCTGACGAGATCGTTTGCCTTAATCAGTTGGTCGGTGACCGCGGCGCGTGGAGTACGTTCTACGCACGTACATTGTGTTTACATCGGAAACACGACCATGGCTAACTTTAAAATAGTAGAATTTCAAGAATTAAGTAAGTACACGCCTTGTTTAGTTTGTTTGACATAAAAATATGCTTGCTGACGGATCTTGGATAAAACTAACGTGTTTTGCAATAGTGTAATTTATTTTGGCGCAATAATACCTAGGTAATAAAATAATGATTTCGTGACACTGAAGATATTTGTGTCATGGTTTTGTAATAATCGCATTGTTGAAAGTGCATTATGTTCTCAAACCGTATCCATACCTATAACATTCATGAAGAGCGTAGAGATAAATTCTTTCTGCGGAAATGGTTGATCCACTTTCTCGTTTGCCGACATTTGTTATAGAAAAAAGAATTGATAGTACTGCTTCCGGTTCACTAGAATAAAAATAGTCAAAGACAATTGGGAGGTGATTGTTGGGATTCTGAGGTGGGGCAACAGGATTAGGGGCCCATTTTGGTCATGCCTCGCTGCGGTCTTTTTTAATAATATTTTTTTCTCCAGAGCCAGCCCTACTGCTACGCCAAGCATTTACACTTTCTGTTCCACTCCTCAGTTCGATCCCAGACTATATCGCACCATCACTTGTAAAAGACGTTTAGGCTTCACGGTCGGCACTATCATGGTCATATAGAAACCGATCTGTGGGTAGCAAATTTTTTCAACTTATTTTGGTGCATTCGAAAACAGTTGTTTTACTACACGACGTCAGTTACTTACTTGTTAAGTATTTAAATAAACATTATTATTACTAATACTTTGTAAATACGTCATTAAGACAATATTTTTCCTTATCCACAGGTCCTTACTGGTACCTCGACATTTTAATACATAAAACTATGTTAAGCAATGCATTTAAAAATTCCAATCATTCTTTAAATCTCGTCCTACGAATAATTGACGTATGTAATATGTATTGTCACGATAAAAATTGTTTATAAAAATATGACCTTAAACTGTTCGCCTTTCTTATCTCACAAATCGCAATATTACACCCGATAACTATGTAATTTGAATATTTCAATTTCCTTGACAGGCGACGCAGTGCAAAACTTGGTAAAAGAGGCCACCAGAGTACGGAAAATGGCGTACTGTCCGTACTCAAACTTCGCAGTTGGTTCTGCATTACTCACAGAGCAAGACTCCAGTATATACACAGGGTGCAATATTGAGAACTCTGCGATGTCGCCGGCTATATGCGCGGAGAGAACAGCTGTGTCCAAGGCGGTGTGTGACGGGTATCACAAATTTAAAACGGTTGCAGTCGTGGCAGAGCAACAAACGGAGTTCACAGCACCGTGTGGTGTCTGTAGACAAACCCTCAACGAATTTCGAAGCTCCAGCGGTGATATGGACGTTTATCTCAGCAGACCTTCCATGGACTTAGTCCTGTGTACCAAGTTATCACAAATCCTACCGCTCTCCTTCAAACTGCATAGCAACGCATTTTGCAATGGAACGCAGTGAAATAATAACCTTTAGGCCCATTCGCGTTTATATATTGGGCGTAGGTATATATCTCGCATACAAGCTCGTACGTAGGTATGTACGCACACGCGTATTTGGACGAAACTCAATTTTAATATCGGAGAGCGGATATACGCTCTTACGAGATTGCAAGCGGCTCGTGTTGTACCAGCATAAAAAGAATGTTCGTATGCGCGACAAATCGGCCCAATATGTAAATTGTGTATAATATCTAATTAATATAGAATAATTTTATTAAGTGTATGACCTAAATTACATTTGTACACTTACGGACATATATATCTCTTGCGAAGTAACTTACATATATGTTTACACCTGGACGAACTTGTAGATCTGCGATGTGTCAACTTACGTGATTTAATAATATTTACAGTGAGCAACTTATAATGCTGTTTAAATTAGTATTTTTTACAGTTAGTCACTGATACATAATATGAATAAAAGGTACAAATGTATTTTAGGGCTAAGGCAATGTAAATAAAAGAACGCGCAATGTACAATTGTGTAATTCAAGGATTACAAAATACTTATCATATACTAAAAGATAATATGTACATGATAACATAATACGACGTTGAACAATTAACCTTGGACGAGGTTATGCAAAACAAATAAATTTTCTCAAAACTTCGGCAAATATCCAACAATATTGTGTAAATATTAATACTAATCCTATACATTATAAAGATAAAGTAATGATTTTAGACTCACGGATGACCCGAAGATCGATTAAAATATACACAGTTCCTTTCTGAGTTATTGATTTAGGTACAATCAGGGGAAATATTTTCTGTAACCGCACAAATTCGTAACGCGGGCGCGTTACGTTATCTGCGTGAAATCAGGGGCTTTATTCCCCATGACCGTATCTCGTAACGCGACCGCATTCTTTAAATCAATGTCAAATGTTCACATCATCGCGATTATAAAAATTTAACATTTGCTTAGAGAATTGTCAATTTCACAGTCATCGTAACGTGGTCGCGTTACAAATCCACTCGGCCATAGAGAAAATAAGCCCCCAGTATGTGCTGCAGTCATCGAATAAAAAAAGTCGTTGTATGAAATTTTATAATTTCGCACACCTATCCACGCCACATGAACCGCATTGTCAAGTGCACGAGCATGTAATTTCTGATATGCGGAAGCTTTTTATTAGCAACGGTCTTTCCATTTATAATTTTTATTCATTCAATTTCATTAGCCTGTGAACTCTTGTAAAATTAATTAAATTTATAAAACTAAGCCTAAAATGATGATAACCGATGACTGCGACGTGGTCGCGCAGTGCAGAAATATATTAACAGCGAAACACTATTTTATGATTTCTGGAAATTGAAAAAAATAACAATCTGTGACAGCTCATCTGTATTCGAATTCAGAAAGGTTCACTAAAACATAACTTCGTCCAATTACAAACGACTACAGTTAAATATAAGAATAAGTTTCGTATCACGTAGGGATTTCCCCTGATATTTGTAAACACAAACGTTTCTTGACGTACGGTGGGTCTGGCGAATAGAAATAAAATGCAATATTTAGATACTTCAATTGTAACCATTTCAATCAAGTTTTAAACGTGATATTTTATAGATTTGATAAATAAATACTGTTTTACGAATAAGCAAGTGTGAACAATGTTTATTAAATTTTATAAGAGCGACTTATAGACGAAATGCAGACATAGAAATTAGGATACAAAACTGAAATAGCATCGGCCAGCTTTGCTCATCCAAATATGGGTCATCAATCTACGGAGAAACAACGGTTGACGTCAGAAATACAAATTACTTAGCGTGGTTTATTTCAACACTTCACTAATATTTAAAGCGTTCGCAATAAGCATGTTCATTAGGTTGTTTAATTTCTTTTCAACACTTACAACTGTACCTTTCGTGTCGCCTTACTTCCCAAGAATTACAATGTTTCATTTTCATCCAAAGCGAAGCACGCAGAATGAAACAAAAATTAAAGGCAATTTATACTTTCACTTTAAATGTTTCTTTCAAGATAACACTCAAAGTGATAAATGTTAATGAGCCTTTACGAACGCTTTAAGTATTACTGTCTGTTTGAATGAAAACACACTCAACGGAGTCGTTATAACAGTCAATAAAAGCTATTATAAAATACACACTTACAAACTTAAACGACAACAAATACAGCTAAAGTAAAATAAATTATTGTATCCATGACTAAGTAGATGGTTCTGCGGTAATTCGTATCGGTGCGAGAGGGAGACAGGTTGACGTGTGTATCTATTCTATGCATCACGTGTGTGACGCGATAGTGCTGTTACGTCATCATTCATCATCACCCCTCCTGCACCGTTCGACTATCCCAGGACCACCTACTAAGTTTTGCTGTACCCCTATACAAGGTTAATCGGAACAAGTCTACTAAGCCGAAAGGACATACAATTACCAATAAAACTGAACAACTTTTGTACTTGCAACTTTTTCAATAAATCCAATACTACATATTGTTAAAGATTTTATAAAAAGTACATACAGAACGCCAGGGTTGTGCGCTTTTTAAAATTAAAAAATGATATATTTTTTGTATGAACGAGACGAACTAACGAGTTCTGACGAGTCGAAAGTGGCAGGTTTGAGACCAGCCCCTAGAACACGCACCTCGCGTCTTTTCCAAGTCACTAGTACTGGGCACAGCAGCGCGACGTGTGTAATACAGGGCTAGTATTATTATTACATGAAACAATTTTTTTTATGACATCAGATATGCATGGTAGAAATCCTTGTCAGCGATAAAGTTGGCCACGGCTTGTACACCCTTTCTGACTAACCTTGCGTAAAGCATTAAACATACTGCTATATTTACATGGATATATTTTGTACATACCTATATTAATTTGAATATGTAGACGCTATATTAATTCTTGTATAATTTGTGTTTTTCACGAATACGCACACACTCCTCGCCGTATCGCTTTCAGAGCATACGAGTAAGATTCTATGCGCGTGTTTAGAATTGGTGGAGCCACGCTGTATATCATTTTGTCTACAGCATGAACGGGCTGGTTCGACTAGGCTACTACCACTGTCTCCCAAAAAAACGTCGTGAAGTGGAAGCGCGCTGTTGCGTTTCATACGATGAGACAATCATCATCATCATCAGCCAAAGGACGTCCACTGCTGAACATAGGCCTCCCCCAAAGATTTCCAGACCGACCTGTTGGAAGCGGCCTGCATCCAGCGACTTCCTGCGACCTTTACCAGGTCACCTTTACCTTTATGAAAGGTCACCCACTTCTCGAATTCTGATTTTTTTTCATATTGATTTGCACTACATACCTAGCAGGAAGTCATTTGGAGCGCGTGTGAATTCGTGAAATGTATAAACTATTAAATCTATTATTATAGCGTATTCTAATAAAGATGAGTTGTGAGATTGCATTGTTTTCTATTATTTGCATTGAAACTGCTTAGTATTAACACTTTATGGATGTACTTTAGACGTGTGGGGTCAAAAACGTATATAATTAGACAAAAAAATGTCAATAAAATAACTTGATGGGCTGTTATTTAATGAAGATGTTATTCAATTAGCACACAATCCGTTCATTTCTAATAGTCTCATTGACCAATTAATATCGTGTACTAATTGCTTAGTGAGATTACCACACCAGTAAATCTGTATAAAAGTTTTTTTTTGTGGTTAATGGAATGACGAGACGAACAAGTCGCTTGCCTGATGGTAAGCTCCACGCCGCCCATAAACAGAAGCACCACACAGAACTTTGAATTATAACGCACTGCATGGCACTGAAACTGCCCTCGGCACCCGCAGTATCGTATCTATTAGATCGTTTATAGAGTATCGTGTATACATAATTCAACTCATCCTTGCACGTCTTGTTGTGTGCGTGATGTGCTTGTAAACAATGTATGTGTGTGCAGTAGGTATAGTTATAATACTTAATATGTTTAATAATATAGTGTATCCTATGACACAAATCAAAACTTCATATTTATAAGCTCACGCACACAACAAAAATGAACCGATTTATCCATACGAGGGTTATTACAAGCCTCCTATAAAAAACAGTTTTTTTCACAATTAAATAATCCACAATCGTAAAGTACACTCATTACAATCAATATAGTATTATACAAATAAGTCACAGAAATAAAATTACACATCAAAAGTTACCAAAACGGACACCATCCGATATAACACTGGCACAGATTCTCATTGCTGGTAGCTTGCTTGATCAACAAATCAACTTGCTTGGGTACACTCACAACCGACTCCACATACGGGAAATCTCTTCCGGTCAACTTGTCTCTAATCCTGTTTAGTATGGAGATAGCTCGCTTGTTCAGGTTCGCTTCGGGGGGCAACTCTAATGACTCGTAATGAATGTTGCGGGCGTTGCGGCTTCTACTGGGCAGCGGGTATGAAGAGTCTATGTCGGAGGAGAATGACGATTCTGTGATGGAATGATGGTCGTTGTCGACCAATCGCCAGTTGAGCAGGGGGTCGTATACAAAAGCCTCTAGTACTGCCATCACGCTGTCTCTGTGCTTGTGTAGTACGTGCATGACGGATTCGCATGTGAACCGATATGTGCCTTCGATGCCGGTCACCTAAAGTAAAACGATCGGTAGTACTAAGCAAGAATCTAAAACTGCTATTGATAGTGTTTATATATATATTTTTTTTAATGACGAGACGAGCCAAGCGTGTAAGCGTCGCTCCTGCCCATAAACAGAGGCAACACCACATAGAACTGCATGGCACTGAGCTCGTCACGCCGAGACATAAGATGTTAAGTGTCATAATGCCCAGTAATTTCACTGGCTTCAATGTCCTTCAAACCGAAACACAACAGTGCTTACACACTATTGCTTGACGGCAGATATAGACAAAGCGGTGGTACCACCCCAGACGGCCTCTCGCATACGAGGGACCTACCACCTAATGTTATAGCTCTTGTCAATCTTTATGGCCGCTCTGACGTTGCTACGAGCAGCGTAGTAGTTATTGTTTTTAAGATACTAAAGGATGAAGGGGGCGTAAATGCCGGTGAAATAACTTACATCAGAGCGGTCATAAAGTTTGACGAGAATTATACTACTTAGGAAAGAATTGAGGACGTAATAAAATGTAAATATGATATAATATATCGTCACTGGTTTATAGAAAGGTCGAATAAACCACCAAGTAGGTACTAGTTTATCGTGTCATTTATAACCGATATGTAGTAGGAAGGTTTATGACCTTCAGAACTAGTAAAAAAAGTAACGATTATCTCAACATTATATATATGCAATAGCATCTACATGGAAATAATAAAATCACCGTTGGACGGTGGAGCCATGAATATAATAAACAAAGAAGAAGAAAGATTATCATTTATTTGCTACGAAAGAAAGGCCTCTTATGACATTATCAAAACTGATATATGAGTTCTTCCAGATTTTTTTTGTCCCTGGCGTCCAGATATCTCACTCACCGCCCGAGGCGAGCCGCTACTTCACATCGGTTACCTGTGAGACAGTGGTAACAACCCAGTCAAGTCGGCCCATTCACGCTGTAGACAAAACTGTCTACAGCTTGGCTCCACCACTCACAATATGCTTGATATATAGTATTATCGTTTCATATTCCACTCATGTCTTATTCGCAATCATTCGCTAAACTTGTAATTAATCCATTAAGACACGATGGCTGTAATGGTCATCATTAGCTTCAATTAATTCTGATCAGAGAATTAATCGTGACCAACGTGGATTAAATATTAATTGATCTAATGCCGTATTCGAGCTAGAACATTTAAATAGGTACTCATTTGTTCGTACGAGATACTCACTTTACGGAAATTGTATTTATACTGTTATGGTATAAAATATGTACGAATAGAAACAAAAAACGGAACTTTTCCATCATCTATAACCTCGTTTATCCTTCGATCGATGTAAGAAATAAGTCGCAAAAAGCAACAAATAAACTATGATACTATAAAATTATTTTGGCATCATTTCAATTACCTACTTCCAGATTATGTAATAATTGAACAATTACATAAACATTAGTTTTCTCGCCGCTCTGCCCGCATGAACAGCTTTTTTCGCCATAAAAAGAACATCGTCC
The DNA here is from genome assembly GCA_949126905.1 of Amorpha juglandis. Lineage (NCBI taxonomy): Eukaryota > Metazoa > Arthropoda > Insecta > Lepidoptera > Sphingidae > Amorpha > Amorpha juglandis. Next base: position 11,715,229 of record OX421381.1, on the reverse strand, counting down.
TAACCCAACTACTAAAAAACACATCACTCAGCCTCAAAACAAATATTTGTGAATCACATAAACATCTGTCTCGGTGCGGAAATTGAACTAGCGTAGCGGCCTTTCATGTCAAAAAACTCCTACCACAATTTAAAACTATTTTTTAGGTAGAAGTGAAATTGTAGAATAAGAAGCTACGTGTATTAACGGTTTACGCCGATACAGTATCTCGTTTGAAAGGTGGTTTATTTGTCCAGACACCTGACATTTGTCCTGCAGTGGGATATTATAGTAAATTAAAATATCCACTCACCTCCATAGCATTAATAAGCATCCTGGTAAGTCTGAACGGAATCTTTTCTGGAAACTTCTCCCGCGTCTGGGTGACTTCGAAGCAGTCTCCGAAGTCGATGTGCAAGACCTTCCCAGTGACCCTATGTAGCATGATGTTGGAGGGATGACGATCCCCGAGTCCGAGGATGTACCCCACCATACTCATGACGGCCAACGACCGTGTGTAGTTCGTGCGACGTTCAAACCATACTTCTGCTGTTGGGCTTTTGAGCCACAGGAGTCTTTCCAGATCGTTCCCTGGTGTCTGGGATAATGCGTGTTCGAAAACTTCTACCTGTTGGTGAATTAGAAATAGAATGTGTGAACGGGTCACAGAATGTGTCAAATAAAGTGAGATATAATGTAAACTCAAGTACTGACATGTAACTTAAGACCTATTGGGAACGCTGACGTTTAATAGCAGTAAGATTCCGTACGTCCCCATACAAAATACACTGGAAACATTTATTGGTCGATCGAAGGGGATCGATAAATCGCAGCAGTGAGGTATAATACAAAATACACTAGAAGCATTTATTGGTCGATCGAAGGAAATCGATAATTCGCGGCAGTGAGGTATTAGTTTCACTCTAGCTTAGTGCTCACCCCGCACCACAAAATTATCATATTCATTGATAAACTGTATTATTGTTATATTATAGTATTACTTAAGAAATAGCGATGTATTATAAAAATCTCAAATGACCTCTAAATTACATTGGAGATTGATGTCAACGCGGTGCGCATAGATTTACAGTGCGCGTTTGCGTGTTCTGAATATTGCGCTTAACCACGACGCGCGATCACACATGAAGTTTGGTCCGTGCATAAAACTTAAACCCACCTTATGCTTCAACATCAGCTTCTGATAATCGGACGCCATCCGCAACATTATCTGCTGCTCCGTGTTCAATGCCATTTTGTTCGTCTTTTTATCCCTATAGTCACTTATTAGATTATACAGGGTGTCACACTGCGGCACCCATCCTATCAGCCCGGAGTTCTGTGATAGAGGTATCACCGCGTAACGTTGTATCGCTAGATCGTGACGGTAAGTATTACTGTCAGCTTGTAACAGTGTGTTGACTAGTCCGAACAGCTGCATCACCCGTTCGTCTTGTCGAAGGTCCTCGTGACCCTTTAGGAGGAACATGTATTGCTTGCCGTCTGATCCTTGGATTGTGAGCCGTCGTGGGTGCTGTTTTGATTTTATTACCTGGAAAAAAAAATGTGGTGTCCGTGACGAATGGTGGAACGAATATGGAGCAGATTCTTCTGACCGCACAACCCGAAGTCATAGAAAGTGATGCGATAACTATGACCGATTCGCTCGTGCGGTTCGAATTGGTTTACGAGATTGCATACATATGTTATACAATCCAGCATGAATCTGGTGACCACCGATAAACTCGTGAAGAACAGTCACTTTGCCGTGCTCGAGTTAAAAAAAAATACAATTATTAAAAAAACAAGGAATACGGCGCGTGTGTGTCTAACGGTATGAATAAGTGAATGTTAATTTTTAAACACAGTATATTAATATTATTTTATAAATACTGTTGGAAAGTTTATTGATAACACCAAATTCAATAAAACATTTATAGATGTTTTTATTTTCTTAGACAAAGAGAGACCAATGTCGGCTTCCCCACAATACAATACAATACAAAACTCTTTATTGACAACCATTTACAATGTAAGTAATTAAAACTAAAAAGCTGGAGCTAAACATATGGACGACAATGGGCGGTCTTATTACTAGAAGCAATCTCTTCCAGACAATCGTAAACCTTGACCACCACCCTTGGTGATGGTGTGTTTTGACTCTTACGGTATTTGCATCGATTCTAATGTAGATGTAATAAAAGTTATACCACATCTTATTTATCTAGTACAAAATGATACAATTAATAATGTAATGGGGGGTTAAACTTCGACAAGTCTTGTATTTTTTTTATGACCGTTCTGAAGTTAGTCACAAGCGATGTTATTGTTCTCAAAAAAATAAAGGGCAAACCTGAGGGCTGATGAAATAACTAACTTCTTTTTGAGTGGTAGAGCCCATACATGCTGTAGACAGTTTTGTCTACAGCATGAATGGGCTGGCTCGACCGGGTTGTTACCACTGTCTCGCAGAAAACCGCCGTAAAGTAGTGGCTTACTGCTGCGTTTCGTACGGTGAGTGAGATATCCGGAATCCCAAATCCCCTCCCCTTCCCAATCCCTTATTATCCCTTTCCTTTAAGGTCGACAACGCGCCCATCATTCTTCTGGTGGTGGGCGTACATGGGCGGTGGAGATCACTTACCATTAGGTGACCCACTTGCTCGTTTGCCGGCCTATGCTATATAAAAAAAACTTACTGACAAGATATACGAACCGTTTAAAACCAATGAATAATTACTATCATAATATTATTGACATATTGACACGATTATATATTAAATTGAAATTATGCTAAAATAAAGAAACACACCCTACTTTTAAATAGCTAATGTTTTATTTTTCTTTTCTTCCTTAAATATTGAAAGAAACAGAGAGTATATAAGAGATACTGACCTGCAAATGACTGTGTATATGAGATATCCTTATAATTTTCTGGTTGGGGACGTAAGAGCCGGGCACTGCCAGCTCAAAATCTTTGCAAGTGTGCAGTCGCTTGCTCACATATTGCAGTTCGAGAGACGTGAGCGAACGAAACTGCGCTTGTATGCGACGCACTACGTGGTAATATAGGTCCCACGCTTCATTCAGATATCTATCTTCATTTGTCTCCTGCATGTAAAATGATAATCTTGGTTATTTAAAGTCGAACTAGGGTATGGCCGCACCATAAGTTACCACTGTGTCGCCGACATGAAGTAGCAGCTTGCTTTTTTTTTATCCTCGGCAAAGTGACTACGCTACACCCGATGGCAAGTGTAGCGCAATCCAATAATAGTGTCGACCAACGATAAACAATGTGTCCATCGTAGGTCGGCAAGATCATGCCGGCCTGCCAAAGGGCCAAAGGGGAGGGGAAGGAAAAGGGATGGGAAAAGGGTTAGGATCAGGGGGCAAACCCTGGGGAAAACCGGATATACACTGGCTGACCCTGGAACGCGACCCACACAAGGTGGGCCACTATGGCAGGTTTTAGCACCAGTGTACGGTGGTCGCTATCCGGTCGGATACAAGTATCCTCCCACCAGCAGAATGATGCGTTTCGTAGGATGAGTATATATAAATCCGGAGTCCCAAATACCCCCTCCCCTTTCCAATCCTTAATTATTATAAGGTCGACAACGTATCCATAATTCTTCTGGTATTTTGAGCCATCATGGGCAGCTGAAATCACTCATCGATGACCTTGATCATTTGCCGGCCTGTACTATAAAAAGTTACAGTCCACAGTTCGAGCCTAGTACGGTTGCAACGATGAACGTGAAATATCAAACATACGAAGATGCCGCTTGCGGACATGTTTTTTATCCCAGCCCGGTAAAGTGACTGCACTACACCTGATGGTGAGCGTAGTGCAGTCCAAGTATCTACTCACGATATATTATTTCTTATACTAAGTTTAATAGTGAGGACCTTTTTTTTTTTTTTTTTTTTATTCATGTTTTATTTTGGGGCCTTTTACCACAAAGACATGCCGGCCCCATCATAACCTAATCTTAATTATAACAATTACCGAGAGATGTATTTATTTATGTAATATCATGTCGGCGAGAAATTTTGCTGCATCACTATTTGGTTCCGCTAGAGTGTCTAGAAACGGCCCGACATTATATTTATTTATCTTATGTTTTTGCATAAATAAATACCTCTCTCGTTCGTATTTATTACATTCTAAAAGCATATGTTGGACATCATCTATCTTTCCACAAACTTCACATAATGGCGAGTTAACTTTTTTCATTAAAAATGCAAATCTTTTCGATGGATAATGTCCAGACCTTAACCTATTTAATGTAACAATAACATTTCTATTCAACTTATTATTAAAGAACCATGGTATTCGAGGAGGCTGACACTGAATAATTTTAAACCAAATACCTTTTTCGCGACTTCGTTCATCAAAATACTCCTTAAATTTAATACCACAGTTAATTTTGAATTTTGTGAGAATTTCAGTAAAATGTGGTGATATAGAAACTTCAACACCGTCTGTTGTAGCCAATTTAGCAAGTCTGTCGGCCTCCTCGTTACCTTTTATACCAACATGAGATGGGACCCATTGCAGTCTCAGATTCATACGATTTTTTTGTAAACCGTATATCTGACTTAGAATATAGTAGGCTATCGGTACACCTCTGCTGTATATGTGAGGACCTTTAAAATGGTCTTTTATGTTATTTATCTATATATATAAAACTCGAAGGTGACTGACTGACATAGTGATCTATCAACGCACAGCCCAAACCACTGGAGGGATCTGGCTGAAATTTGGCATGCAGGTAGATGTTATGACGTAGGCATCCGCTAAGAAAGGATTTTGATAAATTCTACCCCCAAGGGGATAAAATAGGGGATGAAAGTTTGTATGAAACTTTGTCAATTTAAAACGTTCACGCGGGCGAAGCTGCGAGCAAAAGCTAGTTACCTATATTCGTAATAGATAATGCTGTTGATACTCCAATTAATAAATCTGACTGGAACAATCTAAGAATAAATTATTTCCCGAATAAACAGTGTTATTAGAGAATACTTCACCTTGTACATTTCGCCCCAACGCTGAGCTTCTTTAAGGTCCCTGCCATACATTTGCAGGAATGAAACTTCTTTCAACGTTTCGGGAGATCTGTCCAACATGGCATGCATCTTGTCCAATGTCTTAAACATTCCCTTGTAATCTTTCTCGCTAAAGCAGAACCTGCAAATATTTTCAAGGTGGTAGATCCCTCGTATGCGAGAGGCCGTCTGGGTTGGTGCCACCGCTTTGTTTATTTCTGCCGCCAAGCAACAGTGTGTTGGGTTTCGGTTTGAAGGACAATGACGCCAGTGAAATTACTGGGCATTATGAAACTTAACAAATTATGTCACGGGGTGACGAGCGCAGCTTAGTGCCATGCAGTGCTTTGTAATTCAAAGTTCTGTGCGGTGTTGGTTCTGTTTATGGGCAGGCATGGCGCTTACCATCAGGCGAACGCCTTGCTCGTCTCGTCATTCAATTAAATAAAAACAAAAATCTATGTTCCACCTTTAGGCTTAACGGTTTGTGCTTAAAAGAATCATAAATATTACCTAGAAGCCTCTTCCAGCGCTATGTACACCTGATCATGCCACAGTATAGCAACTTTGATCAATTCCTCAGAAATAATTGCGGCTTCGTTGACCAAGTTTTGTGAATGAGTGCACATGGTTTTCAGAATATAATCGGCTGCGTTCTTCCTATTCACAAATGAGGATTTCGTCGCTACCGTCAACGGGTACACCAACGCCTGCGGATGCAACTTGCCTATGTCTATGAGAAGTATGTGGACCAACTTCGCGACCAAGCTTCTAGGAGAATCAATCCTCGCAATGAGTTGAGGAATCACTTGAAGCCATATCTTTATGTCTATCTGCCTGATACCTTCGAACAATGCGTCGTAAATCGCGGTGTGATGTCCGTGATCAAACCACAATGTCAGAAGCCTCAATGTGTCCTGTAGCGCATTACCATTCGCCAAGCTTATCGATTTGAAGAACCCTTCAATCGCTGGTATTGTGTGCATGGTAATGAAGTCAGCGCGAGACACTTTCTTCTCTCCAGAACCACCGGCGATACTGCTGTCGGATATATTATCTTGCTGCTTATAAAACAAAACTGTCTCAAAATTCATGCAAGCCCACGCGTGGCAGGCTTTGTACCAATCTGGTGCCAGGTTTGTTGCCTCTGCATAATTCCTCAGTATTTCTGGTATGGACAGCTCATTGATTTCTTGTAGAGCCTCCCACCAAGACCCAAGCTTCAAGTGGCACCGAGCGAGCAGTCTACACTGCTCTTCTGTCTCAGGCTCGGCATTTTCCACGAATCTTTGCAATACTTCGTAAGGATGACGCTTGTTGCCGAGGTCCCACAAATTTTTGCTGTAAGTGAGCACGATACGAGGATCTTGTATGCGTAAAAGAACATCTGGGTTCACGATTGGATCGCAGCCTATTATTGACAGCACTATTTTATGTGCTTGGTTAACTGCGCCAGTTTTTCTACACAGTGACGCAAATTTCAACCAAGTCTGAACATCTTCACGGGGTGACAACACGAGGCTTCGCACTTGCAATATTTTTCGCCAGTCATCCACTAACCGCTGACCGCCCTGTAGTCTTGCCCACCAAGTATTACGAATTGTAATTCTTCTTTCATCCACAAGTTTGTAGGTGATGATTTCCTCTAATTCGGTGAGGAGCTGAGCGTTAACTAATGTACCGTATGCTCTTTGATAGCTCTCTCCCACTACGGCCGTCAACTCCATATCCAACTGACTTCTTGCTATGTCTATGAAGTGTCTTGAATCCGACCACTGACCCTCTTGAATAGATATGATGGATCTGTAAAACGCGCCTTCTTGCGTGTTATCAGGAATTGACTGCACATATTTCTTCATGGAATCCCAGTCTTGCAGACCCCAAGAAGCCGCGGTCGCCATCTTCGCAGATTTCATTTTAAGATCATCTGTCATAGTTTCCCAGTGGTCGGTGGCTAAGGTGTATAATTTACGCCATTCTCCCATAGCTTCTAAACATCTCATTGAGCCCAACCTCGACTCGTGATCTTGCGGTTCGACATCCAACTTCTTATTATATAGTTCTAAAGCTTGCTCCCAGTTATTCAATTGTTCATACCATTGGACATGCACATTTAGTGCACAGTCGCCATTCTTCTTCTGATTAATAACCTTTTCTATCAAACCATTGGTCGCCTCCTTTCGCTGCAACTTGTTGTTTATGTGAATTAGAGCTTCTATTACCTTAGTACATGGATTCTTCCGATACTCTTGTTCCTGCAAATAGATTGCCGTAAAATCAAATATGAGACCTAAGGACAGACTGTATGTATGATTACATTAATTATTAACATTTTCTCACCTTGTAGTATAGAGCTTTTGCGTAAGCTCTGCAATTGATGGCTGTATCTCCAAGTAATTTGATAGGTATAGGCAAAGAACCCTTTTCACAATGCTCCATAAACTCAGCCAGATTCAAAACCGCCAATGATAATTCAAATGAATCCGGTACAGTAAGAGCTTTCTCCAATACTATGACAAGTTCCTTACGAGACATATCGTCAAGTTCCGTCCAGCAAGACATAAATGCTGCGTTGAACAAGTCACTCGCTAATTGCGGGTAGTTTTGCGCTAGTGTAGAACACGCTCTGTAAAGATATTTGTATTGTGATTTTAGGTAAACCCTGTGTCCAAAATGACAACACGCATATCTTACCTGATCGCTGGACTGTTCGACTCAGTCAGAAAACCGACACTGAGTTGTCTCCACCACTCGGCCCAATCCTCTTTATACACTATATTGTTCACAGACCAACACTTGCGCAAATTATACACGTTTAACGTTAATTTCTGAATGCTTTGAAGGTCTGTTGGATTTGTCACCAACTGTAAACAATAATTACAAGTGTTTGAAAAAAACGACCTTGCTAGGTAGTAGGTCCTTCGTATGCGAGGCCGTTGGAATTGGTACCGCCACTTTGTTTTTGCCCTCAAGCAGAAGCATTGTTGTGTTTAGATTTGAAGGACCAATTGTCATGCAGTGTATGGCAGGTGTTGCTACCTGCAGGCGAGCAACCTGCTCATTTTTTCATTCTGACCACAAAAAATAAAATAAAAATACAGTTCCAAAATATCTTATACTCACGTTCTTTTTACTGCGTAGTCTTGAACGAGTTTCTTTCAAGTAGTCATCATCAGATGCTAGAGTTGAGATAATCTGCAATCTGGTTACAAGCACTGTGTACTGTGGACATTGTATTTTATGTTTCGATAGTATTCTATCCACAGAGGGTATGTAATCGATATAATCACGACCCAATTGCACTATCATGGCGCGTAGAGTGCTCATCGCGGGTAGTCTTAGAGACGGATTATTATCTAACACTTTAGCTAAGGATTGTATTATAATTGCCGAATAAGGTTTTAGGTATAAGTACATAGATAAATGTTCGATCGTTTCCATAGCCAATTTCGATATAGCAAGTGGTACGTTTCTACCATCAAACAACGCTGTAATAGCTGGTATCACAGACAGAAGAACGTCGTCAAGGTTGTTCTCGAATTTTTGTATTGCCAACAGCATTTTATCAGTTAAATACCTGTCTTTGCTAGTATCGCATTTTAAAACTCGCAGAATATTCGGCAATATTTTACGCAAATATATTTTGAATTCTGTTCCGATTGCAACAGTTATGTGTTCTATCAACATTATGAGAGTCGGTTGCAACTGGCTGTTTGGTGTCCAGTACTCCTTTATCATATCAAATATTTCCTCTAGATAATCTCTTATATGTATTTTAACCACCGATATTAATTGCGCCAGTTGTGTAAGCAAAAACTCACGGAAACTACTGTTGTCAGTTGTGCGAATCACGTATAGAAGACTGGGTGTCACCCTTGATATGTAAGGGACGCACTTTATCCCTAATGATTGGAAAATAAACGTCACTGAATGTACAACGCTAATGTGATGTTGCGACAATAGCGGGTCTCGCAACATTTTCATCAGAGATGTCACTACGATTGCCGGATAGAACTCATCAAGAACAAGCGGCGACATATTCACAAGCATTTCATTTATATTTGTATCAAAGTTATCATTCGTTGATTCCTTCATCGGTATCAAAGTAGAAACCGTTTGGAAATCTATTAAACCCTGATTCACTTTGTATTTGTATGGATCCAGAGCTCCCAATAATCCCAAAACACGTATGGTTTCCCGTCGTTCTCTTGTCTGTTGTTCTGACTTTAAGAAATTTAGCAATAAGTCCAAAAGACTTGGATACTCCATGTAAGGTGCGATTACGTAGCCTGTAGCGCTGACTACCTGCCCAAACGACCATAATGCCACACTTCTCTTTTCAAATTGATTTGGATCTGCCAATATCTCACATTGTATAGACAACAGTTCCGGTAACCACTCGTGCAAAGAGCTACCCCCACCATTCACTTCAGCCAAGTCTCCAATCGCCTTCAAAGTTGTTGAAACCATGGTTGAGTTACTCTTCTCATCTTTCAGTTTCGGAACAAGAACTTTGAGAATTGTGTCTACGAACTGGCGAGTGATCGTGGGTGCGTGCGAAATTATGTTATTTACCATTCTTAACGCTTGTTCCTTGTTACGTGCAGATTCTGAATGTTGTAGTTCTAATAAGATTTGTACAAACAACTGTCTTAGCACTGATGTTGTGTAGCTTGGGTTTAAGTTACTTAACCTTCCTACGATGCACAAAGCTAGTTCGCTGACGTCAGAATTGGAATCGTTAATTGCAACAAAAAGACAATCCAAATGGTCTTCTACAGCGAGATAACGATCGAAAACGGGATTCATAAATATTTCTAGCACTCTATATCGAACTTCGTGGTCGAAATCCGAACGTCCAACAGACAAAAGTTTACCTATTGATTCATCAATAAGTTGATTTAAAGTACGTGAATTCGTTTGCACGCACTTCTCTATGGCTTTTATAAGAAGCTTTGCGGCTGTTTTCACGGCTTCTATCCTGACGTCATGTTGCTCTGTGAGCAAGTAGTGGTCTGTGCACCTTCTGATGAATGACATCATAGTATTGTTCCATTCGAAGTCAAAGGACCCCAGAGTTCTCAGCGCTAAGATTAGTTTGCTAGCATCATGAGGTTCCACTAGCATTGCAGTAGTAAACATATGGAATATATGATTTTCACCATTATTAGGAGCATAAGGCTTTTTACGCAAAATCAATGACAATATGTTCAATAATCTATCTGTTATGTCTTTTTTTATTGAAGGCATATGGAGACTTAATTCCTTAAAACATGTAGTTAGTTGTGGACTCAGTCCTGTGGTGCACATAGGATCTAACAACCCCTTTATTTCTGAAGCAACAGTCTCTTTCATTGCTATGCCTAGCAAAGTTATACAATTGAATAAGGGTATTTCTATTCCATTCCGTTTTTTCGGTGTATCCTTAAGAGGCAATGTTAATTTAATAATTTCTATAATTCGTGGCAGATATTGTTGGATATTAGACTCGGCCGCAACACAAATTAAACCTAACGTAGTAAAGGCCATTGCCTTCTCTTTCTCTCTACTTCTCAGAAATGTAATGAGATGATTTATGGTCGATTGTAGGTGACGTTTTGCAAACACTTCCCTATTGAAAGCTGCAAGCCTTGGTATCAACAGGAGAAGCATTTGATGAACATGATGTGATCTTGATATTTGCTGTGCCATTATATCTGTAATAATGATTTGAATTTTAAGAATTAATTACCTAATACCTTTTTTTTATATTACATAACCCTGCAAATAAGCCAGTGGGTCACCTAATCTCCACCACCCATAAACACCCACAATAAAGACTCTGGATATGCTGCCAGCCTTAAGGGAAAGGAATAGGGATTAGGAAAGGGGCAGCCTCTATGTTTGGGCCTTCTGAAATTTCCCTTCATAGGAAATGCAACACCAGGCTGTCACTTTACATTGGCTTTCTGTGAGATATTGGTACTATCCCAGACAAGCCCGCCCACTCATGCTGTACACAATGTCTACAGCAAGGCTACTACCACTTACAAAACACGATGATGATGGTAATTGAATGATAATGATCATTCTAGCTTCACTCTTGTTTCTCTATTCTACTATACTCTAATAACACTTACCACTTGAAATCTTGTCATACTCTTGTTCAATTATTTTCTTACATATAGCAGATTCATAAATAACTGGATTGCTGTTCCTGTCATCAGAAAAGTGTTGTGAAATCCAAGAGCAATGCATCTTTGCACTGATTGATGACATTTCGTCTAATGAATCTTGTTCAGAATCAAGTTTTTGCATTAGTATTGTGTACTGTTTTTCCCAAGCAGCATTTGAACATCTTAGAAGTTCATTTAAGATCAGCAGAGCTCCATGAACATGATCATCCCTGCTCAAACCCCTTTCCCTGTTTGCTTGATCTGTGAATGATATTGTAGCTTCTTCGTAACTCTGTATATACCAATGTGCTCTTTTACTCTGATCAGGTTGTTCCCTTTGTGACGTCACTACTAAAGCAACTCTAAGAGCCTTAGCTCCAGCTTCCCGGATTTGTTCCTTTGGGTCTCTGATAGCTATCCTGATATGATCAAAGAAACCATTCACATGCTGGTAGAAGTATGATGGCATGGCTATTGCCAACTCTCTAAGTATCAGAACAGCTGAAAGTCTTTTAGCCTCATTCCTTTCTTCAAGCAGCCATTCAAAACATCTTTTAATCTCACTCTCAACATATTCTCCTCTTTTGACGCCCAACACTGCAGCCACACGGCCCATAGTTTTTGCACCCAGTTCCAAAACATTTGTATCGTTTGAAGGGAATACATTTCTTAAGTAATTTGCATAGCGTATTGTCTTCGTTGTCTCCGTTTCTCCACTGATCAAACAAACTGCAAGAATTAATCAATGACACAATGACAGAACAATGTGTAACACATATAAATTGGAACAAATAATACTAATAATAATACTGTTAACTTTGAGAAGAGCCTCAGGCCAATTTGATCATAAGGTTGCCTAGCAGAAATCTATATTAGTGATATTTGCCTGATATGAATTGTGATGGGCTATTGTTCAACATATATTTTTTGATTTACCTGATTGGCACATGCTTTGTTGATGTTACCCTAATTTCATGTACAAAATTTACAAATTTAAGATAGATAGGCAACTGGGCTGAAGGGCTACCTGATGGTAAGTAATCATTCCACCCCATGTTAATTGTTTATATTTATCCATAATGAACTTGCTATTAAAATTAGGATTTGTTTATAAGTATTTGCTTGATAATTATCATAAGGATCATTTCAATAATCCTAAGCCCTATTAAATATCATAAGAATGCTCTGCCAGGATATATGCCAGGACATAAAAATCTCAATAATGCATATTTATTTTTCAAAATTTGGTTGGATCTTTTCTACACAGTAATGTCCAATCATTTTACCAAACATTGATGTAAATCATACAAGATGACATATTTATATGTAAATATAATTCGTTTACAACTGGGGCTCAACTGTACACAATGCACAGATCTAATTTAAGCTTAACCTAATTATTTTAAGAACACAATACAGACCTATAGTTAATATCCCCGCTTTTTTCTCATTGTTATCATAGCTAGAAGTCAAAGCATGTATGAGTTGGTTGAAGTCATCGAGCATTTGCGTGAGGGAATCTTGCGACATCTCCCGAAGGTCCGTCTTCGCAAAGTGCAGCAGTTCACGGATGGCCTTATGCCTAGTCTCCGCATGACGAGACTTCAACCCAGCCACTAACTCAGATACTTGGTAATTCGTCATTTTCTTCACAATATCATTTATTTTATACTAAAACACACTGTTTTTCCTGTGGTAGAAACCAACACACCAATAAAAGTACACTTCCCATCATTATACTGTACAATGCACCACGTAATACATTATAAACGCTGTTAAGAATTTTAAAAGTCCGTATTTTTATAAATATTTACTCTATATCTAACAATTTTACTTCAAAGCGAATGTAAACAAATTTAACAAAACATGCGGCCATCGACCACTTTCGTTCATAAACTTCATTTTTCCTAATGTCACCCTAACATACTTAAAACATCACTAATTCAATTTACTGCTAAATAGAGAAAAAAAGTTAACAGTTTTTAAATAGTAAATACTGTGTTTATATATTACTTTGTTAATGTACCTTGATCAATAAAATATGTGATTAATTAAATACAGTCAACCTGGGTAATTTTGGCTCACTTTAGAGGTAATTTATAGTAGTACGGATTTACTTTTATTGTTATTTGTCATAAATGAGTGTTTCTAGTGGGATATTGGCCTTTATAATCTAAATTCCTGTGTTATTTATCAAAACGATATATAAAAGACCCTTCAATTACCAAAAATTTGGTGAGCCAAAGTTACACTGACATTTGGGTAACATTAATAAGTATGAGGAGTTGATGAAGAAAATCTCTAATTTATGTAGTTTTTTTACTCCTCGGTAAGATTAGCTTGTCATATTGATAAAAAAAATACATTTCGTTTATATCACTATCTCCTTTTTAGTGGCAACGTAGGGTGGCCATATTAATACAATATTAAACTGCCTGGTTTATAGAAATCAACTTCTATTTTATGGACCTCTTAAATCAAGTTATTATTGTATTAATCAGGTTTTGATGTACTTATAATCACTGAGCAATGCCTAAAATAATAAAAAATAATAAAAAAAACTCAATCACATATAAAAAAGAAACATAATATCGGCTCTCAATTCCCCAATACCATGTATAGAAATTGATTATCAATCGCATAAGAATCGCCTCGTTTTGTGATTTTAGATCCTCCAAATCGACTAACTATATTTCGGGGGTAACAATTAAATATGTCAAGCTTTGATGGCCACTTCCACCCTTCAAAACTTTTTTGCATAATTGAAATTTTCACGCATTGTCTGTCCTCTCCCCGAGCTAATGTTACCCCAAATGGTCTGAAAATGAAACGGATCGAAGATTAATGAAAGATTTTTTAAAAAATCTATCAATATCGCGGGATATTTCAGTGTTATTACATAAAAAACATATGATTCTTCAACATAAAACTGAACTCGCCTTCTGTAGTTCTTCTGTAGTAACTGCTATACACAACTTTTTAGCAAGTTTATTTTTAACTCTATTTACCGCCAACATTTTGAATGATGAGAAATAAATATATATTTGATAAATGTCAATTGTCACTGCAGGTTTCGTTCAAAAACACTTTTTACCTTCATAGATTAAACAACTTATTATTATACAGTGATTCAGTAAGCAGAGAAAAAATTAAACGTTCAAATACAAGTTAGTGAGTCAATGTTACATTGAAAGCTTAAGTTACCCAGGTTAACTGTAGTCTTAGTTAAATACATACATGATATGTCAGACGTCTGTATAAAAAATAGATTCTTATTATCCGAAACGAATTATAAACAAGAAGCAGATTTTTCCGTATCCTCTTTGATTATGTAGTTATATAATCCCTGCCACTTCTACCACAGTTTTCTGCTCTTAACTGAATGCTAATTACCAACTTTCTTCGATTATAGGAATTGTCTTATTAAAATAAACATTTTTATCTAAAAACTATGCATTTTATGTGTATTACAAATTTTAGTCTTGCATTAAACATACCCTAAATAAATTTACGCCTGTTTCCCATAGGGGTAAGCAGGGACAACAGAATTTCACACATTTCAATATTCTTCATCCATGCACGTCGGTTTAGAGTACTTCTAACCTTGGCCTAGGCTTTTATCGAGAATATCTCCAACTTGATCTGAAAAAGTTCGCTGGGGCCTTCTTCTCCAAAGTGTATCATTCAAAATCACCATGTATAATTGTTTCTTCAATTCTTTTTGTTTGCTTTAATTAAAATACAATGAAAAGTTTTATTTTTATTGTCGTATAGCAGTAGATCTCGCTGACAGACATTGATTTTCATATCTTCTCGCTTATTCCTTTCGCTGTATTAGAAAATATTTAGAGTGGTAGAGCCACGCTATAGACAGTTTTGTCTACAGCATGAATGGGCTAGCTCGACCGGGTCGTTACCACTGTCTCACAGAAAACCGACGTAAAGTAGCGGCTTGCTGCTGCGTTTCGTACGGTGAGTGAGATATCCGGAAGCCCAAAACCCCTCCCCTTCCCAATCCCTAATTATCCCTTTCCTTTAAGGTCAGCAACGCGCCCATGATTCTTCTGGTGGTACGTACGTGGTGGGCGTACATGGGTGGTGGAGATCACTTACCATCAGGTGACCCACTTGCTCGTTTGCCGGCTAAAGCTAAAAAAAAATAGTAGTGAGAAATAACGCCTAACTAGGTGGGATATCGATTAATTTTGTACTTAATTGTAACTTGTCGTAGGCCTACTTTGTAACGGATTTGTAACGGAAGTACAAACCCACCCAATGAAATCGTATCAATATTTAAAAAAAAGTGCATATCAATATAGATTTCGATATATCAAGAAAAAAATGTCATTTCAGTTTAAAATTTCGATGGCTAATTGCATCTTTTTTTCCAGATTTCATGGCATCTGGTTTAATTTATAGATTTAAATATGAATACTTAATATTAACTATCGATATATCGAAAACAAAATACATCGCCCAAAAATGTCAACGTATCGAAAAGAAAATATCGATATATCAATACGTTTTCAACATCCCTAAGGGTCAATAAAACTATTTATGTGGGGGTTAAGTGTTAACAAAGGAACTGCGTGAGTCAAAAGAATTTTACATTACAAATAATAGTAGTAGTAAGTAATCATTAAGTAAGTCATTATTTTAATAATCTTTACTTAAGTTAATCGATTTTTTTTATTTGCCACAGATAATAAATACATGGCATATTTCATTACAAAATTTCCAATTACTCTGTCTTTGTCTTACTCACGGCCAGTGGTGTGCCAGACAAAGATAAATAGTATTCATTCTTGCTTCCAGACAAGGATGACGCGTATATTTTCAATACTTTCTCGTCATTGTCATTGTACAGCCCACAAACGTCAAACAGCTGAGCGAGGTGACTGACTTGCCGTTGTGTCGCTTGCTATTCATTCGTGAATCTAATTTCAAGACTGATTGGAGAGAAACAGCAGATTCGTAAGACATTGAGAAAAGAATAAAAAATAAATCATCATCATGAGCGAATTGAGTCAGGAGGAGGTAAGTGGAAAATATGTTTTGTAAACGAACCCTTGCGTACTGCGTATGGCCAGTCTAATTTCGTAACAAAACAAAGCGTCTATGGTGAACGCCGTCGCATGTACGACGCAATCGCACGTGGTACAAGAGTATGGTGTTTTGGTTGCAGATACGAAGACGTCGTTTGGCGCGGCTCGCGGCACTTAGTGGCGCGGGGTCTACTCCCTCCTCGGCCAGTCCTCCGGCCACCCCCAGCGCGTCCATGCTCTCCCCCGACTTACAAAGCCCGCAGCCCCGACTGTCGCCCGCGCCAATACCGCGTGGCTCCACCGAACCCAGCACCCCTGATGCCAATGCCAACAGAGAGCCCAACTTTTCAGACGCAGTCAGATCAGACCAGTCTGACCAGACTAAAATACCAGCTGATGGATTGATAGTAACAGAAAAGACAGACAATAACTTGCTTGATGAAATGGCTGACACAAAAATGACAGATCTCTCACAGACAAGACAGTATAGCAGTTTTGATTCAATGGGTGAAGATACATTATTAAGTTGTGGATCAGTGCGGGTAGGCAGCTTACCACATTCAACAGTTGGTGGTTCAGAAGGAGCTTCGATAAGGGAGGACAGTACATCAAGGTCAATATCACCAGCTCAGTTTGTAGAGCCTTCTCCAGTGCGGCCAAGAACCACTACAGCTTCACCTAGCTGTTCACGCCGCTCCCTATCCATGGAGGTTGATGATGTGTCAGAGAGAAACTCACAGTCCGAGTCCCAGCAAGAGCCAATGGAGGTAATTGTAGATATAGGCACTTGAACTGACATGTCACCTTTATCAATTAGATAATGCAGTTGGCAGCCAGACATATTGGCTTACTAGTTGTTTAACATTGAGTTGCATAATTAAAAAAAAATATTTTAATGAGATAAAAGATAGTTTGGAAGTTCCCATCACAATATGCATTGTTAACCTTGTAGTATTTCATAGGTGTATTGAAACTATATTTAAAAGAGAGTTTTAACACCTTTGAGACTTATAAAATTTGAAAACTATATTAATAAGATATAAATAGACATTTAAATTATTTTTTTTTATGAGCTTTAATGACGAAATGATTAAGTAGCTTGCCTGATGGTAAGCACCACTCCTGCCCATAAACAGTTATACCAACATACAGAACTTTGAATAACAATGCATTACATAGCACTGGACTATGTTCATCACCCAAAGACAAAAGTTGTTATGGCTCATAATGCCCAGTAATTTCAATGGCTTCAATACCCTTCAAATTGAAACACAACAATGCTTACACACTGGCTTGGTGGCAGAAATAGAGAAAGTGGTGGTATCAACCCAGACACACTTTGGAATAGGACAGGCCTACCACCTTGTAGTTAATTACATATTTACTATGTAGCTATATTTGCGAAGACACATTTGAATACATATTTACTATATAATCATAGTATGTTCCCTATAGTTCCAATTGTAGATTAGTAGTATTTCTATAATTAAACACATTGTGTAAACAATACAGAATGTGATAAACACAAGGAACATGTTATTGGCTATAGTTTAAGCTATAGTGACATGATGTTTTGCTTGAATCCAATATTAATGTTCACTTGAATTATTTAATTTTTTGCATCAATGTTTTTATTTATATGACACTCTTGTTGCTACATTACAAGTCAATATAATTCAGATATAGTAATGTATTATAAATATAGTTCTTTGCGTGTTCTGTTAAAAGATATACAAAAGGCGAAAGTACCTCCCATCAAAGGCCATGCTCATTCTTTGTTTGTTTATTTCTTTGTTCCTTTGTCCAAGATGTTTAACTGTTTTGGAAATTAAATTATTTTACTTATACCTATTAAATTTGTTATAGAGTGAATCGTAATTAATATTTTAATACAATGAATATTTTGAGTATTGCCTTTTGATCTAATTAACCCTAAATTTAGAGATTAAAATAATGTTAGTGGAGTCGCATTAATATCCACCCCAAAGATATAAAATGTTTGGTTTGTAAGACATTGAAGCCAGTGTAATTACTGGGCATTGTAATACTTAACATGTTATATCTCAGGGTGACGAGCGCAGTCCAGGGCTATGCAGTGCTTTGTGATTCGAGGCAAAGTGCTTACCCATTAGGCGAGCGACGTGCTTGATTCCGATCGATGAATCGATTTGTGATACCCGATTAGGGTAAAACTTGGATAGATGCCCCAGTGGGAGAGGTGCCTAGTTTTAAAAAAAACATAACTTTCCAAAGTTGCAACAAATAATTAATAGTTGAAATGAGGAGCTCAGCAGCCATATACATCAGTCCTCTGTAAGCATCGCGCGGAACAGATGCGTCTCGCTTGTGCGTACGATTATCTCCGCAGCGAACGCGACGAACGCTTCAAACTTTCAGACATAAATACTTACATTGCATAACTTTTTAAGTAGTAATAAATTCCGTTTCATTTTTATTATATCAACACACTAGTTCACTAAATACACACCCCAGGTGTCAATAATCGCTCTTTTGTATTAAGTTGCAAAATAAAACGGCATCTATCCATATCAAAAAGGATAGTCGCCCCGATTTTTCGCGGTATAGGTGCCCTTAAGTGGCACCTATACCCTATACCTCGTACACTTGTGCGCGTATTTTGATTTTATTTTTATGTTCTGTTATATTTTTTATTGCTTTTTTTCAATCGATTCCTATTGATAGAATTTAATGTTCTTCGAGGCATTTATACCCCGATAGTGCTTATTAGCTTGTAGACTAATCACCTTTTGTTTTTTTCATAGTGGGGCTATCTATCCCGGTTTTACCCTATTAAAAAAATACAAAATTATCACGCAACATTGTCAATATGCACGGGGAAGTATGTGTCGAATTAGTACTTCCCCAAATTGGCTGTTTAACGCCTCTCGGATAAAATTAAATGAATATTGTGAAACAGGCCCTTAATATCATTAGGCTGACTAGTGGAAAATTCCTAGGTGGAAGAGAACGATTCGTCGTCATCACCGGCACGCAAGATCCACAGATCACGCACTGTGAGCTGTACGGAACTGACTGAGGATCAGCTGCGGCACATCGTGGCCAAAATACTTCAGGTGTCGTGGTCGGACGATTGCGCTGGTGAGTGTTTTTTTTTTATTATTTTTTTTATCCTGGCTCGGCAAAGTGTCTACGCTACACCTGATGGTAAGAGTAGCGTAATCCAAGAATAGAGTCGACCAACGATAAACAATGTGTCCATCGTAGGTCGGCAAGATTATGCCGGCCTGCCAAAGGGCCAAGGGGAAGGAAAAAGGGATGGGAAAAGGGTTAAGGTCAGGGGGCAAGCCCCCTGGGGAGAACCGGATATACACTGGCTGACCCTGGAACGCGACCCACACAAGGTGGACCACTATGGCAGGTTTTAGCACCAGTGTACGGTGGTCGCTATCCGGTCGGATACAAGTATCCTCCCACCAGCAAAACTGTCTGTCTGCGATTTTACAATTACTGATCAACTCCTGTATTCATAAACGGATTACTATGAGGTCTCTAGAAGCGATTGATCCGTGTATCGCGCTAATTTAAATCAATTACGTATACAGAAATATACATTTAGCAAAGAAGTCACTAAGCTGTTCTTGAATGCGGGCGTTAATCATTTTTCATAGGTCCAATACAGCACTATTTGTATTTACACAAACGAATCGTCAAAAGGCGATACACATTGATGCAACCGCAAAGTTGCTGATCGCCGATGATAAAAGTATTGTGTGATATGGCCCTTAGTCAATATTTATGGAACGGAATCTTTGTTGCATCAGTCCTGTTACTTTGTCACGGGCTCACGGCTAAACCATTGCCGATGATCATGATTGGTATGGAGATAACTTGGCGGAAAAAAGTAGGCGACTACATCCAGGAATGTAAAAGCGTTTTCGTGGAATAGCGATTGACTTCTCAGACTTGGCGGTGCCTAATTAGTGAGGAATTAAATTGTAGTAATTATATGTGGACCACGTAAATTAAATGTCGCCCGCGACAATAAAGGGGCGAGGGACGACGACAGAGAATCGTACGGGTAATAGTGGTGCTGGCGCAGTCTCGCGCTATCGCCGCGATTCCCATTGGTCTGACCGAATGTGGCCTGCTTATAGACAATTTATCTATATTTTTATATTGCGATGCTAAAATCTAACACAATATCAACCAACTGTCTATTCAATTAACATTAGTCATTGCAAACGAATGTCGTTGACATTGACCAGCTGATTCTAGGGTCAATAGACTATTTCTATACAGAATTCAACATGCAATGACTCAGAAACTGTATGGTCTATGATTTTTTTCACCTTCAGCCTTTTTCATCTGCAAGTTATATTGCATGTGGTGTAAAAATTGGATCTTCTTTTAGCGAACACCTGTGTAATTAATAAAATAAAATGGTTCTTTGTTAAATGTCATGTCGCAAGCCCGGGAGATGATTAATAATTACAATCATACATACCGATTCAATTGAGTGATTTTACTGCATAGTTATTATTTTGTGTAATATTTTCTTTTCCCGCAGGAGGTATTTTTGTGCCATCAGTCGCTGCGTCACTACTCGACAATCCTAAATTATCATTAAACGAGCTTATCTCGGAAGCTTTAATGGACGTCATTACACAGATAGCGGATGGTTCAGATCCTTTAAACCAAAAGCTAATAGCTGTGTCTGAGACTTCGAAGAGGCTAAATGAAGACTGTGGAGACGACACGTTGACGAGCGGACCGCTCGGCTCAGAATCAGATCCTGATAAATCCGACTGTCCAACTCCATCCTTACCTATCCCTAAGAACATGCCCACGCAAGGTTTAGCAGTCAGTTACATACTAAGATTTTACAACAACATCAATCTATACGAACGTGAGCATCCCAAAAAGAGTTCGGAACCGCCATTAAGTGATCTATTGCAGAGTTTAAGAACTTTACTGGTGAACTACTTGGTGCTAGTGCTTCGTAAAAATGTTGACCTGGAGAAGTGCAGGAAGTCGCCGTTATTGCCTTACATGCTGATCGGGAATACGCCCACGCGACTCATTCCTGAGTTACTGCTTGCCACTTACCAAGATAAAGAAGTTTTTGAAGAGGTAACGTTTCAGTTCAAATATTTTTATTATTTAATATTTGCTATTTCGTCTTTCTTTTTCCTTTAGAAACATTGTATTTTAGCATACATAATAATAATTGACATGACAGCCTCCGTGGCGCAGCGGGCGAGTAGCCGACTGCGAAGCGAGAGGCCGTGGGCTTAATCCCCGCTCCGAGACAAACACTTGTGTGATCCACAAATTGTCTCGAACATCAAAATTGATGTCTCGGGGGTCTGGGTGTTGTGAGTCCGAAAGTCTCTCGTAGTTCCTGATACCCACGACACAAGACTCGTATTTTACTGTGGGGCTCAGGACTATGTGGGTGACTGTTGGGTGTTTAAAAAAAAGCTGATGTCGCTCAGTGCCCTACCCTACGGGTGCCTACCCTTTGGAAAAATGATGAAGTCCAACAAATATTCGTGGTGTAGGTGTTCGTGCCGCTGTTAATGGGCGTGCGCGAGGAGATGCGTCGGTGCGTGTCCCCGCTGGTGGGGCGCGGGCACGGTGCCGCGCTGCGTGCGTTACGTGCACTGTGCGAGCTGCGCGCAGGGCCGAGACACGCGCGTCGACCTGTGTGCGAGCTGCTCGCGTCTCTGCCCTGTCTGTGTCCCGACCCCGTCACCACTGCGCCGGGAAGGGAAATTGCGCGCGTGTCGTTCCTAGGACCATTCTTTGCGGTAAGTATTTTTTCTTTAATGAAAATGGGTCATGATTTTGTCGATACACAGCTTGGCCAACCTAAGGTAATTCAATAGAAGCGCCACCTCTATTATTTTCGAAGAAAAGCCTTGAAGACTGATGAAGTGACTAACTTCAGCCCGGTCAAGTTATATTACGCGTGTGCATATAACAAAAAGCAACTAACGTAATGGAAAAAACAAAACACATTTTTTTGCTGTATATTGCTTATGATTAAAAAACTAGATCACACTATAATATCTTTATTTGAAGCAATACTTTAAACAATTCCTAATACGTTAATATTTACCCTTACATAAAAACTTTCGATATTATCGAAACTAAAAAAGAAGTTCATACAACTAACAAGCTAGAACTTGTTCGAATAGATATCGCTGTTTGCGGAAGAGAACCCTCGGCTAGCCGAACGTCTGTTCGGCATGGGGACAGGCGACCGCAGCCTCGCGTTCGCGCTGCAGCGTGAGATAGAAGCGAGCCGCAACACGTTGCACAACATCTGCCACAACATCCTGCTGTGTCCCGAAGCGAGGGAGCCCTTCCTCAACTACTTCGCGGCTCTGCTGCAGATGAACGAGAGACGAGCGCAACTACAGACTGATGAGAGATCGCTTGCTGGTGAGTATTTTATATCAAAATATCACGTCATGGTTTGGTCATGGTTTTTTGACGTTAACTGTACATGCTTACCATAATGTGGAATGTAACATTGCCTTACGATAGATTTGTCCATGGCCTCAGAGTCATGCGAACAGCTTATATATACCTGTTTCTATCCGAACTCGGCCGTCCCTCACACATATGTATACATACTATCATACTACATACACCAGACATGCGTCACGTATATGTAGTTTTTTTTTTTTACTAGCTCTGTATTATACATGTCCCACTGCTGGGCACGGGCCTCCTCTATTGAATGAGAGGGATTAGGCCTTAGTCCACCACTATTTTATGTATTTATGTAGAGTTAATTTAAAAATACTAATAAACTCTTACAGGTATCTTCTTTACATTAATCTGAACAACTTTGGTTCTACGACTTTTGATAATTCATGATTTCTTAAAAAATAAATAAGTATTGTTAATAATATAGGGGAAGTTCAAAAGTGCAAACGCTGCCGGTCGTCCTCGTGTCCACACTTCGTATCCGCCTGATTGTTGAGCTCTGTCTTTTGCAACTGCGTATTGAATTAAATTGAATTGAACTCTATGTATATGGTGGTCGCAATCCGGTCAGGTACAAAAATGTCAGGTATCCTCCCACCAGTCAGGAATTGAGGCCGAGAGTTTTAACGACTAGGTTGTGTTGTTAAATTTTTCGTTTATTGGGCAGAATTGACTCGGGATGGAAAAATAACAAATCAAATTAAACATAAACACCACATAATATTTATTTTTTATCCGAGCACGGCAAAGTAACTGCACTACACCTGATGGTCAGCGTAGTGCAATCCAAAAAACCAGCGACCACTAACAAACAGTGACTTTATCGGTGGTCATGCCGGTCTGTATAAATGCTTCTTTCCTCTCCGGAGAGGAAAGAAGCAAATCGAGGGACCTGCGACAGGACAGGCGGATGACCGATGCAGGCACAGTAATACAAGGATATACCCGCCCCAATCAACCATCAAGTCATGTCGCAAGCCCCTCGGGAGAACCGGATATACACTGGCTGATCCTGGAACGCGATCCACACAAGGCGTGTGGATCACTATGGCAGGTTTTAACACAGGTTTTAGCAGGATATGAATATCCTACCACCAGCAAAACATGTTTAACATTCACATTGATTGATTGATAGAGCGAAGCTTTTGAAGGATTTTTCTATTGTTTAATGGACGTTTGCAGTAACAGAATAATGGGCAGGGTTTATTCGATAATTGTTTTGAGTAAGTGTGTAGTCTTCAGACTTGTGACAACTATCTCTCGATGGTTTCTACACACGAACAATTGTTTACGAAAAGTGAAGTAAATAAATAAATAAATACACCCAACCGTCACACACATAGTCCTGACCCCACAGTAAGATACGAGTCTTGTGTCGTGGGTATCAGGACCCTACGGGAGACTTTCGGTCTCACAACAGCCAGACCCCGAAACAAGTAATTGTGGATCACACAAACATTTGTCCCGGTGCGGAGATCGAACCCGCGGCCTCTCGCTTCACAGCCGACTACTCGCCCGCTGCGCCACGGAGGCTGTAAGCTATATAACGATTCAATAATGAGCGAGGTATTATAGTAAATTGCAGACAGTATGAATACAGTTTGTGGTCGATGGTGTTAGTGACAATAAATAATATTAGCATTCAATGCGTAGTCTCTTTAAAATAGACAGCGTACATATTTCGTTCAAGTGTCGCTCACCTCCGCCTGTCTAATAGACGAATTTGTGTTGGCACGTAGCCATATAATTTACTCTGCTTTTCATTTGCGTTCATTACGTTTTTTATGTAAACATCAATGTTTATCATTTAAGTGTATATACAAACAAAACTATGATTATGATAAGTAATGACTAAGAGACTCATCTGGTGGTAGAGGAGCTGACAGTTCATAAGCACATATGACTACTGTCGTATGCATTCTTTTTTTTATATTTTATTGAATGACGAAACGAGCAAGTCGCTCGCCTGATCGTAAGCGCCACGCCTGCCCATAAACAGAAGCAACGCCACACATAACTTTAAGTTATAAAGCACTGCAT
Source organism: Amorpha juglandis (assembly GCA_949126905.1). NCBI lineage: Eukaryota > Metazoa > Arthropoda > Insecta > Lepidoptera > Sphingidae > Amorpha > Amorpha juglandis. Next base: position 11,690,481 of record OX421381.1, on the reverse strand, counting down.
GACACTGGACTGCGCTCGTCACCCCGAGACATAAGATGTTAAGTCTCATAATGCCCAGTAATTCATTGTTACGTACTTAAATGGTTGAAAAATTAGAAACTAGAGTTAAAACAGCGCCGCGGTCGGTCCATCATAAGACTCGCAAAGCGGCTGTCCCATGCACCGGGCCTGATCGCCCTGACCGGTCCCAAATGTCTCATCTGGGGCAGCCTCCGCATATCCATACTTTAGGTTCAGGTTTTACACAAAGTCATAAAACAAAGAGCGCTATATTTTGATCTCGCTTCATCCTTAAAAAATAAAAAATTTGGGGCCGGCATTGTGTAATAATCCAAGATTAGTATTGAACAAAAAGATTTAACCATTTCATAAACACCATAGTGGCCAGAACACTTTAAAGGTTAATTTACAAATCATTGGCGCTTTTGGACTACACTTGCATGTCCATAAGATTCAATGCACAGTAAATTCGCTCAAATAAATTTCAATAAAACCCATACGCGATCTTAATAGAGATTCGAGAGTTGCTCTTGTATTAAGGTGAAGGTGACGATGATAATACGCAAAAACAGAGAGCAGTGGAAGGCGCCGGAAATATTTAATTTAAGATTACATTAATAAATTAATATCTATAAAGATATGATATTTTACACATTGGATGGAACACCATTAAATTAAAAAAAATCTAACAACATATTAAACCTAAGCAATATATTCAATCTTGAATATTGATTATATTGTTATTAGGATGATTGAAGTCGCAGAGGGCGGCTTGAGGGATTATCTTTGGGCCGGCCGAGTTAATTTGTGCGTATATTAATTGTATAACTTTACGACTAGATAACAAATTATTAAATTAAGACATTTTGTAACTTTTGCTGTCGACTGTACACTGAATCTGGCGACTATAGCTGCCATGAGACATGTTAGTGATTTCATTCATGCAAAATTAATCAATTTCCGAGAAAATTTTATAACTGTTGTTCTTTACGAGTTTTCCCTATACAATGTTCAGGTGAATTGTATTGTTTTGTTTGCACATTGAGGAAGTTATGGCCTCTGTAGCTACTATCGTGCAACAGTAATTAATTTACAGTAATTATATTAATGTGTTGTACTAACCAATGCCAATTAGAATAAAAGAGTACTGATATTCCGTTACGGTATCCCTAATTAATTATTTTTTATAGATTAAAACACCTTGAGTAATTGGTTTATGATGGTTTACTTCGCTAACAAAAGTTTAAACGTGTAATTTATAATTACTTACGAACGTAAAACCATAAAATTACTTATAAACATATTTTCTTTATCTTGAACATCAGTAAATACTAATTACAGCCGCGTTGTTGGACTATGTTTGCTAGAATAATTTAAATCACCAACGAAAAATACACGGTACACACAAATAGACTTGGAATGGAAGGAGGACTTTGCCCAGAAGTAGGACTAAGCTATTTTGCCATTCCTACTACTGGAATTAAGTTTAACAACTCCCACGATCGGACCCATTAAATAACACCCGTGGCGCTTTACATCTGCCTTCTACAGTTGTAAATGTCCATACCTCAAGCCTCAAGCCCAACCTCAAGTAGGTGAATACCTCTTTAGTTCATTGTTCGGGATATCTCACTCACCATACGAAACGCAGCAGCAAGCCGCTACTTTACGTCGGTTTTCTGTGAGAGTGGTAACGATCCGGTCGAGCCGGCCCATTCATGTTGTAGATAAAACTGTCTACAAACAAATAACTGTCGATAAAAATAACTGTCGATCCTGTCGAGGAGTTACCGTGGTGGGTGTGTCAGCAGGATAGTATCGAGTCTAATTAAGAAAACTCACTATTTATTATCCTGATAAACTCAATATTACGGTGAATCGCGTTCGGAGCCATCTCCTTTGTTTTCGTTCTTGGGTGTTTGTTTCATTTACTAACATATACATCATGAAAATCAAGTTCACGGCCACAGTAGAGGACACATCGACTAATATTAATTGTTTTGGGTCTAGGTGTTGTGAGACCGTAAGTGTCTCGCTGTTTCCGATACCCAAGGTACAGGTTATCCTAGTGGGTCAGGTCTATGTATGAAAAAATCTGTTGGTTGATACTGTCCGGTCGCCATACCTATTCCAGAAATACTGAACAAATATCTATACACTATTCAAATAATTCCTTAATTAGAAAATGTATTTTTATTACACCGAACTTTTTTCCACCTGGTGTTGGATCAATCGTCGCTCTTCTCTGTCGTTTGCATTCTGTTTTAAACTCCTGTATCAACAAGACACATATTTTCTTCTAACTTGTTGAAAAAAATATATTTTAATCCACGAAAGATTGTTACTCCTTGCCTATAATTTTACTAAAGTTTAAAGCGGATAACATAGTGAAGACGCAATCATTTTACTGCGTTGTAAAGTAAATAATAATACCGTAATGTTTCGTGTACCTGTTTTTGTTTTGTACGAGAATCTGTCGGATTATTTGGATACAATCCAATGTTACGCATCGGTACTAATTTTATAGGTTTTGCTTTTAATTCTTGCTCTCGGAAAATACGTGTTTTCTGCGCGTCTACTCTGTCTGCACTCATTTTTGGTTTTTACGCATTTATTAGTAACAGACTCTGAGTTAGAATGTAGGAGTTGGCAAACTGTCTTCGTAGATGACACACGTGAGGTAGTAGCACAAAGCGTGCTCATTTCTGTCAAAAAAAAAAATAGTGACGTACCATCTAATTAACGGGCACCACTAGACTGACAACCATTCATTACGTCCTAGGTCGGAGAAATCTAGAAAAGGAATTTCCCGATGTAAATGTGTCAGAACTTTCAAGATATGTGATGCAACGTAAGCTTGATGTCTGTGAAAAAAAAACCGAACATATTTGGTTATTTGTTTTAATGAACTCTGAACATAAATTAGTCAATAAAGTTACTGGGCATTATGATACTTAACATGCAGTGCTTTATAATTCAAAGTTCTGTGTAGTGTTGTTTCCGTTTATAGGTATATGTGGCGCTTACCATCACGCGATTGATCTGCTCGTTTCGTCATTCAAGCTAATAAAAAAAACAATTTCAAAATAATGTTTTTTTTTTCTTACAGGCGATGGCTTCATGTTGAACGTATGCTCGGTACTACAGTTGTTGTCGGTGCGTATCAAGTTGGAGCGTGTGTACCCGCTCTACACGTTCCAACCCGACACGTGGGTGAATGTGCGCGATGAAACGCGACTGTTTTTCACTGCGCAAGAGGCGCAAGATTGGCTTGATTCCCTCAGTAAGTAATGGATCTTTATAAATAAAATCGCCGATATATTTATAATCGTGAAACTTTTAAATGACATGACCGATTATTGATTGTTATAGTTTTATAGAGTCGATATTAACATGGACGCAGGCGAAGCCGCGAGGGATAGGTAGTTTGTTATAATAGTTTATGTTTTTACCATGTCTGGCTCTCCTAATTTTAAACCTCCCACTATCATGTCAGTCAAAAATAAGCGTCGATAGACGGTATGGTGGTTGATAGACTGAATTCGCTAACAATAATATATAATTCTCACCTTGAAAACAAAACTGACACTAAACGAAGACTGTCGATGTTTAATTATGAACGCTATTTTATGAAACATTTAAACTTAATCTCGCATAAACACATTTTTCGTTTAGTGTCACTTTGTTTTCAACGTGCGATATGTACTTGTCCTTATATACTTATTCAGTTAGTAAGGTTAAAAACGAACGGTTTGAGGTACCGCTACTTGATCTACACTGTCCTTATTCGCCGGATATTTGAACACCAATGAATGAATAAAACGTCTTTGTTTGACAGATAACGACCCGAACCACAAGTGGCCCGAGGCGAAGTTCCAAACCGTGTGTTGGTTCCTGACACTTCACATGCACCACGTCGCGCTAATACCGGCGCTGCACACGCATCAGAGACGTATCCGGTGAGAATTCATTCTCTTTCTCTTTCTGTCTCACATACACACACACACGCACGCACGCAACCTACGCAAAGGGGAATGCCCATCTCCCATACAAAAAAATGCCTAAGATGAACAAAAATGAATTATACATCAATTTGTAGTTAAAATCAAAGTAAATTTATTACAATTAAAATGTCTATCCAAAAACTTGGAGGAAGCTGGTTAAAAACATTTTGCCAAAAATATATTTCACGTGTTGAAATATATGGGATCTGACAAGTGCAAATATCGGTAATTTAAATAGGTTAAGGATACATCATAATTCATAGATAAAACAATGAGGTATTATATTGGAGCGGACGTCGAATCGGAAGTAAAAAGTTTGGTACTTACGAATAACTTAAACAGAAAAACTATCTGTCAAATACGATTTGTATTTACGAATGTCAAATTCGACATTCATATACATTTACGACAATCAAATTAAATACTATAAAAATAATTATAATACTTTCCCCCTAGTGTGTAAAGCTTGAGAATAATACAACTATTCTTATTTTAATCTAAATAGATTATATGACTATTTGAAGTTTCTGTCCATTTCCAGGCATTTTATGGGCATTCCCCTTTACGCGCGTGTTAGAAGTAATACAAAAATATAAAAAATATATATAATTAAACTACCCTACTCTGCCAATCTCCGACTACCGCATATGACACAACACAAGTTTTATTCGTTTCTATTACTAAATATCATTTTCAAATTTTCATATACAAGTTTTTGACAGTGTTATTTTGCAATTATTATTATATACAAGTGTGAATGTATTTTTAAGAATCAACAACATCTCACACGCGCACGCACGCACATGCACGCGCCCACTTACGCACGCACATGCACGCACGTACACATATACACTCTCAGTATACACTCTCTCTTCGCTCTTTTTCTGTACCTTTCTTTGTATAAATTGTTTTAATAGGTTGTTGAATGCTCATTACTATTTTATTATTTGTAATTAGTAGGTAAATGCGGTACTATTTTGTACACGGCTGCAGACAGCCAACCAACTGTTACTAAGTTTTATCGACTAGACTTTCATAGAGCATTATTTTTCTATACAATTATGTCAAAGCATGTCGACCAGTTTTTCCGATAATTAATAAAATAATTACGATAGTGCTTTACACGTAATATCGTATGTTGTTTTATAGAGCATACCGAGACCTTCAGAAAGTGATCGAAGAGTTAGCTGCGGCGGAACCTCAATGGCGCAACAGTTTCTCAGCACTGCGCAACCGAGACTTGCTGAGACGGTGGAGAAGACAAGTCAAACGTCTACACAGGTATGTGATTATAAAAACAAAAGGTTGTCTGGATATTTATAATGGTCAGCCGAAAAGACAGTTAATTTGTACGTTTCGTGTTCGTTCTATTTAATTAATTAAAATTAATAAAACCATTAAATAATCGACTAGCGCCTGGATCGCAAAAGTCATTCACTTACAACAGATCTACACCACCACCAGTATGGGCTCGTATCTAATTTTAGAATTCAAAGTTCTGTGTGGTGTTGCTTACAATCAGGCGAGAGCCTTGCTCGTCTCGTCATTCAATCAAATAAAAAAAACTTGCCAAATTTCAGGACATTTGTACAACTTGTTACTTATTTCACAGGTCGAAGCTGTGCGCAGAAGCAGCATTATTGGACGGCGAAGTGATGCGTCGCAGCGTTCAGTTCTACTCGAGCGTGTGCGCGTTACTGACGGCTCAGTTGAACGCGCCACAGCACGGACCCGCCGCGCATGCCTTCCGCGCCACGCCCGAGTGGTACGTCGAGGACGTCGCGGAGTTCATGCTCTTCGCTGTGCAGTGAGTATACAGTAACAGTACTGACGTCACACGTCACACGCCACAGCACGGACCCGCCGCGCATGCCTTCCGCGCCACGCCCGAGTGGTACGTCGAGGACGTCGCGGAGTTCATGCTCTTCGCTGTGCAGTGAGTATACAGTAACAGTACTGACGTCACACGTCACACGCCACAGCACGGACCCGCCGCGCATGCCTTCCGCGCCACGCCCGAGTGGTACGTCGAGGACGTCGCGGAGTTCATGCTCTTCGCTGTGCAGTGAGTATACAGTAACAGTACTGACGTCACACGTCACACGCCACAGCACGGACCCGCCGCGCATGCCTTCCGCGCCACGCCCGAGTGGTACGTCGAGGACGTCGCGGAGTTCATGCTCTTCGCTGTGCAGTGAGTATACAGTAACAGTACTGACGTCACACGTCACACGCCACAGCACGGACCCGCCGCGCATGCCTTCCGCGCCACGCCCGAGTGGTACGTCGAGGACGTCGCGGAGTTCATGCTCTTCGCTGTGCAGTGAGTATACAGTAACAGTACTGACGTCACACGTCACACGCCACAGCACGGACCCGCCGCGCATGCCTTCCGCGCCACGCCCGAGTGGTACGTCGAGGACGTCGCGGAGTTCATGCTCTTCGCTGTGCAGTGAGTATACAGTAACAGTACTGACGTCACACGTCACACGCCACAGCACGGACCCGCCGCGCATGCCTTCCGCGCCACGCCCGAGTGGTACGTCGAGGACGTCGCGGAGTTCATGCTCTTCGCTGTGCAGTGAGTATACAGTAACAGTACTGACGTCACACGTCACACGCCACAGCACGGACCCGCCGCGCATGCCTTCCGCGCCACGCCCGAGTGGTACGTCGAGGACGTCGCGGAGTTCATGCTCTTCGCTGTGCAGTGAGTATACAGTAACAGTACTGACGTCACACGTCACACGCCACAGCACGGACCCGCCGCGCATGCCTTCCGCGCCACGCCCGAGTGGTACGTCGAGGACGTCGCGGAGTTCATGCTCTTCGCTGTGCAGTGAGTATACAGTAACAGTACTGACGTCACACGTCACACGCCACAGCACGGACCCGCCGCGCATGCCTTCCGCGCCACGCCCGAGTGGTACGTCGAGGACGTCGCGGAGTTCATGCTCTTCGCTGTGCAGTGAGTATACAGTAACAGTACTGACGTCACACGTCACACGCCACAGCACGGACCCGCCGCGCATGCCTTCCGCGCCACGCCCGAGTGGTACGTCGAGGACGTCGCGGAGTTCATGCTCTTCGCTGTGCAGTGAGTATACAGTAACAGTACTGACGTCACACGTCACACGCCACAGCACGGACCCGCCGCGCATGCCTTCCGCGCCACGCCCGAGTGGTACGTCGAGGACGTCGCGGAGTTCATGCTCTTCGCTGTGCAGTGAGTATACAGTAACAGTACTGACGTCACACGTCACACGCCACAGCACGGACCCGCCGCGCATGCCTTCCGCGCCACGCCCGAGTGGTACGTCGAGGACGTCGCGGAGTTCATGCTCTTCGCTGTGCAGTGAGTATACAGTAACAGTACTGACGTCACACGTCACACGCCACAGCACGGACCCGCCGCGCATGCCTTCCGCGCCACGCCCGAGTGGTACGTCGAGGACGTCGCGGAGTTCATGCTCTTCGCTGTGCAGTGAGTATACAGTAACAGTACTGACGTCACACGTCACACGCCACAGCACGGACCCGCCGCGCATGCCTTCCGCGCCACGCCCGAGTGGTACGTCGAGGACGTCGCGGAGTTCATGCTCTTCGCTGTGCAGTGAGTATACAGTAACAGTACTGACGTCACACGTCACACGCCACAGCACGGACCCGCCGCGCATGCCTTCCGCGCCACGCCCGAGTGGTACGTCGAGGACGTCGCGGAGTTCATGCTCTTCGCTGTGCAGTGAGTATACAGTAACAGTACTGACGTCACACGTCACACGCCACAGCACGGACCCGCCGCGCATGCCTTCCGCGCCACGCCCGAGTGGTACGTCGAGGACGTCGCGGAGTTCATGCTCTTCGCTGTGCAGTGAGTATACAGTAACAGTACTGACGTCACACGTCACACGCCACAGCACGGACCCGCCGCGCATGCCTTCCGCGCCACGCCCGAGTGGTACGTCGAGGACGTCGCGGAGTTCATGCTCTTCGCTGTGCAGTGAGTATACAGTAACAGTACTGACGTCACACGTCACACGCCACAGCACGGACCCGCCGCGCATGCCTTCCGCGCCACGCCCGAGTGGTACGTCGAGGACGTCGCGGAGTTCATGCTCTTCGCTGTGCAGTGAGTATACAGTAACAGTACTGACGTCACACGTCACACGCCACAGCACGGACCCGCCGCGCATGCCTTCCGCGCCACGCCCGAGTGGTACGTCGAGGACGTCGCGGAGTTCATGCTCTTCGCTGTGCAGTGAGTATACAGTAACAGTACTGACGTCACACGTCACACGCCACAGCACGGACCCGCCGCGCATGCCTTCCGCGCCACGCCCGAGTGGTACGTCGAGGACGTCGCGGAGTTCATGCTCTTCGCTGTGCAGTGAGTATACAGTAACAGTACTGACGTCACACGTCACACGCCACAGCACGGACCCGCCGCGCATGCCTTCCGCGCCACGCCCGAGTGGTACGTCGAGGACGTCGCGGAGTTCATGCTCTTCGCTGTGCAGTGAGTATACAGTAACAGTACTGACGTCACACGTCACACGCCACAGCACGGACCCGCCGCGCATGCCTTCCGCGCCACGCCCGAGTGGTACGTCGAGGACGTCGCGGAGTTCATGCTCTTCGCTGTGCAGTGAGTATACAGTAACAGTACTGACGTCACACGTCACACGCCACAGCACGGACCCGCCGCGCATGCCTTCCGCGCCACGCCCGAGTGGTACGTCGAGGACGTCGCGGAGTTCATGCTCTTCGCTGTGCAGTGAGTATACAGTAACAGTACTGACGTCACACGTCACACGCCACAGCACGGACCCGCCGCGCATGCCTTCCGCGCCACGCCCGAGTGGTACGTCGAGGACGTCGCGGAGTTCATGCTCTTCGCTGTGCAGTGAGTATACAGTAACAGTACTGACGTCACACGTCACACGCCACAGCACGGACCCGCCGCGCATGCCTTCCGCGCCACGCCCGAGTGGTACGTCGAGGACGTCGCGGAGTTCATGCTCTTCGCTGTGCAGTGAGTATACAGTAACAGTACTGACGTCACACGTCACACGCCACAGCACGGACCCGCCGCGCATGCCTTCCGCGCCACGCCCGAGTGGTACGTCGAGGACGTCGCGGAGTTCATGCTCTTCGCTGTGCAGTGAGTATACAGTAACAGTACTGACGTCACACGTCACACGCCACAGCACGGACCCGCCGCGCATGCCTTCCGCGCCACGCCCGAGTGGTACGTCGAGGACGTCGCGGAGTTCATGCTCTTCGCTGTGCAGTGAGTATACAGTAACAGTACTGACGTCACACGTCACACGCCACAGCACGGACCCGCCGCGCATGCCTTCCGCGCCACGCCCGAGTGGTACGTCGAGGACGTCGCGGAGTTCATGCTCTTCGCTGTGCAGTGAGTATACAGTAACAGTACTGACGTCACACGTCACACGCCACAGCACGGACCCGCCGCGCATGCCTTCCGCGCCACGCCCGAGTGGTACGTCGAGGACGTCGCGGAGTTCATGCTCTTCGCTGTGCAGTGAGTATACAGTAACAGTACTGACGTCACACGTCACACGCCACAGCACGGACCCGCCGCGCATGCCTTCCGCGCCACGCCCGAGTGGTACGTCGAGGACGTCGCGGAGTTCATGCTCTTCGCTGTGCAGTGAGTATACAGTAACAGTACTGACGTCACACGTCACACGCCACAGCACGGACCCGCCGCGCATGCCTTCCGCGCCACGCCCGAGTGGTACGTCGAGGACGTCGCGGAGTTCATGCTCTTCGCTGTGCAGTGAGTATACAGTAACAGTACTGACGTCACACGTCACACGCCACAGCACGGACCCGCCGCGCATGCCTTCCGCGCCACGCCCGAGTGGTACGTCGAGGACGTCGCGGAGTTCATGCTCTTCGCTGTGCAGTGAGTATACAGTAACAGTACTGACGTCACACGTCACACGCCACAGCACGGACCCGCCGCGCATGCCTTCCGCGCCACGCCCGAGTGGTACGTCGAGGACGTCGCGGAGTTCATGCTCTTCGCTGTGCAGTGAGTATACAGTAACAGTACTGACGTCACACGTCACACGCCACAGCACGGACCCGCCGCGCATGCCTTCCGCGCCACGCCCGAGTGGTACGTCGAGGACGTCGCGGAGTTCATGCTCTTCGCTGTGCAGTGAGTATACAGTAACAGTACTGACGTCACACGTCACACGCCACAGCACGGACCCGCCGCGCATGCCTTCCGCGCCACGCCCGAGTGGTACGTCGAGGACGTCGCGGAGTTCATGCTCTTCGCTGTGCAGTGAGTATACAGTAACAGTACTGACGTCACACGTCACACGCCACAGCACGGACCCGCCGCGCATGCCTTCCGCGCCACGCCCGAGTGGTACGTCGAGGACGTCGCGGAGTTCATGCTCTTCGCTGTGCAGTGAGTATACAGTAACAGTACTGACGTCACACGTCACACGCCACAGCACGGACCCGCCGCGCATGCCTTCCGCGCCACGCCCGAGTGGTACGTCGAGGACGTCGCGGAGTTCATGCTCTTCGCTGTGCAGTGAGTATACAGTAACAGTACTGACGTCACACGTCACACGCCACAGCACGGACCCGCCGCGCATGCCTTCCGCGCCACGCCCGAGTGGTACGTCGAGGACGTCGCGGAGTTCATGCTCTTCGCTGTGCAGTGAGTATACAGTAACAGTACTGACGTCACACGTCACACGCCACAGCACGGACCCGCCGCGCATGCCTTCCGCGCCACGCCCGAGTGGTACGTCGAGGACGTCGCGGAGTTCATGCTCTTCGCTGTGCAGTGAGTATACAGTAACAGTACTGACGTCACACGTCACACGCCACAGCACGGACCCGCCGCGCATGCCTTCCGCGCCACGCCCGAGTGGTACGTCGAGGACGTCGCGGAGTTCATGCTCTTCGCTGTGCAGTGAGTATACAGTAACAGTACTGACGTCACACGTCACACGCCACAGCACGGACCCGCCGCGCATGCCTTCCGCGCCACGCCCGAGTGGTACGTCGAGGACGTCGCGGAGTTCATGCTCTTCGCTGTGCAGTGAGTATACAGTAACAGTACTGACGTCACACGTCACACGCCACAGCACGGACCCGCCGCGCATGCCTTCCGCGCCACGCCCGAGTGGTACGTCGAGGACGTCGCGGAGTTCATGCTCTTCGCTGTGCAGTGAGTATACAGTAACAGTACTGACGTCACACGTCACACGCCACAGCACGGACCCGCCGCGCATGCCTTCCGCGCCACGCCCGAGTGGTACGTCGAGGACGTCGCGGAGTTCATGCTCTTCGCTGTGCAGTGAGTATACAGTAACAGTACTGACGTCACACGTCACACGCCACAGCACGGACCCGCCGCGCATGCCTTCCGCGCCACGCCCGAGTGGTACGTCGAGGACGTCGCGGAGTTCATGCTCTTCGCTGTGCAGTGAGTATACAGTAACAGTACTGACGTCACACGTCACACGCCACAGCACGGACCCGCCGCGCATGCCTTCCGCGCCACGCCCGAGTGGTACGTCGAGGACGTCGCGGAGTTCATGCTCTTCGCTGTGCAGTGAGTATACAGTAACAGTACTGACGTCACACGTCACACGCCACAGCACGGACCCGCCGCGCATGCCTTCCGCGCCACGCCCGAGTGGTACGTCGAGGACGTCGCGGAGTTCATGCTCTTCGCTGTGCAGTGAGTATACAGTAACAGTACTGACGTCACACGTCACACGCCACAGCACGGACCCGCCGCGCATGCCTTCCGCGCCACGCCCGAGTGGTACGTCGAGGACGTCGCGGAGTTCATGCTCTTCGCTGTGCAGTGAGTATACAGTAACAGTACTGACGTCACACGTCACACGCCACAGCACGGACCCGCCGCGCATGCCTTCCGCGCCACGCCCGAGTGGTACGTCGAGGACGTCGCGGAGTTCATGCTCTTCGCTGTGCAGTGAGTATACAGTAACAGTACTGACGTCACACGTCACACGCCACAGCACGGACCCGCCGCGCATGCCTTCCGCGCCACGCCCGAGTGGTACGTCGAGGACGTCGCGGAGTTCATGCTCTTCGCTGTGCAGTGAGTATACAGTAACAGTACTGACGTCACACGTCACACGCCACAGCACGGACCCGCCGCGCATGCCTTCCGCGCCACGCCCGAGTGGTACGTCGAGGACGTCGCGGAGTTCATGCTCTTCGCTGTGCAGTGAGTATACAGTAACAGTACTGACGTCACACGTCACACGCCACAGCACGGACCCGCCGCGCATGCCTTCCGCGCCACGCCCGAGTGGTACGTCGAGGACGTCGCGGAGTTCATGCTCTTCGCTGTGCAGTGAGTATACAGTAACAGTACTGACGTCACACGTCACACGCCACAGCACGGACCCGCCGCGCATGCCTTCCGCGCCACGCCCGAGTGGTACGTCGAGGACGTCGCGGAGTTCATGCTCTTCGCTGTGCAGTGAGTATACAGTAACAGTACTGACGTCACACGTCACACGCCACAGCACGGACCCGCCGCGCATGCCTTCCGCGCCACGCCCGAGTGGTACGTCGAGGACGTCGCGGAGTTCATGCTCTTCGCTGTGCAGTGAGTATACAGTAACAGTACTGACGTCACACGTCACACGCCACAGCACGGACCCGCCGCGCATGCCTTCCGCGCCACGCCCGAGTGGTACGTCGAGGACGTCGCGGAGTTCATGCTCTTCGCTGTGCAGTGAGTATACAGTAACAGTACTGACGTCACACGTCACACGCCACAGCACGGACCCGCCGCGCATGCCTTCCGCGCCACGCCCGAGTGGTACGTCGAGGACGTCGCGGAGTTCATGCTCTTCGCTGTGCAGTGAGTATACAGTAACAGTACTGACGTCACACGTCACACGCCACAGCACGGACCCGCCGCGCATGCCTTCCGCGCCACGCCCGAGTGGTACGTCGAGGACGTCGCGGAGTTCATGCTCTTCGCTGTGCAGTGAGTATACAGTAACAGTACTGACGTCACACGTCACACGCCACAGCACGGACCCGCCGCGCATGCCTTCCGCGCCACGCCCGAGTGGTACGTCGAGGACGTCGCGGAGTTCATGCTCTTCGCTGTGCAGTGAGTATACAGTAACAGTACTGACGTCACACGTCACACGCCACAGCACGGACCCGCCGCGCATGCCTTCCGCGCCACGCCCGAGTGGTACGTCGAGGACGTCGCGGAGTTCATGCTCTTCGCTGTGCAGTGAGTATACAGTAACAGTACTGACGTCACACGTCACACGCCACAGCACGGACCCGCCGCGCATGCCTTCCGCGCCACGCCCGAGTGGTACGTCGAGGACGTCGCGGAGTTCATGCTCTTCGCTGTGCAGTGAGTATACAGTAACAGTACTGACGTCACACGTCACACGCCACAGCACGGACCCGCCGCGCATGCCTTCCGCGCCACGCCCGAGTGGTACGTCGAGGACGTCGCGGAGTTCATGCTCTTCGCTGTGCAGTGAGTATACAGTAACAGTACTGACGTCACACGTCACACGCCACAGCACGGACCCGCCGCGCATGCCTTCCGCGCCACGCCCGAGTGGTACGTCGAGGACGTCGCGGAGTTCATGCTCTTCGCTGTGCAGTGAGTATACAGTAACAGTACTGACGTCACACGTCACACGCCACAGCACGGACCCGCCGCGCATGCCTTCCGCGCCACGCCCGAGTGGTACGTCGAGGACGTCGCGGAGTTCATGCTCTTCGCTGTGCAGTGAGTATACAGTAACAGTACTGACGTCACACGTCACACGCCACAGCACGGACCCGCCGCGCATGCCTTCCGCGCCACGCCCGAGTGGTACGTCGAGGACGTCGCGGAGTTCATGCTCTTCGCTGTGCAGTGAGTATACAGTAACAGTACTGACGTCACACGTCACACGCCACAGCACGGACCCGCCGCGCATGCCTTCCGCGCCACGCCCGAGTGGTACGTCGAGGACGTCGCGGAGTTCATGCTCTTCGCTGTGCAGTGAGTATACAGTAACAGTACTGACGTCACACGTCACACGCCACAGCACGGACCCGCCGCGCATGCCTTCCGCGCCACGCCCGAGTGGTACGTCGAGGACGTCGCGGAGTTCATGCTCTTCGCTGTGCAGTGAGTATACAGTAACAGTACTGACGTCACACGTCACACGCCACAGCACGGACCCGCCGCGCATGCCTTCCGCGCCACGCCCGAGTGGTACGTCGAGGACGTCGCGGAGTTCATGCTCTTCGCTGTGCAGTGAGTATACAGTAACAGTACTGACGTCACACGTCACACGCCACAGCACGGACCCGCCGCGCATGCCTTCCGCGCCACGCCCGAGTGGTACGTCGAGGACGTCGCGGAGTTCATGCTCTTCGCTGTGCAGTGAGTATACAGTAACAGTACTGACGTCACACGTCACACGCCACAGCACGGACCCGCCGCGCATGCCTTCCGCGCCACGCCCGAGTGGTACGTCGAGGACGTCGCGGAGTTCATGCTCTTCGCTGTGCAGTGAGTATACAGTAACAGTACTGACGTCACACGTCACACGCCACAGCACGGACCCGCCGCGCATGCCTTCCGCGCCACGCCCGAGTGGTACGTCGAGGACGTCGCGGAGTTCATGCTCTTCGCTGTGCAGTGAGTATACAGTAACAGTACTGACGTCACACGTCACACGCCACAGCACGGACCCGCCGCGCATGCCTTCCGCGCCACGCCCGAGTGGTACGTCGAGGACGTCGCGGAGTTCATGCTCTTCGCTGTGCAGTGAGTATACAGTAACAGTACTGACGTCACACGTCACACGCCACAGCACGGACCCGCCGCGCATGCCTTCCGCGCCACGCCCGAGTGGTACGTCGAGGACGTCGCGGAGTTCATGCTCTTCGCTGTGCAGTGAGTATACAGTAACAGTACTGACGTCACACGTCACACGCCACAGCACGGACCCGCCGCGCATGCCTTCCGCGCCACGCCCGAGTGGTACGTCGAGGACGTCGCGGAGTTCATGCTCTTCGCTGTGCAGTGAGTATACAGTAACAGTACTGACGTCACACGTCACACGCCACAGCACGGACCCGCCGCGCATGCCTTCCGCGCCACGCCCGAGTGGTACGTCGAGGACGTCGCGGAGTTCATGCTCTTCGCTGTGCAGTGAGTATACAGTAACAGTACTGACGTCACACGTCACACTCCACAGCACGGACCCGCCGCGCATGCCTTCCGCGCCACGCCCGAGTGGTACGTCGAGGACGTCGCGGAGTTCATGCTCTTCGCTGTGCAGTGAGTATACAGTAACAGTACTGACGTCACACGTCACACGCCACAGCACGGACCCGCCGCGCATGCCTTCCGCGCCACGCCCGAGTGGTACGTCGAGGACGTCGCGGAGTTCATGCTCTTCGCTGTGCAGTGAGTATACAGCAACAGTACTGACGTCACACGTCACACGCCACAGCACGGACCCGCCGCGCATGCCTTCCGCGCCACGCCCGAGTGGTACGTCGAGGACGTCGCGGAGTTCATGCTCTTCGCTGTGCAGTGAGTATACAGCAACAGTACTGACGTCACACGTCACACGCCACAGCACGGACCGTCACCACCAGTCGGTGGAGCTAGTCATACGTCACAACCGAATTTACTGCAGCACGGAATGGTCGCTACATAACTTATTGTAGGCTTCATGGAATATGTTATTATTTGATAACCATCCGAATCATAGTAATATTATGTTCACATTATATAAAACTGCAAAATTAAATACATCATCACTTTTATATCTCAATTTTATTGTCACCTCATTTTTGCAGATATGTGCCCCAAGTAGTAGCAGACTACATAGAAGACCCAATAATCACGTGGCTTCTCAGCGCGATATGCAACTCTCATCTAATAAAGAACCCATACTTAGTAGCCAAGATTGTCGAAGTGTTATTTGTGATTCATCTCTCCGTACCGTTGAAAATGAAGAATGTATACGAGAAGTTCATGGACCATCCAATGTCTCAGACTGCGTTGCCGAGCGCTTTGATGAAGTTTTACACAGATATAGAGACAACTGGACAGAGCACAGAGTTCTATGACAAGTTCACGATACGATTCCATATCAGTATCATACTTAAGGGCATGTGGGAGCGACCGATACATAAACAGGTAATGCTTTGTTACTACAAAAACTGTTTTATTCTCTATTTTTAGCCAACCAAGCATTAAGTTACCGCTTGCAATAGCGCGTTAAGATTGTTGATTAAATTTAATTTAAGACACGAAGATTAATTTAATTTAAGAAGAAAATTTTTGGTCCTCCGAGTCGGATCTAAACCAGTTATCATGGCTACTTTTTAAAATCTACTTGTTAATTTATTTAGAATTAACCATGGCACTTTTTTTTATTGTTGCAGGCAATTGTAAATGAGTCTCGGTCGGGCCGCCAGTTTGTTAAGTTCATAAACATGTTGATGAACGATACTACGTTCTTACTCGACGAATGTCTAACGGTATGTGTGATATTAATTTTCATTTGTTATTAATCAGGCCAATAAATCCGCCTATGGATGTTGGCTAGAGATGGCCTGGTGCAAGCCAGAGTCAACGTGTATACTGTTCGTTTTATGTACCTTGCCACCATTAAGAGTCGCTTGCCACTTGTCGTCTCAATTCGGAACAGTTTTGATTTTTCTGCACAGATAAAAGGCGCTCGTCTCCACTCGGCAAGTGATAGCCAGGTTTTTCTCTCTCTGGTCTCTTTCGAAATTGACCAACATGTAGAATGTAGCATTTGCTCTGTATCAATTTGCCTACACTCCCGTTGGTTGTGGCTTTCCTAACATGTATAGCGGGCTTTACATAAGCGTACAATATAGCAAGAGTGTTTCACTCTATCCTGCCGGTAAAAGACGCGAATAATTTTGAAATAGGTTAAAATGGGTAACTTTTATGTCTGTAACTCGGTCGTACGTAGGAACGAACCGTGTAACGTACTCCTAAACGCGCTATATAATGTAGCTAAATGTCTTCTAAATGATCTGTCACGGTTTTCGTGTAAATGATAATATAACATCTCGTTTTTTCAACCACGATGGTAGACTGTTATGCTGAGGCCCAGCTAATAGCAAGTGGTAACAGATTTATCCCAATCACGAGAATTTAATTCAGTTAAATGTAGAGATCTTTTATTAGCAACCTGATCATAAACCAAACTATATGAAATTAATTTGTAAGCCTTCTTAAAATAAAGATAAGTTGAATTGATAAATAAAAAAAAAATAAGTTACTTTTACCTAAGAAAATATTAGCGTCTCTGTAGGCTAGAGCTTGAATTTACATAAAACTAGCAAGACCCGACCACGCGTTGCTGTGGCTAAGATATATGTTAAAGTATATTTTAGTAAACTATTCAATACAGTATCCACCATCTATTGGATACTTACTCAATCCAGGCGATAAAATACCTTACACCGCCATCTGTTAGAATCTTATGGAACTCACAGATAATTATAACTTTTTGTCATATAATAAACAAATAATTTGCAATAAAACAATATTACGACTATAAATATGAGATATAAACTATCCTATCTCTCAAGTTGGATTAAACTGCACACGGTTTCCAAAATTTGATTAAAATCGGTTCAGTAGTTTAGGAGTTCATCGCGGACAAACAACGTGACATGAAATTTATAAAGATAATCTAAGTCGAATTCCCCATTCCACCGGGATTATCATCTGTTAAAACGCACCCGGTCTCCGCTTCGCTCGTAGCTGGGGTATCAACCTTACAGAATGTCTCTGGGATTAAGTCCGTTTTTATATAAATGTTAGGAAGTTTAATAAATATCTAATAAACAAAAAATATATATCTGTTTATTTGTCTTTTATACGTGACTAATCCATTCATCCTTTTATCACGCAACTTATTGGGTTGTGGTGTGCACACCAGAAAAGATTTGACTGAAAATAGTAATTAAAAATTAAATAAAAAAATGAAATATCTATCCATTTACAAAGAAAAAGAAGCATTGCAAACATTGCAACAATATCGAGCATTTGTACTAAATAAAATTATTAAGTCATTGAGTTGTATAGAAAAAAAGCAATATTTAATATTGTTGTCGACAGTACCTGAAGCGTATCCACGAGGCGCAGGAGAGCGCGGCGTCAGGTGCGAGCGCGGTCGCGGGCGCGGAGGCGCGCGCACGTGCGCTCGCACAGGACGAGCGACAGTGCCGCTCCTATCTCACGCTCGCCAGGTACACACTCACGCACGCTCTCACCTACCTACTGCTACGTACACGTTACACACGTCGCGGGCGCGGAGGCGCGCGCACGTGCGCTCGCACAGGACGAGCGACAGTGCCGCTCCTATCTCACGCTCGCCAGGTACACACTCACGCACGCTCTCACCTACCTACTGCTACGTACACGTTACACACGTCGCGGGCGCGGAGGCGCGCGCACGTGCGCTCGCACAGGACGAGCGACAGTGCCGCTCCTATCTCACGCTCGCCAGGTACACACTCACGCACGCTCTCACCTACCTACTGCTACGTACACGTTACACACGTCGCGGGCGCGGAGGCGCGTGCACGTGCGCTCGCACAGGACGAGCGACAGTGCCGCTCCTATCTCACGCTCGCCAGGTACACACTCACGCACGCTCTCACCTACCTACTGCTACGTACACGTTACACACGTCGCGGGCGCGGAGGCGCGCGCACGTGCGCTCGCACAGGACGAGCGACAGTGCCGCTCCTATCTCACGCTCGCCAGGTACACACTCACGCACGCTCTCACCTACCTACTGCTACGTACACGTTACACACGTCGCGGGCGCGGAGGCGCGCGCACGTGCGCTCGCACAGGACGAGCGACAGTGCCGCTCCTATCTCACGCTCGCCAGGTACACACTCACGCACGCTCTCACCTACCTACTGCTACGTACACGTTACACACGTCGCGGGCGCGGAGGCGCGCGCACGTGCGCTCGCACAGGACGAGCGACAGTGCCGCTCCTATCTCACGCTCGCCAGGTACACACTCACGCACGCTCTCACCTACCTACTGCTACGTACACGTTACACACGTCGCGGGCGCGGAGGCGCGCGCACGTGCGCTCGCACAGGACGAGCGACAGTGCCGCTCCTATCTCACGCTCGCCAGGTACACACTCACGCACGCTCTCACCTACCTACTGCTACGTACACGTTACACACGTCGCGGGCGCGGAGGCGCGCGCACGTGCGCTCGCACAGGACGAGCGACAGTGCCGCTCCTATCTCACGCTCGCCAGGTACACACTCACGCACGCTCTCACCTACCTACTGCTACGTACACGTTACACACGTCGCGGGCGCGGAGGCGCGCGCACGTGCGCTCGCACAGGACGAGCGACAGTGCCGCTCCTATCTCACGCTCGCCAGGTACACACTCACGCACGCTCTCACCTACCTACTGCTACGTACACGTTACACACGTCGCGGGCGCGGAGGCGCGCGCACGTGCGCTCGCACAGGACGAGCGACAGTGCCGCTCCTATCTCACGCTCGCCAGGTACACACTCACGCACGCTCTCACCTACCTACTGCTACGTACACGTTACACACGTCGCGGGCGCGGAGGCGCGCGCACGTGCGCTCGCACAGGACGAGCGACAGTGCCGCTCCTATCTCACGCTCGCCAGGTACACACTCACGCACGCTCTCACCTACCTACTGCTACGTACACGTTACACACGTCGCGGGCGCGGAGGCGCGCGCACGTGCGCTCGCACAGGACGAGCGACAGTGCCGCTCCTATCTCACGCTCGCCAGGTACACACTCACGCACGCTCTCACCTACCTACTGCTACGTACACGTTACACACGTCGCGGGCGCGGAGGCGCGCGCACGTGCGCTCGCACAGGACGAGCGACAGTGCCGCTCCTATCTCACGCTCGCCAGGTACACACTCACGCACGCTCTCACCTACCTACTGCTACGTACACGTTACACACGTCGCGGGCGCGGAGGCGCGCGCACGTGCGCTCGCACAGGACGAGCGACAGTGCCGCTCCTATCTCACGCTCGCCAGGTACACACTCACGCACGCTCTCACCTACCTACTGCTACGTACACGTTACACACGTCGCGGGCGCGGAGGCGCGCGCACGTGCGCTCGCACAGGACGAGCGACAGTGCCGCTCCTATCTCACGCTCGCCAGGTACACACTCACGCACTGTTATGAGTCTCGGTTGAAAAGGGTTTTTAAAAAAAAGATTTCTTTTATTGTTAAGACAGCCGTCTGGGTTGGATGGTAGGATGAGACTGGCGTTAGAATGAATGGGCATGGCGGACTATCGGATCTGAAAATGCTGAGTCGACAGGAATACGGCTGAGTGGGTGTTAAAGGGTACAAAGTGGGTTTATAACACCTCCCGGGGTAAAACTAAACATCAGGGTTAGATAATCGATGTTTAGGAAGAATAAAGGATGTAGGGGAGGCTCAGATATTTATCCTAATAGCAGGAGATGGAAGGTCTTCAATGACCGGATGGTGTTTGGATCTCTGTGAGAAGACGGGGATGACACTAGAAGCCTGATCAGGGGATGCTATAGGATTAGGTTCTGGATTTGGAATGGGATCCTCTGGGATTGTACGGAAGGACTTGGGTAGGCAGTGGTTCAGACGGCTGCGCGATTTAATTGCAATAAATGACTTATAAATACAAAATAAAGTGACTGTTATAACTAAGATAATCATAATGACCGAGTAGTGAGCTTCGTATCGGATTATTGGATGTTGTTGTATAATTTCATCAGCTCCTTCAGTAATAGATTTTATTTTAGTTTTAGTTTCTATGGCAAGTACATCCAGATCGACGTTCCGTAATTTTATAGGAGGCTCGCTGCTCGTTTGGCTTTTTATATTAATTATGTTACAGCAGCTATCGTTAATAATATTAAAGTCTGAATGCGTCACAATTACATTAATATTGATATTGTCGAAAGATGGTATCAATTTGGTGCTTTTACAATAGGCTATACAATTCTTAGGGAGGTTTAAGACCCCCGTACCAATAACATTTAGTTCTTCAATTTGTTTGTCTGAACACTCGACATATATTTTGGTGTTTTGAGACTGAACGTATAACCAGTTATTATTGGAAAGCGGTTTCCAAATGTCCGCACTTCCGCGTATAGATTTTGCTTCACATTGTTTTGGTAACACGCTTATCACTGCCGACATTAGTTCGCTTTCGCAGCTGGGATGTCCGCCTGTCGGGAACACAGTCATGATATCGCAGATGAAGTCGCGCGGGCTTATCGCTCTGCATTCCTTAAGTGAATCGAGGTAGCAGTAATCCGACTTATCCCTGGTCATTGCGATATATTTATGGCTAGGCATTACAAAACTAAAAGACTCCGGCCTTACATTGTTATGCGGAGTGGGTAATATGATATTATGGTATAAGCTAAAGTCCTTAGGGGATACTAGAGGTATTCTTAAAATAAACATGATTTTATTATTCAAACTATAACATACTACACTGGATATATTTATAAGAATGTGGATATTACTTAATGTTAGGTCTACGGGCAATTTGCGATCTACAGGTAGATATCTATAGTTATCGACAAGTTCTTGGTATAACTGCGCGGGAGGCAATACGGCTGGGTGCAGGACGTTACGGTTACTTAATACTATCGCGTTTGTTATGTCTTCCAATTGAAACGATAAGGTGAGTATGGATGCTTCTAAACTGTTCAAGATTGAATTAATGTTGGTTTTAATATCTAATATGTTCGATAGGGCGGTTACATTTTTTAATTTTGCCGAGAAGTTGTCGATAGCTTCGTTGAGGCTGGCTTCATTAATTTTGATATTGTGCAAGGTTGAGTTAAATTTGGATATGGTCGAGGTTGTTACCAATATATTTTCTTTAATTAGTGAACCCAGTCTTCTTTCGTTATTTTGAACATCTTGAATGGCGCTGTCATATTTGACGGCGTCGTTTTCGTCTAAGGTTCCGAAAATGGTTTTGGCAAGAGTGCCTACGCCGCTTATCCATGCCCCTCGCTTAAATCGGCCGTTTATTAAATGAGAAATTGAAGAGTACTCTGAGGCAATGTCATGGTATCTCACAGTTAGTGGTTCCAAAATGTTATGACATTGCAAGCTGTTTGAGAGTTCAAGTTCGAATTGTTTACATATGTACCGCGTGGTGCCTAGTATGGAATTTATGTTTTGGACGTGCGGCTCTATGTACGCGATATCATAAGGGGTTATTATGTCTAGGTGCCCGACGTGGATTTTAAGTTCGCCGATTGGATCAAAGTATATTCCAGGGCTCGAGGCGATCCGTTGGACGTATTTCTGCTGACCTTGGCCTATTGCACTGTAAGGAAAATGTAAGCTCAATGTAATTCAAGCAAAGGATGAAATAATAATGAATTAGCTAATAACAAAAATTTAAATTATTGATCTACTCTGACGCTTCGTTTTGGATATCCGTGTGTTTCACTTCATCGAAGTGATGTTTCACATGGCGTCTATTTATGAGGAGTGACAATGTATGGTTACCATGCACTTTGACTACTTTATACGGCCCTTTCCATATAGGTGATAGCGCTTTACGAAGCCTAAGGTGGTTCTTGAGTAGGACGTAGTCACCGACTTTATAGGCGACAGGGCGAGTGTGCTTGTCATAATAAGTTTTTGAATTGGATTTCGACCTTCGGGTATGTTCTAAGGCTTTATCACGCGTATATCTCATACGGTGTTGAAGCATTTTTACATATTCGGGGTAGGTAGCATTAGGACTCGCATCGTAGACGGAGTTTGGAATGTGGGGCTTGTGCCCGAATAGAAGTTCGTATGGCGTATAGCGTGTGGTAGAATGCACAGCTGTGTTGTACGCTAACATGGCTGTATAGATATAGCGATGCCAATTGTCTTGACCTTCGCTGACGTAGGATTTAAGATACTCTTTAAGAGTAGAATGGGATCTTTCTAAGGCACCCTGCGTCTGTGGGTGATAAGGCGAGCACCACAGTTGCTTCACTTTGAGAAAGTCGCAGGTTTTCTTGAACAGCTCTGCTGTGAAGTTGGTGCCTTGATCTGTGAGAATATGTTTCGGAATTCCGAATACGGAAATGAAATGAATGAGGCATTCACTGGATTCCTCTGCGGTATTATTGCGGAGGACGTATGCTATGGAGTATTTTGTGAGATCGTCCTGCATTGTAAGGATAAACCTGAATTGGGCTGCGCCGGATTCGGGTAGGGGTCCTACGATGTCCAGAGCTACTCTTTCGAAGGGCGCAGTTGAGGTAGATGTTATTACCATCGGTGCTCGGTTAATTTTTCGCAAGGCTTTGTTGGTTTGACAGGACTGGCATTTTTTTATGTAATTTTCGATGTCGCCACGCATACCCTTCCAATAGTATTGGTCACGGATTCTGTCATACATCCGGTTGGATCCGAGATGTCCCGCAATAGGAACATCGTGGTTTTCCCTCAATATTTTTGGAATTTCGGTAAGGCTGGGATAAAGTATTTTGTTTTTATATATATGTATCTCTATATTAGTATTATGAAACAAGTAGGATAACATGTTGTATATTTTTGTGTAACTATGAGAATCGAATGGATTGCGAAAATCTGTTATGCCAAATTCTTTGACGTCTTTACTTATCAGTTCGATTTTCAGGTTTTTCAAGCTTTTGAAGATATCATCGTAGTTACATTGATCAAAATGATGGACTTTGACGAAGAGTAAGTAGTAACTTAAATCTTTACTATGGAATGGTAGAAGGGAGTGTAATGTCCTTTCCTGTGCAACGACCTCATCGGGAAAGATGCTAATGGTTTCGGTAACGCAGGGATTCGACTCGTCAGTGTCAATGGAGGTTGGTATAACGAGAGTTTTTAATTTGGCTTTCAATAAGCTATCATTGTGTTCGTGAATAGTGGTATTAAATTTAATCGATTTGTCCTTTATTGTTTTCAGGCACTTCGAGTACGTATCATCATCAGCGGCGGGGACGTCTGGTGGCGTCGGAATGCTGAAATCTTCAGGCAGTTCCAGGTCCTCTGGTAATTCGAAGCCCTCTGGTAAGTCTAGGAAGTCAGGTAAGTCGGGAATTTCAGGTAATCCGGGGCTGACAGGGTTCTCGAGAGCGACGGGAGCATTTTCGTTCTGTGAAGTGCTGGGTAGTTGGACAGGATTTACAGGATATCGAGAAAGAGCGTCAGCATTGCTATTCATTTTCCCTTTTTTATACTCTATCTCATAATCGTATTCCTCTAATTTTAATCTCCACCTAACCAATTTGGAGCCCGGGTCTTTGCAATTGAAAAGCCACCTTAACGGCTTGTGATCGGTTACGATTTTGAATTTGTACCCGTACAGGTAAGGGCGAAAGATTTTCGTCCCGAAAACTATAGCCAGGCATTCTTTTTCCGTGACGCTATAGTTCAATTCCGCCTTGTTAAGAGTGCGGGAGGCGAATGCGATTGGGCGGTCTTTCCCTACTTCCCCTTGGGAAAGGATTGCTGATATAGCATAGTTTGATGCGTCACATGTTAGGACAAACGGTTTTGTGAAGTCCGGATATATCAAAACAGGTGCTGTTATTAGTTTATTTTTTAATTCTTCGAAGGCAAGTTGTTGGTCGTGAGACCAATTGAAAGGTGTGTCTTTTTTTAGTAGGGTAGTAAGGGGTTTAGCTGTTTTCGAGAAGTCTGGGATAAAACGGCGATAATAAGAGATTAGTCCCAGAAATGACTTAACGTCTTTTGGGCATTTGGGAACAGGAAATTGACGCACAGCTTTGACCTTTTCGGGATTGGGTTTGAGGCCTTCTTCGCTAATGGTATGGCCAAGATATGTAACTTCCTTGCGGAGAAACTCACATTTGTCAGGTTGCAATTTTAAGTTGAATTTTCTCAACCTTTCAAACGTGTGGGATAGTTTAGTGATATGCGACGGAAGGTCGTAGGAATAGATTACTATATCGTCTAGATATACGAGGCAATGGATACCTTGCAGCCCAGAAAGCACGGTATTCATTAGTCTCTGAAAAGTTGCAGGAGCGTTTTTGAGCCCAAATGGCATTCTAACAAATTCGTAATGGCCTTCCGGGACGCTGAAAGCGGTTTTGGGAATATCTTGCGCCGAAATCCCAATTTGGTGGAATCCAGATGCCAAATCGAGTGTTGAGAAGTACTTGCTCTTACCTAGTTTATCGAGGATTTCACTTATCTGAGGTATGGGGTAACTCTCGCCTATCGTGATATCATTTAGCTTGCGATAGTCGATTACTATTCGCCATTTTTTGTTTCCTGAGGCGTCCACTTTTTTGGGCACTATCCATATCGGAGAGGACCAAGGAGAAACTGAAGGTTGTATAATGTGTTGATCTAACATCTTCTGAATTTGTGTCTTTACTTCCTCTTTATGTATTTCTGGGAATCGGTAAGATTTTACGTTTACGGGTTGAGAGGGATTAGTTTTGATTTCATGTTTAATAGCGTCCGTCAAGGTAAGTTTGTCATCTTGGAGATGAAATATGTCTGAGTATTTGCTACATATATCACGGAGTGAGTTGGTTTCTTCAGGATTTAAATGAGAGGTTCGTAGTTGTTTCAGAACTTCATTGGTTCTCTCGAAACAGCTTTTACCCGATTGCGACCAATAGATCTCGTTGTTACTTATAGGGGTTAAAGTTACGGCAATATTGGAGCTTAAGGAGACCGGTTGCTCAGACATGTTGAGAACTGATACATTCGCTCGGTTATTACTTTTCGTTTTGACTATAGAGTTGGCTATTAATATATTTTCCGAAATATGTTGGTCTAAGATTATGCCTTCCTTAATTTCAGGATTTTTGACAGCACACTCTATCACTGTTTCACTTCGCGGATCAATCGTGTATGATGGGTGATTGAAAGATAGCTTCACGGCGTGATTTTTAATTTCTAAGGAACCCGAATCATAGTTAATACGACAGCAACATTGCATGAATAAGTCATTTCCTATAATACCGTCATAAGGAAGATTGATAGTGTCAAAAACGTGGAACTTATGTGAGATGGTACATTCAGAATTTAGGTTCAAATCTAGTTTTATAGAACCAAGACTTACTATAGAATTTTCATTAGAATCAATACCCTTTACTTTGACCTTGTCGGTTTCTAGTCTAAGTGGATCGGATATACAGGACTTCTTCAGGATACACAAGGATGCCCCTGAGTCGATTAAGAGGGTGAGTGGATTTTCATTGGCTGACGACTGGACAACAACATAAGGTAAGTATCTTTTTATATTAGTGTTTATTTCATATATTTTATAATGATTGCTATTGTTTTCTTTTCCAGGGACGAGTTTAGTCTGGGGAGGATTTAATGAGCCTTCATCTTGGGGCTGGTTACCCCGTCGCAAGGCATTGGAGCTTCCGCTTTGGGGCTGGCTACCCTGTTGTATAGCTCGTATTTTTTTATGGATGCCTTCATTTTGGGGCTGGTTACCCTGTTGCATGGCATTCGAGCTTCCGCTTTGGGGCTGGCTACCCTGTTGTATAGCTCGTATTTTTTTATGGATGCCTTCGTTTTGGGGCTGGTTACCCTGCTGCATGGCATTCGAGCTTCCGCTTTGGGGCTGGTTACCCTGTTGTATAGCTCGTAATTTTTTATGGATGCCTTCGTTTTGGGGCTGGTTACCCTGCTGCATGGCATTCGAGCTGCCGCTTTGGGGCTGGCTACCCTGTTGTATAGCTCGTATTTTTTTATGGATGCCTTCGTTTTGGGGCTGGTTACCCTGCTGCATGGCATTCGACATTTTTGGATGACGGGGCTTAGACGTGTCGGTTTTTGAATGATGGGGTCCCGCACGACACAGGGGCGAGACGGTCACTCGTTTTTTGTGGTATCGACCGTGTCGTAGCCCTCTGCCGGATCGGGATATTGATGTTCGCCTACCTCAAATTGGGACTCAACATGATGGATTTGCCTGGGCTGGTATTGGTCGGAGTTTTTATACTTATTATTATTATATTCCCTTTTGGCACATCGCTCAAGGGTGTGTCCCGGGGTTTTACAATATCTGCAAAACAGGTTCGAGGAATTACTAGGACCTTGGAAGGTCGGTCTTGGACCTTGGAAGGTCGGTCTTGGACCTTGGAAGGTCGGCCTTTGACCTTGGAAGGTAGGCATTTGACCTTGGAAGGTAGGCCTTTGACCTTGGAAGGTTGGCCTTGGATTATTGAGGTTAGGTTTAAAGGAACCCGGCCTCGAGTTTGATGAACCTTGGAGTTGACTGCGTTTATATAGAAGTTGTTGGATTTTCTCCTCGGATATAGCGGTGTTTATAGCTTCATTTAGTGTCTTATTCGGTTTTGAGCGCACAATGTTCGAGAGGCGAGGAGTTAGTCCCATGAGGAAATGGTGAAGAGCTAATTCTTCCATCCCGGCTGTACGGCCTATCATTTCCCTGCTCTTATGACCGTGTGAGATAGATATTTCTGTGAGTAGCTCCGACAGGCAAGTTTCAATTTTGAGAGCAAATTGACTGACGGGCTCGTTAAACTGTTGCTTACATTCCTGTAAATCGGTTAGCAAGTGGGCATAATGTTTCCGTTCACTAAACTGCATTTTTAAGAAGTCTTTTAATTGATTCCAATTAGTAAATTCTTTTATGGAACATGCGGTAGCTGCCTTACCCTGGAGTTGGCATAAAACGTATTTAAAAAGTATATCTTTTTGCTGCTCCGTTGCCATGTCGTAGGCGTTCGTGCAATCAACTATGAAAGAATTAAGTTTCTCCCGGCTACCATCGTAAGGTTTAATAAACTTAATCAAAATAGATAGATCTATTTCAGGTTTGGCAACCGTAGGCTTCTTTTTGGCACCAGAAGCAGCTGAGGCTGACCTGGTGACCGGCCCCTGAGAGGGCGGACGATGGTCAGAGTAGTCTTCATCTCCCTCGGGTAAGTTTATTTCGGGCCGTTCGAACTTAGGGCTCGGGGCTCTGGATTCGGCCATTTTATAATAATTATTAAAATTATGCGTAAAAATAAACCAAACAAAATACAAACAATTAATTAAAACACTAAAATATGATAATACTAAAAGCGCGCAATGACCAAGTAATGAATCGGGATTACTCACAGGAATGCAGACAAGACAATAAGAAACGGCGTCATTTGCTCGCCTGCTTGCAGTTCTCGGAAAGGCGGGACGAACTCGTAGATAAACTGGATGAGTATAAGTAATGCACGACGATGGACGACGAATATGTTCACGCTGGCTGCAACGCTGGGGTAGGCACAGCAATGGGCCTTGCAGGATCGTGGAGATGCACTATACAGCACACTAATGCTATTTTAAGATGTGTGGCGAGTTTGGAAAATACCAAATCACTTGTTATAATGCACACGCACTCGCGGCGAATAAGGATTTTATGCAGGTTTCAGTATAGTTTATAATAACACACAAACTCGCGACGGATTTCGATTTAAGGCGTTTCCGGGGAATATACTATCCCTTTATCGCTGCCACCAATGTTATGAGTCTCGGTTGAAAAGGGTTTTTAAAAAAAAGATTTCTTTTATTGTTAAGACAGCCGTCTGGGTTGGATGGTAGGATGAGACTGGCGTTAGAATGAATGGGCATGGCGGACTATCGGATCTGAAAATGCTGAGTCGACAGGAATACGGCTGAGTGGGTGTTAAAGGGTACAAAGTGGGTTTATAACAGCACGCTCTCACCTACCTACTGCTACGTACACGTTACACACGTCGCGGGCGCGGAGGCGCGCGCACGTGCGCTCGCACAGGACGAGCGACAGTGCCGCTCCTATCTCACGCTCGCCAGGTACACACTCACGCACGCTCTCACCTACCTACTGCTACGTACACGTTACACACGTCGCGGGCGCGGAGGCGCGCGCACGTGCGCTCGCACAGGACGAGCGACAGTGCCGCTCCTATCTCACGCTCGCCAGGTACACACTCACGCACGCTCTCACCTACCTACTGCTACGTACACGTTACACACGTCGCGGGCGCGGAGGCGCGCGCACGTGCGCTCGCACAGGACGAGCGACAGTGCCGCTCCTATCTCACGCTCGCCAGGTACACACTCACGCACGCTCTCACCTACCTACTGCTACGTACACGTTACACACGTCGCGGGCGCGGAGGCGCGCGCACGTGCGCTCGCACAGGACGAGCGACAGTGCCGCTCCTATCTCACGCTCGCCAGGTACACACTCACGCACGCTCTCACCTACCTACTGCTACGTACACGTTACACACGTCGCGGGCGCGGAGGCGCGCGCACGTGCGCTCGCACAGGACGAGCGACAGTGCCGCTCCTATCTCACGCTCGCCAGGTACACACTCACGCACGCTCTCACCTACCTACTGCTACGTACACGTTACACACGTCGCGGGCGCGGAGGCGCGCGCACGTGCGCTCGCACAGGACGAGCGACAGTGCCGCTCCTATCTCACGCTCGCCAGGTACACACTCACGCACGCTCTCACCTACCTACTGCTACGTACACGTTACACACGTCGCGGGCGCGGAGGCGCGTGCACGTGCGCTCGCACAGGACGAGCGACAGTGCCGCTCCTATCTCACGCTCGCCAGGTACACACTCACGCACGCTCTCACCTACCTACTGCTACGTACACGTTACACACGTCGCGGGCGCGGAGGCACGCGCACGTGCGCTCGCACAGGACGAGCGACAGTGCCGCTCCTATCTCACGCTCGCCAGGTACACACTCACGCACGCTCTCACCTACCTACTGCTACGTACACGTTACACACGTCGCGGGCGCGGAGGCGCGTGCACGTGCGCTCGCACAGGACGAGCGACAGTGCCGCTCCTATCTCACGCTCGCCAGGTACACACTCACGCACGCTCTCACCTACCTACTGCTACGTACACGTTACACACGTCGCGGGCGCGGAGGCGCGCGCACGTGCGCTCGCACAGGACGAGCGACAGTGCCGCTCCTATCTCACGCTCGCCAGGTACACACTCAGGCACGCTCTCACCTACCTACTGCTACGTACACGTTACACACGTCGCGGGCGCGGAGGCGCGTGCACGTGCGCTCGCACAGGACGAGCGACAGTGCCGCTCCTATCTCACGCTCGCCAGGTACACACTCACGCACGCTCTCACCTACCTACTGCTACGTACACGTTACACACGTCGCGGGCGCGGAGGCGCGCGCACGTGCGCTCGCACAGGACGAGCGACAGTGCCGCTCCTATCTCACGCTCGCCAGGTACACACTCACGCACGCTCTCACCTACCTACTGCTACGTACACGTTACACACGTCGCGGGCGCGGAGGCGCGCGCACGTGCGCTCGCACAGGACGAGCGACAGTGCCGCTCCTATCTCACGCTCGCCAGGTACACACTCACGCACGCTCTCACCTACCTACTGCTACGTACACGTTACTAGGGATTGCAATCCGGCGTCATTTTCAATCCGGCCGGATCCGACCGGATTTCCACTAATCCGGCCGGATCCGACCGGATCCGGCCGGATTGATCAAGTTAGGGTGATTTTCGCTTTTCGGTTCAAAATGAACTGTTAGTAAGTTAATCAAGTGTTATTGTGCTTAATATAGGTAGTTTATAAAAAATAAAACACATAAAAAATTTATTTCCAATCTAATGTTAAGATTAGACAACGAGCAAACAAATAAAATTTAGTAGTGTAGGTAACTAGTAAAATTTTTACGATAAAACAAGTAGCTCAATTTTCATAGATTTCACTTTCACATATAGATCAATTATTTTAGTAAGTAAAATTATAAAATCGAATATAATTAACCTTACGTAATTTATTGAGATGAGATCACAATAATTAATAAAGTATTTGAGAATGCTAACTATTGCAACAAACAAGTCTTATATTTATGACAGGCACCATCATGATTTGATGAATCTTTGTAATGAATGGCACAATTATCACAATAATGAGTTTGTCTTATAATTTCAACTTTTTAGTTTAATCAACTTACGAAAAATAATTATTTCAGTAGAATTTTAAGTAATAATTGTCTTAGTATTCATTATACATAGAAAATCAATGTTGATTTTGAAAAAAGGATCGGAGAAAACAAATATTGTTAATTGTGTCATCTGCTAGTCGACTTTTAATAGAGCTGCAAATATAGCCTGCGGCCAAAAAGGCCCTTTCTGTTTCTACACTTATCGGCTTTATTGTCAGCAAATAGTCATAAATAGCGGACAAGTATTCTCTTCGAACTCCGTCAAAACTTCGTGACCTTTCAAATGTAGTCATTTACTTTTTTAGTACTTTATGAAAATCTTTCTCTTGTTTAGTATGTTATACACATGGTTTCTTGCTGGGTTTGTAATTGTAATTCTTCCTGTAATGTCAAATATTTATTTAGTGAGGGTGAATCTAAGTTCTCTTCTACTATTTCTTCCAAATTTTTCTTTGGAGTTATCATCTTGAACAACTCTTTCCAAGATTTTTGTCATTTCTGATCGTATGACTTTTTTCTTTGGCATAGTAAAGTACCTAATAATGCGACAACTCTATTTAAATATCTAAAAATTGTAGCACCGGATCCGGTCGCCGGATCCGGTATATTGGTACCGGATCCGGTGGACGTAAAATGATGCCGGATCCGCCGGATTACCGGATCCGGTTTTCCGGATTGCAATCCCTACACGTTACACACGTCGCGGGCGCGGAGGCGCGCGCACGTGCGCTCGCACAGGACGAGCGACAGTGCCGCTCCTATCTCACGCTCGCCAGGTACACACTCACGCACGCTCTCACCTACCTACTGCTACGTACACGTTACACACGTCGCGGGCGCGGAGGCGCGCGCACGTGCGCTCGCACAGGACGAGCGACAGTGCCGCTCCTATCTCACGCTCGCCAGGTACACACTCACGCACGCTCTCACCTACCTACTGCTACGTACACGTTACACACGTCGCGGGCGCGGAGGCGCGCGCACGTGCGCTCGCACAGGACGAGCGACAGTGCCGCTCCTATCTCACGCTCGCCAGGTACACACTCACGCACGCTCTCACCTACCTACTGCTACGTACACGTTACACACGTCGCGGGCGCGGAGGCGCGCGCACGTGCGCTCGCACAGGACGAGCGACAGTGCCGCTCCTATCTCACGCTCGCCAGGTACACACTCACGCACGCTCTCACCTACCTACTGCTACGTACACGTTACACACGTCGCGGGCGCGGAGGCGCGCGCACGTGCGCTCGCACAGGACGAGCGACAGTGCCGCTCCTATCTCACGCTCGCCAGGTACACACTCACGCACGCTCTCACCTACCTACTGCTACGTACACGTTACACACGTCGCGGGCGCGGAGGCGCGCGCACGTGCGCTCGCACAGGACGAGCGACAGTGCCGCTCCTATCTCACGCTCGCCAGGTACACACTCACGCACGCTCTCACCTACCTACTGCTACGTACACGTTACACACGTCGCGGGCGCGGAGGCGCGCGCACGTGCGCTCGCACAGGACGAGCGACAGTGCCGCTCCTATCTCACGCTCGCCAGGTACACACTCACGCACGCTCTCACCTACCTACTGCTACGTACACGTTACACACGTCGCGGGCGCGGAGGCGCGCGCACGTGCGCTCGCACAGGACGAGCGACAGTGCCGCTCCTATCTCACGCTCGCCAGGTACACACTCACGCACGCTCTCACCTACCTACTGCTACGTACACGTTACACACGTCGCGGGCGCGGAGGCGCGCGCACGTGCGCTCGCACAGGACGAGCGACAGTGCCGCTCCTATCTCACGCTCGCCAGGTACACACTCACGCACGCTCTCACCTACCTACTGCTACGTACACGTTACACACGTCGCGGGCGCGGAGGCGCGCGCACGTGCGCTCGCACAGGACGAGCGACAGTGCCGCTCCTATCTCACGCTCGCCAGGTACACACTCACGCACGCTCTCACCTACCTACTGCTACGTACACGTTACACACGTCGCGGGCGCGGAGGCGCGCGCACGTGCGCTCGCACAGGACGAGCGACAGTGCCGCTCCTATCTCACGCTCGCCAGGTACACACTCACGCACGCTCTCACCTACCTACTGCTACGTACACGTTACACGAAATTCTGATCCGTGCCGGTTCCTTCCCGTTCTTAATCAAAAATGTTTTACTACCAGGGAGACGGTGGACATGCTGGAGTACCTGACGGTGGAGATCAAAGAGCCGTTCCTGCGCAGCGAGCTGGTGGACAGGCTCGCCTCCATGCTCAAC
This sequence comes from Amorpha juglandis, assembly GCA_949126905.1. Lineage (NCBI taxonomy): Eukaryota > Metazoa > Arthropoda > Insecta > Lepidoptera > Sphingidae > Amorpha > Amorpha juglandis. The sequence continues at coordinate 11,657,109 of OX421381.1, read as the reverse complement.
TTCAATCTGCAACAGCTGTGCGGGCCCAAGTGTAAAAACCTCAAGGTTAATGCCATTTATATCACTATTGGCACAAATGAGGAATCAAATTTCGACCCTTTACCGTCTCTCCAGAAGCCTCCAACGCCCACAAGGGGCTGTTATCGACCACTATGAGAAAGATTGCTATAGAGTATTGTTGTTTTTTAATCGTTAGCAACTAATATAACTTTCGGTTTCTCAAATGACCTGTACGTGTTTGTGAATAAAATGTATAATATGAATAATGTGTTCTCAGGTCCGACGTCCGGAGAAGTACGGCTGGGAGCCCAGACGGTTGTTGAGCCAGCTGGTCGATATCTATCTGCATCTCGACTCGCCGCTGTTCCACGCCGCGCTGGCCGCTGACGAGGTACATGCATATACTGATTTATATTATTATACTAGCAGACCCGGCCACGCGTTGCTATGGCTAAGGTATATGTTAAATTATATTGTAGTAAACTTTTCAATACAGTATGCGCCATCTATTGGATACTTACTCAATCCAGTCGATATATAACCTTACGCCGCCATCTGTTCGGATCTTATGGAACTCACAGATAATTACAACGAATAATTTACATAAAAAAAATATTGCGACTATAAATTGAGGTATATTACTATCCTATCTCTCAAATTGGATGAAGCTGCATACAGTTTGTAAAATTTGATTAAAACCGGTTCAGTAGTTTAAGAGTTTATCGCGGACAAACAACGTGACACGAAAGAATAACAATATGGTGTTGTTTCAGAGATCATTCCGAAAAGAGTTATTCGAGGAGGCGGCCGTACGGTTAGCCAAGTCATGCATCAAGACGCCCACCGAAATAGAACGGTTCAAGTCGCTCGCTGACAACGCATATCAAATTGCTGGTAATTTTGGTTTTATACAACAAAAAAGCAAAAAAAAATATGTTTAAGAAAAAACGTGTGCTCGTCAGAAGTGATAACTTAAACTAATGTGGGTGGGAGAGAGGAGGAGACTGCCTACTGCTGCCGTATGCGTGAGAGAACGGGAAGCTGGACAGAGTGGCGCCGTAACGCGTTACGTTACGTAGCGGTTTACCCTACCATAAGAAGTTATCACTTCAAAAACGCGTCTGCATTATAGGCCAACGTAGGCGAGACGCTGCGCCGTCTGCATGGGTGCCACCACTTTGTCTATTTCTGTCAATCAGCAGTGTATATACACTGTAATGTATCGGCTTGAAGGTCGTAGAAGCTAGTGTAATTTACTGAGCATGATGATACTTAATATCTTATGTCTCGGAGTGATGAACGCAATCCTGTGGCATGCAGTGTATTCTAATTCAAAGTTCTGTATAATGTAGCTTCTGTTTCTGGATAAGCGTGAAGTTTAAAATTAGTAGAGCGACATGATCTTTTTATCCTTCGGGCTAATAAAAAAAGAATAACATAAGTATAATAACCATGGAAAGTAGTTTAACAATCTTTTTTCTTTCCAGTATCAAATCAACAAAAGAGCGATGAATTTGCCGACGCTCCCGAAGAATTCAGAGATCCACTTATGGACACCCTTATGACTGACCCTGTGGTTTTACCATCGGGAAAGGTGAGGTTTCGGCAGGGCATTTCACCATTATAGACACTTCAACTTATGAGTTGAGTGCACATATGTGTGCACGCCTTAATTGCGTACCTTGTAAAAAATCTTTTAAATGTGGGTAGTTGTTTTTATTTTTTTAGATACAGTGACCAAATAGACTGTCATGTGCGGCACATGCTTTAAATTTTGTTAGCATTTCCGTCAATATATCTCTATGCTATGTACTGAATCATGATAATAGTTATGGTGTTGTATCGCTGCAGGTAATGGACAGATCTGTGATATTACGTCATCTGCTGAATAGTCCTACTGACCCATTCAACAGACAACCGCTGACAGAAGACCAATTGCGTCCAGGTACGTTTTATATGATTATTAACACGCTTTTATTAGCTTCATACGTATGTTTGTATGTAACGGAATCTTTGAACATGATTTTGACCTCCTTCAAAACGTCGGATTAAATCGAAATTTGGCATAATTATCAAGGACTGATGACAATGCAATATGCAAACCTGCCATAGTGACCCACACACCTTGTGTGGATCGCATTCCAGGGTCAGCCAGTGTTTATCCGGTTCTCTCGAGGGGCTGGCGAAACAGGACTTGATGGTTGGTTGGGGTGGGTATAGGGGTACATCCTTGTGCCTGCATCGGTCATCCACCTGACCTTTTGCAAGAAGCATTTACACAGGCCGGCATGATTGTGGTGACCACAGATGAACTCATTGTTAGTCAGTGGTCGCTAGTTTTTTGGACTGCATTACGCTTACCATCAGGTGTAATACAGTCATTTTGCCGTGTCGGATAAAAAAAATGGTCATTCCTACAACAGAATATCTAACGGGGGATGTTCACGGGTAGTTGCTTGTTTGATGGCTTCTGCTTTAAGAAATACTGAGTTCTTGTGTATAATCTATAAGTTTAATATTTAATAATCTGTTTTGTTTCATGGCAGCCACTGAACTGAAGGAGAAGATACAGCAGTGGCAACGGGAGAAGAAAATGACGTAAGCGTCCAAAGTGAACAGTTTAAAGTCTGATGTATATAACGTAACGCGTTTATAAATACTATCGTTGGACTTTTCCGCCTTTTATTGGATTATTGTCCACATGCATGAATGTGAGATTATTCCAAATATGTATGTTAGTGTGAATGTTTCGTGCAGTTAAATCTAGTGAGATACTAAAATGTTATATTAACAAAATGATACGAGACGCGATAAAAACTTTTAACTTATTATTGTAGGCGATAATCGAGGTACAAATATTGCCAACCTGAATCGAGGTCGTTCACATCATATTGTATAAAATATGGAAAATATATGTGTAACAATTCTCAATTATGCACTAAATTTTAAATATAATAAGGTAACATATTTTAGAATCACAATATGCTTTAGTCAATGAGATGTTTTGTAAATATTGGCCTAAATTGAACATGACATTTTCTGAATAAGGTGCTCATTTTAGTATGGAGCCTAGTGTCTATCAGTATTTTTAAACGGCGAAACATGGGCACACTGTTTATGTATTTAGGTTGAGTTGTGTAAGCTGCATTTTATGGAAATTCGACAATCGTGTGCAAGTACTTTCGTTAGATCGATAGCTCATTAGTTTAACTAATGAATATACTTAGGTTATAGTTATATGAAACCTATATAGGAATTGTATGGAATGTTTAAAAGACTTCTTATTTTTGAGCAAAAAGAAGATTTAGCAAAATGTATTTAATTATTTTATGGATTTAATTACTATTTGTGTTTAGTGATATTACGTTTAGTCCATTTTAGCGAATATGATTTTGTATTCTCTCTTTATCAAAGTGATTTTGTTCCTCGTTAATGCTAGATATCCTTCAAAGTGGATTTTCTATTCATATTTATAGCAATCATATTCATATTAGCATTCTCACTGAAAATTAGTGTAGTTAATATTTTAATATGAAATATGTATTAAATTGTTCTAATCACTGCCAAGTTTGTCACTATAATTTATTTTGTAGTACAGACATTCCTGGATGAAAAGCCATTTCTAAATTACATGGTCTCACTTGTATAATAATTTGATTATCTTTATATTACGAATATTCTGTGCTAGAGGACACTTATGTTGATTATATCAATAAAAGTAAATAAATGTGGATTATTGTTTTTATCACAAAACAGTGTGTTTCTTCCAAAAACATTTATTTGGTATTATTAAATAGCTAATTATATAAATAAATTATTGTCGTTTCACAATTTTGAGATTCCTTATCAATTATAAAATTGTTATAAAAGGCTTATTCTGAAGGCATGTATAAATGCTGATTTTGATGATTAAGTAATGTTGTGTCTAGTAATGTCTTCAGAATTTACCTAATATTAATGATTACAATATTTCAGTTTAAATACAACTAAGAAAAGAAGAGGTAGCTTTAGAAGACTGTATTTAGAGTGGCACTATAATCATGGATTATCTTCACAGATACCACTCTAGGCATTGCCTGGTTTGTGCTTGTCATAAACACTTAAAAACACAGTAGGTGTGTAGGCTGCAGTAAATTTGTGTAAAACTTTCTATAAATCATTTATAGTCAATAATTTCCATTTTGCTTTAGAAGACAAAATGCACTATAGCTGCCTATACATAAGGACTGTTGAATATGCAGATCTCCTTGTTTAAAAATATTGCAATGGTCATAGCCACATCTAAATATATATCTGACAATTGACTTCCTGTACACAATACACTTTGCATTCCCATTAACATAGATCGATCTGGAAGAGGAACATGAATACATATTGCTAAAGACATATATTATGTTTTTAAGAGACCTCATAATGTTATGCATATATATTTTAAACTAGCTGTTCGTGTCTGGCGTCGCCCAGGTGAATTTCATGTCTCTATCTTGTGGTTTATGCTATGCATCATCTTTTAGCCAGTCAGTCAGTTCGTCAAGAAGGTATTAATCCAACATACTCAACTATCACTTTCAATTAAATATTCTATGTGGATTTTTTGTTGTTAAGAAAAAGTGTGATGACAGAATTGTAAAGCTGAATATCACAATTTGTTTAAATTAGTTTTTCACACAAATATAATTCAAATTTCCAACTTTTCTGGTGATTTTACAAAAATATTCTTTCATATGAATCTAGTCCTGACAGTTATGAACACAACAAAAAAGAAATAACCAAATTGGTACAGCCGTTCTTAAGTGATCTTTCATACATAGTATGACAAGAACAAGAAATAGGGCTCAGACTTTATCATAAAACTCAATAATTTTCTAGTCAAAGTTAATCATATGCCAGTTCAAGGGTGTCATCTTGGGCCAATTGGCTTAGCAAATTTGCCAAAATATATAACAAGCCTGGGTAACCATTTAACCAACAGGACCACAATTACATTAAATTTAATTCATATAACAACTGAAGTTGCCTTCTTCACAATGCATGCCTATTTAATGACCATTCAAAATTATTTTAACCATTTTTATAACATAGTTATAGAATCATCAATGTTCCACTACAACCAACATAGGTGATTATGTAAAAGTACTAATATACATTACATTCTTTAAAATACAAAAAACAAATAATGCTTAAAGCTTATTGTACAAATCCATGATCAGTATTTAACAAGTTATGCTAACCTCATGTTTCAATTATAAATGAGGAGTGAGTAAGTACTGACTTATTACCCAGTATTCAGCATTTGTATAAAAACATATCTCCTATACATATTATTGAATGTTTATAACTTAATAAAATTGCTGGTGGGAGGATACTTGTATCCGACCGGATAGCGACCACCGTACATTGGTGCTAAAACCTGCCATAGTGGCCCACCTTGCGTGGGTCGCGTTCCAGGGTCAGCCAGTGTATATTCGGTTCTCCCCAGGGGCTTGCCCCCTGATCCTCACCCTTTTCCCATCCCTTTTTCCTTCCCCCCTCCTTGGCCCTTTGACAGGCCGGCATGATCTTGCCGACCAACGATGGACACATTGTTTATCGTTGGTCGACAATATTCTTGGATTGCGCTACACTTACCATCAGGTGTAGCGTAGTCACTTTGCCGAGCCAGGATAAAAAAAAAAAAAAAAAATATCAGCAATAATTCACAAACAATAAAGGCCATGGTTTTGCATTACATTTCATAAGCTCCATAAGTACACATTGTCATTATAATTATTTACATTTATCGAAGAAGAAATGGTAGTCTATTAGCAAATAAACAGGATATCATGTACAACATGCCAAAATAGAAATTGAGCCTTGCAGTCTGACGTGGTACATAGCACATTGTGTCTGGACTCCTAAACCTCCTCTCTATTTCAAATGCTCTGGGCAGGGTCAGCATGGGCAACAAGAACCACAGAGAACAACGCACTGATGCTACCACAAACATAATATATGGAGTAAATAACAAGAATGCATACAGTAAATATGAAGATGTGCGCCCTATCAATATTGCCAGAGTTACAATTTCAGCTTTGCTGTCTATCTCTAAGTCTCTTGTATTATTACTGTGGAGGATAGCCTCAGTATTTAAAGCCAGGGGTATGGCGTAATATATTATGGGCCAATCAACTCTACCTGTTTGAGCTAAAAAGGCAAACACTACTGACACAGGGCCAAATGTGACTAGAACTAAAATATCACCCAACGCTATGTACTTTAAGCCAATTCCACCAGTATACAAAAAGGATGATGAGAGTCCTCCAAAGTATACAAGGGCTAAATGTTCCATGCGAGCAGGTGACAGTATCACAAGCGGGACAAAGAAAGCACATCCCGCCAGGTAAAGCAAAGCACCGAGAGACACCACTTCGTCTATACTCAATATATGGTCCACTAAAGTCCTGTCATCGGATTTCCGATTATCTATTCCCTTGACGAAGTCGAAGTAAGTGTTGACGATGTTGCCGGCGCCGTGCACCGGAACCACGGTGCACAATGTCAGCAGCAACGTGCACCAGCTGAAGCCGGTGTCGCCGGGCAGGCGGTACGCGAGTGCGGCGCCCAGCAGTGTCGGCAGCAGGCTCGCGCTCAGCGACCATGGCCGCAACGCGACCACGTATGTACGTACTTTCATCAAGGGGTTCCGAGTCGGTATTGTCTTCTCCTTTGGTTGTTCCAGGAGGTTTCCCTCCACTAGAGTATCTTCTTCTATTTTTTTGTCGTTTTCCATATTGCTCCTACTACATTTAGTGGTGCACAGATTTTTAAAGGACAGTTATTGTTAACTGTTGAATATAAACACTCAACATTGTTTGCATAAATTAATTTTAATTAAATTACAAGTGATTGTATGTGTAAGTTTATAAAAAAAGTCTAATCATTAAGCAGTTTAATTTAGTATAAATCAATCAGAGGCTTCAAAGTGCTTCAAAGAATAAACAAAAAAAAAGTATTTTTGTAAATGTTTAGATTTTTTTTTTATTACTCGTGTCCATGGATACAAGTCCTTCAGACACATACATAAATATATTTTTTTACAACCTGGGTTCCCAGAATGAGTTAACGAAATTTCCCCATAGCAGACAAAATATTCCCGAAATGAATGTATTAAAAATTACTATTATTAGTATTTTTTTTTCAGTGGAGGCAGCTTGAAGAGGTGGAATAATATCTATGAAAAAATTATCGTCAGATTTTTTTTTAAATTAATTTATAACAGAGACGAAATAGCTTATAATCCAACTCTATGAAAGCATATGATTATATGTACAACATAACCTTGGAGTAATAATAATAGTAATATAAGTGCGCGCTCCATTGTGAAAAAACGGTCCAAAATGTGTGACCTTGAAAAGAGGGGAAAGGAAATATTTAAAAAATTAAAAGTCCATTGTCAAACTTGTCTTAAATCATACAGATTTTTCACTGGACCAACAAATAGGTAATACACAATACCAAAGAGTTTGTAAACTAATAAATACTTTAAAGGCACACGAGTTAGTATTTCTTCTTTCTAGTAGGGTGTCCATCCTTTAACGATATTGAGAATATTATCTTGTATTATGGCTAAGGTATATTTTGAAATTTTAAAAATAAGTGAGTGTAAAGACACTATATATATGTCGGAGAAGAATTACGGTTTTCGTCGCCGCTGTCTGTCATGATGTATTTTTTTTTTTTATAAGTCAGTGCACGTAGTGGTGCCGTCGGGAACCGAACACGAAGTGTCGCTGTTATTCACTCTCGCGCCGTCTCGAACTACTGACTTTAGGAAAGGTCATTCATTCGTTTGTGAATGAAGTATTTAAATAGTCCACAACATTCGTTCTAAATGATATAGCCTGACGACAGAGATGGCGTTGCCTGCACCTCCAAGTAAAACGAGTCCGGCTTAACAGATGGCGTTGATCGCAACAAATCAATAAATCCCTCACACGGCCATTCTGACAGGTGGCGCGCTCTCGCGCAACCTCCACTCCGGTTGCAGCCGTTGATGTGCACTGAACCACACGAAGCGCTGAGCTTCCAATGTGCGAGAATACATGAAGCGCGGAGCTTCCAATAGGCAGGAATACACGAAGCGCGGAGCTTCCATTAAGCAGCAATACATGAAGCGCGTAGCTTCCAGTAAGCAGCAATACATGAAGCGCGGAGCTTCCAGTGTACACCAATACATGAAGCGCGGAGCTTCCAATCTACACCAATTCATGAAGCGCGGAGCTTCCAATGTACGCCAATTCATGAAGCGCGTAGCTTCCAATGTTCGCCAATTCACGAAGCGCGGAGCTTCCAATGTACGCCAATTCATGAAGCGCGGAGCTTCCAATGTTCGCCAATTCACGAAGCGCGGAGCTTCCAATGTACGCCAATTCATGAAGCGCGGAGCTTCCAATGTTCGCCAATTCATGAAGCGCGGAGCTTCCAATGTTCGCCAATTCATGAAGCGCGGAGCTTCCAATGAACGCCAATTCATGAAGCACGGAGCTTCCAATGTACATCGTTAAATGAAGCGCGGAGCTTCCGATGTACGTCTTTACATGAAGCGCGGAGCTTCCAATGTACGTCTCTACATGAAGCGCGGAGCTTCTAATAAAGTTCTGTACGATGTCACCGATGTCAAATGGACGCACCTTTGCCTTGCCCTTACTAAACCGGGCTTTGTCGAGACGTGCCTGCTCGTCCATTCTGACCTTAGCCTGTTCTCTAATTTCAAAGAGATCGAGTTTCTCATATTCGTGGACTAATGCATTGATCCGCGGCGGGCTTGTATTACAACCCATTAGCATCTGCAAAGGACTTTTACCCGCACTTCTTAACACCGTACAATTAATGGCCAATTGAATCTCAAGTGGTACCTTGATCGGCTATTACTCCCTTTAGCGTCCCAAATAAAAAATACAAAAGAGCGCAGCGCGTTACAAGTGGATTTCGCTGTCAAATCTTTCACGGAGGTTAAGTGGCAGTATTTTGTGAACACGTCGATAATTACTATCACAATATACTCTTTTGTATTACGACCGCCAGTGAGTTTACAACTCGTATCAATGTGTAGCGTGTGAATAGGTTCGGCGACTTTTTCAATAGGATGTAGAGTCGACTGTCTGGCGTCTCAAGGGCCCTTATTTATTTTACATGGTAAGCACCGGTCTACGTAAGTTCTTACGGAAGTCGCCATATTAGGGAACCAAAAATGTTCTCGTATTTTGGTAAGAGTTTTATCCCAACCCAAATGTTTGAGATCGTCGTGAAATCTTTGTATTATTTCTGGGGTGGTCGGCTAGCCAGACGCATTTGGCATCCTTTTGCGTCAATTGATACAAAGGTGCCACAAAGGTACAATTACCGTTGAAAATTTCGGAACAAACAAAGCCCGAACTGCATTTTAATAAACTCATACGCGCCGACCGGCGTCACAAACGCAGTTTTCTCGATCGATTCAGATTTCTCGGACATGGGGATCTGGTAAAACCCAGACGCCATATCAAGTGTAGTGAACACGGAAGATTGTTCCAGAGTGTCCAACTGTGCTGTTATTAACGGCAGTGGATAATTATCGCGAATCGTATTAGAATTAAGCTCCCGGTAGTCAATACAGAGCCTGTCGGAACCATCCTTCTTTTTTACTAAAATTGCTAAGCTTGAAAAACGAGAAAAGCTTTCGCGAGTTATGTTTTTGGACTGTAAGTCAGCAATCATTTCTTTCATAGCCTCACGTTCAGCAGGACCTAAACGATAAGGATGTCGCTCTCAATAATTGACCGCAAATGAGTAATGTCCTCGGCGTCCGTCAAAACGGTGTCGAGTTTCGCCATATCGGTACTTTGCAAGGCATAAGTTTCCACGTGGACGTCGCGAATTACGTGAACACCACTTTTATTCATTACTAGGGTCAACCTAGCCCGAGTAAAAAAATCGCGCCCTATTATGACGTCATGAGGTATAACATGAGAATCGACAATAACGAAGCTCACCTCTACGTATACGTGAATAGGTAGTGTTATACGGGACAATGAATAGGTAGAGGCAGAGTCAATACCCATAAGCAGCGTAACTTCAAAGTGTCGGGTACCGTTTATTTCATCGGCAATATGTTTACGAAGGTGAGAACAATCAGAACCGCTGTCTATAAGAGCCTGTAATTTTAATCCGTCTATGTTTATTTAAATAACCGGGGCCACAGATTGTAAGCATAAGTTGACAGATTTTGTTATTTGTTTATTCCTAGCGTCCCTTTGTTTTGTAAAATAGACTTGCTCTGTGTGTCCTACTTTGTGGCAATAACTACACTGAATATTTTTCTCGGAATTAAGCTTCGGCGCTTGTTGAGCGGTTTCCCCACTAGTGGAGGTCTGCGCCTGAGCTTTAGATTTACAATTCCACTTATAATGTCCAGTTTTGCCACAGTTGTGACACACAACGTGGCTACGGTCGGATGAATCTACCCTTTGCCTTTTTTTGTTCTGACACAAAGTTAAATGAGCTTAACCACTTTAAATTTTTTTGTGCTAGGGTAGGTGTCTATCAAGAGCCACAAAATCCGTAGGCGTATATTTTAATAAATCAGAACGTACCTGGTTATCGACCAAACCTGAGATGACAACTTCTATTTTATTTGCCTCGCGCCAGCCCGACTCTAGCCTGTCGTTCATCGCCAGCTTGTTTGTGGAGTATTCCACGTACGTAGCAGCCTTGTCGCTCGTATACTGCACCATGTCCCGAAAAAGGTCGTGGAACCTCTTCGTAGCGGCAAACTGGCTTGTCAGACGTTCCTTCGCTTCGGCCCAGGTCTTGCAGAGAGGATAGGATTTTGATGCCCACTTACGAGCACGTCCGCGTAGGTGTGTAAACGCAGCATTCCTTGTCTCGTAATCAGTCCAGGCGTTCTGAGTCCGATGGTGGTCTAACTCTTCACACCACTGTGCTGCCGTGAATTCGCAATCATCAGGATCGAAAGAGGGTATGTAAACTTCACTCGGCTTCATTTTTTTAGACATCTGTGTAGTATTTTTGGTTTCACCGGTTCGAAAGCTTTCTGCCATGCCACGGAAAAATGATGCCCACATGTCTGATGGAATATTCGGAAGGTTGTCGTTGGAGTTGTGTTGTTCCGATCCCACCGCTGCTGTCGGAGAAGAATTACGGTTTTCGTCGCCGCTGTCTGTCATGATGTATTTTTTTTTTTTATAAGTCAGTGCACGTAGTGGTGCCGTCGGGAACCGAACACGAAGTGTCGCTGTTATTCACTCTCGCGCCGTCTCGAACTACTGACTTTAGGAAAGGTCATTCATTCGTTTGTGAATGAAGTATTTAAATAGTCCACAACATTCGTTCTAAATGATATAGCCTGACGACAGAGATGGCGTTGCCTGCACCTCCAAGTAAAACGAGTCCGGCTTAACAGATGGCGTTGATCGCAACAAATCAATAAATCCCTCACATATATTAGAATAAATACTTAATTTAATAATTTACATACTTGCTAGGGTAATCGTAGTAAGTGAAACAAGTAATCTACCTATTTTTTTTTTTTATTTGGAAAACAAACAGTACTTACCATAACTTTATAAATATAAATAACCATTTTATAGGTTTTCGCATGTTAAAAAAATACAAATATAAAAGAGAAATACCACTCACTCATTCACTCACTGATTAATCACGAGTTCTCAAAAACTTATTTTCTTTTGATTTTCCCTATTAATTTTTTTTATTATTTGTTAAATAAAATTAAAAGTTTAAATTAAATTATAATGTCCATAGTAGAAAATAAGGTGGTTTAAAGGACTCATTTTCAGAGTCGAATATTACTATAAGACTAAAGACATGGCAATATTCTAGGAAGCCAACAATGTAAATAAAAAAAACAAATGTCATGTTCCATAATCGAAATTCTCAGAGAGTTTTGGCGGGAATTCTGACAGTATAGTTCATCGCTTATTTTAATTTATTTCATAAACTAGTTTAGAGTTGTGTTTGTTGTATAAAAGTGGTGTGCATTTGTTCAATAATCATTGACGCTAATGAACAGTGTATGGAAACATTGAAATAAGAGAATTAAGAATCGTACTGAAAGGAGTTAACACCAAAACTCCGGCAAGACCTTGAAATGGATCGCACCCATGTTTCATCGTTCTTGTATAAATAACTTGAGAATAATCATACTTGACACTGGCAAAATGCAAAATAATGCGAAAGTCATAAATAAAAAAGAAGAAGAAATTCTCAGAGCAATATCTTACTGATATTTTATTTATGGGAGATAACCATCTGAAATGATCTGAAGGTCTCTAATCTGAAGTCTAGTTTATTTATCTCTGATCTGAAGCTTCCTTTAGCAATCAGTGGATTTATATTTAATCTTTGCCAATATGACTATGTTTCTTGCTATAACGCGCAATTACAATGCCTACCCTTTCGCCAATGCCGATCTTTGCGAGCACTCAACTCCTTTCTCGCTACCTACATCGCTTCCCCTCCTTATTTATCTTCACCACTTTACTTAACTTTCTGATAGCCATGACACTTCGTTTATCTAGTAATCTGCTCCTCAAATATCCCTCTCATACCTTTGACTTCAACCACCCTTCTTTAGCTATACAATCTACATTTTTTTTACCCGAGCACGGCAAAGTGACTGCACGACACCTGATAAGCGTAGAAATGGTTCTTCCCTCTTCAGAGAGGGAAAAAGCAAATCGAGGGGCCTGCAGACGGATGATCGATGCAGGTACAGGGATACAAGGATGTACCCCTATACCCAACTAAAAATCACGCGGTGACCTTCTTCGGCGCATGTGGGGCGGCCCCGGGGTATTCTTGAATTAGCCAAGGATTGCTACCGGAACCGCCCCTGCGCGATGCCTTGCGGCCCGTCTCCTTGTGGGGGGGGGGGGTCTCAAAACGAGGCCTACCACCCATGCTGCCGTCCATCCTGGGGTCGCATGTACACCAGTACACTTGGGCACGACACGACACGACAGCCCCCGCTGCGCGCCTGCCACCCCCGATGGCCCTTATTAGCCGTCTCTTACGACAGGCAGGGGATACCGTGGTGGAATTCCCCAAACGCCCCCATCATCAAGTCATAATACATAAAACTATTCTGGAAAGCACTCCTACTGGAAATCCACTACACGAGTGGCTTTGAAAGTACAAATTCGTCAACTATTTTTCGACGGAGTGACAAATTCTCGCAGTCTGGTCATATTTAAGGGTCGTTATTTATATACACCTGACAATAAGTGTACATACAGTACCGGATTTGTGCAATCAAAGCCGTGTTTTGATAGGATATGTCGCCGTACCAGTAGTAGTGCTACTCACTACTATCATCATCGTATTAAAGATATGAGGTTCCGTAATCTTCATTAATTTTGGAAAAACAGGCACGAGGTCATGACCTTCAACAAACTCATCACATCATTAAAAAAGAACAAAAAAGTATTTATTTTTCCCTAAGTGATCAGTGATCACGCTAATATGATATAGCCGATATTGATTGCCAATAATATTATTGTCATATTCATACTAATTAGTAAAATACGAAAATTGCCAAAGCAAATTGTACTGTAGCTATCACTGACGACATACTAAGTAATTATCACATTACGACAAACTTTACCGTGTAAGTAAAAGTGAAATGCAATTTTTTAGGTAGTTTTATTTTTACCAATTGGATTCAATTTTTCCTCTATTAACTTGACCCAATTATCAAACTGTACGTTATCCTCTTCGTTCAATTCATCACAGAATCTATCGATTTCTTCCTCGGTCACAGCAGCTTCCTCTCCCGACAGAAATTGTTTTTGCTTGCCACTGTTTTCGTTTTTAGATTTCTGGGAACTGTTTTCAACTTGTCCGTCGTCTTTGAATAATATTTTCTTATTTTTTGGCATCGCGTCCATTGTAGCAGTTATGTTTTTATCCTTTTTCTTTTTTTTGTCCTTAGTTGGTCCGTTCATAACATTGACGTCAACATTCGTATCCAAAAGTTTTGTATGTTCACTTTTAGCCTCTGAATCTTGTTTTGTATTATTCGTAACATTATTTTTCTTTTTCTTTTCTTGTATTGGCTCTTTTATGTTAGCTTTGGAAGTGTCACTATTTGAATATTTTCTCTTTTTATTTGTTTGTATAGGACTTAGGTTGTCTTCGGACCCGGTAGTTTTATTTTTATTTTTCTTGCCCATTGTTCTGTGAACAAAAAATATGGTTAATCTAGTACTATAAGGCAGTTCTTATTAGAGGTATATAAAACATATAATTTGCAATTTTTGGTTTCAATTATGAGTTTTTGAGTGAAATAAATGTCGCCATTTAATTTTGTTTTTTGTTTCTATTTATAAAATCTTTTTTAAGTTACGTGTGTGTTAATTGTTTTAAGTGTAAAGGAAACATTGCGAGGAAACCTGTATACCTGAGAAATTCTCTACAAGAATATCGAAGGCATGAGAAATGTACCAGCCCACATCGGACCAGCGGCGTGTAGATTAAGATATAACCTCCATCATTCGTAAAGAAGGCCCATGCCTAGCAGTAGGAGTTGGACGTGTATATCTATAATACAAGGCTGGTATGTTAATTATAATTCCACTTAGAACTTCTAAAAATCTGTTTAGTTTTCTCAAATTTCCTATTTGACAAACCTTATTATGGTTATAAGGTTCGTCTTACGAGTTTGATTTCCCCTGACCAAGGTCTATACTACACATGAATAGAGTTTTTAATAACGTTTAATAAAACCGCGTAAATGACTGTGGCTATGCCTTGCAGTCACATTAACGTTGCATATTTTTAGTAGGTCGTTCGTCATTCGTGTTCCTGAAATAGCTATACAGCTTTTTATCCACAAGCGCTCAAAACACAAAACTTACCGATATTTCTTTTACTGCATTTTTAATAAGTGTATTAGATAAAGCCGATTGGGTTATTATCTAGATTATGAGACTTTATTGTTAGGATAAGCTTAAACCTTAAATACCTAGATCTAGAGATATACATACAATTTATACGTAATATGGCGTGCCGAAGATAAATGTCGATATCGCGAAAGTGGTATGTGTGTCCCATTCGTTTAGTATGGTACAAATTCCAATATATGTACCATAAGAACAAATTATGAATATAAAATTTCAATTCTGTTTTGTCTATAGGCAAAGAATAAAATACGTTTTGAAGTATAGGTGGTTTTTACCTTAATATAAACCATTAGTCCATTACCACTAAAAGTAGCATAGAGACTAGAGACTATCCCGCCCTGTGTGGCCCGCCATTGTAACTTCTGTACCAGGATCAACAGTGGCACGCAGTTTTGTCGACACCGAGCAACTCCGAAGCTCGGCGAGTCGCTGGGAATGCCTAAATGTCTTTGTCCCGCAACGAAATTAATCAGATAGAAGGTTAGGGTGGAGTTGGAAATATTAATTGTCCACTTCCCTCCATATCAAAGTGGGAGACAAAAGAATGAATTGAAAATGTTAATACCTCAAGTGTAAGGGCATTTACAACTGGAGAAGCCAGATGTAAAGCACCACGGATGTCATTAAGTGGGTCCTAAAAAGTAGCATAGTCAATTATTTCTACAACTATTATAGTAGATATTGATTAAATATTGGTCAGATATTATTTATTAAATATTCGGTATTTTCTACATCCATTACTCTTAAATGATCAATAAGTTCCATTGTTATTTCAATTCGTAAAACTGCGCTCAAGTAACAGCTATGTCACACCATATTCAGACGTATATTTATAGTTATATAATACATTCAATAATGTCTTAAATCATGGAACGACGACAAAGGACGACAAGGATCAATCATCCAATTAAGTGTGTATAATATGATAAAGCTGAATTGGATGAAATTGGCCATGGAGTAGTAAAACTGAGCAGCACACAACGGTAGCGAAGACTCGCTTGCAATAAATTAATCAAGTGAATGGATTTAACATTGAAAAAGTTTTTATTAGGATGTTTATTAACTACAGGTTTAACCAGGTGTATGCGCATATGGATTATAAAATCAACTATTTAAAGCTCGAATAATGTTTTAAATTCCCCGTATTTTCATTTAAATGTTGTAATACCTCGGTATAGATATTCTGTGATTTAAATTTCCGATTAAAAATTTCATTTTTGCATCGATGACGCAGTTGTATTGCGTATGCGGTACGACTGCTGTGCTGAGGTCCCGGGTTTGATCCCCGGGGTCGGGTAAAAGTTTTATTGTGTTTTCTATTAAGAAATACTCAGTATTAGCCCGGAGTCTGGAATTGTGCCCGATATGGCGATAGGCTCGTCCCCTTTTATGTCATAGGACGGAAATAAGCTCAGCGAAATGTGGGTCTACCGGTTACACCTCTGCGTACCCCTTCGGGGATTACAGGCGTGAGTACCTACGTATACATGTTAATATACACATATTATAAACTGGTCAGTGGTTTCGCTAAATATTATACCGGGTGTAAGGGGACCGCTAATAAATGGGAATAAAACATTACTTTAACATACACGGGAAACGCTATTTCTTTGCTTTTCACAATAACAAATTAGCCGATTTTTTCCGCAAAAACCTGACGAAAGCGATTATCTAACGACAGTACTTTGATTTTTTCAATTCAGATGATCCAGCACCGAGCTATGAGAGGCACCTCAATTCATTTTTTTTCCGAGACGCTTCCGAATAATTGCTGCC
Organism: Amorpha juglandis; assembly: GCA_949126905.1. Lineage (NCBI taxonomy): Eukaryota > Metazoa > Arthropoda > Insecta > Lepidoptera > Sphingidae > Amorpha > Amorpha juglandis. The sequence continues at coordinate 11,640,376 of OX421381.1, read as the reverse complement.
ATTGCCGAATATTTTGATATTTCTTCACAAAAAAATCACATAAAATTCTTCAAATTTTATACTTTAATGTACCATTGCATTGGCTTTAATTCATAGATTTCAACTGTGTCGTCAAAAAAATCATAAAAATATGCACTTTTTTGCACGAATTAACCTTATCCTCCCCTTAATACTCGGTGTACTGAGACGAAATATATTAATCTCATATATGAAATTGGATAGAAGCGATCATTTATTTACGTTTGTCCGACTCTATGCAAAATCAGATTGTTTAGCAAAAACGCTACAAATATGTTTCCTATTTGTTTTAAATTTAAAAACACATAATAACGCCACGTATAATTGCTGAAGAAGATACCTACTTCATATTAAATACAAACCTACCAATGTATTTCTACTTCAAATGTAATTTCAAAATCAAATTTCCATAACATAGCAATATGAATACCTATTTTAATCAAACAAATAATACGAATTCTTATATGAAATTGGCAGCAGTAGCCTATTATATTTTGGCAAGAGTGCTAATTACTGTCATCAATAGATTTAAAGCTCTTACTCTGTTGTTATATTGATAACAGAGCTACTCAGTAGTAACCTTTTAGGCCTCGAGTGATTCTGCTTGAGAATCACATGTATCAATTTCTCTCGCTGTTTATCAAGCAACTAATAAACAAAACGAATGGAAAATATTTATACAAAGTAGCCGAAACAGAAACAATTGGCACCTGCTATCTCGAAACTAATATCCACCGAAGTTTATTTATTGGCTATAACTCAGTGAACGGTTGAAGTGCATGATAAACACACACCACTCATTCAGATAACAAATACAAACAATCGGACTTTATGTAACTCTCAGTCGGCAACTGGCAGTAGCAAGCCGATACGGGCGCGATGCCACCAGACGCAGACGTGAAGCGTGATCGGCCGCCAGTCGCCACCCACCGCAGCCGCACTACACCGCAGACTGTCGCAATTTAGTAATTGAAACAAAGCTGTGCGCGCGTCTACGCCGCTCACTGACAAATCACGTGTTTTAATTAAAGTCTTTCAAGTGTGTATTACGATGACGGAGAAACAATATATATTGGGTATGGACATTGGTACGACATCAGTGAAAGTCTGTGTATACGATCCGCATACTAGAGAAATTGTGGCCAACCAAAGCAAAGACACAGCAGCAAACATACCCAGCGATCAAGGGATAGAAGGCAACAAACAGGATGTGCCGAAAATAGTATCAGCCGTACATTATTGTGTCTCCCGTCTCCCTAGAGATGTCCTACGACATGTCATTAAAATCGGCGTTTGTGGACAAATGCACGGCGTCGTGTTGTGGAGAGATAGGTAAGTTATATTAACTTAATAAAAATATTTTTTATGGATAAATGATAGTACCTAATAGTAATTAACTTTCATTAAATCCTCATTGCAGAGCGTGGGAAAAAGTCGAAAAGGATGGGATGGTCATACGATTTGAAGCAACAAGAGAAAACATGTCAGCATTGTACACATGGCAAGACTCAAGGTGTAAACCAGAATTTTTGGAATCCTTACCTGAGCCTGATTCTCATTTGAAATGCTATTCTGGATATGGATGTGCTACTCTCTTATGGATGCTTAAACATAAGCCTGAGAAGCTCAAGAATTTTAAATATTCAGCCACTGTGCAAGACTTTATAGTCACAATGCTTTGTGATTTGGAAACACCAGTAATGTCAGATCAAAATGCAGCAAGCTGGGGATACTTCAATACTACTGATAACAAATGGAATATTGAAATTTTGAAATCTATTGATTTCCCTGTTGATCTCCTTCCAAATATTTGCAAAAGTAGGGATATTGCTGGTCAATTAAATGCATCATGGAATGGTATTCCTGCAGGAACACCTGTAGGGGTAGCTTTGGGAGATTTACAATGCTCTATCATAGCAACTCTTGAAAATACTCAAGATGCTGTGCTAAATATTTCAACATCTGCCCAACTTGCATTTGTAGTCAATTCCATATCAGACTTTGGGTGTAACACTATTGAGCATTTGCCATATTTTAACAACACTTATTTAGCAGTGGCAGCATCATTAAATGGAGGCAATGTGTTAGCAACATTTGTAAAAATGCTACAGCAATGGATGCTTGAGTTTGGATTTCCAATCCCACAGTCTAAAGTGTGGGACAAATTGATAGCCTTGGGCCTAGATGCAAAAACAACATCGGCTATGAACATAACTCCTCATTTGCTTGGTGAAAGACATGCACCAACTGCAAAAGCTTCAGTTCAAAATATTGACCTTTCTAATATTCAAATTGGAAGCGTTTTTAGATCCTTGTGTGATGGTTTAGTACATAATTTACATACCATGATGCCTAAGGATATACTGCGCAATGCTAATATAAAGAGGATAGTGGGGAACGGTTCAGGATTATCCAGAAATGCTGTGTTACAAAGAGCTGTAGAACACTATTACAGTTTGCCATTGGAATTTACTTGTGGAGGAGATGCCGCTAAAGGTGCTGCCATTGCAGTTATATAAATAGTATGATCATGGTTCACAAGATAATAATCAGTGAGAATACTAGAAAAAATAATTCATTAAATTGTAATACTTCAACATTTCAGGTTTACCTAATAATGCTCAGCATGGGATCGAAGCCCTGCCCCATTGAATTATGTCTATACTATAATTATTATTCAATTTGTAGATTGTTATATGCATGCTTTTACATTAACAACATTTATGATATTAAATGTTAGCTATAAGTGGTAACTCAGACTAAAAATTTTTGTTAATTATTATTTTATTTAATATTGTATTCCATGTTATTTGTAAATAAATCTATGACAATCTTTGACACAATGAGCCTTATTTATAAGCTTTATTTAAGTAACATCTAAATAAGGCCATATACATATGAATACATTAGTCACTTGAAGTAGATGTAATATGAAAACATCTATCATATGAAAGTAAATTATATATTGATGCACATTACTATGAAGCTGAATAGTGCTATTGATTGTGTTATAAAATGTAAATCTAATTAATTCTCAGAAATCTTTTCTGATATGATAATTGCTTTGTATAAGTTTTTAAATGATGTATAATGGCTTTTTAATTACACAATTTAAAACATAACCTATGTCATTTCAAATTTCCAATTAGTAAAGGTATAATAGTAATGGTGGTAATTTGGAGAATATTTAATTTATAATTAAATAATATACATGTATTGTTAGATATGTGGATGAAAAGTCCACTCAATGGAATTAAATAGGAACAAAACTATTCTATCAACTCAAAAAGGACCATCCTTCTTACAATATAGAAAAATGTAATTGTTTTTGAAAATAATGATATTGTCTAGGTTTCACTATTTTTTTCAGCATTCAGCATATTTTAAGCATAAATTGCATACAACAAATCTAGTTCTCATTGTCATAATGACTGATAGTTTTAACACAATAAATTGAATATAAAATTATACACATAATATGTGCACTAAAACTATTTTTGTCTACTTACTGATAAACCTACTTATTAATATCTATTACATTGATTATACAAATGTAAGAATAAATAAATAAATAATTTAATCCTGTAAGAATAGATTTAAGAAAAGTTTCAAAATACGTACGAAATATTCACTCGGTGCGATTTATATTCTTGAAGTTTTAATATGCATAAATTTCGAATTCTAACCTTTCCCAGTGAGTTTATATAATATATTCTTTTCTGAATATCTTATAGTTAATGAATGAAATCACCATCTAATGATATATTTAAATATTTTGAAAATTCGATTGAGGTTATTTCTTTTTTCATTTATTTCGAGACTGTGAGACAGAATTTCTCAGTCGGATTCAAGTCATATATTACCATTTATATTACTCTTTATCTCTCTCTCTCTCTCTCTACCGAAAGATCGTAATATTTTGTGAGATAAAAGGGATACAAATTACATTACAAATGCTGTCTCTACAAAAACAATTTATGCACAGATTACAATATATGATAAATATAATTCTTCTTTTTTTTAATTTATGGCTTCGAATTATTAGGCGTTTCGCCAATGACAAGTATAATTTAATATTCTCAAGTCTTCACAAGACCGATGAAATATCGGTCTGGACCTTTTCAAGATCTTGTTGGAATTTTGATGTGAGTTCCTTACAGTACGATGCTTAATTCACTTATTTCAGTGTTCCATACACTGTTTATAACCGTTTATATTTATTGCACAAATGCACGCCTATTTTATATAACAAACACAACTTTAAACTAGTTTTTGAAATAAATTAAAATAAGCGATGAACCGCACTGTCGGAATTCCCGCCAAAACTCACCAGGTTTTTTTTATGGCAAAACTGACAGATGAAGCGATAGCTTCACTTCACGTAGTAATCTGTGGTTTATTTAAAGGACTTTGAATCAGACACACGTGTAAATATCTTTAAAATTTGCGTATAAAAAAACATATGAAAACATGACTAGATTTGCACGCGCGAAGGGTTCAAAAGCTTCCAACGAGAAAGCCCCCGAAGATGGGACTCCATGGGAGGTTATGAAAGAACAGTTGTTGCGAGCAAAACAAGACACCGAAGAAGCTAAAAAGAGAGAAGAGGTTCGATTTCATTATATTTTAGATTTATTAGCATTCTTAGTGTTCCTGTTTCATTGATAGCGTTGGGTTCAAACTAAACAGTGAACTGTTAAACAGACACAATAAGTAATATTTATACCTACAAATATTGAAATAATTAAAATATTCTTTTATTGTTGCATTAAATCTACTCTACTATCTTGTTCTGTTCATTCACTGAAAGCTAGGCTTTACCCCATTAATTTTCCTTTAATTTTCCAGGTTGAGAAGCAACGCATTGAAAACTATGAAAACTTTCTGAAAGAACAAAAGATCAGCAAAAGAAAGGCAACTTGGTGTGACTTTCCAGAAGCAGAGAATTCGAAAAAGGATTTAACTAAAAATGATATCACACCTGCAAAGAAGAAAAAGAAAAATAAAGAAAAACTCAATGTGTCCCAACAATTAGAGTCTTCGCAGAATGACAATATTGAGAGTGAAATAGTAAATAAGGAAATATCCAAGAAAAAGAAAAAAAAGAATAAGCAAAAATCAAACAATGTTGCATCCAATTTAGAAGACAATTCTAATGTGATAGATAACTTAGAATCACTTGTGAAGAAGAATAATAATAACGAACAAGCATCTGCATTAAATGACCCAAATAAAAATGAATTGCCAACTGAAAAGAAGAAGAACAAGAAAAAGAAGAAAAATGCAGGGACTACAACAATAGAAGACCCTGACACATTTATTAGTAATGTCAAAGAAGATTTAACTCACAAACCTGTTCAAAAACACAGTAGTAGTAATATAGCACAACAAAACGAAAAAAACAAAAAAAGGAAGAACATTCAAGAAAATGGGGTACCTATAAGAAGAAAAGAAATTGATGACAGGAGTTTTCAACTTATTATCAACGGCAAAGAGGTTGAATTGATCCGATTTGAAGGCTTTCCAATAATGAAAAAGGATGCAGAACGCCTCCAAGAGCTGAAGACTAGTATGATCAAGAAAGGGATACCGAAAAGTGAGGTTCAGAGAACAATAAAACTGGAACGGCGTAGGGCTGAAAAGGCACTGGCAAGGTTGAAAAGAGATGTATGTTATAACTGCAGAAAAGGTGGTCACAATTTGTCAGACTGCCCTGAGCTAAAATCAAAGATACCAGGAGTTGATGGAGTGAATGATGGTATGTGTTTTAAATGTGGATCAACAGAGCACAGGCAGTTTGAATGCAAAGTACAGAGGGATAAGGAGTTCAGATTTGCAACATGCTTTATTTGCAAGGAACAAGTGAGTTTTTTAATATTTTTCATATTAAAACTGCTGATATTTAATGGTGCCTTATTATAAATTTATGAAACACAGACTAACTATAAAGGGGATGTTTCAGGAATGCATAGAAGCTGGGCTAGGTTAAATTGCATAAAAATATAGCAAAAATTTTTTATAAACTTTTTTGTTATATTGCTTTAACTTTATGTACAATCAATGTATATCATATAAGGATTGCAAAATGAGAGAAATAAATATGATGGACCATGTCCATAAAATGTCTTATTATCATTAACTAAAAGTTGTTCATGATTCGATTACTGGTAATATTTTATTGCAATTAAGTATTTATTCACAGAATAAATAAAAATGTTAGAAAGGTAAAATTAACTGAATTGAACTCTCTGCACAGTTTTGGCATGATAGGACGTGCTTATCAACATCCATGGCTGTCATGCTTTAAAAATAATATTGTGATTCGTAAAACTGTACTTATTAAACATTTTAATTCATTAACAAATAAATTCAACTGTATTTTTCCTTCTATCTGGCACAATTTAAAATTTTTGTTGGTGTACATGACAGTGTTTTTATAAAGTTGTATACTTTCAGGGTCACATTGCGAGGCAGTGTCCTGACAATCCAAAAGGTCTTTATCCAAATGGTGGTGGATGTAAACTGTGTGGTGATGTCACACATTTAAAGAAGGATTGTCCCACCGTAAGTTATATTTTCTTGTACACATATATTAATGCACATATAAATGTTTTTTACGATGTTTGAGATACCATGATAATATTATAGTTCTTCTTCTTTCTGTCCTTGCCTTTGACTTGCCATAACCTGAATATGGACCTTAATGAAGTAAGTTGCATACTTACAAAAGTAGGCCATATCCTACTAATATTATAAATGTGAAAATTTGAATGTTGGTGAATTTGGATGTTTGTCAATCACTGGCTCAAACCTTAATTACTGCTAAATGGATTTGCATCAAATTTGGCAAACAGGTGGACCATAACTTGCATAGGACATAGGCTAACTTTTCTGGTAGTACATTCCTATGAGAAAAAATCATGCAGGCAGAGTCGTGAGCAAAAGTCAGTCTAGTTAGGTTTGGATTATGCATTAGATATTCATATTTTAATCCACATTTACCATTTCTTTTCAGACTAATAACCAGAAGGAAAATACTTCGGTTAAATTACAGGTGATGAATGATGGAAATATAGAAGATATAGAGCATAAGCAAAATACTGTAATCTCTGAAGAAACAGCCAGAAAACCCAAGAAAATCAAATTTTAGCTATCGAAATCACATAATATATAATTATGTAATGCAATAAAAACAAACATCAACATCATATATTTAAATTTATAATATGTAGGAATATACAGAGATCAATATATAAAACTAATTATTAATTACCTATTAGACAACTCACTAAAAAGACTGATTAACATTCCACTAAACTAAATAATCTAGAATGTACAAAAATCTTACTGTTGATTAAAAAAGCGTATATACTTTATATACGCCCCGAATTGAAAACTTCTCCCGTTTTTTGGCGACGGTTAATGCCTTATTACACAAGCTATATTGGTCTCGTTAATCTATGTGGCTTTTCTAAAGTTGGTCACGACCGGTTTAGTTATCGTTTTCAAGAGTAGTGTCTTGTGTATCTTCGGACCGGCCATAAAAATTGACAAGGTATCCTTCGGCCTCAGTCCCAGATTTAAAATTATAAAGAGTCGACACTCGCTTTCAATTGCTCCATAGATTGTAGAGCTATTTGCCCAGTAATGCCTTCAGGGCTCTGAGGATCTTCACGTATTAATATCCGCGCGGCGTCTGCCAGACATTTAATTGGTTCCTGCAACCTTTCTTTCAACTGCTCTTGCGTAATGATCCCAGCTGCGAATTCTATTCTTGATAAGAACATCAGCGGTGCGTGTAACTCGTACAGCATCATACCTGGATAATGACAGAATATTGATATAGCGGTTAAAGGTTATTTGATTGAATGACGAGACGAGTAAGGCGCTCGCCTAATGGTAAGCGTCTGCCCATAAACAGAAACAACACCACACAGAACTTTGAATTGCAAAGCACTGCATGGCACTGAAGTGCGCTCGAAAGGGAACCACCTCCCACCATAGGGTTGGAGCCTTCGGCATTCTCGATTGTCTTAGAACATTGAGCTGTTGTTACGTGGGTTTTTTTGTGAAACAGCGATAACCCCCCAGGTACAATATAAACTATAGATATAGATATAAATAGGACGTAGTTAAGCAAAAAGGATCCAACCCACATCAACTTCAAATGGAGATACTGATTTTGTTTTGCTAAATTAATTTAAATTGATTTTAATACCGTATTTTTTGCAAGACCCTACATGGGATATGTTTCATGTCCGATTTTTCAAAAAACCACGAGATAATAATAGTTTATATTATTGAATTTAGCAAAACAAAATCAGTATCTCCATTTGAACTTTCTGTGGCTTCTTTCTGCGTAACTACGTCCATTATAGATCTCAATGCTCAGTTAAAATTAACGTACCACGCATTCTCGTCTCGCCGGGACAGATGACATCCAAAGTTTTAAGCACCAGACGGCAGAACTCGGCCTTTCGTTCCAACATCACATCGGGTAGTTCGTCGATACAGTAGCCATCTACACGTCCATACAACTGGGCTAGTGTGTGTTTGATCGACATTAATATTGAGTGCCTTGGATGGAAAACTGTTTTGTACTGGAAACAAGAGAGTAATTACTTTACGAATCTGCTCAAAGAGGTGTGAGTATATTAGACATTTGCGGGAAAATCGTCTCATTGGTCTACTGGCAGCGTTTAGTATACTGAGTAACGTTAAATCCTGGCTTCAGTTCCCAGGTCAGGCAAAAACAGTGTTTGAGTTTTTGAATCGAAAACACTTGAATAGGAATTTGTGTGGCAATAGGCTCGTCTCTTATCGCATCATGGGACGGAAATATGGTCGGTGAAACATGGGTGAAGCACTACTTGCGCCTCTGCCTACCCTTCCGGGAATGAAGGCGTGGTTATGTTATGGGAAAATCTGCTTATCATACAATATTGCGAGTTACAAAATCGTGAAGAAACCTGCATGCCTGACAACAGATATGTCTGTATGCCTGATACAGACTTCCGAAGGTATGTGAAGTCTACCAATGCGTGTTAGGCCAGCGTAGTGTAGGCCCAGCGCGGCGGTTGGAGGTGTATTATTATTTATAAAATAGTCAACAATATTAAATAATCGTTAAGTGAATAATGAATTTTCGGAGGGAATGGATCAGGATTAAAAAAATAATCGAATTTCGATGACAGGGTACCAATAAATAACAAAACGGTTAATAAGCATTTTACATAATATGTATGTACAAAAATATTTTTGAAGTGATAACTTCTTATGGGAGGGTGAACCAAAACGTTCCGTAACGCGAGCGGTCCATCGACCAGCCAGCGTTAGCCGACCTCCCTTGAACATCGATAATTTCGAAGTCCCAGGTGGCGCCACACAGTGACCAGTCGGCTTGGACCGGACTTTGACACAACTTTGACACGACTTTGATACGACTTTGACACGACTTCGACACGACTTTGATACGACTTCGACACGACTTCGACACGACTTTGACACGACTTCGACACGACTTCGACACGACTTTGATACGACTTCGACACGACTTTTGACACGATTTTGACACGACTTTGATAAGACCTTTACACGACTTTGACACGACTTTGATACGACTTCGACACGAATTTGACACGACTTTGATACGACTTTGACACGACTTCGACACGACTTTGATACGACTTCGACACGACTTTGACACGACTTTGGCACGACTTTGGCACGACTTTGACACGACTTTGACACGACTTTGACACGACTTTGACACGACTTTGACACGACTTTGACACGACTTTGACACGACTTTGACACGACTTTGACACGACTTTGACACGACTTTGACACGACTTCGACACGACTTCGACACGACTTTGACACAACTTTGATACGACTTTGACACGACTTTGATACGACTGGCTTCCCTTTCTCTCACGCATACGGTAGCAGTAGGCAGGCTCCTCCGCTCTCATTTTAACCCACATTAAGTTATCACTTCTGTCGAGCGTCCCGGGATGCACACTTTTTTTTTTTTTATTAGGAATAGTAAGTTCTGCTCTTTACATATTGAACTTAAATTTAGAAAAAAGAATTATCCAGCCAATAACAACTATCCTCCTACTACTAATAAGAGATAGATCACCTTTATAAGAGTAGATTCCCGTTGCTCGATAGCTTGTGGCCCAGGTACCACAGCATCTAGCTGCTCTATTTCAGCCTGCACAATGTTTAACATTTTTCGTATCGCACCCGCAGACGCCTGGAACCCGCAGCTTCTATCCGAACATTTCCATGCTGCCTCGTTATCTGTTATGCACCAAGAGGAAAAAAAATAAGGAAATAAGTGATTTCGTTCCTTCTATTTGGTCGACTTATTGTAAAATGGTAGTAAACATGTAAACAAGTAAACATATAGTCATCATCTCAGGGATTGTAGTTTGCTAACTGTGGTGTTCCGTGTTTGTGGTGTACCTATCTATCTAACCTGCAACCGCCCCTTATAGCTAGACCCAGACCGCACATTGTTTGTGAAGACTCGTTATACACACGTATAACACTCGATTATTGGTATATTAATACCTCGTAGTTCGGCAGAGAAGCTGGTACCTAGTGGCGAGAGTATCTATAAGGTGTTATTTGACGTCGATATCATACTTAATAATATCTAATTTCACTTTATTTGATTGTGTCGATAGTGTGTTGTACATCGAATAGATGTACACCACAGTTACTATTAAGAATTCCAGAGGAGTAGGTACTTCGTTCACAAATATCTTCATCAGGTTATTAACAAGCACTCAATTGGCTATAGATGCAAACCCACTCCAAAAGACGCATAAGATCGACTGAATTACAAAATAAGAAGACTAAGTAAGAAAGTGACTGTGAGATTATTAATTTCTTACGTTTACGCGAATGTACTCATTACTACTCATTGAAATAAAACTAATTTAAACTGAGTTTATCGTGTAAGTGGACTGTCCACCCTGTGACCATGAAGGCTGAAGCTTTCGAAACGTCGAGACCAAAATTAAAATAAAAAAACGCGATAAAATCCGTTTTAAATTAGTTTTAATTCAATGTGAGATTATTATGCAAATATTTGAAATTCATTACGTGGTCGGCAAAAAAGAGTTTTTTAAGTACTGATTTTTATCTAAACTATGAATGAAGGACGGCTGGACTTTGCCTTTAGTGGGACTGAAAATTCTTAAATCTAGGCTGCATATTATTAACTCACCTAATGGATTGGTAGATACTATCACGCCATTGTCACATTTACTACATTTCAGTGTGCTGAGATGGGTGCTGAGCTCGGTAGGGTCAGCACATCGAGTACAATCACAGTTGAAGAACTTGGACTCCAGCAATAGTTCCCTTCGTACCATTGTGGGAAATAGTGCGTATGTGTAACAAAGATTGAGATTTTCTCCTGTTTTTATAGGGACCGCGGCTCTCACGTGAACCCTGTAAATTAAAATAATAAAACATTACGGAGTTGTCACCAAACAACGGCTACGACGACGTGAACGGCCTTGGAAGAGATAAAGAGACGACATAGTTAATTTCTCTCTAAAGAAGATCGTCCAATAGTGCAAGAAATGGGAGAAGTTGGGGGCGGCGCGGCGCGGCGTTGACCCAGCAGTGAGACACTAAATAGGCTAATAAAAAATTATATTGACACTGTCTGCTAGTTTTCACCGAGTTTGCAAATAGGTTGAGCGAGATGAAAATATGGCGCCATTTGTCCATGGTTTGGTATTTTAAATTCTTAACTTAGAGAATGGACACGCAGAGGGCATAACTGGCAGGCATAATAACATGATAATGCCTGCCTACCCTGAATGTATCCCGGAAGAAGTAGGCAAGGTAGGACTCATCACCAACCCGTGATGTGATGACGAGCTTATCGCCGGCATATACCAGCTATACATTACAATACCGAGCAATTCATGTACATGTTTTTCGAATTTGAAATATGGCCATCGAATTACAAAATTTAACACATATTTTGATTGCCTGACCTGGTATTTGAACCGCGGACCCTAGGCCAGAGTTTCTCAGCCTAAGAAGGCTGCCGCTAGACCAATGAAGAGATAATAAAAGTAACCTTAGAATATCGTAATTAGCATTAGTGTTCATTGAGTTCGTATAGTAATATAACTCTACAAGAAAGATCCTATGTTTTTCTCAGCAAATTTCTGTTCCATGATGTCATATGGGGCGAGTCTATTGCCCCGATATGAATTCTAAACACAGCAACTTATTATCTGTTGTTAGCTCATACAAACATATTTTGCTTTTGGTACGCGATCGAACCGTCCGCGTCAGGCTTTTGTTTCAGAACCGTCTAGTCACCCACTGTGCTAGGAAGACTGTTAATTTAGATGGGTACTTACTGATAATCATTTTGCAGAATTGTATGCACAATGTTAGGTACACAACTATGCGCGGCAATAGACAGCCGAGGATAGATCGCACGGATACTGTACCCTCCACGCGAAGGAACTTCTATAGAATTTACCTGCGAAAAAGAAATTACGACTGTCTACTGTTTTGTTTATATACTGTGGTCTTAGACGAACTTTTAGATGATTTGGATTTTAGTCTAAAGAACTTCCAATCGGTCATAATGTATGAAACCCATATCGTGTCATACCGTACACGCTTAGTAGGTAGGTATCTGCTGTTAAAAGAACAAATAAATGATAGGAAGTGCTTCTCATTGAAATATTTTAATGGAGTATTTAAAATATTTTATGGCATGATCGGCTGACGATATACTACGATAACATAAAATCAGATTACACGCACTGCGCATGCAGGCACAACGCTACGAAATAAAATTATTTTAAATTAATCATCATCATCAGCCACAAGACGTCCACTGCTGAACATAGGCCTCTCCCAAAGATTTCCAGACCGACCTGTTGGAAGCGGCCTGCATCCAGCGACTTCCTGCGATCTTTATCAGGTCGTCTGTAAATTAATGAATTTAGCAAAACAAAATCAATATCTCTGTAACTGGAACTGGCTGTCGGATGAATCCTAGAATATCTGATAGTATTACTACACACTAACCCACTACTACTTTACCCATTTATGTAGGTAAGTACTATAAGAATGAAAGAGTAATAAATTAGTGAAATGCCACCATAAAGTTCAGACGACGACGCCGATACTTGTGATCTATTTTGGAAGCCAGATAGCTTGCGTTACACCGCGATTTATAATGTATATTAAACAACTGTAGATTTTCTGGCTAATTATAACAATAAAATAATAAAAAGAACTCAACAGGCGTAACCCATTACTCAAAGTCGTTACTGTCTCTGATATAGGAACTTGTAGTTTATTTCACTATGTGGTAGGTCCCTCGTATGCGAGAGGCCGTCTGGTTTGGTATCACAGCTTTCTCTATATCTGCCGCGAAGCAGCAGTCAAGCACTGTTGTGTTTCGGTTTGTAAATTGAAGGACATTTAATTTACTATTCATTATAAGAATGTCACCCTATGTCACGAAATGACGAGCACAGTCCAGTATCACGGAGAACTTTTAAATTAAAAGTTATGTGTGGTGTTGCTTCTGTTAATGGGCACGCGTGGTGCTTACCATCAGGCGAGCGACCTGCTCGTCTCGCCATTGAAAATAATATTAATATTACCAGTTAACCTATATTATACACGTTTCACTGCTGGGCACGGGCGTCTACTAAATGATAGGGCTTTAGTCCCCCACGCTCGCGTACAGTGGGTTGTCAGATTTGACATCGAAATTCCTATGAATATTCTTTTCATAAAGTATGCAGGTTTCCATACGTAACCTAGAAAAGTGGGAAGTGCAGTATGTTCTTGGAGCTGGTTTCGAACTTGCGACTTTCGTCGTGACAGTTAGTCGGCGCTACCGCTAATTTTAGTAGATCCTTATCATCATTCAAGCAAATAAAAAAGAGTTTACCTCTAATATACCGCACACCCTTTGTACTAGGTCTTTGTCGAATCTGTTGCCAAGTTTGCAATGATCCAACAAAAATCCCACGATGTTGATCTGATCTGCATCCCATGTGGGCCTTAGTTTCCTCTCATCTGTATGAGCTTCCATAGTTTCTAGTTCGCGTCGCCATCTTTCTGGATCTTTTTCCTTTGCCAACAGCACCCTAAAATGCATGTGCAATTTTTTCATATAAATGAATTGTTGTTTTATTTTAGTAAATAATTAGGTATATCTTACCTACGCAAAAATCTAGTTCACTTTTTATAAATATTTATTTTACAAACATTAGGTACACTTTGTACGCTTTACAAAAATATGGTGAAAAGTGATACACAATTTCTGAGAATATATCGAAAAATCAAGCTCAACCCAGATCCATCAACCATTTGCAGAGTTGGAAACCATCCAAATGTGTTAAAGTTATCTAATTACCTAGGTTTTTTAAAATCGGGAAATCATTGAGCTGTCGTATCAGTTACCTTTACTTATATTTTCCTCATTCTCAATCGAATACCAATTTAAAACCGATTATAGTTTTGAAGTGACTTATCTTTTGTAAAATAAAACTAACGCGGTTTTTTAACCGCGATAAAATCCGTTTAAATTAGTTTTATTTTAATGAGTACCATTCGCGTAAACGTAAGAAATCATTAACTTTTGTATTTTATAAACCATCTAGAGATCAGATTCTAGACCCTAGACTCTACTCGTTGTTACTCCACTCAGTGCCCATAGGGCACAGGCCTCAGATTATAGAATTAATAAAGCTGTTTAAAACCTAATTACAGAGGTTTTATGTCTTTATTCTCTGATACCTATGTATTAACAATTGGACAATGGGTGAATATATATGCTTAACTTTATTCAATAATGAATATCTATACTAATAATAAAGCTGTAGAGTTTGATTGTTTGTTTGTTTGTTTGTTTGTTTGTTTGTTTGTTTGTTTGAACGGGCTAATCTCAGGAACTACTGGTTCGAATTGAAAAATTCTTTTTGTGTTGGATAGTCCATTTATCGAGGAAGGCTTTAGGCTATATATCATTACGCTGCGACCATTAGAAGCGAAGCATCAGTGAAAAATGTTGCAAAAACGGGGAAAATTATTCATATTTGAAGGCTTCCGTTGCTAAGCTACCGAAATAATATTATTTGAAGGCTTCCGTTGCTAAGCTACCCAAATCTATACTAATATTATATAGCTGTAGAGTTTGATTGTTTGTTTGTTTGTTTGATCACGTGGGCGGAGCCGCGAGCAAAAGCTAGTAATTAATAATAATGTCCGGATAACTTGAACTATAAGTTGTATGTTACTTGGGATGGGTTTCTTGGTACCTCAGTGGTGTAATACAATCGAGTTGCGGAGAACTTGCTGTCCAATCTTCCACTGGTTGGAAGCGGACCCTCGCAGCAGAGAAGACAGCGCATTCTCCTGCATGTTGGGGTGACGACTCACAGTCCGCGCTGCATATCGGCCATCCGCAGTTTGAGCAAGCTATGTTCTCCACAGGAGAGTAACATCCCAGACACAACGGCGGAGTATCTGGGAAAGTTAAATAACAATTTTAATATATAAATTATGGATAAGGTCAAGAAAATTTACGTCGTAATGATGGAGGATAGTTAACTCGAGCCTTAAATGCTTCGACAAAGTTTTTACTTCACTTAGAATATACCAACTTAAACAAAATTAGTTCGACTATATTTTATAGCGAGGAAAATTCAATGAAGTGTTTGTTAATTATGGATGAATTTTAAATGGTCTTTGATTCTTCTTTCTTTCTTTCTACCTAGCGTTATCCCGGCTTAGTGCCAGGGTCCGCCTTCCGACTCAAACGCTTCCACTTCGCCCGATCTTGAGCATCCTCTGTAGTGAGACCATTGGCTCTCATATCTCCCTCCAATACGTCAAGCCAACGCTTTTTCCGTACGTCCGTCCACGGGACGTTTAAATGGTCTTTGATTATATTAGAAAAATAAATAAATAGTTTTTTTTTACCTGGCTTAGGTCCTACTGCAAAGGGAGTATCTGTAAATATCAATTCGCCGCCTTCCAAATCTTTACTTGCGACTAAAAATCGCCCGAACTTCTCGTTCTGCTGGATATCGTAGTGGCAACATTCACACGACATACTGATTACATTCACGTAACAAAAATTAAAAACAAGTACCCTATGTGCACTCGAATTTACGTGATTAATAGTGAAACGTCTGACAGTGTCTGAACTACGTTAGCGTCTATAATAAGATTCGGTCCGTTCGAGAATTGGGCCGGTCACTCTCCATACATGCAATATGGGTTCACATTCGCAGATCTGAGACCCGATGCTAGACAAAGCAAATAATTGTATATCAGGTATGAAAATAAAATGGTTTATGTACTTCCCTTTGTTTCAATTCAGCATATATCACCGCATCTTTCAGCATACATAATCCTAGCATCCATGGTGCAGTGGGCGAGTAGCCATCGGCGAAACGAGAGGCCGTAGGTTCGATAACCGCACTGAGACAAATGTTTGTGTGATCCACAAATATTTATTTCGGGTTTGGGTGTTATTGAAACGGAAGTTACTTGTAGTTCCTGATACCCACGGTACAGGTTGAAACTATTGTTGGGTCAGGAAAATGTGTGTGACTGTTGGGTGTATTTGTTTTGTTACTTATGTACCCAAGATACAAGAACAAAAAGTCATCTATCTAGATAATAGATTTAGTTTAATTGCCTAGTGTATATCGATGATACTATACATTAGTTGATATTAATATCTATACATAAGTTTCTTTTAAATTTGTACTGACTGGTACAAATTTAAGCGTTCAGCATTCGTAGTTTTTTATTTAAAAGCCTCAATGAATAGAGGAGGAGGGCGCTCGCCTGGAGGAAATAGCTTCGCCTGCCTAAAAGATGTAATATTACTCAGATCTTTGAATTACAAAATAACAACTACATGGCACTGCACTGTGGTAGTTACTGAGACATAAGATGATAAATCTCTGATAATGCCCTGTAATTACACTGCTATCAATGTTCTTCCCCTGGTTTGGTAAGTGTAAAGCCTGAACTCAGAGAAATTAATATGCAGAGGCGCCTCTAACTCGGATTCGGCGTCTAGAACGGCCTCTCGATTTGCCTCATTATGGCAGGGCCGACCCCACCTGTCTTTTTACAGAAGTAGATCCAAGAAACACATATACCTACACATCTACCAAGCTGTGATCTTGAAATGTCATTTCAAAGTAACCCAATAGATTAAAAGTTTGTGTTTTTTTGCCAATCTAGGCGGTTTGGCTCTGTCATCAATTTTTCTACATCCCCTTTGAGCTTAATGATTTTGTAATAATTATGTCAATTTTTGAGTATTTATTCGGCATAACAAACGGCAGCAGTATATGGGACTCCTGGCGAAACTGTAAAATTCCAGCAGTAACAGCTATAACGCAAGAAACTATTCCGTGCCTTCGAACTGTAAGTAAGGGGAATTAACATATTATTTTATTCTCCGTAATTAAAAAAAAACAGTTAGGTACCGACCGTTACCGATACAAAAAGAGTTCAGGTAATATCTTCAGTCGTCTCTGCAACATAAATAGTGATATCAGGCTGTTGTTTTAGCAATTATGATATACAAGTACCCTTTTAAAAAATATAGCAACGCACATGGCTACGCAGCATTTTGCAACCTTTATTTAGTGACAGCAGCATGCTCTGTGCGCGGGGAGGTCATGGGTTCAATTCCCAGGGCGGGTAATATTTTGTGTGACTTCGAACATATTTTGCCTGTCATTGGACCCTGCAGAAAAGCTATCAACAGACTGGCCACCAGTCTTAAAAACTAAACCAAAACCTATCCACTACATGAGCAAAACTGAATCGCATCGTCCAGTAGTGTTGGGGTATGTATAATTAAAAAAGTTATTACATGCCTATCAATAATACCAGCCCTGTATCATTATGTTCTACTGTGGGGCACAGGAGTTCACAGGACACATCCACCAATCGTGGATTAGGTTTTAGTGTTTTAAATTAAATGTAAGAACCATCGATCGCATTAATTTCTGATCTAGGATGGCTCCCTGGGGCAAATGGTTATTTGCAAAGACGACGAAGGACACAGAGTATCCTGTCCTTGCACCAAAGACGAAGACGATGATGACGATGGGAATTACGGATTCAGTTTCTTTAGAAGAATTTGGTCTTTTAGCAACGTGAGTATATAAATTAAATCCACTTTGAGGGATTACTGTGTAAATCCTTTAGTTCCTGATAACCACGATACAGGTTACACCTAGTGTGAGGTCAGGACTTTGTTTATGACTGTTGGGTGTATTACCTACTCAAATCTAATTATTGTCACATCAGTTTTTGTTTTTTTTTTTTTCATTGTCACCCAAGATTTATTTATATTAGACTAGCGATCAGTGCCGGCATCGCCCTGGTAAAAATATGTTTGTTACGACATCACATTACAAATCTTTGAATTTTTCGGCTTTTCTGTACTGTAATATGTATGTATTATACATATAAACCTTCCTCGTGAATCACTCCATCTATTGGTGAAAACTGCATTAAAATCCGTTAATTAGTATAAAAGATCTAAGCGAACAGACAGCGGAAGCGACCTAATTTTATACTATGTAAAGATACGGCAAGCAATCGCCTTGGAATTTCTATATGGCTATCTATATTTTCTATGGAATTACCAAGAATTCCGCTGTCCAAACCCCTTTCGTGATAATTAGAGACAAACTTTGGGTGGTTTAGAATGTTAAAATATAATATAGTCACTCAAATTATTTTTTATACCATAAAATAATTAAAATATTTTGTTTGTCTTTTTAAAGTTCGCGCTATTTCGTACCTAGAAAGTTTTGAATAAATGTTATAAGATTTAATCTCATGTAGAGCTATGATCATGTATAAAAAATATTATATTAAAAGTTATACTTGGAGTTTTGTCCATTTATATATCAAACTCGTTTCTTAAAATTAATTGAGAATTGGCATTGATCACCTATCATAGAGAGTCAGACGTCACTGTCACCGCATTTAGTCAATTGAGTTTAATTTTATATCATATTTGAATAATTATTGCAATAACATACACTATAATATACATAATCATTTACGTAATTCATATATTTTATTTAAATTTTTATAAAAGATATTACTGTCAGCATTTTAATTGAAAATTCTTTCTTGAGAACTACGTCAATAACGTTAGTTCCGGTGTTTACGCCCTCTTTCGGCTTGTTGCAAATATTAAAATTGTCTTGTGGTGTGGTGCAGGAGGTCTCATATTCGGCAATTTGCCTGGAATTCGCAGTTATTAGTTTCAATTTGTGAATTCATATAAACCGCAGTGAGTAAATCTTTGCTATATTTATCTATACCAAATACAAATAAGATTTTTTAGTGTCAATATATAATTAATTCTATTTAGGTTACATTTGGTGGCCTGCGCCGGTCATAACGGGGCATTATCGACGTCATATTCCATTTTATTAATTTTCAAGGGTTTTCTACTGAAAGGTGTATCGATAAACGCAACTACTGTAGTTTACCTTTGTGTATTTGTAAGAAAATCCGTAGTGGGCTCATAATTGCTCAACTGAAACGTCAGTAAGCAGTTCCCAGTTAGTCGACGCATGTGATTTGTACCTTTGAAATTAGACTTCGCTACTTTTACACGAAGGTCAAGTTTACGATCGTCAGACAGTAGGTATTTTAATTTTATTTAAAAAATAAATTTCCATATCCGCACGTATGAGGCAAAGGAGAATATTGATGATGATTGTTATGTAATACTGAGTAAAATTTATTGTCTCGTGAGTCGATCCTGACCCTGACACAGCTGGCACTACTTATTTAATTTGCGAATCGCCATTAAGCTTGCCTCTCTATCTCTTATCATATCCGAGGTCATGCGGTATTACCATTACCACTCGTATCTCATGAATAACTGTTTCGGAAGGTTAATGACACTTTTTAGGTTATAAAGCCGAAGTTAGTGTGGTCCCATTTAAGATGTAGTATATTAAACGATCGTTTGCAGGGCATGGCTCCCCCTTACTATGCTGACCTTGGAAAGAAAGCCAACGATGTGTTTGGCAAAGGCTACCACTTTGGAGTCTTCAAACTCGACCTGAAGACCAAGAGCGAATCTGGTGTTGAGTTCAGCAGCGGCATTGTCTCCAACCAGGAGAGTGGAAAGGTATGCAGACTCACTCATTCGTAAAGTAAGCAGTCATATATGTACATTATCTTCCTTCAAATGATCACTGATAATCATTTTAAGAAGTATTTTTTTATGTTACCTTAATTGAATTTTTTTAACATTGATTGAACATGCACAATTCTTAATAAGACATACAAAAAAGAATGAAAAGCATCTAAACAAAATGTGCACTAAAAACCAACATTTTCATGATCATTGATCATTCATTGCAGCGAATGCAGCAATGACATTTAAAAATTGGTCTGCATGTACAAATTTGTTCAAATAAGCTCAAAAGCCAGTTACTAGCCATTTTATTATGTACAAGTACGCCTGAGCACTGACTATACAGTATAAAAAACTGTTGACATAAATTCCACTGCCATCACAAAGATTACAAGATAAGGTGATAACTGTTCAAAAATTGTAAAAATGTCTGATATCAATATTCATTTTTAATCAATAGTAATATAAAACAAGTAATTTAAGTATTTCCTTCCATCGTAATATGTATAACAAATATTTCTTGTTCAGTAATATTTATACACAATACGTTACACAAAAACATGATTATCTGTAACCTGGAGTTTGACCTGTATTGTTCGATTGTAAAGTACAATTACAATGTGAGACATTTGTAATAGGTATGGTGGGCTCAGCCACTCGCTGTGAGATATAGCAGAGGCTGTAAAAACATGCTTGTTGCTATGCTAATGCAATGTTTCAGTGTAATACCGAGTCCGTTGCTAAAATTCATGTTACATCAATTGTTTCAGGTGTTCGGCAGCCTTTCATCCAAATACGCCGTGAAGGACTATGGTCTTACATTCACAGAAAAATGGAACACAGACAACACACTGGCGACGGACATCACCATCCAGGACAAAATCGCCGCCGGGCTCAAGGTAACGCTTGAGGGGACCTTCGCACCACAGACCGGGTAAGTAATTCTCATACACATGTGCTTTATCATTGCCATAAAGATATTTGTACAAGTGGAGATATTTTTTAATATTGTTACATATTGGAACCTTGTATGACAATGTAAAAGTCTACTTTTCTGCACATTTTAACCTTACCATTGGCCAACTATATTTATACTTCATTATTTATTGTTAAAACAAACAATAAAATATGCATAAAATGAATTAACTTGGCAGTGATTTTATTTTTAATAATACAATATTTTGTGTTAGGAGCAAGACTGGTAAACTGAAGACTTCATTCACAAATGACACCGTTGCGGTGAACACCAACTTGGACCTGGATCTCGCCGGTCCCATCGTGGACGTGGCTGCAGTACTCAACTACCAGGGCTGGCTCGCCGGTGTGAACACACAATTCGACACGCAGAAGGCTAAGTTCTCCAAGAATAACTTTGCCCTCGGATACCAGACCAACGACTTTGCTCTACACACCAATGTGTAAGTTGGCATATTTTTAGATTTATCATTTCTCAGCAAGATTTCTACAATTCAGGATATCAATGGGTTTATGTTATCTACAAAGATAACATAGTATTTTGATTCAAGTTTGTAATAATTATCCAAAATGTCTTGATTGAGATTTAGGCGGATTCCAACAACCCTTAATCATATTTAGCTTATACATATTATTATGTTTATTTAATTTTCATACGATTTCCGATAGTAATAAAAACTGATGCGTATTTCATAATTTACCATACTCTGTACTTATTTCATAGTTTTTGTTTACGATCATTGCGATCCCGGTAGAGCGAAACATTGCACGCAATAAATAATGGAATGTCATAAAACGAAAGGTTCGCAGCGATTGATTACTGCGGCATTAGCGTTATTGATTTTATACGATTGCATAACACTTGCCCCAGTTGATGTTCAGCAAGGATGTCGCTTGTTATGTAAACCGGTCACGGACTAGTTCGAACCGGAGAAATTATTGTCCTATAATGTGTGCACTTATTATATTACGACATTGTGTTTTAGCTAAAACTACTTGAATCATTAGTCATCTCAATGCTAGCCATTCCAAAGGGAATGCTACATTGTCACTTGTTTACAATAGGAATAAAAATACATCAAGCTGAATATAGCTGTGTGATGTGTCGAGCAAATATGTTTCAAGTATAATTCTATACATTGTAACAAGAGAATCGTGTATTGTAAAATGCTCTATTGTTGATTTAGTGACAACGGCAAGGACTTTGGCGGTTCTATCTACCAGAAGGTGTCTGACAAGTTGGACTGTGGCATCAGCATGAAGTGGACGGCGGGTTCAGCGGACACGTTGTTCGGCGTCGGCGCCAAGTTCGCTCTCGAGCAGGACGCCTCACTTCACGCAAAGATCAACAACAAATCTCTCATCGGACTTGGCTACCAACAGAAGTTGCGTCCTGGTCAGTGTTTTTGTTTATATCCTCTAATACAGTATCTAAATTTGTCTATTCTTGTCATGTGATCACGCATATTTAAACGCATGACCGCGTTATCTGTGTTATCTTTTAAAAACAATCTTCCGATGTGTCTGAGCTCGGAGGTGTGAGATGATTACGCAACAGCCGAAACATGATTTTTTTGTTACTTTACAGGCGTGACTCTGACGCTGTCGGCCGCCATCGACGGTCAGAACTTCAACGCAGGCGGTCACAAGGTCGGCGTCGCTCTTGAACTCGAGCCCTAAACCTCGCGGGCCAGCCCTTCTAGTATTGTAGATAATATATAATGCAACATCTGTTATAAACATATAACGGGTTACAAAGCGATTATAGCAAATCAATGTTAAAATACTGTATTTCAAGTGTTCTCTGCAATGTACTTCAGCGTTCAAAACGCAGCAATAAAATTGTCTTACATTTGACCAGTTGCTTATGTGGTGGACGCGGATTGTCGTGTTATTCTGTATCCAAGATGGCGGATGCGCTTACTTCCTCAATACGTTATAATTAGAGTTTCGATGTATAATGTATCTATATATTACATAAGCACGCGAAATGAGCAGCTTAACTAAATGTTTTGATTGCGTCTACTATACGTCATCCATGTCTGTTGTCATCTTGTAAATAAACACCCACAGCGTGTTATCCTATTGATTTAATGGTAATAAAAATGAATAGTCTGTTGGAATCAAACGAGACATTGTTTTATTAGACCTGCGACCTCTCCTGACCTTTGTTCCTTTGAATAAATTTAGTTTTTTATTGACTGTTTTCAGTATCAATGGATGCGAAATATAATATTTATTAATTTGATGTGTTTATAATTGTTTTTAATTTAATAAAGTGTTTTGAACGGTTTCGCTTTATCTTGTTCTGTTGCATTTATACTGCCTACCTTCACGCTTGCATCTCCTGGGAGTTTGGTAGATAGATGAAATGAGCCGCTTAATTCGTCAAGTGTAGTTCCGCCCGATGTTTATTTGATACACAAGCTTAACATGGTAGGTCCCTTGTGTCTGAGGCTATCTATAGAAGTACCATTGCTTTGTCTATTTCTGCCACCAAGTCGTAGTGTGTAAGCACTATGGTGTTCCAGTATGAATGTTATTGAAGCCAATGCAATTCCTGGCAAGACTCAGTACCTGGTTCACCACCCCTGAGTTACTACCAAACAAGATATCGTCGGGGATAGTGCAAATCCGCGTATCTAGCATTGGATAATTCCGCGTATCTGACAAATGTAGCCAATTTTGAATTTTGCGGGCAATTCACATTTATTTAATTAATTTAACGGATAATCTTCATTAAGAATACATAGAACCCATCAATTATTACTCTCTATGTAAAAATGAGTCCAATTGCCCTTAAAATAAGAAAATTATAAAGTTTTAACCTTCCCCTGTAACATTTTGATCTAATGCAGATACGCGGAATTATCCAATGCTAGATACGCGGATTTGCACTATCCCCGACGATATGATATGTTCAAATACGAAAATACACAAATATCCCGAAATTAAATCTTACTCTAATATTAGGGCACCTGAACACCTTGACTGTCTCCCGGAGTCAGGAATTGTGCCCAGTATGGCGATAAGCTATATCACATCATGGGACGGATATACGCTCAGCGAAATGTGGATGTACTGGTTACATCTCAGCCCATCCCATCGAGAATTACACGCGTAAGAGTGTCTGTATGTAGGAAGATCTTATGTCTGGCGATGAGGATTGCAGTGCAGTTCTATGTAGTATTTTAAATGTTCTGAGCGGTGCTGTTACTGTTAATGGGTGGACGAGGCGTTTTAACACAGGACGAGCGACCTGCTCGCCTGGACTTTCAGGGTTAACTTAAGCCCATCTTGATACCATTTCCGCGCATGTAAGTTTTCGAATTCAAATTGATTTGAGCTTCAAACAGGCAGCAGTAATAAAACACCATGTCTCTTGTGATCTCTACTTTTTTTTATCCGAGCACGGCAAAGTGACTGCACTGCACCTGATGGTAAGCGTAGTGCAGTCCAAAAAAAAACTAGCGACCATCGACAAATAATGAGTTTATCGGTGGTTACCAGAATCATGTCGGTCTATATAAATGCTACTTCCCTCTTCGGAGACGGAAAAACCAAATCGAGGGGCCTGCGACAGGACAAGCGGATGCAGGCACAGTGAGGATTTATAATGTGGAGGTGTAGGATGTGTCATCAAACTAAAATAGTGCATTGAAAACAAAATTATGCGTATTACACGATATATTTGTAATCCAAATGACAAATGGTTACATAAGGATAATTCACTGAATCATTTCTTCCTCCATTAGTTTCGCCATCCACTCGGGCTCGGCAGCTGCGATCTTCTCTATCAGACTATTGACTTGGTAACACAAGCTTTGTATCTGTTTATCCCACTGCGGCAAGATCTCCCGAGCTGAAAACAATTTTCTTATTAGATCACTAGTATTTGCTCGCGGCTCCGCTCCCGTGAATGTTTTTCCGGAATAAAATATGGCCTATGTTGAATGTTCTATTCCAGGTCATGGTATACCTGTGTTTCAAATTTATCCCATATACATATAGCATCGTTCGACGATACCATTTCTCTCTAATGAATTAATCTATATACATCTATACAAATAAACAACATTGGAGTGTATAACAAACAGACGTTTGTAATATTAAAATAACTGCTTTTTGCAAGAACATTTGGATGTATACACGGTACATATACCAAAACAACTTTTTTAACATTTTTGTCTGTCTGTCTGAAATGGCTGGAGCGATTTTGACGGGACCTTCACTGACCGATAGCTGATGTAACAAGGAGTAATTTATGCCACTTTTATTTTAGAAATAAAAATATAGTTAAAATAGCACGCGGACGAAGTCGCGGGTAACAGCTAGTTCAATATACGATTTAAGTTTGATTTTCCGAATAGTACGTGGAAATAAACCAAGTTATTTGTACGGGTAAATATCACAAGCTTTATTCTGATTGGCTCATTTGTCGGACCTACCCAGGAATCAAACTCAGATCGTTTATTGAAATTATCCGTATGAGCCCTTAGATCGATTCTCGAAATACGCAGCTGAAGTACTTGTGAACTCAATATGACTCGCAAAAATATGCAAGGAGCCAAAAATAACGAAGAAACGCAATAAGTAATGCACGTGTAAACACGATACCAAAGTGGATTTCACTTGTTATTGAATATAAAGCCAATTCACTTTTACCTCGCCAAATATTTCTAATACATGATTGATGATATATTTTTATAGTAAAATGTTTTGTACTAAGTATAAAAATAACTTAACACACAATAATTGCACACATAACACGACCGCGCAGTAAGATTTAACTCTTGTTGTGGCCATCATCAGGACTCGCGGTCCAATATCAGCCAGACCGAAACAAATATTTATAGAACACACAAATATTTGTTTTGTTAAAAAATCTGTCGGTGCGGGAATCGAACTCGTGGCCGAGAGGCCACGTTAACGAGAGTTCACAGCCAGCTGTTCATGTCATGATTTATTTATAATTATAATAAGACAGTATTTCCTTGATTGGGTACTTGAACGACCCTCTAATATTACATGTTTATTTTATTTCAATTTATTTATTTACTTCTAATATTTCGATTTGCAACTATCTACGGGTAAAGTGTATAGTTGGTGAGGTCTCATATGCGAGTCCGTTTGGATATATGTTATTTCGAACCATCTCAGAAAAAACTACTTTTCAAATAAATAAACAGCATTCTAGTCGGCCCAATGATGCCGTATAAAGCTACCATGAACACAGACACACATAAACGACTCAAATTTATAACTAATTAGATTTTACTCGCGGATTTTACTTTTATCTTATATTCTAATCTAGGTCATCGTCTACTTATGTGCCAAATTTCAACCAAATCCTTTCAGCCGTTAAGGAGTGATTGATTAATAAACATCTAAACTTCCACAGTTATAATATGTAATTAGTGTGAGGTATGATAGATAGTAGCAGCGGTACGGACTATCGAGATAAAAGTCGCAGGTTCGAAACCAGCCCCAAGAGCATGCACCTCTGACTTTTCTAAGTTACGTGTATAATAACTGTTAATTATCGCTTGCTTTAACGGCGGAGGAAACAGCGTGAAGAAACCTGTATACCTGAGAACTCGATAGGATTTTTCGAAGGTATGTGAAATCTGCCAACCTGCATTAGGCCAGCGTGGTGGACTAAGGCCTAACCCTTCTCATTCAGTAGAGGAGGCCCGTGCCCAGCAGTGGGACGTATACCGAGTGGCGATTTGGTTAACACATTAAATAATACAACGGTTAAAACTAGTTGATATAAGTTTGTTCAAAGAATAAAATAAACATTTATACCAAAAATAAAAATATGCAACTTTACAAACTTAACAAAATAAATACCTTAAAAATTGCCACGAAATAAAACACCTTGTTAAATAGTAGTTCAATGACCAGTAAAAGCGGCGACATCGCAGCGATAGATACTTTGTCTCAGTCAGGTTTACATGATGTTCTCAAATGTTAAATCAGAAAAAAAATGTCCGTTGACAAAGACATCGTAGGTATTTCATTTATTTTTATGTATGGTTAAAGAATGGCATGTAGTAAACGTGGTATCATTTAATGTGATAACCTAATCGCCACACAGTATAATACAGGTCTAGTATTGTTACATTAATATTAAGATAATAGTCAGGGTTCCCTGGGCCATTTTTCCACTTGATTACTATCAAACAACCAGCTGATTTTTTTGTTTTTACTTAGTTAATATTGATATAATTTAACAGTCATATTGTCCTACAAATAACTTAATAAATTTTTGAGTATCATCAAATCGAAATATTCTATCCTTGCTACCTTTGTTAGCTACCACAATAGAGAATTTTCGCATAGGGAATTGTTGGGCGTCTCATCGAAACGAAGCTACTCACGGAAAATTAGCTTGATAGTAATCAAGTGGAAAAATGGCTCAGGGATCCCTGACCATAATAGAAAAGGTGTGTACTTTCGAAGTGCACGACGGAGCTGATCTGGTCGATGTAGCCGTTCATGCGCGCCTCGCTGATCATGTGGCTGGCGATGCGCTCGGCTCTAGCGGGTCCGGTCTCCAGCAGCGCGCCGAGCTCCTCGAACGTGATGTTGTTGTACAGCTTGCTCGCCGACAGCAGGTTGTGCTCGAACACGGCGCGGTCCAGTATCGTCGAACCGTCCGGTGTCATCGCCTGGTATCAACGGTACTTCATAAACATATTTTCGAAGTGAACACTTCTTTAGCCGCGTTGAGCACTTTTTGGTATGGGGTAAACTTTTGGTTTCGCGTCAGCGACATGCTAGTGTTAATTCAGAATATACACGTATAACACATCGTATGTACCTGACCGTGTGCTGTGCGCGTTAAACGCTTTTTGGATGGGTGAAATCTTATGATCTCTGAGTATCAGTCTGTTTTGACTAGAGTTGAGTTGTAGTCAGGTCACAAATAAATAACAAGCTTAAAGAAAAAACAGTGATCTTGTGAAGAAAACGAATATTCGTAACCTTGGCTGTGAACACAACATGCATATTCCTGAATATGGTCTTTCTTCTTTCCACTTGCTCTTATCCCACTCGCAGTGAGGTCAAGGCAATATGTTTTTTTAACACATGTTACAGGAAGATTTGGCTTGTAGTTTTCACGACCGGCCGCCTGCCTAGGGTCAACCCCTCTGGGGAGATATTCAAGAATGATATTGGATAAATGTCTAAATACTTCAATAATATATACAAGGTATGTATATTGTATGTAGATTATAGGTTATTATTATAAGGTATGATTTCATTAAATCTCTTTCCATTTTAATCAGGATCGAACCGTGGACTCGTCACGCTAGTCTAGTCTTTTTCAAAGTGAGCGATAACGCCCCACTGTGGGCGCTGGAGGCTTTCAAGGGATCCCCCTTGAAGGGGATGACCCCATCGGATCAGGCGGCATGCCATTTCGCCATTCACGTTAATAAAAATAATGGTCTTAAAAGAGCTATAATATACTAAAACTTTTCTTAGAAACTGGAATGAATTGAGATTATTCAAGAAATAACCGTAGCTGAATTACCTTCTGGTGGGTTTGCATGAGAGCTTCGAACTCGTGTAACTCTGAGCGCCTAATGATGCGGTCGAGATACATTTTTTCTAAAATGGAGTAAGCTGGCAGTTGTTGGCATCGTTCATCCTTGAACAGTGTCGCTAACATTCTGGATCTCTGTTGACCTGAACATTACGTACACTTCAATTGTGGTGTGTTCCAAAATTATTTACAAGCTAGAGAAAGGTTGGTAGGTTAGCTAGGCTAGGGATATTCCTGCCAGTAAGGTCCACGAGACATCTCCTTACCTTTAAAACTCTAACAGATTTATTGTTAATTTACCTAACTCCTTCCTGCCCTTGTCCCCATTTCCATATCCTCCTAGTCCGTGAATCCCTACATTTAAGGATCCCCTCGCTCTTCCCCTGCTTGTTAGTGTGCCTTTTCCTGCCAGCCTATAGCGCGGCGGTTATTCCAAAGTTCCCTTAATTTTGAGTTAGTCTTATTAATGACAAATGTTCTGTACTTGGACCTGTCATAAGCGCTTTTTTAACCGACATGATGAATAAAGATTTTTATTTTGATTCTGTTCATTTGATTGTAAATGCAATTACGTAGTTCTAACTATGTAATAATAATATTAATAAATTTTAATGACTTCTAAGTCATTCAAATTTGCTGAAAGGGGTATTTGTCAAATGACAGACAACATGATAATTGACGTTACTGTACCCCCAATGGTAAGTACGGTACACGCGTGCGAGGGAAACAGTGAGGTATCCTCACTACGAACCATATCGTAAGGGATTACAATTGGCGAAAAATTTTAGAATGTCTAGATGACACCTTTTTGGAACACGTATATTACAGAACGATAGATAAAGACCAATACCTGCTGATGCAAGAACTGTGCAAATGAGAGCATTTCTTAGACATGTCATTCTTTCATCTTCATGAATGATGTTTCTGTATGATAACTCATTGTATCGCTGTGCCGCTTCAATGAATTTCCTGAAATTAACTATTATGTTAGAAATATACGATTTTACTATAATAAAACATAATCTATTAACATTTAAATTTAAGCCCAGAATCACATATAATTTTATCATGCCCCAGAATCATAATGATTTTTCGCAGAACTAATTTTTTTATTAGCCTGAACTACAATATGAGTGGTCACTCGCCTGACGATGGTCATAAGCTACTTCTAGAGAATAAACCTTGAACAAGTAAGTACACAAGCTATTGATAAGTTTAACAAGTTTGTCACATGATAATGTTGCAGTGGCTGTGAAACAAGAGGTTGCGGGTTCGATTCCCACACTGAAATAAATGCTTGTGATCCATTAATACAGCTGTTGTCACACTTTTATAGCTATGGATCATTTAACAAATCCCTTTTATTTTATGGAACCCTATAATCAATGAGCAAACATATCAGAAGCATTTAATCTGTATAAGGTCATTTTAATTAAGTGGTTTTATATTTTGTGAATACCATTAGACACTCGCCGTCATTCAATGAGAATGTAACTAATTTGTGACACTCAAGTGTCTTTTCCACAGAGTCCCTTGGAAACCTACTTTAGGAATCGCTACACAAATATTTTTACTTTAGGTCTGGGTGTTGTACGATCATAAATGCCTGGTAGTTCCTTACACCTACAATACAGGTTAACATAGTGAGAGGCCTGCTATGGTGACTGTTTAAATCCAAATCACATTATTACCTTCTGTAATCCAAAACCCTTGCATAGCAGACTTTGTAGTAAATCTGCAGTTGTTCGTTGGTCGTCTCAGCCTGGAGTAAAGACGCTCTGTTCACAAATGCTTCAGCTTGTACAGGGTCATCAACCTCCAAATATAAACGGGCAATCTTCAGATATGTTTCTAATTTGTAGTCTACAGAGTATTGCCTGAAAGAAAATTACATCTATCTTTTTTCACTCAGTAAAAAAATACAATTTGATGTGATTTGATTGGCCTTGGGACCAGCTTTTGTTTTTGCTTATGTAATGGTGTAACATAAGTTGTGTACAGTAATACCCCGACTTACGCTACCCCGTTTTACGCGAATTCGGAGATACGCGGTTATTCTTTTTGATGGCCGAGCGCGTCAGCTCTCCTATTTCGCCATGTTAGTGGTCCGTTTACGACGGGTTCGAACGTGTTCCGCGTTGAATTGTTTTACGTACGTTGTGTTTTATTGATAACCTCAAATGATGTCACTCAAAAGTGCATGCAAAGTTGTACCCCGACTTTACGGTTTCGGTCCCACCTATCGCGTAAGTCCGGGGTATTACTGTATACATATATTATGTATATTTTCTAACAGGAGCATGGACGGGCGACGCGGCAAAAAATCTCTTAAAAGGTGCTCATTTTCCATATAGCATGTTTTAGCAAACAATTCTGTATTTTGTGTAAATATTGTTGTACATTTGTAAGAAAGTTATCGCCTGTTGATAGCCATTAGGCAATGGTGCTTATTATCAGGCTGTCCATGCCGCAGTTGGCGATTAGCCGGCTGTGAAGCGAGAGGCCGCGAGTTCGATTGGCGGACTGATAAAAATGTTTGTGTAATCCACAATTATTGACAAATGGGTGACGTAAGGTAGGCGGTAGGTCGTAAAAACTACAAGCCAAATCTTTCTTTAACAGTTGGTAAAAGGCATGTTACGCCGATCCCACTACGAATGGGATAAGGGCAGGTGGAATACGAAAATTGATTGCCTATATGAGGCTTACCCAGCAGTGGATCTGACAATGATGAAATTGCCTAAAGCGTTTTTCTCAAAAAACGATAGGTATAACAATACTGATTTCTCACGTTTACGCGAATGTTACTCATTGAAACAAAACTACTTTAAACGGATTTTATCGCGGTTTTTTATTTTAGTCCCGACGTTTCGCAAGGTTTTCAGCCTTCGTGGTCACAGGCTAGGTTTAAATTAGTTTTATTTCAAGGTATAACAATATTAACATACTTTTGTCCAGTTTCCAATGGTATGCCTACAAGTACATTTGCAGCTTCTTTCCAGTTCTGATTGCGTTCGTAGATATCAGCCAAGTGTTGTCTGATGCTGGCCACCTGAAAAAAATTACGACAGCTTATGTGTAATAAGCGTAGCATTTGTTAATCCCTAACAAAAAAGAGAGATGTTATGAGTTAGACTCCTTCATGTCGTATGTGCGTGCATGCGTGCATACGTGTGCTAGCACCTGCGTGCGAGTCTGCATCTGCGAGTATGTATTTTTTTTTATAGCATAGGCCGGCAAACGAGCAAGTGTGTCACCTGATGGTAAGTGATCTCTACCGCCCATGTACGCCCACCACCAGAAGAATCATGGGCGCGTTGCCGACCTTAAAGGAAAGGAGGGGATTTGGGTTTCGGATATCTCACTCACCGTACGAAACGCAGCAGCAAGCCGCTACTTTACGTCGGTTTTCTGTGAGACAGTGGTAATGACCCGGTCGAGCCAGCCCATTCATGCTGTAGACGAAACTGTCTACAGCGTGGCTCTACCACTCAAAGTATGTGTTTATTTAGATTTTTTTTGTTTTAAAAGCGGGTGAATGCATAGGTCTTGGCTGTTTAAAGAAAATCTGTTCAGTCATCTAAACATTAGAGATATATATTTTTTGATAAATGTGGAGACTTTATAATGGTTATATTATTGGACAATGTTTGCATATTTCTGGCTGGAAATAACGTATAAAGTTTTTGTTTGCTCACGCTTTATATTAGACCATGGAGGCTAGTAGTCAGACATATTTATGATGCAAATGGACAATGCGTTTTAGCGCAAACCTAGAGGAGGAAAGAGACACAACCTAGATGAAGTGCAGCCTCATATAATATACGAGTTAGCTTCCCATCCATACGTCAACTGCACATTTAGACTACTTGTCTTTGTTAGAAGGGAATCATCAATCAAATAATATTTTCTAATGTTAGCCATAAAATGTGATTAATCCTAAAACAGGTATCAATTGTTGAACACACCTATCTTGACTGTGTGACAGAATAGGTGTGTGACATTGAATATGTCAACAAATTAAAAACCTGATGTCTGTGGCAGGTCGTGCGGTACAGTTAGTAGCATGTTCAACTATAAGAAACATTTTCCAAATACGTATAAGATATACCTGTTCTTCAAACGAAATGACCCTGGGTTGAATGACATCCAGGGCGAAGTGTGAAACTTCCTGTGACACAGCGTCAGGAAGCAGTGCCAAGTGTGTGCTCACATCGGTCAACAGTTGTCTTGATATCACTAGACTCACATTTTCATTCACAACTGTAAAACAAATTAAACAACTTGTTTTTCATTTTTTGAATTCTAATGTAAATGAACAATTAATTACTTATAGTATCAGCAAAAATAATCCTGTACAATACTTCTAAA
This sequence comes from Amorpha juglandis, assembly GCA_949126905.1. Taxonomy (NCBI): domain Eukaryota; kingdom Metazoa; phylum Arthropoda; class Insecta; order Lepidoptera; family Sphingidae; genus Amorpha; species Amorpha juglandis. Next base: position 11,607,239 of record OX421381.1, on the reverse strand, counting down.
TAAATATTTGCAAAATGTGTTGGAAGGAAATTTGATATTCAATTTAATAAAAGAAGATCCTTTTTAGATATAGTATTTTTAAAACATTTTTCTCAATTTTTTTTTATAGCATAGGCAAATGATCAAGTGGTTCAACTTTCATCCTGTAGACAAAACTGTCTACAGCTTGGCTCAACCACTCAAGAGTTACTCTTACTCAAAACAGAGAGAGAGAGAGTTGAGTAAGATTTATCCACCAATAATTAACATAATAGTTTTTGGAAGAACCTAGTAGACCCCTTTGTTCTGGTAATGGATATTAAAAATTATTTATTTGAATATGTTATTTTATTTGGTAAGTATATGTATATGCTCAGAGGTTGTGAAACAGACCATTAATCTTTTATTAAATTAAAGATTGTATTTTTTTTTTTATCCTGGCTCGGCAAAGTGACTACGCTACACCTGATGGTAAGTGCAGCGCAATCCAAGAATAGTGTCGACCAACGATAAACAATGTGACCATCGTAGGTCAGCAAGATCATGCCAGTCTGCCAAAGGGCCAAGGGGGAGGGGAAAGAAAATGGGATGGGAAAAGGGTTAGGATCAGGGGGCAAGCCCCCTGGGGAGAACCGGATATACACTGACTGACCCTGGAACGCGATCCACACAAGGTGGGCCACTATGGCAGGTTTTAGCACCAGTGTACGGTGGTCCCTATCCGGTCGGATACAAGTATCCTCCCACCAGCAATTGTCATACTTACTTGCTTCAACAAAAGCCTTCAATGATTCAGCCAATTCCCCATTGGTGTCTTTGAGAATTTCAGTAAGAACATTACGATACCTAAAAGTAAATAACATAAATTCACATATTTTTATCATAAGTACATCCAAATATGACATGAGGACTACTAAGTATATAATGTTATGAGGATGGGGTGTAATCTGATGTCTGTAGGTAGAGCTGAGTGGTATAAACAGATGTATGGCACCTCACTCAAGAACAGATTTTTTTAACACTTCTGTAGTGTACACCACGTCTGGCGTGTGCTGGCTGCATTTACGACGTGTATTTAATAGAGCAGAATTTGGCCGCAGTCAACGTATTAAACACAAAGATTACAATGAATTTCCGACAATAAACTTCCTCTAGCTATTGATTATTACACAAAAATTTATAACTTAAGTGTGTAAGGCAGTACACCAGAGCATTTAGTCAGTCTCTACGTACAAACAAATGTTTGTATTATTTACAACCATCTGTTCAAGGGCTCGCAACGCCTAAGAATCTTGATTTTCATAACATAGAATTATAAGACAAAACAGGATTCAAGCATACAATCTCGATTTTGGCGTCTGGGTGAACATTAGGTGTATTTGAAAAGCATGCGGCAAACTTGTATACATCAAGGTACTCTGGCAAAACTTAGCGACTTACTTTTCTGCTTGATCTTTATGCAAGCCCCCAGAATTTCTCAATTCATTCAAATATTGGCGTACACCTTGCAAATTTAAGGGCATAATTGAAAAAAAAAACGGCTGTTTTAAGATTCAGTTTATTTTTTCAATAATTACAAGTGGTATTTATTTTTAATTTATTTTGACATTGACATTTTTGACAAATGACAACCAGAGACATTTTTTTTTTTTGGTTTTATTTTCTCCTTTATAGTAAAAGTAGTATGAGCAAAGGCGCTCAGCCATGCAGCCTAAACCAGAGACATTTTTTTTGTTTTATTTGTTCCTTACTGGAACCGGCTAAGGTCGTAGACCATGCTGCCAAGTCTTCAGTCATTTAATTTCATAAGTAACTTATATCGAATGTAAGAACGATGAAACACGGGTGCGGTCGATTTCAAGGTCTTGTCGGAGTTTTGGTGTTAACTCCTTTCAGTACGATGCTTAATTCACTTATTTCAATATTTCCATACACTGTTCATCACTGTCAATGTTTATTGAACAAATCCACACCACTTTTATACAACAAACACAACTCTAAACTAGTTTATGAAATAAATTAAAATAAGCGATGAACTGCACTGTCAGAATTCCCGCCAAAAACTCGACAACCAGAGTCAAATAAACTAGGTTCGCAAATATGCTGGGATCAGATAGGTGGCGCTGTCTCTAGTTATTAGCCTTCGTACCGTAAAACGGGGTGTATAGAAATTGCGGGGTGAATAGAAAAAATATCGGGAAAGTTTTCAAGGCTCATATTTGACTACTTTTCGTTGAAGAATTTTGGTAAAATTCTAAATTATTACACATTAACATTTTTTCTTTGCGTCGGCAACAAGTTTTTATTATAAAAATTGATATTTATCCTTCAAAATGTACTTCAAAGTCTACCTTCTGTGAACGCGTTTAATTCAACTGCCGAAACATTTGATTTTAGGTGTGATACATTTGTGTAATGTGCTGTTTAATGTGTTTATCTCATTAGGTATGTGATAAATTATAAAAATACATTAAAGGTAAGTGAGGATCTGTTATTAAACTTCACAAATTTCGTAAAATCACAGCACGAGTAAATTTTTTGCAAAAAAGGGGCCAATAGAATCTATTAAAGGGTGAATAGTACTGTAATATGGGTCTAATGGAAACGTAGTAGGGAATAATAGAAACGCCTAATGTGTGAATAGCAATTAATGAGGGGTCAATAGAGATAAATAAATAGGGTTGTCAAAAACTGTTAACAGAACTAAATAACTACTTTCATAGTTTCTTTATATTGAATAGTATCTAAGTCCACATTATATAAGGCGAGAGCCGTAGATTTCATCATCATCATCATCAGCCACAAGACGTCCACTGCTGAACATAGGCCTCCCCCAAAGATTTCCAGACCAACCTGTTGGAAGCGGCGTAGATTTAATGATTGATAAATAAATAATCATTTTAATATGATAATTTTTACAGGTACATACCGCTGTAGGTATATTCAACATGCCGCGTGTATATAGACCCGATTCTACAAGAAAAAGGTATAAAAAATATAACATGGAGATAATAAAAAAAAAAAAGTGCGTCTCGGGACGCTCGACAGAAGTGATAACTTATACTAATGTGGGTTAAAGTGAGAGCGGAGGAGCCTGCCTACTGCTGCGTTATGCGTGAGAGAAAGGGAAGCCAGAGTGGCGCCGTAACGCGTTACGTTACGAAGTCCGGTCAAAGTCATGTCAAAGCCCTGTCAAACGTCTGCCAACGTCCGGTCAAAGTCCTGTCAAAGTCCGGTCAAATTCCGGTCAAAGTCCGGTTAAAGTCCGGTCAAAGTCCTGTCAATATCCGGTCAAAGTCCTGTCAAAGTTTATCAAAATCCGGTCAAAGCCCTATCAAAGTCCTGTCAAAGTCCGGTCAAAATCCGGTCAAAGTCCGGTCGAAGTCCGGTCAAAGTCCTGTAAAAGTCCGGTCAAAGTGCAGTCAGTCTTGTCAAAGTCCGGTCAATGTCCTGTCAAAGTTTGTCATAATCCGGTCAAAGCCCTATCAAAGTCCGGTTGAAGTCCGGTCAAAGTCCTGTCAAAATCCGGTCAAAGTCCTGTCAAAATCCGGTCAAAGTCCTGTCAAAGTCCAGTCAAATACTGGTCAAAGTCCTGCAAAAATCCGGTTAAAGTCCAGTCAAAGTTTGTCAAAATCCGGTCAAAGCCCTATCAAAGTTCGGTCGAAGTCCGGTTAAAGTCCGGTCAAAGTCCGCTCTAAGTCCGGTCAAATACCAGTCAAAGCCCTGTCAAAGTCCGGTCAAATACCGGTCAAAGTCCTGCCAAAATCCGGTTAAAGTCCAGTCGAAGTAATGTCAGTCTTGTCAAAATCCGGTCAAATACAGGTCAAAGTCCTGCCAAAATCCGGTTAAAGTCCAGTCAAAGTTTGTCAAAATCCGGTCAAAGCCCTATTAAAGTCCTGTCAAAGTTCGGTCGAAGTCCGCTTAAAGTCCGGTCAAAGTCCGATCTAAGTCCGGTTAAATACCAGTCAAAGCCCTGTCAAAGTCCAGTCAAATACCAGTCAAAGCCCTGTCAAAGTCCGGTCAAATACCAGTCAAAGCCCTGTCAAAGTCCGGTCAAATACCAGTCAAAGCCCTGTCAAAGTCCGGTCAAATACCGGTCAAAGTCCTGCCAAAATCCAGTTAAAGTCCAGTCAAAGTAATATCAGTCTTGTCAAAATCCGGTCAAAGTCCTATCAAAGTCCGGTCGTAGTCCGGTTTAAGTCCAGTCGAAATCCGGTCAAATACCGGTCAAAGTCCTGTCAAAATCCGGTCAAAGTAGTGTCAAAGTTTGTCAAAATCCGGTCAAAGCCCTATCAAAGTTCGGTCGAAGTCCGGTCAAAATCCGGTCGAAGAACGGTCAAATACCGGTAAAAGTCCTGTCATAATCCGGTCAAAGTCCTGTCAAAGTTCGGTCAAATACCGGTCAAAGTCCTGCCAAAATCCGGTTAAAGTCCAGTCAAAGTCTTGTCAAAATCCGGTCAAAGCCCGGTTAAAGTCCGGTCAAAGTCCGGTCTAAGTCCGGTCAAAGTCCGGTCTAAGTCCGGCCAAAGACCTGTCAAAGTCCGGTCAAACTCCGGTCATAGCCCGGTTAAAGTCCGGTCAAAGTCCGGTTGAAGTCCGATCAAAGACCGGTTGAAGTCCGGTCAAAGTCCGGTCCAAGCTGACTGGTCACTGTGTGACGCCACCTGGGACTTTGAAATAATCGATGTTTCAGGGAGGTCGGCTAATGCTGGCTGGTCGATGGACCGCTCGCGTTACGGAACGTTTCGATTCACCCTCCCATAAGAAGTTATCACTTCAAAAAGCTGTGGAAGAGTATGCAACTTCTCGAAACGTTAAATTAGAAGAAGTTGCAAAAAAATATGGTATACACAAATCGGTATTGTATCGTCACAGTACCCGGGATATGAAGCAACATGGGGGCCAAAGAGCTTTATCCGATGATACTGAAATGTTCTTAATAGAAAACATAAACAAATGCGCAGAATGGGGTTATCCATTAGACACTATGGATCTCAGATACATAGTAAAAATGTATCTTGATAAGATAGGTATAACCCATAAAAGATTTAAAAACAATTTTCCAGGACCGGATTTTGTGCAGAGCTTCCTTTTAAGACACAAAGATGAGATTTCTAAAAGAGTTTGTGAAAATATCAAGCGTGTGAGAGCTAAGGTATCTCCAGATACGATTAAAGAATATTTCATCGAACTTGAGAAGTCTTTAAAAGGAGTACCTGCTTGTAATATAATGAATTATAATGAAACAAATTTGACGGACGACCCTGGGCGGAAGAAAATACTAATCAAGCGGGGATGCAAGTACCTTGAAAGGGTTTTAAACCATACCAAAGCTTCCGTGTCTATTATGATGGCTGATACCGCAGATGGTAAAATGTTACCACCATATGTGGTATACAAAGCTACTCATTTATATGATTCTTGGATCCAACATGGTCCTGACGGTACTAGATATAACAGGTCGACATCTGGATGGTTTGATAGAACCACTTTTGAGGACTGGGTGCAAAATATGGTGGTGCCTTATTTTAAGGATTTACCAGGAAAAAAATGCTTAATTGGAGACAATTTATCTTCACATTTATCGGCAGATTTGATCCAAACATGTAAAGCGCACGACATCGATTTTGTGTTCTTACCAGCCAACTCAACTCACCTGACGCAACCACTAGACGTGGCATTTTTTCGTCCAATGAAGCGTGCCTGGAGGCAATTATTATTAAAATGGAAAAAGACGGATGGTCGACAATTACCCACAATTCCAAAAGGTTGCTTTCCAAAACTATTAAGATTTTTAATTGATGATCTTAATACAAACGCTTCAAAGAACATCATTGCTGGATTTAAGAAAACAGGAATTAGCCCTTTAAATGCACATGAAGTATTAGCCAGACTTCCCGACGGAGACTTAGGTGAAGACGATGAAAGTGCTGTAGAAGATTCTGTTGTAACATTCCTCAAAGAAATGAGATATGGTTCCATGAACATTGTGGAACCAAAAAGAAGGAGAAAACTCAATGTACTGCCAGGGAAAAGTGTTGTTGCAGAAGAAATTGAAGATTATGCAGAAACTGATGTTGATAATAGTATGGAAAATTTAAAAAAAACAATATACGATACAAGTGTTAGTGGCCCATCAGGCTTAAACAAGAAAAATACAAACTTGAAACTAAAAACTTTTGAAGAAAATTACGCTAATAAAATGGAGCCTTACACAGGAAAAGGCAAAGGGATCGGAAAAAAACTAAAACATCCTATTTGGAAACAAAAGAAATGCAAGAGAAAGAAAATTTCGACAATAATATAGAAAACAATAAGACTAAAAGAAAAGGTATCGAGGAAATAACAATAAAATCAAGTGTCAGAAAAGTAAAAACAGAAGACAAGAGCAATAATAATAACAATAAAGAATGGAAAGAAGAATTCGATAACAACGCAGAACAAGAAAATTACGGAAATGTAAGACAGGAAAATTACGATTATATCACGGATTACGAAAATTATGATAATAATATGGAACAGCAAAATTACAACAGTGTGACGGATAAGGAAAACTACGATAATAGCATAGAAGAATTACAGTGCAAAATACCTGATAATATAGACCTAAAAAGTCTGCCCATTTTCTTTTTTGACAGCTTATGTGAAGAGGTTACGATCAGTACTGGAAAAACTGCTGATGATAATAATATTATGGAAAATAAAATAAAAATAGTATCCAATAAGATAGTGAATGACGGTCAGTATAACAAAAAATACAGATTACCTATTATAAAAAAAAGCAAGACTGTAGCGCTAAAAGATCTCATTAAATTGCCAAGGAAAATACAAATAATTACTACAATAATATTGACGAAATTTTAAAAGTTTTAGAAGAGGATGATGTGAATTAGAAAATCCAGCTAGTTATCTTGATTATTTTTACATATTAGTTCGTACTGGTTCTACAAAGCTATAACGTGGTGACGGTGAAGAAAAACATCATGTGAAATCTACCAACCTGCACTAGGCCAGCGTGGTGGATTATGGCCCGAATCCCCCTCGCATTGACGGGAGGCCCATGCCTAGGAGTGGGACGTAAAAAAGGCTAACATTAAGTATTGATTATACAAAGCCATAACGTAGGCTGAAGTTTACCTGATTATACCTGATTGTAGATTACCTGTGATAACATTTATACGATAATTGTTAAGTTCAGAAGATTTATAGTTGTTTATTTTTCGTTCGTTGTAATATGTATATATTCGATTTTTAATTCAGAAAATAGTTTTTTATTTTGTTTTATTTCATTCAAATAAAAATACGAATAAATATCTAGTTTGATTTATTGAAAAGAGGTCACAACATTCCCTAAAAATGAAAACGGTTAAAATACAATCATAATTATTTATGTTTATACTCATAAATCGTTTGAATCACAAAATTCGAATCTCATTTAGCATAAACCAAAACAATTTTTAGACACACAACCTTCCTTTTTTTACATGTTGGATAAGTCATTTATGACAGCCCTGACAGTTTTTCCATTCACCCCTTTACGCATTTCTATTGACCCCAGTCGTTGGGTGAATAGAAATGGTACATATTTCTTAAAAAATCTGGAAAATCCTTGCTTATAATTAAAAAAATATTCTTATAGCTCTTTCTTTATGGTACCGGACATGATATAAAATAACCTGAGATTAAAAATAATATTTACAGGCAACAAACTCTTACCACAAAGTTGAAAATCATTGCTATTCACCCCGTTTTACGGTACTCTGTTCTTGTACTCGGACCGACATGGTGGCCTTGGTCGGTTTCATCGTTCTTGTGCTCTAGTATAAGTTAAATATAATTAATAATCTATGATTCTTGTAAAAATTGGGTAAATATCAAAAAATATCTGACTCAGAGGTCTCAGAGGACAATTCCTGTTTTCCAATTACAGAGCATAATGCGACTCAGTAGCGCACAATGCCGTGTGTGCTCATTGCTAATTGGAACGTGAATAAGTTTTCTAGTGCACCAGCAGAGTGCGCTAAGTTCAGTGTTGAGAATAAAAATATAAATAGTCAATGTTTATACCTTCATCCATCCTTACATTTACTTTTTAACAGGGTCTGAATTAACTTTAGAATATTTCGATAACACTACGATAAGACGAAAGCTAAAAAAAATCTCAACAATAAACAATATTAATTACTAACGATAATATAAATAAAATTTCGATCAATGCCAACTTAAAGAAAAACACTTGTTAATTTTCTGTTACTGAGTTGGTATCGATTGCATGTATCACCCGAAAGCAGTACTTTTGAGAGTGCTTGATTGTGCGTAGCGTTGTGTAATTGAAACATTCAACATTGAGCATTATGTCGCATAATGCGCTCTAGTGCTGTAATTGGAAAACAGGGAATAATGTACTATGCGTCTGAAGGACTTGCATCCATTGACAAGAATAAATAATAAAAAAACCTACAATTTTATAATGTTGGCTAAATGTGACATACAAAAAAAAGTTAAAAAGAAGCGCCATTGAAATTTTAGGCACTTTTGTGGAAATATTTTATAAATAGAGCAACTTAGTCACCATAAAAACAACTAGAAACGAAGACTTGTAGAATTACCTACAGTACTAAGATATTTATTTACTGTTTGTTGTGCTGTTTTAATAGGAAACGCTGTTTATATATGTGTCGATTTGTTTTCAACCGTGGCGACTCCCGAGACTTTGGTTTTGACAACTTAAAATGGCGGCGTCTTTGAACTAAGATGATGTTATTTATGTCCCCATAATACTTTTAAATGTGAACTGTGATGTGCATGTGGTAGTATGGGAAAGACCGTAATAAGACTAAAGTAATATAAACATGGATCACAGCTTGGAAGACTCGTTAAACTTGGAAGGTGCTATGGAGACTGTAAGTATTGTGTTATTTTTGATGGATGAGCTTATTAGTACAAATGATTTGTATACTTTGTATTTTGATGTGGTCATGGTATTGATGAACTAAATCAAGTGGAAATTATGAACTGCTGATAAGTACAGAGAATCATTCATAATATTGTATTATCTTTATAGTACATTGTTCCCATTTTTACTAAATTCTCTTCAGTAAATTGCTACCGTTGAAATACTCTCAAAAATTTAGATATAATTGAAACCACTAGGTGACAAGTGCCTCAGTTGCGGCGGTAGAACAGCTTTGTTTATTTTTGCTGCCAAGCAGCTGTGTGTAAGCCCCATTTTGTTTCAGTTTCAAAGACATTGAAATGACTGGGTTAAATCTCACTTATATCTCACTTAAATATTGTGAACAAGGCTGTTATGCAATGTGGCCCGAGATTTTCATGTTTAATAAAAACTAATATGAATAAGGCAAGTGCATATTAGACTCGCACACTGAAGGTTCCACACCACAACACAGTAGCCTATAAAAATAATATAGAGCCAGACTCACACTTAACCAGTTTTTATTATTTTATTAACACTGATGCAATTATTTAGAGATCTAAAGAGACTGTAAAGCGAGTGGCTGCAGGTTCAATTCCTGCACAGAGACAATTGTTTGTTTCGGGTCTGGCTGTTGTGAGATCGAAAGTCTCTCACAATTTCTGATACCCGACTATAGAACCGCATCTTACTGTGGTGTCAGGACTATGTGTGTGACTGTTGGGTATATGAATACATTAAGGGTAAGCTTACCTTCTGGGTAAGCTCACTCCATCATCAACCTCATCTTTGTCCATGTGGCTAGATTGAGGTCAAGAGCAAACCCATTTTTAATAATTAAAAAAAGTGCAGTCTTGATCGTGATGTTAGCTCCCTGCCATGCGACCCTCATAACACAGTAATACCCATACTTCACTCTACTCCCATGGTCCCTTACCCTGCATTTTAGAAAATGTATCAAGCTTTTGGAATTCTAAAAATATTCTTAGAAATTTAATGAGAGATGATTAAAAATGATAGGAGGAACACAAATAACATGATCACTCTCAAACTAATTATTTCTATTCACAGAGAATAAACCCCTGTCAGGATTAACAAATTGTAGGCTTTACTTTAATTGCATTTATATACACACTTACTATGATTAACTACGACAGAATTACTACTAGGTACTTTAACGTTCAGCCAAGCAGAATGCTGGCTACTATAATAACAACCACGATAATTACTAAGGTCTTCACTGCACGATGACGAAATGCGAACGAATGCGAACTGTGTTCTGTCAAGTCGTGCAACCTCTTTTATACACAATTTTAGGTGTTACCCGATGACAATTTTATAAACACCATCTGCATAGATTATAAAAACATTCAAACATCTAACAATATATATTGTTTGCAGATGGATTTTGACAACTCAGGGGTGGTGGTCAGTGAAGCGGACATTACTCTGGAGACTAACGTACACGAAGGAGACATGCCCATGGAATTTGAGGAACAACAAATGTTAATGGACACCGGAACTGAAGAAATTATTGGTAACTGTTTGCCACTAACCATTGTTTTGGAATATAAACTATATAAAATAAGACATGTCAATTGAGTAGTTATTAGAGTATTAGGTAGCTTCTATTAAATTTTAAATTTTGTTTTTCATGTTGTTAGAAAGGAAGGAGGTTTATTATTCATGATCTCATTATAACTCTAATGGCCACATATAGTCTGGATGCATTTCCCATGATATGGTGCTGCCACACCGATGTTATAAAATGTTTACAAACATTTTCTAACATTAAAATTGTTACATTTTGTTAGGAATTGTTAGATGTTTTAAGTGCTCCCACACCGACGGCACAGTATAATTATCTACAGTATTCCATCTTCATAGAAAAGGATGAATCGCGAGCTATGCCCACGTGACTCGATATACGTGTGCGTTCAGTGTGCAGACAGTCCCGACTGTGCCGCAGTGACGAACGGACGGTGTGTTTTTTTTAACAATAACCACGCAATTTTTTCACTAAAAATAAGATCAAGTACATAAATTTAAATTTTCATGTCTCGGGTTAGTGTTCCAAATAAATTATTTCTTTCTTTCTTTCTTTCTTTACATATTTATAATGACGAGTAGGATGTATTGTGCTGTTTTTGGTTGTATGAATTCGTCAATAACGCATCCAGGGATAACTTTTTTTACATTACCTGGAAACTGTGAAAGGTAAGACTATAAAATAATTTTACTTACTAGTAGGTAAAAAATGTGTGTTTTTTTAATGGATAAGTATTTCTTTTTAACTCCCGAAAATAAATGTCTGAATTAATAAATATAGTAAATAGATTAAATGAAAGTGATGGGCACGAGTGAAATAGGTAGTTATAACACGCAGAAATCAACTTGGCACCTCAGTGGAATGCGCGTCCCCTCCCACCACACCCCACCGCCTACCGCTCTCGCCCTCGACGCGTCATTACCAGTGTTGCCAGATGGGGCTATTTAGCGCCAATCGGGCTATCTCCCTTACCGAGCGGCGATATTATTTTATCCGCTGGCTACAGGTAGCCGATTTGGCTATATTTGTTTCTCAGAAATATTTAATTAAAAAATCATTTTTATGCAGAAAAAAAAACTTTAACACCAACAATCAGTTTTAATAGTTTTTATGTATATGTTATAGCATGGATTTTAAAACGTTAACTGTCTCGCAAAATATATATATAGGTACATAATTTTAAACTTAAACTTTCCCGCCTTAACTACCTGTGCGCCATGATGGGGCTATCTCGGGGCTACACGAGCGCTCTGGCGAGGCGATTCGAGAAAAAAATATTCTGGTAACACTGGTCATTACGGTCAGTAAATTAAATACTACCGTTACGCACGCGCCTCCTTCGTGTTTTTTTCGTTGTTATTGTTATTTTTATGGATATAGAACTGTTACCAAAAAATATATCTACATTTAACCCCCTTATTGATAAACGCTGAATAGGTATCTATTGATTAATTATTATATGTTTAGCGTCAATCACACATTAATTGTCATCTGTGAGAGTGAGAATGAGACAAAACATATTTTAGTAACCAATTTAGTAGGTACACACGCGAACCCACGCCCATGAACTTCGCTTGAAAACGTGCCCATCCACATTCGCAGTCACAATCACTTGTATTGATAGGTCTCATAAGGGTACTTGAATTTTTTATGCAGTAGTACATTCCTATGACGTCATTACACCGAGGTGCCTAGTTAACTTCTGCGTGTTGTATAGGCTGTTGATGCGGTACGGTAGGTACGCTTGTGTTATGGCAACTTAAAAGGTACTTTTTATTACTTAGTTGTTGTCGTTATTTAGAATGGGTGTAATGCTCTAACTGAATCCATAAAAAAGTATTTTATAATCACAAAACTAAATTGAATCACAAAGTAGGCAAATGTAATTAAAATGCTGGAGGCGGGCAGCCCTATCGCATGTTTACGTACCGCGCGGCTGTAGGCATTTATTTCTAAAATTCAGCTGAGTTACAATACAGTACAGTGCCGACGGCAAATGTTTGCAAACATTTTTTAACATTTTATAACATTTGAAAACATGACATCGGCCCTTCTTCTTTGACGGCTTCTTTGACGGCGCCGCTCTCAAAAGTACCGCCGCCCGCGGTTAAAAAATGTTAAGATTGTTAAGAAATGTTTACTAATTGGTGCTGCCACACCGCTGTTATAAAATGTTATATAACATTTGTTAACAATCATTTTCTAACATTTTATCACAATGTTAGATAATGTTAATAAATGTTTAATGTTAGAAAATGTTATATAACATTTTATAACAGCGGTGTGGCAGCACCAATAGTTTCAATAATGACAAATAGTATTATCACTTAATGATTTATTAAGCTACCACTGTCTGTACTGTACTGTCACGAAAGAAGGGTAAGAAACCTTGATATTGCTTTTTTTATGTAGTTCCATTATTAACCACCACACAATAATTACACTAGTGGTAAATCATTACTTCTGAGTAATGGTGTTTTTTTAGCACAATTTCGGCATTACTGTCTACTTTTGACTATGGCTATTCTGTAACTACCAATAAAAAAAAATCACTACTACAATTAGATGGTAGATTAGTTTATATAATTTCTTTGTTAGTGTATTAGTATATTAATGATTGGTATCCCATTCACATAAATAGGTAGCTTTCTAAATATATCCATGGAATTATTGTATAGAAATCTTTATTTTAAATTTCCAGTTGCAGACTTTATTGGGGACCAATTCACTCTTCAAGAGTATGCGGTGCAAGATGACCAGACAATTGACTCCAATGTGACAGTTGAATTAAATGTATGTAATGTAATAATTAAAGTTTCTCAATTTGTTCATTTAGTTGGTGAACAATAACTTTAGCATTTAACAGTAATATTTATTTTATTAGGAATTTTCTATGTATGTAATGATAAAAAATGAAACCAAATCGTAGTTTAGTTTGTGCTGCTGTCCTGTTTGATTCCACAATAATCTAATGGTGCTGCCACACCGGTGTTATAAAATGTTTACAAACATTTTTTAACATTAAACATTTACTAACATTATCTAACATTGTGATAAAATATATCAATTTTTTGTTAACAAATGTTTAATAATGTTTTGTAAACATTTTATAACAGCGGTGTGGCAGCACCGTAACTGCTAAAACCTCTGCCATCAACCAGAAAAAGATCTATAGATCCATTCCTTTAGGTTTGCCACAGATAGACAAAGAAGTCGGACTTAGAACCTCTTTTTTTTGGTCAGGATTTAATTAAAAAACTTAATTAAAATAATCTTTGTATATTTGCAGCAAATGGGTGCTATAACAACATCATCAGAAACAATGATCGACCTGCAGCTAGACCCGGACACCGTCTCGCATAGTGTCAGGCAGGCAACTGCCGTTCAACCCAACTTTGTTTCTGTCAAGGTTACTGTCAATTTTGATCTTTGAATTGTCAATGTATGTTAAGTGGGAAAGCCACTCTGTAGACTAATTTGTCAACAGCATGAGTGGGTCAGTTTGACTTCGGTGGTACCACTGTCTCACAGAAAACTGATGTTAAGTAGCAGCTTACTATTACGTTGTATGTGAGATATCTGAAGGCTCAAATCCCCTCTTCTATTCCTAAACCCTTATTATCACTTAACTGTAAGATTTCTTTTAACATGTTCATGATTTTTCTAATATTACATGTGTTCATATGTAGTGATCACTATTGTAAGATTTTTCAGAAGACCCACTTGTTCATTTGTCGACCGTTATTTTAAAATAAAACAATGGGCGAATATACCGGGTGTAAGAGGAACGCTTCCGAAGCTATACACCAGTGTTTCCCAACGTGGGGCCCACGCCCTACAGGGGGGCAATTTAAAAATGGACTCGACACGACTTTAGCCCTTTCGCTTTGGGTTATTTAAGTGCAATGCTAGATATCGGTGACAAATTTAATAAAAAAATGTTAAGGTGGGGCATGGCCTAAAAAAGGTTGGGAAACACTGCTATACACTGTAACAAAACACTATACATACCGAACATAAACAGAAAACTCTATTCCTTTGCTGATTATTTGCCATTTTGGAAACGTAAGTCTACTTCTTCGATCTTTTGGCAGATCATCCTCCTGTCTTTTAATTTTCTGATCCTTTACCTGTAATACCTAAATAAAATAATCGTTGCAGGCACCCGTCTCAACACGTACAGTGAAGAAAGCGGAAGCAGCAGCGGTGCCGCGGCAAGTGGCCATAGCTCCGAAGCCTCCTAAGTTGGTGCAAGCGCAGAAGGCCACATTCTCTTCAGGGAAGCAGTACACTATCGCGCCGAAACCAGTCGCGTTGGTGATGAAAAAGAGCTTGAAGCGGGTGTCTTTGCCCAATGTACAGGGGGCGGCTAAAGGAACCACTGTTTTGAGACGTGAGTTTGCCATTTTTATATACAGATACACAAATGAGGCTGCTAGAACAAGAGTGGCCTAACTGCATTTTGATGATTTTTGACCTATTTTTATTTTTGTCAATTTATACCACGGCCGAAATGAACTTGGTACTGCCATCTATGTCAAGATGATGTTACCAATTTTAGGCCAGTCTGGTCTTGTAGATTAAGTTTTAAATTACGAAAATACAAATAGGGCAAAAGTCATCAAAATGCAGTTAGGCCACTCTTGTTCTAGCAGCCTCAAATAGGGAGTGTTTGTTGTCATTTATGTTTGCCAGTTGCATTATCCATTATGCAGGTTAATCCATTATAATAGTAGAACTACTCTGTAGACAGTTTTATTTACAGGACAATTAGGCTGCCCCGACTGGGGTAGTACCACAGTCATAGAAAATCGAGTGTGCTAGTTAAGTGAGATATTCGAGGGCCTAAATAACCCCTTCCCAATCCTTGTTTCCATTTCTTGAAAGGTAATACAGCATTAAAATCAAAACAAAAATGCAGGATTACACCTATGATAATTCTTGTATTGTGGGTGTCCATAGGCGCGGCAGTGGAGATTTGCCCATTTGCTTATTTGCCAGCCTCAACTAAAATAAAGCTGTTACATTCATATTTTTAATTTGCGAGATAAATGTAGGATTATTTATGAATTTAATTAGACAGTTAGTACGTATCATGGTAGCATGGACGTAGTTGTCCGTTATAAGTGATATTTAAAAGTTATCTTACTTTCCAGCACCACCCAACAAACAGTATGTTCTGGTACCGACGGATGGTTCTCAGAAATTAAAACTAGTGTCTGCCAGAGCAGGTACTACTACTACTCTACAGTGTGTGCCTTCTAATTCTGATCATGTAAGTGCTTTATTGTAAATATTTTTTTATAAGTTGTAACACAACGCAATTAATATAGTGAAATGCAGGATACAGGCACTATCAGTTGCATGACAACTGCCTGCCTGATTAATAAATAAATAAATAAACACTTTCATATGTGATATAATTGTCATAGTCAATATATAATTATCCTTTTTAAATTTAAAGCCTATTTATCAATTGAACGTAGTTACGCAAAAAGGCACCAACCCACAGCAAGTTCAAGTAGAGATATTGATATTGTTTTGCTATATTCATAAATTTAAATTGATTATAATACCGTATTTTTTGCAAAATTGAACGTGGAAATATTTCATGCCAGATTTCCAAAAAACTATGAGATAAAATTTGTTAAAATTATTGAATTTAGTAAAACAAAATCAATATCTCCATTTGAACTTGCTGTGGATTGGTTCCTTTTTGCATAACTAGGTCCCATTTTGAAGTAACTTTCTGTCCCACTACTAGGAAACAATGTTTTAGAACATGATCCCACCATTTTTGCCCTATATGTAGCTGAGAGTGAAAATAAAAAAAAATCATAAGACCTACAGCTGATTGGACTTCTTCTCTAGTCTCTATGTATTTAATGATTTATAAGGGGTGTAAGAGAAAGGCAGTGATACCACAAAAATTGCCAAATATAACATGGTAATTAAAGTTGTGAATTCGATTCCCTAACAACTAACAACCTTTATAATACACTAATAATAATTTTCACACTATTCCATTTCATTTTCTATTGTTTTCATAAACTAATAAAAACATACAATAAAAATGTATGTGGCTAATATTAAACAGGTTGGTCAACACAGATACATTTCTGTTAATATTATATCAAAAAATTATCACCTTTATCAATCTGTTTATTGTGGCATGATTGTTGCAGGCACAGTTAATACCAAACAAGGCCATCAGTGCAACACAAATCGCTAAGCCTGTTATGGGAAAAGTTATAATGCAAGGTATGCATAATATTGTAGCTTTTTTTAAATGTTGTACTACAATGAGTATTGCCGTTATAATAACGTGAATTGTATTTTTATGAGACGATAACTTGATGTAGCTTTTCAAGAATGTTCATATAATACTTTATACTGAATGCTATACTTTCACAAGGCGGTAGGTCCCTCGTGTGCGAGAAGCCGTCTGGGTTGGTACCACCGCTTTGTCTATTTCTGCCGCCAAGCAACAGTGTGTAAGCACTGTTGTGTTTTGGTTTGAAGAACATTGAAGCCAGTGAAATTACTGGTCATTATGAGACAACATCTTATGTCTCGGGGTGACGAGCGCAGTTCAGTGCCGTGCAGTGCTTTGTAATTCAAAGTTCTGTGTAGTGTTGCTTCTGTTTATGGCCCATCAGGCGAGCGCCTTGTTCGTCTCGTCATTCAATCAAATAAAAGAAAACTCGTTTAAGGCGAACACAACAGTGCTTATACACTGCTACTTGCTAACAGAAATAGATAGGTAGCGGTACCAACCCAGACGGCCACTGACCTTACCACCTAGTAAACGTTTTATCCCCCAGGTCAATCGACACACGAGTCTAACAATCAGCCCGCGGTGATACGGAAACTTCTACCGACCACAACTGCGCCCACGCAAGCGCGGTACGTCATGCAGCCCAAAACTGTGCCCATATTCATTGGAGGGAATAAGGTATGAAGATCCAACTAAAATTCATTTTAACACTTTATCTCAACATGTGAATACTTATAATTGAGGCTCCTAAAACCAGAGTGGCCTAACTGCATTTTGATCACTTTTGACCTATTTGTATTTTCGTAAATTAAAAATGTTATGATTTCTTACGTTTACGCGAATGTTACTCATTGAAATAAAACTAATTTAAACGGATTTTATCGCGGTTTTTTATTAATTTTGATCCCGACGTTTCGACGTTTTTTATTAATTTTAAAAATGTTAATCTACAAGACCAGACCGGCCTAAAATTGGTAACATCATCTTCATTCAACAAGTTCATTTCGGCCATGGTTTAAATTTTCGAAAATACAAATAGGTAAAGTCATCAAAATGCAGTTAGGCCGCTCTGGTTCTAGGAGCCACAATTATAAATAACAAAACATGAGAAAAGCAATATGTGAGTAATAAACTAAACTTGATAATAGACCAAGTTACAGTAAAGTGCTCGGAGTAGATATATGTTCCAAAAAGGCACTGGCCAGGGCCCAAAATTAAAATTCACTGGTAGAAGTGGTGGACTTAATGTTCTGTGTATAATATTCTAAAACCTTTATGAAAAGAATCCGTTTAGATTAGATTTATTTCAATGTGTCAAATTCGCTTAAACATAGGATATCACTTACCAAGTTGTTTGCTGACCACTGCTATAAAAAATCCTTATAGTAGGCCTTAGTGCTCAATATTTCTATTACAAAATATTATGTTCTAAGGTCCTCCTGACATCTCCCTCAAAACAAGAAGCGAAACTTACCAACAAGAAACAACAAATTATATCTATCAAATCGTCGCCACAGAAAACAATGGCGGTCACGTCACAAGGTATACTTTACTTTTTGGTACATAACACGCATAATAAATTGGCCGGTGTCAAGTTAGTTATGGAATATGTTGTAGCTATTTTTTTATTTGAATTAATATCATAATTATTTAATTTGAATAGTTTGATCCTTTTGGTCGATTTTACAAATGAGCCCATCAGGATACAGTTTGAAGATCACATGTACAAATTATGTACTTGGTTTGATTAGTTGAGTTTTGGGATCCATCTGGATAATAAAACTAACGGACCTACCATATGTCTACCTATGTTTTAACAACAACAGAAAACAAACCAATTCATTGATTTTTGTTTATTTACCAGCTACGACAACGAAGAAGGTAGTCATAACAACAAATCCAAATAATGTCATATTGAAGACTACAGCACCATCAAAACCACCCACGGTAAGTGATATTTTTTATAGCATAGGCCGGCAAACGAGCAAGTGGGTCACCTGATGGTAAGTGATCTCCACCGCCCATGTACATCCACCACCAGAAGAATCACGGGCGCGTTGCCGACCTTAAAGGAAATGGATAATTAGGGATCGGGAAGGGGAGGGGATTTGGGCTTCCGGTTATCTCACTCACCATACGAAACGCAGCAGCAAGCCGCTACTTTACGTCGGTTTTCAGTGAGACAGTGGTAACTTTCCGGACGAGCCAACCCATTCATGCTGTAGACAAAACTGTCTACAACGTAGCTCTAACACTCAAAACATTAATTTTAGCGTTCTGACTACATTTTTAAGTTGCATTGAAAAGACAACAAAAATTGCTGTTACATAATAACATAAAAAAAAGCTAGTAATAAATAATGGATCTTATGGTGCTGCCACACCGATGTTATAAAATGTTAAAAAAAATATTTTCTAACATTTTCTAACATTTTCTAACATTTGAAAACATGACATCGGCCCTTCTTTGACGGCTTCTTTGACGACGCCGCTCTCAAAAGTACCGCCGCCCGCGGTTAAAAAATGTTACAAATTGTTAAGAAATGTTTAATTTTAAATGATGCTGCCACACCGCTGTTATAAAATGTTATATAACATTTTCTAACACCGGTGTGGCAGCACCATTACTTTTAAACCTTTTTATGTAACGTCATAAGTAAGCCCCTAAGTTTTTGATTTTGTTTAGTTTCAAAAGTATTTGTGTGCCTATTGTTAATTGTTATTCTTGTACTTCGTACGTAATGTTTGTTTCACTAAATATTTACGACTGAGAAGAAGCAAGCGGGGTTGCAAACCTAAGCGAGTTAGCGACGGAACGCTAACTTATTGCAGTATACTTATTATTTTACTATTGATAGTGCACGAACCTGACTACTTTAGTGGTAGAGCCACGTTGAAGACAGTTTTGTCTACAGCATGAATGGGCTGGCTCGACCGGGTCGTTACTACTGTCTTACAGAAAACCGACGTAAAGTAGCGGCTTGCTGCTGCGTTCGTATGGTGAGTGAGATATCCGGAAGACCAAATCTCCTCCCCTTCCCAATCCCTAATTATCCCTTTCTTTTAAGGTCGGCACACGCCCATGATTCTTATGGTGGTGGGCGAACATGGGCGGTGGAGATCACTTACCATCAGGTGACCCACTTACCATCAGGTGACCCACTTGTTCATTTGCCGGCCTATGCTATATAAAAAAAACGAACATGTTGTTATTTGGTACTTATTGTTTTATTAGGTCGAATACCAATTAACAAAAATGATTAAACTCGGATGCTTTGCGAGATTTAGCCGGTGGGAAACTCCCATCAGGCACACGGCTAGTGTTTTAATAAGCTTTTTAAAACCAACCCCGCTATTTTTGTTGTAGGTGTCAAAAGATGGTAATGTTGTGGTACAAGGACAACGCACACAACTTCATCAAATTAATTTTCCCGGGAAAGGTGTAAGTAAACAACGAGTTAATATTGAGATATGTACTGTTATTATTTTGTTAAATTCTTTGGATTTAAGTAGGTTTTTTTATATTCGGTTGAATGACGAGACGAGCAACTGCCCATAAACAGATGCAACACCACACAGAATTTTGAATTACAAAGCACTGCATGGCACTGAACTGCGCTCGTCACCCCGAGAAATAAGATGTTAAGTCTCACAATGCCCAGTGATTTCACTGGCTTCAATGTCCTTCAAACCGAAACACAACAGTGCTTACACGCTGTTCCTTGGCGGCAGAAATAGACAAAGCGGTGGTACCAATCCAGACGGCCTCCCACATACGGGGGACCTACCATCTTGTAAAATCCGTTTGGTTTCAATTCCATATTTTTTTAACAAATCACAAATTTAACATTCGCCATGTACGAGTATGCAAAATAGAACTTATAATAATTATTGTTTAGTGATAATGAATTGTGATAATGAATCGGTATTGAACGGTACGCAAGTACCGTTCAATACCGTTTACGTGTTATTGCGTATTTGCATCCATTTAGTATTAACGAATGGTGAAGGAAACATCGTGAGGAAACCTGCATACCTCAGAACTCGATAAGATTTTTCCAAGGTATGTGAAGTCTACCAACCCGCATTAGGCCAGCGTGGTGGACTTAGGCGTAACCCTTCTCATTCAGTAGAGGAGGCCCGTGCCCAGCAGTGGGACGTATATAATACAGGGGTAGTAAAAAAAAAGTATTTACGCATGACCATTCTGGTTGAGCTTACCCATACATTCATTTATATTTCTTCTTCTTTTTTATTCATGGCTTTCGTATTATTAAGCATTTAGCCAGTGTCAAGTATAATTTATTCTCAAGTTATTTTTCCAAGAACGATGAAACACGGGTGCGGTCGATTTCAAGGTCTTGCCGGAGTTTTGGTGTTAACTCCTTTCAGTACGATGCTTAATTCACTTATTTATATTTATTTCGTGACCAGATCCAGTACATCCGGTTGGTGACGAACACGTCGACCCCAACGTCTGTGGGTCCCGCGACGATCAAACCGATGCCGGCGCCCAAACCAGGGTCGTGGGGTCCCGCAATACCCGCCAAGAGCTTTCTACTCAGCGACAATAAGGGTCAGTGATGAGTACTCACTACATTTTTTATACTGTCTTCTTAACTGACTGTATTGGCGTGAAGTTATGTACTGTGTAATCTAAATCTAATGTTGACTGTTAAGAGACATTGCGTCCCTCGACGGTTGGCAGATTTTTTCTAGCCTTTTTTTTGTCTCGGGAAAAAGCGTTTTATTGCTACCGCCCCGCTCCGGGACAGGCGGGACGGTTATGTTGGGCTCTGCCGGCCTTACGACCCAGCGTTGAACCGCCCGGAGAGATGGAATACATCCGGGCGACCGCTGGGCCGAGTCCCTACACTATGTACACCCTATGCCGACGAATACCAACTAAAAACTACTTACTACTACTTTGTACATCTCTGCATTACCCGAAGGTTGACTGTGAGAGAAGGCCTTTGGCATTAAGTCCGCCTTTATACAATGTATATAAAGTGTAAAATAAATAAATAAAAACCCTGCGTTGGCCTTCTTCGGCGCATGTGGGGCGGCCCCGGGGTATCCCTGAGTGAGAGATTTATTCTAGCCTGAAGTCACTGGATATACACTGGCTGACCCCAGAACACGATTCACCCGATCGAGCCACTATAGCCGGTTTTTTTAATTTGGCCGGCGTGAGATTACTCACAACTCGTCTAAACGAGCCACTATAGAGTTTTTTTTAACTTGACCGGCCTGATATATAACACAAATAGCATCGCAGCTATGTATTTCAGATTTCAGATATGTATTCAGAATTAAAAGAGTCGACTCGTCACTTAATTTCTTCGACTGTGTGTGACGAATGGGTTTGACTCGTTTTTCTGTTCCTCTCCACCATATCATTCTTATGGTGCTGCCACACCGATGTTATAAAATGTTAACAAAAACATTTTCTAACATTTTATAACATTTGAAAACATGACATCGGCCCTTATTTGACGGCTTCTTTGACTGCGCCGCTCTCAAAAGTACCGCCGCCCGCGGTTAAAAAATGTTAAGAAATGTTACAAATTGTTAAGAAATGTTTACTAAATGATGCTGCCACACCGCTGTTATAAAATGTTATATAACATTTTCTAACACCGGTGTGGCAGCACCATTATAAGAATTATGAGTATTTTTAGAAATACTCTTCCTTGTCATGGGTCATTGACCAGGGACAAAAAGCTATAGTGCCAAGTTTGTGATTGTATTGTTCACTGTTGCAGGTAATTTGATTCAAATGACGGGAGAAAAAATGCTCACTGGCCAACCTCCGCCCCTAGTCATCACTGGTAACGTCGAAGCGAACAGTAAAGGTACGTATCTAAATATATAAAACTCAAAGGTGACTGACTGACATAGTGATCTATCAACGCACAGCCCAAACCACTGGAGGG
Organism: Amorpha juglandis; assembly: GCA_949126905.1. Taxonomy (NCBI): domain Eukaryota; kingdom Metazoa; phylum Arthropoda; class Insecta; order Lepidoptera; family Sphingidae; genus Amorpha; species Amorpha juglandis. Next base: position 11,584,564 of record OX421381.1, on the reverse strand, counting down.
ATCGGGTTGAAATTTGGCATGCAGGTAGATGTTATGACGTAGGCATCCGCTAAGAAAGGATTTTGATAAATTATACCCCCAAGGGGATAAAATAGGCGATGAAAGTTTGTATGAAAATCACACGGGCGGAGCCGCGAGCAAAAGCTAGTTATTATGTGATTTCCTAAAACACACAGCGTTGATATGAAGAAAGCTGTGGTGAACATGCCTTAAATCTATTAATCTATGGATAAAACTTACCCATTTCTCTATGGTTTTATACTTATCTCTTTCTCTCACCAGCGTGCGTCCTCTTCTATCCGAGTAGGGCGCTCATTTTAGCTGTCAAATTGTAACTGACAGCTCATAGCGTGTGTGAATTTTGCCGCGTAAACTTAGCAAAATTTTACTAAAGTTTTTCAATCTATTTTTTCTGTAGAAAAAACCATTTAAAATATCACACAGCGTCCCATTTGCTTGTGCATTGTTTTTTACCGGTAAGTTATAGCGTTTTTGTAATGAATCCGGAGGAAACCGAGAGTATTAGTGATGGCGGTGTACAATATTCGAAGATAGATGCTTCGGAGGGAGATCTATCCTCGAACAAAGTGCTTGCTAACGATTCGTCGACGTCTTCATCCTCGGAGGATGAGGAGGGCATAGCATCACCGCCTCCTAACAAAAGACGCAAGATATCTCGTAAGTACAAACACGTTCAGACATGTTCAGACCCGCGAGTAGAAACTTTAATTCAGCAAGTAGGATGTATATCTAATTATTTAACACAGTTGCCTGCATTAGCAACTAATAACCACTCAAGTTCGGAACATCCGAGCTGCGATCCGATTCCATCTACATCGCAGTTTCTTACTAACCCGTCAGTAACTTCCCATAAACTTTCGTTAGGTGAATTAGGTACAGAGTGTGATGAAAGAACACTAGTACCACCCGCAAATAAAGAACGTTTACAAGAAATAGTACATCTTCAAAAATTTGACTCACCTGCCTGGAAGGGCATTCGTTATAAAAAAGCTCTGCAATCATGTATTGCTAGTCCAGGATTTGTAGGTCTTAAATTAAATGAGGAGTTATGTCATTTTAACAAAAACAAAGATTTTCTTGCCTCTACTGAACAACTATTAGCAGGCTTGTCTAACAACATACTGGAACAGAGACACTTACTAAAGACAGGGTTACAAGAAATACTAGACTGGGCTTCATCAAATCCCAATAATTTAAATTCAAATACTTTATTTGAAAAGATTACAAGTACTTTTGGTCCAGGTTCTCAGTCTTATAATAAGTCAGAGACTACAATGCAAATAATATGTGGTAAAAGAGCAGAATGTATTGAGGTAAGACGAGATCGCATTTTAAAAGAAATAGAAAATCCAAATTTAAGAGCTACGCTACAAAATATTCCTCCAAGTGAGGAATATCTGTTTAGTCGTGATGCTTTGCAGCCAGTAATAGCTTCTTTAGGCGGATCTCAAATATGGCTCAATACACCTGCCTATGTCAAAGAGAAAAAACAATTTGGCTCTTCTCAAACTCAAATGAAAAAATCTTATAAATTTGAGAATCGGGACTATAAACCACAGACAAAAAATTACAATTTTCAAAGTAAATACAAGTCTCAAAACAAACAAAACCCTAAATATAGTAACAATCAGCCCTTTCGTAAAGGCTATTCAAACACCACTCACACAAATAAGAAAAAAAGTTGAATGTCAAAGAGTTTTTGAGGCGGGTTGTCTGAGGAACTGTGCTCATCTGTGGCAACAGAAAGGGGCCAACAAATATATTATGAAGTTAATAACAGGTGGCCGTATCCCCTTTTTGAAGAAGCCCCCACTACAGTATCCCAACAACCATGTCTTAAAAAAATTTGCCACCAAGACATCAAAAGAGATGACCGACATCATTTGGCAACTGAAGCAGCAAAAAATACTGGAAACTCCCCCAGTTATAAATCCAGGTTTTCTTTGCCGAATGTTCTTAGTACAAAAGTCAGATGGAGGACTTCGTCCCATATTTGACCTCAGAGGTCTCAACTCCTTTGTAGCAGTCAAACACTTTCAACTGATTTCACAAGTAGACATTGCAGAATTTTTGCAGATCAATGATTGGTTAGTAAAAATAGACATCCATCAAGCCTATTTTCACTTACCAATATCAGAAACACACCGGAGGTTCCTCCGAGTAGTTTACAACAATGAATTACTACAGCTAACCGCTCTACCTTTTGGCCTATCATCAGCTCCTAAGATGTTTGCTACAGTAACTAATTGGATTGCGGAAATCCTACGAGCACAAGGTTTCCGTATATTAGTCTATCTGGACGACTACCTCCTTGTCCATCAGGATCGAAATATACTGCTTTCTCAAGTTGCGGAGACATTGAGAACATTAGAAACCTTGGGTTGGCATATAAATTGCAAAAAGTCTGTGCTGGAGCCCTCTCAGGAGGTAGAATATCTTGGCCTAGTATGGAACACCCAACTAAACAAGATAGAACTCCCTTTGAAAAAGAAGTTCAAAATAAAATTAATAATTACAAAAATTTTGAGCTCTGGAAACAGTTCTCTGAGAGAAATGCAGAGTTTGTTAGGTTTGCTTAACTTTGCAAATAGCACTGTTCCCAAGGGTCGGCTACACTGTCGCAGAATGCAAGTTTTCCTGAAACAATTCAGACAGAACAGGCCAAGAGAAAGGAAAAGTTTTCCATTACCAGTCAAACAAGATCTGGAATGGTGGTTAGAAATGGTAGACCACAGCTCATCACAAATAGTAAAAAAGAGTGTCACTCACTTTTTGACCACAGATGCAGCGGATGCAGGCTGGGGAGCTCAGTTAAACAACAATTTCCTATCAGGGACGTGGGCCCCATACCAAAGGCACTGGCATTCAAACATTAAAGAAATGTATGCTGTATTCGCAGCCATAAACAGTCAGCGGATGACTCTTAAAAATGCACACATTTTGATACAGTCTGACAACAGGACTCTTGTTGCATACCTCAGAAATGAGGGGGGGACACGATCTCTGCCATTACTAAAATTAACAACCAGGCTCTTAGGCCTTGCAGAGAAATTACACATAATTCTCTCAGCCACATATCTCCCGGGGAGATTGAACGGAATTGCGGACCGCCTATCAAGGGGTCGCAGGGTACCAGAGTGGTATCTTCTGCCCCAAGCCACGGAGGCTATATTCAAAAGGTGGGGCGTCCCCGACGTCGACCTGTTCGCGTCAAGAGACTCAGCGGTCGTACCGAAATACGTAACGTTGGATTCCAGAGATGGTTCCGCAATTTTTTGTGACGCCTTCAGTCGACAGTGGGACTATCAGTTGGGCTGGGCATTTCCCCCACCCAGCTTAATACCAAGAGTTCTTACTCATCTGAACAGTGCGAAAGGAGTTTACATCCTAATAGCACCATGGTGGACCAAGTGCTTCTGGCTACCAGATGTGCGAGCCCGAGCTATAGCAAAGCCACTTCCAATCAAAGACCTGCGGAAGGTTCTAATAGATCGGACCACTGGCAACTGCCCTCCACAAGTGGACAAGTTGTCTCTTCTGGCCTGGAAAATTGGGGGTGGGCTGACCAAGGGCAACTCCATTGGTCTATAGCAGAACAAAACCTTTTAAAAAAGTTTATGGCGGACATATACTTTAATTACATATAATTCCCCAATTAGAAGGTGGTTGTCCTGGTGTAACACCCAGGATGTTAACCCCAAACTAACAGCCTGACAGCCTCTGTGGCGCAGCGGGCGAGTAGCCGGTTGTGAAGCGAGAGGCCGCGGGTTCGATCCCCGCACCGAGACAAATGTTTGTGTGATCCACAAATATTTGTTTCGGGGTCTGGGTGTTGTGAAACCAAAAGTTCTCTAGTAGTTCCTGATACCCACGACACAAGACTTGTATCTTACTGTGGGGTCAGGACTATGTATGTGACTGTTGGGTGTTATTATTATTATTTATTATTTTTACTACCTGGTCAACAGGTAGCAAGATTTTTACCAAAATTATTTATAGAAGATAAGTTGGCTTATAGATCTATACTCTTACACAAATCAGCTGTTTCCACATACTTTGCAACCTCAGGCTAAGATCTTTCCAAGAATTTCTTCAATGTTGATTTGTGTGGAGCAACTTGTGTAATTTTTAATTATCATTAAGATTGATGTTTATTGTGATTTATGTGTAAGATTGATTGTTCCTTGTTGATTTGATGGATCTCATTATTAATAATATCATTATTTTTTATTTTTTGTTGATTTTTTAAGATTATAGACCATTAGAGGTTATTACTTTTGTTTGTTTTTTGATAAATGGATATTTATTATTTGATATTAATATAACTGATTAACTTCCCAAAAACACTTTGTTTATTATTGTTATTATTTATATTCATCATAGCATGTGTGTTAGCACCAGCAGATACCAAACAGGTCTTCATATCAACGCTGTGTGTTTTAGGAAATCACATAATATGACTGTTTTGCATTCCAACAAAACAGGTATTATGTGTTGAATAAAACACACAGCGTTGCAGCAATGCTCTTGCTGGTGATCTGAAGACGCTATGAGCTGTCAGTTACAATTTGACAGCTAAAATGAGCGCCCTACTCGGATAGAAGAGGACGCACGCTGGTGAGAGAAAGAGATAAGTATAAAACCATAGAGAAATGGGTAAGTTTTATCCATAGATTAATAGATTTAAGGCATGTTCACCACAGCTTTCTTCATATCAACGCTGTGTGTTTTATTCAACACATAATACCTGTTTTGTTGGAATGCAAAACAGTCATATTAATATAGAAAGTATTAATTTTGTAGATGAGGTGTGTTGGTCTCTCATAAGCAAGAAGCCGTCTGATTTGGTACCAACTTTGTCTAATTCTATCGCCAAGCAGTAGTTTGTAAGAACTATTATGTTTCGGTTTATAGCCAGTGAAATGATTGGGTATTATGAGACTTTATGTGATGTCTCGGTGTGGCTAGCACACTAGTGTTATGTAATTCAAGGTTCTATGTGGTATTTCTATTTATGGCACATACAGAGACGTGGTGACAAAATGTGGTTTCGGTTTTTGTGGCAGTAACATTTGATGAATATCCTACTAACATTATAAACGCTAAACTTTGTAAGTATGGATGGATGAATGTTTGTTACTCGTTCACGTAAAAACTACTGAATGGATTTTAATGAAACGTTACAATAATATAACTTATACATCAGAATAGGACATAGGCTACTTTTTATCCCGGAAAAAGCAGATCACGCGGGTGGAGCCGCGAGGAAAAGCTAGTGTTGAATATTAGCAAAATAAAAAAATCTTGCAATAGCATATGTCAGACTCAAAGGTCAAAACTACAGTTTATATTAGTAATCTCTTTCGTTATTTTTAGTCCATTGAAATGTTACATTTTTTAGGCCTCACCTTGCGTTTCTTAGAGGACGCAATTTTATTTTTTTGATGTGTAGGGGGGGTAAGTGTAAAGCTAAAATCAAGTTTGTGGGGTCGCCACCCTTGTCCCACGGCCGCCATCTTGAAAATAGGGGTTGAAACGGTTTTTACGACATATCTCTTAAACTATTTATCTGATAAAAAAAATTTGTTAATGTTTTTTGTTGCTAATTAAATTCTCTATAACTTTGGTCCAGTAACTTTTTGTCGTAAAACTATAAATAAAAAAGTTATAAGTGAAAATGTAATAAAGAAAAAAATAAAGATGATAATTCTCTTGACAGCCTAAGATACAAACAATTCGCCAAGGCAGTGACAAAAAGTACATTTAATTTATCTTTACTTCCTCCAACACAAGACACAGAACACAGTTCTCCAGAACAATGGAAGCACACTGCGGAACATTTTAGCCCTGCTTTTCGACATCCACACATCGCTCCACAGTTTCCTTTGCATTTACAAAAGATCAATTTAAGAAGCTCAGGGGGTGCTGGAGGTTTAGAGCTCTGCACTGGCATCAATAATTTTCCACATTTTTTCCAGCCCCAGTCTTCAGGATCATTATTATTACCAAGCCACGACTGGACCTGATGGTAGACTCGGAAAGTATGAAAGCGAGCTGTGTCTTGTGTTGGAGGAAGTGAAGATAAATTAAATGTACTTTTTGTCACTGCCTTGGCGAATTGTTTGTATCTTAGGCTGTCAAGAGAATTATCATGTTTATTTTTTTCTTTATTACATTTTCACTTATAACTTTTTTATTTATAGTTTTACGACAAAAAGTTACTGGACCAAAGTTATAGAGAATTTAATTAGCAACAAAAAACGTTAACAAATTTTTTTTATCAGATAAATAGTTTAAGAGATATATCGTAAAAACCGTTTCAACCCCTATTTTCAAGATGGCGGCCGTGGGACAAGGGTGGCGACCCCACAAACTTGATTTTAGCTTTACACTTACCCCCCCTACACATCAAAAAAATAAAATTGCGTCCTCTAAGAAACGCAACCCCAAATGTAACTTTTCAATGGACTATTTATCAAATAAAACATGTAAAGGTTTACATTCAAATTATAAAAGTGTCATTATTTAAATATTCAAATTCAAATGTGAAAGATTTCTCGATTCGGAAACGACTTGATTATAGAACATTTAACAAGTCAAAATAAATTATTGTCACATATGTCACAACACACGATAGTGGTGAAATAATGGAAATTTAACCGATTGTTTGTTTGTGCAGTGTCGTCGAAGCAGGAAAGGAAACTCGTGAGGATAGCGCCGGTCACCAGTAAAGCAGGACAGACTGTTACTCTGGTATGTGTAAACTTTTACCAATCACTTTACTTGCGGTTGGGTAAATTGAATTTGGGACCGTTCAACAATTTTTTTTGTTTTTATAGGACTAGATTTTATCCCTGACTGATCTTAATCATAAAGTTGTACTATTTTCAACCTTTTTTATATTATACCTTCAAACAACAATTTATCTGTTATTTTTATTTCAGACTAAAATGCTTTGGCTTTTAGTATGACCAGGATTGTATTTCTAACGGTCAATTTTTAATAAACAATAAATTACATACAATTACAATAAGCAATTGCTATTTGAAGTTACAGTTTGTTATAAATGAGTCAATGAGAATAAACTTTGAATGTCATGTCTACAAATGATATGGTTATGATTGGTTTGTTTTCGGAATCGATCTGTAAATGTGAGAGTTTATAGAGAAATTGGCCGTATGGTAAATTTAAACTTGCGTATTTCGGTATATGTTCCAAACAACTCCGTCCAAGCGTCGTATTCCTCAGTATTGAGAGTCGTGACCTCCCTTCTGCATCAATTTCTCTCGTACGAACTTTCTCCATCAAAACTCGTAAAGAAAGTTGTTGCTAACGACACAACCATAATGCAAAAGTTATAAACATTTGTACAGGCTTATGATACATAGTGATGTGATATCGACAGAGTACGGTGCGATCATCACAGAGTCTACTGGCGCCGGTGACGACATCCGACAACGAGGAACAACACGAACAACAAATACAACAAGAAGTGGAGGAGGAACAAACACAAGAGGAACTGGACGACCCGCTCGAAGAACAAACTGCCGAAACACTACACGCACTCAACATCAAGTACGAGAGTATCGAGGTATACTTACACGACGACCGGTAACCACACACCATATATCAGGCTGCTAGAACCAGAGTAGCCTAACTGCATTTTGATGACTTTTGGCCTATTTGTATTTTCGTAATTTAAAAATGTTAATCTACAAGACCAGACCGGCCTAAAATTGGTAATATCATTTTGACATAGATGGAAGTACAAGTCCATTTCGGCCGTGGTTTAAATTGACGAAAATACAATTAGGTCAAAAGTTATCAAAATGCAGTTAGGCCACTCTGGTCCTACCAGCCTCATATATAATCGAATAATAAATACAACAAGAGAAAATCTTTTTCATTTGTAAGCAATATCCGTACGCAGAGTTGTGATATTTGACACAATTAAAGTTTATATGGAGGAGTATGGACTTCTTTTTATGTATGTGTTCTAAATGAATTAAATTTAATTACAGGGCCTTATTAAAAAACTTATTTTAACTTGAAACTAGGTTTCTAGCAACTAGTGACAACACTTGCTCTTTTTTTTATTTGATTGAATGACGAGACGACAAGGCGCTCGCCTGATGGTAAGTGCCACGCCTGCTCATAAACAGATGCAACACCACACAGAACTGAATTTCAAAGCACTGCGTGGCACTGATCTGGCGCTCGTCACTCCAAGACATAAGATATTTCATAATGCCCATTAATTTCACTGACTTCAATGTCGTTTGAACCGAAACACAATAGTGCTTACACGCTGTTGCTTGGCAGCAGAAACAGACGGCGCGGTGGTACCAACCCAGACGGTCTCTCGCATACGAGGGACCTACCACCTTGTAACCTTCTCGGCCTCTTTTGCCGGCCTATTCTATTTATAAAGAAAGAATTATATATTTTGGACAGCCTCCGTGGCGCAGCGGGCGAGTAGCCGGCTACGAAGCGAGAGGCCGTGGATTTGATTCCCGCACCGAGACAAATGTTTGTGTGATCCACAAATATTTGTTTCGGGGTCTGGGTGTTGTGAGACCGAAAGTCTCTCGTAGTTCCTGATACCCACGATACTAGACTCGTATCTTACTGTAGGGTTAGGACTATGTGTGTGACTGTTGGGTGTATTTTTTTTTCTAGAATTCCGATATGGAAGAAACCGTACAAAGCATGGAGAGCAATGACACCAGTAAAGAGGAAGAACATCCATTGATCGTGATACCATCCACATTCAGACAAATACAAACACAATACTCCGATAACGACAAACAGAACAACGAGTCATACTCTGACGAAGATTCTGGACAGTTGATGGTGGGTATGTTAGGTCAATGAAAAAAAAACTAACCTAATATTAAGAAAAATATCACTTACACAGTTCGTAAAAGCTAAACTGTTCATGGTTATGGGAATAAAGAGCTTTATTGTTATGTTAGGTTAGTAAATTAGTTATATTGCATTGAAAACTTTGTATTTATTTAAAATTTGACTTGTGTAAAACTGAGTCGAAATAAAATTAACAATAACCAGTTTTGAGTTGGTGCTATTGCGATTTGATAATCATTTATTAGTAAAAAAAATCGTGTCTGTTTTGCTGTGAGAAAGTCATACTAACCCGGTTGATAAGCCCAATTCATGCTTTTTTTTATTGAATGACGGTCTCGTCATCAGGTCTCGCTCGTCTGAGCAAGACGCTCGCCTGATGGTAAGCGCCACGCGTGCCCATAAACAGAAGAAACACAAACAGAACTTTGAATTGCAAAGCACTGCATGGCACTGAACTACGCTCCTCACCATGAGACGAAAGATGTTAAAGTCTCATAATGACCAGTAATTTTACTGGCTTCAATTTCTTTCAAACCGAAACACAGTAGTGCTTATACACTGTTGCGTGGCGGCAGAAATAGACAAAGCGGTGGTACCAACCCAGACGGCCTCTCGCATACGAGGGACCTACCAACTTGTATGCTGTAGTCAAAAGTGTTTACCTCTTATCAACCATGTTAATATATAGCCTCCTTTAGAATATAATTTAATTTTAATTTCAGGAAGATTCAAAATCGTTAAACAACATGATGGACGTGGAGGCAGAAATAGTTGCGTACCAGTCTCCGCAGACACCGCAAGCTCTCTCCGATAGTGGTGAGGAAAATATATATGTATTTAGAAATATTAATGAATGTTTAGTCTACGAGTTCTTATACCATTCATCCAATTGTGGTGAAAGAAAATGTGCGCACGTTTAAATAAGATGTGTTAGAATTAAAAAGTATCTATTTACAAATAAATATACGTATTGTCACATAAATCGACCAAACATAGTCTGCTTACCAACATATATTTTTTTTACTAGCCCTGTATTATACATGTCCCATTGCTAGGCACGGGCCTCCTCTACTGAATGAGAGGGAGGCCTAATGCGGGTTGGCAGACTTCACATACCTTTGAAAAATCTTATCGAGTTCTCAGGTACAAAGGTTTCCTCACGATGTTTCCTTCACCGTTAAAGCAAGCGATAATCAACAATTAATACACACGTAACTTAGAAAAGTCAGAGGTTAATCTCTGAACTACACCGTTACCGAGACGCTTGAAGTGAAAATAAAAATGTACCAAGCCCGCATAAACGCGAAGAGAGTAGAATGCCTTTTTATGGCGAATAGACATGTTGCCATAATTTTGTTTTTGATATTGATAAAAAATGACGATCGATAAAGAAATACATTTTACTTATTTTATAATTTGGAACATGGTGCCGTAAAAAAAGTACCAGGTTCGAATAAACGCAAATAGAGTAGAATGTCCTTTTTTCATGGCGAGTAGCCGTAATTAATAAACAAATGACGATTTGGACAAAGAAAAACTTTTAGGTTTTTTCTTATTTGGAACATGTTGCCGTAAAAAGTACCAGGCTCGCATAAACGCGAAGAGAGTAGAATGTACTTTTATCATGTCGAGTGGACATGTTGTCGTAATTTTGTATTCTCGCATCTTGTTTTTTCACTTCTTTCGGCACTTCCGGAGTGCAACCCGTATTTTTTTTTAATAATTTGTTCGTTTCAGATCTGGTGACAACTGACCTGGGTCTGCGGCCTCGTAAGGCGTGCAACTGCACCAAGTCACAGTGTCTCAAACTCTACTGCGACTGCTTCGCCAACGGAGAGTTCTGCAACAACTGCAACTGTAACAACTGTCACAACAACCTGGAAAACGAGGAGCTCAGGCAGAAAGCCATCCGCGCCTGCCTAGATAGGAACCCTAATGCTTTCAGGTAAATATTGTAATAGAAACATCTGACAAGGAGTTTTGGCGAGAATTCTGACAGTGCAGTTCATCGCTTATTTTAATTTATTTCATATTGTGTTTGTTGTATAAAATTATAGAAGTGGTAAGCATCGTACTGAAAGGAGTTACCACCGAAACTCCGGCAACACTGGCAAAATGCATAATAATGCGAAGCCATAATTAAAAGAAGAACATCTGACAAACGCACACCTACCCCCGATACTGATATTATAAGCAAGAAAAAAGTGCTTTAATGATTTCATTATTTTTTTAATTTGATTGAATGACGAGACAAGCAAGGCGCTCGTCTGATGGCCAAGCCTGCCTATAAACAGAAGCAACACCACACAGAACTTAATTACAAAGCACTGCATGTCACTGAACTGAGCTCGTCACCCCGAGACATAAGATTTTAAGTCTCATAATGTCCAGTAATTTCACTGGCTTCAATGTCCTTCAAACCGAAACACAACAGTGCTTAGACACTGTTGCTTGGCATACCTACCCCTGACTTTGATATTTTATTTTTTAGAAAGAAATAACTTCAATGATTTCACTTAATATCCCACCTGTATCTCAGAAGAGGTAGACAATGGTACAAGCAGAGCATCCATAGTTTTCAAAACCCATTTCGTCCCATTATTTAATGGGGGGTGAGACCGTCACCATATTATAGGACTTAAATTCCAGTCTGAGGTAAATCATGTGTCATTTGCCGAAAACAAACTATTTTTGTCCGATCTGGAATTTAAACCTATGACGTCACATTTTGGTATGTACGTCATTAAGTACGCTGCCATTATACCGATAATTACCAATAATATATTCATTTTATTTTTATATAATTTTCTTTACAGGCCAAAAATAGGTAAAGCGAAAAGTGGCGGTCCAGAAATAATACGTCGACACAACAAAGGATGCAACTGTAAAAGAAGCGGATGTCTCAAGAATTATTGTGAATGTTATGAAGTAAGTCATATTGCAACTACATACAGACGCACTCACGCCTGTAATAGCCGAAAGGGGTAGGCAGACGTGTAACCGATACACCCATTTTTCGCCGAGCGTATTTCCGTCCCATGATGTGATAGGGGGCGAGCCTATCGCCTTACCGGACACAATTCTAGACGCTGGGCTGATACTGAGCATTTCGTGATAGAAAAACTCAATATCAGTTTCCCCGACCCGAGGATGAAAGCCGAGACCTTGCTCAACAGTCGTACCGCGTACGCAATACAATTGCGCCACCGAGCCAGTGATATTGCAATTAGTACTGCAGTGTTTCTTTATAATACGTTTTTTATTAATTATTTTCATATTAATTTTCTTAATAATTTTTCTTTTTGTACTGACAAAGGACAGTAAGTCCGAGCGAAGTGAAAGCGTCTAGGTAGGAAGGAAGTCTTTGGCACTAATGACTAAAGGATTATAAAATATGGACATATAAATGTGTACAAATAATTTTGGGATAAGTATATCACATTCCATGTTTACTAATGTTTAAGTACATTTAAAACGTCCATTAACTATAGAAAGATAATATAATAAGAACAATGTCTGGCCTGAAGTTTACTACTTCATCCGCTCCCCATGCATACCTACCCTTTGGCTCTAAAAACAATAATCATCACATAACTTTGGGGGTAGATAAAAAAAATTACGAATTTTAAATATATCATACAAAAATAATGCGTATACATAATACGCGCAAAATAACTTGGTCATACTGATGTAGGTAGGTGGTGGTAGATTCCTCGTATGCGAGGACTAATTTTATGCCGGCCAAGTTACTTTGCACAAGCATAACTGAATATGTGAATGTTTTTAGGCGAAAATTGCATGCACAGCGATGTGCAAGTGTGTGGGATGTCGAAACGTCGAGGAGACGCTGGAGAGGCGACGGAACATGCAGCTCAGGGAGAAACTAGTCGACTCCTCCTTCAGACCATCCAACATTGGATTAACGAACAAGTGAGTGTCCTAAACCTTCTGAGCCTCCAGATATCTCACTTACCGTAACGCAGAAGAAAGCTGCTCTTTCTGTGGGACGATGCTAACAAACCAGTAGATATTTCAGGCTTGTGGTGTTTGACAATTAAAAAAACGTGTGAAAATTAAAAAAAACAGAAGTGATAACTTAAAGTAATCTAAGTTGACGTATGCGTGAGAGCACCCAATAATACAGGCAATATTCGGATATTACATATTTTATTTTAATATTTACTGAAAATGATTTTCTTTGAGATGATATAATAAGACAATGAGACAATATAAATAAAATAAAAATAAAAAAATATTCAAAAAAAAAAAAAAATAATATACAGGGTTATTTTTAAAACACCAGCAATCTCGCAGGGGTAGATTCCTAAGGTTATAAGCTACTACTTTTGTTCTACGACTTTTGATAATTTGTTAGATTTTATTTTCATACAAAAATAAGTATTCATTTAATTTCCGTCTTGAATGTTACAACGCGCATCGCAGATTACGTAAACAAACACGCGAAGCGTGGGGAACCGGGCTAGCGCCTTTGACCTTGACCGCTGAGCAGCTGACCGCGCCTTTGATGTCGCGCGCGCACGCCGCGCCGCGCCGCAGTCTACGAAAAAAAACACTACACAACAAAAACTTGTAAAATCATTTTTTTTTAAATATATTGAGTTATATCCAAACTCATAGAACAAAAGTTGTTCCGTATGGGGTCAGCTATCTGGTCCTGCGAGATTGCTGGTGTTTTAAAATTAACCCTGTATATTATTATTATTATTTAATATATATGTATATATATTTTTTCATTTTTATTTGACGCTAAACGCTAAGTGCGTCACGTTTGCATGTTTTACACGTTCGTTGAGCGTGCACTCACTGACGTATAAGTGTGAATGCACCTTTAAATATCGACTTTTCAACTGTTATCCTTTTTAGTCTTGATAATTCTATTCAATGTTTCTATATACTGTTCATCGCCGTCAATGTTTATTGAACAAATCCACACCACTTTTATACAACAAACACAACTTAAACTAGTTTATGAAATAAATTAAAATAAGCGATGAACTGTACTGTCAGAATTCCCGCCAAAACTCGTTGTGTTGTGGTTGTTGCAGACAGCCGTGCAGTTTCATGACGTCGGAGGTGATCGAGGCGGTGTGCCAGTGCCTGGTGGCGGCCGCTGTGGAGGGAGGGGGAGGGGGGGGAGGTGATGAGGACGAGCCCGACGCGGACCCTATGCGCGACGTCATCGAGGAGTTCGCGCGCTGTCTGCAGGAGATCATCGGCACCTCGCACCAGCAGGTACACCGCCACACCACCACACCACCACACCCTGTATATTGACGCTGCTAGAACCAGATACCACTCTGGTGAGACATAATATGTTAATGTCCGAATACTGAAACGCTACTTAGCTGTCTGACGGCTAACGGCTACTTATTTTCATACAATTTTGACAGCTAAGGGACTTGTTTAAAATGATCTTAAATACTTAAGTAGCGTTTCAGTATACGGGCGTAAGTGTCATAATGGCCAGTAATTTAACTGGTTTCAATGTCCTTCACAGTATATATGAGGCTGCTAGAACTAGAGTGGCCTAACTGCATTTCGATGACTTTGACCTATTTGGATTTTCGTCAATTTAAACCACGGTCGAAATGGACTTGTCCTGCCATCTATGTCAAGATGATGTTATCAGTTTTAGGCCGCTCTAGTCTTGTAGGTTAACATTTTTAAATTACAATACAAATAGGTCTAAAGTCGTCAAAATGCAGTTAGGCCACTCTGGTTCTAACAGCCTCAATTATATACTGTGTTTCGGCTTGAAGGACGTTGAAGCCAGTTCAATTACTGGCCATTATGACACTTAACATATTATGTCTCGGAGTGACGAGCGCAGTTCAGTGCCATACAGTGCTTTGTAATTCAAAGTTCTGTGTGATGTTTCTGTTTATGGGCAGGCGTGGCGCTTACCATCAGGCGAGCGCCTTGCTCGTCTCGTCATTCAATGAAATAAAAAATAACTACCGAGACAGCGAGTTTTATTGCGCACTACTAGGTGGTAGATTTCCGTCTCGTTCCGTGATACGCTGCAGCAGAGTGTGTGGTTTGTTCTTTAGATACTGCTCTAAATTCGAGGTTGCTCACTCCACAGATGGTTAAATAAATATGTAAAACTATGGAAGTTAGTGTCGGATCAAAAATAATATAAAACAGCACTGATGGTACATTGTATATTTTTCAAATGACATTGGTAAATGTCCATTTTTTTCAATTTCAGGGGCCTGCGTGACACACATGAAGTAAGCCTACTGTCAAGACAGAAATGAAAGTTTGTTAAAATATCTGGCATTATTCCATTTATTACGTGCTTTGACTTCATTCATTAAATACATAACTTGTCGTTTGTGATGAATGTGTGTTTGTTCGGTAACATAGAGGTTTTTAATGTGATAGAGAGAGCGTAGAAGCAAAGGAAAAAATTATTCTGTCGCTTAAATTCCTCAATATTATCTACATTAGTGGCACCATTCGATGTCACTTGGGACGTGCAGTGCATGTTCATGAAGTTGCGTGAATATTGACGAGGTCGCGGCGAATAACATACTTGCCCTACTTCATTGTTGTAGGAACTACAGTAGTGACGTGTTGCTGGAGGTATAATGTATCCTTCTTTCCAGTTGAATCCCCTGGGAGGTCCACAACCACTCACTATTATATTTGGACGCTCTAGGGTGTCCACTGATCAGTGTTGGGCAAAATGTAATCTAACTACTGATTACTAACTACGATTACATAAAGTAGTTAGTAATCATAACTAATAACTACATAAAAAAATCAAAAATGTAGTTAAAAATTTTGATTACTAACTACTAATTGTAGTTGCAATCATGATTACTTGATTACTTTTTATAACTACAGATATAAAATGATTTTGCGTCATTAAAAAAGAAAACACGCGCGATAGTCGTTCATGTAAATACATTAAATTAATTAAATTAAATCTATATATAAAAATGAATCGCTGTGCGTGGAAAAAATAAAAATCGTCACATTTTTCGGCTACGTCAGATTTTTCGGTTATGCGTCAGATTTTTCTGTTACGCGTCAAAATTAACTGGACTTGATTTTAACTGGACTTTGACTGGATTTTGTCAAGACTTTGACCGGACTTTACAGGACTTTGACTGGATTTTGACCAGACTTTGACCCGACTTTGACAGGACTTTGAGAGGACTTTGACAGGACACTGACGGACTTTGAACGGACTTTGACCGGACTTTGACGGACTTTGATGGACTTTGACCGGACTTTGACAGGACTTTGAGAAGGCTTTAACCGGACTTTGACGAACTTTGACAGGACTGACAGGATTTTGACGGACTTTGATGGACTTTGACCGGACTTTGACTGGACTTTGACTGGACTTTGAGAAGGCTTTAACCGGACTTGACAGGACTTTGACAGGATTTTGACGGACTTTGATGGACTTTGACCGGACTTTGAGAAGGCTTTAACCGGACTTTGACGGACTTTGACCGGACTTTGACGGACTTTGATGGACTTTGACCGGACTTTGAGAAGGCTCTAACCGGACATTGATGGACTTTGACAGGACTTTGACGGACTTTGATGGGCTTTGACCGGACTTTGACAGGACTTTGAAAAGGCTTTAACCGGATTTTGACAGGACTTTGAGAGGACTTTGACCGGACTTTGACGGACTTTGATGGACTTTGACCGGACTTTGACGGACTTTGATGGACTTTGACAGGACTTTGAGAAGGCTTTAACCGGACTTTGAGAGGACTTTGACAGGACTTTGACGGACTTTGACAGGATTTTGACGGACTTTGATGGACTTTGACCGGACTTTGACAGGACTTTGAAAAGGCTTTAACCGGACTTAGACGGACTTTGACCGGACTTTGACGGACTTTGATGGACTTTGACCGGACTTTGAGAAGGCTCTAACCGGACTTTGACAGGACTTTGACGGACTTTGACAGGACTTTGACGGACTTTGATGGACTTTGTCCGGACTTTGACAGGACTTTGAGAAGGCTTTAACCGGACTTTGACCGGACTTTGACGGACTTTGATGGACTTTGACCGGACTTTGCCGGACTTTGATGGACTTTGACAGGACTTTGAGAAGGCTTTAACCGGACTTTGAGAGGACTTTGACAGGACTTTGACGGACTTTGACAGGATTTTGACGGACTTTGATGGACTTTGACCGGACTTTGACAGGACTTTGAGAAGGCTTTAACCGGACTTTGACGGACTTTGACCGGACTTTGACGGACTTTGATGGACTTTGACCGGACTTTGAGAAGGCTCTAACCGGACTTTGACAGGACTTTGACGGACTTTGACAGGACTTTGACGGACTTTGATGGACTTTGACCGGACTTTGACAGGACTTTGAGAAGGCTTTAACCGGACTTTGACAGGACTGACAGGATTTTGACGGACTTTGATGGACTTTGACAGGGCTTTGAGAATGCTTTAACCGGACTTTGAGAGGACTTTGACAGTACTATGACGGACTTTGACAGGACTTTGACAGGATTTTGACGGACTTTGATGGACTTTGACCGGACTTTGACAGGGCTTTGAGAAGGCTTTAACCGGACTTTGACGGACTTAGACCGGACTTTGACGGACTTTGATGGACTTTGACCGGACTTTGAGAAGGCTTTAACCGGACTTTGACAGGACTTTGAGAAGGCTTTAACCGGACTTTGAGAGGACTTTGACAGGACTATGACGGACTTTGACAGGATTTTGACGGACTTTGATGGACTTTGACCGGACTTTGACAGGGCTTTGAGAAGGCTTTAACCGGACTTTGACGGACTTAGACCGGACTTTGATGGACTTTGACCGGACTTTGAGAAGGCTTTAACCGGACTTTGACAGGACTTTGACAGGACTTTGACGGACTTTGACAGGACTTTGACGGGACTTTGACGGACTTTGACAGGATTTTGACGGACTTTGATGGACTTTGACAGGACTTTGAGAAGGCTTTAACCGGACTTTGACAGGACTTTGAGAGGACTTTGACAGGACTTTGACCGGACTTTGACAGGACTTTGAGAAGGCTTTAACTGGACTTTGACGGACTTTGACCGGACTTTGACGGACTTTGATGGACTTTGACCGGACTTTGACAGGACTTTGAGAAGGCTTTAACCGGACTTTGACGGACTTTGACCGGACTTTGACGGACTTTGATGGACTTTGACAGGACTTTGAGAAGGCTTTAACCGGACTTTGACAGGACTTTGAGAGGACTTTGACAGGACTTTGACCGGACTTTGACGGACTTTGATGGACTTTGACCGGACTTTGAAAGGCTTTAACCGGACTTTGACGGACTTTGACCGGACTTTGACGGACTTTGATGGACTTTGACCGGACTTTGAGAAGGCTTTAACCGGACTTTGACAAGACTTTGACAGGTCTTTGACGGACTTTGACAGGACTTTGACGGACTTTGACAGGATTTTGACGGACTTTGATGGACATTGACAGGACTTTGAGAAGGCTTTAACCGGACTTTGACAGGACATTGAGAGGACTTTGATAGGACTTTGACGGACTTTGACAGGATTTTGACCGACTTCGATGGACTTTAACAGGATTTTTTTTTTTAATAACATGTCAATAAAAAGTATGACTTTAATCCTTGCATTTGATTATTCATAAAATTAACATAGGCATGTGCAATAAACTGTTTTTTTTTTAAGTAGCCATATTATACCAAAACATATGTTACTACACTTTACGTGTTTATTTAATTGCAAAATATAAGTTCATAAAACTTAAATAATCAGTAGTTATAACTACTAGATTGCAGCAATCAAATTAATAACTACTTCATGTAGTTTGATTGCTGTAGTTAAGTTACATGTAATCATAACTACATGTAGTTAACTACTTTTAATCGAAATTAGTAATCAGATTACAAAATGTAGTTAACTACGCCCTACACTGCCACTGATGTTATTCTGAGGTTAATCTTTGCAGTAGACATCAAGAAGTTTTATTTATATATTAAATTATCATTAGTTAATTGACCAAATACTAGTACATTTATGAAATAAATGCAATTTTGGAAGTCCAATAAGGGTAAATTTATTGCAAATTATATTTATTGTTGCGTTTCTGACTCTGGGGGATTCAAGTGAAATATGGGTCTTATAATTATTCTTGAACCTCCTGGTTGGCGGTTCAAATGTAATAGTGTGTATTCGTGGACCCCCTGGGGGATTAAAGGGGGGAGGGGGGGTTCAAGTGGAAAGAATGTATCGAAATTACAGCGTGTTACAGCGTTATCGTAGGTTGTCCTAATTCCTAAGAGATATCGTATGGTGCCACTAGTGTGGTAGCATTAATAATATGAAATGTTTTTATGATTAGAGGTTTCCTAAGGCTTGGGAACATAAATATTGATGCAATAATTATTTAAGTAATTCTATATAGTTTCACAAGACTGTTGTAATTAGTGGACATACTCTTTTCCTTACATTTTATAACTGATGTTTGGATCATGTTTGGTGGTTCGGCATTTGTAAATTATTTTAAGATATCAGATTTTATCGTTTTGTGTATGTACATATTATTAAAGTTATTGTAAATATAATAATTTACTAGTCTTATATGAATACCTTTGATATAAGGTAAAAATATTGTATATAGTGACAATAAATTTATTTCTACAAAGTGAAACGTGTTTTGTTGTGTAACCTCTAATTACCTTTATTTTCATAACTTATGACTTTTTTAAAGTATTAAAAAAATTATAAAAAAGTGGACTAGTAGTGAACTAGAATTTTTACCCAATTTACAGCTGATTAGTTTAATGTCAGTGGCACTTTTAAAATAATAGTCTATAACAATGGGGAAGCCAAGGCAAAGTCTTTATTGTTACCGCTAAAAATACCTGAGTATGAACATTTTCTATAAATAACATTAGTTAGCCGCGCGGCTGTTGCGTGCGGTTACACGGTACTGTTGTTTTAAATTTGCATTAAACTTGTGTTAAAACAACATAGTGAACATGAGCGTTAAATATGAAATACATCATTCGGAGAAACTCGGCAGGTGTGTTAATTTTTTTATTATTTTACAATAATTTATTAAAATCTAAAAATCTAATAAATCAGATTTATGATAGTATGTAACTCTACACATGCACTTTCATATTGCAAGGAATGTAACCTTTCGATCATCTCGTCAGAGTGTAAGTTACTTGTATAATCGTATTCTGGGCTGATTTCACAGTCTACGGTTATCTATCAATATTTTTTTAGTTATTGCCATTATTAAAGGAGTCTCATTAAATTTAAAAGTTCTGGATATATAAAGACCGGCATGTATGTAGGTATAACTGCACCGATACAGCACCAACTAAAAATTGGCTAACATTTTATTTTTCTTTTAAATTTTTCGTATTTCGGTTTCTAGTTTTAGTCTATTTTTGTTACGAAGTTTTTGATGGTTATTTTTGTTTTCGACAGGATTTTACTCTTGGTCAGGGGGATACCTATTGGAAGGAGGGGCTTCCAATAGGTATCGATAACGAGGTCATAAGAATTATTACAAACCAGCTGATTTTTTTGTTTTTACTTAGTTAATATTTATTATAATTTAACTGTCATATTGTCCTACAAATAAAATAATATTTTTTTGAGTATCATCAAATTGAAATATTCTATCCTTGCTACCTCTGTTAGCTACCACAATAGAGAATTTTCGCATAGGGAATTGTTGGTCGTCTCATCGAAACGAAGCTACTCACGGAAAATAGCTTGATAGTAATCAAGTGGATCAGCTACCCGAGGGCCCCCTGACCATCTGTGAGTGATCCTATACAAATTTTGTTAAGATCTGATGACGTATTAGGTGCGAGGGAGAATTAGGAACATGTGAAAAATATATACCAGTAAACGCACCGTGATTCACTAGGTGGTAGGTCTCTCAAATGCGAGAGGCCATCTGGGTAGGTACCACCGCTTTACCTATTCCTGCCACCGACAGCAGTGTATAAGCACTGTTGTGGTTCGGTTTGAAAGACATTGAAGCCGGTGAAATTACTAGGCATTATGAGACTTAACAACTTATGTCTCGGGGTGACGACCGCAATCCAGTGTCATGCAGTGCTTTATTTTGTGGTGTTGCTTCTTAGCGACCTGCTTGTTTCGTCAATCCACTTTAAGTTTTTAACCGTTTTCAAAAAAGGAGGAGGTTCTTAATTAGGTGCGTATTTTTTTTTTCTCTTTTTTAATTTGTAGATACATAGTAGCTGCGAAAGATTTAAAGCCAGGGGAGAAGATTTTCTCTGATGAACCGTTCGTCCTTGGCCCTGACATTGACACCTCCCTCGTGTGTTTCAACTGCTATTTGCCACTGATAAGCAAGTTCGTTGTATGTAAGAATTGCGCAGTGGCACCCATTTGTCCTGGCGAGGGATGTGCTGAACCGATGCTCAAAAGTAAGTCGGGTAAACATGGACTAATAAGTCCATCTTCAGACAATCTCACGATGTTACCAATTCCGATGTCGGATCCGCCTTGTTTTTTTTTTTAATTTTTTTATAGCATAGACCGGCAATACGAGCAAGTGGGTCACCTGATCGTAAGTGATCTCCACCGCCCATGTACGCCCATCACCAAAAGAATCATGGGTGCGTTACCGACCTTAAAGGAAAGGGATAATTAGGGATTGGGAAGGGCTGGGGATTTGGGCTTCCGGATATCTCACTCACCGTACGAAACACAGCAGCAAGCCGCTACTTTACGTCGGTTTTCTGTGAGACAGTGGTTACGATCCGGTCGAGCCAGCCCATTCACGCTGTAGACAAAACTGTCTACAGCTTGGCTCTACCGCTCGTAACAATATGTTATGGTTGTTGTTGGTTGTTAACATGGTTGTTTGTATATTCCAACAAATGTATGGTACGCGTACTTTTCCGTTAATCAGACTATCGGGATCCGATTATCGATGAAAGAAAACGCATATTAATTCTCGGACTAAAGATATTAAATACCTAAACGGGTTGATCAAAAGACAACTTATAAAAAAAAATAACTATCTTCCAGAATGGCATAACAACATCGAATGTGAGTTCTTCAGAAATCTAAAACTCACTAAAGGTTTGAGCCCCATGACGATGATGCAAAATGTAGGTTCTTTGTTAGTTCTGCGAGCTCTTTTAATGAGGCGAATCGATCCAAAATCATGGGAGACGTTTATGCAACTCGAAACACATTTAGGCGAGAGAAAAACCACCGGTGTATGTGACTTTTACGAGAATACTGTTAAGGTAAGAATTAACGGCCGCATTTAAAAACAACACTTCAGTGAGCTCTTTGCTATGAGTAGACAGTCAGTCAGTATTCAACGTGATGGGAGAATTTTTATTTAGCGGCTAAAACGCACCGATCTTTTACAAAATTGTACCCTGCAAATAGCTCTTTGTCTATAGTATAACAACCTCTGTATATCCTCTATAACAGTGTTTCCCAAACTTTTTTAGGCCATGCCCCACCTTAACATGTTTTTGTTAAATTTGTCACCGATATCTAGAGCATTGAATTTAAATAACCCAAAGCGAAAGGGTTAAAGTAGTGCCGAGTCCATTTTTAAATTTCCCCTCTTAACTATCAAATTGTCCCCCTGTGGGGTGTGGGCCCCACGTTGAGAAACACTGATCTATAGGATCTCTTAGTATAACGACGAAAGTTACTTTTACACATTAAATAAAATCCGCCTTGTATTAGATTGTAATACTGTTGAGTATAAGGCTCCTCAACGTTTGAGTGACCCACATTATACACGTGGCCACGCCAATAAATACCCAAATCTTAACAGATATTATTTTATGTTCTAACTAAGAATTGATTTGAAGAGGGGTGGATATATTGTTTATAATCCTGGAACAGGTTGAGGAACGCTTCTATTAATGTGTGAGTACCTGTAATCTGGAGACACGATATAATTTTTTATGATAAGTCCTATATTTTTAATGTTGCAGTTTATCCAAACTCTAGACCTACTCACCGACAAAGATGATTCCAAGTTGGTACAAAAAATATGCGCCGCCATCGACGTGAATAGTTTCGAAGTAAGGGGCCCAGCGATTGCTGCAATCGGTTGCGCTGAAACATTACGCGGTGTTTACATGAAAGCAGCATTATTGGCCCATGATTGTGTGGCTAACACACATATATCGATAAATGATAATAATGTTTTGGCGTGCCATGCCAGTATTGATATAAAGAAGGGAGACATCATTTATTACAATTATACGGATCCGTTGAAGGTATAGTCATTTCAAAATGGTAATTTGTTGAATTGGGTGGGTGGTGGTGGTGGAATTTTTATAAAGTTTATTTATGAGTAGAAAATGTAGAATTATACATTGCGACCGAATGCGAACCACTCTATTTGGCTATCCTAGGCCGTGTACTAGGTGCACGGATTTGGGCCTCCGAATATTTCACTTAATTTTTTTTTATAAAGCTGGCCATTGGATTTTAAGTAATCTCGACCGCCCATAAACACCCACGATACTAGAAGAGTTCTGGATGGGTTGGTGACCCGGTGTTTCATCATCATCATCAATCTCACTCACCGTACGAAACGCAGCAGCAAGCTAATATTTCACTTCGGATTACTGAGAGACACTGGTGCACCCTGGTGGGGTCGGTCCAGACATGTCACTTATGTTATAGGTATGTGTATTTTGTACTAATTTATCTTATTTACATTACCCAGGGAACGGCGATCAGACAGAAGCATTTATTAATTGGGAAGTATTTTAAATGCGTGTGCACACGTTGTTCAGATTTAACTGAATTAGGAACCTATATGAGTTCCGCAATATGTCCCGCCTGTAAGAAAGGATATATTTCTCGGACTAGTGAACAAGAATGGACTTGCAATGAATGTCAGAAACAATTCCCAAACACAGACATTGGACATAAAGTTCAATGCTGCTCGGATAAACTTGACGTTATAAGTACGTTACAGTACATCTTACATATCTTGTACATTTTGATTCAGCAGAGTCGTAGTTAGGTCCATTATAGTGGGGGCTACGGTCCCTCAGCTTGCAAGGACTGAAAGTATTTTCAATCATTGGCACCGTAGTATTCTACTCTGAACGTCATTGGGCAAAACATGACATGACATTTATTGCTGGTGGGAGGATACTTGTATCCGACCGTATAGCGACCACCATACACTGGTGCTAAAACCTGCCATAGTGGCCCACCTTGTGTTGGTCGCGTTCCAGGGTTAGCCAGTGTATACCCGGTTCTTCCCAGGGGGCTTGCCCCCTGATTCTAACCTTTTTCCCATAGCTTTTCCTTCCCCTCCCCATTGGCCCTTTGGCAGGCCGGCATGATCTTGCCGACTTATTTATTAGTGGTAGGTAGCGGCTTGGCTGTGCCCCTGGCATTGCCGATGTCCATGAGCGGCGGTGACCGATTACCATCAGGCGGGCCGCTTGCTCGTCTGCCTATCAAGGCAATAAAAAAAAAACAGCTAACTGGGATAGTATCGCAGGGATGGAAATTATACTTTTCTTGAGCCCTCGTTTTATTTCGTAAAAACGTTCTGTAAGTTTATTTTAGTTTTTACAATGAATTGTAGCTGCTTTATCCAACACAAGATGGCCTTATTACGACACTGCTCATTCTACATTTACTACAAAAATAAAATATCATGTTGCACCTATTGTAGATAAAAAAGATCAGAAAGAATTGGAAGAGTACATAAGAAATGTGTCATTGGTTTTGGCCCCGAATCATTATTTATTGTTAGATGCTAAACAACGATTAGCAGGAGTCCTAAGGGATACAATCAACAGAGAACCACATCCTTTAAAGAAGATAATAAGGCGCAAATTAGAACTTTGCAAAGAGTTAATGCCAGTACTTGAAAAGCTTTGCCCGGGAATATCTAGAACTAAAGGTAATAGCTGTTGTATCCATTTTATTTACGATTATTTTTACAGTTCCGTTCGAAATGTTGCTAACAGGGTTGCGGTTTTAAAGAACAGGGGCCCATTAATGTTATTACTATTAAATCAATGGGTACCTAGACGGCTGAAATTTTTAACAATACATTTGTTATTATGGTTGATAATCATAAAAGGGGAAAAATTTAAAAGGGTGGTAAGGAACCCTCGATACGAGAGTCCAACTTAGATTTATTTGTCCGGTTTTTTGTTTATTATTGCAGTTAAAATTATTTTTTGTTTTAGCCATCACGTTATATGAATTGCACGCTGCAACGGTCATGTTGGCGAAAAAAATGTTTGATGGGCGGGAACTAAACGCGTCGGCGTATATGGTAAATAACGTATTTTTATTATTCCCGATACATACATAGTGGCGTAGCTAGCACGGGTAGCACCCGCGGCAGACATGGTGGCACCCCAAGAATGAAATTTTAAAACAATATTGTTTTTATCTGATTCCTAAATTTTGAGTATTTATTTTTAACCTACTATAGGAAAAGGAGAAGGTTCTAAAATCAGCGTGTTTTCTTTTTTTATGTATGTCCATCGATTTCTCGGTGAATTATAGGTCGTATTCCATTAAAAAATACCTATTCATTCGACAGAGTTTGGCAACGATGTGGTCCTAGTGCTGCCGCCTGTCAAGTGAAATAATACCGAATCCAATAAGACCACTAGGGATCTTCGGGTGTCACCCCGAAACGGGAGACACGCCCCACCCTAGCTACGCTACTGTAGTTACACACTGCCATGCCTATTTCTTATGAGGATAGATAGCTACTTTGTGCACCACAAGCTGCGATCCTAACGAATTTTTCGCTTCTTCTTCTTTCGGACCATAACTCAGTGGCGCAATTTCTATGTACCGCTCAGCCGGTCTAGTAGTATATATTGAAGTCATTGATACAATGACTTTAAATAAAAATATTGTTCTCAGGATGAGCTACTAAGCGCAGAGAAATATTTAAAACGATCATTGGAGATGTTATTTATCGAGCCTGGCAATTCTCCAGAAGGCGAGTTATGTGCCAAAGCACTGGAGGAATACAGGGCACTGAAAGGAACTATGAGCAGATTATTAGATGTCGTGTACGCTGAAGGCAAAGTGTTCGTTAGTGAAGTAGAAGAGTGATTACATTAGGTAAATTAGGAAATAAAAACAAGTTTAGTTTATCAATTCGTTTTCTTTATTAAATACCTACCTATATCAGTGGCGTAGCCAGGATTCGGTTCAAAGTGTGCGAGATTTGCTTCAAGGGGAAAAAAGAAATAATTATACTTTATATAATCAACACTTGATACAAGCTGTAAACTTAAGGGAAATAATACACAAGAAGAAAAAACATTAGATTATTGATTGTTCTGAGGATACAACGAGCAAGCCGGTCCATTTAGTTTACAGGACCATAGTTATATTGTTTTGATGTTTTCAAGTGAATATCTCTAGAGGATATTAATAAATAAAATTATATGTTACAAAAATATAATATGTAATTATTGATTTATAAATTATGTATGTACATACATACTTTATCGGCTTATATTTTTTTTATCTACATACTATATGATATCTGCCGACTTCTGAACGAAATATAAAATGTCACTGTCAACTGTCAACAGCCAATTTTTCGACAGGCTGCCAAATGGTATAATTGGGTACAAACTCTGTATCACCTAGTGGCCGTTTGTATCCTCTTTATATTCTAGACTCTATTATATAATTTAATCGAAAAAACTTGACAAAGATTCATCCACATGTCACAAATTATGTCAGTCGTATCACCTTGTATATATTGATGTAAAATGAATCTCGAAGAGTATATTTTTGGTATTTTATGAATAATTTCAAAAATCTTCTGGCAATTCTTTTTTCCGTAATGTCAAAAAAGGGAATAATTTCTTTGATTTTTTGTGCTGCTGAAATCTGAGTGAAGCAATTATTCAATTAAAACCGTTCGATTTCTTTCCTAATTTACGATATAAGCAACAAGAGGAAAGGAAACATAATTCGTAATATAATACAGCTTTGACCTAAACAGCCATCATAGCACTATACGTGCGTGTAAATTTTGACTTGTGGAGGTAAAAAGATCGATCAATCAAATTATTTTGTTTATAATTGTTTTTTCCGATGTTTTAATAACTGTTTTTGTTTGCTGAAGACCAATCATGGCGGACCAGTCATCTATATTAGCGATAATTATACTGGCTGTGGGTGTTACTGTGCATTTTTCCTTACATAAAGTTGAGGAAGGACATGTCGGAGTATATTACAGAGTGAGTACCTAATAACGCCGATTGAAGTTATAAAATAGATAAAACATTGTGTACGGCACACATTTCAGTTCCATAGAACATTAAAGTTTTTGTTTCTGATGCTGTATAGGTGCTTTGTAATTATTTGTAATGACTACTTTTGTAACCAGATTTTATCAGTGAAGCAAAATGTTTTTTTATTTGAGGTTTTATTGCTGATTTTTACTGTCAGCTTGTTTTTATTATCCTATTGAATTGTTATGTATACACACTATATTACTAAAAAGTTGCAATGTTTTTGTAACTATTTAGATCTTAGTGTAGTGTTTTATTTTATTTTTAGGGAGGTGCCTTATTACCAGTGACCAGCCAACCTGGCTTCCACATGATGGTTCCACTTCTTACTTCATATAAATCAATCCAGGTAATTACAATCTTGTTTTTTTTCATTACATTTCTCCTTAACATGCTTACTGCAGCAAAAACTTACTCTGTGTTTTAGAATGCATATATGAAAGTAAATATGCAATAACATTTTAACTCACATCTAGTAGAAATTGGGATATTGATTTTATTTTGCTTAATTCATTAGATTTAAGTAGATTAAATTCCGTATTTTATAAAAAAAAAAAATGATAAATGTCCCAATATCCAAATTGGAACTTAAATTATTGATTTAATTTAATAAAGGCAAAATAAAATTAATATTTCAAATTTTAATTGATGTGGGTTGAAATGTTATAGCATATTTGCACCTGTATGTCGAACATGCCTGACATTTATGAGAGTGAAAAAAATATATAGAATTGTATAAATACAGCAAGCTGCTGCAAGGTTAAGGCTAATCCATTATTGTGGCACCATAATATCCAATCCCATATTAAATCAATGGTTCATAAGTAATTATAATGGGTTCTGCAATTTTCTTTGTAGACCACATTGCAAACCGATGAAGTGAAGAATGTGCCATGTGGCACCAGTGGAGGTGTCATGATATACTTTGAAAGAATTGAAGTTGTTAATAAATTGGAACCAGTTAGTGGTAAGCATTCTATTCTAAAAATTAATTACAATTTTTTATATTTACTCCATTAAATTTATGTTTTTTACATATGCACAGATTATGTTATAATTATTGTCGCATATATTATTCTATTGTCATTGGTACCCATTACTTTAATTTTTACATGTAGAGTTTGTATTCAATAACATTGGATGTTACAGAATTATTCATATTGTTTAGTTAAAACTCTAATGCTCTATTGGCTTAACAACAGACATAAATCTAAATAGACAATGCAAGTACTTCCATCTATAAGAAACCAAGGGTATCGTATTTTTATATACATACCTACTGTGAAATCTTGCTAGGAATTTAGTGATGAGAAATCCCTTGATAAACAAAAAAAAAATCAATACTTTAAATTATGAAAGGGTATTTTATTGTTTGGTTGATGTTTTAAAGTTGTAACGAACATCTATTTACGTTGTATAGTCATAATGAATATGAAACTGCATTGTACTGTCTGTGTGTTCTGTGGTAAACGGAAGACATCCTCTCCGTTACAGTGTTGGACATGGTACGTAACTTCACCGCCGAGTATGACAAGACGCTGATATTCAACAAAGTGCACCATGAGTTAAACCAGTTCTGCAGCGCCCACACCCTACATGAAGTTTATATTGATCTGTTCGATCAGATCGATGAGAATTTACGAACGGTATGTACAAGAATGTTACAATACGCGTAAAATAACTTTGCTGGCTTGAAGTCAGTCATGAGCGATGCTGCAGCTATTGTTTACAGAGCTTCACCATAGGTGTAAAGGGTGGGTGAAGTGACTAGCAGGCCCAGTTTTCCTGCACGTATTGTACTTCCCTGATTGCAAATATTTGTTAGGTTGATGTTGTGTTATTGAGTTTGAAAAACATTATAATAATTGAAAACAGAGCTAATTTTGAAATCCTATGCATTAGCTCTATGCAGAACCGTGATTAAAGTTATAATGCACTTGTCTTATGTTGTAACAGGCCTAATGCAGGTCTGTTACAACATATTGAGTCTCTTAAGGGATTACTTTATTTTTGTCTATGATGGTACTGGATGCTCATACATTTATATTCATACTAATTTGTAAAAAATGAATAATAATAACTGTTTCACTATGGTGGATGCTCAAGATCCAGTAAAGTGGAAGCATTTGTGTAGGTAGGCAGACCCCAATAAGCCGGCATAGCACCACACAGAAAAAAAGATGTTTCTGTATAACCTTATGTTGAGCTCAAATAAATTTAAATAGATTTTTGACAATGGGATAACAACACCGTGATTTTTTACTACATTTGCATATTAGATTGGATTATATTCTTTTATTTTCATACATACCTAATAGTAATATGTTTTTTTTTATCAAGGCTCTCCAAAGGGATTTAAATGAAATGGCTCCAGGACTGCAAGTACAAGCAGTTCGCGTGACCAAGCCAAAGATACCCGAGGCTATTCGAAAAAATTACGAGTTAATGGAAGCAGAGAAATCGAAACTACTCATTGCAGCACAACATCAGAAAGTTTGTATCTTATCAATGTTATTACAATTTTAAGCAGGGTCTTAGCTTATCATTTTTTCCTATCTTTATTTTAAATTAATGTTGTTATGAATAAATATTCCTGATTGCCTCGGTGGCGCAGTTGTATTGCCTACGTAGTACGACTGCTATGCTGAGGTCTCAAGTTCAACCCCCAAGTCAGGTGTAAGGGATATTGTTTTTTTTTACCACGAAAATGCTCAGTATCAGCCCGGAATAGGGCCCGGTATGGCGACAGGATCACCCTCTATCACATCATGGGACGGAGATACGGTCGGCGAAATGTGGGTGTACTGGTTACACCTCTGTCACACCTTTAGGGATTAGGCATGAGTGCGTATGATATTTGTATGCTTGTCTTTTTTCTTTCTTTCTACCTGGTGTTATCCCAGCTACTCCCAGGTTGCCTTCCACCGAAGAATATTTATTTCCGCAAAGGAATCTCCCTAGCATGGCGTTTATGTACAGACCACGTCTCATGCCTGTACAGGTGAACCGAACATTGGCCGAATAATGGTATGAAGTATATAATTAAATTTTAATACAATGTAACTTCAATTTTATAGGTTGTAGAAAAGGAAGCAGAAACAGCTCGTCGTAAAGCAGTTATCGAAGCAGAAAAAGAAGCGCAAGTTGCTAAAATACAATATGAACAAAAAATTATGGAAAAGGAATCTCTACAGAAAATAGAACTCATAGAAGACAGTATTCACAAGGCTAAACAACAAACCAAAGCAGAGGCAGACTACTACCATCTGAAAAAACAGGCAGAGGCTAATAAACTGTTGTTAACCAAAGAGTATTTGGAACTCAAGAAGTATGAAGCACTTGCTCTCAATAATAAGATATATTTTGGTAGTGACATCCCTAATATGTTTTTGCAAGCGAATCTCGGAGACAGCAACCCCATTCCAAAGAGTGTGCAGGTTGAATGAGTTTTAATCACCCTGTCAAAACATCCACTAGTCATTGAGTAACCCAGTGTTTCAGTTTTGACATGACATCAGACATGAAAAGTTACTGTACTTTGTGTGACAGTCCTGTGCTGTGCAGTGTGATTGTGATTTATTGTAAAATAGTACATTTAGAATGTGTGCTTTCGTTTTGCCGTCCATTTACTAAAATGCCGATAAGTACATAAACCTTAAGTTATGTAATGATTAAAAATATACAACATAAATAATTATTATAATGTTTCAAAATCTTTATGATTTATCTAAAATTTTTTGAGGGAAATAAAAATATTGTCTTTAGATTTTTTTTTATAAATCATTAATCGCGGATTCGATCTCCACGCTCAGACAAGCATTTGTCTGATTCACATATTTTCGTTTCGGGTCCTTGGTGTTGTGAGGCTGACACAAGACTCGTAGCTTACTCTGGGGTAAGAGCTATGTGTGTGAATGTTGGGTTAATATAAGTCAATATTATATAAAAATCCCTATGTTTGTCATTACTCAAATTAGGTTTATTTACTTAAATGCCGTTTAATAAATGGACAGCCAAGTTAGGTGTCTAAGATAAGTTTCTTTTCATACAAAATATATAAAATTGAATTTAGATAATTTTATTTTTGACTGATTATTAATATAATATTGGTTTGTAAATAGCATAATATAATAAAATAAGTAACTGTTGAAAAATGTGATTTTATTGAAAAAGATGGCTTATATTTATGGTGGTTTCATATTTTAGATTTTGTTAAATGCTGCAATATCTACAGATTGGACGAAATCTTCAAATTCTTGGATCTTCTCAGTCAAAAGGTCGACTGACACTTTGTCATCTTCAATGACACACATGATTTGCAGTTTGTGGATTCCATAACCTACAGGAACTAGTTTGGACGCTCCCCACAAAAGGCCATCCATTTCAATGGTGCGCACTTGCTTTTCCATTTCCTTCATGTCAGTTTCATCGTCCCAAGGTTTGACATCAAGGAGTATAGAAGATTTAGCAATAAGGGCAGGTTTCTTTGACTTCTTGTCAGAATATGCTTTAAGGCGCTCTTCACGAATTCTAGCTGCTTCCGCATCCTGCAAAGTGCATTTTTTTATGACAATCCAGGACATTATTACACAAAAAAGTGTTTATAATTTATTTTATTCAGTTATAATTTTAGATTATGCTTCCATAGATTTTTGTATGATGCAACCAATGTTGGATATTTTAAAGCAATAATGAAAAATTAAGATCAAAACAAAAAAGGTCTTTGCTATCATATGTAGAATATCTAATACTGAAGAAAATGTACTAACAGCTAGAATTTTCATAAGGATATAAAGTTATAATTTATGGATATTGTATAATTAATGAAATGGTCAAAGACTAAACACTAAAGACACAAGTTTTCTATATTTAATATTTTGTTAATCTATGCAAATGTATCATGCATTCATTTCATAATGAAATGGTCAAAGACTCAACACTAGACACAAGTTTTCTATATTTAGTATTGTATTAATCTATGCAAATGTAGGGATGAAATTAATGAACAATTTTATTGGATTTTGGGAATTATTAGAACCATAATAAAAGTAAGTATAATGTCTAGTGATGTTGTTGGCAAAAATAAATGAATGACTAACCTCCTCCTCGTCGCCAGATCCGAACAAATCGACGTCATCATCATCGTCGTCCTTGGCGGCGGGAGCGGGGGCCGTGGGCTTGCCGCCGGCGGTCAGCGGACTCGCTCCTTGCGGCCATGACTTGCGCTCGTCACCAGCATACGACGCAATCTGGTTGTACCATCTCAGGGCATGAGGCAGTGTGGCAGCTGGTGCCTTTCCAACTTGATCGAACACCTGAACATCAGCTTGAGTGGGCGTGTACCTACAAACCAAGATAAAAGAGTAAAGATATGAACTGAGACTACCATAGCAAGTTTAATGTCACGGTCAAAGTTAATAAGGACGGATCATTAGTCATGAACAGAAGTTAACATTTATAATAGATTTTTATATGATAAAATGACGGTATAGGTTATAAATGCGAGGGGGTTGACGTGGTACTACGTTTTTATTGAATGTATTTTATATAAAAAAATACTTACCCAGACACATAACTCCTCTCCGCTAAATATTGGTTCAGTTCATTGAGCCCTTGGGCGGTTTTAACATCTCCTACTGCCATTTTTTTGTGGAAATTTTGTACAAATTCTTTTGAGAACCACACGGCCCGGCAGAAAGCAGATGTGAAAGACAGGGAAAGGTAATATATTGAAAAAGGATAGGTAACATAACTCTATGGTACGAGTATTTTTTTTATAGAATAATCGACTAATTCTTATATGACCAGAATAGTCCGGTTATTCTTATCTCTTTAAAATTGGCATTTGACAGATCTTTGGTGGAACGTATAAAAAAAAATTGACAGATCTTGAATCTGTCACCCAAAAATATTGTAATAATTTCGGTACGAATTTTATGAAAATACAACGCAAATACTTAGTCGTCTCATATTTTCCGATATAATCTTCTTTTCTTAGGAATAAAGAGGTTAAGTTAGTGATGGTATATCAGTAATATTTATATAGGTTAGGTGTTCATACTTATGTAATAATAACAGTCAATTTTCTTGTATTTGGTAACTTTTAAACACACTTTTTGGTATATATTTCTGTCCAAAGTATGTTTACAGATCAATAAGTATAGTGAGACGTGTAAAATCCGGTGTAAATATGTATTGGTGACGTGAATGTGTATGAATGTTGGCTGCAGAAAATGCTGCGCCAGCCTCTGTCCCGGGCGCTTGCGCTGACGTCGCCGACCCGCGCGGCTCCGCTGGCGGCCCGGCGCTTCGCAGATCAAGTCCAAGCGCGACCCGACAATGTGGAAGTCTTTATTGATGATCAACCTGTTTATGTGCCACCAGGCACTACAGTATTGCAGGTAAATATTGATTTCTACCTACAGGCTACATTACCTATGCTTCATGTTGATAAGTTGAAGTATAAGAAATAATATATTTAAGTTGGAAAAAAAAATGGATTTTAACATGGCTTTTTTTTTAATTTTTTCCTGACATTTTGAAAGCTTTTCAACCTTTGTGGTCACAGGGTAGACTGTGAATTGTGAAAAAGTGAAAATCCATTTAAATTAGTCATATTTCTATGTGTAACATAAGAAATCATTGATTAAGTGTTTTAGATTTAAAATGAATGTTAATATAATTTCTGCATTTATAATATCATAGATTTTTGTTACTTGTTGTTAATTTAAAAAAGGGACCATAATGAAAATCCCGTCATAATGAAATAAAACTTAAAATATAGTTTGAATATAATCCGTTTATTATGCCACACAATCAGATATCAATGTGTCAAATTTCAATGCATGCCACCATAATGTAATCATAACAAATTATTATAAAAGTTAGCATTTTAAAAGTGACTAAACAGATTCCTATTGAAGTTGTAAGTGTAATAAATAAAGTGAAAAATCATGGATTTGCTGGGTTTCTTATAGAGACTTCTGTTTCTGTACTGTGTTATAATTACTAACAAAATAAAATTATAGATGACTATTAATTTTAATCTTAAAGCTTTATAATTACCACAATTGAGCATTAAAAAACATTGTTCGTACCTGAATTGAGCACTCATGCCCCTAGTGCAAGTTTTTCAATACCTGTCATGTCATCTATTTTTATGGAAATACATTATGCAGATTTGTGCATCATCTCTATCATATTTTATTGGAAATACTTTCACTTCATATACATTTATCATATATTGATTACATGATCGGTATTAAAAAAACAATACAATACAAAACTCTTTATTGAAAACCATTTACAATGTAACTAAAACTAAAAAGCTGGTGCTAAACCTATGGAAGACAATGGGTGGTCTTATTGCTAGAAGCAATCTCTTCCAGACAACCGTAATACAGAAACAATTAATAAGAAGAGAAGTAGACAGCGGTGTACAATAAAAAACGAAAAAAAAACAACACAAACAAACATTACAATCCTACAAAAACAAACTACAACCATTACATAATTAAAAAACCTCACTTTAGGTACACTATTGAAGGAAAATTATCTTCTTTTTCTTTGTTGGTCCCTCAATGCCGAGGATTGCGACCACATATGAGTCTCCAAGCTAATCGGTTGCTAGATATTTAGACTGCTTGATATACAGGGTTATTTTTAAAACACCAGCAACCTCGCAGGGGTAGATAGCTGTCCCCATACGGAATAACTTTTGTTCTACGAGTTTGGATATAACTCAATATATTGAAAAAAAAATGATTTTACAAGTTTTTGTTGAGTCGTATTTTTCTTCGTAGTATGCGGCGTGCGCGAGCGACTCAAAGGCGCCGCTCAGCTGAGCGGCGCGTTGACCTTCAAAGGAGCTAGTCCGGTTCACCACGCTTCGCGTATTTGTTTACGTAAAGTGCGATGCGCGTTGTAACAATCAAGACGGAAATTAAATGAATACTTATTTTTGTATGAAAATAAAATCTAACAAATTATCAAAAGTCGTAGAACAAAAGTAGTAGCTTATAACCTTAGGAATCTACCCCTGCGAGGTTGCTGGTGTTTTAAAAATAACCCTGTATACTGCCACCAACCGCCTTTTACACAGCATCTGACTATCTATAGACTATCAACTAGATGGCGTTCTACCTTTGGGACGATTCCTTTCGAGGAAAACTATAATGTATGTAAATTCCAGGCAGCTGCCCAAGTCGGTGTTGAGATTCCCCGTTTCTGCTACCACGAACGCTTGGCCGTCGCTGGCAACTGCAGGATGTGTCTTGTTGAAGTAGAAAAGTCTCCTAA
The DNA here is from genome assembly GCA_949126905.1 of Amorpha juglandis. Taxonomy (NCBI): domain Eukaryota; kingdom Metazoa; phylum Arthropoda; class Insecta; order Lepidoptera; family Sphingidae; genus Amorpha; species Amorpha juglandis. The sequence goes on along the minus strand of OX421381.1, from coordinate 11,549,058 downwards.
ACCGGTAGCAGCTTGCGCCATGCCCGTCATGAAGGGTATGAGGGTGAAGACCAATTCGGATCTCACGAGGAAGGCCCGTGAGGGTGTGATGGAGTTTTTGTTGGTGAACCACCCTTTGGATTGTCCCATCTGTGATCAAGGTGGTGAATGTGATCTCCAGGATCAATCCATGGCTTTTGGTTCTGACAAAAGTCGTTTTACAGACATTCATTTCTCTGGAAAGAGGTGAGTGAGTTGTGTAAGTAGTTAACAGTTAATAGCGCAATGGGTGAGTAGTCGGCTGCGAAACGAGTGGCTGGGTTCCATTCTCACACTGTGACAAATGTCTGTGTTTTTTATTATATTTGTATCAGGTCTGGGTGCTGTAAGACAAAAAGTTTCTCATAGTTCCCGATACCCACAAACATAAGATTCGTATATAACTGTGGGGTCAGGACTAGGTGTGTGACTGTAAAGTGTATATTCAAATCAATATATAATTTCCTTATAAATATAATAAATGTCTTTTATAAATATAAGGAAATTATATTGTTTAACTGTAACAATAATTGGAACATGTAAAATGAATGAAGACTATGATAAGATAAACTAGGTCTATTTACATAATAATATGTGAATTTATGATAGGTGATTGTACATTTCTTTAGGATTAAGGATTATTTTTTTGGGTATGCCAGCCCATAAACAGAAGCAACACTAATCAGAGCTATAAGAAGTACTACATGCCATTGGACTGCATTCATCACACTGAAAACATAGGATGTTAAGTCTCATTATGCCCAGTAATTCCATTGGCTTCAATGTCCTACATACCAGAACTCAAGAGACAAAAAAAAATTACAAAAATACAATGTCGCTTGACGCCAGAAATCGGCAAAGCGGTTCCTCGTAGCCTGATGGAATCTCGCATATGAGAGACAAACAACCAAGTAAACATTTTCAAAGCTTTGACTTGTATGATTACTTGATTTTGTTAGGCTTTATTCATCTTTAATTCTGCCAAAGAATTTGTTTTACAATATGTATACAAAAAAATATTCTCCAGGGCCGTGGAGGACAAAGATGTCGGTCCTCTCATCAAGACCATCATGACCCGATGCATCCACTGCACGCGATGCATTCGCTTCGCATCTGAAGTCGCTGGCGTTGACGACTTCGGTACTACAGGCAGAGGCACTGATATGCAGGTGATTTTATTTACTGTTTTTATTACAATACTAGCTTTTCCTCGCGGCTCTGCACGCGTGATCTGCTTTTTCCGGCATAAAAAGTAGCCATAATGTAGGATTCTAATGGTGGAAGAATTTTTCAAATCGGTCCAGTAGTTTTTAAGTTAATTCGTTACATACAAAAATACAAATATTTCTTCTTTATAAATTATTGTTTACAATGAAATACTCTTAATCAACAATACATATAAAATAACACTTTGGAAAATAATTGGCAATAATGCATTAATTCCGACCAAATTTGATTACCATAGCAACGGAAGCCTTCAAATATAAATAATTTTCCACGTTTTTACAACATTTTTCACTGATGCTTCGCTCCTAATGGTCGCAGCGTAATGTAATATAGCCTAAAGCCTTCCTCGATAAATGGACTATCCAACACAAAAATAATTTTTCAATTGGAACCAGTAGTTCCTGAGATTAGTGCGTTCAAACAAACAAACAAACAATCAAACTCTACAGCTTTGTAAGATTAGTATAGATACATTTAAAGTGTTGTGATGGTCGCGCCACTGGCTTGAAGTGGTGGAGCCACGCTGTAGACAGTTTTGTTTACAACATGAAGTGCCGGCTCGACGGAGTTCTTACCACTCTAACAGGATATAACTTAAAGTGATAGCTTACTTTTGTGTTTCGTACGATAAATGGGATATTCGGAGGCGTGAACGGGGGGGTTAATAAGGTTAATGAAAGAATTTTAAAATACTTTAAAAAAAAAGTGATCTCTCAGCCGGCCCCCTGATGGGGCTTTATTTAAACCAATGTAATAATCGACAAAATGTAAACACATGTAACGTTTTTGTAGGTTGGAACGTATGTAGAGAAAATGTTCCTTTCTGAGCTGTCTGGTAACATTATCGACTTGTGTCCGGTCGGTGCACTCACCTCCAAACCATACAGCTTCGCCGCACGACCCTGGGAGACTAGAAGGGTAAGAAATTATTATTTATTGTTTTAAATTATGACAAGTTGAATTTACAAAGTCTTCAAATGTATTTTAAACGCTCGTCGAATTGACGTCATAGTTTATTAAAGTCAGTTAAAATCTATTAGCCACCTTCATTAATATATGACACAATAAGTAATCTTAACTAAGTAGGTTTCGCGTATGCGAGAGGTCATCTGGCTTGGTAATAAAAAATGTTTATTTTGCAGATTGATTCAGTGGATGTGTTAGACCCGCTGGGTAGCAACATAGTTGTTGCTACACGAACCAACGAAGTTTTGCGTATACTTCCTAGGACCAATGAGGTAAGCATAGCATTGTAACAATTTGGATTTTCAAACCCTCATATTATGTTGACAATAGTTAGAAAAGGACAATGACTTGACAATTAGTTCAACAAGGTGGTAGGTCCCTCGTATGCGAGAAGCCGTCTAGGTTGGTACCATCGCTTTGTCTATTTCTAACCACAGTGTGTAAGCATTGTTGTTTCGGTTTGAAGGACATTGAAGCCAGTGAAATCACTGGGTATTATGAGACGTAATATCTTGTGTCTCGGGGTGACGAGCGCAGCTCAGTGCCAGGCAGTGCTTTGTAATTGAAAGTTCTATGTGGTGTTGTTGTTCTGTTTATGGGCAGGCGAGGCGCTTACCATCAGGCGAGCGCCTTGCTCGTGTCGTCATTCAATAGAATAAATAAAATGTTAAATCGCGATTTTAAGGCCAATCTCATGAACCATTTTTTTTTCCGAGGATTAGATTTGTCAGTCCTACATCCACTGCATTTTGTGTACTTGTTTAACTATAACTGCCGCACCCAAAGTGTTAACTGGCAATTAGTACTATCTTAGAATTAAATTATTTTCATATACAAAGTCAGATTTATGCTATTTTATTGAGTAGGTACAGAAAAATATTTTTGATGTAAAAGTGATATTTATGATACAATAAATGATTTGAATTTAATTTACGCCTAGTTATTGACTAGAATAATAATTAATCATACTTGATGTCTCACAGAAACAATAACATTTTTAGATATGGCCAATTGCATGTTAAATTTAATTGTTGTCTCTGGAGCGTTACAGTTAAAGATAAAAAATTGCGTGGCGGCAAATTATTTATATTATTCAAGTACGTTATTATTACATATTTGACAGCCTCCGTGGCGCAGCGGGCGAGTAGCCGGCTGTGAAGCGAGAGGCTGCCGGTTCGATCCCCGCATCGAGACAAATGTTTGTGTGATCCACAAATATTTGTTTCGGGGTCTGGGTGTTGTGAGACCGCAAGTCTCTCGTAGTTCCTGATACTCACGACACAAGACTCGTATCTTACTGTGGGGTCAGGACTATGTATGTGACTGTTGGGCGTATTTATTTAAAGATTATGGGAACTTTGGCATAACCGCCGCGTTATAGGCTGGTAGAGACTATCCCGCCCACAAACGCGCCACTGTAACTCCTATGCACCAGGATCAACAGTGGCACGCATTTTTGTTGACACCGAGCAGTGAAGCTCGCCGAGTCTCTGGGGAATGCCTAAATGTCTTTGTCCCGCAACAAAATTAATCAGATAGAAGGTTAGGGAATTATTATATATTAATTAATTATAGGCTGGTAGGCAAGCATAGGAAGATGGAGGGGATCCTTAAATATAGGGATTCACGGACCAGTGTGAAGGATATGGCAATCGGGCAATGGGCACGTTATTTATATTACACAACGTCACAAGTACGCTATTATTACTTAGGAAATCAACGAGGAGTGGTTGGCTGACAAGTCCCGGTTCGCGTGCGACGGTCTGAAGCGGCAGCGGCTGGTGACTCCCATGCTGGCGGACAGCCGCGGGAACCTCACGCCCGTCGAGTGGGAGGACGCCATCGTGGCCGCAGCCAGGGCGCTCAGGGACTGCCCACCTGATAAGGTAACATCATCATCAGATTTGAGTGGTAGAGCCACGCTGTAGACAGTTTTGTCTACTGGGCTGGCTCATTACCACTGTCCCACAGAAAACCGACGTAAAGTAGCGGCTTGCTGCTGCGTTTCGTTCGGTGAGTGAGATATCCGGAAGCCCAAATCCCCTCCCCTTCCCTTTCCCTAATTATCCCTTTCCTTTATGGTTGGCAACGCGCCCATGATTCTTCTAGTGGTGGGCGTACATGGGCGGTGGAGATCACTTACCATCAGGTGACCCATTGCTCGTTTGCTCCTATGCTATAAAAAAAAAAAAATCATCATCATCATCAGCCACAAGACGTCCACTGCTGAACATAGGCCTCTCCCAAAGATTTCCAGACTGACCTGTTGGAAGCGGCCTGCATCCAGCGACTTCCTGCGATCTTTAACATTAGGTAACATTTAATTAAAACTAATTTAAACGGATTACACGGGGTGACCACGAAGGCTGAAAAGTCTTTGAAACGTCCGGATCAAAATTAATAAAGAACCTCGATAAAATTCGTTTCATCATCATTATCAGCCACAGGACGTCCATTGCTGAACATAGGCCTCCCCCAGAGATTTCCAGACCGACTTGTTCGAAGCGGCCTACATCCAGCGACTTCCTGCGATCTTTATCAGGACGTCTGTCCACCTTGTAGGCGGACGTCCAACATTTAAATTAGTTTTATTTCAATGAGTAATATGCGCGTAAATATAAGAAATCATTAAGGTGACATTTATTGTGCCATACACTAAAAATCATATAGTCTGTCACCTTGTTTGATGTTGACAAAAAAGGCGATATTGTAAGTAATTGTGCGGATGGCAAGGTACCAAATTCGGTACTTCTTTTCTGTTATGAGAATTCTGGGGTCAGCCAATATATCCAGTTACTTTAAGCTATACTAATTCTGGCACGCATTAAGTGGCACAACATCTCAACGGTCGATATTACATTACTCGACATTTACTATTTGGTGCAGTATAGTCAGTTTAATATGCTAAAAAAAAGTGAGATTGGCACTCACTTGGGGAACATTGTGGCATTGTTAGGGCCTTGTCGTGTGCGTACTGTCCCTGTCTCACACCGCACCGCACGATTTATACGTCGATGATAAATGTGATTTTATACTGTGGTATTGTCAATTAAAAATTGTTATTTACTGACTAATTACTACTACAGTTTCTCAGGAGCATGCCTCGCTTAGTTACGATAAGTAGAGGCTGCATAAGTTTTATTCGGCGTTTACACGTTGACAGACTGTATGTTTTTAAACAATGATAGTATGTTTCAAAATCAAAATGTTTATTTTGCAAGTAGGCCACAAAGGGTCTTTTTACATGTAAAAATAGATATATTTCATTGAAATGTGTCTACTGGTGCTTTGGAAATGCCCACTGGTCCGAGAAGAAGCATCAAGAAACTCAGCTGTAGGTCTTTTGCATTACATTGAATTTTTTTGTCTTCAAATTATTTTTACATATCATATTGTAATATTTTGAAATAGGAATTTTGCTTGTCATCTCATACGAATGATGTAAAAAGTAGTTTTTTGTTGACAGTTAGTGGCAGTGGCTGGCGACCTGGCTGACGCGGAGTCGCTGGTGGCCCTGAAGGACCTCCTCAACAAGCTCGGCTCCGAGCACACCTGCACCGAACACTACTTCCCGCTGGAGGGCGCCGGCATCGACTTCCGCTCCTCCTACCTGCTCAACACCAAGATTGCCAGTGAGTACACGCTACTTGTATAGCAGAGGCCAGTAAACAATCAGTGGTGTATGTTGGTGTTTTGAAAGTAACCTTGTATACAGGCCGGCATGACTTTGGTGACCACCGATAAATTCATTGTTTGTTGGTGGTCACTGGTTTTTTGTATTGCACTACGCTTACCATCAGGGGTAGTGCAGTCACTTAGCTGTGCCCAGAAAAAAAAATCAACAAACAAGTGAGCCACATGACGGTAAGTGGTCTCCACTGCTGATGAACACCCATAATACTAGAATAGTCATGAATACGCTGTCGACCTTTAAGGAAGAGCATGGGAATTGGGAAGGAGAGGGGGATTTTTGCGTCCGTAAATTTCACTCATAGTATGATATCCAATAGTAATTTGCCACTTTTTGTCAGTTTTCTGGGTAGTCCCCCAGTAGAGCCGGCTCATTCAACTGTAGACAAAGTTGTTTACATGTGGCTCTACGACTTCTTCTAGCTTATAAATAATGGTTGACTTTTTCGACTAGACGTGGAGGACGCTGATTTCGTCCTGCTGATCGGGACGAACATCCGTTTCGAGGCGCCACTCCTGAACGCTCGCATCCGCAAAGCCTTCATACACAAGGAGACCGACGTCGCGCTCGTAGGACCAAAAGTCGACCTCACTTACGACTACATGGTGAGCATTTTCTACTAGTTAACTGCTAAGTATTGACATTATATTCTTGGACGGAGCATCCGCAAGGCCTTCATACACAAGGAGACCGACGTCGCGCTCGTAGGACCAAAAGTCGACCTCACTTACGACTACATGGTGAGCCTTTTCTACTAGTTAACTACTGAGTATTGACATTATATTCTTGGACGGAGTATCCGCAAGGTCTTCATACACAAGGAGACCGACGTCGCGCTCGTAGGACCCAAAGTCGACCTCACTTACGACTATATGGTGAGCGTTTTCTACTAGTTAACTACTAAGTGTTGACGTTGTATTCTTGAAATGTGTTATAGATATCCATTAAAAAAAATTAGAAGTTTTTTTATTTATTTAATTGAATGACGAGACGAGCAGGGCGCTCGCCTGACGGTAAGCGCCACGCCTGCCCATAAACAACACCACATTTGATTTTGAGTGTGTTTTAACAAAATGGTTTCCTTTTCGTATTATTTTCTTTTGCGTATAAAATAATGTATGATATTCATCGTCGGTAACCACCCTATTACGATATAAGAAGGTCTTTTATGATTTATTTTAACTGAAACGTTAATCGAAATATATGTGTCTTTACGCCTGCGTACAACGAAGCCTTCGGAAAATGTGTCATAAACAATGTGGTGTATCATTCAAGTGTTTTATTTTTTTACAATTGCGTTTTATAATTCGTTGGTTAACTATTCTGAAGTTTCACTTCTGCCCTGCCCACACACACTTTTTTTTTATTATATGTTAATTTATCATTAGATGTTCAACATAAACATTTGTAACAGCACGTTGGCGATTCAGCGTCCATCGTGAAAGACCTAGCGACGGGCACGTCTGCTCACGAAGTACTGAAGCGTCTGGAGTCTGCCAAGAGACCCGTGGTCATCCTCGGCGCTGATCAGCTCAAGACCCAGGAGGGAAGTGCTCTGCTCGCCTATACACAGGAACTGGCGCTCCGTCTGCAGGATAAACTGCAGGATAAGGACTGGAAGGTATTGTGCCTTGACCTATATTAATTTTCTTTCATTAAAATACCCATAACTCATTTAGGGTTTTTGAACAGTTAGAACCACAGAGTAGCAGAGAAGAGACTAACAGGTTACAGTTGAAACTCAACTTTTCGTATTTTTACATATCGCTGATATTGAGCAAGTTGAATAACAAATTGCCCCTTTGAATTACTCACTATGTTTTGTTTTTGTTATTTTAAAATTGAAAAACTTTTGAGTATCATATATTGAATAACACAAGTGTTAACGCTCCATACATTTGTATATGTACATCTATTATCTGTAGGTTTCATTTATATGTTGACCGCCCGCTCATTTCCTATCCACCTATCAATCCAGTCCATACAAAGGTTGCCTGGAAGAAATTGCCGTTAGCGATATGGCCGCCTATTGTACTCCTATTTGTTATCTTAAATTATCTGTTGTGTATTTTCAATACGTTTTGTGTGATGTACAATAAAGTTATAAATAAAATAAATAAATTTGCGTGATCTTCATTATTGAGTTTAATACCACGACTACCACCGTCAGCCACAAGACGTCCACTGCTGAACATAGGCCTCCCTTAAACATTTCCAGACCGACCTGTTGGAAGCGGCTTGCATCCAGCGACTTACTGCGACCTTTATCAGGTCGTCTGTCCACCTTGTAGGTGTTAATACAGTCTACCAATATTAAGAAATACAATTTGTTCATCAGGTATTGAACGTGTTGCAACGCACCGCGTCTCAAGCTGCCGCGCTGGACATCGGGTACAAGCCGGGTGTCGGTAAAGTGCTGGAGTCAGGACCCAAGGTGGTGTATCTGCTGGGAGCTGATAGCGGAGTGGTCTCGCGCGAATCACTACCTAAGGACGCTGTTGTTATTTATCAAGGTGAGTTTCTTGGGTTTGGGTGGTTTTAAATATAAGTCGTTGGTCGACACTATTCCTGGATTGCGCTACACTTACCATCAGGTGTGGCGTAGTCATTTTGCCGAGAAAAAAAAAATTGTGTCAAAGAATATGATTTTTTTTAGCCTTAGTAAAGTTACTAAGGTAAGTCCGTTTTACTACAATATTTCATTCGAAGGATACGGTTTCTGTATGGGTCGTGCGATGGTGAGTTAGTTAGGGTTCTGCAAGGTCTACCACCTTGCAGAACCCTCGTATGCGAGAGGCCGTCTGGGTTGGTACCACCGTATTGTCTATTTATGCCGCCAAGCAACAGTGTGAAAGCTCTGTTGTGTTTCGGTTGGAAGGACTGGTAGTAGAAGTAATTTCACTGGTCATTAGGTCACCCTGAGACTTAACATGTTATGTCTCAGGGAGACGAGCGTAGTTCAGTGTCATGCAGTGCTTTGTAATTCAAAGTTATGTGTGGTGTTGCATCTGTTTATGGGCAGGCGAGCGCCTTGCTTGTTTCGTCATTCAATAAAAAAAAAACTATTGTAAGTCCGTTCTGGTACAAAATTTCAATTGAAAGATACGGTTCGTGCGTGGGTCCTTAATCACTAGTCGGTTAGAGTACGAGTACGGGCACGAACACGGGTGTGGACACGGGAAGGCCACGGGCACGGGCAAGGCCACAGGCACGGGCAAGGCTACAGGCACGGGCAAGGCTACAGGCACGGGCAAGGCTACAGGCACGGGCAAGGCTACAGGCACGGGCAAGGCCACAGGCACGGGCAAGGCCACAGGCACGGGCAAGGCCACAGGCACGGGCAAGGCCACAGGCACGGGCAAGGCCACAGGCACGGGCAAGGCCACAGGCACGGGCAAGGCTACAGGCACGGGCAAGGCTACAGGCACGGGCAAGGCTACAGGCACGGGCAAGGCTACAGGCACGGGCAAGGCTACAGGCACGGGCAAGGCTACAGGCACGGGCAAGGCTACAGGCACGGGCAAGGCTACAGGCACGGGCAAGGCTACAGGCACGGGCAAGGCTACAGGCACGGGCAAGGCTACAGGCACGGGCAAGGCTACAGGCACGGGCAAGGCTACAGGCACGGGCAAGGACACGGACACGCACACGGGCATGAGTACGAGCACGTGCAAGGACATGGATACGGTGCGTCCTCAGTGGGTGTACGGGTATCTACTATCTAGGCAAGAACACGGGTGCGGATACGGGCAACGTCATGACCACGGGCACGGGCACGTGCAAGGGCACGGACACGGTGCGTCCTCAATGGGTGTATTTATAGAATGTTGGTGTGTCAGGTCACCACGGCGACGCCGGTGCGTCGGCGGCGGACATCGTGCTGCCGGGCGCCGCCTACACGGAGAAGCGCGCCACCTACGTCAACGCGGAGGGGCGCGCGCAGCAGACGCTCGTCGCGGTCACCCCGCCGGGGAAGGCGCGCGAGGACTGGAAGATCATACGGTACTACGACAAATATTCATAACTAGATCATAGATAGCAACAGCATAGCATATAACAACCAGCGATAGCTTAGCGGAGTGTGGTACGGACTGTCGAGACGAAAATTGCAGGTTCGAAACCAGCCCCGACAGCATACACCTCTGACTTTTATAAGTTACGTGTATGTTCATTGGTAATTGTTTGACAGCCTCCGTGGCGCAATGGGCGAGAGAGAGCCGGCCGTGAAACGAAAGGCCGCGGGCTCGATACACGCACCGAGACAAATGTTTGTCTGATCCACAAATACTTGTTTCGGGATCTTGGTGTTATGAGACCGAAAGTCTCTCGTAGTTCCCGATACCCACGACACAAGACTCGTATCTTACTGTGGAGTCAGGGTTATGTCTGTGACTGTTGGGTGTTATTTATAAAGCCTTTTTATTTGAAAGTTTGTCTGAGTAAGTACAGTCGCGCAATTTATTTTTTCGGCTAACGAGCAAGTGTGTCAACTGGTGAAGAATGATCTCCACCGCCCTTAAACACCCATAATAGTAGAACAATGATGGACTCATTGTCGTTCTTTTAAACGGGTGGAATCATTATGAAATCGGGAAGGGGGAGGAGGAATTTGGGCTTCAGGATATGTTCCGGTTCGAAGCACATTGAAGCCACTGAAATTATTAAACAGTATGAGACCTAACATCCTGTGGGTTGGGGTGACAAGTGCAGTGTAGCGTAATGCAGGACTGTGTAATTACAAGATTCGAGTAGCTTTTGTTTATAGACAGGCGTAGCGCGATCCGCTTGTCTCTGCCTATAAAAAAAATTTAAACATGATTACAGAGCTCTGTCAGAGGTGGTCGGTGAACGTCTTCCATACGACAATCTGGATGAAGTGCGCTCTCGTATGAGTGAGATCAGTCCTGCACTGGTGTCGTACGGGGACGTGCAGAACAACAACTACTTCGCGCAAGCCAGGGCGTTGGCGCAGGTAAGTCTTAGTCTAGTACGCTGAGTCCAATCAAAATTTATCGAAAAAAAAATTTATTGCATAATATTATCACTACAATTTCAGATCATTCTACATTGATAACTTTAATGCAGCACAGTAGACATTTGCAATAGGTATCGATGATTGACATTTTGAACCGGAAACCTATCGGTAATACTCGATGTTAAGTATCGATAATTAATATCGAATATTTTTATACAAAAAAGTGCACTATAGACTACAACTTATTCAGTTACGATATCGATATTATTCTTAGTTAAGCCAAGGGAACAAAATATCTTTGTAGTTCATAAATTGGTTACCACGAAAAAAGAAAACCTAGTCGGCTATTAAATGTAGACCAACTTTAAACTAGGTTTATATTGGTCCATTTATAAAGATTGCCATGGTAAATAGTGGGTGTATCCCTAGTTTAATGTCTATGTTTTATAATAAAGTCGATTGTGTACTTGACCAACTGTTAGAAGCATATTATGATATTTTTATTTAGTTTTTATTAATTTAGTATGCTTTCCTTATCAGAGTCTTCAGAAGCCGGTTTCTGGCAAGTTGGACGTGCAGCTCAAGACTCTCGAGGACTACTTCATGACGGACTCCATCAGCCGCGCCTCCCCTACCATGGCCAAGTGCGTGCAGGCCGTTCTCAAACAAAAACAATCCCCATACTAAACAACATCTTGCTAATTCTTTTTTTTTGGCCTCGCTACAAAACTTAGAAATACGTCCTAAAAGTTTTTTTATATAATCGGCTGTTATAAGATTCCATAGACCATCGCCGGACTTGCGGCGTGATTATCGATTTTCATTTTATTTTTTAATTTATACCCGTAAGTCGGCGATGGGACTTTAACATTATTTATAGTCGATACAATATGGTACCATAAAGAAACCATAGTTTACAATACTCTATAACAAAAGAGATTGTAAATGTTATTGTGATTTGAAGCTATTTATTTTGTTATATAATAAATAAGCGTAATTGTTGCACTTTTCAGTAAAAATACATAATCATGTTACTCTGTAGATCGGAACGCTGTTGAACTGTAACGGTGCGGGAAAGTGAATGAAAGGACATTTTTGTAAATAGGAAATGTTTGTAGAAACTATTAAATAAAGATTAGTGTAATAATATGTGTTTAATTTGAAATCGTCCATATATTGATTAATAATTGGGTACGGGTAGTGTACTCGAATCCAAGTTGTGCAGTCGTCTGTAATTCTGGAATTAGAAATGTGTTTTTTTAAATTAAGTGTAAACTCTACTGATAAACGGAGGAGGCAATGGCAAAACTGTCAAGGTGGTAGGTCCCTCGCATGCGAGAGGCCGTCTGGGTTGGTACTAACGCTTTGTCTATTTCTGCCGCCAAGCAACATTGTGTAAGCACTGTTGTGTTTCAGTTTAAAGGGCATTGAAGCCAGTGAAATTGCTGGGCATTATGAGACTTAACATCTTATGTCAGCGTGCCTAGTAAAAAATACGGCTATGTACACGTCCCAAATAATACAAATACGGCTAATCTTCAGAACCCTCAGCTAGCACGCGTCGTTTGACTGCGGCATTAGACTAATATGGCAGCATTTCGTGCAGGGATTTCTTCGATTTGATTGCCTTGATCGGCGCTGTCAAATTTTTATTTGACAAAGTCAAACTACAGCGGCATCAAATCTAAGAATTATGTTTAGCTGCAATTTAAGAGTAGTTTTTTTTTATTTCATTGAATGTCGAGAGCCAAGCGCTCGCCGGATGGTAAGCGCCACGCCTGTCCATAAATAAAAGCAAGTAGCAAAGCAAGCAGTTTAACGGTTATAAGCATAAAGATTATTGGATTTCCTACTTTAGCGAATACGAATGTGAATGTGCGTTACTTCACTAGTCCCTAGTTTTACAAGGAGAACTTTTACATCTTTTACATCAATAACTTTTCGCGCCATGTTCTTGTATTTGCATTCCAGTATTGTTTAGTCAGCGGCTGTTGCGAACTGCTCGTGTGTGGCGTTGGTTCCACTCCACGCAGACGCCTCCTTGCCACGTTTCTTCAGTTCATCAACCAACTTGTTTCGTGGCTTCAAGAAGTTAAGTTTACTCCCTGCAACGGGTAAAAAGTTTTTAATGTCGTAGACAAAAAGTGCACTGACTGGGGCGCGTTCGATGAGTGACTGACTGGGTTTTTAACAGACGAAAAAACAGAGTAGGTTCTCATTCTATTTTATATACCTACTTTCACGTACGGCTGGGGAGACTAGTAAATTATCACCGTTATGTTGGCCATTGGTGCTGTGGAGTTACTGACTTCGTATTTTACAAATAGAGACAGCACTGTCAGTAAAGCTGGACATCAGTACCTACTGACAGTACTGTCAGGCATTTTCTATAGCAGCAACAGCTCAGCGAAGAGTAGTACGGACTGTCTAGACAAAAGTCGCATATTCGTAACCGGCCTCATGAGCATGCACCTCTGCTTATTCTAAGTTGCATATGTATTCACGGTTAATTATCGCTTGCTTTAACGAAGGGATTTTATGCACTATTTACCACCATATGAGCGGTTTATGGGTGAAGAGATATGACTGGGTTTTATATGACAATTATTTGCTCTCTTAGGATCCCAACACTTTTCCCACTAACCTTTTACGATTCACATCCATCCTTTGAACGTAAAACTTATGCGACTGTCGTCTAACGGGCCGGTGAAGGCATGTCAGATGTGGGGATCTGTTCTTCATCAGTGATTCTCCGGCCGGCCGATAAAGGCAAGCCAAAGATCAAGAACGAGAGCTTCTCTTAGAAGCACTCGGGTATGTGGGGTCGCTAATCCCCAATAACTCACCATAAGATGTTCTGCCTATAATATTGTCAAAGTCGCGATCGGTGTTGATGTATTATCACGAAGACAACAGGCAGTTATTTAAGTAACTCTTGCTTAGTAACATACAGCCAAAAGTAGGAACTTTCGAATGTTAATTTTATTATGTACATATTAAACTATCTACTTATTTACCGAATCGACCAGACTCATTTATCATCTTTCGCCTTGAACTTTTCAATGTGATTAGGTAAGAATACATTGTATCATAAATGTATTGACATCTAAATATTACTGGCAATTTAACATTTGTTTTTAATGTAAATTGATTCAACAAACTTAAGTTACTTATATCTAATCTATCTATCTAATCTCGTACGACACATGCGAGAATATCATAAATAAATAAATAACACCCAACAGTCACACACATAGTCCTGACCCTACAGTAAGATACGAGTCTTGTGTCGTGGGTATCAGGAACTACGGAGAGATTTTAGGGTCTGTTAACACCCAGACCCTAATCAAATATTTGTGGATCAGACAAATATTTTCTCGGTGCGGGAATCGAACCCAGGGCCTCACGTTTCACAGTCAGCTACTCGCCCACTGCGCCACGGAGGCTGTCAACACATATGTTATGGCCACGAAGGCTGTAGACAAGTGTTAATTACGAGGCGCGTCATAAGATTTTCAAATCGCATGATACGGCCTGTTGAATTTCTTTTGATTTATAATATACATTTTATTTATAATGGACATTGTGTACATTAGACAAATATAGAGAGAAAAAAAGGAACTTTTTTTATAGTATAGACCGGCAAATGACCAAGTGGATTACCTGATGGTAAATGATCTCCACCGCCCAGGCACGCCCACGATACCAGAAAAATCATAGGCGCGTTGCCGACGATAAAGGAAAGGGACAATTAAGGAATTAGGAAGGGGAGGGGGATTTGGGCCTCCGTATATCTCACTCATCGTACGAGACGCAGCAGCAAGCCGTTACTTTACCTCGGTCTTCTGTGAGATAGTGGTATCGGCCCAGTCAAGAAATTATTATTTATGCACAGTACAATTGAATGTCAGTTCTGGGTCAGGGTCTGGGTGTTGTGAGACATAAAGTCTTTCGTAGTTCCTGATACCCGCGGCACAAAACTAGTATCTTATACTATGGGCTCAAAACTATGTGTGTCTATAAATAAGTTGGATGTATTTGTTTATTTTTAGTATATGCACGTTTGTGACTAATGGTAGTCACGAGGAGAATGACTTGACTTGATAGAGGTAGACCACTGCCTCATGAAAAACCTACGTGAAGAGATAGATTTCTTGTTACATTTTGGTGCTACCACACCGATGTTATAAAATGTTAACAAAAACATTTTCTAACATTTTTTAACATTTTCTAACATTTTATAACATTTGAAAACATGACATCGGCCCTTCTTTGACGGCTTCTTTGACGGCGCCGCTCTCAAAAGTACCGCCGCCCGCGGTTAAAAAATATTAAAAAATGTTACAAAATGTTACAAATTGTTAAGAAATGTTTACTAAATGATGCTGCCACACCGCTGTTATAAAATGTTATATAACATTCTCTAACACCGGTGTGGCAACACCATTTCATTCAATCTCTGAGTTTGTTGGAGTTGCAAGAAATTTAATTTCCTATCAATCCTTATTCCTCCAAACGCACATACGATCTCTTTGGCTTTCCAGCTGTTTGCTATGTGTGATGAACGCACTTACTGCCAGGCCATACATTTGGTCGTTTACCAACCTTCTGATAAATAAAAGATCTTAACTATTTAGCAAAAAAATTGATAAATTATCTTACTGTCCTCATCACGAATACGGTTGCCATAGTTTATAGATTTTGTGCGTATTTTGCAAGTAGCAGGAATTAGACATTGTCTGTCGCAAACACTCGTCTGAGAACATTCAGATTTTTGTTGGTTATTTTTGTTGAATTGGGATATTGCATGTAAATCTTTGCCCTTGCGCTTAGCTTTTTCTTCATTTCCATTGTCTTTTTTAAGATATCTGAGGACAACATTGAAATACCTAAGTAATCTGACGTTAAATCAATTATTTTATAGATTAAATAAGATGTTACTGATGTTCCATAGATTTGATCCTATCATCGATGAACTGATATCGTTTCTGTTGTGTTTCTTGACAGTCCTCGATTATTTTGTAAACAAGCTTATATTGAGCTGTCTCTTGCTTATCTTTGTGAATCTGCAAGGGGCACAAAATAGCTTAATTGTTGCATGTTTTAGAATAACAATCGTTCCCATTCGTTTTACAAAAAATCTCCTTATTTGTAGAGACTACTTATAGTATAAAAGTACAGTGCAGGGTAAGTACAATGACGAAGAACAAGAAAAAGAGATAGATTCATCAATTGCAATGTTTTCTTATAGAGTAACTTAGTGTTTATAGGAATATTAACCTGTGCTGTGTTTACAATGTTAAGTGCAAGTATTTATGCACTAACTATCTATATGGCATCATCAAGTCACCACCAGTTAATTACCTCATGTTGTCAATCAAACTTCTTGTATGAACTATAGTTATTTACCTGATTATAAACTTGTTGTATTTTACATTTGCGTCTGTCTTGTTCTTTCGCATAAACTTTAACCAATGCGTCATCTAACTCCCTTTGTTTTTTACGATCTTCCTTAATTTTTTCTTGATTAATTTCATAATCATTTAAAGATTTTTGGTACGCTTTCGTAATTTCCTCCTGAAAAAGTTGGCTGGTAGAATTGATTAAATAAATCTTATTGTAAGAATACAAATATTTTTTTACTTCTTTCTGCTTCTCATTGAATTCTAGGATCTTCAGCTCCTCTTTTTGCAGTTTTAAATGATTTTTGGCTTCCCTTTCTTTCCGTTGTTGCCTTCAACGTTAAACATCTATTATGTAGAGTCTATATCATTGTTAATATTTTCTTTTATTTCTTATAAAGACTTACTTCCATTTATTTTCATTGGTACATTTTAAAGCAGTTGTTTTATTTTGTTCTTCAAAAATCTCATAATTTTTATCTAAATCAAAAGTACAATATAAACTTGGTTTATTTGTAAACTTTTCATGGTCAATAGCTTCTTGTTTTATTTTATTTTTAAATAGAACTTGAGCATCTCTTTCTTCTAGCGTTTTTGATTCGATAAGATCGCTTAAATAAATTGTGTTAGTGATACTATTTAATATAACAATTTAAAGGCCGACAATATTATATTGTTTGTAAGGATCGGAGCAGGTGGAAGTCCGTTGTCTCTGCCTACCCCTATGGGAGACATGCGTGAGTCTATGTATTATACTTAAGGTCGATTTGCAAGTCGCGTTAAACGTCAGGCACTGGCCTCTGTCGTCTCATCTGTCAACACCTTACTAAATTTTAGCTTGACAGCTACTGAAATTAGACTCATTTACATATTCATAGTGATAGTGGCTAGATTTTCATAATCCGTAGAACTAACGCCTAGCCTGTGCCTGCCAGCGTCACTCATAGAAAGACGGCTTTAAATATTACCTTATTTCGTACAGTAAAACGGGGTGAATAGGGATGGAGGGATGGATGAGGACGAAACTTGTATTGAGAATAATACGTATATGGATCCATTAAAATGTTAACTCAAGCCTATTTATTGTCCAACATGTAAAGTAGGTTTTATTCTTTTATAGTATAGTACAGTTCATCCCAGTTTATATCTGTAAACAAGCTAACCAGTTTTGTCCCTATTCACCCCCTGCATCCCTATTCACCCCGTTTTACGGTACCTTATTAATTGTTTTCCGTGACAGCTATCATAAAATATCATCTTTTTGGCTCTCTTGACCGCTTCATTATTAGATATTTTTATTTTGTCTCTTTTTCTCTCTCTTAGTAATGCCAAGTCTTTTTCGTGTTGTTTTTTTCTTTCCTCCCTTAGTTTTCTCATGTGCCCCTATAAAAAAATATTTAAACGTTTATTGAAAACTCTATAGAGATATTAGATTTTTTGTAACATAAGCCGCCCAACGAACAAGTGAGTCACCTGATGGTAAGTTAGTTCCACCGCCCATTTACGCCCACAATATTAGAATAATCAGTCACAAGACTATGTGATATGAGGTAGGTGACATTTGACTGCTTAACGAATTGCTGAAATGTTATTTCGCTCACCCTCGTTCAATATCTATTACGTTTTTTTTTATTTTGTTTTTTTTTATTTTTTTTTTTTTATAGCATAGGCCGGCAAACGAGCAAGTGGGTCACCTGATGGTAAGTGATTTCCACCGCCCATGTACGCCCACCACCGGAAGAATCATGGGCGCGTTGCTGACCTTAAAGGAAAGGGATAATTAGGGATTGGGAAGGGGAGGGGATTTGGGCTTCCGGATATCTCACTCACCGTACGAAACGCAGCAGCAAGCCGCTACTTTACGTCGGTTTTCTGTGAGACAGTGGTAACGACCCGGTCGAGCCAGCCCATTCATGCTGTAGACAAAACTGTCTACAGCGTGGCTCTACCACTCTTAAATACTCTACTCTAACCACTCTATATATTTGCTCACTTCTACGCTGTCTGGCCATGTTTTTATCCATACTTGTGATTTTTCTATTATTTTTTTAAGATATTTTTCATTATGTTTTACAGGTTCTTTCGGTGGGTCGGTTTGCCGTTTCAATTTTTCCCACACGGATTTGTGAATGACTAAAGGTTGATGAAAATTCATCAAGTCTTTCAGAATATTATTAACAAAACTATTTATTAAAATTAACGATTTATAAATATTGATTACGATAAATGTAGATAGTTCATCTAGTAGGCTGAAATTGTATTTTTGACATCAGCAAACAAGGTGAAATTGAACTTTTGAGTTAAAACTACACAAAATGGTTATTATTATTAATCTGTACATTTTTTGAGCCAAGTAGAAATAGACGTTAGGAGTTTGAAAATTTCGTAAATAGAATTACAAGTAGCGACACCGGAAATTTTTTAGTTACAACCTGGGCGTTTTTGAATGTTGTTGACTGTGTACAAACATGTGCAGCATACGTACAAGAAAATGGAAGACACTTTAATTCTTAAATAACCACCATTTATCAACTATCCTAATTGCACGAAACATCGGGACTATCTAGTAATTTTTAATAAAGTTCCCAAAGTATAGTAGAATTGTTTATCAATTCATCCTAAAAAAGATGGACCGTGACGAATCCGATCTAAATGGAGAAACATTACGCTCTGCCTTTACTAAGTCAGATATTATTTATGGATTTAATATTGTAATTAAAGGAGATATTGCGGGTGTGGTGGCAAATTGAGCGCGGTGGAGTAGCCGGCCCATTTGCGAAGCAACGGCTGGCGGCTGCGTCATCAGTCAACGTCGCGTCGCCTGCGATGCCCGTTGTATATTTTTGCATAAAAATAACTTACACAGCACTAGGAAATGCTGGTTGATAAATCGCTTCAGTGGGAAAGCTTTATGGCAACAAACCGTTTTGTTGCTGTTGTGACAAATTTGTTTGCACAACTGAAAATGTATGAGACACTTTTTAAGTGTATGATAAAAATGTTGACGGGAAAATTGGGCTGTGATTTGAAACGATTACAAATTCAAATAATATGCTTTTTTGGATTCCATATAATTATTTCAGGAGTGCATTTTTAATCTATCTTCCTGAATTCTGAAATGACTGTATAACTAGTAGACGAATTCGGCATTTAAATGGTGGCCGCTAGACGCCAGTTAACGTATACATACTTACTTAATGGTCATTTTCAATAAACAATCTTAGTATGTTGATCCGGATAGATCGCACAAATCTGAATACAATTTGAAGATCACTTCTAAAAATGTAATATTTTTTTTGTTTGTATGTCGAGGTCTTAAAACGGCTTAGTTTTCGAGATACAACATCTAATTGCATTGGATTTTCCATCTATTTTTCAAATAAAGTTTTGGTCCTAGTATTGTGTGGTTTTGAACACCAAAATTCAAGAAGAACGTAATCGCTAGTGTCTAGCTCACATTAGTGGATGTAAGCTACAAATGATGCCTAAAATAAATAGATAGCCTGTGAAATTAAATAAACGAATTAATAATTACATTAATAAATCAATTGATTGAATGTGATTGTAACCAAAATAGAAAAGAAAACACTGTTATTAAATATACAGAATAAAAATAAATCGTGAGCATAATGTTGAGTTGGACAACACGCGCAAGATTTGTCGGACAGTTTGTAACTGTCCAACCTTTTCATGGATGCAGGAAATAAATATCCATTCGTCTTACCGGATCGCTCGTCTTTCCAACTCGTCTATCCCGTATCTGTTTTCTTAATTTTTATTTTTCTATTAATAATTCTGTTATTTCTGAGAAATACGGAGTATTTTCTTTTAGAACGGTAGGCAGCGGCTTGGCTGTGCCCCTGGCATTGCCGATGTCCATGAGCGGCGGTAACCGCTTACCATCAGGTGGGACCGCTTACTCGTCTGCCTATTAAGGCAATAAAAAAAAAAAGAAACTTAGATTACGAAATTATTAGGGTGCTGTACCTAAAAACTGCCAACGAAACCGTATTACTAAGCGTATGCCGCGCGCGCCGTCTCTCCGTCTGTTTGTTTATCTGTATTACATCTTTTGAACCCTAACAGGTAGTCTCAGTAGCTGAAATTTTCACAGAATAAAGTGTTATGGCGAATAATTTACCAAATAATAAAAGAAGAAAAGCAAACATTTTAGAGTGGGATAACGATAATCTTTGTACCCGATTTCGACTCGGATTTGACCGGTTTTTTCTTCTGAGTACTTGAGCATGCTCGGTTACTTCAACTAATGGTCTAGTCGCAGTGTACTAAGCTGAGAACCGTGTGGCTAAGTCCTGGGTTTAATCCCAGGTCGGGCTATTACAATTTGAATTTTTGAATCGAAACATCACACATAATTTGCTCGATGTTTGGATAGGCTCGTCTCCAATCATTTCATGGAATAGAAATAACCTCGGAACGTGAGTACAGCACTAATTGCACCTCTGCCCGCCCTGAGCCGATGTGCATATATTTTACCGTATTGCTGTAAATGTTAACGCAAGAAGATGCTACACGAAACACATTACATCGGATTACTGTCAGTGTATACTATTTTTCCCATTGCACATACATCACCTAAATCCCGAACATAGATAACGTTGCTCCTCGGCAGTAAGCGGTGTAACGCGCGATCGGGTACTCCCAAGATATATGCCAGGGCATGTAGATTTATTCATGAAACTGTTTCACTATGCATTTGATGGACTAGAGTGGGAAAACTGAACCGTACTCGTACGATTTGCATATGTAACGTATAATGTCCATTCCGCATTGGACGTATGGATAAACTTCCGCAATGGTTTTGGATTTTTTTTAACACATGGAGAGTTTTAATTCGTCTTCCTAGAGTTTTGTTGCAATATTTGCTATAGCCAATATATATAGATAGGGAGCCCTAGAGTAGCTGATCCACTTGACTACTATCAAGCTCATTTTCCGTGAGTAGCTTCGTTTCGATGAGACGCCCAACAATTCCCTATGCGAAAATTCTCTACTGTGGTAGCTAACAGAGGTAGCAAGGATTAAATATGTCGATTTGATGAGTCCCAAAAATTTATTACTAACAGGTTATTTTTTTGTTAAATCTGATGATAATTATCTAAATTATTCGAAAAGATTTTTGTCCTACAAAATGTATGGTTTGATCAAAGAGTCCCCCCCTTCCAACATGTATCGATAACGAGGTCATCAAAAATGATTACTAACCAGCTGCTTTTTTTTTTTGTTACTTACTTAATATGTATATAATTCAACAGTCATATTGTCCTACAAATTGCGTGGTACGTTATCCCGGTCCTACGCTCAAAAGTAGTAGTACAGATCCTTGATGTAAAAATAATTACTATCAAGCTGAATCTTCGTAAATAGCTTCGTTTCGATGAGACGCCCAACAATTTCTTATGCGAAAATTCTCTACTGTGGTAGCTAACAGAGGTAGCAAGGATTAAATATGTCGATTTGATGAGTCCCAAAAATGTATTACTAACAGGTTATTGTTTTGTTAAATCTTAAGATAATTATCTAAATTATTGGAAAAAATATTTGTCCTACAAAATTTATGGTTTGATCATAGAGTCCCCCCCTTCCAACATGTATGTAATTATTTCGGATGGGCAATAATTGATGATAAATATGAATATTACTGGTTTGATGGTCCCCAAAGTCCATCTTTTGAAGAATTATCTTCTGGCATACAAGGTACTGGTCCGGAGTCCCTGGGCCAGCTGATCCACTTGATTACTATCAAGCTAATTTTCCGTGAGTAGCTTCGTTTCGATGAGACGCCGAACAATTCCCTATGCGAAAATTCTCTATTGTGGTAGCTAACAGAGGTAGCAAGGATAGGATATTTCGATTTGATGATACTCAAAAAGTTATTATTTTATTTGTAGGATAATATTCAAATCATTTTTTATGACCTCGTTATCGATACCTATTGGAAGCCCCTCCTTCCAATAGGTATGATTACTAACCAGCGGATATTTGTTTTTACTTAGTTAATATATATATAGATTCCAATTATATATAATATATATATAATTGGAATCTCGGAATCGGCTCTAACGATTTTCATGAAATTTAGTATATAGGGGGTTTCGGGGGCGATAAATCAATCTAGCTAGGAATCATTTTTAGAAAAAAAATTCACTCGAGCAGAGCTCGGTCGCCCAGGTACTGTAATTTAAATTGACATTTTTTTCTACGATAGTGTGTACTTTGACCGGACTTTGATTGGACTTTGACCGGACTATGACCGGACTTTAACCGGACTTTGACAGGACTTTGACCGGACTTTGTTATGTAATTTAATATAAATTGATATTTTTGTGTACGATAGCGCAATAAATGAATATTGTGTTTAATCACATATGTAAATAATAGTACTTTTATGCTGATAAATAAAGCAATTCGTGTGAAATTATTCCCTCTTCATTCCAAAATATTCAAAAATGCACAACGTTAATGTTTAAGTTTTCACTTCTGCCGGCACTCCCGGAGTTGCAAGCCATTGTTTTTTTTATATGTAAATACATAATAAATTTTAAATAAACAATACATTTTTGTAGCTACTGTATTTATTTACTTAATAGTTGTAATAGTTTACAAAAAAAATAAGTTATTTAAAAAAAAAGGTGTTTTCACTGTCTCTTATGTTACAAATAGGAAAATGAAAAAATTACAATTCTTGTCGGACTAGTGATACATACCTGTTTTCTTGTAGGACATTGTTTGATTTGGATAGAGAACACACTAACCTATTATGTAATACTTTTGTCCTACAGTTAGTAATGAGAAAAATGGTCTTGTGGTATTAACAATTTCTGAGCGTAGGACCGGGATAACGTACCACGCAATTTGTAGGACAATATGACTGTTGAATTATATACATATTAAGTAAGTAATAAAAAAAAAGCAGCTGGTTAGTAATCATTTTTGATGACCTCGTTATCGATACATGTTGGAAGGGGGGGACTCTTTGATCAAACCATACATTTTGTAGGACAAATATCTTTTCGAATAATTTAGATAATTATCATCAGATTTAACAAAAAAATAACCTGTTAGTAATAAATTTTTGGGACTCATCAAATCGACATATTTAATCCTTGCTACCTCTGTTAGCTACCACAGTAGAGAATTTTCGCATAGGGAATTGTTGGGCGTCTCATCGAAACGAAGCTACTCACGGAAAATGAGCTTGATAGTAGTCAAGTGGATCAGCTACTCTAGGGCTCCCTACCTAATAATGATTTCTTACGTTTATGCGAATGTTACACATTGAAATAGAACTAATTTAAACGGATTTCATCGCGGTTTTTTATTTTAATATAGTCCCGACGTTTCGAAAGGTTTTCAGCCTTCGTGGTCACGGGTCCAGTCCACCCCGTGACCACGATGGTCAACAATAAAATCCGTTTAGTTTTATTTCAATAACGAATAGATTTTTTTGAAATCTTGGTAGGGAATTTTAATTTCACCGGACCTGATATAAACTACAGTGCAGTCCAAACATAATGTCGACCGTCAAGATACATCGCGCCCCTCGACGAACGGCAATATTATGCCGGCCTGAAGTTACTGGATATAGACTGGCTGATCAAGCTATTAAATAAAATAATACATTAATTTATTAATATTTTAAGTATTTGCATAATCTTAAATGTTTCTGGAGAGAAGTGTAAAGTACATTAAAATAATATTCTAATACCCTACTCGACCTCTTTAGTTCCAAAATATGTTTTAAAAAAGAAACACTTCCACTTTTATTGTTTGTTTGCGTCTACACGTGTTTAGCATTATCAGTCTTTTAATAATTCAGTTTGTACAGTTTTTGTAACGTTTAACACATTTATCGAGTATTTTTTGTTGATTTAAGCCAGCGTGTTGCCGGGCGCCACTTGAGTGCGCTTCAAGTACGTGACAGCGTGAGTTCAGAGTTGGGCTCGCTCGACTGTCCCACGTTACTAACACTTGACATTTCAGCAGGATCGAGCCAGTCACCGCACAATACTCTAGATTATAGAATATGTAGATACCTGCCCATTCCAAGCATACTTGAACTTGGACTTGATTAATATTAGATTTATTTTATCAACATATATTTTTATATAGGAAGGGAAAGGATTGTTTTTCACCCTCTATAAATGAATACAGCATATTCATTTATTTTAATTTTAATGTACCAATAAGAAATATTATTCTCCGATTGGGATTATATAATTTTTATTATTATAAAAACACAGTTTATAAACTGTACTTCTTTTTATTTTAGTAATAAAATATTAATTATGTAGACAGTAGATAGTTTATCAATTTATGTTTATGTAGTTCGGTATATTATTATGTACCTACTGGCATTATTTTTTGTAAAGTAATATTTACTAGTTAACAAATAGTTACAGTTTACAGTTAAAAACAAACATTTTTAACAAATAGTTTATCTTCAGTTATGTACATAACTAATCTAAAAATAAATAATTACTATGAAGCTTTCTGTAGTTTACATAATTTATCCTAGCTGAAAGAGTATTATCGTAAACTTACAACAAATACAACGATAAAACTAGTTGCCTTAATTGCCCTAAAATGCTTAAAGTCATAACTCTCAGGAATTTACGTACGTTCAATTTGTTCAAGAATTAGATCCATCTGTGCACCGTTTAAATTAAAAGTAATTTTCTTATGCAGAATTAATTAATGACTAACGAGCTCAATAGGGTTCATCAAGCGGAAGCGGGTGGGTGCGACAGATATTCTGTAGTGCGTTAGATAGAAAGAGACAACCATATAAGAGGCTGGAGTTGAATGAATTTTATGCCGGTCTATTTAGTAAAGCGTCAATTTGGCGCGAGTGAGGTCGTGAGTTAAATTGTTGTGGTCACTGTCAGAAAAGCGCGCGAATTCATGAACGTGTTTTGTGTATGTGAAAAAACTATTTTTCTAATTTTGTGTCCAAGGTAACTATTGTAGAGCCTTATTAATATAGTTTTAAAATTATTTATAGTATGTTTGTCGTTATTATCTTGTTGATTTAATAAAGCGATGAAGGATAAATTGCCGCTTTGATGCAATTTATTTATTAGCCTCTCTTAGAACGTAGAGTAGCTAAAGCGTAGATAATAAAGATAAGAGATGTCCCGGAATGCTCTTTGAAATTATATACGAGATTAAAGGAGCCGAAAATATCTGACAGTTTATTATAGTTGACAGAGTCCGATATCATCATTGGGTAAATATTGTTCAAGATGTTCATTTTTCTCTCCTTTGCCCAATAAGAAAATGTTTCAGTAGGGTGCCAGTAAATTTAACATTAATAGTTTAAATTAGGATTCAGGCTGAAAAAACAGTTGATAATTGAATTTTTGTACTACCCATGATATTCCAATAGAGGAAAAGATGTAGGTGAGATGTAACTTGTAATTAAACAAATAAAAACGTTCCTCGTAACCATATTTTTATAAAAGTTTGCGGAATGTTGTCAAAAGACAACTTCGTTAGAGTAGAATCTAATTAACATATCGTTTTAGATAATTTTTAAATAATCTATCCATTTAAATATTTTCATTGTTAAGACCCACCAGATATAATAGAGATAGTACATAATTAAATGTATAAATATTTGTTTATATTTCTTAACAGGCATCGTGCATTCATGATTAGACCTTTTTGAGGTTTGCAAAGTCTAGTTTACACATCGAATTTTATTTAACAACGGGTGGCATTGCTGATTTATTTGCAATGTTTTTTTGGGGTCTTATCTAGGAGTACTTACATTGGTAAATTGCAAGTAAAATTGAAAAAAAAGTTTATTTCTGATATTCTAGGTGGTAGATCCCTCGTATACAAGAGTCCGTCTGGGTTGGTAACACCGCTCAGCCTATTTCTACCACCAAGGAATAGCATTGAAAGACATCAGAAAGAAAGAAAATTAAAGGCATTATGAGACTTATAAAACTAGTGGTCCCTACTATATTAGGGTAGCTTCATGGTAAAATTAAACGTAAGTTCGGAAGTTGCTGTTGGTAGTATATTCATATCCGCCCGGATAGCGCCCACCGTAAACATGGTGTTAAGACTTGCCATAGTGACTCACAAACCTTGTGTGGAGCGCGTACCAGGATCAGCCAGTGTATGTAGGTTCTCCCGACGGGCTTGCGACGTGACTTGATGGTTAGTTGGGGCGGGAACAGGGGTACATCCTTGTATTCCTGTACCTGTATCGGTTTTCCGCCCGTAAGGTCACAGTCCCTCCATTTCGCTTCTTCTTATAAGTATCAAGACGTACTTATACAGGCCGCCGTGATTCTGGTGACCGCCGATAAATTTGTTATTTGTCGGTAGGTACTAATGTTTTTGGACTGCACTGCAGTGCAGTCAGGTGTCAGATAGAAAAAAAAAACAAATTATGTTTGCGCTATTCGAGAAGCGAACGCAAGACCTTAATGGTGTTATAGACTATGTCCGATCCCATTATGGTGCTGCCACACCGATGTTATAAAATGTTTACAAACATTATTAAACATTTGTTAACATTTTATCACAATGTTAGATAATGTTTTCATGTTAGGTAATGTTAGTAAACATTTCTTAACAATTTGTAACATTTTTTAACATTTGTTTGTAAACATGTATCCAGGTAATGTCATGTTTTCAAATGTTATAAAATGTTTGCAAACATTTTCCGTCGATGTGGGAGCACTTAAAACATCTAACAATTCCTAACAAAATGTAACAATTCCTAACATTTGTTAGTAAATTACACTAATGATGCGGGAAAAAAATGACAAAATTTCCACAACTTAACAACTTCGCAAAGTCGTCGCACATAAAGCTCCACACGCTCTTATCTGCCGATTACCGGCACATTATTCTTGTTACTACCCTCAAAGTTGTTTATGTGTAAACTTTTCCCTGTAACAGTTCGAGGAGAGTCCAAGTTCAGTAAAAGTCGACTCCGTGAGAGCAATTAAGCATTTTTATTTTAGCTACGGACCGGTAGGCGTTCGGGAGTCGGGTCCGCTTTCAGTGATTTGTGCGAAAAGTTGTCGATTTGCTGTGAGTCGATACGTTATGTTTTCCGTGTAGACGTGTAATGGTACATATTCTTATGTTTTTAGCTTTAATGTCTTTTGTTAACCGACGAAAAAAAACTATAGAGGTTCTCAACTCGACGCGTATATTTGTTTTGTATATAACTAGGCATAACTTCCCTAAATGTGAACCGATTTGTATGATTCTCTTTTTATTCGAAACAGTATGATTCGATGTTGGTACCGTTTAAATTTCAAGAAGAAATTATTTCCCTAAAGAGGTTTCATTGGGGATGAAAGCCTAAAACTTCGTCATTTATGCACCGATTTTTTTATTACGATTTTATCGGGATAAAAACTTACTATATCATTGTCAACCTCCGAGGCGCAGCAGGGTAACCGGCTATGAAGGTCGTGGGTTCGATTCCCGCACCGAGACAAATGTTTGTGTGATCCACAAATGTTGGTTTCCGATCTGGGTGTTGTGGTACCGCAGTCCCTCGTAGTTCCTGATACCCAAGTTACAGGTTTAATCTAGTGTGGGGTCAGAACTATGTGCCTGTTTTTCTTTAATTTATTTAATCCAGTTTATCCTATGTGATTTTTTGGGTGCGAAACCTTAAATGGCGTGATAGCAATTATTTTTTCTATATCGCGTCGCTTCTCATTATCACCTTATTATTGTTGCGTATATTAGGCTGTATAGTTTTACAACTATTATCACATTCACAATCAATCGATATTAATTCAGTCACAAATAAAATTATAAATAGGTACAAATAAAAGAAAGTTAACCAGTTCAAACTGTTTACGTACTTATATGAAGTTTATAAGTTATAATTGCTAGCAAGGAATACTGCGGTGCTAGATTATGATCACACCTTGGATGGATGTTGCAATGAATTACTGAATTACTGATATTGATTGTTGGCAAATGTGAACTATAGATAAACTATGTAGAAGCCATCTCACATGCCATGACATGTATAATACAGGGCTAGTAAAAAAAAAACAACCTAGTGCAAAATGAAATGGCAACGCGTTTAATTCTAGTCTCATATTCCTTTCTGTGATTTTTGTTTTATTTCATGGAAATAAAGCATCAGCTCCTCAGCAATGAAGCATCTTAGTAAATATCATGACATTTTACCAGACCTGTAGGGGGTAGTTTTTTTTTATATACCATATTTTTTTAGGCAACCCTATTGGTATGTGTTCAGCAACACATTCTATACCCTAAAATGTTATTTTCATCCGGTAAACAGATGGGTGAAGGTCAATGTTCCCCGGGATCTTGTACTATAAGCAAATAACTATCATAATAAGCTAGGATTGCTTTTTTATTATAAGTAATTATTATTATTGTTCCGTAAATACGGTAGTAGGTAAATAATATATAGGCAATATTACCAGCCCTGCTTTTTATACTTCCCATAGCTGGGCACGGGCCGGCTTTACGAATGAGAGGGGTTAGGCCTTAGTTCACCACGCTGGCATAATGCAGGTTGGCACACTTGGCTAGTTTACTTAAAGAATTTCTCAGGAATGCAGTTTTCCTCATGCTGTGTCCTTCATCGTTAAAGTAAACGATAATTAACTATGAATACACACGTAACTAAGAAGTATTAAAGGTACATGCGCTTGGGGCTGTTTTCGAACTTGCGACTTTCGTCTCGGCGTTCCGTAGCACTTCCCGCTGAGCTATCGCCACTTTTTTAGTATTAATACCACAACAAAATACTTCTAATTCCTGGATCTAACTACGGAAATGTTTTGTAACTAGATCTTTAGGGATAAAGTAGTAGTTTAATTTTAATTTTAGGTTTAACTTAACTAGACATTTGTTTATAAATAAAGGGTGAAGATCTCTGTTAGTATCTGTATGCATATGAAACACATGTGTATGTTTACAACTGTTGAGTTTTCACATTGTAGTGTTGCTAATCTTTGCGTTGATGTGTGTAATTAATTATTTTTATGGGCATGAGAAAATACATTTACAAGGTGGTAGGTCCCTTGTATGCGAAAGGCCGTCTGGGTTGGTACCACCGCTTTGTCTATTTCTGCCGCCAAACAACAATGTGTAAGCACTGTTGTGTTTCGGTTTGAAGGTCATTGAAGCCAGTGAAATTACTGGGCATTATGAGACTTAACATCTTATGTCTCGGAGTGATGAGCGCAGTTCAGTGCCATGCAGTGCTTTGTAATTTAAAGTTCTGTGTGGTGTTGCTTCTGTTTATGGCCAGGCGTGTGTATCAAGGATCCTCTTACCACTACTATATATAGTAACATTACCTATCTATTAAAATGTTTTTTGTCATAGAGCCATAGCCATTTATAATAGAAAGCGCATTGCTCAGGAAACTAATTAAATATTTAAGGTACTTAGCAAAGCTTCGTTCGTAAGTGAAGCCATCCTTGCGGGTTACATACTAGTACCACTTCAGACTCTTCATTAAAAATTGTCGTTCAGGAATTCTTGTGAGCGCCTGGACTGCGCACTAAGCGACCTTCTCGATAGAACACCAGACATAATCATAAGTGCTGAATGCCCTTAACGCATCAATTGTGCTTGAATATTGCGAGTAAACACATGTTAGTAAACGCGTTAGGCGTTCTAGAGTGGTAGAGCCACGCGGTAGACAGTTTTGTCTACAGCATGAATGGGCTGGCTCGACCGGATCGTTACCACTGTCTCACAGAAAACCGACGTAAAGTAGCGGCTCGCTGCTGCGTTTCGTACGGTGAGTGAGATAACCTGAAGGCCAAATCCCCTCCCCTTCCCAATCCCGTTGCCGACCTTATAGGAAAGGATAATTAGTT
Organism: Amorpha juglandis; assembly: GCA_949126905.1. NCBI lineage: Eukaryota > Metazoa > Arthropoda > Insecta > Lepidoptera > Sphingidae > Amorpha > Amorpha juglandis. Next base: position 11,518,905 of record OX421381.1, on the reverse strand, counting down.
ATGCCTTTCCTATAAGGTCGGCAACGCGCCCATGATTCTTCTGGTGGTGGGCGTACATGGGCGGTGGAGATCACTTAACATCAGGTGACCTACTTGCTCGTTTGCCGATCTATGCCATAAAAAAAAAAACAAGCAGTGTACATGTATTTTCGTGACACAGTATACATTTTACATAATAATAATAATAATATAATATAATAAAAATAATAATAAAACAATTTTGAGTGGTAGAGCCACGCTGTAGACAGTTTTGTCTACAGCATGAATGGGCTGGCTCGCCCGGGTCATTACCACTGTCTCACAGAAAACCGACGTAAAGTAGCGGCTTGCTGCTGCGTTTCGTACGGTGAGTGAGATATCCGGAAGCCCAAATCCCCTCCCCTTCCCTATCCCTAATTATCCCTTTCCTTTATGGTCGGCAACGCGCCCATGATTCTTCTGGTGGTGGGCGTTCATAGGCGGTGGAGATCACTTACCATCTGGTGACCCACTTGCTCGTTTGCCGGCCTATGCCATAAAAAAAAAAAAAAAAAATATGTATACATAGTTCTGACTCGCACTAGGTTAAACCTCTATCGTGGGTAGGGATTGCAATCCGGCGTCATTTTCAATCCGGCCGGATCCGACCGGATTTCCACTGATCCGACCGGATCCGGTCGGATCCGGCCGGATTGATCAAGTCAGGATGATTTTCGCTTTTCGGTTCAAAATGAACTGTTAGTAAATTAATCAAGTGTTATTGTGCTTAATATAGGTAGTTTATAAAAAAATAAAACATATAAAATCAACTTTATTTTCAATCTAATGTTAAGATTAGACAACGAGCAAACAAATAAAATCTAGTAGTATAGGTAACTAGTAAAATTTTAACAATGAAACAAGTAGCTCAATCTTCATAGATTTCACTTTCACATATACATCAATTATTTTAGTAAGTAACACTATAAAATCTAATATAATTAACCTTACGTAATTTATTGAGATGAGATCACGATAATTAATAAAGTATTTGAGAATGCTAACTATTGCAACAAACAAGTCCTATATTTATGACAGACACCATCATGATTTGATGAATCTTTGTAATGAATGGCACAATTATGACAATAATGAGTTTGTCTTATAATTTCAACTTTTTATTTTAATCAACTTACAAAAATAATTCTTTTAAGTAGAATTTTAAGTAATAATTGTCTTAGTATTCATTATATATAGAAAATAAATGTTGATTTTAAAAAAAGGATCGTATAAAACAAATAATGTTAATGGTGTCATCTGCTAGTCGACTTTTAATAGAGCTGCAAATATAGCGGCCAAAAAGGCCCTTTCAGTTTCTACACTTGTCGGCTTTATCGTCAGCAAATAATCATAAATAGCAGACAAGTATTCTCTACGAACTCCGTCAAAACTCCGTCCTTTCAAATGTAGTCATTTACTTTTTTAGTACTTTATGAAAAAAAATCTCTTTTTTAGTATGTAAGCTATAACACATGGTTTCTTGCTGGATTTGTAATTGTGATTCTTCCTGTAATGTCAAATCTTTTTTAGTGAGGGTGAATCTAAGTTCTCTTCTAGTATTTCTTCCATTTTTTTTTCTTAGAGTTATCATCTTGAATAACTCGGAAAAGATTTTTGTCATTTCTGATCGTGACTTTTTTCTTTGGCATAGTAAAGTACCTAATCATGCAACAGCTCTATTTAAATATCTAAAAATTGTAGCACCGGATCCGGTCGCCGGATCCGGTATATTGGTACCGGATCCGGTGGACGTTTAAAGATGCCGGATCCGCCGGATTAACGGATCCGTTTTTCCGGATTGCAATCCCTAATCGTGGGTATCAGGAACTAAGAGGGACTGGGTCCCACAACACACAGACCCGAAAATAAAATATCTGTGGAGCACACGAATATTTGTCTCGGTGCGGGAATCGAACCCACGGCTTCTCGCTTCGCAGCCGGCTACTCGCCTACTAATAATATAATGTTTATTTGAATAATACGCATCATACGCTTCATTTGAAAATATATACATGCATGAGTAGAATACCACTATAGTATAAGTACATGAAGAGTTTTCTTAAAATGGATAAATGTAATAGATATAGGTAACATAAGATATATTTTTTACGAATAATATAAAATGTGTTTAATCTGCTACATAACATAAATTAATAAAAAAAGAACTTATAAATAACTTCGGTCAGCTTTTCGACTAAGATTCATTTGTTTAAGTCCTGTTCGTTATCCTGGCTTAGTGCCAGGGTTCTTTCTACTAAGACGCCTCCACTTCGCCCAATTCTTCGTACTCACTACTACTAACTTCGTACTACTTCTTCCTCCGTACTAAGACCCTCGGGTCTCATGCTTCCTTCTAATATATCAACCAAGTCAAGAAATCAATAATTGTACATATATGAGAATTAGTCCGAGTATAGACATTGTCATAGATTTTATGCGTAATGTCATTATTTAGATTGTTACCGATGACAGGTCTATTTTAGTACACCATCACTTTAGTAACATAATATATCATTGACACCATCCACATACATTAGGTTATTTTCAAGCCCACTTAATAGAACACGACCTAATTCCCAAAGGATTCGGAACAAAGTATACCCATGGTAATGATTTCCAATTAATCGCATAAAACACTTGAACGTAAAGCAAATCCCCTAAGCGTTGAGCACTGTGACGCAGCGTGTCTCTGTCGTGTCGTTAATGAAAACGAGAACACACTAATTAGTCCCAACTCACAGATAAACTTGTGTAACGCAATAAATTAAACAGATTCTCAGCGGCCAGCGCGCCGACTTTGATATCACGTGTTTGTTACACGTTATGGCCAATGAAAGGTCCTTGTTTACTACCATCCATAACTATGTATCCATGGTCGTATAAATTAGGCCGAAGAAAATTCGACAAATGTTACTAATGTGTGTAATCAAAAATTCAGTAGGAAGAAAGAAATAATTCATCGGGATGAGTTTTATCGTTTGAAAGACACGACGAGCGGGTCGCTCGCCTGATAAATTGTAGTAATATCACTCAGAATTATAGATTAGAAAGAAATGCATGGAATTACGTTACGGTCATTATTCCGATCAATAATACGCTAAATATCAATAAATAATAATAATAAATACACCCACGTCACATACATAGTCCTGACCCCACACAAGTTTAAACTGTGTCGTGGGTATTAGGAACTACGAGGTACTAGCGGTCCCACAACACCCCGAAACATGTATTTGTGGATCACACAAACATTTGTATACAATATCCATTACCTTCACTGGCATCAATGTCGTTCAAATGGAAAAATTATAATCGTTTCACACTGATGTTAGGCGGCAGAAATAGATTCATTTCGCATACAAGAAATATACCACCTAGTTTTCATTTATAGTCCTTACAGTACAAAAGCCATGGAAGTCATTTTATAGAAACCACAAATTGCTAGTCTGAGAGCAACCAGAATAAGAATATGATGACGCCGCTTCTGTAAAATACCTTTTCTGGCCTTAGTATTCCTAAATATTCACTTATTTATTTTATTATTATTAGCCCTATCTATTATATTCGTCCCACTGCTGGGCACAGGCTTCCTCTACTGAATGAGAGGGATCAGGCCTTAGTCCACCACGCTGGCCTAATGCGGGTTGGCAGACTTCATATAATTCTCAGGTATGCAGGTTTCCTCACGATGTTTCCTTCACCGTTAAAGCAAGCGATAATTAACAATTAATATACACGTAACTTCAGTCAGTCAGTGGTGTATGCTTTTGGGGCTGGTTTCGAACCTGCGACTTTCGTCTCGACAGTCCATACCACTCCCCGCTGAGCTATCGCTGCTTAATATTCACTAATTACCTTTATTTGCAGATGTCATAAAACCTAAATAATGGGAGCGGTTAAACGCACGGAGGCGGGAAAAGCCTGCTTTTGGTGGAAGTCCAGGCTGATAGTCGCTGCTGTTGCACTGTCTTACGTAAATGCGCAAGGTATGTTCAAATCCATTTTCGTCGTCACTAAATAAGCGCTATTTCAATTGCCTACATGATTAATACACTATTTTATTTCATTTCGTTTCGTTTCATTTAATTTCATTTATCAAAACTATCACGTCAAATCCTAGGCCAATTACACTTTGGTATAGACAGCATTTGATAAGTACACTTTGGTTGTCTGTTTTATGCATGAATTTTCCTCGTAATTCGTACGTACATCAATATGATCGTTTTTTTTTATTTTATTTGATTAAATGATTCAAGCAAGGCGCTCGCCTAATGGTAAGCGCCTCGCCTGCCTATAAACAGAAGAAACACCAAACAGCACTGAACAACGCTCGTCACCCTGAGACATTATATGATAAGTCTCATAATGCCCAATAATTTCACTGGCTTCAATGTCCTTCAAACCGAAACACAACAATGCTTACAAACTGTTGCTTGGCGGCAGAAGTAAATAAAGCGGTGGTACCAATCCAGACGGCCTCTCGCATACGAGGGACCTACCACTTTGTAAACTAAATGGGGCTTAAGTCTACGTTTGAAAACATTGGATATGTCATGCCAAAATATGTCAGTATTAATGTGGTCGAATCAAAATCAATTATGTATGTTGAAAACGGAAACATTAATAAACGTATAACGTCAACAACTCCAATTTGAGATCGTCGCGATATCTGTCAACAAAATTAAAAGACGCGGGAGAAATCAAATTTGAATACCGGGTAACTCAGAGTTATGGCTTCTTCATACTACGACTAAAGAATAATAACTAGTATTTAGCGCTATGATGCCATAGACATTACACACAACCACGGATAGACAAAGGAGTCAAAAAAAAAATGTGTGCGTGTACTAGTGTACACACGTAGGAAGTGAAACTTCTTTATGACCTTATTTTTCAAAAAATGATCTACTATATGCAACTTTACAGAAATTGGTCTAATAAAGTTAAATTAGATAAAGTTTAAACAAAAGGCTTTTATTATCATAGAAATTAATACAAAAAAAAGTGTGCGTCTCGGGACGCTCGACAGAAGAAGTCCGGCCAAAATTCGGTCAAAGTCCGATCAAAGTCCGGTCAAAGTCCTGTCAAAGTCCGTCCAAGTCCGGTCAAAGTCCGGTCAAAGTTCGGTCAAAGTCCGGTCAAAGTCCGGTCTGTGTCCGGTCTATGTCCGGTCAAAGTCGGGTCAAAGTCCGGTCAAAGCCCGGTCCAAGTCCGGTCAAAATCCGGTCAAAGTCCGGTCTATATTCGGTCAAAGTCGGGGCAACGTCCGGTCAAAGTCCGGTCAGCCCGGTTAAAGTCCGGTCAAAGTCGGGTCAAAGCCCGATAAAAGTCTGGTCAAAATCGGGTCAACGTCCGGTCAAAGTCCGATCAGCCCGGTTAAAGTCAGGTCAGAGTCTGGTCAAAGCCCGGTCAAAGTCCGGTCAAAGCCCGGTCAAAGTCCGGTCAAAGTCGGGTCAAAGTCCGGTCAAAGCCCGGTCAAAGTCCGGTCTGTGTCCGGTCCATGTCCGGTCTGTGTCCGGTCTGTGTCCGGTCTATGTCCGGTCAAAGTTGGGTCAAAGTCCGGTCAAAGTCCGGTCAAAATCCGGTCTATATCCGGTCAAAGTCCGGTCAAAGTCGGGTCAACGTCCGGTCAAAATCCGATCGAAGTCCGATGAAAGTCCTGTCAAGTCCAGTGAAAGTCTGGTCAAAATCCAGTCAAAGTCAAAAACGTGACGCGTGCCGCGTAACGGAAAAATGTGACGATTTTATTTTTCTAACGCCGATAAAGAAGTTTCACTTCAATAAATAATACCCCTTGTTTTGTCAGGGGTTAAAAAGCAATCTTTATATGTTGCAAGTAGTTGTTGTAGTAAGTAGAATCGATTATTTATAACTAGCACGGAAGTCGATCAGTAAATAACCTTATCAAACACGGCTCTGGCATGAGAAATGAGTTATTAATAACTATTCCTTACAACTATATTTTGCATAATACAAGTAAATGCTAGGTATTAACAGAACACTGTAATAAACGCCTGGACATTTCAAGTTTTATAATCATGTAATAATCCAGTTTTGTGGTTAGTGTTGGGAAATTGACTAGATTTTGATATAGTCGATGCAATTTATTGCTTTTAATATTAATTGAAGATCGCGTCTGGGAAATTATGTACGGTGATCTGTATGTTATTAGTTTTACGTAACAATAGCAAAGCGATATCGTATATTACACTAACTCAAGTTAGAGTTCAGACTACTACTGATAAGACGCCGATGATGTTCCATTTTCGAATTATTTTAATTTTTGCTACGTTAATTTGTAATTAAATCATTACTTCTGCATTGCATTGTCGGCATTTGATATGTCGTAGTTTGGCGCGAGCCTAAACTGCCAATGATATTGTTTGTTATGGTGCTGCCACACCGATGTTATAAAATGTTAACAAAAACATTTTCTAACATTTTCTAACATTTTTTAACATTTTCTAACATTTTATAACATTTGAAAACATGAAATCGGCCCTTCTTTGACGGCTTCATTGACGGCTTCTTTGACGGCGCCGCTCTCAAAATTACCGCCGCCCGCGGTTAAAAAATGTTAAAAAATGTTACAAAATGTTACAAATTATTAAGAAATGTTTACTAAATGATGCTGCCACACCGGTGTTATAAAATGTTATATAACATTTTCTAACACCGGTGTGGCAGCACCATTAATCAGCCAACTTTGCGATATTACTGCATATAAGGCAACACGGCCTAACTAAGTAGTTTCGAGAAATTCGAAAAATTCTGTTCATTGCTTTATAGATATCTATAGATTGAGGAAAACAGCGGGAAGGGAATCCCACAAGTAGGATTTTTATACTCGCATGATCGATGTGATTAGATTATCAAGACTTCTCTGAAATATAATAGTTATTTTTTAAATATTCTAATATTGTTAGAAATTAGAATACCTTGATTAAGGCCAAGTTCAGATGGTTACGTTAAGCGTCAGATTCTGGCGTCAGTGACGCTCTCGTCTGTCTACTGCCAAATTTCAGCTTGATTGTTATTACTCACGCTACCGTCGAATGGTGTCTCATAGATTTACTTAATGTGTAGTGACTAGTGCTACCACGCCGGTGTTACCGGCGCCCGTGACGCGGTCATCCGAAGTCTGCCTTTAGAAAGGCAAACCTTGATTACGATCATTTATTTATCTGCTTCAATCCTACAATCAGATGGCGAAAGTGTATCGGCAGTGGATTTGAAAGTATAAGTTTAGCATACTACTTTATAATAAACATTTATAGATAAAGAACATGGTTTTGCTTTAATAATGAATAGATATCAATATTTATCTTCTTTTACTTAAATCACTTATTTAATATTATTATATGTGTAATTGAGTTTAATCATTAACATAATTTTTATTGCTTGTTTACTTTGAGAAAGTTGTCACTGATTCCTTCAAGAGATAAAGCCTAATTATTTTTCTAAAAATATCCTTGGGTTTCATTCCATTGTAATTCATATGACCTCGGCGGCCAGTGGTACGTCGAATAATGTTTGGGGCGAAGGTGACCTACCAATCCACATTCGAGTCCTCGAGTCATTAAAATTAAGTGAAGCCTTTTCAGCACTTGGACATCGAGGTTGATTAAAAAAATCAGCTATAGTCAGATTTGTTTATTAATAGTTATGTATAATTGATATTTATAACACAAAGTTATCAATCAAAGTTACAGTACGACTGCAACTATAAGTTGGCAAGAGCTTTTGAACGCTCATTGGACGATTTTCAATTTTAACTGATTATACTACACATTTTAATCATACAAAATGTACCACCAGCTTATTATTGTTGCACTCTGGCTTCATTCTTATAAATTTTGGTGATTTCGCAAAAACATATAAAATGTCTGTTCAGTTTCATTTATTTTATTAATCTTTAGACTATATTGGGATAAAAATAACATAATACATACTTTAATCAATTGCCATTTATTTTATTATTATATTACAATTAATTAGTCTATTTTTATTGTTTAAGCAATTATCCGTATAGTAAGTAATCAAAACTCTATTGATTTTAAATCAGAGCAGTGACTTTCTCGTCCCTAATCTTGTAATTACAGCTCTTCTGTTCTTTCGAGAACTATCTGTTAGATCAGCTGTTTCCTATAATTTGTTACATCGAAATCTAGCTCCGAGGGATGGAGTTTATTAAACTGGTCTGTTAACAACTTCGTAATTACAAGTACTTTCTCTGTAATCCTATTTAAATTAATTACGCTTCTACGTTCTCAATGTGATGGAAATGGGAAAATTATGCGAGTTTCTGCAAATATATTCAAATAAGTTTAATTTTCATTTTTGATTTATTTTTTAATTTAAATACCGCTGATATTTTGTTCATGATTTACTGAGCTATACAAAATATTGTCAATTACGCGCGAAAACTACATAAACAATAATATGGTAAATATTAATCTACACGTCGTATTCATGAGTCAACACTCAACAGTGCATCAGAAATATCTTAAAATTTATATGTCTTATCATCATAAATATAAAGCGCGATACATATAAAGTACAAACAGCACGTCAACATATTTCAAAAGTGTCCTCATTCTCAAAAGATATCAAGTGTGTACTTTTTATTACGCACACTTGGTAATAATAACCAAACGATATGAATAAAGGGTCGTTAGAGGAAATAGATCAAAAGCTTTATACAGTCATCTGTAACTGTCACAGCTACTTTATTGTGGTCTGGCACCAGCTGTTGTCGTTCGGCCGTCTGGTTCACAATGTTTTCATACTTGTACAAATATTTCATCCTTTACTATAGACGTAATGGGCGAACTATTTCCTGCGAGAAAACTGGGCAATTAAAGCCGGTGTACACTAATGGGTTTTTGAAAACTTTCAGTCAGTAAAGTGCATGTGCTGCTCAAAAGTTAAGCATAGTGTATGGAAATTCATAGGTTATGATATCGCACCTGTAAGCGAATTAGAAATTAGATAAAATTTTGTTTCAAAGGAAGGTAATTTCAGTATAATTAATTTGTTAAGATTTATTATTTACTAGCTTTCCGCTCGCGGCTCCGCACGCGTTACATACAGTCTTTTTGCCATCCCTTAAGTGCTTAGGGAATGAATTTCGATAAATCCTTACTTAAACGACACTTACAATACAATTTTATTGATTACAAACTTGGGACCCCTATTTCACCCCCTTAGAAATTGAATTTCTAAAAATCCTCTCTTAGTGCTCCCCTACACTCCCTGAGAAACCTTCATACCAAATTTCATCTTTCTACGCTCAGTAGTTTCGACTGTGCCTTGTCCGTCAGTCAGTCAGTCACTCACTCAGTAACGGAAGAGTTTTATATATATTGATGATTAATTGTGTTCTTCGATACTAACAGTGAATACTAGTATTTTTAATTGTAAAACATAGTGCAATGTAAAATCAATATACAGGATATTGATTGAATATTGTTTCGTTTCAGATATGTCAGCGTGTTGCGACAAAGCCCTTGGGACCTGTCGCAGTGTGTGCGAAAAGGTAAGAGCGTAAGGTTTTGAGGTATTATAAAGTGATGATGCGATATAAAATTTATGAATTTGAAAATATCTTACTATTTGATGCAGATACATAACGAAAACTACGTCGTATTTTACAGAAACGAATACAAATGTAGGTAATATTAGTTTGATATAATTTAGTACAAATATATCTTCAAAACCAAGTGTCACTCAAGAGAAAAATAACGTTATCTATAATACTGTTCTATAACTGAACTCAACTCTCAACTGCTCTATAATGAGTCGTTATCATCACCCTTCGTGTTCCCTAAGATAAACCAATATGCCGAAGCTCTTAACGTAAGTTGTATTATACTTTCGTCACCTCATGTTATTCAAGTATTATTGCAGACTGGGTAAATATTATTAACCTTTGTCACGGTGCCTAGTACATTCTCAAGTGAAAGAACAAGTGGCGATGCAATCAATAACATTCTCCCATGTACTCGACCGTGCCTTGTCACACGAATCGCTTACGTATTCTTTAAAGCGGCACCACCAAGCCACCGCATTCCCTTCATCCGTTGAATGTTAATCGTAACTCAAGCATTTCCAATCAAAGTTTTCAGTGGAAAGCTAAATTAACTAATTAAGTAGATTTATTGCTTCCACGCAGCATTTTTTTGTCTCCGATATTTTTACCCCCGCCGCGCCAGACGAGGTCATTCAATATCTTCCACTTAATGGTTTTACTTTGATTTTATTTATATATACGAGTTATAGCGCTTCTTTTGTGGAGAAGTTATTTCTTGATGGTAACATATTGGAATACAAATATTTAAATTAGTCATAATAAACAAACAAATAAACAACTAATTTGGTAAAATTTTATAAGTTCTATTTTTTTGTGATAATTTCTTGCTAATGAGTAAGTTGTGTTTATAACATTATATTCAAATTGTGTTTGGTTGGAGATAATGATGCGATCTTAGAGCGTATAATGACCATATAAAATCTATAGTAGGTTGACGAAGATCTTTTAAAAGGCTAAGATATTTTAATTACTTTACTTATATCGCAATACTTACCATACTCGTATCAATTCATCTTTGTTTCGTATGAATTCCCACCACGAACAACACAAGTTTCACTTGTGGATCCACACGCATTCTATTCATATATCCGTATCATATTTAAATCTTTTGATATCTTAATATGAAAAACTTATACCCTGCCGATAACCGGAGGCATCTGTTTCCATGCGTTATTGAAATGTTATACTAAAGGAAATCATTGGTGCCACCGTGTCGGTTGTGATCGTCGCGTCTTGTCCTTTCTTAGAAAGCGCTACGTGTGAATAAAAGGTGAAATATTAAAGCACGTAAGAAGATACTAACGTGGTTTACTAATACATACGTATTTAATTCCGTCTCGTTAGGGAGCGCGGCGTGACGTGCGCTTCCTCCCCCGCTACACTGTTTGAATAAATTATAACTTTGATAGAATACAAAAATGTGACTCAGATATTTAATCGAAGTGGACTATTATTCTAAACAGTGGCGTGTTTCATGACTCTTTCGTAGAGTGGTGTATGTCAGTTCGAATTCCATATAATTTTGATCTGAAAATTTTGATTACAATCTATTGGCGTAGGTATATTTTGACATCCCTTGAAATAGATCACTCCTATTTAAAATTAATTGCTGAGCTGGTCTTTTTTAATCATGACCCTGACGTTTGTAAGGAGCTAAGCGGCGTTCAGAGTTAAGGAGTTTGCAACTTGTGGAGTTTTCAGAACGTTAGTCCATGTTTACAAGTTATAATATAGATGTGAATAATGCCAAATTAATAATTTCGCATACAAAAGTTTAGTTATGACTGATGCGTTTATAGAAATAATAATTTAAATAGTTTTATAAGTGATAGAATCACGATGTGGACAGTTTTATCTGCAGCACGATTGGGCTGGCTCGATCGAGTTGTTGTCAGTGTGTCCCACTAAAAATTATGAAGTGATAACAGGGAATAGTAACTTACTGTGTAACACACATTATAATTATTAGTCTGGAGGCCCAAATCCCCCTTCCCATCCCTTAATTTTCCCTGTACTTTAAAATCAGTAATGCGACCATGTTTCGCAAACCACATACTCTTGTTTCGGTGCGGGAATTGAAACCACGGCCTCTCGTTTCGTAGCCGACTACTCTTCCACTGCGCCACGACGCGACGGCTGGGACTGACACTCCAATTAAATCTTTTCGAATAATTGTCAAATTAATCCATATTTTGCGGAGATGTCACGTATGCAAAACAGACGAATTAAAAAACCCTTCTTGAGGTCAGTTGAAAATAATATATTTTGTCGTCTTTGTTTTGACTTAAGCTAATATTAAGAATGCTTTATATCCATTTAAATAATGTGCTCGAATTAACAAACCATAGGGGACAATACAGTACAAAGTGGCTGCTTGTTGAACCTTTAATTAAACATACTTAACCCTAACTATCATTTGAATAGTTGATGTTACTACATTGTGTATGAAATGAAATTAATAATTATTGTCAAAATTGATACGCAATTATAAGATATCGATGGTATATTATCTAGTATGCATAGAAGGGTAATTGGCACCATTATGGGCTCAGATGACAGGGGACTGACATCCACTGTAATGACTTAATGGCGCATTCAGCAATTTCACTTTCATGAACAGGGTAATGACATGTGCATGTCGGTGTAATAACATGGCTCCAACATGGGTTTTCCTGAAAATCGATGGTTTTATTATAGGGTTAACAGCGTTTACAATTTTTTTATAGCTTGATAGTCTATAGTAAACACTGTCATGAGTTTTACGTTTTGTCAGTATTGTTAGTTGTAATTTGTTGTGTTGTGAACATCACGGGATTGGCCTAGTAGCAGTTTCCTTAGTTCGAACCAAAGAGGTCCTAGGTTCAATTCCTAGGTCGTGCAACCACAATTTGTCTTTAAGTTTTCGATTAGAAAAATCGCACGTGTTACTCGGCATTAGATTTTGTGACTGATATGACCATAGGCGGCCTATACCATCATGAAAAGTAAATAAGCTCTGCAAATCGTGGTTGTACATAGTTATTGCGTCTCAGCTTACCCCTTTAGAGATACATGCGTGAGCTTATGTAATGTGTTTCTCTATAAAAAATTTGCTAAAATCAGAGTAAACTTACAAAGTTATTTATCTCTGACATCACTGTTATATATTACTCGGAATTTGGAAATCTGTACTAATATTATAAATGCGAAGGTGTGTTTGTTACATTTTCTTTCACGCAGCAATGCAACAGATCGACATATTGATTCCTTGCGATAGTTTATCACATAGGCCACTTTTTATCCTGAAAGTATGAGCGAACGTAAGCTAATTTATATATTTTTCCGTCTCAAGAGTGTGAAACTAAAAGTATGCCCACAATTCCAACTCATTTGGCCAAATTAGCTGAAAGCAGACCTATCGAATAAAGCCCGAATGAGCTCTATTAGACGTTTTTTACGACGGGCGTGGGATACTGGGGCGGTATAATGCAAGTCAGGCCTGGGACTCGGTTAGTTAATGTCTCTTAGCTTAACTTAGTATCTGGATTCTTTTCACAGTTGATAAAAAAAACTTATGTTTAACGGGGCAGTGTGACGGTGATTTAGTATTTAATTAGACGTGAGATTAAAGAAGCTTTCTTTATTCGAATAATAAATGTCGCCCATGCAAATTCCTACAGACTTTAATCTTGTTAATCTAAAACAATGTGCAGAATTATAGGTTATGCACAATATAATATAAGATGTATATTATACCACATTATGTGCCGGTACAGCGCATTATTTAGCTAATCTATGGGCACCGCGATGACAACCTGGTAGCTGCTGGTGGTAGAATATTCATATCCGCCCGGATAGCGACCACCGTACACTTGGTGTTAAAGCCTACCATAGTGACTCATACACCTTGTGTGGACCGCGTTTCAAGATCAGCCAGTGTATATCGGGTTCTCTCTGGGGGCGAGCGACATGACTTGATGGTTGGTTGGGGCGAGTATAGGGTTACATCCTTGTATTCCTGTGTCTGTCATCCGCCTGTCCTGTCGCAGGTCTCTTTTCCATCTTCGGCATGCTTCTGGTGACCACCGATGAACTCATTGTTTGTTGATTGTCGCTTGTTTTTTTTGGACTACACTGCGCTTACCATCAGGTGTAGTGCAGTCACTTTGCCGTGTGCGGATAAAAAACCTCGGTGGCCGCAGTAATTATTGGCACACTTGGTTTCTTCATTCGTTTCTTGGTTTTTGTTTATTAAATTATCTATGTGCGTAACAAGTGTCTATTATCAGGGGTTTGAATTATGAAATAAAGTTATTTTCTTACTTTTATAAAAATATACGCTTTTCATCATTGCATTACAAAGGAAGTTGGCAATTATTATTTGGACGCGAAACTAATATATCATGACATTACGCTTTCCGGTTGGTCGTTTTAAATACATCTTAGAATTCGATTCCATTCGTATTGTACATGAACTTACTAACTACTACCTACTACATTTTTAGACAACCAACTGTACACAACCATTTCAGTTATCATCCAATATAGTTTAAAAAATAATAATTGATCTGAGGATAACGTACCTACGTTACACATTCATTAATATTTTTATTTTATATTACGAAATAAGACAAATTGTGTTATTGTTTGTTGTCCCATGTTTATATAAATAAATACTGGTAATAATGCTTTTGAAGCCAATAAATATCCCTTTGGCAAATATCACGGTAACAGAGTGCGAAAGCGTATTCTAATAGAACAGGGAGCTTTTACCGGAGTGATGGATAGTGTGCGATGTGAATACACGTTTTTATTGCTTGTACAAAGTGAAATGTACTATAAATTGAAAAATATTGCCGTTATTTATTACTCATCTAATACGCAAATATATTTATTTATTCGCGACACAAGTTTTTAATATTTTCAGCGGCGCTGCCGGCGGCTTCAGGCGGCTAGATCAAAGGTGCCGTAGTCTTTGATGTATACGAATGACCCAGGTTGTCGCGACTGTTTCTAAATTTGTCTCTATGGACGTATGCTGGTGGGTTGCGAAATGAAAACTTTGAAGAATGGCTTGCTGTTTTTGTCGATGTTATATTTTTGGCTGTATGAAAATGTTATTATATTTCCTGTTGAATATTTCAGTTATATTTGTTTACGCTGTCGTAATATTAATTAGGTTTTCCAAAACCGGTGACACTAGGTCTTAGAAAAAGCAGCTTTTAGTAACAACAATATGAATTATTATTTAGAAAACATTATTACTTTTACAACTTGGTAGGTCCCTCGTATGAGAGAGGCCGTCTGGGTTGGCGTGGTACCACTTTGTCTATTTCTGCCGCCAAGCAACAGTGTGTAAGCACTGTTGTGTTTCAGTTAGAAGGGCATCGAAGCCAGTGAAATTACTGGGCATTATGAGACTTAACGTCTTATGTCTCAGGGTGACGAGCGCAGTTCAGTGTCATGCAGTACTTTGTAATTCGAATATCTGTGTGGTGTTGCTTCTGTTTATGGGCAGGCGTGGCGCTTACCATCAGGCGAGCGCCTTGCTCCTCTCGTCATTCAATCAAATAAAAAAAATACTTATGACATAAAGGTGCAAAAAAAAATTGAAGTTATGTGTATATAACATAAGCTCTTGACTGATATAATACTGTATTTCAAACGCACATAAATTTTTATTTATCACGGCGTACAGAAATTAAAATGCAAATTCGGGTGCATGTATTGTGAGATGGGACAATTACGACGCTGTCCAGGTGTAGTATCGGGAATTTGTGACACGTGATCGGTATGCCGCGACCGAGCCGAGCGAATCACTCGCATGCCGCTCACGTAGCGCCGACTATGGTGGCGTTTACCAGACAGCCACGCTTTCGGCTTATGTGAATAATGTTTGATTGTCATATAATAGATTGTCACTTAATCATTGAGGTGACGGTATGGTGTGGTATGGCGGTCTAGTAATATTAACTAGGTAGGTCGATTGGATATTTTACTAGGTGGTAGGTTTCTCGTATGCGAAAGGTCGTCTGGGTTTTTACCATTGCTTCGGCTATGTCTGCTGCTTGGCGGCAGTAACCACTGTTGTTTTCCGGTTTGAAGGACATTAAAGTTGACGTAAAGTAGCGACTTGCTGCTGCGTTTCATACGGTGAGTGAGATATCCAGAGGCTCAACCTGTCCTTACCAA
The DNA here is from genome assembly GCA_949126905.1 of Amorpha juglandis. NCBI lineage: Eukaryota > Metazoa > Arthropoda > Insecta > Lepidoptera > Sphingidae > Amorpha > Amorpha juglandis. Next base: position 11,503,124 of record OX421381.1, on the reverse strand, counting down.
TCCCTTAATTAACTTTAAAGTCGGCATCGCGCCCCTGATTCTTTGGGTATTGTGGGCTTGCATAGGCGGTGAAGACCACTTACCATCAGGTGACCCACTTGCTCGTTTGCCATCCAATAAAAAAAGTATGTAGTGTGATTTAGTGACATCGTCGTGTCTTTCAAACGTTGCGCAAATAAACAAACTAATGTGACAGAGTCGGTTGACGGCTCGAAGCGTATGAAAATAGATATGTTTGAAATCCTTTCAAGTCTGTCCGCCCTCTGTGATCCGGCCCACGTCTACAGCACGGCACGGCGTATCGGCAACACATCTTACTATATTTTGTCACTTATTCATATTATCTGGAAGTGTTTCGTAATAATGTTAAAAGAATTTTATTTGGCCTTCTTAATACTCTTGTTTAAAATAACATAAGTGATTATATCAGTTAATTTCAGAAAATTTTGTTTTTGTCATGCGATATGAATCCCTTTATTCGTACAAAGTTATTACTGACTTATATACTATACTTTTTTTTATTATTTAATGACGAGACGAGCACCAGCTCGCCTGATGGTAAGCGCCACGCCTGCTCAAAAACAGAAGCAACACCACACAGAATTATAAGTTATAAAGCACTGCATAGCACTGAACTGCTCTCGTCAACCCGAGACATAAGATGTTAAGTCTCATAATGCCCAGTAATTTCACTGGCTTCAATGTCCTTCAAACTGAAACAAAAAAGTGCTTACAAAAGTTCCGACGAAGTGTTCTTTTAAAAGCACACAATTTTCGTCGCTGCCAATCATTCCTATCTTCTAGTAAAAAGGTAATGTCAAATATACGGTCACGATGTATGTCATTAGTATCTAGTTCTTTAATTAGAATTTAATAAATCATTAATATAATTATGGGAATCATGGACTTTAGACTAAAAATAAGTATTTCAGCTGAGAATGTTTGGGTATTGCGAGACTCAATTACAGTTTCTGGGAAGCATCATGTGTGAACGACAATTAAATTAAGTGAATTGTGGCATAGTGAGACGGGAATTAGGACGGTAGTGGAAATGTCGTCACGTCATTAATCATAAGCCAGCCGTCGCCGTTGACGTCGTCAGCGTTTGGGCCAAACTTTATTGCTTTTTCTGACAAGTGTCCCAGTGAAAAAGACATATGTTTGTACCATAAACGTCCTAAATAAGATTTGGAAACGCACCCTCGGCGGAATATTACAAAAATTGTGTACGCCGCGGCTTATATCCGGCGATAGTTTGTGCGTTTCAATAGTCAGTTCAAAGTCAGCTATTTCTGAGGGGACCGTACTCGGCGGTATGTAAATCAAGAAATAGGAATGGCATCAACACAAATTTACAAAGAGACATCAAAGCGTTGATGGAGGCGGCGTTCTGATTTAGTCCTTTGATTACCGACCGAGTTTGTCCCGCCAGTTATTTTGGAACCGTTGTATTTATACGATTTAATATGAGTTTAGATTGTATCGTTGGTTTATAATGCGTGACAAATCAATGAATATATTTACATGTGTGCCAGCAGTCGGAACCTTGTTTCATGTTTGAACTTGTGCATAGAATCTATTTGCATTGATTACGGAAATCTGTGAACATAATAAATCATTTTCTTATTTATAATGCATTAAGTATTTTATTAAATGCTTAGAAAAAGCGATTTAACTCTATGTATTTTCTTCCTTCGCAGGTTTTTTCAGTAATTCAAATTATTGTATGGTGGTGCTTTTGTTCATTCAATCAAATAAAATAAAAATCAAATTATAAGTAGGTACCTAGTTCTGAAAATTGTACCTGTTACACGCCACAACTTATCATAATTCTTTCTCCTAACACAATAAAGTTTTGAAAGTTCCCAGCAGGCGCCAGATATCATGTTCCATACAGTACTTCAAGAGAAGTGACGAGACGTGAATAGTAAATATGGAGGTAGCACGATGTACATTGCATTTTATGTATTAATTTAAAAATGTGTGCTATATATGTATATTACATTGAATACCAATAACAATTTAATATGTTTTAACCCTTCCGTATGTCTATGATATAGCAAACTTGGTTTAATTCATATCGGAAATCTTTTGTATGAATTTTAGGGCCAGAGAAACAAGATTTTTTGGGATGTCCCTTGAGGGTTGACGACTGACGGTACACTGATAATTTAGTGAATTCCATAAATCAAAACTTTCTAGTAGCACGTACATTGCTTTGATAGAAGTTATGAACCTCGGAAAATATTATAACCGACTTCAAAAATTAGGGCGCTTCATTTTTTGTTAATTCTTAACAAAACAGTACGAATATGAAATGAACTTATAGTTTTATGAGGGTTAGAAAAATTTTACGATTTGAACGAAAAAAGAACGATTTGACATTATTTCAAGATAACCAAGCCCGATTAACTTGACTAGATTCTTGTACGCTTAAGGCGAGAATGTGCTAGAAAACACTAGTTTTAGAGCCGAAGTGAATCTCGCTGTCGATTGTATGACGCAGCTCTGTATACGATAGTTTTCTATTAGTATCTTTAATGCGATAAACTCCCTGTGTCTAAATATCGCTTATGTTTGCAAAAAATATGGATTATATTAAGACTAATCGAGGAACCTTAGATGTAGTAGGTGATTTTGTAGTAAAAGTATTGTAGAGTCGACTGTTTTACCCTCGCGCTGATTATGTTCCATATTATATTGCTATACATATTTTGTATTTGTAACTATATTTAAGAGATTTTTTACGTCAATTGTTTTCCTATAAAAATAGAAAAATGTAGAGTATAGAGTCGAGTTCGCGCACCGAGGATTCCGTACCATAACCCTTAATTTTTGTTTTTTTACTATTTGTTATCTGCCATAGCCTGCGTAAGTTTCAATCCGCTACCTATTACGGTCTAGAAGACAGAGTTAAAAGTAAGCTTAGGGTACCTCAACATTTTTGGATAGCGAATGCACATGATGAAAAAACATGCCATAGTGGCTCATACAGGTGAATTCAATGTATATCCCGTAAATTTAGGACGGTATAATTCTGCTAACCATCGAGGAACATAATGTTTCTTGACGGTCGGCATTACATCAAGTGTTAATATCAGGTTAAGTTTAGCCACGCTGCCATACCAGGATATACAAGAAAAAAAATAGATAGACGCCGCCACTTTTGTTTATAGAACCCAAAACAGGTACTAGTCACTGCTATCAGGCAAAATTAAATTTAATATTACATCATTGTAACGTGCCAACCCTACAACAGTAGCACGTTGCCATGCACCACGTGATTTCCCGGTGGCAATAATCATAGGCGGGTAGGCGGTAGTCGAGAGTCAGTAGTCGCGAAACTATTTAGGGCGTCACTCAGTTTGCACTTGACGTTTTGTTCTTACAATCAAGGATTCCTTTGTGTTTTAATTGACGTTGGGATGGTACTCTACTTTATTATTGGGTGGTGTAGTTAAATACGTTGTACGTTTGAGTGTTAATTATCTTTATTGGCTCATAAAATGTATGGATGTTATTATTAGAAGAGTTATGAGCAATTTGTATTGAATGGCTCTGTGATGGCTAATGGATCTCGATTTTCTTTAGGTGGTGTGTAATGGGATCGATTTATCATCTATATTTCTCATATGTCAGTCATAAGGCAACATCTATGACGCAGTGAGCGAGAAACCGGCAGTGAAACGTGAGACTGTGGGGTCGTTCCCTGTACCGAGATAAATGTTTGTGTGAACAAATATTTGCTTCGGGTCTAGGTGTGATGAGACTACAAGTCCTTCGTACTTCGATACACACGATATAAGTTAAACTAGTGTCAGAACTATGTGTGTATCTGTTGGGTGTATTATTATTATAATAATATTCTATAATGATTTCTTACGTTTACGCGAATGTTACACATTGAAATAAATATAATTTAAACGGATTTTATTGCAGTTTTTTATTTTATGATCCCAATTTTGGTCCCGACGTTTCGAAAGCTTATCAACCTTCGTCCAGTCCACACCGTGACCATGAAGGCAGAAAAGCTTTCGAAACGTTGGGATCAATAGAAAATAAAAAACCGCGCTAAAACCCGTATAAATTAGTTTTATTTCAATCATATTGTTCTATGTGATTTTATGACAAGTCACTGCAGACTTCCGCGCGTTAGTACGCTACGCTCTATGAAGCCTATGGGAGATTAATGGCTGTCAAGTTGTTTATTGAAGTGTTGATTGACGAGAGCATCACTGACGCCAGTAACTGAGCAACCAATGGAACTCGCTCTTTACGGAGTTATTTCAAAAACATATTATTCAGTGTCAACAATTATTATATCTGTTAAATTACGAACTGTCTGATCATTTGTGTAGGCGAATTATTTTTTACTTTATCAATGATCTTTCCACCGCTAAAAAAAGCCTTTGCGAACCTTTGTGTAATGCCTTAAACGAAGTAATTACTTTATTTTTTGCCTTGTCAGTCTTTAGGGCCTAATTATTTTTACTTGTAGACTAAAGTAGAATGAAAGATATATAATTTCTCTTAAGAAATCCTAGATGGACTTTAAGAAATGGTAGAGTTACACTGTTGATACTTATAAGACACTTTGCAATATGGATGGACTGGCTCTACCGGGTCATTACCACTATCATACAAAAAACTGACGTGGAATAGCAGGTTGCTATTGCGTTCCGTACGGTGAGTGACTACCGGAGGCCCAAATTCCTCCTTAGTTTTACAAACTCCGTTCCTTTCCTTTGATGTCGACAATGCATCCATGATTCTTCTGGTATTCTTGTGTTCATGGTCGGTGGAGAATACTTACCTGCAGATGACAAACTTACTCATTTGCTGACGTCTGTTATAAAATACAGAAAGATACAGTTTTTCTACAGCGGTTAAGGATTTCCTTTGTGAATATAAAGTTCACCATGTTTATAGGTCGCTTTTATACCTGCCGTCTCCGCATGTACCACAGCGTTGACACTTTCTGCTGTCAAGCAGTAGCATGTAAGCACTGTTGTGTCTCAGTTTGATGGACATTGAAGCCAGTGAAATTACTGGGCATATTGGGCTGAATATTGTATATTTTGGCGTGCTGAGCGCAGTCCAGTGCCATACTTCGGTATACTAATTGGTGTTGCTTACCAGGCGAGCGACATGCTCGTCTCATCATGAACGCTAAAAAAATGGTGGAATACAATGAAAATATATGTTTCAAAGCAGGATGTGTTACCATATAATAACATTATAAGAGCTATTACTGTAATGTCGGTATACGCAAAATGAATGTACTGGTCGCGTTCCGAATTCTAATAGATTCATTATGTTAGTATTCGTGATGAATGGTGGCGTATGTTTAGCGCGGGGTCGAGGACCTTTGCATTATCATACTTCATCACTGATCATCATCATGCTACTGGATTTGGCGGGCGTGACTGACTTTTTGATTTTCGAATCTAAATAAACAGTTGAAGGTCGATGAAAATGTAGTTTTAATGGGTATTGGTGTTATAACAGTGTGTTATATACCTTGTAATAGCATTTATTTATTTATTTATTTAGCATAGAATACTATGTAGTAGGTAATGGTTAATCATGAGCCATGATAAGTCAGGTCTACCGGGGTAATAGCTACGTACGGTCGTACGTCGGTATGACGTGGAAAAAAGTATCAATTTATATAGCATCGATATTTTAAAAAGTGTCAATATCGATTTTCATGTATCGATAAAACATAAATATATTGACTTCATAATTTGATGACATTTTTTATCATCTTAACAATGGGTGAACATTTCGTGGCATCTTATTTTTTAAAATATCGATATCTCAAAATTTAGAATCAATATCAAAAAAACATCGATATATCGATATTTTTTCAATATATTACATACATTCAGTAGATTGCTGCTGCATCGCGTACAGCAACATTCACGTAGGCCCAAATGCCCAATCCTTTCCCAACCCCTATTAGTCGGCAACACATCCATAACTCTTCTGATATTGTAGATGTTTAGACCAACAAGACATGTTCAGTATGACACACTTGCTCTTTGGTCGGCCTCTGATATAAACAACATTATTTCGCAAAAATATTGCAGAAAGTAATCTAATGGTGCTGCCACACCGGCGTTATAAAATGTTTACCAACATTTTCTAACATTATCTAACATTGTGATAAAATGTATCAAATTTTTGTTAACAAATGTTTAATAATGTTTTGTAAACATTTTATAACAGCGGTGTGGCAGCACCATACGATTATGATTATACCGATTGTTTGCAGGCGAGTATTTTTAAAGGAGTGAAAGTATTTTCTTACGACGAATAGTTTAATATTTTAATTGTTATAGCTCCATCAGTATTGACGTCCGCAATATGTTATCGCGCACAATGAGTCATTATTACTTAAGTGTTCACAACACAAAGGGTCCGGCAACAGTTGTTCATAAAACTATTTGATTGCTGAAATTCACCATCGGGTAATAATTAATTATATTATTTAGTAGTCAGCATATGCATACTATACTATTTTGCAATAGAACTTGCAATTTGTTAAGTTAATTTACACAATATCTCACTATAAGCCTTCATAGTACATCAAGTAGCTTAATTCAAGTGAATTGTAAATCCTTTTATCTTTATTATTTGTTCTTTATAATAACACATCACTTTAGTATTCCATTAAATATAGTGTCAATTTATAACACTGTCTGCAAACTATGGAAAAATACTCTAGACTATTCTAGAGTCCACACTATAAAATACATCTCGGAAATTTTTCACAATAAAGCCCATGTTAACCTTTAATTTAATGTTATTTTCGCGTTGAATCAAACACATTATCTACTGTACCATCGATGTTATTCAGTTTTATGTCATGGACTGAATCTTTTGTACATACATACGCACTCACCCCTGTAATTCCCGAAAGGGTAGGGAGAGGTGTAACCAGTACTCGCATATTTCACCATGATGTCTCATCATGTGATAAGGGACGAGCCTATCGCAGTACCGCACAATTTCTGACTCGGGGCTGATAGTGAGTATTTCGTGATAGAAAAACCCAATATTACTTTCACCCGACACGGGAAGCGAAACCGGGACCTCAGCACAGCTGTCGTGCTGCGTGCGAATTACAAATCGCGGTACATTTGCGTCCGCCTTTATGGACTCCCATTATCCCTCGTAATCCGTCACCAGATCTAAACCGAATTTATATAAGAATACCCTCAGAGTAGAGTGGGGTAAAGAAAAGCGTGAACGTACATGAACAAAAAATACAGACGAATTGAGAATCCCTTAATTTTTGCCATTAAAGATACACACAAATAACAATGAAATGTAAATATCCTTTCACATCGGCAGGATAACGTCGATTGTGTGCATGGTTTGGATTTCTCATCGATGTCATTTCCAGGAAGTTTAACACAATCCCAGTGGCCGCGGATTCTGTCCACGTATGTCGCAGGACGTGTCGACAGTCACGGCGCGGCTCTGTGCGGCGTCACTGCCTGCGCTGATGTCAGCTACATCCGATTGTCTCCATGCTAATGTCATGGCAGACCACCTCTACAACTAAACTTTATGGCACAACGGTGCATTTTTATTATGTCGCCATTGACAACGCATCGGATTGAATAGAAATGGTGTTGAGATGAGCTGTTGAAATCTACGATTATTTTTAACTGTGAAGACGATTTAGAATCAAATAACAACGAATTTCAATGTTTTGAAACAATCGGAATGTTTTACGTGATTAATTGTAATTGCTCTATTCACGATCTGTCGTCAGATTGTTTTCTCTGTAGGTTTATTTTAAACTAGCTTTTGTTTGTGGTTTGGCCCAGACACCGATTGGTTACAACATTTTAAACGTGATCGTGTTAACAATATATGTAATAACTCCTCATGTCTTCCATTCAGGTACTTACTGCAGTGTTGGTATCGCTTATACAACTTTCATTCCCTAATTTTTTTAATGCACCTATCAGTCACACATAGTCCTGACCGCACACTAAGTTAGCCTGTGTCGTGAGTATCAGGAACTACGAACTTCCTCGTATTTAGTAGGGTGGATCACACAATTATTTGTCTAGGTGCAGGAATCGAACCAACGGCCTCTCGATTTACAACCGGCTACTCGCCTACTGCGCCAAGGAGGCTGTCAACTAGTACTGTTTGGTCACTGAACGAATTGATTTAACTAAAATATTCTATGTTTTTCTCAGGGCAGCATTTTGTTGGTAAAGTGGCGCGGCGTTCAGAAATTCCATTACTAGTTGTTTTACTTCCAGTATATTTTGATGCAGTGCACTTTACCGCATAGGGCAAGTCATGTTGGTAACTTTTATATTATGAAATATTATTTGTGGGCAAAGCCATGTTGACATTTATTTGGCCTGTCGTAAAACGCGGGCTAGGGCAAAGTAGCGTGGAGTTAGATTGGAGTGCGGACGTAATGCAGGTAGTAAACAAAACTTTAATATTAGGTCCTTGCATATGAAATTGGCGTTTTTCGTACTGGCCACTTTAATCACAAATTTCTCCTCTTTGGTAAGGAATTCCAAATTCAAATTTGTACAGCGATAGACTCATGTATTTGTGCTTCGATGATCGTCATTCATTTGTTTTTTTCTTCTGTTTTTTTCTGTTTGCGTCACTCATTTTACAAAATGGAAAACTTAAAATATCGCAATATTTACGAGTACGAGTTCCGCCGTGGCACTAGTGCTGCGGAAACAACTCGAAGGGTGAATGATGTGTATGGCGGTCGTGTTGCAAAAGAAAACACAGTTCGTTTTTGGTTCCAACGTTTTCGTTCTGGAAATTTCGACCTGCAGAACAAGCCCCGTGGACGGCCTGAGACTCAAGTTGATAATGAAGAGTTGAAGGCTATTGTGGAAGCGGATCCATCGCAAACCACGTCCGAGTTAGCTGCAGGCTGCGATGTTAGTGATAAAACTGTTTTAATTCACTTGAAGCAAATTGGGAAGATTAAAAAGCTTGAAAGGTGGGTACCTCACGAATTGACTGAAGCAAACCGGCAAACGCGCGTCGACTGCTGCGTTACATTACTAAACCGGCACAATAATGAATGTATTTTAAACCGAATCATTACCTGTGATGAAAAATGGGTTCTTTACGATAATCGGAAGCGCTCAGCGCAATGGTTGGATCCTGGCCAGCCAGCCAAATCCTGCCCCAAGCGAAAATTAACCCCAAAAAAGTTACTTGTAAGCGTTTGGTGGACTAGTGCCGGTATTGTTCATTACAGTTTTCTCAAATCTGGCCAGACTATTACGGCTGATGTCTATTGTCAGCAATTGCAAACCATGATGGAAAAGCTAGCGGCTAAACAACCTAGGCTGGTCAATCGCTCCACGCCAGTGCTGCTTCACGACAACGCTGGACCACACACTGCGCAACAGACGGCTACTAAATTAGAAGAGCTTCAATTGGAAAGTCTAAGACATCCTCCGTACTCCCCGGACCTTGCTCCAACAGATTACCATTTTTTTCGAAATTTGGATAACTTCTTGCAAGGGAAAAAATTCAACTCCGATGGGGCAGTCCAAATTGCCTTCAAAGATTTTATTGATTCCCGTCCGACTGGTTTTTTAAGTAAAGGGATCAATGAACTACCTATGAGATGGCAAAAGTGCATAGAAAATAATGGTTCATACTTTGATTAATTAAATATATTATATTAAAAAATATTCGACTTTTTGTTCCTCCCATACAAAACGCCAATTTCATATGTAAGGACCTAATATTACTGCTATGCTGGCTGACCTGCAAGGTAACATTTTGTTTCTATCTGAATTAAGAATAATATTTATCATCTCGTATACGAAAGGCCTACGTCATAGTCGAGGGACTCACGTAATGATGGTTAAAAGACGTGATGGAATATTTCTACAATAACGCTTAATGGTTACTTACTTAAAGATTTTAGTTGAATATCGGGCTCGATCCGACAATTAGCCAATATGAACACTGTTTGAAAGTCATGCGTACAAATTACTTAGCTTAAGTAAATTGTTGATTTCTGGGATCGATGTGCAGATTCGGTTTGATATCCTTTATTGAAAGCGCCTGTAAAACTAATACATGTCATAATTTTAACAAAGCGGTTAATATTATTATCAAAAAATATTTAATCGGTAATATTACATTTTTAAGCGATTATGCTGAACGCGTCTCGAATTTGAATTCCTTTGTTTATTTCCCTAGCACTCAGCGTTTGATATTCATAACCCATTCCTTCATTCTTTTTTATCAATGATACAAGTACGTAAATTCTCCTAAATACTTGTAGCGGTCGTATTTCGTTCATATTTATTATTTCCATTCTCTCCACTGTGGTGGTATGTTAACTGAGCTGGGTCTGAAAGTAGTGAAAAATGCCAGGTATTTGTGTCTGTCGCATTAGGAAGTTATATTAATACGTCGGTAAGTGTTGCCAAAAGATATACAACGTCGATGAAAGCTCGCAGACGAGCCCGTGAATCACCCGTCGAGACAAAACTGTATTTTAAAGCTGAAATAAATTACGTCTGCTTTTATCTCATTATATTTTATTCTTTCCCCTTTGTAAGAGAGTGCCGTTTGGTGTCACTTGATTCTAAAATGTTTTCTAAACATTAATTAGTTCCGAAGGAATTTTGTTTATTAGAAGTATTAGAAACGATGGCCATGATGGGCCCACAAAATCCAGAATAATTCTTTGTTTCTGCTTGTATTAGCCCGTCTAATTCCGGGGTTCACCTTCTCGTACCATAAATTTGATGGTGGGTTTGGTATTATAAGGGGCGATCCGCCGTTTGACCCCTACAACTCGCAACGGGAACCAAGTTTCGCCATTGCCTCTTCCGTTAATCAAGAGTGCACCACATATAGGTGAGTTAGCTTTGGGACTAAGATGTAATTATAACCCAAACAAAATCCAAAATAAAATAAGTATTTAAAAAGTGGCATATGCGATAAGTGATTTCCCACGTACGCACACAACACAAGAAGAATCATGGGCGCGTTGTCGACCCCAAAGGAAGGGCAAATGGGATTAGAAAGGGAAGGGGATTTGGTCCTCCCGATTTCTCACTCATTGTATGAAATGCAGCAGTAAGCTTCCACTTTACGTTAGTTTTATGAGTGACAGTGGTAACGACCCGGTCGAGCTGACCCATTCCTTGTGGCTCTACCATTCAAAAAAATATATCTGCGATTGAAGGACAAACCTACAGACGGAACGACGAAAAGACGGACAGATAGACGAACGGACAACAGAGTTAACCTATTAGGCTTCCGTTTTTTTTATTTATGCGGATCGTAATGATAAAAATTACACAAACATTCTGGTTGCGATTATTCCTTCGTTGCCCTACGGAGATCATAGTTAGTATTTATATAGCTCTAACAATACATCCTGCCCTGCAATATAACATCATATAAACGAATAACCAACTTCACCATTCCAATGGGTGTGTCAATTGAATACACATTCACATATTGCATTAATACTTTCGTATTGTGTTTCGTACTAGCCAACGTACGATTTTATGTTAATAAGCGAGTTGTTGCAAATGAAGACGATTGTAAGAAACCCGCGATCGCCGATGGGGTGGGTGGTATTCGATACGTGCCCCTGATTTGTATACAATGTTCATTGTTCCGACACCTCGTGAGACGTCGCAGGCCGCCATGTTAATCGATCACGATTATGTCGCTTGAATTTTATGTTTTATTTAATAGGAACGCAAATAGACTGCAATTCATAATTAACTGGCTATTGTTATGTGCGGGAAGTGCGCTTCGACTGCTGAATCTATTTTGATCAACCTTTTTGGAAGTTTATTTACGGCTTAGGATGTGCGTTGCGTATTGAACGAGCTAAGCTGAGCCTCTAGAATCTAAAGTCTAATATTATGTGTTAAATGTTTTAATGACTATCAGTTAATAGAGAATTATATCTACGAGTACAAGGAATTCGTTATGAAAGCGAAAAAATAAAATCTTTAAAGTTCTTTATAGACGTAGTTTATCACTACTGTAATTTCACACTTTCTAAATGAGTTCGAAAAGTACTAGGTCGAAATGCTACGCACGTAATATGAGGCTATAACTCTACACAGAGAGGCGTGAGTTTGATTATATTTCGGAGAAACAGTAATTAAACTGCGTTATCAGTCATCAGTCATCTTGTGTACACTACGGACTACCTCTGGAGCGACGAACTCTTGATAACCTTAGCACTCTGTGAAATGTTGATAACAAAATCTGTATGCACGTTTCTATGTTGGCGCTTTATGCACGAACATTTGATCTTTTAATTAAATTTTATGTAATTTTAGGTTATAAATTAGAGACGTTAATAATATATCAAGTATGTTTTAGTATCGAATATTCAACTAAAGATAAAAATTACTCGAACCAGTACTTTGTAAAACTATGAACTGGCATAAAATGAAATGCTATAAAACGTATGGTCGCAACTTAAACAAGCAAAAGGAGTTTTGCGGCCAATTATTATGGCATTAAGTCTTATTGCTTGTTTTGGGGTAATATAAAGCAACTTATTATAGTTCATCCATTCATATTTGTGCAATGTGAGAAATTGATTAACACAATGTTGTTAATTTATTGACAGTATTTGCCTGCCCACTTAAATCCACTTTATAGATCTTGAGCATCGTCTGACACGCCACTTCATACACACAATCCATCAAACTACCTTTTATATTACGAGATGTCAGCAGCGCTTTTCAGATCGACTCCTTTGTCTTGCTACATAAGAGAATTGGGTTGTTGTTAACATATGCTTTAGTATTTTAATCGAGATCCACAAAAAATCTATCATGCAGAAGGTTATAAAAGAAAAGTTGAAGACATACGAAACAAAGTTACAAATCACATCTTACAAAACGAAACACATTGAAATGGTGCGTAATTGGATATTTTAAAAGGATATAGGATAGTTACAAGCTTGCACGATGCGCCTGTGTCAATTAATATCATTAACGAGTCAAATGTGGCCCAATAAGTACGTAACGAGCGCTAACATATGTTTATTAACATCTAAACAGTTCTCTTTGCCGGTTGTGTTTATAACGTTTTAAGCACGCGGTTTTACATTGCACGATTGTAGAATTTTAAACACGTGTGATGTGGCTTTTCCGTTTGCATTAGATTTGGGTTACGAATATGAGTGTAGATGTTTCAAGGAAGTTGGATTTATTGGCCTTTAATGGGTATAGCGGTAATGCTGTTACACTCAATGCAATATAATACATCAGTGGTACCCAAATCTCTGTACATGCTATTTGTAAATTTATTCGTTTTGTCTGTAGTTTTATTAATTTATAGATCCAGTAATAAGCATCAAGAAGTACATTATTCTTATGTATTTTTTACCCATATTACAGATAGTGAGTAAGATACTTCTAGTGTTGGATTCAGCATATTATACTGCATGTCTGCAACTTGTATGTCACACATCAGTGTCATCTACTACGTGTTTTACAGAATATAAATAAATTGATGTGCTTGAATACATAAAACATTTAGTCTACATCGAGTTTGAGCTATAAATCAGCAGTTCTAAGCGGACCGACGTATCTGTAGTTTGTATACGAATTAATACGCATCAGACGTATACCCGTATACTTTGTGCGTGATCTGGTATTCTTATTTTAGTTCCCACTGGTTGGTTTTTAATATACTTTTTTTACTGCTGAGTATAAAAATATTAGTTTTGTTCCATTGAAGAAGCCTGTTTCTTACCTAGTTTGTATTCGTTATGTCCATACCAACATTTTCCCGAATATTCGGTTACTCTGAATTTAAAAAAGGTATGTATGGCGTGGATATCCGGCACTTATCGGTAATCATTTTTGCTTATCACAAAAGGTACAGTACTAAGATTAAAGTTGTTCGCTTCGGCAATATTCGTCTATAAAAATGCGAACGAAAAATGATGACGATGATCTTAAGGTTGAATGTCAGTTGAATATCTAGCTCGCAATTTTTTTTTTGTTTATTTGATAATTGCAGTTATAGAATGTACCTAAACTTATTCTTTTCTCAAACTAGACATTTACATATACAGTAATACCCCGACTTAGGCTGAGGCTACAGTAGGCAGCGATTTGCGATGCGACTGGAAGAGCGAAACGAGATAAACCTAGCATGGCTACATTATAAGCGTAAATCTGGCGATCAAATGGCTACACTGCACATGCTTCGAAACGAATCAGCAGCAGCGATTTATGCGGCTACACTAAAAAAGAGAAAAGCAGCGATTTCGCTGTGAATTCGCTAATTAATAGCATGTAAAGTAGTCGCAAAAATTCGCGGCGATTCCGCGTCAAAGTGGCTACATATGTACAAGCGCACACAAAGGCGACGCAAGCGCGGCGGTGCGTGCGGACGCGGGAGGAGAGCTCGTTTAGTTTGCGGCATTCATACAGTCGATATTTAGCTGTAGTTTTGCGTACGCGTGTATTATTCAATGGCTTTATCAAAACCGAATATTATATTTTTGCTTGAAAGCTCTTACGTCAAGTACGAACTCTTTTTAAAAAAGAGGTTGTGTTGGATCGATGAAATTAATAAAGAGCGCGGTAAATATGGAGAATTTCATGATTTGTATGAAAAATTACCATCCATATTGCAGGAGATGCTTGTATTTCGGACACAAATAACTCAACATCCATATTAGATAACCTGTTCAGAAGGGCGATCAAAACAAAATAGTTTGAATGCGTCGCAGCGACGAGAGCGAATGCTGCTGGAATCGCGATTGTGTAGCCACTTGACTGCGAACCCAATAAAATTTAACTTTGATTTCGTCGCAAATTAAATCGCTTATTCATTTAAATTCGCTAATATAATGTAGCCATCTAGTATTACTGACGAATATTTGTTTTTTCAAGTTCTCAAGTACAGTTGTAATGTAGCCGCTGTCATAATAAAGACTAAAATTGAATCGGTCGCTTTTCTAATATGCGATCACTTCAACCTTCGCGGGTTCCTTTACGTATAATGTAGCCACACTCATATTAAGTAGCACTATTGAATTAGTCGTGCAAGTGAGAAATTTTCTGATAAGTTCGCTCCTATTGGTAGGGGAGCCCAAGCGGGGATTTCGGGATTTACTAAAGCGCGACAGATTAATATACAGGGGGATACCTTGTACCCGGTTAAGTACCTCCACAAAACATGAGGCCCATATATAAGGCCGCCCGTGAAGGATACAGGATCAGATTAGTAAAAAAAAATTGACCATCAGAAATTCTCGAGCGCGTCAGATTAAGGTAGGGTGAGTTAATTACATCCTAAAAAGTGTATATTCCACTAATCTGACAATTTGAGAGTGACGTAAAAAAAGCGGAGGGCAACAAAGTTGTAAAAAAAAAACGTCATCTCGACATTCTCGAGCGTAGCTAATTTTTTTTTTATTTTGAAGGAAATAATTCAAGAATAATGAAAAATATATAATCTGACGATTTCCGCAAGCCGAAATAACAAAAATTCGTCGATAAAGTTAAATGCGTGCAGTTGCGTGATGCCTACATTTCCTTCTCCGCGTTTCTATTCCTCTCTCACTCTTTCTCTATCTATTACTCTCTCACTCCGTCCCCACTCTGGTTTCTGTTGCCATGACGCCATCATTGATCATAAAGACTCGTGGCATACTGTTTACAACGTGTTTGCAATATAATTTTTGGAATAACTTTTAACCGGCTTTATCGATCAACTTCAAAAACTAATCCGCCTTTGAGCTTGAAAAACCACGTCGATCGCCACCAAGCTGGTCAAAAGCGGTTGATTCGTTCGAGAGATATCGTGAACGAAAGAAACCCGAAAAAGTGTTTTTTCGGGATTACTCCGAAATTTGTGGTTCGATCAATTAAAATTGCAAAATTACTTATGAGGATGATAAAACTGCGTCGAATGCCGCCAACCGCGTGAAAATCGGTTGATCCATTCAAAAGTTATTGCGGTTTGAAAATTCCAAAAATAGTGTTCTATGAAACTTCTATCAGACTTTCGAGCTGGGAGAGCTCAAATGCATAGAAATATTATTTCTTTGAACTCAGCGAGCTCAAAATATCACATAAATTATATTTTGAGCTCCAAAACGTCATAAGTACAATTTTAAGAGCCCAGGAATGGAATTAGCGGGAAGTTGCAGGGATGGCCTTTAAGGTGAACCGTTTTTCTAATTTTTTTTTTGTCAGATCAGGCCAATCCCTCTAGATAATCGTCAGATTATGAGACAGTACGTTTAGAACATAAAGATGAACTATATATATCTTAATCTGACGCGCTTGAGTATTTCAAAATGGCGAATTTTTTTTGCACATTATGAAAATGGCCGCGAGTTTGCGTCCCATCGAAATCATCAGATTAGTGAATGAGAGCTTTTTTTTGGTGCACTTAACACTCCCTTAGAAAATCTGACGCGCTCAATTAATTTTTTTTTTTTTCATTTTCAACTCTTAAATACAACCACCCGCATCATGCAAACGATAAGATTAACATACGTACATTATTAAAAATACGTAGGGCATTGATGCTATCAATATCTGACGCGCTCGAGGATGTCCATGCAACAGTTTTTTTTTACATATTTAAAAATCTATAGCCGCTTCCCCCACCGATGTAAAGGTATATATCATATAACATTTTTTTCTTCATATCATCTAAGCTTTGCATCCCAATAGGTCTCTACGACGCTCGAGTAAATCCCCATTTAGCATCGTGGGCTCCTCTACCATATTTCGCTGATATATTGATGTAGCCGATGCGAAGATTACAATAATTTTGTTTCTGTCGCATAAATAAATCAAAGTTCGCTAGTAATATTTTACATACAGTGTAGCCATATACGTAAGCATTTATTAAGTTGTTTTAATCGCTCAAGTGTCGCAGTTTACGTCGCGGCTTAATGTAGCCTCAGCCTTACGCTACCCCGTTTTACGCGAATTTGGAGATACGCGGTTATTCTTTTTGATGGCCGAGCGCGTCAGCTCTCCTATTTCGCCATGTTAGTGGTCCGTTTACGACAGGTTCGAACGTGTTCCGCGTTGAATTATTTTACGTACGTTGTGTTTTATTGATAACCTCAAATTATGTCACTCAAAAGTGCATGCAAAGTTGTACCCCGACTTACGCGAATTCGACTTACACGGTTATAGCTCAGTCCCACCTATCGCGTAAGTCCGGGGTATTACTGTATTTAATAACTCTAAAAGCAATATTTATAGTTTTAATTATTATTATATATCCATTGTGATTTTGTATAACTATTTTAATCATATTTTTCTCTCGAGTGTCAGGCCGAGTTCGGTTGGCCTACCTTTGATTACATATTTGGACTTATGCGTAAAAGCGAGCTTTCCTAGGCGCATACCTTTATGCGCAGTTTTGTACTATTCTAATCGGTTGTAAGCATTTTGTAGTGACACAATAAAAAGAGTTGAAATGTTTATTCATGAAATAAACATATTGCCCATTCAGTCCTTCAGATAGCCCTACATTTAGGGACTCTTTTACAGTATGTAATTAACATGTTTACGGCCAGATAGTCCATTAATTGTCTGATACTTTATCTGACAAGTAATGCTTACTTGAACATTATAGAACGGGGCAGAGTCTATAAAATGTGTTTACTGTGTTACTCTCATTTAACTTTTTTATTTGTTCCAGATTTCGCTAATTGAAATGGCCACCGACGCCAACATGCTTGAGGAGAGTTTACCAAACATTTACAAGTTTTGCGGACCACACTTAGTAAGTATCAACGTGGTTCTGGACTTCAGATAATTTCCTCTTTACTGAATTTAAAATAACGCAACACTTCTTGCCATGACTGTATAATTAATCTCAATTGAAATTACTAAATTTTTAAATAAAGAAAGAGATATCTTGCTGGTCATTTATAGCAAGTGGTTCGTTCACAAGCGAGTGAGTTCACCTGATGGTAACTGATCAATGGCGATTATAAACACAGTATCAGAGAAATCGTCGTTACCTTTGAGGAAAGATTAGGCATTTTTCTTGAAGGTTCCAAAGAGGTATCGGTCTAGAAATGCCGGAGACGAAAGCTAATTCCACAAGAGTATACTGGGAAAAAGACGAAAACGAGCAAGTGGGTCACCCGATGGTAAGTGATCTCCACCGCCCATGTACGCCCACCACCAGAAGAATCATGGGCGCGTTGCCGACCTTAAAGGAAAGGGATATTGAGGGATTGGGAAGCGGAGGGGATTTGGGCTTCCGGATATCTCACTTACCGTACGAAACGCAGCAGCAAGCCGCTACTTTACGTCGGTTTTCTGTAAGACAGTGGTAACGACCCGGTCGAGCCAGCCCATTTATGCTGTAGATAAAATTGTCTACAGCGTGACTCTATAACTCAAAATGTGATATTATGATGATGATTACTGTTCAGATAGTGGGGATTAAATCCTAACATGTACCACGATGTGCGGTTGTAATGTTCGCGATGTTACCTTGGACAGCCAAATAATATCATCAATGTTGTAATGCTTTATTTTGTTGATGGAGTGTAAGGCGATATCATCCATTCAGCAAGTTGGTTCGCGTCCATTGAGTGTTTAGTTTGAAATAAATCTTCATTCAGTGTCGTCAATAAACCGCCTATCGCATTGTATTGTAATTGGGGTGGGTTTTGAATTTCTTTCTGCTATTTAAATACGACGATGCTGTATCGTATTACTGAAGAGAAATAATGCTTCTCGTCTAATCGATTATCATATAATTAACTATTTACTTCATTTCAGACGGAGTTTTGGATATGCATGAACAATACTATACACGGTGAGATTTATATTTTATGTTTTGAGTACATTGATTTTATCTTTTGTATTTTTGGGTGTAATCTTTAGATATTGCTTAGTGTTTTTAAAAATGTTGTTGCAAGTACCTTCTTGATTTAACGTCTTTCAACCGCCTGTAAGTGTAACTTAGTCCTAGTAGTCCTTTAGAAGAAGCAATAGTTGACGTTATTTAAAAGTAAAATTCAGTGTTAACAATACGAAAAACAAGTACCTAGATTTCATAAATCATTGCTTTATCGAACGCTGCCTGTCGTCACAGACCAAAGATATTAAAAATGATGTATTTAAGGTCTATGGCTGTTACAATTACAGTATCCGAGTACGTGGGTTGTAAACCGGAAATTTCTATTAATGTTCTCGTAATTCATTGTAATGTTCATGTACTTTACCAACACGGTTTGTCCGAGTTTGTTGAGGTTTTCGAAAACCGGCCAAGTGTGAGTCGTATTCACGGAACGTACAACCCCTGTAAAATGTTTACTTTTTGGTTTTCTGATTTGTTAAAATATCCGCCATAATAATACATATTTTGGGACTATTTTAGCCATCTGCTTCTTACGTTTCAAAAGATAAAGTTTTTTAAGGCAGGACAGACATGCGGCTTCGGCTTAGTAATAAGTTTTCTTTGGCCTTTTTTGAGTTTTGGTTTAGAACCCTAGAAACATGTGCGAAAATTATACTAAAGGCAGAATATGGCAGGTTAACAACAGGTTAACCGACAGAAAAAAACGGAGGAGTTTCTCAATTCGGTGCGAATAAGCAATGTGTCACAGACAGGTGACATCCTATTTAAGGGTTTCTGTACAGGATCTTATCAAAATCTAGACATCCAAAAATTTCACGCAAGTTTAATCACAATTTATTCCGGTCGATAATATTGATGACATCCTTATAAATCAAGTGAAGTGCGTCATGAGTGAATGAGAACAACAATGTTGGAGTGAGACAAAAGCTTAGCTGTTTATTAAGTTGGAAGTCGAATATCGACATGTTCCTCATTCGTTAAAAAGAAAATGCTTTATTTATGACCTAGCAATGCAAAGCAGCGATAGCTCAGCGGGAAGCGGTACGGACTGTCAAGACAAAAGTCGCAGGTTCGAAACCAGCCCCAAGAGCATATACCTCTGATTTTACTAAGTTACGTGTATATTGCTAATTATCGCTTGCTTTAACGGTGAAGGAAACATCGTGAGGAAATCTGCACCTAAGAACTCGATAAGATTTTTCGAAGGTATGTGAAGTCTGCCAACCCGCATTAGGCCAGCGTGGTGGACTAAGGCTAATACAGGGCTAGTAAAAAAAAATCAATCGGATTTGGTACTACGGATATCGAAATACCAATATATATTGCACACTATAAGTTGCCTTATGGCCGGCGCTCATAGACGGCATGGCACGGCATGGCATGGCAAAGGATTTTATTACTAATCAAGTTATTTTGAATCTTATTGCCACGAGTTTAGAATTCACGTTACTTTATTTCAATACCACAGTGCCTCGACGTGCCGCGGGATGCTGTGGCATGACGCGACGCGCCGCGGCATCCCGCGGCATCCCGTGGCATGCCGTTTCATTCCACGGATTGCCGCGGTGCGCGAGAGAGAGAGAGAGTGGCTGGGCATTCAGCAGGATGCCACGGCATGCCACGGGACGCCGCGGGATGCCGCAGCATGACCTGCCGTGCCATGCCGTGCCATGCCGTCAATGAGCGCCGGCCCTTAAGTCTTACATCTTTCAGTATCACTTTTTAATGACATAATTTGGTTTTTCAGACGTGATGTCAGGGTCTGGCTGGTGGGGTCGTGCGTGCTGCGCGCTGGGAAGGTCGACGTCATGCCGTCACGCGTGCGCCATGGCACGGGATGAGAACTCCCTCGGAGACTGCAGGAGGTCTGATGAAATACCTCTGTTCGACTGTGTGAAACGGCAGCGTGAGGCGCAGAAGTGTTGTTGTGAGTATGGGAATTGATTTAGGCATAGGTGAGAAGGCATTAGGTCCTTATATTGAGGAGTATGTTTTTTTTATAGCATAGATCGGCAAACGAGCAAGTGGGTCACCTGATGGTAAGTGATCTCCACCGCCCCTGTACGCCCACCACCAGAAGAATCACGGGCGCGTTAGCGACCTTAAAGGAAAGGGATAATTAGGGATTGGGAAGGGGAGGGGTATTTGGGCCTCCGGATATCTCACTCACCGTACGAAACGAAGCCGCTACTTTACGTCGGTTTTCTGTGAGACAGTGGTAATGACCCGGTTGAGCCGGCCCAATCATGCTGTAGACAAAACTGTCTACAGCGTGGCTCTACCACTCATATGTGCTGATAATTGCTATAATATTTATCGATTTTTATATGATATTAGCTGTCCCTCGCGGTTTCACCTGCATGTAACCGTCCTGCTCCCATAGGTCATAGCGTGATATACATATAAACCTTCAGGAATAAATTATATAAATGACAATGAAAACTGCATTAAAGTCCGTTGCATAGTTTAAAAGATCTAAACAATCAGACAGCGTAAGCGACTTCATTTTATACTGTGTAAAGATTAGCTGTCCCTCGCGGTTTCACCGCAGGCATGTTGCTGCCTTGCTCCCATGAGTCATAGCGGGATATAAGTACATAAACCTTCCGGAACAAATTCTCTAAATTATAGTGAAAACAACATCTAAATCCGATGCATAATTTAAAATAAGCGTAAATAAATATAAATAAATATACAGACGCCTATAGTTACTCTGTTTTAATCTATGTATTGAAGACAAAAATGTTTTAATGTGTCATTTGTTTTTGAAAACTTTACTGGTTTTATGTGCGACTAGTTTTTGATTACGGTTCCGCCCGCGTGAGTATACGTGTCGAACTGAGAACTTTCCACTTTTTATCGGCAGTTAAAAATAGTTCAATTGAATAATGTCTACTCAGTAGTAGAATCATTATATTATGCTGCTTGGCTCTAGTTGACATTAATCAACGGTAAACCCAATAATTTAATTATTTAATTTGTCACACAATGTAATGGTACTTTAATGTACCAAACATGTAATATTTTTATATTATGTATCTTCTTCTTTATCTTTTTTTTGCACCTACTTTGTACATCTCGGCATTACCCAAAGGTTGACTGGGAGAGAATGACTTTGTCATTAAGTCCGCCTTTATACAGTGTATATAAAGTGTAAATAAATAAATAATAAAATGTTTAATAAACTATCTCTATTCTGAAGATCCATAACAATTATTGATTACTTTGATAGATTTTGTACAGACATGTTCTATTTAGATTACATTAAATGAAAAAGTACAGTAAATACATTACAGGCTCTACATTATAACGTATTCAGTTAACGTGGACCGTGTTCGCGTATGTTCGATAAAGTCTAAATACCTAATGACATCTTGATGATAGAACGACGTGACGACGTGACGCGACGCGGGAAAACATAATATTAAAATAACATTACGACGTTGTGGAAAAATAAAAAATGTAATAAAGAAAATAAAGTTACATCGTAATATAATATGTTACTTTAAATATTACCTAGCTTATAATATCAATCTTTTTATGTTCAAAATAAATTAATGAAAAATCTACTTTGTCGTGGTTTGTGTTGTGTAGAAGCGGCCTTCAGCTGTCTGTTTTATAGATGAAAGGTATATTTTATGACATTGAATATGTCAAAAATCATAAATCTATGGGAGATCTTTTAACGGAAGGAAGCGTCATTATTGCCTTTAGAGTCACTAAATCGAAGAGAACTTAATTTGAGATTGGAACTTAACTACTCGACTATTTTACTTTAAATGTTACCTAGTTTATAATATCAATATTTTTATGTTCAAAATAAATTAATTTACAAAATAAATGAAAAATCAACTTCATCGTGGTTTGTAGCAGTAGAGCATCCGAATTAGAAACGACCTTCACCTATCTGTTTAATGGTTGAAAGGTATATTATATGATATTTAATGTGTTAAAAAACATAAATCTATGGGAGACTATTCAACGGAAGGAAGCGTCATTAGTGCCTTTAGAGTCACTAAACCGAGGAGCTTAATTTGAGATTGGAACTCAACTAGTGTTCTCTAGTTCAGAAAACGGTATTCGTAGCTAGTGCGTAGCCCCTTATATGAATGGTACTGGGGATACTCGGACTGAGATTTCTCGGATTTCGTTCTGATACAGTACATTCTTCTTATTACACTCTTGTTACGGCGCGGCGTTGACAAAGCGAAATTGAGTTGAAATGACGGGGCCATCACTGACGTTTGATGCGACCACAGACAACTAGTGGATGCGACTATCGGAAATCTGTCTTTGTTTTTTTTATTATTTGATTGAATGACGAGACGAGCAAGGCGCTCGTCTGATGATAAGCGCCACGCCTGCCCATAAACAGAAGCAACACCACACAGAACTTTGAATTACAAAGCACCCACCGCCACCCCGAGAGATAAGATGTTAAGTTTCATACTGCCCAGTAATTTCACTGGCTTTAATGTCCTTCAAACCGAAACACAACAGTGTGTATACACTGTTGCTTGGCAGCAGAAATAGACAGAGCGGCGGTACCAGCCCAGACGGCAACCTTCACGGCCTCTCGCATCCGAGGGACCTTCCACCTTGTAAAAATACACCTTGTTCAAATTTGACCCGTTTTTCAATCTGTTATTACTCGATCTTTTATTTATCAGTTATATACATTAGAATCTTCGTATCCTCAGCACAGACGCAGTCAGTAGCATGTCACATGGCGTGTCGCGATGTATTGTGGAGAGTGGACCAACCGCGCGCCATCTCCGAGGCCAAGAGTCGGGCCATCGAGGAGTGCACCGACTATCACGACCTGACGCAATGTTTATTACAACTCACAGCGCCTATATCTGCCGATACTACTAAATGTAAGTGAATATTATATGAGTTTCATGATCCAGCTAAATAACTATTATACTGTTGGAATGGCTGTTATCAACTGATAGCAGTCGTTAAACCAAGTCAGAAACCCTTGGGCTGCTTGAAACATTTGACACTAGGTTGTCCACAATTTTTTTTTAATAGCATAGACCGGCAAACGAGCAATGCAATGACCGCCGCCCATGTACGCCCACAATACCAGAAGAATCATGGGCGTGTTACCGACATTAAAGGAAAGGGATAATTAGGGATAAGTAAGGGCAGATGGATTTAAGCCTCCGTATCCGGACCGTACGAAACGCAGCAGCAAGCCGGTACTTTATGTTGGTTTTCTGTGAGACAGTGGTAACGACCCGGTCAAGCCGGCCCATTCATACTGTAGACAAAACTATCTACAGCGTGGCTCTACTACCCAAAATTCTAACCATTCAATGTAGAATATTTTACATTTTACTCTGCTTCTGTCGACAGATCTATCTTGTTGTGACAAAGCGACATCACCTGAATGTCGCGTCGCATGTGAGCGAGTGCTGCGGCGAACAGACGACACACAAGAAATATTCGAGGACCTGACAGCGGACTGTGGTCTGCCCGGCATAGTCGACAGCTTCTGGCAATGTTTCCTGAGGAAATCGGCCACTCCGGGCAGCAAAGACTTCATCCCCCTTGATGTTGCGAAACTGCATTGCTGTTTGAAGGTTATTTTAATAACACGACTCATAATAATCACTTTAGCCACATAGCTCCGATTAAATTCCATCATGATTAAATTTGTTTTATTACTAAAATGCGTTAATTTGGGAATTAAATAAGCATATTTGTTATCAGTCTCTAGGATTTTAAATCACAAAATTCAAAATTGAATTGACTTCGCTCTGATTTTCTTAAATTAGTGTGCATGACGAGCCGAGCAGGTAATTCGTTTGATGGTAAAAACTTTGCATTACAAAACACTACTTGGAACTAGATTTGCACCTATCACCCCGAGACACAAGATGTTAAGTCTCATAATGTCGAGCAATTTCATACGAACTCAGGCGGCTTCTCGCATGAGAGGGATTTACAGCATAGTGAAAGAATTTCTTTTAATACACAGAAAATAAGAATAAAATACAAAAAAAAATCAATTTTACAATATTCCAGTTATGTTTCTTTTTGTAAATAGCTGTTCATATCAAGAGCTATATTATGGTCCTAGATAGAGTAACCCAATTGAACCAAACAGTTTTTGGACAGGCCACGACGAAGAACTGCCGCGACCTGTGCTACCAGACCTTCAACACAGGCTGGCAGGAGTACTGGCAACGGTTCTACTCGGAGTGTATCAGCGATCCACAGGAGCTGAACATGTCGCAGTGTATGGAGGAAGGTGAGGTTCCTATCAATACTCCTACTTTTAGTGAGTGGTAGAGCCACGCTGTAGACAGTTTTGTCTACAGCATGACTGGGCTGGCTCGACCGGGTCGTTACCACTTTCTCACAGAAAACCGACGTAAAGTAGCGGCTTGCTGCTGCGTTTCGTGCGTCTCACTTGTGAGTGAGATATCCGGAAGCCCAAATCCCCTCCCCTTCCCAATCTCTAATTATCCGTTTCCTTTAAGGTCGGTAACGCGCCCATGATTCTTCTGGTGGTGGGCGTACATGGCGGTGGAGATCACTTACCATCAGGTGACCCACTTGCTCGTTTGCCGGCCTATGCTATAAAAAAAAAAAACTTCAACGCTTTTGGATAATAAATTGCATGTTGTTTAACTACTGAAATTCAAAATTGATGATCTTTATATAATAAATACACCCAACAGTCACACACATAGTCCTGACCCCACAGTAAGATACGAGTCTTGTGTCGTGGGAATCAGAAACTATGAGAGACTTTCGGTCTCACAACACCCAGACTCCGAAACAAATATTTGTGGATCACACAAACATTTGTCTCGGTGTGGGGATCGAACCCGCGGCCTCTCGCTTCACAGCCGGCTACTCGCCCGCTGCGCCACGGAGGCTGTCAAATTTATTATATTAGTTTATATAAACGCTAAATGGTTACCTTGTTGATGCAGCCGATGTCTTTAACTTTCTCTTTGTTATTTACAAGAACAAAAATATATTGACTTATATATACAGGGTTATTTTTAAAACACTGACAACCTCGCAGGGCCATATAGCTGAGCCCATAAGGAACAACTTTTGTTCTACGAGTTTGGACATAACTCAATACACAAGAAAAAAAATGATTTTACAAGTTTTTGTTGTGTAGTGTTTGTGTTCGTACGTCAGCTGACGGCTGGATGTAGGTATTGTCGATCGATACGGCGCGGCCGGTCATTGAACTGACGCGCGCGCTGCGTGTATTACGTAATCTGCGATACGCGCAGAGCGTAGGTAACTTTCAAGACGGAAATTAAATTCATAATTATTTTTGTATGAGAATAAAATCTAACAAATTATGAAAAGTCGTAGAACAAAAGTAGTAGCAAATGACCTTAGGAATCTACTCCTGCGAGGTTGTCAGTGTTTTAAAAATAACCCTGTATAAGAATCGAATTTTTAATTTGCAGTGGAAGCACCATGTTCTCTGGGCTGTTCTGGGCTGACCTACTGCAGCCAGATGAACAACAGACCCTCGACTCTATTCAGGTCATGCAACGCGCAGGCCGACCTTGAAGCTCACATGTTCGTTGCAGAACAAAAGTTAAGTAGGTAAGATCATATTTTTTTTTCATTTCCTTGATTAATAGCCTCTTTAGAAGCTCCCGCGTACTGAAGGACGCCCTCGGCATCAACGACAGCAACGAGGCCAACCACTCTTAACACTAGCTGGTGGGAGGATACTTGTATCCGACCGGATAGTGACCACCGTACACTGGTGCTAAAATCTGCCATAGTGGCCCACCTTGTGTCGGTCGCGTTCCAGGGTCAGCCAGTGTATATCCGGTTCTCCCCAGGGGGCTTGCCCTCTGATCCTAACCCTTTTCCCATCCTTTTTTCCTTCCCCTCCCCCTTGGCCCTTTGGCAGGCCGGCATGATCTTGCCGACCTACGAGGGACACATTGTTTATCGTTGGTCGACACTATTCTTGGATTGCGCTACACTTACCATCAGGTGTAGCGTAGTCACTTTGCCAAGCCAAGATAAAAAAAAAACTGCCGTCTTACTGCCGTCCATCCTGAGGTCGTACGTACAATAGGTACGTGTACAAAAGTACTAATTGGGCGTTACGGCAGCCCCCCGCTGCGCGCCCGCGACTCCCCGATGGCCCCTATTAGTCGCCTCTTACGACAGGCAGGGGATACCGTGGTGGAATACTCCAAACGCCTCCAATACACAGGGCGGGAGACGCCGGTCAGTCGTCACCCCGGCGCCTCCTACATCCCCTTGGCGGCGGGAGTGATCGTTTTGCTCACGATCCTTTTCGGCACTCTCTTGCAAGATTGCAGCCTCGCAGAAGTTGGCCACGGCATGCCAGGAGAACACACATAGTTCTGACCCTAGGTTAACCTGTATCGTGGGTATCAGGAACTAATAGCGGCTTGCGGACCCGCAACATCCAGATCCGAAACAAATATTTGTGATCACACAAACGTTTGTCTCGGTGCAGGAATTCAACCCAGGGCCTCTCAGTTCGTAGCGGGTTACTAGCCCACTGGGTCACGAAGGCTGACAATTGACTGTTTTTTTTTTTTATCCTGGCTCGGCATAATGCTACGCCACACCTACGTTTAGCACAATCCAGGGATAGTGTCGACCAATGACAAACAGTGTCTATTGTAGGTCGGCAAGATCATGCCAGCCTGCCTAACTGCTTCTTCACACTCCGTTTAAAGGAATTAATAAATATGACTAATGCGTTGTGCTTAAGTAAATCTTTTTGCTTCAGGTCTGTTACTGTGGCAGGTTATCCTGTAGCGTTGAAGAATTCTAGCCAATGTCCCATCGAAATGTGGAAGAGCATTGCGTGTGCGTTACACGTCAAGCCTTGCAGTTCGAAGGTAAGTCCGGACGCTTATGTGGTAATACCTATGTGCGTAATCGTTAATATCTGGATGATCATTAATGTCGTGATCAGAAATGGCTTTAATAATGCTTTTGAATGTGATGTCATTTCAGGTGATTCTAATGCACTTTGTAAGAATCCCGACCGTAATGAAATACGGTCAAATCACAAAACATTATGATTATTTAATAAAGGATTAGTTTATCAATTACTTCTTTTATTAGCTTCAGTGACTCTCTCGCCTGATGGTTTGTATTACAAAGCACCACATGGCATTGGACTGCACTTGATACCCCGAGACATAAGATGTTAAGACTCATAATTACAAGTAATTTTACTAGCTTCAATACCCTTTAAAGCAAAACCCAATAGTATTTACATACTACTGTTTGCCGGCAGAAAACTACTTACTTGACTACAAGGTGTAAAGATATCTCTCCTTCTCTCTTTTTTTGGTCCTTCGAGCTGGATTTAGAGTCTAAAATATTTCTAGCTTGTCTATAAAAATCTGGTGAGATGTAGAATAACAGATGTTTCCGGAAGATCTCATCGGAATAATAATAATCTAACACGCTACGCGCAATAAATCTTGACCGGTTTGAACTTAGTCCTCTGGGGCGTCACGTGACACGTCTATTGTTTTCAGAGAGAGAAAGAGAGAGTGTGTAGAGGGATACCGTGATTAGCATCAGTCTGGCCAGTTTATTTCTCGCTTATTAAAATCAAAATTAAATATTTATTGCACCTTTAAAATATCAAATATCATTCATATTCAGTAAAATTTTATACCTACCGCCAGTTCGGAATGCTGTGTCGTTAAAGAACAATGGGCAAGAAACTCTTGAAGAAGTTGATCTTGTCTAAACTGTTTTACAATATTTGCACTATCATCATCATCATCATCATCAGCCACAAGACGTCCACTGCTGAACATAGGCCTCCCCCAAAGATTTCCAGACCAACCTGTTGGAAGCGGCCTGCATCCAGCGACATCCTGCGACCTTTATCAGGTCGTCTGTCCACCTTGTAGGTGGACGTCCAACGCTGCGCTTGCTAGTACGTGGCCTCCATTCCAGAACCTTTCTGCCCCATCGGTTATCGGTTCTGCGAGCTATGTGGCCTGCCCACTGCCATTTCAGCTTGCTAATCCAAATTTTTGAATTTGCACTATATTAGAATATAATTCATTATAGCATTAGAGCCTGTTCTTCTTCTTTTTTATTTATGGCTTTCGCAGTATTATGCATTTAGCCAGTGTCAAGTATAATTCATTCTCAGGTTATTTTTACAAGAACGAAGAAATACGGATGCGGTCGATTTCAAGGTCTTGTCGGAGTTTTGGTGTTAACTCCTTTCAGTACGATTCTTAATTCACTTATTTCAATGTTTCCATACACTGTTCATCATCACCGTCAATGTTTATTGAACAAATCCACACCACTTTTATACAACAAACACAACTCTAAACTAGTTTATGAAATAAATTAAAATAAACGATGAAATGCACTGTCAGAATTCCCGCCAAAACTCCATTAGAGCAGTTATACGCTTGCTTTGTTCACACGCGTGTTGTGGTCGGCAGGGCTACAGCAGCCTGCTGTGCGCGGCGGAGTGCTCCCGCGCGGTGTCGCTGTGCGTGGAGTGGGGCGCGGCGCCGGGCGCGTGGTCGGACGGCGAGGCGCCGGTGTCCGCGCGCGCGCTGTGCGCCCGCCTCACGCCGCGCGACCCCGCCGCGCCCTGCGTCTCACTACAGGAGTTCGTGGCGCCTAGTCAGTGATCTATACTTATAAAATAAGCCATGTTAAAAAGCGCCATCTATTGACGCTCTTAGATACTACGACATTCCGTATAATTAGCGTAGATCCAGAAAGTATAATTTTAATTCCTAGCCCGAATATCAAAAAATGTAGATGGCGCTAAACTAAACTTTACACAACACAATTATTATTTAATCGCAATTTGAAATACCTACTTTTTATTTATTGTTATATAATATTGCATTGTCATCTGTCCTTGATAAGTATGCCAAATTTCAATTTAATCCGGCGTTTTAAAGGAGGTCAAAATCACATTCAAAGACAAGTTACAGACAAACCTACCAACATACCAACATACATACGTCTGAAGCTAATAAAAGCGTGTTAATAACATGTCCTGACTGACTGACTGATTCATCATCGCCGAGCGCAAACTATCAAGCCTACAAGCATGAAATTCGGACTGTATATTCATTTTGTAATGTAGGCACCCACTAAGAAAGGATTTTAGAAAATTCCACCCCAAAGGGGTCAAAATAGGGGATGATAATATGTATGAAAGTCCGTCATTTTGAAAGTTACATAAACAAAATTTTGTATTTCGGTTGTTGACATAAAACAAATAAATACGTGTTTCAGGAATTTTGGAAATGTTATTTAATAAGGGACGAAAAAGGGGGTGAAAGTAAATGCGAAAGTGAGTTTGTTTGTTACGTTTCCACGCCAAAATCACTGAACCGATTTTGATGAATTTATCTACAGAGACAGATGGGACCCTGGAGAAGGTTACAGGCTACTTTTATCCCGGAAAATGCTGATCACGCGGGCGGAGCCGCGAGCAAAAGCTAGTTACTTCTATTTTAACACGCTTTTATTAGCTTCAGAATGTGTATGTTGGTAGGTTGGTAGGTTTGTCTGTAACTTGTTTTTATCGACTTTAAAAAAGGAGGTTCTCAATTCGAGGAGATTTTTTGAAGTGATAACTGGTTTTTTTTTATGGCATAAGCCGGTAGACGAGCAAGTGGGTCACCTGATGGTAAGTGATCTCCACCGCTCATGTACACCCACCACCAGAAGAATCATGGGCGCATTGCCGACCTTAAAGGAAAAGGATAATTAAGGATTGGAAAGGGGAGGGGATTTGGGGTTCCGGATACTCACCGTACGAAACGCACCAGCAAGCCGCTACTTTACGTCGGTTTTCTGTGAGTAACGACTAGGTCGAGCAAGCCCATTCATGCTGTAGATAAAACTATCTACAGCGTGGCTCTACCACTCGATTACTGTCAAACTTTTATTATTATCTGCACTACACCTGATGGTAAGCGTAATGCAGTCCAAAAAACCAGCAACCACCGACAATGACTTTATCGGTGGTCACCAGAGTCATGCCGGCTATATAAATGCTTCTTCCCTCTTCGGAGAGCATAGGGGAAAATCGAGGGGCCTGCGACTGGACAAGCGGATGACCGATGCAGGCACAATAATACAAGGATGTACCCTTGTACCCGCTCCAACCAACCATCAAGTTATGTCGCAAGCCCCGTAGGAGAACCGGGTACGCGAATGTTGCACATTGAAATAGAAAATTTAAACGGATTTTCATTTAATTTTGGTCCCAACGTTCAACAACAGTCCACCCCGTGGCCACGAAGGCTAAAAACTTTTGAAACGTCGGAACCAAAATTACTAAAATATAGATCAAAATGTGGTATTTAGTAACTAATTCTATGAAATATCTCCAGACTGATAATTTCTGCTCCGTCTCTTTTGAGTTATATTTCCAGTTAGGAATGATAATCTTTCGTTTTGGTCTTTATTTCTAACGAAAATAACATCTATTTATGTGCTCAGATAGTTCACATTTATCTATTACGATCTTTTATTTATTTATATGGGATCTTTTTTTTTTTTTTTTTATAGCATAGGCCGGCAAACGAGCAAGTGGGTCACCTGATGGTAAGTGATCTCCACCGCCCATGTACGCCCACCACCAGAAGAGTCATGGGCGCGCTGCCGAACTTAAAGGAAAGGGATAATTAGGGATTGGGAAGGGGAGGGGATTTGGGCTTCCGGTTATCTCACTCACCGTACGAAACGCAGCAGCAAGCCACTACTTTACGTCGGTTTTCTGTGATACAGTGGTAACGATCCGGTCGAGCCAGCCCATTCATGCTGTAGACAAAACTGTCTACAGCGTGGCTCTACCACTCTCAAACTATTTTTTTAGGATCTAACAAATTCCTTTTCATTTTCAATAATAAGTTAGTCTTCTAGAACACTCATTCAGAATTCTGGTTCTTCAGGTTCGGAGCCTCCATTGCTGACGGCGAAGGAATCGGTGACGTCACCGTGCGCTGGTTCTCCATGTAACGCGACACAAGTGTGCGTCATCAACAGGAACTGCCTGCACGGAGGCGCGTGCTCCAGATACCAATGTATCGATGGCTGTCCACTGGGTAACACTTATTATTATCAATTTAATATCACCTGTCTACCTTTCATGATCATCACCATTATTGTCATATCGGACAAATAAAGCTTATCTTCCAGTAGAATCGTTTAAGTCAGGAGATTGGTTAACCTTTGTTACATTTTTAATATTCAGGGTTACTTTTAAAACACCAACAACTCGTAGAACAAAAGTAGTTCCTTAAGGGGTTCGCTATCTAGTCCTGCGAGGTTGTTGGTGTTTTAAAAGTAACCCATAGTAATTGTAAACCCCATTTCGATACATACATAAGATTAAGTATAACATGCGGTATCCAAAAGATAGAGATGTTTTAGATAAAAATCATGTAGGCAAAGAAGATACTATTATACGTAATTTAAATGATCACATGTATTTGTTTCTAGGTGAAAGCAATTCGTACATTGTTCCTCACGGATCTTGGGTACGAGTGCCTACATTGGATTCCTCTCAGAAGTTGTGTTTCAAGATATGCAAATGTTCGAACAAAGCGTTGACTAAATGTCAGCCATTGCCGTGTGTACCAGTGGAGAATTGCAACCTTCATGATACTGTTATATTAAATGGTGAGTGTATAGCATATATAAAAACCTTTGACCCTGTCAGTTCCGATCTAGTAATATATCGGAATATAGTGTATGTTGTTTGGATTAAATTATGTGATTGCTTAGCTTTATGGATGTTCACACATTTGTCATATTGATTTTCAATACATAGTTTAAAACAAAGTCGCTTCCCGTTGTCTGTCTGTCTGTCCTTATATATATGTCCTTAAAAATCCAGTGTCCTTATATATATGTCCTTAAAAATCCATAACCCTGTATATATATATATACAGGGTTATTTTTAAAACACTGACAACCTCGCAGGGCCATATAGCTAACCCCATAAGGAACAACATTTGTTCTACGAGTTTGGACATAACTCAATACATAAGAAAAAAAAATGATTTTACAAGTTTTTGTTGTGTAGTGTTTGTGTTCGTACGTCTACACTCTACGTTTCAGTCATAAACGAACGACCCGACGCGTGCTCACTCGCGTGCAATAGTGAAATCAGCTGACGGCTGGGTGTAGGTATTATTGATCGATACGGCGCGGCGGGTCTTTGAACTGACGCGTGCGCCCGCGTGTATTACGTAATCTGCGATGCGCGCAGAGCGTAGGTAACATTCAAGACGGAAATTAAATTCATAATTGTTTTTGTATGAGAATAAAATCTAACAAATTATGAAAAGTCGTAAAACAAAAGTAGTAGCAAATGACCTTAGGAATCTATTCCTGCGAGGTTGTCAGTGTTTTAAAAATAACCCTGTATATATGCTTAGATCTTTAAAACTACGCAACGGATTTTGATGCGGGTTTTTTAAATAGATATCTAGAGTAATTCAAGAGGAAGGTTTATATGTAGATATAATACATGCATAATATAGTAGAGAAACACTAATAATTTTAGAGGTTTTTATATAGCCCTATCATCACCAGTCTGTATAAAATAATTAGTGTCATAATTATTATTGTCCACTGTCTTGATGATGTTATGTACATTATAAACACATAAATTGATATGATTTTTGATATCTATACTTCACTTATTTGGTCTCTTAAGCAGAGCTTCAGCTTTTCTCCTGTGTCTTCAGCATCTTTGTTATCATTTTCTTTTATAGCATCGATTTCTGCTATAAGAGTAATACGATTGAATATATAGATAATCTATCTCATATGACAAGTCAACACTTTCAGACTCCACTAGCCTATGTTTGTTCTCCAGGTGCGAAGTACTACATGGAGTGCAACGCTTGCACATGCTTAAGCGGTGAGCGGGTGTGCTCTCGTCGTCCGTGCGGCGCGGGGGGTGCGGGCGGTGGAGGGGGGGCGGGAGTTACGGGGGGAGCGGGCCGGCTGCTCACAGGGCTGCCCTGCAACTGTCCCCCGCACCATCTGCCTGTGCGGGCGCCACATCGATTGTTCCCTAACGCGTGTCTTGCTAAGTAAGTACTAGTGTAACGGCTTCACGTGCTTGAGCAGCAAGCGAGCGTGTTCTCGTCATCCGTGTGTGACGGGGTTGCGGGCAGTGCGGGGGGAGGCGGGCCGGCTGCTCACAGGGCTGCCTTGTAACTGTCCCCCTCATCATTTACCTGTGAGGGCGCCACATCGATTGTTCCCTAACGCGTGTCTCGCTAAGTAAGTACTGCTGTAACGGCTCCACGTGCTTGAGCAGCAAGCGAGTGTGTTCACGTCGTCCGTGCGGTCGGTGGAGGGGGAGCGGGAGTTACGGGGGGAGCGGGCCGGCTGCTCACAGGGCTGCCCTGCAACTGTCCCCCGCACCATCTACCTGTGCGAGCGCCACATCGATTGTTCCCTAATGCGTGCCTTGCTAAGTAAGTACTGCTGTAACAGCTTCACGTGCTTGAGCAGCAAGCGAGCGTGTTCTCGTCGGGGTATGGCAGGTAAGTAGGGCGGC
Organism: Amorpha juglandis; assembly: GCA_949126905.1. NCBI lineage: Eukaryota > Metazoa > Arthropoda > Insecta > Lepidoptera > Sphingidae > Amorpha > Amorpha juglandis. Next base: position 11,468,668 of record OX421381.1, on the reverse strand, counting down.
TGCTCAACAGTCTGCACTTGTTCTTGGCTCTATCTGTAGCTCCACATCTATTGCTTGTTCCCTAATGCGTTTTTTGATAAGTGGGATACTTTTTATTTAGAAGATTTTGACTGGGTTAACATTATTGAGGTGTGCAGTTATGGAATGGACGTTTATATCGGTGTTTCTAAAAGTGTCTCATAACGTCCCCCTCTGGGGCTGGAGGCATTCAGTGTCTTTACCCCTGAATGCAGAACAAAAGTAATTCCTTATGGGGTTAGCTATCTAGTCTTGCGAGGTTATTGGTGTTTCAAAAGTAACTCTGTATTGTTGTTTTAAGACTTTCTTATTATTTTTATCCATCATCATCATTATCATCAGCCACAGGACGTCCACTGCTGAACATAGGCCTCCCCCAAAGATTTCCAGACCGACCTGTTGGAAGCGGCCTGCATCCAGCGACTTCCTGCGACCTTTATCAGGTCGTCTGTTTTTTATTTTTTTTGTTTATTATTTTTATCCGTCACCATTAAACTGATCCTTTCTCATCCCGCTGGGTAGGTGTGCGGGCGCGACGGACGCGGAGATCGAGTTCGGCGTGCGCGGCGCATGCGCGGGGGCTGGCGCGGGGGCGGGGGCGGCGTGCTCGCGGCGGCACGCGTGCCTCCCCGCGCCCAACGTCTGTCTCTCACGGCTGCAGACCTCCTGTCCGCAGCACCTCTGTGGTCAGTATCACATAACACTCACACACATACCCATGAACCCACACTAGGTTAACCTTTTTGCGAGTGGTAGAGCCACGCTGTAGACAGTTTTGTCTACAGCATGAATGGGCTGGCTCGACCGGATCGTTACCACTGTCTCACAGAAAACCGACGTAAAGTTGCGGTTTGCTGCTGCGTTTCGTACGGTGAGTGAGATAACCGGAAGCCCAAATCCCCTCCCCTTCCCAATCCCTAATTATCCCTTTCCTTTAAGGTCGACAACGCGCCCATGATTCTTCTGGTGGTGGGCGTACATGGGCGGTGGAGATCACTTACCATCAGGTGACCCACTTGCTCGTTTGCCGGCCTACGCTATAAAAAAAAAAACCTGTCTCGTGGGTATCAGGAACTACGAGGGACTTACGAGGGACTACCATAATACCCAAACCCGAATCATGTGTATATTCGTAGTCCACCACGTGACCATGGCAGTTTTACGTTCCTTCGACATTCTTAAGAATTCTCAGGTATCCTCACGATTTTACCATCATCGCTAAAGCAATATATAAAATTAACACTTAGAAAAGTCAGAGTTGCACGCTCTTGGGGCTGGTTTCAAACTTGCGGTTGTCCTCTCGGCAATCCGTATCATTCAGAGATCGGCAAAATGATACGGATGGCAACCTGATAAGTGGTCTCCACCTGCTGAGCTAGCGCTGCTAAGATATTTAGGGTGGGAAGAGTAAAACCTCTAAAGACGCCTCTGTGCGGTGGCTCCCCTTTGTTCAGCGTCTGGCTTAGTTTATGATATGGTGAGGGCCGGCTCTGATTGTAGGTGCAGTACGACACACCCGATGGCATGCGTAATCCCAGAAGGATTATGCAGAGGTGTAACTCGTACATCCATATTTGGCCGAGCTTATTTCCGTCCCATGATGTGATAGGGGGCGGGCCTATCGCCATACCGCGCATAATTCTAAACTCCGGGGTGATACTGAGCATTTCATGATGAAAACTGAAAAACCAAATATTACACCCGACCAGGGGATCAAACCGTACACCTCAGCACAGCAGCAATACAACTAGCCACCGAGGCAGGTATTTATTGTTACATGATTGTTTCCAGTGAACACAATGTCTTGCAACACGCAACCAGCCATGCCGGTGTGCGACACAGACGGACGCACACACGCAAACCCGTGTCACCTCGTCATGAGCGGCAGGAAGCTCGCCTACTGGGGACAGTGTCTCGACGGCTGTTCTAGTGTTAGTATTTCCATAATCTTTTTTTATGTAAACTAACAAGTATAGTCGGCCAAGAAGCTGCCAAGCCTTAAGTGTGATTGGGCGGGCCACGTTTGCCGCATGTCGGACAGTCTGTGGGCAAAAATAACCACAGAGTGGGTCCCGAAAGACGGGAAAAGACGATGTGGCAGACCGAGGCGGAGGGACGAACTAGATACTTATAGAATGAATTGGCCCATAAAAGCACTTGATAGGGATGAATGGAAAGACAGGGAGGCCTTTGCCCTGCAGTGGGACATATCAGGCTATAAAAAAAATACGTTTGTTACCTGATGCTTTTTTTTTGCCTGAATAATGAAATGAGTAGGTCGCTCGCGTCATGGTTACCGTCATGCCTGTCCATAAACAGAAGCAACACCAACTAAATTATAATAACGCCGTGTCAATATGGTCCATACGCAGTGGCGCGTCCATGTTACAAGAAATAAAAGCCATCTTATTCAACTTTATTACAGAGTGCAACAGTTTGTGGCGTGAATGGTGTCACGTACTCGTCAGAATGTGCCGCGTGGTCTGAATACGTCAGCGTCGATTACACCGGCCCATGTTTAGCTGTTGGGCCCATTTCCGACGTAATGGAACCAAAATGCGCCTTCGACAGGATACTATGCCCACCACTGAAAAAAACAAAATGCCTTGGCTTCACTGCACCAGGCGCCTGTTGTCCCAGATGTGGTGGGGCTCTTAGAATCCTCTATTCTAAGAAACAGATCGACAGAGCCTTGTATGGAACAAACATATCAGCTTCAGTTATAAATCTAAATAATGTTCTGAAGGCTCTAGACAGACATGTAAAGATAGCCGAGTGTGCACTGAGAGGTTATTTAACTATAGAGACGGAGATATTTGTAACAGTGGAATCTTTATTGCAAAATCCAACAGATTTGCAAATGCATATGTGTGTTTTAGAAGCTGAGAAGATAGCAGATATGATAAATAGAGAAAGTGCTTTAATAACAAGTGATCTAGGACTTAGTGCTTTATCATATGCATTGATTGTTCATACGGAGCCAAGTAAAGGTGCGTGCGGTGCTAACTTATCAATATTAGCAATTGTGGTGTCGTATCTGAGTACTTTAGTATTGAGGTAGGATTAGAGAGAGATTGTTGGTGGTGCTAATTTTTTAAAAGTTGCGCTATTTAGGAAACATTGACGATATTTTGTTTTGTTCGATATTTGGAAAAAAACAATAATGAACGACATTCTTTTTGGGTTAAATTCAATTGGCAACCAATATGGTTATACATTTTCATATATCGTATTTAAAACAGTACGTAAAATATCATATCAACTTAGAAGCTGTTATCAAAGTTGGTATATTTTTTGTAAATATTGTTGTAAAAAAGTATAACACCAAATATTTTAGTGCCATTGTATGAGAATTACTAATAGAGATTATGCTTTGGTCTGCTTTAATGTTTTCGGGCACAATAAAGAGCCTTGTATGTGAGTTCACTGTGCCATTCTTATAGATGTAACTGCGTGTACCATAAATATTGAACAGACTGCCTCGAGCATTTTTATGAAGATTTATACAAAAGACATTTTTATAATGTAGTCTTTATGCCAAATGTGTACTATTTTGTTATTAATTGTTAAATGTTTAGTTATAGGTTTTGTGACTGTGGCTTTGCTCGTATCAGTAGCAACCTCTCGTGAGATCATATCAAAAATATTAGTATTTAAGTCGAACCAAATGTTCATATAATATTCAGAAATGACAAAAATGTTATTTCAACTCAAGTGCTCCAAAGGGATGATCTCACCACGAAACAAATAAAATTAATGAAATTCTGTTATAAAAAGATTTAGATGTTCTAAAAGATTTAGAATGTGTTTAGATTTTAAGATGAAATATATTTGTTTACGCTTTAACGAGATTATTAAAACACAAACATAAGTACAATATGATTTTATTTTTCACATAACACTGAACAAGGAATATAAGTTATAATGTGAGTTTATGTATCACAATGAAACGATCACTTATAGTTAAATTCTGATAAGTCTTTTTTGTCGAAAAATATATTGATTCTATCGAGCAGTTGTGAGTCGGTGACAGTTTTTGCTAGCTGCACGAAGCCGCCTTGAAGTACCGGATGAATCAGTTGGAAGCGGTCGAGTGAAAACGTTAAGACCAGTTCCAAATATGCTGTTAGTATATTTTGGAAACAATTCCTTTGTACCTCAGTATCCTAGAAAACAAAATTTAAACATTAATATAGTTATAATTTTTTTTATAATACAGGAAACCTTTTAGCGACAAAGAATTAGAATATCAATTAATTGACAACTCAAAATAAATTTTGTACTGAGACCAAAGTTTCAAATTATTACAGAGAATAGGGACCATATTTTTGATATTAACATGTGTGTATGTATTGTAATAAATACTTACTTTACTTATGCTAACAGCTCTCTGTTGCTCTATCTCTGGAGGCACCGGCTGTGGGGGAATCAACGGTTCAATATTTTTAGATTTCTCCGGTGAAGCTTCGTCACATATTGTGATGTTCACCTTGCGACCATCTGTTCGTTTATTTAAAGTATCTAATGATCTTGACTTTTGTGCCCTTAGAGGACTCTCAACATGTTCTAGTTCATTGACAATTTTAATTGCTGGGCTCTCATTTATGTCCGTGGCGTCTTCAACAATTTCATTATCTGAAGATGAGATAGCCTCGTCACCAGAACTATTAGCGTTATTTATTGGGGTTTCATTATTTTCAGCATGCACGTCAACCTTTATTGTTGTTTGACCGTTTGTCTTAAAGTCTGCAAAGGTAAATGGTCTTCGCGTTGGCTTATCATCTGTACTCCTCACTTCTTGGTTTTCATTTTCTTTGGAAATTGAATGATTTTCTCCGGTCGTAACTGCTGTATTTTGAGCATAATATCGCTCATACTGATTCGAAGACGAGTCGCTGTCTATGGAACTACACGACATTCTGTCTTTGACTGCATCTGGATCATCAAAATCTGATACATTGATTAAATGTTTCACGTAACTATTGCATAATAATTCCCAAGTATTTTTCAAATCGAATATTTTTGTAACGAATTGGTCGTACTCAAGAGTCAAATTTAACGTTGTTGTATAACTATGTAAAATAATCGATATGTCAGTTGCTTTCAATTTAAATCTGTGGACACCGCTGAAAAATATTTCAGTCAAAGCAATAATTTTGATAAGCCAGGATGAGGTAGTCTGCTTATACAGATTCGCAGCGTGGTCCAGGTTCGAAACTTTTTGAACCAAAAACTTAAGGCCTGGCCTTGTATCAAATTGCATTGCTCTTTTGAATGACAATTCTAAGCTTTTTAACAACAAGTCAACATTATCACAGTTTAAGAAAAATTTGTAATTGCAAACGTTGGCACCTGTTTTCAAACTTTCCAGTAGAATGCTATTTATGCCATGGAATACATCCGACGATGCTTGAATTAAGACTGTTGCTATTATCTGTATCAATATTTGATGTGCAAGCAATCCAACAACCAATCCTCGGTGTGGAATCCGCACTGTGTATAACTCTGGGTTCAAAGAATTGATAGATTCTTGCAAGTAAATTAAGAAGATATAGCTCCTATCATCGATAAGCATCCAATTTTGAGAGGAATTTTTCGAAGTTGCCTTTGCGTGACTTTCTCCTTTCAGTTGTTCAGTAAGAAAAACTTGCTGCGCCATCGCGTGAAGTCTAACGTTATCGTTGACTGAACAATCCCGTCGCGCAGCTACTTTAACAATGGCTAAATCACCATAAAAGCTGTTGGAATTTTCTTTAAAAGCATATGTCAACTGTTTTAATGGCGTCAAACTGACATTGCACGCTCTGTGAAGACTAGTACAAACAACTTCCCATTGATTGTCAGTCAACAAGTGCCCTGATGTTAATATTATGTGTCTTATACAAGAAGCTCCCAATCTAGCGATAGGTTCCTGTGGTTGGGCAATGCATTCGACTAAAATCAACATAATTTGTTTTAAAGCGAATGTTGCTTCGGTACTTTCAAATGGTTCAATCTCTACTGTCTCTCCTTTTTCATTTGTAGTAGATCTTTCAACGTTTATTTGTTGTAAATGATGGAGATAAATTACAACTGTATCTGTTGTTAAGCCGCAACATTGTTTAAAGTTTGGCATTACACTATCCCAGTGCGTGTTGACGTTAGCTATCTGTCTTAGCCAATTCTGTACGGTTGGCAATAGGATATGATTTATGCAGTGTAGACCGAAGTGTGTGCCTGGCACATCCACTATATTCCTCAGTAACTTGAATAGAGTTTCCATAGCCGCTGGTTGATTTTTCTTGGAACATACTACTGTGGCAGAAATCAGTCCTTCAATCAAAACGTACCACACTTTAAGTATGTTACTTGGTTTGTCTAATTTCAATAAACAATTGTTCGTAGTGTTGGTTGGCGGTAGGCTAGTTGAAAGTTTCTTGTAGGAAATAAGTTCTTCTTCACAATGTTCATTGGTTACATACTTAGTAATATCGAGTGACGTACTCGGTATTATTGGATCAACGACAGATAGTGGTAGATCACCTTTAATTCTATTCCCCGTATTAAATATAGGACATTTGGGCATATTGTACATCATAGTCAAAATATCTGCACAATTTTCTAAGTGATATAACGCCTCTTTACACATATCAATGATTACCTTCTCAGATTTCTCTTCACTCAGTGGAATAAATTTACTGTTCTTTGAGAACTTTAAACTGAGATTTGGTTTAGATTGTGTCGGAGTAGTAGCTTTCTTTGGTTTAACTTCAGTAGCTTGTACTTCTTCATAATGCAAACCTTTGATATGACTCAGCAGACATAAAATACAGTCGAGGGCAGCATTTGCGAAGACCAAAGTATTATCTGTGCTGAGAAAAACTTTGAAAATTTCCAAAATTGCCGAGTACTGGTTGGCATTGTTAGCTGCGCGTAATGTATTGAAGAGTGGCCTCCAACCTGACCTAATTTCCATTCTGTTAGTCTCAACAAATTCACAGATGCATGAAATTATTTGTTCCTGGAAATATTAAACGTATTTTAATATACACATAAAATAATGTAAAAACATTTTAAAAATATACCAAAATAGTGTTTACGTTTTTTACCTGGATATCATCATCACATAGTTCAAGACATAAAAGGTTCTCGAATGGTTTCAACAGAGCCTCATTGAAGTGGAAATGAGGTAACTCCACTTGCTGATTTAATAGTGCTGTAGCGCAATCGTGCAGACATTGTATTGCTAGACTCGAAATTTGAATATCCTTGTGGCATGCTGCCTATGAATCCAAAGCAAATTGTTCGTTAGTGGATGGATCCACAGACAACTCAACCTATTAAGTTGTCTGTGGATGCAGCTAGTGTTTTTAAATAACATAGAATACAAATAAAAACAGAAAATAAAATATATTATGAGCCACCATCCAAAACTTACTGAATCCCTCAGGTATTTAAATCTGCCTATGCATACGTAAAAAGTGTACAAATTGTAGTAAATAAATATTATATATTGAAGTTAAATAATGCGAATACATATGAAAAAGGCAGTAGAAACTGGAGATACTAAGTAAATTTCATAAATGTAAGGGACTGTTGACCCCGAGACACAGCTAGTGCACCCACGATTGACCGAGCTTAATTTGCCCCGTGATATGTCTATCGACATATCAGGCACTAGCTTTTGCTCGCGGCTCCGCCCACGTGATCAAACAAACAAACAAACAATCAAACTCTACAGCTTTATAATATTAGTATAGATTTGGGTAGCTTAGCAACGGAAGCCTTCAAATAATATTATTTGGGTAGCTTAGCAACGGAAGCCTTCAAATATGAATAATTTTCCCCGTTTTTGCAACATTTTTCACTGATGCTTCGCTTCTTATGGTCGCAGCGTAATGTTATATATCCTAAAGCCTTCCTCGATAAATGGACTATCCAACACAAAAAGAATTTTTCAATTCGAACCAGTAGTTCCTGAGATTAGCGCGTTCAAACAAACAAACAATCAAACTCTACAGCTTTATTTGCCCCGTGATATGTCTATCGACATATCAGGCATAAATTCTAATTCCAGATACTTCATAAATTTCATACCTGCATGAAATGCGGTCCAACCACAGTCCATATAGCCATCCGGTGCGCTAGAGGTCTTGCTGCTTTTAGGCACCGTAACGCCACGTCCCCTCCCCGACACAGCGCCCTCACCGCCTCCCCTCCTCCCCCACATCCCCGTGTGTTACTCCCCCGGCGCCACCACGTCGCGTTATTGTTCGCTACGTCTTGCTCCCAAGTTGAAAATAGCTGGCATAAAAAATGCACTGAGCTAGTAAAGCGCCGGCAGAAATTATGAGAAATTTGGCTACATTGGTTACTGACAGAATCTTAGAAATGGCCAACGTAAAAGCACAATGGACAAACATAGAATTTATTAGCGATCATTTGTTAAACTAAATGGCAGGGTTCTTACTATCAAAACGAACAACTAATATGTTGAAAACCACACTATTGCATTCCGAGACCAGTCAAGTCAATGAATCTCCTATTATTTTGTAGACTGACAATAGCAATGACACCATCACATCTGAACCTAATATCACTGAAGTATTCACCAGTCTGTGCTGATGCGCCACCAGTCTCTGCAGCGCCGCACATAAAGTAGGCAGCGTGGTGGTGGCAGTCAGCCGAGTGAACAGAGTATCAGCTGCAGCGGATAACGCGCAGCACACTCGAACCGCGCCTTAACCTAATATCACTAAAATACTCACCAGTCTGTGCTGATGCGCCACTAGTCTCTGCAACGCCGCGCGTAGAGTCGGTAACGTGGTGGTGGCAGCCAGCCGAGTGAAAAGTGTATCAGCTGCAGCGGATAACGCACAACACACCCGAGCCGCGCCTGAACCTGATATTACGTTACCACCCTGGAATGGAAAACAGTTTTCGAAGGTCGATGATCACCGTGATACTTAGTAAGAACTCAAACATAAATACATGGGTAGTTACATGGTCCTACGGATCTGAATTGTTGAAAACAAAAGCTCCTTACCTCTTGTCGACACGTTTCAACAATTTTCGCGACTGACATATCGTTGTTCAGATGATTTTCTAGAACCGGCTGCAGAAAGTTGAAAACGTCAACACTGAAACAAGGCCATATATTTGTTTTATGATAATATTATTTTCTCTTTTCGCTTAACATTAAATACCTCCTATAATGTAGTTTAGATTTTAACACAATAAGCCCTTCATATAACACAATGTACGAAAGGATTTCTAGATATATCTCAACACCAATAAATAAAAAAATGAGCAAGAAGACGCTCTGACTTACCATGTTTCATCATCCTTCCCATCCAATCCTAGTTTTGCATCAGCCTGCAGTATAGACACTGTTTTGTTCCTGCCGGTCTGCATAGTGACTATTGGAGTAGCATTGTTGCCTTGATGTCCGAACAGAGCGTGTTCGAAACTGGATACATACTGACATGCTGCGAAAATGTGTTCCCAGCATTCAGGAGCTTTTGAACCTAGCTCTAGACCTCCTGAAAATATTAGAAATAGGTATTAAAGTTTTGAATTGAAGATGGAATTGTGAAACTCAAGGAAAGCTTGCAAGGGAAGCATATAATAGATTAAATGATGAATCACTATTTTTAGATTTACTGAATGAAAAAACAAACTCTATAACGTTCCTGCTAATCTACTAAAATCATCAACAAAAATATACAAAACCGAATTACTGAACTTCTAAATTACCTATCTACCTATTTGTGAAATTTAATGAAAAGTAGACATTAATATTTTACCTGTAATCAATATATCCAGTGAAAGTGCGTGTGTTGATAGAATTTTACCATTAGGCGGTTGTGATATAGCTGAGTTTGCTAAAATAGCCAAAATACTACTGCATCGATTCTGTAGACTTAGTGTGTTGCTCACTCTAGCTGCCTGAAATTGACATAGAAGCCATCTTTAAACTCTAGGGCCTAGTTGCTAGGCAATAGAAAATGAAATGAACTACTTAAAGTGAATATTAGTCATTTCGAGTTTTAGAAATCTGTATCAATAAACAGGCCCTAATTCTTAATCGAAGGTTAATCGTCGACCCATTTGCTAGTTTAGCGGCCCTTACATAGGCTATAATATATAATACGGTATCTTCTAAATCACCTTGTGTAATCCCTCCAAACACTGAATCGTTAGCCCCTCCCATGCGATCCGTTTCCTCTTGCCGAATGTGTTTATCTTCTTGGATATGATGCCGTGCAACTTCTGCTTTCTATTTCTGTACCCTATTAATGGCACGCTTAGTACTGTCACCATGGAATCCCAGATACATGTCAGAATCCTGGAAGCAATTTATTATTGAAAACTTAAGACCTACCTTTCTTAATTATCGAAAGGGCTTCATAGGGGAGACCAAAGGGTACAATGAGACCTCTTTGCTTAAAGGTAGATTATTTGCTCTGTTTATATGTTTTTCCATCTACTTTGTAGATCTTAAACTGTGATCAATTTAAAACAAAATTATCTTGATCATTGTATTGGGTTAAGGACTAAGCATACTATTGGGTTTAGTCCTAATAGTTTTGTGCACTAAAGAAAAAAATATAGCAACATCTTGCCTCCTCGCCCATCGTAAGTTGGCCTGATGCTGTGGGGAATCGTTCGTATTGTTGTACAACATCGAAACTTCTTTTAGTTTCTGCCAGTCCGACATCACAGGACTCTGGTCTAGACCACCGAGATCTGAAAATTGCAACCAAATATGTTTAATTATTATAACCATATAAAACATGAAATCAAATTTGGAATAGAAATGGCAATTATCTACAAATCTGTGTTTTTTACCTGATAATAAATGAATAAGTGGATGGTCAGAAAGCGGAGCATCTTTCAAAAGATCATTGGCTAGGATTTGCTGGTACAGTTCTCGAAGCCACGTCGCTGATAAGTACACCAATACCCCACTACCTTGCACTTCGTCTACGAATTCATCTTCTGTCATTGATACTTGGATTTTCTGGAATAATTTGTCCTGTTAATATTAGTAGCAGCGTGTCCCCACTTGTGCGTGTTGATTTTCAATTTCCGCTATTGCATTATGGCGTTACAAACATGCGTCTCAGGAAGATACAAGTGACAGCGTATGCTTATGGTCAATAACGTCACACAAGGAGAACTGGTCAGGGATGTCTAGAAATGGAATCAGACTTAAGGATCCCGGAGTCTTTAAGATTCTTAAATGGAGGTATTGCTGCAGCTACATTATAAATAATATCGCTGGAAGTTACCAAATTCTAAGTGGTTGTGAAATTTAAGGCACAACACCTAAAAAAAAGTCTAAAACTCTAAGTTCTCACCGTTGGGTCACTATAGTAATTAGTTCTTCGTTGCTTCAACGTTAACAACAGAGCAGCATAAGTGGCCAGGTAGACTCCATCAGCGTTCATGATGCATGATGTTGCAGGAGGTTGCGCCGCGTTGTGCTGACAACATTTTGATGCGAACTCTTGCATCGCTTCATCTACCTGTGTATCGGGTGCGGAAAATAAACGTGTAAATTATTATTGAATTTGGTGATAAATTGTGCCCTAACAAATAATTACACGAATGATTGAATTAACCTGGATGAACTCCCACATTATTAATTAGATAAAATACATTAGGAATGCGAATATAGTTATATACCATATTGAGAAAGCGATCAAAATAAAAAATCTGCATGAAAAGTTGTTAATACAAAATACCAGAAAGAACAATACCTCTATACAAGTCCTCAGATTCAAGAGTTTAGGAAGCAAAGTATTTTGTAGTGTTTTCACAAACTGTCTCGCGTTGTGTCTCTCTAAGTCGACATTGCATTCTGTTATAGTGCATCTGAAAAAAAATGCTATAAACTTTTCTAATCTTAAATTACCTTAATCTTAGATCCTTTTTTACCATTCAATTTGGTGTGCAGTTAGATTCTAAATTGATACATTTTCTATTTGTATACCATTTCTTCTTTTCATTTTTATTTATGAGTCTTGAATTTTAATAACATACTATTTACCTGCCAAGATTCAAAGTCCTCGGAACAGCTTTAGTCTTAATGTTGAGAGTAATCTTATCAATATCACTATTTGTGGGGTTGCTAGCCCTTGTTGGTAGGAATACATTATCTGCATCTGAATCAGCTTCACCATCACTACCCGAACTTATGTTTTCAGGTCCCGATGTGTCTTAAATTAGAAATAAATTATTCACTTTTTCTACTAAGTTGTGCTTTTAAGAAATACCCTACAACTGACGTATAAAATCTAAAATCTCATCAAATTTGCTCATATGAAAATAAATATTTAAAACCATATTATCCGACTTACCTGACGAGTCATGTTCTTTGGGTTCATTACTTTGAAGTACAGCAACGACATCTCTGAAAGACAAATGTACATTTTCATTTTCTTACTCCTAGCACAGTTCATAGCAATCATACCATAGTTATAGGAAGTTATGATTGAATTTTAAATATATAATTTAATTTAATTGTATCATACTACTACACCTGTAAGGACTAGGTAGTCTAGCTAAAGTTTGATAAGTCAATGGTCCCGTATAATCTGCATCTTGCAACTTTGGCCAGTGTTGTAGTATGAGCGAAACTACATCTGGAGTTAGATATTCGTCAGTACCAGAGCACATTTTCTCTAGAGCATCAAGTAGTGATACTACGCATTCTACAGCGGCTGCTACTATATCTGGATTACCACTTCGTCCACATTCTTCTATCCCGTCCATTATTCTGGAAATGGAAGGAACATTATTATTCTCCTACTTTAGAGTCATGATTAAGTACGATATAATCATACTGGCGCGTCTTTACTCGTATGTTTCGACGAAATAGGTAAAGGTAGAATAAGCGCACTCGCGTTTTCACAAACCTATTTCGACGATGTGATTTGAAATGAGCGTACCTTAACATGGAAGACAAAATTGGAAATGGACCAAAAAATACACACAGTAAAGAGCGTGAGAGGTTAGATAATAAAAAAACAGATATGAAAAAATTGAGAAAAGCGGAAGAGTTGTATGAAAGGTCGATGTTAGGATAAAATAAATGAACTAATTTGGTTCACATACACCGGCGGGTACAGCAGCACGAGTACAGATACTCACAGGCGCAGTATCGCCATGTCGTCGCTCCTGTCGTGTCGCTCCAGGCGCGTGTCCCGCTGCAGCAGCACGAGGCGCGCGAGGCGGCGCGCGTGCAGCAGCTCGCGGGCGCTGCGCAGCGCGTCCAGCCGGTGCGGCGCCGCCGGGTACAGCAGCATGCGGTGGTACAGCGCTTCCAGCACTGGACGCAGGCCCGACAACCCACCCACCAGACGTACCAGTTGATTCGCTATGCTGAATAGTAAAAGAAACAGCATCTACTATTACTACCGGTTTCTGTAAATCAGTCCTGGAAAATAATGCATCTCGAAATATTAGAATATCAGTGGGCAATTTCAACAATAATGACATTTATTACAATTTGAACGAAATATTACAATTATTCAACTTGAAATCTGAACGAAGTCATTTTTTATCTTTAAAAATATATGAAAGCAGCTGTTAAATAGGTACCTGTAAATAGCCTTGGCTTGTTTGTTGTTGAAACTTGGAGCTGAATTTAAAGCACCTGAACCTCTTCCGGAGTCGTCTACAGAATGACCTTCGTGCTCTCTGGAAACATCCCAACAGTCATTGCGAAGAACAGTAATAAAGTTTTTAAAGATAGAATAAAAAGTATTCACACCATCTACAGTCAAATCATTCAGATTCATCTACTTACCTTGACTTAATGTTTTTGTCTACTCGTGGCGTTCCTAAGAACGATATGAGCGACGGACAGAACTTCTGCCATAGGAAAGTTGTGAAGTGAGAATTTCCGCTGACACGCTCTGATAAACTTGACATCAATGTCAGTAGACAATCCAAGAAGAATAGTGCAATGGGATTTTGTTTTGGGATTCTGAAATGTTGAAACATTATTATTACTGGAAGAATATTTAACCATTAATTTGTGGTTATTAGAAAAGTCAGTCATGTATAAAATGGAAATTGATAGACCTTTAAGTCTTAAATATACACCAGATACTAAGTAAACTTGTTACCAGATAAAAGGTATATGAAGAAGAAAAAGTGTAAAAACATAAAAACATCAACTTCTGTACAGTAGTAAATAGAGGTCAAAGCGAAATTATTGTCTTGTGTTGATTTTTAACAAAAATGCGTTTATGTGGACATCTAACTTACTGTTGAGTTTCGGACAGCCTGCTGCATAGATACTGAATAACCGGTATCACTTCACTGTAACAACCCACAGCCACTATATGATTACGGCCCAACGGAGAGCCTTCTGATAGAAGCTCTTGACATTCCTCATCTGGAAGGATTAAACTATCGTGGATACTTGCGAAAATTGCGAAATGCTGCGGAAGTATTTGATAAACTATTTCCGCAGCATTTCGCAAAGTATTTAGAATATAATGTTTTAGAATATAATGTTGTCAACTAACTTATTAAAGAAGTTTTAAAATTCATCATTTTGGATTTAGGGCCTCAGATATTGTTTATGGACAAGCCCGTAGAGCATTCGTTATCTTGTACATTTGAGTTCTCTTTAATCCCTTCCTTATCAAGAAATTTACCAACCACAATACTCAAACACGTTTACTTTTAGCTGACTCGAAATGGAAACAATCTTTTCACTTGTTGTACATAGTTTTATGAGTCATTTTTATCATAATAATACTAGCTCTGTATTATATACGTCCCACTGCTGGGCACGGGTTTCCTCTACTGAATGAGAGGGATTAGGCTTTAGTCCACCACGCTGGCCTAATGCGGGTTGGCAGACTTCATGTACCTTTGAAAAATCGTATCGAGTTCTCAGGTATGCGGGATGCCTCACGATGTTTGCTTTATCGTTAAAGCAAGCGATAATTAACAATTAATATACACGTAACTTAGAAATGTCAGAGGTTTATGCTCTTGGGGCTGGTTTCGAAACTGCGACTTTCGTCTTGACAGTCCGTACCACTCCCCTCTCAGATATCGCTGCTTCGTCGTGTATCTTTAAAATTAAATTGTTTTTACAAGACTTGTATAAAACTTCAAGATTTTACCTGCCAATGAAGGTTTCACAGTCTACATTTGACAAAACGCATCCAACAATTACAACTAATCAGGAACGCCTACATACCCAGCTGTGCACAGTATGCCCTTAAAGCCTGTGCAGCGGCGGCTCTAGCAGCGGCTGCCACATGGTGAGCCGCACCTGCCGCTTCAGCGCAACGTCCACAAGCCCAAACACACAGCCGACCATTCAACGTACGGCGAGGAGATAGTGCCAAGGAGAGGTACATACGGAATATTTGCACCTGTCAATCAGAATCCGTTTTTTTTGTGTTGACGCTTGCTGTAAGCCTGACGAGAGTCGGCTGTATACAGCTTCACCGGACTTTCGGGTGAGGGCTTTAGGCGCTCTCAACCCTTACATTTAAGCCACAACCCGTTAGGGTTTTGGATAAGTAGAAAAGCACTTTACTTATTCATATCGAAATGTCATGTCGCTGGTGGTAGGATATTCATATCCACCCGGATAGCGACCACCGTACACATGGTGTTAAGACCCGCCATAGTGATCGTCGCGCCTTGTGTGGATCGCGTTCCAGGATCAGCTTGTGTATATACGGTTCTCCCGAGGGGTTGCGACATAACTTGATGGGTTGATTGGGGCGGGTATAGGGGTACATCCTTGTATTACCGCCTGTCCTATCGCAGGTCCCTCGATTTGCTTCTTTCCTCTCGGAAGAGGGAAGAAGCATTTATACAGGCCGGCATGATCCTGGTGACCACCGATAAACTCATTGTTTGTTGGTCGTCGCTGGTTTTGGGATTGCACTACGCTTACCATCAGGTGTAGTGCAGTCACTTTGCCGTGGTGGAATAAAAAAAATGCAAAGGTACTAAGGTATTTTATCATCTGCGAAGTTTGGACACAGCCACAGCGGATCTTCATCTTTTCAAGTATTGTCGTCACTTTCATAGAAGGAACCTTTTGAATACACTCATAGTCGAATAATGATATTATTACCCTTGAATGATAATATTAGTTAGTTATTATAGCCTCCAACGCTCCCAATTGGATGATTACCTGCATCGTAAGTTCCCTCTACATCTGGTTTAAATACTCCTTCTTATATATTTCTAGCCATTAGCACATAAATCACGACAGAATAATAGAATTGCTGAATGACTACAAACGTACCTGTGTATCTGGTAATTGGTACATGACTGACGCTGTTGCGCACAAGAGCTGCGAAGGCATCCATAGCGAGTCGTCTTCGGGTTCGATACCTCTGTGAAATCTGTCATCACGTAGGATTTTCTGCAGTATAACAATAGAATTATTGAAACTAACTAATCCTGTGTCAATACGCTTAAAATTATAGGTGATGATGGGGTAATCAGCTACAATTTCCTACAATATGGAGAGATTTAGTGCAAACGCTCTCACGCGTAGTGATTTGGTATAATATAATCTACGCGTGCGCGGCGGCGGTGTTAAAGTTTCTGCATTCATAGCACTATAACGCGTTGACGCCAAAGTCGCTATTTGTGTAACGGAATTTTTATTTGTTTGAATGACGAAACGAGCAGGTCTCTCGCCTGGTGAACACATACAAAACTTAGGATTGTAAAGCACTCCATGGCATTGCACTGCATTCATCACCCCGAGACATACAATGTTGTCTTAAAACCCCAGTTATTTCACTGGCCTCAATGTCCTTCAACCCCAAACAAATCAGTGCTCACACATTGCTGCTAGGTGGCAGAGATAGAGCGGTAGTACTAAACCAGAATGCCTCTCGTATACGAGATCTCTCTACCCCATTAAGCAGTACGAAGCACCGTCCTGTCCGACAGGGACCTAGCTCATGCATATTATAGCGAAGTAATGTGCATGTTTTAAAACTTACATGAAATCCCTGAAGAGCAAAACTGACGAGACGTGGTCGCTTGGTTTCTAAAGCGATTTGCAAAGGCAGAAGACAGGCGCGTCGCAGCTCGTATGACGGACGACGAGCGTTGCTCTCTTGTATGCAGAGTATTTCTATAGACAATATAAGCATGGATTTGTTGACTACTTCTTTAATCCTCGACGAATAAGAGGGGTTTATCAGTATGATACTTTTGACTGTCTGTGGCTTAAACAAATGGATTTTTAAGACCTGTTAATTACACTTATCCTATTCTATATTGAATGGTTATGTGGCCAACCTAAGCTATCAAGCCTCCTGATGCAGGCCTGTATAATTGCTTCTTCCCTATTCGGAGAGGGAAAAAGCAAATCGAAGGGCTTGCGACAGGACAGGCGGATAACTGATGAAGGCAAAGGGATACATGGATGTACCCCTATACCCACCCCAACCAACCTTCAAGTCATGTCGCAAGCCCCTCGGGAGAACCGGATATACACAGGCTGATCCTGGAACGCGATCCACTCAAAATGTGTGGGTCACTATTGCAGGTGTTAACTTCATGTGTACGGTGGTCGCTATCCGGGCGGTTAAATTATCCTACCACCAGCAGAATAATAACCATTCTATGATATAAAACATTGAACACTGACTACAAAACCTGAATCACGACACGGTTGCTGTTTTCCTTTAAAGAGATTCCCATTTTCCATTGTACTTTGTCATTAGATCTTAACCAATGTTTAATGTAGTTGATTTTAACAGCATATGATTTGTTGCGCTGAAGTTAGAACAAGGTTGAATGCAACTGGCACAAGGGCACATTGAGAACTTGCTAACTTGTAAGCTATATTATTATATATATAACCCGTTATATATAACCTAGATTGCTAACTTTTTGTTTAAGGAATAAAGTATATTAGTGATGGAATAAACACTATTCTATTTTGTTAAATATTGTTTTGTACCTATATATTTTTCTTAGCGCTCTGTGGTGCATGGACGAGTAGCCGGCCGGGAAGCGAGCCTTTTTTTGTTTTCGCTGGGAAAGCGTTTTATCGCTACCGCCCCACCGGGGGGAGGTGGAACGGTTATGTTGGGCTCCAACCTATGCCGGCGACTACCAACTACAACCCCGCGATGGCCATCTTCGGCACATTAGGGACGGCCCCGGGTTCCCGAGGCGAAAATCACCCCGGCTTCAGCCGGAACCGCCCCTGCGCGGTGCCGCCTAGCGGCCCGTCTCCAAGCGAGAGGCTACGGGTTCACACTAGTCAATAACGTACAAGTTTAGTCTTTAATATAATATTTTGATAATAGAACTGTGAAAATGAACTGCCATTATCATTCTGACCGCAAAACTTATACTTATTATATCTTTCTTTCTGCGGTTCACCATCACGATTTAACATTGGATTTGGTATCACGTGGGGCGACCTGTTGTCTAGCCCTCACAACACACAATGGGAACCTAGTGCTGCTGGGAGGATTTTGTACCCGACTGGATAGCGACCGCTGCACATATGGTGGAAAATTCGCCATATTGGATCGCTCGGGCGAGTCGCGTTCCAATATGTATAGAGTAGAGCCAGTATCTTCACGCCGTCTATACCAATGGTGGCTGCTTCTGTGTATCCGCCAACGTAATGTGACGCACAACACTAAATAGAAAAGGATTCAGCGCCAAGCTCCGGTGAACGCGAACAGTAATCGGTTGATATTGCCAACAGCAGTCCGAACCAGCGACTCGGATTGGATCTATATGTCCCGGATGATGTCAAATTAGGCTTCTGGTACAACTTTGACTATTAGCGTCCATCAGGGCAGGAAGGCTTTCTGGAAGTCCGAAGAGGCAATGTACAGACGCTTCTTCTTCTGCTTTTATGCTTTGACCAGCGATCTGATTGCGTACACCAGGTCTATGGAGCCACTTCCGGGTGTAAAGCCGTATTGGTAATCGGAGACCACACATTCTTGGCGGAGTCGGGTTTTGAGGACGCGTTCGAAGAGCCTCATGGTATGCATTAGTGTTGCCCAAATGCAAGAACAAGACGAGACTTAGCCAGTCTTGGTCTTGGTCTTGCGCCAATACACCTGGTCTTGGTCTTGGTCTTGGTCTTGCGCTCCCAGTCTTGGTCTTGGTCTTGGTCTTGCAGCAAGAGTCTTGCAAGTCTTGCAATTACCTATTAGTCTATTACTATTTATTAAAGTTTACTTTAAATCTTAAAAAAACGTATTAGAATTGGAACATTGTGAGCTTGAATTAACATAGCCATAGTAAAGATCAAGCAGATTAACAAATAACTGAAGATTTAATAAGAAATTCGAAAAATTAACTGACCTATGACCTATATGTCATGTTTATTAAGAAACAGTTACTTCCATGGAAAACGACATATATATGACCTATATGTCGTTTTCCATGGAAGTAACTGTTTCTTAATAAACATTTATGATTTATAAGCTTACATTTGCTAAAACATGTAAAAAAACAAATTAATTACAATAACTTGACTGTATTTTAAAGAACAATACTTATCTGTCTAAAAAGAGATTGAACCCTCAACTTATAAGAAATTTAATAAAAGAGTTTTACGATTTATCATTTATTTGAACAAAAAATAAAATACAACACTAATCAACAGCTTTATCATTAGGTTATGATACTTTATATCAATTTTTTTGACCAACAATTAATACAAAGTAACCATCTGGCTGACTCATCATTTAACCTATTTCTATGTTTTCTAATTACTAATGATGCTTTAGAAAATAACCTCTCAGCAGGTACTGAAGTTGCAGGTATTGAGAGAAAATCACGGGCCATTTTCGATAAAATCGGATACTCTGTCTCATGCGTCCTCCACCAATCTAAAATGTCTTCCGAGCTGGCAGTTCTTGGTTTTCTCAGGTACTCCTCCAACTCGTCTATCACTAAGCCTTGAAGACAAGATCCAGATGACGTCGAGGGACATTCATAGAGTTTATCAAAGTCTATTACGTCTTCATCTTCATCACATACTTTATTTTCTTTTTCTGGTAATTCCAGAGATTTGTTCAGTGAGTGTAGATTTTTATATTCTTCATAAAGTTCATTGAACTTGCGCAGACTTTCTGTTTTAAGTTGCTTCCCCCACATTGTCAGGTCAAAAGACTGAGCCTTATGCCTTGGGTCTAAAATTAAAGAAGTACAATAAATCCAGTTGCTCTTTTTGTAATGTTTAAGCATTTTGTCTCGAGCTGCTTGGAAAGCTAGAATGAGCCTTTCATCCACTTCAGATCGATTAGGTTTCTCATCTAACTGTTTTACCATAGATTCAATTTTATCTAGCAAAAGATTGAATGATACAATGACTAGCGGTAATGTAACATATTTGTCTCCACCAAGTTTTGTACTTAAAAGTTTAAAGTTTATTAGAAATTTATGTAATTTTTCGAGTACCTGCCATTCATTAGCTGTGATTTGAAAATCATTTAATTCGGTGACAGAACTGCACAATATGTCAATGCCCGCTCTCACTTTTAAACCAAATCCAATCATATCATGTGTGGAATTCCATCTCGTTGGACAGTCAAGAATGGCATTTAGATTTGATGGCACGCCAGCTGCTTCACAAGCAGACTGAAACTTCTTCTTCACTATCTCACTTCTTTTTATTTTACTGGAAACACTGCGTAACTTTGTTACAGATGTACGCGAGTCAGCAATATTTGGTGCAGATTCTTCATCTTCCTCATCCTCAGTTTCGTCTGCATAGTCTTCGTACTGCTGATCTTGCGCGTTAGTGTCAGACTCACAGTGTAATGCTAAGGTCTTTAATAAATCTTGTACACCAAGGTTTAAAATGTGAGCAAAGCACCGGAAATGTTGATTGTCTGAATCAAAGTGTGGCGGCAGCTGTTTGCCCAGTTCATACATAAATTTGGTATTTGCAGTTGCGTTGTCGACCGTGATACCTTGTATTTTATCAATTATGCCATATTCCAATAAACATTCATGGAAAATCGTTGCAATATCTTCCCCAGTATGTCGACCGCGTGATGGTATAAAATCAAGAACTACAGATTGATACTTCCATTCGTTGTCTATATAATGAATAGTAACCCCGTAGTAACTCCTACCAGCAATTGACGTCCACCCATCAATGGTAAAAGACATTTTAGATGATAATTGTTGAAGTCGTTCCTTGAGATTCAATTGGAGCTCTTCAAATCGCTCTTTGACTTTCCTTCTAAGTGTAGACCTTTTAGGAAACACCATATTAGGGCAAATACGTCGAAAATATACTTGTGTAGCTTCGTCATCGAAAAATGAGAAGGGAAGATATTTTTTCACCACCCAATCAACTGTAGCTGTCGTGATGTTGTCACTGCTGTTTTCCGACTGAAACAAAACAATAAATCTTGTGTTATTATTTAAAACATACAAGGTTTGAGCATATAAGAGGAGGAGGTATGTTGTTGTTAAATCGAGAAAATCGTTAAATTGATATTTGTTATATTAAGGTTGCACTGTACTGTAATTTACCAAAATAAAGTACTTAGTTGTTACTGGCCGATTAAATGAAAATATGGGTGTTTATAAAAAATATTTAAGACGATAATTACATACTTAATATGTCGCACCCCTAGATGAAAACACCACTAACTCAAAAATACTTACGTAAGTTAATGGCGTTTTTGAAAGTATCGCATGAATAGCTATGCAGAGTTAAAAAAATATTCTTACCTGTCCACTTCTTCCAGCGGTTACTAAAAAGCTTGTGATATCTCCACTTAATTTTGGTTTAACAGGAAGAAATATTTCTGATTCCTTTTTGTGGAAAGATATTAGATGTTTCCTTAAGCCTGAAGTGTTTCTGTTTTTCATTTTTATTTCAATCTTTTTATGTTGGCACAATTTACAGAAGGCAGTTTGGGATGCATGAATTATTTCGAAAAACTCTTCAAATTTGCTTTTGGGTCTTTTAGATCTGTGACTCAAACTCTCGTTACTCGGACTCGAATAATTTGAATCTTCGTCACTCATATTAAATTGTACACGTGATACGTTTTTAGAAAACAACAAGAATTAGTAAAAACAATTATTAAGTTAGACTCGAAGCACAGCTCAATTGGAAATGACTGGAATTAAAATAATTCCTTTATTTATAGTACGTTTCCTTGCTTTCTACCGCGCCGCCTCGCCACGTGCCGGCTCTATGAAAAGGATGCCGCCGCAAATCAAATAATGCCGCGTGCGGCGTACAAACACACACTAAATATTACCTACTTGTACAGACGCGACGCGTGAATAAAATATATATAAAGAATTAGTGAAAATCACTATTCTTTACATATAAGTGAATGTTTTGGCGTACATCTATACTAATATTATAAAGCTGAAGAGTTCGTTTGTATGTTTGATGACAGAAGTTTTAAAATAAATAAATAAGTCCTGAACGTCACTATACCTCCAAAGTTACTATTCCTCGTGGACGAAGTCGCGGGCACAGCTAGTAAATACTTACTCTCATCATCTCTCTCAGAGATATTCGGGCTGGTAAGTAATACAAAACTCTTATCGCAGGCTTTTTATTTTATTAGTAGGTAAGTACCTACGCTTTTTATATTATTTTATTAGTTTTGTAGAATTTTTTTACACGTTTCAAGTATATTTAAAAGTGGCTACAATATTTATTAAACGGGTGCGGGGTGATATTTGAACACTTTTTTGCTATTTTTTCTTGTAAAAACTTAAGAAATATAATGACTAAATGTACAATAATAGTACCTAAGTAATTAGTTTAAAACCATATAAGTAATCAATATTATAATATATACTTACTAGAATGAATTAATTTGACATCTACTACCTATCCTTACCATTTTATCCCAATCATAATACTACTTGCGTGATCAGTATAATGTATTCATTTTCATTCTAAGCACTCTGAAACTTATTTATTCTTTGGAACACCTGTAGGTACTCTTAAAATTCGAAATTATTTTGCACGAGTATACCTACGCCTACGCCCTATGGCGGCAATCAAATAGTGTCAAATGTTATGATTTCGGCGTGGCGGCAACGATTGTTTTAGATTTCAAAAGAAGCCGCCGGCGCGTGTATCGTAACCATGTACTTCCGAAAAGCGGCAAATTTCTTTGAGAAGTAAGTATAAAACCTTTGAAGCCGCATTATCAAAGTGCCGATGGTTAAAACATAACTATGCATGCACTCAGTTTGATTTTAATAGATAGGTCCAGTTTTTCATACCTATTCTTTGATACAGTTTTTTGCGTCTCATAGAATTTCTAAGCGTACCTACCTATACACCGAACTGTTACACCTAACTACTCAGTGAAATAGCGCTAAGTCCTAGCTGCAAGACGCAAGAGTCTTGCAGGCTATGTCTTGTTCTTGCTCAAGTCTTGCACGGTCAGTCTTGGTCTTGGTCTTGCTAAAAATACGCGGTCTTGTTCTTGGTCTTGGTCTTGCAAAAACGCAAGAACAAGACCAAGACTGCAAGACCAAGACTGAATTTGGACAACACTAGTATGCATACGCATAGTAGCTTCTATTTCACAATTCAAGTCATTATGGTAAGTTCCTGGCCCAGGAATCCTACGTTTAAATCCCAGGTTAAGAAATCACAGACACGAGTGTCCAGTATTGGAATTTAGTACCTAATATAATAGTATCGTAACCTATCACATCCTGCGGCGGAAATAAGCTCGGTAAATCGTCGCGTCGCGTTAGTACACTAGTTTGC
Source organism: Amorpha juglandis (assembly GCA_949126905.1). NCBI lineage: Eukaryota > Metazoa > Arthropoda > Insecta > Lepidoptera > Sphingidae > Amorpha > Amorpha juglandis. The sequence continues at coordinate 11,444,910 of OX421381.1, read as the reverse complement.
ATTTCTGCCTACCGCTTTGACGATATAGGAGTCAGGTTATGTATTTTTGTATGCTATACAGGGTTATTTTTAAAACACTGACAACCTCGCAGGAGTAGATTCCTAAGGTCATTTGCTACTACTTCTGTTCTACTACTTTTCATAATTTGTTAGATTTTATTCTCATACAAAAATAATTATGAATGTATAGGTAATGTAGTGATTTTATAAAATCTTAAGAATTTGGTTTATGGAATCTAACCAAGAACAGATTTACTAAATTCATTTAAAGATAATTCCATATTTATTTCTTAGAATATAGTAAAAACGGAATTGAAGGTGAATAAATACAACAATATATAACGAATCATATTTTGAATTTATACAAAAATGTATATCTATAGACCCAATCTTCAACCTTCATTGATATCGATTTAACAACATTGAATCTCAAGCTTCATGAAAATTCTCCTTGCAAAAACTGCAGTTGGGTATTACGTATGTGATATTAAAACATACTTACCCAATGCATCTTGACAAGTTTTCCTTAATGTCGTCAGCTTAGGTCCCGTAGCTTCTTTGAATATGTCTTGCAAGAGCTCTTCCATGTTTACCGAATATTTCTACCATTTGACGCCCACTTTACACAATCCTTGTAAATACTATGTAAGTATAAATAAATATACAACGGTGCCCATACCGCGTTTAACAGCAAACTGATGTTTAAGTGGGTGTTTAAAACGCTTATCAAACTGTTCTACGTCGACACTATTATGGAGCATGCTCAGTTAGAAAATCAATACATCGGAAACATTTAGAGACCATTTTTACGCAACAGGTTGTTTGTATTGTGTGTATGTAAATTGACGTTGGAAATGCCTAAATTTACGGTGACTTACGATTGATAACGCATGGCCGTGGAAAAAAGAATTTAATTATGATGTAATAAATTAACCAAAGACATGATAAAACCGTATTTTGGTAATTATAACAGCATGACACTCTATATTTTGTTGAATTAATGATTTTCTGGCATTTGAGCAAAGGTTTCTCATAATAACATCTACCATATAACAAACACAGAAAATGTTTCCCGTTCCCAAATGGAATTCCATTTGATTTTCCCGGGTAATCTTTTTTTATATAATTTTTCCATTTCTTGGGAAGTCAAAGGTATCTAGCCCATACAGTCGTCATATGCGATAGGTATTTCAAAAACAATGATCACGGGTGTGATCGAATTTATAGTCTTGCTAGAGTTTTGGTGTCAATTTCTTTCAGTTCGATATGACTGCATCTGTACCTGGGTAACTTAAGCTTTCAATGTAACATTGACTCACTAACTTATATTTGAACGTTTAATTTTTTCTCTTCTTACTGATACACTGTATAATAATAAGTTGTTTAATTTATGAAAGTAAAAAGTGTATTTAAACGAAACCTGCAGTGACAATTGATATTTATCAAATATATATTTTTTTCTCACCAATCACAAAACGAGGCGATTATTATGCGATTGATGATCAATTTCTATACATGGTATGGGGGAATTGAGAGCCGATATTATGTTTCTTTTTTATATGTGATTGAGTTTGTTTTATTATTTTTTATTATATTAGGCATTGCTTAATAATTATAAGTACATCAAAACCTGATTAATACAATAATAACTTGATTTAAGAGGTCCATAAAATAGAAGTTGATTTCGATAAACCAGGCAGTTTAATGTTGTATTAATATGGCAACCCTACGTTGCCACTAAAAAGGAGATAGTGGTATAAACGAAATGTATTTTTTTATCAATATGACAAGCTAATCTTACCGAGGAGTAAAAAAAACTACATAAATTAGAGATTTTCTTCATCAACTCCTCATACTTATTAATGTTACCCGAACGTCAGTGTAACTTTGGCTCACCAAATTTTTGGTAATTTAAGGGTCTTTTATATATCGTTTTGATAAATAACACAGGAATTTAGATTATAGAGGTCAATATCCCACTAGAAACACTCATTTATGACAAATAGCAATAAAAGTAAATCCGTACTATTATAAATTACCTCTAAAGTGAGCCAAAATTACCGAGGTTGACTGTACTTCTAGTATGACTTTAATTTTCTTACTATAAAACATAATGCTCTAATCTCTTTCTAGCTAATTTCTAATTACGTTCGTAAAAAAGGACAAATATATTTTAGCTTGTACCGTACTGTCCACATTATCTATACCCATATCAATGATTAAAGAATTTATACTAAGCTATCCACAGACTACTTAGGAGAACTGACGTTTACTATCTCATAAAAAAAATGTGGAGCAGCTGTCAGCTGCTGTCAGTTTCCAGTTGTCAAAAAAGGTCAAAATAAAAATGGTATCTTGGAGTGGTTTAGGCCGATCTTTCGGCATTAATTTGTTGCGGAATTTGAAGAAGTCACCAACCCAATCGCAAAATGTGACTTTTTCTACAAGCAATGCCTTAAAGGGCGACCATGGACACCAAACGATGGCCATGCAGCCTTCCAGGTACAGGAACCTAAAAGTGATTACCTAACCAAATTTTTGCGTTTCTATCTACTTACTATTTTTGTATTCAGCCCAATAAGGTTTTCATAGCTTATGTATATATATATAGCGAAAAGTAATAAACTAATTAAATTATTTGGGGTATGTGGTTAATTGGATGTGAATTATAACCTTTAATAATTGGTGTTACCGATAAGTCTCGTATGCGAGTCCTGAGTAAATAACACTGTTTTGTCTATTTCTCAGTTTCTGCCGTTAAGCAGCAGTGTATAAACACTTTTATGTTATGGTTTGAGAAACACTGAAGCCATTGCATTTACTGGGCAGAAACATTGTTTTTAATTTTATGCACAAATTTATTGCTAGACGATACATAAGGTTATTATAGCTGATAAATATATGCCCCATGTATACACAACATTCACTGGGTACATAAATAATGGATAATATTAGGTCAGGCAATAAACATTAAATATAAACTTAGCATGGGTTACAGAATCTGTCGACAAGTAATAACTTACATTGCAACTTACACTACCATTGTGTGTTACAATAGTAACACACAATGGTTCATATTTTTTATACGTTATATCATTTGTTTCCAACACTGTCATAGATATCAGTATATATGCATTTATAAGAAATTAAAACAAGCATTTTGAGTGTGCATATTTGTCAATTTTATTAGAGCATATTCCATGCATATGTTGCTATTTTGTCAATGCATATAAGGGAGTCACTAGATGCAGGCTGCTTTCAACAGGTCGGTCTGGAAATCTTTGGGGGAGCCCTATGTTTAGCAGTGGATGTCCTGTGACTGATGTTGATGATATAATGCATTGTCTAGTCATTAACCATTACTGGTTACAATAACTTTAACCAATGGTAACAAAATCCACTTTTAACAACATCACCACAACTAAATATGACGGGGTTCTTGCACCAATCAATAGTTCTGATTGAATATTTACTCACTGTCACCATATGTTTTGCTACCTTTTTTTTTTCTCGTGGGGAAAGCCGTTTATTGCTACCGCCCCACCGGGGGAAGGTGGAACGGTTATGTTGGGTTCTACCGGCCTTACGACCCAGCGAATCGCCCGGGAGAGATGGAAAACATCCGGGTAACCGCTGAGCCGAGTCCCGAACACTATTGACACCCTATGCCGGTAACTACCAACCAAAACCCCGCGGTGGCCTTCTTCGGCGCATGTGGAGCGGTCCCGGGGTCTCCTTGGGAAAGCCAAGGATTGCTGCCGGAACCGCCCCTGCGCGGTTCCGCCTAGCGGCCCGTCTCCAATTGGGGGGGCTCAGAAGCCCCCGCACACCGAAGGACGCCCTCGGCTTCAACGGCAGCAACGAGGCCGACCACCCGTGCTGCCGTCCATCTCGGGGTCGCACGTACAAAGGTACTAAATGGGCGCTACGACAGTCCCCCGCTGCGCGCCCGCGACCCCCGATGGCCCCTATTAGTCGCCTCTTACGACAGGTAGGGGATACCGTGGTGGAATTCTCCAAACGCCCCCATTCCACAGGGCGGGAGACGCCGGTCAGTCGTCCACCCGACGCCTCCTACGTCTCCTTTGGCGGCGATTGGGATCGTTCTGCTCACGATCCCGCTCTGCGCTCTCCTTCTGCGAGATGACGCACTCGCAGAAGGAGGCCATCGCACGCCATGACCTCCGGCTGCCGACCATGGCAGCGACCACGGTCGGATGTTTTGCTACCTTGACACAAGCTAAATCATCAAACACCCATGGAGTCATAAACTAATAATAACTTTTTAACAAAAAAAAAAAACAACTAATGAATAAATATAAGAAAATAAAAAAAAGTGTGCGTCTCGGGACGCTCGACAGAAGTGATAACTTAAACTAATGTGGGTTAAAGTGAGAGCGGAGGAGCCTGCCTACTACTGCCGTATGCGTGAGAGAAAGGGAAGCCAGAGTGGCGCCGTAACGCGTTACTTTACGAAGTCCGGTCTAAGTCCGGTCAAATACCAGTCAAAGTCCTGTCAAAATCCGGTCAAAGTCCAGTCAAAGACCTGTCAAAGTCCGGTCAAATACCGGTCAAAGTCCTGCCAAAATCCGGTTAAAGTCCAGTCAAAGTAATGTCAGTCTTGTCAAAATCCGGTCAAAGCCCGGTCAAAGTCCTATCAAAGTCCGATCGAAGTCCGGTTAAAGTTCAGTCGAAATCCGGTCAAAGGCCGGTCAAAGTCCTGCCAAAATCCGGTTAAAGTCCAGTCAAAGTAATGTCAGTCTTATCAAAATCCGGTCAAAGCCCGGTCAAAGTCCTATCAAAGTCCGGTCGAAGTCCGGTTAAAGTCCAGTCGAAATCCGGTCAAATACCGGTCAAAAACCTGTCAAAATCCGGTCAAAGTCCTGTCAAAGTTTGTCAAAGATCTATCAAAGTCTGGTCGAAGTCCGGTCAAAATCCGGTCGAAGTCCGGTCAAATACCGGTCAAAGTCCTGTCAAAATCCGGTCAAAGCCCGGTCAAATACCGGTAAAAGACCTGCCAAAATCCGGTTAAAGCCCAGTCAAAGTCTGGTCAAAATCCGGTCATAGCCCGGTCAAAGCCCGGTCAAAGTCCAGTCGAAGTCCGGTTAAAGTCCTGTCGAAGTTTGTCATAATCCGGTCAAAGCCCTATCAAAGTCCTGTCAAAGTCCGGTCGAAGTCCAATTAAAGTCCGGTCAAAGTCCGGTCAAACACCAGTCGAAGACCGGTCAAAGTCCGGTCTAAGTCCGATCAAATACCAGTCAAAACCCTGTCAAAATCCGGTCAAGGTCCAGTCAAAGCCTTGTCAAAGTCCGGTCAAATACCGGTCAAAAACCTGTCAAAATCCGGTCAAAGCCCTGTCAAAATTTGTCAAAATCCGGTCAAAGCCCTATCAAAGTCCATCCGAAGTCCGGTTAAAGCCCGGTCAAAATCCGGTCGTAGTCCGGTCAAATACCGGTCAAAGTCCTGTCAAAATCCGGTTAAAGTCCGGTCAAATACCGGTCAAAGTCCTGCCAAAATCCGGTTAAAGTCCAGTCATAGCCCGGTCAAAGCCCGGTCAAAGTCCGGTCGGAGTCCGGTTAAAGTCCTGTCGAAGTTTGTCATAATCCGGTCAAAGCCCTATCAAAGTCCTGTCAAAGTCCGGTTGAAGTCTGGTTAAAGTCCGGTCAAAGTCCGGTCGAAGTCCGGTCAAATACCGGTCGAAGTCCGGCCAAAATCCGGTCTAAGTCCGGTCTAAGTCCGGCCAAAAACCTGTCAAAGTCCGGTCAAACTCCGGTCATAGCCCGGTCAAAGTCCGGTTGAAGTCCGGTCAAAGTCCGGTTGAAGTCCGGTCAAAATCCGGTTGAAGTCCGGTCAAAGTCCGGTCCAAGCTGACTGGTCACTGTGTGACGACACCTGGGTTACAGTGCCTGGGACCTCGAAATAATCGATGTTCCAGGGAGGTCGGCTAACGCTGGCTGGTCGATGGACCGCTCGCGTTACGGAACGTTTCGGTTCACCCTCCCATAAGAAGTTATCACTTCAAAAATAAGAAAACCGCATTGCAACCATAATTGCAGGTCTCTTTGGAGTTGGTGCCTGTGTCGCTGTCAACTGACATTCAGTTTTTTCATCAGTTGAATTTTTTTGTTAAAAAGTTATTTTCTATATTTTTTTGTGGCTATAGGTAATATACTAGAATTTATTTATTATTATGAGACCAACTATAAGGTAGGAGAGGTGTACACAATAACTCAGTGAAATCAGTCGGAGAATATACCCTATCCATTTAAAAAAGAATTATCAAAATTGGTCTACTCTATCATAAAAAAATATATGTGTCGAATTGAGAACCTACTCTGTGTTTTTTCGTTGGTTAAAATTGGATTAAATTCGAAATTGCTAAATTTGGGGTGACGAAGGCAATGCAGTACCCTGCAATATTTTTTAATTAACCTTTCCTGAGTGGGTCACTGTTGTGTATATCAAACATGCTATTTACCCTTAGCCTGTCAACTTATTATAGGTATTATAAAATACTGAATTTTATATTTAAATACCAAATTTAAATTTCAGATGGCAATGGCACAAATTCAAAGACATGTTCCACTACTATGTGATGGTGGGCGCAATCCCCTGTGTTGCAGTTGTGTTTTATACCAATGTGTTCATTGGTCCAGCACAACTGACCCCAATTCCTGAAGGGTACACTCCTAAACATTGGGAGTATCATCGCCACCCGATCACTAGGTTCATTGCTCGCTACGTCCACAACAACCCTCAGCAGGTGAGTAAATGAAATAGCTAAAGTAAATTTCTATAGCTGTTATAGTTATATTATTTATATTGTTTATTCAATGCTATACGTTGTATTGTTTTTATGATTATTTGTAAAATTGATAATAAATAAAAAAAAAAAAAAAAAAAAAAAAAAATTTGTTTGAAAATGTTTAGCATATTGTGTATTTGAAAATATGACTAGTGATATTATAACTTGTCATTATAACATATAAAGATAACATGTCATTGAAATTATGATAAGTTCCCACAGACAAACGGCGTTAGCTGTTTTGTGGGGCAATGTATTATTTGTAAATATTTGTACCATGTCATTAATAAAATAAATTAAAAAAAAATGATACAACAAGTATTATTGATAATTATCTTGATAAATGTAAATATTATATAACATGTATTTTAACATTAGCAATGCTATTCAAAGCAGTACAGTCCTGAATGGTAGTCATATTTTAAATATCTATAACTCCCTAACCAGAGCCTGTAATGTAAAAATATTTTGTGTCTACATCAAGCTAATGTAAAGGGGTCCCAAATAAATGTTTTGTTGCTTGTCTGCTTCACATGTAAATTACCAATATCTTGATGAATGTAAACAATTGTATTGTTTAAGCCATGAGATAGATATTCCACATCCATTTATTGTAATTGAGGAGGATGAGGTTTATGCCCCATTAAATAATTTAATCATTTGGCAGAATAGGGTTGCCTTGCATATATGTCTCGCAGAAGGGATAGGCGAAATCCAATTAGTATATCTATTACTCGCCTTATTTCTGTCCCATGATGTGATAGGTGGTAAGCCTATCGCCATGTTAGGCACAGATTCCATTTTCCAACCATTTTCTCAGGCAACTCGTTATTGGAACGGACCACTTAAATGTGTTTCCCCACCCAGGGATTTGGACCCAATATCCCACAGGATTCTCAATTTATATCTATTCTTTTTTAGATTATCGCTACATCGGTTTTCGATGATTTCGCCAATGTCGAGAATTAAATATTTCAATAGCAACAGCAAAAATAAAAATCTAAACATAGACCTTAATTTATATTGATTTTGTTTTTATCCTTTGCAGGATTACGAAAAATTCATGCATTTCATTGATGAAGAGCAACAAAAGATAAAGCTGCGTGCGTTGGAGAGAGAAATCACAAAGAAAATGTCCGAACGCAATGATTACCAAGCCTACTACTATAAACCAATGGTCAACAAATATCTGCGCGCCAACAAGAAAACTGGTGACGAGCTATACGAACGTCTCGGTGACAACTACAAGGAATAGAATAATTTTGGAAGCTGTGTAGATAGTCATAGTGTTAGTAATCAAGTGATTGTTGCAGTTCCAACATGTATATCAATAAACCAACTTTTCGTTGAGAATTTGTTTTGACATTACAAACCACTGCGAGCATTACAGCATTCAGCTTTTCGAGATTTTTGTTGATGTCCTTCCCTTGTTATACATTGTTGAGCAGGCATTTTAGCTTATACATAATTTAATATGGAAACAGTTGTTTTGTGAAATAAAAGAAGTGATTTATGGTAACATTGTTATTTATTTCTTACAGGAAATTTCTAACGATTGACAATAACCCTTTACTGATGTCAGCCAATAACGAATTACGATAATAAATTCCGACATGTGGAACACTTATAAAATTAATGTCAACATTTCTAGCAATTGCTACCGCGACCTGATTGTGAAACTACATTATTTCCCGCTATATGCTAATATTTTATTATAACTGTTTGATGGGTAGAATGTTAGGTACAGATAGATTTTAAAGAATATTTATTATTGAGTTTAACAGAATAACGAAGTTTATATGATTCAGTTAAGCAGATCATACATAATTTGAAAATTGAAAGCCTTTTATTTATTAAATTAATTTATGGATAAGGAATTAAATTATGGGAGGTCAACTGACATATTATGTAATCTATTATTTTTGTAATGTTCCTAAATAATTTGACAAATGTATATAATTATTTGTAAAATTTAATACATTTTACTTAACATAAAATATACGCATAAAATTATTCAAAGATTCATAAGAATTATTGCAATTTGTAATTGATTTTAGTATATTCTACCGAAAGCATCGGCTGCACATAAAAAGAAAATTACAAACAAATTATCTGTAACAAATAAATAGTTTGGCGATGCCGGAGTCCACAAGTTCTTAACTAGACTGATACACAAGTAAATTACAAAACGATATGATTTCCCATTCTTTCAGTCTTCGCAGTTTGTAGTTCCAACTATAATCCAACAACTATGTATCTTAGATTGCTTTTCATTATAACATTATAACTTTAAAACTATGTACAACATTTCTAAGTTAAATAACAATTTCGATTAGAAATTGCAACTAAGCTAAATAATTCTAACAAAATTGTAAAACATAGTATCAAAGCGTTAACAGAATGTATCCGATCGAAGTAAAAAATAATATTAAATTAACCGTATATTGATAATGTATGTACTACACTAGACTATTAATTAAATATACGCTATTTAAAAATTTTACGATTCGTCAATAATAACAATTTTCGAATCTAATATAGATAAGACGGCTACGAGTTTCTACAATTTAAAATTGAAACGGTATAACTTTATTTACTTTTTTCTTTTTCCGCCTGCGCCGCTAGCTTTGCTTCTTTTTTGGCTTTTTTCTTTTCTTCCTTCGCTAGCAGTTTTGCTTGTCGCTCTTCTTCTTTAGCTAACATCTTAGCTTGTCTCTCCTCTTCTTTAGCTTGCTGTTTAGCTTCCTTTTTCGCCTCTTTCTCTGCTTTTAATCTTAACTTTTCTTCTTTTTTTCTTTCTGCTATTTCGTTTTTTCTATTATCACTGCTCTCATCTTTTTTATTTTTATCTTCGTGTTTTGATTTTTCTTCGTCTTTCTTCTTTTTGTCATCTTTTTTCGGTTTCGATTTGGGGTTATCTTTTTTCCGTTCAGTCTCGTTACTTTGATCTCTGGACGGGGGCGGATCGTCTATATTCGATGGTTTGAGAGGCCGGAAAAAGTGTTGTTTGTCCTTTTGCGGTGAAGTTTCTAGCTGAGTTACGATTTTCTGGGCACATCTGAAATAAAAGAACTGTTATAAGAATCTTGTTTGTAATTCTTTTATTGTCGTATTAGTGTTCACAGTTTTTTTATTGGTGTTAATGGATTTGTATCGTCTTGCCTTATCCTAGTAGAAGTGGAAGCAACAGCTGCTGCACTTTCTCGTCTCCCTTCTCTAAATTCTCTTTGAAATTCTCTTATAGGTGGTAGCCGGCCGGATGGTTCTCCTGCAGGCCCTCCTGTGTAACTGTGGACTTGGTAATCTTGAAGTCGAGCCTAGAATAAAAACAAGTTTTATTGCGGATGAATTATCTCTTGGTGTATTTGTGTATTTTTCATTGTAATTTTAATGCTGCAATGCTGTCTGTATGTTAATAACAGCTTATCAATCTTATTTTATACGCTGTCCTACTGCTGGGCACTGGCTTTTCTGCTAATATGAGGGGTTCGGTCTTAGTCCACTATGCTGGCTTATTGTGCCTTGGTAGACTTCACATGCCTTCTAAATGATTATGGAATATGTGAATGCACTATTGTGGAGAGGTTTCTTCCCAGTGTTTTCCTTCACCGTTAAAGCGATGTGATAAATGTCAATGCGTGCCCTTGGCTTTGAACCTGTGACTTTCGTCTCGGCAGATCGGACGGTTCTTTGACGTTATTGGTCCTTTGACCTTTGAATGCTCTACATTTTTTATACTTTACAAAAGTGCTCGATCACTGTCAAGGAGCAATGTGCAAGCGCTGATGTACTTATTCCGGTTTGAAGGATATTTAAGCCAGTGAAATTGCTTGAAATGTCCAGGATTGGCATTGACGCCGGCTCCGTACCCGCGACAGCGATATGGCAATCACATGGGATTTTTTTTATTTAATTGAATGACGAGACGAGCAAGGCGCTCGCTTGATGGTAAACGTCATTGCCTGCCCATAAACAGAAGCAACACCACACATAACTTTGAATTACAAAGCATTGCATGATACTGATCTGCGCTCGTCATCCTGGGACTTAAGGTGTTAAATCTCATAATGTTAAATGTCCTTCAAACCGAAACACAACAGTGTTACACACAGTGTTGCTTGGCGGCAGAAATAGACAAAGCGGTGATACTAACCCAGACCGCCTCTCGCATACGAGGGACCTACCACCTTGAAAATGGAACGGGCGATAAAGGCGTTAGCTTTGTTATATTGTTTTTTATTATTTGTATATCCGCTATATCAGTTATATAATAATGTACTCTGTGCGCTATATTAACCTATATTCTGTCAAAATTTCAGCCGACCTATTACTTTTTAAAAGTTAAGAGCCCTTCAAAGGTCAGACAAACAGACAGACAGACGGCTTGGTGTTAAATTAGCAATAAGGTTCAATTAGAACCATGGTATAATTATGTACCTTCATGCTGTGATGCTGCGAGCGTCGTAACGAGTTGGATGCAGGTTGTCGCGGACGCGGTGGCGTCGCCTGCGGCACTCGGGGTATCGCGCCCAAACAAGCACCTCCACATTTAGCTCCACCGCACAGCTTCGTTGAACATGCACTCGCCACGTTAGCTCCACTGTTTGACGACACGGATGATACTCCTGAAAATGGAATAATTGAGCAAGATAAGAATGGCGTTAATGTAACATCGATCGGTCAAGGTGTTTGAATGGTATACCGTAACTCATAGATACACTAACGATTGAATGTAACGAAAGACGATCTATTTTACGCGAATAATAGTTAGTTTTTTAAATAAACATGCTTATTTCTCGATGTTATAAAAATTATGAGTCCGATTAGATCTAATAGGAACAAGGAAGTTCTTGTCCGCAGAATATTTAATTGTCATTAGCAAATTACGTAATACATGACGGAGGTGAGCGATTCTAGCAACTTATTTTTATAAGAAAAATATTGTTCAGTTTCTTCAAACTGCATTTGATTTTATCAAAGTTATTTAATTGGTTTAAGTAAATATATATACCTACTTAATATTTTTTTTTATCCGAGCACGGCAAAGTGACTGCACTACACTTGATGGTAAGCGTAGTGCAGTTCACAAAACCAGCGACCACCGACAAATAATGAGTTTTTCGGTAGTCACCAGAGTCATGCCGGCCTGTATAAATGCTTCTAATGCCTAAACTATTTATTTATTTTGGAAAATAATAGCGTGTTTGGCTGTGAAACCATGAGGTCTTGGGTACAAATCTTAGGTAGGGCAATCGTTGCCCATTGTCGTGCGTTGAATCGATAATAAGATATATGCATTGTCCTGGATTGGAAATTGTGCCCTATATGGTAATAGGGCTGCCAACTGCAGCATGACACATCCCGGGACAAATATAAACTCTGCAAACATTGGGTACACTAGTTTTACATTTACCTATATTTATTTACGGGTAGCGCGGTATTATAAGATCAGTGATAATTCTAACGTTGTTTGTTTTAACAATATCTGTTGAACTACATACTGACCTGATAATGAAGATTCGCCGCTGGTTACCGAGTAGAGTGAAGCGGAGGCGGGCACGGACCTGGCACCCACGGAGTAGCTGGACACAGACCCTGGCACGCCCCATGACTTGCCGCTACCGCTTGACACCTGAAATACATTGCAAATTACCAATATAGTAATCCGATTGTGAAGTATGTTAGAGAATGAGCGGCTGATGGTGGTTGGATTTTCCTGGCTCCTCAAAGTTTTCTTAGTGACCAGTTTATTTAAGAACATAGACTGCATAAGCAACCGAGGCCTGCGGTAGGTAGGTACTGTTGGTTTAATATGATTTCGTATAAAGTGACTTCTATACATACTGAAAACAATATTGTTTCGGATTGAGCATCACAACTGCAGATCGTACATCCAATGGTTTTTGCCATACCTATTATTGGAATCAAGTGTAACAGCTCGCGTGATAGGAGCTGTTACACTTGATTCCAATTAATTAATGACATCCGTGATGCTTTACATCTGGATTCTCCAGATTTAAATGTCCTTACACTTGAAGTTAATACCTCCTCAATTCATTATTTTGTCTCCCGCTTTGCTATGGAGGGAAGTGGACAATTAATATTTCCAACTCCTCCCTAACCTTCTATCTGATTAATTTAATTGCGGGACAAAGACATTTAGGCATTCCCAGAGACTCGCCGAGCTTCACTGCTCGGTGTCAACAAAAATGCGTGCCACTGTTGATCCTGGTGCACAGGAGTTACAGTGGCGCGTGTGTGGGCGGGATAGTCTCATCCGATGGTTTTGCTACACAGCTAATAATACAAAACTGATTTGCCGTCGAAGTCATCTGGGAAAGCTTGAGTGTGCTCACCTGCCAACTCTTGCTGGTGACGAGTCGCGGAGTCTGTCGCAGCCGCAGGATCTTGGCGCGGCAGATGACGCAGCGCAGCGGCAGCAGACGTTGGCTCACTGCCATCTGGATGGTTTTCACGAAACACCGACGACATACCACCCTGTGTCCGCATGGCGACGTTTGCATTGTCGCCTTCGCGTTCACGCATATCACACACTGGAAACAACGCTACCAAGTTATATAAATACGATGCTTCAGATGAAGGCATTGGGGTAATACCATGGTGTGTGGTCGGTAGCTAATACAGAAAATGGATATATTCAGAATTATTGGCGTAATTTGAGATATTTCAATGCTACGATTTTTTGGGGTCCATGGGTCCAAAAATATATTAGATAAACTAGTTTTCACCCATGACTTTAAGGTGGTAGGCCTAGTGACCTATTACCAAAAACATAGGATGTCTTGGTGGAATTACTAAAACGTTAAAACCCACACAGTTAGAAGCAAGTATGTTAAAGGGTCCGGACCCTGAGGACCTTCCCTTATGAATACGCCCATGGTCATACAACCTAAAATAAACCTATTGATCACACACACACATTAGTGCGGGGATGGAACATGGAATGCGTGGCCATTGTTTCACAGCCGGCTCTCACTAGTCTACTCACTACTACGCCAGAGCCAGTCATTTTACGCATAAACAATTTCTGACAGTTTTTTGATTGCTTGATATGAAATCTTAGCGCAGCTAATACCACGTTAGAATACTGTAAAAAAAGATGAGAAAAAGTGCTTGTAATTCATATTGTTTGTTCCGAGCATTTCTGACAGTATAACATTTAGAAAGCCGGAGCGTTTAAATTTGGCGGAACGTTAAATTTTGCAAGACTTCTGATAGATAAATTAACTGATTTTAATGTCTGCCGCCCTTGACCCGCGGGTATCGAATGACTACATTTACGAGACGAGACCTATATTAAATTGGTTTCAAAATTGTATACACAATAATAATATAATATTTATGGTATATTGCCTTTATGTTAGCAATAATGCATTGTACTTATTGCTAATAATATTTTAATTAAATAGCAACTGTAGATAGTGATAGGAATCAAAGAACAAGTAAATATTACTGTTTCTTTAGTTATATCCTCCATATTTCCACATTGAATTTCGTTTTATGATGTTTGGTTTCAAGATAACTTTGATTGACGCATTTGCGTATTACACTTCACAAAATGTTATTTAAACATTACATAACAACGAAACACTAAGTAAACCTTGAACTAGTTCCTACGCACTAAGCACCATAATTTTGCTACGAAAAAATCGTCTGAAAACGTAACAATTCTATATTTTTCGTATCACGTAACATCAGTGTTGCGTTACGATTTTACATAACTTTTAAGAGTTCACGCTTGCCTAAATTTTTCATGAATATTTTGTTTTTTTGGTATCTAGTATTATTTGATTTAGTTTCTTCCTTCACTACTACAATACTTTATAAGTTTATACGTTCACATGTGTGGATCAAAGTAAAGTTTAATTATGAATGTCTTAGCAGTCTTAGTATGGTACCGTATTTTTTTTGTATTAGTTCTTATTTGAGATGGTAACTGCCTCTATTACGCGTCTTCCAAAACTTTTTCTAGGTATACATTATGTGTATTGTTTATCCTCTATGTCTATTAAGTCGAATGTAAGGTACATTGGTGTACCGATCCAATCTAATTACTTTTGTGTTATTATCGGTACGAGACGTCATCACATATTGACATTGATGGATCAGTTGCGAGTCCAACAGATGACGAGCATCGACTAAAGAACAAATCGTGAAGCATCAGCACCCCGCGCTCATTTATTCCACCAATTAAGCGCTTTTAAATGAACTTCTGCGCAGGTGTTCACAACTCATGCTGGTAATTTACGGGTATGTTCTTATAATTTTAACATACTTACTTCTTCTTCGGGCGATGTAGCCAGCTCAGGTTCATTTTCTTCCAGTTTGTTGAGCAATTTGTCCTGTAACAAAGACTAGAAGGTTTATTGAAGGAATGTTGCATTTTTTCTATTTTGATGTGAAACTTCTTTAGCACCGTTGTGATTTGAAAATTCGATGAAAGGAAAGAGCGACAGAAGAGACAAAAAAATTCATAAATAGAATTTAGCCTGCGAGAGAATGAGATAGATTACAAGTAAACAGTGTTTTTGAAGTATCAGTTGCAGAGGCGTCTTTACCGGGTGTGCAGGGTGTGCGGTGCACACGGGCGCAGCGTTCTAGGGGGCGTCAGCCGAGCTCCACTCACACGCTGGCCGGGCATTTTCAAATGCACCTGCGCCCGTCTTATATGTTCTGTTTAAAAGATGATGATTGCACACGGGCGCTACATGGGCTAGAGATGCCTCTGATCAGTCGATCAGCTAACCTACGAGAAATGTCGAGCCCGTGATTTTCAGAATAGCTCAACTTATCATTTGAATCCTTTCATTATAAAAAAATTCGGATGTGAGATTTTTTTAATTCGAGTGCGGATCAGACTTTTACTAAAAACTACTAGAAAACGAACTCCGCTGGCTCAACGACCCAAAGACTTAGCATTCGAAACAAGAGTCCTACAGATATCCTTGTCCCGCGACACCCCTTGTCAGTTACTTGAATTTTACTATAAATGTGGATTACACTTTCCGTCGGCCAATGTTCAGTTCTTATTAGTATGTATTTTGCGGTATTGCCGTATCACAATACTACTAATGTCACAATACTGCCAATCACGTAGACCTTACAAATCAAATACAGAAAATTAAAATGTAAATTTTGTAATTTGATTTCCAAGTTGACATAATAGTATCTACAACAAAGAGAGATTTTTTTAAATAAAAATTTACGCGTACAATTGAGGTACCTCGACTAAAGGTAATTTATTGTAGATAACAAAAAAGGTGGACAACACATTTTGACATTTGATAGTATGGAACTTTAGTTTACTAACAACATTTTACAGCCTCTGTCGCGTACTGGGTTTGTAGTAGTAGCTAGTAGCCAGCTGCGAAGGGCGAGGCCGTGGGTTCGATTCCTGTATTGAGACTAATATTTGTGGGATCCTCAAACATGTTTCGGGTCTGGGTGTTGGGGGACTGTAAGAGGCTCGTAATACCTGATACCTACGATATAGCTTAACTTAATTGCTATGTGGCAATTTCAATTGATCAGTAGCGACCCAGGCACCGACTCCTAAGAGGCCTATGGGAACAGTGCTAACACACTTTCTTTCCGGCAGAAATCAGACCCTCAGAGACCAACCATCTAGTAGGTTTACCAGTACTATACTATACTCTAAACATATTTTATCCCCATCGTTTTCCGACAAATGTGCATTCAATTGAATACATTGCGTGATTTCCACTTCCTACAAGACGTATCATTTTATATCTCGTGAGCTAAAAGTGTAATCTGCGCAGGCTTAAACACATTAGAGTAAATAGCTATTTGGTTTGATGATTTTATAATGCTTACCTATGATTGTTGTCTATTACCGTTATTATGTATGTGACTTCAAGGATATGAATCTCATTTTCAGATGGGTATTTAGCTTGATTGTCTTTTGTTCTTAAACCAATCTTTAATCAATCGATTTTGATGCGCTTTTCGCAGATCATAAGCATATAAATAAGCTGATTAAGATATCGGGAATAATTGGACAGAATTGGAGATATATATAAATAAATAAAATAAATAAATAAATACACCCAACAGTCACATACATAGTCCTGACCCCACTACTGTGGATCTATCTATCTATGTGGACGTATCTTACTAGATACGTCTTGTGTCGTGGCTATCACGAACTACGAGAGACTTTCGGTCTCACAACACCCAGACCCCGAAACAAATATTTGTGGATCACACAAACATTTGTTTCGGTGCGGAGATCGAATATACCTAAGCTTTCCATCTGTACCTAATACTGGACTTTAGAAAGGTCAATTTTGGAATGGGTTGGGGTCCATAACTTCGAATGTGGCATTAACGTGATTTTTTTACCGGATTCATTATCTATACAATACAGGCTGGCAAACGGGGAAGTGCGTCACCTAATGATAAGTGATCTCTTTAAACACCTTAATTGGAAGACTCATGCTGTAGACAGTTTCGTCAACAGTATGAATGAGCCGGCTCGACCGGGTTCCATCCATTCCGAAACCCTAAATTATGCCTTTCCTATAAGGTCGGCAACGAATCCATGATTCCGTAGGTATTGTGGATATTCAAGGGTGGTGGAGATCACTTACCATGCGGTCGTTTGCTGGTCTCTGCCATAAAAAACCTACAATGCTAGAAAAATCATGAGTGCGTTGCCGCTCTTAAAAGAAAGGAATGGGGTTTGGATAGGAAAGCTGCGAATCGGGCCTCTGAAAGTCTCACTCACTGACAAAACGCAACATCAAGTAAGTAACAGTGGGCAGGATGTCGATTACCGAGTGAAATTGATACTGCTTACAAAATCGAAATTAATAATTATAACTTCAAATGATTTGAAATTAACCATAAATATTGTAGTCTACTTTATTAATGATGTTGAAATAATTACAATTTTTAAATAGTAAGTGCCTAGGTACTCATTACATTTCGTTGACATTGTCCGAATTATTAACAGTGTTTTAAAGTGAGGAAATCAATTCGATGGAGCCGAGACACTTTCGTGTTGTTTTTGCCTTTGACTTGCGTAATTATGGCTTCCATCGGTAGTTTTATTATTTCATTCAGTTAACAAACAAACCCTGAGTCGTTAGCAGATCAATTTGTTTAGTCCGTATAATAAAAAGAGTGGTCGCCGGGCATGACAGCGCAAGATGTGTGTACTCGTACACGTATGATTTAAAAAATGCGCGATCTCATATAACATTCATACGTGTAAGGATTTCCGTACGTGATTGCAGACCGGTGGCAATTTAATATAGCAGGGTTGTGTTATATTTTTTCCTGCGTAAAACACAGCTATTCTGGATGTTTTTATTCTATGGAGGTTTCGCTCTCCATGGAAAATGTGCGGTTGTATTCTGAGATATTTAGTGTCTGAAGTTTTTTATTTGTAGTGAAATAGAATATTTTTAAAATTATGGTGTTACCATCGTCGGCTTGTCAATTAGCATCATTTTTTCTTGGTGAGTTTACGCTATTTTTATAATAATTATATCACTAATTTTATAAAAGCTTACATACCGCTGGGGCACTCTCTACCTGTCATAATAGACATAGGTTTTTACTAATAATTATATTAGTTGAAATCTGATATTTTGTTTTATTGGATAAGTAGGTAAGTCTATATTGTACTAATATTATATCTATTGTCATCGCATTACATGTTGTAGATTTGGTTATGCGATAAATTAATCGTGTGCCTGTAGAGTATAGACTGAATATTGTGTATTAATTATTACTTGTTGAATTTGTTTTTTATATGATAATTTTTATTTTCGATTTTATGCCTAATCTATTGTCACAGTGTGAGTTTTATTTTTGTATTTTTATAGATTTTTACGCGCAGGTTTCCTCACGATGTTTCCTTTACCGTTAAAGCAAGCGATAATTAACAATTAATATACACGTAACTTAGAAAAGTCAGAGGTATGCTCTTGGGGCTGGTTTTAAACCTGCGACTTTCGTCTCGACAGTATGTATCACTCCCCGCTGAGCTATCGCTGCTTTTGAAATGAATTTACTTAGGTCTTACTGTTGCTGCGTATCGGACATGTAGAATCCGTTTTTGGAATAAACTGTAGGCGTTACTTGATATGATGACATTACTGCAATTGTAAAAATAAAACGTGTTTCAAGTACGAAATGATTGTATTAAAACTGAAAATGCTTTTATGTAAATGTCACAAAACATAAGCTCACGCCAGTATTTCCGAATGCGAAAGCAAGTGCATCAACGGTTCATCGTACTTATTTCCGTCCCATGAAGTGATAGATGGCGCGCCTGTCGTCAGAAAAATACGAAATTCTCCCTGCCATTCCCAATCCCGATTCCTCTACTTTAACATGGCAGCTCATTCATGACTCTTCATGTACTGTGGCTGTTCATGGGCGATAGAGATCACTTGCCATCAGGTGACTCACTTGCTCACTTGTTCACCTATGTTTTATAAAAAAAAACAATGAAATTACAATTGTCCCGTTTATCATTCATTTGTTAAGTAGGTAAATAAAATATTATTATTTGATTTGTGTATAGAAGTGATGTTAGAAACGTAAAACAGAAGTGTTAATTGTACCGATAGACACAATAGACAGATAGATTTCGTTACTTTTTGTGTCGGTGCACTGATACGTACAATGTAGACAAATCTATTTACAGCGTGGTTCTAGCACTTATAGAAAAGGAAAAAATAGTATATATATGTTTTTTGATAAAACACGCACCGCGTTATCGTACCTTTATATCAATACGTAAACATCGAAAATTAAAGTATCTTTAATAGTAAAAGTACGGTATTTTATTTATAAAATACACTCAGCAGTCACATACATAGTCCTAACCACACAGTAAGATACGAAAATTGTGTCAAGAGTATCAGAAACTATGAGAGACTTTTGGTCTCACAACACCCAAACCCCGAAATAAGTATATGTGGATCACACAAACATTTGTCTCGGCGCGGGGAGCGAACCCGCGGCCTCTCGCTTCGCAGCCGACTACTCGCCCGCTGCGCCACGGAGGCTGTGGAGGGTATGGAAACGTAGATGATTCAGAAAGAATCGTGTTGTAGACATGTACAAGAAACAATGCGTAAGTTGCTGTCATGGCAGGTAGAATAAAGTAAATAATTATACAAATATTTTTTTCCAAACAAAACGCTTTTACAATTCAAATGAAACCTTTTTGGTCACGTTCATGGCTGTATGATCTAAGATTATTGTGCCTTCACAGACAAATCTTATGTAAAAATAAGTGCAAATAAAATAATGTATGTAATGTTCTTCCGACTTCTTTAAAATTTCGGTCAGATTTCGATCACATGCGATACTGGTAATAACAGTTAGTCTTTTTTTTTTATTAAATGGTCTACAAAACTGGTCTGTTCAATTGACTTTCCAGACAAAATTAAAACACAAAGCCTTAGGTATATGAACGACCTGCTGGATGTAGACACGACATGCATGAAAATTTACGCTAAGTACAAAAATGTCTTTCCATTATTATATTCCGACATTTTTAATTTGAAGTACTTTTTAGATTAAGATAAAATTTAAAAATTAAAAATGTCGCTACTATATTAATTATTTGTGTATAGTTATATTTAGTTAATGCCTCCGTAAGGTCGTTTTTGTTATCTGTGCTCTACATTCGATTATCACTTGCGCAACTTTTTAGTTTTCAGTTAGTTTTTAATATTTACGACATCATAAACTGTTCAGAGTTAGCTCTAGCCCTACTATTCAGTCTGTTATTATTGCCTTAAATGTGACCTTGTCTTCATGTTATTACCTATACGTACTTGCTACTACGTATGTAGTTAAATGTATAATAGTCTAGTTATATTAATTCTCGACATCAATTATTATTCCGATAATGTATATTGTATGGTATAATCATATAATGTAATACTAGCCCTGTATTCACATGCCCCACTGCTGAGCATGGGCGTCGCCTACTGATTGGGAGAGGTTAGACCTTAGTCCATCTGTTCACATGCCATATCATCATTCATTTCATCTCATATATTTTCTGATTAAAATTATACAGAATAATTATTATTATAACTGTGTGAATTTCCTTATTTTTTTTCTTAACCGTGGCTGTTTTTAGCTCCCTAACCTTCTATCTGATTAATTTCGTTGCGGAACAAATACATTTAGGCATTCTCGGAGACTCACCGAGCTTCACAGCTCGTTGTCAAAAAAAATGCGTGCCACTGTTAATCCTGGTGTACAGGAGTTACAGTGGCGGGTGTGTGGGTGGTATAGTCTAGTAACCTGGCACCGTTGCTTCTAGCACGAGTCAGCGCCCGGAGCGATTGCTCCGTTGTCATATTGTCGTTTTATTGTATTAGGGTTTAGGGTGATTTTTAAAAAAAAACTTATATAACTTTTAAAATTGGAACATCGTCGCTTCGTCATGAATCCATTCGTTATAGTAATATTTTTATTTAACCCATTTCAATAAAAATATTGACTCAGCGTTTTTTCCACGTGTAATGAATTAAGTCATTTCCTAATGAAGACACATCTAAGACCCTCGAGCATTAGATAATATTGTATCATTTGCATCTTGTACACGAACTACTCAAGAATCTATTAACATAATGAGTACATAAACTGTATGTAATTTGTATTTTATTTAAATAAGAATTAATTTTGCTTTGTGAGTTGTAAACTTGAGAAATACAAACAAAGAAACCCGGCCAAGATCAAATAGAATTCGTTCACCGAGGGTTCCATACCTTACCTTTCTACCTGGCTCTTATCCGGAATTGATGCCAGCCTTCGCCTTACTACTAAGAAGCCTGAAACTGAAACCATTTTGTCTCATGTCTCCCCTAAAACTTCAAGCCAGCGCATTTTGGGCTGTCCATGGGATAATACCGCTGATACGATCTGGCTCAGGCATTTGCGACCGACAAACTCTTGCGGTTTCGTCAAAACGTGACGAAACCACATTCAGCCACATTTCAGAGGTTTATCAGCCAAGTCATGGAGTCCAAGACTGCCGCGAATGTACACGTTATATATTATACGATCTAATCGTGTAACGCTGCACATCCACCGAAGCATTTTCATGATGTTTAAGTTCAGGCCTCGTCTAGATGGTACCTTATCAAATATCCTTAATTTTATACTTTAAGGAACACAACTACTGTCCTAGTTGGATCTCTGCTTATCATTTGGGGATGCAGGCGTGTCTTCATAATGTATGCTATGTGTATATTTCCAGGTATATCGGAGATATGGTACTCATCGTCTCCTGTCGGACACTGCGATAAATGTTGCGCTCGAGATGACAACATTGATATACAGTACAAATTATTTACTAGGTTAGTATTTTAAACATAGCATCCAGGCGAAGGAGCTTTGCTCACAGCCTTTAAAAAAATATAGGAACGACTTGTATTCTATTTTTTTAATTCTAATTTTAGATAATGGCTCCATCGATTTTCTATGATTTCGTCAATGTCGAGTATTAATAGTATTATTAGCAATTACTAAAAATAAAGATCCAAATGTAGACTTCTTTCTTATCAAAAATATCGACTTGTATGTCCTGCAGGATATATTGGAATGATTACGTAATGTTATCAGTCAGAATTAACTCTCTCGAAAGACGACTGTTTTTGACCATATTAAGGTCCTTGATTATAACTTGGTCTCATTAGATTTTAGCATTGGTACTTTATACGATATTATCTATACCATAAACTGTGTGTTTCAGGTTAAATCCAACTACATACCAAATAATACCGCTTGGCGATCAGAATGCCTTGAGGGCCACCAACTTTAACGTGGCCAATCCAACTGTGATATATTTAATGGGCTTCTCCGAATCTGTAACTGGAGTCAGTACAAGGACGTTAAGAGAAGGTACGTAGTCTTTTATAAAATACTAGTGTATTCCATTCGTGACACAGTCCGCTTTATATAGGTGATCCATTTAAAGTCCAAATTTTGTTTCGTGTTGAGGAAATTTAACAGCGCTTTCTTCAATGACATAGTTATCCAAAAGATTTATTAAACATTATTTAGCTAAAGAAGTGTGTAAGTTTGTATGAGAAATAATATTTATTGCATATACAAACTTTGTCACTCAGTACCTTCTCCTGTCAGAGGTAAATTTAGATAAACTCATTTTTGTTTCAATTATTGTATTGAAAGGCGTTAAGGATATTAAGGTTTCAAGGAAATGTAACCACATAAATATTATTTCCAATACAAGCGTTCCCGCTTTTTTTTTTATCCTGGCACGGCAAAGTGACTTTTTTATCCTGGCTCGGCAAAGTGACTACGCTATCTATACCTGATGGTAAGTGTAGTGCAATCCAAGAATAGTGTCGACCAACGATAAACAATGTGTCCATCGTAGGTCGGCAAGATCATGCCGGCCTGCCAAAGGGCCAAGGGGGAGGGGAAGGAAAAGGGATGGGAAAAGGGTTAGGATCAGGGGGCAAGCCCCCTGGGGATAACCGGATATACACTGGCTGACCCTGGAACGCGACCCACACAAGGTGGGCCACTATGGCAGGTTTTAGCACCAGTGTACGGTGGTCGCTATCCGGTCGGATACAAGTATCCTCCCACCAGCTAAATTTATTCCACAAAAATTATTAATTACAAAATATTTTAATTCTTTTAACCTTATAATATACTAAATGGTTTAGTTAAGACGTGTGAATATTTATACAAGCTAATCGGAATTTAATAGTTGATAATAGTTGATATTTAATGTCTTTGCATGTTGCGCTGGTTATACAGTTTATGGAGCCATCTGTTATTTATGGTTACCCTAGGCGGTAGTTTATGGCTATAAAATATTTTATTGCTTTTGGTCATCATTATATTTTGATAGGCATTGTTTTTGTTTTTTTTTTCATTGCATTACGTAATTGTTATGTAATGTAGATTTAAAGGTCGTTGAAAAAAGAGATTTATATTTGTATTTTTTAATGTTCTAACGTCGTAGTGGTAGATTTAGTTATTCCAGGATCCGCTGGAATCGTCCCGCCAAAGGAGCCCACTGCAGGGTTTTTAGTCGGTATACTACCGCCATGGGAAAATTGGTTAGGGCTAGCTTTAGCAGTCATACCATGTGAATTAGGTCAGAAAGCCGATGAGTCCGGTATAACCGTAAGATAGATTTTCCCCTAGGTAAAAGAGGGTTTATATTAAAGTTGTATAAAGAACCATTTAAATTATACCTCTCACTAACGCATTAAATGTATAATTAAGTGTTGAGTAATGATGTATATAAATGTAAATAAATAAGTAGGAAACATCAAAATGTAATACGTAACCCTACGGATTTAGATGACGACGATTTCACTATCATTTATAGAACTTATTGCGGAAGGTTTATACTGTATATCATCATATATCACGGCAGTAACACACCAACGGTGAAACAGCAAGGGACAGCAAGAATGTGTAAAACATTTTGAAAGCAATTTATAAAAACGGCTTTCATAACAGTTATAATGACGCAAATTTGTATACAATTAAAAAATATACAAATACACTTCTTCCTGTCACAATTATTACAGAAAAAAAATTCTTCCTACGATAAATAATTAATATCTAAGTATTTTCTCAACTAATTTATTTTCACTTTTCCAGCGCACCTATCGTCAGGTGAATACAATTTCATCTCGGTAGATTGGTCACGTCTTATTGTTTTTCCATGGTAAGTAAATAAATACTAGATGTAGTAACCTGTGTAACATTTATATTCTTATTATAAATTATTCTTTATTTCCATGTTATGGTTGTCTGCATTAGATCGCCTTGATCGATAAGGCAGCCAACTGTTCTATGTTTAAATGTGTGTCTTTTTAGTTTTACATAAAATTTGTAATGCAGTCTAAAGCATTATGAATATTTAAATAAACAAAATAACTGCAATGATTGAAAGATGAAAAAGATGAAAGAGAGATGCAATGATTGCCCAGCCATATATGTTCGATCAGTGACTTAAGAGAAAAATAAGTACATATTTTAATTACCATATGTAACAGGTCTGTATTAGATCATTTTTTTTATAGCATAGGCCGGCAAACGAGCAAGTGGGTCACCTGATGGTAAGTGATCTCAACCGCCCATGTACGCCCACAATACCAGAAGGATCATAGGCACGTTGCCGACCTAAAAGGATAGGGATTATTAGGGATTGGGAAGGGGAGGGGGATTTGGGCTTCCGGATATCTTACTCACCGTACGAAACGCAGCAGCAAGCCGCTACTTTACGTCAGTTTTCTGTGAGACAGTGGTAACGACCCGGGCGAGCCGGCCCATTCATGCTGTAGACAAAACTGTCTACAGCGTGGCTCTACCACTCATATAATACAATATCAACAAGCTAAATTTTTTCATCTGTCATTTTCCAGACGAAAGTCACCGAAACGTACAATTTAATTGTAGTACATACTCAGACATAATAATAATTATGATTCAAATCTTTGATGCCATTTCAATGTCACGGGCTTTTATTAAAATGAACATAATATTATCATTTAAAATTTGAACCGTCTGCTTACCATTGTTATATAATCTCAAATTCAAAATCATGAGCATATTCAACAAACATATTATTATACAATATATGGTTTGTTTTATTTTATTTTGGTTCAGTAGAACAAAAACTCCTGCTGCGTATACTGCTGCTCCCTGCGAAGAGCGTTTAACTCCCATATTTATTACTCGATGGCCGTCAGCCAACGACAATTTATTTTATTTATTCGAATTTCCTCTATTTGGCTGTGTATCTTTGTGTCTTGCGCGTATTTTATCTAAAAAGGGTAAAAATCTGAATGGAATCCATTTAGGAAGGGATTTACATATCTAATAGAAAACCGAAACTGCTCTATACAGTTTTTTTTTATATGTATATAGCAGAGGCCAGCAAACAATTGGGTCATCTGATGGTATGTGATTTCCATATGTATACATTGTATACTTTTCATTGAAGGTTCATTTTTTTGGTAAGCAAGTCAGTGAAGTTATATATGTATATATTTTTTAATATTTTAATTAATCATATCCTTGACCATATTTTTAGGCAACCCTATTGGTATGTGTTCAGCGACACATTTTATACCCTAAATGGTTAGTCTCATAATGTCCAATAATGCGAAGTACCGCAGTAAATGTACGAATAAATAGCCACTGATTTCAAAACTCACATAACGAAAACAGAAACAATTCGAAACATACTAAAGATACATAACATACTGATGGAATGAATGTGAATACAATTTTCATACGACCTGACATACCTTATTACGTTTGCATCAATTTGCTTCAAAGCACGAGTCGGATGCTCGTGCACGTGACAGCATTCAGATAACATGACATGAGAGATGCAACCGTGAATCTACTGAATATTGATAACGCGTATGGATACTGTTAATTTCCATTTCCATTACCTACAATGATGTATCGATGCTGTTTTTTTATAGTATAGGCTGGCAAACGAGCAAGTGGGTCACCTGATGGTAAGTGATCTCCACCGCCCATGTACCCCCACAATACCAGAAGAATTATGGACGCGTTGCCGACCTTAAAGGAAAGAATTAGGGATTGGGAGGAGGAGGGGGATTTGGGCCTCCGGATATCTCACTCACCGTACGAAACGCAGCAGCAAGCCGCTACTTTACGTCGGTTTTCTGCGAGACAGTGGTAACGACCCGACGGTCGAGCCGGCCCATTCATGCTGTAGACAAAACTGTCTACAGCGTGGTTCTACCACTCGTATAGCCACGCTGTTTCGACTAATATCTTATATTTATATAAAAAAAACTGGCCAGGTTTACAAGGTAGGTCCTTCGTATTTTCTTATTTATCGAAGAAACGAATAGTGAGATATCAGGAGGCCCAAATCCCCCTCCCCTTTGCAATCTCTTAACTTTTTAAGGTGGCGATTACCATCAGGCGAGCGACCTGCTTATTTCGTCATTTAGGCTAGCACGAAAATCACGACTGACATGTGGTCCATATATAGACCGATAAAATATAGCGTAGGCTTACTTAATAACAGGATTCTGTTACTAGTATTCGGTTCTTTCATCCTTTGGGACCGAAATCCCGAAAAGACAATTGAGCTTACATTGACTATTATTTGTAGCAATATTTTTATGATGAGGGTCATGTAGTTAGTTCAAAGATCATGGGAATTCTATTATTATCGAATAGTTTGTGTTATAATAGTTTTGTTTTCGTGTCTTACACAATGCTGTTCGTGATCTTCGAGTTCAATGATATTTTATATAAATATTTCTAGTATTTTAAATACTTATTATGATATATTTGTATTATATATGTCCCACTGCTGGCCACGGGCCTTCATTTCGAATAAGAGGGGTTAGGCATTAGTCCACCATGATAATGTTCATGACCAGTTATGTACCACCTGTGGTTCGAAATTCTTAT
Organism: Amorpha juglandis; assembly: GCA_949126905.1. Classification (NCBI taxonomy): domain Eukaryota; kingdom Metazoa; phylum Arthropoda; class Insecta; order Lepidoptera; family Sphingidae; genus Amorpha; species Amorpha juglandis. Next base: position 11,417,630 of record OX421381.1, on the reverse strand, counting down.
AGCGAACACTTAAGGTACTTATGCACGTTACCTCACGATTTATGCTTCACTGTTAAAGAAAGCGATAGTTATAAATGCATAATTGAAATGTAGACTCTTGGAGCTGGTTTCGACCCTGCGACTTTCGTCTCGACAGTCCATATCTCTCCCTGCTGATCTATTGCTGCTTTTATATCAATTAGGTATATTTATTCTATTTTTGATATTTTTAGGTACATATCCGCAGTAAGGAATACGCGACACATGGGCAAAAGGTTGGCTGACTTTATACAATTCCTAGACGGTGCTGGCATCCCAGCATCATCATTGCACGTTATAGGGTTCTCGCTGGGAGCTGAGGCTGCCGGCTTCGCTGGCAAGGAGTTGAATACACGAGGCTTGAGGATCGGAAGGATTACGGGTATGATATAAATTTCAGCTATTTAATCTAGAAATAAAGGAGTTTCTTCCTAGTGGAGCTGACGTGGTCAATTGTGATTTGGCTTGTGGTAAAACCTACAAGCCCAATCTTTCTGTAACATGTGTTAAAAAAATGTTGCGTCGCCCCCACTGCGAATGGGCAAACGATTGGTGGAAAAGAAGTATCTAGAACTAAAGGAGAAATTTAAAAAATTGAGTTTTTCGGTGCAATTAGAACGAGTTAAACTTAATCTAAGTCCAAATATAAATAAATTAGAAGCCATTCAAATCTGGCGGTAGAGGTAGTTGCCAAATGACATAAAAAAGGATGCACGACTAGCAATATGGCGTCATCAGCATTATGGTCTAACGTGCGAGGGAGATAGTGAGATGTTCCCGTTACGCGCCCGTCTTTTAGATTAAATGCGGTCTCTTTTTTTTGTATATAAAATAACAAACAAAATGAAATAGGAAAGTACTCTAATTTCTAGGCCTGGATCCCGCCTATCCAGGTTACAGTCTTACAAACAGCGAAGAACATCTCGCGAGGGGAGATGCTATATTTGTCGACGTGGTCCACACGAACCCAGGCATCTTCGGCTTCCCACTGCCAATCGGTGACGTCGACTTCTATCCTAATGCGGGGCAATGGATTCAACCAGGCTGTTGGGTCGACGAGTTGATCAAGAACAGAGAGTTTAGGTTTATTTGTAAGTATTACGTGTTTTTCTGCCGTACTCAGAGACGTCAAATAATTTTAATAATAATCATTAATAGTCAGGGTTCCCTGGGCCTTTTTTGCCACTTGATTACTATCAAGCAAATTTTCCGTGACTAGCTTCGTTTCGATGAGACGCCCAACAATTCCCTATGCGAAAATTCTCTATTGTGGTAGCTAACAGAGGTAGCATGATAAAATATTTCGATTTGCTGATACTCAAAAAAAAATTTTTTTTATTTGTAGGACAATATGACTGTTAAATTATATAAATATTAATTAAGTAAAACCAAAAAAATCAGCTGGTTAGTAATCATTTTTGATGACCTCGTTATCGAAACATGTTGGAAGCAGGGGACTCTTTGATCATACCATACATTTTGTAGGACAAATATTTTTCGAATAATTTAGATAAGTATCATCAGATTTAACAAAAATAAAACCAGTTAGTAATAAATTTTTGGGACTCATCAAATCGAAATGTTCTATCCTTGCTACCTCTGTTAGCTACCACAATAGAGAATTTTCGCATAGGGAATTGTTGGGCGTCTTATCGAAACGAAGCTACTCACGGAAAATTAGCTTGATAGTAATCAAGTGGAAAAATGGCTCAGGGATCCCTGACCATAAGTCATTTATTGGAATTATATAACGTGTAACCGAAAGTTGTGGTCATAAATAAGTCATTACATAACACTGACAGTGAGTGTTTATGTACTGGATCTTATCAAAATCAAAAAATCCTCAAATACTACTTTAAATGCTACTTTTAATTACTCTTTTATTACAATTGATGACATTCCTATAAAATGCTGTTTATGGGCAGGCGTGGCGCTTACCATCAGGCGAGCGCCATCGTCTCGTCATACAATAAAAAAAACACATGAATCATGAATAATTTCTAATCAGATTACATTTACGAATATAAAACTGAAATGAGCTGTAACCGAGTTGTGTGGAATCATTTATGCTTTATTGCGAACCAGGACTCAGGAGTACCACAGTAACAACGGCTATAAAGCTTGTTTACCGCCGACTGTTACCGTTACGTTCTGATGTTCGGTTCTAATTACTTTTCTTTGTCGCCCACTGATTTGATTTTCATTATATTGATATGTGCTTTCTATGGCGTTTTACGTTCGCTTTTCTTTTATTCTTTTGCCGTTGCTACAGTCTTGATTTTTGATAATGTGATTATTAATTGTACGTTTCGTAGTGATAATAGATCACATACTAGTAATGAATTTCATTTGTTATTTTTTATTTGATTGAATGGCGAAGCAAGGCGCTCGCCTGATGGTAAGCGCCACGCCTGCCCATAAACAGAAGCAACACCACACAGAACTTTGAATTATAAAGCACTGCATGGCGCTGAACTGCGCTCGTCACCCAAAGACATAAGATGTTAAGTCTCATAATGCCCAGTAATTTCACTGGATTCAATGTCCTTCAAACCGAAACACAACAGTGCTTGCACACTGTTGTTTGGCGGTATAAATAGACTTAAGCGGTGGTACCAACCCAGACGGCCTCTCGCATACGAGGGACCTACCACCTTCATTGGTGCTGTATAGATAAATTACTATTATTTTTCTGACTGTAGAAATAAGTATACTTTGTTCCGCATAAAATAAAATATGTAACCAATTTATGTGTCTCGGTGCTTCTAATAATCCCCGTATTCATAAACGTTACTTTTGTATTTATCTTTTCAGATTTTGTATATATATATGATTGGTCTGTTTTTATTTAGCGCTAAAAATTAATCAATAACATTTAGGGAAATTTACTATGCGTTCGAGCTCACTATAGGCCTCATAGTAATATTTATGAATAGGTGGGTGAGTGTCATACAAGTCACTTATGTCTGCATAGTTCGATGCAGCATATTTTGTTGAAAATGAGGACAACTATCATTTAAGCAAATAAAAAAAAACAGTTGCTATCTGCGTCTGTCCATCTATTTATTCGCTTATTCCTCCTAAACTATGCAACGGACTTAGTTGTCGTTTTCACTATCATTTAGAGAATTTATTCCGGAAGGTTTAGATGTATAATATATTACTCAATAACTCTATGCAGGGTAGTAATATGCCTGCGGTGAAACCGCGAGAAACAGTTAGTGAAATATAATCATTAAAATGAAATAATCAAATAATGATAAAATTATTTGCCTTTTGATTTACATTAATACCGTTTAGTAAACCGTTATTGTTGTTGGCAACCAATCAACACAAAGCTAATAATAGCTTACTTTGAAAAGCGAATGATCAGTTTTGCGTAACCGTTGTAGCCGTTGTATCCCTCCCTCGCGTATCTACCCCGCAGCATCCGCGCTGTGACGTCAGCCCATCGATCGCCTCCCGCCGAAATATGCGGTTAGGGTTGCTAAACAATATCTGCCTGACGTTATTAAAATTCTGGCTTATTCTGGTTGGTGCTTTAAGACAAGGCTTTAATAAAAAAAATTGCGAGCTCATTTTTTAATTTTATGTATTTTCTTTATTTTATTCGAATACTTACGATGTAGTGTCGACTGGCCAGTATTATCACGTAAAAAGAGAAATAATAGATAACACATAGATAACAATATTTTTTTAGTCGAAATTTATGGAGGGAATTTTGTGTTAAGCCATAAATGGAAATAAAAAACATGGCGCGAATCACACTGAGAATAATTTATACTAAGCATCTGATAAAACTTTGACACTCGCAGATGTGCAAACTACGCCTTGCGCCTTGCCTTGAGATTTTGTCGGTTCTCTATTTTTTATAGAAATTAATCCTCTTCGATGCGCACCGCTATTGCATTATAGGTAAATTTCAGCAAAAGAGCACGACGTGTGTGGAGCAGTTATAATGCTAACGAGGGAAATATGACGGAATATTAGTTTAGTTCCAAGCAACTAGTTTGTTGACGATCGACATGAGAAGAACTCGTTGAAAATTTACAACCTTTTTGAATGTTTTGATTCATACTATAAGTACAAAAAATATAAGTACTATAGTAATATATAAGTAAAACCTACATATCTATAGTATCTACCTACATTCAGAACAAAAATCATATGTTCCACTTTCACCTAAGTAATTATAGATAATGTTTTTATAGTAAATGGTATTTTTTTTTAAACCAGGCAGTTGGTCACCTGATAGTAAGCGATCTCCACCGCCCATGAACGCCTTGCGTTTCCAACTATAAGAGAGATTGGAAAAGGGCAGGGGATTTGGGCCTCCGTATATCTCACTCACTCTACGAACTCCTTACTTATACTACTGCTTTCTTTCTTTCTGCCTTGCGCTATCCCGGCTTAGTGCCAGGGTCCGAATTTACAAATAACTAAGTAATGACTTTTAGAATAATAGTATTGCTTTTTATAACAAAAACTACGCGCTCTGCAATTGTCGACATGATTACATCACTGCAATCATCTATTGCGTAGATGGGTTGATGATATCGGTGCACCGGCAAGGTTAGCGAACGGCGTACTTTCGTACACATTGACAAACCTACAAATCATTAGGATCCTATTCTATACCGAAATAAGATACAAAGTTTTTAAGCCGCATAAAAGCATCTAAAATCAAGTCGTTTATTTTGCGAGCAGTGACCAAAGGTTGCGTTGTTTGAATTGTATAATACTTACACTAGTGGCATTCTACGGTATCGCTTGGGACAACTTAAAATAAAATAAATAAATACACCCAACAGTCACACACATAGTCCTGACCACACAGTAAGATACGAGTCTTGTGTCGTGGGTATCAGGAACTACGAGAGACTTTCGGTCTCGCAACAACCAGACCCCGAAACAAATATTTGTGGATCACACAAAGATTTGTTTCGGTGCGGGGATCGAACCCGCGGCCTCTCGCTTCACAGCCGGCTACTCGCCCGCTGCGCCACGGAGGCTGTCAAAAAAAGTATAGTAATACATTTAAGATTCTGTATATTATAGCTGCATCAGTTCCGTCACTACTACGGTTCCTGCGACCATGAATGGCAATTATTGTTTCACAGTTAGTTATCGATATTTACGGAACTTCATGAGCGTGTATACATTCCAAGCAAGGCTAAATATATCTGCCGAAAATTTTAAAAAAAACCGCGGCATTTAAAATGAGTAATATATTTACGTCGGCCGCAGATCCCCATCTAGACTGGTGATTATCCATTTTGAAACATAAATAAATTATAGTAGAATTAAACCCATTGTAAAATGAAGAGAATACAACAAAATTGATAGGAAAAATAAATTAACGGCGATCTGAGGTCGGGAAGTGGGAAGGGGGGGGCTTTTAAGGGTAAAAAACGGTTTATCTCGATTTCCGGAAAAACTACAAGTCCTATGGAAAAAAGTTAAATCGCAAAGTTGTAGGTAATAAAAAGATCTACAACTTTTGTATACATACTTTTTTAACATAACCTCAAAATTTATGTTAAAAATTCAAAAAACCAAGTTTTTAGTTTTTTATTTTTATCTTTTAGAAAACATAATTTTTTTTCACGAAATTTCGTGAAAACTTACCTTTTTATATCCCAAATACACTGTAATTTTTTTGATCTAAAATATTCATTGTTTCACCTTATTTTGACTTAATATCGAAAAAGCAGCCTAATTTTCAAACGAAAAATCTCACGTCAAAATATCAGCTTTTTTAAAAAAGTCGGTTTGATTTTTGTTCATTGAAACCTCTACTTTCTGATGGTGTAAAAAAATATATACACTACTATGGTAAATGTGCTCAGAAAATGCAAAGAAACGAACTACTAAATAACAGGTAGTAAGGCCCAGACCCACCTAGCCCCTTCCCCACTTCTTTATGATGGGTTAAAATTTTCCGTAGATCACTCAGGTATATAAGTTATATTAAAATAACAATAAAGATGCATCTACGCATATAATTTAAAGAAGATTCTACAACTTTCTCAAAATATTGTAGATATGTCTTATTAAATATTAACTTATAACTTTACATTTTCTGAGCACATTTACCATAGTAATGTATATATTTTTTTACACCATCAGAAAGTAGAGAATTCAATGAACAAGAAACCAACAGACTTTTTTAAAAAAGCTCATATTTTGACGTGAGAATTTTCGTTTGAAAATTAGGCTGCTTTTTCGATATTAAGTCAAAATAACGTGCATAAATAAATATTTTAAATCAAAAAAATTACAGTGTATTTGGGATACAAAAAGGTAAGTTTTCACCAAATTTCGTGAAAAAAATTATGTTTTCTAAAAGATAAAAATAAAAAACTAAAAACTTGGTTTTTTGAATTTTTAACATAAATTTTGAGGTTATGTTAAAAAAGTATGTATACAAAAGTTGTAGATCTTTTTATTACCTACAACTTTGCGATTTAACTTTTTTCCATAGGACTTGTAGTTTTTCCGGAAATCGAGATAAACCGTTTTTTACCCTTAAAAGCCCCCCCCTTCCCACTTCCCGACCGAATCACCGGTCTAATCTGTCTATCTATAAAATGTTATCGCATATGACTTTTTATCAAGAAATTGTCGAGGGGCGCACTCCAGTTGGCTTGCCGCCAGGGGTTGATCGTTACGGCGAAATGTCAATAGCAGATTAGATATAGAAACCTCCCCTTATAATATCACAAAACATTCAATGGAGCTAAATGTTACCAGGTTACGGGCTAAAATTTGAAATAGGTCTGATATAATGTCACTGTGTTGGGTCATTTGGGGTAAATATTTTGTGGAGTCATAAACTTTACTTAAAATAGAATTGAATAGATAATTTGCTATTTTAATTAATCATTTGATAATTTCCGTGTTACTAATTTTTATTCACCGACAACAAATTTAGTTAACTCGCATAACATTAAACTTGCTACCAAATCTTTAATTTGCTATGTTTTTTTCTATTTGTGTGTTAATCCGGCTTTGTATTGTCGGTAGAGTTAAGGAAAATTAATCATCGTTCCATTATTTATATTTAAATTTATTTATGAAAACATGTTTAATACTAAGTTTTTTTTACCACATACATTATATTCGTTTGACCTGTTATTTAAAAGATTTGCCAAAAAGTTTATATAATGTCTATAGTTAACGACGATTTCAATAACGTGCCGACAACATTTTGCTTCAAATAATAAACTGTCACAAAATAATGCAAAATCGTCTTTGTTTTTCAGACGGATGCAGTCACGTACGAGCGTGGCGTCTGTACGCAGAGTCCTTGTCGAATCCCCTGGGATTCCCGGCCACTTTGTGCAGGGACTGGACTTCCCCCACTAGCCAATGCAGGTTTCAGATCCACGGATACATGGGAGTCAGAGCTGGCCATCCGTAAGTAGTTGATTTTTTTTTGGATAATGTGATTTGTTATGTACCTAACCACCGCTCACAGTGACCTTAATTAACTTTAAAAGTAATTGAGTAATAAAATTAAATTAATAAAAATAGAATAAATTAATTTAAATTTGATAATTTTTACGCTCATGTTTGTTTAAGGCATAAAAAATGATACTTATAAAAATGTTTTACGCTCAGTTACTGAAATGATCTTAGAGAAATAATCGAATGTAAAAAATACTAATGAATACATAAGCTTAATTGGACCTACTTACGTAAACAGGAACCAACCCACAGCAAGGTCAAATGGAGATACTAATTTTGTTTTACTAAATTCAATAAATTAAACTAATTTTATCTCGTAGTTTTTTGGAAAATCGGGCATGAAATTCCATCAGTACGATTTTGCAAAAAAATAAATTAAATTAATTAGATTAATAAATACGTAGATTGACGTCTTTGAGTATGGCAATTTAGTCTGTAATTATCGAGTGTTTTTGCTTATTATGTCGGAATTGGTAAAAAATAGTACACCGACACAAGGTAACATATATTCTATATCAATCGTACAAAAACCTATATAGATATTATACTATTTCAATAATAAGGCATTTAATCGATTCGCGGGGTTCAATAAGTTATTTATATCAACATATAAGTTAAGCAAACTTCGCAGCGTAACAATCCTATATCCAGTTTGGACTGTCTAAAGCCTATTCAGTTTTCTGATACGCTCGACTGGCTGCACAGATTGGAGTCGGTAGGTCATGCAATATTGGTCTGTCAATATTTACAGTTGCTTTAATATAAAAGTGTCCAGTTTGTTCGAGCTCTGAGTTCTATGGCAGAGATGTTACGCGTATGCTGTAGGTGATGTAACACAGCAAGCAAGCAACATAGCGCAACGGTTAATAGTAAAATACGACCAAACAGCGTAAACTGGAACCGAAACTTGATGCTTGCAGCATAAGCAACTTTGCTTGGAGCGTCGCAGTTCGTATTATACCAACCCACGTTTAAGAGATACATTCATTCATATCATTACAAATTTAAAGTGAGATAAAATGTAATTAACTAAAAAAAAGCATAAATATTTTGGACAAAAATTAAGCTTGTGATAACATTTTGGTCGATACATCTTCGTAATAATCTTAATATAAGTTTCGTTTCGATTCACCCCTCCATTCGTATTCTGAGCGTTTTATGATATGTACCTACTGAAAATAACAGTATGCGTAATATTTCTATCCACACTTATTTATCTATTTTGTTTCAGGATGGCTGGAAAAATGTATTTGGAGACTAGAAAAAGTCCACCGTTTGCCAAAAATGGACCATAAGTATTTGTATTAGTAGAAAATTGTTATAAATTAATAGTGGCATTATCATATTATTCAATTGTTATCCTATTTTATAATAAAACAATACGATATAATAAACATTTTATTTGTTTTTTTTTTATTCATTTCATCGACAGCAATAAAATCTATTATATTAACAATAACCATATTTCCATTTTATGAATTAATTATTACAAGTCAAGCAAATTAGGTCAATTCAAAAAACTTTAATTAAAAAGTAGGTGACACCGTATCGAGTTGTGGAAGCGGTACAACCGATTATTTTTTCGTGAAAAGCCACACTTAAGTATTTATCAAATGACGAAGCAAAAAAGATGGCGCGCCTTTTTTATTGAAACGCGGCCCAATCTTTTCAGCCGCTAAGCGACGCACGTGCGGAATTAACAGAAGGCGTGGCAAAGATTAATTATGGAGCGGGCAGTTACAATACAAAATGTATTCTAGTCAGTTCCGTCTTTACTCTATGGGCATCATCACTGTCCCTGACCAGATAGGGGCATTCAAATGCCTAATTAAAATCATAACAAAACAATTCGCTTAAATTTTTTTGTCAGTAATTTTACTTAATAAAATGGGCCTTGAACTGTGTGCCCTGCATGCCCTAATTGTATCCTTCTATTGGAAATGTTGGTAACACCATTTCGAAGATCATGTCAACGTATACTTAGGTTTTTTTACTTTTAAATTAAATCGGTTATGAAAGCCAACTAAAAAACTCAATGGAAGTGTAGGCACGAATATTGGAAATAGAGTATTCTAAAGGTACATTTATGCATGCCCGAAGAAGATTCGGAGGAATATCTAAAATCAGGTAGAGCGCCGTAGTGAGGCCTCATAGAGTGTGGTCTCCAAGTAAGATATCCTTACCAAGGTGAAATGAAGAAGAATGAGGAAAGCTAAGCTCATTACCATGTGGGACTACGCCAGGAAGAGAGAGTACCCCAAAAAAAATTGCTATGGACAGTTTTCGTCTACAGCATGAGTGGGCCAGCTTGACTGTATTGTTATTACTATTTCACTAGAAACATACGTAAAGTAGCGGCCTGATACTGCGTATTCTACAGTGATTGACATTTCTGGAGACACAAATCCCTCTTCCCTTCCCGATTCTTTCTTTGATTAGACCCTTCTTTCAAGGTCGGAAGTGCATCCATGCTTCTTCTACTGTGGGCGTTCATGGGCGGTGGATATCACCTGCTATCAGGTGACCCACTTGCTCGTTTACCGGCCTATGCTATAAAAACGATTCTGCAATAATTATTAATAATGACGAGCATACTTGAGCGGAGGGCAATTATTGGATGCAAAGGGCCATAGGTTAAGACCAATGGTATACATTAAGAGAAGCGTACATTTGTGAAGCAGTGGACAAGCTGATGATGATTATGAAATCCTTACAGTAATTATGATTTACACATATTTTTCTAATATTCTCAGATTTGTGTAAGTTGAGTTCTGTCGCGTATGTCGCCTTCATGTTAGCTGTGCAGCACAATCGTCCAAGTGACGGTAATGTTTGGGTTGGTGAAAGTTTTTCACCATCGCCTTTTTGCATCTCTCGCACTCGCCGGCCATCAGTTCATCATACCAATTATGTGCCAAGGTCACGTTGTAATGTATATGTTCTAACGCAGTATCTAACAGGTCCATTTCGAGCGGGTTCAACTTTCCTGGTAAGTCAAATTTCTTACATATTCCTTTGTTGTTCAGCAGCGTTTCAATCGCGAGGTATCTAATCAAAAGAGAAGATTAAATTGTGGATACGGTTTTTTTTATTTCATTGAATGATGAGACGAGCACGTCGAGCACTGCATAGCACTGACTTGCGCGCGTCACCCCGAGACATAAGATGTTAAGTCTCACAATGCCCAGTAATTTCACTGACTTCAATGTCCTTCAAACCGGAACACAACAGTGCTTACACACTATGCTTGGCGGCAGAAATAGACAAAGCCGTGGTACAAACCCAGACGGCCTCTCGCATACGAGGGATCTACCATCTTGAGGGCTGTCCTAAACCCAAAATAAGACACTTGTGTCGTAGATATAAACTATGAGATACTTGCGGTTTCACAACACTTAGACACGAAACAAATATATGTGGGTCTTGTTTGTCTCGATGCAGGGATTTCATGTGCCACAGAGGTGGTAATTAGAAAAAGTAAGTATAATGTGGTAACACTATACTTACTATATATGGTAATATCGCACTAATGTATAATAGGAAGCTATGTCGAGATCATTCAGGATGTTAATGTCAATCATACAATTATTTGTGAGGGTTTCCGCCCCCTTGCAAGTCTTTATCTAGGATAAAATGTTGATGTTTGAATGTTAATGTAAACTGGAGTTTGGCTAACAAACCTAACCTTAAAATCAACATCGTCTAGTCACTTTTGTGAACAGTATGAATAGGCTCAACCGGATTGATGTCTATCAGACTTTTGTCTCACAAAAATCAACGTGAAGAGGCGGCTTGCTGTTGCGTTTTGGGGCGTGAGTGAGGTTTCTGAAGGTTCAAATCTCATCTCCTTCCAAAGTTGGAAACGGATCCATGATTCTCTAGTCAAGTGTCGTGGGTGTTCATGGGCCGTGGATAGTAGATATCATCAATAAAACCACTTGCTCGTCTGCCGACCTCCGTCATAAAAATCGTCGTAACAAATTCAGTACTATTTAAACAAAATAGACTGACAGTAAAATCTTTACTGTTTTATAATACGGTTAGTATATTGTTGTATAGGATATTGACAGTGTAAATCCAGCTTTATATTATTCTTTATTTGTAAATAATACACAACTCGTAAAGACCAAATACATTGTTGAATTTCTATAAGCTGCATGTCAGCTCAATTTATAACGCAATATTGTTCGTTGGAAGCTTGGGATTTAGGGCTTCACTGACCTATTAAGTTAGTATACGACCTCATATGTCACGACTCGTGACAGTGTAAAAAGTAAAACAATGCTTTGGAAATCATCAGTTTAATTAAAAAACGATGGCACAATTTCAGTTAGTTAGCACTTAAAATTTCACACATTACCGAACAGGACAAATAGTTTAAAAAAATGTACACTAAATGGCGTAGGCGCAGTCATTAATACTCTGGTAAGTTTTCGGCGTGAAGAATTGCAGTTGACGTCTCTCGAGTCTATTTGATGAGCTCCAGTATTTGCTATACCAATCCTCCACTACTCTTAGTTTAACATAGAGTTCATTCAACGCGATGTCCACTAGTTTGATTTCTGTGTCTGTCATTTTGGGTAGGTCTAGATACTTGGAAATGCCACTGCCACCAATATCCACCGAACTTGCGATATATCTGCAGCAAAATACATTGTTGTACTCTTCGATAGTGTTGATTTTGGTATTCCTCACGAGAACACAGGTCACATTTTATATATTAATTTGTCAAATGTATTTAGAACACAAGGACAAAAAAAAAAGGAGTATACTAATTTTAAGCAATATTTGACGCCACTGCATTGCCACTTGCGCGTGTTTTCAAGCATTTCTTTTTCTACCTTCCCTTATCCCACAAGGAGTGAGGTTGGTACGATATGCTTTTTAACATATGATACAGAACAATTTGGCTTATAGTTTTACGACCGCCTGCCTGACGTCATCCCTCTTGGGAGAAAAGACACTCAGACGCGGAACAAACATTTGTGGGTCACAAAAACATTTGTCTAATTGCGGTAAACAAACCCGGGCCCCTCGCTCTACAGCCATTACAGAATCTCTAGAGATTATCTAGAGATTACAGCAAAGACTACAAATGATAGAAACATTATCTAGTATAATTTTGTTACCGGTTATTTGCACGTCGTAAATGAATATAGATAAATGAGAGGTGTAATATTCTACCTTGCAGGTGAAATGACTTGGCCAGCATCTGTCTCTACAAATCCAGTCACTCTATGTATATTGTGGCAGAGTAGTGCATGAGCTACTTTTGTGACAAGGCCAGCCAATGCATGAGCTTCACTGAGGCAAGCACCATCAGTTCTTGTCACCGCTGTAGGTGCACCGCGTACTGTATCCGTCATCATTAGTGCATTGTGCTGTGGTGGAAAACAAAGTTAAATATCTTGGTTGATGCAAACACTAACTTAAATATAAAATCCTTTCTAGATCTTAATAATGTCGTCTAGAAACGCCTTTAAAGGACTTTAGCTGATGCTGGATTTAACATTGGTGAGAATATAATTTCTTCAGTTACTCTTAGAACTTCATTAAATTATAAGATATAACAGTGTGGTATCTGTTCTATAATACTAAATAACTAAATTTTACGGACTGTCGAGACGAAAGTTGCAGAATGGTTTCTTACCTTTACGCGAATGTTACACGTTGAGATGAAACCTAATTTAAACGGATTCTATCGCGGTTTTTAATTTTAATTATGGTCCCGACGTAGAAGGCCTAACCACTCTCATTCAGTAGGTACAGGAGGCCCGTGCCCAGCAGTGGGATATGTATAGTACAAGGCTAATATTATCATATTATTATTTTCATAATTAATTTGTTCCGTTTAGTTTTTAATGTTAATAATTCATAATGTCCTATATTTGAAATACGACTATTGATAAAGCTCATTGTATTGTTTGAAACAAGCTAATAGAATAACAAACTGATAATCCATAAAATAACTACGCTTAAAATACTATTTGCTAATCACTTTGCACTTAATATGAAGCATTCCGAATGCATTAAGTAAGAAAGTAATGTGCTAAAATTGATAGATGTTGAATCAAACCTAACCTTGATAGTTAAGTCTAACTAACTAATTTACTAATGAAGCAGTGACGAAACATTACTGCCCGAAGTAGTTTGAAGGTTACTGTTAAATATAGTGTTACTTAAAAAAAACAACTGCAATTTCAGTTCACTGGCGCTGACTCTAAAACTACCTCTAAAAATGAATATTTTTAAGTCAGTGTTATTTTTTGAAGTTTCGAAAAAACTTATGTTATTTCTAATTTATAGCGGTAGGCACAGCTATGACATATTAATTCTAGTACATAAATAGAATCGATGTAAAATGCTACGTTTTAACTACATTGACATTACTAACTGCACTACTAACTACAAGTTTGACACTAATTATGTTTCTAGATCTATATACAAAATTATCATTAGGTTATATACCCTTGCAAAGTCAAAATATTCGACTGCTTTCGAGAATAAAGGCACCAGTGATTCTCCCTCAGTGCCTCCAACGATAGGCACTCTTGTATATCTTGGTTCAAGACTTAAGGCTCTTGCTGCCAAAGTGCTTGCTCGCATCTCGGGAACAGCTAAAGAACCCAACAACTTCCGAGGATCGTACCAGCCAGTTTCCTTTAGCGTCTAAGAATAAGGATAGATATTCATTTTACCTGGTACACGTTTTTCATTCATTCATTCAAAGATCTTCCCCTTTATCTTATTCGCGCTTATACTCAACTAATTTGACAAGATTTTCAAACGAAAAACCTTTTTTTGGGCAATGATAATTCCAGGGATTGAAATCGATTTATGGTCGCTCCCTATATTCAATTTCCATATAGATTTGCTTACTTGTTATAGTGTTTTGACAGATCTTCAATACAAAATGTATCAAAAATGTAAGTTCAGTAAGCAAATCTATCGGTAAACAGAATATCTGGAATGACCTTTGGAAATTGACATATTTACTAAAATATTTCAAAAACTTAGCACTAAAACATATTAGTACTGTATGCTACAATTAAAACGATACGCTACGACAATCTTTTCGAAATTCTTTCTTTAGCAATCCTTTCGAATCCAATTTCGAAATGATGATAACTTAGTACAAATCGGATGCAAAATTAGATTAAAAACTTGTTCCTCTTTTGAGTGGCTGACCGGACCCAAATATAAATTTGTTGAATTTTCATACTAATGAAGAGCCTGATTTATTACCTCTGTACATAGCCTGTAAGATTTGTTTACTCTTCCTGCTGTAGTAGGAATAAAAAATATAAGGAGTAGGTAACTCTGCCTAAACAATTGAATTAATTAACAGGTCAAACTGAATTTCTTCACGATGGCAATAAGGCATGACCGATAAATGAAAGTAAACTTGTGGATACGCAACAGTCGCGTGACAAAAACGCACCTATTTACATAATTTATGATCAAAGATTGCATAATAATGATGGAAATTGCCGCTAACCATGTGTATGTACAAAAGCAAAAATTGGATAAACTGAGAAAACTGCTTCTATAATATCATAATAGCTTAATTCCACAATAAATTAGGAAGCCATCAACAAATGACAACATGATAACAAACATGGACATATTTGACTACCTCCTCAGTTATCAAATAATGAATAAATAGACCTAGATTTTCATCTTAGTAAGACTTCAAAAATCTACGCCTGATTGAAAACACCGAATGTTTTTTAATAACATAATTTGGTCAACGAAAATAACCGAAAATGAATTATTTCGATGTACATACTTACTATCCCATCTGGGATACGTATCCAATGCAAGATCCAATATTCCAAGTTTCTATTACCATTTCCACAACACGCGGTGGAGTCTGATAAAAAATATTTTATCTTTTTATAGTTTCGTCATGGGATGAAAGGGAACAAAAACAAAGGCTAATTTTCTTGATACGTGTCCTTACTACATGTCTGCTAGCTTGAATAGGGGGTCGATGTATCCATACCAACTATTAAGCTCATAAATAATAAGAATATTAAATTCGCATCTCATTTCAACTTTAGTAGCTTGAGAATATCTAATCTCATTACTATGATAACTCCCAAGTTCAGGAAATGTTTTTTACTCATAAGACTTACTGGCGGTTTTAGTTACGAAACATCAACTATAATTATGAAATTCTATCATTAATGCCATGACTTGAAATTTCTGGATTTGGAATGGTTATCACAGTTATTACAAAACAAGGGATATTATTAGTTTGATCCCTTTATCTGTCTGTTTGTCTGACTGTCTATCTGTTTATCTGTGCATGGTAGTGCTTAAACAACGGCAGATAAACTCCCAAAGTCCAAAGGATGTCCTTTATGATATTTTGTTCGTTAAAGGGAAGGGGTAACACTTCTACGGAGTATGTTCAAGACCGGACGAAGTGGAAACATCTGAATAAGAAGACGGACCCTCGCAATAAGCTAGTATAGTAAGGCAGAGACAAAAAGAAATATAACGTGATAGGAAGTGTCGTATTTGTTCGAAACATTACTCCGTTTGCGAAATGTTGACCTACTCAAATTACTAAGATAGACAAACAGTGTCCGTGAAATGCGTCTGCGATAATAAAGGGTATATTTGGGTTATTATCATTGGCTGGCGGCACGTTCTATTTATGTCGTCTACAATCTACATCAAGGACGGTTTGCGAAGGCTCTACCCTTCCAATATATAACATTTTGCATGAAATATTTAGGAAATGTCAACAGAGGTAAAATTAGACTCACTACCGCACTCAGAAACACCAGTTAATTTTAATTGACAATTAGCGCTTTCTTAAAATACTATTATATCTAAGAAGATATCAGTTAAGATTGTTTCTATATTCACTAACAGAGCGTAGATCATTATAATGTGCTTTGAGTGTGGTAATAATTGAATTTTAAGAAATTAACAATGGACATTTAAATGCCACTTGAAGTCTGCGTATGTAAGTTATTACTTTATCTTTGGTAAATATACAACATCAATAATAATAATAATATATAGATAATAAATACACCCAACAGTCACATACATAGTCCTGACCCCACAGTAAGATACGAATATTGTGTCGTGGGTATCAGAAACTACAAGAGGCTTTCGGTCTCACAACATCCAGACCCCGAGACAAATATTTGTGGACCACACAATTGTTTCTTTTGGTGCGGGGATCGAACCGGCGGCCTTACGCTTCACAGCCGGCTACTCGCCCGCTGCGCCACTCAACATCAATTAAACAATGAAGCAATAATATATAAAGAAGTTTAAGGTGTTATTTAATAACCTTTCAAAAATCTAATAACCGTCACCATAAAAGTCAAGAAATCATGCATGAAGAATATAATGAGAGAGAAAGAGGCCAAAGAGGTGTGTAAGGATCGTAGCAGGCGAAAGTCCGTTGTCTCTGCCACCCCTATGGGATACAGGCATGAGTTTATGTATGTATACAAACCAAAGTTGTATTGTTTTTGCAGAAGCCAGCATACTAGCAAGGGAATCACCTGATGGTACAAGTTTTCCAACGTTTGTGAACATCCATAATACCTGAGGACTCATGGATTCGTTGTCGTTAAAGTAAATAGATAAGGGATTGGGAGGGAGTTTGGGCCTCCGGAAATCTCGCTCACCGTTGACGTCGGCAAGCTCTCAGTTAACGTCGAGCCGGCCCATTAATGCTGTAGATAAAGCTGTCTACACCGTGGCTACACCATTATAGACTACACACGATTTGCAACTCGTATTGGGACAAACACAATCATATCAATTACACGGAACGTCGCCCCGACCGTAGTCGAAAATGTCTCGTCAGACAAATCGCTGAGTTACAAATGGGTTTGGTGGGAGACTGTGAGACACAAGGCAATTTCAGAAGATTGTGAACGCTCAGCCGTACGCTGGGGACGTTGTAAAATATTTATCACTTAACCGTTAAAACTTTTTTTTTTATCCGATCACGGCAAAGTGACTGCACTACACCTGATGGTAAGCGTAGTGCAGTCCAAAAACCAGTGACCATAGACAAACTATGAGTTTATCGGTGGTCACCAGAGTCATGCCGGCCTGTGTAAATGCTTCTTCCTTCTTCGGACAGGGAAGAAGCAAACCGAGGGGCCTGCGACAGGACAGGTGGATGACCAATGCAGGCACATTAATACAAGGATGTACCCCTATACCCGCACCAACATAACCATCAAATTAGCAACCCACGAGCAAATCTATTTTTATGACAAAGTAGCGAAGTCGGATATCCCAAGAAATAATAAAAAATACAAAAAACTATCCATTAAAGGACTGCCTTGGTGGAGCAGTTGCAATGCGTCCGCGGTAAGACTCTTATGCTAAGGTCTCTGCCCTACCCCTTCAGGGATTACAGACATGCGTATGTATTAATAATCCTATATGTAAGGCCTAATCCCTCTCATTCAGTAGAGGAGGGAGCAGTGGGACGTATGTAATACAGGGCTAGTAATAAAAAAAAATGTATTCATTTAAGACGGATGGTATGGAAGCCTTATTTGCGCGACTTCGACGTACTCTTGGCCGGTTGTAATTTATTTAACAAAGAAATTGTGCATTACCATTTCGCTGTCCTTATCACATTGGTTTTTTTTTACTTAGCTTGAGTGAGGAGACAAACAGGTCGCTCGCCTGATGGTAAGCGCCTGTCCATAAACAGAAGCAAAACCACACGAACTTTGAATTACAATTGCATACACAACAATGCTTCCACTTTGTTGCTGGTGGGAGATATAGACATAGCGGTGACAAAGATTTTCCTATTGTTACCTTCGTCAGCATCCTTAATTTATTTAGTAGCCTTCCAATCTGATATATAATTTTTTTCTAAATTCTTTGAGTAAGAACTTTTCAGACAATTTTAAACAGCGGTCAATTCAGCAAATCAATGCAAAGATTTCGCAGTATTACGACCGACTTCAATAAATAAATAAATACGCCCAACAGTCACATACATAGTCCTGACCACACAATAACATACGAGTCTTGTGTCGTGGGTATCAGAAACTACGAGAGACTTTCGGTCTCACAACACCCAGACCCCGAAACAAATATTTGTGGATCAGACAAATATTTGTCTCGGTGCGGGGATCGAACCCGCGGCCTCTCGCTTCACAGCCAGCTACTCGTCCAATGCGCCACGAAGGCTGTCAAATAAACAACCTTAAACTGAGTTTTCGATCGATCCAACAAACGAGTCAATAAGAATACATTTTGGAAGTTACGACGAGCAAATAACTTAGTTTGATGACACGATTTTCGTGATCAATATGGAGAATCAAACCAAGATATCTAGTTTATTAGAATTAAAATCGGCCATATATCACTTTTCACATGTTTAACGTCGAAAATCAGTAACGAAAACCGAAAGCCATGTCCGAATATAAAATCTCGAACTCTAACTCACGTTAGCATACATTGCGTGTTACCAACAGTTCTACGAACCCAGACTGAAAAAATAATTAAAATTAATTAATTAATAGTTCATTGAACCGTAACCAGTGACCCACATAGCGATGGAGTGGTAATTAAAACGGTTACCAGCACAGGGGTTGATTACGTTCATAACGCTTTATTCAGCGATGTGTATCAACATCATAAAATCAGGGCTCTCCCATTATCAGCTCGTAACCACTTTTAATGGCGTATGAAAGATTTGATTATGTACTTAGAAATTAGAATGTAGTTTGGACGTGTCCATTAATTCCGTAGGTTGTTTTTGCGTTTTTTCGAACCTCTAATCTAACGTGAGATTTTTCAAAGTGCGTAATAAAGTAGATTGCAAAGGGCTTGTTAAAAAGAAACCCTAATTTGCTAAAAAACTATAAATTGCTCAAAAATTAGTAGTTTCACAAAGTCAAACCACACACGATGTTTCATAATGAGCTGCGCAGATCAAAGGAAACTATGAGTCATTCGACCCTTGCTTCTTTAATACAGAGAATCGTTTCGCTTCACTGAATAGGTAATGGTTTTCACTGAAGTAGAAAATGGTATGTAATTGGGTCACACATCCACCAATGGACAGTCAATCAATTTTATTGTTTAAACCGCGACTTAGGGTGGTAACTGGCCTTGATGTTTCTTATTGATAGTGTTACGATATATGTCTATATTCTATTTACAGATAGTATTGCTTACTATCAATAGTGTTTTGAAAGTTATTACATACAAAATGTGTCATATAACTGCTAGTAAGTAAATCTGTTGGTAGACAGAATGTTTGGAATGGCTATAATTGTATATTTCCCAATCCTAAAATGTTTCCTATGAAATATTTCTGATATTAGTATATCCTTGGCGCTGTAATACAATAAGACATTTTGTGACAAAATATCTTTCCTACCTACTTACCTAAGTACCTAGTAAGTTACCTACTTACCTAAGTACCTAGTAAGTTACCTACTTACCTAAGTACCTAGTAAGTTACCTACCTTACCTAAGTACCGAACCTAAGTAAGAGGTCTACAAGGTACTTTCAAAAATAATTGTCTTGCACATCTATTTGAGGATGAATCTAACTCAAAAACTGTGAACCCCAAATAAAACAATAAAGAAAAACAATTT
This sequence comes from Amorpha juglandis, assembly GCA_949126905.1. Lineage (NCBI taxonomy): Eukaryota > Metazoa > Arthropoda > Insecta > Lepidoptera > Sphingidae > Amorpha > Amorpha juglandis. Next base: position 11,397,527 of record OX421381.1, on the reverse strand, counting down.
ACCTCAGCAACCAGAGGCACCATGCAATCAATAGGGCTGGCACAGACTATGATAAATGCTTTAGGACACTCATTTGCTATAGCATCTGCATAATGTTTCACAATAGGCGCTTGGTAGCAAAACCTTTTCTCAAAGTCCATGTCCTGATTCAAGTAACCATTTTCCAGCATCAATACTATATCTGTATTCTGGAAAGTGGGATAGATTCGTTAGAAAGGTCATAAGAATGTTTGTAATTGTTTCTACTTTGGAGTTTTTTGAAACGGAACTAGAGGGAACGGAAATAGACATTCACAGCGATCGGAGCCACGAGCAAAGGTTAGCTAATTGGGCTTAATGACTGCTTGAAAATAATTGAGGTAAAAGGTTATAATAATATGTGCTTACAGTGTTAAAAGTTATTTTTTTTCATTGTTTCTGCTATTACTTGTCGTATTATCTATATAAATAAAAATGAAATGTTGTTCGATGGCATCAATTGAAACCAATTGGACAGATTAACTATTTTATTATTTTTTAAATTGTTCGTAATAATCGGAATGAGGTTTTTATGCAAAGAAAAATTAGAAAAGTTGCCCTGAAGAAATTTCGATTCGTGAAAAACTGCTAGTGCTGTTTCTATGAGATTTTTGTATGAACATGAGGTTCTATGGAGATGTGAAATCCTTTTTACTTTGTTGGTTATGGTTCTAGAAATCAATATAAAATTTATTCGGTACTGTCACATCTCAACGAAAAATAAACGACTGAATTAATTTTTTGTCACTATTTAACCAATTAGAAACGTTTGAACGCATAGAACGATTGATTTCATATTAACATCAAATGTTTGTTTTATCGAAAGAGAGTTTGTTAACAATGTATGATAGTTTATTTAAATCTACTGTATTATTTATAGGTGGTAATGTCTTAAAATAAACGATTAGAAAATTAATTACCTTAGAAAAAATTATAATGTTAACATTTGCTTCTCATAAGTTATCTACCATTAAACGATTATGTAATTAAAGCAATAATTATAGGTAAATAATAAATATATTGAATGACGTCAAAGATACCACATTAACCGCAGGTTGTGTCGACATTGGTTTTCACATTCAACAGCACAAGGCTACACCTGGACATCTGATAACTTCATAAGTATATGATAATGAATAACCAGGCGTTTTCTTTACCTATTAGTAATTCCATTGACGTCAGAAGAATTTGCATAAATTAGATGTTTTATGAGAAATTGATAATCGCGACCGGTAAGGGAATGTTTGGTCAAAGTCGCGTTTTTCTTCATGTTACTTATCGCCTAGTTGTAGTCAGTTATGTCAAAGTGGTTGAAAAACGGCTTCACACTCATTGGGACTGATTTGCTGGTGGTAGGATTTTTATTCATATCCGCCCGGATAGCGATCACAGTACACACAGTGTTAAAAGCTGCCATAGTGAACCACATGCTTGTGTGGATCGCGTTCCAGGATATGCCAGTGTACATCCGGTTCTCCCGAGGGGCTTTCGACATAACTCGATGGTTGGTTGGGGCGGGTTACATCCTTGTATTACTGTGCCTGCATTGGTCATCCACCTATCCTATCGCAGGCCCCTCGTTTTGCTTCTTCCCTCTCCGAAGAGGGAAAAAGTATTTATATAGGCCGGCATAATGACAATAGATAAACTCATTGTTTGTCGGTGGCCGCTGGTTTTTTGGACTGCACTACGCTTATCATCAGGTGTATTGCAGTCACTTTGCCGTGCCCGGATAAAAAAAATACTCGTAAATATCATAAGATTTAGTCACTCAAGCTCAAAGTAAAGATTCCCTTCCCAATACCTCGTTACTCCAGCTCAGTAGGCACACAAATTGCATGATACTAAGTTGGCTTAATAATTGCTTTAAAAACGAATAAAGTTGGAAGCTAAAGAATTATTGATGCTCACAATCTTAGTTTCTTTTTAAATAAAGGTCATAATTTACTTAAGATGAGTCGTTAAAAGAGATACACGATAGTGTAGTGTCGGAAAGGGCATTCAAGAGATATATGCCAAGCCCCTCTAACCAGATCGGCACTGGATCTTGCTAAAATAAGTGTACGAACGAGAATTTTTTAAAACATCGATAAAAAATTGATATTGGATACCTCTGAAGTTTTCTGCTAAGACATCATTTCGTTGGTCTACTGAATGTAATTGAAATAGTTGATAGAAGAAATAAATAATGGTTCTTACAAATTTTGTTGAGGATGAAGAAGGATGATGATGAATGGAAAAATTATCATGTGGTTGACAAGTTCTGATATAACAAATAAACATTGTAAACTTTATACATCATGAATTCCTGAATAACAGTGGAGGCATAAATGTTTGGCTAAATATATGACTATATAAATCTGAAGTACTGATAACAAAACTTATTATTATTAAAATTGATAAAAGTTCCAATACACTCTCAACACAGTTTAACATTTTCAGGAAACTCTCGAAAAGTGGATTGATTGTTTGTCGCTTAACCTTCGTAATCCAATAAACGCCGCTGTTTGCCCTAATTCCCGTTTGTTAATTAGCGAAGTGTACAGTCAGCTCTGCTGACTAGTTTTGAAGATCAGTCTTGTTGTTTAACAATGAAGTTAATCAATTTATTACTATGAGATGGTACATGGTAGGTGGTATGGCGTCATAGTTTAGTTAGCTGGTAAACTGGGGAACCATGATGCTGAATGATGGGGGTGATAGAAAAATGGTATACATTCTGTAGATGTGATCTTGAGTACCAACGTACCAAAGAGTTTTAACAATTAGATTATGCTATTAGCTTTTTAGAAATTCGAGTCTAGGGGGACAGAACTACGAAAAAAACGTTTTTTAGGCGACATAAGTAAATATTAAATCATAAATTAATTTCATACCACAAAACTTATGGTTCGTTAAAGGATATTCGCACGTCGAAATATACAAAAAGATAGAACATACTATTAATTCTAACAGTCTCTCCATTCGCACGTAATATCAAGACCAAACTCTATTCCACCTTTATTAAATTAATGCAAACTTTTAACAAGTTCATTTGACGTATGTTTTAACAGTTGCGGGTTAGCCGTATTGATTGGCAAGCCACCTGAGGTCAACGGCACCCTCGCCTACTTGCAAATACCATGCATGGACGATGAAAGAAATGGAATAAAAAACCCATTTCCAATTGATTCTAGCGCTATTATTAACTGAAATTGCTTTTATTTTTAGATAGCCTTCGCTGAACATATTATTTTCTCGGTTTCATTAAGGTCTTCTTGTGCTTTGTGCCTTTTTATTGTAACCTTCATAGAAGACGAGTCTTTAATTATGTGCCTAACCTTTTTCTCAAATATAATACAACTTGATTATCGCTTGATACAGTAAGTTCGTTTATTTACACACAGGAGTAGTTTGAAACGCTTCGATAGAAGATATTTCCATTAGATAACTATTGGCCGTATAAAATAATACACGACATTCGATAAACATTAATTTTTTTAAAGATTGTTAAATATTCGCCTCATTATCTACAAAATTCTGTCAAGTATCAACTTTGGCTGGAGAAGAATTCAACTTAAACCTTCGTCAAAACTTGCGACTCTATTCTAAACATTTAGTTCTTCACAAACAGAAAACTAAAATCTAAATGCAGTCAGCAACATCGACAAGGCAACTTAGTTGGAAACGGAGCAAGTTTATACTAAGTCTGACATTTGCTGCGGGGAGCGGTTTGTGCACCAAGATATGCAAATACTAAAATGTTCTACAAGCCAAGTTGACGACAAACTCGGCTATTTTCATCAGATTGTTTGAATTATGTTAGATTGGAATACAGTTATCATGCCTTTCGGGTGCAGGATTTATTGGTAAATGACTTCCATTAATAGGGATAGAGAGAAACATTGCAAACAAACTAAGAAATTAAAATATGATCACTACTATCCTGATAGTGATTATAGTGTGATAAATATAAATATAGTGTAAAGTGATAGTACTTTCCTTCAAAATATGTAGTTATTGAAGGCACATTGAGTCAATATCCCATAAACACTTGATACCAGAAAATATTTTCTAGATAAAATTATAGTTGATTTAAACTCTTCTTTGGCAGTATTTACGAGATGTAAAGCATAATAAAGCAGTAATAGAGGCTATATAAAATGGAAGGCACAAGAAAGCTATTATTAGTAACAGGAGGTTGCCTGAATGTAGGATTGAGTACTGCAAATTAACGAATGTCTATGTGATATGCAAATACACATGATCACCAAATACAATATAATTGTTAGATATGAATAAACTATAGGCATTTAACTATATTTTGCAATTTTATAAATATTTCAGAAGTAGGTTCCTAATAGTTTGTGTATCGGCTTGTTTGTATCGTAATACATTTGTAAGTATAAGTAATAAAATCAAAGATATCTTCCAAATGTCATTTACATTGTAATATTTTGGTTTCTAAAAATACTTTCTAGTAGATAAAATAGAAGTGACAATTGTAGTTACCATGGAGAATCCAAATATCATCAAGTACCTGCAAACATCTTTCCAATTCATTGCAAGTGCAGCTGAAAGCTTGCACCAAACAATTGGTATTGATATGTTGAAGGTCGCGTACTACTTCGGAAAGGTCTCGAGTACAGTTAGCACACTGGGTATCCGCCGCTTCGTATAGACGCAACCTGCAAACGAATCCGGGGAGCACGACTAGTTATCGAACTATTTACTTGAGAATGTGAGAAATATTTGGCGGACGTGGATCGACTATTTGACGATTCAAAGTTAGCAAGTTTTTTAAAAATGAACAAAGCTAGAGTCTGACTCATCGTAAAAATGCTGACATAAATCTAACGTTTGTGCTGACTACATTTTGCTTTGTATCAATTCCTAAATAACTGACTCGACGCCCGTTCCCACAGCCATAGTAGTATAATTGTGGAATCGAAATTTTACTGAATACCGTAAAACTGAGGTTTGAGTGATTTCTTTCTAATATTTTATGGTATGGAGCGCGCAGACGTTACAACAATTTAGAAGTAATGTATTATTAAAATAGTTGGTCGCCTAGATTGGCAGTTAACAGACAAGAAAATGAAGGACGTTCTCAATTAGTCAGTTTTTTTTTTATGTATGTTTAATGTTCCTAACTCCGCCAAATGGCAACCGATATGGATGATTCTTTCTGTATTCGATGGGGTACGTTCAATGGTGGTTCTATTTAAATTAGAAGAAAACATGCAGTCCAAGGAGGACGAAACTATTAATTTGTAATAGCACCGATTCAAGTAGTTTAATTTAACTTTAACCTTTTTTATCAGAGATGGTCAAACTTCGCCGTTATAAAAATCAGAACACCAGATTATTTTATTACATTTCTGGAAAATGTAGAAAATTACAAGATACATATACCGCTAAACCAGATCCTGTAAAAGTCAGATCCAGTAACATACTGGAAACAAACTGTAAATAAGTCAAATTGAGTAAGGTTACTTCACCAGAATAAAACGTTGCGGAAGCAAGCGTACATTTGCTTTAGAAATAGTTGATACTACGTTCCGATATATGTTTACCGCATAAACGACCAAAGAGCTACATGCCCAATCTCCTCAAGAGCTAAACAATGCTATTAGCGAGCATAAACAACTACCTATAACGATATCAATGTAAACGTATGAACTGAGTTTTCAAGCAATAAAAACCGAGTGATAAACATAGAGACTCCACGGCAGTCACGGTTCGCTCGTAAAATCTTGCTTGCTTTTATTACGTTCAACTGAATGTCACTATAATGGCATGTATAAGGTCCTAGTAAAGTTTGATGTGTGCTTTGTGTATGGAAGTACATTCTTGAGGGAATGGACGGGAACCTATGAGTGGTCAGATTTGCGGGCGTGTGACAATATTAGCTTAGCGTTGTGTTGTTTAGGGATTTTGGTGTTTGCACACGGCATTTGAAAATTGGGAGCAAACTTCAGAATTGTTAACGTGTTTGTGGAAGTTAGAGGGTCCAATTAATAATCGTTTGTAATCTATATACATTTTACAATATGAACATTGTAATTTGAATTACTTTTTAGTGTCTATTATAAAAGAAAAAGTGTAAGTGGCAACCTAAATCTTAGGCCTAAAGCCAACTTCACTTATACTTATACACACTGCTGATTAACGGAGGACGGAATGAAATTTGGGTCTCGTTGCGGGTTGTGGGGGTCAGACGGCGGTTTCCCATAATACCAAATTCACCATCTTCCATCATATAAATATATAAAATGATTGAAGATGAATAAATTTTCCATTTTATTACCGATGCTTCAACCAGTCAAAATAAACATCCGAGGTTGAATGAGCTAAGATCCCTTTGCCTTCTACATATATATTTATACACGGGAAAATACTATGTATAAAAAATATGCAAACAAATACAGTAATTATGCTCTTTGGCAATCTTAGGATATTTCGAAAATACGAACATGTGATAGTTGTGACCAAATACATGTTACATTGGATTATTATAATATACATATTTTTCTCTTATGTGACTGACAGGACCCAGATGACTGGGCAGCTCATTACATGTTTGTACTAATTCGTAAAAACCGAACATTGCCGAAGTGCATGATCTATGTCTTCGTATTTCTCTTTTTTCAAATGTAGATCGGATCTTGACCAATGGCGATACCTATTGTAAGTTAATTATTATATTGAATTTTTGTGTGTAAAAATAGCAATGCTTATTGCACAAATAACATTGGATACAGTGAATACGTATGGCAATTTGTTTATGTAACAAAATGGCATCTTCTCAACCGGTGTGGAGCGGTTCCCGCGGGACCTTATTCAATTCACGAGCCGAAGCTTGAGCGGAGTCTTAGTTTCTGTTTTATTACCGGTTGCTATAATATTTCGAAACGTTGTAGTTAACGTTTCTATGTGTGAGTTAGTTCTGAATTTTTCATAGACATTGTTTCTTTATGGGGCAGTAACGGATTTACAAGTCTTCTTTTGTCTTGCTTCCTAGATAACTTCTGATGCTTTTAGGTTTTTTAGTTCTATTTTGGGCTGATATTATATTGCTTAGTCATGGTATAGAAGCAACTTATATGCTTTTGTATCCATCCAAAATAATATGTATGTAAAGAAAAAATATTAACAGGCCTGAATACCTGATCAGAATTATTGACATTTCTGAAATTAGCAGCAATACGAGTGAAAATTTACTGACGTAAAATGTAATATTAGTTACATTTATTGTTAGTTCTTACACATTTTATTTATTTTCTGTACATCCATTAATTACAATGCGCTCTCAAGGCGTTTACTAAAAATCGGAATATTACGCGATATTGACATATGTAGTTACAGAAAATAAAACTATTAAAAATATTTTTAGTGCTACATTCCAACCCACCTGAAATGTTAAACAGTTTAATTCGTTTTATAGAGAAGCCAAAGCTTCATGGTATCGATTTAAATAAATTCTATATTCAAAAGGCACGTTTAATTTGGGGTCGAAACGGCCCAGCCTCGTACGTGGCAAAGGGTGAGCGATAAATTTCAGAAGGGTTTGTGTAGCTCGTGTTGTGACACCGTCGCAGCAGATGAACGGTCCCAGAGGGCCGGGAAGGGCGTTACCTCAACAATTTTCCGCTGAACCAAGAAATGTCTATTTCACCACACCTTGTTCAAGTTTATCGAGTTTTAGAACGATCAGTTAGAATTTAATCGACAGCTTCCGTGGCGCAGTGAGCGATTAGCCGGCTGTGAAGCAAGTTGACGCAGGTTCGATTCCCGCACTGACACAAATGTTACTGACCACTTAAATACTTTCCTGCCCTCTGATAAAAATATCTAATTATAGGTGTAATAGCACCAACAACGGATTTTTCAAATGAGGGCAGTCTTTCTATTGAAAAACTGCATCCAAGGTTCCTTAGAGATGCTATCCAAAATGACATGACTACAAATTCTGCACCTGATAACATTTAAGTAGTGACGTCACGATTGGATGAGCTGCAGACGAAACAACATAAACATGGTGGATTAGTGGAAGGCGCAAGTAAATGTGACGTTTATGTTCCAACCGAGTTCCGAATTAAGAACATAAGTGCTATTGCCATCGTAAACGTTTCGAGAGAATCAATCACACACGGAAATGAAAAGTTACGATGATACCTCTGTGTATTTAGTATTTACTTCCGTCAATAATCTTTGACGTGCACTTTCAGGTGATGTATATTGCTACACTATGTGGAGATAGTGCTTGCTTGATGATGCTGATGTATCTTGCTTGGAGAAGCATAAAAAACAAACTCAGAGTGGCTTAAAATATGACTAATGGTGGTGCCAGATTTAGCAATAATCCTGGGATATGGGGACTTTCAATGAAGCACGGTTGTTGTTGAGTGATTAACAACACTATTCTTGGGGAATGAGGATGGTAGAGGGTATGTGGTTGTGTAATCATAACTTAAAGCTGTGTGTAACAATATACCTAGTATTGGATTATGGACAGAAAGATGAAGAAGTAAACAATTTAGATTTTTATCAGATATAGGCCATTGATTGCTATGTTGTTCTCTAATTAGCGTTAGCAATAAAAAGGTAAATTTCTAAAACTGGGACGGGGTTAATGAGAAATGCGGCCGAATAAAACTTAATTAGTTAAGCGTTTTAATTACACATTTGGTCGGAATGCCCGAATAAAGTCGTAGTGTGTGTCTTCTATTTGTGTGATGTTTAATTTGGCTTAATAGTTTGTACGTTTATCTTTATTTCTTATTGTGACATTTTTTTCGTACGCATTTCGAAGGTCTCTTACGAAATGTTGTAAAGCTTCGATAATAAATGAATTATGCCATCTATATGTAGTCTGTTTGTTTTGTATTTAAGGAGTTTAATTCGAACCCGTAATAATAAAATAATTTAACTACAGAAAACAAAGTCAACCATTGCTAATATGAATTGTTGCATGAAATATTGATCTATGACCTTAGACATGGTAATGTAAATAATTTAACAATGACCTTTAACAATTAAAAGTATTGTAATTATAAATACACACAATATTAATGTCTTTGTGATTTAAATAATGACGTTTATATACTTTTCATCGATTTCTAGATTTTGTATAAATAAATAATGTTCTAATTTCATAAAAACACTGAGTTGCTTTATAGTTCAGTTTCAAACTATTGGTGGAAGTAGGCACGCGATCAGGAGCAGGTCTCGGCTAAATGTCTTGACCCACAATTTCCGCTAACTCAACGAATTCAATCCTCAGACTCATTTTAAACTAGCGTTGCAAACTAGCTTGGGAAAGAAAATTAGAACGCCAAGGAAACCAAAATTACTTTAATAAAAGACTTAAAAAAAACGGAAGAGGTTCTCAATTCGGAGAGTATCTTTTGTTCTTTTTTGCATATGTAGATTGTATACATCGATTTTTTTTAACACCCAACAGTCGTACATGTGTACGTTTGTACATGTGTTCGTGTGTAGTTTATCCGCCAATTGTGGCCCCATTTTGTTGAAAATCAAATATCGTTTGATGGATATTAACAGTGCGATACGAATTTTGTTAAGATAATATGATTGGCGATTTAGTAAAATAAATTAAATTTCAATAAAACTTAAAAACCGACGTAAAAAAATAATACTGAAAAGTAAAAAATAACAATGCATGTGCGGTAGAGATCACCGAACATCAGGACTGGCTCGTCATCTGTCTCTACTTAAAAAAATACTTCTATCATTGTAATCCGATACTATCCAGATTCTAGCAAAAAATGAAATCTTTGTTTTATCTTAGTCAATACTTCTTGAGATCAAAATATTAAAACAAGTCTTTGGAATGCACGAAGACTATAACACTCCGATGATCAAAGAAAATATAAATGAATAAAACTCACTTTTTAATACAAGAACACTGTTTCAGCAGTAAGGCAACATATTGCCCTACAGGCGTGTCGGCACCAAGCACCGATACCTGCACGCCTGGCCGAGGCTCCGGCAGCGAAAGCACCTTCTTTTCAGGTGGAGGTAGCGCCTTCGGTTTAGGCGTCTTTGGCTCTTTGCATTCATCTTTACACTCAAGGCGGCGAAATGGTGCTAGAGATCAGAAAGAAATAAGAAGTCTTAAGGTCATAACGGGGTCTGTTTTAACTGTGAATGCAGAAAACGATATCATAGGATTATTGATCCTGAATAACAAGTCAGAAGCATAGAACAAGGATGAGAAATTAAGAATCTCTTTAACCAGAAATAAGGGTATACTGTGTTTTTGTTACAATTTATTACGTGGTAGGACCCTCGTATATCGTAGGCCGTATGGGAAAGTATTGTCGCTTTGTCAAGTATTATGTTTTAGTTTGAAGCGAATTGAGACCATTGAAATTAGCTGGGAAGTATGAGACATACCATCAAATGTTTTGGAATCGGTGTGACGAGCTCAGTGCATTGCCTTGTAGTAGTTTGTTGATTCAGAACCGTAAGAATTATAATGTGTAGAAACTAACTTCCGAAATTGGTGCCACCCTCGATAACTTTCATTTTAATCCAGTGTAATATTCCTTCCTTCTTCTTTTTCCTTGTTTCGCAAGGTTGTGGACAGACTGGATCAACTTGTGGTGGAATATCTACTATAGCTCTCCTACAGCCGTCATCTCCCGCTTTCTTTGCAAAGGTTCGGACTGAAACGCCTTCTTTTGCTAATGTCATGAATTTCGGCACACTAACCAAATTAGACCATAATTGCTTTGTCCTAGAAAATATGTTTAGAAGTAACATTATTATTTTTTATAATTTAATTTAAAAAGGTGTTATTTGTTGCTGCCGTGAATTTTTATTTGACATTTCTTTACTTTTTTGAAATATGAGCTTTGCAGAAAAGATTTATTAGCTGCCAGAGTCTTAATAAATCTAAGAAGATTATGTTTATAAGTGAGTCTCTTGGGTGAAACTTTAAAATAAATAAACTAAAAAATAAACAACAATTTATTTAATTAAAAGGTTTCTGAAAAGTGCGTGAGAACCAGATGCCACAGAATTAGTATTAAATTACGTCAAGGAAAACAATCAGAAAAGGTGAAAGAAAACACCCACCATCAGTTAGAAAAAATCTGTAATTTCTAAATGGTTAAGCTGTTTTTCTTGAACTGCAGCTAAAAACCATCTCGATTACAGCAACTTTCAAACAAAAAACTTTAAAATGGTTCATTCGCTCAGGCGCTACGATGCCACAGAATGACAGATACAAATAGAAAAAGGGGTCAAACCTAGAACACCCCTCTGTTTGCCGGGGTAAAAAATAAGTTTTTTCAGTTTCTATAAATTTGAAACATTTATCAATCGAAAGATAACTTAGATCAAAAGATATAGCCCTGATAGTCATTCCCTTCTAATTGAAATTCGAACAAAGCATCCGATATTAATTTAGAATGAACAACAATAGATCGTTGAGAGGGAAAGCTGGAAGTGTGAACGCTCTGCCTTGACACTGTAGTATTTATAGAGCATACTCGACCGTTATTGCCCTATTTCCTGCCTAGTCTTTCTAAAATTGGTTTGCTTTTAATCAACCGTTCTCATCTGCAGTTGCTACGTTTGAATTCAAGATGCGTTTCCTTAGAATGTTTGCGGTGTTTTTTAAGGCTAGATTTTTTATAATGCAATTTTTGTTAGTTCCTTCTCATTAGTTTGAATTTGAGTGATCATTAGTAGGAATTCTTTACTTATGTGGATAAATTAAAATGGTTCTTTTTTATTGCCTAGATACAAGCGACCGGCCTGATAGTAAGCGGTCACCGCCCCTCAAGGACACAGGCAATATCAGGCACAGCCGAGATGCCGTATATTTTGGGAGCCACTTAAAATCTTACATTAAAGCGAATATTTTATTAAAACGCTATAGATTATAGACACATTTGTCAACAGCATGAACAGGCTGTCTCCACCGGGTTATTACTACCGTGTCTTAGAAAAACTAGATGCATTTCCAATGTCCCCAATCCCCACGGAAATTTATCAGCCACCAGCTTAAATTCCAACCAAAGATTCAGTATTTGTAACGTTAACATGCTAAATATCATTTATGTCATAAAAATATAAAAAATCGACATTATTGCACATTTTTTCACCTAGCGTCTAAATAAGATGACCAATTATAGAATTTAACCGAGTAGGCGACCGCTGCTCACCTCACTCGATGTAATCTTATAATAATGGAGTTTCCGCTGTTTAACTCCATTTTGAACCCACTTCCAAATGGACGTTTGATACAGAAACTCTCTGATATAACGTTGGCAGGTTTTTGATTTAATTATAATTTAAAACGTGGATTTTCCAAGCCACTGGGTGAGAGAGTGAGTGAGCTGGAATTTTCGGCTGGGATAAAGGTCAAAACTGACTAAGCAGCTATTTTATATCCAAAATTAGGATACAGCAATACATTAAAGCGATCACGCAAAATTAATTCATTTCGAGTGGCTTGGTTACGTTTTATCTATACTAATATAATAAAGCTGTAGAGTTTGATTGTTTGTTTGTTTGTTTGTTTGTTTGTTTGAACGCGCTAATCTCAGGAACTACTGGTTCGAATTGAAAAAATCTTTTTGTGTTGGATAGTCCATTTATCGAGGAAGGCTTTAGGATATATAACATTACGCTGCGACCATTAGAAGCGAAGCATCAGTGAAAAATGTTGCAAAAACGGGGAAAATTATTCATATTTGAAGGCTTCCGTTGCTAAGCTACCAAAATAATATTATTTGAAGGCTTCCGTTGTCAGATCAAAATCAAATCTATACTAATATTATAAAGCTGTAGAGTTTGATTGTTTGTTTGTTTATTTAATCACGTGGGCGGAGCCGCGAGCAAAAGCTAGTTAATCAATATAGATACTGTTGTTAAATGAAGACTTAAATAACATTTTGCTAATATACCTCTCAGCTGGTATAAAACAATTTCAGAGGTAAATTAATATAAGTTAAAGCCCTCTAGGGATACACAGAGGTTGAACTAATGCACCCACAGTCCGTCGAGCTTCTTTCTATCCCTTGATGTAATGGGTGACGAACTTATCACCATTTTAGGAACAAGTTCTAATGCTAGATAACTTTTGTGTGATTTTTCGAATCGATATTCTCAATTTGCCCGACCAGAAATTTGAACTCTACGACTTCACCGTAAACCACACCTAGAAGACAAAACGATTTCAAATTTCCTATAATACCAATGGTCTAATAAAAAGCAGAAAATATCTAAGTATTGTTCAATAATATGTGCTCAACATTTCAAATAGGAACCATGATTAAAAACTAAGTAAATATCCAACCGAATCACTATATAATCGATACACAATGAACCTAATTAAAGTTAACCCGAAATTGGCCGGTAATCCGTCAAGTTGTCTGTGTCAGGAAATTGCGTGAGGTGCGCGGCGTTTCGGCTGAATTTCCCGTGAAGTGGTATGTTTTGGCTAGGGTCCGTATTAGCCGATAGGGCGTTGAAGTGGCCATAAAAACTGTTCGTTTACGAGCTCTGATCATTCGTGAAGATTGTTATGTATGCTGTGTTGTATCGTAATTTGTGCGGTGGTAGATGTTCATGTATTATTAAATATTGATATAATATCAACCTTGTATTATATAAGTATACTGTCGCTGCCGTCGTCTGTTGCACAGCCCTCCTCTACTTATAACAGGGGCCTTAGTCCACCACTCTGACATAACGCAGGTTGGTAGACTTTACATACCGACGTTCGAAATTTTGATTTGGAATTTTCAAGTATGGAAGATTCCTCACGATGTTTCCCTTCACTGTGAAAGCCAGCGACGATAAATACACACATCTCGCTTTGAAAGTTAACAGTCCTACAAGGAACTGATTGGAGGCCCCTCTTCTTCCCAATTCGGTAATTGTCACTTCCCTTTGAGATCGGCTACGCATCCATGATGACTCTTCTGATATTGTAGGTGTACATATGTGGTGGATATCACTCACCATCAGGTGAACAGCTCGCTTATTTGCCGGTATATGTTGTAAAAATTCCTGATGGAATGCCCTGGGGTCTGACTATAACTAACCTGAGTTTAACTGAACCATGGCTAGCGGCTTAGCAGTAGTCCTGGCATTGCCGATGTTCTTGGACGACGGTAATTATTTACCATCAGGTAAGCCTTCAGCTCGCTTGCCTTCGAAGGCCAATAACAACAAGCTTAGAAATAAATCCACACTTTATGCTTTACGTCATAATTCAATCCAGAGGTAAAGGTACTGAACATAATCAAAAAAGATAATTTTGCAGTACCAATCGCCGTGAACACAGTTATACTCGATTTATATACAGGCCATTTCATCGAAGTTGAACCAGACGGAGCTGCCGTGAACACAGTCTTATTTAACTTCCGCCGACATGGCCCTGATGTTCCTGCCCACGCTACGTTTCTAGTAAATCTACTGAGTCATGTGAGTACACTGTATACATCGCGTGTGAATCAGGGCTCACCGTTCAGGCACACCTAAGTTACAGAGGTCACTGTGAGCGCTTTTCATCCAAGCTTTGCCTTGATAATGGGAAATATCGAGGGGACGAAACGGGTTTATATTTTTTCCTTTGTATGATTTGACGTTGACGTTTCTGATAAATATTTTAATTTATTTCTGATGTTTGCGATTGATGTGCTTAAATTGATAGGTTACCGTGAAATACGGGTTGCATTTTTAGAAATTTAGAATAAGTTATGTTATTGTATCTTTATACTTCTTATGTGGTAGAGCCTTGTTCTAAACGGTAGAAAGGTCTACAGCATGAATGGATCGGCTTGACCGGGTTATCATCACTGCTTCAACTAAAACCGACGTGAATTGATAGCTCGCTGTTCCATTTCGTACGGATAGTGAGATTACTGGAAGATCAAGTCCCCCCTCCTTCTCAATACCTATTCGGATCCTTTCCTTTAAGATCAGCAACGCGTCCACGATTCTTCTGGTATTGTGGATGTTCATAGGTATTGGAAACCACTCACCATCAGTTAACCCTCTTACGCGTTTGTTGACCTATTATAAAAAAAACTTACTTAAGTCCATTTTTAAGAAAGAAAAGTTACGAAAATATCAAATACATTTCTTATAAATCAGTTGTCAAGGTACTTAAACACTGTTTTGTGGTAGAAAAACTTCAAAACGTGTTCGTTTGAAGATATTTCTGAACATAGCCAGCCACGGTGGGACCGTTTACCTAATAGGCGGTCGGTATAAGTAATGTTGTCCGTGTAAGATTGATGGCGTCCCCTGTCGTCCACACTCGACCTTCCCACGTTATATCGACTAAACTTGCTAAACTCCACCTTATATGCAGTCTCAACGAATACTGCAGGACTGGTATACACTTGTAATACATTCGCACACCTAGTAATGTATGGAGTATTTTTTCTTTTTCATATTTTACAGAAACTAGGTTTGAAAATTTTAGAACTGTTTGAAATGAAGTTATGAGTTTATTTTACACTTACGGATTGTATGGTTTCGGATAAGAGTATACACCTTAATAGGTATTCACGGACAAAAAAAACATTATTTCTGTAAAATATGTAAATGTTCGAATATGATATACTGTTTTTCATATACTTCAAGATATAATTCCAAGTTTAATACATACTTAACAATGACGTATCAGAGACAGGATATGTATGATAATCTATTTTTACATAGCATTTCAATTTAATTTTGCTCTCATCATTCACGTTTTTGCCGTATGTACCTATTTAATCAACAAAACTACTTACGATTTTGGTATTGAGGTGCATAAGCTCCCGCTCGGTGACGCGGCGCCGCGCGGTCTCCATTTGCTGCTGACGGTA
Organism: Amorpha juglandis; assembly: GCA_949126905.1. Taxonomy (NCBI): domain Eukaryota; kingdom Metazoa; phylum Arthropoda; class Insecta; order Lepidoptera; family Sphingidae; genus Amorpha; species Amorpha juglandis. Next base: position 11,381,667 of record OX421381.1, on the reverse strand, counting down.
CTGGTTGTACTTGTACAGCAAATACATTCCGGGCAGAGCTAACACCACGAATGGACGCATCAGGCTTGACGACGTAGACGCACGCTGAGGCATCTTCCCAATAACATTATTTATATTCTTCTCAAATTGTGTTTTTGCCAACGGTACCAGATGCGCTCACACGGTTTCGGATTTTGTATTCTAACTTCTCAATTAAACAGATCATTTTGAAACGTCACAATATTAGCACTAAATGGAAGATTCGGTAATGATTTATTTTTACTCTAACGCTAACGATACAAGCACTTATGTCACTGCGGGGTTTCTACGTTTTAAATTGGATTATTGCTTTAGAAATAGACCTAGTTATTTACACTGAATTAATCAGGATCGACTTGCTATCATTCTGAATCTGAAACAAAGGAGAAATATTTTGTTAATTTTTATTCAAATTCATACATAAGTAGTATCTATGTTGTTATCTTATAGCTAGAGAAAACAATCTTGATTCGTTTGGAAAAGTCCGGCCGATATTAAGGTGCTACACGAGCTCACTGAAAAACCCCTACTGAACCGTATATTCGGTTATAATTCTCTATTAAGACGTAATGAAATCAAACTATTTTTTAAAAGATTGATCACTGGTAGCGAAGTGGTTGGATCACTTGCGATAAGAATGTACGGAAAACAACATGGTCACAGTGTGGCCAAGTTCCATAGATAGTGGTGAAACCCGGATTAATACGCAATAAGGTGTGGTTGTGTGTATGGTAGAATTAGCAGGGCATCGTTCATTACGTGCTTTTACCGCTGGGCTAAACTATCGATTCGGATTTCCACTGCCAACAGCCGATGAATTGACCCACAGAAATTGTGTAGTCTTTCACCATAATAGCGCCAGATCACACACATATTTCGCCACTCAGCAAAATTTGAAAGAGCTTAGTTGGGAAGTGTTACGGCATCCATTATATAGCCTGAAGCCTCAGGATTATGGTGTTTCCCATATGCCAACTATGGTGTAATATTGAAATTGATATTATATCAAAAGAAGACTATCAAAACTACTTGTCACAATTTTTTTACTAAAAATCTCAAACTTACAAGATGGCAGCAATTTATAAACACAAACGACACATACATAATATTTTAATTACTGTAATTCAACTTAAAAAAAATTGAAAGATTTAAAGGATTCATTGAAATATAGTTTTATTTCAATTTAAACGGATTTTATTGCAGATTTTTATTAATGTTGATCCCGACGTTTCGAAAGATTTTCAGCCTTCGTGGTCACGGGGTGGACAGTGGTTAGATTTATTTCAATGAGTAATATTCGCGTAACCATAAGAAATCACTATAAAGGATTTATTCCCAAAAAATACTAACTAAGACAGATATGAAATATATATACATACATACGACTACTATATACAAAATATATCATTGAAAATGGAGCTGCAATTTGCAAGCGTGTTACTTACGCAGAGATAAAATGATAGCAATATGAGATTTGGCTTTTAATCGAACCAATATTGCCAGAATCCACAATGTGTGTTTATTTGATTATTTTGTGTACAATACATAGTAGGTAAATACGCTCAAACATTTCAAATATTTGTATTAGTTAAATTATGTTCTAATGAACACTACACACTATAACTCAACGAGTTACCGTTTTTACAAATTCCTCTTTACCATTTATATAGAGCACATATTTGAACTTAACCCTGAAATTACTATGATATCGATTGGAAATTTTCACGATTCATTCGAATATTGAACCCAGTTAGAAGCAAATTAAGCTGAAGTTTAAATTTGGGTGACAGCATGGTAAAAGCTGGATTATTGCCGTAAATTAACCGAAACAAACTTGCCTGCATTGGCGGAATAGGCAATTCTGCCGAACTTCGTATTAGGGCGGCATGTTGTGAGAGGTTTGGACGATCGCTTATATTGCATAAAATATTTGTTATATTAACAGAAATTCATATTATTAACAATATGTTTCTTCTATTTATATATTTAAGAACTTAAGCAAATAAATAGGTTGTGTGTTTGTGGTGTTCAAAGTTCTGTGTGGTGTTGCTTCTGTTTATGGGCAGACGTGGCGCTTACCATCAGGCGAGCGTCTTGCTCGTCTCGTCATTCAGTATAATAAAAAAAAGTAGATCTGAATCTGGTAAACGGCAAACTAAAGACTACAAAAAGAAGGCCTACCTATATTACCCTATTCACCTAGCCTACAAGAATTGCCAAAAATATCTTCAGTTGCAGTCCCAACTCTATTCTAAGGCTTGAACCCTTTAATCAGTACTCCCCAAACTTCACGTAATCTTGTCCCTAAATCCATACAACTGCTGACTTATGGAATTATTAATAGCACATGTTTGCCGACTAGATAGACCCAATGGTTGATTGATGGCTTCCTCTTGGGAGTAATGGGTCTGCTCGTAATAGGTTCTTTCCTCTTCATTACATCTAAAAATATGACTCTTACGTATGCGATTAATCGAAAAGCCTTAGTATTTGCGTTGTTATCTGTACTGGTTGATGACGTACGAGACTTGTCAGTATTTAAAACCGCGGTTTTACAGATGTCATCAGCAGAGTTATGTGTTTCAGTTTCAAGGACATTGAAGCCAGTGAAATTATTGGGCATTATGAGACTTAACATCTTATGTCTCGCGGTGATAAGCATAGTTCAGTGCCATACAGTATTACTAAATACGTAAATTCCATGATCAGTACATATAAAGTTATCAAAATTCGCATTAACGTAAAATTTGTTGACTTTATAAAGATAGCAAAAAAATTATTTCATTATGAAAAATCAATTAGCGTACAAAAACGAATAACAATTACTTTTTGGTAAGAGATTATCAGCTCACATATTTATTTGTGACGCTCTCTTATTTATTTGCTTCTAAAGATGTTTACATTATGAATGCTTCTTCGTGTAGATCTAAAAAACCTATTGTACTCCGTGAATGGAAAGAAATATACTATGACCCTGGACTGATCAAAGCTTTTGTTTCCACTCTGCCCCGACCAATATCGATCAGATATGTAATAAAATGGCAAATATCGACGGTTTGACATTTATACTGGTATAAGTCGGTGCCAGTCTTCAAGTGAACATCGAGATACAATCGACGCACGCTTGAGTAACTCGATCTATGACATTGAACCTATATTCAATAGATATAGGATAATGTATAACTATTTAGATTCTAATTTGCTTCCGTGTTTCTAACAATTTACAACAGAATTCCACTCCACGACCAGATAAAGAGTATAGCTAAGAAGTTGCTACTAACTACTAACCTAACCTTCTATCTGATTAATTTCGTTGCAGGACAAAGACATTTAGGCATTCCCAGAGACTCACCGAGCTTTACTGCTGGGTGTCAACAAAAATGCGTGCCACTGTTGATCCTGGTGCAAAGGAGTTACAGTGGCGGGTTAGTCTCTATAACTACTTACTTACTACTAATAATATCAGCCCTCTGTTATTCTGTTCTGCTGCTGGGCATATGTCCAACCGCAGGTATTTACCTCCTGTACTAATGAGAGGGGTTAGAGCTTAGTCCGTCACATTAGTCTAATGCTGATTAGTAGACTATACATACCTTATAATTTCTTATGGAGAATTTTAAAGTATTTAGGATTCCTCATGATGTTTTCCTTCACCATTAAAGTGAGTTTTCTATATCTAACAATACATTCAACGTAACTTCAGATATGTGTGCCGTGGGTGATAGATATCGAATCTGCGGCTTTTATCTCGTTAGTCTGTTCGACTCCGACTAAGCTATCGGCGCCTACTACCTCACTGTGAACGTTACTTAATCGGTTTACTATTTTGGGTTTCCAATAGCCAGCAGACTTTACATAATTAGTAATTTATAAGATTTTCTTATTCCACCATTACTCATTATAACTCCTAATGATATTTGTAATCTTAAGTAATTAACGTCAAATTCCTTCCAAAAGTTACGTAGTCGCAATAAAAAAAACTGCTTTGAAGTGCACTTTCAGTCCTCGACTTCGTTGGATATGAAGTGGCAACAGTGCTTTAGCCAAGTCAAGAGCTCTATGGTTATAAACTCAAATTATATCTAGCAAAGCGATGTTTATTAGAAATTAATGGTTTATTCACAAAGTAGAAGTTAGGTTGTGATTATTTATGAGTTAGATTTCTTCTAATAAATTATTCTGCTCTGGGATCGTACCCGATACTTTGCTTATTTACTGTTACTGGTACAGAAAGGCGCTAGTACAATTTCAATCATAATATTATATTGTTTTGTTTATTTGTCTCATTGTTCTATCATTCATTTTTACAATTCAATTTTCTTTGCATCTGTTTCCCGTATTTCTCGCTATTTTCTATTTCATTCAAGGATTCCTAAATGGTGGTTTATATTTCCGACATCAAGGTCATATATAGATGAGACTATTTTGTGTAATCCTGATCTAAACTCACAATTAGGTTCGGTCCCATATAAGTTGGAACAGAAAGTAGGGAACAAATTGTATCAGTTATATAGACAAGAGGGTATCTTGATTAATCAAATATAATAATAGAATTAATATTAATTGCTTAATTTAGTCTATCTCTGAATAATATGATATGATACCTACTGGGCGGTATTTAATGATAAAACTAAACATATAATTGGAAGTGATAAATCCATTACTTAAACCAACACAATATCATTTTCAAATTATAATAATTACATATCTAACCTATACCATCTGCAGAAATATTTTGCCCCATGTTCTACGTTTAGTAATATCACCTTCAAAAGTTGGTGTCTTGCTTGAAATAGCGAAAACGAGCTCTTAGAGCGACGCGGCCGACGACGAAATGGTTTTCGCTTGATTGCCCCGGCGGATAACAACCGTGTAACGAGCTTAGGTGTCCCGCAAGCTCAGAGCATTTTATGCATCGGCTCACGCATTACATACTCAGTTTTAGTGTTAGCTAGAGCTTGGGACCAATATTGGGTAAAGTATTCAATTACTCTTTGATGTTGGATGAAACGATTGGAAGTCGAACGATGGATGAAAGATTTATGCCGCAGCTGGTGGTTTGACTAAAGGTAGTAGAAATCATTGTGTGTATAAATGCAAAAGCAATGTGAAGAACAGATAATTGCTAGTCTCTCAGTCGTCTCCTACTAACCCATCTGGACAATTCTGCTGCCAATTAGTATACATTTTATAAACTTCCCATTGTTACATTAAGCTACAGATGCGCGTGTCAGTGGCGCAATATTAATACCGCAGTTTGCTCCTTTGTACTGTTCTTTGCATAAAGCCAGGCCTTTCAACGACAGGCATTACTGCCACATTCAGTAAGATTTTGAAAGACTATGATATCATTGACGCTCTATTGTCTACCAACTTGCATACGACCGCAAGCAATGCGTTTGCAAATTCTACGCTTACCAAAGCGTGTTCATTATTGAAATGGTCATCCGAATGTAAGAGTTCACCATAAACTCTCGCAATACAAAATCGGTGCATTGCCCATCTTTAACGGACCTTTCGATGAAGAGATTTTTTCAGGCCTCCAGCAATCTCACTGACCAAGCATATAATGTAGCAGTAAATGCTACCACGGTTGCGTGGAGTGCACTTTAATTTTAGCGCTGCGGAACTCACAATATTTTCTACCTTATTGAATACAGTTCTTCTGTTTTCAAGTTCCTGCTTAAAAACTGTAAAATAAAAGATTAATAATAATGAATTAACATCAAAGGGAATTATGTTGAAAATAATTTTATTATGATGTGCGTGTGTGTCGGCTACCAATCAGATAACGTTATTGTAATAAAAAGCGGTTGTTGACGCTGAATAATTGATTTCTATAGGAAACTAACTAAATAAAACAAACATTTTTTTTCCTAGAAACTTAATAATGCGTGCAATATCACGGAATCCTTCATTAACAATTTTATTTATATTATAAAGAAAGTGTATTGTTATTTCTTTCGTTCGTGGTTATGAAGTGTAATTATGGTTGTTGGCGTTTTAAAAGTAATCCTGTATAAGCGCAGAGTACAGACAATCTCTATCTAAGTTTACTCTATTACTCAGTTGGCAGATAAATTGGTTAGCACCGTCTACCGCCCATTGCATGTATTATGCAAAGGGGTACCGATTTCGAAAAATTCCCGATGGTGCAGCATTGAAGTGAATATTGGAAAAAAATGAAATTAAATTACAGAATATTTTTTCAAAATAGACAATGGTGTTAAACTATAACAGAATTATTTATTTTGAAAATCTGTTTCATCTAACTTACGCCTATTATTAATGCTTACAGATAACAATAGTCAGTATGTTAGTACTGTACAGTACATACTGGGTTTTTTGGTAGATAGTCATAGATAAATTTTTCCAACATTGAAACAAATGTTTGTGAGTTTCATATATTTTTCTTAGCCTTGGTCCTATTGGTTCACAAGTGCTTTCTTGATTTGCACTTATTTTAACAAAGAACATTTCATTGTATCTTCGTTACGAAAAGAAATAATGAGTTGCCAAAATAAAATTTTAAGATTAAGATTTAAAGAAGAAAATAGAATTTCAAACAATAACAGTTCTACTACTTCAATATAACATAAAAAAATGTAGGTTTAAATTGAATAAGACATTGAAACATGAAAACTTCTAAAAGAGTCAGTGGTGTTACAAAAACACACAAAACGTAGCTGAGAGTAATCTTCAAAAGGCTAATCAGGTTAAAAGCCAAGGCTTTGAATCCGTCTGAATGGAAGCCAAATGACATCATGCTAACTACGTGTAACTGTTTGTGATGTTTACATACTTAATGGGGTTATCTTTTGAATATTCTCATGTAAGGTTAGGGAATTATTTCTTTACTCTACTCTGGATGTAACAAAACTAGGAATAATTGAGTGCTAGACGCAATTTTGTGATCGCTAAAATGTAATGTTATTGTTTATGATTAGTTATTTCTGTTAATCTGGCTTTTTTATAGTATAGGCCGGCAAACGAGCAAGTAGGTCACTGATGGTAAGTGATCTCCACCGCCCATGTACGCCCACCACCAGAAGAATCATGGGCGCGTTGCCGACCTTAAAGGAAAGAGATAATTAGGGATTGGGAAGGGGAGGGGATTTGGGCTTCCGGATATCTTACTCACCGTACGAAACGCAGCAGCCAGCCGCTACTTTACGTCGGTTTTCTTTAAGACAGTGGTAACGACCCGGTCGAGCCAGCCCATTAATGCTGTAGACTATTCCTGAATTGCGTTACACTTATCATCAGATGTGGCGTAGTCATTTTGCCGAGCCAGGATAATAAAAAAAAAAAAAAAGACAAAACTGTCTACAGCGTGGCTCTACCACTCAAAGAGCTTCCCCATAAAATAAAATAAATCGGGATAAGATGCAAGAATAATTATTATTAATGCGTGCTTGGCTGTGTGTGTATATGCTATGACACCGCTGCGTTCAAAATATAAACAAATGGGCCGATTCGAAAGTGTGTTTTTGATAGAAACATAATAACCTAATCGGAAGGCTCATAACTATGTGTGTAAGAAGGAAAATCGGTTTAGGTGTGTAAAGGTTACATACGGTTAGTTTCTGATTGCTGTCGAGAATTCAACTTTTGTGCTCAGTCGGCGTCACTACGTCACCTTGAACTGATACTGATGATGCTTTGCGTTATTACTATTATATCGTCAGTGAAAAGGCAAAAATACTAAAGCGTCAATACGTGAACGTTACGGTAGAGCATTATAAAGTTGTTTTTTTTTACGATAATAATTCATATAAATTTTTCTACTGGATAATTTTCAGTATGAATCATATTTTTTTTCTAATATAATTATTATGAATTTTAATTGTACAAAAACAAATTTAAAATTCTCTACCGTAAAGTTCGCGTATTGGCGGTTTAGTATTTTTGCCTTTGCAGTGACAATATGGTTAATATAGTCCATAGTTAAATATTTCTAATGAAATCCACTAATATATACTATACTATCCGTTAAAGATCCGTAAAAAAGAAACGAATACGGATACAGATCTTTTTTCCTTTGTATATCACATCACTAGTATATTCCCCGGTGGGCTATCGCCACGTTTCTTAATATACATGTGATATATTAAGTGCAAAGTTTCCTGAGAATAATGGTGTTGTCTCCAAGTGTTCATGAATAACGTAGTGAATGTTTCGACTTACTTTTTACAGCCCGCTTTGACCCATATCTTCTATGTTTTAAGTTTGGCAAGGGAAGAGAGGTAAAAAAACACCAAAATATTGCGTGATATGAAATTGTGAAGACTTTTGGCTGGGTGTTGCTAAGAAACACATTGGGCAAATCACGCCTGATTATTTTTTATTTAATATGTTAAGTCTTATAATGCCCAGTAATTTCGCTGGCTTCAATGTACTTCAAACCGAAATACCACAGTGCTTACAGACTGTTGCTTGGCGGCAGAAATAGACAAAATATGCGAGTGTCTACTTAAAAACCCACTAAAACGAATACTAATACGAATACTAGAGTAAAGAGGAACTCGGTATCTTCTCAAATAGTGCGATTCGTTGTGAGGCCGTCATGTAGAAAAAGACAAGACATCCGGAACGTTCCAACGTCGAGCTATGTTAATATTTCTTCCCTTTTAAAAGCTTTTTTGTTTCTTTTGTTATGCAAGTATTCTCGCGAGAATTGGAGATTAAAATCTTTCGTTGTCACTGGAACTTAAACTGGAGTTAATATTATAGAAATTAGAATAGCTTGACTAGAATAGAATAAAGCCATTATTTAAAAAGAACAAATGCCTAATAAATAGCTATGTAAGAAAAAGTCGACAAACATAAAATATTTTATTTCTTTATTGATTTACTTCTAAAGAACATCTTAAAAAAATGATGTAAATAAAAATAAGCACGAGAAGGATTAGCGCTTATACAAAAAATATTAAAGAAAAAAATTCTTTACCATTGCTTGCTGTTCTACTATAACTAGCGGGAACGTATACTTTATTTGTGAATATACTCTGGACAACTCTTTATTTCTTTCTGCCTAGCATTATCCCGGCTTAGGTGCCAGGGTCCGCCTTCCGACTTAAACGCTTCCACTTCGCCCGATCTTGAGCATCCTCTTTAGTGAGACCACTGGCTCTCATGTCTTCCTTCAATACGTCAAGCCAACGCTTTTTGGGCCGTCCACGGAATCGTACCCCTAGTACGATCTGGCTCAGGCATCTGCGACCGACGTACTCCTGCGGTTTCCTCAATACATGACCAAACCACCTTACTACTGGACAACTATCAGGTTTATTTAAACAAAGCCAAAATTATATGTAACAAATTTCAAAAATAGAATTTTCCTTGTTCCCATTAAACACGTCTGCATAACTCAGGTTTTGATCACTCTGTGTATATGTATAGGTAAGTATTCTTTGTAACTCGCAACTGACGAGCGGTTCTATTATTTCACACTGTCCTGGCAATGCGGCTTGAAAGAAAATCGCCTCTTTTCGTTCTATTTTTAAACGAAAGCCTTCTATTGTAAGGTGGACTCAGTGTGTCGGAAATTTAGGTACTTTGTTGTCGCGTAAATATTATTGAGGTTCCCAAAGGGACTATTGAATCATTTTGACGGAATATGGAGACGAATGTGCTGTGCATATAAAAATATTGCTTTGGAAATCATTTGTGTTTCCATATATTTGGATGTAGTTGGATATCGTTTGCAATTCTTGAACTGGTTGTCTTTATGTTACTCTTTTTAGTCATTATATTCACGGCAGAGCGGTAGTGGCCTGTTCTGGGTTAGTGGCACACCTAACAATCCAGCGCCTTTCCTTCTGAACTGTTACAATTTGCATTCATGTATGGCGGCGGCAAGTAATTTTAAACAAAACAATAAGACTAAAAAGTACACTGATATTATTTCATTAATATGCTTTAGGTTTTACATTTCATAAACTTTTTCATGTTGTTGTACATTGGGACTGTCATATTCCTACTTTTATTTATTTAATTAATTAATTGGCGAAACGAGCAAGTCGCTCGCCTGATAGTAAGCGCCACGCCTGCCCATATACAGATGCAACACTACACAGAACTTTGAGTTACAAAACACTGCATGGCACTGAACTGCGCTCGTCACCCCGAGACCTTATAATTCCCAGTAATTTCACTGGCTTCAATGTCCTTCAAAACGAAACAGTGCCTACACAATGTTCCTTGCTGGCAGAAACATACAAAACGGTTTCCGTAATTACAACATAAAATAAAGTACATTACATTTCCCTAAACGACTTTTTTCTAAAAACCTTATTAGTACATGTAAATGATGTAGTAGACATGTGACCTTTACATCGACCTCAAACTCTTTAGGCGGGCTCTGCCGGCCAAGGGGCGACGTGACGTCACATCGGCCGGCCGTGCCGCAGCGCGCCAAATAGCCGACATTTTAACTGTCTCGCTAAAATTATGGTGTTGTCAAACAATATGAAACTACCGCAATGTTAAACACGTGCAGAATGTTTTTGTTCGGCATTGCGTCTCAGATTTTCATGGATGATGAGAAATTTCAGTTTTAGTTTCAGCCGTTAAGGCGTGATTCATTAACAAACATCCAAATTCACAAACTCACAAACATCTAAACTTTCACATTTATAATAGTATGATTGCTTGCTTTAACGGTGAAGGAAACAGCGTGAGGAAACCTACAATTGAGAAGTAAGTACTTCATTAAAATTTCGAGGGTATGTGAAGCCTGCCAAACCGCATTAAGCCAGCATGGTGGTCTAAAGCCTAACCCTCTAATTAGTAGACGTGGCCCGAGGCCAGCAATAGGATATCTTGGCTAAAAACAAGGCTTGTTTTATTATGTGATTCCCCAAGGACGCCGATAAGTCGACTCCATCTAGTATGAAATTGTTATTTTAAAATTGTACCAAAAAGTGCACGTAGGTACACTTTCCAAGAGTAGATACCCATAAATATTTCAGCACAGCATATATATTGAACAGTCTACAATTCTACATTAATATGATGTTTCGAAAACTATTTTACGTCTCAACACTAAACTTCTATAGCAATTTTTATTGTCGATGCAATATTCTTGTTGCGGCACTGTTGAATATTGAGCTACTTTATTTATGTTATAATCGCTTCATTGGTCTAGTGCCAGCGTTCTAATGAGAATCTCGAAGACCTGGGTTCAATTCTCATGTCAGGCAATCACACATTTTTTACCCGGGTTTAGAATTTTTGCCCAGTATGGATGTAAGCTCCCCCCTATCGCATCATGGGACGGAAATACGCTAGCCGAAAATTGAGTACAGCACTAATTGCATCTCTGGGGATATAGGAGCTTATGTCATTACTTCGACTTTTCTAGTTATTAATTTGTTATTTGCAAATACATTACTGCCTTCAGTCAACAAAAGAATCTTACGGTATACGCGATTGGTCTGTTTTTGTTGGTAAATATAGAAGTTTTTTGAGTGGTAGAGCCACGCTGTAGACAGTTTTGTCTACAAATAAATATACAGTCCGAATTTCATGCTTGTAGCCTTGATAGTTTGCGCTCGGCGATGATGAATCAGTCAGTCAGTCAGGACATGTTATTTTATAAGTATAGATGTAAAAATGTGATTAAACTGTGTAGAAATACATGAATCACTATTCTCATAATACAAAAGTTACTTATAGTTTGTGGAATATTATACGAATAGATGAATATTAATAAACCTTTTCTGAATATTGAATAAATTAAAAAAAAAAGTAAGTTGAAAAGGCCATCGGCAGTCGTCGCTCTTGTTTATTTTAATTTTGATTCATAGTACATTTTTAAAAACCGATTTCTTTTTCATGATTGTACTAATGAATAGATTTCTGCGACATCTTTGTTATAACATTTGTTTTGCGCTTTGAATGAATGAATAGAACTATTTTCACAATCAATTGGCATTGTGTGAAAAGAGTTCTAAAGAGGTCAGAGTTCAGACATTGGATTGTGAAAATTAATTGTACGAATAAGTGACTCACTCAGTGTCCTGGCTCAATGGATTACTTCAATAAATGACCTAGTGTATATTCATTAATTTTTATTTCATGTCATGAGTTTTTAAAATGAATAAACAATAAAATTTAAGTCAACAATGACAAAAGCCCGAGACTAATTATAATAAGTAGATTATGCACAACCATGAAATGTTTTCTAGGGCACATTTAAATAGTCTCACTGCATGCAAAGGCACATATTTTGTGTTAAAACATGTGCATATATTATAAAGAAAAATGAAGGATAGTAAAATAATCTATCTGGTATTTCGCTCAATTTCTTTTTATAGCATAAGCCGGCAAACGAACAAGTGGGTTATCTGATGGTAATTGATTCCCACCGCCAAGTTCACCGAAATTGTTATTCACAACCTAACAACGCTTATTAACTCAGATTCTTTACTAACTTTAACCCTAGCTACGATCGATACGGCCACACAAGTTCCGCTGAAAAGAAAACTGTTCGCAACCCTAACTATTCCAGTCGGAGTTAGAAACAAGAAAAAACAACTACAGTTGGCCGGGTCCAACTCCTCGCTGATTAAGCCAACTGCGGTGGAATATCTACACTTTACACATAGCCATTGATTGAATAGACGACGCAAGAATACCTAATTCGCGTGAAATCAAAACGAAATCATGAGCAGGCGTGATTGTATTAAAGAAAAATTTAAAATTTTAAAAAATACGCGCCCAATTTGATCTGCTTCCGTTTTTCCGTAAAGATTTTTATACCTACTGAAGTATTTGCGTCGTCTATCTAGTTATTTTTCTGTGCTTTAGATGATATTATTGTTGTAGGGCTGGCACACTTCGCTATGCTGACTCATTGTTATGGTTGCAACGGGCGTGGTGTTCTGTCAAGCTATTGAATGCCAAATATATCTGAATCACAGTCAGTTTTAGGCTTGGCGTGTCCTCTTAAAACCTTGAGGGTTTGACGAAATGTCACATACATTTGATTTTAAAAATTTAACTCAATAATCAGTAATAGTTGTTGATAAGTGGTTTTATTCCCTAGAATGACGAGAAGAGTAGGTAGCTCATCTGATGGTAAGCGCCATGCGTATCCATCCATTACCAATACCACTAAAAATTTCAAATCCCAATGTATGGATGACACTGCACTGCACTCGTCACGTCATTACAAAACTCAGTAGTTTCACCTGCTTCGTGTTTTGAACTAGAATATAGCCATACTAACACATGTTTATTATGAATAAAACTTAAACAACCAACCACAAATTAAATGAAAATGGTAAAATACAAACAAGAAATAACAGCATCAGAGATCTACTCAGAACCAGATAGATGAATGGAAAAACCTGATAATATATTTCTTTAAATATCCTTCCTCTTGAAATTTATAATTCAAGTAATAGTATAAGACTCTTTTTTCAGGCTTCATTAGCTTCTTTTTAACTGACTTCATTTAGTGTCAGCGATCGGATATTTATTTGTGTTTCGTAAGGTCGTTTCAAATCGCTCCAGTCCGCACACATAGAAAAACTAGTCGCGGCAATCAATTCGTTTTTACACTACAATCTAACGCTGCATGTCGCTAAAATGCGATGCAACGTTAGATCTTCCATAGATTCTTTAATAATTGGATGCAACTTTTAAGCTATCCCTAAAACGCACGATTCCGGCACATTGATTGAACGCAGTAAATTCGTCAAAATTCAATACAACATCGTTGCAGCCGTAAAGTCGATGATCGTTGATGCTAAAAGTTTATGTAGCCCTTACAGCTTCGCTCTTTATCAACACTAAATTGTCAATACATGCGACTCGTGCATCTGTTTCAACGGAACAGAGTTTAAAATCATTTGCTTATAAATAGGCCTAAGCTAACTTTCCTGAATGGATTTGCAAATAACGTTCGGCTTTCAAAGCAGAAACAACAGTAGAAACATTTAACGAACTATAATTAACCGCATGTCAGTTTGTTTTGTCTGGATTGTGTTTCAAATAAACAATTTCAAATTGAATTGTACGTTTGTAAATACGACAGAAATTGTTTAAAGTAGGTTAGACGGAACGTTAGCAAATCAAGTGTACAGTAAATCTACAGTAGTTAATAAAACAATTGTGATTGTAAGAGATGAGAACATCAATATAGTTGATGACGTAATATATACGAGGTTTGTGTGAGATACGGATTACGCTGATAATGAAAATTATGATTTAAATTTCTTTATAATTTTTAATTGTGCAGCGATATGCTGAAGTCAGTTGTGTCTACAGCACGGAAGGCCTTCTAAACCTGAAACCTAAACTGGAAAACAGTTATGATCTCAAAGTTTTACTGACAGTAATATTGGAGGCGAAATTGTTTCGGTTTGAAGGACTTTGAATCCAGTAAAATTACTAAGCTTTATGATTAATATCTTACATCTCGGGGCGACGGACATAGTCCAATACCATGCAGTGCTCTGTAATACAAAGTGCGTGGTTGTTGCTTCTGTTTATTGGCAGGCTTATCATCAGCGACCTACCAGTCTCGTAATTCAAGCAAATAAAAAAATCCTTAAATGTTTACATTTTTATTTTCAATATTTGTTAAGATATTCGCCTCAATATCACATACTCTGGATAGAATATCATGTGAATGTCAGCTACATATTACGATTCAAAATATAAAGGCCTTTACATGTAGGACATATAGAGATGGCACGAAGTAGGTAGAATTATGTTACAGACATCATTCCGTTAACACTTCTTGGGTACGTAACCCTAATAACTATCATTCAAAGCCAAACAATTTTGTAATTCTTCCTTTAGTAAGCGACACAACTTGAACTTTAGCTGGTGTAATGAGATAATACCATTAAGCTGAGACTGTTTTCTTCGGATTACGACGTTTTACGTAACCATTGTAGTAAGACCTCGAGCTTCTTTTGGTCATAATCACCGGCGGGATAATCGGCTTTGGAAACAAATATTGTCCTAATAATAATCCGTATTATAGGTTATTATGAAGCTTAAATAGGAGTTTTTTTGCTACGTTACGCCCGATATAATTTCCGCGAAAATTTCCGTTATCTGTGGATAACGATAACATGATTCCGTCAAACTATAATTTAGCGTTTCTGTGTGACAGAGCCATGCTGTAGATAGTTTTGTCTACAGCATAAATGGGCCGGCTTGACTAAATCGTTGCCATTGTATCACAGAAAACATTTTAAAGTAGCAGCTTATTGCGTTTCATACGGTGAGTGAGATGTGTGGAGGGCCAAGCACCCATCCCATCCCAATTCCTTGATTATCCTTTATATTTAGTTCGGCAACGCGCCTATGATTCTTCTGGGGTTGTGGACGTACATGGGCGATGGAGATCATTTATTATTAGGTGAGCTACTTGCTCGTTTGCCGGCCTATGTTATAAAAAAAAACAACTTGGTGGTGAAATAAAAAACAGAGCTTGGCCGATTACCAATTTAATCGATGCCCAATCAATAATGAATGTTATTTTCTGCATAAAAAATATGAAACGAGAATGCTTTGTTCAATAAATGATTAATAAAATTAATTTTCTCAATGGCAATGCTTCATCATCATCATCATCAGCCACAAGACGTCCACTGCTGAACATAGGCCTCCCCCAAAGATTTCCAGACCGACCTGTTGGAAGCGGCCTGCATCCAGCGACTTCCTGCGACCTTTATCAATGGCAGTGCTTAAGTAAATGTAAATTTTTGAGTTAATGTATCCTATTCCGAACTTCTTATCACATCATTAACATGTCAACAGAATTTGATAATTCAAGTTGTTGGCCCATCACATCATTGCTACCAAACTAACTTGCGCTACTATGAGTGTATGTATGGCTTAAACTTCATTAAACGAAACTGTGCCAGCAGTTCTATCTTATATCCTAGCGATTAAACATAATATTAAAGTTTAGTCTATATCATGAACTTCCTTCTACCGCTGTATAATGCTGTTGACAGCCTCCGTGGCTCAGCGGGCGAGTACCCGGCTGTGAAGCGAGAGGCCGCAGGTTCGATCCCCGCACCGAATCAAATGTTTGTGGGATCCACAAATATTTGTTTCGGGGTCTGGGTGTTGTGAGACCGAACGTCTCTCGTAATTCCTGATACCGACGACACAAGACGCGTATCTTACTGTGGGGTCAGGACTATGCATGTGACTGTTTAAGAAAAAAAAATGTAAACTACGTGGGACTCGTACGGTTGAGTAATTATTGTGAATTTGTGCCAGATACTAGATTTAACTAGGTGATAGGTCTCTCGCATGTGAGAGCCAGTTTGTTGTTTTTTTTATCCGAGCACGGCAAAGTAACTGCACTACATCTAATGGTAAGCGCAGTGCATACCCAAAAAACCAGCGCCCACCGACAAACAATGGGTGGTCACCAGAATCATGCCGGCCTGTATAAATGCTTCTTCACCCTCCGAAGAGAGAAATCCAAGGGCTTGCGACAGGATAGGTGGATGACCGTTGCAGGCACAGGGTTACAAGGGTGAATCCGTATATCCGCCCCAACCAACCATTAAGGCATGTCCCAAGCCCCTCGGAAGAATCGGATATGCACTGGTTGATCCTGGAACGCGATCCACACAAGGTGTGTAGGTCACTAGTGCAAGTTTTAGTACCATGTGTACGGTGGTCGCTATCCGGGGGATATAAATATCCTACCACCAGCTAAATTGGTATTGGTATGATTTATGACCGCCTTGTATGTTTCTGCCGCGAAGCAACAGTATTTATTGTTTAACCATTGTTGTGTTCGATTTGAAGAACATTGAAGACAGCGAAATTACTGGGAATTATGAGACTTGACAATTTATGTTACGGGATGATGACCGCAGTCCAATGCCGTGCAGTGCTTCGTAATTCAAATTTCTGTGTGGTGTTACTTCTGTTTATGGGCAGGCGTTGCGCTTACCATCAGGCTAGTAAACAGCTCTCTCGCCATATAATGTCGTCAGCTGTTATACAGGGATGGAGTACAGAAAATAGCCGGTGTACCAAATGTAAATTAAATTTAATCCAAGATGTACATAATATGATGGCTCAGAGGGGTCTGCGAAGCGCCTGTCTAATGTCGCATTAATCATTCCCTTTTCACAAATCCTTTTAGTCCACGTCGACCCTTCACGAGGTGAATTGTAATCCGCTTACAATACTCATAAATGTGCCCGTTTATTCTGTTTATGTTCTGTTTACAGGCCTGGTTTGAGGTTAAGTGATCGTGACCCCCAACAATTTAAAAATCGGTTTAGGTATCGTAATGTTTAAGGTTTCGGATAGTATAGGATCCCGGGTAACATCGACCTTCACCCATCTGTTTACCGAATGAAAAATATATTTTAGGGTATAACATGTGTTGCTGAACATATACCAATAAGGTTGCCTACAAAAATATGGCCAAGAATATGATTAATTAAAATTTAAAAAAAAAATATAATTTCCCTGACTTGCTTACCTAAAAAATGAACCTTCAATGAAAAGTATACAATGTATACTACCTGCAAAAGCTAGGTTGCCTACATTTTTCTGGCCAATACTACCTGGTTGCCGTGTGCAAACAGGTAACTAAAAAGTGGTCATTGCGCTCATCTAGCTTCTAGCTTTTTTTAAAATATTAATAAAAACATATTCTTGACCTTATTTTTTTAGGCAACCCTATTGGTATGTGTTCAGCAACACATTTTATACCCTAAAATATGGGTGATTTAATTCTTAAAGCATGCACCGCTTCTTCTTCTAAAATGCTAAGGTCTCATCAAGTCCTGTAGTAAGAATGCATACATGGACGTTACATTTCCCGAAAGTGCCTTGTACAATTGTACATGTGCCTTCAAAAATTTAAACCACAGCCTCTATTTCGGTAGTCTGTTCTACTCTCCGCTAGGCCTTTGCCACTTTTTATTATACATGCGGGTTTTA
The DNA here is from genome assembly GCA_949126905.1 of Amorpha juglandis. NCBI lineage: Eukaryota > Metazoa > Arthropoda > Insecta > Lepidoptera > Sphingidae > Amorpha > Amorpha juglandis. Next base: position 11,363,703 of record OX421381.1, on the reverse strand, counting down.
CAACATACGTAATACGAGTAAATATGGTGCCTATGTTTGCATCCGCAAATGATCAAGATATTGTTTCTATCCTCTATGAAATGGTCAGAAAATAAGATAACATTAAATCAATAGATATCGTAGCTTGCATATGTTACTACGTATCAACTAATAATTACAGGCATAGTAAATAAAAATTTACTCTTAAATATTGGGCAATATAAAGGGCAATTTTTTTTAAAAAAAGGGTAAATGCAATTTTAAAACTTGTGATAAATATAATTTCGCTAAAAGCAAATGAAATCTTAGTGATAATTGTCACGGAAACACGGCCACCACAACCAATATACCTAATAAACGACCCGCGGACCCGACTCTAATTTTCTAATCAGAGCAAACAAAGAAGACGAATTACAAGAATGTCGTCCGATTTGGAACTTTATTTGCTACGTGCTAGTCATTCCGTTTACTTAGGTCCTTCATAAAGTCTGCGAGGACATGAATTTCCCTTAACAAAATAGCTTCTTTGTCTTCGTGGTTTTTTAGTAAATGTCACGACACGGCTTTAGCAAAATCAATGTCTGAGTGATGGTGGGCACACAATGGAAGCTGTAATTTGCTCTATGATTTCGCTATGGCCTTCACGTGATCAATTTGTTACATGTAGGCTCACCTGCCATAAACCAAGGGCAACCTTCGACCTTAAACCGGCTGCAACTCACCTCATCAAAACAACGCAGCGGTCACATTACACTACGGGAAGACAACGGCCAGTCGACAGTCCTACGTCCCGGCACATAGAATTGACATGACACACACAATACAGGTGTTTTTTAACACATTGGGACATATTTTTATTCATGAACAGGGTTCCTTGCGATGGGTGATGGGCTGATGCCGACCGGCAGGCGAGCGCGCTAGCCGGCGCGCCGCCTCACTTTGACTGAAGTAGGCGCTTGTCGAGCGTTTTTTGCGCAGGCGTACTTACCGCACGGGATCGGCCGAAATTCACCCCAGTTCTCTCCCTAAGAAGAGACTTAACCACATAAAACTTCGTTTTTATTTTAAACTGTATTGTTTACGTCATAAGTACTACAATCATTTGATGGTTATGAGAAAGTTAATCTATTTTTCAGGGTACGATTGTGTGTGCCGCACTGCACACGATAGTAATTAAATATGTGTTTAACAATACGGGCTCCGGAGGCTGCTGCTTCTGGTGACGTCAATGTGCTAAAGACTTTGATGAGCGCGTTCGAGCGGACACCGTTTGTCGATGTGTAACCAAGCAACATGATCGAAAACGATCGGCACTTGCATGCAGCTCGGAGGAGCATTTCCATTTAAATTCTTGCTTTGTGACACTGTTGCGCTATATATTCATTTTAGTTGTAAGTACTGGCCTTATTTATCGTGATAGGTGTACGTGATGTGAATGGGATTCGTTGGCAATTGGCAATGTATCAAATCGTAGGTTACTACTACAGAAAAGTTATTCCTTGATCTCCATAAGAATTCTACGTATGAGTATAAGTAACATTGAAATAAAACTAATTTAAACAGATTTTATCGCGGTTTTGTATTAATTTTGATCCCGACGTTTCGAAAGCTTTTCAGCCTTCGTGGTCACAGGGTATCCACCCCGCAATAAAATCCGTTAAAATTAGTTTTATTTCAATGAGTAATATTCGCGCAAACATAAGAAATCATTAGTAGCAGTAAGGAACAGTTGGAGATCATTAGTTAAAATTAGATAACCAATTGGAAAATTCAATTTACTTTTTCGTTATTTGTATAACGGAATTTTCATTGCCGGTCATAAAAAGTACAACCCAAATCTTTCTGGAACATGTGTTAAAAAGCATTTTTAAACCACTGCAAGTGGGATAAGGGCAGGTGGAAGGAAGGCTGTATAACGGATTTTAGTGAAGTATGATGCAACGATAGAGTATCGCCGCGAACTATCTTCTTGATAAGCTTTGGGTATCAGATCTAGAAAGTAACGTCATCGATAATGATTCAGTCATTCAGCAAAACACTAAAAAAGATGTAAAAGAACATCACCTTAACATAACCATTAAACACCTAACAAGAACATTCATAGCAACAGCTGGTGCCGAATATTTTTGCTAAGCTATTTTTGCACTTTGTTTGCATACTCGGCCATCGCTCTTGAACCGGCCTGTTTCTAGAGTACTCACACAAATAGAATGGATGAATGCGATGGTGCTAAATTTGTGATCCATTGATGTTGATGTGTTATCTGTTCAGAAACATTCCATGGGAGAAGTTTTTACTAATGTTGCAATAGAATTTCATCATCATCACCATCCACAGGACGCCCACTGCTGAACATAGGCCTCCCCCAAAGATTTCCAGACCGACCTGTTGGAAGCGGCCTGCATCCAGAGACTTCCTGAGACCTTTATCAGGTCGTCAGTCCACCTTGTAGGCGGACGTCCAATTTACTATACTAGAATTTACTTAGGTTTTATTTGAACAAAGAAGGTTGGATAGTGTAAATATGAATTAAATTACTTATAATTGTAGCATAGTGCTTAACGTAAGAAGCACTTGGGCATTAATAAAAGTAAAATATCCAACGAAATTTCGTGTTTTGGCTTGTGTAGTAGTTTGTGGTTATCGGCACTTGTTAAAATAAAGAATTATAATATTTATTAAGGTGGTGCAGCGACTTTATATTTAGGACGGCCTGAATCAGGTCATTGTTTGTATAATTAATTAGGGAGGCAACATGATACATTGTTCACAAGTTATTGCATTAATTTTTTTGTTAAAATCTGAACTTATTCGCATTTAAAGTCTCCATTCTCATCTCCCGTATGGTCTAGTGGCTAGGATACCTGGCTTTCACCCAGGAGGCTCGGGTTCGATTCCCGGTACGGGAAATTGTTTTTACTGCTGCAAATAATAATGTAACATTAGAAATCATTACTTGACCTTGACCTTACATATATATTTTTTATTTTGGGTAGGTTCATCAATAGGATTTGTTGAAAAAAAATATTAGGTTATTAAAAATAGACTTCATCCACACTTGTAAACTGTGATTTAATATCAGATTTAAGCCGTGGAGCGGCGGCTTGAAAGCCGTGGAGCGGCGGCTTGAGAATACAAACCGCTTCCCCTTATCTTTCCCGAGGGGGTCGTAAGAGGCGACCGAGGGATCTTTGAGCCAACATCCGCTCAGCTGGTGGTAGGATGTTTACATCCGGCCGGATAGCGACCACCGTACACGTGGTGAAAAACCTGCCATAGTGACTCACATATTGTGTGGGTCGCGTTCCAGGATCAGCCTGTGTACATCCGGTTCTTGGGGGGCCTGCAGCGTGACATGATGGCTGGCAGAGTCATGTATATCGGTTCATTGTCGGATGGAGATGGATTGAACTGCCGGCCAGGGAGACCCGTAGAAACGGTTGTCCCGCTGGCCGCCCGTGGTACAGTACAGGGGCCCAATCGAGACTAACCACCTCGAGAGGCTGCCCCACCATGCCACGCATAATCTTGGGTAGGTCCGTCGTGCCGATTGGTGACCGGATGTGGGGTCCCGGCGGCCTATCCCGGGAGGGTACGGGGGCCCTTCCGTCCGGTGGTTCAGTCTGTCTCCGTTCGGCAGCCTGGTAACTATGTGCATGTCACGGTCATCCATCTGTCATGTTGCAGGTCCCTCAAGCTGCTTCTTCCTTCTTCCTTCCCCATTACCCACCATGACAGTGCCATTAAAGAGAGCAGGTCCTACAGCGGTGCACAGCCCCACCACCGCGTTCACAATGGGGTTCACTAACATCCGTGGACTCCATTCGAACCTTAGTGCCGTCCACCACCATCTTGAGACGGCCCGGCCTGCAATGCTCTTCTTGACGGAGACGCAGATCTGCCGTCCGACCGATATGGCATATTTGCACTATCCCGGCTACTTGCTTGAAGAGAGCTTCAAGCCAAGGGCCGGGGTATGTTTGTATGTCCGGTCGGACGTCAGCTGTCGCCGTCTGCACTGCATGGAGGACCCGTCCTTTTCCACACTGTGGGTACACGTGGATCTTGGCTCCCAGAGCCGGATCTATGTGTGCCTTTACAGATCCCATAACGGGGATGACGAGACAACTCGGCTGTTTAACCATATCAGCCAGGCGACAGACGATGTGCTGGAGCAGTATCCGACAGCGGAACTGGTGGTCTTGGGGGACTTCAACGCGCACCATGAGCTGTGGTTGGGCTCCTCCAAGACTGACCATGCTGGACGTACTGCTCATGCATTTGCTCTGACTCACGACTTGTCACAACTGGTGAATCAGCCCACCAGAATCCCAGATGTGGCAAGTCACACGCCTTCATTGCTGGACCTTCTGCTGACGAGTCATCCAGCCGGGTACAGTGTGACGGTGGGCGCCCCATTGGGTACCTCCGATCATTGCCTGGTTGGATCCACAGTGCCTCGTTCTGCGCCTCCTTCGCCAGTCAAAGTCAGGCGCAGAATCTGGCACTACTCGTCTGCAGATTGGGATGGTATGCGAGAGTATTTCGCATCCATCCCTTGGGGGCAGCGCTGCTTTGAGGGTAACGATCCTTCCGCGAGTGCCGACGCTATTGCCGACGAGATCCGGTTAGGAATGGAATATTACATTCCTTCCTCGGAGGTCGTCGGTGGTGGTCGCGGACGCTCCTGGTTCAATCGCGAATGCGCAGATGCTGTTAGTGAGAAACAGGCTGCGTATCGCGATTGGATTAGGGGTCGCGCTATGAAGGATCCCAACATAAGTTCTCTCAAAGCGGCCTATAACCAAGCCACCAAGGCCTGCAAGAAGGCGTACGTCAGAGCGGATGCCCAGCGCATCAACAGGATTGGACGGGCTTTGGCGGATCATCCGACGAGCAGTCGTGCTTATTGGAGTCTTGCCAAAGCCGTCCAATCTAATTTCTGTTGCCCCTCGTTGCCACCGCTGAGATATCCGGATGGATCTCTGGCCCACAGGCCGCAAGAGAAAGCCACCCTATTAGCGGAACTCTTTGCGGCTAATTCGCGGCTCGAGGACGGTGATGCACCGCCGCCCACAATGCCTGATTGCGGACACTCCATGCCGGATGTTCGTATCAGGCATTGTGATGTGCGGCGTGAATTACGGTTCCTCGACGTCCGCAAGGCTAGTGGTCCGGATGGTATCCCCGCGGTGGTCCTTAAAACGTGCGCAGCCGAGTTGTCTCCTGTGCTGACGCGCCTATACCGCTCTTCCTTCCTCTCGGGTATTGTGCCCCAATCTTGGAGAGAGGCCAATGTGCAACCGATCCCAAAAAAAGGTGATCGGTCGGACCCTAACAACTACCGTCCAATCGCCATAACCTCAGTGATGTGCAAAGTAATGGAGCGGATCATAAATACACAGTTGATCCGCTACCTGGAGGATCACTCGCTGATCAGTGACCGACAATACGGCTTTCGGTCGAAACGATCAACGGGTGATCTTTTAGCGTACATGCTACATCGCTGGGGTGAGGCGGTTGATAAGCATGGCGAGGCTCTAGCCGTAAGTCTCGACATTGCTAAGGCATTTGATAGGGTCTGGCACCGTGGTCTTCTCTCCAAGCCTCCGGCATATGGGCTCCCCGACAACCTGTGCACGTGGATCTCCGGCTTTCTGCATGAGCGCAGAATGCGTGTCCTTGTCGAAGGACATGCTTCACGGCTCATGACAGTTAATGCCGGAGTCCCACAAGGCTCTGTGCTTTCGCCCACCTTGTTTATTCTGCATATCAATGATATGTTACCACTCGGTAACATTCATTGCTATGCAGATGACAGCACAGTGCATGGGCGTTACTGCAGTAAGCCTCCAGGTAGCCGGGAAGTCACTGAGAGGGAGCGAGAGAATCTCGTCATTGAGCTTAGCCGGACCTTGGATCTCATTTCGGAATGGGGTGCAAGGAATCTGGTTGAGTTCAATGCCAAGAAAACACAGGTGTGCGCGTTCACGTGCAAGAAATCCCCGTTCTCTCCCCTCCCCAATCTTCGGGGTATCCCGCTCGCAATGCGGAATAGCCTTAATATCCTGGGTATGGATATTTGCTGCAATCTGAATCCAAGGAACCACATCGAGGGCGTAATATCCGCCACTTCACGCAGGGTCGGAATCCTGAACAGGGTGCGTCGGTTTTTTACTCCCGGTCAGCTTTACCGCTTATACAAAGCGCAAGCGCGGCCGGGTGTGGAGTACTGTTCGCACCTTTGGGACGGTTCCGCCCAATACTTACTCGATGCCTTGGACGGATTGCAGCGTCGGGCTGTCCGCATTGTGAATGATGCAGACGTTACAAGACACTTAGAACCGCTACAATTGCGGAGGGACATTGCCTCACTGAGCGTCTTGTACCGTCTGTATCACGGTGAATGCTCCGAAGAATTGTTTGACCTTATCCCATCCTCGCCTTTCCTTAACAGAACCACGCGTGCTGGCTTGCGGAGCCACAGCTTCGTGGTCTCCTCCATCTCGGCTCGAACTAAAAAGTTCGCAAATTCGTACTTCTGCCGGACCATTAAGCTGTGGAATAGTTTGCCGGCACACGTGTTCCCTCCTTCCTATAATATTGGGTCCTTTAAACGGAGTGTGAAGAAGCAGTTAGGCAGGCCGGCATGATTGTGCCGACCAACGATAGACACACTGTTTGTCTTTGGTCGACACTATTCCTGGATTGCGTTACACTTACCATCAGGTGTGGCGTAGTCATTTTGCCGAGCCAGGATAAAAAAAAAAAAAAAAAAAAAGATTACTTACATTGCCGACTAACTAGCTACTTCTACTACCACATTTCTTGTGTGCCAAGGAAGTGCAAGCTCTTGGTTGTGCATGTTCATTTGTTTAAACATAAAACAGGCATTAAAAAGATTTTAGCAAGTTCTGGAACCACCTTTTTACGGGTCTGTAGCCAAGACGACCGTTTGGAATAAAAGGGTTCCAACATTTTTTTTTAAGCCTACAACGGAAACTTAAAAATTTCATCATGTCTACAACTTCTGTCCGTTCGCTGCAGCTATTTTATTCTGAGACTATTAGCACTATATGAATAAATCAATCCATAGAGTTTAGCTGCGATGTGGTCTCCTATAAACTTGTTTAAGATCTATTGTAGGAGTATCGAGAAAACAAATGAAACTTCTCAACGGATCGATGTGACGTTCACAATTGATCGGCACACTCGTTGCGACTGTGTTATTGCATTAGAAGTTACCGCTAAAAATTAAAAAATAAGTTAAGGTTTTACAAAACTTAAAACCGACTTAAAAAAATAAGAATTATTGAAAATTACTTATTTTCTACTACTACTACGTTCTCTACTCAGAATAATTTACGCTTTTAGTGATAAGGCCGCCACTTGTGGCACATTTATTTACTTGTTGTTTTTTGTATATTATTGTTTTCTTTTTTACAATAAAGAGTTACTATCTATCTGATATCTAATTTAAGCTGATTAATACCTATGGACACCCATAGACAAAAAATTGGCGTTCCGAAACACCACACATGCTCCTAATAAAATAAAATAGCAAAGTTGACAATATGTGTTTGTGTATTTTGCTCATTGTAACACAAGGGTTTAATTTCTTATAACAATAATAACTAGAAGCTAGAATGCGTGCTGTCGTCATGAACCCCACTACACAACAGTTCAGTTAACAGTTCGTGTACTAGGTTCATTAATGCTGATGCTAACGGCAATTCCTATAACAATTCACTACATCTAGAAAACGTTTTACTCATAAAACCTAAGTAGCCGCAGTGATATCGTGTTGTAGACAATAGATATATAGAGTGTATGTATATAAATTTTCTATTAGATAATAAGGAATGTTTCATTTTTTATTTGTCTTCAATGTATTTGCTAATTTACTTGAAAGTTAGTGCAATAATTGTTGTTTAAACTTACGTTGAAGGGTTCTGACAATGTGTGCTCTTGGTGTGAAGGGTAGTCTTCTACGGTACCCAAGAACTAAGCATACAGGCGGAACTATTTACAAAAAATAGTAAACTAACTTTGATCATATATGATTATATATATTATGTATTTGATTCATAATTTCGAACAAGTCTTACAACCTTCGATAGCTCAGTTGGTAGAGCGGTGGACTGTAGAGGTTGAAAAATTGTTATCCATAGGTCGCTGGTTCAAATCCGGCTCGAAGGATTTACCTTTTTGTCGATATATTATTAATATTTTAAATACGTATAAAAATCTAATAAAAAAAAAATACTTTTGTCACTAATAATGTATTTTGTCCGCTGCGAGCTACGGATTTCATAGAGACAAATTTTGTGTCATATTTTTATATGGCGGGCAACTAAATATGAATTAGGCAAAGATAAAAGTTACTTTTTACAGCCCATTAAAATTAAAAAATAGCCTACTGGATCAATTTAAAATCGTATCGAGTATAAAACATTTAACGCTGCGGACAGGATTCGAACCTGTGCGGGTAGAACCCAATGGATTTCAAGTCCATCTCCTTAACCACTCGGACACCGCAGCTGATAATAAAGATGATGAAATAACCAGGTGTATTAAAGAAGGTGTTATTAAGACTTATTTGATATTCTGACCCGACTCATTTTTAAAATCTAATAACATTTCTATCTATTTTCGATATAATTCCACCGCAGGCATGTTACTGCCCTTACATGGGTCATAGCATAATATCCACTTATACCTTCTGAAACAAATTCTCTAAGTGATAATGAAAACAGCATGTATATCCGTTGTATAATTTAAGAGAAACTTATCCTGTAATTATATTTTTAACTGCATTGAATTATTAGAATAATATAATAAAAATATTAGAATAATTTTCAATAAATCATACAGACTAATTTAAACAGTTATCCCCTCTTCTTCTTCCACCTGCCCTTATCCCACTTGCAGTAGGGTCGGCGCAACATGCTTTTTAACATAATATGTTACAGCAACATTTAGCTTGTAATTTTTACGACTGGCCGCCTGCCTGGAGAGACTAAAATAAACTGTTATATTGAGAGATCAATTAAAATAATGAAATTTACCTTTCAATATATTTTAGTACTCATGCAGTTTATTACAATCAAATGTTTAAATACTTATATAGAATTTTAATGACACAATATATAAAGAAAGCTCTTTAACGCCATCTGTTAACATAAGTTACTAAAGTTTGTACAGAGTGGAACGTAAGAAATTATGCTATTTGTTACTAGATGGCAGTACTAAAGCAAAAGTTGTAGTTAGGCTATCCCTTAATAGATGGCGCTAATATAGCAATCTACTGCTGTTCCGTTCAAAGGTTCCATCACCTGCTTTTGAAATGTCACGGGCTTACTTTAGCAGATGCACCAACTTAATGGCTTGGCCATTATTATCTTGTACATAAATGTAATTCACATTAAAATAGTAATTACTAAAATTAGTGAGTAACAGTATTATTATAGTATTTTTACACACTATTGAGTGAGAAAAAATGCCTAAATTTAACTAGAGAACACAGCCTCCCTCACGGGTGAGTAGCCAGTTACGACAGGCCGTGATTCCTACAAAGTGACAAATATTTGTGTGATCCACAAATATTTGTTTCTGGTCTGGGTGTGTTTACTCTCCAGAGTGGTTTAGCCAGGCGGTCGGTCGTAAAAACTACAAACCAAATCTTTCTGTAAGCATGTTGCGACGACCCCTCTGCGAGAGTGATAAGGGAGGTGGAAAAAGATTGAGAAAACTTGGCTAAATTTATCAGGTACGACTTGTTTATTTATACATTCAATGTGGGTATTTAAATGCACTTTTGTAGAACATTTACTCGTTAACACATTCAAGCCATAGTCAGTAAAGACGTTTATAAGGAAACTCGTAAGAAAGTTCTGAGTGTGATTTAAAATTGCATGTTTGTAATGTATATTTTAACATAGTTAGGTAGGTAATATGTATTTTAAAGAACGTGTGAAATACGCTTTCTCCCTTAACATGCACTTTGCTTAAGCTATAATTTTAGGCATACGGACAGAGAATGGCTTTAAGTGTTTTTGTTGAGTAATGTAGGTACCTAATACAATTTAATATGCGATCTGCGTGTGCATTGAGGAGGAAAAAGTGTGAAGTGTCATTTTAATCCTCCGAAGAAGACGTAATTTTACATATACCTACTTACGGCATTAAAATATTTCAACTGTTTGTATTATATTCTCAACGTTTGTTTTTCGTATAAAATTGTACTCTTCACAGTATTTTTTTTATTTTGAATATATTGAATTACTTGCACTCTAATAATTACTCTTAACTCGCTCGATTAAACCAGCTTTCAAATTTAAAACACCGCATTCAAATTGGTCCAATCACGTGACAATTTTCCCGAATCACCTTCGGTCAGGAAGTATCATCGAGCCTTCACGGTTAACGGTTGAACTGAATAGCAATATTTTACTATTCAATTTGTTTTTACTTTTTAAATGAATTGTTTTAAATATTTTATGTTTTTAGAAAAGCATAGTTATTGGACTTCACCAATTGTTGAACTTTATCCATTTATGCATGGAATTGCTGATGCCAAACATAATGATAATAAGACTAGCCCTGTATTATATGCGTCCCAGTTCTAGGCACAGTCCTCTACCGAATGAGAGGGTAGTCCACCACGCCGGCCCAATGTAGGTTAGCAGACTTCGCATACCTTCGAAATTCTTATGGATAACTTCTCAGGTATGCAGGTTTCCTCACGATGTTTCCTTCACCGTTAAAGCAAGCGATAATCTATTATATAAAAATAAGTCGGGTTTTCCTTCCTGACGATATAACTCCAGAACGCACGAACCGATTTCCACGGTTTTGCATTCGTTGGAAAGGTCTCGGGCTCCGTGAGGTTTATAGCAACGAAAATCTAGGAAAAATTTCAATAGAAAAGCGGGAAAATAGGGAAAATCATTTTTTAAATACAGCGCCATCTCTGATACATAGCATGTACTACAAACCAATATTTTAAGTAGATGGCGTCGGTGCGTGACACATTGCTGACAGATGGCGCCACTGTTAGGCTACTTTTATCCCGGAAAATACAGATCACGCGGGCGGAGCCGCGCGGGACAGCTAGTAATTAATAACTAATATACACGTAACTCGATAACACGGGTCTGGTGGTTTCGAACATGCGACTTTCGTCTCGACAGTCCATCCGTGTTATCTTTCCATTAATCCCTATAAAGTGCTTTTATAAATTTTAATTAACTTATTAAAATTTCTTTAGACTTTGCTATTAGCACGAAGCATCCAACAGCAAAATAAGAGAGTCATAGACTGATGTTTTAGAAAAAATATCAGGTTTGAAACGCTATTTATATACGATCCTAAGTCGGTAATAAATCCTATAAACTTTAGTACTACTTTGTGAAGAGAAGAGGGACAGGTATAAAAACAAAAATGTATGGGCACACATCGTAAAAGTTGCATTAGAGAGGGCTCACCAAACGTAAACATTACAGACGCGTACGTATGTAACGCTTTTGAAGGATTATTATTATTATGTACACTAATCTTTATTTATGTTATGTGTAAAATGGTAATAATAAATGCTGTTTTTGGGTCAGTAAATATTTTTATGATGATAACGGTGGTTACACCACCTGGGATACTATTTACTCATGGGGTTGGTTGGTCTACGGGCTTGATTAAGCGATTTAAAGAAAATGTTGTCGATTCTTTTTATTGTAAAAACTAGTTTTTTTTATTTCATTAAATGACGAAACGAGCAAGGCGCACGCCTGCCCATAAACAGAAACAGCACAAAAACTGTGAATGACAAAGCTCTGCGACACTGCTGACACTGAACTGCGCTCGTCACCTCAAGACATAACATGTTAAGTCTCATAATGCCCAGTAATTTCACTGACTTCAATGTCTCTTAAACCGAAACACAACAGTGCTTACACACTGGTGCTTGGCGGCAGAAATAGACGGCGCGGTGGTACCAACCCAGACGGCCTCTCGCATACGAAGGACCTACCACCTTGTAAAAGTTTTATTTGGTGATCTCAATATGTTTTCGAAACTAAAATGCCAGCCCGATAAACACGGTGACTAAAATTTTTTTTTGTTTTCGTAGGGCAAAACGATTAATCGCCTATTCCACCCCGGAGGAGGTGAGATGTTTGTGTTGGATTCACCGGTTTTACGACCCGGCATCAAGCCGCTCGGGAGAGATGGAAAACATCTGGACGAGCGCTAGGCCTAGTTTCTAACACTATGTAGGTACAACCTATGCTGTAGTACTAACGAAAACCCCGCGGTGGCCCTATTCGGTGCATCAGGGTCAACCTCGGGCTTCCTGAGGCGGAAATCGCCCCCACTTTAGCCGGAATAGCCCTTACAACTTTACACAACCTTACAACTATAGCCTTTACGAGTGGTAGAGTCACGCTGTAGACAGTTTTGTTTACAGCATGAATGGGCCGGCTCGACCGGGTCTGTACCACTGTCTCACAGAAAACCCACGTAAAGTAGAGGCTTGCTGCTGCGTTTCGTACGGTGAGTGAGATATCCGGAGGCCCAAATCTCCCTCCCCTTCCCAATCCCTAATTATCCCTTTCCTTTAAGGTCGGCAACGCACCCATGATTCTTCTGGTATTGTGGGCGTACATGGGCGGTGGAGATCACTTACCATCAGGTGACCCACTTGCTCGTTTGCCAGCCTATGCTATAAAAAAAAAACACTTCTATCACATAGTATATATTTTGTATTTTAAGGAAAATTACTTTATCTACAAAAATTATCACATCCTCAATCGACATTAACTGTCATTTTCATGACAATATAATTAGCGCTAACAGTACGAAATTAGTCTGTCACGAAATTATCAGGCGCACCTTGTTTGCGACTAAAATCTGTTTTTAGTACCTAATTTATTTTAATGAAAATTTAAATGATATAGAAATAGTTTTTGTTGTATAAGTAATTTGTAGTGGGTTGGCTAATATGGATCATTTCGGATCATTTTTTTATTGGTTGCAATGACGAGACGAGCAGGTTGCACGCTTGATGGTAATAACACTGCTGCGTGACCTAGGATATGTACGGTAAAATATCACAACAATGTTATTTTAATGATGTTATCAATAGAGTTAGATATGTTTGTAAGGCAGTAGCAGTCATTTTATTCAGAGACGTAAATAATAACATCATAATATGAGATACAAATGGATGTAAATATGCAATAGCATTACAACCCACATCAAGTAAAAATTGAAATAATATTAATGTTTTCTTACGTTTAGGCGAATTTTAATAATTTTTTATTTTACTTTTATATTATATATTTATTATAAAAAATTAAGATAAATGGAAATTAAAATAAAAAACCGCGATAAAATTTAGCGTTAACATTAGTTTTATTCCAATGAAATAATATATTTTTAGGCATTTAGATAGAATTCATTAACTTATTTTAATAATTAAAGTTCTGTTTTACATAGTCGTACATGAGAAATTATTGATTTAACCTACTATTAAACTACTTAAATTGAATGAATTTAGCAATATAAATATAATTTTTGCTTGATATATGTTGAAATGTTATTGCGATTTGCATCCAAATATCAACAGAATATATGAAGGATGAAAAAATACATGGCGTTTTCTTCCCGATGGTACAATTCAACAAGCCGTCTCAAGTATATAAGGCCAGTACAAGTAAAGTGATTATATTCTGTAAACAGGCGTCACAGAATTTTATAGTTATTGAATCGTCGCCATTGTGTTAACGACGTATCCTTTTAGAATAAAATTTCGCTTCAGACATTATTTACAAACAGATAAAGTTGTCTATGCGAAGGACATGTGGAAATATTTGTGTTTGTATTGACGGCGCCATTTTACCAGATGTGTGACGACTGAGGACGTTCATTTTGTTTGTAAACGAGATAATAGATTTGAACAATGTAATTTGTTAAATAAATATGAAAACAATCGATATATTTTAATGGACTTACCATGTTGAAAGGTTATATGAATGGAATATATGTACTTGGAACAACATAACAAATCCTGCCCAGGACAGCTACAAACAGCAGTTACTATTTAAAAACTTTTTTATTAACCTGTGTTTATAACAGCGTAATTTATTATTAAGGGCGTATTAGGGTGAACAGAATTCTGAGTATCTAAGTTAAACTCTTAGCATAAAAGGTCTCAGCGAGTCGTACAATACTGTCAGTTTGACTTTTGACATTTGTTGTTTACTGATTGTAATAAAAAATGTACTAGCAAGATAATGTGTCCTGGACGAAAACTAAGTATGATATTCAGCGAGTCTAACATAAATTACTAATTCGAATTTTGTTTGTCCGAACATGCCAACTAGGCTAAGGTATTAAAGACTATGCAGACCCGCTCGCCGCTTGATGAAGCACTATATTTAGATGTTTATATATCTAATCCATACATGTTAAAGTAACTAACACGTCTTAATTAGCTACATCTTATAAATTCCAAACATGCCTGTTTGAATTGACGTCATTAACAGATAAGTGCATATGTGACGCAATGTCTCGTATTGTCATTAGCGTATAACGCAAAACGATGTTTACAAATTCTTTTTGACTCGTGCGGCGTGCCAGTTTGTGATTTTGTTTACAGAGTCGCGCGTGCGCATGTTATGCTTCCAAGAAACTTGTATTTCGTCTCAAATAACCGATGCATGTTCACCGTTGCTCGAAAGAGTAAAATCAGTTTTTTTGTGAACTGTCTAGAGAGTGCTTATGATATTTGTAGAGTACTTATAGTTGGGTAAGACCTCAGGATTTCCATCCCCCATTGAAAAATCATATATTTTTTCGAGTATTTTCGGACAATAGTTAAAATACTAGCGACGGCCTTGTTATGGCAGTTTATAGCCCATCTGGGATTTTCGGAGGCCCAAATCCCCCTTCCCTTCCTATCCTTCCCAAATCATTTACTGCGTTCACTAATGGAACATAAAGCATTAAATGGCTGTGAATGAGGAAATAATCCAAGTCTAAGAAATGGCTTAATATCAAATACAGTTACTTGACGTCTCTTTGGCATTTAGCCCCTTTACTAAAACAATGAAATTGCAACATATCTACTTCATAAAGGTATTACGCCGCGATAAGTACGCCGAAAGTTATCAATATAACATGATGGATGGAGTAGTCCAATAAACTTTATGAACTAGTTATTGTAAGTGAAAGTAACATAAATCATCCCATAATTATATTACTTAAGTTTGTATAAAGTTAATTTGAAATATCAACCACATATTGGCGATTATTATTGCTGGGTAGTGTAATTTAAAGTAAAAAGTTCAGCTGCACTCGTAACTGACAAGTTTCATCATTATGTAGAGGTTAGTAAACGAGCAAGTGGGTCATCTGATGATAAGCGCAGTGCTTTGTAATTTAACGTTCTGAGTATTGTTGTTATATGGGCATGTGTGGCGCTTACCATCAGGCGAACGATCTGCTCGTCTCTAATGAGTTACATAAAAATGAGCTCCACCGCCAATGAACACCCACAATACCCGAGGAGTGATGGATGTATTGCCGACATTACAGGAAGGGAATGGGTATTCCTATCCGATGAGCATCCCGTAATCACTGTTCGGTTAGATATTCCCAGGTCTAGTAATGATAATTTGTTTGAGTTATTCATTAAAAAAATCCCATTATTATACATGTCCCACTGCTGCCTACGGGCCTCCTTTACTGCATGAGAAAGATTAGGCCTTAGTTACACCACGCAGGCCTAACGCGGGTTTGCAGACTTCACATACCTGCGATTTATGGAGAACTTCTCAGGTATGCAGGTTTCCTCACTATGTTTCCCTAACCGATAAAGCAAGCGATTATTACGATTAATATCACGTAACTTAGAAAAGTCAGATGTGCATGCTCTTGGGTCTTGTTTCGAACCTGCGACTTTCGTCACGATAGTCCGTACCACTCGCCGCTGAGCTGTCGTTGCTTGACTATAAATCGTAGTCTAACTAAACTGGGTTTATATCTACCTACCATGATATAAACCTTCGGTCGAATATAGACTTTGAGTTACCCAGTTTGAAGTTAGACTAAATTTTGTAGTAAGACCGTTGCTGGTGGGAGGATACTTGTATCCGACCGGATAGCGGCCACCGTACACTGGTGCTAAAACCTGCCATAGTGGCCCACTTCTTGTGGGTCGCGTTCCAGGGTCAGCCAGTGTATATCCGGTTCTCCCCAGGGGGCTTGCCTCCTGATCCTAACCCTTTTCCCATCCCTTTTTCCTTCCCCTCCCCCTTGGCCCTTTGGCAGGCCGGCATGATCTTGCCGACCGACGATGGACACATTGTTTATCGTTGGTCGACACTATTCTTGGATTGCGCTACACTTACCATTAGGTGTAGCGTAGTCAATTTGCCGAGCCAGGATAAAAAAAAAACTCGGGATTCGTGATCGCTTTTAAGAGGTAGGTATACTCGACTTAAAGCCGTAAGTACATTTATTTACACACTTGATTGGTTATTTTGCGGTTGTCATCGAAGCTAAGACACTGCGACCGCAACCCGCGCTCCACGAGGCACGGCAGGTGCATGCTGCCACCGCGTCACGTTGTCTACCGTGTTCTATATTTATGCTACATTATATAACGAGTGTTTACAGATTTCGAGATCGCTGGTGGGAGGATACTTGTATCCGACCGGATAGCGACCACCGTACACTGGTGCTAAAACCTGCCATAGTAACCCACCTTGTGTGAGTCGCGTTCCAGGGTCAGCCAGTGTATATCCGGTTCTCCCCAGGGGGCTTGCCCTCTGATCCTAATCCTTTTCCCATCCCTTTTTCCTTTCCCTCCCCTTTGACCCTTTGCAGGCCGGCATAATCGTGCCGACCAACGATAGACACACTGTTTATCGTTGGTCGACACTATTCTTGGATTGCGCTACACTTACCATCAGGTGTGGCGTAGTCATTTTGCCAGGCCAGGATAAAAAAAAAAGTTTTATTTCAATTAGTAATATTCGCGTAAACATAAGAAATCATTAAGTGTTTACAGGCTATGCATGTTGGTATAAGTCCATTCAAAATGAACCCCATCGATATATTGTGGTTTGATTACCTCCTGTGTAGTACATTAAAATAGCTTTAAGACTTCGTTCCGGGCATTATCCATCAGCAAAAATGGCATACTTATTGAAAAAACTTTTTTTTTTTTTTTTTTTTTTTTTGTTGTCGCGGGGAAAAGCGTTTTATCACTACCGCCCCACCGGGGGGAGGTGGAACGGTTATGTTGGACTCTACCGGCCTTACGACCCAGCGCTGAGCCGCCCGGGAGAGATGGAAAACATCCGGGCGACCGCTGGGCCGAGTCCCTAACACTATATACACCCTATGCCGGCAAATACCAACTAAAAACCCCGCGGTGGCCATCTTCAGCGCATTAAGAACGGCCCCGGGTTCCCGAGGCAAGGAGTGCCCCGGCTTCATCCGGAACCGCCCCTGCGCGGTGCCGCCTTGCGGCCCGTCTCCAAATGTGGGGGGGCTCAGAAGCCCCCGCGCACCGAAGGACGCCCTCGGCGTCAACGGCAGCAACGAGGCCGACCACCCGTGCTGCCATCCATCTCGGGGTCGCACGTACAATAGTACGTGTACAAAAGTACTAATTGGGCGCTACGACAGCCCCCCGCTGCGCGCCCGCGACCCCTGATGACCCCTATTAGTCACCTCTTACGACAGGCAGGGGATACCGTGGTGGAATTCTCCAAACGCCCCCAATCCACAGGGCGGGAGACGCCGGTCAGTCGTCACCCCGGCGCCTCCTACGTCTCCTCTGGCGGCGGGAGGGATCGTGCCGCTCACGATCCCTCTCGGCACTCTCCTTCTGCAAGATTACGGCCTCACAGAAGTGGGCCACCGCACGCCAGGACCTCCGGCTCTCGACCATGGCGGACACCACGGCCGGTAGCGAGAGGTCGCCTCCGACGACTGCTACGAGAGCGCTGCGCTCTTCGTCCCAGGCTGGACACACTTCCAAAGTGTGTTGGGCCGTGTCTTGCGGACAGTTGTCACAATGGTGACACACGGCCGACTCCTCTGTGCCGACTATTTGACACAGGTACTGGCCGAAACTTCCGTGGCCAGTTAGGACCTGTGTCAGCCGGAACGTCGCCGCGCCGTGGCGCCTGTCCAGCCACTGCTGAAAGACAGGACGCACTGCCGCGACGGTCCGCTGACCCGCTGTCGGGTTCTCCAGCCTGAGACGCCACTCCTCCACGGCGGCTCTGCTGAGGGAGCCACGTATGGCGTCCACCTCTCTAGGGGCCGGTTGCTGCCCGCGACTGAACGCCTCCTCCCGCCAGCGAAAAGTGGCGGAGAGGACCTTAGCGTCCAGATCCCACGGGAGGAAACCGGCCAATACGCATGCCGCCTCGAACGAGACCGTGCGGTAGCCCCTGATCGCCCGCTGCGCCACTACACGCTGTGGCTTGCGCAGCAGAGCGACGCATCGGCCGCTCAGGGACTCGGCCCAAACGGGACTTCCGTACAGGGCCATGGACCGCACGACTCCGGCGTACAGCCTTCGACAAGGGATGCCAGGACCTTCCAAGTTAGGCAGCAGGCGTGAGAGCGCGCCTGCCGCCCGGGACAGTTTTGTCCCTAATCTTTTAAAATGGGCACGAAATTCCCATCGGCTATCCAGAACCAAACCCAGATACTTCATAGTGGAGCCGATGGGAATCCGCACCCCATTTACAACGATGTGGGCACCGGCCGGTGGCCCCTTCCGAGGCCCGTGGAAACAAATGGCCTCGGTTTTTTCAAGGGCCACCTTCAAACCCAGCCGCTGAATACGGCTTATAACGTGGCCGGTGCCGACCGCCGCCAAAATTGCGGCATCTTGGAAAGTCCTGGCTCTCGCTGTAACCAGCGTGTCGTCGGCGTAACATGCGACGCCGACGCCCCGGAGGTTGGCACCACGGAGAACCCAGTCATAACCGATGTTCCACAGGAGTGGGCCTAAGACTGATCCCTGTGGAACACCGCAGGTCATTTCTCTTCGGTGCCACCCATCGGCGCCCGGATACACTACGTCCCTATTAGAGAGGTACGAGTGCACCAGACGCCGAAGATAGGGTGGCACCTCGTGGTACCGCAGTGCCTCATGAATGCAGGCCCAGGGCAGGGAATTGAATGCATTAGATATGTCTAATGAGACAGCAATTACTACTTTGCCCTGGGCCACTGCTTCCTCCGCTTGTGTCTTCACCCGCAGAATCGCGTGTATGGTGGATCGGCCTCTACGAAAACCGTATTGGCAGTCAGACAAATTGGGACCGACCCCCTCGAGGTGCTCAACGAGGCGAGCGTGAATGATACGCTCGAAGAGCTTACACACCTCGTCGAGCAACACGATGGGCCGGTAGGCCGACGGCGACTCTGCGGGTCGTCCTTCCTTCTTGAGCAAGACGAGCTTCCCGGTTTTCCAGCGGGACGGGAAGACGCCTTGCTCCAGACACGCGGAGAATAGGCCGCGAAGCCTCGGACCCAGGTGCTCGAGGGCTAACACCCAGACTTTGCCGGGGATGCCGTCGAGCCCTGGGGCGGTGTTCTTGCCCCGCAGCCTAAGCACTGCCGCCCGCAATTCAGCAGGCGAAACCTCCGGGATATCCCTTATCGAACTCAACGATGGCGCCGACTCGCGAGGCGCCATCGGTGGAGGAGTGGTCTCCACGGTGGCCGGGAACAAGGCCGCGACGACTTCAGCCAGAAGTTCTGGCTGGAGACCCTGCGACAGCGGGGGCGCCGCTGGGCGAAGCTTGTTCATCGCCAAGCGATACGGGCACCCCCACGGGTCACTGTCGAGGGTCTGCAAAAACTCCTTTCTCGCCGCGACCTTTGCTTTCTTGATGGCCACCTGCAGCGCCCTCTTCGCCTCTTTGTAGAGGCCATAGAGCTGCCGCTCTCGATGCTCGTGCTCCTCCGTCCTCAGACGGCGACAGCGGTGCCTAGCATACCGGCGTCGTGCTGCAACACAAGCAACACGCAACTGTGCCAGCTCCTCCGACCACCAGTACACCTGGCGTCGGGGCGGGAGGCGTCGGACCCGGGGCATGGCAGCGTCGCAAACGTCCGACATTGCCACCCCGAACCACTCCGCCTCCTGTTCGACCCGTACCGGTCCGTCCGGTACGGGGAGCCACGACATAACCAGAGCGGCAAGCTCTAGGGCCTCTTTGTCGAGGCGCTTCAAAGCCCACCGCGGGCCGTCCCGATACAGGGCACTCGGTCTACCACCGGACTGGGTGACAGCGGACGCGGAGACGTCGAACCTAATATAACGATGGTCCGATAACGTCTCCACGCCCGCGAGGACCTTCCAGCCCTGGACACGGCGTGCTACGGCTGGACTCGCAAACGACAAATCGACGATAGAGCCGCCATTGTGTCGCACGCACGTGTCCACCGATCCCCTATTCAGGACGGCCAGACCGGCCGAGATCGCCCATTCCTCCAGGGCCTCACCACGTACATTGGTCGCCGACGAACCCCAAGCTACGGACTTGGCGTTGAAGTCGCCGGCGACGACTGCCGGGTGAGGTTGACCTTGCACTACCAGGGCCCCCAGCTGAACAAGAAAAGTTTCGAATTCAGCAAAGGGTCTGTTGGGAGAAAAATATACTCCGACAACCCAAATATTTCCCAACAGAGCCGCGACGCACCCCCGGCCCTTCGCTATTCTCGCGAAAGGGGGGGAGCCAGCGGCACCCTGGGTGATTATGGCCACCGAACCGTCGAGGTCCCCCGCCCAATTATCGCGGGGAGGAATGAAATATGGCTCGGCGACCACGGCCACTTGCACCGACCACTGCGCCAGGCTCTGGGTTAGAAGATCCTGAGCACGGGCGCAATGGTTGATGTTCGCCTGGAGGAACTTTAAAGCCATTATTGGGCGATCTCCTCCACTTCCATCTCGGCCTGCGGTGGGCTCTCCGGCTGCGACTGGGCCGTAGCCTCAGGGACAGCTGATCTTTTTTGTCGGCGCCGAAATTTGCGCGAGGAGACAGGACATGCCTTCCCCCCGACTTGGTGTCCGGCGGGCTTACCAGCCGTTGCGCATATTACGCAGTTAGGCGCCGACTCACATTGTCGGGCTTTGTGACCCGATTTGCCGCAGCGATAACAGAGATCGCTGCGGTCAACTGCACACTCGCAGTGCTCCCGTACGTGCCCCGTCTCCAAGCAACGGAAGCACCGCAATGGTCGCGACTCGAGTACAACAACTCGGGCAGCGACCCACCCGATTAAAATTCGGCCAATCTGTCGCGCTTTTTGCGCCGCCTTGATGGGCATTTTTGCCCAAACAGTGCCCAAACCTGAACGGTCGGGGCGGATTTGCCCTACCTTAACCATCTCTAGGGCACACTCGCCAACCTTAGAGAGGGCTGTTGCAACTGTTTCGGGGGTGGCTGTGTAATCCAGCCCCGATAATCTTAGCTCCGCGTACTTTGTTGGCCGAGAGACACGAATGTCCTCCGACCCCGTAAAGCAGGCCCTAAGCCGTGCAGCGAGAGCGTCGGCCCTCTCCTCGCTGTTGGCCCCCGGCACCTCATACATTGGGGCACCGGTAGCCGCAAATTTCGGTTTGAGCCTGGTGATGTTCAGCCCGGCGAGATCCACCTTTTTTTGTGCGTCACTCAATACCTGGGCATAGCTTAACCCATTTGCCACCGCCGCCGGCGTAAGAGAAATAAAAAAAAGTTGAGAGGTGTCAAGGGACACCCGGATGGAACGAAGTTCCTTTCGATTAATTAGTGAAGGAATTTTAATAAAATTTTATTTGTCTATCTATTGTAGTTTCTGAGATATTTGAATTTTTAGAGATATTTTTACAGATCTTTCTTACTGGGGGGTCGAAATTTATTTTTATTGGGGCCAAAGTGTCGGGCTCAATAAGCCGATTGCGACAAGCCGTCGCACGACCCTCTAGCCTCAAAAATTACCGATTTAGGCCGAGGGGGGGTGAGGACAAATTGGGTGGGGGTAGGGGGAACGGGTTTGAACACCTGGTACTTCCATAATTCTCGAAGCTCTTTTTTTTTTTTTTTTTTTTTTTTATAGCTCCAGGGAGGTCGGCTAGCGTTGGCTGGTCAATCGGCGCGCGTGACGTCACCCGGAAGGTTCTCGATTTCTCTCGAACCTTCCGTTGATCGATGGACTGCTCGCGCTTGACCACCTCTCGGGCTTGACTAAAATGATCTCGATCTCGGGGGGGACGGAGGGTCCGAAGGGAGCACACCGGCTGCTACGTCGCCCAGCCCGTAAATCGGCGAGCACCGGCCGGTCTTACAGTCTACGTGACGTCACACCGAACGTTCTAGAGAGTTCCAGAACATTCGATGTGAGTCGTAATATTAAACAGTCATCCCGTAGACTATATATTAGACACTGTATAATCTGGAAGCAGCCAACATTCAAATATTTTATGATAGGTAATTTGGTGACTGGCTACTAAGGGCGCATTTATATGACAAGGAATCCCACCGCGTTGTGGCCGCGCGGCGGCCGCGCGGCCGCCGCGCTCGAATCACTCGAAAAACTAATGTAAACTCTATTGACTAAGCCATAATGTTTAATACTTCGCAACGCTCCAACCACGCGGCGACTGCGCGATCGTGTAAACGGCCGCACGAAATTTTTCGCGTCGTCTAAACGCAGCCTAAACGGTGGACCGCCGCGCCGTGTTCGATAATCAAAAATTCAAATTTCAAACCACGTCTACATTTCCATATGTCATAAGTTTTACTTTTATTAACGGAATTTCGACTTTAACTTTGTGTGCTAGATATCAAATTAATATTATATTTATTCTTGGCCGGAGAATTATGTCGTGCCAACTTTTCGTACCAATTTTTTCCGTCTAGCCCCCTTTCGCAACGCGCGATAAGGAACTACGTTCCAATAACCGCCGCTGACCGTGGTGGGCGGAGCTTGGGTTCGAACCTGTGTGGCTGTTGCTGCTGGCGGCTAGCAGCCGGATCCGTATTAGGCTTGGCTTTCTTTTGTTTACCCGCCACAACAGTCCATGGTGTCTCCATGGACACAGGAGCCGGCGGCAACGGACGGGCCTCATGGGGCTTGACCTGGGAGGCCGCTTTGGTTTTCTTGCCCTTCTTGTGTTGGGTTGGGCTTTCAGAAGGCCTGGCTACGGCGGGAGCAGGAGGCGCAGATTTCTTGCCCTTGCCTTTCCCTTTCTCCTTCGGTGGGTTCGATTGCCCTTCGACGGCAGGTATTGGCATCTTTGAGGCCTCAGCTATAGCAGGCGGCAAAGCGCCTGAAAGACCAGCAACGGGAGGTCCAGTGACAGCTGAAGCTGGTTGAGCTACTCCCTTGCTTTTTCCCTTTCCTTTCCCCTTGGCTTTGCTCTGCACAGGCTTTGCAGATATAATAGCAGGGGGTGGGAGTTCCGGGAACTCTTCTTGGTTGACCCTGGTTTCATGGGCCAGTGGTGGCCGTTGAGATGGCCCCATTATGGCTGCTTCTATTCTTGCCATGAGCCGAGCTTGAGCAATCTCTGTACCCTCTTCGTTTCGGCGAGCATGTGACTCTGCTTCAAGTTGGTCGAGACGTCGACGGAGGTTGGCATTTTCCTCCGCCTGCTGCGCAATTACTTTTTCGAGGCGGGCGCTCACCTCCTGCCACTTTTTGGCTTCCGCCTCTAGACGGGATATGACCAGGAATTCTGGCTGATCCATATACTTTTGGATGGTGTCGTGCGCAGAATTTAGCGCCTTTTGGTAAACGCCCTTTAAATTACCCGATTTAACCGACACCATCTTAACCATTTTCCCTGCTTCTCTGATATCATCAGGGAGAATGACTCGCGCTTCTTCTACGCTCTTTGTGGGAGCGACCTTTTCAGGAGACGGTGACTTGAGGAAAGAGCGAACTCTTTCCGCCATTTCTTGCTCCGCCTTCTGACGGGCAGCCTCGCGCTTTTGAGCGTTAAGCTCTTTTTGGGCTGATCTTAGTCCTACGTATTTACCCGTCGACGGCGGGCGACCTCTGCCTCTGGAGGAAGCTCTGGACAAATTTTCCGGCCCTGTTTCAGACTCGCTTGACATAGCGCAGTCTGGTTGAACCCCAGGTGTTTTCCAGAGGCGTCGCCTCTTGCTATTACGCCGAGAAGATGCGCAGCTAGGGCCAGAGTCGCAATCGGTCTCTTGGACCCCAGCTGGTCTCTCCACTATTTCCATCGCTGTGGGTGGTGTCGCACCCACTTCCACTACCACTTCATCAACATGTACGGGCTTACTCCCGTCAACCTCCGCCTCTCCAGATCCGGAGCCGGGTACTGGAGCAGGCAACTTCGTCACTTGAATTTTAGGGTTTAAATCAATATTATCCATAAAATTCCCACGAGTATGGGGGAAATAAATGGTCCACCCAGGCAGTGCCCCCTGTACCTGGGTAAGCCTAGGCGTAACCCGCTCGGAGTTTCGGCTGGACTCCGGCGGGGGGTCGCACTAGAGACCGAACTACCCATCGGCCATGCATCCCCTCGCGGTGCGCCGCCGCTTGGGATTCGGGGTAACTTTTTATAGAGGTTTTCTACCTCACGGCCCGGGCGGTGAAGCCAAGACCCTCGGTCCGGTGAGAGCGCGAGACATGACCACAGACCTCCTACCGGATTACGATCTACGGCGGTGACAGGAGGAGAGAGGGTCTCTCCCACTGCCCGCTCGGCGGCGGGGTAAGCGCACACCGAGTCCACCGACACTCCCGAGACAGAACCCGGGGTTAGCCCGAAAAAACAGGCCCTAACAAATGACGACGGCCGCCGCAACGGGCGACGACCGTCAACCACCTGTTGTCAGGATATCGGCCGTCGGTCAACTTGACCGCCGTTGCCCAGGGTGCACCGCGTGGAGGTTTCCTGACTTCGCACCCCATACTTATTGAAAAAAAAAAAAAAAAAAAAACTAACTTAACTTATTCACCAAACTAATATAACTCTAATTGTCATCAAAGGCAACTATAATTTTATTTTCAATCATACTAGACCCAGTATGTTTCAATTCAAGCGAATAATGAAATAATTAACTGAAATAATGGAAATCAATCAGTAAAAAATACTAAGTCTATAAACGTAACGTTCCGTTCCATCGAACATGATCGCGAAGAATCCAAGGAAAGACATAGTGCACTGGAATTGGAAAAAAGGAAAATCCCGTCCGAGCGAATTCAATCCATAGATGTTTCACTTTTACATCTCTCTTTCATAAATGGAAAATGTATTTGCATATACTTATATATTCACGCTACTTTGGTAAAATTAGCAATAGGGTATTTTAAACTTTCGTTTCTACTCGCCCTTTTTAACTTTTTACAAGGTGGTCTCTCGTATGCGAGAGGCCGTCTGGGTTGGTACCACCGCTTTGTCTATTTCGGCCGCCAAGCAACAGTGTGTAAGCACTGTTGTGTTTCGGTTTGGAGCCAGTGATATTACTGGGCATTATAAGACTTAACATCGTATGTCTCGGGGTGACGAGCGCAGTTCAGTGCCATCCATGTTGCTTCTGTTTGTGGGCAGGCGTGGCGCTTACTATCAGGTGAGCGCTTTGCTCGTCTCGTCATTCAATCAAATTAAAAAAAATGACTCCAAAAAGCTCCTCCCTTTTTTCATCGTCTGTATATAATGATTATTTATATTAACGCATATCTTCGTCAAATTTGGACTGATTTTAATTATCCTTTTTGTATTCCATAAGGCTATACAATCAGCCTCATATAAATTTGGTTAAGATCTGATACGGAATCCGACAGAAAGTAATTTCGTCCTAAAATAGGCCTTTAGGGACGAGTTCTCGAGGCGAGAAGCGCCCTGACTTCTGCCGGAAACGCCCTAGACTAGAATGTATTTAATAGCATGTCCCAATACAAAAATAGAAATTCTATGTTGTAATATGTATTGTTATCGTATTTTAATTATTCCTTATTTTTTTTTTATCCTGGCTCGGCAAAGTGACTATGCTACACCTGATGGTAAGTGTAGCGCAATCCAAGAATAGTGTCGATCAACGATAAACAATGGGTCCATCGTAGGTCGGCAAGATCATGCCGGCCTGCCAAAGGACCAAGGGGGAGGGGAAGGAAAAAGGGATGGGAAAAGGGTTAGGATCAGGGGGCAAGCCCCCTGGGGAGAACCGGATATACACTGGCTGACTCTGGAACGCGACCCACACAAGGTGGGCCACTATGGCAGGTTTTAGCACCAGTGTACGGTGGTCGCTATCCGGTTGGATATAAGTATCCTCCCACCAGCAAACAAAAATATAACGAGACTACACAAATTGCGCACGGAACATGTTAGGATGCAACGTGTAATTTATTTAAAAACGTATCGTAACTTAATATAAATTCTCACAGTGGCTATACAATTGATAAAAAGTTATCGCGGTTGGATCTCTTTTGTTCGAAGATAAAAATACTGACTCATAATACGTTAAATGTTATTTAAGCGTATAAATTGTATGGCCTTCTGTTTATTAATTCACGGTACATTTTGTTAACGGGTTTGTAATCGGTGTTATTTCATACTTGTTATAAACATTGAATGTTATGTAATGAAAGAGAATTGCAGTTTTTATAGATACGGTTTAATTGTGATTTATATAGCATAGATCGGCAAACGAGCAAGTGGGTCACCTGATGGTAAGTGATCATATTGTGAAACATATTGTTTGGTAATATAAATCAACTAGCGACCCGCGCCGGCTTCACACGGGTACAAATATGTTTGTTACGACATCACATTACTAATCATTTCATTTCTCGGCTTTTCTGTACTAAAATATGTATGTATTATACATATAAATGTTCCTTATGAATCACTCTATCTATTGCTAAAAACTGCATTAAAATCCATTCAATAGTTTAAGAGATCTAAGCGAACAGACAGTGACTTCAATTTATACTATGTAAAGATGATTAAAACGACGAGTACTTACATATACATTGTAAAACAATGCTTATCAGATGTTGGTAATGTTATCTTAGTATCGCTGCATCATTACACAGGTGATTGGCGTATCCCATGTATCAATAAAACGTTGCTACTTTTGTCCGTCGATCACTTGCAACATAGGCAATTGATTGCATTACAAATTATTCCGTATTGTTTCTGAGGCCAAAGGGTAAATCAATGTATGTATTAAACAGTGCTAAAATATTGTTTTTTTTTTATTATTGTTATTTAGTTGAATGACGAGACGAGCAAGGCGCTCGCCTGATGGTAAGCACCACGCCTGCCCACAAACAGAAGCATCACCACACAGAACTTTGAATTACAAAGAACTCTATGGTACTGAACTGCGCTCGTCACCCCGAGACATAAGGTGTTAAGTCTCATAATGGCTAGTAATTTCACTCGCTTCAATGTCCTTCAAACCGAAACACTACAGTGCTTACACACTGTTGCTTGGCAGCAGAAATAGATAAAGCGGTGGTACTAATCCAGACGGCCTCTCGCATACGAGGGACCTACCACTTTGTATAAATGTAGATTTATAACTTTAAAACAAAATCTTCAAATCGAATGGAGTACATCGTATTTTAAATCGTAATTAAAGTTATTAAGATGGGTAGTATTTTTAATGTATAAAATACCTAAGGCCTGTTTTCAAATTTCCCTTTAATTTAAGTTTGGCAGCTCAGGTATACTGGATGTTCATGGGCGGTGGAGATCAGTTACCATCACCCATTTACTTATAAGCCAGCCCCTATTATAAAAGAGCCTTTTTCACATGTTACATTAATTGTTTATTAAATTTCGTTATAATCGGGTCTATCGATAGAGCTTCATTTATATCGTGAGAGTATATCGCATGACACAAACGAAAATTTGGCAGAAAACTCTTGTTTATAAAGCCGGGTCGTATAGTTTGTTCGTTTGTTTGTTTGGCGTTCGTATGACGCCACCTTGTATGTCAGTTTTCTGTTATATCTTAAACTAATGGAAATATTACGTCACATCTTAATCAATTGTTTATTCTTAATTATTATTGTAGTAATTATCTAATAGTTCTGTCAGAAACATAATGAATGTTCACAATGACGATAATGATCTGGTTTAACACGAATAGAGAAAAAGTTTTTTTTAAATTATATTCTTTTCATTTACTGAGAATAAAACGCGATATTCATACATTCAATCTTAACCTTCGATAGCTCAGTTGGTAGAGCGGTGGACTGTAGAGGTTGAAAAATTGTTTTCCATAGGTCGTTGGTTCAAATCCGGCTCGAAGGATTTTGTATTCTGGTCAATTATTGCCTGAAAAAATAGATTAGATATTATTATTTTTATTCCATACCATTTTTATAGTAGATTTGCATACAACATAATACATGATCAAATTCAACCAACAAATCCAGAAAATCCTACTAATATTATAAATGTGAAAGTTTGTTTGTTTAGATATTTAGATGTTTGGATATGTGTCCGTCAATCACGCTGAAACTACTGAACGGATTTTGATGAAATTTGGTATACAGACAGGGTATGAGCTGACTTGGGTGATAGGCTACTTTTATCCCGGAAATCCCGGAAAAAGCAGATCACGCGGGCGGAGCCGCGAGCAAAAGCTAGTACACCAATAATTGCAAGCCGATACAATTTTTTGAATGGAATTTAAATGGCCATACTTCTTGCATAAACACCTTCAATGTCACCTAAAAGTGCGGTGTCATTGACATATCCATTCATCAAAGATAATAACTGAAAAGCTTTTAACTCTGATAAATAATTACAATTATTTTAATAGTCAATGAATCTCGAGACAGTTTGATTCGGTATGCCACGGAAGGGTAAAAATTATTTTAATTGTAATAGTGGGTTATGGTTAGCGGTCTAGTAGTTTCCTGTGTTTTTTTTATTATTTTTATTTGATTAAATGACGAAACGAGCAAGTCGCTCGCCTGATGATAAGCGCCAAGCCTGCCCATAAACAGAAACAACACCACATAGAACTTTGAATTACAAAGCACTGCATGGTACTGAACTGCGTTCGTCACCCCGCGACATAAGATGTTAAGTCTCATAATGTCCAATAGTTTCACTGGCTTCAATGTCCTTCAAACCGTAAGCACTGTTGTGTTTCACACTGTTGCTTGGCGGCAGAAATAGACTATCGCATACGAGGGACCTACCACGTTGTAAAAAGTATTTTAATTGTAATAGTGGGTTAACAGTCTAGAATAAGGTAGTTTCTTATGTTGAATTTTATACATAACTAGCTGTTACCAGCGATTTCGCCCGCGCGGTACTTAACAAAAAAGTTATTGTTCAGTACGCAGAGTTTACTTTTAAGTTTAATTTTTTTCGTGAGATCCTATATTTTTCTAAAACTATTTTTTATTCTAAAATAAAAGTAGTAAAAGTTACTCCTTGTTACATCAGCTATCTGATAGAAATTTCAGATATATTGAAACGGTCCATTCATGCTGTAGACAATACTATCTACAGCATGATTCTACCACTCATAAAGGCATATAAATATATAAATATAATATTGCGATATAGGTGTTCACGGTTGGTCATCATCAGGCGACCCACTTGCTCGTTTCCTAGCCTATAATAAAAAAGTAAAGATTTTGCTCGCCTACATTACGGTATTTTTAGAAAGCAATTAATTCTAAATTTCGTTCGTCTATTTGCGATAGATATTCCATTCACTCCAATAGTTACAATTTCACGATTCATTACATTTGAAATTATTCGTTGCGGACTTCTGGATTGAAGAGACAGCAATCATAATTTATAACAGATGACCCGGTTTTTATTGTTTTTTTTTTTATCAGGAACTAATTTCGAGAGAAATCTATTTAATGTAGATGAAGTACTATAACGTAGTACATTACGTGCTAAGTACTAAATAGTACATTGAAGATTTATTTCATTTTCCTTCTCTTTAATAGCCTCATTGTAGCCTACTTTGGCTGAGAAATGGTGAGGTCTTGGGTTCATGTCTTAAATCAATTACAATATTGTTAGAATATTTTTATTTTTATCTGTGTTGATGGTGTTTATAAAATTGTCATCGGGTAACACCACCTAAAATATGTATAAAAGAGGTGCACTACTTGACAGGGACACAGTTCGCATTCCGTGGTCGCACAGTGAAGACCTCAGTACCTATAGTGGTCGTTATTATCATGGCCAGCCTTCTGCTTGGCTGTCTGTTACAGTGGTTGTAATATTGTCGTAATTATTCATACTAAGTGTGTATTTAAGTGCATTTGAAGTAGGCCTACTGTTTGTTATCCTGACACGAGTTTGTTCTTTGTGAGTTAAATAAATTAGTTTGAAAGTGGATCATGTTTTTATGCTCCTCCTTTTATTTTTAGTCATTTCTCATTAAATTTGTAAGATCAGAAGTGGGATAGGCTCCACAGCCTATCATCAACTTCTTGATACTTAATTTTTCAAGACATTACTTGATAGCAAATGCTAGAACTTTAAATGCACTTGTGTTGGTAATTACGCGACATGTCTGTAACTGTGCGATGAAATGCGACTGTCTACGAGGTAATTGGTGAGTCCGTTCCAATTTTATTATTTATCGCCAATAAGATTGTCATGTGGTGTGTTGGTTAGATCATTACGATGATCCATGGTGCAGCAGTCCAGTGCCATTCAGTGTAAAATCATTGCATTGCTGAACTTGATGGTGTTCAGAAATGTAAATTAATAATTATCTACCCGCCATTTATTAAAAATCATTGTACTTCTGAATTTGATGGTGGTCAGAAATGTAAATTAGTAATTATCTACCCGATAATTATTAACAAATCTTTGTACTGCTAAATTTCTTGTTCAGAAATGTAAATTAGTAATTATCTACCCGATAATTATTAACAAATCATTGTATTGCTGAATTTGATGGTGTTCAGAAATGTAAATTAATAATTATCTACCCGATTATAATTATTAACAATTCCATGTCTCATATAATTTGAAAATAACTTGTTGGCAGTAATAAATTTATTGTGAAACGTGTTAGTTTACTGCTTATAGATACGAAAAGTCTTACATATTGTGTTCAAGTCTAAAGACAGAATGCGCAACAGTTCATGGTTGTGTCTACACCTACGAAGTTATTAATTGTGTACCAATTGTTCGCAGAACTTATCTAGGACTGTAACGGATGAGTTCTACTGATGTGGCACCTGCGATGGCATTGAGTGCAAAATATTGGTGCGCAAGAGTTCTCGATCAACTATAAACACCGTGCCTACGGTGTGGTGGTGCACCTGTGCGGCGCACAGAGCAACTTTGAGGGACGACTGTGACCAAACGCATTTACGAGTATTACGTATATTTACGTCGGTAATTAGCAGAAGTTTGGTGAGTTCGCTCCAGTTTGTATAGTAGACTTTATGTACCAAACAATCACCGGTTGCACTGGTTTTGTATGCCTTGTCTCATGTAAATCTTGATGTGCACATATATACTAGTCTTGAGTGGCACGGACTGTGGGCTGTACTAAAAGAGAGTATGGTTCATGGAGCAGGTATCGCGGGTGATGTCGGTGGGGCCCAAGCTGACTATAGACCGAGTTTAAAGCCTGAAGTGAGTCTTGTGGTTGACCCGCTGTAACCAATTTAATTTTAATGCGCACGTGGTATTTGGTGTGGGAATATGACCTGAGTAAAGCTTACTTGTGATATGAAATGTCGTTGTGTGCGGCTGTTGTGCAAAGTGATATGTTTTGTGTTGTTCGGTACATTTGGTCGGTACATTTACATTTAGTCGGACACATTTGTTCGTTACATTTGGTCGGTACATTTGTTCATTACATTTGGTCGGTACATTTACATTTAGTCGGACGCATTTGTACCTTACATTTGGTCGGTACATTTGTTAGTTACATTTTTTCGGTACATTTGTTCGGTTTATAAAGTAACTGATATTTTAAAGTCTATGCGCGCTTGCCTACGAGCAGCTATCTGTGGCATAAACCGGTACACGCGCGCTCGCAAATTTTGCAGCTACCTACGGCGTGAGTAGTATTAATGTTTGGGCCTGTGCTATGAATTAGTGAAAATGACAAATCAAATATTTGTCGGAAATCAAATGGCCTCTGTTGTGTGGCAGTGTATGGGGAGTGATGGAAGTTCTGATTATGTCATTCACAATGTACTGAAAATTTTATTTTTATTTGTGTTATGTCTGAAGCTACTAAAAGTTAAATCATTTATTTTTATTACTTACAAGATCCTTGTCTGTAGTCGCTTGAATGCATGCTTGCGCCTATAGTACAGTTGGTCACTTCATTTGGTACAGTTCTTTTGAAAAGATAAAAATATTAAGAAGTTGTGCTTCAGACACACAAACCTGTATAACCATTTTCAATGTTCTCCGTGTGTGTTTTTCCTCATGATTACAGTAGCTCGAACTGCGCATATGTATGAATGTGCATGTGCAGAAATTCGAGGTGAGCCGGCTAAAAGAGGTTGCTTTGTACATCTGGTGCTGAGCGCTGGTTATAGCGACGCGCAGCAGCCGTCTGCCAGCGTCGGGCAGCAGCCGTCTGCCAGCATCAGGCAGCAGCCGTCTGCCAGCGTCAGGCAGCAGCCGTCTGCCAGCATCAGGCAGCAGCCGTCTGCCAGCATCAGGCAGCAGCCGTCTGCCAGCATCGGGCAGCAGCCGTCTGCCAGCGACGGGCAGCAGCCGTCTGCCAGCGACGGGCAGCAGCCGTCTGCCAGCGACGGGCAGCAGCCGTCTGCCAGCAACGGGCAGCAGCCGTCTGCCAGCGACGGGCAGCAGCCGTCTGCCAGCGTCGGGCAGCAGCCGTCTGCCAGCGTCGGGCAGCAGCCCGCTGTACACCATGCTGAAGACCTCTAAGGACTGATGTGGATCCATGGTGAACCAATTCTCGCTTGTTTTATTTCTAAGAGTAAAATTAATGTCAAATCGCAAGCTAGGATTCATATTAAGCTTGAAACCTTCACAAAGACTACCACAGCAGTGATTATTTAAATTAGTCAGGATTGGTCGAAGCGGTGCATAAAACACTAGCTATTTATTTATGAAATTTTTAGTATAAGAAAGTGTCGCTTGAGTATACCCATAGTACGATCTAAATAAATTGACCTCTGCAACGCAGCGGATAGCCATCATAATGTTGTGAAATGAGTGACTACGGGTTCGATTCCCGCATCCAAAACATATGTTTGTGTGTAACTGTTAGGTTTACTTGTTGCTGAAAATCGAGCTATGTGATTCTGCCGTGTATTTTTGTTACCCAGGAGGTGCAAGATGCTCGTTGGGTACGTCACGCAGGCAGATGGAAGCCGTGAAGGGCAACGACAGCGGTCTGATGAAGAATACGGCACAGCGTGCATGATGCGGAGTGGCATTGAATAACGGCTCCGCCTAGAAATTAACTATTTGCATTGTATTCTTCTAAACTCATTGACACAGCTAGCAATCAATGTGTTCCTGGGTTTTCTTGCATCACTTCTTTTTTCCCGGCTATAGATAACACGTGGCATATGAAGTGATGAGGTAGGGCGTTTTGTGGGTGCTGTGTTCTGTAAATACCTAATGTGCTCGGGACGCGCACTTGTCAGGAGAGGCCGTGTTAGAATATTTTTATTTTTATCTGTGTTGATGGTGTTTATAAAATTGTCATCGGGTAACACCACCTAAAATATGTATAAAAGAGGTGCACTACTTGACAGGGACACAGTTCGCATTCCGTGGTCGCACAGTGAAGACCTCAGTACCTATAGTGGTCGTTATTATCATGGCCAGCCTTCTGCTTGGCTGTCTGTTACAGTGGTTGTAATATTGTCGTAATTATTCATACTAAGTGTGTATTTAAGTGCATTTGAAGTAGGCCTACTGTTTGTTATCCTGACACGAGTTTGTTCTTTGTGAGTTAAATAAATTAGTTTGAAAGTGGATCATGTTTTTATGCTCCTCCTTTTATTTTTAGTCATTTCTCATTAAATTTGTAAGAATATATATATTTTTTTTTCAAACGAGCAATTGGGTCACCTGATGTTAGGTGATCTCCACCGCCCATGTAGGCTTACAATACTAGGAGAATCATGAGCACGTTGCTGACTTTAAAGGAAACGGATAATTAAGGAATTGGGAAGGGGAGAGGTATTTGGGCCCCTGGATATCTCACTCACCGTACGAAATGTCGGTTTTCTGTGAGACAATGGTAACGACCCAGTCGATCCGGCACATTTATACCGTAGACAAACTGTCTACAGCGTGGCTCTACTACTCCAATAAATAACATCAAGTACGCTACAATACAAACATTAGAAGCCGTATGGTAAGCTATTTCAATTTAGACAGAATGTTAAACGGTTTTTAAAGTAATGTAACTCTAACTGAATGTCTAATTACTAAAAGGGCACATGTCACATTTCTAAGCAAAAATATTTTATATTCTTTATCGCTTGGCAACACCTAATTACACCGTTTTGTGTCAGAATGGCTCAAGTCCGATCTTTACCCATAGAGTTACAAACCTACAAAAATACTGTTTAGTTTTAAACGGGCACTTGTCCATGGACATGAGCCCTTTTAACAAATAATTTTTGAACGCACCCTACAAAATGTCATTTTGAGTGGTAGAGCCACGCTGTAGACAGTTTTGTCTACAGCATGAATGGGCTGGCTCGACGGGGTCGTTACCACTCTCACAGGAAAACCGACGTAAAGTAGCGGCTTGCTGCTGCGTTTCGTACGGTGAGTGAGATATCCGGAAGCCCAAATCGCCCCCCCCCTTCCCAATCCCTAATTATCCCTTTCCTTTAAGGTCGGCAACGCGCCCATGATTCTTCTGGTGGTGGGCGTACATGGGCGGTGGACATCACTTACCATCAGGTGGCCTACGCTATAAAAAAAAAAAAAATGTAGTTTACACGCCACAACAAGATATTGTCTACAACTTTCAGTGCAGAAGCTCCGCACTGTGTTGTAGCCAAAGAATTTATTGATGGCTTTAGGTCAGCAACATTTGAATTGCGAAAAACAAACATAAATCCTATTACTCTACCTGTCCAAAAAAAGTATACAGGTCCTGTTCCTATAGCTAAGAAAAAAAATCAGATTTAAAAACGTTGAAAGAATATATCCCTGCTGAGCATATTCACTACTGGGAAACCATTTAGTCGGCCTGTGGAGTAAATTTATTATTTTAAGTGATAAAGAAAAGTAATACATGCAATTTATTTTTTTTTATGTTTGAAGTCTTGTTCACATTAGGTACTAAAGGGGCATATGTCCACTTGAAATATGATTAAGTACTAAAAGGGAACATGTCCATGGTTTTTTTATGTTATTTCTCTTAATATATTGAAAAATATAAAAATATTTTGTGTTGAATTACCATGTTACCTAATTAAGAAACATAAAATAATTAAATCAATATATATTTCCATTCCATTATATAAATATTTAGTATTTTCTGTCTCCTGTAAAATTTTTACTTTTCAAATATAGAGGACTTGTGCCCTTTTAGTAATTAGACATTCAACTAGCAACTCAGGTGAACGAACTTACCTATCGCAACTTGGCACAATCCATGTTACATATCCGACTGGATGTTTGCCAGATTGACTGGCAGAATTGCGTATTCAAATACGGTTACGGAATCCTATGAGCTGTTAATGGAAACGTGGTGTGTGGTATTTAAGTAAATTCTAATTACTAAAACACTACAGTTAGGAAAAATTGGTCACGTAATTTGACTTTTTTCATTAAAAGTAGTGAAATATAAACATTTATCAAAAATAAAACTAATACAAAAATTATAAACCAAATTGGATTCCAATACTATGTTATGTTTTTGAGTTGGTTTTATTTGTGTTATATAACATTTGTTAACATTAATTGTTGTATAATAAAAATGAGATAAATAAATAGATTTTGTGTAATTGCCGAGTGTATTTCGATGATGCTATGTATACATTAGTTGATACTGATTTCTATATACAAGTTTCTTTTACTTTTGTACTGATTTGTCATAAGCGCTATTTCACTTGCCTGCATAATTAATAAACTATTTAATTTCATTTTGTTACGATTGTTCGTCTAATTAAACTTTAGAGGAACTAAAATTGTAAAGTTGTGACAAACACGGCCTGTGAAAAACGACAAAAGTTATTATTTTATAAATTGGTGACAAAATGACAGATGGGTGATGGACGATGCTAAATGGACTATAACATTACATACATATAATAAAATATAATCTTTATAGATTTACTACTCGCTAAAGACCATACTCCGCGTTCTGTAATAAACATAATATTAAAATGTGATTTCACGCATTCCCATCCATCCCTAAACGACATTAATACAAAGCTTTACAAATCACACCCAATACATTATGTTAAATTCCTCACAAACGTAGATTTAACACCATATAAACCCATAAATAGTATGATTAATTACAATCCATACATCTGCCCACATGGCGTACTGCTAGTGTAGCATTCTCCTCCCACAGGGAGCGACGACCCTACTTCCATTGTTGTCAAGGATATGTAGCCTAGGCTTTATTAATTATTATTAACATATCCTTGGAGTCATGTCTATAATTAGCTGGGTGGCGAAATCGGTAAAAGTTTGGTGTTTCTGCGATTATTTCTCAATCAAAATCTATGTCAAATTTGGATTTATGTAATTGAAATTGTAGTAGTTTATATATTTGCTTTAATATATTAAGTGCGTATCGATATTTATAATAAGTTTTATTAATAATTAAGTTTTAATATTAATTAAATTAAAATAATTAAGTTTTATTACAGTGTATCCTGCATATTGCAAAACTATGATTGCAACTATATATGTCGCCAATAAAGCGTAATAATTGTGGCCGTTAATAATCTTTAAAGTAGGAAGTAAAAGTTGCAATTCAACTGCAAATCAAAATTTCTAGAAACATCTATACCCCTCCAAGCAGTCAAAGAACCGAAACAAAGAGGCTATGAAATTGACAAAGGTTTACAAAACGTGGTCCATATAGCAGAACACGGCTCGGTCGGCGACCGGGTGCCGACACAAAGAGGATGTAACTGTACACTGGACAAAATATTTACACACCACATAAAACGCTTCCGCGCGGGACTTACTGATTGGCACCTGGGGCTTGACAACGTCATGGCAAAAACACTTTATACGTGTTAAAGTAACAACGCAATTATCTAAATGGATGGAGATTAAACGTAGACAGCGACAATTCAATAACCTCGAGTTGGTAGTGGGTAGATTCAACCAACGAAAACAAAAATACTGAGTAATCCGATTTTGATGAATTATTTTAATCGTGGAACGGCAAATTTATAATAATGTATTCTGTGGGCAAATTGATTACACTGCACCCGAAGGTAAGTACAGTATAGTCCAAATATAATCTGTCGAGAGATGGTGTCTCGATGTTTGCTAACTCCTCGTAGGAATCTACGTCATCATGACCAAGTGTTAGACTAATAATTATTGTAATGTTTGATTGTCCATGATAAATTATTAAATAATTTTAAAAAACATTTGATAAATTAGCGTTATACAAAATATAATCACACATTCTCGCAAAAAATATTGTATACAATATGTTGAAATTCCAAAATGACTGCAAGCTTTTAATGAGACGTCTTGTTAAGCCGTCAAAACATCACTATTAATATTGTTGACAACCAAACAAATGAATGCTCTGTAATTAACATTTTTTTACTGTACGACATACAGTTAAAACAGTTTAAAAGTAACAAAACTGAGTTCAAAGTTCTTTTAAGAAAATTCACAGGAAACGCCAGTTCAACATAATGAGAACGTAAGAATTAGCGGTCGCAAAATTGCTTTAAAGACCGTGTCGCTGACCTTTGGAAATAGAGGCGAAATTATTGTAGTTGTTTTAAAATTACACGTAGTATCGGTGTTATGGTGTCACTACGTAGGTGTTGATTTTGGCACCTTGGGAAATTTGCGCGATATGTGATTGACGTGTAAACTTTTCACATCGGGTCGGTTTATAACTTTTTTTTTATCGTATAGGCCGGCAAACGAGCAAATGGGTCACTCGATGGTAAGTGATCTTCTCCGCCCATGTACGCCCACCACCAGAAGAATCATGGGCGCGTTACCGACCATAAAGGAAAGGGATAATTAGGGATTGGGAAGGGGAGGGGATCTGGGCTTCCGGATATCTCACTTACCGTACGAAACGTGGTTATGACCCGGTCGAGGCAGCCCATTCATGCTGTAGACAAAACTGTCTACAGCGTGGCTCTGCCACTCAAAACTGAATGTGATGAACGTTAAAAAAGGTTAGGTAAATTTAAGAAAGACGGAAGTACGTAATTGGATCCGGTTCTTCATGCGGTCATGAGTCAAAAGGAAAATAATTTGATACATTTTGTTTGAAGAAAGTTGGGTTCTGGGGAATTTCGTTCAAAATGTTAACGGGAGTGGCAATTTGAAATTGGGAATTTAATATAATGATAGCGTACAGTTTCTTAGAAAGTATACTTATAGTAAAGTATTACTGCCTTACTCAGCATAAGTAATTCTTATAATTCGAGTACATCCAAAAGACTCTTTTCCTTCCACCTGCCCTTGTCCCACAGACAGTGGGTTCGATGCAACATGCTCTTTAATAGATGTTACAGGACGATATGGTTTGTAGTTTATACCACCGGCCAACTGCCTGGCCTGAACTCCTCTGTGGAGGATTACATCGCAAACACTATTATTCAATAAGAACCAATTGATGACTATTAATTTATTATATACTAGCTTTTGCTCGCGGCTCCGCCCGCGTGATCTACTTTATCCGGGATAAAAAGTAGCCTATGTCCTATTCTGATGTATAAGCTATATTATTGTAAAGTTTCATTAAAATCCATCCAGTAGTTTTTACGTGAAAAAGTAACAAACATACATCCATACTTACAAACTGTCGCGTTTATAATATTAGTAGGAATAGTAGGAATAGGAAGTAGGATTTGTGTATCGAGTAAAAAAGCATCAAGTATTTTCTGTGGTTAGTGTCGGAGTATAAAGACCGAGACAGAGACTAGGGAAGACGGAGACTAGGGATCGTTGGGCGAGTCGCCCTAACTCGCTCTGTTGTATAGTAAGTACCTATGTAAACATGTCACGATGGTAGTTTATGAAGTACATACCTAAGTAAGTACCTATGTTGGTGCTAGTTCTTGTGGCTTCATTGATATGCTAGCGAGAGGGGGGCTAATGAAAATCAGCGGTAGGCTCAGTAATATTCTGAACTGACTGGCTCCCATTTGGTGCAAAGCAATATTTTAGTTTATGTCCTAATAGCTTTTCTTTTGCTTTCTGTGTTGTTCTAAATAAATGTTTTTTTCCTTTTTAAATGCCGTATACTAAGTTATAAAGTAATCTAAAACCTTAAACTAGTAGAATTTACTTTGTTTATGAAAGTAGAATTCATCTGTGATCTGAAGTCACATATCTCCATAATGATTTGACTCGAGTTAAAACTGATACAATCATTAAGACAACAATCTCGATGGAATGTGTTGTAACCCGATATTAGTGACAAGTCGTTAGCCTGATCGTTATGGTGTTTCACAAGACAAATGAGTTTAAAATTCACTGAGGTCAATATCTCGTTTCCGAGAATTTGGTTTGATGGGCGGCACCATTGTCTTGTAGGTAGTGCCGTGTGGATAATTAAATCAAATGTGCTGTGTTATTTGAATACAACAAACACGACGTGGTGAAGTGGATTTGTATTTTTTTTAATCTTGAGAAAATTTTACTTGCGTATTTTTTTTTGTCGGTACATGGCAAAGTTCACAGAAGCGGTGTGTGTTCGTGTGTATTTTTAACTATGTTAGAATTTTTATGTTATTTCATACTAACTTTGGTCCGCTGCTTCGCCCGAGTTAATGTATTTTTTCGATTGAAATAAAACTAATTTAAACGGATTTTATCGCGGTTTTTTATTTTAATTATGGTCCCGACGTTTCGAAAGCTTTTCAGCCTTCGTGGTCCACCCCGTGATAATTAAAATAAAAAACCGCGATAAAATCCGTTTAAATTAGTTTTATTTCAATGAGTAACATTCGCGTAAACGTAAGAAATCATTATGTATTTTTTCGAGGCAAAAAGTGTCCATGTCCATGTTTAGAATCCTTTTCCAGTCTTATCTTAAGGTTTGAAATTCTTATGATTATTTTTTGTATAACCTATAGGTCGGCAAACGAGCAAGTGAGTCACCTGATGGTAAGTAACCTTCAATACCTACAATATGAGAAAAAATATGGATGCATTATCAACTTTAAATGGAAGGGATAATTAAAGAATTGGCTCTCCAATTCTCACCTTTGTGAGGAGGAATTTGTGCCTCCGATTATGCCACTTACCGTAACAAATGCAACAGCAACCTTTTACTGCTTGCCGGTTGCCTGTGAGACAGTTGTAGCAATCCAGTTGATCCGCTCATTAATTTTGTAGACAAAACTGTGTACAGCGTGGTTTTACAACTTACATAATAAACCTCTTTTTGCCAAAGCGTGTCATAGAGTTAATAATTTAGAGAGAAAATAATTGAATGGCGCGGATTCGAGAATGACAGATTTCTGTTATATTCTCTTTTCTGTCACTCTCACGCTTTCAATCTAAATGAATCTTAACTTGCATGGCAAATAACGTCCTTTTGAAGTCGTCACAGCACAGCATTAAGCTAAAAGTGTTACTTTTCATACAGAATTCTGAAATGTCTCTTTTTCCCAATCCTATAATTATCCCTTTCCTTTAAGATCGGAAACGCACCTATGAATTTTCTGGTATTGTGAACGCACGTGGGCGGTGGCGATCACTTACCAGGTGATGGACTTACTCTTTAGCCGGTCTGTGCAAAAAAAGGCGACACATCTTCATAAGATGAGTTCGTTCTATCATAGTGTATAACATAACTACATGCAACATGGTGGTCTACCCACATAATCAAGTTGAATGGCAACAGGCACGTGTTTAGGAAGCGTTTACCCGCGTCCTTCACGGCGTGCGCGCACTAAATACTAATCTCACGGCCAGCTTCCTGCACGCTGCTCCGGTTCTTACCACCGATTTAACGAGCACGTAAACAGTCTGCTCTTTTGTGCGCATTTTATTTTATAATTGTAGAAAAATTAAGGCAACCGTAGCTATTACTGATTACTGGTGTCTTCCACAGGTTTTTATTTTAACACCGAAAAATATCAATCTCATATATATCAATACAATATCAATCTCAAAGAAATTAAAATTATGAAATTATTAGTCTTTGCTGTCGATCGGTTTTCTTATTTTTGTTGAAGCTAAATTTGTTTTGTTTGCAATAGAAATTAGATAGCAAGGAGTCAAGATATCATTAACTTACTTATATTTATCTAATTTCCATTAACAACATTAATCTGAAACTACAAATCGATATCAATAATTAAAACAATGAAATTATATATATATATATATCGCACACCTAGTAACATATTGGCACATCTACTGTTTCATATTTTACAGAAACTATATTATAGTATACACTATTACCCAAAACCATAGAATCCGTAACATATTGCAAATTATAACTTCATTTTAAGTAGTTCAAAAGTACTAGGTGAGCAAAAACATAAATAACACAAAATTCCATTTATTAGTATTCTAATTTTAAATTTAATTAAATATAAATTGCATTTATTTACAGTAGGTACTACTGGGTACTAGCTCAAGTCTAACATCCTAGGTGTTAAACAGTGTGAACTCTGATTTTCTCACGCCATATTCTCAGTCTTAATTATCCATCGGTCATGTGGGTAGCATCATCCGCTCTGCTGAAGCCTGGTCACTGAACTGTCTGATGCACGGTTAATGTATTAATTATAGGAATAACAAAGCACAAAGGCGCGGACATTTTAATTTTCTTGTTATCCATGGCAGTGACTACATTGGACCTGATGTTAAGTGCAGTGCAGTACAAACATAATGTTAACCGTCAAGAGATATTGAGCCTCAACGGTTGGCAGAATTGTGCCGGCCTGAAGTTACTGGATAGTTTCTATAAGATATTTAAGTCTTTACATAGTATAAAATGAAGTCGCTTCCGCTGTCTGTTCGCTTAGATCTTTTAAACTATTCAACGGATTTTAATGCAGTTTTCAGCAATAGATAGAGTGATTCATGAGGAAGGTTTATATGTATATCATGCTATGACCCATGGGAGCAGTAACATGCAGGTAAAACCGCGAGGGACAGCTAGTTAAATATAAACAACTCTTCAATCACACAAGAGTAGCCTCAGTATTATGACTTTGGGGTGCGAAGTCAGGAAACCTCCACGCGGTGCACCCTGGGCAACGGCGGTCAAGTTGACCGACGGCTGATATCCTGACAACAGGTGGTTGACGATCGTCGCCCGTCGCGACGGCTGTCGTCATTTGTTAGGGCCTGGTTTTCGGGCTACCTCCGGGTTCTGTCTCGGGGGTATCGGCGGGCTCGGTGTGCGCTCATCCCGCCGCCGAGCAGGCAGTGGGAGAGACCCTCTCTACCGCTGTCACCGTCGTAGATCGTAATTCGGTGCGAGGTCTGTGGTCATGTCTCGCGCTCTCACCGGACCGAGGGTCTTGGCTTCACCGCCCGGGCCGCGAGGTAGAAAACCTCTATAAAAAGTTACCCCGAATCCCAAGCGGCGGCGCACCGCGAGGGGATGCATGGCCGATGGGTAGTTCGGTCTCTAGTGCGACCCCCCGCCGGAGTCCAGCCGAAACTCCGAGCGGGTTACGCCTAGGCTTACCCAGGTACAGGGGGCTCTGCCTGGGTGTACCATTTATTTCCCCCATACTCGTGGGAACTTTATGGATTTTCATTTTAAAAAACCAACTGTTTCATTGACGCCGTTGCCTGCTTCGGTATCCGACACCGGGTCTGAGCAGGCGGAGAGTATCGGGCCTAAGCCCGAAAAAGTGTTGAAATTGTGTGAGAGTGGTGTGTGTGCTGGTGTAGCACCCACGGAAGTAGCCGCCACTGAGCATACAATTGAGGATGTGGAGCTCAACTCCGACCCAGAACGTAGCCGCGCATCGTCGCGTCGTAGCAGCTTGACAAGAGGCCGTCTGTGGAATTTCTCTCCATGCCCGTCAGATCGTTCGCGATCCCCAGGTGTGAGTGACTCTGAAGCAGAGCCAGCGCCCAAGAAGAGAGGACGAGGTCGCCCACCAAAAAAGGGCGTTTGCGATGGGTTAACGGAGGAGGCCCAAAAGGCTTTTGACAGAGAGATGCGGGAGGCTGCCCGTATAAAAACAGGACCTGAAGACGAGTTGGAGGAGCGAGTACGCTCCTTCCTTAAGTCGCCACCTCCTAGGGCTTCACCAAGGAAGGGTGTGGAAGAAAGATCCCGATTGATCCTCCCTGAAGATCTGCGGGAGGCTGGGAATGTCTTAAAGATGGTCACCCAGAAGTCGGGGAATTTGAAGGGGACAATGCAAAAGTCCCTCAATCGAGTCCATGAACTGATTGTTAAATTCCTGGACCAACCAGAATTTAAGAGGGTGCTTCACCTGGAAGCGGAAGCCAAGCGCTGGAAGGAGCATAGCTCTCGCCTCGAGGCAGCGATGGCTAAACAGGCGGAGGAAAGTGCCTCCTTGCGCCGTCGCCTCGAAAAACTAGAGGCGGCCCCAAGCACTTTGCCAACGGATGAAAATGCCTTACAGCTATTTGAAGCCCGAATAATAGCAAGGGTTCAGTCGGCTATAATGGGTCCAGCTCAAAGGCCACCGTTGGCTCATGAATCAAGAACCAACCAGGAGAATGTATCACAGATAACCAGTCTGCCACCGGCCAATCAGCCTTCTGCGGAGGATAAGGGTAAGGGGAAGGGTAAAGGGAAGGGGAAGAAAACTGCTCACCCTGCACCAACTACTGTTGTCTCCTTAGATGGTCCTCCGATCGTAACATTGCCTGCCATCGCTGAGCCATCATCTACGCTGACCCCAGCTGTACCTGGACCCTCAGGCCAACAGAAGACGGCTAAAAACAAAGGAGCTACTTCGAGTTCCACTGCTCAAACTGTCGCCGTATCCACAGTGCGTTCCCCCCCAAAATCAGAAAAGGGGAAGAAGAAAGGCATAACTCAGGCCACGTCTCAAGAGTCCCGCCCGTTACCACCACTCCCTGAGTCTATGGACACGCAGTGGACTGTAGTAGTAGGCAAGAAGAAGGCCAAGGCAAAGACTAGGGCAGCACCGGTTACAAGTACGCAGCATCAGACGCGCAGGGCCGAGCCTAAACTCCGCCCGCCACGGTCTGCGGCGGTCGTTATAACCCTGACACCAGCGGCGGAAGCGAAAGGACTCTCATATGCACAGGTGCTGAGGGAGGCCCAAAGCAAAGTGCAACTCAGCGGCCTTGATATAACTAGACTTAAGCCCAAGTGTGCGGCCACAG
This sequence comes from Amorpha juglandis, assembly GCA_949126905.1. Classification (NCBI taxonomy): domain Eukaryota; kingdom Metazoa; phylum Arthropoda; class Insecta; order Lepidoptera; family Sphingidae; genus Amorpha; species Amorpha juglandis. Next base: position 11,319,230 of record OX421381.1, on the reverse strand, counting down.
GTGCTCAGATGTACCAGGTTCCTGGAGCTAACAGTGAGGAGAGAGCGGACTCACTCGCTGCAAGACTGAGTGAATGCTTCAAGGGCTCGGAAGATGTTCGTATTTCTCGGCCCACCAAGATGGTAGAACTGCGACTGTCAGGACTAGATTGCACGGCCACCCCAGAAACAGTCGCAGCAGCTCTTGCCAAGACCGGACAATGTAGCACTGAAATGATCAAGATCGGTGTCATAAATACTGACCGCTCGGGCCTGGGCCATGTGTGGGCAAAAATGCCTGTAAAGGCAGCCCTAAGGGTCAAGGGAGCGGATCGAATTTTAATCGGCTGGGTTGCAGCTAAAGTGACCGTACTCGAGACACGCCCACTGCGTTGCTTCCGATGCCTGGAATCGGGGCACGTGCGGGCGCAATGTAATTGTGCAGAGGACCGCAGTGATCTATGTTACCGCTGTGGCCAGCCGGGCCACAAGGTCCGACAGTGTGAGGCGGTGCCAAACTGCGCAGTATGCGCATCAGCCGGTAAGCCCGCCGGACATCAAGTTGGGGGGAAGGCCTGTCCTGCCTCCTCTCGCAAGTTCCGGCCTGCTCCCAGAAGAAGAAAACCGACTGCTGCTGAGGCCATGGCCCAGCCGCAGCCGGAGAGCCCACAGCAGGCCGAGATGGAAGTTGAGGAGATCGCCCAATAATGGCTTTAAAGTTCCTCCAGGCGAACATCAACCACTGCGCCCGTGCTCAGGATCTTCTAACCCAGAGCCTGGCTCAGTGGTCGGTGCAAGTGGCCGTGGTCGCCGAGCCATATTTTGTTCCTCCCCGCGACAATTGGGTGGGGGACCTCGACGGTTTGGTGGCCATAATCACCCAGGGTGCCGCTGGCTCCCCCCCTTTCGCTAGAATAACGAAGGCCCGGGGGTGCGTCGCGGCTCTGTTGGGAAATATTTGGGTTGTTGCAGTATATTTTTCTCCCAACAGACCCTTCGCTGAATTCGAAACTTTTCTCGTTCAGCTGGGGGCTCTGGTAGTACAGGGTCAGCCTCACCCGGTAGTCGTCGCCGGCGATTTCAATGCCAAGTCCGTGGCTTGGGGTTCGTCGGCGACAGATGTACGCGGTCAGGCCCTGGAGGAATGGGCGATCTCAATCGGTCTGGCCGTCCTGAATAGGGGGTCGGTGGACACGTGCGTGCGGCACAATGGCGGCTCTATTGTCGATTTGTCGTTTGCAAGTCCAGCCATCGCACGCCGTGTCCAGGGCTGGAGGGTCCTGGCGGGCGTGGAGACGTTATCGGACCATCGTTATATTAGGTTTGACGTCTCCGCGTCCGCCATCGCCCAGCCCAGTGGTGGACCGAGTGCCCTGTATCAGGACGGCCCGCGGTGGGCTTTGAAACGTCTCGACAAAGAGGCCTTAGAGCTTGCCGCTTTGGTTATGTCGTGGCTCCCTGTGCCAGACGGACCGGTACGGGTCGAGCAGGAGGCGGAGTGGTTCGGGGTGGCAATGTCGGATGTTTGCGACGCTGCCATGCCCCGGGTCCGGCGCCTCCCGCCCCGACGCCAGGTGTACTGGTGGTCGGAGGAGCTAGCACAGTTGCGTGTTGCTTGTGTTACAGCACGCCGCCGGTATGCCAGGCACCGTCGCCGCCGTCTTAGGGCGGATGGACACGGAGACCAGGAGCGGCAGCTCTACGGCCTCTACAAAGAGGCGAAGAGAGCGCTGCAGGTGGCCATCAAGAGAGCTAAGGTTGCGGCGAGAAAGGCGTTTCTGCAGACCCTCGACAGTGACCCGTGGGGGCGCCCATATCGCTTGGCGATGAACAAGCTTCGCCCAGCGGCGCCCCCGCTGTCACAGGGTCTCCAGCCGGAACTTCTGGCTGAAGTCGTCGCGGCCTTGTTTCCGGCCACCGTGGAGACCACTCCTCCACCGATGGCGCCCCGCGAATCGGCGCCATCGTCGAGTTCGGCAAGGGATATCCCAGAGGTTTCGTCCGCTGAATTGCGGGCGGCAGTGCATAGGCTGCGGGGCAAAAATACCGCCCCGGGGCTCGACGGCATCCCTGGCAAAGTCTGGGTCTTAGCCCTCGAGCACCTGGGTCCGAGGCTCCGCAGCCTATTCTCCGCGTGTCTGGAGCAGGGCGTCTTCCCATCACGCTGGAAAACCGGGAAGCTCGTCCTGCTCAAGAAGGAAGGACGACCCGCAGAGTCGCCGTCGGCCTACCGGCCCATCGTGCTGCTCGACGAGGTCTGCAAGCTCTTCGAGCGCATCATTCACGCTCGCCTCGTCGAGCACCTTGAGAGGGTCGGTCCCAATTTGGCTGATTGCCAGTATGGATTCAGAAAAGGCCGATCCACCATCCACGCGATTCTGCGGGTGAAGGCAGAAACGGAGGAAGCAGTCGCCCAGGGCAGGGTAGTCATAGCAGTAAGCTTAGATATTTCTAATGCTTTTAATTCCCTGCCATGGGCCTGCATTCATGAGGCACTGCGGTACCACGAGGTGCCGTCCTATCTTCGGCGTCTGGTGCACTCGTACCTATCCAATAGGGACGTAGTGTATCCGGGCGCTGACGGGTGGCACCGAAGAGAAATGACCTGCGGTGTTCCACAGGGCTCAGTCTTGGGCCCACTACTGTGGAACATCGGTTTTGACTGGGTTCTCCGTGGTGCCAACCTTTGGGGCGTCGGCGTCACTTGTTACGCCGACGATACGCTGGTAACAGCGAGAGCCAGGACATTCCAAGATGCCGCAATTTTGGCGGTGGTCGGCACCGGCCACGTCGTGAGCCGCATCCAGCAGCTTGGCTTAAAGGTGGCCCTTGAGAAAACCGAGGCCATTTGTTTCCACGGGCCTCGGAAGGGGCCACCGGCCGGTGCCCACATCATTGTTAATGGGGTGCGGATTCCCATCGGCTCAACTATGAAATATTTGGGTTTGGTTCTGGATAGCCGATGGGAATTCCGTGCTCACTTTCAAAGATTGGCGACAAAACTGTCCCGGGTAGCGGGCGCGCTCTCAAGCCTGCTGCCCAACTTGGAAGGTCCTGGCATCTCTTGCCGAAGGCTGTACGCCGGAGTCGTGCGGTCCATGGCCCTGTACGGAAGTCCTGTTTGGGCCAAGTCCCTGAGTGGCCGATGCGTCACTCTGCTGCGCAAGCCACAGCGAGTAGTGGCGCAGCGGGCGATCAGGGGCTACCGCACGGTCTCATTCGAGGCGGCATGCGTATTGGCCGGTTTTCTCCCGTGGGATCTGGACGCTAAGGCCCTATCCGCCACCTTTCACTGGCGGGAGGAGGCGTTCAGACGCGGGCAGCGACCGGCCCCGAGAGAGGTGGACGCCATACGTGGCTCCCTCCGCAGAGCCGCCGTGGAGGTGTGGCGTCTCAGGCTGGAGAACCCGACAGCGGGTCAGAGGACCGTTGCGGCAGTGCGCCCTGTCTTTGACCAGTGGCTGGACAGGCGCCACGGTGTGGCGACGTTCCGGCTGACACAGGTCCTGACTGGCCACGGAAGTTTCGGTCAGTACCTGTGTCAAATAGTCGGCACAGAGGAGTCGGCCGTGTGTCACCACTGTGACAACTGTCCGCAGGACACGGCCCAACACACATTGGAAGTGTGCCCAGCCTGGGACGAAGAGCGCAGCGCTCTCGTAGCAGTCGTCGGAGGCGACCTCTCGCTGCCGGCTGTGGTGTCCGCCATGGTCGACAGTCGGAGGTCCTGGCGTGCGGTGGCCCACTTCTGCGAGGCCGTAATCTCGCAGAAGGAGAGTGCCCAGAGAGATCGAGAACAATCTGATCCCTCCCGCCGCCAGAGGAGACGTAGGAGGCGCCGGGGTGACGACTGACCGGCGTCTCCCGCCCTGTGGATTGGGGGCGTTTGGAGAATTCCACCACGGTATCCCCTGCCTGTCGTAAGAAGCGACTAATAGGGGCCTTCGGGGGTCGCGGGCGCGCAGTGGGGGGGTTGTCGTAGCGCCCAGTTAGTACTTTTGTACACGTACCTATTGTACGTGCGACCCCGGGATGGACGGCAGCACAGGTGGTTGGCCTCGATGCTGCCGTGGACGCCGAAGGCGTCCTTCGGTGCGCGGGGGCTTCTGAGCCCCCCCTAGTATGGAGACGGGCCGCTAGGCGGCATCGCGCAGGGGCGGTTTCGGCTGAAGCTGGGGTGCTTTTCGCCCCGGGAACCCGGGGCCGTCCCTAATGCGCCGAAGATGGCCACCGCGGGGTTTTGGTTGGTAGTTGCCGGCATAGGTTGTATATAGTGCTAGGGACTCGGCTCAGCAGTCGCTCGGATGTTTTCCATCTCTCCCGGGCGGCTTAACGCTGGGTCGTAAGGCCGGTAGAACCCAACATAACCGCTCCACCTTCCCCCCCGGTGGGGCGGTAGCAATAAATCGCTTTCACCGCGAAAACAAAAAAAAAAAAAAAAAAAAAAAAAGTATTATGACTTTGCATACTCAGCGCCTGTTTCACAATCTGAGTAAATGCTTACCAAATTACATGACACGTTCAAGTAGGTATAAAATTTACACTCAGACATAGGTACTTGGTTTAGTATCTAATTTTAACATTTATCGTTATTTACGTATTTAAAAATACATAGGAATTTTGTAACAACATGGAAAAGTAGGAAAAATACAACATATGAGGAAACATCACAATATACTTATTGCTTAATTCTGTTGCATGTCTGAACGGAAAGTCAATCTAATTCGTTTTAATTCGAATACCATAAGTAGCATCGTGATTTATAAATTACAGATACAAATTAAAAGATAAAATTAATCAAAGTTAATGTATTCAGCGTAAGCGGCTTATTAATGGCGGGCTTAGCAACACTTTCATTGAACGGTGCGAAAATATATTCTCTCTAGTGAGTGTTCGTAGCATTTTTAATTGATAATTATTCTAGAATATTGGAATTACATCTTGATGAAAACTAAAACGGAACTTGGTCCCAAAAATTGATTAATTTTTACTTAAATTTCACGATATGATACTGAGCAATATTACTTTTACCCGAGCCAGGGATTAAACCCGAGAATTGCCGCGCTGAGGACACCAGTAGTACCGCGTACTCAATACAACTGTGCCACCAGTCAGTACGGACTTTCAAAAATGGCGGTCTTAAACTTTGATTGATGTTAAAATCTCGTATATTGTGTAATAGGCCCTTAGTGTATATATTTGATCCAAATTCGAACAACCAGTATTTTTTTTTAATTTTGTTTACAACTACTGCACAGTTATCTAATAAGACGTGTATTTAGATGTTGCACAAAGTTAAACTCGCTCCCCTAGTTAGATAACCGTTCGAGACTTTTTATCAGATTTCATAACGATTTGCTCTTCTTAGATGATTTTTAGCAGAGCGCTATAGTAGTTAAGACCTGATAAAGATCGCAGGAAGTCGCTGGATGCAGGGCCGCTTCCAACAGGTCGGTCTGGAAATCTTTGGGGGAGGCCTATATTCAGCAGTGGACCTCTTGTGGCTGATGATGATATAGTAGTTGACTTGATTATTTAAATCAATAAGTTAGCTAAAACCTGTGGCAGAAAAAATTTCATTATCCGTCCGGGCACTTGTTAAACAGAATACGCAACCTTAGGGCGCGTTTATATGACAAGGAATCCCACCGCGTTGCCGCCGCGCGGGCGCCTCGCTCGAATCACTCGAAAAACTAATGTAAACTCTATTGACTAAGCCATAATGTTTAATTCTTCGCAACGCTCCAACCACGCGGCGACTGCGCGATCGCGTAAACGCGACCGCGCGGCCGCCGCGTGGTCGCTGCGCGGTTAGTTACTCACAAAGAATTTCAACGTTAAGTTCTAGTTAATAAGACATACATTTGCTATGACTGAAAAATGTCGTGCGGCCGCACGAAATTTTTCGCGTCGTCTAACCGCAGCCTTAGACTTTATTGTGTAAAATGGCCATTACCATCCATGCGTACGAGCGAGATTACCCCACTAAGCGCCAACCTTTGCTTACACCAATATTTAAAATTATTAGAAGTTCGTGATACCCACGATAGAGGTAAACCTAGTCTGAGGTCAGGATTGTGTGTGCCTGTTAGATGTATTTATTATTATTGTAAACGACATTCCACAAAGGTGCAGGACGCCGTTTTATAGGTTGTGAATCTCAAATGGAGCTGAGCTAGAATGTACAATGGCAGTTCATCATATTATTTACTAGCTTTTGCTCGCGGCTCCGCCCGCGTGATCTGCTTTTTCCGGTATAAAAAGTATCCTATCACCCAAGTCAGCTCATACCCTGTCTGTATACCAAATTTCATCAAAATCCGTTCAGTAGTTTCAGCGTGATTGACGGACAAACATCTAAACAAAGAAACTTTCACATTTATAATATTAGTAGGATTATCACAGAACAGTACCCGCACCTATAACGGCATTTTATAAGTTTATCTTGATTAATTCAAAATGCATCCATTTATTCGTTTTTGAAATTTATGCCCGGTATTTGCTCGCCTCCTATCACATTGTGATGAAGATAGGCTTGGAACTTGCACTAGTTGGACCTCTGTCTACCCCTTAGGGGATACAGGCGCGAGTTTATGTTGTTGTTATTGTTCCTTCACCTTAAGACTTAGTTACGTGTTCCACTATGTGAAAAAACTGACTCATAAAATAATAGTTTAAAAAAAACTAAAAAACACGCTTTTACATAAAATCCAACTAAAAAATAAAAAATAAATTTTAATGAATTCGAATTAGGAATAGTGTACAAAATTTAAAAATATATATAAATTAAGAATAGTGTAAATAAGACAAAATATGTATTTTATTGTAAAAAAACGTGGGGTGCTTTTTAAGACACTATCAAAATGATGATCCTTCTACTCATATCTGTCAATAAAATATTTTTATAACTATTGACACCAAAAAAAAGCGTGGGGTGCACCCACGCTTTTTTTACAATAAAATACATATTTTGTCTTATTTACACTATTCTTAATTTATATATATTTTTAAATTTTGTACACTATTCCTAATTCGAATTCATTAAAATTTATTTTTTATTTTTTAGTTGGATTTTATGTAAAAGCGTGTTTTTTAGTTTTTTTTAAACTATTATTTATTTTTAATTTTTTAGTTTGATTTTCTATAAAAAGGTATTTTAATTTTTTTTATCATTAATTTTTTTTTTCTTTGTGTTTTTTTTTTTTTTTACCATTTTTTGAAGTGAAACTTCTTTCGAATCTTTGTGATTGGAAAATTCGCTGAAACGTAAAAATGTCACGAAGGAGGTCGGAAAAAAACAAGTTTTACGAATGGCTTGTTTAACAAGCCATCTGTAAAACTGTACCCGATCAATCGTACAACACCCATAGTTCACACAAAGCGTCGGAGGTAATGATTCGCTGGAGAATCTTGACATCGCGATGTAGATGTGCCAGTGGCGCCATCTCTTGATTTTTTCTTGTTTTATTTTAATGTGTCATGTAGACTATAATCCAATGTTCTATTATATTGCTGCCACTAATTGTAAATAATATAAAAAAGCGTGTTAAAAAAAGTGTTTTGCGAACATCCCTTACTACTGAAGTAATTTTAATAACAGTTGTAGGTAATAAATTTGTAATTTATAACAATTATTCAATAAAATATTTAAGGAAGTTTTAATTTTTACAATATTTATTTATTTTGTTCTAAACTCGTATCAAAATAACACAACAAAACAACCAGCGCCACCTTTATTGCATTTAAACTACAAGTTGACAAGAAAAAAATCATGAGATGGCGCCACTGGCACATCTACATCGCGCTGTCAAGATTTTATCCGACGTTTTGAAGTAGGTCAAAATCACGTTCAAAGACAAGTTACAAACAAACCTACCAACATACAAACATACCAACATACATACGTCTGAAGCTAATAAAAGCGTGTTAAAAAAAATAACAAAAGCTCAAAATTATTTTGAGTCAGTACTATAGATTAATAGTCAATGATTAATAACCAACGACTCAAAATTGTTTAGTTTTATTTTCACCTTTGTTTTTTTCGAGTATGTCAAATTTTTATTAGGTGATATTTTACAATACTTTCAGTTAAAGAGTCACCAAGATCGGCGCATAAAGGTATTTTGTCTTACACCCCCGCTTTAACCCCTTTAGGGTTGGAATTATTTCTTCAAATTTATATGGAACTACCACCGTAATAAACCTTATCGAATATAAAGATAATCATCCTACTCGGACCATATTTGTCGGCATTATGCGTGAACATGTCTCGGACAAAAAATGATTATGAAAAAATAAATTGGAAACTGTTACGTCTCAAAAACTATGAAGACCTTGTCTATATAAATTGAATCGCAAATAAATAACCGACAAAAGAAAACTAGTTCGCGTATAAACAAACACCTTTCACCAGACCAGACATCACAATATTAAATATTGTGCTCATTAGCTGTGCTCCACTTTCAGCACTTCCTCACATTCAAAATTGATTAATAAATTATCATGCTGTTAAATAAGTTTGTGAAAAAAGGTGTTTTAATTTCCGATGAAACTGTCTCGGTGAATTAGTTGCGTACGCGGTGCGACTGCTGTGCTGAGGTCTCGGGTTCGATCCTCGACTCGATTTTTTTTATTTCATTGAATGACGAGACGAGCACGGCGCTCACTTGATGGCAAGCGCCACGACTGCCCATAAACAGAAGCAACATCACACAGGACTTTAAAGCACTACATGGCACTGAACTGCGCTCGTCATCCCGAGATATAAGATGTTAAGTCTCATAATGCCCAGCAATTACAAATGTTAAATAAGTTTGTGAAAAAATGTGTTTTAATTTCCGATGAAACTGTCTCGGTGGATTAGTTGCGTACGCGCCGCGACTGCTGTGTTGAAGTGTCGGGTTCGATCCTCGACTCGAGTAATAGTGATATTGGGTTTATCTATAACGAAATGCTCAGTATTATCCCAGAGTCTGGATTTTGTGCCCGGTATGAAGATAAACTCGCTGTCACATTATGGTATTGAAATAAACTCGGCGAAATGTGAGTGTACGGGTTACACCTCTGCCTACCCCTGGGTTACAGGTGTGAGTGAGTGCATAATATCCGATGTGGATTATTAGACATTGTTCGTCAAATGGAATGGCTAACCCACTATGGCAAACCTTAAAGGGAAGGGATAATTAAGGGATTGGGTAGGGGAGGGGGATTTGGGTTTTTGGATATCTCACTCACCGTACGAAACGCAGCAGCAAGCCGCTACTTTACGTCCGTTTTCTGTAAGACAGTGGTAAAGACCCGGTCGAGTCGGCCCATGCGTGCTGTACTCAAAACTGTCTAGAGTGTGGTTCTACCACTTTCAAATGAAGTAACCCGTAATGGCAAACATATTATGCTGTAATCTGAACAGAAATACTGTTTTATTGTATGTAACCACATGTAACCGACGTGCATGCATGACGCAGACACACTGTACAAACAGGCTTTTAATAGAACGCCCGCATCCAATTAAACGTCAGAGTGATTACTTAATACTTGGTTTCAATTGGGTTAGGTTATGTCGTCTCGGCTTTATTGAGTTTTTACCCGACTGTCTCAGGAGGTATTTTTTACAACAAAGGGCGGTAAACTAGCAAGTGTGTCAGATTTACGTTTAGATGGCGGTTACAGTGAAACAAAATAACTATAACACAAATTATTATATTATAAAAATAAGGTATCAGGTCGCGCGTAGAAAATCATGGCCAAATTCAGGTCTAAAACAGTTCACCGCACTCTCTTTTTGAACTGCACACGGCCCGTATTGGTCAGGAGTGATGACAGGTGTAGGATGCCAAGCCAGGTGGTAAATCAGGCAGGCAGGTCTTGATCGCCGTCGGAGGTGATATCCGCTTTCTGAAAAAAATATTATGGACGCGTCCGCGAATAGATATTTTTGTATATTTAAAGTTATCTTTAATTGATGCTAATATTCAATACAATGTTTCGTCTTATTTATGGGACCGATCAAGGGTAATTTAAATGTGGCGCCTGCCCATAAAAAAAAGATAGCTGAAATAGTCCAGGTCCGTTATCAAATAAATATCAAGAAGACGACAAATGTAAAATAAAAATACAAATAAATAAAATGTATTGCATTCTGCTTTTACAAAAAATACTAAATGTAATAAATACTTATATAAGACGTCATAACTAATAAGAAACAAGATAAATAGTTTGGGGTATATTCTGATACTCGTGCATTAAATAGGTGCGTTAAAATTATCTAGGTATTTTAAAATGTTCCCGATTCACCTATCCACCTACTACATACATGCATACAATATTTGCATAACTTGATTTTTTAGTAATATTACGTATGAAGTGCATTAACGTCGATAATGATATGGATAAATCCTGATATTATGTAATGAAATTAACACACACGTATTAATTGAAATAAAACTAATTTAAACGGATTTTAGCGAGGTTTTTTTACTTTAATTATGGTCCCGACGTTTCGAAAGATTTTCAGCCTGCGTGGTCTCGGGATGGACAATAATTAAAATAAAGTACGATAAAATCCGTTTAAATTAGTTTTATTTCAATGTGTAACATTCCAACAGTAGGAAAGTTTAATGCAAGGCTGTTATTATTTATCATATACTAGCTTTTCTCCGCGGCTCCGCCCGCGTGATCTGCTTTTTCCGGGATAAAAAGTAGCCTATGTTACTCAGTGATAATGTAGCTTTGTAACGGCAAAAGAATTTTTTAAATCGTTCCAGTAGTTTTTAAGTTTATTCGTTACATACAAAAATACAAATATTTCCTCGTATAATATTATTAGTGTAGATGTAGATTTACTGTCTTATTAAACGACTTCAAAAAACATGAAGGTTTGCAATTAATGTATATTTTGTATAGTTATATTATGTTCTCCGTCAAATGTGTACCGATTCTGACGATTCCTTTTTAATATTCCATTCCAGAGAGTTGCTTCATACAAATATACCCAAGGCCTTGTGACAAATAAAAGGAAAAAATCGTTGAATCCTCCACGAATCCGCAAATAAAATTGGTTTTTACGAAGTATTTATTTCCAATATTTAAAAATGGCAGCACCATAGACAGCAATAAATATAATAAACTGATTACATATTATAATTATCGTCATGCACAAAAACTATTATAATCTAATTATTTAACTTTATAATGTTCCTCATAAATTGAGCTGCTCTAATTCAAATAAATAATACTTCAATGTATGTAGTGCATTAGCACTCATATACTACATATTAATGTATTGTAAAACAGTTTAGAAAAGAGTAACGTTAGAGTTTCTTGCCCGTTCTTCTTTAACGAAACAGCATTCCGAAAAGGCGGTAGAGTTAAAATTTGACTGAACTTAAATTATGTTTGAAATTTTATTAATTCAATAAACGATTTGATTTTGATTTTATGATGTGCTACAAATAACACATCCACGGTTCATCAAGCTTATTTCCGTCCCATGGTGTGATAGGAGCCGAGCTTATCGCCATATCCGGCACAAATTCCAAACTTAATATAGCGATTATATTCTAACACTGCAAAATTATTATCTCAAAAAAGAATACAAAATAGAGTTGGTGATTTTTTTTTATAACAACAATTATAGTGCACTAAACACGTACCTTCAATATCAAACCTGTAGTTTGCTATTTTGAATTGTATATGTACATCATTTTTGCAATAATATTTCAACCCACATAAGTAAAAATTGAGGTGTCTATTTTTTTTGCTAAATTCAATAACTTAAATCAATAATTTAACGTTCTATTTTGCATGTTTGTATGTGGGAAATATTTTATTTATTAATTTTATGTACTACTTAATAAATGTAGTAAAATAAAATCAACATCTCAACTTTTAATTGATGTGGATTGAAATGTTATTGCATATTTGCATCCAATTATGGATTTAAATATCGGCACGTGCAAAGGTAGACACGACACACTATCTCGCTCACACACGTCCACCGTTATGACCATTTTGCACGGTGACGTCAAGGTTTCTGTCAATCCTACCCCTTAAGCTTTGAATGGCTTCTAATTTCTCTGTTTTTGGCAGGATTTATAAAAGTCTTTCTGCAGTAAGTTTTGGATATCATAACATGAAAAAAATCAAGTCAACTACCCTAGTACGTGTATGAGAAACAAAAGGGAGGCACGTTTGTAAACAATCCCTTCTCGGAAGTTCCTTCCTTATCCCTTGTAACTGTTCAATAGGTAGTATCCGGTATTTTAAAGAGGGACTCTATATAACTCTACAATTATGTGGTCGGTGCTACCATCAGATTTTAATGAGCACATACACGCCAGTAAATAAAAAAAATAAAGCCACACTATTTTAATTTAAACATTATTTATAATTATAATAATAATAGCAGTGTTGTTCTTTATTGCCTCAGCTGGGTTCGTGCCTTCTCACCTTCATAGTTTAGGCCTTAGTGTATCATGCTGCCCTAATGCAGGTTATTGTCTAGGCCCTAAGAAGTAGTTATTATCCAATTAATAATATTTAAACAAACATTTTTTAATAAGAAGTTTTTATCAACTATCATATTGCATTTTTCAGACGTCATTTACATAATAGTCCTAATTAATTAATACCCATTCATTTGCTTCTATAGTCGCGTCATATTCTCTTATCGCAGTAGCGCACCTCTAAACAGGCTTTAATGTAAACATGTATTGTATATTTTTTAATTCGGCTTTTAAGTTTTAGTTACTTATACTATCTTTAACTATAAAACCTCATTTCGGCCGAACGGATGTTTAAAAGTAATCAGGACTCATAATGCATTGACAGATATGAACAGCTGTTCAGAGATGTATCCCCTCTTTGTTGATAAAGGTCAGTAACCGTGCAAGGTATCTAGACAAGCGACCTCGAAGAGGACATTACGGTTCAACTCTTGATATTGAAATAAAAATTATTTACATATCTTTTATTTACATATCAAGCATTATGTACAACCGCCATGGCACAGCGGGCGAGAGGCCGATCGATCGATCCCTGCACAGGGACAAATGTTTGTGTGATTCAGAAATATTTGTTTCGGGTCCGGGTGTTGTAGATACAAGTTAATTTATTGTGGGGTTAGGACTATGTGTATGACTGTTTGGTGTATTTATTTAGTTTTAAAGTATGAAATATTGTTTTAAATATTTTCACATAAGAATCACAAGCGCACTCCTAAATCTCAGAAGGGATATGTGAGCAACTGAGGCACAGTGTTCGGTGAGCTCATTTCTGTCCCATGATATGATTGCCAAAGTATTAAATTACCCGACTACCCATTATTATAGATGAAAGGTTAGTGATCTTTCAAGTATAATTTGCGCTGTGATTGAAACAGTTAAAGGTCACGTGTTATTGACCTTTAATACTTAATGATACGAATCAATTGATAAACTAGATACGGTTTCAGATTGTTCTCAAAAAGACCATGTGAAGGCTGTTAATTGTATTAGATATTTTATTAATAATTAAAATAAAGTCATTTATAGTAATCGGGCTGCGTACAAATCTTAGGGTTCGGTTTTCAAAATGAAATAATTTATTTATGGTAATTTTTCAAAACCGACTCCAAAAATGTACCCTGAGAGGTTTAATTTCTTGCCTCCGTGAAGTATCGGACCAGTAGCTGTGACACGAGAGCTCGCAGGTTCGATTCCTGCACCGAGGTAAATTTTTGTATGATCCACAAGTATTTGCGTCCGGTCTGGATATTGTGGGACTAAAAGTTATGTGTAGTACTTGTTACCCGTGACACAAACGCATATCTTCAAAGCTCTGTGTTACAAAAACAACACCGTTTTTGTTTATGGCCAAGCGCGGCGATTACCATCAGACGAGCAACCTGTGTGTCTCGCCATTCAGCCTAAAAAAAAATAAAGTTTGTGAATTGAGATATTTGTTAATCAATCACACCTTACCGGCTGAACGGATTTCGATGACACTTACATAGACTATGATCTGGATTAGAACATAGGGTACTTTAAAGACATTCACGCGGACGGAGCCGCGAGCTAGACTACAAATAATTATTTCGGGTCTGGATGTAGTGAGTTTGTTTGTCGAATGTTTCTTGTATATCCGGAGCTGCTTGAAGGCCTATTAAATAGTTGAAAAAGTTACGCAACATTTATCATAAAGGTTACACGTCTCGTTGCATAAGACCCTAACATCCTCAAGATGTCCACACGATTCTTACACTTGCAACACTCGTGATCCGGAATACCGACGTGACTAAATCTCTAGTGCTCGACATTTATCTGAGCTTTAACTGGCACACTTGCTTGCGACATCGGGTGCTTATTCTAAATGTGGTGACTGTACCCATCACACGAACTAGTTACGCTCTTGTGACATAATTGTAGTGTGGTTTTTTTATTTCTTCCTCATTGTTATTACAGTATTTAGATAGCTTACGATCACGTTCAGTTTCGGTGTGGGTCGTGGACTAGGTGAAATGGTCTTGATGTGGTAATGATGCTGGTGGGATATATTTTTGTACCCGATTGGACCACCGTACGTACATATGGTAAAAAACCCCGCCACGGTAGCTCGTTTAGCGAGTCATTTTCCCCCGGAAGTGCAGAGAAGTCAGTGTAGGTACATACAGTAACTTCAAGCATCATTCAGCCGAACATCGAGGAACGCAATTTTTTTTGACAATTGACATTATATTTGGTTTTAGTAGGTTTGGTATTAGTAGTCACTTAGCCGTACCATTATAAAACAATACAGTAACTATATTAAACAAATAAAATTAGAGGACAAAGAGAAGAAATAACGAAATAAATTTATTATTATCAGATATATTAGAATAATTCAAAGGGATTATATGAAGTACTAATAATCATAAATCCCTCATTCAGCTTCTTTCTGCAGTCCAGACTAAGCCGTACTGGAACTGATTTTCAATGGAGGATCGAAGAAGGAATATAAGGATATTTTTAAAGCCTCCTTAAAAACTATTTGAAATTATGTTGTGATATTTTCAAAACAAACTGAACTTGATCGTAATTTTGCAGTCAAAATGTTACTGACAAAATTAATAGAACTATGTCGCAACGACAAACTTAGCAACGTAACAATCTTTATGTGGGTTCAAGTAGCATTTAAGTATTGTTTAACATCAGCAAGTTCATTTGCTACGTGCTCGTGAATTCCAAGTAATGATGTCTCGTGTCTACTTATTATTTTAAAAGTACTTAGTATACAACTAAAAAGCGGCGACGCTCATGCGGGGAGTGGTATGGACTGTCGAGATGGACATCAGGGGTTCGAATCCAACCCCAAAGCACAAACCTCTGACTATTTTAAGTTACGTGTATATATTCATTGTTAATTATCGCTAGCTTAACGGTGAATCGTGAAGAAACTTGCACATCTGAGAATTCTCTATGAACATTTTGAAGGAATGTGAATTCGGGCTAAAGTATAATCTTGATTAGTATAGAAGGCTGAGGAGTGGAAGAAATATAAGACAGGACTGATAATAATAACAATAATAGTCTACAACTGTCTTGTGACATTATAAATCATAAAATTTAAATAAATAAATAAATAACACCCAACAGTCACACACATAGTCCTGACCACACAGTAAGATACGAGTATTGTGTCGTGGGTATCAGGAACTACGAGAGACTTTCGGTCTCACAACACCCAGACCCCGAAACAAATAAATGTGGATCACACAAATATTTGTCTCGGTGCGGGGATCGAACCCGCGGCCTCTCGCTTCACAGCCGGCTACTCGCCCGCTGCGCCACGGAGGCTGTCAAAATTTGCTGCAGCATAAGCTCGCTATTCAATTTATGATTCAGAAAATGACCGCATCTGCGAACTACAGTTTGCAGGCATAGGCATTTGATAATATCGCTATTTGCACAAACAAAAACATGAAGTCATACAAAATTCTTGAGGCCAATCATTGCTTTTTTCCCGTGGGGAATATCCCGTTTATAGATGTCCAAACCGTGGGAGGAGGGATGGTTATCCTCACTCAGTTGTCTTTATCCCAATGATCGCTGCGGGGTAAGAACCCCGTGGTGACCTACTTCGGCGCAAGTGAGACGGCCCGACGGATTCTGAATATACTCTGGATTTTTGGTGAAACTGACTCTAAGCCGGACTCTGGAGCCACTCACGACATTTCGTACTGCCTTTCATCTCGGGGACGCCCATCCCTGATAGCTTCGATGCTCGATGCCAAATTCTGTCAAACATCACGTGGCGGCGTATCCAATGGCATTAGTTAGGAAGACCTTTGAGTTGAGAATATCAAACTCGGTCACCGTGACTTCTGTATGCGAGAGACCTTAGGTCAGATTAGTTTCCTCATTTTATATTTCTTGGTCATTGTTTTATTGCGACCGTAAAGAATGTAAAACTGGCGGATGTTGCTTGCATTGCATATCATGGAGGTGTTTATTCAATCTATATATATAAAAATGAATGTTTGTCTGTATATCCTTTATAGAATCGTAAACTATGCATTTGATCATGTGATGGTTTTTAGCAAAGTTGTTGTGCATGAGCCCACGAAGATTTCTGAGAGGGTACGATCAATTTTGACAGATGGCGCCACTGTTAGGCTACTTTTATCCCGGAAAAAGCAGATCACGCGGACGAAGCCGCGAGGGACAGCTAGTTAATTATAATAATAAAAGAACATCTGAGGTTTTTTTTATAACAGATGTTATGTTATCGTTGATTCACGTGTATATTTGTGAGGAATTGGTTGCTAAATCGTTGTTCTTGGGAGGGTATTTGATAATTTTTGTATCCCAGAGAATGATGACCATCATAACCATAGACCTGTCATAGTGGCTTGTTCTCGCCGATCGTCGCAGGACATAGTGTCTTTTGACGATCGACATTACATTTGGACTCTATTGCGCTTAACATCAGGTTCAGTGCAGTCACTTTGTCGTGCCAAGGTAACAAAATATCAAGGAATCTCAGTCCCAAAGAAATTTCAGACTATGAACTTGAGGATTTGCGCTTCTATAAAAATCTAAGAATTGAAGGTATCACACAACCGAGATGGATGTAGCAAGGCATGAGCGTTTTAATAGTTCTTATTTATTTAAACTTTTGATTTAAATGTTGCAAAAGTCTCGTTTTATTATTCTATTATAACACGGGTCTACAAAAAAAAATTCGTTCTTTGTCCTAAAGTTTATTTTATGATTTTTCGGTTAATTATGCCCAAAACCAAAAAGAAAATACCTTTTTTTGGTATAAAGTTTGCTTTTGTGATAGTTACAGTAATAATACTCATTTTTGAATTTTTCATACATTTTAATACATTTAAAACTACTGCGCGATCAGATTGAGGGCTTTACGTTCAAAAAGTGCCGCTAGATGGCACTCGAGTGATAAACAACGATTAGGTGTTTTGTAAAAGTCTAAAAATATCGTCGCGTAAGTTTAAATATGATGCTGATGCATTTTTTTATATATATGGTCAATCTATTAAAGTTTGCGATGTAAAATACGAACTAAAGACATCTGACGTTCTCTGTGAAGCGTACAAAGCATATTTTGCCTGTCTTGTTCGGCATCAAGACAATCCATGGGCTCCACGTGTTGCTTGTAGTTATTGTAAAAGATGTTTGGTAGGTAAGCAATTTTTTATTAAGCAGTGAATCAAATATGATAGATATATAAATTTTTATTGAAGTGAAACTTCTTTAGAATCGTTGTGCTTTGAAACTCGATGAAACGAAAATGCGTCACGACAAAGACATAACATATTCAAAAATAGGATTTAGCCTGCGAGAGAATGAGATAGATTACAAGTCAGAAGCAAAAGTTAAAGCTGGGGTTTTTGATGGTCCGCAAATTAGACAGATTTTCGCCGATGAAAAATTTCCCACGTTGCTGAATCGTACTCAAAAAGCGATTTGTTTTATTTCCAACGTTGCTGAATCGTACTCAAAAGGCGATTTGTTTTATTTCCAACGTTGCTGAATCATACTCAAAAAGCGAGTAGTTTTAAAGCAGTAGATTCTGGATTTTTAGGAAATAACAAAGCTAAAAACTACTTAGTTGACGATGCTAAAAAAATATTAAGGCCATGCTCTGTAGGATGTCATTAAAAGTACATATGCGGCATTATCATTTAGATACATTTAAGTTCTCCGTATTCAGAAGAGCAAGGAGAACGTTTTCATGAGGACATTATGAGCTTTGAACAACGTTATCAAGGCCAATACAATGAAAAGATGATGGGAGAATATATTTTGGGTTTAGTGAGAAAAAGTACTTATGGACCTAAAAGAAAAGGTAAAAGCGTGCACTTTTAAATTATTTTCCACTTATTGTAAGTTATTTTGATAATAAAACTTAATAAATAATAATAAAAATATTTATTTGAAACGTTTCATCTTCAATAAAAAATTAAAGCCACAGATTTTGAAAGATATCTTTAAATCGGCCTCCTCAATACAAAAGCAAACTTTTTCATGTCATATATATTTTTTTCGCCTAATTACGACCTAAAATATCGAAATAATATGATTTAAAGTCAAGGTCAAATTTTGTGTTGACCCGTGTTATTTATTAAGGGTTTGATTTAATGAATACATCGATTCACTAGTATACTAGGATATGTATGTTTGTTTCAAGAATAAAAAAAACAATAACAAATTTTTTACATAAAATAATCGTACTTATATACACATTCTACTTCGATAGAAACTTCTGTAATGAAGTATATTTAGTACACATATGTTTAAGCATTAGAATTAAGAATTCTGGGTATAAGGAAACAAGATTATTATGACAATCTTGTATCCACATGTATAAAATCCATTACTTATTTATAAATCTGACAGCCCTGACCATATGCACGCGTAGGGTCTGCAATGTTTATTTACGATCGACCACGTGGCGACCCCCAAGGACGGATGTGTCCCACAGCCGTGCAAGAATGTACCGATCCTGCACTTTTGCATTTTTTATGATACTTGAATAAATACATACATTTGTATATTTGTTTCTGACTTATGCAAACTGTGAAAAAGCCACTACAAGGTTATTTATGAATGTAACAAATTATTGCACTTGTAAGCATGCTCTTGTATACGTACGCGCTCACGCCTGTAATCCTTGAAGGGCAGGCAGAGGTGTTACCAGTACTCATTCCGCCAAGCGTATCTCCGTCCCATGATGTGATAGGGGGCGAGTCTATCGCCATACCGGGCACAATTCTAGACTCAGGGCTGATACTGAGCATTTTATGATAGAAAAATCCAATATCGCTTTTACCCGACCCGGGGATCGAACCCGAGACCTCAGCATAGCAGTGCTACCGCGTGCGCAATACAATTGCGTCACCGAGGCAAGCACTTCTTTGTGCGTGGCGTTAACCCGGCTTAATGCCAGGGTCTACCTTTCCATCATGGTTTGATAGTGGATTTGATATTATGTTGGGCGACTCGCCACCCCCAAAACCCGCAACGGCTACCAGGTTTCGCCATGGGCTCTATGAACATAATGTACCACATCCAGATGAGGTTGGCTTAGGTCCTAGGTGTTGGTAGCCCATTTGTACTATTATATTGTATGCATTGTAATTACTCTAGTTTATTAATAAGGGCTTATTTGTCATTAAATTTATAATTTATTTATGAGGCAATAAATTCTGCTATACTAGGTGGGCTTCACAACATTTGGTTACTGGTAAACAGCAGTAAATCAATCCGAATAATAAACACGCACATAAATAATGCCATAACTTGTTACCATTCGAAACATGTCACCTAAATTAATTAATATACCTGCCAGATATTGTGACATTATTATTGTTACACCTTACAGAAATAAACTATTAGCATTAATTGCCTGTGTGGAAGTCGACTTTCATTGATATTTCTAACGGCGGATTAAACCTTCGATTACTTGAATAAATAAATACACCCAACAGTCACACACATAGTCCTGACCCTACAGTAAGATACGAGTTTTGTGTCGTGGGTATCAGGAACTATGAAAGACTTTCGGTCTCACAACACCCAGACCCCGAAACAAATATTCGTGGATCACACATTGTCTCGGTGCAGGAAGCGAACCCACGGCCTCTGGCTTCGCAGCTGGCTACTCGTCTACTACATGAAGAACAAGTCGATGTAGACAAAGATAAATAAAACAACCTTGACTATGATGATTTATGCTGCTACTATGGCATTTAAATTGATTTATAAACTAATCTGACAGTTGTCGGAGATAAGCGTATCAGAAATTGTATTGTCTCTGCTGTAGGTGAGTGGAAGCTGCAAATGGTAATTAATGCGAGTTTCGAAATATCAACCTATCGGAACTTATTATAATTGAATAGCATAATGTTTATTTACTAGCTGTCCCTTGCCGTTTCACTGTAGGCATGTTACTGCCCTGCTCTCATGAGTTGTAGCGTGATGTACATATAAACGTCTTCCTGCCAGCCTATAGCGCGGCGGTTATTCCAAAGTTCCTATAATCTTAAGTTAGTTTTATTAATGACAAATGTTCTGTAATGGTCTAAGATCCCGCGGAACATTGACCTTCACCCATCTGTTTACCGGATGAAAATAATATTTTAGGGTATAAAAGGTGTTGCTGAACACATACAAATAGGGTTGCCTAAAAAAATATGGTCAAGGATAGGTTTCACGAATTAAAAAAAAAACAAAAAGAAGATATTATTTCACTGACTTGCTCACCAAATAAATGGACCTTCAATAAAAACTACAATGTATACTACCTGCATAAGCTAGGAGCTAGATGATCGCAATTACCACTTTTTAGTTACCTGTTTGCACACGGCAACCAGGTAGTAGTGGCCAGAAAAAGGTAGGCAACCTATTTTTTGCAGATAGTATACATTGTACACTTTTCATTGATGGTTAAATTGTTTTGGTAAGCAAGTCAGGGAAAATATAAAAAAAAATATATTTTTTTAAATGTTAATTAATCATATCCTTGACCATATTTTTTTAGGCAACCCTATTGGTATGTGTTCAGCAACACATTTTATACCCTAAAATGTTATTTTGATCCGGTAAACAGATGGGTGAAGGTCAATGTTCCCCGGGATCTTGTACTATAATTAAGCTGTCATAAGCGCTTTCTTAGCCTACATGAAGATTTTGATTTTGTTCTGGAATAAATTGTTTAAAGATAGTGAAAACGGCATTTAAATCCGTTGCATAGTTCAGGAGAAATAAACAAATAGACAGACAAATGCAGATTGCGAATTTGTTTTAAACTATGTATTGATTGTACTTTGTATAAAACAATAGCTTTGAGCAAATTTTGAAGTTTGAATTTTGAAGGATCACCAACATGCTATACAATAAAATTAGTAATTAGTGTATTAATGAATAGTATTTTTAATTTAAATGTTGTCACAATTATAGGCTATTGCTACATGATGTAAACGAAAATTATCATTGTTATAGAAAACTATTAAAACGTGTACTAAGCTTAAGTCTAGTGTGGTCACTGTGCTGAGCCAGAATAAAAAAAATATAGGAAATTTATCTAAGCTTTACCGATACTTTTGACAGGTGGACACAAAAGATAAGACCAGCTATCAATATAATTATCTTTTGTCATTAATCCTTCTTAAATTAGCGCCTTGAAATTCCATACATTGTAGCACCAGGCAAACAATAATTGGATTTATTTTGCAATTCGTTTCGGAATGTTGATTATGCTAATCAATTAAAAATATCTGAATATGTATTCTTTTGTTGTGTTGGCAAGGACTCCTTGTACTGTTTTCATTATATTATTTTATTATAAGTTTGACCCTTATGTGTTTGTATGGGTGTGTGGGTATGTCTGTGGCACCGTATCGCCTAAACGAATGTAGCAATGTCAATGCGTTTTTGTTTTATTTTATTTTTATTTATTTGTACATCCAACAGGTTATCTACTACAAAGAAAACTGTTTATTTGAAATTTCTTCGACAGTTACAGGATATTACTACTTACATTATAATAAATAACTACAGTCGTGATAAGAGGAAGTACTGAGAGATACTCTTGAGGTTAGAAGCGAGATTAAAAAATATAAAGACCATGAAAATCTATCACATGATAGTTTATGTAATGTAGAAGCTTAGAAATGATTTTTGGAACATTTTAAACGAGAGAACGAAACATCACGCGGGCGGTACCGCGAGCAACAACAAGTAATTTATAACAAATCAATAATTATTATTAATTGTTTTACTAAGCCACTAATACAGTACATGGGGCGCTTTGGATTGATCAGTGGACTTAGGTACAACCGCAAATGCAATCAAATACGACCGATTTACCGAGAATTATACTCGCGCCGTGTATAGAAACCACAATAAATGATATTTCGAGCCCCACATTTCGACCGTCCGAGTGTAACAGTGCTTTAATGATATAATAATAGAGTTGTGTTGGTCGCGCGTGTGTGTAATTGTCCTAAATCGAATGCCGGGACAGCTGTGCCGTGGATTCGTAGAAATTAGATTGGACTAAAAGTGATGAAATTAACGCGATGTGAAACATTGTTTTATTTATTTATTTTACGGAAGCTTACAGACTCATTAAAATTATGATAAGTAAAATCTATAGTATAAACTAATAGCTAATTACAAGCCTCCACCAATTTAAAATCCACCAATTTAAAAGCCTCCACCAATTTGTTTACAACTGTATTAAAACATTTTATCGTAGCAGTAATATATATTTTTTTCTATTTTTTTGTAAATACGGAAATATTGAACAACATCAATTATTTATGTTTTTAGATGTTGAAATAAATTGAATATTCTGTTGATATTAAACTAATTTAAACATATTTTATCGCGGTTTTTTATTATATTATTTTATTAATTAGTTTTATTTCAATGAGTAATATTCTCATAAACATAAGAAATCGTTATGAATATTCTATGTTAAATAGGTGTGGTATGAGAGAAGATGAGTTGAAGATTGAAAAAGGAATATTGAGATGGTTTGGTCATATAGAGAGGATGGATGAAAGAAAATTGACGAAACAAATATACATGGCGCAGTTGGGAGGGGAAGGCCTCGGCGAACTTTATCAGATCAAGTCGGAGATATTCGGTAGTACCAACCCAGACGGCTGGGCCTCTCGCATACGAGGGACCTACCACCTTGACACCTTCTGACTCCACACTCTGACTTATTTGAAACAGTTAACAGAAAATAAGCAGTAATTTCAACAATCTCAGAATGCCTTGCTAGATCTGTATACTGTATATTTTAAATTATATCGAGAAATATACAAACCTTGAAGCATAGATCAAATTGAATTACGTACGTGATCCAATCCATTCCATAAATTAATATGTCCCTTAGATGGTCACAATTCGCTATCGTCATTCGTTACCGATTTATGTTTTGAAAGATGAATTAATGGGCCATCTGTCACCACATTTCTTAACTTATTTTGACTTGAACGACTTATTTTGAATATATTTGAAGTCTCAATGTTGTAATGCTGATGGGTAACTAACAGCAATATTTCTACACCACAACTTGGCGGTATAGCAGTAATAACTATATAGTTATTAGTTTCGTTACTAATAACGATATCAGTTATTACAACTTTTATTAAGTATTACAAATTGGTAGGTCCCTCGTACGCGAGAGACCGTCTGGGTTGATACCACCGCTTTGTCTATTTCTGCCGCCAAGCGATAGTGTGTAAGCACTGTTGTGTTTCGGTTTGAAGGACATTGAAGCCAGAGAAATTACTGGGCATTGTGGGACTTAAAATCTTATGTCTCGGGGTGACGAGCGCAGTTCAGTGCCATGCAGTGCTTGTTAATTCAAAGTTCTGTGTGGTGTTGCTTCTGTTTATGAGCAGGCGTGGCGCTTACCATCAGGCGAGCGTCTTTCTCGTCTAGTCTAGTACCAATCCAGTCGGCCTCGCGCATACGAAGTACCTACCACCTTGTACATATTTTATTGTCCTATCCATGATTTTAATTCCAAGTTAATTTGAGAGACATTTTGCGTGACTATTCGGTGATGGACAATCCTCACTAGGTACGTTTAATTCATGTAACCGGGTCACATACGAAACTTAAACGCAAACTTTACTGTGACGTGTGAAATAGTAACAGACTTGCGTAATTAAAAACGTTACATTAGAATAATTTCCATTGTATTACATATAATAATTACGGTGTTTTTGTAACTGAACTTTTACTGTTTCGGGTCGTGGCTTGATAGATGATATTATTTAGCTTCATACAAAAATTGAAATAGTTACGGCATTATATTAGAATCAATGCTTAAGTAACGTTTATAAGTAAGGCCCTTAAAATCAGTATTTTACGCAATAACGCTAGGTAGTGAGAAATAAATTTCTGTACAGTACACTCGCATAATTCTGGAAAATCAATTCAATCAATCTGGACATTAAAAGAGGCCATAACTTAGGTAACATAGGTTTTTCGGCATTTCTTCTCATGCCTAGCCAAGAAATGTCGATAAAAATAAAAATATAATCTGGTATAAAAAATATTGACATGTAAAAGTGATATTTATGATCCAATTTACAGAATAAATTATTTGATTTGAAACGATTTAAAGTTAGTATAACTTCGGTATTGTGTTCTGTGCGGTGAAGGTGGGGGTCAAGACTATGTGTGTGACTGTTGGGTGTAATTATTTATTATTATTTATCTTCAAATATCAAAGTCGAGATGATTGGTCTCACAGGCCACGACGCGCGCAACAGTAAAGGGTCATCTCTTATTAAGTAAACATGCATAAATTATAAAGCCATTACGCATCTTTAATATGCTATTTAACGTAATAAAATTATAATTCCATAATTTCTTCATGAAAGTTCTCATAACCTTGTATGAGAAAAAAGCGGTCAAGTGAGAGCTGGTCTCGAGCATCGTGGGATCCGCACCCACATGTTTATGTTTATACTATTTCTGTTTTAGTTATAGTTTAGTTACTTGTAGTATAGTTTAGTTTTGTTTTAGTTCTGTTTTAGTACATAGGTACTATTGTATATATACATACTGTAGTCGATGTATAGGCGGGATAGTCTCAAAAATATTATTATAACACTAGTATAATAAATGTGAAGATTTGGATTTTTTTAGTTTATTTGTTTGTGAAACTGTGAATTTGGATATCAGTCAATCGCGGCTGAACAATTTTGAACAAATTTTAGCACACAGATTGACTATGGCCTAGATAAGTAGTTAGTACATGTTCCTTGAGTTCGTCAGTATTGAGGGCCGTGACCTTCCTTCTGCATCACTTTCTCTCGTAAGATCTTTCTCCAGATCTGTCTCTGGTGGTGTGGAGGGTAAGTAAATACACCATTTTATCCCGAAAAATGAATTCACAGGTGGAGCACAAGGTCGTCCCCTTTAATAATGCATTTTCTGTAAAATTTTACTTTAGTTTATTTGTTAGGATATGCGCCTTAATAACGTTTATTCTACGATTCAATAAGAGAGAATAAGAGAGATTCAATAGAGCTCTATAAGGTACGATAGACACATACGGACAGATAGACAGACGCTGTAGGCTTAGTTATAAGATTCCTTTAGCGCCCTTTGGGTATGGAACTCTAAAACACGAGAGAAAGTTCAATACCATTGGTGTTGGTGACCAATTTTAAGTACCACATTTATTTGTAAGCGAGTAACATAAATATAGTTGTACCTTTTAAGGGAAAGTACAGTTCAAAGAACTCATAAATTATAAAATCGTTTTAAAAGGCGTCGAATATGATTTATTCGAGATGTTTGTTTAGTAACTGACCTGCCTATACATGACTGCCTCGGTGGCGCAGTCGTATTACGCGATGCGACTGTTGTGCTAAGGGCTTAAGAGCTGAGCCCCAAAAATAAGCGTGGGAAGAAGGTTAGGTTTACATTATTTTAGGGTTGTTTGATTTGTTTTCCATTTCACTTCATCAATATAAATATGTAAATACACCCAACAGTCACATACATAGTCCTGACCCCATAGTAAAATACGAGTCTTGTGTAAGTATCAGGAATAAAAAAGACTTTCGGTCTCTCAGCATCCATCCATCCATCCATTTTTTGACCACATAAACATTTGTCTCGGTGTAGGGATAGAACCTTTCATTTTACAGCCGACTCACTTGTTAGGCCACGGAGGCTAGCAAACTTTAACTCCTCTTTTTGTGTCGGGGCTTAAAAATTAGGACCGAAGCACAAGCTTAAGCTAGAATATAAATACATTTACTTAAGTGCAAAAACTGCCACTGTCGTAAGTAACCAGATGACAAAAAGAAGTTTATATTTACGCGCAATACAAAGCGAATCCCATGTGGTCCGCATCTCAACCACGTGTGGTGCGAGGTTTTTTGCTTTGAATTCCTTTGCCAACGGTTTTGATATAAAAAAAAATAAACGTCCGATTACACTCATTGTAACTAAGCTCACGTAGTGGGCGGCAATGCCAAGGACAGCTTGAATGTCCCCGTGATTATTTAAATATTTTAGCACCTACGTGAGGATATTAAATTCAAAATCTATTTTTATAGGAATATAGCTTGATAACATTACTCGTATTTCAACGACTTGTGCACGTTTTATTACATTACAAGCAGTTGCGAAATTCTTTGTGTAGTCGGAGTAATATTTGGGTTAATAACACGCTTTTTTATTTAAGTCTGATTTAGGTCTTTGGCGATACAATTATTCTTATTTTTTTTTTATCCTGGCTCGGCAAAACGACTACGCCACACCTGATGGCAAGTCCAGGAATAGTATCGACCAAAGACAAACAGTGTGTCTATCGTTGGTCGGCACGATCATGCCGGCCTGCCTAACTGCTTCTTCACACTTCGTTTAAAGGACCCAATATTATAGGAAGGAGGGAACACGTGTGCCGGCAAACTATTCCACAGCTTAATGGTCCGGCAGAAGTAAGAATTTACGAACTTTTTAGTTCGAGCCGAGATGGAGGACACCACGAAGCTGTGGTAACGCAAGCCAGCACGCGTGGTTCTGTTAAGGAAAGGTGAGGATGGGATAAGGTTAAACAATTCTTCGGAGCATTCACCGTGATACAGACGGTACAAGACGCTCAGTGAGGCAATGTCCCTCCGCAATTGTAGCGGTTCTAAGTGTCTTGTAACGTCTGCATCATTTACAATGCGGACAGCCCGACGCTGCAAACCGTCCAAGGCATCGAGTAAGTATTTGGCGGAACCGTCCCAAAGGTGCGAACAGTACTCCACACCCGGCCGCGCTTGCGCTTTGTATAAGGGGTAAAGCTGACCGGGAGAAAAAAACCGACGCACCCTGTTCAGGATTCCGACCCTGCGTGAAGTGGCGGATATTACGCCCTCGATGTGGTTCCTTGGATTCAGATTGCAGCAAATATCCATACCCATGATATTTAGGCTATTCCGCATTGCGAGCGGGATACCCCGAAGATTGGGGAGGGGAGAGAATGAGGATTTCTTGCACGTGAACGCGCACACCTGTGTTTTCTTGGCATTGAACTCAACCAGATTCCTTGCACCCCATTCCGAAATGAGATCCAAGGTCCGATTAAGCTCAATGACGAGATTCTCTCGCTCCCTCTCAGTGACTTCCCGGCTACCTGGAGGCTTACTGCAGTAACGCCCATGCACTGTGCTATCATCTGCATAGCAATGAATGTTACCGAGTGGTAACATATCATTGATATGCAGAATAAACAAGGTGGGCGAAAGCACAGAGTCTTGTGGGACTCCGGCATTAACTGTCATGAGCCGTGAAGCATGTCCTTCGACAAGGCCACGCATTCTGCGCTCATGCAGAAAGCCGGAGATCCACGTGCACAGGTTGTCGGGGAGCCCATATGCCGGAAGCTTCGAGAGAAGACCACGGTGCCAGACCCTATCAAATGCCTTAGCAATGTCGAGACTTACGGCTAGAGCCTCGCCATGCTTATCAACCGCCTCACCCCAGCGATGTAGCATGTACGCTAAAAGATCACCCGTTGATCGTTTGGACCGGAAGCCGTACTGTCGGTCACTGATCAGCGAGTGATCCTCCAGGTAGCGGATCAACTGTGTATTTATGATCCGCTCCATTACTTTGCACATCACTGAGGTTACGGCGATTGGACGGTAGTTGTTAGGGTCCGACCGATCACCTTTTTTTGGGATCGGTTGCACATTGGCCTCTCTCCAAGATTGGGGCACAATACCCGAGAGGAAGGAAAAGCGGTATAGACGCGTCAGCACAGGAGACAACTCGGCTGCGCACATTTTAAGAACCACCGCGGGGATACCATCCGGACCACTAGCCTTGCGGACGTCGAGGAACCGTAATTCACGCCGCACATCACAATGCCTGATACGAACATCCGGCATGGAGTATCCGCAATCAGGCACTGTGAGCGGCGGTGCATCACCGTCCTCGAGCCGCGAATTAGCCGCAAAGAGTTCCGCTAATAGAGTGACTTTCTCTTGCGGCCTGTGGGCCAGAGATCCATCCGGATATCGCAGCGGTGGCAACGAGGGGCGACAGAAATTAGATTGGACGGCTTTGGCAAGACTCCAACAAGCACGACTGCTC
The DNA here is from genome assembly GCA_949126905.1 of Amorpha juglandis. NCBI lineage: Eukaryota > Metazoa > Arthropoda > Insecta > Lepidoptera > Sphingidae > Amorpha > Amorpha juglandis. Next base: position 11,290,645 of record OX421381.1, on the reverse strand, counting down.
GTCGGATGATCCGCCAAAGCCCGTCCAATCCTGTTGATGCGCTGGGCATCCGCTCTGACGTACGTCTTCTTGCAGGTCTTGGTGGCTTGGTTATGGGCCGCTTTGAGAGAACTTATGTTGGGATCCTTCATAGCGCGACCCCTAATCCAATCGCGATACGCAGCCTGTTTCACTAACAGCATCTGTGCAGTCGCGATTGAACCAGGTGCGTCCGTGACCACCACCGACGACCTCCGAGGAAGGAATGTAATATTCCATTCCTAACCGGATTTCGTCGGCAATAGCGTCGGCAATCGTAGAAGGAAGGTTTCCCTCAAAGCAGCGCTGCCCCCAAGGGATGGATGCAAAATACTCTCGCATACCATCCCAATCTGCCGACGAGTAGTGCCAGATTCTGCGCCTGACTTTGACTGGCGAAGGAGGCGCAGAACGAAACAACTATACAAAACAACTATACAAAACTAATGCTGTTGAAGAAATTTGCTGATACTCTGAAAATAAAAAACCAACTTAAGAATAATCATTCTGAAAACAATACAGGTTGTCAGTGCATTTTTAATGGTTGGCAAAAGTACAAGTGATGGTAAGTCTTTTTTACAGTTTATGCCTGCAAATAAGCAAGTGTAAAACTATCTCCATCCCCATGATCACGCACAATACCAGAATACCGTGGAGGCGCTGCCGATATTGAAGGAAAGGGATAATTAGGGAATTGGGAAGGGAAGGGGACATTTAAGCCTCTGGATAGCTCCTCACCGTACAAAACGCAATAGCAGGCTGTTGCATTATGTCGGTTTCCTGTGACACAGTGGTAACAACCCGGTCAAGCCAGACTGTATACTGTAGACAAAACTGTCTATAGCTTGGCTCTACCACTCTGATTTTTCTTTTTTATTGTCTACCAACACCCACACGTAGTGCAACGGCACGCTGCCGCTTTTGGTTTTCTGTGAGATAATTAAAATGTTAGCTAAACTAAAACTTTGGAAATAAACATTTGTAGATACATTATTTATTTTTAAACATTTCTTGCTAAAATACGTCATAGCAACGATACAAAATTACTATTAACATAATATGGAGCGTTCCAAAAAAATAAAACGTTGTAGCACACAGAATATTCCGTCACGAGATATAAACCAACCGCGTTCATTGTGACTGTTTTGATATCTCACTACGCAAGTTGCGACTAGAATAGACTATAAATGGTTCATAGTTGTTTGTAAAAACTAGCCCTGCGGATATCACACCTAATAAGATTTATCGTTCTATGGTTCGAACCGGATTCCCTTACCCAGTATTGCGTCAGACACCTATTCATAATGTCTTGGTGAACTACGCTAAATCTCGGTGACGATGTAGATGATGAAAATTGTCGGAATCTAAGCTTGTGTGCATTTTATGGATCTTATAACCAATTTACCTCTTCCCTCTTCAAAGAGAATCAAATCGAGGGGCCTGCGACAGGAGAGGCGGATGACCGATGTAGGCACAGTGATACAAGGATGTACCCCTATACAGGTCCCAATCAACCATCAATTCATGTCGCAAGCACCTCAGGAAAACCAGATATACACTGGCTGATCCTGAAACGCCATACACACAAGGCGTGTGGATCACTATGGCAGGTTTTAACACCATGTGTACGGTGGTCCCTATCCGGCTGGATATGAATATCCTACCACCAGCAAAATGTATCATTGGTTACAAAGATGAGAAAGACATTAAGCGTCAGACAACACAGATAATCTTTACCTATAAAGTATTGTTGTAGGTGATAAAAAATCTTGATGTCCTAGGTTTAAACCCCAAGTCGAGTAGACATCACTTTTAACGTTTTTCGATTTGAAAAATTACACACACGTTGCCCTGTATTGGAATTTGTGCCCTACATGGCGATAGGCTAGAAATTAACTTCGTAGTATATGACATTACCGAACACTAAAATAACGTACATACTACATATAGTTAGTTCCTTTTCAAACCGGCACAGCTATTACGACTAATAATAAAAGTTGTTCCACCTCGCTGATACGGATTACTTTGATATTATATGTGCCATTAAGCGTATCTAATCCAATAATTTTGATTATCATTGTATATAAGTGATAGAGCCACACTGTGGATAATTTTGTTTACGGACGGGTTGACTTGGGCGAGAGAGTACAATGTCTCATAATACATCAATGAGATGTGAAATCATGCTGTTGCGTTTCGTATGGGCGTACTTACAAGTGCCTAATACTTATCCGATAACGCACCAATGATTGTTCTGGTCTTTTGAGTATTAATTAGTGACTGACATAACTTATCATCTGCACTTGCTGATTGCGGAACTCTGCTACATAAATAGAAGATAAACGTTCAAATTACTCAAGATCAACATCGCAAAAGGGTTAATAGCAAACGTTAGCTGCAATTATCCTGGCAGACAAACAAACAGACGTCAGACAAAACAAGAGAACGCTGTCGTCGCTTGATTAATGATTGAAGTGGGGTCTGTACTTTCTATTTAAAGATTAATTTCAGTGCTAAATTGGATTGTAAATATGAGGGAGATCAATTAAATGGGTTTAATCCTTGAAACACTTGTACAAAAAAGAAAGCTGACATTCAAGTTGATAGAAGCAATTAAGACATTTGTCCTGATCAAAGTTGAGTGTTGTTGTTTTTAAATAACTGGGAGTTATTTTAAATTTGTTAAACTGTTTTATTATTTGAATACTAGTTTCATTATTCTTAGTCTGTAGCATGCCACTTATAGGCTAGTTCCGCTGTAATAGAGTTCACACCTAAAACTGCTAGAGTTTCTTGCCTGTTCTTCTGTGGTGAAAATACCTTCCGAACTGGCGGTAGTGTAAAATAATCAAGATAATGTATGTATGTTTATTAATTCAATAAATGTTTGTTTAATCTTGCAGGAATGTTCACCTGTATAAGTCTTTAAAAATATTTATAATGGTGTTATCTACAACAAGTGGCTGCGGAATTTAATGTTGCGAGTTCATAAGTTTGAACTCTTATCAAACATTCAAAAGTTTTTGATTTATAATATTTAGATAGCGGCATATTGGCCTATTACGCATATGATGTCCATATGTCATTAATAAAATGACTTTAATGTTCACAGGCGGTGAAGCACTTTGTATATAATTAAACAGAGTGACTGATAAATGGCCTCAAAGTGTTATAAAGTTTCTATCAAGAGACAAACAAGCACCAGCAGTCGATGATAGAATCATAAGGTTATATGTTTCATTATTTGTTTTGTGATATAGAGCTTTGTAATAACCAGCCATGTTGGGACAGTAGGCAATGTGACTAACATAAGATATGGTCTAAATATACTTCCACGCGTGGATCTACCCGGTCGTTCGTCCCCTGCAACGAAGGACTTTGCAATATTACAATAGTCTACCAAAATATGTTTACTTCTTCCAATGCTGTTTTAAACTGAACTGAAAATTTGCAAGTTCCATTCAACTGTGCAATAGAGATTGAAGTTGTAAATTATTCGTTTATTTAAGTAAAATGTTTTCAGTAAATACGACATTATCGGTGTCCTAAATGTGTCACAGTGGTGACTCAGGCGCCAAGCGGGATGTGCGAAATGGGATTTTGTACATCACTTGCACATTGGTGTTGTGTTGCAAAACAAAAGTACAAGTTTTTCTGGGTTGCAGACTGACTAATATTACAATCTAAAAGAGTAATGCATATGAAATTAAAGTAACATACGACGAGGTAGTAGATTTTTAACGAGATAAAAATGCGATGCTATGTTTTATAGCAAAGGCCGGCAAACAAGTAAGTTTTCGATCTTACACGTTGGTAATATCTCAATCGTCCATGAACATCCACAATAGCAGAGAAATTATGGGTGCATTGCCGACCTTAAAGGAAATAATGCGGATTGGGAAAGTGTGAGGGGGAAGAGATACCTGCAGGACCAGGATTATATATCTCACTCATATAAACATAGCTAGCTTTAAACAAATAAATCCAACCCAAATCTACCCATCGTCCCCATGAATGAGCCATTATGACTAAAGATTGCATGGTACGCCTATAAATAACATAGTTTGATTGATTTATTTTTGGGATCTATCTGTACATGCCCATTTTGTTTATTGAAATTGGCCGATATTTATACATTCACAGATCTATTTATACATTAGATGTACCTACTTTATTATTTTCTTAGTACATGACGAGGCGTGGAAGGCCTTGACATTGTTAACGTATTTATTATTATATTATTAAATAAATCTACTTAATTAATAAATGATCAGTTCTAGGTATGTACAGGACTGTCGAGAAACACGCGTTTTAGAATATCCGCTAAGAAATAATTAGGCAGTATTTGATCCTGATACAAAATTAAATCAAGTCTATTTAAATGTACGCACACAACGAAGTCGATTCAAAGCTTTTTAATAATCATCCAAAAGATTATATTACAGTTACTTAAAAATCTATTATATCAATTATCCTTTTATCGTTTAATGCGATCGTTACGCCTATAGTAATTATTTTTAAGGCCCTGTTAGGTTCGAATCTACGTCTGTAATACGATTTGTGTATAAGATGCTTATCTACACTAATTATAGGTGTTTGAAGATAATAAAGTTTGAATCAGTTAAAGGATTCTTCCTGCCCAATACCGTTAAGGATCAATGTAAGATCGGGTGAGGAGATAGGATCCAAATTTTAATATTCAATTATCAGAGAAGTCGTAACATTAATTCGATAGTTTTATTATTTTTTCTCAGTCGGAGATTGGCTACAAATCATAGTGTTTATTGCTTGTTTAGGAAATGTAATCGAAAAGTAATGGTGAAATGTACTTATGTTAAACCTTTGGGGCTACGTTAACCTTTGGGGTAATTTATTTTCGTTTTGGAATTATCAGATGGCAAGTAATTTTTCAAGTTAAATTGGATTTAAATTTGGCTATATAATTTATATAGGTATTAAATAATGTGGCTATTGAAGTTTATAAATAAATAAACTGGCACATATTCATTCATTATTACATCATGTGATTCTGTATTTATGGCTTTGCGTCGTGTTAAGAAAATTCCAATATATGTAAACATTTAACCTACTTTAGGTATTCAACATTGATATTTCTTCTGCACCATAAGGTTGAAATCAAAGGCTATGTTTATAGAAATGTCGATAAAAACAATACCAAAATTTTGATAAGTTGATTATCTTTGTACATGCTCGAAATTTATTACTTTCGTACCAGTTACAAGTTACAACGCCGAATACAGTGCCGAAAGCGAATGAATGGCTAATAAATACGTTTGTGGAGTACACACCCACAAGCGACCTGTCGCACGGACCAAAGTGTAGGGTGTCCATGCATTGTGACATTTGATACTTTATCCGTAAGTGTGATTATGAAAATAAGAGCTATTGAGCCACAATAAGTTTACGAGTGTATTCTTGATTTTGCAGACACCAGAATGTACGATGTACTTTGACCCTTCAATACTGAGAACATTTTTTGTAAGGTACGAAAATTACACATAAGTTGCCCGGGTTTGGAATTTGTGCCCGGTAGGGTCGCCTTCTATCATATCACGGGATGTAAATAAGCTCAACGATCAGTGGCTGCACTAGTAACACTTATTCATACCCCTTCGGGCATACGTGAGAGCTTATATATACTATTTACTATTACGATTATTTGCCTGGTGGAATCGTGATGCATTCCATTACTTTAGCTGTGCCAGGAATATAGTCAAATAAAATACGGCTTTTTATTTCATAATGATAAAAATTATCATCATTCATCTGTGTAAAATATTCTCAATTCATAAACAAATTATGATTATTCACCCTCCTGACTAGCGGTTGTAGCGCCTCAGCTCACTCCGCGCAAAACGCAAACTCCGGAATAAAGTTCCAGAGATTATCTCCTACAAACAAAATTATAAGCAACTTGCAATATTTACCTGTTTATGATATTAGTGTACATATATGTACGTACGTGAGGCACAGCAGGCAACCATTTGTTATTGTGAGTTTTATCTATAGTCCAAGCTAAGAGTCACGAAAAACAACAATATTTATTGGTTTTTCCTTCCTTATTATAGAAAGCTGATTGATATGGCTAACCTGTTTGTCACAATCCCACAGTGTAGAGGGGATTGAGTCACATCACTGAGTACCTACGGGATTTTTAATTGCGTGTTTTGTGTACATTGTAAACTAATATGTGTACGTTGATATATCTTGATTTACCATATGAATGTCCGATGATGCTTTGAGGAATTCCGGATACAGTCAGAATATTGACGTGATAATTTTCCTACGTTTGGCAGTCTGTAAAGGTGTCTGTAAAGGTTGTTTCAACCAACAATTAATTTAACAGCATTTATCTCAAGAGGGATTGACGTCAGGCAGGCAGTCGGCCGTAGAAACTACAATCCAAATATTTCTGTACCATGTGTTAAGACGCATGTTGGGCCGATCCCACTACGAGTAGGATAAGGCCAGGTGGAAGGAAAGAAGGTATTGATAGTACTAGAAATAAATGAAAGAACCCTTAAATAACGTGATTATTTCTTATAAACGCTGTTATTATGTGTGATTAGAGACAGTTGTAACAACCTTCATTTAGGCCGCGGACTCGAAGTCAGCGGGTGCGGTGCGGCGGCGGCGTCGGCGCGGGAGCGGCGGAGACCCGGTCTCGAAGTCAGCGGGCAAATCGCGCGGCGCTAGAGCGGCGTAGTGTTGTACTATGAGAAATTAGTGTCTGTTCGCGAACGAAATTGATGTAAATATGATGTTCCATATAAAAAAATCATTGAAATAATTTGCTCCACCACGTCGGCGGGCATTTTTGAAAATACACAGCACTACGTCAATGCAGACGCTCAGTTGCCGCTCAATTGGCGCGCGCCGCTCGTACGTCACTCCTCGCGCCCGCGTCGCGTCGCTGCTTTCGAGACCGGGTCCATTTAAATCTATGCATTTGAACGCGCCGCACGCGCGCCGCCGCCGCTTGCCGCTGACTTCGAGTCCGCGGCCTTAGACTTGAAAATATGACAATAAACAAAGTCGACTACAAGCTTAAACAATCGACATAGGCAACATGATTTTATTATTGTGAAATTAATCCGAAAATGATATGAAATCATGGTCTCAATATAATACTAACCTACTTATGCCGACGCACCTATAATTTCGTGCTGCGTTTTGGGCCGTAGTTCAAAGTTGTTATAAGTGATCCAGATTGTTGACCTGGAGGATCGATCGATTTTTTTATTGCGCTTCTAGTTTATACCCTTTGTTTATTGACTATCCCATTGTTTTGATAGGTGAGCCGATATAGGTATAAAATGTAACAAATTACTAGTATAAGTGTGACTGTATAAGTATAAGTAGCGATAGCTCAGCGGGGACTGGTACGGACTGTCGAGACGAAAGTCGCCGGTTCGAAACCTGTCCCAAGAGCATACACCTCTGACTTTTCTAAGTTACGTGTAAATTCATTATTAATTATCGATTTAACGGTGAAGGAAAAATCGTGAGGAAACCTGCATACCTGAGAACTCGATAAGATTTTTCGAAGGTATGTAAATTCTACCAACCCGCATTAGGCCTAACCCCTCTCATTCAGTAGATGAGGCCCGTGTCCCGTAGTGGAACATGTATAATACAGGGCTAGTAAAAAAAAAGTGTGACTAGAATCTCCTTGGCTGTATCGTATGAACTACTTAAATTGGATTTCACGCAATTTCACATAACAGTTCGTCTTAAATGCTCCCTTGCATTATAAACATGTGTCTTTCAGATATTTGCTTAATGCCATAATCATAATTTATGAAGGGGACATCTGTATAAGCAACTGGAATTTGTTTAGGGCATAAAAGAGAATGCAACTGTAGAACGAACATCAAAAAAATATAGTTTACGCAAAAATGAATCCTATTCCATGTGATTAAGAGCTTAATATTTTTTTTCAATTATTAACTATGTTTGTATTGATGAATGGTTGAAAGTAATTCGTCAGTGTTGAAATAAGAAGCCGCAGTGCATGACTACACAGAGACAGCAACCCTTTGGTGGACTTACTTATGATTAATACACACTTATCTAAGTATGAGTTTTTTCATTCCTTGCAACCGAAATACACCAGTGTTCATCAGTATTGTCTTCCAGATCACACGATTTTGAATAACAATGTTATGAGATTTACATGCATTTAGTTTAATTAATTAAGGCTCAATGACGGAATACGAAAGAAAATTAATTTAATATTTGAAGTTTTTAACTTAAAATTATTTCATTTAATATTATACATAAGACATATACGTTGCATGAGTTCTCCTGTTAGCAATAAACCATCTCTTTCTTTCTTTATGTAAAAAATACACCTTTACAAGTTATACAAGTTCACACCTTTTACCCATCATTTGATCTTGTAAAGTTATAGGTCACGATTAAAATCTCTTAAAAAGAATTAAAAGAGCAGAAGTTCAAATATCGAAGGGATAAAAGTTTTATTGAAGTAAAAAAACAAATTCTGAACATTTTTAAGCATGTTTATTGTGTCACGAAATAGGGGAGCGCGTTCCCAAGGACATAACTTTGTATTAGACCTCGTATTTTTTAGTGAAAGATCACGTAGGCCATGACACCCCTTCGACACATTATCGACTTTAAAACTTTCTTATTATGACACAAACTCATTTGAATCCCTCAAGGTTCAAACTGTCAAGTCGAATGATCGAGCAACGTGGCAGCAAATCTTTCTGAGAAGCCACCCAAATCCTAGAGTATTTTGTAAAAAAATGAGATTAATCTTTCTGGAGGTGTGAACTTTTACTAGGGCAGTTAATGTGGTGTTCTTGGAATATTTAATGATTTTTTTTCTAAAGAAGCTGATTACAAGTTTAGTGGTTGTTAGAGAAGATATAGACGATAAAGATTACAAATATTTATTCAAGATTCACTAGCACCTGTTGCATTAATATCCAATAATACTCGGTGGATTATTTTGATATGGCATTTTTTTTATTTTGCCTCTTATTATAACCGGATTTTGTTTTTGGTAATCATTATGTTGCCCACTGTTACACCTTTGTTTACTCTGAACACGTTTGTATTAATTGTCAATTATCCTATACTTTAACGGTGAAGGAAACATATCGAGGAAACCTGCATACCTGAGAATTTCACCACATAACTTCGTATGTGAAGTCTGCCAACCCACATAAGGCCACCGTGGTGGATCAAGGCGTAATCCCTCTTATGCAGTAGAAGAGGCCCGTGTCCAGCAGTGGGACGTGTATAATACAGAACTAGTATTATTATTACACACTGCTGATCCTAACCTATACCAATTATGATAATAACATTGTATTATCGCTGTACGTTTACAATTTATTTGGTCATAATTAGTTTTATCATAATTCAACTCATTCTTGAACGTCATATGCTATCACATATCATATGTGCGTCATATGCGATAGCATATCACTACTACTAACGTGTCTTGTCACACAAACAAAACTACATACATATTTACAAGCTGACGCATACTTACGCATCTTTTATTTAAACTGCCCTGTGCTGTGATAATATATTTGTGAGTGGAAACCGCTGAATCAAACATAAAAAAAACAATATTCAAGTATAGCTGAGATGATAATTCACAATATTGATATTGTTTTTATAGCATAAGTCGGCAAACAAGCAAGCGTCACCTGATGGTAAGTGATCTTCACCGCCCATGTACGTCCACAATACCAGAAGACTCATGGGCGCGTTGCCGACCTTAAACAAAAGGGAAAAATTGGTGTGTGTCGTGGGACACCAGGTAGGAACGAAGTTCCTTCGGCTAATGTAGAATCGACACAAATTGTAAAAAATACAAATTATCAACTAAAATAACAAAATATGTATCTTTATTTTTGTTTGACAACATAAAATTACATAGAAATAGAATAGAAAAATAGAAATAAAAAAAAGACGTGTAGCACTCGGAGACTGCCGCGGTAAAGCTATTGTATAGCATTTTTTATCAACTTATGTAATTATAAATAAAAACTTATTAATTTAGACTTAGACTGGCTACTAAACGGTGGACGGCCGTGTTCTATAATCAAAAATTCAAATTCAAATTTCAAACCGCGTCTACATTTCCAAATGTCATAAGTTTCACACCTATCTGTTTTATTAACGGAATTTCGACTTTAACTTTGTGTGCTAGATATCAAATTAAGTTAAAAAAAAGTCTCATTTAACGGTTTTATTCCACGCATTTTTTCCACGCATTTTTCTTACGGTTTTACTATCACATTTTTTTCAGTTCGGTCACGCAGCGAAATCCCTATCCCCTCCAAGCCTGCCGTAAGGAACTTCGTTCCAATAATTAGGGATTGGGAAGGGGAGGGGATTTGGGCCTCCGGATATCTCACTCACTATACGAAACGCAGCAGCAAGCCTTTACGTCGATTTTCTGTGAGACAGTGGTAACGACCCGGTCGAGCCGGCCCATTTATGCTGTAGACAAAACTGTCTACAGCAGTGGGAAAATAATATTTTTAAATGTGCACCATTATAGATTTTTCTCCATCCAGTTCATTAATAATCGGCTTTTGTTACTTCTTATATTCAGAGCCTGTTAAAAGCGTCATAACTTTGAACGCATCATAGAGTAGGTAGAAGTTTTTTATAGATAAAAAAGAGGCATCGGTCGGAGTGCATTGGAGCGATTAGCGTCCTTGTTTATAGTTTTTTATAATGTCTATGGATGATTTACGATCTGCTTTCTTTTTTGGTGGATAGTATCTTGTTGGTAGCTAGCTCAAGTGTCAATATTTTTTATCATAACATTATCTATTTTACAATCGTGTTTTCTAAGAAAGATTAATTTGTCATGTACGTTGACAGATGTAGAGACAGTAATTTTTAAGAGTTCTGTGTTTATTTATAGCAGAAATTGGCAACCCCTTAAAGGTTAGAGGTAATTAAGGGATTAGGATTTGGCTCTCCGGAAACCACACTCACCTTATGAAATACAACAGCAAGCAGCAGGTTGTAACCGACGTAAAATAGCATTTTGGGCATTGCCCGGTAATTTCACTGGCTTCAATGTCCTTCAAACCGAAACACAACAGAGCTTACACACTATTGCTTGGTGGCAGAAATAGACAAAGCGGTGGTACCAACCCAGACGGCCTCTTGCATACGAGGACATTAGGCATTATCACGACTATGCGAATAGTGTACTCATCTAGAGGTATTAACGTTTATAATGATTGAATCAGATACTTTACACACGAATGCTCTCGGTGAGAAATCTTTCTAATATGCAAATTAAGGCAATGAATCTGAGATCGTAAAGACATGCAATTGTGACAATATTGGAGTAATAAACGATGCGAATACAATAGTGTCATAAGAACATATCCATATTAATTAAGAGGGTGGTAAAACATTCAAATTCTGTAGGCAATATTTAGTTAAATTCATCTTTCCGGTCAATAAATATCCTTTGTAAAACTCTATTATCATAATAGGATGAAATACGGCGAGTTGTAACTCGTAAACAAGTCATTGTGAGTCGTTAAAAATTTTATTACTTCAAATTTAAAGGAGGACGTTAAAATAGTCGTAAAATGTTACCACCCGTTAGGCAAATGTAATCCTAACTGGCTTACATCTGTCTGCGAAATCCCTTAGTGTTGCCAGTGTGAAAATTTTCAAACTGGACAGGTGAAAACAATTTTATAGGCAATAATGTTTTGTTATAGGCTTTTGTGTAAGAAGGATTATGTTACAAAAAACTCTGAGAATAAGAACCGGAGTTATTATAAGAATTGTAGTAGATTCTTGGCAGGATCAGAAATATGACAACAACACTTGGCATGAAAACTAGGCAGACTACAGCTACTACGACTACAGATTTTAATAGGTAGTATATTTTTATAGGTAAATGTTAACCTAATATCGCAAGACCTGTTGTTGCAAAAGCGATCGTCATCAATCATATATTTATTAAATATTATTTCCGTATGTATCATTTTTACTTTAAAATTATAATATGGAATGATAAAAGTTAAGCTTAATTGAAGCCACTATAAATGGGCCATCAACATCATGGGCCCAAAGACAATCCTCGCGTGGTATACTCTGCTGACTAACTTGTACTTGTACCCGTGTTTGTCAGTGGTAGACCTAGTTTATAATGATTCTAACCTGGGACTCGTCGATACAGGCTTGCCTAGTGAGGGGACCGCGTATGAAAACACTGTATAAATCATTGAAATTAAAAATTTAACAATGTTTCTCGGACCTTAATAATAAGTGTACTTGTGTTGAAACATTTTTAATATTTGAATATATATTTTTTCACTTTAACGGACGAGGCAATACCGGAGCTTGTTTCCCGTTGCGGTTTGTCAGGGTAAATAGCCTAACAGGTTAAGGGCCTTCCGTGAGCAAACGACCTTGACTGACTCGCGCCATACTAAATCGTGTACTTGGTGTGTGAGTTTTCGGGCAGAATATGCACGTATTTAGCGAATAATTGATTTAAAACATCACGTTCTGGTCTTTTCGAAAATTTAAAACGGGCAAAATATTCGTTATTAAATAGCCTATCTAGTGATGTTAATCTCATTTGAAAACATTCTGTACTTTAAAAGGAGACGCACGGAATCTTTGCATTTTTCTCATTTTTATGGTTCATTTATAACGACAATTTAAATATATATATCAGCATTAACATGAATTTGAATCGAACAAAGTAAAGCAGACAGATTGTAGAAATATATTGTATATTTTTTTAATCAATATTTATTTTAAGTAATGGCTACATAGCCTCTAAAAACATCGATCGCGCGGCGTTTTGCTGGGGGTATGGCCTTAACTGGTATCTACTAACCCGGGATAACGCCAGGCACAAAGACAAAGAAAAGAAACCACCACATTTTTTCTTCTTTCTTTCTTTTATTATTTTTAAGGGATAAAGAATAATATGCAGAACAACAACAACTCACAAACATTTGTTTGTCTCAATCCGCAAACGAGAAGTTTATGAGACCCAGACATTTAGTTCTCCAGGCGTACGGAATTAATATTAGCCATAAATAACAAATCAACCGCAAAAATATATACTAATAAATTAAACGATTTAAGTATCCAATAACTATTAACGCAAATGGTTCGCACATTTCCTAACCGATGGGGATGAAAGGATCATTCACAAATTGTTTTGAACACAATACGTTCCGTTGTACCAAGATTCTTTGTTACTTATTACTGGCCACATGGCAAAGGCAACAAAAAATTGGCGCCAAATCATGAAAGGCGTCGCACCACTGCATTTTATACAAGTCTGGCTGAATGACCGTGTTGGTGGTGTACATATAAATAATAGATAAATAAATACACCAAACAGTCACACACTAGGTTAAACCTGTATCGTGGATATCAGGAACTATGAGGGACAACACAACACCCAGACCCGAAACAAATATTTGTGGATCACAGGCATTTGTATCTATACGGAAATCGAACCTACGACATGCACGTGGTTCACTTTGCTCATTAACGGACGAGGTGAAACTTGATTCGCATTGCGGATTGTGGGGGTCAAAGAAAGGTCGACCCAATACCAAATCCACTAACACTATGTCCTGATAATGCCAGGCTGAAAGAAAGATATAAATATATCAGAACTCTCCAATGTAACCTCTACTTGTAGTCACACTGCACTTAACTGGGTTAAAACTTTTAAGCCGCGTATAAATAACACATTATCGTGTTTCAGTTCATTTAGCTTGGGCAAAATCAGGCTAAAACAAAAGCGGTTTTATCTGTTGTGATTGGCGCCAGTCGGATAAAATTGTCGGTGGGGACAAATTATCACATCTTTGGAGGTCGTGGTTCTGACGGATGCACTCGGGAATTTTTGCCATGTATTATCTAATATATATCCAGCTTGACAATACTCTAGTCTCCGTGGTGCAGTGGGCGAGTAGTCGGCTGCGAAACGAGAGGCCGTGGGTTCGATTCTCGTACTGAGACAAATGATTGTTTAGAGGAAATCGCAGGAGTACGTCGGTTGCAGATGCCTGAGCCAGATCGTACTAGGGATGCGATTTCGTGGACGACCCAAAAAGCGTTGGCTTGACGTATTGCAGGGAGACATGAGAGCCAATGGTCTCACTAAAGAGGATCAAGTCAAGATCGGGCGTTTATGTAAGAAGGCGGACCCTAGCACTAATTCGGGATAACGCGAGACAGAAAGAAATATGGATTTCGATATATTGCAATAAAATATACCACATAAAATTTGGTTATATCAAAGAAAATAACGATATTGTCATATTTTTAGCATTTCTAAAGCATTGTAACTAAGCAAAAATAAATAAATGATATTGTATTTCCACGAAAACTTAAACCTTGATATATAAACATACCACTGCGGAAACAAAACGAACGGAAGTACACTGATAAACTCGCATGAGCAGGAAAAAATCAGGGAAGTATGGAGAATTCCATTGCACTACAATATACGTACTGTTTGTGTAATTAAAAGTAACATTATAATCAATAGAACTAGTCATTAGCGCTACTAATTGGCTAAAACACATGTAGTACTTTATTTTATTCATTAATGATTGTTGGTTATTTTTTATCCTGGAAAGGGATACACTTTACCTTTGAAAAAATAAATAAGTAACACACATAGCCCAGATCCCAACTTAAGATACCATTCCGTTGTCATATCAGGAATTACGAGAGAATTTCGGTTTCACAACACCCACACCCGAAACAAATATTTGTGGTTCAGACAAATGTTTGTCTCGGTGCGGAGATCGAACCCGCAGCCTTACGTTTCACAGGCCACTCACCCACTGCGCCACAGTATATAAGGCAAGGCATGATGATGATGATGGCTAATACAATGCAGTCCTAATACAATGTCGCACCTAATACAATCTCATACTTTGTCTCGACACGCGAATTACGTGCACTTTTTTTTTTTGTGTTGACGCATGCTGTAAGCCTGACACTAGTCGGCTGTGTACAGCTCCACCGGACTTTCGGGTGAGCGCTTTAGGCGCTCTCAACCCATACATTTAAGTGACCATGCTGAGGGCACCCCCTTTGGGGTACGAACCTCGGCTCAGGACGGCCACTGGGGGAGGGCAGAGACATCTGCGATTATTGGTTTGGGGGAGTATTAAAGCTACTAGTCATCATCGGCTCGCGGGTTTCAGATATCGCGTGGAGGGAAGCCTCTCTTCCCGACACACCATTTCGGCCGGAGTCCCGCAAGGCTCCGCTCTCTCTCCCTTCCTTTTCTCGCTGTATACAAGCGATATTCCCAAACCAAAGGGTGCCCATCTGGCGCTCTTTGCTGATGATACCGCGATCTATACATCGCGTAGAAACCCGGTTGAGGTGGTCCGCGTTTTGCAGGCCGCTGCCGACGAACTCGGCCAGTGGTTTCGCAAATGGCGAATCACCATCAACCCGTCCAAAAGCGCCGCGATCCTCTTTTATCGAAACCCTAACCATCTTGCTCCAGTCCGGAATGTGACCATGTCTAACATGCCCATTCCCTGGACCAAGACAGTCAAATATCTAGGAGTGACCCTTGACCAGAAGCTTACCTTCATTCCCCACTTACACGCGGTACGCGCGCGAGCCGCATTCGCGTTAGGCCAGCTCTACTGGCTCTTGAACCATAAAAACAAACTCTCGATCCGCAACAAGATTAGGATTTACACGACGTGCATTAGGCCGATCATGACTTACGCATCGCCCGCGTTTGCGCATGTACCCGAATCCCGATTTAGACGCTTGCAAGCCCTGCAGAATCGCTTTCTGCGTAAAATCACTGGGGTCCCGTGGTATGTGAGAAATCACAATACCCACGTGGACACGGGCTTGCCGACCATCCGGCAGTTCATGAAAATGAACAGCAAGCGCTATTTCGATCGCGCCGCCCACCACCCGAATCCGCTCGTCCGACGAGCCTCAATATACGCTCCCTTTGACCGTGCAAAGTGGAGACGTCCGCGTAGCGTCCTCACTGACCCCGACGATGCGACCACTAGGGCCATCCGAAGGAGAGAGGAATTCATGAAAAAACACTTTACACAACCGACATACCGTCCTCGCCGCCGAGGACCGCGCCGCGTTCCCCGCAACGCCCCCGACCCTAGTACCGGCCCGCGAGCCGATGTTAATGATGATTGATATCATCAAGTAGAGTCCTAAAATATAGTCCCCTAAACCCCAATCGCAGATGTCTCTGCCCTCTCCGGTGACCATCCTGAGCCGAGGTTCGTACCCCAAAGGGGGTGCCCTCAGCGGTGGTCACCTAGTCAAGGGCTGAGAGCGCCTGAAAGCGCTCGCCCGAAAGTCCGGTGAAGCTGTATACAGCCGACTCTCGTCAGGCTTACAGCAAGCGTCAACACAAAAAAAAAAAAAAAAAAAATCGGCTCGCGGGCCGGTACTAGGGTCGGGGTTGCGGGGAACGCGGCGCGACGATAGGTCGGTCGTGTATTTTATATCTTTAGTTTTTTAACCGACAAAAAGGAGGAGGTTCTTAATTCGTCGTTTTTTTGTATAAATAACCACGCCTAACTCCGCCAAATGTGAATCTAATTGGATGATTCATTTTTCATTCTAACGAATAAAGTAATACAAACTATCACTAAAAATAGCGGAAAAAACTTTTTAAGAAATAAAACCCACTCCAAAAACTAAAAAGCTAAAAACGAAACCGTTTTTTAGTCAGTGTAATCAGTCCTTGGGCATTAAATCATCAACAGTATCACGAAATCAAAATTGGTTAGCTTCATTTTTAGCTTCTTAGTTTTTTATAATATGAATATACAAAGGCATGTCATACTACCTCGCTACATACTAGTGAGTAAATTATTCATAACACGATCAGTTTGTTTTAATTGCGCGGCACACGTGTCGCAGCGTGATCCATAGCAATAATAATAAAGTAAATCGATAAAATAGATTGAAATAAAACTTATTTAAACGCATTTTATCGCGGTGTTTTATTAAAAACTGTAATGATTTTCATGAATTATTTTAGTTTGTAAATAAAAATTAAAAATTATTTTATTGAATGTAAAAATAACATACCAATACATACATATATACTCACGTCTATCTCCCGTTGGTGTAGGCACAAACTACGGATGGCCAACTATTACGGTCCAAACACATGTCTTTCGCTTCTTCCACTGTCATCGGTCTAAAGCTTATTGGAACAAAATTAGTGTCCAGCTGAAAAGTACCAAACAAGAAGTTCTCGTAATGAATTCTCGTTCTAGTAACGTTTAATATTAAAAAAAGCATGCTCCTCTGACTTTTCTATGCTAAATGTATAACATGTTCTTTGTTAATTATTACTCCTACACATAATCCTACGCATATCACCCAAACACCCTCAATATTTAAATCCTATCTTCTAATTATATGTTGCGGATGAAACCGCGCGGGACAGCTAGTTAATAATAATAAAGAAGCAATTCAGAATAAAAAAATTGGTGTGTGTCGTGGGACACCAGGTAGGAACGAAATTCCTTCGGCTAATGTAGAATCGACACAAATTGCAAAAAATTCAAATTATCAACTGAAATAACAAAATAGGTCTCTTTATTTTTGTTTGACAACATAAAATTACATAGAAATAGAATAGAAAAATAGAAATAAAAAAAAGACGTGTGGCACTCGGAGACTGCCGCGGTAAAGCTATTGTATAGCATTTTTTATCAACTTAAAAATAACGGACGGCCGTGTTCTATAATCAAAAATTCAAATTTCAAACCGCGTCTACATTTCCAAATGTCATAAGTTTCACAACCATCTGTTTTATTAACGGAATTTCGACTTTAACTTTGTGTGCTAGATATCAAATTAAGTTAAAAAAAATTATGTCGTGACAAATTTTTCGTGCCAACTTTTCGTACCAATTTTTTCCGTCTAGCCCCCTTTCGCAACGCGCGATAAGGAACTACGTTCCAAAAGGAAATAAAACCGCATCCACTTATTTATGTTCAATGAGAACTCATAGTGTCATTCTACAGGGTTAATTTTAAAACACCAGCAACCTCGCAGGACCAGATACCTGACCCCATACGGAACAACTTTTGTTCTACGAGTTTGTATATAACTCAATATATTTAAAAAAAAATGATTTTACAAGTTTTTGTTGTGTCGTATTTTTCTTCCTAGCGTTCGGCGTGCGCGTGCGACTCAAAGAAGCCGCTCAGCTGGCTCGGGCGATGACCTTCAACGCTAGCCCCGTTCCCCACGCTTCGCGTGTTTGCTTACGTAATCTGCGATGCGTGTAGGTAACTTTCAAGACGGAAATTAAATGAATACTTATTTTTGTATGAAAATAAAATCTAACAAATTATCAAAAGTCGTAGAACAAAAGTAGTAGCTTATAACCTTAGGTATCTACCCCTGCGAGGTTGCTGGTGTTTTAAAAATAACCCTGTATATACAGTGTATGTATCTTTGTTTAAAAAATATAAACATTTACGAAACAATGTTTTAACCGTGTCTAGATGTTAAATAATCTTGTCTATTCGATATAAAGAGACGATCATGGACATCACAACAATCTATTAAAGTAACAAATTATACTTTAGTAGGGTTACCATTTCGAGACAATGTTCGGTATATTGTGGCAAAAATCCGAACATTTTAGTGACCGAATAAACCGTTTATACATCACTTATTTATTTTATACTATCTTTTGCTCATGGTTGTTCCCGCGTGAACGGCCTTTTCCGGGATCTATATTCTACATAGAATGGTTAGTGGCTAACCTAGTGTTAAAGTTTTCAAGCAGCCTGAAGACCTCCGACAAGGCTTATCGAATGCTATCAGTAGGTTTGTGTGATAATAAGTAGTCTATGTCTTAATCCCGGTCATGGTCTACTTGTGTGCTAAATTATATCCAAACTCATTTTGTTAAAGCCCGATTTTTTTTTTATCCTGGCTCGGCAAAGTGACTACGCTACACCTGATGGTAAGTGTAGCGCAATCCAAGAATAGTGTCGACCAACGACGTGTCCATCGTAGGTTGGCAAGATCATGCCGGCCTGCCAAAGGGCCAAGGGGGAGATCCGGATATATACTGGCTGACCCTGGAACGCGACCCACACAAGGTGGGCCACTATGGCAGGTTTTAGCAGCAGTGTACGGTGGTCGCTATCCGGTCGGATACAAGTATCCTCCCACCAGCACAACTAATAAACATCAAAATTCACAAACTCACTAAAATTTACATTGATTTAATTAACATTGATAATAGTTTTACAATAGTGTGATGACACTTCCAATTTGAAAAATTCGAACAAAGTCCGAACGGTAGGCTAAAAAATTTAACATGTCCGGGCATATCTAGACGGTTGGTAACCCTACTCGAGTGTTTAGTTACAACCTTGCAAGACAGAGGCAGAGTCGGTGCTCGGTCCGACCGTGACAAATGGCAAAACGGTCGTATTTTATAGTCTATGCTAAATTAATTTTATGTTCTTTACAACAAACACTGTAGCATCTGTAAAACAACCATAAAAAACCTCCATGCAGTAACAGTAACAGTTGTATTTAAAAATTGTTCACCTCAAGTTAAGTAGTAACTATTATTAAATCTATGCATGAAGCAGCCTTAGATATTGGTGGTAGAGCCACGCTGTAGACAGTTTTGTCTACAGCATGAATGGGACGGCTCGATTGTTTGTTTTTTACCACTGTCTCACAGAAAACCAACGTAAAGTAGTGACTGGCCGCTGCGTTTTGTTCAGTTAGTAAAATATCCGGAGGCCCAAATCCCCTTCCTCTTCCCAGTCCCTATTTATCCTTTCCTTTAAGGTCGGCAACGCGCCCATGATTCTTCTGGTTAATGGTAGCGCCGCGCTGTAGAGCATGTAGACACATTTGGTTACAGCTGGAATGGGCCGGACAGTAAAACGTCTCACAGAAAACCCTTGTGAAGAGGCAGCCTGAAGTTGCATTTCATTCGATGAGCGGGATTTTGGAAAGCCTAAAACTCTCTCTTTTCTACCTAATCGCCATTCCTTTTCTTAAAGGTTGGCAATACATCCATGATTCGTGCGGTTTTTTTTTATTTTATTAGATTCACTAAACTAGACCTTACACATAACTTATATGCTAAGCAACTAACATACATAAAAGTGGAATTGCACAAATGTGTATGCTGGAAGTGAATACAACTTTGGTGGAGATCCCTATCTCGTGAACATTATTAACTCCTTTACTATAAAAAGTCCTAAGTTGTGATAATAAAGCAGTGTCGTGTAAACCCAATTATATTTTCGTATAAATAATGTCTGTTATCATACGTTACGAAGTTATCTGTTTTCGGGCAACAATGAACCAAGGTCGGCGCCACCCGCGGCGTGCAAAAACTGTTATCAACTGCTATCGAGTCAGGAAAACATTATCAAAAGCGACACGGGGAACATGGATACATGTTTACAAACAAATGTTAAAAAATGTAAAAAAATGTTAGAAAATTGTTAAGAAATGTTTACTAACATTACCTAACATGAAAACATTATCTAACATTGTGATAAAATGTTAACAAATGTTTAATAATGTTTGTAAACATTTTATAACATCGGTGTGGCAGCACCATAAACAATCTGTTATATTGAATGTGTAACCTTGCACATAATCTGAGTTCTCACGCCGGTCGGCGCATGTCACTCACCATCGCTATGTATGTAAATGGTGTTTTCCATTGCTAAAAAGCAAACAAATATAATATATCGTGATTTTTATCCTTTGTTGTTGTGAAATGAGACTTTTTTACTGGGCATGTATTGTTCAGTCGTGCAAATATTGAGGCAGTAGTACTCCGAGGTTATTTACATTGCAGCACTTGTACGTCTGCCTACACTACGTGGATATAAGCGTGAGTTTATGTTATTCACTTTTGATGATTATTACAGCTGCATGAAATTAATTGGCGAGCGGTATCGTTGTTCTAGATCTAGGCGATTTTGTTTGACTTAAAAACAAATTATAATTCTCGGAACTTAACGTTAAAGTTGCAGGACAATAGTCGCTTCGAGAAACATGTGATGAGATACCTAATCTAGGAATATAGTTGCACGTAAAATAATGATTAAATAACACTTTTTTACGAGAGCCTGAATGACTATGCCAGCAGATGGCTTGTCTATGTCGGCTTATCTATTAATAGTACAGGTTATACGTGCAAGTAGTTTATTTCTTCATATTATTTCATATGTTTCCAGTGTTACAAAGTTCTTGGGTCAATGATGTTTACAAATCTGTCTGGCGCCACTTGTACTAATTCACCTAGTAACCCTAGATAAGTTATGTTATGTTTTACTGACATAAGTCTAGACCTTTAGTTCCCAAAGTGGTCCAAGGACCCCCAGGGGTCCACGGGAGACTCGACGGGAGTCTTTTTCTTTTTTTTCATTTGATTGAATGACGAGACGAGTAAGGCTCTCGCCTGATGGTAAGCGCCACGACTGCCCATAAACAGAAGCAATACCACACAGAACTTTGAATTACAACGCACTGCATGGCACTGAACTGCGCTCGTCACCCTGAGACATAAGATGATAATTCTCATAATGCCCAGTAATTTCACTGGCTTCAATGTACTCCAAACCGAAACACAACAGTGCTTACACACTGTTGCTTGGCAGCAGAAATAGACAAAGCGGTGGGACTAACCCAGCCGGCCTCTCGCATACGAGGGACCTACCACCTACCATAAGTCTACGTTGGTGTGACAAAAAAATTCGTAAGTAGGGGACCACAAAAATGTATCTGCTTTCGATAGTGAAGAGCTAAAATGTTGGTTTGACTTCACCTATCAATGTAGGCAGATAATATTTTAAGCAGCTCAGCGACTGTTACTTGTAAAATCTTGCATATTCCATATTCAGTACAACGTGTAGAGACTTGCAAAGCGCCAGGGGTCACCAGAACCAGCTAAATTTTTAAAGTGGTCTATGAGAAACAGTCTGGGAACCTCTGGTCTAGACACAGATATCAAAACCGCTCACTTATGGATTATGAAATACTTAATAATTATAAATAGTTTCGCGTGTCATTGAATGACTTGATGCGTGATATGCCAGATTGGTGTTACCAACCGCATTCATTTTGAAGTTGTTTTTTTTTTCAATGTTATTATAATAGTAGCAATACTTAATTTAATGTAATTAATTATAAACTTGAATACTCTTTTGTCTTGTTTCATAATATTTCTATAACTAAATTTTACCCGTCGTTAAAGACTGGATTTAGGAAATATATACGTATACAGGGTTATTTTTAAAACACCAGCAACCTCGCAGGGGTAGATACCTAAGGTTATAAGCTACTACTTTTGTTCTACGACTTTTGATAATTTGTTAGATTTTATTTTCATACAAAAATAAGTATTCATTTAATTTCCGTCTTGAATGTTACCTACACGCATCGCAGATTACGTAAGCAAACACGCGAAGCGTGGGGAACCGGGCTAGCGTTGAAGGTCATCGCCCGAGCCAGCTGAGCGGCGCCTTTGAGTCGCGCGCGCACGCCGAACGCTACGAAGAAAAATAGGACACAACAAAAACTTGTAAAATCATTTTTTTTTAAATATATTGAGTTATATACAAACTCGTAGAACAAAAGTTGTTCCGTATGGGGTCAGCTATCTGGTCCTGCGAGGTTGCTGGTGTTTTAAAATTAACCCTGTATATATTTTTATACTACCGAATGAGAAGACGAACAAGTCGCTCACCTGGTGGTAAGTGACACGACTGTTCATGAACAGTAGCAACGCGACCTAGAACTATGCGGCCTCCATCCAGCGACTTGCTGCCACCTTTATCAGGTCGTCGTCCTAAAAGGTGGACACCTAAAAGGTGGACAGACGACCGGCAATCGCAGCGTTGGATGTCCATCCAACGCTGCGATTGCCGGTACGTGGCCTCCAATTAAATAAACTATAACAACTCATAACGCCCAGTAATTAAAAACACTGGCTGCAATGTCCTTTAAACCGGAACATAAATATACAAAAATATACAATGCAATGGTACTTACCGAAGTGGACTATCGAATACTAGACTCCTACTACGTAGAAAACGGACATACACTTCTTTGTCTAAGATGACGATGTGATAATTTTATATTTCTCTGACCTCAAATTAATCCGAAAATTAGAATTTATGTGGATACCTTAAAACAGGCCGTTCAACCTAATTAGCTAGAGACATCTAAGAAGGATGAGTTATGGTATTTAAAATCGTCAATATTGGAACGTCAACGATTACCTCCAACACTTCCAACATATAGTAATAGATTGCACAGCTCTTTGTTGTATAATTGTTTAATCCTTCATTCACTGGCGAAGGTCGTTGAGGCATTGATCCAAGGCGGAGGCGGAGGCGGAAGAATGGTTCATCAAAAGGCACAAATGAATGGGGGAATTTTCCTCTTGATTGGATTTTCTTGTTTACGTGACTTTGCGAAAGTATTTACTGAAACAGTAGTAGTTGATTGATTTTTCGTTACGATCGGTGAACTTATTTAAAAATATCCTTAAATATAGAAGGAAAACCTTTGTTATATATACTTCTAGATTTTGCTTTGTGTGTATAAAAATCTACAGTCTGATTTCCGGGATAAAAATTAACCTATGTCACTACCCTGTCGGCACGAGCAAGTAGGTCGCCTGATGTTAAGTGATCTCCACAGCCCATGTACGCCCACAATACCAGAAGAATCATGACCGCATTTCCGACTTTAAAGGAAAGGAATAATTAGGGATTGTGAAGGGGAGAGGATTTGGGTCTCCGGATATCTCATTCACCGTACGAAAATAAGAGGCTACAGTATCCGAGCTGAGAAATTAAATAAACATTGAAAATATTCGGTTTTGATGATAAAATATGGTCATCAACCAGGTATAACCAAAATTACAAAAGATAGCTTTAAAGTAATCATAGAATAATTATATGTGGTGAAATATGGAGTGATGAAACATGCAGATACGCTTGAAACAGCATTTAATTAGAAATTATTTATGGTTATCATATAATTACTTCTTGCTTCATATCTTCGCTCTTATACCCCAAAGAATTCAGGTAGTACGAGTATAAAGCGAAAGGAAAATATATAGAGCATTATGTAAGACGTAGTTTTAAAGCTTTAATTAACAGAGAGCGACAAGACAAGTTTACGGTTAATGCCAGCAATTCACGTTAACAAATTACTTTGGAAATGTCTATGTAATTACAACTGCTGCAATCGTGTAGGTATTCGCAATTGTTCTACATTCCAGTTATGTTTGAAGTATATCGCGCGTGACTCAGTTAACGTCAGATTCATAATTAATTAGATTGCGATTTAATCATACGTAATGTGTGCATCTTCATCTTTTGTTTTGATATTCAAAGGATATATTATGCAGGTTTTACGCACGATTTCGTTTTCATTATTAACTGTTCCCTTTAAATTCAATATTGCATGATATTTAATTCATTTGTTTTGTAGTTTCAATTACCGACTTTTAATTATAACAATTTTGTTATTAATTTTTGTACAGCTACCATCCACCTGACTGGATAGCGATAATCGTACACATGGTGAAAACCTGCCAAGTGGCTCGTTCAGGCGAATCTCGTTTCGGGGTCAGCCATTCCAGTACGTTCCTAATGAATATCCAGTAACTTCAAGCCGGTATACTTCTGGCGACCGTAGAGGCAGGCCGTTACCTTCCTGGGACATTTCTCTAGATGGTCGACAATGTATTTGAACTGCACTATACTTAACATAAGGTCCAATGTAGTTACTTCTATGTGAAGCCAGGAAAAAAAATAGGTGTCAATTTAAGAAGAAACTCAATAAAAAAATATCTAGGATACCAACTAACGACATTCAATTGTCACGTTAAGTCAGGAATCATAAATTCATATTTCAAAAACAATTGATAATTTCTGTACGACTAGCGCTGGAATACCGAAACGCTTCGCAACTGTCTGACAGCTAACGGCTACTTATTTTCATACAATTTTGACAGCTAGGACAATCTTAACATGTTTAAAATCATGTAAAAAGCTTGAATATCATTTCAGTATTCGGGCGTAGAACAAAGGAATGTAAGAAATAAATCATTCCATACAAGAATTATATTGATATCAATATTTTCAATGTCATCTCAGTAATAGAACACCACAATAGGCGTCACGGTTGAAAGATACTTTGCAAAAAATCATATACCTACTTAATATTGTCAAGTCGGTAGTTACTTGGAGTTAATGTTCAGTACTTTTTGTAAATCAATTTAATTGTAGGCTAACAATAAGGAAACTAAACGACAAGGGTGCAAGAGTAACAAAAGGCCTTCGCTTTTATTTCGTGTATTTTAATTATGGTAATCCTATTGTTAAATGTTTATCTGAAGATTATAATCTGATAATGAGAGTAGTATTCCTAAAAAATTTTTTTGCATACTTTGAATTTGGAAGATGAAGAAATTTTTTGGAGCGACATTAGCAGCTAGTATAAGTAGAATTGCATACATCAGTAAGTTTATTGCCGTTCAAGCTGATAATAATTGTTGAAAATAATGGATCCTCTTCAATCGGCTGCTTCAATACCAATTTATATTACCTACATATTTTGAGATTATGTTGGCTATTTGCGAGTTTGGATGTTTATTTAGGTGTAATTTGACACACAGGTCTGCCTTGGATTAGGAATTAGATACTTTTTATATGAAAAAAATATTCAACCTGGTGCAGTTGTGAGCAGATACTAGTTGATGACAATTTTGACATGCGAAAATATAAACCCCTATCCTTGAGCCCTGAATCTATAGACGTATTGCCGGACCCTCTTACGACTTTTAAAATATTATTCTTGCACCTGCCAATTATTGAATCGCAGTGGAGCTGGGGCAACATGCTTTTTAACACATGTTACGAAGAAATTAGGCTTGTAGTTTTTACGACCGGCTGCTTGCCTGACATCAAACCCTCTGGGGAGAAAACACGCCCAGACCCGAAACAAATATTTGGAGATCCCACAAACATTCGTCTCGGTGCGGGAATCGAACCCGCGACCTCTTGCTTCACAACGTCTACTCGTCCTCTCCGGTTGTAAGAAACTGTCTAGACACTTTAAAAATATTACTAAAGATACTTTTAAATTTAAACATGTCATGCCTATTCTATCTCACACTATTTATGCCTCATCCACCCACTCTAATGAGAACGTGGACTGTTACATAAATACCCGCCCACCTGCAATAGCCCTTTAAAGACCATCCGTGCAAAAAGAGCAAGCGAAGGAAAACATCGCAAAACGTTTTGTAGCTACATTGATTGGTATTTATGGTGAACACCTTGAATTGATGATTGAGTCACTTACGACCAATTCAGAAGAGCCCGCCTACTCGATTACTCGAAGTGGGATGCTAAGGTCACTGCACACATCGCGATTCGTTATCGAAATTGCAACGCTTTGTAGGCGTACCGACGAGTGCGTCATTAGAAGTGACCAGACTGTTTTATTTTTAGCTAAAATAAGTGAGAAGTGGTTTTGGTTCTATTTAGTTGATTAATTGTTGTTTTACAATTTGATTGTGTTAGGAAAAAAATATGTGGTTTGTGTGTTGTTTGTGTCTTTGTGGTAGTTTTTTTGCCTGAAATATGTGATGATTAGTTCGCTCGCCTGATGGTTTATTTATTTATTATATTTGATGAAATGACGAAACGAGCAAAGCGCTCACTTTATGGTAAGCAACACGCCTGCCCATAAACAGAAACAACACCACATAGAACTTTGAATTCCAGAGCACTGCATGTTACTGAACTGCGCTCGTCACCCCGAGACATAAGGTCTTAAGTATCATAATGCCCTGTAGTTTCACTGGCTTCAATGTCCCTCAAACCGAAACACAACAGTGCTTACACACTGCTGCTTGGCGGCAGAAATAGATAAAGCGGTGGTACCAACCCAGACGGCCTCTCGCATACGAGGGACCTACCACCTTGTATGTGCCACGTTTGCCTTTAAACAGCAACAACACCAATAAGAACTTTGAATTACAAAGTACTGTATGACACTGTACGTACTTGCAAACTCTGTGTGATATTTTGTCTACGAACCCTAACATGATGTAATTTTATCGAATGTTGTCACTGTTATCTGAGGTATACAGGGTTATTTTTAAAACACCAGCAACCTCGCAGGGGTAGATACCTAAGGTTATAAGCTACTACTTTTGTTCTACGACTTTTGATAATTTGTTAGATTTTATTTTCATACAAAAATAAGTATTCATTTAATTTCCGTCTTGAAAGTTACCTACGCGCATCGCAGATTACGTAAGCAAACACGCGAAGCGTGAGGAACCGGGCTAGCGGCTTTGAAGGTCAACGCTCGAGCAGCTGAGCGGCGCCTTTGAGACGCGCGCGCACGCCGCGCCGCGCCGCAATCTACGAAGAAAAATACGACACAACAAAAACTTGTAAAATCATTTTTTTTAAATATATTGAGTTATATCCAAACTCGTAGAACAAAAGTTGTTCCGTATGGGGTCAGCTATCTGGTCCTGCGAGGTTGCTGGTGTTTTAAAATTAACCCTGTATATTTGTTGTGAATAGTTTTCGCTCTCGCGCGTGAGATATGTCGTGGGTATATGTTAAGCCCTTATGTGTTGTACATGGCAGCCTCCGTTGCGTTGTGGGCGAGAAGCCAGCTGCGAACTGAAAGGCCGTGGGTTCGATTCCCGCACCGAGACAACTGTTTGAGTGATCCAAAAATATTTGTTTCAGGCCTGGGTGTTGTGGGAGCGCAAGACTCTCGTAGTTCCTGATACCCACGATTCAAGTTAACCTAGTGTGGGGTCAGAACTATGTGTGTGACTGTTGTGTGTATTTTGTTTTATAGCATAGGCCGGCAAACGAGCAAGTGGCTCACCTGATGATAAGTGATCTCCACCGCCCATGTACGCCCACAATAGCAGAAGAATTATGGACGCGTTACCGACTTAAAGGAAAGGGATAAATAAGGATTGGGAAGAGGAGGGGTCTTTGGGACTCCGGGTATGTCACTCAAACGCAGCAGCAAGCCGCTACTTTACGTCGGTTTTCTGTGAGACAGTGGTAACGACCCGCTCGAAACATACTGTAGACAAAACTATCTACAGCATGGCTCTACTACTCAAGCCGCGCCTTAAGAACTCCAGAGTAACTTGCATGCTAAATAATAACAATGTTCAAAGAAGATCTTAGCAAAGCAAATATTCACAGAAACTGACCGCAGGAACATCTTACTATCACTTACAATTTGGTCACAGCGCACTCATTGATCAAAACCGCATTGGCTATTGACACTTTCATAAATGATAGCAAATTATACCGACATAGGCCTGCACAGTGCAATGAACTACTGCAATTTATTTGCGGATCGGTTAACCACCAAAACCGAACATGTATCGGTTGACATGCTTGTGAGTTGTATTTTATACTCATATTTTTACAAATGTATGTACGTGATATAAACAACGTTTCTAGTGCGACTCAACTTACTCACTCACGTGTAGGTAACGGCTTGGTTGTGACATTAACGGTAGGATTCGCTGCTAGGGTAGGCAGCGGCGTGGCCACTTCGTTCACTGTGGAAGCGGCTTCACTGATTGAATTAGGATATGTATGCGTCATGGCTGCTTTGTTCGTGGTGGATATTTTTTTGTTATTGATTGAATGACGAGACGAGCAAGGCGCTCGCCTGATGGTAAGCGCCGCGCCTGCCCATAAACAGAAGCAATGCCACAGAGAACTTTGAATTAAAAAGCACTGTATGGCACTGAACTGCGCTCGTCACCCCGAGACATAAGATGATAAGTCTCATAACGACCAGTAATTTCTCTGGCTTCAATGTCCTTCAAACCGAAACACAACAGTGCTTAAGCACTGTTCTTTGGCAGCAGAAATAGACAAAGCGGTGGTACCAACCCAGACGGCCTCTCGCATACGAGGGACCTTGTGAAGATAGCGGCTTTGCTGCTTCGTTCACGGTAGACAGCGACTTCGCTGCTTCACTCACGGTGCGTATTGGACCAGCGTATTGGACTATTGGTTCAAACATCTTCCTTCAGAGGGACACCTTCGTCCTTAACTGTGATATAATATGCCTATGAATCTGAAAATATACAGAATGATTTTCGCTCGGACGAAATAGTCTGCGCGATCCGGTTAGAATTCCAAGAAATAGGTTGATCTTTGCCAAATACGACACTAGAATAGCACTTGCATTCCTCATGAATTGAGAATGCCTGACAGAAAGAAAGTAAGAAACGATTATTCAGGTAAAGCATTTCTGATATTTAAAATATTAATAGATCTCTATATATAAAAAAACAACTATTAAGATTAAAATGCCTTTTGTGGTTATGTATTAATAATAGTTATATTAGTAATATAGTACCTAACCCATTTTATTGAAGCAATAAATCTATAAGTACTCTTAAATGTTATATGCTTATTATTTTTCGCCTTTGATTCCTGCATAGAATTTTATACATACCTACTATGTAGCTGTTTATAACTACAAACCAGTAATTATTGTGATGTGTCAACATAATTAGGATTACAATCTAGTATAAGACCGTATAATATGTGTGTAGATATTGTAATGGTTCGATTGGAATCTGTTTTGTTGTCCAAATAAAGTATAAATAAATAAATTACTAACATATTTTTTACAATAAACATCCATCCTTAAGGCACAAAACACGTCCGCTTTGTTTGCAATTGTTTAAGTTAATGATATATTATGTTACTATAGAACTCTTTGGTTTCAGTATGTTTAAAGGTATGCTACCACAACGTACGAGAGTATTCATTGGATTTCGTTCAAAGTGATTGATTCAGTCATGTTACTTTTTAATGATTCGAATGCAGAGTTCAAGAATGTGAGATAAACTGAGTTTATAATTAATAACAACCCACCAGTTACGTATTATTAAATAAATACATTACTAATCAACATTGTTATTTATCATAATGTAGAAGCACCTACTCTAAGATCTTACTAGAGATTATCTCACTGAGTTATAAACTATTGTCTTATTGTCGAACGAAATAAATGTGTAGGATCATGTGCGTGGGTTAACAATTTAGCTTCTAGAGCGGTTGTTTCTATTATTTTAGTTACTAAAACTGATGGATGGCATTGCCTTAAAAGTGGTTGGATGGAGAATGACGTGATTGTCTCGGAAAACTTGGCGTCGGGATCTATTTCACCTCTTTTTTATTAGCTAATATGAAACAAACTGATCGCTCGTCTCATTGTGTCACGCCTAGTCATAGTAGCAACACCACCCAGAAATTTGACTTATAAAGTACCGCATAGCACTGTCATCATAGTGAGACGTAAAATTTTTGTCTCATAATGTTCAGTGATTTCACTGGCTTCATTGTCCTCCAAACCTCAACACAACGGTGCTTGACCACTGATGGTACTTGCAGAAATAGACAAAGGGTTGTACATATCGAAACGGACTCTCACAATAAAGAGAACAACTAACTAATATTTAATTATATTTAGCATTAATAGTTTTATCATAATGAGGAAGTTCCTAGATACGAATGCTTAAAAGTGCATCACTGATTATAATTTCATGAAGTCAGTTGCTGAACTCTGCTGCAGGCACTCAGGGCTCCGCAATATTTTCTTAATGTAGGTATAATGATTAGTTTTTGCTTACCTCGTTAGAGGAAAAAGTAAAATAATTTCCCATCATTTCAATTTCATAATACTTTTCTAGTATGTATAAAATCCATTCTAAAAACAAATCTAGTGTGTAATTCTTAGTACTGGGACATTTGGCGCACGTTTTATAACGGAATCCTTGAATGCAATTTGTTAGTCAAAGACCTGCAGCCTACACATACACAATCTAACAGTTACAGCAAAACAACTCAGCGATTGATCAATATCTTAATAATATAAATTCCACATCAACAAGCACGTATATTGATAAATTAAAGTTACATCGAATTGTAGACTTTATTTCTGCATGATGTTCCATTGTCCTGGCTTATGCCAGTGTCCTAGTTCTTTAGTCTACTGCGTTTTACTAAATTCTTTGTCATTCTTTAGAGACGCTCGCTCTAAAGGGCCGTCAAGTCATGTATACTTTGTAATTTGAAGATCTGTATGGTGTTGCTTCTGTTTATAGTCAGGCAGGTAGCCTTTTTTATCCATCTAGCAAACGAACTGCTCGTTTCTTCATTTAGGCTAGTAAAATGTCAAAAATCGTTGATGAAAAGGGTCCTTTGCAATATTAAAATAAAGTTGTGGAATGTGCGGTTACGTAATCAACGAAGCCATGTTCCATGGACCATGTAGAACAGTGTTTCCCAACCTTTTTTACGCCACGCCACCCACCTTAACATTTTTTCGTTAAATTAGTCACTAATATCTAACATAGCATTTAAATAACCCAAAGCGAAAGGGTTAAAGTCGTGTCGAGTCCATTTTTAGCCCCTAAATCCCTTAACTTGACAGCCTCCGTGGCGCAGCGGGCGAGTAGCCGGCTGTGAAGCGAGAGGCCGCGGGTTCGATCGCCGCACCGAAATAAAAGTTTGTGTGATCCACAATTATTTGTTTCGGGGTCTGGGTGTTGTGAGACCGAAAGTCTCTCGTGGTTCCTGATACCCACGACACAAGTCTCGTATCTTACTGTGGGGTCAGGACTATGTGTGTGACTGTTGGGTGTATTTATTATTATGTATTTATTTATTAACTATCAAATAATAAATAAATTAATAACGCCCCTGTGGGGCGTGGGCCTCACGTTGGGAAACACTGATGTAGAAAGAAGTGATGAGTGGGCCGGCAGACGGCGCGGCGCCACAGCTGCGCGTGTGCAACTCATCGGAACCGGTCCGGCAATCCGCTTACTGACCGGTTTTACCTCACGCATTTTCCCTTTGTGTTTTCTTTCGCACGTGCCTCGATAGAAATCGAAATGAATGGACGCGATTCAGTTCGATTTATACTGCTATAACAAATCTACGATCTTGGAGCGATGAATAATGAATACCTACACGTACATATAACACAAAAAAATATACATAGTATGTATTATTTTATTTATTACTCTTTATAGCTTTGAGAATTATCTTAAATATTTCGATGTGACGAATTGCCTTCGAGGTACCTACAGTATGTGCAATAGGTGCCTTGTAGGCAAGATTGCTGAACTATGATATGCTATAATGTGATGGTTTGCAAGTTTATTTGTCAGTGCTGTCATCTAAGTACCTGTAATCCGACTTTTTTTTATTAAATAATAGGATCATTAACTGTAAAAAGACGTTAGGTCTTTTCGAAGTAGGTTCATTTACATTTGAACGGCATTAGGACTAGTGCGATATGCCGGTGACTGCACCGACTGTACTAACTGTAGTACAAAAAGAAACGATTGAAACTGATCGACCGAAAAAATATCTATGGCAAACAAACGATAACCTTTTATTTTGTTGTCATAGAAGACTATTCATTTTACTTCCCAAAGAAAAAATAGGCGTAAAATATCACTCTTTATTATGCATTTTAATTAGTTCATTAATAAAATACTGAGCACTTACTTTTATACATAAATATGTCACTAACAAAATATAAATAAAGAAAATAAAACAGAATTTACATCTCGCCCTTTGTATCTTGAACTTTATTATATTAATTTGAATACTAGACAAAGGGTCCGGAGGGAGTAAAGTCTTCAATTGTCGGGGAGATAGCGGAATGGTCCAATAAAAAGTATAAATTACGACTTATATTTATGACTCACCTTATTAATTCAATTTTGTCTCAAGAGGAACGAGGTTTATTGACTACAATAAATAAAATGAATGTGCTTGCAGTTAATAATGATAATTAATTGCAAGTAAGTAGCGATAGCTCAGCGGGAAGTGGTACGGACTGTTGAGACGAAAGTCGCAGGTTCAAAACCAGCCTCAAAAGCATGCACCTCTAACTTCTATGTTACGTGTATATTGATTGTTAATTATCACTTGCTTTATCAGTGAAGTAAACATCGTGAGGAAACCTGCATACCTGAGATGTCATAAGAATAGGTATTTGAAGTCTGCTAGCCCCTATTATGTACTAAGGAATTATGCATTGTGGACTAAGGCCTTTTCCCTCTTATTCAGTAGATGAGGCCCGTGCCCAGCAGTGGGACGTGTATAACACAGGGCTAGTATTTTATTATTATCAATTGCTAGTTGATAATAATAGGTAAATTAAAGTTTTTACTTTCTTGATCGTTACTATTTAAGTGTTTTTTGTATTTGTTATTACTTTATTCATCATCATCATCATCAGCCACAGGACGTCCACTGCTGAACATAGGCCTCCCCCAAAGATTTCCAGACCGACCTGTTGGAAGCGGCCTGCATCCAGCGACTTCCTGCGACCTTTATCAGGTCGTCTGTCCACTTTATTAGATTAGTTTTCGTGTTACTGTCGCCCGTCGCAGTCTCTTGTCTCGGTCGCGCACCTCAAAACGCACCTTTAGAAAGCGACGCCGCCTATCATTTGAAGCTTATGATTATCTTATATCGTTTTAAGCGGATTGAAACAAATAAAAGGCAATCAATGTATAATGTAATGAGTTGAATGGTCGTAAAATAGAAGTTTAATCTTCCGATTTTGTCAGCAATTAGCGTCTGTCGGCTTTCACTTCGATGTTTACTATTATTTATGTTATGTGATTGATTGACTGTAATATAGGCAAACAATATGAATAATATAGAAAGTAATTTTACACTGACAATGAAGAATTACATAATTAATATGTAAAATAGACATCAGCTCTGTAGGGATACAGATATAGGGATACAGGGTTAGTAAAATGAAAATAAAGTGAAATTACTGAGCATTATGAGACTTAACATCTTATGTCTCGGGGTGTCGAACGCAGTTCAGTGCCATGTAGTGCTTTATAATTCAAAGTTCTGTGTGGTGTGTCTTCTGTTTATGGCGTGGCGCTTACCATCAGGCGAGCGACTTGCTCGTTCTTCGCTCGTTTATTTTGTTATTTGTTAAGTAAGCTGAATATCATAAAACCCATAATCTGTGAGAACTTCTACCGCCCACCTATAACGGTTCAAAACAGAGTCCTTAAAGAAAAAGAGTCCTAAAAGACGGCACACTTAGGCGCTGCAATAAGCCTCTGTTGATACTCTTTGTGTACGGACCCCTAAAAACAGGATAATCATTCATACAATGAATCATAACCTATCTTTCCAAACAAAACCTTATATGGGACTTGCTCA
Organism: Amorpha juglandis; assembly: GCA_949126905.1. Classification (NCBI taxonomy): domain Eukaryota; kingdom Metazoa; phylum Arthropoda; class Insecta; order Lepidoptera; family Sphingidae; genus Amorpha; species Amorpha juglandis. The sequence goes on along the minus strand of OX421381.1, from coordinate 11,256,272 downwards.
CGTCACGCCGCGCCGCCATATTTGTTCGGCCTGTGATCAAGATGAATGCACTTCCATTCGTCATACAAACGAAGCGTAACCGTGACCTTCATGTGATGGATTGGCTGCGGCGAGCTCTCTTATGCAGGATAACCGACGTTATCAGGGATCTTTCTTTCATCTGATAAAATGTTGGAATTTGCCGTCGATCTTGTTTGGTACATAAATATCAATAGTGATAGGAAACATATGCTAAATACTCTAATTTTCTAGGTCCTGCGTATGCGACGGGCCGTCTGGGTTGGTGCTACCGCTTTGTCTATTTCTGCCGCCAAGCAGTTTGTACTGTTGTGTTATGGTTAGAAGAACATGAAAGCCAATGAAACTTAACATCTTATGACTCGGGGTGATGAACGCAGGCCAATGTCATGTAGTACTTTGTAATTCAAAGTTCTGTCTGGTGTTGTGTCTGTATATGAGCAGACGTGGCGCTTACCATCAAGCGAGTGACATGCTCGTCTCATCTTTCAAAAAACACATCTTAAATCATAGAGATTAAATTAAACATATGGTCATTATTTTTTCTGTTGTATTCGTCTATTATAATTACTAACACGATGATAGTACATACCAATTGCTATTGTACTTTATACAATGTTTATTTTTCTTTTCCTTTAAACAATCATCTGATTTTGTCTATTCTAAAAGCCATAGCACACGCGATGCTTTTAGCAGCGGCGAACGGCGATTAGTTGCGTTTCGGAAGCCCATACAATCGCTAGTCGCGGCGATCAAGTCGGTTTTTGAAAGCGCGATGTACTGAGCACTACACTCTGCGCACAATTTTTTTTAATAAACAATCCCAACAGTCACACACGTAGCCCTGGCCCCACTGTGTAAAGTTTTGTGTCGTGGCTATCAGGTACTACGAAAGACTTTCGGTATCACAACACCCAAACCCGAAACAAATATTTATGGATCACACAAACATTTGTCTCGATGGGAGGATCGAACACACCCAATCTGATGCCAGTCGCAGTTTAGAGAGGTTCTGGTATCTGTATAACACAGCTCAGTATTGTAACGATTGATCTCTGTACAACTGAACATTCAGTGCGGGCCAGTGATGCCACCTTGCAGAAAAAAAAATCACTAGATTTGGTCTCAAAACTCCCTAGATTTCGGGATATTTTGAACTAAAAAATCACTAGAATTCACTAAATAGTTTCAAAGGAAATTATATGATAGGTATGTATTATAAAAGAATGTAATTGCGAAAATAATTCACAAAAATAATATCCAATAGCTAAAAAAACATCAAATACTTCTACTGGTATATGATGTTGTTTTTTTTAGCTATATCTGTATATAGAAGGCTGAGATGGATCAGTTTCATTAGTTTCAAAAAACACTAAATCTAGTAATAAAATCACTAAACTGGCAACGCTGGTGAGGGCGCGTGCCACTACTACTCCCCTCTCCCCTCCCTTTACCTCTTCGTCGCACTAACCGACATTACTAGAGCAGCTAATTCGCGACACCGAGGTTCAACGCGATACAGTATCAAAGCAGTCGCTTAATCGCGCGATACAGTATCAAAGCAGTCGCTTAATCGCGCGATACAGTATCAAAGCAGTCGCTTAATCGCGCGATACAGTATCAAAGCAGTCGCTTAATCGCGCGATACAGTATCAAAGCAGTCGCTTAATCGCGCGATACAGTATCAAAGCAGTCGCTTAATCGCGCGATACAGTATCAAAGCAGTCGCTTAATCGTGCGATACAGTATCAAAGCAGTCGCTTAATCGCGCGATACAGTATCAAAGCAGTCGCTTAATCGCGCGATACAATATCAAAGCAGTCGCTTAATCGCGCGATACAATATCAAAGCAGTCGCTTAATCGCGCGATTTCGATACAGCGCGGCCATCGACCACGATACCAGGAACATCTAATAAAAAATATGTGTGTAAGTAGAGATGTCTGATTGATTTCGGTTTCGAATTTTTTTTTCTTTCTATTTAATGTTACTATTAATAACTTACTGTAGCTACTGATTATGTCCGTTTCTTTAAAATAAATTGATTGTTTATTTTTCTAATTGCGTATTTTTTTAACCTGGTCTGGCAATGTGAACTATACTGCATTTGGTGGTAAGTATAGTACAGTCCAAATACAATGCGTCCCTCGACCACGCCTAGTAGATGATGCTTAGCTGTTACGGAGTACGAGAAGTCGCGGGTTTGAAGTAGTGCACTAGCACGCACCTTTGACTTTTCCAAGTTAAATTCGTATTCATTATAATTTATTGCCCGCTTTAAAGGTGAAGAAAAAAACCTCTGTATATGAGATTTTTTCGTAAGAATTTGCAACGTGTCTGAAGTCTACTTTTTTGTCATAATGACCAGTAATTTCACTGGCTTCAATGTCCTTCAAACTGACACACAACAGTGCTTACACACTGTAGGTAGGGGGCAGAAATAGATAAAGCGGTGGTACCAATCCCGACCGCCACCCGCATATGGGAGACCTATCACCTTGTAAAAGATATAGGGCCCATGGACGCAGCACATAATATATACTTGTAACAATTCTCACTCACACTATGAATTATTATGTTAATAGTGTCCCTGCATATAACAATACAACCATAACTAAGATATTAACGATAAAGGTCAACATACATCTATGAACTAATACGTAGCATAATGTATCACATCCGGGAAATATTATAAAGATTTAGAATTGTAAATAGGTAAATTGAGCACTGACTGTCTGCACTTTACTTATCATCAGGTAGAGTTCAGTTACTTTGCCGTGCCAGTATAAATAATGTTGTGAATTTATACATTTGTTGATCAATCACAACATAACGGCTGAACCGATTTGGATTAAAGGCATACAGATATCTAAATATATAAAACTCAAAGGTGACTGACTTAGTGATCTATCTACGCACAGCCCAAACCACTAGAGGGATCGGACTGAAATATAGCATGCAGGTAGATGTTATGACGTAGGCATCCGCTAAGAAAGGATTTTGATAAATTCTACCCCCAAGGGGATAAAATAGGGGATGAAAGTTTGTATGAAACTTTGTCATTTTTAAACGTTCACGCGTTCACGGAGCCGCGAGCAAAAGCTAGTTTAACATACTATGAGACGGATTACTACATAGCATATTTGGATGCAAATATGCAATAACATTTCAATCCACATCAAGTAAAAATTTAGATTTAGATTTTATTTTGATAAATTCATTAACTTAAATCAATAATTTAAAGTTCTATTTTGCATAATCGTATATGGGAAATGTTTTATTTATAATTTTTTCATAAATAACGAAATTATACTTAAATCTAATGTTAGCAAAATAAAATTAGTATCTCAATTTTTAGCTCATGATAGTTAAAATCTTATAATATGATTTAACTCAAAAAAGAAGTAGGCGCGCGGGCGGAGGCACGAGCAAAAGCTAGTCTATAATATAATACAATTTTAGAAAAAGACATCCTCACTAACACATGTGTGCAATTTTATACTTATTTTATTAAAACCATGTTGCGCTTATTAAACGGCAAAGTAATTTGATCCGGATGCACGACAAGCTAAGGAAGACGCGGTGACTCAAGCTGATTAAATTATAAGGATATTCAGAGATGACGAGGGCATTGATACTCACAGGAATGCATGACGTTATGGTGTTAAAAATATTTGAAACAATGCCCCTTAATTTGCGTGGTCATGAGTAATTTTTATGGAATCCATTCTTTAACAATGTATGTTTATTTGTCTGTAGTGAGGGGTATTTATTGATTTTTTTGGCACAGCAAAGTGATTTTGGCCTTGGTGGTAAGTACAGTATAGTCCAATATAATGTTGATCGTTGAGAGACACTGCATGTGTGGAGGGTAAGTGGACCAAGAATTTTTAGTCCCAAAGCCAATCTCATCTGCATGGTACATTGTGATGATTATAAGACATTTTAATGTAATTAATTGTCTATTATTGGCGTTTAATAAAGCCCTTTATGACGTACGTAAACGTACGAAAATAAACGTTTTGTTTTGTTTTTCCGGCAAAGCTATTTAGTTCCTTGACAATAAATAATAGTTTAAAAAAAACTAAAAAACACGCTTTTATAGAAAATCTAACTAAAAAAAAATAGAAAATAATTTTAAGGAAAACAATGAATTATATTGTAAAAAAAAGCGTGGGGTACATGGTGTCAATAGTTATATTTAATTTTATTGTATTGACAGATATGAGTAGAAGGATTATCATTTAGATAGTATCTTAAAAAGCACCCCACGCTTTTTTAAATTAAATTATTATTTTATTATTATTATTATTATTTTTTTATCAAATTAGTGTATTGTCATCGGTCCTCGATAAATCTACCAAGTTTGAACGAAATCTGGCCGTTTAAAGTGGGTCAAAATCGCGCCCAAAGGAGTCGGTTACAAACATACAAACAAACATACAAACAAACATACAGGTGAAGTTAATAAAAAGCGTGTAAAAAAGATGCGTTTTATAAGATTGACCCAATTGTCTGTCTGTGTGTAGCATCGCAACGTCTAAATCCTAAACGAAAGGATTGATTTCAATACGGTTTTACATTATTGAATGCTGATTTAATCGAAATAGTTCTTAGCTACATTTGAATCTGTTAAGCCATTTTTTTACAAACCTTTTAGTAATCAAAGTCGGTGGTTATTAGTTTATTAAATTAAGGATTTCTATGTTTTGTGATGCCAACCAATTTGCATTAGGTCAGCGTGGTGAACTAAGGCCTAACCCCTCTCATTCAGTAGAGAAGGCCCTTGCTAACCAATAGAACGTGCTCAATACAGATCTAGTATTATTATAATCTGCCTATAAAATGCCTATCAAATATATACGTTGAAGCATACAAAACATTTTTATTCGTTCGCACATTTTAATCGCCTTTGTTTTCAACACTTTCGCTGAATCAATGGTTGGTTTCTTCGGAACGCGCTGTTGTTTTTTGAATGTGCAAATTCTTGCCCATAATAATTTATACCTATAATTAAATTAACACCATCAAATAACCAGAGCGCGAGAATTTGTCGCGACAAACAGTTTATGATATTTAGTGGTTGCCAAAATGCACCTACTTTGTTCATCTCTGCATCATCCTAAGGTTGACTGGGAGAGAATACCTTTAGCATTAAGTCCGCCTTTACACACTGTATATTACGCATAAATAAAATAAATAAAAAATAATCCGCGTTATAAATTATTGACTAATGTCCACCAAATGCGCCTGCATTCGTGATCGTATATTTATCTCTTGTATGTCAATATAGAGATAACGTAGAGATCACGACGCCATATTTGCTGAGCGTTCGGCATCACGAGACGTTTAATATTATAATTTAACGTTTTGAATGCATCTTGTTTGCAAAGTTCGTTCACGTTGATACTTAAAGGTTGTTTAAATATTTGTAGGGTTTTTATAGCCTCAATGATCAGATGCGTTGGCCTGATGGTAGGTTGCACCTACCTATATACGGTTGCAAGATCACTCAGAGCATTGAAACACAAATGGCAAGAGTGGATTGAATTACAAATGCATGACACTGCACTGTGCTCATAACACAGAGATGATGACGAATTGTCATCGACAACGTCGACGCGAGAAAGAAGGCAAATCTCATAATGCCCAGTAGACAGGCTTCAATCGACAGCCTCCGTGGCACAATGGGCCAGTAGCCGGCTGTGAATCGAGAGGCCGCGGGTTCGATCCCCGCACCGAGACAAACATTTGTGTTATCCACAAATATTTGTTTCGGGGTCTGGGTGTTGTGAGACCGAAAGTCTCTCGTAGTTCCTGATACCCATGACACTAGACTCGTAGGTATCTTACTGTGGGGTCAGGACTATGAGTGTGACTTTTGGGTGTTATTTATTTATTTATTTATTCAATATCCATCAAAGTCAAACACAACAATGTTCATACAATAAGCTTGGCGGCAAAAACAGATAAAGCGGTGGTACCTATCCAGACGGACTTTCGTATAGGAGATATAAGTATCTTCCGACATAGGTGTAAGCCCCTATACGACTTTTCTCATTAATTAATGGAACTGCGAAAATAATTGTAACAGTTGTGATTACTGAAAAAAAAAGTGATACGATTAACGAAGAACAAAATTAGCCTTTAATTAATTTGATTTCATTGATTAATATATTTTATCGAAAACGACTGAACGATGTAAACGATCACTGTCACATGTGTTATTTTTATTGCCTTGATAGCCCGCCTGATGATAAGCGATCACCGCTGCTCACAGACATCGGCAACGCCAGGGGCACAGCCAAGCCTGTGAACCTTAAATATGACCACACCTTTCTTAACATACTGTATACATTCCACAGCTGGACATGGGCCTTCTCTACCGGTGAGAAGAGTTAGGCTTTAGTCTACCACGCTGACCTAATGTGTGGTGGCAGACTTAACATATTTTTGAATTTCTTATGGAGAATTCTCGCGTATCAGGTCTCCTCATACTGCTAAAGTGAGGGATGATTAACAATGAATACACATTTAACTTAGAAATATTAGAGGTGCATTTTCTTGGGGCTAGTCGTACCTGCGACTTTCGTCTCCCCACCATTCTCGGCTGAGTTATCGCTGAAAGTGATTTACTAACAAAATAAATTGAAAAGTTTCACAAAATTTAACATTCTAACCGAAACATGTATGTCAGACAAATATATTTGTTTAAAGATATAGATTCTTTACTCGTATCTTATCTACACCATAAATTCCCCATAGACAGAGTTATTGCATCATTAAGTGCTGTTTTGATTTACTATTATCACTTATAAGTACGGGTAAAAATATCACAGCGTCGTAGCTAGGGGCTGGCCGCATGGGCGACTACCAGGAGCGCAAAGCTCAGGGGAGCGCAAAACTCAAGATGGCGCAGTCGCTCAGCGGCAATTTGCAGGTCACTGGGCCACAGCACATTAAAAACTTACCTACAATTAAAACACACAATTATGTAATCTTATTTACGCTTGATTACGATAGCACCTAATATAATGTTTAATCAAAAGTTTTAATAGATAGCTGTACAAATTATTCATTGTTGACTTTTATAGATTGTTATGATTTTTCATCTTACTATTATTATAAATATGAAAGTTTGGATTTTTATCAGTCAAACACACCTTAACAGCTGAATGGTTTTGGAGGAAATTTGGTACACAGAACATGACTACTTTTTATCCCGCATAAGGCTGCTCACACGGGCGTAGCTGCGAGCAAAAGCTAGTGTAAAATAAACAAATATAATACTCTTACAAATTTAATGAGAAATGACTAAAAATAAAAGGAGGAGCATAAAAACATGATCCACTTTCAAACTAATTTATTTTACTCACAAACTTCACAAAGAACAAACTCGTGTCAGGATAACAAACGGTAGGCCTTACTTTAAAATGCACTTTATACACACTTAGTATGAATAATTACGACAATATTACAACTACGGTAACAGACAGCCAAGCAGAAGGCTGGCATAATAACGACCACGATAATTACTAAGATCTTCACTGTGCGACGACGGAATACGAACTGTGTCCCTGTCAAGTCGTGCACCTCTTTTATACATATTTTAGGTGGTGTTACCCGATGACAATTTTATAAACACCATCAACACAGATAAAAATAAAAAATATCTAACACGGCCTCTCCTGACAAGTGCGCGTCCCGAGCACATTAGGTATTTACAGAACACACAGCACCCACAAAACGCCCTACCTCATCACTTCATATGCCACGTGTTATCTATAGCCGGGAAAAAAGAAGTGATGCAAGAAAACCCAGGAACACATTAATAGCTAGCTGTGTCAATGAGTTTAGAAGAATACAATGCAAATAGTTAATTTCTAGGCGGAGCCGTTATTCAATGCCACTCCGCATCATGCACGCTGTGCCGTATTCTTCATCAGACCGCTGTCGTTGCCCTTCACAGCTTCCATCTGCCTGAATGACGTACCCAACGAGCATCTTGCACTTCCTGGGTAACAAAAAAAATACACGGCAGAATCACATAGCTCGATTTTCGGCAACAAGTAAACCTAACAGTCAAACACAAACATATGTTTTGGATGCGGGAATCGAACCCGTGTCTCTCATTTCACAACATTATGATGGCTATCCGTTGCGTTGCAGTGGTCATTTTATTTAGATCGTACTATGGGTATACTCAAGCGACACTTTCTTATACTAAAAATGTCATAAATAAATAGCTAGTGTTTTATGCACCGCTTCGACCAATCCTGACTAATTTAAACAACAACTGCTGGGGTAGCCTTTGTGAAGGTTTCAAGCTTAATATAAATCCTAGCTTGGGCTTCGACATTAATTTAACTCTTAAAAATAAAACAAGCGAGAATTGGTTCACCATGGATCCACATCAGTCCTTAGAGGTCTTCAGCATGGTGTACAGCGGGCTGCTGCCCGATGCTGGCAGACGGCTTCTGCCCGATGCTGGCAGACGGCTTCTGCCCGATGCTGGCAGACGGCTTCTGCCCGATGCTGGCAGACGGCTTCTGCCCGATGCTGGCAGACGGCTTCTGCCCGATGCTGGCAGACGGCTTCTGCCCGATGCTGGCAGACGGCTTCTGCCCGATGCTGGCAGACGGCTTCTGCCCGATGCTGGCAGACGGCTTCTGCCCGATGCTGGCAGACGGCTTCTGCCCGATGCTGGCAGACGGCTTCTGCCCGATGCTGGCAGACGGCTTCTGCCCGATGCTGGCAGACGGCTTCTGCCCGATGCTGGCAGACGGCTTCTGCCCGATGCTGGCAGACGGCTTCTGCCCGATGCTGGCAGACGGCTTCTGCCCGATGCTGGCAGACGGCTCCTGCCCGATGCTGGCAGACGGCTCCTGCCCGATGCTGGCAGACGGCTTCTGCCCGATGCTGGCAGACGGCTTCTGCCCGATGCTGGCAGACGGCTTCTGCCCGATGCTGGCAGACGGCTTCTGCCCGATGCTGGCAGACGGCTTCTGCCCGACTCTGGCAGACGGCTTCTGCCCGACTCTGGCAGACGGCTTCTGCCCGACTCTGGCAGACGGCTGCTGCCTGATGCTGGAAGACGGCTGCTGTCTGACGCTGGCAGACGGCTGCTGCGCGTCGCTATAACCAGCGCCCAGCACCAGATGTAGAAAGCGAGCTCCTTTAGCCGGCTCACCTCGAATTTCTGCACATGCACATTCATACATATGCGCAGTTCGAGCTACTGTAATCATTAGGAAAAACACACACGGAGAACATTGAAAATGGTTATACAGGTTTGTGTGTCTGAAGCATAACTTCTTAATATTTTTATCTTTTCAAAAGAACTGTACCAAATGAAGTGACCAACTGTACTATAGGCGCAAGCATGCATTCAAGCGACTACAGACAAGGATTTTGTAAGTAATAAAAATAAATGATTTAACTTTTAGTAGCTTCAGACATAACACAAATAAAAATAAAATTTTCAGTACATCGTGAATGACATAATCAGAACTTCCATCACTCCCCATACACTGCCACATAACAGAGGCCATTTGATTTCCGACAAATATTTGATTTGTTTGTCATTTTCACTAATTCATAGCACAGGCCCAAACATTAATACTACTCACGCCATAGCTGCGAAATTGCGAGCACGCGTGTACCGGTTTATGCCACAGATAGCTGCTCGTAGGCAAGCGCGCATAGACTTATGTACCGAAAAAATGTAACTAACAAATGTACCGGCCAAATGTAATGAACAAATGTACCGACCAAAATTAAATGTAACGAACAAATGCGTCCGACTAAATGTAAATGTACCGACCAAATGTACCGAACAACACAAAACATATCACTTTGCACAACAGCCGCACACAACGACATTTCATATCACAGTAAGCTTTACTCAGGTCATATTCCCACACCAAATACCACGTGCGCATTAAAATTTACATTGGTTACAGCGGGTCAACCACAAGACTCACTTCAGGCTTTAAACTCGGTCTATAGTCAGCTTGGGCCCCACCGACATCACCCGCGATACCTGCTCCATGAACCATACTCTCTTTTAGTACAGCCCACAGTCCGTGCCACTCAAGACTAGTATATATGTGCACATCAAGATTTACATGAGACAAGGCATACAAAACCAGTGCAACCGGTGATTGTTTGGTACATAAAGTCTACTATACAAACTGGAGCGAACTCACCAAACTTCTGCTAATTACCGACGTATAAGTAATACTCGTAAATGCGTTTGGTCACAGTCGTCCCTCAACGCTGCTCTGTGCGCCGCACAGGTGCACCAACACACCGTAGGCACAGTGTTAGTTGATCGGGAACTCTTGCGCACCAATATTTTGCACTCAATGCCATCGCAGGTGCCACATCAGTAGAACTCATCCGTTACAGTCCTAGATAAGTTCTGCGAACAATTGGTACACAATTAATAACTTCGTAGGTATAAACAACCATAAATTGTTGCGCATTCTGTCTTTAGACTTGAACACAATATGTAAGACTTTTCGTATCCATAAGCAGTAAATTAACGTGTTCACAATAATTTTATTACTGCCAACAAGATATTTTCAAAATATCTTATGAGACATAGAATTGTTAATAATTATCGGGTAGATAATTAAGCATTTACATTTCTGAACACCAACAAATTTAGCAGTACAACGATTTGTTAATAATTATCGGGTAGATAATTACTAATTTACATTTCTTAACACCGTAAAATTTAGCATTACAATGATTTTTAATAAATGGCGGGTAGATAATTATTAATTTACATTTCTGAACACCATCAAGTTCAGCAATGCAATGATTTTACACTGAATGGCACTGGACTGCTGCACCATGGATCATCGTAATGATCTAACCAACACACCACATGTCAATCTTATTGGCGATAAATAATAAAATTGGAACGGACTCACCAAATACCTCGTAGACAGTCGCATTTCATCGCACAGTTAAAGACATGTCGCGTAATTACCAACACAAGTGCATTTAAAGTTCTAGCATTTGCTATCAAGTAATGTCTTGAAAAATTAAGTATCAAGAAGATGATGATAGGCTGTGGAGCCTATCCCACTTCTGATCTTACAAATTTAATGAGAAATGACTAAAAATAAAAGGAGGAGCATAAAAACATGATCCACTTTCAAACTAATTTATTTTACTCACAAACTTCACAAAGAACAAACTCGTGTCAGGATAACAAACGGTAGGCCTTACTTTAAAATGCACTTTATACACACTTAGTATGAATAATTACGACAATATTACAACTACGGTAACAGACAGCCAAGCAGAAGGCTGGCATAATAACGACCACGATAATTACTAAGATCTTCACTGTGCGACGACGGAATACGAACTGTGTCCCTGTCAAGTCGTGCACCTCTTTTATACATATTTTAGGTGGTGTTACCCGATGACAATTTTATAAACACCATCAACACAGATAAAAATAAAAAATATCTAACAATACTTATATAGCGCTTGTTTTACAATTTCCAGGTAAACGTGTCATATCAAATAAGACAAGAAAATACAGAATGATGAAATTGACAAAATGTCAAATTAGTGTTTCCTAAATTGGCTGTTATTGGGTGGATAACATTGAAACAGACATTGTAAACCGGGCCCTATAATAACAAATTGAAATTCGCAACAAAGTGAGGTCGATTCACACCGCGCGATAAATAAAGACATGGCATATTGAGGTCTTCAGATAAAGAGGCGATAATGAGTGCTCGCGTGTTCTTATATTGTCTGGCGTGTCTGCTTGCTTTAACATTACCTGCTTTAAATGATTGATTTATCCGACCTCGTATGTTTAATAGTGTTTGATTTCACTTGATTATACCCTTCAGAATATGTATAGTCTAGTTCTGAATAAGATTGTAATACAATTTAGGTTAGCGTGTCGACTTGCTGTTCGATTTTGTACTTTATTTGATTAATTATTTCGTCATTATGAGCAGGTTAAGTTGGATATAGTCTCATTGATGTAGTCGCAACGTACATATATTGAGAATCCGATGAGGTAAGGTTCAAATCCCTAATCGAGCAATCACAATGTGTTTTAGTTTTTGTTTCGATAAATAATAGATACAAGTTAGATATTGTAAGTGGCACAGCCACTCTGTAGACAGTTTTGTCTATAGCATGAATGGGAGAGCTTGACCGGATTGTTACCACGGTCTCACAGAAAATTGACACGAAGTAACAGTTTACTGTTGCTTTTCGTACGGTGAACGATATCCGGAGGTCTAAATCGCCCCACCCCTCCCATTTCCTTAATATTCCCTTTCCTTTAGGGTTGGTAACGCATCCATAATTTTGCAAGTATTATAGATGTTCATAAGCGTGGAGATTACTTACCATCGGCTGACCCACTTGCTCGTTTGTCGTCCTTCGCTATAAAAACACGGGAGTTGCCCGGGATAAAAATATCTGCTAGATATTGCAGTGGGTTCGCCGCCTATGACATTATGGGAATGTAATAACTTAAATCGTAGGTATCCTAGTTGAAACTATGTCTATCCCTTCCTTGATACAGTCGTGAGCTTATAAGACATGTTTTATGTAAGTAATCTATGAAACTAGGTCACGAGGGACAAACAGGAATGTTCCTTGCAATCTATCTCCGAGTAAGCAATATATTGTGTATTTTTTATGGCTTCATACTGAAGGGGTATTAAAGGAATCCTATTACTCAGTTGTAAATAAAAATAATAAACGAAACGGCACGGAACCTGGGTCGCGTCTGATTTACACTTGGCCGTTTTTATATTGGATTTCAGCCCAATATCTTCTCAGTGTGAGTCTGTCTGAGTTAGTTGCACTTTACACATTTGCAAACGCCACTAAGGACACAGACGGGCAGTCTAGCAATCAATAGAATAATAAGCGAAATAATGTAAATTATATTGTAACGTATGAACAACAGGAAAGCCTAGAGGGCCGGACGGATTGGCGACATCCGTGCCTCTGGGAACAATGGCTATGCCTGTCACGGTGTGTAGACGAGGCCTAACACTCGTTCGAGGATGTGAACAGCTATACGACTTGGTCCTTTGTAACTAATGAACTGTATACACGATTAATGAAAACAAAATATTCAAAGTAGTGTTCGATAATCAAACCCGGTTTTAAAAATAGAAAAGGTCTCAATTCGAACGTATTGTTCATGTAACGATCATGTTCCAATTATGAATTGGTTCGTGCCATTGTGTAGGGGAATACTCGGTAGGAAAATATATTTTTTTACAGCATAGGTCGGCGAGTGAGTAAGTGGTTCACCTGATGGTAAGTGATCTCCACCACCCACGTACGCCCACTACCAGAAGAATCACGGGTGGGCTGCCGACCTTAAAGGAATGGGATCCTCCTCGATTTGGGCCTCACTCACCGTACGAAGCATAGAAGCAAGCCGCTACATTATGTCTTTTTTCTATAAGACAGTGGTTACAATCCAATCGAGCCGGCCCATTCATGCTGTATACAAAACTGTCTGCAACGTGCCTCTACTCAGATGGATCGAACTGTTGATATATGATGAGAAACAAACATGTCTGCCCTGGACGTAAACTGACACTACCGTATACGATAAAATTCATACGCAATGACATAACATGACCTACACGAAACGCTGACCGTTGATAATATCAAATTGTTTAAGAAAGTAATTGACAGGATGTTTACAATAGATATGATTCGAATATGCCCGCATATCGGGGCCATTTCCGCCACATCCGAAGGTTCTCGTTCAATGTCGTCTTCCAACCATTTAAATTTTAAGTAAATTGATTTGTACTAAGGCCGCGAAGTAACTATATGTAGGTGTTTAATAAAGGATACATTACAATGATTAAAATTATGCGTTTCGGATTTCGTTGTTTTTATGGTTTCATATCTATAAACGGTAAACTGAATCAGGACCACTTCGATGTTCGTTCGTTCGTCTGTTTATCTCTATCTCTGTCTACTCGTCTGGCAAGATAATTTACATACAATGTAATTGCATTAAAATCTTAGTAATGTCAGTTTGGATTATAGAAATCGTGTTTTCATGTATTCTATATGCTGGTCATTTTCATAAAATTAATTGTGCATATATTACTCGGTATCAGACGATTTCTGAGTTTTATACTTCAAGTCATCAAGATGGGGACATCATCTAGTGTTACAACAGATTTCCTTAGTATTTTTTTTTTTATAAAAGAGGGGGCAAGAGATTCACTTGACGGTGAGTGATCACCGCCGCCAGTGGACATCTACAACAAGAGGGATCGTCAATACGTTGCCGGTCTTTGAGCTAAAAATAGACTTTTTTCTTGAAGGGCTAAGTCGTATCGGTCTGGAAATACCGCAGGCGCAAGCTGATTCCACAAAGCTGCTATACGGGGAAGGAAACTCTGTGCAAAACGGTTTAAAAGCGGCATCTATCTAGATGGTAGGTATGGAAATCCCAACTTTTTTTCGCGTTGTGCGGTGATGGAATCCAGCAGGTGGTGTCAATCCAAAAAACCCTTAGTCAATCCAAAAATCCAAATTACCCATGATATATGGCCTAAAAATGGTACTGTCGACTTAGCTCATTCTTGTACTTTTGTCGAGTAACTTGTAGTACAGTATAGAATCGTGTCTATATAATTACCAAATACAACCTACGTGACGTCACAGGTTATGTTACGAGGGACATAGTGATATTTTCCCATTATGCGCCCACCTTTGTTCGTAACAATATTTAAAATAAGAATCCCGACCTCTATGCCCAATTTAAATTCTGTTTTCGCAAAACAGTTTCTACTTCGTATTATATTTTGTTACGTATAAAATAATGTGTAATTTAAAACATAGTGTAATACCCTAATATGTTATAAATTATGTAAATAACTAAATAAATAAATATCTGTAACTTTTAAACAGCTGATCAGATTTTCTACAAACATAGCTAAGAACCATATCGATCCGATCAGCTTTCAAGAAAAGACGTGTTTAAATAGGTCGATTCTTTTAGGAGGTACGATTGAAATAAAACGAATTTAAACGGATTTAAAAGCTTTCGAAACGTCAGGACCAAAAAAATTGGTGTGTGTCGTGGGACACCAGGTAGGAACGAAGTTCCTTCGGCTAATGTAGAATCGACACAAATTGCAAAAAATTCAAATTATCAACTGAAATAACAAAATAGGTCTCTTTATTTTTGTTTGACAACATAAAATTACATAGAAATAGAATAGAAAAATAGAAATAAAAAAAAGACGTGTGGCACTCGGAGACTGCCGCGGTAAAGCTATTGTATAGCATTTTTTATCAACTTAAAAATAACGGACGGCCGTGTTCTATAATCAAAAATTCAAATTTCAAACCGCGTCTACATTTCCAAATGTCATAAGTTTCACAACCATCTGTTTTATTAACGGAATTTCGACTTTAACTTTGTGTGCTAGATATCAAATTAAGTTTAAAAAAATTATGTCGTGACAAAATTTTTCGTGCCAACTTTTCGTACCAATTTTTTCCGTCTAGCCCCCTTTCGCAACGCGCGATAAGGAACTACGTTCCAATAAAATAAAAAACCGCGATAAAATCCGTTTAAATTCGTTTTATTTCAATGAGTAACATTCGCGTAAACGTAAGACATCACTACGAGGTATAATGTCATAGACAAGATACATACAAACAGACAGACAAAGAGGTCGAAGTAACAACATCCCTTTTGTTGTTGGAGGTTATTAATCGAACATAATATCTTCCTAAAGAAACGTATGTATAGATGCTCTCCTATAATTGGGTTAACGAACTGCTCGAGGTATTTAACCTTCGCGAATGATACCTTCAGTTTTTGTTGTTCATACAATAGCCGATTTTAATTACAGCACTGCACTGTATAATTTCAATTAAATTATTATTGTACTCAGTCATCATCTCGAGTATTTGACACGCTGCTATTAAAAATTGGATGATAGGCAACAACCTCATTTTTAACTCCGGATAAAAAAGAAGGGTGTTATTTTAAAATGTGTGTGTCTGTGGAATTGTGACACCTTCTATATGAACGAACCGAATTGCATTTTTTTGTTGTTTAAAATCTGGTTTAATTCAAAGTGGTTCTTAGCCAGGTATAAATAAAATATTTCGTGATAGTAAAACCCAATATCACTTTACCCGACTCGGGGATCGAACCCGAGACCTTGACATAGCAGTCGTACCGACCGTTTAACGTTGTTTCAAAATCGTTAAACAATTTTTATTTTGTCTATAGTAAAGATCGATAACTTGATGTTACAATTATTAGAAATAAAGAATCACAAATTACCGAAGTCTGCCTATTCTTCGTTTAAGTAATCAGCAATACCATATGTGTACCATGTACCATAATAAAGTATTTTTAAATAATTCTCACACATTCACTAAATTACGGTTTAGTGACTGGTATATGCACCAAGTAGAACTAAAATTATGCAATTAATGCATTGCAAAATATTAAATACAATCAGTGCGTCTCTGCCATTAACTTTATTTTAACCACATATTTCCCAAGACAACATATTTGCGCACGACATACGCCTAATTAGTGGACTTGCAATGGTTTCACAAGTTAATTTTGTTTAACGAGTGCAAGCAAATTGAGTAAGTTTTGGTCGCACCCTCCGTCACGAGTTGCGACATGACGACGCTCGAAGCAAAATTGACATAATCGACGCAACGATGTGTGTAGTCTTGCCGAACCTTGCCTTTCTTTAGAAAAGTAAAAACGTGTTCTTGTAATATTCTCTACAATGTTTTCTCTGTGTATTTTTATTAAAAGCTTTGATACAAAATTGCTTCAACGAAATCTTTATACTCTGCGTTATGTTAACAATAAAATATAAATATTTGATTGTTTTTTAAATAACAGATGGATGTATAAATTTATACATCCATCTGTTATTTAAAAAACAATTTACATATAGAAATAATGCAGTGGGAACAAATATTATCAGTAAAATAATATTGTAAATTCTTTCTATAATTTGCAAAATATGTTAATCTTACAGAAACACATACTTCTAAAGAAGCCTTAGAAGGCCTTAGCTGAAAATAAGATTACATTTTCCGCAGAATGTAAGCAAGTAATAAACAACGGCAACTAAACCAATGAGTCGGTCAATTTTTTTTTTTTTTTTTTTTATCCTGGCTCGGCAAAGTGACTACACTACACCTGATGGTAAGTGTAGCGCAATCCAAGAATAGTGTCGACCAACGATAAACAACGTGTCCATCGTAGGTCGGCAAGATCATGCCGGCCTGTCAAAGGGCCAAGGGGGAGGGGAAGGAAAAGGGATGGAAAAAGGGTTAGGATCAGGGGGCAAGCCCCCTGGGGAGAACCGGATATACACTGGCTGACCCTGGAACGCGACCCACACAAGGCGGGCCACTATGGCAGGTTTTAGCACCAGTGTACGGTGGTCGCTATCCGGTCTGATACAAGTATCCTCCCACCAGCAAAAATAAACTTCTTCTTCTTTAAAAATATTTCCAATACCGTATTACTTCTCCTTCTCCGTTCAATGCGATTGGTGGTTCTAACGTTGATTTGTTTGTAAAGCAAAATGCATCTGAATCACTAGTAATGCTTTAACCTGCTTAACCCGAGTAATATTCATAACAAAACTATGTAGAGTATACACGACCTTGGAGCTTTACTAACCTGCATTTTTACATTTAGATGGATCCTTCTTTACCATGGTCATAGTAAGTAACACCTTTGAAACAATATCCAAAAATTTTGCAAATGAATGAGTTTGTTCAGATCAACAAAGTTCTGATTAACTAAGTAACTCAGCATAGAAGCACAAGCAACTCGTAAAGTACTGTCAGTTTGACTGTTGACATAAAGTATCCCGGACGAAAAGTAATGGTGCTGCCACACCGGTGTTATAAAATGTTAACAAACATTTTATAACATTAAACATTTACTAACATTATCTAACATTGTGATTAAATGTATCAAATTTTTGTTAACAAATGTTAAATAATGTTTAGTAAACATTTTATAACATTTTATAACATCGGTGTGGCAGCACCATAAGTTAGACATCCTGAGATTCAAACTTAGACTAAAAAAGTATTGTTATATTATACTAGTTAAGGGAACTTAGACTACTCAGAACTCTCCGCACGGACACGGCCATTATATTACTCTTCTTGGACGCGTTGCAGGCATTGTTCTTTAATTATTCCTGTCCTAGAAACCGCAGGGGAAATTTGGGCCTCCAGATATCTCGCAGACCGTACGAAATACGACAGCAGGTTGCTACTTGACGTTGGTTTTCTGTAAGACAGTGATAACAACCCAGTCAAGCCGGCCATTCAATCTAGCTATTCAAAAAAAAGTAAAAATAAAAGCAACAAAAATAAAGGCCTTTAGATTATTTGTAACTAGCAAACACCTGACAAGGGACAATATTTGAAATATAGTTACAAACACAAATAGTTAAATGCAACAGACATGTTGGTCCTTGACAAAGCAAACAAATTGCAATCTATCGGTTTAGCTTGTCCTGTAACTGGTTAGGCTACAATTATCTTTCAAGTTTTAGCCGTTATTACATATGGTATAGAGTTTAAACTCGCTTGTGTTCTCATGACACAGATTACAGTGTCACGTACATAGTTAGGTACCTTTGGGACTATACAGTCATTGTTTACTGATGGATTAATTATTTATTACTACAGAGGATTAATAAAGGAAATCATTTCGATTAGAAGCTGTGCTGTTCTATTGATCTATTAACTTCCTTGTGTAAAGAGCGAATTAAAAGACTAGATATAGTTAAATATTAGGTTGATTATTATTGTATCAGATTTATTAGAATCTCCGGCCATAGTGTGTATTGCTTAATTGATTATTGTAAGATTAAAGTTTGCCATCTACAAATATAATTAAACAAGTTTAAGTGTTGTAGCTTCTAGGACAGTTCCTCGGTAGAACAGAAAAATAGAAAAAAACAAAAAGAAATTTAAAAACAGAGTGAATTATAATAATGATATAAATTACTACATTTTATATCTGAACCGATACTTAATATGTTCATTTCAATACTAAAAGCAATAGCAACTAAAAACTAGAACAGAATTTAAATTGAAATATTCAGGTGGAGTCAGAACCGATATCTTTAGCATTTGGATATTCATTTCCTTTTTAACGCTGAATCAACATTTGCTTACCTTGTCCTACTTAATACTTAAAGGCTGAAAGTGATAATTTGCACAGCTGATGTTCTACAAAATAATACATAATATATAATGTAGTTTCGATAACGTCTATTTGACGAAAATTTGATTTAATTACTAACTTCAATACGAGAAATCAGAATATTTATAGTCGGATAGCATATTGGCTGTTGTTTCACTGTGACTGCTGCGAATGAATTGCAGTAGTTATAAAGCCGTATTGAGCTTAGAGCTTTAGATAACATTATTCGCTTCTGCATATATATTCGACCCTTTTGTGCACGCCTTGATTTGTATAGGTGGTATATCATGCAGCATCTTGTGGCATGTAGTACCTAAACGAATGCACCTACTGAGTGTGTTTTTTATTTGAAAGCTAATCTAAATAATAGTGTTTTAACTAGGTAATCTAAGATTGATGCTGCAACCAAATCGACGGAAGTTTTTTACTGCTAACTAAATAATAAAAGCTATGCCGTGTTTGATCTCATTGTAGACCTTTTGATGAGCTGGCTTATTCTAATTGATGTCATTTCATTCCAACACGACTATTATATACCTCCGGTTTTTAATGTTTAGATTATCGGGAGATTTATATTTATCTAAACATATAGGGCTAATAGTAACTGAATTATAAATCTTAATATTTATTCTTATATGAATGCAGTCGACTTCTCTCCAGAAAGGTTGACGTCAGCCAGGCGGCCGGTTGTAAAAACAATACGCCAAATCTTTCTGTAAAATGTATTGTATGGTATGTTGCGATCCCACTGCGACTGATATAAGGGCAGTTGGATGAACATAAATGCAGTCGGCTGTGGAGCAAGAGGGAGTTTGTGTGATCCACAAACATTTGTTTCAGAACTGGGTGTGTGTTTCTCCCTAGAGGCGTCAGGCAGACGTCGGTCATAACAGCTACAAGCCTGTTGCGCCGATCTCACTGCGAGTGGGATTGAGGCAGGGGGGAGAAGATATGAACACAGTCACACAATATGATATTATGTAAAAACAAGCAAACGTGTTTGTCTATATGGGCAATAATCAAGTAAATTGCACCATTTATAAGGAAAATGAATATTTATCACGTATTTCCTTAGGTCGCGCTAATACCAGTTGTGTAAATTGGAGCGAAATCGTAAAAAGTACGCCAACACAAGCGATATAAACTAAATGTCACTTGAATTAAGGTAGTGGAGCCTTTTATATCCACGAAAAGGCCAGAACCAAGGATAAAGAAATCCTGTTTCATATATATGTATAGTTTTGTACAAATTTTTTATTGATTTTTAACTTATACATTTATCCGGGTTCTGTTGCCAAATGAGTAAAACCGAACATTTATAATCTAGTTATATCTATCTATCTGTCCGTATATCAGCCATTTTACTCGAAGTCTATTAGCATTTTAAGGATGAAATTAAGAAAGTAGCTCTACTCTATAAACCGCTAAAATAAAGTGTAGTGAAATTAAGAAGCTGGTATAACTGAAAAGGTTCTTTCAACGAAATTGGTTTCAATAAGTTATATTGTATATTTTGTTATACAACATTTTATTTTACACTTATTTTATGGTCGCCTTGTTTAAGGTAACTTTTACTTAATTGTTTAAAACTATGACCGTTCATCTTGACTACAGAATCCTCCACTGTGCGTAGTCCGACACACACTAGCCCACGTTTTCAAGCAGAAGGTGACAAATGAGTAAGTGGATTACCTGATGGTAAACGATCTCCATCGCTCATAAACATCCTAAATACCTCAAGAATCAGTGATGCTGTGCCGACCTTTCAAGTAAAGAAAAGTAGGTTTGGGGAAGTTAAGGGGGAATTTGGGTCTCCCAAAACTCACCTTACGAAACGAAACGGCAAGCTACCAATTGAGCCTTAGTTATAATAATTAATTAGTTTTATATTGTTATGTACTAGGAACCTTTCTCATGAAGGCCTCCTCAAAATGATTTTTTTATAATGCTTCATTGTACAGTACACAGATTTAGAGAGACCATAACATTTAAGCATAGTACAATTGGCGGACTTATCGCTCAGGGGAATCTCTAATAGGCAGTTCTACTACATTATCTAAATCATTATTGCCAACATCATTGCTCTGTCTGATTCTTTTAATATTATCAAGACGTGATTTTCGAAGTTCTCCTGATAATTGCAAACATTTTATACTGTCCGACCACGTAGAATTAATACATTTATAGGCTTATTATATGTAAAGTATGATCCAAGGCTATTATCGCACTATACTTAAATCTGACACCGCGAACGCTACAAGAATCTATGAAGCTTAAATGGACAATTTTATTTCTGAACCTTCAAACTAATGTGCTATGTTGATTAATATACTATAATTTATAGTTAGAACGTTATCTATACATTTAAATTTCCTGCATACCGCCACGCGTAGTAAAGACATCATAGGAATAATTATTAGCCTTTAACGTATTCATGATGGCCTCTATTATAATATGAATTGATCACAATAAACAATCGTGGAGATGTGTGTATGGCGAATAGCCTGCGTCCGGCCGTACTGGTCCTAAAAAGAACTATAGTCACGACAAGATCTAAATTGTTGAAATAAAACTAATTTAAACGGATTTTATCTCGGTTTTTTGTTAATGTTGATCCCGACGTGTCGAAGACTTTTCAGCCTTCGTGGTCAAGGGGTGGACTTTACATATGATTAGTTTTATCTCAATATGTAATATTCGCGTAAACATGAGAAATCATTAAGATCTAAATTAGTTATTTTTTATAGCATAGGCCGACAAACGAGCAAGTGGGTCATCGGATGTTATAATATGAACCCCAGAGATTTTCATATGATTTTCTTTCTATCCGAAAGTGACTGCATTCAACTGATGGTAAGCGCAGTGCAGTTAAAAAAACCAGCGACCACCGACAAACTCATTGTTTGCCAGAATCATGTCGGCCTGTATAGACGGATGTTCCGGGTTCATTCCCAGTCTTCAGGGTATGTAGCTATTTTAACTTTTTTGGATATTCATTGATCGCTAGTTTTAACAGTAGCAGTAAACGCTTCTCTGTCATCGTGTGTCGCGGTCTCCTACCTCGGTCGGGGTGCCCCAAAACATTTTTTTTCCTGGCAAGGCAGTGATTACATTGGACCAGATATTATGTACAATGTAGTGCAAACATAATGCTGACTGTCAATAGACATCGGGTCGCCGATTAGCAGAATTATGCCATGATGTTACTTGATACACACAATCCCGGAAAGCGACTGCCTGAACGAGCCACTATGGTATCATTAGTACCTACCATAGTATCTGTAGTGCTAGCGTGCCTTTAGTATCCATATACTCATATTAAATAATATAATAACAATGCTAGTCCTGTATTATACATGTCCCACTGCTGGGCACGGGGCTTACTCCATTAGTAGTTAGTAGGTATTAAATAGATTATTATAATTGCATTCCTTTGATAATCATGAGACATGAAGTCGAGCGTGATTTTGTAAATAAGTGAATTGATATATCGATATCAATGAATGAGTGCACTGCATACGGGTGCAAGTAACTCCACTAATTATAGCAATCGTTGGCCCTTTGATAACCTCTAGTTGCCAGTGTTGGTCACTTAGTTACGGGCCTATTTCATAAATGTAACTGTCGGATAATGAACGTATTACGCAGACAATTTCCGAAGTAAGAATTATATAATATAAAGTATAAAGTATTAACAGCGTGATATTTTTATATTTCATCATCATCATCATCAGCCACAAGACGTCCACTGCTGAACATAGGCCTCCCCCAAAGATTTCCAAACCGACCTGTTGGAAGCGGTCTGCATACAGCGACTTCCTGCGACCTTTGTCAGGTCGTCTGTCCACCTTGTAGGTGGACGTCCAACGCTGCGCTTGCCAGTATTTCCCTGTCCTATATTTTATTCGACATATAGGGTTTTACTTATAAACGTTCTTATTTTTTTTAATAGCAATGGCCGGCAAAGGAGCAAATGGGTCACATGATGGTAAGTAATCTCTACTGCCCATGTACGTCCACAATATTAGAAGAATCATAGGCGCCTTGTCAACCTTAAAGGGAAGGGATAATTAAGGGACTACGAATTAGAGCCTCCCGATATCTCACTCACCGTATAAAAGGCAGCAGCAAGCCGCTACATTACGTCAGCTTTCTGTGAATTTTAGTTGCATTTGTACAGCTAAACGCAAGTTCCTAATTGGTGTCAAGACAAAAACGTATGTAATAGTGTATGTGAAATAAGTTTTCCGTCATCGACAAAAAACCTTATAAGAGATCCGGATGACGCCATCGTGATTGCGATCGCAGCTCGGACCAACCGATTGATACCGATGTGATAAGGATACCAATGTGTACTGATAAGTTAATGTGCAGTATTGCACCGGACAGGTTGAAATTTCGCTAATCTAACTCGCTTGACAGTATCCAACAATCTTGCCAGTAAGAAAATACTAGTTATTATACACGTCCGACTACTGGGTACGTGTCTCTTCTACTTAATGAGATGGGTTAGGCTTTAGCCCACCACGCTGGCCTAATGCAGACTTAGCAGACTCCACATACCTTCGCAAGGGTAAGTTAGAAACATGGTTGTAAGTTATTACAGCTTTCTACTGGAGAAGTTCCGGCGTGTTTCTTTTGGTTTGGAGTCCCTTAATAGTGCTGAGGAGTTTTTAGACGGTAAAAATCCGGCATACCTATTTCTCATAGTGGGCAGAGATTCAATAAGATTTTCCCCATGTAAAAATTCAAAACTGTCTACAGCGTGGCTCTACCACTTTAAAAACAACTAGTATTATATAACTCACAAGTTAACTTTCCTTTTAACTTGAGATTATTTCGTCTTATGTGGTATTAATTAAGACATTAAGTACAATTAACACGTTAAGTTCTCAGCTTCCGACTTCCTTAAAATTCCGGTAAAATTGGAGCTAATTATGCTAAAGGTCTCGTTACAACTGTGAAGAAATTTTAACGTGTAAATGTTAATTCCTTAAACACACAACATCCTACTAATATTATAAACGCTAAAGTTTGTAAGTATGGATGGATGGATGGATGGATATATGTTTGTTACTCTTTCACGTAAAAACTACTGAATGGATGTTGATGAAACTTTGCAATAATATAGCTTATACATCAGAATAAGACATAGGCTACTTTTTATCCCGGAAAATCACGCGGGCGGAGCCGCGAGCAAAAGCTAGTACATTATGTTTTTAAAGCTGTAAATGTATACCTTTACCACAGGGTACCACTTTGTCTATTTCTGCCGCGAAGCAGCCTAGTGTAAGCATTGTTCAGTGAAATTACTGGGTATTATATGGGCATTATTTTATGTCTCGGGGTGATGAGCGCAGTCCAGTGCCATGCAGTGATTTGTATTGCAAAGTTTTGTGTGGTGTTGTTACTGTTTATAGGCAGGAATGACACTTACCATCAGGCGCGCGATCTACTGGTTTTGGTTTTTAGGTTCATTGAAAAAATATGTAGCAAATAATATTTCAACAACATTTAATAGAAACGAGGCTGGCGCGCGATGATTCTACCTTAATTACAGACATAAATAAATACATTATAACATAAAAACAAATATAAAACAAAAGTACTTTTATGGGATAGTATAGATCCCTCGGTGCTCGGGTCCAACTCGAACTTGACCAATTTTATTTAATCTAATTAACTAGACCAAATTTTTGATTCGATCATCGTTGTTTCTTCCAAACTCGTTTCGGTTTATATACTGCAATACAATTAATTTATAAATAAATCCAAGGTTTGTACTCGTTCGACTGTTAACCAAAGATGCAAAATACTAAAGTCATACAGGAAAACATCAGATTTATTCTAAAAATATAATAAGTGTGTGTTTATTTGAATGGACTTAAAGAAATCGGGAAGCCCTGTTATTTTGTAATGTATGTTACATATAGGATAACTTAAAATAAGTTCCCTATATTTTTATTATGAAAACGTTACTGCGATATAAAAACATAGTCATTGTTTCACTATAACCTTCGATTACAACATAAAATTGTTTATGACATTTATAAATAATAAATACACCCAACAGTCACATACATAGTCCTGACCCCACAGTAAGATACGAGTCTTGTGTCGTGAGTATCAGGAACTACGAGAGACTTTTGGTCTCACAACACCCAGACCCCGAACCAAACATTTGTGGATCACACAAATATTTGTCTCGGTGCGGGGATCGAACCCGCAGCCTATCGCTTCCCAGCCGGCTACTCGCCTGCTGCGCCATAGAGGCTGTCATTGCATTTAAATGTATTAATACCATAACAGAACTTTAGCAGAGGTTTTTTTTGGCATCTCCGTCCCATGATGCGATAGGAGGCGAGCCCATCGCCACACCGGGCAAAAATTCCAGACTACGGGCTGATACTGAGCAATTCGTGATAGAAACACTAAATATCACTTTTACCCGACCCGGGAATCGAACCCGAGTCCACAGCATACCGCGTGCGTAATAGAACTGCGCTACTGAGACATTCACTGTGCCACCGAAGAAGTCAAGTCGACAACTAAAATCAAACAATATTTATTTATATTCTACAGTTTCTGGGCTGCTTGCTCGTCTGCCTATTAAGGCAATAAAAAAGACTTATATAAACATTTTTCGGCATCGCGCCCAATGTGTAGAGTGGTAATTGATTGGTAGAACTTTTTGAAAGTGGTAGAGCCACGCTGTAGACTGTTTTGTCTACAGCATGAATGGGCTGACTCGACCGGGTCGTTACCACTGTCTCACAGAAAACCGACGTAAAGTAGCGGCTTGCTGCTGCGTTTCGTACGGTGAGTGAGATATCCGGAAGGCCAAATCCCCTCCCCTTCCCAATGCCTAATTATCTCTTTCCTTTAAGGTCGGCAACGCGCCCATGATTCTGATATTGTGGGCGTACATGGGTCGTGGAGATTACTTACCATCAGGTGACCCACTTGCTCGTTTGCCGGCCTATGCTATAAAAAAAAAAACTTGATTCGGAATTATTTTTTCAGCAGACGAGGCATGTACGGTCGGCCTCGTAACGGATCCCACGCGTGTCGGCTCCCTAATACATCGTATTTGCATGTTGAACGGTTTAATGTAATTACAGATATTCTATGCTTATTTGACTCATTCATTCCGTCGTTCCCTCAATGCCGAGGATCGTGACCGCAACAGGCCGAGGATATAAGGGCCCTCCATTCGGTTCTATCACCGGCCATGTGAATTGCATCTTGCAGTTTAAGTTGCAGGGGTTTAGTCACTTGTTCACTCCATTTAGCCGGTGGTCTACTTCGAGAGCGCCTGCCCTCTATTTTCATTTTCTATTTTGACTACATAGTATAATACATGCATAATATAGTAGAGAAATACTGATAATTTTAGAGGTTCATAATGTGACGTCGTAAATAAACACATTTTTTGCGCTTACATTGCAAACGCTGGCTAAACCGTACGAGATAGATCAAAATAATGTACTACAGTATTGTACACGTTAAAAAGGTCTACAAAAAAGTCCGCGGTGGTATAGTGTAATTACAGATATTCTATGCTTATTTGTTTTAGGATCCATGATGAAAATTATACGTGATGAATTTTAATGAACCATTTGAATTAAACGATTTGATTAGGATCATGACAATCCATTGGGTTTTCGTAATTATTACAATTACTATATTATTTATTATTGTAATGTAGTCTTTACTTAAAAAGGTTTTTTTGACATTCTTAATTATATACAATAAAACATTTATGAATATTAAAAAAAATAACTCTCCAATGGTGAGGCTTAAGACCCAAGCCACCAGTATTTAGGACCCCAGGGTGAGGAACCTCTTTACAATGCATGCCGTGTCCAATAACACCGCTATCGGAATCTGACTCTTGTCCCAACGATCCATTAAGAGCAGCTGGAGGTGTTAGTCGAGGTTCTTTGGTATCAAACCATTAGCAGAAATGAGTATCGGTGCCAGGTCTAAATATTTAGACATTTTGTCTTTTTCGGTTTTAACGAAGTTTTCGCCATGCGGAATGGTGACATCAACAAGTATTGCCCGGCGCGCTAATCGATCTACTACCACAATATCAGGCTTATTGGGAACAATAGTCATGTCTGTGATATTATAGTTATTAATTATAACAATTTATTATTATTCATAATCTTCGTGCCATAAGGTTCATCGATAGCTTAAGTCTGATGATTGTCTATTTCTGTGATGTAAGTTTATCACACTGCGACTAGACTATATAGCACCAAAATTAGCGTCTAAATTAGTCTAGTTATGTAAATATGCTATTGCAACTACGACAAACTTCCGCGTGCATAATATCAGCAAAATTAGCACTGCTTAGATTTTAAAACCATTTAACCCCTGACAAACAAGAGAGGTGTTAAAGTATATATCAATCCATTTGAAAGTTAGTTTAATCGAGATCGTTTTTAACTATGTTTGGAGAAAACCTGTTCGGTCGTTTACAGATGCTTTTCTAATAACCATTTGTCTCGGTTCGAGAATCGAATCCACAGATTTTCGCTTGACTGCCGCCTACTCGCCCACTGCGCCTTGGAGACTGTCAATTTGATTGTTTTTGGTATTATAGTTGTTCATAGCGTTATAGTTAATATTATTAAGGTAAGGTTTATGACGGCAAAATACAGAGTTATCACGTTGTCAGTATATATATGGTGGTACGAAATTCATATCCGCCCGGACAGCGACCACTGTTCACATGGTGTTAAAACCTACCATAGTAATTCACACGCCTTGTGTGTATCGCGTTCCAGGATCAGCCAGTTTATATCTGTCACTCCCGATGAGCTTTGCGACGTGACTTGATGATTAGTTGGGGCGGGGTACATCCTTGTATCCCTGTGTCTGCATCGGACATCCGCTTATTCTATCCCAAGCCCCTAGTTTTCTTTCTTCCCTCTTCGGAGTGTTAAGAAGCATATATACATGCCGGCATGATTCTTTGGTTGCTGTTTCTTTGACTGCACTGCGCGAACAATCAGGTGTAGTGCAGTCACTTTGCGTTGCAAGGTAAAAAAACACAGATGCCTATTTAATGCATTATCTGGCAAATACAATTTATTGGGCCGTAAAAACCAACTTAATACCATAAGTAACATCCATGTTCTAATTTTTTTTTTTTTTACTGGCCCTGTACCTATTACATGTCCCACTGCTGAGCACGGGCCTCCTCTACTGAATGAGAGGGGTTAGGCTTTAGTCCACCACGCTGGCCCAATGCGGGTTGGTAGACTTCACATACCTTCGAAAAATCTTATCGAGTTCTCAGGTATTCAGGTTTCCTCACGATGTTTCCTTCACCGTTAAAGCAAGCGATAATTAACAATTAATATACACGTGACTTAGAAAAGTTAGTGGTGTGCTCTTGGGGCTGGTTTCGAACCTGCGACTTTCGTCTCGACAGTCCATACCACTTCCCGCTGAGCTATCGCTGCTTATACATCTATCTAATCTAATAGGTGGTAGGTCCCTCGTATGCGAGAGGCCGTCTGGGTTGGTACCACCGCTTTGTCTATTTCTGCCGCCAAGCAACAGTGTGTAAACACTGTTGTGTTTCGGTTTGAAGGATATTGAAGCCAGTGAAATTACTGAGTATTATGAGACTTAACATCTTATATCTTAGGGTGACGAGCGCAGTTCATTGCCATGAAGTGCTTTGTAATTAAAAATTCTATGTAGTGTGGATTTTGTTTATGGGCAGGCGTGGCGCTTACCATCAAGCGAGCGTCTTGCTCGTCTTGTATTTCAATCAAATAAAAACAAACATATCATATTAACATGTATATGATCATACGAGCTTTTCCTCGTGGCTCCGCACGCGTGATCTTTTTTTTCCGGGATAAAAAGTACCCGGGGATCGAACCCGAGACCTCAGCAAAGCAGTACACAATATAACTGCGCCACCAAGGCAGTCATATCACAATTTTCATACATATTTTTTGGGTAGCTTGAACCGTGTACGCAGCGCACGTAACAGAAGCCTTCAAATATGAATAATTTCCTCCGTTTTTGTAATATTTTTCACTGATGCTTGGCTCCTAATGGTCGCAGCGTAATGTTATAGAACCTAAAGCCTTCCTCGATAAATGGACTATCCAACACAAAAAGAATTTTTTAATTCGAAACAGTATTCCTGAGATTAGCGCGTTTAAACAAACAAACAAACTCTTCAGCTTTATAATATTAGTATGGATATATGTCATGACATAGCCCGAGGACAGCGGTAACGCGTTCTTGAAAGGCCGACGTTTATGTAATTGTTACGGCAATTTATCTTTATACCATGTCTCTAAAATTTGAATTTGATCTGATACGCCGTGATACCTTTTGACGCATGACTGATGTTTCCTATTTTTGGCCAAATGACGAAACGAACAAGTCGCTTGCCTGATGGTAAGCGCCACGCCTGTGCATAAACAGAAGTAAGATTACAAATAATTTTTAATATCAAAGTACTGCCAGGCATTGGTCGGCACTCGTCATCCCGAGTGTCTTATAACGCCCAGTAATTTCACGGGTTTCAATGTTCACTGATGCTTGGCGGCAAAAATAGACAAAGCGGTATAAAAGTGGTCAACCCAGACGGCCTCTCGCATACGAGGGACCTACTTTGTATACCACAAGACGTTAAATCAGACAAGGGTATTATACTTTTTTTTTCTTTTACTAGCCCTGTGTTATACTTGTCCCACTGCTGGGCACGGGCCTCCTCTACTGAATGAGAGGGGTTAGGCCTTAGTCCACCACGCTGGCCTAATGCGGGTTGGTAGACTTCACATACCTTCGAAAAATCTTATCGAGTTCTCAGGTATGCAGGTTTCCTCACGATGTTTCCTTCACCGTTAAAGCAAGCGATAATTAACAATTAATATACACGTGACTTAGAAAAGTCAGAGGTGTATGCTCTTGGGGCTGGTTTCGAACCTACGAGTTTCATCTCGACAGTCCGTACCAATCCCCGCTGAGCTATCGCTGCTTAGGGTATTATACAAACAAGAAAAAAACATATCCATAACATGCATCTGCATTTACTTCCGTATATTGCAGCTCGTGGACATAAACATGTCGCGTATCAACGTGGCTCCGTGAAAGTGTTACATGATTTGTGACCTTTAACACGCTCACTACGTGCATCTAAAGCCGCCCACACACGACCATTCCGTCATGCAACGTCATTTCGATTCTTATAGCGAGTAATTTATTTGCAGTAATTGATTAATCGATTTCAACGGGTGCTCGGAGATCGGTTGATGATTTCATTCGAGTGATGTTGTTTGGAACGCGTGGGATTATATTTTTCGCACAAGTGGTCTGCACCTTCTGCAATGGCTGGGGTTGGGCGGGAGAGTACGCCGGTAACAGTGGTAGTGGGCTACAGTAGTAAGCTGTTGCGTTTTGTTCGGTGAGTGAGATATCCGTAGGCCCAACTTCCCCTACCCGTTCTAATTCCTTAATTGGATACAAATACGCAATAACATTTCAACCCACATCAAGCATAGATGAGTCATTGATTTTATTTTGCTAAATGTATTAGATTTAATTAGATTACATTCCGTTATTATGAAACATTACCCATGGTCAGGGGGCCCTCGGGTAGCTGATCCACTTGACTACTATCAAGCTCATTTTCCGTGAGTAGCTTCGTTTCGATGAGACGACCAACAATTTCCTATGCGAAAATTCTCTATTGTGGTAGCTAACAGAGGTAGCAAGGATAGAATATTTCAATTTGATGATACTCAAAAAATTATTATTTTATTTGTAGGACAATATGACAGTTAAATTATATAAATATTAACTAAGTCAAAACAAAAAAATCAGCTGGTTAGTAATCATTCTTATGACCTCGTTATCGATACCTATTGGAAGCCCCTCCTTCCAATAGGTATGATTACTAACCAGCTGATTTTTTTTGTTTTGACTTAGTTAATATTTATATAATTTAACTGTCATATTGTCCTACAAATAAAATAATAATTTTTTGAGTATCATCAAATCGAAATATTCTATCCTTGCTACCACTGTTAGCTACTACAATAGAGAATTTTCGCATAGGGAATTGTTGGTCGTCTCATCGAAACGAAGCTACTCACGGAAAATGAGCTTGATAGTAGTCAAGTGGATCAGCTACCCGAGGGCCCCCTGACCACCATCTACGAGTATGCAAAATATAAACTTAAATTATTGATTTAAGTTAATAAGTTCGTAGATAGCAAGGTTGATCTCACGTATGCGAGAGGCCGTCTGGGTTGGTACCACCGCTTTGTCTATTTCTGCCGCCAAGTAACAGTGTGTAAGCACTGTTGCGTTTCGGTTTGAAGGACATTGAAGCCAGTGGAATTACTCGGCATAATGAGACAACATCCTATGTCTGGGGGTGACGAGCGCAGTTCAGTGCCATGCAGTGCTTTGTACAAAGTTCTGTGTGGTATTGTGGTGTAAGGTGTTTATGGGCAAGCGTGGCGCTTACCATAAGGCGAGCGCCTTGCTCTTGTCTTCATTCAATCAAATAAATAAAGGCTATTGAAATGAGCTTCAATATCTATTTCAATATTAGTGGTGCGCAGAAAACCTTATTCTGTCGTCGCCCACTCGTCTAACACTCGTAACTGACACACTGCCGATACTTCATCAAACTTTTACCATATACAGAAAACATCCGAACAGGCTATTATGACACATATTACAATACATGTAAGGATTAATATCTCCCTTCAGTTACTTTGTTAAAATGAGTAATACTTATATAAGCTTCTTCAGAGCGTGGGTCTGAAAGCTTAACATTTTATGGATCATTAAAACCCATTCTTTCATTTTATTACAGTTTTCACTTAGTCTTAGAACTATTAGTTGGTTTTATTAATTTAAAAGGTGCTCCTCTTTTGTCTACTTATAAAAGATGGCGGCTAGTTTGTTTCACCCTTATCATCATCATCATCATCATCAGCCATAAGACGTCCACTGCTGAACATAGGCCTCCCCCAAAGATTTCCAGACCGACCTATTGGAAGCGGCCTGCATCCAGCGACTTCCTGCGACCTTATGCGTATGCATTACGTATGCGTTACGTTAATCGCTAAGTATAAAGGATTTTCAGATTGGTTGAACTTTAAATTTTGAAGCATAATTTTGAAATGATTCATATAGATCTGATGACAGATAATGGAAGAATGCATAATATTATCAGATTTTAATTATAAGACAATATTTTTAGTGCTTTTTACTTTTTTGCTCAAACGAACAACATTGTTTTTTTTTATTTGATCGAATGACGAGACGATCAAGGCGCTCGCCTGATGGTATGCGCCACGCCGCCAATAAACAGAAGCAACATCACACAGGACTTTGAATTACAAAGCACTGCATGGCACTGAACTGCTTTCGTCACCCCGAGACATAAGATGTTAAGTCTCTGATGCCCAGTAATTTCACTGGCTTCAATGTCCTTCAAAACGAAACACAATAGTGATTATACATTGTTGCTTGGTGGCAGAAATAGACAAAGTAAATACATATACTAGTGTAAATCAGTATAAAAATGTAAACAAACATACGATTAACAAAATAGACACACACGTCCACGAACCATTTTACGGGCTTTTAAAATTAATTTGCTTTCCTAACACCTAATGGTGAGCGTTTATACAAGAAAGACGATAATCGTGGACCAATATATTTATATCGTCTTAAGAAATATTTAAAGCGGGTGCTACGTGACACTCGGCATGTAGCGATACGGGACCCGGGACGGACGACTTTGTTCTTATATTTCTTAATTCAACTGATAATGTTATAGAAAATAATATTGCTTCAGCCAGTTACTGCAACTAGGGCTTTGTCGTTCCAAACAAAGAAATAAATTGGATTGAGATAATTAAAAAATCGCTATTTCGACATACAAGCAGCAAAATGCTTTGTCTGACCCTACACAATAGTTGCCTCGTGTGCTTAGTTACTAAAAAAAAACCTAATGTTAGTGTTATACTGTATTTATAATGTAGTATTAGTAGGTAAAATTAATCCGCAATCGCAACCTGGCACCCTAGTGTATAAGGGTCAAACAATAAAGTTATAATAGGTTTTGTGGTAAAGCCACAGCATGTCAAGTTTGTCTACAGCACGAATGGGTCGGCTCGACTGGGTCGTTACCATTGTCTCACAGAAAACCAAAGTAGCGGCTCACTGCTGCGTTTCGTTCGGTTAATAAGATATCCGGTGGCCCAAATCCAACCCCATTCCAATCCATAATAAAGCCATTCCTTTAAGGTAACGCGACGCGCTCATCATTCTTCTGGTATTGCGTACATGGGTGGTGGAGATCACTTACCATCAGGAGACCCACTTGCTCGTTTGCCGGCTTATACTATAAAAAAGATCTTTCTGTTCATCTTTGCATGTCTCGCAATGTATGAGCTTGTAAATATATGTATTTATAATTTATTCAATTTGCGTGTGTGTGATAGGCTTATTATACTATTGACAAGCGCAGCTAAAGTGCTTATACAGACACATCACGTGCACTTAGCAAATATGCAAAAATGAGCCGATATCTCTCTACCTTTAATATACATAATTTATGTCGTTAAGTTAAATACCTCGGTAATGTTATTAATTTTAATTCGTGAACGAGGTTAAATCCATTTTAAACGAGTTCTTTTTCCACTCAATAAGACCGTGGCTATATTTTACATTTGACATTCATCAATTCCTTCTTGGTTACCTTTAGTTTTTACTTAACAGAACGCCGTCCACTTTCAAAGCTCTCATAAAATAACGTATTAGGACCACCCGTTGAGCAATTATTCAGTACGTCAGAGCCAATGACGTGGGAACCTATAACCCTCACAAATACGTGCTTGGGACAATGACTACACAGAGGCATTTTAGAGTTAACGAATGTAAGGTAATGAGAAGTGACGTGTGTTGCGTACTCGTTGCCTCCTTTCTTTAAGGAAAGAAATTCTTGAAATGAGGAAACGTATTAATTGGACCACTTTTAATTGCGGTTATACGTTAAATTATGAGTGTCAGGTGACGATGATAATGTATACCTTCGTTGACGTATTAAGAAAAAATAGTTCATCTGGAATCGAAGTAAAGGATTTTTTACTCACTTATTAAAATTTTATAGGTGGTACATCCCTCGTATGGGAGGTACCGACTGTTTAATCTATTTCAATAATCAATCAGCAGTCTGAAAGCACTGTTGTGTTTCGGTTTCAAGAGATACTAGATAATTATGATTAGGTACTGGATATTATGAGATTTACCATCTTGTCACGGGGTAAAGAGTGCAATGCAGTTGGTACCTACATTGTTATTAAAAGTTCTTAGTTCTGTTGCCTCCGTCTATGGGTAGCCCGCTTATAATCAGGCGAGTAGCCTTCTTATCATTCAACCATATAAAAAAAATCCAGAACAGAAAATATTAAATGCAATACACTAAGGCGGGTTGCACCATAATAGCAGTTATAGTTCAGGTTTACGTCAAATTTGACGATAATAGTAACGCTGACTTTAGCATTGACTGCGGAATGTGTTGCACCATCGTATTCCGATACTTCCAGATTCCTCGATGAAATCTAGAAGCAGGGACATATTATTTTGGAGCACAAACGCTTTAGGAGATATATCGGGATGGTTATAATTGAACTATCTGACAGATATTTAACTTTCGTTGTTATTGGCTGCCTAATTCTTTTGTCTAAATTTAAGTTCAATATGTAAAGAACTGTATATTATATATATATTCAGGAAGTCGCTGGATGCAGGCCGCTTCCAAC
This sequence comes from Amorpha juglandis, assembly GCA_949126905.1. Classification (NCBI taxonomy): domain Eukaryota; kingdom Metazoa; phylum Arthropoda; class Insecta; order Lepidoptera; family Sphingidae; genus Amorpha; species Amorpha juglandis. The sequence continues at coordinate 11,221,173 of OX421381.1, read as the reverse complement.
AGGTCGGTCTGGAAATCTTTGGGAGAGGCCTATGTTCAGCAGTGGACGTCTTGTGGCTGATGATGATGATGATGATGATGTAAAGAACTGTTACTATTCCTGTACAATAAAATAAAATAAAAAAAATTGGTGTGTGTCGTGGGACACCAGGTAGGAACGAAGTTCCTTCGGCTAATGTAGAATCGACACAAATTGCAAAAAATTCAAATTATCAACTGAAATAACAAAATAGGTCTCTTTATTTTTGTTAGACAACATAAAATTACATAGAAATAGAATAGAAAAATAGAAATAAAAAAAAGACGTGTGGCACTCGGAGACTGCCGCGGTAAAGCTATTGTATAGCATTTTTTATCAACTTAAAAATAACGGACGGCCGTGTTCTATAATCAAAAATTCAAATTTCAAACCGCGTCTACATTTCCAAATGTCATAAGTTTCACAACCATCTGTTTTATTAACGGAATTTCGACTTTAACTTTGTGTGCTAGATATCAAATTAAGTTAAAAAAAATTATGTCGTGACAAATTTTTCGTGCCAACTTTTCGTACCAATTTTTTCCGTCTAGCCCCCTTTCGCAACGCGCGATAAGGAACTACGTTCCAAAAATAAAATAAAACCAGCTAAACTTGGGCTTGGGTTACGGTTAACAGCTAAAGTTATGTCGTCATATAACATTTCTCAAATGCAACTCATCTTTTGCTTAACCGGTACTTTAATATGTTTGTCATTGCTAAAGTAAGACGGTGCAACCCGTCCTAAATAACGTGACTGTCACCAGTGAAAAAAGATCACAGGGACATTGCACATTCATTGCACTTGAATTTGAAGAATAGCCTTAAGCGCATACTGACTTAGTTTTGCATACACTGATTACTCTCGCGATAAGCAAAAGTGGAACAACTATTCAAATGAATATAATGGAACGCATTTCGAAAACAATTCCTTTTGATTTGTCATCCGTCACGTAAAATATTTTTAAATGCATTATCGCAACACACCCAAAACGTTGCAAAATGAGAAAACGTATAATAGAAAAATCTTTTGCGAAATAAGTAAGGTTCAAGCGATAGTTCGCGTTTCGACGGCTTGAAGTGCAATTGTTTGGAAACAAAGTCTTTGTGTGGACGACAATTGAGAAAATATTGCAATCTGATGGAGAAGTTTTATTTCATCACCTTGAGCTGCGTAAGAAATCGCTTTATTTCTTCTATTTACGTCTTGACTGGACAATTGGTCGAAATGATGCGTGAATATACCTTGTTATCGGCTGAATATTTAGCAACGGTTATCAGTTATATTGTAAGGAACTTCATAATGGTTGATTTACAAAGGTAAATCTTATCTACAGTTCGATCGATGGTTGGTTCCGTTATTTGGATATTCCTGTAGTCTAGTTGGTCTTTTATGCACATGTGCTAAATGTAGTAGGCGTACATAATCTGTATCCCCGAAAGGATAAGCATAGGTACAATTAGTGCCGCACCCATAGATCGCCGAACCCATGATGCGAGCAAGCCTTTCGCTTCTTTTATAATTGATTTATTTTTTTTTTAACTCATAGTATCATTACCAAAAGTTTTTATGCTTCTTTTTAGAGCGTAAAATCGCTCGTATCCGTAGAGCGAATATAATGTATTTTACTACAAGATTAACGTGTAAAGGTAAATTGGTGTGTAAATGGGCCACCGACATTTTAGGCCCAAAGTCAACCTTACCTACATGTGGTCCTCTCTGCTGCCAAATGGACGACGCAACGCCGAAGCTTGGATCCCGTTGTGGGTCGTGGGGGTCAGACAGCGGGTCTCTCCGTTGAATTCCAATTACCGTCAAATTATGATGGGAAGGCGGACTTTGGCATTAGGCCGGGACGGTGCCAGAAAGAAAGAAGAATTGATATGTAAGCACCGTTCTGGTCTACTTATTATGTCTACTCTAGTCATTATGAGACTTAACATCTTATGTCTCGGGGTGACGGGCGCAGTTTAATGCCATGCAGTGCTTTGTAATTCAAAGTTCAGTGTGGTGTTGATTCTGTTTATGGGCAGGCGTGGCGCTTACCATTACGCTCGTCTCGTCATTGAATCAAATAAAAAAAACTTTAGAAAAAAAAATACGTTTTGATTTTGATACCAAATCGTCGACTTCAGGCAAAATATCTATTTATATTTAGTGTTCTAACACTGGTACACATCTGGCACTTAAGCACATACCATACATTTCTACGAGACTACGTAACTTATTTATAGCAATGACGCATTTTGACTCCCGGAGACAGTTTACTTTACTTATCAGACCGCTGAGGATAGAAAAGAATTCCAAAATTTAAATAACTGTGAGCTCGAATAGTTATTTGTTTATTTTTTTATTTTGTCTGCATTATTTGAATTCAGAACACGAACTTCTTTATCAACCAGATCTGCCGGCGAGTAAGTGTTCAGATAATATCTCAGTTTGCACAATGCGTCCAACTACTGCGCTGTATTGTGTTTACACCCTTTTAAAATGTTGCCATAATATTTGTTCGCGATCGTGGTTGGAGGATTATAGCTTGATTGCGTGAATTATTTATGAGAGAAACAATTTTTTTTAAAGTCTTTTAGATTAGGTTGTTCATGGTATTAAAATATTGTAAAGAACAATTATCTATTCTTAGAAATCACAAATATTTCCGTGCTATAGTGGTCTATGTGTAAATTCTCCGCCAAACTAAAATAATCTAAAAAAATTATGATAGGTACATACTTAATACAAATGACTTTCATAAGTTTTGTCAACATTTTATTATTGCATCACAGACTACTTTAACTCTATGATGACAAATTTATCGCATATATAATATGAAAGTGGTAATTCTGAATTAGTGGATGAACGCTAGAAAATCGTAATCGTAAAAAATCATACCATTATTGAGTCTAAAAAAAATTGGTCACTCCCTGCCTTCCGTCAGTATGATGTGAAGTCTTGTTGCAAACTCTGAGTCGGGTTGCTAAAATATAATTAATTATTAAATGTCATTCGATAACGATGTTTATTCAGAATTTCAACCGACAATTTCTTTACAAAATGTTTAATTTCTTGGCGCATTTGTCGTTAGTGTCCTGCTGAGTTTTGCTTGACGATGTTGAATGACAAATTATTTTTTATAACAAGAAAGGAATAACCGTTACACCGATGGATCGATCTAGTATTATAATTCCATTTTCGAAAATTAAGAGTAAATGAGCACATTTTCTACCTTTGTTTTTGCAATTATTTATTTCTGTTTTTTTTATTTAAAATACTTCTAGATGACTCGGCTTTAATATGATACGTATATCATTATTATCAAACAAATGAACGAAAGAAATCAAGAAGATATTTCTGTACTTGTCCATAATTATGCATATTTATGAGCACATATTCACCGCATACGTTAAATCACCGATTTAAATGGCGTTTTTAAAGTAAGCAGGAAAGACAAGTTTTAACTATCACATTTTAAGCCAAAATAATAATATTATTTATTCTTCACAGAGACACATTTTAATGCTACTGTCATTTCGAAAGCCCAAAACAGTTGCACGATTATATCGCGTGGCAACAATGCACGTAGGTACGAGAGACTTTCGCAAATCGCAAACTAAACGAAACATTTTTCATTGTTGAATATTATTCTTGATGCATGATTGTATGAACAAATATTACCCTAGGTATCGATTCGTCTGTACTTGCTTTAGCTATTGAATACAGTCTAAATGCTTTTTTTTTATTTAATTGAATGACGAGACGAGCAAATCACTCGTCTGATGCTATGCGCCATGCCTGCCCATAAACAGAAGCAACACCACACAGAACTTTGAGTTATAAAGCACTGTATGGCACTGAACTGCGCTCGTCACCCCGAGACATAAGATGTAAAATCTCATAATTTCCAGTAATTTGACTGGTTTCAATGTTATTCAAACCGAAACACAAGCACTGGCTTACACAATGTCGCTTGGCGGCAGAAATAGACATAGCAGTGGTACCAACCCAGACGGCCTCTCGCATACGAGGGACCTACCACCTTGATGTAATTACACAGTATGTGAATTTATAAATTGTATGTATCATCGAATAAGAAATTGTATTCCTTGATTATAATTTGTATGGATTTTTGTCTCTACATAAACTATCATATATCACTCGCATTCCTGATGATGAAGTTACCAGTTGTATTATTTGTGGCCATGAATGTACGCCACAATACGTTATTATTTTTTTCCTGTTTTTAATTATTTTGCGCGTCAATGAATTTTTTTTTACTATCCCTATATTATATACATCCCACCGCTGGGCACAGGCCTCCCCTACTGAATGAGAGGGATTAGGCCTTAGTCCTAATGCGGGTTGGCAGACTTCACATACCTTCGAAAATCTTACCGAATTCTCAGGCATGCAGGTTTCCTTGCGATGTTTCCTTCACCATTAAATCAAGCGATAATTAACAATTAATATACACGTAACTTAGAAAAGTCAGTTGTGTATGCTCTTGGGACTGGTTTCGAATCTGCGACTTTCGTCTCGACAGTCCATACCTCTCCCGCTGAGCTATTGTTGCAATGAAATTAATTATCGTACATATTTTTTTTATTATTACGCATGTGTTAATGTCAAAACAATTTAGCTCATGAATGTATCATTTCTTTGCCCATTAGATACTTTGTTGCCACATTCAAAAGCATCTGTATGTTATTAGAAAAAAATCATTAACTATTGTAACGACATGTTTGACCGTATTTTAAGCAAAAACCAGTCAAGTTCGATCGGGCTCATGTTCCGTATCATTAATTATTATTGTATCTACATACATAAATAGGAATTCACGCCTATAATTCTCGTAAGGGTACGCAAAGGTGTAAGGAGTACACCCATATTTCGCCAGCTTATTTCGGTAATATGTTCGTGATAGCTGGCAAGCCTATCGCCAAACCGGGCACAATTCTAGACTCCGAGCTGATATTGAGCATTTTGCTAGCTTATTATCTTGCCTATCACTATTTCCGTGCCGTTTAACATATTATTTACAATGTCAACGTTTCATTTCCTATTAAGTTAACTTTCTTTGTATAAATATACTTTATATAAACTATACGTCACTTTATATAGAAGTCTATTAAAAAGACGGAATTTCAGTGTCACAAACTAGTAATTTGTTGTCAGTCAATCGTGACACCTATAATATCTTTTCCGCAGAATAATAATTTCTTTGTAAATTACAACTAACTGCACCTCGCGGTTTCACCGCAGGCATGTTACCCCCATGGACCCTGACATTAAGCTGGAATAGGGCCCAGGTAGTCAAAAAGAAAGTAGTTTTTAAAATATTAATGAAAATGGCTCAATTTCAAAGCGAAATAAAATAAGAATACTTTCTTATGTTTAGTTCGAAAGCCTCGTATACTACGGAAACCATCATAGACAGCGTATCATCACTATTATTTTCGAAATAATAGTTACTGTAATTTGATGTAATGATGGTAATGAAGCAATTTGGGTGCACTTAAATATAGTGAAAGTGAAGTAAACTGTCCAAACTGCGCTTAAATAATGCTTATTGCCGGAATCTCGAATAAAATGACCGATTTCATCAAAACGACAGCCATGAAGACGATATTATTTTTTGTGAAGAATGGTGACTGTAGAAGATTCCTGAATTAAAAAAATGAATACGTATGAAATAAGATTTCCAAAATGATTTTATTCCAGTAATTTGGTTTGAATTAGATCTTCCTTTCTTTTGTTTTTGCATACAAGTTCATTATTTGCTTTACCAATGGTTCAAATTTTATTAGGATTTTCATTTTCAAACTACCAACAACTAAGTCCGTAAATTAAGTCAGCGAACAACAAGTTTCCCATTAAGGGACTGGAAATTTGAATAAAGAATAGCTATCAGCGTAACTGATCTAAACCAAATCATTTTACCATACACCCCTATATCTAACAATAACAACAATGGCAAATATTTCCGAATCATTACAGCTCAGTGCCTTTACAATGGTACCTTTATATTCGAGTAATGATCGTATGCACTCATAATTTCTAGTAGGTTCATGCAAATCGTATCCAGCCGTAGAATCTGTATTCCCACGGAATGTCGCACAGGGTACAATAAGGGTCTTTTTAAATCGTCCCCTTGCGGGTCTCGGTTTTTTACCACAGTGTCGTTTTAATGATTCCGAACAATTTCTTGTTTACTTTACACTTTTATCTACGCGCTTTCAGGGGTGGTGTCTTTGGACAAGGGATGAATAATGTTTACTACTTTAATTGAACGTCTGGATGTTCCTTTAACGGTTTTTTGTTATTTATCGACTTGGACAAATATGATATTGGTAATTTGCGTTACAAGTTTTTTGTGACGATTTTACACCTCTGGTTAGCTACAGATGTTGTTTCGATTGGATATTTTTTACGTTATAGAAAAAAAACTAGCAAAAATGTTAATATATTATTTCACATTGAGATCTGTATCTCATCTATATTCTTGGTTATTCTTAATTTGTTTGTGTTTAATTGTATTCATGCTCATCTATATGTACAATTTGTATATAAATGTTCAATGAATATTTATATTCCTAATTTTAATAAGTCTTTATTACTTGATTGACTACATTCAAAGGTGTATTTCTTTGCCACAATAACATTTTAGAACGTAAAATGATACTAAATCCATGATTATAACCATAATTATCTCGTAGAATTGAAATCACTTCTATAACACTCATCATAACATTTCAAACTAAAATGGTGCAGACCAAATCGGTCACAGTGACACCGTCTGCATTCAATTCAATTCATCTCAAAGGCGGTACGTAATGAGCTGTAACCCGACGCATCTCGAGCAACATTTTGGGATAATGGGATACTGCGTTATGACTGGCCCATTGTCCAAAGCACGTCCGTCTGTCAATCGTACGGAACACCGTGAAATCCCTCCTCGACCTTCGGACCTACCGCAATGGTTTCTCTCTAATGGGATTTGTTGATAAGGTTTTCAAGTACTTGTAACTAGTAGTATCTCGCGGTTTGGCTCACACTCTTCTTGTTCTATACTGGCCTACTATACTAATCGTCTATTTACTAGTACTTTTTGAAGGCAAAGTAAGCGAAACTGTAAGTTCTTAAATAGCATACAATGCTTTTTTTTTCTTAAATATTTATTTAATTTTATTTTAAATACAAACTAAATGTAAACTAGGTGGATGTAATGCCAGAGGCAAACTTTGCCAGTTAGGATTTCTTTCAACCCTGATCTCATATAAAACACACGGTTCTTAATTTCTCAACCCAAAAGTCTCATCTGGATATCTATGGTATTATGGAATCATTTACGATTCTTTTTTTTTAAATTTAGAGTAAATATTTTTCTGTACACTTATTCTGTATTTTGATGCTCCCTCAAACATACAGACACCGCTGTATGACGCTACTATTCTATATAGATATATATTTGAAAGGTGATTTGTGTTTTTTGTCAGAAGTTGGTTTCAATGGAATATTGTGATATGAATTTTCTGTAGTGGATCTATCGGCATATGTGTTTAGTTGCCTATTACGATGTCTTCTTCCATTTGCCCATATCCCACTTGTAGTGGGGTCGGCGCAACATGCTTTACAATAATTGAATAAACGAAACGAAACAAATATTTGTTTATTACACGATCATTTGTCGCGGTGCGATAATCGAACCTGCGTCCTCTCGCTACGCACACGCTGCGCCACAGAGATGTCAAGGTTGCAATTTACGGTGCAATTGACAAAGTAATATTTATGTGGATAACCGGTCATAAGTCACTATACTATTTTTCAACCCCTCATTGGTTTAGTGGTAGTGTGCTTACAATGTAAAACCGACGAGGTCCTGGATTCAATTCGCAAATCACACAGAGGATGCTCGGGGTCAATTTCTGCCCAATATTGCAATATGTCCTTTCATCATGGGACGGATAAACTCGATCAGTCATAGATCCATTAGTTATATCTAAAACTACCCCTCTACAAGCGTGAGGCAATGTTGTAATGATTCAATTATAATAGCTATCAAAGGATCAGTGAAGTGGTTTTCCGTCTTAGAAAAAGGAGAGCGTTCTTAATATGGCGCTTTTTAATCAGCTCATAATGGTCAGCATCGTTATTGTCTCCGTCGAACTTATTATATTTGGTACTAATTTTATGAATTCAATAAAAAGTGAAAGGTTTTGTATCAAAATATCTTTTAGCAATCCATATTGAATCATAAAGGCAGTTGAGTCGACATTTAAGCCAAATCAGTCCAGGCGCCGTAATCCACCTACCATTTTTGTTACTAAGTATAGCTTTATTGAAATCTTCGCCCACCAGTTACCTTATAAAACCCAAGTTATATTTTTAAATATCATGAATAAGTGATTTTTGATTCATTGATTTAGTAACTAGTTTAAATGGTGGACACTGATGGGTACATACATATTTGGATCCGACAGGATATGGATATTGTGACTCGTTCTATCCGACGACAGTATTTTTTTTTATTTGATTGAATGACAAGATGAGCAAGGCGCTCGCCTATTGGTGCTTACCAATTACCACGCCTGACCATAAACAGAAGCAACACCACACAGAACTTTGAATTACAAAGCACTGCATGGCACTGAACTACGCTCGTCACATGTTAAATCTCATAATACCTGTACTTACTTAAATTCAAGATGGTATTTAATAGAAGATGCAATTAGAATTGTTTACAACAGAATGGAAAGTAAAATTGTGCATTAAGATGATAATCTATAAAACTATAGTGGGAAATTTTCAGACGAAAGTGAAGGGAAATCTTCATTATCGGTTGTGTCATCGGACTACGAGATGAAACTGCGGAGCCTTTGAGCTGATGTAAATCGATTTGAAACACGTGAAAATAGATAACAGTGAAAGAGAAACGGAGATAGATCTAAATATCGATTGATTCGATATGACTGTGATCATAACGGATTATAAGCCTTTGTTCGAAAGCCGAATTTATATAATACATAATAATTCAATATTACATAATAATTCTCCCAGAGAATTCTCTCTTTATCGGTTTTTAAGACGCTTTTATTGGCTTACTATAGAGACAATTGTTTGTGTGGTCCACGAATATTTGGGTCTGGGTATTATGGGACTTCAAGTCCCTAGTGGTTCCTAATACCCACAATACAGATTTGACCTAGTGTTGGGTCAGGACTATGTGTGACTGTTGGATGTCTAAAAAATCGAAGTGTAATGTTATAACATGATATACAGACAAAGTTCTCATTTACTTCGTCAGATAATTATAATACAATATTTACTCAATAATTCAGTAATTGCTAATTGTATACTAAACAATGATATGGAATGATTTCTAAATACTATTAGCAAACAGCCGATGGAGCGTGACTAAATGCCAATTACGCTGTGGAAACATGTTCGACAATGCATGAAGGATATGTTGGAATAGTTTCTACAGTACTGGCTTGAGGACGTGGAAGGGATTCTAGTACAGGTCAAGGAGACTGATGCACTCTGAGAACATCGTACGACCAAGTTATTTATGGGACAGTAGTATGGAATGGTTAAGAGATTCCAAGCTTAAGCGATAGTGAAAACCATATTTATAAGGAAATCAACGTAATCAATAAGCTCAGCTGCGTGAACTCCAGATCGGAGAATGACAGATGATGGTGTAAGATAAACTGAAGTGGAAGCTCTTTTATATTTGTAACCTTGAATGTTTACACGATAGTGTTTGGTGGCAGAAACAAACCACTAGTCTCTCGTATACGAGGCACCTACCGCCTAGTAAAGATGTTAGAGGACAAGAATTATTTTGGGTCGCAACGCCCTGTCAGTTAATTTTGCTTTGGACTTACTTTGGTAGCGACTTATAGAGGTTGTTACATCTAAATTGTCGTTAATTGCTTTTTGATGATACCGAAATTATAAATAGATTTGGATTGGAATATAAATATAAACTATAAAATGTATGCTACTGAATAAACAATTTACGGATGCCACAGATAGAATACATGTATGCATACAACCATTGGCTGATGAGGACTATTTGTCTCTTTCATTGCCTATATGAAAAACAAAAAGAGGTATAAATAAGTTCCAAACGTTTAAACACATTACATATTTACGGAACATTACATATTTTCGTTTCTAGCTTGTGATACCTATTTATTTTTAGAAGGCAGCGCTAAGTTTGACCAATATACCTACTTACATGTACTATTTGCCTGCGATATTACGTGGGAGACGGGTTAGTGTTTGTAAAACAAAATTCATAAGGAGTGCTGACTCTTTTATTTAATGCAACTTGGAAGCAAACAAGTGAAAATCACTTTCTAGTTTACATCGAGGGCATAACATGCTTTTGGAGTCTGCGTAGGAGAAGTCAACAGCGGGCTTTTGTCTCGGTACTGGAATCGAATCCACGGTTGTTTTACAGCCGGCATCTGGCCCACTTCGCCAAGGTTGTCTGTGTATGGTGAAAAATCCGTCAAAATAGCTGGTTCAGGCGAGTCGCGTTCCGGTGTCACCCGGTGCATATCAAGGGACGTAGTCTCTTGACGGTCGAAATTAAAATAAAAAGAAGCCTATAATCTTCACCAGGGTCCCATCTATCATCCAAATCGTTTTTATTTTCATCCAATTCGTTCTGTTTGGGCGTGAAAACGTAACAAACTCGCATTAATATCGCATTTCACATTTATAATATTAGTTAAGATAGCTCATAGCAGCAATCGTCAATTATTTCCATTTGACAAGTGACTTATCTTATTTCATACATTGCAGACCACCTACAAGGATCATGCCTTATCTCAACGACTGTTGCTATTTCGTTGACAAACTGTTAAAGTTCACTCTTGAATATGGGTCCATAGATTAAGATATTGCCTAACACTGTGTATATCGCGTTATCGCCTATATTTTGCATAGCTTATCTACATTATCTGATTACGCAGTTTTTAATTCTAAGAACCTCACGATGAATGCAATGTGTTCACCCCTTATAATCGTCTTATCTTTTAAATCAAAACGCATCTATTTTTATGAAAGGTTCAAACTGATAAATGGCATATTGTGTACCACAAAACGTAATGCGGAGAGACCCCTCACAAGTTACGACACAGAGTTTTTTCGTGACTGCAACCCAAGCTTACTTCTCGCGTGTTTGATTGTTATATTTAAAATTAATCGAGATCTTAATCAAGGTTAGGTAGATTTGATAATAATACCTAGATATTCTCTTACCAGTACACAGTTTACAATACCGCCCGAAGATACTATTGGAAGTTTATTACAATTAATATGATAACACTATCCAATAACTATACGAATACAGTAAATTTGTAATTACTCCTATACATAAGAAATAAGCACATAGTTTTGATTATAGCTTTAGTAGTTTAAATTTAGTTTTAAATATCGTGATTAATCATGGTGATTATTTATTTATTAAGTCATTGACTGTTATTTCGCTTTTACAATATATAGATATAGAGATACGTAAGTCAGTTTGACTAAAAGTCATACTTTATCTTGGGCGCGGCAGAATAAACCTTCTGTACTTAATATTTCGCTGTGTATTGACATTATGTCCCGTGGGCCGTGTTAGTGAAAGTTCCAGCTGGTCCATTGATCACAACACGTAGGAAGCGTATTGTTTACAGCGAACATCCATTAATGGACATCTGGCTACTGCCGTGATGTACACCGGTATTGTTCGCTGTCCACCACCGGTAATTGAATTTGGAAAATAGTTTATGGAGACATTTCAATTTGTCTTGTTAATTGATTTCGTCGCAGTTGTTATGCGTACATGGTACGACTGATATGCTAAGGTCTCAGGTTTGATCCCCGGCTTGGGTAAAAGTGATATTGGGATTTTCTAACACGAAGTGCTTAAGATCGGCCCGGAGTCTGGAATTGTGCTCGGTGTGGCGATCGGCTCACCCGCTTTACGTTATGGACCGAAGCTAGGTTCAGCGAAATGTGGATGTAGTGGTTATACTTCTACCTACACCTTCCAATTAAAATTGATCCAAAAAAATAATAGGCTTTAGCTTCTTTTTCTCACTCACCGTACGTAACACAACAGCAAGTTGCTAATTCACGTTGAATTTCTGCAAAACAATGGTAACAATCCAGTCGAGCCAACCCATTTATGCTGTAGACAAAACTGTCTGCCGTATGGCTCTGCTATTCTAGATGATATTGATTGGTGATTTCCATTTAAAAAATGCACATCCTCATAAATCGATATACAATATACAGTAAGTGTATACAGCCGTCGAATTATGCAATGAATTATCTGTAATTATTTCATAATAACATTATTACAATGTTACTTTCGACAAGGCTGTTTCATAACCGGATTGTTGCTTCGTACAAGTTTAACGGACCATGTGAAATATTTGCAAATTATATTAATATTGTGCACTTCTATTGTTGTAAAAACACTCATTACATTGTGTTATTACACTTTGTTTTGGTATATTATCGTTTGTTATAAGTTAATGTTTTGGAAAGTGTTATTCTGGGACGTAACTTGTTTTGATATAAATCAGAAGAGAATTTTGAACTAGTATCATCATCATCATCAGCCACAGGACGTCCACTGCTGAACATAGGCCTCCCTCAAAGATTTCCAGCCTGACCTTTTGGAAGCGGCCTGCATCCAGTGACTTCCTGCGACCTTTATCAGGAAACATAAATCTAATTTAATTTGTCTTTAAACTAGTATAATTGGATGCAAATATGCAATAATATTTTTATTTATCCTGGCTCGGCAAAGTGACTACGACACTCTTTATGGTAAGTGTAGCGCAATCCAGGAATAGTGGCGACCAACGACAAACATTATGTCTATCGTTGGTCGGCAAGGTCATGCCGGCCTGCCTAACTGCTTCTGCACACTCCGTTTAAAGGACCCTATATTATAGGAACACGTGTCCCGGCAAACTATTCCACAGCTTAATTAATTATACTTAAACTCAAACTCCTGATCATTTCTGTACTTACATATTATATAATATAATGATACTGCAGTTAGATAATAAAGGTTCTGATTGCATCTCTGGTGACATCATTCATTAGTTAACATTGCTTATGTTTAATTAAAATAAACACCATTAGCCGTACAAACAATGTATTGAACGGTAATAAGTCAGTTTGTTTAACCGCGCTAACATAATATCAGACGCGGTGCGTAAGCGCATCCCACTCTCACTTTCTGCGTTCACTGTGCGTAGAGTTACAAAATGTCCATATATGATTAAGCATGATTATTCGCGCACTAGGAATAGTGGCAGTACTGAGTTTGAGATACCGTGAGTTCCTGGGCTCAAATCCCAGGTCGAGAAATCACAATTTGTTTTTGAGTTTACTCGCTACCCCGAGACATAAGATGTTAAGTCTCATAATGCTCAGTAATTTCTCTGGATTCAATGTCTTTAACACCGAAACACAACAGTGCTTACACACTGTTGCTTGACGGCAGTAATAGACAAAACGGGGGTACTAACCTAGACGGCCTCTCGCATACGAGGGACCTACCATCTTGTAAAGTTCAAATATTCAATATTTAAATATTCAAATGTAAACAGAAAATGCATAGTAATTCGACTTTAGAAGTTATTTACTTATAAGTATCTGCATACAAACACCTGAATATTTAATGAATGCTTTTTATTGCTCACTTAACAACGTCCACTTAAAAAGTCGTTTACCTGGCTAATGCCATTATCTTTTATCTGTGTACTTATTAGTTCACTGTTGTAAGGTTAAATAGCGCATTTACTTGTAAAAAGGATAGAAAAAAATTTACTGTCGTATTTGCTAGACCCACTGAAAAAAATCAGGACTTATCACGGTTGCTATGCCGTAAATCGAAACGAAGTAATTTAGATTGTATTATAAAATATCCATATAATAATATTTTTGGTATAAACTAGTATGTATTTTTTAAAAATACTGCAATACAGTTATTTTTGTGGTCGCTAAACTAAAATATTATGTTTTATTTATATCTTGAATGACAAAATGAGCAGGATGCTCACTAAAAGTTACTGTCTCAACAGCGCAGTTGAAATGCACACGTGGAACGTCTGCTGAGCTGAGCTGAGGTCTCGGGTTCTGGCAAAAGTGATTTTGGGTTTTACTTTGACGACGTGCTCAGTATTAGCCAGGAGTCAGGACTGGAATTATGCCAAATAGTTACACCTCTGCCTACCAAGCATGAGTGAGTATGTATGTATGTAGTTTAAAAGTTAGAGGGGTACATTCTTCATGACTTTGGATATGCACATCTCACAAAATAATGACATATAAAAAACGTCATTTAGCAACCTCTATATCCTTTTAAGGATCTTTCCAATAATACTACACATGGCCTATGTGCAATGGAAAAAATATAATCACTTAGTTACAAAGAGTACTAATAGTATCCGATTAAAATCGCTGTGACATACAGACGGGCATGACGAAATTATAAGGGCTCCATTTAGCAAAATAGAGTATAATATGTGTATTTACGAACGTCGTTGTTTCGTTTCGATTTCGAGAATAGCCACTAAGAATGAAGACAAATAATACAGAAGTAGTAACGACAGATGGTACTGTTAGACTTTGATTCATTTGCCAGTTTTTTTCAAGGAAAATAAAATATTTATAGAGATGCATTATTATGACCCATTACCAAATACATAACGACATGAAGTTATGAATATAATGATGAGTCAAGCCTGTCCTTTGCTCAATTTGACCTAAATATGATCGTTTCTAAAAGTTTCGTGGTCTGCAATGGAATCTGCAGCACGACTACTTGTCGTCCTCTTTGTTTTACTTCGTGCTGTGAAGATCGGTTGTAGTCCCACTAACGGGTACAAGCTATACTATATTCATCTTGCCTTCTTGTTACTTTTTGTGGTATAGAAATTAGTGATTGTTTGTTTAACCTCTACGCATGCTAAAACCAGTCATCCAATTGTAATGAAGTTTTGATGAGTTGTGCGCACGCCTAGGAAGTTATGTGTAAAGAAATAAATATGTTTACTTACAAAGAAAACGTAGCATTGCAACGTATGTCAGAAGCAACTAGCTAAGTTAATGATTTTAATTTTGGTACAGGAAAAATTTATTTTTTCCTAGCAGCAAAATATTAGACAAATTATGTAGAAGTAGAGAACACAATAGTTTTATGAATAAAGACGTATCCTTTAAAATAAAAAATATCTTAAGAAGTCCAGATGAGCCTACCATGTTTGGTAATTTAAACAAAATGCACAAGTATTACAGTTTTGAAATTACTAAATGATTGCTTACTAAGACAAGAGGCTCTTTAATAAATCGATAGTAATAAATATATTTTATTTTTAACATAATTTTATTTTTATGTACAATACCCGATTACTGTACAGTAATTTTAAAAAATATCTAGAAAGTTAATTAAATTCTTTAGTACCAGGTCGTGACACAAACAATAAAGATTTAACAACTAATTGTTTTAGCATATGTAACTCTGTGCGACGTTGCCTTGACCTGCGAAAAAGCTGTACTTTCACGACTCCATGACTAATTGCCACCTTCACGAGTATTGTTATTGGCAGTTTTTATGCAATTCTGATCGCCTTGCTTACATTTGGGAGCCGTGTGAATCATTTTTATATCGTTTATTGACGTTATACAATGGTTATGTCTTAGCCATTGTTTGAAAATGCTATAACAGGCTATTTTTTGACAGAAGACAATGGTTTACTAGAAGTTGTTAATTGAAAGTTGCCGTCAAAATAAAGAAATTAACGTATAAATAACATGAATATAATAGAAAGAAATTCTAGAAAAATTTAAAACTTTATTCATTCGCTTATTTATTGAAATTACTGATCCAAATCAAAAACTCATCCACAAAGCCGTACGTACATACATACATGTACCATTAAATAATATCAAGCCAAGCCCCACGGCTGAAATCTATAAACCAGACTTAAGTCTTCTGGAAAGTGGCTTTGATCATAATATCGAAGTTTACTACGGTACTAGAGTAGTGAAGTTACTAAAGTAAAATTCACAAAATCGAGTTAACAATGTTGTAAGATAAACGAAGGAGAAATTTAAATGAATGTAAATAATACAAATATTTTGAACTTGATGTCATTATGAGATGAACACTTCACGAGGCGATCGAGTCACCATGGCTGGTGGGTGGTACCTGATATTTTTGTACTTGACTGACTAGCTACCACCGTAGAGATAGTGGAAAAACCCCCTATAGTGGCTCGGTTAGGCGAGTCGCGTTCCGGGATCAGATAGTGTACATCCAGCAACTTCAGTATAATTCACCCGACCGTCGAGAGAGGCACCATCTCTTGCCCGTCGACGTTATAACTGGATTGCACTGTACATAACATCAGGTCCAGTGAAGATATTTTTCCGTGCCAAGATAAAAAAAAAATGTAATGTAAAATCCAGAATTAGCAAGGTCATTTTCTTGCAAAATAACTCAAATTCAGTCGAAGATTGAAAATCTATGCCTCAATCTAGCAGTGAGACGTAAGTAGTGACCATGACAATTTCAGTCTACTTTTATTGTTAAAAACCGCGGTATGCAATGTTAAAAATATTATTGCTTCAAAAATTCAAGGTGAAATGCCGATCTCAATAAAGTGTTGTAACGTTTTACATTTTATTTTAAAGGTCTAAGGATTGGTCGTAACAATTCGACACGGTCTCACAATTATTTGACCGACACCAAAATGTAAAAGACTTATCTATAAGTCATCTAACTTGTCTAATGGCATACACTTAGCTAAGGAGACAGAATGGTTCCTAGGTCGAGCAATCATAATTTGTGTTTAAATTTCCGATAAGAAAAATCTCATATGATTTGCCTAGGATTGAGATTTGCGCTCGATATCGTGATAAGCTCGCTCATATCACATCATGGAACGGAAATATTAGTTGGATTACAACGGAACTTTATGATAAGTTAAATGCAGCGCTAATACAAACAACAACAACCAATGAAAATACACTCTTACTTTTATAATCTGCAAAGTACCTAACATAATGTAGTCTGGTTGGTTTTTTATAGCATAGACCGGCAAACGAACAAGTGGGTCACCAGATGGTAAGTGATCTCCACCGCTCATGTATACCTACATATTAGAAGAATCATAGGCGCGTAGGGGATTTGGACCTCCGGATATCACACTCACCGTACGAAACGCAGCAACAAACCGCTACTACGTCGGATTTCTGTGAGACAGTTGTAACGACCCGGTTGAGCCGGCACATTCATGCTGTAGACAAAAATGTCTACAGCATGGCTCTATCTAACTATCTATGTAAATCACTTACTAACAGGCAGCCCAAACGCTCGTTTGCTCGTCTCTATTGTAAAAAATGGCATCAGAATAACACGTACTATGGCAGTGTAGCTCTTGCTAAAAGTAGGTCGTCGTATCTAGTAGGTACTTACTTTTAACCCTTTCTTACTAATTTTATTACTCTATTTACGACATCGTATACATAATTATTGTCACACACAAACATCATATCAGTCGACCTAATTAACTAACGGTGTTACAACTTTCCCCCGAAGTAAGTGCGTTCATTAGCCACCGATACGCGTGAAACGATCTCCATGTTCCACTGTGTGGTTAATCAGTTCACATGTCATATTTAATGAGCCAGTTTCATTAAAAATTGACAGCCCACATATTATTAACCCTTTCATTTGTTTTTGATACAGTTCAAGATAGATTTGTCATTCAATCAACTGTAACCGGCTCTATTACTTTTTTAATTTTAAAAATAATTCTACAGAAAAACCTGCACCTGTTAAACCTGCCATAGTGATCCACCTTGTGTGGATCGCGTACCAGGATTAGCCAGGGTATATCCGGGTCTCCCGAGGGGATTGCGACATGACTTGATGATAGTTTGGGGCGGGTATAGGGGTACATCCTTGTATCCCGGTGCCTGCATCGGTTATCCGCCTGCCTTGTCGTAGGCCCCACGATTTGCTTCTTCCCTCTTCGGAGTGTGAAGTAGCATATTTAGAGGCCGGTATAATTTTGGTGACCACCAATAGACTCATTGTTTGTTGGTCGTCATGGTCGCTCATTTTTTTGGACTGCACTGAGCGTACCATCAGGTGTAGTGTAGTCACTTTGTCGTGCCAGTGTAAAAAAAGCAAAGATGTTACTTTTCCATTTACGAAAAAAGTAATGTATGAAATATATATTAACCGAATGATACCAATTAATGAACCTTGAAAAACATCAATTGGTATAAATTCGATAGTCCACGATATTTTTATTATTAGTAAAGAGTAGCGTGAAATAGAAAATTTCTTTGGTGAAGAGTCGTCAAAGGGTGTCTTATTAAATCGATTCGATACACTTATTAACACACGGTTATTCGATCAGTAAAACTAAGAGTTTCGGAGAAAGCCCCCGATATTCCAATTCTGTATAAAAACCGTACCTAACGTTGTGCGATAACTTCCAATATTTCATCGTAATAAAAAAATATAGGTGTGATTACGACCATAGATAAAATCTGGTGGCAACGTCATAAGGGTTCGAAGTCCATGTCGGGCAATTACAATTTGTATTTTGGATTCGATTAATATTGGTTGTCCGGGATTTGTAAGCGTGGCGAACTGTGGACGCACAGTTGCAGCTATGCCTACCCCTTCGCGGATGCAGTCGAAGCTGATACCATAAAACTATATAAGACTAGAATTTGAAAATAATAATGTAGATTATTAACTGTCTAGATTTGAGTCGCGGTTCCACCAGCGTGAACATATTTTCTATGTTGAAAAGTTGTCTATGTCCTGACCTGTACCACATGTTATACACTGTGCCACATATCGGCTTGTTTCCCGCATCGAGACAATTGTTTGTGATCCTCGAATATTGGTTTCGGGTCTGGGTGTTATGGGACCGCAAATCGCTCGTAGTTCCTGATACTTTATTTTATTTATTTTTATTTTATTTAAAAATAAAAATAAATACTTGCGACACAGCTATAACCTAATGTGGGGTCAGGACTATGTGTGTGACTGTTGGGTGTATTTATACATGTCCGTTCAGCTGTGATTGGTAAACAAACATTTGAATTTAAAAATATCCAAACTCAGAAACATCCAAATATTCATATTGGTATGGGAGTAGAATTAAAATTCATCTCATCACCCATCCGAAGTAACTAAGTAATTAACGAATTACACACTAGGAATGTGTTTACAACATCTCAGCATTTCACATAATCAAAACAATAGAATGAACTCATGCAAATGTTAAGGTACGTTTCGATCTATGCGACCGTAAACAAGTGACCGCGATGCGCGACGAAAACAGTGAAACGTCCGCTTTGTATGTTATAGTATAGAGCCCGACAAGAATAACGTTTTAAATTGTATATGAGTATACAATTAAGTACGAAATCAAATACAATTACATTTCCCGGCCGTCTATATTTTCTAGGCCGTCTAGGTTGGTACCACCGCTTTGTCTATTTCTGCCGCCAAGCAACAGTGAGTAAGCACTGTTGTGTTTCGGTTTGAAAAACATTGAAGCCAGTGAAATTACTGGGCATTATGCCACTTAACATCTTATGTCTCGGGGTGACGAGCGCAGTTCAGTGCCATGCAGTGCTTTGTAATTCAAAGTTCGGTGAGGTGTTGCTTCTGTTTATGGGCAAGCGTGTCGCTTACCATCCGGCGCCTTGCTCATCTCGTCATTCAATCAAACAAAACAAAAACCGCCAATATACGTAACCCCGCATCATGCGCAGTCTCCTTTTTTAGTCGCCTATCTCAAAACATACCTTAGCAGCAAATACCATCGTTTGTCTTCTTCATGGGTGCGACATCCATTTTGCCCTTTTAATTAATAGCTGTCCCGTTGGTTTGTCACGCAAGAACCCTTTTTTATTTGGTGTAATGAGTAACCAGGCGCCAGTCTTGTAGCCGCCTATCGCTCGGCGGGATTCATTTATGTCTCCCCACTTTTTGACTCATTGCTGTGTATATTCTTTCACACGAATCGATCTTTGCTGACTCAATTGGAGTTTCGTGGTTGTCCTTATATGTACACGGAGAGTTTTGCGTGTATTTTTGTCTTTTAATTTGTTTGGAAGGTTGAATATTTTATGATTTGATTAATCTAATCGGGTTTTTTTTATCCTGGCTCGGGAAAGTGACAAGGTTAGGTTACAAGGAAACATTGAAATACTTCACAACGAATGAAAGCAAATGTACCGAGAGTCGAGTTATGAAATCGTTTTTAGGATTAGGATTATTTTTAATAGTCTTATTTTTAGTCTTTTTTGAATTGCACTCTGAATTTGGTATTAAGCATTTTAAGTTACTACAATTTAATATGAATTGGTAATATCGTTATTTATCTACGACCAAATAGGACAACATTTTATTATGACCTTATAAGTAATAAATTATAGTACCATCAAGCGAGCGCTTTGCTCGTCTCGTCATTCAATAAAAAGAAACGGTAGCGTCACTAACGCTCAGCGTCACTGGCGCCGACAACGACATTGCACGACCATCGGAAGTATGCTTTAATGTATGACAATTAAACCATCATCGTATCGTATCGAAAAGCCATAAATTCCTACAGATATGCGTGAAAGTAAATAAAATAAATCCCCGAACATCCGCTTCCGAAGGCATTAGATGGAAACATAAAATAAAAATTAATCGTCATTCATTCATAGTGAAATATGATCCATTAGAAACAAGATGCATTTGATGATGTAACTGTTGATAATAGCTATTTCTTCATCGCAGTATTCTTCCTTATAGCGGCTTCTTTCGTTCACAAAAAGATTCATTGATTCATCGTGTTTTTATGTAAATGACTCGCTGTTAACGTATATTATTATATACAAGAGTGAAAAACCGCTTACCACTCTCACTCACCATATTTTTTTAGGCAACCCTATTGGTATCTGTTCAGCAACACATTGTATACCCTAAAATATTATTTTCATCCGGTAAACAGATGGGTGAAGGTCAATGTTCCCCGGGATCTTATACTATTAGTTAGTATGATGAAATTTGGTCAGATGATATTTTGTGTAATGTAGTGGGCCCGCTAAGAAAGATTTTAGGAAATTGACATTTTAACGGGGTAAAAAGAAGAGGTTAAAATTTGTATGAAACACGGAAGCGTAGAAGTAATATGCAGGTTCTATAATAAAAGTATTCTACTTTTCAACCTACATTTTGGATGACCGTTTAATTAATTACTTATTGAATTAAGGTTGTACTCCTCATTAATGACCTTCGCGATTTGTGCCATACAATGAAATTGCCGTTTTATACTGGCCACTTTGAATTCAAATTAAACCGGTATTATACAATAAGTATTACGTATTTTAATCAAAAGTTTCTCACACAATATCTAAATTTAAAAAATGACGTCTATTTATATTAGTCCATATCGTAGCATGTCAGATGGCAAAGTAATGCAATGCCTGACCGAGAAACTAACAGAGTTTTTACCATGAGTACGGTGGTCGTTATCTAGTCGAGTACAAATATATCAGGTATACTCCCATCAGGAATTGTTCGACTTTCAACTAACTGTTTTTACATTCAATCTTTTATTTAAACATGGATACAATAAAAATAATAGTTATGTATTATATTAATTAATTTTAGTTCCGACATGGAACTAATCAACCGACGCACCAGCAATATTCGTTTGTAGACTATAGACTATAAAAAAAATATCCTGATGCTTCTTTGAAAGATACTTCTAATGACTACGATAATCATTTCAACATTATAACACGAGCTTCTGTTATGAGTTATTACTCTAGAACAGTATTTCCCAACCTTTTTTAGTCCACGCCCCACCATTTAACATTTTTTGTTAAAATTGTCACCAATATCTAGCATTGCATTTAAATAACCCAAAGCGAAAGGGTTAAAGTCGTATCGAGTCCATTTTTAAATTGCCCCCCTTAACTATCAAATTGCCCCCCTGTGGGGCGTGGGCCCTACGTTGGGAAACACTGGCCTAGAATAAGTAATTCACAAATTACAATTTATCATAACAAATTACACAATGTTCTAAACTACATACGTCCATAATATCATAATCAAGTCATTGGTACAGTAAAACTAAATTTAAATGTGTAGTTGTTATATGCCACATTAATTATACACATACATATTATGAGTCAGAATTACCATCACTGATTAACAGCGAGATAGCGTGATATTAGTCAACTGTAAAAACACATATATTTTGCTACTGTTCTAGTTTGCCGGCGATATTTAAACTTAGGTTTTTATTCACAAAAATTACAAGACGATTAGCTGGCTCGCCTGATGTTGAGCGTCATGCCTTCTATTAAACAGAAGAAACATCAGTCAGAACTTTTTTTTTATTTGAATGTCGAGATGAGCAAGGCGCTCGACTGCTGGGAAGCGCCACGCCTGCCCATTAAGAGAAGCAACACCACACAGAACTTTGAATTACAAAGCATTTGCCATTTCACATCAGTTTTTATGATCTGTGGTAATAATCCGGTCGAGTCAGCCCGCTCATGCTGAAGACAAAACTGGCTACAGCAGCATTTTGTAATTAGCAGTGTTCGAAAACCTAATCAAGCATCAGTCTTCAGTTAAATGGAACGAGGTCATTTGAAAATGAATATTATTATATAAATACTGAATGAGAATGTCACAGTTTAGTATTTCTCATATCACAGTTAATCTGTCTGAGCAGATCTTCCGCTTCCTGCATACACATTAATCTCATTACACATTCGTGTCAACTACATATTTTGGTTTAACTGTATTATAAATAATTTTAAGAACTAGCGGAATAACTAATATAATAAGAACGTTAAAAGAATGGGGTCTAATGTTTAAAATTATAAACGAAGTAACGGTCTCTGAGAGACTGGCGAAGTTCGACAATAAAATTAATCTGTGAACGGCCATAATAATTACCATAAGCTTATTTTCAAATTAAAATATTTTGTTAAATTAAATAAGTAATATTGATTGAATAAAATTGCCTTTAATTAACCCATTTTTTTTTCTTGCCTTGATAGGCAGACGAGCAAGCGGCCCGCCTGATGGTAAGCGGTCACCGCCGCTCATGGACATCGGCAATGCCAGGGGCACAGCCAAGCCGCTGCCTACCACTGAAGGGATTAATAAAAGGCAATAAATAATAACATCAAGTTTAGACTTCGTAAACATTTACTTATTTATTTGTGAAAGCTATGAATATAAAGCATAACTTAACAACATAAGACTCTCACGGCCTATATCCTGGAAGCGGTAACTAGAGTTACTAGTCGTACCCACGTTTCGAAGCTTCTCTCCATCGCATGATGTGATATGGGGAGAACGTATCGCCGTACCGGGTACAAATTCCTTCCCTGGGCAACTCATGTGTGATTTTTCGTATCGAAAATTCAAACAAACTGTGATTGCCCGACCTGAGACTTGAATCTAGGACCTCAGTATTTGTTAGCCTAAGTAGTTGCCATTAGACCAATGATGTTTAAAGGGCCCTTTAAAATGACATTAGATTGCGATTAGTGTGACTGTGCAGTATATATTTTTATTCATGTTGGGACAGGTCGCTCGCCTGATAGTAAGACCACGCCTGCCCATAAACAGAAGCAACCCGATACAGAACTTTGAATTACAAAACATGTATGGTGCTGGACTGCGTTCGTCACCCCCAGACATAAGTCTCACTTGTTTTAATGCCCTTCAAACTGATACACAATAGTGCTTGGCGACAGAATAGACTAAGCAGTGGTACAAACCTAGACGGTCTCTCGCATGCGAGGGACAACCTAGTAAACCTATATTCTCAAATGTAAGTGGGTGGTATGTAGAAATTAATCACAAAAACTGGAACTAAAACAGCCGTCTCATTGAAATACCGCAAGCTATTTATACGCCATCAAATGTGGTCAACAACTTTTGTGGAATAGATTTTTTGTCTTAACGGTGGCAAACACCTACATTGGTTACAATATGAGAACAAATTCTAGTCGAATACATTTGTAAGTATGTACAAGGTGGTAGGTCCCTCGTATGCGAGAGGCCGTCTGGGTTGGTACCACCACTTTGTCTATTTCTGCCGCCAAGCAACAGTGTGTAAGCACTGTTCTGTTTCGGTTTGAAGAACATTGACGCCTGTGAAATTGTTGGGCGTTATGAGACTTAACATCTTATGTTTCTCGTGACGAGCGCAGTCCAGTGCCATGCAGTGTTTTATAATTCAAAGTTCTGTTTGGTATTGCTTCTGTTGTTGGGCAGGCGTGGCGCTTACCATCAGGTGAGCGACTTGCTCGTCTCGTCGTTATTACTGTCTTACATTTTGTTAATGTCGTTACATTTTGTGCGGCGAGCGAGGTATCCAAAAGCCTAAATTCATCATTCCTTTCCTGTAAGATAGGCAACACAGACATAATTATTCTGTTCTTGTGCTGTGATGTTCAGGGGCAATAAAGATCGATTGCTATCAGTTGTCGTTATATTAATTTTAGAAACTAGCAATTTTTTGCGTGAATAATCTTTTCCTGGATAAAAGTAACATATGACCGTCTCCCGGGGCCCATCAATCTCTGCATCAGAATTCATCAAAAACAGTTCAACGACTTAGGCGTGCAAGCGCAACAAACAAACTTACTTTCGCATTTATGATATTAGGATGCAACAGAATTCTAGGTCGAGCAACCAACTCCGTTTCTTATATTGTATCTTTATATATCTACGTGAAGATTTTGTTTATTGTTTCAATTTTGTGCCATCAGCCATGTACGACGCATCATCATCATCATCATTATCAGCCACAAGACATCCACTGCTGAACATAGGCCTCCCCCAAAGATTTCCAGACCGACCTGTTGGAAGCGGCCTGCATCCAGCGACTTCCTACGATCTTTATCAGGTCGTCTGTCCACCTACTACCTACGAAGCATAATTTAATATTATTTCATTATAAAATTCTTAGAATAAAATTGGAGAATCACACAAAAATACTTTTATAAGCACAGATACGGGTCGTTTAATTGAGGCCAATATCCATTCAATGGGACAAGATTAATTGTCTGAAAGCGTCCCCCATACGCTGACCTATTTGTCCGAACTGGATCTTAAGACGTTTACACTTTCGCCCTTTCTGTTAGAATGAATTTAATCCTCACTAGACGTTTTTTTCTCATAGTAAAACCAGCAGTTTCTTTATCTATTTTACCGGTTTCGAGGACGAATTTGAATAGTAACAGTTCGAACTGCGTATACTGGTTTGATTCTATTAAGTGACGCTTGGATGCTTGATATTATTTGTGGCACCGATATTTATGTACCTTTTGAACCAATCTTTACAACCAGTATATACGAACAATATACCAAAGTTTTGACAATACTTTAGTAAGAAGGAATACCACATTTACTAGTAGCATTGTATTAGGTATTGTTCATTAGTTACTGTTCATTTTAGTTCGTAATAATTTTGTTCCACGAAATGAGTCAGATTCACTAAGTTTACTAGTAAGAGATTATGGCTAAGTGATTTTACTGATAAACAGATAATGTTTCACCAAACATTCCATGAATACATTTTAGAGGTTGTGATAGCCAATTGTATCACAGGCACTAGGAGGTTTTGTTTAGAAATATAAATCTGATTTCGGACACAAAATATTTTTGGACAACTTTATTATGTAAATAAATGATACACCGATGTCGGAATTATGCTTTAATCACAAAGAAATGAAACAAACAAAATAAAAAACGCCACTAAAACTAAAGGAAATTCAACGAGGACGATTGTCGCCATAAAGATTATTCAGAAATTAACAACTTGACATACATTGCGAATTCACACTCTATACAGTTATCATATACCTCTTTACGTCATCACATAGTGAATGTGATCTAGAAATAAATATCTTGGTTAGAAATTTGAATGTTTGATGCATCGACTTATAAAAAAAGTCAGGACACCACGTCCCATACATCGAAAGTGAAGTGACCCATAGTGTGCCAGAATGCTGTACGTATACGGGTCTCACGCACACACTCTCATCATAGTGTGCCAGTTTCCGCCATTACGCGACACGACCGCCTTGTGTAATGTTCACTCCAACTTGGATTTAAAAAAATATAATAATGCCGACATGTGTCATAAAACATTGTAAAAACAATTCGACATCGAAAAAGAAATATCAAGGAATTACTTAGCACAGGTAACATATGAATTTATAATCACTTTTATAATGTTTTTGGTAAAATTATTTACGTAATATTCGGAACATAAACGTCAACTTCACGTGCATGTGTGCCAGAAAATAAATGAGGTATTTTCCCCAAAGTGTGAGTATTCCGTTGTAATTAAGAACATTATTAGTTCAAAAATTACTAACCGACTTTAAACCAGGAGGAGGTTGTCAATTAAGCGTATATTTTATTTTTAATGTACGAACATATATTTTCCCATCAAATATGGACCGCTTTGTTGAAATATGTTGATGTTCGATAAAGTTTAGGTACTAAGCGTTCTCCTATATACAGTGGCGTAGCTAGCACGGGTGGCACCCGGGGTGGATTTGATTTGGCTGTCACCCAAAGAATGAAAGCTTTAAAATGATTTAATGTATTTTAACCGATTTCAAAAAAGGAGGATAGAGGAGAGGATTTCCCCATTTTTGAATATTATTTCGGGTTATATCAGGTCGAGTTCCCAAAACCGGTGACAACCGGGGTAGAGTGCCCCCCTCTTCCTTCCTAGCTATGGTACTGCATATATATTTTGTTAAAATCTGATAACGGAATATGGAGTAAAGATATTAAACTCCTCGAACAAACAAATATATAAAAAAATAAATTCGCCGAATTGAGAACCTTCTTTTTTGAAGCTTAACCGGCTTCATATTATCTAGATTACCAAAACATAACATTTATCTTAAGAAACTCTGTGAGAAGTAAATAATAACATTAATGTCTAAAGGTATTTTTGGATTCGGTAAAATTTGTCTTGCGCGGCAGCGGCACAAGCCCCGGCTTTTTTATTTATCAGTGCGTTTTGAACTTTGTTTTGTACAGTACTCTTTATTTTAAAAGGATGTTTTACATTTTTAAATATTAGTTAAAAACAAAAAACAAAACATTTAAAAATATAAAAATAATACTCTCCAATGGCGAGGCCTAGGACCCAAGCCACCGGCGGTTAGGACATAAGAGAGAGAAACCTCCTCACAATGCGTGCTGTATCCAATAACGCCGCTTTCTGTATCTGGACTTTGACCCAACGACCAATTGAGAGCCTCTGAAGATGTTTGTCGAGGCTCTTCGGTATCAACCCAGAGACGACTATCGGTACAATTATTGTTGAGTCAACATCCCACATCTCGGTAACCTCGTGTGCCAGATCTAAATATTTGGTAGTTTTATCTTTTTGGCTTTTACGAGGTTCTCGTCATGCGGAATGGTGACGACATTTTATAGCGAATAGTACTTTTTTTTCAATTTGGAATTAAAACACACTCTGGCAGGCACCGAATATAGGATTAATCCAATTAAATGTATTTTAGAAAAATATTTGAGCATTCGAGATCACCATATTTCCAAATTAGAAGCTACTGAACGGTCCGTGCAAAGTAAAAGGCATGTTTATAAAAAATTAAATCATTCTAAAGGATTTTAATTTAATTTTTATCTTTTCATGTACCTACCCCACAATTAAACGAATCAATTAATTGTTTGAACTAAGTACTTAATTACCATGTACATACTTTATTCAATACACACGGGTCGAATATAAAACCTCTTAGGAGTTGGTTAAAACTGGGGAAAATTTTCATTTATCTGGTATCCCTCAACTTTCACACACATATATCATAAACCTGCATCACTGACGATATTAGTAGCGTTCTATCCTCCTTTTTTTATATATCGATGGTTTGATGCAAACAATTTGGTCGTAATTGGCTATGCCATATCGTACCAGAGTTAAAATCCCTTAGAAGGCCTAAAAAAGCGTTGGATTTACGTTTCAGAGGGAGATATGTCAGCCAATATTTTCATTATGGGGAATTCTTAAGACGGCTCGCCAAAGTAAAAGTAACTAAGGCGGACCGTGGCAATAACCCCATATAGCGTCAGGCAGTAAAAAATGAAAAAGTTGCCTATAATATGGTCCTCTTTTAATTGCAGAGGCTGGCAAACAAGCAACAAGAGAGAAGACAATGCCAAATGAGTCGTAGATACATTGCTGACGTATAAGATAAGGAATAAAAAATTGGAAAGGGGAAGGGAATTTAGGGATCCCCTAAAATAAGTTTAAACAAAACATAAAAAACTGACTCCAAAAATAACAATGAAAAGTAACAAATAACAATTTCTAGAGGTCTATTTGGAGTACTGCACTGGTAACTGAAATAGAACCGACTTTTACAAATTTTAGTGTTCACTTTTCTGTGTTATTTTATTTAAATCAGATTTGTAAAACTTATATTTCTCAGGCGGTACCAAATTGCAAATTATAAACCGAAAGAAAATTAATGAGTTCCACTTGGAACTAAATTTAAATAAGTTAGTTGTGCATTAACTTAGGTTTTTAGCTCATGGTATAGTCTGTTAAAGCGAAGTAGAAAAAGAAAAAAATCTTTGATGCGTTTTCGGCCTTTGAGGAAAGAATAGGCTCTTTTCTTGAAGGTTTCTAAGCTACAATCCACCCTTCTAAACGCGAGTTCATGGCCGTGATCTTTCTATATCTAACTTTACTGGCATTTAACTATGTTATTGAATTTGAACCTTCTACGCAAACATTGCAGGTTTTTCCAACTCTACCTTTTACTTTGACATTGTTTAAAATCGAAAGTTGATTAACGAAAATTGCTTGCTGCTAAAGACAACTTTCCTGAATTATCATATCATCGTTATATCAATTAGTTTAAAAGCAGTTTCATTTCCGTGTTTTGTTAAGTAACTAATAACTATACCTACAGCAAAACCACCGCGCTCTTTATTGTTCTCCTCGGATGTCTAATTACAGTTCGTGTTATTCATTTAAATATTTTTACACCTTTCATGCATTGTTCGTATATCACTACGGTTTTCATCAAAATTTGGATGGTGTGTAAAATCTGACAATAAGCATTAGGCCGGTGAGTCGGTCTAAGGTATATCTTCTATCATCAGTAGTGGAGGCCTTTGCGCAGTTGTCGGTTGTTGTCGGTTGTCAAAATTAAATAAAGGGCTGATATTATTAATGTACATTACAATTAAAGTTACTTCACTGAAAAGATATTTCCAAATAGATAACAATCGGATTTCGCTTCTTTAATTTAATTATTTGCAATCAAAGTAATCTTATGGCCGTTTCTAATATTCTGATTACTGACAGATTTGCTTACTGGGAGGAAATGTTTGATACAATTTGTATGGATGATACCCACAGCAAGTTCAAATTCAGATACCCATAGCAGGTTCAAATGGAGATACTGATTTTGTTTTACTAAATTCAATAATTTAAATTAATTTTATCTCGTAGTTTTTTAGAAAATCGGGCACGAAATATATTCCACGTACGATTTTGCAAAAACTACGGAATTAAAATCAGTTTAATTTAATGAATTTAGCAAAACAAAATCAGTATCTCCATTTGAACTTGCTGTAGGTTGGTTCCTTTTTTCGTAACTAGGTCCATCTGTGAATTGGATATATGGAACATCCATTAGTTCTGCGTGTCGGTTACTATCTAATAGCCGTGTTTCAAAACGATGTGAAGACCGCACATTGATCCAAATATATGCGTAGTAATAAACAAATATTTTTATTTGTTAATGACATAATAGCACTATACCAACAAATGTGCTCAGTCGCTCACGATATGGGCAACCTTATTTGTATACTGACCTCGCACCTGCTATTCGATACAGCATTCGATGCAACCAGCTATCTCTCTCTAATCATGTTAATTGAAAAGGGACAGAAAAGCAGATGTGATATCGTATTGAACAGGATAAGGACGGTGGTGCTGTTACCTAAAAAATGGTATCGCCAGTCATGTTCACGGTCAGTGCATTCACTGACCGAGTTATCTTATAAATAGGTGTATTGGTAAACATTGTGATTAAAATGTTGTAGAGCAGTTATGATAAAATAATTTATTAACATGTACATAAAGTTCATAGTCTCGTGGACTGAAAGACAATACGAGCAAGGCGCTCGCCTGATGTTAAGCGCCACGCCTGCCCATAAACAGAAACAACACCACACAGAACTTTGAATTACAAAGCACTGTATAGCACTGAACTGCGCTCGTCATCCCGAGACATAAGATGTTAATCTCATAATGCCCAGTAATTTCACTGGCTTCAATGACCTTCAAACCGAAACACAACAGTGTGTCAGCACTCAGTGTGTGTTTGGTGCTGACACACTGTTGCTTGGCGGCAGAAAAAGACAAAGTGGTGGTACCAACCAAGACGGACTCTCGCTCAAGACGGACCTACCACCTTGTATTTAACTACTAAATGTGTCTAAAAATGTACAATGTTCATACGATCTGACATTCTTAAACTTTTAATGGTTAAATAAGATTTGAGGATCGTTGTTTAAGTCGACCTAAATCACTAAAGTTTTAAAACTTTCGAGTGTTAGTTATCAACGTCATTCTAATATAGATTTAATTTAACGACCAAACTATAAATGCAATAAATATTATTAGAGCTGCAGAAACTGGTCTAAAGGAGTTCTAGGCAGTCTAACAAATAACTACTTTAAGAAATATCTATACTCTTATATATTGTCACGCAGGTATTTATCCATTGTGAAATGTTAAGCTATCATGAATGCAATCTTATTTGAACGTTTGATGGATACCAACCACTTTGATAACCGATAACCGACATGCTTGATTAGATTATGGTTCATACAATGAGTTTATCTTTTATACCGACTGATGCTGTAATATCTTTCTAAGAAAAGATAATTTGATTGGTCATAGCTTTTTTTACTGGTCGTGTACTGTGTACAAAGCATTTTTATTGGTTTTGAGTAATTGGTGTTTTCGTCATTTTAATATCTAATTAAACAAAGCTGCAAAATCGAAGTCATTGAAGACGTAAAATCTCGTATATCAAGCTTTTTTATAGCACAGGTCGGCAAACGAGCGAGTGGGTCACCTGATGGTGATCTCCACTGCCCATGTACGCCCACAATACGAGAAGACTCATGGGCGCATTGTGGACCTTAAAGCAAAGGGATAATCATTAAGGGACTGAGAAGGGGAGGGGATTTGGATCTCCGGATATCTCACTCACCGTACGAAACGCAGCAGCAAGCCGAAACTTTACTTCGGTTTTCTGTGAGACTATGGTTACGACCCGGTCGAGCCGGCCCATTCATGATGTACACAAAACTGTCTACAGTGAGGCTCTGCTCTTAATTCTTTACAGCGGAATGTAAACTTTATAGTCTTGTCAAACTGTAGAATTATTGTAACCGTGTTTTCAACGACCCAGAGTTTTAATGGTAGATAATTTTAAAGGTCGTAAAAACAATTTTTACTAATCCCAATGTGTTCTGAAATACGATCTTGAAGGTCCGTTAAATGCATTGTCGTCACTGTCCAAATTATAATCCCCGCTACCTGTCTCAACCCTCGGCATCCTTTGTGTTTTTTCAATCCAACTATCTCTTTGTCCATTTTTTATAAACGAATTAAGGATTGTGAGGTTGCACTGAACATTTGACACGGGTGCATTCCAGCTGTTTGTAGTAGTGTGTTGGTGTCAGAAAGAGAAGGCGTTTGCCGTCCTTATCTGTTCAATTGGATCATATATCCTATTCTACGCGTGATGTTAATTTGATATTGAGTTTCATGTTTTTAATTTTTATTTGTTGTTGGGTATCCCGCATGGTGTGATATGACTGTTTTGTGTTATTGGGTTTCAGTAGTAAATACTACTTAAGTGAATGAAATGTTAACTTTAATAAGTGCCTTTATTAGCTAATAGCTACTTTTGTAACCCTTCACCAGACCTTGTGTATACCTATTTGGTCAGTGTAACCCTTTGCTATAGGAAGGCTTAATCTACACTAATATTGTAAAGAAATTGTTTGTATGATACTTTTCGAGTTTGTAGGTTAATCCTTAGAACTACTGATCCGATACTGGAAATTAGTTCACGAATAAGAAGGTGCACTATCCCTAGACTTATAGGCTCTTTTCATTGTGTCCTCTCGTCCCGGTTTTCTCGTCCTGATTTTTTTTTAATCTAAACTGTTTTTTTATAAAAAGCAAAAGAACATAAAAATATAAAGACTAAGTTTAAGTATTGAAAAAATTACAATAAAAAAATAATTGACTTTTGGCCCGGGGTCAAGGGATTAAAAGAGGTTTAGTAAGAAAGACTCAGGCGGAGACTCAGATAAATAAAAATCCAATAAAATGTATTAAGCGATTATTTTGGAAACTTCTCTCCAGCATGGTATCACAATTAAATAACATCTCACAGCTAGTGTCGAAGCTGGTAAAGTGTGTTTGGCACATCTGCTATCAAGATGTATCTAAGCGTTGCTCTCAATAAACATCCGCAACATTTGTTCGCAAAGTTTGACTGTCTAAAGCTAGGAAGAGAAACAATAGCTTGGGTTTAACAATAAAATTTGAAAGTATCCGGAAGTCTACCGTTCATTTTTAAATTAGTGTCTTTTTCAAAACAATCTAACAATCGCACTATAAGTATTTCCTGCTTTATGTTTGTTCTTTAATGCGTAAATTTTAAATGATTACTTTTTATTCGATTACCTAAAAAAGAACGCTGATTCTAAAATGACGCGCCCACCACTCAATTCTGAACTTGATTACACATTTCAATTGTATGAGGATTAATTAATTGTATCGACTTAAATCGGACAAACTACCTTATAAATAAAAAAAAAATGGGTGCGTGTACTTATGTACGCGCGTGAGAAGTTATACTTCTTTGTTATTTATTCAATTTAATAGCAAATATTAAAAATTAATATTATTATTTGATGTTCAATTTTAATTTTTATCACAAACTTTTTATTAAATGTTTTATTAAATTTATTTCTTTATTTTGTGAATATTAAATAACCAATAATAAGTATTTAACATTAATAATTTAATAATATTTAGTGTTAATTATATTAAATAAAAGTATTTTAATTTATATCAATAAATAATACATACGGATAGTTAACCTCAATTATATTGGAGCACTTGAAAAAGTATACAGTGTCATTTTGACACCCTATACTTAAATGAAACCATGTGTAGTGTTCGTTAATATAAGTACTTTGAGCTAAGACACTTTCTTATTAAAGGCAAAATAAAAAAATAATATTTCCTAACAAATTAAATGCCATTAACATTAGATTAATTTTAAACAGTCTGTATACGCGCGTACACACATATACAACTCAACACATCGTACACAGTGCACACTACACACCCGTCATCGAATGAATGAGACACACACACACATACATTACCGTATCTTATAAGCAACTACGGCGAATAATATTAATCGGACCCTGCCCATAATATTGCGCCCCGGATGTAAAGTAATAGCTTATAATTTATCAAAAGCAGCAAATAAACGACTGTGTAGTAGTGCAGTATCGCTGAGCCGGAAGTAAACTTAAATTTTAATAAAACCCTATAAAATGTTATTGTCTCCCTGAGATTTCTAAACAATTATACATAATACCATAATACCGCGAAGTATACCAAATACTTCCCGGCAGTATACATGTAGTATGTACTTAACACAAACACTACACAAACACTTAGGCATTATTCTAAACTTGATAAACCGGTTAGTGTCAATTTCACTTCAATACGAATAATTATTACACACTTAAAACATTACACAAACGTTTGTGAAAACAGTATCAATTTCACCAAGATCGCCGCACTAATAAAAATTACGAAATACTAATAAAAACTAAATACTGAGCAAAATGGCGGAATATGAAAAAAAAACATGCACATCAAACGAAACGACCCGAAGTGAACTAAACTAGAATACCTAGTTTGTTTTAAACTTGTGAGTGTAAGGTATAGTGCCGTATTTACGAAAAAAAAATTTTAGGTACTGATTCATCAAAAGATCAACTGATTTGGCGGGAACAATTAAATACCGTGATCAGGTTGGCTAATGGATTAATAACATAGAAATACTAAGCCGGGGTTGGCGAATACAAAAACATTACGAATTATTACGCGTTACAAGTTGACCAATTACGACTTTGAATGCACGCACACCAAGGAATTAGGAATGCAGTAAATCATAAATTTTAGTGTTGTCCTAATGTGTGTATGATTCGATCCGCGAATCTATGATCGAATAAAAAATACCGATTCTTGGAATTGCGATAAACATATCGATATTCTCATTGATGTAGCAGCAATGTCAGTACATTGCAGGCTGAGACCGATGAGCTATTGGTTCAAAAATGTATGTAAGTTCTACGGTTCCAAAACATGTATTTTATTATGAATTTGTATTTTACATAACGATACGCGAATTATGTGTATAATTATGGTGCTGCTTAGGTAACTTGTACGGGTGGTTATAACATTTAGAGTGGTAGAGCCACGCTGTAGACAGTTTTATCTACAGCATGAATGGGCTGACTCGACCGGATCGTTATCACTGTCTCACAGAAAACCGACGTAAAGTAGTGGCTTGCTGCTGCGTTTCGTACGGTGAGTGAGATAACCGGAAGCCCAAATCCCCTCCCCTTCCCAATCCCTAATTATCCCTTTCCTTTAAGGTCGGCAACGCGCTCATGACTCTTCTGGTGGTGGGCGTACATGGGCGGTGGAGATCACTTACCATCAGGTGACCCACTTGCTCGTTTGCGGGCCTATGCTATAAAAAAAAATCATGAATTTTCAAGCTTAATTAATATCGCGACATGAGCACACGTAAATGATAGGCCATCACACGAAATATTTTGCCTTTACGCTATAATAATCGTCATAAATATTCTTTACTAAAAACATTTCAAGAAACTTATTAAACCTATAATGTATAATTAATTGAAACCTTTACAGCGACATTAAATATTCGTAAGATTAAGATTTTCGATTTGAAGGATCGATTAACAGAAGATTGCAACGCATGTATAGCAATGAATCCAGCACTAGCGTTACCCGTGTTATTGCGAGACAGTGACAGCTATTGCAATTACTGGAATGCGAAAAGAGTCCCGATAATAGTTTATTTGTGTGCATTTATTATACCGGCAAGTTCAATGTTTTGTTTCAATGCTTTATAAAAACGCCAAGCGCACAGAAGGCAAACGGCGCATTAGATAAGTTAAACGTTTTGGAAATGACGGCTCAAAATTGTAATTTAGGAATAGAAATAAATATTAGATTACCCTATGAAATGTAATAAAATCCTAAGTAAAATCGAATCTTGTAACTTTTGCAATGATTATTTGTTTTTAGTCAAATTTGTGATACCTATTTATTGTTGAATAACGTTACCTACTCCTCGCAAACACAATTTTTTTACGTTTTGTCACTGAACAAAGTAATACTGTCGCAACTTTTTCCGGGAATGTGTCAAGAGCGTCTTTGTGAGCCTGAGACGTATTTTCATATGTATGGAGTTGCCCTTCTTAAGCGTTTGTGTTTTATAATTACATCGTCAGCTGTGACATTTTATTCAATAGATTTTAGTGCAAAAACCGTACAGCGTGATTTAAAAGGCTCAAAACTTAAATCACGTTTTTTGGCAAAACTACTACAAGCTCAAGCCTCATGTTTGGTACAAGGTAAGCAGAGGCGATGACGAATATGTGGTTTCATTTAGTAACAGGGTGTCAAAATAACCCTGTATAAGCACAATTTTTTTCACTAATATTCACAAATAGTAAGTAATATCAATCAAAATATTCAATTTAAATCACTACTGAATATAATAATACATACGGATAGTTAACCTCAATTATATTGGAGCACTTGAAAAAGTATATAAGCACAATTTTTTTCACTAATATTCACAAATAGTAAGTAATATCAATCAAAATATTCAATTTAAATCACTACTGAATATAATTTATTAGCACATATATAAATTATAAAGGACATTGTCAAAAATGGCCTATGAATCAACACGCATGAAACATTTACTATAATAATAATTATTATTTATAATGTACATTATAATTATTATTATAGTAAATGTTTCATGCGTGTTGATTCATAGTTTCAATAGAACGGACACTTATTAATTTCGAAAACAATTTAAAAAGTATTCACTTCCGTCATAGTCCTCGGTATTATAATTTTTGGTTCAAATTCGGGTTTTTAATAGGCAAAGGTATTGTAGCTCATACAGCCAAGTCTTTGTAACAACACTCTTAAGCTTCGCATTGTTATGCATTTCGCCAAAGACAAGTGTAATTTATTCTCAAGTCTTCACAACAACGATGAAATATCGTAACATTAATAATTTAATAATATTTAGTGTTAATTATATTAAATAAAAGTATTTTAATTTATATCAACATATCCACTCGACATGATAGAAGTACATTCTACTCTCTTCGCGTTTATGCGAGCCTGGTACTTTTTACGGCAACATGTTCCGAATAAGAAAAAACCTAAAGAGTTTTTCTTTGTCCAAATCGTCATTTGTTTATTAATTACGGCTACTTTCACTCTCATCATTTTTTCTTAACGCGCCTAACTTCATACTGTTAATTTTTTGTGTCACAGGTGCGCGCGCATCTTAAAATTTCACTCTCATCATTTTTTCATAACGCGCCTAAAGAAGTATAACTTCAAAAAAATAAACTAAAATATGAATTTGTTACATACAGTATGCGAAAAATAATTTAGTCGAGCTAAAATCGCTCACGTGCGAAGTCACGGCTATTGTTTGTGGTCTCAGGTTCGATCTCCGGGTAAGTGATATTGGGTTTTTTCTATCACGAAATGCTGCGGTATGGCGATAGGCTCGCCCCCTATCATATACTAAAGGGTGGGGAAGGCGTAGAGGGCGAGTAAGTGTTCAGCCCGGCCAAGTTATTTATCTCTTATTTTAATCTGCTGAACTCGACAAGTCGAGAATTTGCCAAGGAAAAGAATAGAATGAAATGGCTTAAAAAAAGGCAACAAAACTATAGTACAAGTAATTTTCATGAGCTTTGTTATTTCTCTCTTATCTCTAATTCAATCTCATTACAATCAATATTCAAATACTAAGAAGTACTGATTCATTTACATTGTCATCAAGATTACTTCATAATGCCGTTTACTTATCGTTAAGAAAACAAATCATTAGATAAATCTTTATGTGAGAACAATCATGAGTTATTTGAGATACTAATTAATGTTTATATTATGTGTAACTAACTCACTTTCTAACACGAAATTAGGAATAAATGTCTACATAAATATTCATGTGGGACATTTGATAAAATGTCACATTTAATTTAATTGGGTGACGTATTTGTCTCATGAATCAACGTGTTAGCAACAAAGCGACCGGCGCAAGGCTATGGAAAGTCGTTCCCCCGAATTACGCAATTCACTTGCATGTCCCACCAAATTCTAGCGCCAACTTACTCAATCCCACATTCCCAAAGGTGAATGAAATGACCTTAATAAATGATAATACATGTCATTTTATTTATATTAGGTACTTTAACAACAATACTTTTAACAGTCTTAAAACGAACGACTTAGCGAGATAGCGGTCAACGCCGGTAATGTAACACTACAACAGTCACTTATGTACAATATATACACGTTGCAAGTCTCGAGGCATCAGGCGCATGTAAGCGAGGCGAAAGCGCGTGGTGCGTGATTAGGCGGTGCGCTGTGTCGCTGCATCATGCTCGTGGCGCAGGGGCCCGCACCTCGCGCCACCGCCTCGAAGAACTGCCTCAGGTCACTCACTGACCGTGTGGGCGGTGCCTGCAGGTCGTGCAGTGACGCCGCACGCCGTGGCGTCGTCTCCGGCACGATCGTTGGCCGTGCTAGCTGCTCACTGCTCCTCGCGAGGCTACTTGCTCGCTGCGACAGTGACTCGAATAGCGCCCTGCGTTGTTTCACCGGAACGTACTGAGCTACCGCTTCATGAGCGTTCGGCGAGCAGGATCTCGCCCGCGTCTCCAGCGAGGAGGTCTTCCGCCTCGCCGCCTCCATGGCATAGCGGCTCCGCACCGCGCCACCGGCCGTCCCCTCCCATCGCTTTAGGTAGCGGCGACCTTGCTCGGACTCGGACCTCGCCGCACGTGGCAGCGTATGGTGCTGTTGTGCGAGTTGCGTGCTCGCGTTTAATTTGCTGCAACTGTCACATTTGATGACCTTCGCTTTCCGCACGGGCGCGTCGATCACGTCGGCGGTTTTGAGCGCGTCCAAGGACAGAGTGAGATCGAGGCTGCGATCGGACGATGAGTCGTAATCGTCGTCTTCCACGACGATGCCCTCATCCGTTGCGGCGGGGGAGTGGTCCCTGCGCGTCAGCTGCGTCTCTGTTGGAGTCAGCAACCTCCGACGAGCCCTTGGCGGCGGGCGCGGGGGGCAGGCGGGGGTCTCCTGCTGGGGAGCCTCCTTCTTTGGTTCTCGGCTGGCAGTGTCCGCCGCCGACAGTACGTCCAGGAATCGCACTTGTGGTAGCGGCGTTTGTCCAAGAATTTCGAAGCAAAGTGCGCGCACCCATCTCGCGTATTCCGCCGCATTGCAAGCCTGTAACAATATGGCTCAATTAAACCAACAATGAAAGACGTATGATTTGTATGATTCGAAAGAGAAAGTAAAAATGACACAGTGAATAAATAAACATAACGGAAACCGTATGCAAAACCCGTAGGGTGACAATATAAAACAGCTGATCGTTAAGACAGAACTAGTCTCGGTCATATTACATTATTATCAGGTACGCAGCGGCTAGGGTCGCATTATATCGAGCGGTTTCATCAAACTTGTTTCTTTTAGATGTCAACACCTTCGCGCTTCTAGCCCTTCTTATGTTAATAGTGCATCAAAAGGTCGCAGGCACAAAGCCTTTGATTTACGGGTGTTTCGCTTTATTGAGGTTTCTTAAAGTGAGCCGAGTCGTGAGAAAGACGTTTTTCGAAGGGGATCGGACGATGTCTTGCAAGACGTTACGTTCTCTCATGATTCCATCCGACATTTTTACTTAATGTTTAATTTTTTAACCAACTTCAAATATGAAGGTTCTCAATTCATCTGTATTTATTTGTATATTCTCGCAAAACTCGTCCAAATGTAGATAGATATAAATGTTTATTTTTGTAATGATTTCATATGTTTATGTGAAATTTATTTATTACTTACAAATTGAATTTAAACGGATTTTAACACGTTTTTTTTTTGGTCTCGACGTTTCGAAAGCCTTTCAGACTTTGTGGCCATTGGCGGATTGCAGTTTAATTTTATTTTATTTCAGTGGTTAGTACTGTATTTAATATTATTTATTTCGACAATGGTCCTACACTGATAAAAGAGTACAAGAGGATATAAGGAAATTCTTCAACGGATAACAGCAAGCGCAAATACAGTTTTGAAGTAACTTGTTATTGGTTTTTACCCGTACGTAAGTGGACATATTTTTTTTTATTTGATTGAATGACGAGACGAGCAAGGCGTCTACCTGATGGTAAGCACCACGCCTGCCCATAAAGAGAAGCAACACCACACAGAACTTTCAATTACAAAGCACTTCATGGCACTGAACTGCGCTAGTCAACCCGAGACATAAGATGTTAAGTCTCACAATATCCAGTAATTTCACTAGCTTTAATGTCCTTCAAACCGAAACACAACAGTACTTACACACTGTTGCTTGGCAGCAGAAATAGATAAAGCGGTGGTACCAACCCAGACGGCCTCTCGCGTACGACCTTGGATATTACTATATTTAGAGTATAAGTCAATTATATAGATTTTTGTTAACTGCGTAATTCGATTTATCATTCAACGTCATACCATTTCAGGAGAAATGATATTGTAACAGGTCATTTGACATGACAGCTGATACTGTCGGCAGTAGGTATTGACTTTTTTATTTTTTATTTTTTTATCTTGGCTCGGCAAAATGACTACGCCACACCTGATGGCAAGTGTAGCGCAATCCAGGAATAGTGTCGACCAACGACAAACAGTGTGTCTATCGTTGGTCGGCACGATCATGCCGGCCTGCCTAACTGCTTCTTCACACTCCGTTTAAAGGACCCCATATTATAGGAAGGAGGGAACACGTGCGCCGGCAAACCGTTCCACAGCTTAATGGTCCGGCAGAAGTAAGATTTAGCGAACTTTTTAGTTCGGGCCGAGATGGAGGAGACCACGAAGCTGTGGCTCCGCAAGCCAGCACGCGTGGTTCTGTTAAGGAAGGGTGAGGATGGGATAAGGTCAAACAATTCTTCAGAGCACTCGCCATGATACAAACGATACAAGACGCTCAGCGAGGCAATGTCCCTCCGCAATTGTAGCGGTTCTAAGCGTCTTGTAACGTCTGCATCATTCACAATGCGGACAGCCCGTCGCTGCAATCCGTCCAAGGCATCGAGTAGGTACTTGGCGGAACCGTCCCAAAGGTGCGAACAGTACTCCACACCCGGCCTTGCTTGCGTTTTGTATAAGCGGTAAAGCTGGCCGGGTGTAAAATACCGACGCACCTTGTTCAGGATTCCGACCCTGCGCGATGTGGCTGATATTACGCCCTCGATGTGGTTCCTTGGATTCAGATTGCAGCAAATATCCATGCCCAGGATATTTAGGCTATTCCGCATTGCGAGCGGGATACCCTGAAGATTGGGGAGGGGAGAGAACGGGGATTTTTTGCACGTGAACGCGCACACCTGAGTTTTCTTGGCATTGAACTCAACCAGATTCCTTGTACCCCATTCCGAAATGAGATCCAGGGTCCGGTTGAGCTCAATGACAAGATTCTCTCGCTGCCTCTCAGTGACTTCCTGGCAACCAGGAGGCTTACTGCAGTAACGCCCATGCACTGTGCTGTCATCTGCATAGCAATGGATGTTACCAAGTGGTAACATATCATTGATATGCAGAATAAACAAGGTGGGCGAAAGCACAGAGCCTTGTGGGACTCCAGCATTAACTGACATGAGCCGTGAAGCATGCCCTTCAACAAGGACACGCATTCTACGCTCATGCAGAAAGCCGGAGATCCACGTGCACCGGTTGTCGGGGAGCCCATATGCCGGAAGCTTGGAGAGAAGACCACGGTGCCAGACCCTATCAAATGCCTTAGCAATGTCGAGGCTTACGGCTAGAGCCTCGCCATGCTTGTCAACCGCCTCCCCCCAGCGATGTAGCACGTACGCTAAAAGATCACCCGTTGATCGTTTAGACCGGAAGCCGTACTGTCGGTCACTGATCAGCGAGTGATCCTCCAGGTAGCGGATCAGCTGTGCGTTTATGATCCGCTCCATTACCTTGCACATCACTGAGGTTATGGCGATTGGACGGTAATTGTTAGGGTCCGACCGATCACCTTTCTTTGGGATCGGTTGCACATTGGCCTCTCTCTGTATTGAAACAATCAATAATACTATGTATACGCACTCACGCATGTAATCCCCGAAGGGGTAGGCTGAGGTGTAACCAGTGCACCCAAATTTCGCCGAGCATATTTCGGTTCCATGATGTGATAGGGAGCGAGCCTATCGCCATACCGGGTACAATTCCAGACCCCGGGCCGTGGTAGAAAAGGCCAATATTATTTGACCCTGACCCGGGGATCGAAACTAAGCATGACAGTCGTACCGCGTACGAAATAAATTTGAGCCACCGAGTACAATCAGTAATAATGTACATTGTACACTAATATTATAAAGAGGAAAGATTTGACTATTATTGAC
The DNA here is from genome assembly GCA_949126905.1 of Amorpha juglandis. Lineage (NCBI taxonomy): Eukaryota > Metazoa > Arthropoda > Insecta > Lepidoptera > Sphingidae > Amorpha > Amorpha juglandis. Next base: position 11,179,216 of record OX421381.1, on the reverse strand, counting down.
TGATTATTAACTAGCTTTTCCTCACGGCTCCGCCCGCGAGATCTGCTTGTTCCGGGATAAAAAGTAACCTATATTACTCAGTAATAATGTAGCTTTCTAACGGCAAAAGAATTTTTGAAATCGGTCCAGTAGTTTTTCAGTTTATTCATTACATACAAAAATACAAATCTTTCCTCTTTATAACATTAGTTATCGTAAAAAAAGGCAACTTTAAAATGCTCTACCGTAAAGTTCACGTATTGGTATTTTAGTATTTTTGCCTTTCCAGTGACTATATGCTAATAATAATCGTTTATTTATAATCATCGGAAACCCGACGATTATGGACCATGTCAAAATGACACACTAATTGCATTTGTTCAAGATATGGAATATATCACTTAAATCACACGCTTTATTTGTCTGGACCAAACAAAGTTGGAATTTAAGTGATAATGTATGTTACAAAGAAACTGATCGGGAAGGAATTACATACAAGGTGGTAGGTCCCTCGTATGCTAGAGACCGTCTGGGTTCGTACCGCTTTGTCTATTTTTGCCGCCAAGCAACAGTGTGTAAGCAAAAAGAACATGTCGCCGAATTGAGAACCTCATCCTTTTTTAAAGTCGATTAGAAACAATGTCGTAAATATATATCTACAGTCGATAGCAAACCAATTGCTACAAATCATAATTTCAACTAAACTGCAAATGAACACGGACATATCAGTATTTCCAACAGTACTTGTGAAAAGAGAAAACAAACAGAGCTGATTTATAAATTTATCAAGGTGTTGCGTAAATTAGATAAATGTGCACTTCATGATAAATAAAGTGAATAAAAATCCACTTGAATCAAACCGATACATGGCTTTATGAGGATAAAGGAAAAAACAGTTCATGTACTAGAAGATTTGGCTTGTAGTTTTTACGATCGGCTGACTGCTATCAACACCTCTGGGCGAAAAACACACTCAGACCCGAAACAAATATTTGCTGATCACACAAACATTTGCATCACGGCCTCTAGCTTTACAGCCTACTCGCCTATTGCGACATAGTCTTCGCAAATACCTACCACTACCAAAGTAACATATTTATTTACACTGTCTGCGAGTTCTATTTAAGGATAGCCAATTCGGATAGAATATTCGATGAACAGAGTTGTTCGACAGTCAGCACGCAATCACAAAACGATTCTTTTGCGATCGATACCACGCCTCCGCTTCCCGGACATTGTAAAATCACTAACAGCACGGAAATGAAAGCAGAGAGATCATTAAACAACAAGTTGACAGACAAAGTAACCGTATTGTAATCGTAAGCTGCACTTTCAATAATTAGCAACATGGAGCTGATGGTAAAAACGTGTATGAATTAAAATGTGACTTGTTTGTTTAAAATACGTATCCATATTTTAGTTACCGACACAAAAGAGGGTTGTTAAGTTTTAAATAACGTCTAAGAAATAATTTCTTACGTTTACGCGAATGTTACTCATTGAAATAAAACTAATTTAAACAGATTTTATCGCGGTTTTTTATTTTAATTTTGGTCCCGACGCGACGTTTCGCGAAGCCTTTTCAGCCTTCGTGGTCACGGGGTGGACTGTCCACCAAAATTAGTTTTATTTCAATAAGTTTTTAAATATTTGCGTGTCCGTGGCATCTTTTTTTTAATGCGTTGTTTTAAACCTGATATTATTGACATGATTATTAGCTATTTTAGTTTAATGCAGCATATAATTAAGCTATTTAAGAATTACGCATCTTTTTCTATTTGATACTGGGGATTCATGGTCAGGTTATTTTAATTGAACTCTTAAGATAATCTCTTTTATCACGCTTTATTCTTGATCAATTAAACATTACTACTAGATAAAGCTATAGTTCACCGATCAACCAGCCAAAAGAATCAGTCAATGTAGAAGTCCCATCAATCTGAATGGTGGATTCTAAATTAGTTACTTCACTTGCCGTCTTATTATTCAAGAAGAAGAATAAACACTGACATACTTCAAAACGGTCATAAAAAAATTACAAGGCCTCTAGCAGTTATTTTGTAGGTCAATATGGCAAATTGGCAAATTACATTTACGGCAGTCATTTTATGTTGAACAATGAACGACGGTGACGTTAATTCTAGATCGCATAATTAATAATCAAATTCAGCAGTCATTTTAGTAGCAGAATCAAAAAATCTAGGAAGTAGCTTTACTTGTATTAATTGAATCAAGTTTGTTTAATGAAGATTATCGATTTTACCAGACTTGACCTAATCAAGGTCGGTGTGTTTAATATTAGGTGTAATCTATAAGTGTATGGTTCAATGGTACTAGATTTAATATACACCTTAGGACATAAATTTGACATATGTGAAAATTGAGGATACGTTAGAAGTATTGCTTGCAAAGTGACATCGTAGTTCAGGACACGACAAAAATATTGAGGTTTTAAAATTAGGAGATTTCGTTCTACCAAACAAAGTGACAGCATCCTCTGAAACCAGCATAGGGGATTTTTGTATCTAAATAGATACGGAATTATGAAAAACCCCGAAGAGACAGCACAATGAAGATGAGTGGATATATAATATCTCCACCAGCTGTATGAAGTGCTTGTCTGATAAGCAATAATCATAATACCTAACACTCAACAGTCACACAGTCATTACCCTGTATAAGTTAAGATTCTTGTGTCGTAGATATTGGAATTACAAGAGATTTTCGGTCTCACAACGCCTAGACCCGAAACAAAAACGCCTATTTGCGCATCACACCAAAAGAAATCGGTACTATCATCGGCCACTAGCCCACTGCGCCACGCAGGTTGGTAAATAAAATAAATATTTACCTGAAATGTGGCAACGGCAATGTCGTCACGGAGCCTCGATAGCTGGAACGCGTTGGGCAGCTTGGTAGCTGTGCGGAGATGCAGGTCGCGCAGTGGTAGACGGGCGGCTGGTCGTCGTGGTAGAGTGCCGTCGCGCCAGGCGAGTAGACAACCACCACGGACGGCGGCGCGCACCCACGCCCACGACTCGCTGTCGTCATTGTAATACTGACGGAGTACCCCTGAGGAAGAATTGGATTCTTAGTTGCTGAGTTTCTTGGAGCTTCTTCTCAAACATAGGGTATTACTGCATATCGATGCGTAGACGTTTCCGTGGTGGTTTAGTACTTAACAGATTATTGAAGATTTGAGTTTTTAATTTTGTTTTTTGTTATTTAGTGGAAAAGAAAATATAGTGTCTGACTTCCGTAAAATGCATTCAGGACTATAACCAATAAACGGATACTTTGTAGCCTAGAATTTATGGTACGTTACCACCTATTCAGATGTGATCAGAGTTCGCATCTTTTCATATTTTCGACAGTTTGGCGACGAGTGCCCATCGCTAAGTAATCTTAAAACAACTTAATGGAAATTAAAACACATTAGGATAATGTAATAGTAGCTGCAAGCAACAAGCGGCTTCGTTTATTTGTCCGCTAGAGTGATTTGTTGAGATTTTTTCACACATTTTTTTTCGACCCGATAATAGTGTTTTTGCATCACCAATACACAAGTAAACAAGAACTTTGAGTGGAATTTGTTTGTTTTTACTGTTAACAAAAACGCATTCAATGACAATGATTACAAACTATTATTCAACAATCTAATAGGTCCGATTAAATGCTCACAAACTGATAATAATGTATGAGTTAATAGTTGTCGAATCGGACCTATTCGTTGTCGATTGCTTACCATGGTAAGCGCAGTGCAGTCCAAAAAAAACAGCTACCAACGACAAACAATGAGTTTATCGGTGGTGACCTGAATCATGCCGACCTGTATAAATGCTTCTTTACACTCCAAAGAGGGTAGAAGCAAATCGAAGGCCCTGCGACAGGGCAGGCGGATGGCCAATGCAGGCACAGGGATACAAGGATGTATCCCTATACCCACCGCAACCAACCATCAAGTCATGTCGCAGCCACTCGGGCGAACCGAAAATACAATGGCTGATCCTGGAACACGATCCACACAAGGCGTGTGGATCACTATGGCAGGTTTAAACACCAAGTGTACGGTGATCGCTATCCCGCCCGGATATGAATATCCAACCACCAGTAATTTAAATAAGTTGGTGTTTTTTAGGAAATTTGCGCGTTCTTTAAAAGTAAAACATGTTAACCAAAAACATAATTTTATGTTGTTTAAGTCTTAAAGCATAAAAATGCATAATATCTACCTAATACCTTCACTGGAAAATATTGTAATGCTATGACAATCTCACAGTATGCGGACAGGAAGACGAAGCTATTTTTTGCACTTAAACAGCACCAGTGCAAAACGTTTAGTTTCTCATGACATTTTCTATTGTACTGAACATTAGTGTCAATTACTTTGCGACTGCTGATGCAAGTATCAAAGCTTTATGACCAACCGTCTCGCATACGTTAAAATATATTAAATGGTGATTACCGACAGCCTCTTTAGCGTAGAGATAAATAAATAGAGATAAATGAAATGAAATAAAATAGTTTATTAATCACGTAGGCAATTAAAATAGCGCAAGACACGTCAGTACAAAAATAAAAGTATGTAATAGAAATCAGTATCAACTAATGTATATATCATCAAAATACACTCGGCAATTACACTAAATCTATTTATTTATCCATTAATTTTTTCACATTTTTACTATGGAAAAGTCAAAAATTGAAGATTTTTGTGTCATCTACAAATATTTGTTTCGGTTCTGGGTCTAGTGCGACCGCAAGTCTCTCGAAGTTCCTGATACCACGCTACAGGTTCACCTCGTGTGAGATCTTGTGTGTGAGTGTTAGGTGCAAAAAATCCCGGATAGATGGTAATTGTAAATTCAGTATAGTAACTTAACTGCAGATGATAAATTACAGTATTTACGGTCAAGTTCAGGCCTCTCTGCTTTGTGCGATGGGTATCAATGAGAACGCATTAGTCGCACTTTCCGCCATTATTTACGCGGTTTCACGCGTGGGCCGTGGCCTTGAGCGGCGGAATTTTTAAAACTGCACTTAATTGCTTTTATCTAACAACCATTGGTAAAAGAGATAGGGTAGATATAAATCAATAAAGTGATTAAACAAATGATGAGAGGGTACCTGATAATCTTAGCACCAGACTGGATAGCGACCACCGTACACATGATAAAAAAACCTGCCATAGCGGCTCATTCAGGCGAGTCGTGTTCCTGGGTCAGCCAGTAATTCTGTAGATCGTCAAGAGAGACAATGTCTCTTGACGATCGACATTATATTTGGACTGCACCGTACTTAACACCAGGTCTAGTGTAATCACTTTGCCACGCCAGGATTTAAAACATCAAACAAAGAGTAGCATCGGTAATACTAGGGTACAATTGTGATAAACTTTTAATTGAAGGAGCCAATCCCAACAACCGATAGAATTTATATGCGAAATAGGGTATATGTAACTGTGTTTGCCGTATCTTCTAGCAACAACACACGGTTCGATTTTTATTGATCAAAGGACTTGAATCAATAAAAGCTGTATGGTTATTGTTGATGAATTCGATTCAACACGTTCCAGACGATTCAAATCGCATGATCATCTAAAATCGAACCGTGTGATCGCGCTATTAGTAATATCGACCCCAGCTTTAGCATCATTTTTTTAACTGGGATAAACAATAACAACTAAAGCATCTCTAATGAATATAGGTCCAACATGATTGGCAAATGAGATGACCTAATGCCAGTGACAGTGAGTAAGCGTGTTGTGACACTTGTGACCGACTCAATGACAGTAGCGGGCCTGTGTTAGCTATTATTACAGCACGTTTCATCGTAATTGTTATGCTCAATACTTCAGACTTGTTATTGAATTGAATATTTGATTATAGTGGTGAACGTATACGCCATGAAGTACATGATGGATTAATGGATTGTACAAGGAGTGGGCAACGTTGTACATATATCGGTGGAGACTACTAATAAAAATACACGCGATGCAATTGTCTGCTATAGACGCACAGAATACAGTTTTGTTTTCTGTTTTCTGTATATAGACTAATGGCTGTCTGTCTGTTAATGTCTGTCTGTGTATAGAATATTGTCTGTCCCAATATTCGGTTAACAAACAGATTTGCTAAGTGGCAGTAAATTTTTTACACATTTTTTTATGGAAGTTCTGGCAAAACACTACTGATAGTAAGCAAATCTATCTGTAAACAGAATATAGGGAACGGTCATAATGGATAGAGATAACGGGAGAGGGCTAGAATTAGAGCATCTTACGTGGTTACTAAGTCACCAATATCGCAAAGCCTGAAGTCAATATTCTTGAACCAGTACGAAATATGGAGCTGAGACATGGACAGTCAGACAAGACAGTTATTTTATCTAATAGAATGACGAGACGGGCAAGGCGCTCGCCTGGTGGTAAGTGCCACGCCTGCCCATAAACAGAAGCAACACCACACAGAACTTTGAATTAAAAGCATTGCATAGCACTGAACTGCGCTCGTCACACCGAAACATATGATGTTAAGTCTCATAATTCCCAGTAATTTCACTGGCTTCAATGTCCTTCAAACCGAAACACTACAGTGTTTACACATTGTTGCTTGGCGGCAGAAATAGACAAAGTGGCTCAGAAGGTTAATAAAGTTACAATGATGTATATTATTAGACAGATATTCGATGCTTTGAATGGGTCATTGACCCAGTTTAATCTTAATAATAGAGATACTTTAATTTACGTAAAAGAAGAGAGTTAAATGTTCGTTTACAATTAAATCTACTTAATTTATGTGCTATACGAACGATAAATAAGTAAATTGTTGACTAGTACTGCTTTCATACTCCATACTTAATACCTGCCGGCTGCGACCTTGGCAGGTATACATATAATACGTTTGACAATTTCATAGATAGGTACATTAATAATACTTTGGAATACACTAACATACCCAGTCGCAGATCTAATTTTCCAGTATAGATACTTATTTTGTGTAGATCAACTGATTTTATAGGTCCATCTAATGTTTTTTTTATTGACAAATCTACGTACTGTTTTTTGAGCTGTCTAGGTCTATGTTGGTCTTAGAATGACTAAAAACCTAAAACGACTCATTTGGAAGACCCTTTTTTATTGAATAAAAACGTTCCAAAGTTTGGTTTTGGCGTCATGAAAAGTATCAAATTGCATCTGACATAAGATTGCTAACCTTATAATAACATACTATAGCTGGTACTTTTATTAGATGGTAGGTCCTTCGTATGCGACGGGCCGCCTGGGTTGGTACTCCGCTTTGCCTATTTCTGCAACCAAGCAGCTGTAGTGTGTAAGCACTGTTGTATTTCGGTTTAAAGGACATTGAAGCTAATTTAATTATTAAGCATTGTAAGACACATGTCTCAGGGTGATGAATGCAGTCCAGTGTCATGTAGTGCTTTGTAATTCATATTAAACTGTGGTGTTGTGTCTTTTTATGGGCAGATGTGGTGCTTACGATCAGGCGAGCAACCTGCTGGTTTCGCGTCATTCAGATAAATAAAATAAAACATCAAGTGCCAGGTGGTAACTAATTATTCCATCCACAATTAAGTAACTGTCCATGTTTTTATTATCAAAATATGTTATTATAAAAAGTCGCTGAACAAGGATGCCATAATAGCAGACTGTTCGAAACGTATCACCTACCTACTAATGTACCCATAATGTTCAATCGGGTCAATAACCTCTACCTAATTGCTTTTGATAAAAATAAATTAGGTAGTCAGTCTGGTTTAATTTGGTGGAAAGGAGTAGTTTTCCATATTACATGTATCGTCAACTGGATTAGTTAGTATTTTCAAATACACTGATTATCAAATGAAATACCTAAGTATAACAATAGTAGATCGATCCATCTAGGTAGTTATTACTATTAATAACACGGGTCAACACAAAATTTGACCTTGACTTTAAAGCATATTATTTCGATATTTTAGGTTGTAATTAGACGAAAAAAATATATATGACATGAAAAAGTTTGCTTTTGTATTGAGGAGGCCGATTTAAAGATATCTTTCAAAATCTGTGGCTTTAATTTTTTATTGAAAATGAAACTTTTCAAATAAATATTTTTATTATTATTTATTAAGTTTTATTACCAAAATAACTTACAATAAGTGGAAAATAATTTAAAAGTGCACGCTTTTACTTTTTCTTTTATGTTTATAAGTACTTTTTCTCACTGAACCCCAAATATATTCTCCCATCATCTTTTCATTGTATTGGCTTTGATAACGTTGTTCAAAGCTCATAATGTCCTCATGAAAACGTTCTCCTTGCTCTTCTGAATACGCTCTCATGTTGTTTTTAAATGTATCTAAATGATAATGTAGCATATGTACTTTTAATGACATCCTACACAGCATGACCTTAATATTTTTTAGCATATCGTCAACTACGTAGTTTTTAGCTTTGTTATTTCCTAAAAATCCAGAAACTACTGCTTTAAAACTACACGCTTTTTGAGTACGATTCAGCAACGTTGGAAATAAAACAAATCGCCTTTTGAGTACGATTCAGCAACGTTGGAAATAAAACAAATCACTTTTTGAGTACGATTCAGCAACGTTGGAAATTTTTCATCGGCGAAAATCTGTCTAATTTGCGGACCATCAAAACCCCAGCTTTAACTTTTGCTTCTGACTTGTAACTTATATCATTCTCTCGCAGGCTAAATCCTATTTTTGAATATGTATGTCTTTGTCGTGACGCATTTTCGTTTCATCGAGTTTTAAAGCACAACGATTCTAAAGAAGTTTCACTTCAATAAAAATGTATATGTTATCTATCATATTTGATTCACTGCTTAATAAAAAATTGCTTACCTTCCAAACATCTTTTACAATAACTACAAGCAACATGTGGAGTCCATGGCTTGTCTTGATGCCGAACAAGACAGTCAAAATATGCTTTGTAGGCTTCACAGAGAACGTCAGATGTCTTTAGTTCGTATTTTACATCGCAAACTTTAATAGATTGACCATATATATAAAAAAATGCATCAGCATCATATTTAAACTTTCGCGACGATATTTTCAGACTTGCACAAAACACCTATTCGTTGTTTATCACTCGAGTGCCATCTAGCGGCACTTTTTGAACGTAAAAACCCCACTCTAATCGCACAGTAGTTTTAAAAGTATTAAAATGTAAGAAAAAATCAAAAATGAGTATTATTACTATAACTATCACAAAAGCAAACTTTATACAAAAAAAATATATTTTCTTATCGGTTTTGTGCATAATTAACCGAAAAATCATAAAATAAACTTTAGGACAAAGAACAATTTTTTTTTTGTAGACCCGTGTAATAGAAGCTGTATCTGGATTTACTCCTCCTTTTCAACCCATTATAGACTGTAGTTGGTTGCCTGTGATTGTAATGGACCTAACCTGATATCCTGAAGTTGGGGTCTGCAGGCGTAGGAACTGGTCCCGGAGTCAGTTCAGGGCGGAGTTTCCTCAATCCTGCCACCACCCGCGGCGCCGGCGATTGCTCCCCCACAAGCATCGCCTCACCATAACATAGCACTGGTAAACACTACACTGCAGTTGATCATAAACATCACAAACAATTATTCACCGTAAACAATCTATATACACGAGTGTTTGACAAATCCGCAAGTCACAACACAATTTAAAAACAATCAAACTGCCAAATTCGTATTCAAATTTCAAACTTCGAAAATATAGTTCGTTATTATTAATCGCGCGCAACACATCTTGTCATTCGTTCGCGATTACTATGTGTGTGACACGACTAACCGGCCAGCCGGCACTTCAATGAATGAATGGAGCTGGCTTGTTTGTATCGTGCCCCACTCTATACAATCCACTCCATTTACTACACAATAATAACGATTACGGTTTATTAAAATGAGTGCTGCCATCTATGAGTGAGTAGCAATAGTAAACCATATACAAATTTGTTGATAAACTGAACAGAGCCATCTATTGGTTTGGGTAAACAATTTTAAATAACTTACAATAAATAAATATAGATGGCGATGGTGCAATTGTGAACAATGCCATCTATGAATACATTTAACAACTTTTATTTTCGAAATTAGACACGTGGTTGCAAGGTTCTGAGATTAGGGGTGCTCGATATGTATCGATATGTGATAAAATATCGATACATTTATTTGATATATCGAATCAATGCGATATTATCGAATCATTGAAGTCGATATATAATATCGATATATTTTATCCGATATATCGAATCATTGAAGTCGATATGTAATATCGATATATTTTATCCGATATATCGAAATAAGGATATCGTAGAATATTTAGGAAAAATCTATCGGATGTAGTTAAAAAATAAAAAAAAAACAACATCAAATACCAGAATAAGTATTGAATGTTGTTTTTTTTTTAGCTATTTGATATTATTTTTGTCAATCATTTTCTAATAAAGTCTTTTCCTTCCTACAATTCGATATATCGAAAATATCGATATTTTTTACCGATATATCGCTAAATATCGATACAATATTTCGATATATTATATCAGAAAAAATATCGATATTTTTTGTACATGAACATCACTATCTGAGATATGTATTAGTTATCGAATAAAATGCATAGATGGCAATGTACGACTTATACCGAATTAATAATAATAAAAAAAAGTAAGTTCATATTGCAAGTATTGGCACATAATACTTTATATAAAAATATTTAGCTTACATTCCTTTAATATACTCCTTTTTATACATTGTATTTATTATTTTTGATAAGACGTGTTTAAAATTATTTTATTGACGCTTAGTACCTTGACAGCAGCGATAGCTCAGCGGGCAGTCGTATTGACTGCCGAGACAATAGTCACAGATTCGAAACCAGCCTCAAAAACATACACCCCTGACCTTTCGAAGGTGCTCATTGCTAATTATGGTGCTGCCACACCGATGTTATAAAATGTTTACTAGACATTATTTAACATTTGTTAACAAAAATTTTATACATTTTATCACAATGTTAGATAATGTTATAAAATGTTCGTTAACATTTTATAACACCGGTGTGGCAGCACCATTACTCGATTGCGTTATCGGTGAAGGCAACATCGTGCGGAAATCAGTATACTTGAAGATTCTGTGTGTGAAGTCCGCCAACCCGCATTAAGCCCGCATGGTGGACTGAGGCCTAACTTTCATTCGTAGCGGAGAATTCTCAGGTATATGCTTCCTGGTACTCCTACCTCCCTGAAGGCTTGGTCGGCGGACATGTGGAAGTCCGTCATCCAAAATTTAAGGCCTCGAGGAGACGCGCGCGGCGTTCCCGCGCGAGTGTTAATGTTTTAGTTTTTAGGTGTTTTAAACTTATTTGTTAAGGTATCTTGTACTTGTACTCCTAAAAATAACAATTAAAAATAAGTTACCAATTTCTAGAGGTATTTTTAAGCCTGTGCCGGTGCAGGTCGGCCGAAACGGTTAACAATCGGTGGAGAAATCGACGTACTTACATATAATATAAAAAAACGATTTCTCCATCTTTAGAGTCGTTTTATAAAAACATTTGGAAAAAATAAGACTCAAAAAAAATTTAACCCAAAAAAATGATTAATCCAATCTATACCATTTTTAATCGGTGCTATCAATCTTTGAACATAAATTTGTGATAGAAAAAACACTATATTGGTTAGATAAGATGAGGAGCTCATACTGTTTTCTAGATTATTGAGCCATGTTTTAATTTTGCTAAAAATATTTTTACCTTACTTGCTTAATATAATACTATCCCTGTATTATATAGATCCCACTGGTGGGGCACGTGCCTCCTCTACTAAATGAGAGGGGGTTAGGTCCACCACGCTGGTCTATTGCGGGTCGTCAGACTTCACATAACTTCGAAACTCTTTTCTCTTTTAACGATATTAATTTTCTTTATATATGTGAACGAAAATAATTTTATATACAGAATGAACTGCTCTGATCATATTATCATTCCGAATCTGGTTATAATTAACGTGTAGTGTATTGGAATTTTAAGTAAGTAGGTAAAACGTAAAGAATGAAGAATTGCACATAAAAATAACAGTTCCCCTTCATTTTTTACTTATTCAGTTCGCGTTGAGACGCAAGTAATTATTGAGCTCATAAATTGACGATGTTTTTACATTGTACATTGGGTTTTAACAAAAACAAAAGTAGGTAAAGTAGATTCTTTTTATTATCTGCTTGTTGTTACAATAAAGACATATAAAAATACTTCCTTAACAACGTACATAGTGCATCAATCATATATTTGGAAGACTACAAATTTCTGACATCTTACAGGAAGACTTGGAGATCGAATCAATGGCACATAAATATAAAACATTACAAACGCTCATATACTAACAATTATTATGTAATTTATCTTAAAAATACACACAAAGGCACATACTATCACTATATAGATATAAATTAAAACGAATTAAAGCTTTTCGTGGAAGAAACTATAAATATCACAATATGTAAGTAATGCGAGAAAAAACTCAGGCATCACCAAGGGCGCCACTTGTTGGCCTCCTCGTCCGTCGGTGGCCTGTCCTCTTGACGATCTTTTTTCTCACCATAAAAACCCTCGTGCTGACGTCTCGCCGCCTCTTGTTTTTTGTACTCCTGGTACTCGAGAAGTTTCCTTTTCTTTTTTGGAGGCAAATTGCTGTAATCCATCGGCAATTCGCATTGTTCCGGAAGATTAACCGCTACTTTGCTCTCGCTCGAAGGTGTCTCTGTTTGATTACTTCCTTGGTAGGGAACTGACTTTTTCGGCGAATGCGCCTCGGTTGATTTCATCGGTGACCTAACCTTTCTTAGATCCAAAGTGTCATTGTTCAAGGGGATATCAGCTAAAGAATACTGATACGGGAACTCGCTTTTGTAAACGTCGTTTCTGTGTAAATACTTCGCTTCTGTTAACTCGGGCCGCACGTTCGCATCGTAATTCTCGTTGCCTCGTTTGTCCATTATGTGTTGTCGGATTTTTTGCAGGATAATATCCTTAGCCTCGGGTGGCACTCGGTTGAAATATGCGTTCCTTTGTGCATTGACAGGGGCGTTGGAAGGTTCTGTAATATACGGCCCGCCAAGTTTGTCTACTGTAGTGAGCAAACCGGTCGGTGTTTTTTGTACGATTTTAGGACTGGGTCTATTGTATGACCACGATTTCGATCCACCATCGCCGGAGTATAAGGAGTCTTCGGCGTCTGATGAAGATCTTTCGTGATCGCTGTAGTATTGTTGTCTGTCTGAGATGTATGACGGTGAAGCTGGCGGTGAGAAATTAGGCCTGTCCGGAACTTGGATTGTTAAAGGCTGCGCTGTTATCAGTCTGGATAAGTGGTTGACTAAATTCTGGCTGACGTTTGCGTCTAAGTCAGGCACGGACATTATAAAGCGGCATGCCTCGGCGGCGCAGTGTCCAAACCCGGCTTGGAATTTCTTCGCCTCCACAGCTGGGTCTTTCGGGCTGTGCAGCTTCGTGAGATGGTTCACGGTCAACTCAAGTATATCTGCCTTCTCCAGCTTGCTCAGGTTGTCGTCATCGATCTGTGGACAAAGAAAAATGTAAAGTATTTTTCACGCTTCGAATGCACGGCCCGATATTAATATAACTGTAAGCCCAACGAGTCGACACTCCTGTTTCTTAATGGGCATGTACTTTTATTCCAGTTTGGCACCGTGGTGAGTGTTCGTAATAAACAGAAGGACGACCGGTTCGGTGGTAAAAATAAAAAACCCGTGTGAATGGATGATGGATTGAATTTTGATTACCGGCAAAATGGTATTGGTGTTTTTTATACGTAATTACACAGTTAATATAGGTAATGATATTGTCTGTTTTTAAATGTTATATAATTTGTTTGATTTTTCGAAGGTATGTGAAGTCTGCCAACCCGCATTAGGCCAGCGTGGTGGACTAAGGCCTAACCCCTCTCATTCAGTAGAGGAGGCCCGTGCCCAGCAGTGGGACATGTATAATACTGGGCTAGTAAAAAAAAATGTTTACCTCCAAAGCGCCGACCATGAGGTCTTTGAGTTCGTCGAGGCAGCGGTTGATGCGTGCCCGCCGCTTACGTTCCAGGAGAGGCTTCGTAATCTTCTTATATTTGGCAGTCTTCGACAACGGTGCCGGGTCAGAAGACATTTTTACGTTATCTGCCAACAATTTGTAAAATTGAATAAAAATACCCGAATACAACATAGGCAAGTCACACCTCAATATTAAACGACGAATAACGTTGAACAGTTGTAAATAACAAAGTTAAAACTAAACAAACACAACGATTATTGTAAACAAAAGACGGGTAACTTACATATTTCACCTTGGATATTCACAATCACTGACACCAACACACGAGAGCTCACAACACGCGCGACGCAGCCCGTGGCGCGTTACCCACTGCCTGAAAAAAGCCTCTGTCCCTACCGCCCCGCGCGCCGAACCCCGCGGCCCTTACCCCTCGCCCTTCGCCCATTCATTGCCTGCGGGACCACGTGTGGCCCACCGCCCGATCAAGTTACATGCGTAACATACTTTCCCAGGCAATTCCAGTATATTTTTTATTGCAAAATCATTTCAGGAAATGTTTACTCTAGCGTTAATTACCCAATTAACTATCGATTGAGAATAATTTACACGCACGTCCTGTTTTAAAGTTATAAAAAATCTTCTGTATTTGCATGATTTTATAATAAAATAATCCATAACATCCGGGTTTGTCCATTGAAAAATAAAGTAGTTTTATTTTTAATAAATAATAATAATAATAGTTTTTGTATAGGCACGTGCCATTTTTATTCTAGCATTATAAAGAAAAGTAAAATGGTTTCTATGTCCAATAATCTGTAAACATGATTGAATAAAAATATTTAAATCTCGAACGAATACATATTGTAAACATTAAATTGTGCACGTTCTTGTAGTTATTTTATTTAAACAATTTGCATATAAAAATCTAATATCATTAACGGTATATTTTCCATATTGTAGAGAGGTGGTAGAGACGGCGATAACACCGAAGTTTCTTTGTTCGGTTCATTGTCGATAGATGGCGATCCTATTCCTATTTCAGAATTAAACTGTGAAACGATTCAAAGTTTAAAAACATTTAAATAACAACATAAAATACCTAAAAAAATTGAGTATCATTATTACTCATACAGTACTTAATTCTATATCTAGAATATGACACATTTGTATGTTAACTTCGTTGACACGTTTTGTAATAAATACTCAGAATTTGAATTTATTTCGACGAATAAATGTGTTTGAAAATTAAAATGAATTATGATATGATGCGAAACGTCACACCGACATACGTAATAGTGACGTCAGAAGAGGTTAGCTGATTTGATTTGCATATCGAACCTACCAAAGTTGCTATAGCTGATTAACGAGAATTCTCTTGCTCTTCCTTCAGCTATTATAGTACATAAACCTTAAGCTTTGTTTATTTTTGTGTTGTTAATATTTATGTTTGTGTTATTTTATCATATATGAATTGCCCGGGACTAGAGTTGTGCCCGATATGACAGTAGACTCCTATAACATCGACGAAACGTGCGTGCAGCATTAGTTACACCCCTGCCTACCTCTTTGAGGATATGGGTGTGAGCTTATATTATGATTTTTATGACAAAACTGTCTACAGCGTGCCTCTACAATGTAATGGAAACATTATGAAAATTAAATTTTAATATTATTGTCTCATAGATAAGACCGCCCTTCCTTTTGACTTGATTGGCAAGATTTACTCGGGATCAAACTCTGCGGATACGATTATAAAATTTAATATAAATGTATGTAATAAACAAAAAACAAAAAAAAAATATATCTTAATCACTATGATAATACGAAAGCAGTAAAAAATCTATGTTAAGAATTTGGCGTCATCGCATCATCACCATCCTATAAAAAAACAAACCACAATTAAACAGATAGCTTTATGTTAAACGTTTCGATTTGTAAACAAATATTTAAAAAACACGGCCTTTTACAATTCCAAACATAAACGTTTACGACAACAAGTGTTCAAGAATTCAAAAACAACAGAATATTTGCATTAATAATTGCGAGCCTTTACGGTCTGGATTCGCCTCTTTGCCACTTTGTCGGCATTTTTATTTCAAGATGTAACAATTTAGACAAAAGATTAATACAAAAACCAGAGGTAATAAATGGCTCAGTCCCAAAACGGGGACAGAGTTTAATGTGGTGTGTGCCAACATTTTTTTGTCCCGCAGGTAGATGGCGCGAGCGAGCTTTCGAAATCACCGAATCTCTTTTGTTACCACCCACTTTTAATGCGGCTTTTGGCATGATAATTACGGTAATGTGTGTCGCTATTTTAACGGTAATTACCGGCGGTAAAGTAAAAACTTTTTAAACAAATAGTTTATTATAGTTTACTTCGAATTTCAAAATGAGGTTATGTGAGCATTGAATTTTATAGCTACATAATCCTCTTGAAATTTCACTGTCGCTAACGAACTTATGATGCAGAACACAAGGCTGTCATAAACATTATGAAATCGAGTGTAGATATTTCCAATTTATGCTTATGGTAAGAGTTTTCGGAGCTTTTAAATACCACTCATGAGTTGAATTTAATTTTAATTAGTTATTTTTGGAGCATTTCAGAGTCGTGAGTTATGTGTTTTTATTTTAGGAACAATTATTGTTGTAGTCAGTATTCCAAGTCAGTAATTTTGCAACGTTCCAGTCTACCAAAAAGGCGATTTTATAACCAACATTTGTACTCAATTTCTTACTTACAAAGTGAAACATTGTTATGATAAGCTGATTGTGTCTACAAGGGAGCTAGCTATATTTTAACTTCAAGGGGGCTCTAGTACTTTGAAAACTTATGGCTATAAATGAGCCATACCAACTTAGCTTAGCTTTAACCCTCCCACAGTAGAAGAGGGCTGTGATATAATAAATATATATCACTATATTATAGTGATATATATACTTACGTCAATCAGTATAAAAACCAAGCGTATCAATTTTTACTACGCAAACAGACGTCATCGCATTGCGGATAGATTTTATAGAGCGCATTGGCAGATTGTACTAAATCGCGACACTAATACGGAGTCTATAGGTATATTATCCGTAGTCTGTGGCTGATGGTAATTTTTGATGCTGTATGCATTCCACAATAAGTGTCGATTACCGTACTACCGGCCAAAGAGCCTATGATGATGACTAGTTTTAAAATCCCCCAAAATCACTAACCGTAGATATATCTACCCTCTCTTCCAGCGACCGTCCTGAGCCGAGGTTCGTACCCCACAGGGGGTGCCCTTAGATGGTCGCTTAAATGTAAAGGTTGAGCGTCTAAAGCGCTCACCCAAAAGTCCGGTGAAACTGAAAACAGCCGATTCGAGTCGGGTTATCAGCATAAACGCGAAACAAAAAAATTGGAAAACAAGTAAGGGGACGTCCATTAATTACGTAAGGCTTTTAGGGGGAAGTGGTCGTGCCGCATCTCACCCAATATCACGTTGGAGGAAAGGGACGTCTCAGCAAATATCGTGCAATTTTTTCCGCAACAAACGGTGTAAAAGTGGGTCACTTTAGTGTAAGTGATCTCTACCGCATATTACAACTAAGCCAGATGAATTATGGATGCGTTGCTTAGCTTAAAGTTGAGCAATGACGATTAAGAAGATGAGCAATTTTGCTACGCTCTACTGTACAAATTAACATCTATTTATAAACCTTTAAAAACCTCGTAAAGTCCGTTATAGCCTTGTGGTTGAGCCACCGCATAAAAAAACAAATGATACAAAATGTTTGTTTTTTGCTCCCTTTACATAAAATAACTGCTATTATACATGCGTCCCAACTCTATTTTTAATTAAAAAGCCATACGAGGCAATAAAATTAGCGTAAAGACAGTCCGTGGCGAATGTGCTAATAGTTTTTAATGGCTGTATTAAATAATTGGAGTTACAATTGACGGTCACGCATGCAGTTCGTTAGTGAAACATTATGATCAGCGCGTGTAGAGCGGTTTGAAATATGGATGCAAATACGTAATAATATTTTTACCCTTTCAAGTTAAAATTGGGATATTGATTTTATTTTGATAAATTAATTAGTTTTATTTTGCATAATCACACGTGGAGAATGTTTCATTTAAGATTTTTTTCAAAATATGGAATTTAACCTTGTTGCTTGGTTGTCGCTGGATGCAGGCCGCTTCCAACAGGTCGGTTTGGAAATCTTTGGGGAGGTTCAGCAGTAGACTGTCCTGTGGCTGATGATGATGATGATGATGTGGGTTTAAATGTTATTATAGTATAAAATGAAGTCGCTTCCGCTGTCTGTTCGCTTAGATCTAAACAATTCAACGGATTTTAATGCAATTTTCAGCAATGGATAGAGTGATTCATGAGGAAGGTTTATATCTCACGCTATGACCCATGGAAGCATGGCAGTAACATGCAGATGAAACTGCGAGGGACAGCTAGTAAAAAAAAGAACAATTTCGACACTTGTCAAACACCCGATGACATCATTTCAACAATAAAATGTCATCAGAAATGCAGCGTCTTATCGCCGACACTTCCTTCGTAGGAACTCTGTCGCGCACAGATTTAACGAGCATGCTCTGTTGAGACAAAACTCGACACACTTCCCACAGACTGGGTGAGTCATGCTGTTTGCAATCTGGGGAAGCGGTTGCGATGTTATGGCGGTCATCTGAATATATGACCACTAGATATTTGTCGCGGCTCGGTTAGCGTGAGTTTTCTAAGATCAAAAGTAGCTTAAGTACTTACTGAGTATTATAACCTATAGTATCATATCATGCCTGTAATCCCCGAAGGCAGAGGTGTAACTAGTACCCACATTTCGCCGAGCGTATTTCCGTCCCATCATGTGATAGGGGGGGAGCCTATCGCCATTCCGGGAACATTTCCAGACTCCGGGCTGATACTTCAATTTACCCGACCCGGGGATCGAACCCGGGACCTGAACCTAGCCACTGCTAAGTTGAGGTCTTGGGCTAGTACAATGGTCTGTACCGTGTACGGAATAAAACTGCGCCGCCGAAGCAGTCTCTCTCTTTCTCTCTGACTCTGTCTGCAATATATTAGAGATGTGTAAGTACTGTGAGTAATGCATGATGCGTAATGTAACACGACCGCGTACTGTAACAGTACCTGTTACCCGGCCTATTGTTGCATGACACATGACATTAAACATGACGTGCACACGGCCATAGTACACACACGGGTGGCTCGGTGAACCTGGGCGCGCAATGTCGTTATGACTTTAGGGTAATAATAAAAGATCTGTCTATTTATTGCTATAACATTACACCTGAGTCCTGACTGAACATTGAGTACAAGTAATAGTGGGCCGTTCACATAGCGTGTCATCTCAGGTCATGCCTAAAGTAATGCTATAATGACATATTACGCGGTACGAAATGTCATGCCATATGGCATTACTTCATAGATGTTTTGCGAATGTCTACAATATATGAATAGATACCGATAGTTATTTCATTACACATCTGGTGTAATATAACAACACAATTCAATTACTGAAGTTGTAAATTTACGTCCTACAAAACGTGAGAAGTATTGTTTTATTGTTTTATAGTCTGGACTCATTTAGCGTATGCATCAAATAGATGCTTATTAGCCGGCGTTCGCGGTAGTTAAATTAAATGCGATGTTGCTAAAATAGAACGCATTTGTCTTTCAATGTGTTGCTGGAAACACTCATGTTAATCTATATATACAAAATTGAATGTTTGTCTGTAGTCCTTTATAGAATCGTAAACTATGCATTTGATCATGTGACGATCTTTAGCAAAGTTGTTGTGCATGAGCCCACTAAGGTTTCTGAGTAGGTGCGACCAATTTTTGAGAGATGGCACCACTGCCATTCCAATAAATTTCATATATTGCCCTGACAGGTCATGCTGATTTGAATTGAAACGAAAACAGCGAACGAATGATGACTCAAAATGAATTGAATATTTGTGTAATGTCTTTCCTTAAAATTTATTTTAGTTGGTGGCGTAACAACGGGCGCAGGGTACAGCTAGTAATAAATAAACATACCCCACAGTCACACACATAGTCCTGACCTCACAGTAAGATACGTGTTTTGTGTCGTGGGTATCAGGAACTACGAGAGACTTTCGGTCTTACCACACCCAGACCCCGAAACAAATATTTGCGGATCACAGAAATGTTTGTCGCGGTGATCGAACCCGCTGCCTCTCGCTTCACAGCCGGCTACTCGCCCGCCGCTCCACAGTGGCTGTAATATAAAATAATATTTGTTCAATAATTTTTGTTTTTTGCCTGACTCTCGCATACGAGGGACTTACCACTGTATTTGATGTGAACTATCGGTGTATATTCATATATTGAAGACAGAGCGAGAGAGAGACTGCCTCGGTGGCGCAGTTGTATTTCGTACGCGGTACGACTGCTGGTCTTGGGTTCGATCCCGGGTCGGGTTAACTGATATTGGATTTTTCTATCACGAAATTCTCAATATCAGGCCGGAGTTTGGAATTGTGTCCAGTATGGCGACAGGCTCGCCCCATATTCCTTAATGGGACGGAAATACGCTCGGCGAAATGTGGGTGTACTGGTTACACCTATGCCTACCCCTTTGGTACTACAGGCGTGAATGCATATGTGTATTAAAAAAAACCGATCTTACTGTTGTACTCAGAGAAAGTTAAAATGGATGCAAATATGCAATAACATTCCAACCCACATACAGTTAAAATTGAGATATTGATTTTATGTTGTTAAATTCATTGGATTTAAGTTGGTTTGATTCCGTATTTTTTTGCAAAGTAATAAATGTACGATCATGCAAAATAGAACTTTTTCTTATTTAATTGAATGACGAGACGAGCAAGTCGCTCGTCTGGTAGTAAGCGCCACACCTGCCCATAAACAGAAGCAACACCACACAGAACTTTGAACTACAAAGCACTGCATGGCACTGACCTGCGCTCGTCACCCCGACACACAAGATATTAAGTGTCATGATGCCCAATAATGTCACTGGCTTCAATATCCTTCAAACCGAAACACAACAGTCCTTACACACGGACTTGGTGGCAGAAACAGACAAAGCGGTGTTACCAACCCAGACGACCTCTCGCATACGAGAGACCTACCACCTAGCTTAGCCCTTCGGGAATAAAGGCGTGAGGCGTGTAATTACCGATACACTGCTGCTTCGCGTATACAAACCTGAAATTATGTGTAACGGTATACGTCATAGTAAATCACCGAGTGATATAATTGCTTTATTATCATTAAGTAGAAGCGGTCGCGGTGTGGGCGTTTTTGTTTATCCGGAGTGTGTGGCACGCGTGGGAATTGTCCGAGGCAAGCAGTTCTCACATGTGTGTGTTACTGGCATACAGATATTAAGGAGATTGGTGAATATTCCTGAACAGTGACAGCCCTGTGGCGAAGTGGGCGATTAGCCGGCGGTGAAGCGAGAAGCCGTGCGTTGTTTTTGTGTTTAAATTGCTCATAAACTTCATAAATTTCTTATTGCTTCCAGCAATAAGACCGCCCATTGTCTTCCATAGGTTTAGCACCAGCTTTTTAGTTTTAGTTACATTGTCAATGGTTTTCAATAAAGAGTTTTGTATTGTATTGTATAAACAGAAGCAACACACAAAACTTGGAATGTACTGAAATCACTGAAGAATTAGGCCCCAAGAATGCAGTGTACTCGTATGGTACTGCGTTCGTATTCCAGAGACATAAATTGTTGAGTCCCATACTGAAACACAACAATGCTTACACTGCGATTTGGCGACCGAAATAGAAAAAGCGGCGGTACCCACCCAAATGGGTATTCGTAAACCAGCAACTGACTTACCTAGTAATGCACACATGCGATAAATATTAGTTCATAGTTATTCCGAATGAAATTGAGACATTTCGTAGAATCGACAATATTTTCTTGAACTGCAACAACATTTAAATGCTATAAGTTGAATGTGTCACGGGATCCAACGTCGCATGTGTGAGGAACAAGTAATTGTTTTATTATGATAAAACTAATTCGTTTTTCGTCGCCTTTCATTTTTAATTAACCGGCGTTTTGGGCGTTACGGTCCACTTTGGCGGCACGTTCTACCAACATAAAAACTAATGTAACCTCTGAGAAGTGTGAAAAAATCCGTAACGTGCCAAAAGCAAATTAGCACCTTTTGAAAGCCGCTTATTACTGTAAAAACAACAATACATGAAAACTTGAAAAACGCCGACACGACAAAAACAATTATTGCCTTTATTGTTTAAGCCGTTGAAAAAAACCCACGTGTACGGCAAATGGATCGCAGATTACAAACAAGCGGCAATAAAATTTCGTACAGACAGCAATAACAATCTGGTACAGTTAGGAAAAATTAAAAGCGTTTGGAACAAAACGTGTAATAAAACGAGAGTCGGATAGGTTAGAGAAGTAGATTGCCGCCCGCACCCGCACCGCGCCCGTGCAACTAATTGCCGGTCGTTCTACCCTGGCGGTACAGTTCGCAAAACAATCGATGTAGCTGTATAATTATTATATTATTGCGCCTAACGTGATATTGTAATCGTTTTTATTTATAAAATGGAGTGTTAAAGTGGCACAGTTACTTACGCATTATTTTTGTAGAGGGATCAGAATAGATATAATCGAATAGTAAAGGAAACGCCGCTCAGCACTCTGTATTTAATTAAAACCAAATATGTGCCAAACATCAGAATATTTTGAATAAAAAAAAATATCGGTTACTGCCACTACCTTAAGTAGGTAAGGCAATTATTTATTGTACATACTTTACTTTTTTATTTATTAACTACTAAATAGTTATTAATGATTTATATTATTCCTAATTTTAATTTCGGTCTTGTATATTGCAGTTGTATTAACATTTCTTTCGGATCCGGGTTTTGTGTCACAAAGCCATCGTATCTCACTATGTGGTCAGGAATATATGTGTGACTTGAATTTTATTTATTTGATTGTCTAAAATAACCGAACCGTTTAAAATCTCCGATGAAAATAAGGAAAACATCTGTATAGTGTATTCCATCAGCCAGTTCCAGAAATATAAATACCTACCCGCTTTTCAGTTATCTCTATTGTATTTGGAGTATTGACAGGTGCAAACAAAGGAATTATTTGTAAAGTGCGTACGTAATAGATATTTGTTTATATTTATCTGGAATAGGTTTGGTGAGTAGATTTTAACATTTAAATCGCTGAACAGATTTACTTCAAACGTAGCTAACCTCAATTAAACCAGCTTATAACTTACAAAGAGAGGAAACATGTGACATCCCTATTTTTGGTCGGACGTAAAATTTATGACTTAAACATATGACAATCGTTAAAAAAATAATGAAACCAGAGACAATAAAGACATATCAACCACGGAATCATTTATCGATGTCAATTGTACACGAGTTTACACGACATATTGGCGGCAAAATGGATACAATATTTCTTCTCAGAATTTAACAAGCTAAAATGTATAGATGTAACACATGTTTTTGAAATTGGCACCGATGTACGACCCACGCAACCTCCCACGGTTGTTATCGTACTCAGCAGGACTCCGAAACTTATCTCTCCAAAGTCCAATGACTGTTCAATTAATGAAATCAAGGACCACATTATCAGATTTTTTTACATGTGACTTATTTC
This sequence comes from Amorpha juglandis, assembly GCA_949126905.1. NCBI lineage: Eukaryota > Metazoa > Arthropoda > Insecta > Lepidoptera > Sphingidae > Amorpha > Amorpha juglandis. The sequence continues at coordinate 11,155,488 of OX421381.1, read as the reverse complement.
CTTTGTCCTCGGGTTATTAATTGAACTGTCTGATGGCTTATTATTTATCTTATTACTCAGCTTATGTTACAACTGAATAAATGTTTTGTTTGTTTATGATGCCTTTAATCGTGTACAATAATGCGTCCACACTTCCGTGACATCTAAGATGTATCTGTCACATGTGCTTGTTTCTTTAATATGGCCGGGGGTCGTAAAATGCACTGTCATTTAGCCGTGACTTAAAACAAAAAACTAAATACTAAACCTTAAATTACATGTTACGGCGAAATGTTACAGGGTCTCAGATCGAATCACTCCGTCTGTTAGGTCGTAATGTTTGACAACCGTACACATTTGAGAGAATGTCATGTGTTTATTACGACCACGTCGCTCAGTGCGGCAAAATGTAATAAGTTTAGACGCAGTTTAAAGTTTAAAAATAGTAGTCATAAATTGCACTATAAGTATTGCTTCTACACTTAGAATTATTTTTCTCGCAAACTGGTCATTTATATGCATTAAATAGCTCTAAAAGTAATATTTGTAGTTTTAATTGTTATTATTTTATGAATCCAATGTGATTATTGACGCAAAACTATTTTTAACGATATTATGTTGTAGGATTGAGCTGTAATTTTAAAAAAATAATATTCGCCGGCTATTACTGATGTTCCACCTTAAGTCTTTTGTTCTTCGGAAATCTATTCTTAACCCACTGGTCATGAATACAGATCCGTAAACATAGCATCCATAAAGAATATCAATAGCGGTCATATTTTAAAATGATTTTTCCTTATAGACGTTCTTTTAACAAAAACTACGATTGTTTACGTCACAAACACCTCAATACGATAAAATAAATTGTGGAAAGCATTACAATTATAACCTATTGTCATCGACAACAAAGAAATATAAATTATATTGTTGGACATTTCGATCGTTTTTAAAAAGAGAACATCAATTACAGTTTATTTCATAAGCAAAGTTATTTTTATTTTGCTAATCGATAATAACCCTTTAAAAAATTAATCACAATCGATTAACTGTCGATGTTTCTTCTGTCCATACCAATATAGTTATTCCGAAGATATCTGTCAAAATTCGCTGCGGCCGGAAGCTCGGCCGTGGGAACCGGCTACGATTGCTTTTCTCAATAAAATCACAAACTATAACTTTAAATAAAGCTACAACTCTTTCTTTTTGATACAATTTTTTATTCCGCGAATCGTGCGGCGGCAATTCCTTATTCTGGTAATCGTGTTTCGCATAGACGCTCGCTAATTTTACATTACGTCTTTTTGCTTGTTGACGTCGTGATGACGAATGATGTTAATCATTAATGTTTATTTCAGTAACCATTGACTCCTTAGATCGTACGTAAAGAATGATATGTTTATTCTAATGAACGTATACGTGAAATATGAAGGTCGCTACATTCGCATATCAGTTTTATTGATTACTAGCTTTTCCTCGCGGTTCCGCCCGCGTGATCTGCTTTTTCCGGGATAAAAAGTAGCGTGATAATGTAGCTTTCTAACGGCAAAAGAATTTTTGAAATCGGTCCAGTAGTCGCCTTGCTTGTCTTGTCATTCAACCAAATAAAAAAAAAATCATATGATAGTGCTGTTACTTTTTGCACATTCGCGATTCCTAAAATCTAATTCGGATATTAATAGCCTTTGAAATAAATGTTTCGCAATCATATTTTAAAGCCTATAATGCGATGGCTTTAAAGTCTGTATTGGTGGAGTCCAAGAGCGCACACTAATTTAATTTTACGACAGCTGTGTGGGATTCAAATGAGAGGCACGGGTCAATAATTACTGCTCAGAGGTCACAGAGACCGCTTCCACGGTAGATATATGTTTCCAAATTACTGCCAAAGCTGTAGTCGTATTCGGTTTAGTGGGCTAATTTGTATGCGTATAAAAATAGTTTATTTTATACTGGTCGTTCCTCGTGGTTTCACCCGCATGCATGCTACTGCTCCGCTCTCGTAGGCCATACCGTGATGTTATATAGCTGTGAATTATTGCATAGTCTCGATAGAACAATCTTTTTTTATTTTATAGTCTATGGCAAACGAGCAAGTGGGTCAGCTGATGGTAAGTGATCTCCACTGCCCATGTACGCCCATAATACCAGAAGAATTATGGGCGAGTCGCCGACTTTAAAGGAAAGGGATTGGGAAAGGGAGGGTAACTTGTGCCTCTGGATATCGCACTCCATGAAACTATAGGAAACGCACCATCAAGCCGATTTTACGTCGCTTTTTTGTGAGACAGTGGCAAAGACCCGGTCGAGCCCATTCATGCTGTAGACAAAACTGTCTACAGCCTGATTCTACCACTCAGATATTCGGGCAAAATTTACCAATTTTTCTTTCTTTATTCGGATTATTATTACACACAATAAAGGTAGGTACCTACATCGCTCTCAAGTGATGCCGTTACAAACGAACGTTCATTCAACGTTCATTTTTATTCAAATAGATTTTTATGATGGCTACAGATTTTATATTCTTATTTTTTTTTAAATTTGATTTAATTACGAGACGAGCAAGGCGCTCGCCTGATGGTAAGCGCCACGCCTGCCCATATACAGAAGCAACACCACACAGAACTTAGAGTTACAAAGTACTGCATGGCACTGGACTGCGCTCGTCACACAGAGACATTAAGTCTCACAATGCCCAGTAATTTCACTGGCTTCAATGTCCTTCAAACCGAAACACAACAGTGCTTACACACTGTTGCTTGGCGGCAGAAATAGCCAAAGCGGGGGTACGAACCCAGACGGCCTCTCGCATACGAGTGACCTACCACCTTGTAAGTAATATTTTTATCCTGGCTCGGCAAAGTAACTACGTTGGATCTAATGTTAAGTACAATATAGTCCATACATTACGTTCATCAAGAGTCAGTCGACGGAATATTGCTGGCGCTGGCTGCTGGTGGTCACCATCCAGTTGAGAAAAAAAAACCAGCACCCACCAGCAATAATTATGTATTTTCCGCAAACGAATGATGAGCGTGACTACTATAGAAAATTCTCGCTCTACGGCTACTGTATGAGAATTGTTTTTTATCCGGGGACAAATGCAAACTTACTTAATAATGCTCTTATGAAACTGACCTATTTCGATAAGATCTAAGTAAATGTTTATCAACGTCAAGACCGTCATATGAAATGAAATAAAAACGTCACATCAAAGGTCGCCTAATTGGTTTTGACTCTTGAATGAACATTGGCAGTGATATGTAGAGATTGCGTTCGATTTCTAGGGTCACCCAGTGGTAAGCGATCTCCATCAACCATGTACAATACAAGAAGAATCATCAATCAAAAGAAAGAAAAGCCCTACTTGGGTTTCTGTTGACATTGGAGTTATCCCTGGTTACCCAGCCCATTCATGCTGTAGATAACAGCATGTCCCTACCATTTTCAAAAACATGACCCAGGAATGGATGTATGGTCCAATGTTAGGATAAAAAATAAAAACAAGAATGTAAAGGCAGTTGCTACTCTATCAAACAATACAATATAGTAACATATATTACTAAACATATCATACACGCTACAATTTATCCTCATAGCCTCAAGTGTCTGTGAAAAATAACATCGCATTAAAGTTCATGATCCTCCAAAAACAATGTCATCCAAATCTTGTTAAACTAGTGCACATTAGTTCCAAGTCTCGGTCTATTAAGAAATGAATTGGCGGTCGTTTCCACAACATAACCCGGCCGAGTGCAAATGTACGTTAGCTATACACAGCTCGACATGTGTGTAGGTGTTTAGTACGTGGTAGTGTAATACGGTAGGCAGTGGGGAGGCGGGTATGCAAATGACCGAGCTATACTTGGCCACGAAGTGAGCCGGTTGCGACCGTGGGAAAACTATCGCCTGTGGCGAGTGGCTGAATGGGCCGCATTTGGGTTGTGTAATAAAAATAATACAAAAACTAAAGTGTGATTAGTTACGAACGTCAAACTTTATTGTAGAGTAAGTTAATATGGATTGAAAAATACATAGGTCTTCTTAGATCATGATTTCGGAATAACAAGACCGGCTGACCACAACAATAATATTACTAATAGACTGGACTACTATTCCTATTACCAACTATATACATGGTGAAAAGCCTGCTAGAGTGGCCCATTCAGGCTAGTATTGTCTTACACCTGATGAGGACGAATCAATCCTGCTCTATAGGATTCAGCATATAGGGCGTAGTTTTTATAAGCAAAATCCGAATCACGTGCTTTCTTCTGAATGTATCCCTGTTCACTCGTGCAGCAACCACGAGCGCGTGACGGCGGCAGCGGCGCGAGCCGCAATCACGCGCCCCACTGACGCAGGAGTTGACGCAACGATGCCGTCGACGCCACGACGCCACGCCGAGTCGCGTCGACGCAGACCTCGGACCTCTAACGTAACACAACACTTTTTATTTTATTCCATTTATTTAAACAATCTCATTGTACTCTCTACTCGGATATTAGGATTGTTCTTTTTAATTTCATAATGTAAAAGAAGTTCGTGTCGGAATTCTGGTTAAATCATGTTGCGAAATGTTCAAAACGAATTTATTACAATAATACCGTTTAGATAAAACTATAAATAATTGGCTTTAAGAATACCATATTTTATGTAATATGTATTCGTAAAATCATAGCGATTATGTTAAATACGATTTATTGTACATGCTAATACTATAATTCTAATGTCTTCGGATTGAATGCCAATGTCGAATACATTATCTATAGATTTTTCTAGACAAATCAATTTATTCTTTATTTTTCATTTAAAACCATGATTTAAAGGTGATATTAAAAACTTCTTAAGTCAATATCTCACTCAAGATCTTAATAACACAAAAGCAGTTAGCGAAAATAAAAAGATAATATTTTATCATCATGGTCGTAGAAGTAGTTTTTTGTCTTACTACATAGATCAGAATAGGATAGTTTCTTAGGTTGAATATTGTACAATATTTTATATACGACAGAAAATAATACGAAAAAGAAACTCTCTGTTAAAACACCGTCAGAATCCGTTCAAAAATGGACTTTCAATTATGATTTTAAATAGTAGTAGGATCTTCTCACTATCTCGCTTGCACGCATGCACCGTAATGGCCATTTTGCACAGTGACGTCAAAGTTTGCGTCGTCTGTCGCCTCCATCAGATTTGAATGACTTCTAATTAGTTTTTTTGTGGACGGATAAATAAAATTCTTTCTGCAATAACTTATGAGTAACGTAACTTATTAATTTAATTAATAAAAAATATCTAGTCAAAAGGTCTTATGCATACCAAGGAAAGAAAGAAAGAAAGCTTTATTCGTGCAGAACTGTACACTACAATAAACATTAATATTATAGTACTATCAATACAAAACCATCATCCTGAACGTTGGTCACTGCTATGTACAAAGTTGCAGAGGAGTTACAAGGGGCCTATTACCATGTATAGGAATAGGTAGTGCCTCGTCCGAGCATCAACTTGCGATATAATGCGTCGTTTAGATAAACCATAAGCCACTATATGAACTACTCTACCGAATGTGTACACAAAGATCAACCCTGGTCCGCACAATAGCTGAGTTTTTTATGAATCTCTCGGCGAGACCCACTAAGTGACTGCACAATCTTGTCCAACACAAGATAGACCTAATTAAGAAGTCGACATGAGATCTTAGTAAAAAATATTTTATTTAAATAAACAGAGCTACAACTCGAAAGAAAGAAAAATAACTTGATGCAGATAAATTAGTTATATGTAAGGATTACAAGTAGGTATCTAGGTGAGTAAAGGTACGTTATATTAGGTTTTGTTTTACTAAAGTACTAAGAAGGTTAGAAACAACAAAAAAAGAAAAGAAAACAATATACCTACTAAGTATTTTCTAAGCATCCTCATCAGAACCATCCGCGTCTTAAGTTTGGCCAGAATGGTCAAAACTCAGTATATGCCAGGTATAGAATTCTACTTGGCGTTGATATTCTACCAGAACTTTAATAATAGTTAATATAGATCTATATACATGTATTTATGTAGCAAAAACGCTAATTTAACAAATTACTTAACCGTTAATTTGGGTTTGATAAGATTTGCTGATAAAGTAAATCGATGTAGGTTTACCAAAAACATCAGTGCTTACACACTGCTGCTCTGCGACAGAAATAGCCGAGGCGGTACCGACCCAGACTGTCACTCGTTTAAGAAGGACCTAAAATTAAATTAAATAATGTATTAAATATGTAGGCAATTGAAAAAATACCTACCACTACTACCTTGTAACATGGCCTGTCTCACCCAATGTGTAGAGCGGGCTTAAGAGGCATTGTTAAGCGCTGTCTGTCTGTTACAAAACAATTGCGATACCATTCGCTTTATATTCGTATCACCCCAACTGGAACATCGGAAAAAACATCTCTCACTACGAGTTTTTTATAACAATCAATTAACTCTATTGCTTTAACCGGAGAGGTCGTCACGATTCTAATTACTTTTTATTTTATTTCCCAAAGAGTGCGGATGCGTTTGCAATTAATTTTTACGAGTACAACCGAAGTAAATGATGTTGTCAAGTCTGTAAATGTAGAGAGGATTTATTCAAATATGTTTTCACTTTAGAATATGGCGGGACGTGCTCACCACGTTTCAACAGACTGGGCCAGTTTGGCGAAAGACTGAGGGAAATGATTTTTTTTTATTTGATTGAATGACGAGACGAGCAAGACGCTCACCTGGTGGTAAGCGCCACGCCTGCCCATAAACATAAACAACACCACACAGAACTTTGAATTACAAAGCACTGCATGGCACTGAACTGCGCTCGTCACCTCGAGATGCGTTACATAATTGAGGGAAGCGTTTGCCCAATAATAGAACAATGAATGCTCAATCGAATTTCATTTTAAATTTGACTGTGGTAAGTAAAACCCATCGCACAATAAATAACACATGATTACAAACTATATACATTTTTAATCAGCGTTAAACAATGTTTTGTCACTTTTACTCTCCAATTATTTGAAGTAAGAAAAAAAATTAAACAATGGTTATTAAAAAGACTGATTTATTTACAATCTACTATCAGAGTTAATTTAAACAACCGGATCTGACTTAGCGAACTCTACGAGGTACTTTTGATATCAGGGTCTAAAGGCAAGCAATCTTTTAAAAGAAAATATTACTTGTGGTAAGTATCAGTATTAGTTTACATTATCAGGCTCTACCATGTTATGTCTCTTGGCCCTCCTCACGCGGCGATCCGATTTGCATATAAAGTTGTAAAAATATAAAAGCAACCAATATTGAATGAATAAATCATAAATGTATTGACGCACTTCGACGAAAAGCCAGATAGACAAAGTAATATTCAACGCATTTCTTTGCTGTCGTCTAAGAAACCGCTATTCGAAAATCATGATAAAATAGGTTTTTATTTTAATCAATTTTTCAAAATCAAGTAAGCAATTAATTATGTATTATACTAGTATACTAGACATTTTTAGGCAACTGAGGTACCATTCCTTTCAATAAAAAACAGCGAAGTAACCACTATTCCTCTAGTATTGGGTCCATAGGAAGCGGTGATCATATCGCCAGGTGACACACTTGCTAGTTTGTCGGATTTCTTTACAAAATAGTAAGTATGTAAATACAGGCGATAAAGTGTCGAAGTTGGCAAGTAACTGAGTGTAACGTGGCAAAGATTAAATCTATCAATGCGGTCTTAAAGCCTACTAACAATGAAATGAATACTATAGGTCTTCACAGTGAAATGATTATAATAAATACCAATAGAAAGTTATGTTTACGAAATTCTCTTTACAATATTGTCAAACTACTTAAAACAGTCCTCCCTGTGACTACAAAAGCTGAAATGCTTTCAAAATATCGGGATCAAAACTAAATATAAACTACAACAAAATCCGTTTAAAGAAGTTTTAATTCAAGAATGATAAGAAAGTTACATTTCCATGATTAAATAAGTATAAAGAGACACTGAAAATATTTATGCTTCTGTCGAGGTGAGTATTTTTAGGTTTTATTCAGTATAAAGTAATTTTTGTTAGCTGTATTTACCCATATACCTTGCATAAACATATATTTTTGGATAAAGTTATCTTATGCCTACGTGCCTGCAGGTTACTTAGGTTCTTTAAACTTGATGTGTAATTTATTTTCTATCAATATAATATGTAATAATATAATTATTCTTGGCGTCTCAAACATAATCCGAATAAAGTTTTTCTTTCTATATCCTTTTGATGTCTAATTTTACCAAACATTGCTTAACTTTAGGAAACCTCTAATATTAATCTCATAACATAGAACGGTGTAGTATCTTGATGTACGTTGAGACCCGTTGCGTCAACTTAGAGTCAAGTAATAAATCAATTTAGAAATGGTAGAGCCAAGCTGAAAACATTCTGTCTATAGGATGGATGAGCTGACTTGAACGTGTTTTTACCATTCTCTCACAGAAAATCGACGCGAAGTGTCTCATTACTTTTTTGCGCTTCGTACGATAAATGTTGTTCCTGGAGATCCAAATCCCTCCCCCCATAAGGAAGAATAAGGATCCATATTCCTTCTCAAGATCGGTAACGCATACATGGTTCTTCTGGTGTTGTGGTTGTCCAGGGGCGGTGGAAATCTCTTACCAAGACCCACCTGCACTAATGCAGAAGGCATTAAAAAAATCAAAAGTCGACGGATATAGGCTTGAGTCTCAAAATTAGGTTATTTTCAGCAGTATTACATTTAGCTGATTGACACCGTAACGCTATTTGCAATCATACCGTCCAGTCTGAATATTATTTTACAATACTTAAATATCGCAACTAAACGTTTAATATAATTTGTTTAGGAAATATCAGTCTCCTTTGATTGATATCTTTCTCTATATAGCTAAATACCACTTACTCAGTACGATAGAACGTGGTAGAACTACGCTGTAGATAGTTTTGTGTACAGCATGAATGGGCCGGTTTTACCAGGCTGTTACCGCTATGTTACAGAAAATCAACGTTAAGTAACAGTTTGCTGTTGCGTTTGCGGCGAATGAGATATCCAGAGGTCCAAAAACCAATCCCCCTTCCCAGTCCGTTAATCATCTCTTGCTTATAAGGTTTTCCAACAAAAAAAGGTCAGGTGTGGATCCGGATTTCATTCAATGGAAATCTGAAAGGTCTGAAAGGAAGGTGAAGTCGTATTTTTTCGAAAAAAGAACAGTACTACACCGGGGATACAGACAGGCTACAGGCGTTAGACGTTAAAAAGAGTTAATAACACTAAATATATTTTCAAAACGACTAATCTTATAAAAAAATACACAAGCATGTGATAAAAGTGTGTTATATATTTGTCAATTCTCTGATACTGCACTTCCAAGTCTACACATTTATTAGCAGATATATCGTGTTTCGGCTCGGATAGGTTCCGACGAGAAGTTGGCGTACAGATTGTGATCAGATAATAATGTGTGACTGAGGTCAGGGGTTTTTATCAGTTATGTAACCGATCTCAGATTGTAGACCTTTCTCCGTGGCTGTAGGTTGAACGTTTGCGTCAGGCCTTATTTTGGTATAGGTTTAAGCGTAGAAAGAACTATGGGGGTCCTAGCCACATGAACAGAACTGTCTATTTGCATAATATTTAACATTTCCAAAACTTCCGTGCGCTGTCAAAATGTAATTGTTATCAATTGACATCGTGATCGTCTTCCGTTCGGTCAATTGTTATTAGTATTGCAATAGCTGATGGGTTGTATAATAAATATTACAACGGCACATGAAAGACTCCGCTCGAGAACGTCTTACGTAAAACTGGAAGCAGACCACTGGCACGAGACGAAATGTACACTTTTACTTTTTATCAGTTTCGGCCAATTCAATGCTTTAATGTTTGAAATAGGATCGTTTTAGCTGAGCATGTCATATTTGTTTTTTGCAACTTACACTTCGCATTTAAAGTGAAATTAATTTGATTTTTTTTTCTACTTTTCACGATTTCTAATTCAATCAGGTCGTTGACCGGCGCATCGTTAGCGGCCGGTTTCAATATTACATTAACAGTGCCGATAGTGTAACATTTTGCGAGTTACTTGATAATTGTCACACTGAATGGGTGATCGCTTAATGGTATTTCAACTGAGCGTCTCCGTGCTTCGGAGGGCACATAAAGAGTCGGCCCTGGCTGTTCAACTGATGGCAGACGTTAAGCCTTCGAACAACTTGAAAACAAACAACAGTGTGTAAGCACTGCTGTGTTTCGGTTTGAAGGACATTGAAGCCAGAAAATTATTGGGCATCATAAGACTTAACATCTTATGTCTCGGGGCGACGAGCGCTGTTCAGTGCCATGCAGTGCTTTGTAATTCAAAGTTCTGTGTGGTGTCGCTTCTGTTTATGTGCAGGCGTGACGCTTACCATCAAGCGAGCGCCTAGCTAAATGAAATAAAAAAATAAACTTTGACACTAGGTTAGCCACTAACCATTTGTTAAAGAATAGTATAGACTGTCATGTAATCTGTTTTTACATAAACAAGTACACAGATGTCACCCCCAGCATATCGTATTGGAAACGATCACAATTTATTTTTATTATGATTAATTCATACATATTTCTCGCATACGAATGATCCGCTATCGAATAAACGACGACTACAGATAGATTTACGTGCTTATCAATTTAGAGAGATCTATGGAAAATGTTATGTAATTTACAGCTAGTAACTAAATTTTTCCGCTAAATTATTATTGATCATTCTTTATTACGCAGTTATTTTGAAATAGATCGTGCATTTTTAGGTTCTGATTTATTTACGCAAACCGGCTCCTGTATAGATAAGTTACGACAAATATTGCAGTTGCAAATACTTTTATTTTCTTTGTCAAGTTTTTATAAGGAAAGCGTTTAGAAATATGTACCATCTAAAGAAGTTGACAATGAAACACGTTCAGAAAATATATTAATAAAATTAAATATAGTTGTAGACTATTTTTATTATTGACCTTTATTGAGTAACTAAGACTCACATTCGGAAATTAATCTCGTACTTTCACTCGTTCGCATGTTTCAGGCAACATGCTAGCGGTAGGAATGGGCAGTTCTTGAGTTACATAGGCGCGTGCAGATCGAAGTTGCGATATTGGGTGTAATTTTATAAAGAGAGAAACCGTAGGAATCATTCTAAATGGGAATGAGTGGTAGAGCCACGCTATAGAAAATTTTATTTTGAATGGGCCGGCGCGACCGGATTCTAACCATTATTTCATAGAAAATCGACGTAGAGTAGCAGCGTGCTGCTTCGATTTGTGCAGTGAATGAGATATCCGGAGGCCCAAATCCCCCTTTCCCAACCATGATTATCCCTTTTTTTTAAAGTCGGCAATGCGTCCATGTTTCTTCTGATTTTGTGAGCATACATGGTGGAGATCACTTACCATCAGGTTACCCATTAGCTCATTTGCCGACCTATGCTATAAAAAAACTCATTAAAAACCACTGATATTAAAATATCCATAAGTGAACATAGGCCTCCCCCAAAGATTTCCAAACCGACCTGTTGGCAGCGGCCTGCATCCAGCGACTTCCTGCGACCTTTATCAGGTCGTCTGTCCACCTTGCGGAGTATTTCATGTGCCGTTGTAATATTTATTATATCTTTCGGGGAGGCCTATATTCAGCAGTGGACGTCCTGTGGCTGATGATGATGATTCATAAGCGATGAAGTGTGAGGGTGGAGGAAAATCGTAGCTAGTTTCTCCAAATCTTATTTTCTACAAAACAATGTATCAATTAAATTTTAAAGGAAACTTCATAAATACAATTTATTTTTCACACAGATTTTGATGTTATTAAGCAAAGAACAACAAGCGGCTTCCTTTCATCCTTCGCCATGGATATTATATACATGCCATATAAAGGGCGCGTTCTTTTTTTAAATCACAAAAACTGACTGCCAGCATCATAACACGATTCCAAAAATGCTCACGGCCGTAACTAAGCCAAACGAGATGTACACACGCCATTTCCACCGGCGTTTCCCACGGTGCGACTCACGAGTCTCACGCAACCAACACCCAATTAGACTCGTACCGAACTAATTTCTCGGTGCGCGTGTGCCTCCGTAATAGCACCTTCAACTATCAAGAATATAGATAGTATAAGGATAAATAAGAATATATATAAGGCGGCAAAGTGACTGTACTGTAAGCGTAGTGTAGTCCAAAAAACTAGCGACCACCGACCAACAATGAGTTTATCGGTTGTCACGAGAATCATGCCGGCCTGTACAAATGCTTGCTTTGCCCTCAATTTGCTTCTTCCCTCTCAGAAGAGGACAGCCTGCGACAGGACAGGCGGATGACAGATGCATGCACAAGGATATAAGGATGTACTTCTATAGCCACCCAAACCAACTTTCGAGTGTCGCAAACCCCTCGGGAGAACCGGATATTCACTGGCTGATCCTGGAACGAGATCCACACGCGGTTTGTAGGTCACTATGGCAGGTTATTGTTGTAGTTATGGGTATGGTTATGGCTGGTTTAAACACCATGTATACGGCTGTCGTATATATACACACTCACGGCTGTAATCCCCAAAGGGATAAGCAGAGGTGTAAACAGTAAACCCACATTTCGCCGAGCGTATTTCCATCCCATGATATGTTAAGGGGCGAACCTATAGCCATACCGGGCGCAATTTCAGACTCCAGGATAATACCAACCAATTGGTGATAGAAAAACCAAATATATACAGGGTGTCCAGTAATTAATGGATAACCTTGAAATGTCTTATAGCAGAACGAATGGCCGTTCAGAGAAAAATACGAAAAAAAATATAACGTAAGTAGTACCTGAGGTACGTATTTTTTTTTAAAAAGTCGTAATTTTTTTGGTTTATTTTACTTTCTTGGACACTACGACCAGAAATGAAGGAAATCCATCGGTTTTTTGTTGTTTTATTATTATACACTAACTATACTAATAGATAGATAGTCAATAGTATGACAAGCTATTCCACTTTTAAAAAAAAATAAACATTCAAAACCATTTCTTTAGAAAAATTAGCAAAATTTTATTTTTAAACAATGTTTAAACCTCTTGGGTATAAAAAAAATGTATGAATACATGAGTGACCAAAATTTTTTAAATAATGTCGGTTTTAAGTAGATTTTATAATGGTATAATTCATTATTGTATCTACTGTAAATAGCGATTTATTGCTATTAATGTAAGAAAGGAGCTAATTTGAACAAATAACAAAAACAATATAATATGAGATACTTTTTAAAATAAAATTGTACTTGTCTAATGAGGTTTATTAAAACTAAGATTTGATGTTGATAAAAGATAAAAATGGCTTATTTAAACAAATTGAAACCAAATTATCAGAAATAAATTAACTTAAATTTAATACTCATAATGTTTAAAATGGTTATTTCATAAGCGTAAAATGTGTCATATGATCTCCATATTTGCTTCCTGCGCGCACGCCATTCCCCCCGTTTTTTGTGTTATGTTAGACAAGAAGGGTCTGAGTTGGCTATGTGCGAGTGAAAGGAACTTAAAGTAAAAAAATCCAACCCTGTCAACCAACCAACCCAACCAATCCAACCCTGTATTTAAATATTCCCGAACAGACACAGCATAATGCGCAGGGCAGCCGTCATTTTGCAACCAATGCGATTCCCTCAGCTCCTCGGATACTCCTTCTCTAATAAAGTCGGCAGATAATTTTGAAGAAATTCCAAATAACTTTGCCCAGTTAGAGTCCCGGTAATTAAAATGGGCCAATTATTTGTCCATTGGGTTGGATGGACAGGGTTGGTTTTTTTTACTTTAAGTTCCTTTCACTCGCACATAGCCAACTCAGACCCTACTTGTCTAACATAACACAAAAACCGGGGGAATGACGTGCGCGCAGCAAGTAGATATGGAGATCATATGACACATTTTACGGTTATGAAGTAACCATTTTAAACATTATGAGTATTAAATTTAAGTTAATTTATTTCTGATAATTTGGTTTCAATTTGTTTAAATAAGCCATTTTTATCTTTTATCAACATCAAATCTTAGTTTTAATAAACCTCATTAGACAAGTACAATTTTATTTTAAAAAGTATCTCATATTATATTGTTTTTGTTATTTGGTCAAATTAGCTCCTTTCTTACATTAATAGCAATAAATCGCTATTTACAGTAGATACAATAATGAATTATACCATTATAAAATCTACTTAAAACCGACATTATTTAAAAAAAATTGGTCACTCATGTATTCATACATTTTTTTTATACCCAAGATGTTTAAACTTTGTTTAAAAATAAAATTTTGCAAATTTTTCTAAAGAAATGGTTTTGAATGTTTATTTTTTTTAAAAGTGCAATAGCTTGTCATACTATTGACTATCTATCTATTAGTATAGTTAGTGTATAATAATAAAACAACAAACAGCCGATGGATTTCCTTCATTTCTGGTCGTAGTGTCCAAGAAAGTAAAATAAACCAAAAAAATTACGACTTTTAAAAAAAAAATACGTACCTCAGGTACTACTTACGTTATATTTTTTTTCTTATTTTTCTCTGAACGGCCATTCGTTCTGCTATAAGACATTTCAAGGTTATCCATTAATTACTGGACACCCTGTATATTATGTCAAATATATAGGTCAAATGATATAGGGTATTGTAAGAGATAATTATTATTAAGTAATTGAGAAGGTGAGGGGGTAATTTGGACCTTCGGATATCTCACTCATCAGACGAAATGCAAGAACCTTATTTTATTTTTCTTCCTTCAAGTGTATCTAATAGACATCTTACTTTAAATTACGTGGAAAGGTCTCAATTAAATCACCTTTGACCCTCACCTTACGAGAGAAATCGTGTTTCGAATATAAATTGAAATAAGTGTTGTAAGCTCATTTTAAATTTCTTTTTTTACCGTGTCATGAGCTGAAAAACAATATTAAATTTAGGTTTTTAGTATAATTATAATTCTAGCCCTGTGTTATACACGTCCCACTGCTGGGATCGAACTACTTCTACGAATGAGAGGCTTTAGTCTACTTAGTCACATAATTTAGTCACATACTTTCAAAATTCTTTGGAGAACTTATCAGGTATGCAGGTTTCCTTACGATATTTCCTTCACAAGCAAGCGATAATTTGTTAATAATCATTTTTATGAATACATACATAACTTATGAAAGTCAGTTGTATGTTCTTGTGTCTGGTTACGAACCTACGACTTTCGTCTCGACACTCCGAACCATTCCCCACTAAGCTATTGCTATTCGTTTGTTTTGAATATTGAAGATAAATATCATCATTCACACACGGAGTCTTGTCTTCACCCTGGGTTAGCATGTGTTGTGGATATCAGAAACTATAAGTGACTTACGGTCTCATAACACTCAGACCTAAAATCAATATTTGTGGACTTGGACGTGTAAATTTTAGTTATTTTTTTATTAGGTTACTTAAATGACAACAGTATATCATTTGTGATTTGAAATAAAATTAATTTAAACGGATTTTAACGCGGTTTTTATTTTAATTTTGGTCGCGACGTTTAAATTAGTTTTATTTCAATGTGTAACATTCGCGTAAACGTAAGAGTTATATGACGTAAACGTAAGAGTTATATATATGTATAAAATGAGTTTATTGACCACGACGGCAAATAATAACGCAGACAACTGGAATCGATAAAAACTTACAAAATACAAACATAAATGTTCATTCTCCATCAAACATATTTTAAACTAGCTTTTGCTCGCGGCCCCGCCCGCGTGAACGTTTAAACTTGACAAAGTTTCATACAAACTTTCATCCCCTATTTTATCCCCTTGGGGGTAGAATTTATCAAAATCCTTTCTAAGCGGATGCCTACGTCATAACATCTATCTGCATGCCAAATTTCAGCCCGATCCCTCCAGTGGTTTGGGCTGTGTGTTGATAGATCACTATGTCAGTCAGTCACCTTTGAGTTTTATATATTTAGAGCCACACTGCCCATACTTTTGTCTACAGTATGAATGTTCCGGCTCGACCGACCTCGAGACACCGTGAGCTCCTTCTGCGTAGATCGGACAACGCACCAAACGTAATAATTTCAAATTGAAGGTAGATAATGTAACATTTACATTTCGGAACAACCTCGTCAGTCCACCCCGTGACCTGTGGCTGAAAAGCCTTCGAAACATCGGGACCAAAATAAAACATAATCCGTTTAAATTAATTTTATTTCAAAGTATCTTATTCTGGCGAATCGCGTTCCAGAGTCAGCAGGAGTATACCAGTAACTTCAAACCCAAATGTTTCTGTCAACCATCGACGGTAGCATCATTCTTAATGACCGACAATTGTTAATATGTATTTACTGCGCTATAAATACCATTAGAGACAGTGTAATCACTTTGACGTGCAAGTAAACATATTCGACATTGACAACATCCATAGCGCAGCGGGCAAGTAGCCGGCTAAAGAACCGGCTGCGGGTTCGATTCCCGCAACGAGACAAATGTTTGTGTGATCCATAAATATTTTCTTTGGGTTTGGATGTTGTAGAACAGTAAGTTCACCTAGTTACTGATACCCACGATACAGGCTTACCTAGTGTGGGGTCAGGTTTGTGTGTGCCCGTTGGGTGAATTTATTTATTGCTTGGTAATAGTTTATCTTTTATGGATAAAAGATAGCTCTAGCATTGCCGTCGGAAATTTTATGTTAGCTACAATAACGACTTAACCCGATACTGTAGGTTTACTACTGGGGCCGATTATAGACCGTGAGATTTTTTTTATTTAAATGAATGACGAGACGAGCTCGTCGCTCGCCTGATGGTAAGCGACAAGCCTGCCCATAAACAGAAGCAATACCGCACAGAATTTTGAATTACAGAGCACTACATGGTACTGAATTGCGCTCGCAACCCCGAGACAGGATATTAAGTTTCATAATGCCCAGTAATTTCACTGGCTTCAATGTCCTTCAAATCGAAACACAACAATGCTTACACACTGTTGCTTGGCGGCAGAAATAGACAAAGCGATGGTACCAATCCAGACGGCCTCTCGCATACGAGGGACCCACCAACTTGTAAAAGTGTAAGTAGTAAAAGTTAGTATTATTTGCTGTGAGAGAGATATGATCACTTACGGCAGGTTTTAATAATGATCTTAGATTGATTCTCCAGATAGATAGAACAAATGAGCCAATCGGAATACAGCTTAAAGGCCAGTCATATAAATTAATTAGTCTGATTGGTGGATTTCTATGGTATTAATCCGAATAATTAATCTAAAATCATTTATTGAAATCAGCCATAATAGACTCGCCAACCCATAACAGTGTGGTGTTTGCTTTGTGGCTAATTACCTTAACTTCATACACACTATTGTTATCAACAGTGACATCCTGGGTGAGTAGCGGGCTCCGAAGCGAGAGGCCGTAGGTTCGAGTCCTGCAATGAGGTAAATGTTTGTTTGATTTACGAATATTTGTTTCGGGTCTGGGTGTTATGGGACGGCAAGTCTCTCGTAGTTCCTTATTCCTACGATATAGATTTACCTAGTGTGGGGTCAGCTATTTCTGTAGAGTGTATTGCATTTTTTTACTATAGTTATAAATAAATAAATACACCCAACAGTCACATACATAGTCCTGACCCCACAGTAAGATACGAGTCTTGTGGTATATTTTTCATAATGACACCTTTTTGGTTAAATTATTATGGAACCTGTTACTTTTATTCTGATCTACGTACGACAACCTTCTTTGTGCAACAGACCATGAAATGGCTGAGAAAGGAGTGATTGCGGTTTTCATTCCCGCATAGGTGCAAATATTTGTGTAAACCGCAAATATTTGTTACGCGTTATGGTCACGTCAAGCATCATACGCGTCAACGTCGCCTGTCAATTCGTTACCGAAGGCGCTAGTGACGCAGTAACGCTATTATCAAGTTATCTTAGATTTGACAAATCACAAATCCTTGCTAAATAACACCGATTTCTACCTAGGATGATTCGCGAGGCTATTGAAATTAAAATAGTTGGAAGTACAAGCCTGAGATCCATCCGTCTGGGACCATTAACAAACCTTAGTAATTTTAAACTGAAGCTAGATAATGTAACATTAACATATCGGGACAACCTACACCACAGTCCACCGTGACCACTAAGGCTGAAAAGCTTTCGAAACGTCGGGATCAAAATTAACATAAAAAACCACGATAAAATCCGTTTAAATTAGTTTTATTTCAATGTGTAACATATTTATTTATTTCAATTGATTAAATGACGAGACGAGCAAGGCGCTCGCCTGATGTTAAACGCCACGCCTGCCCATAAACAGAAGCAACACCACACAGAACTTTGAATTACAAAGCACTGCATGTCACTGAACTGCGCTCGTCACTCCGAGACATAAGATGTTAAGCCTCATAATGCCCAGTAATTTCACTGGCTTCGATGCCCTTTAAACCGAAACACATCAGTACTTACACACTATTGCTTGGCGGCAGAAATAGACAAAGCGATGGTACCAACCCAGACGGCCTCTCGCATACGAGGGGCCTACCACCTGTACATTCGCGTAAACGTAAGAAATCACTGTCAAATGAATCAAATTTGGAACTTTACTTAATGCACTATACAAGTGCGCAGGCGCGCCATTACTAACGCGCGCGTCTGAGTCTTGAAAGTCTGTCTAGAAGACGATCCTTAAGCGTTACTAAGGATCTCCTGGGAATTGGGATCAGGATGTATGTGACAAAATAACATCCACACCCTTGTATTCTCCAAGGTACTGGCGGATGGGCAATTATTGCATCCTTGTGGTCAATACCTCTTTCGTTCATTATTTTGTCTCCCGTTTAGTTATGGAGGGAAGAGCAAAAATTACATTTTCAGCTTCTCCCTATGTTTCTATTTAATTAATATAAATGCGATATAAACATATTTGCCTTTGAAGAGACTTGTTGAATCTCAATGATGTCGAAATATGCATGCTATTGTCGATCCTGGCATACAGGAGTTACAATGACGTGTGAGGGTGGGATAGTCACGTAGTGCATCTATGGTTCACCAAAAAAGCAAACTGTCTTCATTATCATCAGATATAGATGCATGCTGTATTTACCTACCTACAGCGTGTAATCCTGCTGTTATATTTACCATTTCATACATTCTTTTCATTAATTACTCAATATATGTGTACGAACGTTTGTAATTCAAAATAAATTAATAAGAAATACGATTATTAATTAGTTTTGACTCTGGCTGAGGTAGAGTCGCATTGTAGACAGTTTTTCTACGTCATAAATGGACGGACTCAACCACGGTGTTACGTCTATCTCACGGGAATCTGACGAAAAACGGCAACATTTTGTTCCGTTTCGTATAACATGATAAGATTGATTACATTCATCATCACCATCATCATTAGCCACAAGACGTTCACTGCTGAACATAGGCCTCTCCCAAAGATTAGATTATTATATTTTATTTGATTTTGAGATTTTATATTTTATTTGTAAAGGTTTTCGTATAAAAAAATCTAAAATTAATAAACAATTTAAGAGATTGAGTTTACAAAAATATTCATATGATATAGACATTCGTAGATTGCAGTCCAAATTATTCATTTTTCAGTGATCCAGAGAGCATTGGTGCAGTTCATGTTAATTTTGATAAGATAGCTTGCTGGCGCCAGGATAAAAAAGTCGTTTCTGTAATTTTTCACCTTAATTCCATTGACAAAATTAATTATAATTATTTCAACGAAATATCACGATATCAACTATGTAATCTGTAAGTTTTATAAAGTTTAAAGTTAGGGTGTACCTACTGCTTCAATCAAAAGATTTTCTTGATTTACGGAAAATGTCCTGCGTACATATTATTATTATTATATTATTTATATTTCTTTCGAGCTCTATAAAACGCATATTATTCGCGTATTCAAGGAGCCTTTAAATTCTTAATTATTTCATTTCAAAGATAAAAGAAGCACAACAAATCAATTGATTATGTGAAATTTTACGAGCCAGATCGCAATTACTCGGTTGTTACTTTCCTGAGTAAAGAACAAATACTGACATTAAAATACTTTTTAAATCCACTATTTAGTATAAATGCGTTCAGCTTATTATTTTCAAGGATTTTTTAAAACTTAGGTTAAACTAGTGCAGTAATAATTTGTCCTTATGTTATTATTGTTTAATCATAAACATGATTATCGTAGTCGTTAAATCCTTTTATATTCTGATTTATTTATAAACAGTAAAATTTAAGTGGGTTTTACTTGCTTCTAAAGTTGGAAGAAAATAGTATTATTCTAGCGTTAAATGTTTAATGTACGATTGTGATAAAATAATAAGTAAGCGACTTTAATTCGCATAAAAACAAATATATACTTCCCTACTTTTTCTCGGGGGTTGGCACCGGAACAAAACAATTTATTTCATAAACACGTTTATTTTTTTTCTAAATATTATTATTCACTCTTCAACCTAAATCTACATTCGCATACTGTCCTTTAATCCTATATACTACCTATCTCAAAAACAACTACACATATCACAGTAACAACTTAGGTGCTACAACTACCACTAGCAAAGATAAATGCTTAAACCGATGGAAGACAATGCATTTAGGAATACAAAAATAACGATTATTAGAACAAAAACTTGAATTTATTAAATTAAAAAAGAAAACTTCAACAAGCAAGCGAGCAATACAACCATACAACACTCATCGGTTCTAGGAACGTTTAGAAAACAAACAACAAACGTTTGTGATTTATCACACATTGTCCAGGGCATGCGAGATCATGAGAAGCACGGATGGTGACATCCACAGGCCTCGACCGGCGCGGCGGTCACCACGGCCGCCACATAGACTGGGCGGAGTCACTCTCGGAGGCGGGGCTGTGCGGCGGCGAAGGCGGCGCGTACGCACGCTTCGCGAGCACCGCTTCTGCATCCGTCGGGCCTTCGCATGGCCTCTTCAATCCTCTGTCTGGACTAACCCTCTGAGTATGAGGAGGCTGCTGCGGTGGCGGTGCAGGCGCGATAGGCTGCAGGGGAGTCGGCCTGGCGACACCGTTCGGCGCAATAGGCTGCGGCTGGACCACTTGTGGAGCCTCCAACCTTCGAATACAGTTGCTGAGGTGTTGCAGCAACCTTGCACCGGCTTGGGGATCGACCGGTCCTTGACGCTGCATCGCGTTCGCAGCTAACGTAGCATTCGCGATAAACTGAGACACTTCCGTAGCACACTGTGTGAAACCAGCTCGGAAACGTTCCGCGTACGACATTTCTGGTTTCAGCACTAACTGTCCTCGTCTTTTCAGGTTGTGGAGATGTCGTACTGTAAGTTCCAATATGTCGGCTTTTTCGAGTTTGGATACGTTCTCTCCTTCAGCTTGGAGTGCAGTAACCATGAGGTCCTTGAGTTCGTCGAGGCAGCGGTTGATGCGCGCTCGTCGCTTCCTCTCGAGCATGGGTTTCATGACCTTTCTGTACTGGTAGGTCCTGGAAACGGGCTCGTCCTCTGGTTGTTCGTGAGGCGGATGGAAGACGCCGTGCGGCGACATGGTTCGCGCGGGAAGGATCATTGATGTGCGGTGCGCGACGGTCTGTGAGCGAATGGCGCGCGCGCCGCCCGCCGCCCTGCTTTTATGCGCCCTACACCGATTGTGGCAAAACGCCCGTGATAAAACTAGGGGTGCCAGATGCGATAATTATTTGATATTAATATTTTATTAAACATGGTTTCCGCCTACATAACCAATTTTAAAAATAATGTTTGTATAATTAATAATAAAAATAACATGACATTCTAAATCGAAATAATAAGAAGTTCTTATAAACATATTCATTTAAAAGTATTAATTTCCCACGTTCATAATGTAATAAAATATGAATGTTAATACACGAATGTACACATTTTTTCTGTTGTGTAATTATTAACATAATTAACAAGACAAATAATACTTGATATTAATTATATTTGTAGGTTTAAGATATTTTTTGTTCGTGTAATTTATGACTCTTAAAAACTTACATTAAATAACCGCATAATAGAACTTCGTAATCATATTTTATTACACTATGATATTACTATGTGTTATTTTTACGAAATACGATTGTTTTCTTTCTATTTTAATATAAACAGTTATCATAAATAACTGTATATCTGTTTTAGTAATTGATATATTATTTATATTATTATTTTTTATAACGGTCTAAGACGGAACAGCTGTAGGGGCAGAAGATCTGAGATGGCACCTGGCCAGCACGCGTTCCCACGCGCAACCCCAGTTTTGACACCAAGCAGCTCCCCCAGATTTAAGCACCCCTAGACACCGACCTCTCTGCGCCTTTGTATTTGGAGACGACTCGTGGCGTCTTATTAAAGGACCATACCACAATGATATTTCACAATATTTGAAAAAATTGCAAAATGAGTTGGTAATATGGTTCATTAATTGTGATGGAGATGCATATTTTTAAATACGGCATTATTGAATTTTAATTACGTCCTTATTTTTAAATTGTAACTAAAATTAGATATGTCAAGTACTTTACGACTACTTTTGGACTATATATATATATTATAAAAATAAAAGAATGTAATAGAAAAGTAGTGCAATAAACTTTCAATTTACAAAATTATAAAACAAAATGGTTTTGCATTACGTTAATTGAATTAGTTTAACCTCGTGGTCTTATTTATTTTTTGCATTTCTATTACATTTTTCAGTGGCACGTTGTCACTAGTAAGTACATTAAATATAATAACAATAACCATTACATTATAAATAAACATTTTTATAATTTTATTTTGTTATAAAAAAACCTTTTTTATAAAGAGTACTTCTTTAATAAATAATAATAAATACACCCAACAGTCACACACATAGTCCCGACGGCACATAGGGTATTTTCTGTAGATGTTCGTCTAGATATCTTCGTCCATAATAGCATCTAATAATAAAAGTTATATTAAAAAATGAAAAAATAACATTTGAATATACAGAGTACTGTACTCATCTTAATAATAATATATTTAGGATATGACATCTATATATTTTTTTTGGAACGAAGTTCCTTACGGCAGGCTTGGAGGGGATAGGGATTTCGCTGCGTGACCGAACTGAAAAAAATGTGATAGTAAAACCGTAAGAAAAATGCGTGGAAAAAATGCGTGGAATAAAAGCGTTAAATGAGACGTGCGCAGGCGCGACAGTCAATGTGTCAATTTTAATGTCAGTCATTTCTATGTAATTTTATGTTGTCAAACAAAAATAAAGAGACATATTTAAAATGAAATTCATTCAGCCAGTTATAATTGAAGTATATAAAAATACTCCTTCGATTTTTAAAAGATTACGCTAGCTCGTTATTATTTATAATTACATAAGTTGATAAAAAATGCTATACAATAGCTTTACCGCGGCAGTCTCCGAGTGCCACACGTCTTTTTTTATTTCTATTTTTCTATTCTATTTCTATGTAATTTTATGTTGTCAAACAAAAATAAAGAGACATATTTTGTTATTTTAGTTGATAATTTGAATTTTTTGCAATTTATGTCGATTGTACATTAGCCGAAGGAACTTCGTTCCTACCTGGTGTCCCACGACACACACCAATTTTTTTTTTATTTGGTTCACACGAACAAACACATAACTCAATCTTATATACTATTAACACTGGTCTACATTGTGCTATTCCTAAAATGAGTGAGCACAGCATGCATTTTAAACAGTTACGTTTAAAATGCATGTTTTATGATTAATAATTACATTAGTGTGTTCGGACAACCCAGCTGCGTCGTTCGCAGGTCCGCGCGACACGAGGCGTTATCGCGTCGCGTCGGTCACACAGACAAACAATGTTTCACTACATTTTTAATACTAACTCACGGTAATTATTATTTGCGGCCTACTTATAAAGTGCTGATTGTGATCGCGTCGTGCAAAGCCGTTGCATTTGTGACAGTAAGTAACATTTGTTAGATATTAGTTTTTGCATCTTGTTCAGTAGCGGTACATATATTTTTAGGGTTGAAAGAAATCGCCGCTTGCGATAAGACTGCCCATTGTATCACTTGATTTACTGTATGATCCTTACTTATTTTGTGTGCAATAAAGAATATTCCGTCTATCTATTTTTATTTATGATACTGGTAGGTCTCTCGTATGCCAGAGCTAAGTAAGTACTTACCTACAGCTTTGTCTATGTCTACCAAGCAACAATGTGGGACTATTGTGTACCGGTTTGAAGGACATTTAAGCCAGTGAAATTAATAGGCGTTATAAGACTTAACATATTATATCTTAAGGTGACTAGCATAGCGCCATGCAATATTTTCCCGTCTTTAAAAAGGTCGCTTCTATGGGCAGGCATTAAGGTGGCGCCCTGCTCGTCTCGTTGGAAAAACCCTTTTTTTTATGCATATGTAATCGGGTAATAATTTTGAAGGTAAAAAAAACAACACGATACTGTGTTGCAATATGTGACAGATAAGAAATACCAGGCACAATGCTTCAAATATACAGAAAAAAATGCATACCGCAATAAAAACATCAATCCTTATTAGTCGGTCAAAACAATAACATTGACTATCACCTTGCAGAGGTGTGAGTTAGTTCCCAACAGTCAGCACCGCTAGTCGACTCGACACCGACCCATTGTGCGGTCGAAGCCGCCGTGACGCTACTTACTCCAATTCTGTCTTGTAACGCTACACTGCAAAACGGCTTAAGCGTCGACACCGCCTTTGCGATGGGCGAAACGTACCTCCGCGTGCGGCCCGCCAGGCGTTTACGACTTATCAGTTATAAACAGTTATCGCCATTCAAAAACGCAACGTCGTAAGTGATACCTTTATCGAGCTAAGATACAACGTTCTTCGTCGCGTTACGGCGCCGTGGGAAAGCCCGTGCCGCGCGCGTTCCCACACACTCGGCCGGCACAAGCCAACCGATAAATTATCATAATTCCATTGTGAGTGAGACGGTACTAAGAAATTTTATACTTCATCAATCGTCGCGTTGAATACATTAGCGCGTGGGCTTCGCTTTGTTGACGCGGTGACGGTGACTCGGCGTTGACGCAAGGACCAAGGTATCCACGCGACCCACCCGGGTTGTATCCTTTTTTCGTCACGTATCTATTTTATGACAAGTTATAAATTCCGGTGGAACGATGTATACACCCAAAACTTGGGTTTTTTGTGTGAAAAGCAAACGGATTCCACCCACGTTGGCGGGCCAAATACATAATCCCTTGACTCCCGCTACAAGTAACGTTGTAAGTAAACATAACAATTGTGACCGTGGACGTCACAATTAATACATGCGCTCGACACATATATTATATATTTGTGAAAATACTACTTGTAACTAGGTGGTAGGTCCCTCGTATGCGAGAAGCTGTCTGAGTAGATAATACCATTTTGTCCATTGGTCAAGCATCGTTGTGCGCCGGTAAAAAGTTCATTATCTTATGTTGTCACATGTTGTTTACAAGGTAGTAGGTCCCTCGTATGCGAGAGGCTGTCTGGGTTGGTACCACCGCTTTGTCTATTTCAGCAGTGTGTAAGCACTAAGGTGTTTCGGTTTGAAGGGCATTGAAGACAGTGAAATTACTGGGCGTTATGAGACTTAACATCTTCTGTCTCAGAGTGACTAGCGCAGTTAACTGCCATGCGGTATTTTGTAATTCAAAGATCTGTGTGGTGTTGCTTCTGTTTATAGGCAGGCGTGGCGCTTACCATCAGACGAGCGTCTTCCTCGTCTCGTCATTCAATAAAATGAAATAAATAAATAAATAATAATTATATTAGGAAAATAATATGATTACTGAATATTGAATTATTTATTGTAAAAACTAAAAAGCATCTATAAAACGCTCTACCGCAAAGTTTGTTTATTGGCGCTTTAGTATTTTTGCCTTTTCATATACCTACTGTTAGCTGCAGTTTCATAAATAGCATTAATGCCATTATTTACGCCGAACTAATGACAGGATTTTGTTACAGCGTATATAAAGATTGGTTAAAGTAATTGCTAGTTTGCTTATAAGGTATAGGTTATACAGACATTTAGATTTATTTCTGTGTATTTCCTGCTTGACATTAAAAGCTTAGCAGTTTCCTTAATGTGTTAAAAATATTTTACTTATGTTATACTAGATTCTGATTTCGGAAACTATATTTTTATGGATTATAAATGGCCGGGCCACGTTGTCGCCATTTTTGTCTACAGCATGAAAGAGTCGACTCTACCGGAGGAGTATTATGGTCCAACAGAAAACCCGTGTGAAATAGTAATTTACTATTGCGTTTCGTGCGGTGAGTAAAATTTCTGGATTTTCCAAATCCCCCCTTCCCAATCCCCATTCCGTTCCTTGAAGGTCTACATTGCATCTATGATTCTTTTGGTATTTTGGGTTTTCATGGGCGGTGAAGCTCACATATCAATGGGAGAGCCACTTGCTCGTTTGCTGGCCTATGCTATTAAAAAAAGTATAAAAAGTTTGAAGGAAATACCCATTATTTTTAATGCGTAGACACTCCTATTCAGTATTAAAACCTGTTTTTAAACTGTAATAAAACCGGTCCCAGTCGACTCTGAAGTGACATTTTTTTACAGTTTTATATGTGTAAATATTTCATAGTCAGATAAGCGAAATATCAAAAATCCACTCCTCAAATATGTATTCCAGTAATTGATGTCAGATATTTGTATAAGTGCACGGGTGTATCGACCTGCGGCGGCACGACAGCTTAATCTGTAAAAATCAACATTACGTATTTACATTAAGCACTTGATAGAGTATCAGAAGGATTATACAGGTGGGCAATGTTACTTCAAAGTCACTTTAGGTGTGTCTAATGTCAAACTTGGCAGTTTTTTCTTGATTTCCTAGTACTGATATAAGGTGATATGAAACTTTATATTATACAAGGATAAATCACAATTCTGCGCATAAAACGGATCTTCCACATGTTTTGCAGAAGCTTCATTAGTAGGTATATCTTTTTTTTATTTGATTGAATGACGAGACGACCAAGGCCCTCGCCTGATGGTAAGCGCCACGTCTGCCTTTAAACAGAACTAACACCACAACCAACTTTTAATTACAAAGCACTGCATGGCACAGGACTGCGTCCGTTATTTTCACTGGCTTCATTGTGCTTCAAACCGAAACACAACCATGTTCACACACTGCTAATTGGCAGAAGAAAAAGACAAAACTGTGATACCAACCCAGACGACCTCTCGCATACGATAACTATCACCTAGACTTTTTTTTATCCTGGCTTGACAAAATGACTACGCTAATACCAGATTCTAAGTGTAGAATTGTGTCGACCAACGACAGCCGATATGTCTACTTTATTATAGACTTAAACGGAACTGTTAGATATAGATAGATATGTAAATATCTAAGTAAAAGTAGGAATGAAGATGGCATTACATTCCAATAAGCACCATCTTTATGCGAATGTTTTATATTCTAGTACGCACACGTTTACAGCTAACACGACCTTGTCATTGCCGAATACATTTTAATGTTTTCCTTTGAACTTGTGGGAGTTGATTTCGAAATTCAAGTTTACAAAGTTAAGTTTTTTATACTGTGTCTATTCTAGATTTGCTAGCGTCTTTTTCGTTCTTTATGGCTTAAAAGTCTATGGCACTATTTCTTTTTGGCTGACGTAATCCCAGCTTAATGCCAGGGTCTGCCCTCACATTATGATTTGAAGGTTTTTTTTATTTATTTTGTAAATAACCACAGTTATATTTAATACAAAAGAGGCGCTCTTATAAAATACATGTAACTTAATTAAGGGCAAGGTTCGACAGCAATAAAGATCCATGTACACACAGACTCTAATATCGACAGAAAAGGCGCATAGATTTTACCATATAATATACTCAAGTACAGTATGCATTCAGCATTATTTATTTGGATTTGATATTATGTGGGGCGACCCGCCGTCTGCTCTCGCAACCCGCATCGGGAACCAAGTTTCGCCATTACCTCGCCTGTTAATCAGCATATTGTAGTACAACATGCAGATCAGGTTGTCTTTGGGCCTATTATATTGGTGGATTATTAACTCTGTCACTTTCCAGCCTATAAATTATCTGTATGCGAAAAATCTTGTTGGATCTGTGTCGCGATCGATTTTACTTAGGCAAATTTATTTCAAAATAGTTTTTTCCAACTTAAAAAATAAGAAGTTCTGTATTATATTAGTAAATTTGTTCGCGAGTTTTTAAAAAATGAATGATTAATTTTAGATCATCAGCAGCGTACCTACTTATTTATTCATATTAAATTGTACGCGTAACTTTCAAACTTTCATTCAACAAATTCTTATTTGCTCATGACTGGGATCGATCGGGAAACTCGATCTAAGATCGTATACTGTAATTGGCCGTTAGTCGCATATTATTATTTTTTAATCGTTAAAATTCTTCGAAGGTAGCTTCATCTCAAGATAAAACATTACCCTTCTGAGATAGACAGGTAAACAAAATATCTGACTTTCAAAACAACGCCCGTATGTTTGCCAAACGTGATATAAATTCAAGATACCTATACGATTTTATCTTTATTTCTATTGCTACATTTTAAATCTAACAAGTAGGTACTTAACTACTTCTAGTAACAAGATTTCTATTTTGCGATATGTTATTTATTTGTCTGAGAAATCACATATGGCCGGTTTTATGCCAGTTTCTATATTTTCAATGAACGCTTGTTGACAATGATATACGACCGTTTATACAGAGTGTTATTAACTTGTTCTATTTATAAAATGATAACTTGCCGATATATTTTTGCTAACTTCACAATTAATCACAATGCTTTCACGGGTACAAGTTGTTTTATCTTGTTTGTAGAGCTGACAGCTAATTTTTAACCTCTTATAAAAATGGGTTTAAAAAATGTTATACTTTGTCTTATTGTATTGAAATAAGTGAGTATTTCATTTTACTTCAGATGTACACTTTTGGCCTTACCACTCACTTACGACTAAAGATAGTATCATGAAATTTTGACAGACAATCGTTTGTATAGTGTAGTAATGTGTAATGTGCCCGTTAAATCCTACGTTCAAATAAGCCTATTTAAACTACGATTATCGACATACTTGGCTGATATTTTTATATTATTATTCTCAGTATAAATAAATACCACGTAAAATCGGTATAAAATTACCCCCCGATAGTTCTAATTACGCCTACAGCATAAATCAGAGGTGCACGGTCTGTTACACCGCCTACCGCCACGCCCGCGCCGTACCGAGCAAACACGACTGTTTACAAAGCGGACGATTGTTCGACGCGTGTCATGCTTGCCTAGTTTTTTCACGATTGTGTTGTAACATATACTTGTACATATATATTCGTTTATAATAGTCCATTCATTAGTATCACGGTAGATTTTTGCACTTCTTTCTATGTGGGCTTTATTAAGTATAGGAGATTAGAATGTTAGGAGTTACGTGAGACAAGTATTACTTTAAAGACACAAAATCAATTATATTCATAGTTTATTGGTCACTTATGCAATGTTACTGCTTTACAGACTACAACCCCGTGTCAGAATTGTCTTTAGACCGCTCTTTAATTAATTATAATAATTAAAGAGCGATTATAAAGACAGAACTAGGATCGAACAGTAAACCAAAGCACCGGTTCTATCCGGTTCTCCCGAGGAGCTTGCGACATGACTTGATGGTTGGTTCGGGCATAGGGGTACGGGGTGCGAAGTCAGGAAACCTCCACGTGGTGTACCCTGGGCAACGGACGGTCAAGTTGACCGACGGCCGATATCCTGACAACGTGTGGTTGGCGGTCGTCGCCTGTTGCGGCGGCCTTCGTCTATGTTGGGCTCGTTTTTCGGGCTACCTTCGGGTTCTGTCTCGGGGGTGTCGGCGGGCTCGGTGTGCGCTCACCCCGCCGCCGAGCGGGCAGTGGGAGGGACCCTCTCTCCCGCTGTCACCGTCGTATATCGTAATCCGGTGGGAGGTCTGTGGTTATGTCTCGCGCTTCCACCGGACCGAGGGTCTTGGCTTTACCGCCCGGGCCGCGAGGTAGAAAACCTCTATAAAAAGTTACCCCGAATCCCAAGCGGCGGCGCACCGCGAGGGGATGCATGGCCGATGGGAAGTTCGGTCGTTAGTGCGACCCCCCGCCGGAGTCCAGCCGAAACTCCGAGCGGGTTACGCCTAGGCTTACCCAGGTACAGGGGGCTCTGCCTGGGTGGACCGTATATTTCCCCCACACTCGTGGGAATTTTATGGATTTGCTCAAACTAAAAAACCCAAGAAATGTAGTAGAGAAGTTGCCTGCTCTGGCATCCGGGTCCGGAGAGGCGGAAGGGCATCAGCCCGTAGACGTAGAGGTTGTTGTAGAGGAGGTGGGTGCGAAGCCCACGGAGAGTGCAGCTGCGGAGAGGCCAGTGGCGAGCCCGGTCGTTATTCCCGGACTCAGGCCCAGTCGCGCTTCTTCGCGCGTAAAAAGGAGTCGCATGTGGCAGGGGAGTGAGACGGACTCCATTCGCTCCCGCTCTTCGCGCTCCAGCGATACTGAGAGTGGTGTGGACGGCAAAAGCGCCCGCACATCACCTAGAGGACGGGGTCGCCCATCGGCGACCGGTAAATACGTCGGCACCCGAAAGGCCCAAAAGGAGCTGAATGCTCAAAGGCGCGAGGCTGCCAAACAAAAAGCCGAGGAGGAGATGGCGGAAAAGGTTCGCTCCTACTTTAAATCGCCACCGCCACCAAAGGAGATACCTATGGAGTGGGCAGAAAATGACGAGGACAAGGTCATAGTCCTTGAAGATTTGAAGGAGTGCGGGCGGATAATTAAGATGGTGTCCTCAACGTCCGGCAACCTTAAGGGAATATACCAGAGGTATCTGAAGCTTGTCACAGACAAGATCCAAAAATTCGTGGATCAACCAGAAACCTCTGTGATGGCTCGCCTCCAAGACGAGGCTAACAAATGGAGGGAGATGTGCGCCCGCCACGAGGCGGAGAAAAAACAACAAGCGGATGAAATTGCTTCCCTTCGTTGCCGCCTCGATCAACTAGAGGCGGACAAGGTCTCAGTTGAGACGACGGAGGCAATGGAACGCCTTGAGGCCCGACTAACGGCGAGGTTTGAGTCGGCTCTCATGGGGCCTGCTCAAAGGCCGCCACTGGCCCATGAGTCTAGGGTCAATCAAGAGAAGCCACTTGACCTTACGTCGTCCCAACCCCTGGTAGGCAAAGGCAAGGGGAAGGGGAAGGGGAAAGGCAAGGGGACTGCAAAACCAGCCACCTCCACTGCTGCCCCCCCTGCTCCTGCCCCTGCTCCTGTAGGCGCGATACCTCCTGCTGTTGCCGGGCCTTCAACGGCACCAATGGCAGCAATAGCTGGGCCATCGAATTCGGATGTTGCCGGCAAGGGCAATAAAAAGAAGGGAAAAAAGAAGGCTCCACAGAATTTGCCTCGTGAGCCTCGCCCACTGCCGCCGGCCCCGGCGTCCATGGACACGCCGTGGAACGTCGTAGTGAGCAAAAATGCCAAAAAGAAGGTGAAACGTAGCGTGGCACCGGCAAGCTCACAGCAACAGCAACAGCCCCGCAAGGCTGAGCCGAAACTGCGCTCGCCGCGCTCTGCGGCTGTAATTATATCATTAACACCGGCGGCAGTAAAGAAGGGGCTGTCCTACGCCCAAGTGCTCACGGAGGCCCAGGGCAAAGTAGACCTCACCGGCCTGAGCATCACAAGGCTCAAACCAAAGTTTGCGGCCACGGGTGCCCCGATGTACGAGGTGCCCGGGGCCAATAGTGAGGAGAGGGCCGACTCCCTTGCCGCCAGGCTAAGGGAGTGTTTCCAAGGGTCGGAGGACATCCGTGTCTCCCGACCGACCAAGAACGCGGAGCTACGATTGTCGGGGTTGGACTATACAGCCACCCCCGAATCGGTTGCAGCGGCCCTCTCCAAGGCCGGTGAGTGTGCCCAAGCGGCAGTAAAAGTTGGGGAGATCCGCCCTGACCGGTCAGGTCTCGGGACAGTTTGGGCCAAATTACCCATTAAGGCGGCCCAGAAGGTGAAAGGGGCAGGCCGTCTCTTGATCGGCTGGGCCGCGGCTAGAGTCTCTGTGCTCGAGTCGCGACCATTGCGGTGCTTCCGCTGCCTGGAGTCGGGGCATGTGCGGGAGCACTGCACGTGCAATACAGACCGCAGTGACTTGTGCTACCGCTGCGGTCAGCCGGGCCACAAAGCCCGAGGATGTGAAGCCGCGCCGAACTGCGCAGTTTGCGCTGCGGCCGGCAAGCCTGCCGGGCATCAAGTTGGGGGGAAGGCATGTCCTGCCTCCTCCCGCAAGTTCCGGCGCCCACCCCGAAGAGGGAGACCGGCTGCCACTGAGGCCACGGCCCAGTCGCAGTCGCAGAGCCCACCGCAGGCCGAGATGGATGTGGAAGAGATCGCCCAACAATAATGGCTTTAAAGTTCCTCCAGGCGAACATCAACCACTGCGCCCGTGCCCAGGATCTTTTAACCCAAAGCCTGGCGCAGTGGTCGGTGCAAGTGGTCGTGGTCGCCGAGCCATATTTTGTCCCTCCCCGCGAAAACTGGGCGGGGGACCTCGACGGCTCGGTGGCCCTAATTACCCAGGGTGCCGCTGGCGCTCCCCCGTTCGCGAAAATACTGAAAGGTCGGGGGTGCGTCGCGGCTCTGTTGGGAAATATTTGGGTAGTCGGAGTGTATTTTTCTCCCAACAGACCCTTGTTTGAATTTGAAACTTTTCTCGTTCAGCTTGGGGCCCTGGTAGTGCAAGGCCAACCTCACCCGGCAATCGTCGCCGGCGACTTCAACGCCAAGTCCGTGGCCTGGGGTTCGTCGGCGACCAATGCACGAGGTGAAGTCCTGGAGGAATGGGCGATCTCGGCAGGTCTGGCCGTTCTGAATAGGGGGTCGGTGGACACGTGCGTGCGGCACAATGGCGGCTCAATTGTTGATATTTCGTTTGCGAGTCCAGCCGTCGCACGCCGTGTCCAGGGCTGGAAGGTCCTCGCGGGCGTGGAGACGTTATCGGACCATCGTTACATCAGGTTCGACGTCTCCGCGTCCGCCATCGCCCAGCCCGGTAGTGGACCGAGTGCCCCGCATCGGGACGGCCCGCGGTGGGCTACGAAGCGCCTCGACAAAGAGGCCCTAGAACTTGCCGCTCTGGTTGTGTCGTGGCTCCCCGTGCCGGACGGACCGACACGGGTCGAGGAAGAGGTGGAGTGGTTCGGGGTGGCAATGTCCGACATTTGTGACGCCGCCATGCCCCGGGTCCGGCGCCTCCCGCCCCGACGCCAGGTGTACTGGTGGTCGGAGGAGCTGGCACAGTTGCGTGTTGCTTGTGTTACAGCACGCCGCCAGTATGCCAGGCACCGCCGTCGCCGTCTAAGGGCGGCGGATCACGAGCACCAGGAGCGGCAGCTCTACGGCCTCTACAAAGAGGCGAAGAGAGCGCTGCAGGTGGCCATCAAGAGAGCTAAGGTCGCGGCGAGAAGGGAGTTTTTACAGACCCTCGACAGCGACCCGTGGGGGCGCCCGTATCATGTGGCGATGAACAAGCTTCGCCCCAGGGCGCCCCCGCTGTCGCAGGGTCTCCAGCCACAACTTCTGGCTGAAGTCGTCGCGGCCTTATTTCCGGCCACCGTGGAGACCACTCCTCCACCGATGGCGCCCCGCGAGTCGGCGCCATCGTCGAGTTCGGCAAGGGATATCCCAGAGGTTTCGCCCGCTGAATTGCGGGCGGCAGTGCTTCGGCTGCGGGGCAAGAACACCGCCCCGGGGCTCGACGGTATTCCAGGAAAGGCCTGGGTCTTAGCCCTCGAGCATCTGGGTCCGAGGCTCCGCAGCCTTTTCTCCGCGTGTCTGGAGCAGGGCGTCTTCCCGTCGCGATGGAAAACCGGGAAGCTCGTTCTGCTCAAGAAGGTAGGGCGACCCGCAGAGTCGCCGTCGGCCTACCGGCCCATCGTGTTGCTCGACGAGGTTTGTAAGCTCTTCGAGCGGATCATTCACGCTCGCCTCGTCGAGCATCTCGAGAGGGTCGGTCCCAATTTGGCCGACTGTCAATATGGTTTTAGGAAAGGCCGGTCAACCATCCACGCGATTCTGCGGGTGAAGACACATGCGGAGGAAGAAGTGGCCCGGGGCAAAGTAGTCATCGCCGTGAGTCTGGATATTTCCAACGCATTCAACTCACTGCCCTGGGCCTGCATTCATGAGGCACTGCGGTACCACGAGGTGCCGCCCTATCTCCGGCGTCTGGTGCACTCGTACCTCTCCAATAGGGACGTAGTGTATCCGGGCGCCGACGGGTGGCACCGAAGAGAAATGACCTGCGGTGTTCCACAGGGCTCAGTCTTGGGCCCACTCCTGTGGAACATCGGTTTTGACTGGGTTCTCCGTGGTGCCAACCTCTGGGGCGTCGGCGTCACATGCTACGCCGACGACACGCTGGTCACAGCGAGCTCCAGGACCTTTCAGGACGCCGCAATCCTGGCGGTGGTCGGCACCGGCCACGTCGTGAGCCGCATCCAGCGGCTGGGTTTAAAGGTGGCCCTTGAGAAAACCGAGGCCATCTGTTTTCATGGGCCTCGGAAGGGGCCACCGGCCGGTGCCCACATAGTTGTGAACGGGGTGCGGATTCCCGTCGGCTCCACGATGAAATATTTGGGTTTGATTTTGGATAGCCGATGGGAATTCCGTGCCCATTTCAAAGAGTTGGGGGCAAAATTGTCCCAGGCAGCAGGCGCGCTCTCAAGCCTGCTGCCGAACTTGGAAGGTCCTGGCATCCCTTGCCGAAGGCTGTACGCCGGAGTCGTGCGGTCCATGGCCCTGTACGGAAGTCCCGTCTGGGCCGGGTCCCTGAGCGAACGATGCGTCGCTCTGCTGCGTAAACCACAGCGTGTAGTGGCGCAGCGGGCGATCAGGGGCTACCGCACGATCTCGTTCGAGGCGGCCTGCGTATTGGCCGGTTTCCTCCCGTGGGATCTGGACGCCAAGGTCCTCTCCGCCACATTTCACTGGCGGGAGGAGGCGTTCAGACGCGGGCAGCGACCGGCCCCGAGAGAGGTGGACGCTAAACGTGGCTCCCTCCGCAGAGCTGCCGTGGAGGAGTGGCGTCTCAGGCTGGAGAACCCGACAGCGGGTCTGAGGGCCGTCGCGGCAGTGCGCCCTGTCTTTGACCAGTGGTTAGACAGGCGCCACGGCGCGGCGACGTTCCGGCTGACACAGGTTCTCACTGGCCACGGGTGTTTCGGCCAGTACCTGTGTCAGATCGTCGGCGCAGAGGAGTCGGCCGTGTGTCACCACTGTGACAACTGTCCGCAGGACACGGCCCAACACACTTTAGAGGAATGTCCAGCCTGGGACGAAGAGCGCAGCGCTCTCGTAGCAGTCGTCGGAGGTGACCTCTCGCTGCCGGCCGTGGTGTCCGCCATGGTCGACAGCCAGAGGTCCTGGCGCGCGGTGGCCCATTTCTGCGAGGCCGTAATCTCGCAGAAGGAGAGTGCCGAGAGGGATCGTGAGCACA
This sequence comes from Amorpha juglandis, assembly GCA_949126905.1. Taxonomy (NCBI): domain Eukaryota; kingdom Metazoa; phylum Arthropoda; class Insecta; order Lepidoptera; family Sphingidae; genus Amorpha; species Amorpha juglandis. Next base: position 11,119,850 of record OX421381.1, on the reverse strand, counting down.
GCGATCCCTCCCGCCGCCAGAGGAGACGTAGGAGGCGCCGGGGTGACGACTGACCGGCGTCTCCCGCCCTGTGGATCGGGGGCGTTTGGAGAATTCCACCACGGTATCCCCTGCCTGTCGTAAGAGGCGACTAATAGGGGCCATCGGGGGGTCGCGGGCGCGCAGCGGGGGGCTGTCGTAGCGCCCATTCAGTACGGTTTTGTACACGTATTTTTGTACGTGCGACCCCCGGGATGGACGGCAGCACGGGTGGTTGGCCTCGTTGCTGCCGTTGACGCCGAGGGCGTCCTTCGGTGTGCGGGGGCTTCTGAGCCCCCCCCAATTGGAGACGGGCTGCCGCAAGGCGGCACCGCGCAAGGGCGGTTCCGGCCGAAACCGGGGTGCTTTTTCGCCTCGGGAAACCCGGGGCCGTCCCTAATGCGCCGAAGATGGTCACCGCGGGGTTTTAGTTGGTAGTTACCGACATAGGTTGTACATAGTTATAGGGACTCGGCCCAGCGGTCGGGTGGCTGGGTCGTAAGGTCGGTAGAACCCAACATAACCGTTCCACCTCCCCCCGGTGGGGCGGTAGCAATAAACGGCTTTCCCCGCGAAAACAAAAAAAAAAAAAAAGGGCATAGGGGTACATCCTTGTATCCCTGTGCCTTCATCGGTCATTCATCTGTCCTGTCGCAGGCTCCTCGATTTGTTCTTCCCTCTCCAGAGAGAGAAGATATATTATTTTATATAGGCCCATTTATATAGGCCTGCATGACTCTGGTGACCACCGATGAACTCATTGTTTGTAAGTGGTCACTGTTTTTTGGACTGCACTACGCTTTATCGCTTGTAGCGCCGTCACTTTGCCGTGCTCGGATTAAAAAAAGCTCTCTTTATGTCGTGGTGTGCGTGTTACGATAAAAACGAGAAACTAGTCGATATCGACAAAGTTCTAAGATCTCGTGGGCTCATGCTAAGCGGGAAGGAATGAAGGCGTTTTTAACTAAAATGCTACCATCGATTGACTGGTGGTAAATCCCAAGGAATATATTATATTGGATTTTATCCAATACGAAATCTAAGGACATCATATGTATAAACGGAAAATACAGGAAATTTCAATATATTATAACCTTTCCTTGGTATTACCTTGTGTAGTTATGAAAAAAAGCCAATGTCAATCGTGTTACCGCGTAATTACCATAGACATAATATGTTGTAATATTTAGGATAATATGCAATAAATCCGCATTTTATGTATTGCCTTTATGGAAATCCGATGTATGTAAAAAGTTAATAACTTTTTATTTATTTTTATTGCTCTTAAAGCCTTAAGATTTAACAGACTAATACCCGGTTTACACTAATAGATCGGGGCATTATTTTAATAAAATTAAAAACTCCAATTTTAATCAGAAAAACATTTACAATCTTAAAATTTACACAATAACTAGATAAGTACTTTAATAACATTTATATGCAATATATTTCCTATTCTATATCCCGGTAAGAAAATGCAAGCCACCAGCTCCATACAAAGGTCACTCGCCACACTTAGTCCTGAATGAAAGTGAAAGTACGCCAACATAGACTGTCTTTCTACGTACTATAATTATATGTTGGGTGAGGAAGCGTAGACTACATCGCGACATTTCATTGTCATGTTAGTGCGGCGTATAGAAGTTCTTATCTTCGCAAGAAAATAAAAACCAGTATGATTCTCAATTGTCAATTTATTCAAAATTTACAGCTATTTATGTATATGTATGTATGATTAGGGTCACGACTACTCATAAACAGAAGCAACACCACACAGATCCTTGAATTACAAACCACTGTATTGCGTTGGACTACACTCGTCACTCCGGAGACATGAGACATTAAGGTCTATTATACAGACAGGCAGACTATACAGATGTGACTGGAAGTCACATCATTGTATTTCACACATTACTGTAATATAGGGAAATAAGGCCCAGTTACTTGACAGTAATTAAATATTACTAACATTGAAAAATAAAAGGAGTTCTTTTTTATCTATAAGGGCTCTAAAGGTGTCTAGAGACATAGCCTTAGACTGAGCTGATTATGCATTTACCAAGCACTGCCGAATACAGGTCCAAAATCTCTATCATCTCTAACGAAGAAGGTGGGTAGGAAGGTATATTATTTAAATAAGAACCCAAAAGTTTCTACTAATTAATACTAGATTCAAAATGCTTTAAAGACAAGCGATTCACTACACCGATTTTCTTTATAACAAGGTGTCAAATTTTAGCAGACACCAAGTGAGGCATAAATCGTTAACGGACCACGTTCCCAACGTAACACGACACTCATTGCCTGCTCAATCTGATGGACAAATTCTGTCTTGAACTTTGTGAACTTGCCTTGGAGTGTTACTATTGTAAGTCGATAGTCGCTGCAGCATGCTATTTTTTCAAATGTTATTTAATATGCAAGGTGTTAGGTCCCTCGTATGCGAGAGGCCGTCTGGGTTGGTACCACTGCGCCGTCTATTTCTCCGCCAAGCAACAGTGTGTAAGCACTGTTGTGTTTCGGTTTGACGGACATTGAAGCCAGCGAAATTACTGGGCATTATGAGACTTAACATCTTATGTCTCGGGGTGACGAGTGGTCAGTGGCATGCAGTGCTTTGTCGTTCAAAGTTCTGTGTGGTGTTACTTCTGTTTATGGGCAGGCGTGGCGCTTACCATCAGGCGAGCGCCTTGCTCGTCTCATAATTTAATTAAATAAAAAAATAGTTAAACGTTTTTTTACCTATATTTACTTAGGTTTAAGTTTTAGAGCCTACCAAGTGCCCACTCAAACCCGAAGTTATGCGCTTAGGAGTCGATTTCTCTTTAACATTTTTAGTCGCAACTCAATTGCAATATGTACTGTTTTTTTATTTAAGTATGTGTTAAATAAACCACGGCTCTTGCAATTCTCTATATAGCTATCGTTCTGAACATTTTAATACAGCTTCTATAAGTAACAATAATTGAATTTATCTAATAAATATTAATGAATACTTAACACATGTAACGAGACATAAAAGGAAGGACCAACAACTTATTTTTATTCATTACAATAATATTATGGACGACAGACATGGTTGGACTTGTGGGTGAACTGCATAGTATACCTTTTCTTATGTATGAATAATAAATTAATTATAGTGTCTCAATTGCTTCTCACACTTCCTCCGGCTTTAAAACTATTAATGAGAAATATCCGTCGTTGTAAACAGTCATTGGTAGTAATTAGAATCGATGCTAAACGATAATCTACTCAATTGGCGCAAATCTGATTTTCAGGATTTTTTTTATCCTGCTCGGCAAAGTGACTACGCCACACCTCAGATGGTAAGTAGCGCAATCCAGGAATAGTGTCGACCAACGACAAACAGTGTGGCTATCATAGGTCGGCAAGAACATGCCGGCCTATAAAGCCGATTTTTATAAAATCATTAATCATGACTAGCTTGACATGATCCCAAAAAAGTATATTTTTCCTGAAAGGTCACGTAATTTATATTTTCCTAGCTTTCGCTCGGGACTCCGCCTGCGTAATCGTCTTTTCCGGGATATAAAGTAACCTAATCTATACTACTATCTTTTATAAACACACTACAGTAACACACACATATTCCTAGGTCATAGTCCACACACTAGGCTAACCCGTCTTTGTGTGTCTGAACTAAACTCTGAGTTAATATATTTTGCTTATTAGAACAAGATAAATTTGGAAGCCAAAAGCTATTCTTTTTTACTTTTTTGAATATTCTTCAGAATAAATAACATCAACTTATTCAACCACACAGTTTTTATTATTTCCCTTTTTTTCCCAAATCAATGGAAGCCAATAGGTATTCTTTTTTTGAGTATTCTTAAGAATAAATAACATCAACATATTCCACACAGTTGTTATTATTTCCATTTATTTTTTCCCAAATCAATTTCGAGTACAAATAGTAGCCAGTACAGGATATTGCCGACGGCAATGACGTGCACTCGTCGCGCTCGTGTGAAACTGGACACGTTAGAAAAAATATCACACCGACCGGTTATGGCGTACGGTGTTGAATTTGCCACTGCCAATACTAGCTCAATGTTTGGCAAATATTTGAACACTCCGTAAGGCGTGTATACTCTGAAAAATGTTGATTACACTAGTCATTTACGGCCTGACGCCGTATGACTTCCCTTATATAGTACGTAGCATGTGCTTAGCAGAATGTTATGAAGTTAAGAAGCCAATATTAAAATATAAATGTTTGTTGTATCAATTAACGAGATTCTCGATATTGTTGCTGAAAGCATTGCACACAATGCCAAATACGTACAAAAATAATTAGAGATGAATTTAATGGCGGCAAAGTATTGAAATACAAACTGAAGACTAAAGCGTGGCGGAACGGATATGTGGATTTATCAAATCTGGTTGGTCCATGCCTGCACGTCATATGTCTGCTACACCGCATGCAACTCTGCAAACAGGAACCTTTAGCTCGGTTTTCATGAAAACAGTGGTGGAGAACGGCGCCGTAAAGAGCAGAGCTTATTATGGTAAAAGCATAATAGGTACAGGAGCTTACGATCATCATCACCCGGCGGAATCGTCTCAACTGTAAGGAGACATTTTTTGAGGACCTTTTGTCAATTTTTTTTTTATCCGAGCATGGCAAATCGACTGCACTGATGGTAAGCGTAGTGCAGTCCAAAAAAGCAGCAGTCCCATAAACTCATTGTTTATCGGTGGTCACCAGAATCATATCGGCCTGTATAAATCGAGGAGCCTGCGACAGGACAGGCGGATGACCGACGCAGGCACAATAATACAAGAATGTACCACTGTACCCGCCCCAACCAACCATCAAGTCATGTCGCAAGCCCCTCGGCAGAACCGGATATACACTGGCTGACCCTGGAACGCGACCCACACAAGGTGGGTCACTATGGCAGGTTTTAACACCAGTGTACGGTGCTCGCTATCCGGTCGGATACAAATATCCTCCCACCAGCAAACTTTTGTATTACGATTAAAACCGCGATATTAGAAACTGACAAACAGCGTAGTCAGTTCGCCGTGCTAGGATGAAAAAATAATTTGCTGTACCTATTATAACACCGGTATGGATTTCAACACGTGCCGATCTAATAACACTGTTGCTTAGTCATTATAAATATTAACGTGATTCATTTTCGCAATAATAACTGTCGCAGCAAAAACGACGCGACGTGAACGTATCGGAGTGAAAATGTAAACGAATTGCAGAGTCAATAAAAACATCTTGTCGGTACATCACAAGGGGTCTATTGTAATGAGTCGCGTATTATATGAATAGTCGCTACACAATCGGACTGCGTGAGCTAATATCGGTGGGCTGCTTTTTATGTTAGACGTTATGATATCAATCGCCTTTGAAGACCAAACGGAATGAAACGAATTACGTTAGAAAATATTTAACTGTGCATTTTATAGTGAATTCAATAAAAGGAGATTCTGAATTTAAGTGTTTTTTTATTTGATTGAATATCTTTTTTTTATCGGAGCACGGCTTAGTGACTTCACTATACCTGATGGTTAGCGTAGTGCAATCCAAAATACCAGCGACCACCAACAATCTATGAGTTTATTGGTGGTCACCAGAGTCATGCCGGCCTGTATAAATGCTTCTTCCCTCTCCGGAGGGGGAAGAAGCAAATCGAGAAGCCTGTGACAGGACAGGCGGATGAGCTATGCAGGCACAGGGATACAAGGATGTACCCTTATAACCGCCCTAATCAACCATCAAGTCATGTCGCACGCCCCTCGGGAGAACCGGATATAAACTGGCTGATCCTGGAACGCGATCCACACAAGGCGTGTAGACAACTATGGTAGGTTTAACACCATGTGTACGGTGGTCGCTATCCGGGCGGATATAAATATCCTACCACATATTATAGACACCTGAATTCTCAAAGATGCAAACTACACATTTATAAGGATCATATGCATAGTGAAATACCTGCCATAATGGCGTGTTCAGGCGAGTTCCAAGGTCACCTAGTGTATATCTAGTAACTTAGGCCGGCATAATTCTGACGACCATCGAGGGATGCAATGTCGCATGCAATGATTACGTTTTTTTTATCCGGGCTCGGCAAAGTGACTACACTACACCTGATGGTAAGTGTAGCGCAATCCAAGAATAGTGTCGACCAACGATAAACAATGTGTCCATCGTTGGTCGGCAGGATCATGCCGGCCTGCCAAAAGGCCATGGGGGAGGGGAAGGAAAAAGGGATGGAAAAAGGGTTAGGATCAGGGGGCAAGCCCCCTGGGGAGAACCAGATATACACTGGCTGACCCTGAAACGCGACCCACACAAGGTGGGCCACTATGACAGGATTTAGTACCAGTGTACGGTGGTCGCTATCCGGGCGGATATAAATATCCTACCACATACCCGAATTCTCAAAGATACAAATTACATATTTATAAGGATCATATGCATAGTGAAATACCTGCCATAATGGCGTGTTCAGGCGAGTTCCAAGGTCACCTAGTGTATATCTAGTAACTTAGGCCGGCATAATTCTGACGACCATCGAGGGATGCAATGTCGCATGCAATGATTACGTTTTTTTTATCCTGGCTCGGCAAAGTGACTACACTACACCTGATGGTAAGTGAAGCGCAATCCAAGAATAGTGTCGACCAACGATAAACAATGTGTCCATCGTAGGTCGGCAGGATCATGCCGGCCTGCCAAAGTTCCTTGGATGAATTACGGGGTCCCTGCTAACGGAATATTGGCGACCCCGCAGTATCTCATCCCAGGGCCAAGGGGAGGGGAATTAAAAAGGGATAGGAAGAGGGTTAGGAACAGGGGGCAAGCCCCCTGGGGAGAACCAGATATACACTGGCTGACCCTGGAACGCGACCCACACAAAGTGGGCCACTATGGCAGGTTTTAGCACCAGTGTAAGGTGGTCGCTATCCGGTCGGATACAAGTATCCTCCCACCAGCGAGTAGATTAGTTTAGCGTTAGCACATTATATTAGTTGTATGTTTAATGACCGCATTGGGTCCTGAGATTCGTAATATTAATATCTTTATATATATAATTCTTCTGTGAGTGTGTATGTCACTGAACTTCTCTTAAACGACTGGACCGATTTTGATGAAATTTTTTGTGTGTGTTCAAGGGGATCTGAGAATGGTTTAGATTCACAATTTTGTCCGCTGGACAATGTTTTTTTAATTAATTTTTAATTTATTAGTAGTTGTTGAGTTGTCGTTGCGAAGCTTGCCGTGATGACGGGTCGTATAGCGTCTAGACTGGACAGGGACAGGACAGTGAGACAGGACAGTGAGACAGGACAGTGAGACAGGACAGTGAGACAGGACAGTGAGACAGGACAGTGAGACAGGACAGTGAGACCGGACAGTGAGACAGGACAGTGAGACAGGACAGTGAGACAGGACAGTGAGACAGGACATTGAGACAGGACAGTGCGACAGGACAGTGAGACAGGACAGTGAGACAGGACAGTGAGACAGGACAGTGAGACAGGACAGTGAGACAGGACATTGAGACAGGACAGTGAGAAAGGACAGTGAGACAGGACAGTGAGACAGGACAGTGAGACAGGACAGTGAGACAGGACAGTGAGACCGGACAGTGAGACAGGACAGTGAGACAGGACAGTGAGACAGGACAGTGAGACAGGACATTGAGACAGGACAGTGAGACAGCCCAGTGAGACAGGACAGTGAGACAGGACAGTGAGACAGGACAGTGAGACAGGACAGTGAGACAGGACAGTGAGACAGGACAGAGAGACATGACAGAGAGACATGACAGAGAGACAGGACAGGACAGGGACAGGACAGTGAGACAGGACAGTGAGACAGGAAAGTGAGACAGGACAGTGAGACAGGACAGTGAGACAGGACAGTGAGAGGACAGTGAGACAGGACAGTGAGACCGGACAGTGAGACAGGACATTGAGACAGGACATTGAGACAGGACAGTGAGACAGGCCAGTGAGACAGGATAGTGAGACAGGACAGTGAGACAGGACAGAGAGACAGGACAGAGAGACATGACAGAGAGACAGGACAGTGAGACAGGACAGTGAGACAGGACAGGACAGGGACAGGACAAGACGGGGACAGGACGGGGACGGGACGGGACGGGGACAGGACGGGGACGGGACGCGGACAGGACGGGGACAGGACTGTCCCACCGAAGGGAGGTGGGAGACGACCTGACTTAGGTCGTCGAAGTCAATTAAATGTGCGACGGGCTACCTCACGTGCAATGGCGCAGTACCTCACTTAATTGCATTTAATGTAAATAAAACATTTGTATTAAGTTTTGACCACATTTTACACAAATATATTATGTAGGTGATACGAAGTTCACCGGGTCATCTAGTGTATATATAAAACTGCATTAAAACTGTCAGATTTGGTGAGATTTTCTAGCGCCACGTAAAAAATGTATAACATAAATAAACTTCTAAAAGCACGTATACTTACCATACTTTCAAATATTATAATTACCAGCAATTTGTCGAATGTTTAAACTTTCTCCCGCTGATGGCTACCATTTTAGGGTTACCAAGCGTCGGGATTTTTAAGCAGTTGGCAGGATTCGGGCCGCATTTGTTTAGGATTATTAAATAATAAACACTAATAATTTAAAAAAAATTGTACAGGAAAGAACAACTATTCTCCTTTTGGGAAAATATTACCTTTTTTTCAAACTAACATAGTCCTGACCCCACACTAAATTAACTTGTATTGCAAGTAACAGGAACTACCTGGGACTTGCGGTCCCAGAACACCCAGACCCGAAACAAATATTTGTGGTTCAGACAAACATTTGTCTCAGTGCGGGGATCGAACCAGCGCCTTATCACATATAGTTTCACGGCCGGCAACTCACTAACGCCATGAAGGCTATTAAAATTAATTGAAACTTTACTTTGAATAAATCATCATCATCAGCGACAAGACGTCCACTGCTGAACATCGGCCTCTCCCAAAGATTTCCGACCTGTTGGAAGCGTCCTGCATCCAGCGACTTCCTGCGACCTTTAAATAATCTAAAATCTAAACCAATATTATAAAGAGGAAAGATTTAATTGTTAGTTTACATTGAATAGCCTCTGAAACTACTGGAAAGATTTGAAAAATTCTTTAACCATTAGAATCCTACATTATTCCTGATGAACATAGGCGGTATCGATAATATAATATATTTCCGGCTCGACCGGGTCGTTACCACTGTCGCACAGAAAACCGACGTAAAGTAGCGGCTTGCTGCTGCGTTTCGTACGGTGAGTGAGATATCCGGAGGCCCAAATCCCCCTCCCCTTCCCTTTCCTTTAAGGTCGGCAACGCGCCCATTATTCTTCTGGTATTGTGGGCGTACATGGGCGGTGGAGATCACTTACCATCAGGTAACCCACTTCCTCGTTTGCCGGTCTATGCTATAAAAAAAATATATATAACGGTGCAGAATTTCACGCGGGCGGAGCCTCGAGCGAATGATAGTATTGTTATAAATTGCTATTATGCTGGATGAGAAAGACAGACAACAGTCAATAGTGTCGCGAACCTAGAAAGGCCTATGTCCAGTAATGGACGATGAATATGGAAAAATCAGGAACTTTTAATAAAAATTTAGTTTTATGTCAGGAATTTTAAATTTGTCATTCGGTAACCCTACGCCAATTGAAATATCTGTTTAATACATCAACTTCGAAAATTCATGAGACCTCTCACTTAACTTGCCACACTTTACTAATTGCCTGATAACGTATCAGTTATTGGCTGTGATGGGAGGTCGTAACCCCCTTTAACATCACCTGCACCTGCTTCTCCCTTTATCATGGTTATTACATTGATAAGTTAAAGTGTGCTTCCTCTATTACAAATAGAAGCCATTACATAAATACTTACTTGTAATCCTCGAAGGAGTAAGCAGAGGTGTAACTAATACATCCACGTTTCGCCGAGCTTATTTTCGTCCCATGTAATAGGGAGCGAGCCTATCGCCATATTAGGCCCAATTACAGACATACTGATTTCGTGGTAAAAATAACCTTATATAATTTACCCAACCCGGGATCGAACCCGAGACCTCAGCACAACATTCCTACCGCTTACGCAGTACAACTGTGCGACTGAGGTAGTCGTTACGTGTTATTCGATATTAATTTAAGTACATTAAATATGTATAGCCGATTCATAAAATTTTATTTATTTGTTAAACTTCATGGGCATTGAAGCCAGTAAAATTACCTACTAGGAATTATAAGACTAAAACATCATATGTCTCCGTTGTGTAGTGTCATGCAGTGCTTTATAATTCAAAGTTCTGTGTGATGTTTATTCTGTTTATGGTCAGGCGTAACGCTTACCATCAGGCGAGAGACCTGCTCATATCATCATTCAAGCAAATAAAAAAAAACTCCATAATTATTTGTATTTGTATACCGATTATAACTCCGAATTTTTCAACAAACATTCATCACCATCTTACTTTACTCACAATTAGATTAACAATTTTATCGAAATATTTAAAAAGCTGATAGAGGTCGCAGGAAGTCGCTGGATGCAGGCCGCTTCCAACAGGTCGGTCTAGAAATCTTTGGTGGGAGGCCTATGTTCAGCAGTGGACGTCCTGTGGCTGATGATGATGATTTAAAAATAAAACATAGAAGTAATTCAAATTCAAAAGTGTAGCTTAATCATAAATACGATTCAGAGAGTAAATATATTATTATAAATCGTTAATGATGCATGGGCAGTGTGCAATGTTTGCAAAAAAGCGTGTGTATTGATGTATATTGCATATTCTAAGCCTTTTATGGACAAATTGCCCTTGGGGCAGGGCAGCTCTAACATTTAAATCAGACTTAATGGACCCCATTTCCATAAGTAACGCGAAGATGTTCTGTTTTACTCAGAGTTTTGAATGGAAAGAAGTGGCATTTTAGCGTTTGCAAAAGTAGACGCTCTGACGGCCAGTGATGGGGATTTAGCTATGCAATATGAGATGTCGACTCGTTTTGTCGTGAATGACTCATTTCATCTGGTTATTCCTTTATGTTTTTAATTTTTATTTTATTGAATGACGAGACGAGCAAGTCTGTCGCCTGATGGTAAGCGACGCCTGCCCATAACCAGAAGCAACACCACACAGAACTTTGAATTACAAAGCACTGCATGTCACTGAACTGCGCTCGTCACCCCGAGACATAAGATGTTAAGTCTCATAGTGCCCTACTGGGCATTGGCTTCAATGTCTTTCAAACCAAAACACAACAGTGCTTACACACTGTTGCTTGGCGGCAGAAATAGACAAAGCATGAATGATTCGTTTCATCTGGTTATTTTTTTATATCTATCGAAGCTAAAATGGTTGCATAGTATACTCGACTTAAATGTACAGATAAATTTAACAAATTGTACTTTCAAGCTGTATGCAGTATTTTGTCTACGAATGTAGTGAATGTTGACACTTTTACCCGATATATAATAATTTGTCGTCGACAGTTATGTCTGTCGCATGCGAGATATGTCGCGTAGCATGTGCTAAGCCCCCAGGTCGTTGCTATATTTATAATGGATGTTATCGATGGCAGGGCATAAATAAGATGTTACTTATTTGGATTGGTTACTATTTTTCTCAAATAATAATGTTCAGTTCTAAAGTCCGAGGTCAAAACCATATTACTATATAACACTTAAAATGACTATTAATTTGGGAGAGTACGCAAATGATTAAAAAATAACTTGTTAATAGTATCATGGTACAATGGCGCAGCATGGTGCAATGGCTGAAATTATGTTTATAATTTATGTTGATTCGACCGGGTTATTACACTGTTAACAGAAATAAAACAACGTAACCGTAATTCTTCTGATATTGTTAGTGTTCATATATCATCATCATCATCAGCCATAGGACGTCCACCGCTGAACATAGGTCTCCCCCAAAGATTTCCAGACCGACCTCTTGGAAGCGGCCTGCATCCAGCGACTTCCTGCGACCTTTATCAGGTCGTCTGTCCACCTTGTAGGCGGACGTCCAACCCTGCGCTTACCAGTACGTGGCCTCCATTCCAGAACCTTCCTGCCCAGTTGCAGTGCCCTTCCTGGTTATCAGTTCTGCGAGCTATGTGTTCGTATATGGTGGAGATTACTTACCATCAGGTGACCCCTTGCTTGTTTACCGGCCTCTGTTATAAAAATAAACTTATCACTAGATGTTGCCAGCGGTTCCGCTCGCGTAATTTTTATGGGCTAAAAAGTGGCCTATATTCTAATTTAAGTCTTAGCCTTCCCGTGTGCCAAATTTAATCCAAAACTGATCAGCCGTTAGGGCGTGAATTCACTAACAAACATTCAAATTCCCAAACTCATAAACATCTAACCTTTCACATTTTTAATAGAAGTAAGATTACGTCTCCTATATTCTTTTCCTGCCATGTCTGTTTATTCCTAGACCGCAATAACTCGATATTCCTTCTGCAATTGAGTTATCATAGTAATGCGATTTAAATTGGCCCCCGGGCTGTTTGACACCTGTGCCCGTCGGCCACAAAGATCAAGAAATGTACCTAATACTCATGTGACTTATTGCCGCAACACGCGTGTCCGTGGATAATGACGACGTAAGCTGATTATGTTTGTGTACAAATCTACTTAGAAATGCGGGTCAATTTGTCATTTGTGGTAAAAAAAATACTGTAATGTCATATCATGCCCTGTTTTATCGTACTGGTTGGTTGTAATAAGTTGGGTAATTATTCGTAAAACTGGTGCTGTTAATTGTAAAAAAAAACAAATAAATAAATACATCCAACAATCACACACATAGTCCTGACCCCACCCTAAGATACGAGTCTTGTGTCGTGGGTACCAGGAACTACGGGAAATTTTCGGTTTCACAACACCAGGACCCTTGTCTCGATGCGGACATCGAACCCGTGGCCTCTCCTTTCACAGCTACTCGCTCGTTACGCCACAGAGCTTGTCAACAGAGAGATGGAGTTATACATTTGTTGCCAGAGAATGACAATTTAGTTCAGTCTATCAAATTAAATAACTGATATTTTAATAAGCCCCTTGACAGAAGTAAATTACATTTTAGTTTAGTCTATAATTACACAATTATATAATTACATCGTGTAATAAGGGGCCATCCATAAATTACGTCACACGAATTTCATGATTTTTTGACCCCTCCCCCGTCCTTGTCACAGCTGATAACATTTGTGAGACCCCCCGCCCCCCTACCTAGTGTGATGTGATTATTTTTCAATAAAATCAACATATTATATTTGGAAAAATGTGATGTCACAAAATTTGGGACCCTCCCCACCCCTTGTCACATAATGTCACACTTCGCCGACCCCCTCCCTCCCCCTTAACGTGTGACGTAATTTATGGATGGCCTCTAATTCTGTTCAATTGACACAGAACGTATTTTTTGGTGACAACGCCTTTCATGAACCAGGATGCTATGACAAAGATGTTGTTAATTCCGTCGTAGTCATGCTATAAAAGCAACCTAACATTGCCAATGCAAAGCAGTCGTAAAACCTTTATAGTCAACATAACGGTCTCCCCCTATGAGAGATATTTACAACTTGCTAAATGACAGATTACTGCTTAACGATCTCCTAACAACGTGTTTTACGATTCATTTGTTTCAATGCACAATCCATTCACAGATGACAATTGAAGAGATTGCAGGAAGAGCTGACATATTCAATCTGATTTGTGCTCAACGAGTGAATAATTGCCATCAAATAATATGAGGTGACGTCATTTTGGTTTATGAGTTTGGATGGGTCTTTTTGTGTGTGAGGGCTTCTGTGGACGCCATTATATAACGATTTAATAAAGTATTTTAGTTAACAACTTATTATTTGAAGGAGTGCGATAGACATTATTTTTTACCTGCTCACTATTCCACACATGAGTATCTTCTTAGCCTTAGAATGTAAGGAATATATTCATTTAAGGATATACCTACTTTGTGTCTTTGGGTAATAACTAATTTAAAAAAAAATAATACAATTTAACTTATAAGCCACGAATAGCCACGATTGGCGTGGTGGCTATTGTTTTCAACTAAAGCTCCATTCATATGATCACAAACATCGTTCATAACAGACACGTACCAACACAGATATAGAAATATTAACATATTATTTGAATGAATCCAAGAGACATTATTTTTTACCTCATCAGTATCTTCTAAGCCTTAGAATCTAAGGAATATATTCATCTAAGGATATAGTTTGTGTCTTTAGGAATCAACTAATACAAAAAATACAATTTAACTTGGCAGGACTGAAGCCACGAATGGCGTGGAGGCCATTATTTTCTACTAAAAGGAAGCTCCATTCATATAATCACAAACATCGTTCGTAACAGACACGTACCAGCACGGATATAAATATAATAATAATACTAGCCCTGTATTATATACGTCCCACTGCTGAGTGCTGGGCACGGGCCTCCTCTACTGAATGAGATGGATTAGGACTTAGTCCACAGAACAGATGTAATAATATTGAATTCGTCATCTATGAACGTATTCACATCTAGTAAACAGAGACGCGCCGGCATCGGTGTGCCTAGTGCGAGATTTTCTTCAAATTCAATCCCGTTGACTGCGATTTCTACAGAATATTTGAATATCATTTGACTTGAATTACACTAGATGTCGCTGTTCTATACAAATACGTAGTCACCGTTCTCATAATCGAATGTGAACCAAATCTCGCACTAGGCACACAGATGATAATTTTCTAGTTCGAAAATTCTAGTTTCACTTGTGTTTACGTGCATTTATAGTACTTAAAGGGTGGCGAGAGGCGTCGAAGACGAGTGATGTAACTAACATCGGCCGGGCCAAGTCATATTACGCACATTATAATATAATGTGCGTAATATAACTAATATGCTAATATGCTCATATTATGAGCTCTTAAAAGTTCTAGCATAAATTCGTTGACGAACCTTGTATATAACTGCTTTACCACAGTCTCCAACATTGTCTAAACTTGCAAATTACTCGTCTATGCTCTGAAGATCAATGTGTTCCATAATTGCCAAACCAGCTTATCCTATCGCTAATCCATTCTCCACCATTCCAAAATACACTTTATACTTTTGAGATAAAGTGAAAATTTGATTGTAAATGTTTTAAATATATTGGCAGTAGTACAGATTTACAACCGAACGGTGTCATAAAATTTATAGACGTTGCTATTTTATAGAGGTTTACAACGTGTAAGTAGATAGTAATTATCTTTCCAGTTTTAACGGATGCGCTTATTCTATGTCTGTGGCAACACTACACGAATGTTAGAATATTACTAGTTGAATATGGATACAGCCAACGTCAAATATGGGGAGTTACTGTTTTCAGTTATATAATAATGTACTCTGTGGTTACTGTGGAAGTAACTGTTCACAGTTTCATGTTTATTAACAAAAGAAAACAATGGAAGAGCTTCTTGATTCAAAAGGTATGTTTCGAACATGTATGTTTGGAATAGGAATAGGTATGTTTTTTCATTAACTTGAATAACAAAACGATCTGTAGGCCTAGTACACATTTTGATATTTTTTTAAAACGATGACAATTTTCATAAACCCTCCATACAGTGCCGGTATCAGTTCCAGTGGGAACTATGATGAATTTAAATTGCTATTATGATTGCTTCTTTATCATTTTAGTCGAATACGAAATTAGTTTTCGAGCAATTCTTTTCTCTTTTACGGTATTAATTACTAGTTTGACATTTTGTCAATAGTAATTTTATACGAATTCATAAACTAAAAACTTATATGCAACTCATACTAGACATACAAGTCTGAGTCGACGCCTGCACATTACAACAAAGTACTGTATTGTATGGACTACATTCGTCACTCTCAGACATAAGACGTTCAATCTCATAGTGCCTACTAATTTCACTGCATTCAATATGCTTCAAACCGAAACACAACAGTGCTTACACGCTGCTGCTTGGCGGCAGCAATATACAAAGCTTTAGTGCCTACTCACTCAGCCTTTTAAATACGAGAGACCTACCAGAGCGGGGATAACGCCAGGCAGAAAAAAAATCTATTTTACTCATATACATACATTAGCAATAATCGTGTCACTGCGATAAAAAGACCTCTTTAACCCCAAGCACGAATCTCGGTACACAACTCTTTAGCAATTCCACTATCTCCTTCTGGATCTCTATCCTGCTCTGTTTGGTCCTCTGGGTCTGCTGTGACGTCTTGTGTTGTTACGTGGACTCCAGACCAGTTCTACTTTAATCTTGTGGATTTGAACCCTACGTCAGCAATATGAGTTTGGACACAGCACAATGTTTCTATTTATACGCAATTATTATGTAAAATAAAAAACTTTATTGCCCAATAAACACATTCATATCACATTTTACATCAAACATCCATAAAACTTAATAAACCGATTACCTCCACGAAGACAGTTTTGAATGCCCCCCGGCTTTAATTAATGCGCTCACATAACAGTCCTGTACAAACACAATTTCTTTTGATTTATGATCGCCTAGTACCCTGGGTGGTCCTCTTAGAAATCAATATAACAATTAATTAAAAAACAATAAGCACACCTGTTGTTTTACATTGATTAGTTATTTCTCGTAGTAGAACATTTATTAAGTTAAATTAATGATTGTTTTTTTTTAATTAACTCATGTTGGTCAACGTGTTATTATAGTCAAAGTTCTAAATGCAAATATGGCGTCTGAGCCAAATATTGCGAAATGCTTGGTTTTCGAAACGGTCCATGCCGGCGCATTAGATGACTTACCTACTAGATAATAGGTCCCTTGTGTGCGAGAGGTCGTATGGGGTTGGAACCAACGCTTTGTTCATTTCTGCCATGTACTTTATAAGCACTGCTTTATTTTGGCTCGAAGGACATTGAAGCCTATTACTGGGCATTATGAGACTTAATATCCCACGTTAAGGGTGACGAGCTCAGTCCATTGCCATACAGTGCTTTGTAATACAAAGTTCTATGTGGTGTTGCTTCTGTTTATAGACAGGCGTGGCGCTTTCCATCAGTCGAGCAACCTGTTTATCTCGACATTCCAGCAAATAAAAAAAGTAGTAAATACGTAAATATTATATAAGTTGTTAGGAAGAAAACTAAGTCTGCGCCGTCTGTTTGTCCGTTTTTCTGTGTCCTATTTTTAAATAGCTCTATCTTTTAAACCGTAACAAATAGTTTTCACAGAATATGTAGGCACAGGCAGATACCCTAACAGATAATTAAAATAACATAAAATAAAAAAAATAGAATGTGCGTTCAGTAACCTTGGTACATCATTCCAACTCTCACTTGACCAAATTTTTATTTCACGATATATCCACCTCGATAATATAATATATACAATAGATTTAGCAAACCCTATAAAGTTAAAATTGACTCCGCAATCACTCGACATGTTTTTTATTTTTATAGCATAGGCCGGCAAACGAGCAAGTGGGTCACCAGATAGTAAGTGATCTCCACCGCCCATGTACGCCCACCACCAGAAGAATCATGGGCGCGTTGCCGACCTTAAAGGAAAGGGATAATTAGGGAGTGGAAAGGGGAGGGGATTTGGGCTTCCGGATATCTCACTCACCGTACCAAACGCAGCAGCAAGCCGCTACTTTACGTCGGTTTTCTGTGAGACAGTGGTAACGACCCGGTTGAGCCAGCCCATTCATGCTGTAGACAAAACCGTCTACAGCGTGACTCTACCACTTAAAGATGGCTCTACCACATGATTTTATCACCACAAATTAGTTCCTCACATATAGTTATTATATCTCTCGATAGTTTTAAATCTGATGATGTCTCGTGTCGTAAAATATATTCGCGAACCGCGAGTTATAATTACTTTCTATTAAAAATCGTGATGCTATCACATTAACACGTAACCAAATCCAATCAGAGTACATCCTGAGTAAAAGTAATTATAATATAAATACACACGTAGGTGTTTAACACCATACATGTTTTCAGTTATCTGACAGTCCGCATCCGCTGTCTGTGGGAAAAGTGGACAGGTGTTGTCATTTATCGCCTTATAGCCACCGTGTGCCGTTTAATTATTTACAACTACCCACTTAATTTTAATCTCTATCGCTATGCCAATAAAGTTTCAAATCCATTAGCACAAAGTACGATTCATTACGTGTACCTCCCTATTTGAAATTAAGGCTTATTTCAGTGTAATAGGGTGTAAAATTAAATGTCATGATGGTGAGTCAAGCTGTTTGTACGTGAATGGTTCAGACGTCAAGTCAAATGAAAGACTAAGTGCAATGATGTATCAATAGTCATAAAACAGTATTGAAATGTGGATAACAAGTACATCAATTCACACGTGCGTTGTCAATAGATCGTGACTGTTGCTAAGAAGCTTTTCGTGTGATGCAAATAATGATAGAACAAAAGTGCCTGTCAAATTGTGTGTCAGTGTAATGTCGAAGTCCATTAGATGTTTTTTTACTTTCTATGCGTATGCGATAAGTGGTGAAAAAAATCTTTAATGCATGAGATGTTCATCGTCGGATCATATTTTTTATAACAGCTTGTTGAAATGTCTTTAACTAAATGTGATTGTACGGTCCGTGTACTTAAGGAATGACATTGAGCGATGAGAGTTATCAGAATGACGTAATTTGCCATAGACAAAGTGGTCACCACGTATAATAAAAAGACGTAGTGTGTATTTTCCCTTCGCGCAATTTATAATTATTCGCGCAATATATACTTTTTAAATTACAAGAACGTTAAACAGCGGAGTGGCCGACTTGAAATTATTTTACGGAGTTTTGGTGTCAACTCCTTCCAGTATGACGTTGCATAGACGATTTTCTCTAAGCAATAGGTTACAAGCAACGCCGCCCGACGAAAATAAACATTCACTCATTTTAAAGTTTCCATACACTGATCATCGTCGTTAATTTGCTCTGCACAAACCTATACCACTTTTCTACCACAAACATAACATAATAACTTTAAACTAGTTTAAGAAATAAATAAAACAAGCGGCTGACCGTACTGTCAGAATTCCCGCTAAAACTGAACGCGTCAGATATAAACATTTAAGCCAGGTACACACAATCATGTGTTTAAATAAATACCTAATGCATACGCAGCAAAACGTAAAAGATTAAATTTATCTAAAATAGGATAGAATTTAATATAAAAACAACAATAAAATTGTAAAATACCCGGAACGCGATTCATTTGAACTAGTCAATAAGGCAGGGTTTTCATCATGTGTAAACTAGTCCCTTCTCTTACATAAAACAAAAAAATAGAGATCATTTACTCAAATCCTCTAAAAAAAGGAATCCTTATGCATAAGATTGAAAACAAAATACTTCCTTTTGCGTTGAAAACTTATAAAAACGTGTAAAAAGCTTTCGCTCTATCCAATTTCACGCTAAAAAACACGATACTTTTTTATGCGATACTGAGGGATTTATAAATACATTGTTATTTGTGCATAATTAAAATGTATTGGCATAGAATAAAGTAAAGGCCGGCAAACGTGCTAATGGGTCACCTGTTGGGAAGTGTTGTTCAAAGTTCTGTGTGGTGTTCCAAACAGAAGTTTATGGACAGGCGTGAAAGAAAGTACCTTAGAAGTCTAAAGTGCTTAATGTCATGTATTAGCCATTTTAGCAAAATGTTATAAAACGCATGTGCGATTATATAATAATTACATATTATCTTGACAAGTTTTCTTGTAATTATCATTTCTGCCGCTAATTAACATGATTGTTATCGTAATTTTAAAAGCATGTCACGATGGCAACAGAATTACAATTATATTTATTGGATATAATTGATTAAAGGATTTTAATTGACACTTAATTAGTCAACTGATATGAGAAATGATGTGAATGATTAAGAAAGCTAATTACGTAAACAAGTTAGTGCTTGTTGCATCACCTGAGTATAAACTACTTCTACACTAATATTATTAAGAGGAAAGATTTGTATTTTTGTGTGTAACGTATAAACTAAAAAACTACTGGACCGAATTCAAAAATTCTTTTGCCGTTAGAAAGTTAAATTATCACCGAGTAACATAGGCTACTTTTTGTCCCGGAACACCTATACAGAACTTTGAAATACAATAATATAATAGCACTGTATGGCACTGAACTGCGCTCGTCTCCCCGAGACATAAGATGTTAAATCTCATAATGCCCAGTAAATGTAATGGCTTCAATGTCCTTCAATTTAGCGAATGCACTGCAAAAAGATGTCATTATTTATGTAACCTATAAATTTGGTTCTCTTTGTAGATATGGCGGCCCGTCTTCAATACGAGTATAATTCGATCTTTCAACAGAGCCACTTATAGCAAATTAATAACCCAAACAGATGTTTGGCCTAAATCCTAGATCGAAACTGCTACATAACGACCCGATCTAATTAAAGCAATATATCTTGACCTGACTTGTAAGTAAGCAGAATTAAATAACTACATACACAATGAAGATTATATTTTCAACCGACGTCAAAAGTGAGGACGTTTTCAATTGATCTGTATTCAAGTCATTATGTACGTTTTAGTTTAGTTTTAGTTCTAGTTGTCATCGTAAATATCGTAGCTTCGATATTTGCTTTGATTGCATAATTTTGTTGATTTTATTTTTATTATTTGCTGCGTGGGAGGTCATTAAGGCTGGTACCACTGTTCTGTCCATTTCTGCCGCCAAGCAACAGTGTGTAAGCACTGTTGTGGTTTGGTTGAAGGACATTGAAGCCAGTGAAATTACTAGGCAATATGATACTTAACATCTTATGTCTCGGGGTGACGAGCGCAGTTCAATACCATGTAGTGCTTTGTAATTCAAAGTTCTGTGTGGTGTTACTTCTGTATATGGCGCTTACCATCAGCCGAGCGCCTTGCTGGTCTCGTCATTCAAATAAATAAAAATAAAATGCACCTCTAACTTATATAAATTAGATGTGTATTGTATTACATGTATAATATTATTAACGCCATCATTATCGGCTAAACAAAAACTTCCTAAGCACTTGTTAAACACTACGTTTACTATCAGGCGAGCGCCTTGCTCATCTCGTCAGTCAATCAAAATAAATAATCAAAATAAAAAAAAAAACCAAAGGGGGCATTAAAAGGTTTTAATAAATTTAGAAGACACTTATTAATATAAGCAGACAAAATAAGAAAGTAAAGTGTTAAGTGTGTCGTATGAGCGGGCCAGGTCGTTGTGATAGTTTGGCGGCCACGTGTGCCGGCGACCGTGGGAACTGCCTCCCTTCTGTACACTGTTATACAAGGGATATTGTTTCTTAAGCACATGCCAGTAGTGCGCAAGGCTTAGTGCGGATAAGACTTGCATTACGAAATATTTTTAAAGTATAGCCTGCTAACAAGTATGTGCGCCTCTTGTTTACAAGGTGGTAGGTCCCTCGTATGCGAGAGGCTGTCTGGGTTGGTACCAGCCCCTACCGCCAAGCCACAGCGTGTAAGCACTGTTGTGTTTCGGTTTGAAGGAAATTACTGGGCATTATAAAACTTAATATCTTATGTCTCGGGGTGACGAGCGCAGTTCGGTGCCAATGTTCTGTCTGGTATTGCTTCTGTTTATGGGCAGACGTGGGGCTTACAATCAGGCGAGCGCCTTGCTCGCCTTGTCGATCAATCAAATAAAAAAAACCCGGATTTTCGCTGCTCATGAACTAGTGTTGAGTAAAAGAAGCCTCTTTTTTGTACTGAGTCTATACGAGGTCCTACTTCAAATGTGGTGAGGCGTCTTGGAGATCGGTAGTACATTAGAGGTATGAACGTTTGTTGATGCAGCTAACTTCGTCGTTTTAGTGTCTCTAAATTAACGTTATACCTTCAGTTAATTTATAAATCTAAAACGGCTTTTGAATATGTATTTTTTCAGTAGTAACAATTAATAATATTCGTTATCCTAATAATATAATTATATTTTGACAATGATATTTTATTATTTACAATTCGCTATATCTCGATTTAACTAGATTCAAAACTTATTGTGTTATGAGTTAGAACCGTTTCTCTGTCTGTGAATATCTGTATATGGATGGTATCATAGCGCAAATTATTGAACTGATTTGATTCTTTTTTGTTTGAATACTAGTGCAACCGCGATAATCTTGGCTATGTTGGAAAAAAATCTATTAATTTAGAAGTTTGAAATGTTTTTCATTAAGTCGGGGGTTTTGACGGTAAAGTTATTTACTGACATAATATACAATCTGTTAAAAACCATTTCCTAATTACTATCCATCATTCGTCACAATCGAGTAAGCATGCTAAAAAAATATACCATTGTATGATATTTTAATCAAGTCTCAAAATCATATCAAAAACAATAACTTTAACCATTGCAAGTAAGGTCGTCCAAATATCAAATCAATATTTGGTTTTATCAATAATAAATATATCTAATATATTTGAAATTGAATATGATTTTTTAAAATTTGGTGGAAACAATAATAATAATTTTATTTATGGGTATAATAGAAATCAAAACTTTTTTATACGTCTGATATGCTTACAATCGAGGCAATAAATTAATAGGTTAATTTTATTATCGGTTTTGACACATTATTCCATACATTTTTAATTGGTCCAAAACTGACTACTACCAACTTATGACAATAGAATTCTAAAACATCTTTAATCCGAATAATCCCATCCACACTATGCTGCCACCGCTCCCGTTCCACTGAATACCCGTCCCGCATAAAGGAGGATACACATCTGCGTGTCGTGGTCGGTCACGCGCCCGCGCCCTACAACTGCAAACAAACAAACGTATGCGAATTAGTACGGATGTGTCTTGTGATTAATTAACCGGTTTTTATTTATAGGTCACCTATTTATGGAATACTCAGAATAATTGTATGCAATAACATTTCAACCCACATTAAGTATTTATATGTTGATTTTGTTTTGCTAAATTTATAGGATTTAAGGATGTTAAATTTCGTATTATACAAAAAAAACATAAATTGAATATTTCCCATGTACAATTATGCAAAATGGAACTTTAGATTATTGATTAAAATTAATTAATTTAGCAAAATAAAATTGACATAATAATATAAATGTTTACTTGATGTAAGTTGAAATGTTACTGCATTGAAGTAATGAGAGCGTAAACAACTAACCCTATTCCCAGTGGAGTAGACAAAGTTGCAATTTGTGCACTCATGGCCGCCAATATTATTGCCGCAAGTATAATTTTCCTTTGGTGTTATAGGAGCATGTAGATATCCCGTACAAATCTAAATCCTAGGCAGTTGCCCAGTGTGATTTTTCGAATAGAAAACTCAAACAAAAAATTATTTAAAAAGGTAGATATTTGTTTGAACTCGGGACCGTGCAGTTTTTAGCTTATGTAGTCTGAGAGACTGATGAGCGGATTATTTATAATAATACACCCAACTCTCACACATAATCCTGACCTCATACTAAGTTAACCTGTATCGTGTAACTACGAGGGACTTGCGGTCCCATAATACCCAGACTCGAAACATAAATTTGTGGATCAGACATTTGTCTCAGTGCGGGAATCAGCCACGGCCGTATAATTAAGGTGTTTAGCAAATATAAGCGATTACTTTACAAAACCAACATATAATTCGACTGCACTGTATAAAACATTGGGTCCAGTACAGTCACTGCAGTGCAGGGTCAAAAAAGTCACACAGGACCAAAGTCTCGTGCCTCAAACTTTAATATACAATCTAGTGTCGTGGGTGGTATGACACACAAACATAACCCAAGCCGAGAACAGTTGATTTTAAACAAATGAACCCTCGACACGATATTTAAAATCATTGTATTTTGGAGCAATATTGGCATGATCCTATAACGTGAAAGTTTGTAAGTATGGATGGATGGATGTATGTTTGTTACTCTTTCACGTAAAAACTACTAGATGGATTTTAATGAAATAGGCTACTTTTTATCCCGGAAAAGGCAGATCACGTGGGCGAAGCCGCGAGCAAAAGCTAGTATAGAATACATGAAATTTAATATGATAACAATCGTTTTTCGGATGAATTTCAGTCACGAAAGAAAATTTAAACTGAACTGTCTTAATGATTGTAATATAGTAGTAGTTACCTAGCCTTTATTTACGGTTCCCCGTTAAATACTATACTAGCTTTTATTCATGGTTTCGGCCACGTTAAAAGTTTTCTTTTGGCCTACAAAGTAGCCTGTGTTCTAATCCTGGTCATGATTTATTTGAATGCAAAGATTCATTAAAATCAGTTCAGTCGATAAGGTGTCATTGATTAATAAAACATCCGAATTCATAAACTCGAGCAACATCCAAAAAATCCTATTCATAATAATATAATAGGAAGTGGAATAGGTTAAATCTTGTTTTAGTTTTTTTATATTTAAATAAAACAGGACTATGTGCCCTTACTTGTTTCTAATCACCGAATTAACAAATCATCTTGATGACTGCGCTCAAATTTGCGCGAATTTATTATAATTTAAGATTTGACAGAAATTGATGAGGTTTACTTCTAAAACAAATAAAATAGGAATGTGAGAGAATAAGTACCTATCCGTAGTAGGAATTTGTGTTTATAGTAGAATGAGTCAACGGCAAGTTTTAGGTTGTATATTTTAATAGACTTATCTGTTAATAGTTTATTTAAATAAAAATAATTCATGTGATGTGTGTAGTAAACATACCAATAATAAACCTAATAAACCTCTAATATGTGTGAATGTATTAAGAACTTCATCCATTCCAGATCGTACGTAGATAAGTAGTTCAAATGATGTTATAGCAATAGAATAATTCAACTTAGTTCTTCAATACGCGTAATACATTATAAATAGCCAGAATCAAACATGTTAATTTTTACATTCTTACATATCAATCCCACTTAACAATTAATGGGATCTTTCGATTGCTCTATTTTTTAGAATACCTACGCGACGCTACGAAGCGCTACAAACGTAGAGCCGTCTATTTCTCAATTTCAACAATAAGTACATTTCCTTCACGTACAAAATCTAATTTTCCATACCGCATTAAACTTAAAAGTTGCGTCCGAATACAATAAACGAACTCCGTGACCACGTGTCCCTTATAAAGAATTACTATTATTAACATCGAGCCGGGTAGGCAGTAGCGTGCGCGCTCATAATTGTATTAATCATTCAACGCGACCGGCAGACGTCGATTTTCTTCAACAAAGTGTTCTTGTTTGTTTTTTTCGTAAGGAAGTCGGCCGAAGGTGAACCGTGGGAACGCCGGGCGGGTGCACTTCCCAAAACATCGACGCACGGCAGCGAGTCCGACATGCGCCGAACAGAACGAGACGTAACCATACGGCTCGCGTCTCACGAGACAAGGACGGAGAATATGACGTGTGCGCGCCGAGCGACAGCTTACAATCGCGTGATCATCTATAAGAAATAATAAAACGGCAATAAAAGAACACGAGACAACGGTAAGTCGCCGGTGCGCGTGTGAGCGGGATGGCGCTGCGAGCGAACGCCTGCGCGCGCGCTCGACTTACTGCATTCGAATTCAAAGATCAATGATCGATACGATAGGACCGAGTGCCGAGTCGTGCGACAGGCGCTTCTGTGCCGTCGAGCGAGCGAGAGGGAACGACTTACTTTATGAGAGTGCTAGAGATAACACTATCTGTTTGGCTCGTGGCGGTTTCAGCGCACGAGTCAGTTTTTCTTCCAGAATGCGGCAATAGAGGGCGCTCGTCGATTTCAGGGTTTATATGAGAGCTTTTCCATTGTATGTTCATTATGAAATTTATTATGTTTTATTTATGGAATTAAAACTAAATATTATTGGGCTTTAGTTGGTTTTGATTTTGGTAAATTTAAATGTAAACAACTAAAAAAAATGTGCTTTTTAAAATGTTTATAGAGTTTGTATAGATAATATAATATTATTATTATATTTCTAGTAGAAATTGTCAGGAAATCAATATTTCACATTATAACGATACAATAATAATTAATTTTGTCATAGGATATGATTAAATACGTCATATTAATAATATCAGTACGCCTAACACCGTGTTTGTTAGCGATACTAACGCCACTGAATGCTTCTCGAAAATACTAATACCTCGATTTTGAACTAGATGGCGCTGCCGTATGTGTAACGGGGAATATAGCAAAGAAATCGCACTTTTTACCAGTTGCTATATTTTTGTAACTAGTTTTCATTTCATGTATAAAATTGTTTATAAAGAACGGTAAGATGGTTGTTTTATAAATACCGTTTGTTTTGAATTCAGCACGGGTGTTCGGTATTGTTATAACAATGGAAGAATATTATCTTTTTATATCGAAGTATGATAAATATTTTTAGTTACGGTGTAGGTAATTGTATAAAGCGGATAAGTAACTTAAGTCTTGCTTAAGTCGATTGCAAAGTTATTCCATTCTGGATTAGATAATGTTTTGATTTAGATATGTTATTTTTGAGTTTATAATTACTCATGTTTTAGTTTCTTCTAGAAGCTTTTATGTACGTTAATGAGTTCTCAAGGCAAGTATATCGTCCATCAATCTATGGGTACCAAGAAGTTCGTGTTTAATTAAATAAGCCTCGTCCAAATGACGTTTTAGCCGTTGAAGATGTTCCATTTCTTTTCATAAATAATTTGAAAATGGAACACCGTCGGCGTCTAATAGGTCGTTACTCTGACGCGAGCCTCAGCTTATTAAAAACTCAATTATTGATTCAAATTAATTTAAACCGTTAAGATAATAATAATTTATTTTAATTCATTCACGGCCCACATTACGGCCTGAATGGGCGAGCGTGTGAAACCGATGGCGCTTATGTTAATATCCACTATATTCGACTTTTTCTCGACTCAACTTTGATTAGTGCTCAGTTTACGAATTAAGTATTCAACATGTGTCCATGTTACATGTACGTCCAGTTAGTTTATAAGTTAATTAAAGAACTTGTTTCAGTCTATGTTGGTATTATGTTACACATTGGCTGTTGTTGTACGTAAGTGTGTGTTTACAAGATAGGTCCCTCGTATGCGAGAGGCCGTCTGGGTTGGTACCACCGCTTTGTCTATTTCTGCCGCCATGCATGTCTGTTGTGTTTCGGTTTGAAGGACATCGAAGCTAGTGAAATTGCTGGGCATTATGAGACTTAACATCATATATCTTGGGGTGAGCAGTTCAGTGCTATGCAGTGCTTTGTTATTCAAAAATCTGTGTGGTTTTGCTTCTGTTTATGGGCAGGCGTGGCGCTTACCATCAGGCGAGCACCTTGTTTGTCTCACCTTAAAAACAATTAGGACTTGACATCGAATGTTTATTTTCTAACATAACAATAAACGAGCATGTGAATCACGTAGTAAGCAGTCTCTACCACCCATGAACACTACGAATACCAAAAGTATAATTAAGCCGTTGTATCCTATCCTACTAATATTATAAACGCGAAAGTTTATAAGTATGGATGGATGGATGGATGTTTGTTACTCTTTCACGTAAAAACTACTGAATGGATTTTAATGAAAATTTACAATAATATAGCTAATACATCAGAATAAGATATAGGCTACATTTTATCCCGGAAAAAGCAGATAACGCGGGCGGAGCCGCGAGCAAAAGCTAGTTAAATTATAAATCAATCAAAGTTGTTCCAAATTTTCAAATTTTTTGTTACAAATTACATTCACACTGTACACTTAGCGCCTTTTTTATCACCTGAGTAAATACTTCTTAGATAGAATTTCTTACTAAATGAAAGAGGATACGATCAAATACAAAAGTAACATTGACATGTACACACGAAATAAGAATACGAAGTACTTTTAAAAATAGCTATCTTATACGTTAATTAGTGTTCAAACACCAAACCTTGTGAAATGCATATTGTGACTAGAATGAAATGTCAACAATGTATAATTGTTTTTTACTCGCCAGTGAAACAAAAACAGTCAATAACGGTTTGAATTTAGAACGCGGACGTTTCGAACCTATTTAAATTCGAAAATAGAAGGAAGGCGTGCGCGCGCAACGCCCGTGGGCAGAAACAAACGATACTATTGGCCACCGGATCGCCAATCACGGCCGCGGATGTACTAGGCGTGATGGCTTTTCTTTGCGTTTCGATCTTTTTTGTGGAAAATTGAATTAGCATTTTGATAATTTTATTGGTAAGTGCTTGTGTTTATTCTTATAAGATTTATTGGTTAGCGATCTTTTAGTATAGGAGCGTGTTCGGTTCAATGAACTTAAGTTACTAATCGTAATTGAAATAATTCTTTATCAAACAGTTGATTCATTTACCATACTCAAGTGACTTAAATAAATTATATCAGCCCTTTTAAGTTGGTTCCAACGATTTGTCCATTACTGCCGCAAAGCAGAAATCTGTTAGCACTGTTGTATTTTGCTTTGGACGATATTAAACCCAGTGAAACTACTGAGTTACTACTGAGTACGTATACATCTTATGTCTCAGGGTGACGAACGCAGAAATGCCGTAGTAGGTACTTAAAAGCCCTGTGTGGTGCTGCTTCTGTTTATGGACAAGCACACCATATAGGTAACGCTTATTATGGCAAGCGAACTGATTGTTTCAATATTCAGACTAATAAAAAAAATACGTTTCCAATACAATCCGCTAGGGGCGCTGTATTGATCAGCATACATATTCGCGAATATTTATGAAAATTTCTTAGTAGAGCCATAACTGGAATAAATTGGTACCTACACGATTTAAATTATGAAAAAGAAACTGCCACTCTACCGACTCTAGAAACCGCTACTTACTCTCTGGTAATATTAGATAACATATTAATTAATCCTGTCCATTAAAAAATATAAATATTTTAAATTTGACAGATGCCATGCCACAAACTATATTTTATAGTTCCAAACCCATACTACACAAGTTGAAGTCATCATCGTCAAAAAAATTACTACAAACTGAAATATCAATTTCTGTCTAAAATATTGAGCAAAAGTTTAACAATAACACCGCATCATTTTTTATATTACAAGCCAACAATGGCAAAACCCGATCAAGTTCCAAATTCAAATTTCGAAAAAAAATTCAAATCAATGTTTTTTCGTCCCCAACACAATGGCACACTGACTCACATTCAAGCATATTCGAACATTAACAATAAAACACCTGTTACAATAACTTTTGGACCCTTTTTTGCATGTCCCCAAAAAATATGCAGGTATGACGTGGAATGATTCCTCATAATGCTATCGGAGATGAAATCGGCGGGGATCCGTCAAGGGATTAATGAGATTTGAAGTAGGAGAAAAAAAATATGGATAGAGATGAAAAATTTGGCTCAAAAAAATATTATTCTATTCAATTCTAAATAGAACGGTTGATTGTCAAACAAGTGTTAGCATAGCTTAAGGGCCGTCCGTGAGCAAACGACCTTGACTGTCTCGCGCCATACTAAATCGTGTACTCGGCGAGTGCAGAATATGCACGTATTTAGCGAATAATTGATATAAAAAATCAGGTTTTGGTCTTTTCGAAAATTTAAAACGGGCAAAATATTCGTTATTAAATTGCCTATCTAGTGATGTTAATCTCATTTGATAACATTCTGTACTTTAAAAGGAGACGCACGGAATCTTTGCATTTTTCCCATTTTTATGGTTCATTTATAACGACAATTTAAAAATATATATCAGCATTAACATGAATTTGAATCGAACAAAGTAAAGCTGACAGATTGTAAAAATATATTGTATATTTATTTAATCAATATTTATTTTAAGTAATGACTAGATAGCCTCTAAAAACCTCGATCGCGCGGTGTTTTGCTCACGGACGGCCCTTAAGGACTGTTGAAATAGAACTAATTTAAACTATTTATCGCGGTTTTTTATTAATTTTTGATCTCGACGTTTCGAAAGCTTTTCAGCCTTCGTGGTCACGGGGTGGACTGACTCTTCGGAGTCAACTCATCCGCTTAAATTAGTTTTATTTCAATGTGTAATATTCGCGTAAACATAAGAAACCATTAACAACTGTTGTCGAGTGCAGTTCATCGCTTATTTTAATTTATTTCATAAACTAGTTTAGAGTTGTGTTTGTTGTGTAAAACTGGTGTAGATTTGTTCAATAACCATTGACGGTGATGAACAGTGTATGGAAACATTGAAATAAGTGAATTAAGCATGGTACTGAAAGGAGTTAATACCAAAACTCCGGCAAGACCTTGAAATCGATCGCACCCGCGTTTCATCGTTCTTCAAATAACTTGAGATTAAATTATACTTGACACTGGCTAAATGCATAATACTGCGAAAGCCATAAATAAAAAGAAGAAGAAGACTGTGTTTAAAAAATATATATGTTAAATTTGTAAATGTTTCACTTCATCTTTGCACGCCTCGCTGTGTGTGTATATTATTGTAATTTAGCCGTCATCATATCATCTCATCATATCATCATTTAGGTCAACTAAATGACTTGGTAGTGGTAATCACACATAGTCTCCAATATATATGAATACACCACGCACATATATTTAAGTTCACAGATAAACTGGTTTATATATACTTACGTATGTAACAAAAAGATGCAATAAATAATTCATTTAAATTAAATCAACCACCTTGTGGGAAACAATTTTTTGATACAATTAGTAATAGATAAATTTGGTCACCTACAGCTGCTCATCTGGCATCAAATCATTCACAAAATGTAAATGGCTACGAGTTTAGTAAAATATCCAAAATGAGAATTTAGTCGTAACAGCAATTATTTTTTATCAAAACACGATCAACATTAAAAAAACGCAGGATCGTTAACCTTCTGTCATAACGCACCCATAAATGAGAAACGAGGTGTGGTTATACATAAATTGCGAAATTAAATATGAGGAAAGTGGACAAGAACTCATCCAGAGCCGTAGCGAGAGGCCTTTATCCTTAATTTCCCTTTTTATTCTAGGAGTAGTAGAATAAAAAATTATTTACACAGAACATTATACGAAAAGTATAAAAAGAAAAGAAAAAAATACTCAAAAAAAAGAAAAAGCGAGGCTAACAAATATTTTAAATATATATTATTAATTACAGCACAAATAATGCAAGCCTATCTTTGAGTGAATTGTACTGAAAGTAATGACGGAATGTAAAGTATTTCGAGTCATTTCAAATTGTTTCACCCATATAAAATTATATTTCTTTAATGGCTATTAACATAGACAGATGATTGTTAATGGCTGTATTCGGGGATAAACCCAAAGTGAGCTGTTAGTAAAGTCTAGATTCCTGTTTATGCGACAGGTCCATTTTTGTTTGGCGCCAAAAAATTACCATTGTTTTGGCGGGAATTCTAACGGTGCGGTCGTTCGCATATTTTAACTAGTTTTGAATGTGTTGTATAAAAGTGGTGTGGGTTTGCGCAATGAACATCATTGAGTATAAATGATGTATAGAAACATTGAAAATGAATTTAAGTGATAAATTCGCTTCGAGATAAAAGTCTATCATCTTTGAAATGAAAACTAAAAAATGAAATGAAACACTAAATGCTTGAAATCGGCCATTTCTTTTGCGTGAAAATACATAAATATATAAACGAATTCCTCAATACGTTCTCATGTATTTTTAACTTTGAACTTCATTAAAAAACTGGGTACTTGACCTCAACTTTCTGCATGTAAAAGTCCCCCGCGTTCAAAACACACTGCGTCCAAGAAAGTGTATGCAAAAAACTTGTAAAATATACATGTAGTGCACCGTGGGAGAAACAAGCAGGTGTATTAGCGGGAAGCAACCGCATTGCATGACGGTTTTTTTCATTATATTGATTTTTAATTAACTTCGTAACAGTGGGTTTTTGCACACTAATATAGCTCGAATACGTGTGTGCCTTTAATGTTTATTGTTTTGTCAGTTAAGTTTTTATTCTACATGTGAATCAAAAGTATTGTATATTGATTTTAATAATTAAACGCAATTTTTATGTATAACTAGTTTTGTCTAACTTCACTTCATTAATGTCATTAAAAGTACAAATATCTAACATAATATATTTGTCATCATCATCATCAGCCTGTGTTAGTCCACTGCTGGACGTAGGCCTCTCTTAAAGCACGCCATTCAGCCCGATCTTCGGCTCTACTCATCCAACCAGTACCAGCCACCCTGCGTATGTCATCGCTCCATCTAGCTGCATCTAATATATTTGTACTGGTGGGTTAAGCAGTACATCATTAGGTAATATGTTTTACATCTCTTTTTATTTATCAATTGATGAATACAACAGCAATAGCTCAGTGGGAGGGAAGACTGTCGAAAACCGCAGGTACGAAACCAACCCCAAGAGTATGCTTCTTCGTCACTTCTGACTTTAAGAAAGTCTTTTTCGTCTTTCTAAGACTTTAAGAAGTTCTACATATGTATTTCTAAAGTATGTGAAGTCTACCAATCCGCATTAGGCCAACGTGCAAAGTAGTGGACTAAGGCCTAACCCCTCTCATTCGTGGAGGAGACTGGTGCCTAGCAATGGGACAATGTATGCAAAAGGCTCAACTCATCGATATTAAAGAATAATATATTATTTTAAAATATCCAATTATTACAAACTGGCTTTCTCAGTAATTTAGCTTGAAACATTTCCATGCATTAAATTCAAAAGACTCAACAAAGTTGCTAGTTAACAAGAAACAATATTCCTTAATTATACTTACAGTTAACTCGAACAAAAACAAGTTTATTAAAGGGTAAAATTACTATTAATTAATTAATTAAGATCCTGCATGGACCCTCACATACACGAACCAAATATAGATAATTGTGTTGTGAGCTTTAAAAAAGGAATCATCTCGATGCTCGTTCGATTGTTTTGTTTAACAACCTTGACCTTTACGAACAATTGCATCGTGTATACAGCGTGGATGTTTTTTCCAAGGTCATATTATTGATCCTTTCATGATTAGCTTTTTATTGTAATGATAAATGCTTACGAGTTATATGATTTTTGCGTTGCTATTTTCTTGTACTAAAGATATGTTTATTTATTTTACAGCATAGACCGCCAAAAGAGCAAGGGGGTCACCTGATGCAAAATGATCTCTACCGCCCATGAATGCCCATAATACAAGAAGATTCATGGACGCGTAGCCGACCTTGATAATTAAGGGATTAGGATTAGAAAGGATAATTAAGGGATTGGGTAGGGAAGGCGGATTTCGGCCTCCGGATATCGCACTCACTGTTTGAAAAGCAGTAGTAATGCGCTACGTTATGTTGGATTCCTGTGCGACAATGGTAACAACCCAATCGATCCGGTCAATTCATGCTGTAGAGACAACCACAGCGTGGCTCTACCACTCAAAATGATTGTTGAGTTTTTCAAATTTTAACTGAAATATATGCCTTGTATGCAATTAGTCTGTAATTCTTATATAGCTTAAATATAATTTTAGTCTCTTTAGTATACAAGTATATACGTATTATACAGGTATATTATACTTTATATTTATACTTTATATTTAAACACACATTTTTATTCGTTAATAACTCGATTACATACTTATTGTAAATTTGTATACTTTCTTTTATAATCTACGTCACACATCGCTTTATGACAGTTTTCATTCACTTCAAATAGATTCACACAATTTAAATATAAGAACGATAAAAGATAAAACTTACATGTACTTTTCTGGAACATGCTGTTCTTATGCGCACAATGCGTGTAGAACGGTATCATTACATGTTCCAATTATCGGACCGATATTCATGCTCGTGTTTTAGCACGTACACACTGAGCTCAGTGGCGCCGCGCCAAGCGGGACAACTAGTTTCATTTGTCACACTAGGGCCATCATCTATGTATAAAAATGGGACAACCCTACGAGCACATATTTTCTTCTTAATAAATTATTCAACTGGCCAGTATTAACTTTATTTTTTTCCTAATGTGTTCATAGTATAAATAATAATGAAGTACATATCGGCTATGACTAATTTCGAATTTGGAATGCTTTGATTCTGTACACCTTTGATTCTGGACGGTCCGGTCAGAATCCGGACGCGTAGCCCGCCTACACAATACCGTCCCACCGGTACACGTAACGGTGACCGTCGTCGCATTTTATTTACTTTATTTATTTTATAGTAATTTATTTCACTATAAACACTAGGCTGGTCTGGCCAGGCCTATTTTTATTTGCTTCTTCCATAAGAAGTAATACCTATCCACGCTCTCTGCTTAAATGGCCTCCGCTCGTTTATTTTTAATCCATTATAACGGATCTGGTCTTTAGTTTATAAATATCACATTAGCGTCATTATTTTTATCAACGTTTTTCAAGTCTGTCAATTTAATAAGCAATATTATTAATATGTTTGTGCGAAAACATGCTTCAACATGTCGATTGAAAGCTTGCATCGGTTTGAATTTAAGATCGTTGACTTCATTCAATTATGTCCATAAAATAAATTATTAATTTGAGGCTGTCAATAATTAATTGACAGCCTCCGTGGCATAGCGGGCGAGTAGGCTGTGAAGCGCGCGGCCGCGGGTTCGATCCCCGCACCGAGCCAAATGTTTGTGTAATCCACTAATAAAAATCAGGACTATGTGTGTGACTGTTGGGTGTATTTATTTATTTAGTATGTATGTAAAATTCTTACGATTTTTTCCTTCGCCGTTTTAGCATTATATTTTATGTCCTCAATCAGTGACTAACAACAAATATACGTGTAACTTCGAAAAGCTAAATATGTATGACTTGGATGGAGGCTGGAGGCTAATCTATACAACGACTTCCATCTGGGCAGTCGGTACCACTAGATTTTAATTGACATTTTTTCCCCCAAACTAGTCGATATTACAAAATAAAACGGCCTTATGGAAGGAAATAGGCCCTAAATTAAAGAAGCTCTACATACAGAGATTCCGATCTTATCCAAAAGATACAGTATCACGGATGTAGCTCATTTAAATCTTAATGAT
Source organism: Amorpha juglandis (assembly GCA_949126905.1). Classification (NCBI taxonomy): domain Eukaryota; kingdom Metazoa; phylum Arthropoda; class Insecta; order Lepidoptera; family Sphingidae; genus Amorpha; species Amorpha juglandis. The sequence goes on along the minus strand of OX421381.1, from coordinate 11,084,788 downwards.
AGAACCCCACGGATGCATTTATTATGGCTTTTAATCAAGTGTCTTGTAATAACGTCAATACAGATTCACTTATTATTCATGAACGATGCGCCGGCGCATGCACAGAAACGTTAGGGTCGTGCCACACTGATCCAGACGCGTGACCGACCAGATAAGCCGGCACGCACTCCATACATTTGACGCCCGCGCAACCCGACCAAACCCGAACGCGGCCGAAGATAACCGAACGCCATCGTGGGAAAATACGGCAGGTGTTACCGATCCGAAGCACTTCTTACTGAGTAAACACTCGCCGTATACAAAATTATAACCGCCTCGAAGCGTCTGTTTAAATGGAAAACATATTTTGTGTGCTTAATGATACTGGTTGCTTTTTTGGTGCGGCTCGGTTATCAGGCGACAAGGTTTTTGCGAAGTTACGACTCGGCGCGTCTGTTACAGTTGAGTCACCCTTAATTGGTATCGACGATTGACCTTTCGTCTTTAATTTCTGATTATAATTTTTTTTTTTTTTATGGCATAGGCCGGCAAACGAGCAGGTGGGTCACCTGATGGTAAGTGATCTCCACCACCCATGAACGCCCACAATATCAGAATCATGGGCGCGTTGCCGACCCCAAAGGAAAGGGATAATTCGGGATTGGGAAGGGGAGGGGATTTGGGCTTCCGGATATCTCACTCACCGTACGAAACGCAGCAGCAAGCCGCTACTTTACGTCGGTTTTCTGTGAGACAGTGGTAACGATCCGGTCGAGCCAGCCCATTCATGCTGTAGACAAAACTGTCTACAGCGTGGCTCTACCACTCAATTAATTAATTGGTATCGACGCGTGACCTTTCGTCTTTAATTTCTGATTGTACAGAACGCCTCGTCTGGTTTAATGGACAGTTGTAAATGTTTCGTAGACATTAATTTGTGACTTATACATTCTTATTAATGTAAACGACGTCGGACGTTCGTTTATTATTTTAATAGCGGATGAGTATATCAAAATGATGCGTTTCATTTTTCAGTGTTACACGCCTATTTTAATCCGATTATTTTTTAATGCTGTACCTACTCTGGAGAAACGAATAAGATTATCGAGTGACATTTGTTGTTAAACTACTTTATACAGGATTGGTAGAGTTCTTGTTTTCAAATTTACATCTTATTTTTTACCTATTTAACCATGTTCGAAAAATGTTTATTATAATTATTTTGATGTTTTAAATCGCTATATTATGTTCCGTGTTATTTTCTACAAATATGGACTTATTTTGACGATTATTTGCAGTTGAATATAACTTTGGTGCAAACTCCTCAATAAATGACAGCAAGTGCATTTAAATTATGATTTCTTACGTTTACACGAATGTTACTCATTAAAATAAAACTAATTTAAACGGATTTTATATTCTACTGTCACCCCACTGGACTGGACAGTTCACCCCGTGACCACGAAGGCTGAAAAGCTTTCGAAACGTTGGGACCAAAATTTAAATAAAAAACCGCGATAAAATCCGTTTAAATTAGTTTTATTTCAAAAAGTGCATTTAAAGTCGTTTTTATAGCAGAGACCGGCAAACCTTTAAGAGGGTCACCTGATAGTTAGTGATCTCCACTGCCAATGAACACCCACAATACCAGAGGAGTATATATGGATATGTTCCCGAAAAATTTGGCTTGTAGTCTTTATTACCGCCGCCTGCCACGCATCAATTTATCTGTGAAGAAAACCCACCCACGGCTCAGATATTTGTGGATCACTGAATCATTTTTATCTAGAAAGAAAGAAAGATAAGAAAGAAACATTTGTTGGCATCCATCGGGTGGTAAAAAGTTTAACAATATAAGTATTTTTTTTTATCCTGCCTTGGCAAAGTGACTACGCTACACCTAACAATATAAGTATATTATAAGTATATTATCAAAACCAATAAACATAAAAAAAAATATATCTCGGTACGGAATCGAATCCGTAGCCTCTCGCTTCACAGCCGCCTACTCGCCCATTGCGTTTTGTATGCACTTAGTTACATTGTAACATTCATAACAGGTTCGCAGACTCTTATGTACTACATGACTAAAATAACAAATCGATTATGACAGTAATTTTTACAAAACAAGTCTGCTTTTACCATACACTTATGCAGGTTACATCTATTGAGGTGGGTCAAATAACATACTTTAGTAAAAAGTGTCTCAAATTATCCTCGGTCGAGCTAAATAGTACGAACTATGTAATTCCATCACTTAGTTTTGTTTTAGAAATAACTAATGACTGTTGTGCACTTACGAAGAACAATTTTTTATGATTTTTTTACGTGCACCTAATAATTTATGTTTGTGTCTGTGGACTGCAAATTAAAAAGGCAAGCGACTATTTCACTATGTTTGAATATTTTTTATATCTTAAGCCGGTAAACGGGTAAGTTGGTCACCTGATGGTAAATGATATCCACCGCCTCTATTCGCCTATATTATCATTATGCTGCTATTAAACCAATGAGGCGAGGAATTTTTTCTTAATTATTCTAACGATAAAAAAATCTTTATAAATTCTGCCTCAGTGACGCAGTTGTATTGCGTAGGTACGCGGTACGACTGTCGTGCTGAGGTTTCGGGTTCGACCCCCGGTAGAGTAAAGTGATAAGATAGTAGTTTTTCTATCATGAAATGCTCAGTATCAGCCCGGAGTCTGAATTGTGCCCGGTATGGCGATAGGCTCGCCCCTATCACATCATGGGACGAAAATACTAATTGCTTGTGGGAGGATACTTGTATCCGACCGGATAGCGAGCACCGTACACCGGTGCTAAAACCTGCCATAGTGGCCCACCTTGTGTGGGTCGCGTTCCAGGGTGAGCCAGTGTGTATCCGGATCACCCCAGGGGGTTGCCCCCTGATCCTAACCCTTTTACCATCCCTTTTTCCTTCCTTTCCCCCTTGGCCCTTTGGCAGGCCGACATGATCTTGCCGACCTACGGTGGACACATTGTTTATCGTTGGTCGACACTATTCTTGGATTGCGCTACACTTACCATCAGGTGTAGCATAGTCACTTTTCCGAGCCAGGATAAAAAAAAATACGTTCGGTGAAATGTGGGTGTATTTACATCTCAGTCTACCCCTTCGGAAATTACAGGCGTGAACGTATAAAATATCTTTAAACCACCCACACGTTCCCACATACCACCATTTATTTAAATCATCTAAAAATACTTCAAAATAACTTCTTGTACCCGTCACCTCTCAATATATACAATTAAAGTCGTCGAGTGATTATATCTGTCATATTCACGCCTTAGGGAGACCGGCTTAAGTCATGATTACCGCCTGTGAGCCTCAAAACCCCCGGGGACACGTCCCAACAGTAATTATCCTTAAAAAACAAGTTTATGTCATAAACGACTACAGTTAAAAAAAGTCTCTTATTTTTACGTCAAATTATAATTACTCGTATGTTAGTTGACTCCCGCGGTTCTTTCTAGAAATATGTGAATTTATATTCTTAACTAGCTGTTGCTTGCGGCTCCGCCCGCGTGATTTTCATACAAACTTTCATCCCCTATTTTATCCCCTTGGGGGTAGAATTTTTCAAAATCCTTTCTTAACGGATGCCTACGTCATAACATCTACCTGCATGCCAAATTTCAGCCCGATCCATCCAGTGGTTTGGGCTGTGCGTTGATAGATCACTATATCAGTCAGTCACCTTTGAGTTTTATATATTTAGATATACAGATGTTTAAGATAGGGCGAAGTGCTGTGTTTATAGGAAGGCGGACCCTGGAAATAAACTGGAATAACGCTAGGCAGAAAGAAAGAAAATCTATTATACAGATAAGCAGTACTATGATTGATTATATGTACTTTGGAAATCTTTATTTTTCTTATTTGATTAAATGACGAGACGAGCAAGGTGCTTGCCTGATGGTAAGCGCCACGCCTGCCCATAAACAAAAGCAACGCCACACAGAATTTTGAATTACAAAGCACTGCATGGCACTGAACTGCGCTCGTCACCCCGAGACATAAGATGTTAAGTCCCATAATGCCCAGTAATTTCTCTGGCTTCAAAGTCCTTCAAACCGAAACACAACAGTGATTAAACACTGTTATTTTGCGGCAGAAATAGACAAAGCGGTGGTACCAGCCCAGATGGCCTCTCGCATACGAGGGACGTACCACCATGTATCTCCGTATATTTCAGAAATATGTGCGCGTGTTAATTATTATTTGATACAAACTGTAATTTGTATTATGTTAGAGCCACGTTAGAGACAGTTTTGTCTACGTCATGAATGGACCGGCTCGACCGGGTCGTTACCACTGCCTCAAATCGACGTAAAGTAGGGGCTTGCTACGTTTCGTACGGTGAGTGAGATATCTGGAGGCCCAAATCCCCTTTTCGAATGCCTTAATTATCCCTTTCCTTTAAGGTCGGCAACGTGCCTATGATTCTTTTGGTATTGTGGGCGTACGTGGGCAGTGGAGAACACTTATCATCACGTGACCCACTTGCTCGTTTTCCGACCTTTTTAAAAACACCTGTTACATCTGATTATTTTCCGCTTGAATGAAATATCTGTCTCAACTTGGAACATTTGTCATCACTATTTAATATCAATAATTGTTACAATAACCTCCGTGGTATAATGGGCTGTGAACGACAGGCCGCGGGTTCGATCCCCGCGGGAAGACAAATTGATGATCAAAAAATATTTGTTTCGGGTCTGGGTGTTATAGGAACAGTCCCTGGTAGTTCCTAATACCCAAGATACAGTCCAAAACGATTGTAGAGTCAGATATATTTACTATTAAAATTGTAAATCATATTTAAGTTGCATGTTATTATGTTGGTAATAAACGTTTCTTTCTTTCTTATATATACTCGTATATAACAGTTGTGACTATTTAAAAATACATAAAAAATTCAAATTTGAACAAACAGACAAATCTTAAAATTCAATAGTTATTCTGACCAACGTCTGAGAGCCATAAGTTTAAGTAATTGTAGGTAATGGAAATGACACGCAGCCTCGAGCCCAGGAACTGGCCCATTCATATAATTGCCACTGCTTAAATGTTGGGCGAGCACCTAATAATTAACTTCATGATTTTCGTCCGCCTACGAGGGAAATCGTGAGATGACCCAATGTATTATATACGAAAACCTTCTAGAAAGTACGACGATTAATTTACTGATACAGTCAACACAATTAGTTCTAAAATTTTTAGAAAATCACGACAAAATTGACATACATACATTTCACTATGTGGTAGGCCCATCGTATGCGAGAGGGTTAGTACCACCACATTGCCTATTTCTGCCACCAAGCAATACCGTATAGGTACTAATGTATTTCGGTTTCAAGGATATTGAAGGCAGTGAAATTTTACTAATGGGCGCTATAGACTGAACATCTTATGCCTCTGGGTGACGAGGGGCAGTCCAGTGCCATTATTTTTTATTAATTCAAAAATATTTTTTTAGGTCAATTTAAATATGATAAACCTTTATATAGCCATTGTCAATGCAAGTTTATTTGTGCTACTTTAAATAGAACCCTTCCTTCCTAAGCCATCCCAAAGCAATTATTATTCTTATTGAAAAAAGTCAGGTATGGGGAAGTACCCCGAAGCAAAGGTCGCCGATAGTCCGCAAGTCGAGTAACAAAGGTCACGCGCGCGTTACCCGCCTGGAACAATACAGTACATGGGGCGTTACCCCGGGGTAAAGGTTGGTATGCACAAGTCCGGTAACAACGGTCACGCGCGTGCCACCGACCCGGAACACAGGTATATCGCCCTTCCGGTAAAGGTCGCCGATTATGCCGGGTAATTATTTGAAATTTGAATTATTGTTCGATCAGTTTTATGATGGTGCGAACATTTGAGGTATTGTTAGAGAATTTAAATTGAAATGGAATCTCAGTGTTGTGATTGTGCGGACATTTCGAATATTGTTCGAAAATTTACATTAAAATGTAACTTTCAAATTTAGAATTGAACAGTTTTGAACTAGAATTTGAGTAGTTTGAATTGTACATCGAATTTTAGGGTTGGAATAAATATCGATTCTAGAGTCTATTTAGATGAAGAGATACAGCGCCCCCAGCGGATTTTATTATACCTGTTTCTCGTATACGAATATTATGACAGATATCTAAAAACATACACTAGACATAGCAGTTTGTTTTTATAAATAGCAGAAGGCATACGAGTAGGTGTGTCACTAAATAGTGTGTAATGTGGTGGACCTCAACTTGTTTACTCAATAATATATTTTTTTAGTTTTTTTTCCTCATCACTTAGATATTTATAGATCGGCATTAAGTACAATGTTTATGAGTCTATTTCAATCAAATAAATTTTATCGGTTCTTGTCACAGTAATGACTTTTTATCGCGATAGGTAATGTAGAGTTACAATGTACTCATTTTAAATCTGATCGCCATACTTGTTCCAGATATGTTAACCAATATTGACTATCACTGTTTAAATAGTGTTTATATCCGAATCGCATAATATTCAAGTAAGATTGAACCAATAGTTAACGTATAAGACAGCCATTTTTGAAAGTTCCTAACAAACATCTTTCTTTCATTATATTTATGTCAGAGTGTGACTTTTACATATATATTTTATTTAGCACTTTCTCCGAGCTGATTAATAACAAGCTAGAATATATTAATCAGACAGCTACATTCTATCGCAATCGATTATAAAATCACATCCTACCCTATAATTAAGATACAATTAATTGGTTACCCCGCCGTTCTTCCGCGTCGAGAAAAAACCGGGCACACGTGGTCAGTCGTCACTACCGTTCATTTACGAACGCGAAATTATGCGTAGTACGGCAGGTGGCAGGTGTGGCGACTGGCGATCATGGGAACCCGGGGTTGTGGCGGGTTCCCACGGCCGCGTCATTCAACGCGTCACACCTGCGCCCCTTAACGGGGATGCTAGTTGGTATACACACGCCCGCCACGCGAAGGAAAGCGTCGTTTAGAACACCTAGTGTGTGGCACGCTGCATACTGCACGCTGCACGTCGCACGCTGCACGCACACTACTTCACGGTGTAGCACGGACGGGACTCGTGTTACAATGTATACTGGCTTAATACTTTTTGCACAGTTCTTTCCGAAATAATGGTTTTATGCACTTATAAATTATACTATGATAAAATGTCTCATAAATTTCGAAATATATGGCCTGTGTTTTAAAAAAGGAATAATGAATTATTATTATTTAATGATATTACAAATTAATGGTTACAATTATTTAATTCATTTAACCTCTTTTACATTTATGTATTGATTATTATTTTTAACCCTTTGTAAACATTAAATGGCATTAATTTATTTTTGTAGATTTCCTGCCGGATTTCTGCGAGGTCTCGCAAAAACTTATATTTCGCGGGACTGAAGACCCATAGTCCCGTAAATACCGGGACTGGTTTTTATTAGGGGAACGCATTCTCTAGTAAATTCCGTAAAAGGGCTGTTTACGATATGTTTTACGTTCTGTGTTTGATTTATTCGCCCATATTGGTTTATGTTCGCTTGTTTTTATTGTCAGCCATATTGTTGAAATTCTAAACACATGTGTGGAGTTGTGAGCTGATTTATATCGGCATACCTATTCTTATTTATGACGCAATTAAAAATATAGAGACTGGTATTGTAGCCAGTTCTATTTGTAAAGCAATGTTTTAGTTTATTTTGTTATTAATTCACGACGTCTGCTGTATCTTATCTACAATTCCAAGTGTTCAATTAAGCTAATGACTGTTTTAATTACGGACCTTTCAAACAAGTCGTATCTAAGTACAGTCATCACTATCATTCGTGCCGTTTTCTACCCAAATCTTGTATCTAAATAAAAACAACATCTGAGCCAGCATTCCCAAATACGTAGATGGAACTGATACACCCACAGGTTGCCAAGCTTATTTCCGTCCCATGATGTGATAGATAGCGATACCTGTCACAGATTGCATATCCAGGCCAATCATGTGTGAATTTTCGAATGAAAAACGCCAACACAAATTATGATTGCCTGTCCTGGGATTTCAACCTAAGACCTTAAAGGTTTGTCGACCGAAAAACCTACCACTAGACAACGAGCAGATCAAAATACACCAAAAAAACACTTGATATAACTCTACAAACTTTATTACACTATACTCCAGCGCCTCAACCGAGTCCCCGATTTAAAAACCAGTCAAACTCATTTATAAGCAATATAGATAATCCACGTTATCGGTCCGAAGTATGCATACAAACGACGCGACGGTAATGCGGCCCTTCGGTTGACAATAGGCTGCGCAATCTAAATGAGAGGCGTGTGGCGGTCCACGGGACACTCCGCGTCACGTTGGCCCTCCCTAATAAGTTTTCCTGTGGCGCATGTCACGGTATTAACGTTGTTTTGTATTTTTTAGCCACTTTTTGATCGAATTTATTATCGGCCAGATACATTTGGGTGTTTTGGTTTTATTTTTAAGCAACTTTTTAAGTGGCCAGTTCCAAGTGATTATAAAACTCACAAGTAAAAAAAAGTTTAAGTCCACTTTTATTTTATTTTATACAAAATTTAAATTTACAAAACAATATTATGGTATTGGTGCAACACGAACACTAACACCAGTAGCTATTGCATATTAACGCAAATTATCATACTAATCTACATATTATATGAACCATCAATTAACACTAGTAAAACAACACATAACCGTTCAATTAGCAAACCCATCGCTGCAAGCTGGCGCCATCAGAACTTACGAAAATTTTAATAGCTCCGTTATTAATGATCCATACAATAATACCATTTATCATTACTATTTAAATTTTCTGCCCTTCATAACCTCAGCGTTATATAAAAATAAATGAATGTCTTCAAACTGTCATAATTAATTAAATAATTACATTATTGTTCCAAATTCAAAATCATAATGTATATACAGGGTTATTTTTAAAACACTGACAACCTCGCAGGGCCATATAGCTGACCCCATAAGGAACAACTTTTGTTCTACGAGTTTGGACATAGCTCAATACATAAGAAAAAAAATGATTTTACAAGTTTTTGTTGTGTAGTGTTTGTGTTACCCGACGCGCGCTCGCGCGCGTGCAATAGTGAAATCAGCTGAGGGCCGGGTGTAGGTATTATCGATCGATACGGCGCGGCCGGTCATTGCACTGACGCGCGCGCTGCGTGTATTACGTAATCTGCTATGCGCGCAGAGCGTAGGTAACTTTCAAGACGGAAATTAAATTCATAATTATTTTTGTATGAGAATAAAATCTAACAAATTATGAAAAGTCGTAGAACAAAAGTAGTAGCAAATGACCTTAGGAATCTACTCCTGCGAGGTTGTCAGTGTTTTAAAAATAACCCTGTATAATAATTAATTATCGAATCAAATTATGCAATAATTAATCAAAATACAATTACAATTAATAATCAAATTTATTAATCAAATTATAATTATTCCAGTAGCTTTTATTAACTTTACCCACATTGTAATATTGCCTGTGTCGACAACAATGGCACGAGGTCCCGCATGCCCGTGCGACGGAATGCGACAGTAGGGCCGCGCGACACGACACGTGACCTACGTGCGACCACTTATCCTGCCTGATTGTTTTATTGACGAGTGCCGACCCTAGCGATTGAATATCAAATTATTAAATTATTATGACAGTGACGATCGTATGAAAGGGCCATTGTTTTATTCTTAGATCTTTTGTTATTCATATTTATATTTTGGATCGTTTTCCTATTAATCTTGGGACGTGGTGTTTAGATTTTTTAATCGATCAAATTAAATTGTTTTGCTATCGCATCATAAAATACTCAAACCGTACTTCTTACTAGTATTCAATGTTAAACTAAAATCTTAGGAATTTGAAAGTCCTACTGCTCAGAAATTAGTTGATTATATGCCAATCGGCGATTCATTAGTCGTTCCCATTTAAAATCAATTAAATGGTAAACAAGTAGTATCTTAATTGCTCAGCTAAACTAACTGCTGAATTTACTAATTCCCTTCGATTTATTTCTTAACACTAAGATTTTATCATTATCATCATGTTTTCACCCACACATATCTGTAAATGCCATGTCGAACAGCAGCAAATAGTGCAATTTATAAAACTAGTTTTTGCACGCGGCTTACGACGCGTGAAACCCTGAGATTAAAAGTAATTTACCCTTGCAAACTTTCCCACCTGTTTATTTCGTTTAATGAATTTTGCAGGACGCCAAGAAGGCATTTAAGTTTAAGCCAAAAAAATATGGTTTTAAACTTTCAAACCCCTTTTCACTCCATTCCAGCCATCAGCCTTTATCCATCCACTGCTGGACATAAACCTCCCCTTTTCACTCCTATAGGGCTGGAATACCAAAAAACTTTGTAATGATTAACTATGTCATTACAGGAATATACAATCAAATTTTTATTTCAAAAACCAGCAGTTTGAACGTAGTATTGTCACAATATATAATAGTAAATATTTTTACGTCTAAAGTCTTGTTAATATTATTACAAATTAAAAAACACAAAATCATAATTGAAATCGAAATCCCTTCACTGCGTCGAGGGGACGCGGTCGCTAGGCGTGTGGGTAACACGCTTCACACATGCAGAAGCCCTTACACACCCCAGTATACCAAACTCCCTATAAATGTAACCTTACCCTTTGAGATAAAAAGTTGAACATTTTTTCTTTTTAGTAAAGCCTGCACGTGGTTTGTGGTCGTGGCTCTTTTTTCAACCTAATGAAAGTATTAAAAATTCTTCAGCGGTGAAGAGTATCGGTTACGTCGCTTCTGATCCTTCCAACGTGAATGCTAATAAAATATCGAGTTTATTGTGGTATCGACTCGTTTATTTGTCGATTGTGTGTGATTTGAACTATTTGTTGTATGTAAAATGTAAAGTATTATCTATTTTACTGGGTAGTTCTTCTCTCATATGCTAGAGTTAAATAACGGCCTAATTTGATCTCGTCATTCAGTGGTATGAAAAGGTTATAAACCTCTTATAATATCATTCTAAAATCTAATATCACAAAAAAAATATTGGCAACAATCTAGCTATGACTATAAGTAGGTATGTTACAATTCACATAAAATTCTAATAAGACATTCAACTACCATTACAAAAACGAATTTTCCATCACTTTTAATATAATTTTTGTAGATTATTTTACGGCTCTGGATACTTATTCCTTTATTTTACAAGAACGATGAAACACCGGTGCGGTCGAGTTGTTACTAGAGATTATGTGTTAATTTCCTTCAATACGATTCTTCTCAGATGATTTTCTTAAAACGAATCGAACACTCTACGTCGATTAATAAATACTCGTCGTCAAAAATCACCTGAATTCATTTATTTCAATATTTCCATAAACAGTACATTACAGTTTATGTTAATTGCACAAATCCACACAATCACAGTCATTTAAACAAAAAAAAAACACAATTCTAAACTAGTTTAGAAATTCAAATAAGAAATCAACGACAGTGCGTTGAATTGTGGAGTTTTGGCGGGAAATGTGACACTCACAATTCCCGCCAAAACTCCACAATATCAAATAGATTACCAGTACTGCCAGATTGTAGAATTGGATACCAAAGCTATATTAATGGAGGAGGGCTGATTGTATTTTTGTATCATAGACTCTCATGTCACTCGACGCAAAATTAAAAGTTCAAAATGTCTTATTTGTTATAAAAAATAGCTCATCCAAGTTGTCGCATCTATCAATTACCGATTACCACCATGTCGTGATGTAAATTATATATCGTAAGTCAGTTATATACAATTTTGACATGGCTGATTAGTTTGAAAAAGTCTACTGGCAACCCTGTACACTATAACAATACGCAACATTCTATGCAAACAACATTGATTGTAATTACGACAGAGCCTATAAGTTACGCAGTAGGACACATCTGTCAGTAATTGTCCTGCAGTTGCCTCAACCTAAATTGAAAGTAGATAAACTGATTAACACAATGAAACTGGTTTTGCTTGTCAATTTATAACGTATTTATTTTGTAATCTGCATCAGAGGACTAGCCTGAACAGAACAACAGAGCGGTTGACGTCAAGCAGAAGGCCGGTCGTAAGAACTGCAAGCACATATTTTCTGTAAAATGTATTAATAAGCACGAGTGGTAGAGCCAAGCTGTAGACAGTTTTGTCTACAGCATGAATGTGCTGGCTCGACCGGATCGTTACCACTGTCTCACAGAAAACCGACGTAAAGTAGCGGCTTGCTGCTGCGTTTCGTACGGTGAGATATCCGGAAGCCCAAATCCCCTCCCCTTCCCAATCCCTAATTATCCCTTTCCTTTAAGGTCGGCAACGCACCCATGATTCTTCTGGTGATGGGCGTACATAGGCAGTGGAGATCACTTACCATCAGGTGATCCACTTGCTCGTTTGCCGGCCTATGCTATAAAAAAAAAGCATATTAGAAAGCTGGCATGATTCTGGTGACCACCGATGAACTCATTGTTTGTCGGTGGTCGCTAGTTTTCTGGACTGCGCTACACTTACCATGAGGTGTAGTGCAGTCACTTTGCCGTGCTCGGATAAAAAAAAATGTTGCGCCGATCTCACGGCGAGTGGGAAAAGGGCAGGTGGAAAAAGAAAAATACTCTAACGCAAAAATGTTAAAAATCTCTAATCTACGTAATTTAACTTCTATAATCCACGATACAATTTAAATAAAAATCGACTGCTATTTACGAACATAAAATATGATGTTTGTCTGTTGATGTTTATCTTATTATGACTTGTATACCGTAAGCTTAATCGAGTACGTAATAGGTTATATTATTGGCATATAAACTTCGGCAGACCCAATTGAGTCTTATTGGATTCTCGGTCGTTATATAAGAAAAATGATAAGTCTTATATAGATAAGGACAAGTAGGTATCTTTTATACCGTTGCGCAGCGGGCCAGTAGCCGGCTACGAAGCGAGAGGCCGTAGTTTCGATTCCCGCACCGAGACAAATGTTTGTGTGATCCACAATTGGTTTCGGGTCTGGGTGTTGTGGGAGTCCCTCGTAGTTCCTGATACCCACGATACAGGTTTAACCTAGGGTCACGACTATGTGTGTGACTGTTGGGTGTATTTATTATTTAATTTATTATATATTTTAAGATACACCACTAAAAGGGTTGACGTCATATAGGCGGCCGATCAACAAAACTACAAGACAAATTTTTCTGTAGCATATAATAAAAAGCATGTTCGGCCGACCCCACTGCGAGTGGGACATGGGTAGGTGGATGAAGAAGATGTGATACATTGCTAATACTGTTAATAATACAGAACCTGGCATTCAGCCAGACCATATTTTTTTAGGCAACCCTATTGGTATGTGTTCAGCAACACATCTTACACCCTAAAATATATTTTTCATTCGGTAAACAGTTGGGTGAAGGTCGATGTTACCCGGGATCCTCTTTACTATTACCTAACAATTATAAATTAATATAAAATGTTCCTTTCCAATAAATTGTTAATGCATCCGTTTGAATACAAGTCGAATGTGTGTAATGTGCCATTAGAGTACCGTATTGCAATTATGTGTATAAACCCTAACGGTGCTAATATTTATCTCTGAACAGGTTTCATCGGACGATACTTTAATTTTATGTTAAGAAATTAACTTTTTAACAGCAAATCAAAATAATAACTCGTACCGTTTGATGCAGTGTTAATTAATATAGGTTATTATTTAATTGTAAGTGTTCGCGCTCTGGCTATATAGTCATATTGTTCTAAAAACAAAAAATCTGGTTATAGATGACATTCTGTTATCGTAATTTAATTTTATTTTTTATTGTTATAATGTACGTGTTTTGGCACAATACAAGTAAACTTCCATTTAATTTTGTACCTAATAAATAAATAAATAATAAACTAAATATATATCTTTTATTTTTCAACAATATCAACAACATCCATAAATTGCGCATTTGATAAGGTGATGAAAATAAAAAGACAATTAATTATATTAATGTAAGATTTATAACAACAGCGTATTTATTTTATTTATATTTATTGGCACTTAACATTATTATGCATAATAAATTTGATTAAAAGCTAAAGGTTACAACGATTTTATTACTTGTTAACAACAAAGTAAACATGACTAACTTCTATGACTATCTTCTTGTAGCTGGTGGGAGGATACTTGTATCCGACCGGATAGCGACCACCGTACACTGGTGCTAAAACCTGCCATAGTGGCCCACCTTGTGTGGGTCGCGTTCCAGGGTCAGCCAGTGTATATCCGGTTCTCCCCAGGGGGCTTCCCCCCTGATCCTAACCCTTTTCCCATCCCTTTTTCCTTCCCCTCCCCCTTGGCCCTTTGGCAGGCCGGCATAATCTTGCCGACCTACGATGGACAAATTGTTTATCGTTGGTCGACACTATTCTTGGATTGCGCTACACTTACCATCCGGTGTAGCGTAGTCACTTTGCCGAGCCAGGATAAAAAAAAAAAAAAAAAAAAAAAAAAATTATACACAATTCCAAAATACATTTTTATAAACATGCCATTTTCGTTAGCAAAAACTACCAGAATATGCAATAACCATAAAATATAAAGAATAAATACAAAAATGACAAGTTGTCAATAGTTAACGAACTCAGCGTGTTGCCAATGGAAACCATTGCTAATTTTTAGTCTGTCCTGAATAACATTAATATAAAAACTATTTATGCGGCAAAAGTTAATTTAAGATGACAAAGCCCGATTTTATCTTGGCAAGTAATAAATATCGAATAACATTTTTTTGGGACTTACAAAATCTTTTCGATTGTGAATATTAGTGATACCTGTTGTCTACAAATAAAAAAGTCTCAAGTTAAAAAAAAACTATAATTTTTTATAACAATCCTTTTAAAATTAATTACAGTATTTTATATCAGTGCCTTTCATATTAATATGTAAATAAACGCAATTGACATTACAAATCTAAGCACCAACCTCACAGCTTCTCACGTAGCTGTGAAATAAAATAATGTACACCGTCATCTTATTAATAGTCTTAAATTAATAATACGTAAACGCGTTTATACCTCAATAACTGATAATGATCTTATATAAAAAGTTAATGTTAGTCAAATATTGGTTTCATATGATTACTGAATATTATTATGTTAAATGAAATTTGATAAATGTAAGTATAGGATAAAAAACCCGGGTCACAGGGACTCAAAATTTCCAATGATTAGATTTTAAATTATAGTTAAAGAAGGAACTGTTCGTAATGGAAATCATAATTTACACATTTAACATTCTAAAAAGCTTTTTGTATGTAAATGTATGAAACAAATCCCTACCCATACAAATTGATCTGATAAGATTGACGACATTAAATTAATTTAGGTGTGAAGTGTAATAGCCAATAGCGGTTTAGACCTGTAGAAGCCACGAAAACAGCAATATTCATGTAAGATTACCATACGCGAGTCGCTTATCCTTCACTCAAATGACCGGAGGAAATGATTTATCAGTTCTTTGTACGTGATTTGCGAGCGCGAACGCGGCCGATCGGACGGTTTAATCGCAGGAAACCGCACAGGCATGCCATGATATATCTGCAGCGGAACTTATCTATTTACCGGCCAGCTGCTGGCCCTGATTCATAATGCTAAGATAGTACTCTGTTTGAGAAATGTTCCTAGACACATCGAGTAGGCATTGTGTAAAATCCTAAGTATCATCACAAAATATTTAATAGTACGTGTATAATTTCAACTCATTCATCATTGTCTTCCATCATTATCTTAAGAAATTTAATCACATTCAATCGTCTACGTTTAATCCCAGTACATTGTGTCCGTTAATTAAAAATAGCCGTCATTCAACCACGTGTTCCGTAGGTCGGCCTCCATCATCTTAACTTACTACAATAGTAAACAAAACGAAATAAATCAAAAAGCATTTTCAATCCCGATCCTGTATCAGTCGCTGTTGTTCATCAATAAAGCTTTACGAGCGCAATCTACTCTGTGACAAGCAACTATTCTGAGTCGCGGCACGTCAAAGCTTCTATTCGTAGAAGTACTAAGTAAAAACCAGTCTGTGGGCGCGCGCTACTGCTCGCGTGCTGAGCGCGCGACGCCCGACCGCTCGCGCTCGCTCCCGGCGCACGCGCCCGCGGCCCGCGCACGCCGTAGAGGGGCCCTACTATATAAGGGACCCCGCCCTTCCTGATTCCATCATTCCCTGCTAACTCTTCGTGCGCGCATGTCGCTCTCTATTCTATCGTAAAATTGTAAATACGTAGTCGTACGTTAGTTACGTAAGTTCGTAGTTCATAATGTGTTTGGCTAAGGATGAAACTCAATCACCGCAGAAGGAGGTGTCGTCGCCTCGTTCGCCGTGGGCGAAGCTTCTGAGCCGTCAGGTACGTTCATTTCTTTTGTGCTATTATCGCGCGCGTTTATGTTTTGTGTTTTGATTTAACTTAAAACTATGTTTATTTGATGAACCAGTGATTAATATTTAATTAGATATATTACATTTAAAAATATCTTTCAAGATATCTATTAAACATCATGTCGTGAATAAAATATTAATAGTCCTTTTTTATCTTTACAGGGCTCGAAGCCTCGGCTACCTCGAAAAGTGACGACCTCTACGCGGGTTAATCTTAACAAGTGCTGGTCGAAGTTAGGAGAGCTGATCTCCAACTCCGGCCCCCGCACTGACCTACCATCGCAAAAGACTGCATATCCTGAAGAACCTTTAGTAGTACCTTTCTCTAATTTCTTCTACCCTGTGGACCCGGTGAAACCGGTACCCGTCGAAGACAACGACAACGCACAGAATCAAAACATCGTGAACGCCAACCGCTTCGAATTGATATCCGACGATATGGAAGTGAACGACAACATGGCAAACGAAGTTCGCGAAATCTGCTACACGGCGACGAAAAACTGTTTCGTATGTAATCTTAACTTTTAGTTATCTATTTGTTCATTACTTTCGGTACTAAAACATGCAGTGAAAACAAAATCGTGTCTTCCAATAGTAGATGTAGTGCGCGAGTGTTAGGCGCAAATCCAACGTCTTCCATTAGACTTAGTGATGTGAAGTGATGACGCGACGCCTCGTCTCCATTGTGATTTAGTTTACTAATGTGATGTAGATGTAATTATAGCGATAGTGATGCGTCATCACCTCACAGTTTGTTTTAACTTAACAATAATGTCACATGTTTTGGTAGACAGCTTTAATGAACAGCACTGTAATTAACTTGGCACCATCTTCGGCTATATCATCCAGCAGTGGCTCTGCATTTGTAGCAACCTCTTCAATTTCAATCCATTGTCTTCCATTAGTTTGTAAGAGAGATATATTGTTATCTGTGATATGAGATTTATATAAAATGAAGCTTTAATTAGATTGTAAGGGTCTGAAGAAATACTTTCCAACTGAGTAATTAGTATAGAAGGTTAGTTTAGTTAATTTTGGTTCTGATATTTGTGTTTAGGTCTATGATAGGGAATGAAAAATAAGCCATAACATTTTGTGTCTTAGGTTAAGTTGGCTGATTACATATCAGTGATGAAAAGCTTTAATAGTTATTAAGATTTAAGATAAGGCAGAGTTTATTTAATTATAAGAATTTAGTTTGCCATGTTGTAGTTTTGGAATATTGTGTTTAAAATAAATTCTTTATGTTACTAATTTTGATGACATAGGCCGACTGTGCCAATCTTAAGTATAGACTAAAGTTATTATTAGTAGTTAAGTTGAGTTTAGTTAAACATTTGTACTTTAATATTATTATTCTGTAAGTGTAATTCAAAATCTTCCATTGTCGCTTTTTGATTTATTTCGTATTTTTATGTTAAACTTACTGTAGTGCCTTAGTAATGTAATATTAGACTGATGTAGTTAAGAATTCAAGACTTTCCTTTGATCTCGGAATCTTATTAAATAAATAAAATTATTAAGAAAAAATATCTTTGATTTGCAACAAAAACTTTAACAACTACATTAACCTTTACACACATTATACACATAGAAAATGAAAAATACAAATTAAATACACATGACTTCTTTCCTTATAACGCCTGTAATACTCGAAGGTAATTGAAATAAAACTGATTTAAACGGATTTTATCGCGGTTTTTTATTTTAATTTTGGTCCCGCTCCACCCCGTGACCACAAAGGCTGAAAAGCTTCCGCAACGTCGGGACCAAAATTAAAATAAAAAACCGCGATAAAATCCGTTTAAATAAGTTTTATTTCAATGAGTAACACTCGAAGGTAAGTTGTAACCCATACACCCACATTTGCAGACTCGGGGTTCATACTCAGTTGATTACGTGATAGAAAACCCCAACAGCTTTTACCCGACTCAGGGAACGAATCCGAAACCCCAGCACAGCAATCTTACCGCGTATGCCATGGTAGTAGACTTTTCTTATTAAACAAACATGACAAACATAAAACAACCAATAACAAAACTTTATCATTGATTTTAAATAAACATACTTTCATCATACATTATACGTATTACAATAATTATTTGCAAACAAAATAAATCTAGTTAAAACCTAATAGAAAAAAAACTATACAACCCACTACAAGCGACACACCATATTAAATTATTATTCATTGGTTGTCTTACATCGATTAATTGAACATTTTAAATGAAGGGTATGGTGAACTCGATACTTGTGAAACAAATATTCTTTCCACAACTAATTAATCTGCGCTCATTCAACTAATTAACAATCCTGTACGAATGGTGTAACGAAAACGCTCACAAAACCGAACATGAACGCTTGAGCTTCCGCATTTAATCCTACCTAATATAAAACCTTCGCGACCTAAAGAGCTGTGATTCAAATTGATGATGTATTCAATCGATATGCAATCGATGAAAAAAAAGATGTACATTAAAACTACAAGACTCATAACTACATTCATAAAATCTGGTATTTTCATATACTTTCGCGATGTCTTATTAGCGATATTGTTCCATTAATTACCATCTTTATCAACTTTCTACGTTTTAGATGTAATGTTATTAGTATAAGGGAGTGAGTCGTGGCATAAAGTAGCGGTTTGCTTTTGCGATTCGTATGGTGAGTAAGATAGCCGGTGGCCCAAATCCCCCTCCCCTTCCCAATTCGTTAATTATCCCTTTCCTTTAAAGTCGGCAACGCGCTCATGATTCTTCTGGTATTGTAGGTGTACACGGGCGGTGGAGAACTCTTTCAATCAGGTGCCCACTTACTCATTTGCCGGACTATGTTACAACAACCAACAGTTACTATATCGTGTGTATGAACTACGATGGACTTTCAGTTTCACAACACATATCTTTGGGTCACAAAAACATTCTTCACGCCAGGACCAAACCCGCGACCTCATTATTTACAGCCGGCTGCTCACTGCGCGACTGAGAATAAAGTCTTAAAACCGAATTCTTTCATCAGCTGCCATCGCTAAGCTATTTCAACTAAGATTGAAATACATAGAATCTCACACTGATGGCGCCAAGACCCATTACCGACTAGTTCCACCATAGTTTATATGTAAATCGTCAGCGGGTTGATGGCATCAGCGGTCGCCATTCTTTATCCAATGGCGCTTGATATGCAAATGAACTTGACTTCTGGCCTGACTATCGATTACATTAAACATAGAAGACAGTTATGATTACTGTTTGTTTTGAATATTTTAATTCATAAACCAATAGACATTGGATACTTTAGTTTCGGTTGCACAGATTGCCGCATGCCGCCATAGAGATAATGTAGGAATCTTGTTTTACCAGTGTAGATTTTTTTATCCGAGCACGGGAAAGTGACTGCACTACACCTGGTGGTAAGCGTAGTGGGATCGAACCCGAGACCTCAGCGCAGCAGTCGTTCCACGAACGCGTTACAACTGCGCCACCTAGGCAGTCCATAAAAATTCCTTACTACAATTACTTTTAGCCCATTCACGCATACCAACAACTTCCTTATAAAACTAAGCCATTCGAACAACGTGTAAGATTACAGTATACAATATACTAGCTTTATATTATATACGTCCCACTGCTAGGCACAGGCCTCCTCTATTGAATGAGAGGGATGCTTCACGTACCTTCGAAAAAAAAATTCGAGTTCTCAAGTATGCAGGTTTCCTCACGATGTTTCCTTCAAAGCAAGCAATAATTTAATTAACAATTAATATACACGTAACTTTTCTGTCAGTGGTGTATGCTCTTGGGGCTGGTTTCAAACCTGTGATTGGTCTCGACAGTACATACCACTCCCCGCTGATCTATCGCTGCTTACATAACGTGTAAGATTGCGTAACAAATATTTCAGATAGCTATAAATTCATCAGGTACCATGAGTCAGGAACTCAGCCTTGCGATGTAAACATGTAACTTGGAAAGGAAAGTTGAACTGCATGTTTTACCTTAGGTTTTACTGCTGTTTTTGGAATTGCTACCATTCGCCGTAATTAACAATATGGTAACGTACCACATTCTTGAGAATCAAATAATTCGATTATATCCTTGTTTTGATAAGAAAAAGGTTTACATAATGATTTCTTACGTTTACGCGAATGTTACTCATTGAAATAAAACTAATTTAAACGGATTTTATCACAGTCCACCCCGTGACCACGAAGGCTGAAAAGCTTTCGAAACGTCGGGACCATAATTAAAATAAAAAACCGCGATAAAATCCGTTTAAATTAGTTTTATTTCAAAGAAAAAGGTTACATATATACGCACTCATGTCCGTAAACCTTGAAGGGGTAAGGGGTAGGTAAGCTTATTTACGACTACACCCCCCCCCCCTTTCCAACCCCTTTACTTTAAGGTCTCCAATGTGTCCATGCTTCTTCAGGTATTATAGATGATCATGGGTGTCGGGAATCACTTACTATCAGGGAATAAAATAGATGTATAAATGGTTTTTTAAGCTATTTAAACAATAATGATTTCTTACGTTTGCGCGAATATTACACATTGAAAGACACACAGTCCACCCCGTGACCACGAAGGCTGAAAAGCTTTCAAAACGTCAGGATCAAAATTAATAAAAAACCGCGATAAAATCCGTTTAAATTAGTTTTATTTCAATCTATTTAAACAATCAAAAAACTTTATCGATCACACTGGGTTTATTCCAGTAATAGCGCCGAAGGTTCAATTTTAGTTTACCAGCTGTGTGGTTGTTGTTAATCAATTTAATTAAAAGTCTATTCATACGGTTCAAATCCCATGGAATTTAGGAATTCACCAAATAAAAACAAACCTTATGAATCACCTAAAATTTAGGTTAACTGTATGCAAATTATCAATAACGTTCAAACCATGGATCGTTTAAATTTATTCTTCAATCAAACAGCGGTTTTATTGTAAAATATCTCGATTTTGACCGGAATACAATATCGGGTGTCAAACATACCGAAACGATGAAATTTCGGCAATGCATGAGAGGGTCGTTAACGTGCCCATTAGATGTTGATATGGGACCGTTACGAACACTAATAATACATTGATTTGTCTCGTCTGTATATGGACTATTGTTTGATATTTTAATAAAATATGAAAGCTTAACTAACCATAACTGCAGTACCGCCTTGGTAAGTCCCTCGTATGCGAGACGCCGTCTGGGTTGGTACCACCGCTTTGTCTATTTCTGCCGCCAAGCGACAATGTGTAAGCACTGTTGTGTTTCGGTTTGAAGGACATTGAATCCAGTGAAACTACTGGGCATTATGACACTTAACATCTTATGTCACGGGGAGACGAGCGCTGTTCAGTGCCATGCAGTGCTTTGTAATTCAAAGTTTTGTGTGGTGTTGCTTCTGTTTAAAGGCGGGCGTGGCGCTTACCATCAGGCGAGTGCCTTGCTCGTCTCGTCATTCAATCAATATAAATAATAATAATAATAAAAAGGCGGTAAGTAGGTTAATTGGTGATAAGTTATCAGCGACATAGACTACAATACCAGAGGAATTGTCGATGAGTTGTCAGCCATTGAGGAAAATAGGTTCTTCTCTTGGAAGTACCTACTCGTAGCGGTTTGAAAATACCACAAACGAAACCTGACGCCATGAGGGTGATTCATAGGGAAGGAAACTGCGTGCAAAACGCATCGTTAAGGAATGCCATCCATTAGGAATAGATAGTAGTAGCAGTCTTAGTTTTATTGAGAATAAAAACGCATTGAAATAAAACTAATTTAAACGGATTTTATCGCAAAAACCGCGATAAAATTCGTTTAAATTAGTTTTATTTCAATGTGTAATATTCGCGTAAACATAAGAAGTCATTAAATAAAAACGCCTCAAGCTAATTAATTGTCTAAAATCTTTCTTTTTCTATTCCGACCATATGCCAGGCTCCGCCTTTCCACCAATGGAAACTAAGTTTCGCCTTTGCCTCTCTCTGCTTTGCTTCCTTTATCAGCAGCAGTGTACCTCGTGCTGGTGAGTTTAATTCACCAAAATGTCTAATGTGTCGCAAGAGATTCCGCGCGTATTCCAGTATAAAATATTTTCATAATATAGCCCCGTTTCAAGTTAAGCATCGTTCGAGATATTTTAATTAGGATTCCGTCCGAGAATGGTTGCTCTGAGTTTATTGATATTGCTTTTCTGTTGTCAGCTTCTTCATTTAAACATAAACGGAATTCTTGTTTTACTTATTTTACAAACAACATTTATTTTGTTTCCAGTCAACATTGATTTAAAATATATAAAAATTATCACTTATTTTATTAGTATCTCAGCCTTTTTTGGAAGAGTCGCTATACCCGAGTACATTATTTTTATGAGAGCATAAGATGGCACTGGCTCCTTAGCCTTAATTAAGCTGACAATTACCTACTAAAAATATATAATTATTTATTAATGTATTCCAACCTGAATTATATAACAGTGAATTTGGTTTTGGCGCTAACTTGGGGAGGCTTACATCCAACAGTGGATGGAATAAGCTGAGATGATGATGATAATGATGATTTTTTTTCTCCTGTGTTTTGTTTTGATATGTGTGAAACGAGTCACTGAATGGTGTAATGCGTGTTTGTGGGGGGTGAGCTAACCGGTGGAGGGTGGGGCCTCGCTATTTAATACGATGGCCGTCTCCTCTGATAATGATGAATTTGGTTGGATGAATATTTCGTGAATGTTTGTTTTGCACGATTGTGCTTTAAGACGTAACCAGGATTTGCTTCAGGGTGGGGCGAGATAGTACATGGGACGACAAGGGAGAGTAATTAGAAGAATCAATCAGTAGTGGAGTTAAACAAAATTATCCGTAGTGGGGCAAGGGCCCCACCTTGCCCCACCGTAGGTGCGCCCATTATTGTAATAATTTAATGCGTGAGATTTTATTGGTAAAATACTCATTGATCTAACGGCTGCATATTTAGGCTTGGAAACCACTGAGGCCTTGGGTTTATTGTTTTATTTTTCGATTCGAAAAATCACACATGAGTTGCTGAATTGGAATTTGCGCATAAGCACCTATCATATCATGGGACGGAAATAACTTCAGCATACTGTAACTAGTTCCACCACTGCCCTTCCCTTCTGAGATACAGGCGTGAAGTTATGTATGTATATGTATTATTGGTAACATACACATTAATATTGCATATAAGCTGGCCCGTTATATTAAGAATGTTATACATGACTAAAAATGATGCAGCAGATACTACAATAAAATGCGTTGTTACATATTGCAAACATTTACCAACCATTCAACGTACCTAAAGGTCTACAAGAAAACTCGAATGACATTCAGAATACGTGACATCTTACAGACCCGAGAGATGTCCATTTAATGAGCACAAAGGCGAACGTAAGCCAACGTTTAAGAATGATAAATCGCTCTCTATTCTGAACGCGATTCGTTCCGACCCGGCGACACCGGTACAAAAGTGCGCGACACCTATGCTTCTAAAGGCTCTACGCAGGATGCGGTAATAGGGCACCGTGAAATCGGCCGCGCCGTAGCGAATGGCAGAAAAATTTCGGTTTTTCGGTTATTTCTTAGGGATTTGTACGGGCTTTCTTCGGCGATTCGTCGCGCTACGGATGTCAGTATTACAAACACATGGCTTTTGATTTAATGTTTTGTTGTATTCAGCGATATGCGACGGCTTTTCAATTTCGCGTACGATTTCACGGCTTGCAATGCGTTACATTGATGTTGATTCACCTTCCGTCACAGCTGCTAGTTATGAATCTAGTCAATGTAATAAATGCTTTCCTTATCTTGGAAATTACAACAATAAAATCGCAAGATGGACCGTTTCATCCATCTTGTAACAATGCACATATAACCCATTATTCTGTACACGTAGGTATATACGGCTGCGGTTGACACATTTGTTATTATTATATAACTTGTAGACCTGTATACAGGTCAGAATAAAAGTTAAGTTGTGTCTACGCACTATATTAAAATAAATTTTCAGCAATAAAATATAATGAATGAATGAATGAATGAAATACATGTACTATATACATTATTGTTTTTAAAAAAATCGTTTTAATATACTAGACATTTTGGAACTGTGTTTAACTAATCATTGCTTAAGAAAATATATAAGTAAAGTCTTTTATCGTGTACATTGAATGTATTTTTAACTGACTTGAAAACAAGAACCTCTCAACTCAGCACGTATTAATATTTTTAAGTATCGACTTCGACTACTTCGCTAATCGTGGACCGATTTTGTAGAACAAATTTTGTTCAATAAAGTTTAGTTATGATGAGGTTACATAAATTTGGTTCAATTTTAATGAAGGACAGAGTAAAAAAGTAAATTAAATAATAATCATTTTTAAAGGTCTTTTGGGGTAGCTAGTCGGTGCAATTTCAGTTACTAGAAAGACATCTAGAAATTATTCTTGACTTTTAATAAAACTATTAAGAATAAGTTGTTATAATATAAAGGTTTTATAACACGGCTAAAACAAAAGACACGTCAAAACAATGGTCCATTAAACATAAGTATTTATCGACATCTCCAAGGCATAGGTCAAAGGAAGTCGGTCATAACTTCTCAGAAGCGTTTATCTATCTATTCACAGTAAAAGTGGACAAACAACATACTCCTATGTAAGAGTAAATATGTATTTAGCGTCCATAATTATTTCTGACCTGCTATTTCGTGCTTATTTCACTCTGTAAACTTGATAAATAAAATATAACTAAATACAAAACTCATCACGCTGTTAAACGCTGTCCATAAACGTGTAGAAACGTTTAATAAGAAAAGGAATATTGTTTTTTTGAATAGCATAAAAAGGCAAATATAATTTTCTTATGATACCATGAAATCAGCAGGTTTGAAACAAACACATTAATTATAATTCGCTAAATAGGCAAAAAAGTATAAAGATTTCTTTACATACTTTTTGTTTAGTTCATATTAAATGTATAACAAATACAACATTAAATAAATACATCTTGAGAAAACCTGTACATCATCATCATCATCATCAGCCACGGGACGTCCACTGCTGAACATAGGCCTCCCCCAAAGATTTCCAGACCGACCTGTTGGAAGCGGCCTGCATTCAGTGACTTCCTGAGAACTTTATCAGAGAGAGGGCTATACTCGGTGTTTCTCTACATGATCAAATCAGAAATGAGATCTGTAGAAGAACGAAAACCTGTACACTTGAGAGTAATTCGAAGGTACGTGAAGTACATCAACCCGCATTAGGCCAGCATGAACTAAGGCCGCACCCCTCTCATTAGCCGATTAAGTCCGACCCTAACCATGAGTTGTAACACAACATACAACAGACAATACAACGACAACAAACATACAACAAATACAGAGCTGATACCGTTATTAAATTAAATGCACAATCACTAATAACTCACAACATTTTCGAATTATCTAGAACCACCACATAATTTGTCAAGCACTTTATAAAGGAATTATTTAGCTGCCAATTCACTCACCGCATATCTAAGATAGCGCAACAAAGGCAAGCTTCCTTTTAAGTAGAAATTCCATCAAAACTAAACCAAATATCCGTAACAGCAAATAGCCACTTGGCTTGTTAAAATTCACAACTCGAGAACACAATGCTTTGTGTACAACACCGAGGCTGTAAAACAAATAAGTGTCGCGTGAAATTCGGATAATGTGGGACTTTAGAGGGTTTTTTAAAGTGGCATGAACTGTAGACGTTATGTGTAGACAATAAGGTTAGAAATAGAACAGTGTTCGTTTTTAAAAGTGGCACGTATTAAATTGTTAAAGAGTTCACGCTTTGGTATCCGGTTGACAAAAGGACTTGAAAAGCTTTGGTCTTACTTACTAAATTTTAGTTTATTTTAGAAAGGTTTTTTTATTAGCCTAAATGACAACAACTGAGCGGGTTGTTCGCCTAATGGTAAGCGCCACATCTGCCCATAAACTGAATCAACACCACACAGAACTTTTATTAATTACAAAGTACCGCATTGCATTGAACTGCGCTTGTCACCCCGAAACGTAAGCTGTTAAGTTTAAGAATGTGCAGTAGGTAATTTCATTAGCTTCAATGTTCTTCAAACCGAAATGCTATTTGCTACAGTGCTATTCATTCAACATCATGAATGGGCCAACTCGACCGGGTCGTTACCACTGTCTTACAGAAAATCGACATAAAATAGCGGCTTGCTGCTGCGTTTCGTATGTTGAGTAGATATCCGGAGGCCCAAATTCCTCTCTCCTTCTAAATTCCTTAATTGCCCCTTTCCATTGGGGTTCGCAACAGTCCCATGATTCTTCCGGTGTTGAGTGCGTACATGGGCTGTAGAAACCACTTACCCCATTAGGTGACTCACTTGCCGGCCTAAGTCATAAAATTATTTTACACTAACAAGTATACCTATAAAAACATAGTTCAAATATGTGTCCATTGTCTACAACTAGCGGCAAAACGCTGCGTTTCACTTATCAACACGACCGCACCTCAAAAGCTCTGTGATTATCAAGTCAGCGTGATGTAATATGGTTTTGAGGGTGCCAATAAGTGTTTCACGCACTCTGGCTTTGATTAAAGGGGATGTTTGTAACATGCGTTTGATAAGTTCAGTGTGAATTTTCTCAGATTGTTTGTCAATTTATTCAAACCGCTGCCGACATGACAATAGATATTAGCTGCAAGGTCCAATAAATATGCGGTAATTTTTATGTTTCTATGTTTTTAGTTCTATGGTTATTTATACCATGGTGATATTTGATAAAAACGCTGAGTTTATGGCAAACTTATTAGTAGCTATTGTACGAAATTATATTGCTGTTGTAGGTGGGATATCAATTTAATTGTAATGTTGGCTAAAAACCGAAATGTAAGAGCGATTTCTTAAAGCTGTTCTTTATAAAACCATGTTATCATAAGCATAAACATAAAGATGAAATATTAAAGCCAAAACAATATTTCTTAGTATATTCTATGAATAATAAACCCGTTGAAATAAAACTAATTTAAACTGATTTTATGAAAAGAAAGAAAGAAAAAAAAGAAAGTATTGGATATTTACCTCTTCCTTTTCTAATAGTATAGTGGATGTCACATCAAAGAAGAGTAATTATTTGAATTATATATGTCACTTGTCATTCATTGATAGACTTGAAATAAAATGGTTTATTACGTATAACTAATTTCTCGTATTTATTAATGGCGACAATGGAAGAAGATTTGAGTACACTCAAACGTTCAAGGAGTGTTATTAAAGGTCAATTAACAAAATTATACAACTATTTACAAACTTTGAGAGAAATTTCGGATGTCGAATACAATTCACGACTTACGTCACTTCAAAAAAATGAGGAAAAATTCGACATTTTACAAGAGAAAATCGAAATTATCACTCAAAATCCACAAGAAGAGATTGACCTTCACTTTGAGGTAACACAAGAAATCATAAACTTAAAGATATTTTTACACAATCTACGGCCACCAAGAACTTCAACAGCATGCTCTCATGACGCAGCTCCACCTGCTCCGATAGCAAGCGCGAGCACTACAGAGAGCAACGCACGGTACCAGATACCTAAGGTTAACTTTCAACCATTCCAAGAAAAGGAAAGTTTCAAAAATTTCGTAAAACGACTGAAAACATATTTACAAATGACAAATTGCAATGAAGATCATATGATGACTTGCGTACTACTTAGTTCCTTAAGCCCAGAGTTACATGAACGGGCATGCGACTTATGTGCACCAGAAGATCCATCACAAATTAAGTTTCAGATACTAGTAGATTTGCTGGAACAATACATAGATCCTAAACCCAGTATTTGGGCACGACGTCATAAGTTTATAACGCGTATACAAGCTGAGAATGAAACCGTAACCAATTTCAGTACAGAATTGAAACATCTAGCACACGATTGTGAGTTTAGCTGTGAACATTGCAAAAAGTCGCTAAATGAGAACTTTTTATCACTACAATTTATCAGAGGCGTTCGAGATGGCGAAATTAGAACGAAAATATTGCAAGACAACAAAATAAGTACATTTAAAGAAATAGTACAGATGGCGACAGCAACACAAATAGCTAAAGCTGACAATGACTTCATGAAAAACAAACATGATCCAAACAACGAAGTACCAGTACATTCAGTTCAGAATAAAGGCAAACCCGCGGTGAAACCACTACCAAACCAAATCACTTCATTCAAAGATATACAAGGAAGATGTTTCCGCTGTGGGAATGCTAATCACAGAGCCAATAAATGCAAACACATCAACTCCGATTGCATTAAATGCGGAAAGACAGGACATTTAGCTCGTGTTTGCCTACAGAGATTAAAACAGAATACAGCACACCAGGTGGAAGAACCGAACTCAGTTGACGATGAAAACATTGGCGATATCAATGCCGTCAACACTATTGGTTCAGACAAGTTTATGGTTGACGTAACTATTGAAGGCAAAAAAGTACAGATGGAACTAGATACAGGTGCAGCACTTTCATCCATTTCGTTGAGAGACTACAAACGGTTCCAATTAAACAAACAGATATTTTAAACAACAGTAAGAATGAGAACATACACAGGTGAACTTATTACGCCAGTTGGAGTTATATACGTCAAGTGCAACTATGAAAAGCAATCTTTCTATGGAAAACTTTTTATTATCAGACAAAACGTCGACGCCATATTCGGAAGAGCTTGGATTAGAGAAATCAATATTAATATGGCAGACATGAAGAAAATATCATTAGAAAGGGCCGACAACTCACGATTGGACAATATCATTTCAAAATTTTCACCAGTCTTTGATGGCAAACTGGGATGCATTCCAAATTACAAAGGGCATTTAACTTTAAAGGAAAACACTACACCAATTTACATTAAGCCCAGACGTATTCCCTACGCATTGAAAGAAAAGGTTGATAAAGAAATAGATCGCCTGTGTCAAGAAGGAGTGATAACGAAAATAGATAGCTCAGAATGGGGAACTCCAGTCGTACCGATCGTGAAACCTGACGGAAGCATACGTCTATGTGCCGATTATAAAGTCACCCTAAATAAAGTAATTAAAGATGAACAATACCCGATTCCTATGATAGAAGATATCTTTTCAGAGATGAACGGTGGCGAATTTTACTGCACATTAGACATTTGTCGAGCCTACCTTAATATGCAAATGGACGAAGAAAGTTCTATTTTACAGACACTTAGCACTCACAAGGGCACTTTTAAGGTGAATCGTTTGATGTTTGGGGTAAAGGTGGCCCCAAGCTTGTGGCAAAAATTTATGGATAAAATTCTTCAAGATATACAGGGTGTGAAATGTTTTTTTGATGATATTATTATACAAGGATCGACAGAACTACAATTACAACAAAGATTAGAAACAGTGTTAGGAAGATTACAAGAACATAATCTCAAATTGAATAAAGATAAATGCCATTTCTTCAAAACTAGTATAAATTATTTAGGCCATACAATAGACAAGCACGGACTACACAAAAATAAAGATAAAATTCGAGCCATACTTGAAACAAAGGAACCCAACGATGTAAATGAACTAAGAACATTTTTGGGTATGAGTAATTACTATAACAAATTCATACCTAATCTTGCAACGATTACTAATCCGCTCAACAAATTATTACAGAAAAACACGAAATTTATATGGTCAGAAGCCTGCGAAAATAGTTTCAAGAAAATTAAAGAAGAAATAATTAGTGAACGAGTCCTACTGCATTTCGACCAAAAGAAGGCCCTGGTCCTCGCTACAGATGCTTCACCGACCGGCCTGGGTGCCGTGCTCTCACATCGATTGGCTGATGGGACCGACAGACCAATTGCGTTTGCATCACGTTCACTAACATCTAGCGAAAAGAAGTACAGCCAAATAGATAAAGAAGCAACAGCAATTTACTGGGGAGTAAAGAAGTTCTTTCATTATTGTTACGGAAGGAAATTCACGCTTATTACGGATCATAAGCCTTTAACGTCCATATTCCACCCACACAAAACCTTACCTGCAATGAGCACGATGCGGTTGTTTCACTATGCATACTTTCTTTCGGGATTCGACTACAACATTGAATACAGAAATTCAGCGAACAACAGTAATGCAGATTATCTCTCAAGATTTCCAGTGGAACGAATTTCGGAACACCATATAGACCAACACAGTATATTTCAGCAGAACCAACTTAATGTACTTACAATTAACCGCAAAATAATAGCGAAGGAAACAATGAACGATCCAGAATACAAAAATATAATATATAAACTAAGGAATGGACAGAGTCTAAGAACATTGGGCTACGGTGACAATGAAATAACAATTGAAGACGACTGTCTTCTTAAGGGAACTAGAGTTATGATTCCTCAAAATCTCCGACACAATATATTGAAGGAATTACATACAAGCCATACTGGTATACTAAAAATGAAACTTTTAGCGCGGAGTTATGTATATTGGAAAAATATTGACAAAGATATCGAGGAATTGGTCAGCAAATGTCGTGAATGTCGTCTAAAACAAAACGAACCAGAGAAAGCCCCATTACACCACTGGGAAGCTCCGACAGCGCCCTGGCAGCGTATACATATTGATTTCGCGGGTCCAGTACGCGCCTATTATCTCTTCGTAATAGTTGATGCAATGTCAAAATGGGTTGAAATAATCCCAACTCAAACAACCACAAGTAAGTGGTGTATCTCAAAACTTAGAAATTTATTCGTTGATTTTGGCTTACCGTACGTTCTTGTTTCGGACAACGCCAGGCAGTTTACATCTCAAGAATTTGAGTCATTCTTACGTGAGAACGGAGTGTCTCACAAAACTTCGGCTCCATATCACCCAGCCACGAACGGGCAAGCTGAACGATTCGTCCAGACAGTAAAGAAAGCTTTGCATAGTATGGATAACGAATCTGGCTCAATATATGAGAAAATTTTAAAAATCAAATACCAACTGCGAAGAACGCCTTCTAGACAAACTGGGGAAAGTCCTTACGAACAAATGTTTAGTGGGCGGTTGGTGAGAACGTTGTTCCACGCCATGTTCCAGAAACCACAAGCGCAGATAGCACAGTCCGTCTCACCCTCTAACCAGACTGGACGTGATTTAAGAACATTCCGTTCAGGGCAGAGAGTCCAACTACGAAATTATAGTGGGAAGAAGAAATGGGAATTTGGCACAGTGGTCAAACGCTTGGGCCAGCTACATTATGAGGTTTTAACGGATTCTGGTGCGACGTGGAGAAGGCACATTGACCAAATGTTAAGCACCTCAATCGACGGAGCTATAACGCAATAATTAAGGGCGGAGACCTATTGGATATTTACCTCTTCCTTTTCTAATAGTATAGTGTATGTCACATCAAAGAAGAGTAATTATTTGAATTATATATGTCACTTGTCATTCATTGATAGACTTGAAATAAAATGGTTTATTACGTATAACTAATTTCTCGTATTTATTAGAAAGATTTTAAGAAAAGTCTTCGAAACGTCGGAATCAAAATTAATAAAAATCCGTTTAAATCAGTTTTATTTCAATGAGTAATATTCGCGTAAACATAAGAAATCGATAATATACCCGTATTATTTATTATATAACATTTTAACACTTCATCAACATTAACTTGGCTGTAAAATAAAAGTGCTTAAACCAAAACAAAAAAAGAAACATTTCGCCCAAACAAAGAGCAATCACCAAAGAGGTTCTAAGTGCGAATTTTAATACTCTCTCAAAAGAAGTGTTAGAAACACTTGGACTTAAGTGACCCTTCGAGACGATCATTGTTTCCGAAACAAGGAAGATGCATTAGCGTGAAAATCGCAACTAGTGAACAAGCTAAGTGGCAGGAAACTATTACTGTAGATAATTAGATGTTGCATAACAACTCCGCTTCCGATTGGTAGGGTGCGTGCGTTTTAGTTGGGATAAGTCTTTCGATAATAATGTGCACTATTATAATTTATAGGAGTAGACTTATACTTGCCTTACTTCTATACTTGCCCATTAGGCGAAAAGTATCTTGGAGTCTTTGGGCTCCTAAGATATTTAAAGCTCCCCTGCACGTGGTACACTCCGCTGCATAACGGACGAAGTAATGACGATACTTGATTCCCGTTGCGAGTTGTGGGATTAGACGGCGGTCTTACATATTATCAAATCCATGGTCAAATCATGGGAAAGAGGACCCTGGTGTTTAGCCGGAATAACGACAGGCAGAAAAAAAGATTATTATTAATTTATATGTAAAAGTACAAAATCAAAGTGTTCCAATTGGAACTTTTTTTGGCTCACATATTCACCGATTCTTATTAAAAAAATCATAATACATAATTAAATATATTATAGTTTCGTATACAAAAATTTATAGAATTTCTATTAATTTTTGCAAGGCTTCTTATATGTATGTGATTCGTTTGTACAAAGGCAATGACAGTGTATATCTATCACTTTTGACATAAATGTATAAGGTGTCGGTTTGTGTGTCATTGTCACACAAAACAAAATTACTTATTATAAAAGCTCACTCAAATAAACCAACAATTAATAATGAATTAGGATATGGCATTACTAGATACACACAAGAGCTTACGCCTGTATCCCCGAAGGGGAAGGCAAAGATGCGAGTACATCTACGGTTCGCGCAGCTTAGGTCCCATAGTGTGATATAGGGCGAGCCCATCGCCATACAGTGCACGAATTCCAAACCCGGGTAATTCATGTGTAATTTCTTCAATCGAAAACTCATATAGTGATTACCCGACCTGCGATTTGAACCTAAAACCTCGAAATTGTTCAGGCTTTGTACGCGTCATTACTAAGTAAATATGGATTTATATAAAGTATCGCAAAACAAATAACAACAAACGTTATAAGAATCTAAATCTGCTAAAACCTCACCTTAAAATTCTGACGCCATAAAATTTCTCACATTTGCTAAATTATGGGCACCTGCACAAAATAGGCGCCTGAGCCGCAATATTTAACGCAATCAGCGAGAGGAAATGTGGCGATAACACGGGCCCATTAGCCCCCGACACAAATCACTAACACGTGACAATTTACAGTAAAAAAATTTTGTTACCACCACGCATGCGCCGTTTGTTTTTTTAACAGTTACAAATATAAAAAGCGTTTTATCTGCACATGTGTATCGGCGGCAAAATCGGCAATTATGTGCGGTTTTAAATTACTGACGCATTCCTTTTTTACCGGAAACTGCAGGTTTTCTGGTGTCGATGGGAGGATCGGATAGATTTTACGATTTTTTTTATTACAGTTACATTTTGCCACTAGTATAACGTTTTCACCCATCGTATAATGTAGAATAATAAATTTTAAGCAAATGTTTGGAAATATTTTGTAAAGAACAAGAGGTTAATTTTTCTTGAATATAGAAATCGCGTTTCATAGAATGAATGAGATATTTGGCGACCCATATCCCCCTAACTTTTGCAACCTTTTAATTTTAATTATCCTTTATTTTAACGTGTAATTCATTCATGGTATCGTGTCTTGACGTCCAGTGGTAGTCAATTACCATCACTTGCTCGTTTACTTGCTCTATTAAAACAACAAACTAATATTTAACTAAGCCTTGTATAAATAGATAATTAATTGCTCTCTTTTATCACATGCGCACATACATACATACACACTCATGCCTATAATCCTGAAAGGGGGAGTTGTAGCCAGTACATCCTACATTTCGCCTAACGTATTTCGTCCCATGATGTGATAGGGGCGAGCCTATTGGCACCGGGCATAATTCCAGACCCCGGGCTTATACAGAACGTTTCATAATATAAAATCCAATATTACTTTTACTCCATCCGGAGATCCCTCCCGAGATTTCAGCACAGCAGTCGTACCGCGTAAGTAATACAACTGCGCCACCGAGGCAGTTCAATTCGATTAAACTATAACAGAATATTAGTTTCTTGCGATTAAATATAATAAACTAGTGTCGTAAATCTAGGGTTGGTTTTAATTCTCTGTTAACCTTAATTCTCCTGGAATATCACATATTCTAACACGAACTAACATCGTATCTTGTTAATAGACACAGGACATTGAAAGCAAAAAAATGCTCGCCAAAGAAATGTAATGAATCATAAAATTCTTCTCTTTACGTTTTAGCAAACCCAAAAAGATAATAGCAAAGTCCAGGTGCAACAAAACTTTATCAAAAACCGAAGCCGGTGGCTACTTATCTCGACCTAAAATGCGGCCTAACATCTAAAAGAAATCCTAAAAAAATCGCCAAAGAAATCCAACGTTTTCGACCATTCTTTTTTATAAATATAAAAAAAACACAAACTATTTTATCAAGAGTTCGCCGGTAACTCAATACTTATCCGTTGACCGAAAAAATGGTCAAAAAATTTAATTGTGTTGCAAAAATTTTGTCGAAATCCTAGCCTCGGGACACAGGAAATGAGCGAGCGGCAAAAAGCTCAATAGAAGCCTACGAAATGTCTTCGGTTTGATGGATCGCCGTAACAGAATCATTCGGAGTGGAGCCTTTAAAGTGCCCCTTAAAAATCAAGTGATATTCTTCACTTTAACAGCAACAATAGATGTGCTTTATATATAAAATACCACCCTAAAATAGATCTTATGCTGTAGAACACACAATCTAAATCAGGTTAACTATTACAGATCATAAAAGGGCATTTTCATAAATCACCTAAACATTGTGTTACTGGAACTCATGCCTTACAGTCTTTAATAGAATGCACATTTTTGTAAAGCATATAAGTGGTACTTAATATCTTAAAATATCAATTTAAAAATAACAATGTAGACGAAACACGTGTTAGATGGCCACTAGAGGGGCATTCGAGCTTGTTTACGGTACCTACGATAATAGATTGCGTTATCACGACAAGCTTTACCTGGAGTTTTTATGTCTAATCTATTATAGAAGGATATGGAGATAAAACCGTATAACATTAACTAACGATAATGGTATCATATATTTAATTTATAAGAAAATATGATTAGCAACTTTTAAATCTTATGGTGCCTAGACACCACCACTATATTGCACTTTAAATGGGCAAATTAAATAGGTCGCCTGATTGTATGTAATGCCCCAAGTCAGATTTCTGTGCGACAGTGGCAACGACCCGGTCTAGTCGGCCCATTCATACTGTCGACAAAATTGTCTACAGCGCTCTACCATTTCTACTACTCTAGTTAAAAGTTTTTTTAAATTTAGAATAGATACATGACTCTGATGCAGTTGGTACGTTACTATCGCTAAACAAAAAAAAACCATATTCAAGAGTACAAAATATTTTTTCCGTAATACATATACCAAACGCGGTAACCGTATTACCTTATTCAACGGTCTTTTAAAAACTTTTCAAAATTCACACAAAAAGATTTAAAAAAGTGGGCGTAACTTTTACTGTCATTTCTTATGGAAGGCATAATGGTGGGATCGCCTTCGCTCGCGTCGGCTTATTATGCGGAGAGAAAAAAAAAACCGCCCCAACAATCGAAGGCTCAAAAAGAAGCGTGGCCTTTGCGAATCTGGGCAATAAATTTCTATTGATTGAATTTCGGACCCATGCTGTGCTATACGGGCTCATTATACTCGCTATAATTTTCACTTTTTATTGAAAAACCATTTTAAACTTTGTGCAACGATTATTGTTGTTATTGTACAGCCTTATACCCAATACATCGCTTATATTTCCAAATCTATTGAATATTATTTATTTATTACTACTTTAACATTTTATCAGAATTATAGTTTTTTTAAAAGTACTTATCTATTTATTGTTTCATTATGCCTTTTAAAATTATGTTGACAGCACCTACCGTCGAATGGAATCTCATAAATTTGCGTAATGCAAAAACTCTCATCTTTGATCCATTGATTTCTCACTGGCTGATCATATTTTTTGTTTACGCTAATATTAAAAATTGAAATAAAATTTGTTAAAATTAGTTTTAATTCGATAGATTTTCCTGCTGGCAGTAAATTTTTGACACATTTTATACAGAAGATCTATCAAAATACTATTGATAGTAAGCAAATCTATCTGTCAATTGAATATAAGAAACGACCAATAAATAATAATATAACATAACTTTTTTATTTATTTATTCAAGTTCAAAAATAAATACATTAAAAGCTTACATAAGAAAACAACGATGAGAAACCACAGACGGTTTATGTATCGCTGCTGTTACCTACTACTACCTATATAATAGAGTATGAAACTCATTAGCTACAACATAACATATTATTATAACTTGAAATAGCTACAATTTCCACCCAATCTAATGCGAAGTCTCATTATCCTTACAAACTCGAACTATTAGCATACTTTCGTACCAAAACTAGCAAAATAAAAAGTGACTCATTACTACAAGTCGTTACAAAATCATGTCCATTCACACTCGACTCATTGAGAGGATATTCGCTCCGGTGCGTAATGAATGAGCGGCGGCGTGTGCGCAATCGATTGCGCAACGGTCACTTCGGTGAATGGCGGAAACCTTCAAAGGCTTCCAGCAAACTTATGGCAAAATGTAGTGATAAACAGTAACGAAACTTTGTATCTTCCTAAGCATGTATGTATTTTTATGGACTTGATTTATTAATCGTAGTATTATACGCCTGACATTCTTATCAACTTAAGTTACTTAACTTTTTTACAACAACAGTGACTATGGAACGTTTGCAATTCGTATATCATGTTATAAAGTAATGTAGAAATTGATTTCTAATGAAAATTTTGCGCATACTTTTTTAAAGAAGTTTACAAATTAAACTTGTATTTAATATATATAATACGATATAAGACGGTTTACATCGCATTTGCTCTTAAAAAATCATACATTACTTTCTTGGGTTCAGCTTTACACACTGTGAACATCCATAAATAACGCATCATCTACAATGATAAACAGTTAAAATGTCAAAGCTAATTTTTCAAACAAATATCTGTAAAACTGTGACTTACAGACTATTTAAGTGCGAAATACCATTAAGTAAAGTTGCCTTACTGGTTTCACTTCATACTGTAAAATGGAAACTATGCAACATAACTTTTTATTGTCAAGTCTTCCTCTTTTCTTGCCGCTTAATTCGTATTTCCTCAATGTGAATATACTTATTGTATGAAGTACTATTACAGTGTAAGTACATTTAAGTGTGGCAACATTGTAGAGATTTGATACGCACGCGAGAATTTACCAACTTTTGAATAAAACCTTTGAATGTATTAAAGGTTTTTAAAATGATTTGCTTTGCTGTAAGAATTTAAAAGGTTGCGTAAATTCGATGGCTGACAATAATTATGAAGTTTAAAAATATATGTGAAAAATACAATAAGTTTCGTGGGCGAACGTGACCATGGGATCTGGTCATTAAATTTAACCTCCGACAAAAACAGGGGTGTTATAAAGTTGACCCAGCGCTAAAACGCATGGACCGATTTGATTCTGTTTTTTTCTTCATGGTTTCATCAGAATTACAAGTAATCTCTAAATGTTGATTGGGTAAATTGACAAAAACTAAAAATTAAACTTTAGCTTACCGTAATAATTTTTATGATCCAATATTAGTTGGAAATAAAACTAATTTAAACAGATTTCATCATGGTTTATTTTGGTCCGCGGTAAAATCCGTTGAAATTAGTTTTATTTCCATGTGTAACATTCGCGTTAACGTAAGAAATAACCAATATTAGTTATCACATTCGGTGAAGCGCATTTTTCTATCCACTCAACTAAATTCCAAAAACCACCCTCCGGTCACCATTTTGAGCAAATAAGCCCCCGCGTTATTTGTTGAGATAACAACAAGTCAATCCTTAAAGCTGCAACCAAAATAAATATGTGCACTGCTCTCGAAGTCGGTGTTTAGATTAGCAGATCCATCAGTATAATAATAATGAAGCAGAGATAGCTCAGTGGGGAGTGGTGGCGGAAAGTCGCAGGTTCGAAACCAGCCCCAAGAGCATACACAACTGACTTTTCTAAGTTACGTGCATATTGTTAATTATCGCTTGCTTTAATGGTGAAGGAAACATCGTGAGGAAACCTGCATACCTGATTTCTCCATAAGGATTTCTATGGTATATGGAGGATTGACGATGGCCTAATGCGGGTTGTCATACCATCAGCGTGGCGGAATAATACCTAACCCTTTTCTTTATGAGAGGAGGCCCGTGCCTCGCAGTAGGAGTTATATATTACAAAGCTGCTACTATTATTAATACTATCATTATCGGCTAAACAAAAACTTCCTAAACACTTGTTAAGCACCATCGACCAACCCTCCGTAAAATATTAAATTAATCAAAATCAGATCACTAACAACCCTCATAAGGGCGGGTATAATTCAATTAGGCGTTCGTACATAAATAGGGTTGTCAAATCTAAGATGCCTTCTAAGGGCCCATTGAATGCGCACGTGTGCTCACAATGCTTGAGGCTAACCCGACAACGCTGCGGGTCGCCGAGGCCCAATGTGAGAAATTTCACAATAGTGTCAAAGTATTGGAACTAGGTGTGACGGTTTGGTATAATGGCGCTGTAGGGTTACTTATTTGATTGCTGATTTGATTGGTGACTTGTAGGGTTCGCACTCGAAGTGTAAGGGGTTTTATGTGTACATTGTATTGAAATTGTTTACGTAATGTGTATTGTAGGTCTAGTGCAAGTTTTGATAGTTTTCTATAACGATGACAGTTTTCGTTTACTCTCCATACATCGAGTAGCAGTAGCCACTAGTGGGTACTATGATGAACTAAAATTGTTGGTATGATAAATTTTCATGTTTGGTCATAAGTCGATTAAAACAGTAAATAAATTTGTTGCCCTGGAACTGGGCTGATACTTATTATCCTACCTTCTACAAGGTAGCTCTGTTCTATGTGTAACTCCGTCTGGGTAAGAACGACTTTTGTCTATTTCTGTAGATGTCTATTATGTAAGCACTGCTGTGTTCCACTTTGTTGGTCATTGAAGCCAGTGAAATTCATCATGAGGGTTAAGATATTATTTCTCTTAGTGACGACCACAGTATAGTGCTAAGCAGTATTTTGTATTCAGAATTCTTATGATTGTAGTTGCTTTTCATTAGTCTGACGACCTACATCTCGTTTGTCAGGTGAATAAAGAAAATACCTTCCCGAATGACTTTGAGTTTCTCCGTGCCACTGATAGTATCATAATGCCATTACAAGATGATATTTTCAAAATGACGTCATCGGCTTCGAATTCAAAATACATTATCAATGTCTGATAAATTCAGAAACTAATCTAACCAAATGTATCCATCCCCTAAATTGAATTGAGGCGCGTATATACGTTAACCTTTTTGATATCTTCTAAATAAATAGTATACAAAAGTATCCAAATTATACAATCAAGACAAATAAAAAATCTCTGCCCTTACCCTATATAAAGTACTCAACAGAACATTACCATAAAATATAAAAAACGATATCACTAACAAAGATTCCCTTCGCAAGTAAGGGTTAACTGTCAACCCTACCTATCCAATCAATTCCAACCTAAACACTGACGTATTAAGGTACAAAATAGCTTGTACACAATAAAGTGTATGGAAATGAAATTCCTAACCTAACGCAACTATTGGTAAAGTAAACCGCGCTATCTACACAGGAAGCAAGGTCGTTAGCAGGTTTTATCACTTCCTTCTAAGTAAGAATTGTCATCCATAGTAAACAACACACGTTCCTGATTGTTTATAATTTGCTGATAACACTCAGGTGTAATGTTACAATAAATTGCTTCCTTTGCCTTTGTGCTAGACAAAACAAAGTGTCATTTAAATTATTATGTCTTTGCAGTTCATTTACAATAGACAGCCTCCGTGGTGTGGCGGGCGACTCGTCTGTGAAGAGAGAGGCCACGGGTTCAATCCCCGCACCGAGACAACTGTTTGTGTGATCCACAAATATTTGTTTCGGGGTCTGGGTATTGTGAGACCGAAAGTCTCTCGTAATTCCTACAACACAAGACACGTATCTTACTGTGTGTTTGAAATCAAGTAAGATGTGTGAAGAAGCGAAGGTAAGATGTCATGTCATGCTGTTGCTAAGTTTCTAACGTTCAGAGTTTCATAAGAATTTCTAAGTTATATGAAGTCTACCAACTCCTAAAGCCTAACCACCTTGTTAGTAGAGAAGTTTTGAACACAGCAGTGGAAAAGCATGCAGTAGCGCACAGAGGACACACAATGGAGATACATTGACAAGACCTAGAAGCTTTTCGCGAGAATTAGCCATAGAGAATTAATCAATATACACTCGCCCATCGACGGCCGGCAGAATTATGCCGGCCTGCAGTTATACGATGTACACTGGGTGACTTCGGAACGCGAATGGCCTGAACGAGCCTCTATGGCATTGTTTTCGCCATGTATACGGTGGTATACATGGTATATCCAGCCGGGTACAATAATGATCGGGTACCCACCCGCGAAATAACCAAAAGATAATGGCTAACGCACGTGTCATACATTAATGAAATTCTGTGGAAAAAGTCGAACAAAATAACAAAAGCCACTTTATTTAAATAGTACGTGTAACACCTTAACTCCGGATGACAGATTCAAACAGGCCTTTTGAACAGTAATAAATACACAGTTCGACAGATCACGCTCGCTGCGAGTTTAAATAAGGTAACGAATAAAGGTACAATAAATCGTGACGGTGGAACCTCCCGGGGCGACGTCGTGGACGTGAAAACATAACCAACATGCTCGCCAAAAACCGGATAAGGTGCGGTCTCATCTCGACGGATGCGACTGATTTTGGGATGGATGTATGTATGGATTGTATTTTGTAAATACAAATAAATATAATATAAACAGTGTATGACTGTTACACACATAGTGCACTAAGTTAACATGTAGCGTGGGTATCAGGAACTACAAGCGACCTGCGGTCCCACAACACCCAGACTCGGAACAAATATATTTTATGGATGACACAAACATTTGTTTCGGTGCGGATATTGGACCCGCGGCCTCTCATTTCGTAGCCGCCTACTCGCACACTGCGCTACGAATGTTATCATATTATTTTGTAATAATTCAGAACAATTATTATAATTTTAATACAATATAATCTTAATATTTTGTACTGTCTCTTCATTCTAATGTATCACGCGTAATCACTGTCTCATATCAATATATGAAATTATGAAACGCAAGCACGATATCCATTGTTAACACACAATACATAATTTTAAATCGAATTTCATAGAATCCAATTACAGTTACATAACGGGGAACAATGCACTGCGTTTATACTAATCTGCATCCGAGGAACTGCACCTTAACTGACAAGAAATAACAGTCCCCACGGAGTCATTGTTTCTTTCACTCCAAAGCAAATATTGGGCCAAGCTTATTCAGTTCGTTTGCAAACATTTCTACTGGGTGGCGTCCAACAATGGCCTTCTGAGAAAGTCCGTGACAACACTTCAAATATAGTGATTATACCTTAATTGTCTACTCGCACCTGGGTCTTTATTTAGTTTTTAACGCGAACAACGTATTTTAACACGAGTTGTCATTTAATTGATGGGTAAGGTACATGGAAATTCGTGTCAAGCCAAGCAAACCCAATGTTGGCTATTGTTGGGTAACTGGGCTAATTTATGTTCAAATATTTACTGGAATAATCCGGTCGTGCCACAAATCAACTTAAGCTGATTTAAGTAAACCA
Source organism: Amorpha juglandis (assembly GCA_949126905.1). Classification (NCBI taxonomy): domain Eukaryota; kingdom Metazoa; phylum Arthropoda; class Insecta; order Lepidoptera; family Sphingidae; genus Amorpha; species Amorpha juglandis. The sequence continues at coordinate 11,042,546 of OX421381.1, read as the reverse complement.
AAAATGTTACAAATAAACATATTGTGACTAATTGCAGACTTTAGTCATGTAGTGGCTTGCTGTTTACCTTATGAGAATTCAATTAAATAAAGTAATACTTACCTAGTTTGTAATACCTTTTGTTATTCTAGAGTGTAACTTGTCATATATTCTTATTAATAAATCTATAATAATCATTTAATGGGAATTAAGGTTCTGGAATGAAAGCCACGTACCCGCTAGCGCAGCGTTGGACGTCCGCCTACAAGGTGGACAGACGACCTCATAAAGGTCACAGGAAGTCGCGGGATGCAGGCCGCTTCCAACAGGTCGGTCTGGAAATCTTTGGTGGAGGCCTATGTTCAGCCGTGAATGTCCTGTGGCTGATGATTATGATGAATCATTAAATGACAGCCTCCGTGGCGCAGTGAGCGAAAAGTCGGCTGCGAACCGAAAGGTAGTTGGTTAGATTCCCGCACCGAGTCAAATGTTTGTGTGATCCACAAATATTTATTACGGTTCTGGGTGTTTTGGGACCGCATGTTCCTCGTAGTTTCTATTACCCACGATGCAGGTTAACCTAGAGAGGTGTCAAGACTATGCGTGACTGTTGGTGTATTTAATTATTTATTTTATTCAAATAAATATTTTCATCCATAAGTCACACATATAGTCGCCATCTTGATCTCGAGGGTCAGAAACTAAGAGGAACATGCGAGCCCAAAACATCTAGGCCAGGAGAAAATATTCGTTGTTCACACAAATATATTTTTTTCAAATAAATTTTTTCCTGCTATTGGATCATCGGATCATTAGAGATATCCACCGCCCGTGGTCATCCGCAATACCAGAAGAGTCATGGACACCTTGCCGCCCTTAATAGGACCTTCGAACATCTCACTCACTGTACAGTTAAAGTAAAGTAGCCGTTGCTACTTTAAGTAGCGAAGTCAACTGACTTTTTATATTATTTTATAAGGCCTGTTTATTCAAGCAAATCCTGATTTATAAATATCAAATAAAGTACTTTAAAAATCAAGGATGTTTTCTTAAATTATTAAATAAGCAGAAATCCACTTTGAGCCATCTTCTGATATTTATTTACTTTCATATAACCAATAACATATCTTTACATATTTGTTGCCATACCTAACAATAAAGGCAAATCTTTTCATATCGGAATAGAGCGAAACATTTTTTCATCTTAAACTCAACAATGACACGACCGATCCTTTTGGCCAATGTTTGGTTAGCTGCGCTACGCATTGTCGAATACGGAATCAATTTACGATAATTGTCATTTATTATGAAATAAATATGATTCTTTATACTGTCGCCTTTTGTGAGCTTTGCCTCCAAAAGACGAAGTCTTCTCCCATTCAGCTCAGGCCATTGAGCGTATTAAATTTTTATATTTTGCGCACAAACTCATTGAAGCGAGCAACGCGATGGCATTTGACAATAATTACATGAAAGGAGTTCGTAAGATGGGATATTAGGCGGAATGCGGGAGGTTTTGACGTGAAATGATGTTTAAGAATGTTTTCTCAGCTTGTAAGCAGATGTTGCTGTGCGTAATGAAGTGACAATAATTGAGGACTTCAGTAATTTTATGTTATAGATATGGCAACAATAATAAACATCAAGGAATGAAAATTTAATGGTTTAAAAAGTATCAAAACGTACAAACATGATTTAGTTTGTGCAATTTACAAACAATACATTCCGAAATCCTCGATTCGAACTCCACAATAATTGCGTGTTGTTCCAATTGCTAAGTACTATTACTTAAATACTACTAGCTATTTAGTGCATAACTATAGGAAAAAAATAAATCGCGAACGTATGCAAATGAACGTTCGTGGAATACACTAACTTCAAAATTTAATAACACCCAGTTCTCTACCGATAAGCAAATATTTATTAATAATACTGTAGACCTTAAAGAAGTAGCGGGAAGCGGCTGGATGAGGAAGGCGGACCGTCAAGAGTGGCGCGAACTTGGAAAGGCCTATGTCCAGCAGTGGACGAATTCAGGCGGAAGGTTGGAATAATGTAGAAATATAAAGGTAAGGTATAATACCCGTTTCTACTACACTCATAAGCCCCGGGAGAAAGTAGCCACTGTTACAAATTGGTAACATTACATCACAAACTTAGTATTCCCTCAGCGAAATAAAATCTTCCGCAAATTAAAAAAGTAAATATAAAATACCTCGGATCTTTCCTATGATTAAGCCACATGAGTCATCTTAAAACAAAGGACGAGACAGAAATAAAAATAGAATAGGAATGAATGAGCGTCACACGGCTTTCTTAACTGGTTTTCCCATCGTAGTGATCCAAATAGCGTCATGAAATGAGTCACATGCTATAAAATTACACCTACGTTGAATTTGTAATCCGAATTATTTATCCTTTAGTTTATAGCTTACTAGTTTCGGTTCGTGACTTTTCTTCTTTATATTGTATCAACTAAACATAAAGATAGACATTGGCGTACACGACCAAAACAAATGACGACTTGCGACACAGCATCGGAGACACTGCGACAAGTAATTTCACTTATTGCAGTGTTCTCTGTTTTGTACTTCAATTGGTTGGTGCAGACTGCAGAGGAATCGCTATCGCTTGTCACGCGTTTCGTGTCGCTGTTTCGTGCCTCGGTCGCATATCTCAAAATGTACCTTAATAACAATCATAAAGACGACAGTGTTTGGTAAGTAATTTACTGTTATTTGACTTTAATTTGGAGAGAAATTATAGCAATGATAGATTCATTTAAAGATTTACTTAAAGTATTATTTGCCAGAAGCAACATTCAAAACTTGAAAGAAAGAAAGAAACAATATACCTATATTTGGTGCAACACACTTTGTCACAGCAACTCAGTGCTTATAGCCATAAAAAACTTAGTTTGAAAATAAAAAGAAAAAAATTACTATGTACTTTGCACCAAACGGGGACCAATAGTTTGACCCTCGAAATTAGTTGAAGTATATCAATTACACTTTACAAAAAACATTTTTGTACTTCAAATAAAATCGTGTATCATACAGGTATTTATTACGTTTACAACCATAATCACCACATTGTTCCTGGGCATTATAAAACACTTGCCTATATCTTATCTCGGGGTATCAAGCGTAGTAAGAGTAAGTTAACATCGTGGCGCTGAAAATCAAGCGAGCAACCTGCTCGTCTCGTCATTCAAGCAAACAAAAAACAACAACACAAACGTAATCCCAATACAATACTAAACAAACATACGACACATTGCATTTTATATGAATGGAATTAACTTTTTGCGAAATAAATTTGTCATTTGGTTTACGGTCACAATTGATTAGCATACGAAGTTTTTCCACCATGACTCACGAAATATTCAGATGTGCTCACTATCCGCTTCTTGAATTCTAGATGCATAATTCCTAAAGGCAACTCATCTTAAATTATATTCCAAGCTCATGCATCATCCACCAATTAATTTAAATAATGGATATGGAAAAAAATAAACAAATATTTAAGAATCACACAAACAAATTTGTCTCGGTGCGAGGATCCAACCCGCGACCTCTCGCTTCACAGCCTGCTACGTCACGGAGTCTGTCAACTACTAAACAACAACTGGTACTGTAACTCAAGCGGTAAGTACATAAAACTGAATTACAACACTTATGTCCAAAATTAAACATTCTGTGACACGCAGAAACCTTTGCAAATACATACCTCAACTAAGTCCTTCTTGTCCAATATTTATTGGGTGAGTTTGAATGAAAAACACATTATAATGGTGTTTAAAGTGAATTTGTCTCGACGATGACTTCTAAAAGGTCCATTAAACTGCTTTTTGTCGCCTATTGATTTGTAGTTCGCTGTGACGCCGACCGTGAAACTTGTCTAGAGGGTGTTGCGTTTTGAATATTTATTTTATACTAGATGACCCGGTGAACTTCGTATCACCTACATATTATATTTGTGTAAAATGTGGTCAAGAATACAAATGTTTCATTTACATTAAATGCAATTAAGTGAGGTACTGCACCATTGCACGTGAGGTAGCCCGTCGCACATTTAATTGACTTCGACGACCTAAGTCAGGTCGTCTTCCACCTCCCCCCGGTGGGACAGTCCTGTTCCTGTCCTTGTCCTGTCCTGTCCCTGTTCTGTCCTGTCCCTGTCCTGTCCCAGCCCTGTACTGTCCCTGTCCTGTCCTGTACCTGTCCTGTCCCTGTCCTGTCCTGTCCTGCCCTGTCCTGTCCTGTCCCTGTCCTGTCCTGTTCCTGCCCTGCCCCTGTCCTGCCCTGTCCCTGTCCTGTCCTGTCCTGTCCTTGTCCTGTCCTGCCCCTGTTCTGTCCCTGTCCTCTCCCGGTCCAGTCCCTGTCCTGTCCTATCCTGTCCTGTCCTGTCCTGTCCTGTCCTGTCCTGTCCCTGTCCTGTCCCGTCCTGCCCCTGTCCTGCCCCTGTCCTGTCCCTGTCCTGTCCTGTCCTATCCTGTTCTGTCCATTTCCTGTCCTGTCCTGTCCTTGCTCTGTCCCTGTCCCAGTCCTGTCCCTTTCCGGTCCAGTCCCTGACCTGTCCCTGTCCTTGTCCCTGTCCCTGTCCCTGTCCCTCTCCCTGCCCCTGTTCCTGTCCCTGTCCTGTTTCTGTCCTGCCCCTGTCCTGTCCTCTCCCTGTCCTGTCCTGCCCCTGTCCTGTCCTGCCCCTGTCCTGTCCTGTCCCTATCCTGTCCTCTCCCCCTGTCTTGTCCCTGTCCCTGTCCTATCCTGTCCTGTCCCTGTCCTGTCCTGTCCTGTCCTGTCCTGTCCTGTCCCAGCCCTGTACTGTCCCTGTCCTGTCCTGTACCTGTCCTGTCACTGTCCTGTCCTGTCCTGCCCTGTCCTGTCCTGTCCCTGTCCTGTCCTATCCTGCCCTGTCCTGTCCTGTCCTGTCCTGTCCCTGTCCTGTCCCGTCCTGCCCCTGTCCTGCCCCTGTCCTGTCCCTGTCCTGTCCTGTCCTATCCTGTTCTGTCCATTTCCTGTCCTGTCCTGTCCTTGCTCTGTCCCTGTCCCAGTCCTGTCCCTTTCCGGTCCTGTCCCTGACCTGTCCCTGTCCTTGTCCCTGTCCCTGGCCCTGTCCCTGCCCCTGTTCCTGTCCCTGTCCTGTTTCTGTCCTGTCCCTGTCCTGTCCTCTCCCTGTCCTGTCCTGCCCCTGTCCTGTCCTGCCCCTGTCCTGTCCTGTCCCTATCCTGTCCTCTCCCCCTGTCTTGTCCCTGTCCCTGTCCTATCCTGTCCTGTCCCTGTCCTGTCCTGTCCCTGCCCTGTCCCTGTCCTGTCCTGTCCTGTCCCTGTCCCTGTCTTGTCCCAGTCCTGTCCCTTTCCTGTCCTGTCCTGTCCTGTCCCTGTCCTGTCCTGTCCTGTCCTGCCCCTGTCCTGTCCTGTCCCTATCCTGTCCTCTCCCCCTGTCTTGTCCCTGTCCCTGTCCTATCCTGTCCTGTCCCTGTCCTGTCCTGTCCTGTCCCTGCCCTGTCCCTGTCCTGTCCTGTCCTGTCCCTGTCCCTGTCCCTGTCCCTGTCCCTGTCCCTGTCCCTGTCCCTGTCCCTGTCCCTGTCCCTGTCCCTGTCCCTGTCCCTGTCCCTGTCCCTGTCCCTGTCCCTGTCCCTGTCCCTGTCCCTGTCCCTGTCCCTGTCCCTGTCCCTGTCCCTGTCCCTGTCCCTGTCCCTGTCCCTGTCCCTGTCCCTGTCCCTGTCCCTGTCCCTGTCCCTGTCCCTGTCCCTGTCCCTGTCCCTGTCCCTGTCCCTGTCCCTGTCCCTGTCCCTGTCGCAACGCCAACAATCCGGTTTATACCTGCGCTTATAGATGTTTCACATCAAAAAGACATCAAGTGTTTCATACCCAGGAACAGTTTGTACTGGAAAATTAAGGTGTCGTTATAGTGTTTTCCTTTACTTATTATTTATGTTACTCATTTTTTCTCACCGGGTAAACCTTCCCTGAACTTCCACAAATATTTCAAGATCAGAATTAGCCAAATCGGTACAGCCAGTCTCGAGTTTTTGCGAGACACACGCACAGCGATTCATTTTTATATATATAGATGTGGTAAAACCACTGTGTAGACAATTTGATGTATAGCCTGAATGAGTCAAAAACCGGAGTATTACCATTATCTCACAGGAAACCGACGTGACGTGGCAATTGGTTTTGCGTTTCGTATACGATAAGTGAAATATCCGGAGGCCCAAATTCTTTCCCTCCTCAATTCTTATTCCTTGCCTTTAATGACGGCAACGCAACCATAATTCTTCTGGTGTTTTGTCTGTTCATGAGTGGTGGAGTTCCCTTAAGATTAGGCTATAAAAACGAGGATATTCAAATCTTATAGTTTTCCTATACTTTTTTATTGAGTCACCATCTAATACTTAGTAGTATAGGGGAGCCCTAACTCATTACCCTACAAGTCACAACAGACGTCAGTGACAGAGTCAGTAACGTGCTCAAATTGATATAATTTTGAATCATACTGTACATACGACGTCGTTTAGCGAGAACACGAAGTTAAGTGTGACAAAGAACATATTATCATCTGTAACATATGAGTCGAATAATGACTAGAATTTTTTCCGCCCCGACGAATCCTTATAAATTGTGTACTTATCATCGTTAGAATACGTATTAAGAAGTAAGGCTATTTAAAAATATCGTCCTTTTCTATGGTAAGAATTATTTATTAAAGTTATATTTTTGATGCTTCTTTTGTCATGAAGAAAATAAAATAAGGATATAAGAAATAAAAAAAAAGTGTGCGTCTCGGGACGCTCGACAGAAGTGATAACTTAAACTAATGTGGGTTAAAGTGAGAGCAGAGGAGCCTGCCTACTGCTACCGTATGCGTGAGAGAAAGGGACGCCAGAGTGGCGCCTTAACGCGTTACGTTTCGAAGTCCGGTCAGTCATGTCCAAGTCCGGTCAAAGTCGTGTCGAAGTCGTGTCGAAGTCGTGTCGAAGTCGTGTCGAAGTCGTGTCAAAGTCGTGTCGAAGTCGTGTCGAAGTCGTGTCGAAGTCGTGTCAAAGTCGTGTCAAAGTCGTGTCGAAGTCGTGTCGAAGTCGTGTCAAAGTCGTGTCAAAGTCTTGTCAAAGTCGTGTCGAAGTCGTGTCGAAGTCGTGTCGAAGTCGTGTCGAAGTCGTGTCAAAGTCGTGTCAAAGTCGTGTCAAAGTCGTGTCGAAGTCATTTCGAAGTCGTGTCAAAATCGTGTCAAAGTCGTGTCAGTCTTGTGAAAGTCCGGTTAAAGTCCGGTTCAAGCCGACTGGTCACTGTGTGACGCCACCTGGTACTTCGAAATTATCAATGTTCCACGGAGGTCGGCTAACGCTGGCTGGTCAATGGACCGCTCGCGTTACGGAACGTTTCGGTTCACCCTCCCATAAGAAGTTATCACTTCAAAAACTTGTAATGATTAACTAAAAAAGACAAAACCTAGGCACTATACATTTGATTTTCGAGAATAATTAAGCTTCATTTAACATTTTGGTGCATCCATCTATTTAATATTCTCAATATAAATTTAGTTCCCATTCCTCCCTTTCCATCCCTATATGCCGCGTTTTACGATACTTAAACAAAAAGAGTTTCGCAGCAAGTGGAAATCCGTTTTCTCTGCCTACCCCTATGGGAAACAGGCGTGAGTCTATATATGTATTTCGTACTTTTGGTGTTACATTTTCGTTTATAATTAAGTCAGGTAATACCATTGAAGGAAACGTTTATTTTATTATGTTTTTAGTTTCCTTTTATTGTTATACCATATTCACGACATTGGTATTCTCAGATTTCCTTCCTTGCCGACCTCTGTTAGACATGACTGCTTTATTTATACTGTAGATTCCTTAGTATTTTATTTATTCCATATGAAGTACTCGTCCCATCTTACCATATGCCACAATGCCATAGAAACAATCTCAAAGCCGAGATGAGCACTACATCACTGTCCCAAGACAATCGTTTTGATATCATATAGAACTCGAATCATAATGCCCAATTTGTCTCCACTGAATACGGCCACGTGTCGCTATGGTTCTGTCCCATTATGTGAACCCGTATCGGGATTAAAAGGGCAGCCTTAAAATCCAACCCTGATAACATCTCGGTCTTTTATACCCGCTCCGTAGATTTGGAGATAAGAGTATTGAGCCATTGGTACAAAAAGTCCAATACGGGAAAATTGAGAGTGGTAAATATATTTGCTTGGATGTCAGTGTTTTTTTTTTTATTAAACGGTATTTTTAAGTTACCCGCTGTGAGGAAAAGCTTAGTCATGTTTGTATGTCATGTAACAAAGAGATTAGACGGTAGGAATACATACAAACTAACGCTTGTTATCTCGGGGGTACTCAGAGATGTAACTAGTACACCCACATTTCGCGAAGCTTATTTCCGTCCCATGATGAGATAGGGGGCGAGCTTATCGCCATACTGGGCACAATTTCAGACTCTGATACTGAACATTTCGTGATAGAGTAACCCAGACCTCAGCACAGCAGTCGTACGGCGTATGATAAGTACTACCTGCGCCACCGAGATAGTCATGTATCTAAAAAAACATCTCGGTTGCATATTAAGGCACGTTTTGGGATACAAGGTGGTAGGGCCCTCGTATGCCAGAGGCATTCTGGGTTGGTACCACCGCGCCGACTATTTCTGCCGCCAAGCAACAGTGTGTAAAGATGGTTGTGTTGTCTGTTTGAAGGACATTGAAGCCAGTAAAATTACTGGGCATTATGAGACTTAACATCTTATGTCTCAGGGTGACGAGCGCAGTTCAGTGCCATTATTCAGTGCTTTGTAATATAAAGTTCTGACTAGTATTTCAAGTATTATATTTTCTTCAAAATACTACATCATTTCACAACTTTCACTTTGAAATACACAGACAAATCTAAAAGCACGCACATAAAAAATCAAAAACAATGTGCCACCTAAACTTCACTGAATACTTCAAATTACTGGCAATAATTTGGAAAATGCATTTATGAAAATTATATTCTACTATTTAGGATAATTGTATAAAATGTACAAAAGGATTTAATATTGAAATAACTTTTACAACCAGGATATTTTTGATTCCATCCATACCACTTCCATATTCAAATAGTGCCAAAAAATTCGAACAATTTTTCTTATACCTCTACTCCTTCGCTTACATTACGTTTGACAACAAACGGCTTCAAACTTCCTGCAATTACAAAAGCAAACTCAAAGAAAGCGACTTTCGGTTTACAATTCACACATCAAGCGTTAAGTAGAGATCCCTAAAATGAAGAGTCGGGGATCGCAGGCGTGACCAGGCGGGGCACTTCGGGCCAGGGCGGGTACGCTATTTGATCTAGTAACAACTTCGTAGAAAACATGCCAATTTACTATGATATGGGTGTGTTCGAAGTTAGTTCCTGGTAATTTTACTATTGATACTTTAAATTGATATTTCGATTGTTTATTGTATCAGTTGGCTTAATAAGTATTTACAATTATCTAAAACACAGCTGTGTGTTAAATGGTTACTTTGCTTTTATTTTTATTTTTATGCATTAGAACTAGCCATTTAGAGTGCAAATAGTTTTTCTTGTTAGTCATCTTCGTTCCAATATTAACTACTGTCGATTATTTATTTATTTGAGTGATTAAATGCTGTAAATCATTCCAGAAATTCACATTCCGTGGTCAGACGACGTATATGCAGTTATTTCAGAGCAGCATAACTCTGGTGACCCTCGAAAAATTCTCCCAACGTTTGTATATTTTATTTAGACTGATCTGTATTTCCCATCAAGTGTAGTAGTCATTTTGCCGTGCGAGGAATAAAAATAGGGAAATTGTGAAATATATTTAACACTGCGTTAAATTTCATCTAAAGGAGCCACAACTATACAGCTGATGTTTTTAAAGAGAAAATACAATATTCAGAGACAACGTCATCCATTAATCAAATCTTTAACTTTATTATAAATACCAAACCCATTAATGTTACTCGACACAAAATGGGTTTCGCAGAAGACTTGTTATTGCTGGGCGGCGGGCGTTAACTGGGCGGAGTACCAAAGGCGGTGGACTCAATGACCCTTCCGTGACCACTTGTGAAGAAAAAGAGTACTTAAGCCGGCCTCAACGGCCCTACGACTGAAGAAATAGGCAGGTGATAAGTGTAATTTCGGATAATTAATTTTATATTGGGCGTGGTCAACAGCTGAGTGTAGTTGATTTTGCTAACCAGATTTTTTTGCAAAAACTATTTTGGGGTTTTCATTAGGACAAGAACTTCGTTATTGCTTGGTTTAATGATTTGATTTTAATTTTCTATTCCATTTTAATTACGTTACAGATTGGCTATTTCATAATTTCCTTCGTCAAATAAATCATGGTTTATATCTGCCTTCGTGCGAGATTTTTCGATAGTTGCCACGTCATCCGTATATAAACTTGTTAATCGACCGAGCCATTCAACATTATAAGTCAATCTAAATCTTTAATAACCATTTTAAAGATTAAACTCGAAGCATCCTCGAAACAGATCGCACAAATATTGAAATAGAATTAAAATCGTTATTTTCATACAATATTATCAGAACAATATAAAAACTGCGCTCACAATGGCCCCTATTTACCGTAACTCATAATATTATAAATGTGTAAAACCATTTAAATAGTAAAGTATCAATAGATTGTATGTTGTATTGTGTTTTGGTGAACCAACTTGGCCGTCATGTTTCACGCACATTTAAAATGCATCCTTACGACCAACAATCACACGAAAATCTATCTAAAGTCTTAATCTTACAGTTCAAAATAGCTTACACTTCCGACTTACAAATTTATAGGAACTAATAACGAATTGCCAACCCTAACTCACTTCACTAGAGTTCAAAATTCATTGCCATGCCATTAAATGTTAAATCGTTAAGAAGGCCTTTATAGGGCTGCTAAAGGTATCCGTATTGACGATAATCATTGAAGCAAACACTTGTTATTTTAAGAGATCATCCAACCTTAAAGCTTTGCATTGAGTGGTAACAATGAGGTGTATAATATTATTTATAAGACACACTCGGTAGGCGCATTCGGGAAGTTGATTGTGTTTTTTGAATGCGACTGTACTAAATCGTACGTGTGTCAATTGTAGTTTGTGACAATTGTTGGGATCGGAATGTGAGGTACAGTTTAGGTGAAATTTCAATTGACGAGATATGATATAAGCTACAAAGAGCCGAAGGATTTCAAACATTTTGTGATGTAGACGATCCATGGGGCAAATAACGTTTAATGATAATATAAGGGTACAACTAAGTATAAGCGTGTATCATGTGGGGGGTTATAGCATATCTAAACTGATCTAGTCCAAGAAGTAGAAATGAAAGGTTCCGTACCTCGTATTTTGTTTTATTATCCGCCATATATATTTGTCCGCCTACAAGGTGGACAGACGACCTGATAAAGGTCGCAGGAAGTCGCTGGATTCAGGCCGCTTCCAACAGGGCGGTCGTGATAGGGGGCGAGCTTATCGCCATACAGGCACAATTCTAGACTCCGGGCCGATACTAAAAATTTCGAGATAAAAACCCAATATCATTTGACCCGACCCGGGGATCGAACCCAAGACCTCAACGTAGCAGTCGTACAGCGTACGTAATACAACTGCGCTACCATGGAAATGTTCATTATTACTTAAAGTTCATAAAGTGCTTCGTAATTTACCAAAAACAAAATATATAAAAATATCAAGGCCCTTACAAAAAATGTTACTTTTAAATTACAACCAAAATCAATTTCGGAACACAAAAAGCGTTCTCTGGGACAAAAATATGAATATACAAAGGATATATACGGGCATTGGACTATTTGTTATTTATTAATGTCGTCAACACAAAAAGCTCGACCTTAAAAAACACAATACACACGCTAATCTTTTAGGGACCATGCCAACGGAAAAGGGTCCAATTCTGATACTTAGTAACCATTAAGTAAATTCAGAACGTTGTCACAAAAAAGGATTTTGGAAAAAAATGACCGTGGGCAAACCACTATTAAATATTTGTGCGCATATGGCTTCCGGCTATCGAGTGGGTTACGCTAAAAAATGTTATAAGAATCGTGATTTTTGGTCGATCGTGACATTGAATACGCTTATATGATATATTGGTCGATAGTTTTATGGAAATTTTCTTTCAGAATAGGTCCCTAATCTTGACATATTGACGTCGCCTCGATAGCTGTAGCATTCGATTTTAATAAAAAAGTTTTGATATTTCAATACAGAAGTCGTTGCATGAGAATCCATTACAAATATTATTTTGTTTATTTAACTTTATCATTGGTATTTTCATGTGTATATTAAAGGCTTAGTATAGGACAGTCTTGGACCTGATAAAGGTCGCAGGTAGTCGCTGGATGCAGGCCGCTTCCAACAGGTCGGTCTGGAAATCTTTGGGAAGCCCTATGTTCAGCAGTGGACGTCCTGTGGCTGATGATGATGATGATAGGACAGTAAAGTTGTACGGTTACTTAATGACAAAAACAAACAAGATCATACACATAAATAATCCGGCATAAGAATTCGGGCTCAGTTTGCAATAGACTTCCCCCTCAATAAGAGATTAGATTAAACTCGTCAAAGCGTGGGTTGTAGTTCTGCCTACCTCTTTGACGATATAAGCACGCCCTTATATTATATTTTCTATTAAGATATTTGGATAAATCTTCACCTCTGACGCATAAGGGCATAAATTATAATACCTCCAAGAATACGTGTAAAAAGTTTCATGATGATCGGTTAAGTAGTTTTCGCATGAAAGCGTAACAAACATGATGATGATGATGAAAGTTAATTCGGAATTATCCTCGTATGGGATTCAAATGCGATTGCCAAATAATAAGAGTACTTTTTCGTATACTAAATATCACAATGTATAAAACCATTCTCCTACTAGACTCACTGTGTGTATTTTTGCGAGTCAGTGTGAAATACCGCTGCCCGCTGCTAACCGCTGAATATTACGTGAACATTTTTACATGCACCCACGAAAACAAACCGCTAAAAGCTCATGGCTCCACTTATAATACCAGCAATCATTAAGTAAAGACAGCTGACAACTAAAAACTGAAATTGTTTTAACAAAGACCATATAACTGTATCAATGTGTAAATAATGTCAAAGCTAATTTTAATACGAAGTAAAAATATAAAAAAAATCTAGCGTCAGAAATAATGATTCATCGTTACCGCCCATCACCATCACCGCCCCCGTATATGCATAATACACAAAGAAAGGGGTAAAATTGAGGAATTGGGCAAGAGAGGGGGATATGGGCCTTCGAATATCTCTCTCACAAATTGCCACTTTACGTCAACTTCCTGTAAGACAGTGGTAACAACTCGGTTGAGCTAGCCCATTCATGCTGTAGACACACCTCTCTACAGCGTGGCTCTACCGCTTAAAAGATGCGTGCTTTTATGTAAGTATTTCATTATCAACGCTTAAGGTTTACCAACATTACCTACACATAAATGACACGTCACGTAACTTCCCGAACCTTCTATACCTAACCAACCAAATAATCATCAAACACAGACTACAACGTTTCACGGAACTTACAAAGGTTCACTGCCTATTGACAACCAAAATCATAGACAGGAATAGAGCCATTGAGAGACATAGAATACAACCAAAACGCCTTTGAAGCACCGTAAAATGGGTGCCCACAGTCCCGTACCACTTCCCTATAAGTAATTCCGCAAAACCGACAAAGGGTTCCTGTAAGCTGTAAAAACAATCCTTGAAAAGGGCTGCCAAGTACAAACTTAATCCTTCTCAAAGCCTCCGAGTCGGCGCGGGTGTTATTTTCAAAACAGTAGAGGATTCCCTTTCGATATCCATTTGCCGCCTCGGTAGCTCTGAATTACTTTTTATTATGGAACAAATACAAGCGAGATGTGTTTTTAAACATTATTTTTTACTTATTGGTAAAGGTTTGGATCCCATAGCGTATTAAAAATCTTCGTAAAGCTAACGAAATATGTTTTAATCCCACGTATAATATACATGCATAAGTTTTGGACTAGAATTTTAATTCATTTAAGTGAGACATATAATGATTGGCATTAATGAAAGTGATGGAAAAATGCTGGTTGGAGGGTACCAGATACCTTTTGTCAGCCAGTGGTTATCCAGTAACTTTAGGCTGGTATAGTTCTGTCGGCTATCGAGGGAACTTTATATTCGAACTGCACTATACTTGACATCATGTCCAGTGATCCAGAGTAGTCAATTTTGCGTGCCAGCAAAAAAAAATCTCCATTTTGGCCTCCAAGTCAGATCCACTAAAATCATTGCGTTGAAAATAAAATAGAACAGATTAAAAAAAAGTCGGCAATACATTCGAAAAAAATAATTCTATTATCATTTATTTTCCAACGCAAACACGAAGCCCCCGTTTTCTATAAAATAGATTCCAAAGAAACGTTAGACAGAACCTAAATGCGAATGCACGACCACGCCCTCAGCACCATTGAAGGCAACAAACGCGTTACTTCCATACAACGGTAAGGAATTTCGCATCTGGACCTCGACAATGAATTTCCTGTTCGGATTACTAGATACGTATCTAATATCGCCTCGGGACACGTCTTTATTCTTATCTACGGATCTCGATTCGCGAGAGTGTGGCATTGTGCCGCCGAATTTAATGTTGATCAATAATTGGTTGTGCAATTTGCTTAGTATGATTTAGAGCGTGGACAATTAAGCTATTTTAGATGTCTTGTTAGTATAATTAGTGTCAAAAATGTATATAGCAGTGAGTTGGTACTACAATAAAGATATGTGCTTCAGCTATCATCATTTTTTACAATTTACCACAAATATAAAATGTCATAAATTAGTCATATTACTGACATACATCCTAACTATTTAATATTATAATTGCGAAACCGCACAATATTGTACCGATTTTGATTCGTTTTGGTACAGAGATAGATGGGACCCTAGAGACGGTTACAGGTACGGTTATAGGCTACTTTTTATCCCGGACAAGACTGTTCACGGGCGGAGCCGTAAGCAAAAAATTATACTTGTCCTGTACTATACATGTGCCACTGCTGTGCACAAGCCTCCTTTCTAGGCCTTAGTCCACTACTCTGGCCTAATGCTTGTTGGCAGACTTCAAATAGGTACCTTAGAAATTCTTATGAAGAACTTCTCAGGAAATATCCACTATTGTTCATTAATTCCAAGGTTTAAATATGCAATAAGTATTAAAATAAATCGACACACGCTATTAAAATCTAATATACTGTCTCGGTATAAAAAATAATATACCAATACATCTTCCAACAACTGTATTAATAATGTCATTTCTATAATTTCATTTGCGTTATGATCATTACATCAATAAAGGTCAACCTTCGAAAGTTTATAACTTACTAATGAATAAAATTATCACGGTTATTAATAATAAATCATGGAAATTAATATTTATACAGTATTTTATGATTATAAATTTACTCAGTTAACTATGGTCAAAGGTCGAAGAGTTCCTAATGGTCTTATAATTAATGTTTGTTCAAATGTTGGCGTCGATTTGGATACAACATTCGAAAACCATATGTTGGCTTAACGTTCTACGTTCAACATGATGATTTCACAAATTGACAAACTTTTTTTACATTAAGACAAATGAATGAATGCGACGAAGTGACGCAAAGGGATCGTTTTTCAAATTTAATAATATTATGCCGGACCTTTACTGTTTGGCGCGATGGGCGAGTAGCCGGCTATAAAGCGAGAGACGGCGGGTTCAATTACTACACCAAGACAAATGTTTCTGTGATACCTACCAAAACTATGAGTTCCCTTAACGCCCAACTACATTTTAGAACCCTATATTTTTACTTCTATTAATAGGAACCTGACAGGATTATTTCAAAAACCTAACTCAAAATGTGAAATATTTTTTCGCCATGTCCTGTCACTTCCTGCATACCACTTGACAGACCACCCTCGACAGTACAAAAATCGACTTCCACAAAACTTCACGGCCTAATTATGAAAAATAAGACATACTTGGCAGTCCGCATATTCTCCGATAAACACGTGCGGGTTAGTTTTTTCATTCAACTAAATTCCTCTAAAAATTAATTTCGAACGAAATGGGGAGTCGAAAAAACGCTAATTGCTTTTTGCGAGGCGGCTTGACGTAGGTTTTTGCGTGTCGGCCTATAGGCTCGTCTGCGTCGAGCAAATGTGGGCTTTGTCAGCGAAAAGTGTCAAATTACGTGGCACGAGATGAGAGATATATTGTAGGGCTGTCGCGGGCAATTACTAATTAAAAAAAATAATATCATATTTTTCTCATAGATGTCTATCAGTAACTCATTTTGAGTAACGTATAATAAATGTTTAAAGCTATGTCTATCTGTTATATTGTTGTGTAATTGGTACCACAAATATGTACACACTTTTTACACTCGAAAATACTATTCTCTACTAATTTCTACAATTACCTATTCTCTAACATACCTATTTAGTAAATTGACTAAATATTATGTCAACTACATCCATGTATTTGTAAGTCTTTAAGTTTTATATACCTCCGAATAATTATTTATAAATAAAACCTTGTACAATCATTGGCTCTAAAGTAATTATTTTAAAAGGCACTTAAATTAAAGACATTTTAAAACTTGGTCAAGCCTAATTAAATCAATAATAAAACGCATTAGTGTAAATAAAAGAGCTGAGTTAAGATACTTTTAATTATAACAAGCCGACACGACGGCCGTTAATCTAATAAAATTAACGATATAATTAAATCAAAATTTATATGCCAGCCCTGTGCCCAAACTGACATCGAGAGTTTTTGCGCGCATCCATTTTAGTTTTTCGTAAAGATTTTGGTGTTAGATAAAAATTCGCGGAGATTCAAAATGACATATCTCACTCCAATTAATTATTGAAAAAGGGACTTTAGTACCATCCCTAAAGGTGTAATTTAGCTTAAAAATAAAGTAAACATATTTGGTAATTACCGGGCATGCAACCAAACGGAAAGAAGCGGTAGATAAAATGCCGACAAGTTGGAGAAATATTTCCAAAATATTTGTAAGTGAGTCCGCGCCCGCATGGCCGGGGCGGTTCAAAGGGGACGGATATGCAACATTCATTTATATCATAAATATGAATTTGAAAAATATTATATCTGTAAATCAAATTATGTAGTATTATTATTTTTGTAGTGGTCCTTTTATGAAAATTTGTGGGACAGTTATGGTGTTTTCTAAACGTTGCTAATATTAAAAAAATATCTTGAATTAGTATTGCATTAACAATAAGACGTAATTATATTGCATAGTTGATAATATTTAAGTTGCAGGAAAATCGTACTTTGAACTTTCAGCTGATGGTAAGTGATCTTCACCGCCCCTGTACGCCCACAATACCAGCAGAATCATGGGCGCGTTCCCGACCTTAAAGGACCTTTCTTCTAAGGGATTGAGAAGGGGAGAGGAATTTGGGTCTCCGGATATTTCACTCACCGTACGAAAACGCAGCAGCAAGCTGCTACTTTACGTCGGTTTTCTGTGAGACAGTCGTAACGACCAAGTCGAGTCGGTCCATTGACGCTGTAGACAAGAATATCTACAGCGTAGCTCTACCACTAGAAAAGACGAGTTACGATGTCGAATAAAGCCCCTGTTACATGTCGAATAAAGCCCCTGATTTCACGAAGCCAACATAACGCGGGCGTGTTGCGAATTTATGTCATAGGGAATAAAGCCACAGTACTAAGCTATAAAAACATCAAACTTATAACCAAACTGAACTACATAAAGCATATTTTTACCAAACAAGAATTAAAAAGAAAAGAATTAAAGAAGAAGAAAAAATTGCCACCCTAAAAATATAAATTAATTCACGCGTGAATTCCGCTGGTCAAATGGAATATTGTTAAGCTTTGAATGGTTTCTGTTAGTTGTAGGCTCATTGTAACAAAACACCGTAGCGAGATCGTGTCTATGAGATAAGGAAGGATTTAGGAGGCTGCGCGGTCGAGATTTACGCCGGTGTCATTATGTTCTTTCTTAAGGAAATAAATGTTTATACTACACATTAGTGGACATGCTAGCTTTATGTAAAAGGTTATATAGTCGTGATATAACATATGCACTTTCATGCGCCAAGAGTTTTTAACACCTCTTTTTTTTTACTAGCCCTATACTATACATGTCCCACTACTAGGCACGGGCCTCCTCTACTGAATGAGAGGGGTTAGGCCTTCGTCCACCACGCTGGCCTAATGCGGGTTGGCAGAATATCTTCAATTTGATTATGATACTTTCCAACCAGGTATAGATTACATAAGATAGATGTGGTAGCTCGAAACATATTAATATGCTCTAAACATACAAATGCATAATACAGTCAATACATACATAACATCACATTTTTTTGTGAGCACGGCAACGTGATTGCATTACACCTGATGATAAGCGTCGTGCAGTCTAAAAAACACACAACAGCAACCAACAAACAATGAGGTTATTGGTAGTCGCCAGAGTCATGCCGGCCTGTGCAAATGGTTCTTCCCTCTTCGAAGAGGGAAGAAGCAAATCGCAGGGCCTGCGACAGGACAGGTAGATGACCGATGCAGGCACAGTGATGTAAAGACGTAACCCTATACCCGCCCCAATCAAGCATCAAGTCATGTCGCAAGTCCCTCAGGAGAACCGGATATACACTGGCTGATCCTGGAATGCGATCCACACAAGGTAGGTGGATTACTATGGCAGGTTTTAACACCATGTGTACGGTGGTAGCTATCCGGGTGGATATGAAAGCTACCAGCATAGTATCCCATAGGTGCAGGCAGATACGGTTTCAACATTACGCGATCCTGACATAGGTATCATATTCGCTTCATCTACATTCATTAATCTCTACATTTTTTACAACACTGCGACCAACCAAGATACACTACACAACATGAAGACGTTATCCGTACATATTTGCACAACATTGTAATCCCATCACGCTACACTTGACACCAATGTGCATTGATCAAGGATTACAGAGATGTTTATCAATATTTCCCTTACAAATATTTTGCGAGCGATTCCGCGGGCCGTGACAATGGCGACACAATATTTATATTGTGAACAAGATATTTAATCTGTGCATTGTACAAAATCAATGTAAAATTTTGCATGACATTCAATTTTCGTGATATAATCGTGCTGGAACGGCTTTATGAAAATCCATGCTGTGGAACATGTTTAGAATATTAGATGTCCCTCGCAGTTTCACCCGTGCATGCTTTGCTCCTGTGAGTCATTACGTCATATTGTTATAGCTATGGATCACCGCGTTACGTCGCGTCGCCTAGAAACAAATATGTAAGTAGTTAATCGGTCAACTGCAACAGCACTTACAAATTACAAAAAAAATACCTATTGATATTAAAAAAAAATATGAGTATCAAATATGTCGTAATAGAAAAAAACAGTACCTACTCATTAACACAAAGTACATTAACTATTTTTTGGTGTAATTTTTACTCAAAACCCACCAATAAATAATAATGAGTCCGCTCTTATCAATACAAAAAATCTATACGAATAAATATACAAATTAAAGTGCCCTTTTCCCTTGGAAATCGTAATAAATTGCAAACTTAAAGCCGCATAAAATGACTTCCTTTGCCGTTTATCGTTTTATTAATAGCCCACAATTCAGTCCCTTTACCAATTATATTACGAGATATTCGAAATTCCGCTAATGAAGGTCGACGTGACATTTAAATCCAGCAAATGATATCACACCTAACTAAACCATTTATTATAAACAGAAAGCAGGGAGCCGTGTCCGCGCCCATAATAAGACCAGTTTTAATGTAATCAAACCGAATCCCAACATTTTCATACAGCTCAATGGGTCAGAAATTACTCGAAGATGTGAGGATAACAGCGTCCGAAACGATAAGTTGTCGACAAACCGACTGACCATCTGATAACGTTGAGATAGGCCATCAATGCTCGATTGCCTCCTTTACATTAGGGCTGGCTACAAATAGAAATATTTATAATGCATAACACTGTGTGCTATGGCCGTACGCGTACTATGCACGGGCGCGATTGCATTGACGTACAGTGAGCCTTTGCCCTACCTTAAATACAGTTCAGTGTAAGTTCAAAAAATATCACGTCTAATTTAAAATACTGGTGCGTCTTGCAAGAGGTCGTAGTATTTTTTTCTACTCCAAGACTAACTGATACACTTTGTTACCTGATATCCTGCGTTGTCTCCCCTTGCAGCAAATCTCGCCTCACCCTAAGCAAATTCCAAAAACCTGAATATTATACATAACCAACCTGTATTATAATACGTGTAAACTATCTCAATTGGTAACATGCCTCTTATTTACGAGTAGTAACTAATCTTTAACTTAATTTATTTTTTTAATAATACTCCATGGTCTGGTCCGTTGTTTTCAATGTTTACTGAATTTCCTCAAATATCGATAAGAAATAATTTTCTATGTACAATAATTAATTATTTTATAGAAACTATTTTTTGATGTATTATCATGTATTATCCAAAAACACATATTCATTACATAAAACACATATTTATAAACATATTTTACAAATGTCATAATACTCTCCGGTAATTAAAAAATAGGAGGCAACCCTAACAAAGACCGTACCCTAATATCGTCAGTGTAACTAACACCACGAAACTCGACAGAGATTAGAGATAATTGAAAAAAGCTAAACGCGGAGGTCCAATTTATCCAACGTCGTTGTGTTTTTATTGACGCATCTATTTATTTATTTGTAAACCAATGTAATAGGGTTTCTATTTTTATGCACAAGACAATGTATATAACATTGTTAATATATAAAGTTTTTTTTTATATCCTGGCACGGCAAAGTGACTGCACTGGACCTGATGTTAAGTACAGTGCAGTGCCAGTCCAAACATACTGTCGACCGTCAAGACACTGAGCACCTCAACGCTCGGCAGAATTATGTCGGCCTGAAGTTACTGGATTTACACTGGTTGATCCCGGAACGCGACTCGCCTGAATTAGCCACTATAGCGAGTTTTTCACCATGTGTACGGTGGTCGCTATCCAGTCGGGTACAAAAATATCAGGTACCCTTCCACCAGCTTGTTGGTTATAATGTTAGTGTATCATACATATATGAGCTCCCGTCTGTACCTTAAAAGCGGTAGATAGACGTACAAGTTTCGCCTCGGGAACCCGGGGCCGTCCCTAATGCGGCGAAGATGGCCACCGCGGGGTTTTAGTTGCTAGTTGCCGGCATACGTTGGAGGCCGGTGGATCCCAACATAGCCGTTCCACCTCGACCCCTCCGGGCGGTAGCGATGAAACGCTTTCCCCGCGAAAACAAAATAACAAGTTTTGATGGACTTATTTCGGTTCCATGATGTGATAGGTGACGAGCCTATCATCATATCAGTCGAGAGTTACATTTTCGAATCGATAAACTCAAACTGAAATTATGATTGCCCGATAAGGGATTTGAACCCTGAACCTTACCGATTTCTTAGCATAAGTACTCTATACCTATGAGGTATTTGTATCCTAACTGTATAATACGGTTAAAACACAACTGTCCGAAATTAATTATTTTATTTAAAACTAGCTTTTGCTGGCGGCTCCGTCCTCGTGATCTGCTTTTTCCGTGATAAAAAGTAGCCTATCACCCAAGTCAGCTCATACCCTGCCTGTATACCAAATTTCATCAAAATCCGTTCAGTAGTTTCAGTGTGATTGACGGACAAACATCCAAACAAACAAACTTTCACATTTATAATATTAGTAGGATTTTACTCCTATAATATCAGTCAAGAAAATAATATTATTCTAGCGATACCACACTCATTTCAATCTTAAGTTTAAGAAGACGAAAGGAATCAATATTATGTCAAAATTTTATAAACTTACTCATGTTCAGATTGATGGCATTTATTTACTTTCAATTTAGATAAACTTAATCATACACATACATAACCACGCCTACCCTTAGGGGGGTAATCACAGCAGCAAATACTTACGACTCGCTGCTTATTTCTGTCACATGATACTCGCCACGTGCTGGTATATTCTAACGACTGCTCCCAATTAAAAAAACATTTACGTCGACTCAGCGGAGTTTAAACTAATCAAATTAGATTCAAGCACCAAATCTATCTGTCATCGAAGTTCGGGGATAGATGAAATATAAACCGGAGTAATGACGGGAAGTTACGACTTATGAGATTTTGTGACGAAAAACTGGTGTCAATGCGGTACTGTGTTTGGTACTATTTATAGATTGAATAGATATAGATGTTATGTCTAGATTATTTCTGTATTGTAAATGAAATATATTATATAGGTATATTTTTTATCAACATTATTATACAGTTTATATAGATACTAGATCTATAATCTAAATTACTCAATAAACAAAACAAAGTTTGGACTTCACTCAAAGAAACAAACCAAAATTCTAAAAGAAACCAAAAGCATTTTCTTCTGGAAATGCTTTTGGCTTTCTTTTTCTTTGAACATTTCTTGTAACAAAGTACAAACTTTGTTTTGTTTATTTGACCTCTAAAAAAAAACCTATTCTATAATAATCTATACCCAATCAAAAAGGTTATTACGAGAAACAATTTCGAGTGGGATTAATGTAAACAAAACAAATGAGCCTACACGTGCCGATGGCCCGATAACATTGTGACGCGGAGGAGAACGCGTTGTTTTTTATATTACTATCTACCCATCAGCAGGGGTCGTGATACACATGAGTGGAAGGGTTTAATGCATTTGGTTTTGATTTGATTGTATTGTGTAGTGTAAAGAGAGGAGCTAAAAAATAAAAGAAGTGGCACCGAGGGAGAGTACGTGGCTATGAAACAAGCCGCCGCGTATGCGAGTCCCGCACTGAGACAAATGTTTGGAGGTACACAAATTTAGGTCTGAGTGTTATGGAACGATAAGCCTCTAGTAATTCCTAATACCCGCGATATAGGTCAACCTAGTGTGGAGTCGGGACTATGTGTGTGACTGTTGGGTATATTTATTAATTATTATTTATCCAAATTATTTAATTAATTCTTGCAAGTCGTGATGTGTTTTTGCAGACACTATGTACCTGTCGGTGTTAATTAACGGGCGCTTTCTATATTCAATACCAATCTACAGGGTTAATTTTAAAACACCAGCAACCTCGCAGGACCAGATAGCTGACCCCATACGGAACAACTTTTGTTCTACGAGTTTGGATATAACTCAATATATTAAAAAAAAAATGATTTTACAAGTTTTTGTTATGTCGTGTTTTTCTTCGTAGACTGCGGCGTGCGCGCGCGACTCAAAGGCGCCGCTCAGCTGCTCGGGCGTTGACCTTCAAAGGCGCTAGCCCGGTTCCCCACGCTTCGCGTGTTTGCTTACGTAATCTGCGATGCGCGTAGGTAACATTCAAGACGGAAATTAAATGAATACTTATTTTTGTATGAAAATAAAATCTAACAAATTATCAAAAGTCCTAGAACAAAAGTAGTAGCTTATAACCTTAGGTATCTACCCCTGCGAGGTTGCTGGTGTTTTAAAAATAACCCTGTATAATGCACTATTCGAGATTGATATTTAAATCCATTTTTCACTTTGAGCATTTCAGTAACCGATTGACGGACCCAAAATATTACTTTAATCTAAAACAATAATATGTAATTCTCGAAAAAAAATCAAATCAAATCAAATCAAATCATTTATTGAATCAGTTAAATGTCAAACATCATTTAGATTCAGTCAAATTTTAACTCTACCGCCAGTTCGGAAAGCTGATTCGTTAGAGAAGAACGGGCAAGAAACTCTAACGTTGAAAAGCTTGCACGTAATATTACACGCTTATTGCACACGTTGTTAAGAATATAAATAAAATTAAAACAACCACTTTTGTTTTGAAATAAACTGGATACACTCTTGATTAACCATTACATTTAGCGTTGATTGAAAATCACGACTTTCCGGTTTGCACGCTGAAATCAAAAATGATCTAACACGCTATATCTAAAAGCGGCATTATCTCGACACGTTTCAAAAAATCTCGTAAAAAATGGAGGTAAGAAACCTCGGAGACCGACTATTATCTCTGAACACCGAAGTCATTTTAGCTATAATAAGATAACATTAAGGGAACAAGTCGACGACTCCCAAACTTTACTCAATCAAAAGATTTTCAGTTTTATTGGACCTTTAAAGTTTAAATTAATGATAATAATAAAAGACTTTATGCTATCGGTTTTATGAAAGTTTATTTAAATAGGCTGAGTATAAACGTAGAACGGATTCATTTTTATATAAATACAGGCAACCTACCTACTCGCCGGCTGCACTACGGAAGCTGTCGAATGTGGCTGTGTTGATTGCCTATGCTTTCTGTGCCTATAATCTTCTATCAAGTCAACAAGAGTAAGAATATTGAAACTAAACAATATTGTTTTCTAGTTTAATTTGATTTCATATTTACCAGTCCCCAAAAAGTTTGAGAACAAACCTTTATGAAGAGCGCGTCAGCGGACCTGTCGCTCTCGAGGGGAACAGGTAGGTTTTTGGTGTTCGTTTTTGCGTGCGCGCACGTGTGCACGCCGCCCCTTAATTACCGACGCATACCATAAACAGATCTTTACGCTCCCTTAAATAAATCTTCGAGAATGTTCTTTTTTTTTTTTGTTTTCTTAGGTCCGTAATTTCGGAGCCGAGTTTTCGGTTTACCGAAACGGGTATGCAACGGTCCGACTATGAACCGACTCCGAAATGATAGATGACAAGTCTGTTTTTACAGGTTTATCGGTGAACTCGGATGTTTGCGGAGCTTAGTGTATCAATGTTTGAACAGGATATGGGTGGATTAGTTTTGTTTATTAATTTATGTTTAATGAATTGCATGTGTTTGGTTCAGTTTATTGCAGTTGCAAAAAATGGGGTACACTACAATAATACGACAAACTTTATTCCGATAGTCACAAATACGAATTTCAAAATACCGATTTTCATAGTTCCGAATGGTTCAAAATTCCGAATTTAACAACTCCGATGTATCATTTATCCTATTTTTATAATTCCGAAATTTCAATATTCCTAACGTATATAATTACGATTCTCAAAATACCGAGTTTCAATAGATTGAATAACAAAAAGTCCGAATTAATGATAATTCGAAACATCAAAAATACGAATTCCGATTATTAAAATACCTATTAATTAAAATTCCGAAATAAAAACGCCTTGTTCAACTGAATAGAAAGACAAATCAACACATAATTTCTTGTCAAAGAGAAATATAATAGTATGAGGAGGTAGAATTAAAAAAAACTAATGTCAAATGCGTTTTAAAAATATTTTCTTTCCAATAAAAATAATTTTTTCACTGGTCACAATTCTAACCTAACCCAAATGATTCACCAACAATAGAGAGGATCTGGCGCTCGGCGACCGCTGCCGCGGCACGCTCGCTGCGCTCGCTCGCCTTCGCGCTTTAATGGTCACAGTTCTAACATAACCTAACCCAAATGTATGTAATGATTATAACTGAATCAAAATCCTGATTTTAGCAATTTATTCGGAATATTGAAAATCGGAATGTCGTTTTTCGGACCGAGAACCTATCGAGCATTTGACTCGTCGAACATATAAAATTCGGAAAACAAACAGATCGTATTGACAACTTTCGGCAAAATAATTTTCGTAAATTTGAATAATAGACATTATAATTTTTAGGTATTATGAAATTCGGACTTTTGAACATCGGAACATCGAAATTCGGAATAAAATATTTCGGAGTATTTGGGTGTTCCCCAAAAAATGTGAACGAATTATAGCAGCAACGCTACTACATTATGCTGTCCTGGTTCAAGCTTAAGACTAATACGTCTCCCTTGTTTTGAAGAAATCTAGTTAATAAATGTAGAAGAAATTCATTTATGGCTAGTAGGAAGCTGGTGGCTATAATACAATTATTGGAGCGCTAAGTATTCTCTGCGTTCTATTGGCGGATATTTACAAGAATACACCAATTATTTATATTGGGGTTGCAATATGAATACCTTACTTGTATAACAAACAAAATAAATATATATTTACCTACACCTCAGTCCCCCCCGTGACCACGAAGGCTGAAAAGTCTTCGAAACGTCGGGATCAAAATTAATAAAAAACCGCGATAAATCAGTTTAAATTAGTTTTATTTCAATGAGTAACATTCGCGTAAACGTAAGAAATCATTATATATTTGGCATGTTAATAAATATAAATAAGTAATTAATTAAATTAATAATAAATCATTTACAAGGTGGAAGGTCCCTCGTATGCGAGAAGCCGTCTGGGTTGGTACCACCGCTTTGTCAATTTCTGCCGCCCAGCAACAGTGTGTAAGTGTGTGTGAAGCCAGTGAAATTACTGGGCATTATGAGACTTAACATCTTATGCCTCGGGGTGACGAGCGCAGTTCAGTGCCATGCAACGATTTGTAATTCAAAGTTCTGTGTGATATTGCTTCTGTTTATGGGCAGGCGTGGTGTTTACCATCAGGCGAGCGCTTTGCTCGTCTCGTTATTTAATCAAATAAAATAAAACGTAAATAAGAGTACAAAGACAGCACAGTGCGCCCGAACATTTCACTCTAACTCATTTGGAATGCGTTTATTAATTTCCATCTTCACGCATCCGTAATAATCTAAACAACTAAAATATCCATCAATCTTCACAAACAATAGAAGCAATCTAATATTTCCAAACTAAATGCATTTAAACGACGCTCGCCGTACCCGAGCTATAATACCCCAGAATCCCTGATAAGGGTTTAGTTTGTGGCCTCCCCGATGCGAGATAAGTTCCTTAGCCACGTTTTATTATGGTGTTAAACGATATATTATCAGGAGTACGATAAAATTCCGACATCGGGCCTCAATGTATTTATCTTTGGGAATCGTTTTTATTTCCCACTTTATCACTATTATTTAGGGGCTTTGATAAATACCAAAATCCTCTTATTATTAAAGGATTAGGTAGGTATAAATGTTAAGATTTAATACGATTACGCATAAATATGTTGATATTTTGACAGACAGCCATAGTGCACTGAGACAATTTTTTGTGTGATCAAATATTTGTTTCGGGTCTGGGTGCTGTACACAAGTCCCTCGTAGTTCCTGATGCCCACGATACAGGTTAATCTAGTGTGGGATCAGGACAGACAGCATTCGTAGCAGACTGAGAAAAATTTTTGTGTGATCAAATATTTGTTTCGGGTCTGGGTGCTGTACACAAGTCCCTCGTAGTTCCTGATGCCCACGATACAGGTTAACCTAGTGTGGGGTCAGGACTATGTGTGACTGTTAGATGTATTTATGTATACTATGTATGTTTTCTAGCAGAAGTAGTAAAGGAAAAGTGATGATTCAATCGATCAAATGCTCTTCTACGAGAATATGCCCATAATGCCCAGTAATTTCGCTGGCTTCAATGTCCTTCAAACCGAAACACAACAGTGCTTACATACTGTTGCTTGGCGTCAGAAATAGACAAAAATATATGTATTAGAACATTTGCTACATTTACCACGGATACCTTACATTCACGCAAGCGGAGTCACGAGGAAAATTAAAACTTCTAAATGTAATGCTGTGCCGAACTTAAACTATACATAAAACAGACGAATCAAGGACCTACAACTACTAATTCTAACAAGAAAATAAATCACGACCTAAAAGTGTTTCTTAAACGCACAGCAATTACCGATACAATTTTAACTAGCAATAAAATTCCCAGCATTATCTACCCTTTTAAGGTTGGTAAATACGCTTACATAAAACTTAATAAATAGTTAAAACTAATGGCCGAGTGAAATTCCCTTTAATGATCCCACCGGTATAAACTGTGCGGACCGCACGAGTGGTTCATTTTACAGCTGTAATTTGCCATCATTAAGACAAATCAAGCCGAACGACGCCAATCATCGATAATTAGGTGTTCCGGGCTTGTCCAACACAAAAAGGTGTTATATTCCATACTTTTAAACCCGTTTATGTATTAAAAACCCATGAATGGGCTAAGTGTATCATTTGCGCCCGAAAACATCGTTTAGGAAGTAATTACAACCACGGGGAAGGAATCTCATTCGTGAATTTGAGAAGAAAACATAATTAGGTATCATGAGGTGGCAGGTTGTGGAAAATATCCAACTACACTTATTATAGTGAATTCGGGCAGATGTGAAGCTGAAAATGATATGGTGTGTGTTGCCGCGCGTGAAAATTACACATTCGTGAGATGTTAACTTGACAAAACGGAGTTGATTGTGGCAAATTGCACGTTTAAAGAGTTTAAATGTTGCATCAGTGATTCGACGAAGCTATCAGTAACGTAAGGTGCATATCTTTCGCGAAAATTCTTATAAATTATTTTTTAAATAATATCGATAATTTGTCATATAGATTTTTTTTTTAACGTAATATATGACAATGCTATAAAGCAAGCTATAAACTAAAGTGGCAGTGAGCAGGCCACATAGCTCGCAGAACTGATAACCGGTGGGGCAGAAAGGTTCTGGAATGGAGACCACGTACCGGCAAGCGCAGCATACGACGACCTGGTATAGGTTACAGGAAGTCGCTGGATGCATGCCGCGTCCAACAGGTCGGTCTGGAAATCTTTGAAGGAGGCCTATGTTCAGCAGTAGACGTCCTGTGGCTGATGATGATGATGATATGACAATGAAACTTACGAAATCCCTATGGCTCTCATGAAGTCAGACAATCGCTTGAAACATCTCGGTAGCGTCAAACAAGCGCCGGCGAATTACTTTAGTACAGTACTTCAACTACAGTACTTTAACGGTTATTTTACCCCTGACAACACCTTTATACACTTAGAAATAAAGATCAATATTACATGAATCAGAGGTAAAATAACTTTTTTTATTTCATTGAATGACGAGACGAGCCAAGCACTCGCCTAATGGTAAGCGCCACGCCTGCCCATAAACAGAAACAACACCACACAGAACTTTGAATTATAAAGCACTGCATGGCACTAAACTGCGCTCGTCACCCCGAGATATAAGATGTTAAGTCTCATAATTCCAAGTAATTTCACTGGTTTCAATGTCCTTCAAACCGAAACATAACCGTGCTTACACACTGTTGCTTGGCGGCAGAAATAGACAAAGCGGTGGTACCAACCCAGGCGGCCTCTCGCATAGGAGGGAACTACCACCTTGTAAACTATGATACCACTATAGTGATCATTTGAAGCGTGCTATCTATACTAATAATAAAGCTGTAGAGTTTGATTGTTTGTTTGTTTGTTTGTTTGAACGCGCTAATCTCAGGAATTACTGGTTCGAATTAAAAAAATCTTTTTGTGTTGGATAGTCCATTTATCGAGGAAGGCTTTAGGATATATAACATTACGCTGCGACCATTAGAAGCGAAGCATCAGTGAAAAATGTTGCAAAAACGGGGAAAATTATTCATATTTGAAGGCTTCCGTTGCTAAGCTACCAAAATAATATTATTTGAAGGCTTCCGTTGTCAAATCAAAATCAAATCTATACTAATATTATAAAGCTGTAGAGTTTGATTGTTTGTTTGTTTATTTGATCACGTGGGCGGAGCCGCGAGCAAAAGCTAGTGTTGTTATAAAATCATGTATATAAATGAACTAAAAAGCATCAACGATGAAACAGCAAGTACAAATATAATATTTTAATAAACAGGCTTGTATTAAAATAAGTGCAACAATTTCCGCATTTAGTATAAATGTCACACGTGTGTTCCAAAAAACACAAACAATTCAGGTTTTACGCCACAGACGAAGTTATTCTTGAGAGTGTCTTCTTACGGTGCTTGTTATCGTTTACCAAATAAATAAAGAGGCATTAAATAAAATTACAAAAAAAAACCTCAGTTAATATTATCCACTTACCACTTTGTTGCTTTTAACTCGAACAGGCGGTAAACCAATCGATTTATCGTACAAATCGCTATTTAAAGGCTGTATTTCACTTATTGCAGGTTAACTTCACGGTAGGGTACAATTATTAACCCTTCACAACAAAAGGGTTAATTTTCACCGAATCACCTACAACCCTCCACTGACGTGTTAATTTCGTAACAAATAATGGTGCGGTTAACAAGCTTTTGTTACTCCAAGTGGGTAACAATACTTCAAATTAGACAATTTTCTTTTGTTCGAAAAATGTTTTCGGCCATTGTGTTTTATGATTTTACGGTTTTGTTTTTGTGAACACAAAGCATGGTTGGTAAGTTAGTGTAATAAAACACTTTAAAGATATAATGAAGTGTGTAAAGTTAAGTGTTTCGAACAACAAGGTACTTTTGTTCTATTGTATGAAAACACACATTTTATAACCTAACTAGCTTTTGCTCGCGGCTTCGCCCGCGTGAACAGCATTTAAATATTTATCATCCCTTATTTTGACCCCTTTGGGGTAGAATTTATCAAAATCCTTTCTTAGCGGATGCCTACGTCATAACATCTACCTGCATGCCAAATTTCAGCCCGATCCCTCCAGTGGTTTGGGCTGTGCGTTGATAGATCACTATGTCAGTCAGTCACCTTTGAGTTTTATATAATATATAGACGACTACAATATAAAAATTTCTATAACTACCAATAGAGTTCATAACTATTGCTATAGTAACGAAATCACTGTCGCCTCCAACTCAAGGTTAGTTCAAATAGTTCCCTTCAATGCGAGAGGCCGTCTGGGTTGGCACCACCGCTTTGTCTATTTCTGCCGCCAAGCATCAGTGTGTAAGTACTATTGTATTTCGATTTGAAGGACAGTAAGACAGTTTGAAGGACAGTAATTTCACTGGTTTCAACCAGTGAAATTACTGGGCATTATGAGACTTAACATCTCATGTCTCGGGGTGGCGAGCGCAGTTCAATATCATGCTTTGTGATTCAAAGTTCTGTGTGGTGTTGATTCTGTTTATGGGCAGGCGTGGCGCTTACCAACAGACGAGCACCTTGCTCGTCTCGTCATTCCATAAAAAAACAGTAATATCCAAATACACGCAAATATTTAACGTTATTTAAGTTTCTAAAGCTCAGTTACGCACATCTACTGGTATTATAACTGTGTTTCAACAGATCAATTAGTCGCGAATTTGCCGAGGCCCGTACAATCCGGTAGCCGGCGCGCGACGGCGGGCGGTGGCGCGAACGTGGGCGATTTAATAGCCCGCTCGCGACATGCATTAGCCCAGCAATTACCCACTGTTTACGCCACTACACGCAAGCAATAAGATTAGAGCGATTTGTTATATTTCTCACTAATCTCATACGCACTCATGCCTGTAATCCCTAATGGGTTAGGCAGAGGTATTACCAATACACCAATTTCGTCGAGCTTATTTCCGTCCCATGATGTGATATGGGTCTATTGCCATGCCGGGCACAAATTCCAGACTCGCTGATACTGAGCATTTCGTGATAGGAAAACCCTGCAGTGGAATCGGTGCACATGTTGTAACACATATTAAAACAAATTGGAGTTGTAGTTTTTTCGTTCGACCGCCTGCTTATCAACCCCTCTAGAGAGAAAACACACCTAGACCCGAAACTTACCTATGAGGATCATACAAACATTTGTCTCGGTGGGAAAAGAACCCGCGGTCTCTCGCTTGATAACCGGCTACTCGCCTTCTGCGCTACGGAAATTGTTAACAATAATACTATAATAACTGCGATAATCTTATGACTTAATCCCAAGTGTCCGCATTGCCCACAAATTGTTCAAATTAATCGTTCATTGCACTTAACTATTTATTTACCCATTGTACAATTGTTTGTTGTCGTCATTTCTAAATGCTACTGTTAGTGTTAGGCTAAATTGAAACTGCAATTGCTCTACTATTTTAAGGGGTTTTTTTTTCAGAATATTATTTGACCAAGTTTTATTTTATATATTACTAGCTTTTACTCGCGGCTCCGCCCGCGTGATCTGCTTTTTCCGGGATAAAAAATAGCCTATGTCCTGTTCTGATGTACCTATAAGCTATAGTATTGTAAAGTTTCATTAAAATCCATTTAGTAGTTTTTACGTGAAAGAGTAACAAACATACATCCATCCATCCATACTTACAAACTTTCGCGTTTAGAATATTAGTAGGATGTTACTTATTCTACCGAAAGTAAATTAATAGATTCGATACAGTTCTTTGTAATTCAAAAATCAGTGGTGTTGCTTCTGTTTATGAGCACTCGAGCGACCTGCTCATTTCATCATTCAGGTAAAAAAAAACATAAACAGCAATGACGCAACGGTATCCCATAGATTTACATAGTGTGTAGTACTGACGAGCAGACGCCATGTCAATGACGCCCGTGACGCGACATCATCGGTAGTCTTCCTTTAGCTATTATATGCTATTGTACTCAGCTTTAGTATAAAATTAAAAACCGTGTTGTCGAATAAAATAAAGGTTACACGCTCCAATAAAATTTTATGAAGGACGGATTAAAACATACACTCTGATAAGTGATATTACATGCTGTTACCATATCAAAGAACAGAGGTTGTTATGATAAAACCAACGTTACAAGGCACGATTGACAACGACATAAACCGGGACTAGCCATCGGCCATTAATTAACCACCCACGGGATAGCAACAACGCAATAAACATAGTTGCTTAATAACCGGAATCAATGACATAAACTATGAGACACGAAGACTTCCAAAATTATCGGGCTATAAGTTACACAAGTCACGCTACGCATTCTGGAAATATCGGTATTCTAACACCTGGCAAATAAATAGCTTATGAATAGAATATTCTAATTCAAAAATACCTTCGAGCTATATCCGACTTCGCGTACCGAATATATCGTATGGAAAGTGCTGACTTTTTTGCGGGGAAATAATCTATCGCTACCACCACACCCTGGGGCGAGACAGGATAGTTACAACTCAGATAAGAATATAACAGAAAACTCTCGTTTACGAAGTCGTGTCATACATATTGAAATCAGAATCGCAGGACGCGGACGCCGCGCCTAGCCGAGTCGCTTCGTAAATGGCATTTTACTGATTTATTCTCGCAATGTCGTACCAGAACTCTACATCTAAATTAACATTTATGGCAACCAAATTATAATATCACGTCACTAGTTAATAGAAAAATATACATAAACCCAACGCAAGACGTAACAATTAATTTAAAACTACTTAAAAATACCTTAAATATTGATTTATTTTTCTGATAACCTACATCATCTATGTAGTTAATCTAGGACTGCCATTCAGCTTAAACTCATTGTATCTAAACTACGCTCGCAATTATAATTTTGTAACCGACATTTTCAGATATTTATAAACATTGTTATTTAAGTACAAGTAACTTTACCCAAAATTATTTTTAGCACAACACTCACTACTGGTATCAATTTCGCACATAAAAATACTCGTATTGTGTACTGAAAGTATTTAATTACGAGCAAAAACAACTTTATTGGAGCATAAAATATACTTTATATGAAAATAAAAGTGTAATAAAATATATTTACGGCGCAAGTTTATTACACTGATTACTATCGATGGTAATAAAAGGTCGAAACAACATCAAAGTCTTCACTTTAAGTTACATCTTAACTATTCTCCAAAAATAGTTTATACAAAACAAGAAATTAAATTGAAGTAAAATTTATTAGAACTTTAAACGACCCGCCCAACAAAACAGAGCGCAGCGAATCCTTAATTAAAACTTCAAAGTAACAATCATCCTTTTTTACCGAATATCGTTATTAAACTTAATATCCTGGTAGAACTCCCCGGCTATTAAACATTACTCCTGAACTCATCTTCTCAAGTTATTAACAATAAAAACATGATAATATAATAGGACAAGGGTTGTATTGAAAGCGAAAAGCGATTATAAGACTACTGAAATTAACAACTAATTTAAGTATTTTTTTAATTTTTTTTTAGTTTTATCCTAACGGCGAGACTTATATAATTAATTATATATTTGCCTATGTTTTGCCACTGTAAAAAGGGTATTTCTTCAACCCGTAAAATAACACTATGAACGAAACTACGAACATGATAAATGTATAGCAATTTTTTTTTATCCATAATTCTTTATTGTACATTGGAATAAATACATACAGGTCAAATAATTACCGAAACCAAATTACAATTGACGGCAAAATACATAAAGTACCAAAATAAAATCGCTGCAAACCAAACCGAATCCTTAACGAGGAGGTTCCAAACATGGGGATTATTATCACCTTCCACCCTCATCGTTCCGTCGGTAATGGCGTGCTCATTAACGACTACATAGAATCTCAGGTTTTAAACGCGATAAAAAATCACTTAACACACCATACTTTGACATGAAACCGTAATTATCTCCGTGATATGCAGAGTCATCGCAGTGTATTTACCTACTGCAATGTCATTTAAAAAACTGATATTTCATCGATCAAGAGATATAGGACCAAAAAAGCAGTAATAGCTCTGCGAACAGTGGTACGGACTGTCCAGACGAAGGTTGCCGATGAAAACCAGGCCCATGTAACGTGCCCAGTTACGTATGTATTAATTTTTAATCGTACCTTGCTAACGGTGAAGAAAACATCGCGAGGAAATCTGCATACCTGAGTATTCTTTATTAGATTTTCGATGGTATGTGAAGTCTACAAACTCCCATTAGGCCAAAGCTTGGTGAACTTAGGCCTACTTCCTCTCATTCGTAGAGGAAGCCAGTCCCAACAATAGGACAGTATTTTTCGGGGCTGATATAATTATAATGATATAGGAGTATACCACAGAGCCAGATTAATCTTAAGGTATAATGCGCATCTACACTAATATTATAAAGAGGAAAGATTTGTATTTTTTTATGTAATGAATAAACTTAAAAACTACTGGACCGATTTGAAAAATTCTTTCACCATTAGAATCCTACATTATCACTGATGAACATAGGCTACTTTTTATCCCGGAAAAAGCAGATCACGCGGGCAAAGCCGCGAGGAGAGTCTAGTAATTAACTATTTAGAAAGTATGTAACATACACACCCACGCCTGCAATTCCAGAAGAGATAGGCAGAGGCATAACCCGTACACCCAATTTTTGAGCGCTCATTTCCATCATATCATGGGCCGGTAATAGCCTCGGAGTAAAGTGGGTGTGCGGGTTATACCTCTGCCTACCCTTCGGGGTTACAGGCGTGAGTGGGTATGTATGTATAATCAATATAAACTGAATGTATTGGATCATCATTATTGGAGCCTGGTGTTTCCCAATTTTTTTTAGTGATGAGATGAGGAAGGCGCTCGCCTGATGGTAAGCGCCATTCCTGCCCATAAACAGAAGCAACACCACACAGAACTTTGAACTACAAAACACTACATGGCACTGAACTGCGCTCGTCACCCCGAGACATACGATATTATGTCTCATAATTCCCAGTAATTTTACTGGCTTAGGATAAACGAAGATTGCCGAAGCGCATAACTTAAGTCATAACTGTCGTACATACAGCCATAATAAAAATATCATGTTACATCCATATTTACAAGTAGATAATTACACATCTATAAAAATCATGCAAAATCTAATCTTTTTGTCAATACAAATCCAATGTACCTGCGATTAATTGTTCAACAACCCCTAAATTCTCCACCCCCGTGTTTCTTATTTACCATAATAAGAAACACATAAGAATAATTTTACCGATGTAAAACATAATCACGTTCGATAACCAACCTTATCACCTACGTAATAAAGCTCAACTTTTGGGCAGATATATTTCAGTTGCAAAGGTTATTGTGGTTCAAATTCCCATACGTTATGTGACGCAACAAGTGTACAAGGGTACAAAAGGAGCGATTAGGAGTGATTTATACATTCCTTTATTTTCCACCCCCAATTTGATGGTGTAACCGAAATTCCCACACTCAGACCCCAAGATGAGGGCTTTTTTCATTTGCTTTAAAACTTATAATGTTATTTATTTTTTCTGCAACCACTTTTAGTAGCAAAACTACACACAAAGTAGATTCGTATTTGCTTTATAATTGTGACAGTAAAATCTGTAACCATCTCTACTTATCTCCTAATGGCCGTTTTCTTCATTCGATTTACAAATGGATTTGCTTACTATCAATAGTGTTTTGATTGATCTTCGGTACAAAATGTGTTAAAAAGTTACTGCCAGTAAGCAAATATGTCGGCAAATAGAATATTAAGAACAGCTATAAGACTGTTTTGGGTTTTTTATACTATTTATGATAGTTGTAATTTGTTCACCGTTCTTACGGAGGTCATACATGCTAATCTAATCCGTAGTTATCTTCTCTATGATTGTTTTATATTAAATGACATAAACTCAGCTGCTCTATTTCCAATTAAATATTGTAAAGCCTTTATGCTCTCAGTAATAATTATAAATTAATATTCAAAAGAACAACGTTAGTGTTTCTCGACTGCTCTTATGTAGCAAATTAGC
The DNA here is from genome assembly GCA_949126905.1 of Amorpha juglandis. Lineage (NCBI taxonomy): Eukaryota > Metazoa > Arthropoda > Insecta > Lepidoptera > Sphingidae > Amorpha > Amorpha juglandis. The sequence continues at coordinate 11,005,981 of OX421381.1, read as the reverse complement.
CTTGCAAAATGGTAGTAGAGCTTTTTGAGGGAATTGATACAAAGTATTATGTTTATGGATTTAAAAATTATGATTTTGTAATTGAAATATTATTGAAATCAATGTGTTATAAATTTCGTAAAAATAACCAAAAGACTATAAACAACCCTATTTATTACTCACCAAACTTCCTGAAAGTACGTTTGTGAAATAACCATATATTTTTTTACAATTTACAAAATTACTAACAAATTTATATACAGGTCCATTCTTTATTTTTTTTGTTACAGGATGTCATAATATATCCTTCACTTCTATGCTCTACAGTACTCTGTAGCAATACACTCTAAACATTAATTTATAACATACTGTACTGCAATAAAAGCCATTATTCCAACATATTTGATTTTAATTAGAACTTATCTACACTAATTAACAAAATAAAAACATAAATAGATAACTAATTACAAACCTTAATTAAAGATCTTTATCTAAAAATAATATAGTCGTAAACATTTGTAAGAAATTGCTTCATCAAATAAGAGAAATCCTAAATTCGATCACTGATCATGGCATTGAAGTAAATAGATTAAAACTTTATCTCAAATATAAAACGGCTAATGTAATAGTTTATAATTACATTTAAAATAAACTCCAGGTATTAAAACAAAAACATAACATTGAAATTATTATCTGATTATCACATATTACAGGCATTGTAATTAAAGCTTAGGTCATCTAAGTATAAATTATTTAATTTGTTTTCGAAGGTAATATGTAACCAGTGGTACATTATTAATAAACGTATGTATAATTTTATACATTAATCTACAATAGTATGTAATAGTGTCACTGTATTATTCAAAACAAGCCACATAGAGTTAAGATTTATATCTGTGCCCGTAGTGCATTTTTAATTGTACATGTATCGCAAATATATTATTATCTATGAAGTCAATAAATTTCCAATATAATCCGCTAGGGGCGCTGTACAGATCTGCATACATATTTTCAAAAAACGGAAAACATTGTATCTGTAGGAAAAAATGCATAAGGGATACTTGTTTCACTGTTTCTAAAATTACATCCTACACATTGTTAATATCTGAATTGGTTTATATTAACAAAATGTTCTTAAAAATGTTGGTCAAAACATCAAGAACTCAAATAATTGTTTTAAGTTTAACTATAAACTAACAAACACGTACAAATCCTTTATTATCACAATCGGTGAATACTTTTATTATAAATAAACTTTACGTTCTAATTAGAAAACAGATTACATAAACGTGATAAAATTCACTACCACAGCTTACGACGTATATATCTTGTATAAAAAAAACGCAACAATCTGACCCCATATTACCCTAACTCAGCAACAAGTGCAGTCACAAACAAAGCGTGTAATAGAGGGGTGCGGTGCTTCACCTCTAGGGTACGTCGCATCCACTTGTCACGCCGCGGGGCACAATACAGCCACTTTTTAAATATGACGCAAACTGTCTACCCCATGATCACAATCTATTCTTTGGCCTTTTGTCCGTTTTTGCATCTTCAGCCGTGGGAAACCGGACTCGACAGAGATGAGACCTGAAAAAAGTAATTTTACGCTTTGACAAATGACCATACAGGTAGAAAGGCAAAGATTCTTGTATAGATCAAAGCTATAGCACATTACACCATCAGATTTTGTCGATTAGTTAATAAAACTCTGTTACAAGCAATCATCAACCCTTGAGATCGACCCAAATTATTGGTAATAACCGACGTCGTAAATTATCCCCTTTTATGAAAATTTCATAGCATAATGACTACCTGAAATTATTCAACCAATCTTTTGGTTGCCATAATCACCTAAAAATCAAAATGGTTACTCATAATAACCTCAGAATAGGACTAATAGACATTTTAATTACAGCCCGGCCGAGTTCCACTGACCCCTTTTACACTTGTTTACATCTTCATCCCCACATCATTCACCCCACAAACGCGCTGAGCCATCAAAATGGTATGTTTAATTCCTATACCCAATACGATTTATTATAACAAAGCAGAACGGGAACGATCGGCCGCTTGCCATCTGTCGTTGTTCCGAATCTCGAATCGCCGAAAAAAAGCTCAATGTGCGAGCAACCCTGGGAACCTAGGAACGAGGAGCATTCCCACGAACAACCCCTCAATTTTCAATAACCAAATTAGCCTTTGCGTTACCCTATTTCGGATACGAGGGAGTCGTGAATCTATTCATATCGATAAAAAATATCTGGCGTCTCTATCGATTCGATGGGGTCCCCATATGTGCGTCCCCTTCGAATGCACGTGTTCAGCACTCGTATATCTGTGGTGCGCGCGAGTGTGTGCGTGCTTGTGCGAGAGACTTCGGCTCGTAGCACCTGCCGGCGCGCGCGCACGCCATTGGCCGAAGCTCCACTATCACCGCTACACAGATTTCTTTTAAACTTAATTTTTTTGTAATACTCTCTTCGGACATGTTAAGAAAAAATCTTACGTGTTTGGACCGGTACGAGTTGAATATTTTGTGTGTAGGTGGCATTTTAAGTTTGATCATATTTTTTGTAAACATAATGCTAATGAACCTTGAATCGAAGAATGTGACGCATGATTTGAAGATAGGGGATGGACTCTACAAAGTTCTCTTTACGGCATATTAATTTCCGAGCTATTTATTTCTTAATAGCGACTGCCAAAATCACGCACCTTTCTATGCAATAGGGTGAGTAAGTTAAGGCCTTACTATGTGCGCGTGAGCAACGCGTGGAGGTCACACGAGGGGTCGTTCTCACCCCGAGCCCTGACTTACTGACCCGGCGCGACGGACGATAACAATCGCATTGTTCCGACCACTACGCACCACGACCGCCTCGGGGGCTAATGAACATTTGTTTACTCCAACTACAGGAGTGTGGACGGCACGTGGACAAACACCCTTCCTACATGTCGCATTGATATGATGACAGTACATCTATTAAATAAAACTATGAACCATAATAAAACTTTGAGATAATCAACAGTAATTTAATTATACTTAACGAAGTGAGGGGACTTAATCGAATGCATCGCACATATCTGTTACAGTGCGAATATTCGCGAATTTTTATATTTGAGAAACATATGCCCTAATAGCGTTATATATGTAACTTAAACACCTATAAATACAACCCTTGACGCTACAGTAAAATGGACCAGGGTAATGCAAAACTCGCGAAAAATAGCGTTACGTTCAAAGTATCGTCGAATTTGAGTCTTATGCGTTAACCATCTAATAATACCGTAATCAGTCAAAAGAAATATAACTAATATCGCATTTTATGCCATAAATCAATCATCAATTAGTTGAATATACATGAAACACAAAATTACATGACGATTAAAAATAACCATACGAAAACAATAATTTTCCTCGACATACTTTCAAGCACGCGAGACATCGAATTACACGAAAACTTTACGTCACAAAACAAAACCCTTCACCGCTAAAGTTATGAAGACCTGTCACGCTATACGAAAAACATATTAGGGTATCGAATAAACCACTTGATACACCCACACACACGAAGGGCTCCTCTTTTCACGTACGCGAACCTTTTGTGCCGGGGGCGGCGCGCTGCGTATAAAAGCCGAGACGGCCCGATCAGCCCCACATTCCCGCCTGTGATCTCACTAGCGACACACGCTCTCTACACATTATCCACATTTCAAACATGTCTATCTACGCCAACAACGAGTACATCATCGCCACAAACAACTCGATCAATGAGAACAGATACAACACTGAAAAGATGAAGAACAGCGGCATCAAGGCTTTACTGCGGCCGCTCATGAAAATCATCAAAAAAACAACGAAGCGCGTTCCCGCCAAGACGTTCGAGGCGGTCGACACGTGCTACGAGGACGAGCAGAACTCGTGCAACGAACAGCTCGAGCGCAAGATTTACGATGAGTTGGAGACGTGTCAACCGGGTGCCGCCTTCCTAGTGTACAACCGGGATGAGTCGTGCGACCTCGTGCCCGTCAACACTGAAAACTTCTACGTACCTGTGCACTTCGCACGCACCGACGCCGGTACCTTCTTCTGGACTACAGTCTCCAAAACTGAAGCTGACTTCGCAGCCGCCCACTGCTACACCGAGTGCCAGACCGCGGAACAGCAATACCCCGCCCTGCAGGACCGCTGGGTGCAAGCCTAAAACAACACTCACGAAAATAATCAGTGTCTTCCGTGAAACCAGTGCGAGCTCCGTTGGTTTCTGCAATCATCTGTGATGTTAGCTTTAATGTTAGGTAGTTCAAAGGTGCCATATAGGATTAAGGTAGGATTAGGCCTGCTCAATACTCGTGATAACTCCTAGAAAGCTTTAATAGTAGTTTCAACTTTTGTGATATTTTGAAATTATTTTGTATTGTATAACGTAATGTTAGGTATAGGGCTTAGTATTGTGATCTTCCTGATGAGCTTTAATTGTTTTAGATATAGTAATTTATTATTGTATGAATAGGTGAAGGAAATGAAATAAAATAACATTTAAATGTATCTACCTCTTTTCACTTGAAAACCCTACACCGACACTTACCGCAAAAATACATTCATTAAAGTAAAAACGGTAGCAACTGAAAACCGCAGAACATTCAATACTAATAAGACTCAGTTGATTCTAAAGGCAATAAAAATGTTCCGAGTTGGAAACTTCTCGGAGCCGATATTCAAAAAGCGGTCAGACGAGATGTTAACGATGTCGCGAGCTTCGGCGCGAGCCACTATACTTATAACTGGATACAACACAAGTTGTCGGACCACAGCTCCGCCGCATTCAGAGAGTTGTATAAGGCACATGCGCGCACGTGCACGCCCGAGATTCAGGGCTGCCGACAAGACTTTCAGCAGTATCAGATATCAGTATAATTGTAATGTAATGAGGTACCAAAAATAAAATCAACTCTAATTTATTCAATATCCTTACAATCACTTTGGAAATAACTTCATGAAGGTATTCTGTAAATTATTTTACGCGCCAAACGTCTTCTTTTGATTGTATAAAACTGAATTTTCAAATTCATTATCAAATGATATCAGTATCAATCACTTCTTCAGTACCACATATCTGACAGCCCTGTGGTAGCCTCGGGCGGACCTCGACTCACTCGCTACTGGCTTTTAAATGATTGTTTTTTTTCAAAATCTCTTATTCTCTCTCGACTGTTTTTATTTTAAGTGCCATTAAGCACAGATTTGACTAATATCTATCGATTATGTTACATTGACTTTAGTGGACAGCTATAAGAATGTAATTGAATGTTTTATTATTTTTATTTAATATGTACAAATACATACACACAATGCTTTATAATTTGAATCGCAACTCTAATATACATTTGCGATGTAAATGATATTTACGTCTGAAACAATATTATAATCATGATATTATAGCAATATTATAGATTGCTTATCTAATTTATTAATTAATAATTCAACATGCAAATTTCATACATGCAATTTATTATGTTATTTTTATATTCAACTATGTATTTTAAAAAACGTGTCTATGAAAAGATTTTAAATGCTAATTATGCATTATATATAATTTCCGCTTACACACAAAAATAAATATTATGTATAATTAATATCACCTTGTTCTAATCTTCGCTGATATTTAAAAATAAGATGCGAAATAAATCCCATCACCTTATCTACTAGAACCATATTATGTATATGCAAATGCATGCTAGCATATAAATAAATCACGAAACTTGTTATCGCTCGATAGAATTTTTAGATTATGCTAAAACGATCCATGTTTGTGCCGTACTACCTAAATTACATTCTTTTTCTACACCTCTATATCTAGTTAATTAATACATTAGCATATTCAAATTAATTGAGGATTTATTCTCATAGTCCTGTTAGTATTCAACCTCTACATAAGTAAGCTACTATTAGTACATTTTAGCTCACACAAGAGGTAAAGGCCCTATTTAAAGCCACTCTCTGAAGTCAACACGTTTCAACCTGTTACGAAAACACATCCTGAACACGTCGGAGCATGTCTCCGGCAACTATTTTGTATAAGAAAAAATGCATTGTGCAACGCACAGATAAAGATTGCCCGACAATAAGTGACAATAAAGAAGTTAAATTTATTTTCGCACGTGCAGCATGCAAAAGATTTCGGTGATTGTGTGAAAGTTTTTAATTGTGTTGCATTGCTTTAGTTTACTATTCAGTAGCATTTTTTTGTTTTCAATAGACATTGTAAAGACCGTATTTGAATTAAAATAAATTCATCAAAAATAGATTCAAACGAAAGTTGGTAGACCGCCCATGAAAAATATTACCGTCTGTAAAGTAATTCCCATTGCGCCAAATAGCTCTTTTGCAAGAAGTTAATTAACGATTTGTAGATTAAAATATTGTTATGATAAAAACTACTAAAGTGATTAAAAAAGTAGGCCTAAAAAGTAAGTAGTAAACAATTTCGCGCAAGCGAAAACAACGATGGCTTGAAAAAAAAGAAAATCAAAAATAAAACTAAATAGGTACTAATTTCAAAAATCAAATATTTTACTATTACTATAAAAAAAATCTGTAATCAATACTAACAAAAATCAGCAATACAAAAACCTAATAATTTACTCCACGCGTTCTTAATACTCAGGTACCGCTAGTCGCTACCCGACACGACTTGTCATAATTACTACGAGATCTATATGTGTGGAGATAGCGAACTTGTCTCGGGTAATAATACCATATGCGGCCCGTCGGATCCGTGAGAAATTTCGGCAGATGTACAATTCCTTGACGCGGTACGACGAGTGAGCGCTTATCGTTTTTTTTCCGTTTACGAGTTTAATAATACGGAGTATCGGCGACGTTCCAGCCAGTTCGTGACTCATCGATGCATTGTTATTTGTTGCACTGCACGTGTTTGGCGGACGCTCGGGTTAGAAAGGATTTTTTTGCAACCCTTATTTCCAATTCCGCAACTCTTGCAAAATTTGGGTTAATTTTTTTTTTTTTTGGAAATTGAAATTTCACGTACACGTGCAGTTCTTTTGAATTTGGAAATACTTTCGAGATTTGTATTTTGAAGGGTGGTCAATTAAATTTAACTGCTACCTATTTTTATATACATATCGTTTTATTTATTTCCAACTTAAATATGATTAAATCGGAGTGGATGGATTGATAGACATAATTGTAATAATACAATAATAATAAATAAATAATTACACTCAACAGTTACACACACTGACCCTACCGATATCAGATAGTAGGTATCAGAAACTACGAGGGACTTGCGGTCCCACAACACCCAGACCCGAAACCAATATTCGTGCATCACCATATTTTGTCTCGGTGCTGGAATCGAATCCATTGCCTCTCGCTTCCAAGCCGATTACTCGCCCGCTACGCCTCGGAGGCTGTCATACAGGTAGACGTACAAAAGTTTCATATTTTCTAACAATCGATCATCGCCGGATTTCAAGGTTAACTACTGAACGCGACCATTTAACTACTGACCGCATTTAACATGCGTATTATTTCTAAAAAATAATGGCGTATGTCGAATCAGAAATAGTTCCCGAGCATATTAACTTTTAATTACTATGAAAGCTATCCGATATCTACGACGATACTGAGGAGCCGGTAATAATTACACCAACATGTTCTGCTATTTCACGCGTTACAATTTTATTGAACAGGAGCAATTACTGCCTTTCACGCACATTTACGATGTGATCTCTGAAACTACTTAAACTTATTTTCGTTTTGGCGTCCTTCTCTTGATACACGATAGTTTTATTACATTGAAGTTTTTTATTTGCCTGAATGACGAGATGATCGGGTCGCTCGACTAATGAAAGATTGAAGAATAGATAATTAAATAAATACACCCAACAGTCACACACATAGTCCCAAACCCACAATAAGATACGAGTTTTGTGTCGTAGATATCAGGAAATATGAGAGACTTTCGGTCTCATAACACCCAGACCCCGAAACAAATATTTGTGGATCACACAAATGTTTGTGTTGGTGCGGGGATCGAATCCGCGGCCTCTCGCTTCGGTACGGGATCCCTCCCGCACCGAGACAAATGTTTGTGGATTTCGAATATTTCTTTTGGGTCTAGGTGATGTGGAACCACAAGTCCTGATACCGATACTGATTATCTAGTATGGGCTCAAGACTATGTGTGTGACAGTTAAGTGTATTATTACATTAATTTTAATTCTATTCGGTCTTGTGAGGCACTGGTAACGACCTGATAGAGCCGATCCATTCGTGCTGTAGACAAAAATGTCTATGGCTCTCAACTCAATTGCCCAAACTTGGCAGACATGTAGACTAGTAAGGTTAGAAACTAGGCTGCTTGTTCTGGAAAAAAATATCCAACCTGGCAGACACGCCAACAAAAGCTAGTGCTATATGAGTAACGTGCAATTTGGACAAATAAGCGAGCGTGCGCGACACCTGTGTAAAGTGAATTGAAGTGATATCATCCAGCTCTGTAGTTACTCAGATGCGAACTGATCATGCTGACAAAACACTTGCGTCAATACCGTGAGCTGGCCTGATCCGTTAAGGCCATGTCCTTCGACTCTACATTTAAAGCACTTATATAATATTGACATCACTGGTATAAACTAGACAGGTTAATATTATTATACTATTATTGGACTCCTAGACTATATGAACTGTATACTTAGGCTGAGAACCGTGAGCCCCTGGGTTACAATCCAAAGCGGACCAATCACAATTCGTGATTGGTTTTTTGATTTGAAATATCACACATTAATTTCGCGGGATTTGAGTTTCCGCATTATGGTAACTTATCTATTAATACATGCATACAAGGTTATGTTAACTGCAGAGTAACTTTAGAATTTCATTAAAGCATAATATAAATAAATAACAGTTATACTAGCTCTGTATTATACACGTCCCACTGCTGGGCACGGGCCTCATCTATTGAACGAAAGCCCACCACGCTGGCCTAATGCGCGTTGGCAGACTTCACATACCTTTGTAATTCTTATGAAGAATGTCCCAGGTATGCAGGTTTCCTCACAATGTTTCCTTCGCGGTTATATCAAGCGATAATTAACAATTAATACAAACATAAAAGTCAGAGGTGCATGCTCTAGGAACTAGTAACGAATCTCCAACATTAATTTCCGCAGTCCACAGACAACTTAACCTAATCAATAGGTTAAGTTGTCTGTGCCGCAGTCGGAACCGCTGAGGTATCGCTGTGTTTTTTGTAAAAAAATAAAACTTTAGGAATCCGCCCTATGCCAGCTCGATGGACTAAGTTTTACCTCCTCTTATTAAAATACTACATTATTTTAATAGAGTAGTAAAACAAGCTTCATGTTATATAATTTTCATAAAATATTCTAAACAATAATGGTCTCATGCCCCTTAAGATGGGCAAATAAACGCATGAGTCAGTCTTAAGAAGGTTGCTGATGATCACATTCATTAAATATAACTGTGATCACATTCATTAAATATAACTGATACGAAATTATTGAGTTAAATCGCAAACATCAAACATGGTTTAAGCAACAAGGAAAACTCTAATAAAAAGTTAACAAGCGTCTAACTTTGGGCGACCTTACTATAAAACGTATACTAAGCTTAAACTGAGTTTGATATATTTCTGACCTTTATTGAAGATATCGTTTACCAATTTGTGGTTGCGGTTACAGTTACACACATAATCAAGAAAGCATAAATAAAGTTCCAAATATACACATTTAAGGAAATAAAAAATATTATACTAGCTCTACCTGGTTCATCTCGTACATTGGTTTTGGTAATTTCATTGCATCCATCCGTCACATATTTTACAAAATATTTAGCATTCTTTTTCAACATAGGTAAACCCAAATGTCTATGGTAAATCTTACATTGAATCATCTTTAAAGCTATATTATTTTTTATTCTTCACAATTAAAGCGTATGTCGACAGTGGAAAGACAAAATTCACCAATACGTGAACATTATTGTAGAGCATTATAAATTTGTTGGTTTACGATAAATACTCATACAAATTACTCACATAAATTTACCTACTGGGATGATTTTCAGTAAAACTTTATTGAATAATATTTTTTCCTAATATAAGTATCATTTTTTTATAGTGCAATTTTAAAATATTCTACTGTAAAGTTCTCGTATTGGCAATTTAATCATTTCGCTTATCCACTGTCAATATTATTATGTAGGTTGGTACGTATTAAAAAACCAATAGTGATATAAATGTAGAGTTATTTTGAAACTCGTACCTAAATATAACTATATCTACTAGCAATTAAAGTTTCTATTCCTAAATAGTGGTATAACTTAACTTATTGTTTTTAATTAAGATCTGAAATGTTTTTCACTTTAATGATTTAATTCTAGTATAGTTTCACAATATTGGAACATTATTAAACATCAACACATGCACTGGTCACTTAATTTCTACCTCCTTTTCCAAATAGCACATAAAATTTTCACTACAGCAGAACTCACAAAAATTTAGACCTACATATTTATACACATAATATAATAACAATCCCAAATGCCGTTACTTCCTGGTTGATGTGCCAAATATAACTGAACTAGATATTGCGATCATACAAAATATATACAGGAATGCACCCTCGGTATTGTCATATTCCCACGGCAAGAATACCTTTACACTTTGACCTGATCATTGTCTACCAAACAATTGTCTTGCAAATATTATTATTTCCCGCTTCCCCTTACGAGGGCTGTGAATCTTCCTGGATTTAGTTCGCCTTGATGTCAATAGATAGCGCTATTCCCAATTTATATTTTTAAATATAAACTCTATAATAGCAGTTTAGGGCCAATAAGATTTTCATAAGTATACTTAAGTATAAATCTACCTGTGTATAATATAGCCCAGTTTATATCATTTCTCAAATTTAAAAATATTTTTATGTATTGAGATACCTACTTACGGTCAGGAGATTATCGAATCAAGTTCTCATAGGTATATTACCACATTTTTGTTTATTAAGACTTGTCTTATTTATATACATGGCTTATTAACATAAAATAATTTCACACATTTGTGTAAATGATCTTGTTAGGTACTATAATAACATCTACGCACAACTTGTGAAACTTAGCGCAAAATATTATGTTAGTCCATTTCAATAATTAGCTACATTTAAAAGTCAAATAAATAATACATTTGATATTGACCAGTATTTAATTTCATTATTTTCAATAAGTGGCCAATATCTTTTTATAAATTTTCAATATTAAGTGTATTCATAATGTACTTATTTAAATAAAATTAATAATGCAATTTCAATTATATGAATCATTGTTAAACAGTTCAAGAAGTTGAAAAACATTTAAATATAAAGCTGATGTCATTATGGAGGTATGTTTGTGACAATTGTTGGAAAGCGAAGAGAGCCGGCTCGTGCGGAGCACGCGACACCACGTCTGTCACAATTAAGTCAACAATGATCTCATAGTTTGTCGAGTCGAATTTATGTTGTACAATGTTTGTTTATCTATCCGATACGCATAAGACACTTGAAGCCATGTAGATTAGTTGGATATTTTTTCCTCAAGGTGGAAATAGTATTGCGTGGAAAGAGTTTTAAAATCTAATCTTAAATCCGATATATAATCCAACTGGATGAAAATTAGCACGGATAGATATTTTAATGTTAAATAGATTCTTAAGTATAGATATGAAGTGTACGTATTGCTTGAAATGTTTTTTACTAATTTCATATCTACTAATTAAGAATACATTTAGTACTATCACATTAACCTGCACATATGTTATAAGTATATGATTTTGTGAATACTATACATCCACATACCTTGTACTAGTTACTACATACATATTATATCTATATAATATGCAGGGGAATATAGGTATTTACGTATTAACTATACATTACAGTCCCACACATTACTCATACCATTGAACGCTCGTACCTAAGAAATCATTAAGTGTTTGGACCTTTAAACACTTAGGAAATTTGAAATACGAAAAGCAGCAGCAAAACCGCCACGTCACGTCAGTTTTCTGTCAGATAGTGGTGGTCCCCTAATCCATATGACCTATTATTCACACTGTAAACAAAACTGTACACCATGTCTCTACCACTTACAAAAACCCCTGATAAAATATAGATTTTTAATCGCTATAGTTATCATTTTCAAATTCCTAAAAGACGAATTGTATTCTTTACACACATCCGATAATTTTTAAAAAGTAAAGCGAAACATGCCTGTTTCATTATAGTCTAATTGAAGACAACTCGTGTTCTAATAGAAATGTTTTTCTAAAATAACAACATTTAAATTTCTTAATTGGCAATCATGACGCGGTCTCACACACAAATGTATAGCGAGTTGGCAAACGCCCGGTGCGCGCGGGCCGTGGGAACGGCGACAGTTGCTCGCGCCACCTGCCCCCCGCGCTAAAAAACATCCATTCGAAAATTCAAATTCGGAATGATTTGCCCGACCTTGGTATTTTTCACAGGACCGTTCTTAATTCAAATGCATAATAAAAAAGTAATAAAAAGTTTTACGTATATACTGGCCGTTATGTCATATTGCGTATATAAATTAACTTAAATCAACGTACATATTGATTATTCGATACACTGATTCATTTACATGCTTATCAGTAATACATAAAACAATTTTATAGTCGTCGCATCAAACTTAGGTATAGAAATAAATTAGGTAATAATAATCGTTGATTAGGTAAACTCTGATTATATTTATAATAAGACATAAGATACTCTACAATTTATCTAAAACAAAAACGAATAGGTAACGTTTAAAAAGCCATAAAAATATCTAAATATTTAATTTTGGTGCTAAAAAAACTGCAAAAAATGTCCGGATTCGCATTTTAAAAAAACCGGTAAACAGCGAGTTGTAATACCGGTTCCCGTGTTCCCACTCACAGTAGGACCTCATCCCATAGATCCGCTAAGTCCGAGAGAGTTTTTTGTGCACGCGTCATCGTTGATCACGCGTAAGTGCAGCCCGCGCGCGCGCCATATGTCGCGTGGATCGTGGGAACGGATCCATCGTGAGCGCAATGTGCGCACTCCTCTGTCATCGTTTCTCCCCAGCGTATTCGAAATTCAAATTTCAAACAATTCACAGAGCGTTCTATTTTAAAATTCCTGCCATAATAAAAAAGGCTGAACAAAACGTACTCTTAACATAATAGAAATTCGGTTGAAAATTTGAGAAGTAAAAGAGGTTGTGTAATATACACATGCTTCTTGTGTATTATGATTACTCAGGGGCAAAGTAAGCGTGAAAACGTTATTTGTACAAAGTGCCTGTTTTCAATTATGAATTTGTTTAAAACACTGGATCACCTTAAATACCTATGTCTACGGCATTGAACATTAAAATCATACAATAGTCACATTAGTAAAATGCTAAATATTCTGCTTTTTTCGCCAACATAAAATTATAAATTTAGATGCGATACGAAATAAGAATATCTGATACCGAATATATGTACCTATAACTGCTGTTGGAAATAAAACGTTTTTCCCGAAAAATCCCGACGTTTCGAAGACTTTTCAGTCTTCGTGGTTACAGGGTGGACTGGGGTGAAAATTAATAAACACCGTGTTAAAATCCGTTTAAATTAGTTTTATTTCAATTAGTAATATTCGCGTAAACATAAGAAATCATTATACCTATTACCGTTTATATTTTATAATAAAAAATACTGTCTTGTCGCACGAATATCACCTTTGAAAGAATAAAAAAAGTTCGAATGCAACGAGGGGTGAGTCGCGCACAACTGGCGCGAGCGATCGTGGGAACGCGACCAGTTTTCGAATGTGGAACGCCTTAGAAAAGGTGCAATTCTTTTTTTGTCCACATGTTTTTATGTCCAATAAAAGCCATACAATATGATGATAAGATGGTTTTGAAATTAGAATCTATCGAATGTGTTTACATGAATATGGAATGTGGCATATTTTCTGACGCCGCACTGCCAATACCTAAACCTACTATGCACTATTATAAATGCGAAAGGTTGAATATATGTTAATCGCCTTGGTAGCTGAACGAATTTGGATGACATTTGGCAGGCAGGAAGAAGTCTGAATTAGGACATAGGCTAGTTTTTATCGCGGAAAAAGGTTTTCACACGGGCGCAACCGCGAGCAAAACCTAATTAGGTAGTAGGGCGTTTTACTAATCGCAGTAAAACATTATTTCATTACAAGCACTCATGCTGTCTTTTTATAGAAGTTGTTTGCAGCAAAATGGAAAATATTTTTCCTTAAGAAACACTACAATAATTAAACTTTGTAAAGTGCAAAAACTGAAACTTGTTTCGCTTTGGCTTATTTTGCTATTTCTATGGGACTATTAAAATAACGACTTTTATGGAATTAAAGCAGTTTATTAGGAATCAGTAGGTAATAGTAGGTTAAAAATGTACCGTATTAATCTTCAAAAAAGAAAAATTATAAAAATTTCAGTGCCAACAAAAACGAAAACTAAAATTCATATTTTTTTTAAAGTATCCAAAAAACAACAATGTGGTGGCCTCAATCAATTCACTTTTCACGAATTATGATTCCACACTTAACCCTAGATTCTTGCATCTGCCGTCACAAAAGAAACCCTCACATTATGCTGGCACGTATTTTTTCTTGACCTCGATCGGCCTTTATACGAGGGGCGAACCGTGGGAACGATCTTGCACAATCCCCCGTTTCCTTGGCCATATGCGACAGAAAAAAGTGCAATTATTTATTCCCCCTCGAAGAAAAGGGGAGCTGTGAGAACGTGACCTAACAATGCGCTTCCTGGCTTACGATACATACATCAATGCATCTAACAAATATCATTCTCGTCCTTAAAGCAATCTGCAAACGTACCACATTCCGCTAACCGATGTCTCAATAACGATATTTTAAATTACATTAAATGGTTACTTTTTGGCTGAAAATCCAATTGAAATTAAGCTTTATTTATAAAGAACCAAGGTTGTCTTTCATTTGTACTATTAGGAACTTCTAACCTTTTTTCGTGGTGTCCAAGACTGTTTTCTTCAATAAGGAATAATGCACGGTGTGTGTACACTGAATGGCATTACGCGTGACCTTTAGATAGTCGATTGTATGAAAATGATAATCGATCTCGCTCCGTTAGCTATGCGATTTGTTCGAGAATTTCTCGCGTACACGCGTAGGAAACGCATTGTTGTCTATTATTCTTTTTTTGAACTTTGTTTTTTTCACAAAGACGTTAGTGTTTTTCTTCTATGTCATTGATCTACGTAAAACAGGCGATAACTGCACTATTAAAGATTTTCACGTAGATAGGAACGCGTTGGGATGAAGAGATGCTTGTAATGATTCTTATCATTACAAGCAGCCTACATTTTGTGCATGTTATGTCTTGACTGGCCCACATTATCATACAGTTCCGGCTATATTACCGCCGCCCTGTTAATTATTAATTAACTATATTTTCTTGTTAATTAACGTAAAACATACTATGGAAAATTTGTTTAAGTAATATAAAGGTATAGTTTAAAACACAGACTAAGAATAAAATTAAACACTTTGGATATACCTATCCACACATTTTTTTATAGCATAGGCCTGCAAACGAGCAGGTGGGTCGCCTGATGGTAAGTGATCTCCACCGACCATGTACGCCCAGAATACCAGAAGGATCATGCTCGCGTTGCCGACCTTAAAAGAAAGGGATAATTAGGGATTGGGAAGGGGAGGGGATTTGGGCTTCCGGATAACTCACTCACCGTACGAAACGCCGCAGCAAGCCGCTACTTTACGTCGGTTTTCTGTGAGACAGTGGTGACGACCCGATCGAGCCGGCCCATTCATGCTGTAGACGAAGGAGCAGCTCTGCACTACTAGCAACTAATATATTCATGGACCACCGAGCTTATTTCTGTTCCAAGGTGATAGGTGGTGATTATTAACCCCATCGCCATAGCGCCCATAAATACCAAAACCTGACCAGTTATATGAGATTATTAGAAAAATAATTTAAATCATTTTTTTTTTATGGCATAGGCCGGCAAACGAGCAAGTGGGTCAACTGATGGTAAGTGATCTCCACCGCCCATGTACGCCCACCACCAGAGAATCATGGGCGCGTTGCCGACTATAAAGGAAAGGGATAATTAGGGATAGGGAAGAGGAGGGGATTTGGGCTTCCGGATATCTCATTCACCGTACGAAACGCAGCAGCAAGCCGCTACTTTACGTCGGTTTTCTGTGAGACAGTGGTAATGACCCGGGCGAGCCAGCCCATTCATGCTGTAGACAAAACTGTCTACAGCGTGGCTCTACCACTCATATCATCATCATCATCATTCATTGAATCATTTGAATCATTTGAATTGTATCATTTGAATCGATTTGAATCAAGGCACTCACCGGTTGACCTTTCAATGAAATCCTTCTAGTTCTTATGAGTATAAAACATCAAACATACACTGTCATCGCCCTGAAGATGTAACCACCGATCGCCCTTAGTGGTGACTGTGTAAAGTCCTCAGAGTTCATTAACAGTCAGTTTACAAACATGTTAGGCAAATTTATCTCTGTCCTATTAAATATTATTATAATAAGATTCAATATTATGACTACGACATTAAGCCCGCGTCTCACGTACTCGTAGATATGACGTATCCGGTGTATCGTGGCGCGAGCACGATACGAGCGGTGCGTCGCGTGGCGCTAGCGTGCAGCGCACGCGCGAACGCTCAACCCACCGCGCGGTGACGCAACCACGGTACGTGTGCTTAATGGAAGGTAATTTATATGTAGATATAAGATAAAAGGTACATATTTTTTTAATTTTTAGACAGAGTAAAGTTGGTTATAACGCATAGAAAATTAATTTATTTATAATATATTAATTTAAGTATAGCGAGGGATACATTGAAAGTTATGCGAACTTCTTTTAAGATTTACTACAAATATGCAAACAATCTTTTTAAGCCTCGTAAGTGAAATAAATAAATGTCGCTACTGAAAAATAAATAACACACCCAACAGTCACACACATACCCAGAGTGAGATACGAGCCTTACGTCGTGAGTACTACGAGAGACCTTAAGTTTCACAACACTCAGACCCGAAACAAACATTTGTGGTTATACATTTGTTTCGGTACGGGGATTCAACCCGCAACCTCTCGTTTCACAGCCGGCTACCGGCCCCTACGTCACGGAGGTTGTGAAATAAATTCATAATACAATGCTATAACTTCTCTATATAGGTATAGCATATAATGAACTAAAATGGTCATAGGGCATTTACGTTAAATTTAAGTACTGTCAACCTTTTTAAATATGGGTATAATGTAAATTAAACCAACTGGAAACTAATCGACGTATTTTAATTTCAGTGACCTTTAATTACCCAAGTGCAGTACACCTTGTGTACGTTCACGAGCATGACGTTAGAGTACGCGTCCATCGCATGCGACCATGATCGATGTCAATTGTCACGCATCATGCCATCGAAAACACGCGTATAATCAAATAATGGCACTCAATTAGCATTTAACGTGATTATTAAATTGTCCTAGATGTCGCCTCAGTGATAAAGGTAGCCTTGGAAACATGAATGAAATTAAAAAAAGATAGAGCCACGCTGTAGACACATTGGTCTACAGCATGAATATGCCGGATGAATCGGAGATATCATTGTCTCACAGAAAACCGATGTGGAATGGAACCTTGCTATAACGTTTCGTAGGGAAGTCACTCTTCAAAAACAGTTTAAAATATTACTATCTCCAAGGTTCTTTATTACTATTGACCTTGTAAGGATGAGTATATAATTACAGGAAGTATAGATTCACTACTTTATATTTCACACACTGATGAATGGTATTTTTTTTTATTTGGTATTAATATAGCACATAATAATTTGAATTGACGTCAATAACACTGCGGTCACAGTACGCTTCCGTTTCGCATGTAGACATTCATATAATTAAGCGGCTTGCCACGCCATTTTGAATCTTGTTGCACACAAAATTGAGTGGAACGAATTATAAGTCTCCTCAATCTTTTTGGATGCTATATTAGTCTACTATTAAAGATGTAAGTCTACTAGGTGGAAGGTCTCTAGTATTTTTTTTATTTATTGCCTCGACGAGCAAGCGGCTTGTCTGATGGTAAGCAGTCACCACCGCTCCTGGGTAGGTTAATATAACACCCAGGTGTTATATTTCGTTTTAAAGGACATTGAAGACAGTGAAATTACTGGGTATTGAAAAACTTAGCATCTCTCTCGAAGTGATGACCGAAGTACAGTACTATGCGGAACATTGTAATACAAAGTTCTATTTTGAAGATGGATTTGGTTATGTGGGATGACTCGCCGCGCCGTCTTGCCCTCACAACCCGCAACAGGGACCAAGATGCCATTGCCTCGTTTTTTTTTTATAGCATAGGCCGCAAACGAGCAAGTGGGTCACCTGATGGTAAGTCATCTACACCGCCCATGTACGCCCACCACCAGAAGAGTATGGGCGCGTTGCCGAACTTAAAGGAAAGGGGTTATTAGGGATTGGGAAAGGGAAGGGATTTGGGCTTCCGGTTATCTCACTCACCGTACGAAACACAGCAGCAAGCCACTACTTTACGTCGGTTTTCTGTGAGACAGTGGTAACGATCCGGTCGAGCCAGCCCATTCATGCTGTAGACAAAACTGTCTACAGCGTGGCTCTACCACTCTAAAATCTCGTCCGTAAATCAGCAGAATATACCACGTGCAAGTGAGGCTGGCTATAGGCCGACGTTGCTGACACATACTGCAACTGACGGCGATGATGGTAGAGGGCGCGTGAAGTAACTAACTTCGTATCCGCTATAAAGATCGATAAGACTCACGAGGATAGATGGGGCACGTCATCTTAGATTAGCGTGTGTCGCATGACTGTGGCGTGAGCGTGACGCTTGTTCTCACACGCCTCCCAGTCGCCATTCAAGTACGCAAATCAAACAATTTACAGCTTGTGTGATTTAGTACTTACGTTGATCTAGAACTGGACAATAGGCTGTTTGTCGTAGACCGAGTAACAATACATTGTAGATGAGAATATGTATTCGTTCTAACGGATCTTGTTAAATGAATATGTTTATTGCGTATTACGAAATAAAGTAAAATAATTGTCTTACATAACATGGATTTTTTGCGGGTTTTATAAAAAAAAACATTCATTACATCAGAGTATAGTGTAAATGTTCTCCATTGCTTATGAACGCTCATTATACCAGAAGCATCATAGACGCGTTACTGATCTTAAAGGAAAGAGATAACAGTGTTCCATACCTAAATGAATCCGCAACTCTTAACTTTCTTTCTTTCTGCCTGACGTTCTCCCGGCCTTATGCCATGATCCGCATTCACAGAATGATTTGGCGAAGGACTAGGTATGTGGGGCGACCCGCCGCGCCATCTGACCTTCGCAGCCCGCTACGGGAACCAAGTTAATCAGCAGAGTGTCCCACGTGCAGGCAAGATTAGCTTGGGGCCTAAGATATTGATGGCTCACTTACACAACTAACAATTTTCCAACTATGATCATTAAATCAGCAGGATGTATTGGTGACTCCCATTGGTCTCTTGTTATTCGTGCTTCAGTCATAAAACTAATTTATAATGATTTCCTCGCAAATAGGTCAAGGCAGGAGAAAGTGGCGCTATGTGACATTCTAACAGTCTATTAATAGAAGCGATGCAGTCAGACAAGAATGCTTTATACCTGACTTGTTACTTGTTACATATGACAAGCGCAGCATGAATAATAACGTGGTTTTGTCTGAAACATACAACACTTATTGCACAACTAATCTTCGTGATTATCACACGCGAACACGCCTGTGGCTCGGCTTATAGATTTTATTTCTAGATAAATATTTATTTTTAATTATAAAAGATAAGAATTTATTTTTATTTATAAAGCCCCATTTAGACCAAGAGTTTATAGCATGACACGATCGAGAATATAACTGAAAACTTTTGTTTACGTGGCCATATCATACAGTTTGAAAAAAGAATAGCACGACCTCTTAAATTACATGTTTATAATATTTCTGTCTACATTGCGTCGTTTGAAAAATTATCTCCATCTAAATGGTTCATAAAAAGTAACATAGTAAAGCTAGACGACTATTCGGAGCTAGACGGTGTAGTCAAATGCAATTGCACCGACTCTATATGAATTCAAATAAAGAACTTTGTTACATCAAGGATTTATGTACAATATTTTTATATTGACTAACCACTGACAAATAGATTAGTTTAAATTATATTCTAAAGATCTATATCGAATGGTTAACGACCAACGTAGCTAGATTTTCAATCCGCCCCAACGTCTCTAACATGGCTTAACTACTGCTGTCACTTAATAGTAACCGGGACCTACTTTGTTGACCAAAGGTTGCTTAACTCGCTAATCGATTCTAAAGATAATAGGATTAAACTAGAAATATCAGAATTAGAGTTATTATAAGTTCATTTAATTTGGCAATACAACCTGAAATTTCAGAGTCATAAAAAGACCTCAGATCTTATCCTCCAATATTAAAACTGCCCACATGAGATTTGGACCCATATCGTCGAGTGCTGAACCATAAGTTACTTAGCCTGTTGTCAAACATTAATTTCATTTGACAATACATTTAATAAGCAGTAGATATTTTGCATATTTAAACTATACAAAGCTTGCATGACAAGTATAGATCTATTGAAAATGTTGTGTAACTTTGATCGTTGGATACCAGTAATTTTAATTATACATACACAAGCACTCACGCCGATAACAACCAAAGAAGTAGGCAGAGGTGTAGTCAGTACACCCACATTTCATCCAGCTTATTTCAGTCCCCTAATGTGAGGTCAGGGACTCAATTCTCAGGTTGGATAATAATATTTTCTTTCAGTTTTCGATTCAAATAATCACACATGAATTGCCCGGGATTGGCATCTATGTTGTATGAAATAATACGGTTTATTTTACAGATATGATAATGATTCTTATGGAATATGATTTATTACCCTCTAATATGGACTTTGTCTTACAAATTAATATATATTAAGCGAATTAAAAAAGGAAGAGGTTCCCAATTCGGCTGTTTCTTTTTTTTAGAGTTCCGTACCCAAAAGATGTCTCTTCGTCTTTTCGTCGGTCTACATTTATGGGTTTGTATCTATTGAAATGTAATAGATAGCCGACCAAAATAGAAAAATGTTCGCAGAATATATCTTATTCTGGAAGATATCCAAACAACACAAAATTAAACATTAAAGATGGTATTGAACCCCCAGTTCGCGAGGCCGACCCACACTTGGATTAAATTTTTTATGTTTCACTGATTTTAGAAATTGTGCTAGACAAGATTTTTGCTTATGCTAATTAAATACTACTGAACTATACATAATAAGAATTTCTAGTCAATACATCATTGAAATGACAGCAATTGATTTCGTAGAGTCATGAAAATATGCTAGTAAATAAATAAAAGGCGAAACTTGTTCACCTTCGAACAGTTTAAGTTAAATCCGTAATTGATATGACAACGTAATAAATCTTTAATAGTCACGGTGCATAGCGAATGCGACAAACAAATCATAAAACCCAAACGCAGGATTCTACTAAACCCACCCACACACGCTCGCACAGTCTGTTGAAATCGTGACGCAAATCATAATCAAGCGAGGAAGAGAGCCATTTCCTTTGCTTTCATTAGGTTTAAAAATCGAATATTTTGCAATCGGTACCGCTGGCACGAGTGAGGTACACGCGCGGTGAGTCGCCGGTACTTGCGGGGTATGCGGGGCGAGCGGGGCGGGGTCGGCTCGAGCCGGACCGTGGGAACGATCTGCCTTTAACGCGGCGCACGTGCTCGAGACGCTACCAAGTATCAAGCGCCGAGTACGGGCATGGCCTTATATAACTAACATTGTATCATAGAATAGTGAATAGATACAAAGCATTAGATAGACATCACTTTCTTGTAGATTGTGACTCCGATAATAGTTTAAGACTAAAGTATATAATCATTTATTACTAAATACTAGCTTTATCTATACATAGCTTTCGATAGAGTTTTGTATTTGTCGTGCAAAAGGCTCAGCATATCTTACTGCTGCATTTAGAGATGCCATAATTGTCATTACGCCATTTCTTAGAATTCGATTATTTCCACAATCAGAGGCTATTCGTGCTTTTTGCTCCGTTACTTTGGAAATAAATAATCTTAATTGACGTCTCTGAGAAATAACTGAATTCTAAGTTATTACTTTACGACAATTACATTCAACTGGGAATGCGGCCAAACAACACTTGGTCGATTCGTACCATGGGGAAAACCGCTCGTGAGTTGTAGGAATACTGAAAAAATTACCGATATATAGACGTATCGATATTTTTTTCGATACGTTGACCTTTTCGGCGATATATTTTAATTCGATGCATCGATATTTTTATAAGACGCCAATAAGGTCATCAAAATGTCAAGCCGATATATCGATTTATTTCTCGATATATCAAAATCGGATATTGACACTTTTTTTAAATTATCTTACTTACTACTTACGTTGATCTAGAACTGGACAATAGGCTGTTTGTCGTAGACCGAGTAACAATACATTGTAGATGAGAATATGTATTCGTTCTAACGGATCTTGTTAAATGAATATGTTTATTGCGTATTACGAAATAAAGTAAAATAATTGTCTTACATAACATGGATTTTTTGCGGGTTTTATAAAAAAAAACATTCATTACATCAGAGTATAGTGTAAATGTTCTCCATTGCTTATGAACGCTCATTATACCAGAAGCATCATAGACGCGTTACTGATCTTAAAGGAAAGAGATAACAGTGTTCCATACCTAAATGAATCCGCAACTCTTAACTTTCTTTCTTTCTGCCTGACGTTCTCCCGGCCTTATGCCATGATCCGCATTCACAGAATGATTTGGCGAAGGACTAGGTATGTGGGGCGACCCGCCGCGCCATCTGACCTTCGCAGCCCGCTACGGGAACCAAGTTAATCAGCAGAGTGTCCCACGTGCAGGCAAGATTAGCTTGGGGCCTAAGATATTGATGGCTCACTTACACAACTAACAATTTTCCAACTATGATCATTAAATCAGCAGGATGTATTGGTGACTCCCATTGGTCTCTTGTTATTCGTGCTTCAGTCATAAAACTAATTTATAATGATTTCCTCGCAAATAGGTCAAGGCAGGAGAAAGTGGCGCTATGTGACATTCTAACAGTCTATTAATAGAAGCGATGCAGTCAGACAAGAATGCTTTATACCTGACTTGTTACTTGTTACATATGACAAGCGCAGCATGAATAATAACGTGGTTTTGTCTGAAACATACAACACTTATTGCACAACTAATCTTCGTGATTATCACACGCGAACACGCCTGTGGCTCGGCTTATAGATTTTATTTCTAGATAAATATTTATTTTTAATTATAAAAGATAAGAATTTATTTTTATTTATAAAGCCCCATTTAGACCAAGAGTTTATAGCATGACACGATCGAGAATATAACTGAAAACTTTTGTTTACGTGGCCATATCATACAGTTTGAAAAAAGAATAGCACGACCTCTTAAATTACATGTTTATAATATTTCTGTCTACATTGCGTCGTTTGAAAAATTATCTCCATCTAAATGGTTCATAAAAAGTAACATAGTAAAGCTAGACGACTATTCGGAGCTAGACGGTGTAGTCAAATGCAATTGCACCGACTCTATATGAATTCAAATAAAGAACTTTGTTACATCAAGGATTTATGTACAATATTTTTATATTGACTAACCACTGACAAATAGATTAGTTTAAATTATATTCTAAAGATCTATATCGAATGGTTAACGACCAACGTAGCTAGATTTTCAATCCGCCCCAACGTCTCTAACATGGCTTAACTACTGCTGTCACTTAATAGTAACCGGGACCTACTTTGTTGACCAAAGGTTGCTTAACTCGCTAATCGATTCTAAAGATAATAGGATTAAACTAGAAATATCAGAATTAGAGTTATTATAAGTTCATTTAATTTGGCAATACAACCTGAAATTTCAGAGTCATAAAAAGACCTCAGATCTTATCCTCCAATATTAAAACTGCCCACATGAGATTTGGACCCATATCGTCGAGTGCTGAACCATAAGTTACTTAGCCTGTTGTCAAACATTAATTTCATTTGACAATACATTTAATAAGCAGTAGATATTTTGCATATTTAAACTATACAAAGCTTGCATGACAAGTATAGATCTATTGAAAATGTTGTGTAACTTTGATCGTTGGATACCAGTAATTTTAATTATACATACACAAGCACTCACGCCGATAACAACCAAAGAAGTAGGCAGAGGTGTAGTCAGTACACCCACATTTCATCCAGCTTATTTCAGTCCCCTAATGTGAGGTCAGGGACTCAATTCTCAGGTTGGATAATAATATTTTCTTTCAGTTTTCGATTCAAATAATCACACATGAATTGCCCGGGATTGGCATCTATGTTGTATGAAATAATACGGTTTATTTTACAGATATGATAATGATTCTTATGGAATATGATTTATTACCCTCTAATATGGACTTTGTCTTACAAATTAATATATATTAAGCGAATTAAAAAAGGAAGAGGTTCCCAATTCGGCTGTTTCTTTTTTTTAGAGTTCCGTACCCAAAAGATGTCTCTTCGTCTTTTCGTCGGTCTACATTTATGGGTTTGTATCTATTGAAATGTAATAGATAGCCGACCAAAATAGAAAAATGTTCGCAGAATATATCTTATTCTGGAAGATATCCAAACAACACAAAATTAAACATTAAAGATGGTATTGAACCCCCAGTTCGCGAGGCCGACCCACACTTGGATTAAATTTTTTATGTTTCACTGATTTTAGAAATTGTGCTAGACAAGATTTTTGCTTATGCTAATTAAATACTACTGAACTATACATAATAAGAATTTCTAGTCAATACATCATTGAAATGACAGCAATTGATTTCGTAGAGTCATGAAAATATGCTAGTAAATAAATAAAAGGCGAAACTTGTTCACCTTCGAACAGTTTAAGTTAAATCCGTAATTGATATGACAACGTAATAAATCTTTAATAGTCACGGTGCATAGCGAATGCGACAAACAAATCATAAAACCCAAACGCAGGATTCTACTAAACCCACCCACACACGCTCGCACAGTCTGTTGAAATCGTGACGCAAATCATAATCAAGCGAGGAAGAGAGCCATTTCCTTTGCTTTCATTAGGTTTAAAAATCGAATATTTTGCAATCGGTACCGCTGGCACGAGTGAGGTACACGCGCGGTGAGTCGCCGGTACTTGCGGGGTATGCGGGGCGAGCGGGGCGGGGTCGGCTCGAGCCGGACCGTGGGAACGATCTGCCTTTAACGCGGCGCACGTGCTCGAGACGCTACCAAGTATCAAGCGCCGAGTACGGGCATGGCCTTATATAACTAACATTGTATCATAGAATAGTGAATAGATACAAAGCATTAGATAGACATCACTTTCTTGTAGATTGTGACTCCGATAATAGTTTAAGACTAAAGTATATAATCATTTATTACTAAATACTAGCTTTATCTATACATAGCTTTCGATAGAGTTTTGTATTTGTCGTGCAAAAGGCTCAGCATATCTTACTGCTGCATTTAGAGATGCCATAATTGTCATTACGCCATTTCTTAGAATTCGATTATTTCCACAATCAGAGGCTATTCGTGCTTTTTGCTCCGTTACTTTGGAAATAAATAATCTTAATTGACGTCTCTGAGAAATAACTGAATTCTAAGTTATTACTTTACGACAATTACATTCAACTGGGAATGCGGCCAAACAACACTTGGTCGATTCGTACCATGGGGAAAACCGCTCGTGAGTTGTAGGAATACTGAAAAAATTACCGATATATAGACGTATCGATATTTTTTTCGATACGTTGACCTTTTCGGCGATATATTTTAATTCGATGCATCGATATTTTTATAAGACGCCAATAAGGTCATCAAAATGTCAAGCCGATATATCGATTTATTTCTCGATATATCAAAATCGGATATTGACACTTTTTTTAAATTATCGATACCATATAAATTGGTATTTATTGCTCTTTCGAATATAGTGAGTCGTGGTGCGAAACGACGCAGTACCTAAGACGTCGCATCCCAGATAACTATTACGTTAGATATAATATAAAATATAATTTAACACACCAACATTGCTGTATAACTAATATTTATATTAAATCGTCATGCAGGAAGCTACTATAATAAAATAAAATTAAAGCTATTACTGTGATCAGTTACAGCAACGAAACCCGCCCCAACAGCATACGCCTCTGCTTTATCCAGCTTACTTAAAAATTCTCCACATGAACTTCTATGGTATGAAAATTCACCAACCCGCATTAGGCCAGAGTGGTAGACTAGGGCCTGATATATCTCATTCATAAACGTGGACTGTGCCCAGCAAGTTAGTTTACAAAGTAACCACAACTGACAATCAAATAAAATATTGTGCAATGTATTGAATCATAAAATCACGTCATATTGCAATGATTTGACACACACATTTATCATTGTGTATTATACGAAATGTGTGATACCAATCGATGTTCACCTTGTGATAACGGATGCGAATATACTACATATATTTATAATGCATCCGGTATTGAATAGCGACGTTTGAAGACTAGACAATGACATCTTACTGTATTAATTTATATCGGATTCATCAATGTAGTGAAATCTTGATTTAATCGAATGCTCGCTAGAACATCGGGCATAATCGATAATTGAAAACAAATAACAGATTTTCATTCTCTATTTTAATAAAAGGTAATTTTAAAAACTTGTTAAAAAATCAATATGAGTTATGACTGAGCTATAATGCATTTCAATGTATTGTCTAATCGAGTCATAATAATATCTCGATTATAGGTTATTGAATTACAATAGAAACAGAATGAAACGAAATTAACTACGGAACAAAGAGTTGAGACGAACATAATTGATTTCTTAAGTGATTTATCATGAAACAATAATAACTAAATCTGTCTAAAACTGATGTATTGGAAATAAGTTTTAGACAAAGATATCAAATCTCTAGTGGTTTATATTATTTAATCAAATAGTTCTGTAGTGGCTCAATTAATATCTAGACACGAACATGAATAACAACTCAGAAGTGGTCGAGTTATCAACATCTCAATTACACTACGGTGAGTGAGATATCCGGAGGCTGAAATACACCTCCCCTAACCAATCCCTTAATTATCTCCTTTCTTTAAGGTTGGCAACGCGCCCTTGATTCTTCTGGTATTGTGGGCGTACATGAGTAGTGGAGATCACTTACCATCAGATGATCCACTTGCTTGTTTTCCGACCTATGCTAAAAATACGAAAATAGTTCTAGCGTATACCCAATAACGTCAATCCATCACAACGTCATCATATTTATGCTAGAAAAATACTTATAATAACTACTATGCGAACCAATTAATTAAAAATAGGAAAGTCAACGTGTTAAATTTTATTTGAAAAAATATCTGTTGTGTAAGCAGGGAAAAACTATTTTGCATAGGTACGTTTTGTCTGCATTATTTAACCGAGTAATGGTACTACAAAGTCTATTAAAGTTTTATTAATAAATATATCACAATACGACAGAAAAGTCATTTCTATTTTTAATCGGACTGATTAATAGATCCGTTATCTTGAAAAATGGAGATGTATAGCGCGTGAAATGTAGATTAAATACAGAGTAATCCTCTTCTTCCATAGCATCAATAAGAAACGAACGTACGTAAAAAAGCAAATAAACATTTACACTCTGTAATTAATGCATAAACAATTGAAGGACACTTAAAAAAGTATTACAAGATGATAAAAATTATAGGGACAAAAAACGGTAGCGTGTAAGATACGAACATTACTCATTCGAAAGTAAGAACAAAATTGTAATGTAGGTGATTTATTTGTAAGTGTTGCCGACGAGAGAGAACCGCTACTGTATTTAACAGCCGTTTGTTATTTCACAAGCCTCCAGTCCGGTATTATTACAATGGAATAAATTCGTCTCGAGTTGTTTATTAACATCTCTTAAATATGACAACCTGCGGCACCGGTTCGGTTTAAATCAATCTTTGTTATTGCTTCAAAGTACGGTTGCCATGCATCGAGATTTCCCCGGATTTTGCATAATTAGCAAGGCGTCGGGGAAAAACTCTTAAATACGGGATTGTAAAACCGTAAAAAAATTTAAGCTCGTGGAGGTTTGATTTACTAAATTTTCTTAATAAGAATGCTTTTGTTTCATTAGTATTTAGATGTATGTCCTGAAAAAAATATTATATTTCTAAATCGCGGCTCTAAAAAAAATTGTCCGACGTCAAGCATAAAGTGATGGTAGTTGTATTTCGTAGGATCTGTTTTCAAAGCATCGATTATGGCTGATTGCAATCGAGTTTTCGTGGTGTCATTGAATCTCTTGATCAAAAAAAAAATTTGCATTCATAATTACCGTAAAAATGAATTTAAGAAGCTCCTTTAAAACATTTTGTTTTTTATAGTAGCTGATAAATGATTACCTCCACCCATGTCCCTCCCATAATCATTATGCAATGTGTGTGGAAATGAAAGGTTACTAAACAATAAGGAAAGAAATCGGCAACGGCAAGGAGGAGATTTGATTGGCATTCGGAAAAGCGCATCACTGTGCGCCGTAATACCTAGCATGACAATACTTTTTTTATACGTGTATGGCCAGCATGTTGGTAAACAAAAGTACCGCGTCGTTGCTCTACATGCCTGGCTACATAATAAGCAACCGATTGAGCGTTAAGGTACGTTCTGAAGTGTGCGTCCGAGACTGGAAACTGCGACGCATGACAAGTCAGGCGATTGTATAAAATTGTATGGAATTGTATTCTAGCACAGCAAAGTCACTGCACGACACCTGATAATAAGCGCAGTGCAAACCAAAAAAACAGTAACCACCATCAAACAGTGAGTTTATCGGTGGGCACCAGAATCGTGCCATTCATTTCATTCATCATATAAATGCTTCTTCACACTCTAAAGATGGAAGAAGCAAATCGAGGGGCTTGTGACAGGACAGGCGGATGACTAATACAGGCACAGGGATACAAGAGTGTACCCCTATACCCGTCCCAACCAACCATCAAGTCATGCCGCAAGCCCCTCGGGAAAACCGGATATACACTGGCTGATCCTGGAACGCGATCCACACAAGGTGTGTGTATCACTATGACAGGTTTTCACACCATGTGTACGGTGGTCGCTGTCCGGGCGGATAGGAATATCCTACCACCAGCACAGCACTGTGTCGCTGTAGTCGTGCATCGCAGTTCCCCAATAATTAAAGAATATTTCGTCAATGCAGTCCCCTGATTCGGTCGAGCATCTCAAAATGTACTCGTGACTTTTTAATACATAATTTTAGCGTTATGTAAATACATATGATAAAAATTTCAAAACGTATTCGTAGACTTGTAATGCATAGCTTTAGCGTTAAGTAAATATGATAATATTTAGTAGATGTCGTCGCACTTGTAATTTAAGATTTTCATTGACGAAGATAAGAATTTATTACTTTTTAACTACAAATTTATGCATGAATAAATTCAACGTAAACAACGGTATAAAAAATACCTCCTTCGTCGACCTTTGGCTTTGGCCACGCCATGTGCCGAGGCATGTGGCGACAATCTCGGCGAAACGTATCGGCTGGCCGGCGTCGGGTTACACACATTTGGCGGCCACACTGGGCCGTGAAGCCACCGACGTGGAAATCCTGACCTCAGGCCGTGATTTATTCATTGGTTTTTGAGCTCTTTCGAGTGTTCATGTCTGGTCTGTCATATGGTTGCATTTTTTAGATTACGTACAATATTTACAAACTTCCAAAATTCTAATGCAAAAAGTGAAGCAAAAATTATATCTAGATACTGAATCAAAACTCTTGTAATGCTAATTATAAGTGCATCGCTTCAATGACTTCAACAACAGCTCTACATTCAACAATTACTATTCCCGAGGCAGTAAACTCAGTAAATATGACGTCATAGATAGCCTATTTATTTCAAACAAAGCAAAAGTCGCACAAATAGTAAAATAAACAAAACCACCCTCGAAGCAGCTATAATATGACGTAACATATGTTATTGTTAAAATGAGTGTAACACGACCGTTTCGTCCGGTCAACAGCGCCCCGATTTAATAAACTGACCTACACCGTAGGCAAACCCCCTGGCGAGAGTGACCACACCTTCTTAAGTATAATCAACCTTAATACCATAATACTTAAGGTTAATATCGCTCGAAAATCCGAGTTATGAAGTGTCAAACATACGGGATGAGCAATTTTTATTGTTAATCCATCTATACAAGCATTCATTGGCTTGAACGAAACTAAATTGCGAACATCCGGGGTTCACTATTCATGCGGTGGCTATTTCACATTTTATTATCTATTGTGATCTATTGATGTTGGAAATAACAATAAAATTACGTCGTCTCACATAAGGAAGTGCACGTGAATAAGAATGGTAATATGATATTTTGTGTGTCGCCACTTATCTCTCTCGAATGAGATCATTTAGGAATTTCGATGATATATAACTATAGAAGAAAAGATAGTCTATTTTTTATTCTTACTTGAAATATTATTGGAATAAATAAATGTGTACTAATTAACAAAAAAAGTTTACTAATCATTCATAGTCGTTGTCACTAACTTATCCTCCAGTCTCCACCACTTTCGTTCCTTCTTCTTTTCTCGTTCCTTTAGCAAAGGGGAAAGGAACAAGAATGTTATGATGTTGTTAGTTTCTTTTTATCTAGTGAAATAGAAATACCCATAAATATTTGATGCTAACATATTAATATTATTTTATAGATTCTGTGAATTAGATAAATTACCTACGGCTTTTCTTCATAATTTTCATGATTATTCTAAGGATGCCTTAAATGTAGATTATGAAGTGAGTGATGCAATTCAGGCGATACGGGTTCTTTACAAGGTGCTACGTCGTTCGTATGTGAGAGACCGTCTGGGTTAGTACCACCACCTAGTCTATTTCTGCCGCCAAGCAGCAGCAGCAATTTTGTATTTCAGTTTGAAGGTCATTGAATCCAGTGAAATTACTGGGCATTATGAGACTTAACATCCCATGCATGTCTCGTGGTGACGAGGGCAGTCCAGCGCCATGCAGTTCTTTATTATGTAAAGTTCTGGGTGGCTTTGCTTCTGTTTATGGCTAGGCGTGGCGCTTACCATCATGCGAACAACCTGCTCGTCTCGTCATTTCAGCAAATAAAAAAACCTTTTCGTCAATGTTAGTATAACTAAAGAACAAGTAACAGGTTATAGTAAAAGTCTAGGTCACTCAGTCTGGTACTCACGATCAGATAAACTATAATGAGACTTTATTTATCAGATTTGACCACCTGTCTGCTCGGATACTACGTTCATCAATCATTATTAGTAAAAATTGGATGCATAGATGTGTAAAGTTAACGCATCATTAGCTTAATATCTATAATGCACACAAATATATTGAACGAGTCATAAGAACCTTCTGGAAGTAGATACCAATTTTATGTACAAACGCGTAATGACTCGTCTAGACCAATGGGTCTAGACTAGTATTGTAATCTAGATTTATATGACTTTATGTACGTATACATTACTTATTGCTAGCGCAATACAAGGTTCTTTGCTTCAAGATACATATCCAGTATTCCTTTTGTGATGAGTTGTAATGTATTCGCGGTACGACTGCTGTACTGTCCTGTCTTGTCTGCTGTAATATAGCTTCACTCCATAGTCTACCAACCATTTATATAACTGGTGCTAAAACCTGCCATAGTGGCCCACCTTGTGTGGGTCGCGTTCCAGGGTCAGCCAGTGTATATCCGGTTCTCCCTAGGGGACTTGCCCACTGATCCTAACCCTTTTCCCATCCCTTTTCCTTCCCCTCCCCCTTGGCCCTAAGGCAGGCCGGCATGATCTTGCCGACCTACGATGGACACATAGTTTATCGTTGGTCGACACTATTCTTGGATTGCGCTACACTTACCATCAGGTGTAGCGTAGTCACTTTGCCGAGCCAGGATAAAAAAATAAAATAAGGAAGGACAAGGCCAGTGGGTTATCTGATGGTAAGTGATCACCACCGCCCATGGACACTATCAATACTAGAGGAACCGTCGGAGTTTTGAGGAAAAAATAAGTCCATTTCCTAAAAGCCATTAATATTGTTTACTCTACACATCGATCGTAATTTCTTCTTATGTTTATATTAATCCATTTACTAACATTATAGAACAATAACCCCAACTTATCGTGAGCCGGTGTCTTTTCCCCCGACACTTATATTGCCAATATAAATTCTCGGAATGGCGTATAAAACAGTAATGTTTACAAAGACGGTGAAAATGTCACTTGCGGCGATAAACGAGGCAAGATTGCCGTTTATGACGTAGACACTAGACCGGGTAAGGTCGGACGCGACGGGGTACCTATAACAGTTACAAAGCCAGCCCGTTAAGACCTAGGTTTTATTTCTTAATTGGAGGATGTTTTTAGCGTTCCGTGGCCGAATGGCTAAAATAGAACACTTATAATTACGTCTCTTGGAGTGACGAGCGCAATGCAGCGCCATGACGTACTTTATTACCCAAGGTTTTAACTAGTGTTACTTCTGTTTATGGGCAAGCGTGGCGCTTACCATCAGGCAAGTGAAATAATCCA
Organism: Amorpha juglandis; assembly: GCA_949126905.1. NCBI lineage: Eukaryota > Metazoa > Arthropoda > Insecta > Lepidoptera > Sphingidae > Amorpha > Amorpha juglandis. Next base: position 10,973,100 of record OX421381.1, on the reverse strand, counting down.
AACAAAAAAAGCCATTGTCATTGTATATTTGTAACTAAATAATTAAAGATTTTGAATCTTATGCCGACAATAAAAATAATCAAAAAATTGACGATATATTAAAAATGTCTTCTATAATCGCATACGTTATCAATAATGACCAACTCAATGGCACAGTAAGCTCTCGAGAGGTCGCGGGTTCATACCTGCAATGAAACGAATAGCTATATGTGCATCGAAATTGTTGGTTTCTAATCTGAGTATATTGTGATTAAAGTATGCAGCAAACATAAATAATTCTACTGAACACCAGGACTGCCTTAATATCTGTTTATAGTCATTTTGCTGTGTCTATTCGAAAAAAACTAACAAGTTAAACTAACTATTTGGTTTTAGCTATAAAAACATCCCGATGGAACGAAGTCACGGTAAAACAAAAGAAATTGTTTCCCGCCAAACACACAATTTGAATTTGGCGGGAAAGTACGCGCTCTTACGCACAAAACACAAAACGCCTTTATCTGGAGATACAGTTAAGAGGGATAGTCAGAGGTGCATCTAGTGCATTCACCTAGTTAGCTAGCACTCTCCTAGGTCTTATTTACACCCCATGAAGTGATACGGGCAAGCCTATCACCAAACGTCCAAAAATAAAGGGCAACTAACTGTGATTTATCGGATTGAAAATAAATTGTGATTTTCCAGATTAGGATTTTAAGCAAGGACTTCACGGTTTCTCAACTTATATGCGCTACCACTATACCAAAAACTATAAAAAATAATGACTCCGTAGACTGCATCCAAAAATATATTTTACTTTACTCAATCACAATTCCATATTTTCACATTTAACTTAAAATTACTATATGATTATGGTGTAATCAACCCCCAAAAAATGGGTGTTGGACTCCAAATTAAGTAATCAAAAATGCCTTACCGCGTAAACCTTTCACTGCCGCGGGCTTCGAACAATATTATTAAAACGTATTTAATTTACATAATAAATTACTTGACATTTAAGATTCACGAGGGCTTTAAATTGATTAAGGCTCGAAGGTAGAGATTATAAAGCAACTAAGTTGAACAATATAAGGCCAAAAAGTCTGACTTCGGTCTTAAGTTGTTTTACTACCAAATGAATTGATTCGCTGATACGATGCCATCATATATTGTTCTTGTCATGATGACGAGGGATTCTTTAGTTCCCAGAACGATGATAAAAAAATCTGAAATATGTAAATGATATAACAATATCAAGCGCTTAGGTAAATCTTCGTTTATTTCGGAACAAAGATTACCTAATGCGATCGTATTATGAATTCATACTCATCTCGACATGACATAGTTATGTCGAAAACCATAATATGAAAACTATACCGACAGTTCTACTAGTCAATAAATTACTGGCAACTTTCTCGTAAAGCTGAAAAGAGGACGACATATTTAAATTAACTGTGGGAAAACTGTGGGAAATCTCGGTCAAACATAATTAAGTTTAATGACTGCATAATAATTATATTATTGATTATAATGAAATGAGAAGAATTATATAATGATCGTAAAAAACATCTTGTTTAATTTTCTAGCCTACTGCTTGCCGTAAAACTATAATTATTGAGCTGCAAGAATCTAATTTTTAGAGCGCAAAAACAATATTACCTTTGTGTTCCACATCGCTGAGTTAAAATATTTCGTGGTGATGATATAATAATTACGATATTATGATGTATCAATTATATCGAATGCAATTTATAAGTTACCATTAATGTGTTATCAAACATTAATAAGAAAAATATTAGATGAGAATTAATTACATAATCAAATGAAGGCCCGAGTTTTCAATGTCATAATAAGTTTTATCTCACAGATTACGCGTTCAACGAACAATTAGAAAGTACCTATTGGACATACGCTTTATATACGTATTAAGATACTTATTGACAGCGTGATATTTTTTTATTTTGCTGTCTTATATTTTATCTGTCAAATAACGTTTATTTGTAGATTGATATATCCGCTCTAAGACTATTTAAATAAATAATTCCAATAATTTCCGCTAATCAAAGCTTTTACATTTGCTACGCAACACGTAGCTATCCCGGCTACGCGCTACGCCGTATCTCGTATCCCTCGCTCCGTCCCTGTCTGACGCACTGGGCGGCCGACGATCACGCACGTGCAGTACACGCGAACGACGGTCTCGCTCGCACCCGCACACTTCCTGCGCGCGCGCCTCCAGCCCGAGCTCGACTGTGGGAAAATACGGCAGGTGTTATGCGGGATCGTGAACAACCACGCATTACCATTCACATTATTCAACAATAAATAATAATAATAAGAAGCCGTGGAGCGAGTGGCGAGCACGCGCAACGTCCTCGCCGCGCCTCACATACTAATGGGTGGCTTTTGTATGTGTGCGTGGCGTTCGTGTGTTGTAAGTGTGCGCACTCACTGATATGGTTAGTGCTTTGTACGTAGGACGTTGTTTTTTTTACAGCCGTGTTCGTGTGGGCGGGCGCGCGTCACGGATTTGACTTTAGGATTTAGTTTTGTTAATTGTTTTGGGATATGTTTTTATGTTGCCCCTAATTGATTTTTATGTATTCGGCTTCGTCTTTCGGAGTGGAATTACGCTTTTGTTGCGGCGTATGTAATACAGTTTAACAATGCAGTTAATTAACGTGGGCAGACATAATAAATGTTTCGTGATGTCATGTTTTTACGTCTAACGTTGAACAAGATTTTGTTTTTCAGCGTGCCTTCATGTTTATATGTAATATTATAGAAACTTCTAGATGTTGGTTGTACAAAGTTGTGAATACATTTCTGAGTGAAAAGAAAATTCATTTTGCACTGATATGTTAGATTTAAATGTAGATACTTAATTTTATCAAATACTAACATATAATAATTATTTATAAGGGGGGTATTATTAGTAAATTACGTGATGTTTGGTACTAAACTTTTAGAAGTGTAAAGTACAAAGTGATAAATCTAGACGTTTCTTTCGAAATGTTTTACTTTATTTCGAGATTAATGATCACAATTATTAAACTTAACTTTAACTTTCAACACAAAATTTAACTTTCAATGACAGCAGTACTTGTGAATTTTTTTGGGAGTTTATGGATATCAAAATACTACGAAGTTCTTATTACTATTCGAATACAATCCTTTGAGGGGCCAGACGCTGTACGCATATATTGGTAAATACGGACAGCTATTACAGCTCACAACTCGAAAAACCTTACACTAATGGCACAGATATCAAATTAAATAATATTACCTCTACAAAATTAATTTAAACGGATTTCATAGCGGTTTTTTATTAATTTAATTAATTCCGTAAGTAATTAATTAATTAATAAGATCCGTTTAAATTAGTTTTATTTCAATTAGTAATATTCGCGTAAACCTAAGACAGCATTACCTCTACAAATTTTAATTATAAATAAACGTAAAGTTAACCCGTTCCCACAACTTGTTAGCTATGTTAACACATGGAGGCGTTACACACGTGAATACGCGAGCGCCTACGAGTGCTCGATCTTTCCATTCATGCCTTTACGTCATTCAGAATATATAAAAAGTGAACTTTTTACCGCTGGCTTACATTAGCGATGTTAATAAATTCGTATTTTGTTAACGGTCGGATTAACATTTGGATGCTGGAAATGTACTGATGACGATAATTTATGACGCAAACGTTATCTTTATGACGGCTTTTTTAACCGACGCAACAAAGATGGACGAGGCTCTTAGTTCGACGCGCATGATTTTTTTTGATATTTACAACTACTCATAATTAGTATAATCTGTAGCATAGAGAGGTCCGATTTTAATGATTCTTTCTTTATTTAAACGATGAAGGAAATATCGTGAGGAAACCTCCATACCTGAGAACTTGATAAGATTTTTCAAAGGTATGTGAAGTCTGCCAACCCGCATTTGGTCAGCGTGGTGGACTAAGGCCTAACCCCTCTCACTCAGTAGAGGAGAGCCGTGCCCAACAGTGGGACATGTATAATACGGGGCTAGTATTTTTTCTTTATTTAATAGGGTTATTTTAATAAAAAAAAACTCAACTTAATGGGTGAAATCACAGATGGAAGGTAAACGTCGACATTATGAATCGAACCTACGAACCCTGAAGAGAAAATGAAACATTTTTTGCTACGAAATTCTAGTTTTGTTCATTATCAGCATTGTTATCGGATGTGGCTGCAGGATTGACATCATTAAATCAATTAGTCTAATTTAATCCTTTGATAGGCCAACGATTTAATTATTATCTAATCTACTTTCATTTGCTGAAATGAATCACGTTTATGCAAAAAGTCACCAACAACGCAAAAAAAAAATTAGAATGTAAACCAGATAATACGGATTGATTAGACACCAATCTAGACACGTATTTATAAAAAACTGATAGACATCGCGCAATCCAATTGCTCTTTTTGCGATTAAATTACTGTAGAAAACAATTAAAGTATTTTTTACCAACGAAATAACGAAATAGTATATCAACACGACGCGAGTGTATTTTTTAATGCATAATAACTCCGCCAAATAGATAAATCTTTTTCATTGGATAGAGTAATGCTCAAAGATGGTCTCATATAGATTGAAAAGAACAAACTCCACCTTTAGTGCAATCGGGGTTGAAAAACGAAAACTACATAATTTATGCACCGACTTTATTATTTTTTCACTAGGAATGGTAAAAACTAAAAAAAATAACAATAACAAATTTTGAGTCGGTGCCATTGCAATGTGTAAATTACTTATAAAGTAATTAGTTTTATTTTTGTCCATAAGTTTATCGAAGACACATGCATATATCTAAGTTTATGACAACTGTCCATATATCTAAGTTCAGTTGCTACGTTAGTGTATCTAACAGAAAATAAAAATGAAGTATCAACTTGCTATCGTGTTTTATACAGTGGTCGATGAGTAAGATATCCGGAGGCCCTAATACTCCCCAATCTTTTTCCCTATTATTCCTTTCCTTTAAGGTCGGCATCCAAGATTCCTGAATTATTGTGGATATTCATGGGCGGAGGTGATCACTTACTATCACGTGACCCACTGGCTGTCGGCCTCTTCTATATCCTACTAATATTATAAATGTGAAAGTTTGTTTGTTTGGATGTTTGTCCGTCAATCACGCTGAAACTACTGAACGGATTTTGATGAAATTTGGTATGCAGACAGGGTATGAGCTGACTTGGGTTATAGGCTACTTTTAATCCCGGAAAAAGCAGATCACGCGGGCGGAGCCGCGAGCAAAAGCTAGTACAAAATAAATATTCAAATTCTTTATACCAAAAAATACTATAAACGTAAGTAAGCATTAACCGAAAGGCAGATGGAACAAGTGAAAGGCGTCTGGGATCGTGTTAAATGAACGAGAGCTAGCCATTACGTGATAACCAACTATACGAGACTGCTAAACAGTAAATATTATTGATATTCTATGTTAATTTTATTAATTACCAGTTACATGCACATAAATGGGTTTTAAGTTACATACACTGCGTGTAAGACAAACGATAGAGCTGATAAAAAATACTTTGGGTGTCAACTATTTCATGATTCATTCAATTAAAATATTTTGTTTCTTTTTGTAATTTTACATCTTATAATGTGTTTAAATTTAACATTCTGTGAGAATGCTTAGTACATAAAACATCGCTAGCAAAATAGGCGACACCGCGGTCAAAAGATAATAATATCACAAAACCAAGAGAGCGATAATTTAAAATTTTCACTATGGGTAATTTTTAATAAAGCGATAAAAATAAACTAGACGATTATAAAAAGTATCAACATAATATTCATGTTAACATATGAATAAAGTATATAACAGAAATATTAAAAGAATACTTCATATTTAAATCATTAATTAATCGCTCTGCTGAAAACTAGAGACTCTTAAATTAAAAGTTTGTGTCCACGTGTTTCTTTTATCGCACGTAGAGCTACGACCAGGATAATATAACAAAAATAATACCCTTCCATATTACTATACCCTTTCTAAAGTAATTTGCAAGCAATAGCTAATTGTTCTAAGTAAGACTAACTTAGTTATTTAAGGACATTCACCAAAGACTTTCGCTTAAATAAAAATAATTCCACCCGAGCTGTTTCTTGCAAGAAAACACTTTAATTAACTTTAACATGTATACGTCATTAAAAAACGTTTCGGATAATTTGCAAGTTTTTAAATTAAATTTCAATATAAAAAGCAATTTTCGGCGCGACTCACACCACTCCCATTTATCAATGGCGCCGGTTTATTAATTTTTTGCTCTTAATCATTATTGTTTTGCTAAAATGAAATTTCATCTTGTATAACCCTTATTGCTTGGACTGCAGGGTACTTTTTACCGAAAGCTGATTAAATTACAGAAAGTATTGCAGAAAATTGTTGTCATTGATTAATACTGACAGATGGCGATGAACCCTGGAGGATGCTCTGGGGAAATAAAAATATCAGTCAGATATTAACAGACACAGTAATGGAATACCCATCATGTAACTATGATAGGATATTATCCATCATGTATCTCCGGTGTAGCAGCAAGGTTTATTTCTACCCATAAACTGGACATAAGATGTATGTTGCCATTTCACTATATAAATATCATACGATCATGAACATGCTGTTAGAGTAAATAACAAAATCACTATGATTACATAGAGATCAAATATTGCGTTATATAAATAATACGTGAAATATTTATAGCACAAAACGGATAAGGAAATACGAATTATTTATATTTTAGTCTATACACAATAACCCAATAACCCAAACAAATGGTAATCCCACAACACGCTACAAATTAAATATATCGTATAATAAATATCCCACGCAGGCTATGTATGCATTGGTTTATATTTTTGATAAATCATCATAATTTTGATGTTTGACAGCCTCGGTGGCGCAGTGGGCGAGTAGCCGACTGTGAAACGTGAGGTCGTGGGTTCGGTTCTCGCACCGAGCAAATATTTGTCTGATCCACAAACATTTGTTTCGGGTCTGGGTGTTGTGAGACCAAAAGTCTCTTGTAGTTCCTAATGCCCACGACACAAGACTCGTATCTTACTGTGGGACCAGGGCTATGTGTGTGACTGTTGGGTGTTATTTATTTATTTATATTACCTGCTTAGAAACACGTCCTATGCAACCAAAAAACATAATATTAACTATCAAAATTAATAGGATTTTCCTTAGATATTACCAATACATATATTTTATCGGATACCTACGAGTAAATTTTGATAATACGAGGAAAATGTTGCAACATTTCAAGTGCACATACCGGTTGCCTCATCCTAAAACCCGTACGTGTAAACCGTACATTAAAAACATAGTGGGAAAATGTAATTAATGCCAAATATTACGCAGGTTCATCGGGAAGTACCTTTTTAATCAACACAAAAAGGAGAATCTCGATCTAATACGTATTGATTTTTCATGTTTACGCGAATTACAATTTAAAATAAAACTAATTTAAACGGACCACGTCCACCCCGTTTAGACCACGTTTAGTCAACGAAGGCTGAAAAGCTTTCGAAACGTCGGGATCAAAACTAATACATATATTATATTTAAATGATAAAAGGACGTTCTGTATTTTGCTCACTTTTATTTTATTTTATTCGTAAAACTTATAGCTAGCATAAATACATCACCATCATCATCAGCCACAAGACGTCCACTGCTGAACATAGGCCTCTCCCAAAGATTTCCAGACCGACCTGTTGGAAGCGGCCTGCATCCAGCGACTTCCTGCGATCTTTATCAGGTCATCTGTCCACCTTGTAGGTGGACGTCCAACGCTGCGCTTGCCAGTACGTGATAAAAAAAAAAAAAAAAAAAAAAAAAAATAGAATGTTAAATACAATGTTACAGAAATGTGAGTATGCATGAGAAGGCCATTTAAAAGTTTTCACAGATTAATTTATTTTACTCCATTTTTTTCCATTATTAAAGTCCCAAATAATTTAATTTTAAACCTAGTTTTACAGATTTACTATGCATTAATAATGCACCATACCAAGAATTAAATTGTTTATACCGTCATAAAATCCATTCATAATATAATCCAGACTGTATCAAGAAACCAATTAAATTGTAATAATTTTAATTGAATCCGTAAGATTTAACTGGAACTGTTACAGCGTTCATCTATGAAGCTAAGTACACGACCACCGTGATTTATACTTTACATTAATAATTAAATGTTGATGTAGATTATTTCCTGCTAGCTATTTCCACGATATTATATTACAGGATTTAAGATGCCGCTGGCATAAAATCTAGGTGGTCTATATAGATTTCATCTAGTTTAGTGGACAAGGTGGTAGGTCGCTCGAATGCGAGAGGCCGTCTGAGTTGGTACCACTGCTTTGTCTACTTCTGCCGCCAAGCAACAGTGTGTAAGCATTGTTGTGTTTCGGTTTGAAGGACACTGAACCTAGTGAAATTACTGGGCATTATGAGACATAACATCTTATGTCGTACGAGCGCAGTTTAGTCCCATGCAGTCCTTTGTAATTCAAAATTCTGTGTGGTGTTGCTTCTGTTTATGGACAGGCGTGGCGCTTACCATCATGCGAGCGCATTGTTCGCCTCGTCATTCAATCAAATAAAAAGAAGCTCAACACAATATTTATATTATCATTAACTAAAGATCGGTTCATTTTTGCACTTTTTGCTATAATAATAATCTGTAAGAACATTTGTAAAAGTGATAGTCTCACAGTTGACGACGCTATACAAACATATCACGCATACTATCTGTGAAAAGTTTTAAAGGGCCTTCTCATACCTACTTATATTTCTGTAACATTATATGTATGCTAGCTGTAAGTTTTCCGAATAAACTAACATAAAATCTTTATATAGTATAAAATGAAGTCGCTTCCGCTGTCTGTTCGCTAAGATCTTTTAAACTATTTAACGGATTTTATTGCAGTTTTCAGCAACAGATAAAGTGATTCATGAGGAACGTTTATATTTTTGTGTCTATATGACCCATGGGAGCAGGGCAGTAACATGCAGGTGAAACCGCGTGGGACAGCTAATAATATATACAGGGTGTCCAGTAATTAATGGATAACCTTGAAATGTCTTATAGTAGAACGAATGGCCGTTCAGAGAAAAATATGAAAAAAAATATAACATAAGTAGTACCTGAGGTACGTATTTTTTTTTAAAAAGTCATAATTTTTTTGGTTTATTTTACTTTCTTGGACACTACGACCAGAAATGAAGGAAATCCATCGGTTTTTTGTTGTTTTATTATTATACACTAACTATACTAATAGATAGATAGTCAATAGTATGACAAGCTATTGCACTTTTAAAAAAAAATAAACATTCAAAACCATTTCTTTAGAAAAATTAGCAAAATTTTATTTTTAAACAAAGTTTAAACCTCTTGGGTATAAAAAAAATGTATGAATACATGAGTGACCAAAATTTTTTAAATAATGTCGGATTTAAGTAGATTTTATAATGGTATAATTCATTATTGTATCTACTGTAAATAGCGATTTATTGCTATTAATGTAAGAAAGGAGCTAATTTGAACAAATAACAAAAACAATATAATATGAGATACTTTTTAAAATAAAATTGTACTTCTCTAATGAGGTTTATTAAAACTAAGATTTGATGTTGATAAAAGATAAAAATGGCTTATTTAAACAAATTGAAACCAAATTATCAGAAATAAATTAACTTAAATTTAATACTCATAATGTTTAAAATGGTTACTTCATAAGCGTAAAATGTGTCATATGATCTCCATATTTGCTTCCTGCGCGCACGCCATTCCCCCCGTTTTTTGTGTTATGTTAGACAAGTAGGGTCTGAGTTGGCTATGTGCGAGTGAAAGGAACTTAAAGTAAAAAAATCCAACCCTGTCCATCAAACCCAATGGACAAATAATTGGCCCATTTTAATTACCGGGACTCTAACTGGGCAAAGTTAATTGGAATTTCTTCAAAATGATCTGCCGACTTTATTAGAGAAGGAGTATCCGAGGAGCTGAGGGAATCGCATTGGTTGCAAAATTACGGCTGCCCTGCGCATTATGCTGTGTCTGTTCGGGAATATTTAAATACAGGGTTGGATTGGTTGGGTTGGTTGGTTGACAGGGTTGGATTTTTTTCCTTTAAGTTCCTTTCTCTCGCACATAGCCAACTCAGAACCTTCTTGTCTAACATAACACAAAAAACGGGGGGAATGGCGTGCGCGCAGGAAGCAAATATGGAGATCATATGACACATTTTACGCTTATGAAATAACCATTTTAAACATTATGAGTATTAAATTTAAGTTAATTCATTTCTGATAATTTGGTTTCAATTTGTTTAACTAAGCCATTTTTATCTTTTATCAACATCAAATCTTAGTTTTAATAAACCTCATTAGACAAGTACAATTTTAATTTAAAAAGTATCTCATATTATATTGTTTTTGTTATTTGGTCAAATTAGCTCCTTTCTTACATTAATAGCAACAAATCGCTATTTACAGTAGATACAATAATGAATTATACCATTATAAAATCTACTTAAAACCAACATTATTTAAAAAATTTTGGTCACTCATGTATTCATACATTTTTTTTATACCCAAGAGGTTTAAACTTTGTTTAAAAATAAAATTTTGCTAATTTTTCTAAAGAAATTGTTTTGAATGTTTATTTTTTTTAAAAGTGCAATAGCTTGTCATACTATTGACTATCTATCTATTAGTATAGTTAGTGTATAATAATAAAACAACAAAAAACCGATGGATTTCCTTCATTTCTGGTCGTAGTGTCCAAGAAAGTAAAATAAACCAAAAAAAATATGACTTTTTTAAAAAAATACGTTCCTCAGGTACTACTTATGTTATATTTTTTTTCGTATTTTTCTCTGAACGGCCATTCGTTCTGCTATAAGACATTTCAAGGTTATCCATTAATTACTGGACACCCTGTATAGATATAATTTAAGAAGCTTCTATTCATGTCCGAGGTATCAATACTCTGATTATGTTTAATTAACCCTGCTGTGACCTTCAAGGTCAAAGGGGACTGGTGACACATACATATATGTACGTAAAAATTCCCGTTCTATCGATTGCCGACGTCATCAAAGGGGATTCACATTTGAAAAACAAAGGCTTTTCCTTCAAAGACATCGCCAAGGTCAAAATGAAGGTCACCATTAAATTTCTTGGGAAAAGTCACTTCCAGAACAACCTTAACATTCTGGGAAATTGTCTTACTTGCGGACTTATTTAGCCATCCCGTTATTTTTGTGACACCCTAGATACTTTATCTAGATACGTCTTCTAGATACTTTCAAATATAGATAGAAGCCTTATACGTTAATTTGTGGTAAAATCTTGATGTAATATTGTGAAATAGGCCCTTGTACTGGTGTAATTTACCGTGTAATCCACTGATGTGACGTGATAAACATTATTCAGCTATATATCTTAACAAAAACATTTTTATCAGTATGATTAATTGAGCGTCATCATTGATGACCTAAAAAAACAATGTTTCATCCATGAATACCAACGCATAAACATGAATTGCCACATGTATTTTATCGTAAACAACACAGATAGTAGGGATTTCCATTTTTTTTCCAATCTTTTTTTTTTGCATGAATGACAAACGAGTCCGGTTATCCGGTTCGCCCCAGGGGGCTTACCCCCTGATCCTAACCCTTTTCCCATCCCTTTTTCCTTCCCTTCCCCCTTGGCCCTTTGGCAGGCCGGCATGATCTTGCCGACCTACGATGGACAAATAGTTTGTCGTAGGTCGACACTATTCTTGGATTGCGCTACACTTACCATCAGATGTAGCGTAGTCACTTTGCAGAGCCAGGATAAAAAAAAAGTGTAGGTCGCTCACCTGAAGGTAAACGCCACGCTTGCCCATAAAGGCAAGGGATTTGCTTGTTTGGTCATTCGGGCTAATAATAAATGCACTATGCGCATTCACTTCATGCTAAGTACACGTGTCGCTTGTTACGTCACAAATTCGTAAAAAATAGCTTACAAAGTGCGGCTGACCCAACAATACAATTCACATAGAATATACGAGAGCATCCAACTCAGATTTTCTAAGTTATGTGTGTATTCATTGCTATTTATCGCTGGTGTTAACTGTAACGGAGACATCGTGAGGAAACCTGCATACCTGAGAATCTCTCCACGGGAACTTGAAGTCTGCCAGCTTGCATAAGGCCAGCATAATGGACTAAGGTCTAACCCCTCTTATTCAGTGGCCAGCAGTAGAACATGTATGATACAATAATAGTAAAAATAATGAATATAAAACTTTAGTCTATCGAAGACAATATTCAACATCATAAATAACTAAAATAATCACTACTAAAATGTAATATATTAACAGCGAGCTCTTAATATTTATGTTAATTTATTTGTGAGGTAATAAAGTGAGTGTTTAAGCAGACACGTCTTGAAGACCACAATTTAAATTGATAACTGCTTGCATTAAAATCTCTAATGTTACCGTTATTAGTGCTGATAGGGTAAATAGACTAATATTATATGAAATTTAAACATAAGTTACGGCAAAATTAGTATAGCCTTTCTCTAACAATAGCCAATGTTTAATATATTTTTAATTAGCTTTTCCTCGCGACTCCGTCCGCGTGATCTACCCTGTCTCTATGCCAATTTTCAACAAAATCCGTTCAAAATTTTCGGTGTGATTGATGAATATGAATATTCCTGTTTTATCCCAAGGGAGCATTTAATCGGGATTAAAAGTATCCTATCACCCAAGTCAGCTCATACCCTGCCTGTATACCAAATTTCATCAAATCCGTTCAGTAGTTTCAGCGTGATTGACGGACAAACATCCAAACAAACAAACTGTCACATTCATAATATTAATGTAATTGTCCTTATTCATTCAGTTTTATGTCGTGATTCGACGAATTTGTACAACTAAATCTGAAAGTGCAGTTCGAATCACTTCACGCAAGGTTTCGTATTCTCATTAATAGCAAGTACTATCTATTGCAGCTTAAGTTAATTGATATAGAAATATTCTAGCTATTGGTTAGTCTTTATAAAATTGCTTTTCTTCAATATAAAATGCTCTATGTTTAGACACGGACGGCAACCATGAATGATTGGATGAGCTATAAAAATTGCATCGGAAAAATGATTTTTCGGTCATGAATAAGAAAAAAATATATTTATTAATTAAAGCTTATTCCAACTGTCTCAGTGGTGCAGTTATAATCCGAACGCGATAAAACTGCTGTGCGTGATCTCAGTTTTGAACCCCGGGTGGGGTATAAGTAGTAGGTATCTCTCACGAAATGCTTAGTATGAGCCCGGAATAGTATGTGCCTGGCATAGCGATAGCTTCGTCCCCTACCAAATGATGGGATGGAAATAATTTCAGCGAGATGTTGGTTACACCTCTCCCTAACTCTTCGGGGACTATGGACGTGAAAGACTAAGTTCATTTATTTATATTTGCCATTTTTAATGGTAAAAAACCCGCTTAAGGTGCCTTAAAACTGAAACAAATCAAGGGAGACAGATGGCAACCCTATGCAAATCCCACATCCAAACATTCGTTGAATTTAAATGTTTACATAAATCATGAAGCGATAAAGCTATAGTTTGTGAGTACCGGAAATTGCTTTAATAGCTCGTTTCATACACATACGTGTGAGAAATTACAGTAAGTGGGCGTGGAGCATGTGTGGCAGTAATCTAATAATTGCTTTTTACCATATTATTTTATTGCAACATACGAATTCCTATCACCTAGGTGTGACGGGCTCAGAAACAAGTGATTCTATTTATTTAATAATTACAGTATCATAAACGGAGGCTCCGTTGTGCAGTGGACAATTGAATTGAAAATCGTAGTAAACATGTTTAAAAATCACTAGATGCTAGGTTTATGCAAGAGTCCCTCTGGGTGGATACCGACCTTTTATGTATTTCTTCCACTGTGTAAGCAGTGTGTAACATTTGCTTTGTTCCGGATTGAAAGTCATTGAAGCCAGTGCAGCTACTAAGTATTATGCGACTCAACATCTCATATATGACGTCTCGGAACAATGAGTGCACTGTTAGGCCAGGAATGACGCTTATCATCAGGCTTCCCACCTACTCATCTCAACACTGAGTTGCTTAGAAACACATTTTCCTCGTATGAAAACCACCATCAGTTACATCATCTATTACATCACTTATTCAGAATATGAACCAGTAAAACACCCTTGCCCGTCATACAAGGTGTAAAGCCCTGTGATTTATTACATAAGTGGAAATATCAAAGCGATGAATCACACGACAGACTGTGACTCAACATTTATTCTTCGTAAACCAACATAAAGTCGGGCGGTAAAGTTCACATTATGTCAGACCGCTTTTTCATTTTTATCTAGCAATAAATTACATGTAATTTTTTATGAGGCGATATAAAGTCCGCCGCGAATGGACAATATGAGAAACATTCTAGCGGTATGTCTGTCATACCATATGCAGTTGCTAATAACAAGGAGAAGTTGCAGTTAATTGCGAAAAGTCTTATCTAGATGGCTTGTTTAAATTGCAGTCATTAAATTAAAATGGTCACCTTCTTAACATTACCTTTCTTCAGTACGCTTTTATTCCATATGGGTTAGACTAGAGGTGGCATTTGATCGTTGTCAGTCGGCAACTACCATTTTATTGATGAGATACAGGAATAATAAACATCATCATCATCAGCCACAGGACGTCCACTGTTGAATACAGGCCTCCCCCAAAGATTTCCAGACCGACCTGTTGGAAGCGGCTTGCGTCTAGCGACGTCCTGCGAACTTTATCAACTCGTCTGTCCACCTTGTAGGTGAACGTCCAATGCTGCGCTTGCCGATACGTGGCCTCAATTCGTTATCGGTTATATGTTCTGCGAGTTATGTGGCCTGCTCACTGCCACTTCAGCTTGATTATCCCCTGGGCTATGTCGGTGACTTTCGTTCTTCTACAGATCTCCTAATTTCTTGAAAATATTAAACTTGCCAAGTGCGAATAGGACATGCGTACCAAATGTTCACCATCCTTGATTTTTGTTATGTTTACTATTCGTTAACATAACTGCCATAATAACACACATTATATGAATATTTCAGCCTTCATCCTACGGATCGAAAGATATATTTAGGACAGACAGGTTGCATAAATAACAGAAATAAAAAAGTCGTTATAAATTAGAATCCGAAAAATCTAATTTATAACGACTTTTTTATTTCTGTTGATAAATGTAATGTTTATCAGCTTGGTGTCTTTATTATATCAGCGAATGACAGACATTACATAGATGTATGACACAAATAAACAAAAGATCAGCAATAAACACGATGCCAATAATTTTTTTCAAAACTGAGCAATTATTTTATAATCTCTTAATTATCCCTTTCTTTTAAGGTTGGCAACACGCCCATGATTCTTCTTGTATTGTGGCCTTTTACATGAGCGGTGGAGACCACTTATTATCAGGTTTGCCGACCTATGCTATAAAAAATAAGTATTGAACTCTCATAATAATATTTACTCAACTCAATAATAACCTTATTCAGAAACGAACATTTGAAACCGATCATCCCACACTTTAATAATAAATGCACTAAACACAAGCAACATCAATGAATACCAATTTCCAATTGATGTGGGTTTATTAACGTTATTAAGTCCCTTATTAACTGTCCATAAAGTCTCCGTGAATGGTAATTCTCAAGTATATTCTATGAACATCGAATTAATTTAAATTCAATATATCGTGATTAATATAATCGACTTTTATTTGATCGGTACGCTATTGGCCTACCGCAGCCATACTTTGCATGGATTTGAATTCTGCTTCTATAGTATGAGACTAACAGGTCGCGTCGATCGCTCGCCTGATGGTGAGCGCCAGGTCTACCCATAAACATTGTATTACAAACTACTGCTTGGCGTAATACGCGCACATCACCTAGTGATATCGCGAAACAGTGCTTAAATATTAGTGCTTGAAGCCAGAAACAGATAAATCACTAGGAGGAACTAGAAGGACTCTCGTATTAGAGAGATGTAGCATTTAGTCGAATTTAATTGAAATACTTTTATGCATCAAAAAAAAACATTTAATTACATTGTTAAGTCGTACGTTTATGTATCCTAATACAAATGTTACTACCACAAAATTCCATAAGTAATTAGAATTTTAGACAATAATATATTATGTCATTAAACCTCGGAAACTGTCGTTCACTTCTCGTTAATCAGACATCAAACAACTCAATGCAATGCCACAAACACAAACCATTCTGAAGGAATGCGTTAACGAATAGAAATGCAACCGGTATTAAAATCTGTTGATTAGTCCTCGACAGACATGTACACACTTCCTACAATACTAAAGTTACTTTAAATTATTATGCAAGTCGTTTTTATTCACAAGTCGAAAGTACTGTATAATGCATAAAATATAATTTGATTTCGTACAAAAATCTTTCCTTATGATTTATACACTAGTTGTCCCTCACGGTTTCACCTGCATGTTACTGTCCTGCTCCCATGGGTCATAGCGTGATATACATAAACCTTCCTCATGAATCACTCTATCTATTACTGAAAACTATATTAAAATCCGTTGAATAGTTTAAAAGATCTAAGCGAACAGACAGCGGAAGTGACTTCATTTTGTACTATATAAAGATTAAATAACTCACGTCAATGATAACAAGATTACAAATCCGTAAATAGTATTACATCAAAGTCCTGCACTTACCTTTATCATTTAGATTTCTATCAATAAATCGTCTTTAAGGCGTCTACCTACGACGAAACGGAAGACATTGCCGACGTTCCTTTCCCATACAACAATTTATCCCTTTATTCAATTAATATTTATTCAATTTATCGCTGATCCTAACCCTTTTCCCATCCCTTTTTCCTTCCCCTCCTCCTTGGCCCTTTGGCAGGCCGGCATGATCTTGCCGACCTACGATGGACACATTGTTTATCGTTGGTCGACACTATTCTTAGATTGCGCTACACTTACCATCAGGTGTACCGTAGTCATTTAGCCGAGTCAGGATAAAAAAAAATTGCAAATGGAAAACTGGCGACGGCTGTTCCGTTCCATTGTATCAAAAAAGAATTAATATTTGTCTATGGAGGACCCTTATCTGTGGATAGCGGATTATATACTGATAGTAAGTAATAGACAGGGAGCCCTCGGGTAGCTGATCCACTTGACTACTATCAAGCTCATTTTCCGTGAGTAGCTTCGTTTCGATGAGACGACCAACTATTCCCTATGCGAAAATTCTCTATTGTGGTACCTATTGGTACCTTCCAATAGGTATCGATAACGAGGTCATAAGAATGACTACTAACCAGCTGATTTTTTTGTATTTACTTAGTTAATATTTACATAATTTAACTGTCATATTGTCCTACAAATAAAATAATAATTTTTTGAGTATCATCAAATCGAAATATTCTATCCTTGCTACCTCTGTTAGCTACCACAATAGAGAATTTTCGCATAGGGAATAGTTGGTCGTCTCATCGAAACGAAGCTACTCACGGAAAATGAGCTTGATAGTAGTCAAGTGGATCAGCTACCCGAGGGCTCCCTGTCCATAAGTAATACGCTGTTTGCAATCGAATACCAAAAAGGTGTATCATCAATACAAAAGTCAACGTCTTTTACCTAAAACTGAGTCACACTTTTCTGGTACAGTTGTTCTTTATACGTAAAACGTATTCCCGTCACAGTCGGCTGGTCACGTACGTCATATAGTTCATATAACAATTTTAACACATGTAACATAATTATACAGGAAGACGTAGTGCTAATTCGTAAAAGGAAAACCGCAGAAACTTCGCAGATTCATAGTTAGGGCATTCTGCGTACGTTGAGTTCGTGATGGTGGTCACGCAACTCGTATGTATTTTGCTCTAACATATGAAATACCTACGTTAGCAAGCTTCTATACTATTCTTATAAGGCTCCATCGGTTTTCGACAGCTTAATGGCTAAAAAGAATTGTTTAGAGATTTTTTTACTCTTTTCAACAAACGTCAGATAATTACGTAGTAGACATCGATTGATTAGCTTTAGTTCCTCAATATCGTCTCCAAACCAATCGAATCGAGTTACACAGCACTCTGCGCAAAAAAACAATTAATTATGTATGTATCATAGATATTTAGATTACTCCTATCAAAAACGTGTTTTGTCATTACATCCGTCCTTCATTCATAATATCACGCTTTCTAATTTATTGCTAGTTTTAATTAACTAGAACTTACTTTGCATATGATTCTTCTTCTCTTAATGATGCCACTATATGCGTTATACTTACTACTTTGGTGAGCTTTGTTTAAATCCATACAGACATAAGTTTACATGCGGAACATTAAACAAGACATTTTTTGACTTTCGAGTAAGATGATTGTTCATTTTCCACCACAGAAGTAGAATTAACACGAAAAGTCACAATGCCAATGCACGTACCTTCTTAGAAACATGAATCGAGATGACCGGTAGTCATTACCGAGATTATAAAGATAGGTGTTTGGTTAGGCGGCGAAGCCCCAGGCAAGTGGAAGCGGTCGTGTCCAAATGATTATAGTGAATTAATATACCGACTCGTAAATACGTCAGAGCGACCGATAACCGGCTCCACGGCACTGATATTAATCAGATAAACACGGCCGACAGCAGCGGTTAGACGCCGGACGTAAGCTCATCTACATGTCACAATGGTACTTAGATTTAAGTGATGTACCGGGGTGCAGGAGCCGCGAGAAACTACCTTAGTAGCCACTCTAAAGAGTATAAAAATTAAGTACTTTGTAATAAGTTTGTTATAAGTAATCATCATCATCATAAGCCAAATGACGTCCACTGCTGAAAATAAGTAATATAGTAATGTAATTATCAACTTACGTATTGTATTATGGGGCAGTAAGCTTTTCTAAAAAAAAAAATAAGAAATAGGGGGAAACGATTTTCTATAAAAAAAATAATATATGAAGGTTGTTTTTTTACCTCAAGCGAATCGAGATCAATGCATATATTAATGGATATCGATGTCTGGATATCAATAGAAATTTAAATCAATATAAAATCCAAATCGGGCCACATTTGGCGGAGTTATAGATATTTAAAAAAAAACAATAGTATCGAATTGAGAATCTCCTCCATTTTTTCTTCAACAGTTGATAAGCAATAGAACATAATATTATACATAATTTATAATAGTACTTTACTTAGTCCCGGATACAAACAAGCAGTACAATGAGGCATTGAATCCATGGGGATTTCACGATATTTTCCCCATACACACTCCTTTCCCATGATATCATGTAATCAGCTGACTGATTACAATTAATTACAAAGAGAGACATTGCATTGACGCAAGCAAAGGCCGTGAGCTATATTTATTATGTAGTACAACATATTTCGTGTTGACTACTTGAAGTATTGTCACTAAGCAAAACATTTGTGCAAAGTTTATTGTTATTCATTTCAATCGTATGCAATATTATTTAGGTTTGTAGCACAAAAAAATATCGGATTATACGGATGCAAACACGCAATAAAATTACAACCCACATCAAGTAAAACTAAGAAACTAATTTTATTTTACTAAATTCATCAGTTTTAAGTAGGTTAAATTCCGTTTTTATTCTTTAAATCATTAATAAAATATTTCACATGTACGATGATGCAAAATATAACTATATTTTTTTTATTTTTTTTTTATTGTAATCACCGAAGGTGTAGGCGAATGTGTAACCAGTACACTCACATTTCTCTGAGCGTATTTCCGTTCCATGATGTTATAGGGCGAGCCTATCGTTATGGCGATAGAACTAAGGAATAATACTGACCATTTTGTCCGAACTGATGCCCGGTATGGGGATAAGCTCGCCCCCAATCACATCGTGGGACGAAAAATAGTGCGGCGGGTCGTAGGTGCAGTAAATATACGTCTGCCTACCCCTTCGGAAATATAGGCGTAGATTATGTTAAACAGTAGTTATTAATTTTGCAAAAGAAATCAAACTACTGACGGCCATTATTACATGAACTATTATTATCTCAGGCAATTTTATGTATCTATTATTGATTAACCAAGCGACTTCAATTGTAATTACTGTGACATGAGATCAATAAAAATACTTAGGCTGGATTGCACCATAATAGCAGTTATAGTTAAGGTTTATGTCAAATTTGACAATAACATTAACGCTGACTCTAACATTGACTGCGGAATGTGTTGCACCATCGTATACCGACTACTAGACTCCTCGATTAATTCTAGCAGCTGGGCCATGATATTCTTTTGGAGCACAGACGCTTCAGGAGATATATCGGTTTGAGGTTATAACTGAACCATCTGACAGCTTACTTACACTATCGCCGGCTTTAACTAGCGAATATTGGGCGGTTACGGTTAACAGCTAATGTTATGACATCGTCTAACATTTGTCAAGGGGTGCAACTCATATTTTGCTTAACCGGTACTTTAACATGTTTGTCATTGGTAAAGTAAGTTGGTGCAACCCAGTATTAGAGAAACGAAACTGCTACTGAATTGTGCGACGGTAATAACATGCTCTTACATTGTAACTTAGAATCGGGAATTATTCACGGTTACTTAATAAATATTTTGCATCGCTGTTGGATATGCGATTTACATAAACATGAATTAAATAAAACTGAGGTATTTCTTAATGGCGTCTTACGTATTTTAATGATACTGCGTATGTTTTGTCAGCCTGACGCGGCGGGTGAGTAGCCGCCTGTGATAAGGAGCGGGTTCGATTCCCACACCGAGGCAGTTGTTTGTGTAATCTGCAAATAATCGCTTTGGGTCTAGGTGTTGTGGAAGGAAAAGTTCCTCGTAGTTCCTGTTGCCCACGGTACAGCTTAACCTGGTGTAGCACTTTGTTTGACTGTCGAGTGCGAATACGAATGGCATAAAAAAAGTCTAAATAACAGTTTTCTAACATGTTCCCACCTATGTCGTACTATAAACTTTCTTCATATAAGTAGGATTTTAAGCTATAAAAGTATATTCTTAAGGCTATGGGAGTCCTTATGGCTTGGCCTATTGTAGTTATTTTAAAGGTAAATTCTTTTATATATTCGTTTGATATTTATAAACTATGAATTAATTTCCTATTTCCCTTAAATCGATGATAACATCATAAAATCGATGACATACGCAGGGTGGCTGGTAATAGATGGATGAGTAGAGCCGAAGATCGGGCTTAATGGCGTGCCTTAAGAGAGGCCTGTGTCCAGCAGTGGACTAACACGGGCTGATAATGATGATGATGTTACGCCCGGCATTGATAAAATCCTCTTTTTGCGTCAATTAAAAAAAACTAAAAATTAAAAAAACGAGTGTTATTACAACACTAACCACAATATTATCTTATTGTTTTATCAATGAATTTCTAGTAATTGTCATAATCAGAATTGTAGAGGAAGCATATTATCTATTTACCGGAAATTACTGAATAAAACTGATATACCGCATGGTACAAAAACTTAAACATATTTACAAATTAAATTGACCGATATATTAATAACAGGCTGAGCAAACAGAACTGTGTGATAACCTTCTTACAATGACGTCCAAGTCAGTAGAAAGTAATCGATCTCATTTTGTAAGTCATAGGTACTGTTCTTTAAATTGAATAAAATATATTTTCGATAAAATAATACTTTTATTTTATCATTCTGGCACGGCAAAGTGACTGGACGTGATCTTGAGCATAGTCCAGTCCAAATATAACAGCGTCACTGTCAAGAGATAGTCTTTCGACAGTCGGCAGACAAGCGATGTCGTTACCAGCGAACAGCATTTCATCTTTATATACATAAATAATCCGAAAAAAAAACAATATCTTTATTATTCATTTATATAAACTCCACCGTAAACGCTTTCGCCACAACAAAGAACCTCTTACAAAAGCAACAGACAAAAAAGTAACGCTCAATAGATAACATTTTATAATTATTAATGAAAACCCCTTAGAAATCACCCAAAAGTGCCTTAAGAGCCGTATTAACGCCACATCAACCGACAATAATTACATTTATACCAACCATAAAATCAAGTTGACACCACAAAACGACTGTAAAATTTCGAAAGCTCCAAAAGGAACATAAAAATAAAATCGGCCGTAAAATTTTAGATACAATAAAATATGACTTTCGGAATCGTAAACAATTATAGGCCATTGAGGCTCTCGTGCCGATAAAGGCTTTGGAAGTATTTTATTATTTCTAGCGGGTCTTTACAATGTAAAGCCAAAAGGCCATCTTTGTCGGCAAAAGCACGTGGATATTTCGCGTGTAACACAAAAAGGGTTTTAATGTAACACGCCTTCCAAGAATTTGTAAAACTTATTGACTGATGCAAAACATAAAGATCGGAATATCCGTGGTCATTGCCAAATACACTGATGCACTTATGTGGAAACTATACAATGAAAAATTCGCTTTATGTAGGCATTTGTGAATTGTGAACATTGAAAACCATACGCTTCCGTAATTTACAATGAATTCAATTACATTTCTAATAAATCTTTATTACTCAACAATGTGTCCATTCAATGTAATTATAAGAATAATAGCGCTGTTTATACACGTCCCACTGCTGGGCACAAGCCTCATGTAAGTATAAATAAAAAGCAATTTTGCGATACCCTTTTTCCTCTTAGGGGTTGAATTTGTCTTTTATACCGTTATACAAAGTTTCAATAAATATATTACGGATGCAGTTTTAAACGCAATGATTTTTTCAATAATTATTAATAGGTTTCACGTTTAAAAATGAGGTCCTAAACAAGCCAGAGATATTAACCAATGTTCCCAAACCATTAAATAGTAACATTGTATACTTACAAGTGTTCTTAAAGCCGATATTCTGAAAATAAACAAGGACATACATAAAATTTAAATAACTTAATGTAATATGTATAGAATACGCCGCAGGATTGAAACGACACAGATGTGCTTACTGCTATCTTCAAACAGGGTTTCAAGAGGCGTGGTATAGTCACATGTCATTATCATACAAGTGGCTTTAAAGATTTAAATACAAAAGCCAGACATTTCGCGTCGTTTGTCCCGACACCTCCCGTCGGCGACAGGTTAAATCTTCAAGCAAAAAATTGGCGCCGCTTTGTAGATATCTGTTATTTCAACCCCCGGGGAAGAGACAAGTGTCCCCTTTTGTTTATGAGCCTCCGTACCTGTTTTTACACGCCATTGTGAATGTAATTTCTAAGAAACATTAGCTCCGTACACGTGGACAAGTGTCTTTGTCATGCTATTGTCTTGTTCGTGCACTTGAAAGGCGCCGACGATGATGGTATAGTTTTATGGCTCATAATCACTGTAACACGCAACCGTTATAGCAGAATTCATGTTTTGAAATAATTAGGTTATTACTATTCTGCGAAAACTTTATTGTTCTGCTCATTTTCTTGAAAAAATGTTTTTAAATAACTGCATAATGGAATAAAATTCGGCGGCTACATCACTTGATAATATCGAAACAATTGTGACAATACGTCGTAGATACTATAAGGTCACAAATCACATAAGCCATTTGTATTATTAACTAGAGGAAGTTATGGACATATTACATTCATTATTCATCCGATTAGTCACCACAAGCAATAATTTTTATATAACTTTATGAAGGCTGTTTGAAAAGAAAAAAACGCATAATTTCTGACGTTAATACCAACAAATGACAAATTCATGATATCATTATCCTAACATATTGAAATTTATCAGTATGTGTGTTATCTAGTGGAACTACAATTTCGTGGTCTTCTCCATCTCGGCCCGAACTAAGAAGTTTGCTAAATCTTACTTCCACCAGACTATTATTAAACAGTTTGCCGGTACGTGTGTTCCCTCCTTCCTACGATTTAGGGCTTTACTAATAAACATTGTATATGTTGGTAATAGTTATACAATACTTTGTCTTGCTATGTTGAGTGACATTTATTATAAGAAGAAGCGAGACAAAACACTGTATAAGTATGACACTCGTATATAACATTTATTAGTAAAGCCTATAGGATATTAAAAGGAGTGTGAAGAAACAATTATGCAAACCGGCATAATTCTAGGCATATACGATAGATGCAACGACTGTCGTCGGTCACTTCAAGCCAGGATAAATAATATGTTAATTATTCTATTACTCCAATACTGCATACTCCAACCTCCTACAATAGGACCGCTATAAAATATGAAGCAGTTTTCCTTCCTCCTAAACAAAATTTTAGTTACTCATTTAATTAACAGCTAACAGCTAGCAGTTTAACATTTAAATATACATAAAATACTTTTGTAACTCAAGAGGGTATGGAACTAATGCGCTTATCGTCCCGACAAAAGAAATGCAATAAAAAGTATGTGCACATGTAAGTCATTAGTTAGGGCTGGCATTCGTGCTCAAATATTTAGCGAGTTGCAAATCTCGGCGCCACCGGGACAGAAGCACCGCCGCTTTGGAGTAGCCGACAACCGACACTTTCATGGAACGGCAGCTAAAATAATATTTACAGAAACGCCGAATGAACACAAATGACCGTAGGATTATGTGACCGCTCTAATAGTGTTTTTGGTTTATATAAACAACTATAGAATGTAGCAAGCAGACGCGATATGTTAAGATACCCCAACCAACTCGGTGCACAAGATTTTCCACTAAACAAAGCACTGCCTTATAGTATCAATATAATGTATGTCATATGATACTGAGATTTCGACTGTTAACGTGGTAAAGAAAGGCATCGCCAACCTATGACGTAAACAAGAACTAATGCGAGTGTAGAAATGTGACGGCAATCGATGATGTCATCAAGCACGTCATTGAAATAAACATTGTGAATGTCGAGAGGCGGGAGAGCCGTGAGGCTTACGGCGTCATTGAGCAACCGGTCGGCGGTCGACTGCCGTCACTAAGATCCGGCAGACGTCATCACACCGCTCGTGTAAGCACGATTAAATGATTTGGATTGTAACGTGAATTTGCAATCCCCTACACCTGAGAATGAGACATAACGTGGGAAATCCACTTTATAATTAGAAGATCCGCGAGCA
Source organism: Amorpha juglandis (assembly GCA_949126905.1). Taxonomy (NCBI): domain Eukaryota; kingdom Metazoa; phylum Arthropoda; class Insecta; order Lepidoptera; family Sphingidae; genus Amorpha; species Amorpha juglandis. Next base: position 10,947,922 of record OX421381.1, on the reverse strand, counting down.
AAGGTCACAAGTTCTTGGAGCCCACGTTCAAGTTTAACGAATCATCCGACTTGTAAATGGAATCCTATAACTTATCGTCATTGCCGCTTACCATCATGTTCTCGTGATATAGTTTATTGTTTACATGGTACTAACTAAAACCAGTTTATTTAGAAACATTGCATCGTAGACAATATAAAAAAAAATGTGTGTGATTTTTTAGATATTTGATTGTCTTTGCTTTAAACCTCCATAAGCATACGTAAAGGTATAAACAATATACAGCACAAGAACATACCATAGGAATTTATTTACTTTCCTGTTCACAAGTAAATGCGCTGTGAGGTCTAGCACGCGCGCCACCACGCGTTCCTAGGGCTCGTGGCACTCAGAATGCCCTTCGAGGCACGTACGCGGCGCGCGTCGACTCCGCCTGATAATCAAACGACGTCAGAATACGTGACTCCCTCAACGTTTGTGATAAAACATTTTGTTGTAAAAGAGGTAAAAACTAAAATTTTTAAACTTGACCTCGCATATCAAAGCAGCACCAACCTTGAGTGCATTTTTAGGTGTTTTTTTAGCTTCCTGATGCGTCATTGGAATCTCTAATTTATGATGCTAATGTTATCCATAGATAATCATTCTATATCAGACGATGTTTTGACCATATGTTCATTGACCAGCATATGCTTTCTAGCGCTATACAGAATTTAGTTTTCCAAAACTGCATCCGCATGAAATGCTTGTACCATAGGTTTTGCTTATCAGCTTGTACGACGTGCAGGCCGCTCGGCTGATGGTAAGCGTCACACTCGCCCATAAACAAAAGCAACAACAATTATTATAACATCGAATTGAAGCGCTCGTCACCTCGAGACATAAGATGTAGTCTCTTAATGTCCAGTAATTTCAGTGGCTTCCTTCAAACCGGAACACAACACTGCTTACACATACTGCTTGCAGCAGAAATAGATAAAGCGTTGGTACCTACCCAGACGATCTTTCGCATACAAGGACTCTACCATCTTGGTACTTAATACCAACAACTGCACAGCACGCGCGTAAATTCAAGAGTTGTTTGTGTGAGCGCAAGGTTGGCACGGGCGCGAGCGTGCGGCGCGGCGCGGTAAACAAGGACACGTGTGCAGTAGCGTGCGATTGTGATCAATCGGCAGTCGCGGCCCGCGCACCTACGTGTTACGCTGCTAACAATCGCTTTTTTAGTACTTTCGTGATACCGATACCGATATGGCAAGTGGAAATCTCGCCTACCTGTTTCATAGTTTATGTCTCGGTGCATGTTTCAGTCAATAAAAAAAATAAACACATGGTAGAAACAATCTATAACTTTCCTTACACCTTCGAGGATATAGTCGTGAAAGTATTGAATTAATTTGCGTTATTAAAATTAAGCAGCGTCTTCAATGAAACACTATAATATATGCTTAGAATCGAAGTTCAAGTAACCAATCCAGGGCAAAGGCTATAATAAACTTAAAACAACGTAACTTCCACATTATAATAGTCTAATTTCTTGTGTAATCATGATACTTCAAGTACCTACGAGTATGAAGTTAGTGACAAATACCGTCTAATTGTCCCATAGATTTACGTAGTACACAGTAAATGAGCAGATAATTATAGCTAGATCATCAGTAAGTACACTTTAATTGACTTGTACTACGGCATGTGACTGAAGGAGGAGAACCCATTGTTGGAGCAACATATTTTTAACCACCGATAAATGAGAGATAAATTTGATGGTCTTGGCTTTGTGTGTGGGTATGTGGGCCCCGTAGCGCGTAAATGAATAGACCGATTTGACTATGTTTTATTGTTAAGAGCCTGGTTTAATATAGACAATGTTTAAGTATATTTGAAAAAAAATACTTCAGACTTTTAAAATGGCGTACTTACGTAAGTTTACTTTGTTTTACTGTAATTAATGTAGTGTTTTTATAACAATTGAAGGATGTGTGTATATCGTTGTATAATGCTGTAATAAATAGACCTCTTATATATTTTTCTCTCAACATAATCCTGGAATATAACGCTTCTATACACCCTACACACCCCTAAGCCACTGGCACTTTTAAAACAAATATGTCACACATTACGTAGATGTGAACAATGGCATTCGTCATACCAATGTAAATAAAATAATATTTCAAATGCACACGTAATTAGTACATCAAATATTGACTAATGTGTGCTCATGTGTCTTTACTCATACTAAAATAGATGGAACAAAGTGGCATACCCTTATCTGCTATTTAAATTGTCAATGTCGAGCGCGTGCTCTTAACCAACGTCGACAAATAAAGAGTTAAATTATAAATAGGAAAATTCCTATTATTATAGTCGAGTACAGATAATTGCAAAGACATGACTCCGTCCATTAACCTGAATGTATTATCGACGCGGCAATATCGCAAATAGCATTTTAATTAACTAATACATTATCATAACGATTTGAAAGGAAAATTTAGCGAAACTTTTCTGGTATTAATTATGAGTAAAAATTCCTTTGACCTCAGCGAGAGAATATGAGTTACGATGTTAGATCGTGTTTTTTTTGTTATTTGACTGAATGACGATGGTAAGAGCCATAAACAGAAGCAACACCACACAGAACTTTGAATTACAAAACACTGCATGGCACTGAACTGCGCTCGTCACCTCGAGACATAAGATGTTAAGTCTCATAATACCCAGTAAATTCACTTGCTTCAATGTCCGTCAAACCGAAATACGACAGTGCTTACACACTGTTTCTTGGCGGCAGAAATAGACAAAGCGGTGGTACCAACGCAGACAGCCTTTCGCACACGAGGGTCCTACCACCTTGTAAATAGATGTACATTGTTGATATATACAAGGTATAATAATAACTCCAGCGACAAAATGAGTGTAAGTTCGTTTTAGCCGTAAACTGAAGACGATCCGCGAGATATGAAAAAATAATTACTCGCAATTTTATTTGCTAAAAGGCCCCGTGTCTGTAAAAAATGTCACGCAGGCCTTGCTTGATAAACTTTCATGTAATCCAATAGTCGGCATAAAATTTTGAGCATAAACAAACTCACGTAATAAAATAAAAATATTTATTTTATTACAGGAGATGAATCAGCGTCTTTAGTTTCTTATACATTATATGTTTATCCAAATTACTCATGACATAGGTTTATTTTATTATAGGTATATTTGTACCTATGCCTGAATTGTATCCAAAGAATTACTTCTAACATCGCTTACTGAAATCTTATTATATATCTTCATATATCATCATCCCATTTACGGGTGGGTATCTCACCCACCGTAATGAGTTGTGTTCCAGGGTCAGTTAATGTATACCCTATTCCTCCAGGCCAGCATAATTCTGCCGACCGTCGAGGGACGCAATATTTCTTCACAGTCGTCATTTATTTGGATTGTATTTTATGAAGAATTATTATATTAGAGCCAGGATAAAAAATCAGAAAACGTATGATTCTTTTATGTTGTTATTCATTGGTTTCAATTTAGAACATTGAAGCCAGTACAATTACTGGGCATTATGAGAATCATCATCTCAGCGCATAAGCGATCAGAAGTAGGCCTCCTCAAGCGAGTGGCCAATCCCGGCCTTGGACAGCCCACATCCATCCACTGCCTGCTACCTTTTAGCAGTCGCCTATCATCCAGTTCATCGTGCAACAGTCGTTACCTAAATGACGAAAAGAGCAAGTCGCGTAAACAGTACCAACGCCACTCAGAACTTTTTAATTCCTAAGTACTACATGGCACTGCAATGCGCTCGTCACCCCAAGACATAAGTTGTTAGTCTCTTATCGCCCAGGAAATTCACTGGCTTCAATGTCCTTCGAACCGAAACATAATTCTCACACATTGTTGCATGGTAGCAAAAATACAACAAAACACACCTACATAGGATCACTCTGGCATACAATAACCTTCCGCAAGCTTATCCTCAAAGTCACTAAAATAATTGCTTTAAATATATTTACATTTAAAGATCATCAAATTCGAAGTAAAATATAATTTCATAAATAAAACAAGAGTAGATTATACAGAAATGACAGCAACATTCATGACCGCTATGCAAAGTCCAGAAGCATTGATTGAAAAGTGTTGATATAACTATTAAGCCACAGTCTAAAAATTATACAGTCTATCAACAAAGATGCGTCGTATTAAGCAATAATGCATCATCGAGTAATTCATTGCAGGGTGAGACGTGGCCGTGCATGAACCCTAATTCATATAATTTGGACGATTACTATCTGCTCCGGTCACTTAGTCACCATTCTTATATACGCTATAAAAGATTGCGTTTGTTCGCGTCTTGTCCATCGTTAAAATTTATTTGCTTTTATTTCTGTAGTTTAATGAAAAATAATAATCAGGGATATTGTAGCTTCCTATAGGTTAAAGCACATTCAAAATCGAATCTCTAGTTCTAAGAATTACCGCCATACAAACAAACTCACAAATGCACAAACTTTACCGATTTATAATATTTATGCATCAAACGTCACTAGACTATCCCGCCTAACACCCGCTAGTATAACTCTTGTAAACCAGATCGACAATGGCACACTTTTTGACACTAAGCAGTGAAGCTCGGCGAGTCTGGGCATGCGAAGTTGTCTTTATCCTGCAATCAAATTAATCAAATAGAAATATAGTGAGGCGAGAGTTGGAAATATATTTTTTTTAACTTCTCACCGACTTCGACAGATCGTATGTTTTTTACACTGTGAAGAAACTCCCCGATTATTATCCGTCGATTGCCGGTCGCATTAACTCGTGCCGCCAGACTGACACCGCACCCCGCGCCCCTCGCCTCTGACGACAACTACCCACGATGTATTCTGTAATTAGTGACAAATTAACATTTTTCCGTTGACCATCACATTAAGCGAATGGAATTTTTATAGACATTTAACCACTAATACTTAAAAACATAACAATGATTTCTTGATATGATTTTTCATATTCTATTAATATTGTCGCCTGATTGATTTCTACAAAGCTGCGAGGACGACTAACTATAGGTAAATTTTGTCGATGGCATTTCGATCTGGTGATTAAAACATAAAAAGGAAAAACATATTTTGCGAACCGTTGAACTTACAGGATTTCCGGATTTGAAAATTAAATCCTGTACTCTACGGTGCACAGCTGACGTCGGATGCACGAACCTACGTTTCATAATGCCTATAATGTCTCACATACAAGTTAAATACAGCAATTACTTGCTTAATTGAAAAGCAGTCTCGATGACTCATACGAGAACTTCCCGAGAGTAAAAAACAAATTATTTAACAAAATCCCCGCGACTAATTCACGTCGTAGTCTCAAGTAACAAATAAAATACCCACATGATAAATTTTAACAACCGTGTTGTGGGTGTATTTCGGAGAAAGCAAGCGATCGGCGATAATATGTCGATTCCGGACGCGAGCGACAATTTCTCATCGGCGACATGCCGAGATCGCCCACTCACTTGAACACCAGCATCCGAACTACCGACCCCGGCGCCACATCGCGCCATCGGCATTAATTCATGCCTGTGTTTATGTACCGCTCGGGTAGCGGCATTTTATTTCATTTACATTTTATAAAATTTATTGTTGCTTTGATGACGTGACACTGAAAGTGTCAATTTAAATTTTAAAAAGTATGTGTCGTGAGTTGGGATATGTTGGGTGTGTGTGTTCTTATTTTAAAATATTGCCGTACTATTACCAACCGTTATCTTACTACTTACACAGACGAATAATTACAGCCCTGTATTATACGTTCGATTATTGGACACGGGCTAACTATGAGAGGGATTAGGCCTAAGTTGGCCATGTTGGCCTAATGCTGGTTGGTAGACTTCACATACCTTCGAAATAATTATAAGGAAAGTATGTTCATTCCACAACACAGACAAATTGCAAAACACGTTCTTTAAGCACATCGACGGGTAATCACCGACTCATTAGGCGAGTAACCCTCATTTAGGGCGGCGTACAGTAATTATTATGAGTCTGTCAATAATTATTACGGCGAGTAATCCGTGATTGATGGACGTCAACAGTAGCTGACGAGATCGGAATATAATTGACGCAAGTCTATTGTGTTGGAGCAGCGCCTCCGGGCTCTGACTGATTGATCGACAACCACCAGCATTACGTTACACTCCACACAATAAATCCGCACGCTTAATTAGACTCAGCTCTAATTAAATATGGCCGTGATGCAACCAAAATTCTATTTAAACAACGATGCAATATTGATTGATCGTTAAGTTATACGACCGTTTTAAATTATGACATCCTACCGTGCTACGCCGCAGACAGTCCAGTACCCATACTACACTTGCTACGAAAAGCTACGATACCTTTTTATTTTTATGCATGTTACTATAATTTTGATGTATAAAATATAACCCGTATACAATGAATTATATAAAAAAAGAAATATGTAATTTAATAACAGGCGATATGACAAATTCCCTCGTCTGTTACTGTAGAGCTCTAGATTTCACTGTACTTAATTATCTCTTTAATGAAAATGATCTATGCTCAGAGTTAAAGCTAAGCCTAAGTGACCAGTAGCAAGCGAATCAGTATGTCAATTATTGGGGCGAGGCGTCGCGGCCGTGCCGTCGGCGTGCGCCCGCGCCGGCGATTGTTTACGAGGCGCACGCGCGGCGCGGCGCGTGTCCCCCCGCGCCCCGGCGGCAGCTGCTCCGCACAGGTGGCGCGTGTGGGAACTCGACGGTTCTCTGCGTTCCCACGATCGTGCGCCCTCCGTTCCCTATATAAGCCCCCGCCCGGCCGCCACGCCGCATTCCGCGTTCTACGCTCAGCGCAAACGCACGCATTCACTAACCACACAAACACCAAACATGTCTTACGAGATCGCGTATTCGCTCGCGGACGACGGCCCGCAACCGGTCTCGCGCACTTATCAATATCGTAAAGTGATGAAGCCGATGCTTGAGCGCAAAAGGCGCGCTCGCATCAATCGCTGCCTCGACGAACTCAAGGAGCTGATGGTCAGCGCTCTACAATCGGAAGGAGAGAACGTCGCCAAACTGGAAAAAGCTGATATTTTGGAATTGACCGTTCGTCACCTGCACAAGTTGAGGCGCCAGCGTCGCCTGTCCCTCAACCCTACAGTGGACGTGGACCGCTTCAGGGCTGGATTCACTCACGCCGCCAACGAAGTTTCCCGCTGTCTGGCCTCCATCCCCGGAGTGGACGTGAGGCTGGGCACTCAGCTGATGACTCACCTCGGACACAGACTGAACGACATGCAGCGCGCTGCTGCCGGCGCAGACACTCCGCCAGCGAGCCCGCCTAGCCCGGCTCTGTCTACTGCTTCTTCTTCATCTGGCTACGTGTCACCATCACCGCCGGCCTCGCCTGTGCCCCTGCACTCGGCCACTCCCTTGGACTGCACCATGACCAACACAACATTCAAGAGTCCTGCTGTGTGGCGGCCGTGGTAATCAGCGGTGTCCGGATTGACCTGACGGACCCGGCTCCGCGGTCACATCTGTTCCAGCACCGCTCGGAGTCGCCAGCGCCCTTGTGTCCGCTTCAAGTCCTTCCAAGTTTCAGTGTTTACATGTGAAAATTAAACCTAGATCTCACAAAACAAGTAGGTTAAAAAAAATTAGCTCGTAAGTTTAACTTGAAAGCTTTAATTAAAAATAGCCTGTAAGTGTATTTGTGATATTAAAGATTAAATATTGTATAAGAGATGTTGTATCGAACCTAGACAAGTTCGCATTGTTATATTTTTTATCGTTGAAAAAGATTTCACAGTTTTGTGAACTAAATAAGACAGAGTCAGTTAATAAAAAAATATTATCTTTAATTATATTTCTGTATTTTATTCCGACCTCCCCGCACATTGATGGCTGACGGCTCATTAGCATCGCAGCCGAGCGCCGACGCATTCATCATTCAAATGAAACGTCTAATTATGGAAGCGGCTGACACTTAACAAATTATAAATAAAACATGAACCATTTAGATAGCGATAATAAAAGAGGTTAAGGGCGCGAAATGCACCTCTGACCGTGTAGCCCGACCACGAGAGCGCTCTCGCGCCTCTGGAAACTTTCCTCACTGTTATCTGATATAACTTAACACTACCTTATTGACTGATGCTATTTATATGACACAATATTTCCATTATTACAGTATCGGTATCGTAATTATCAACGTTAACACTTCTATTTCATATTCTCTTATTAATAAAAAAAGATTTAGTTTTCACACTAAACACATCGTCAAGTAAAGACAACAAAAACATTGCTGTACGTTTGCCAATTTAATTATGAGGAAAATAAACAATTGGAACGATTGTGCTTATTAATATAATACCTAACGGGCTGAATGTAGAATTTAATAGCAAGAATTATGTTTCCGCTAAACATGATTGGAAAATTGATTATGTCACCTATATCAAAGTATATAAGCCAAAATGTAATAAATTATCGACTTAAAACGAAGATTAAGGTATTTATTATCAATTTCACTCTCCGTTTAGGATTTAAATGTTTCATTTCTTTAGTAAGTAGCATTTACTCAGAGGTGTTGAAACCAGCGCTTTATATCATAATACCTTTAATAATTTGTAAAAGAAAACAGAAATATTGCTTTTTTAATAGCACAGGCCGGCAAACGAGCTAGTGGGTTAACTGATAATACCAGAAGAGTCTTGGACGTATTACCAAGCTTAAAGGAATGGGACAATTAAGGGATTGAGTAGGTTCACAAACCCCTGTCTGTTTGGGCCTCCGGATATCTCACTCACCGTACGAAACGCACCAGCGAGCAGCTAATTTACGTCAAATGTTTATTTTAATACATAAACTAGCTATTATTATAGCTATACGAGTTATGTTGTAACTGTGTTCGGCATACAGTTACAACATAACTGTATGCCGAACATACGCTGATAAGAAAACAATATAGCATAGTAAATAATAGGACTACGTAAAATTAACACTGTTGCAATAATTTAACAAAACTTAATTGAAAAGGGAGATAACTTACTCTGACATTGAAATAAAACTAATTTAAACGGATTTTATCGCGGTTTTTTATTGATGGTCCACCCCGTGACCACGAAGGCTGAAAATATTTCGAAACGTCGGGATCAAAAATTAATAAAAAACCGCGATAAAATCCGTTTAAATTACTTTTATTTCAATGTGTAATATTCGCATAAACATAAGAAATCATTAGCTTACTCTGACCAATTACTTTATGCAAACTGTCATAAGATGACATATTTTTTTTATTTATAACTACAATTAGCAAATTGTTTGCGCTTAACTTGGTGGAAGGGTATCCCTAGATTGATATAAAGGACCACAAATACTATTTTATTTATTTAGCACAGAGAGTTATAAATCATAATCAAATTCCGCGCATAATATTAAAGTATAAAAGCAGCAGTATTAATAGCTTCAGTTCCATTCTTCGAAGGACATGCAGGGCAGTAGCTCAGAACCAACGAATTGAAGCGATCCCGAAGTGACGAAACTTAATGACTATATTTTTTTATTCGTTTTTATAAAACAAAACATGACGACTGAGTTACAACTTAGTGCACATGAAAAAAGTAAAACTTCTATGGTAATTATTTTATGAAAGGGGAGGTCCCTGTTATACATCGTCTCTCTCTCCATTGGGCCCTCCATGGCCTAAGACGGCCTTGAAGAAAATGAAAATATGTAACGATAGTATGATATTACTTCCCATTTAGTAGCTTGAAAGACGAAACGAGCAGTTCGCCCGCCTGTTGGAAAACGCCACATTACAAAACACTGCATGGCAATGGACTGCGTTCGCCACCCCGTGACATAAGTTGATAAGACTCATAATGCTCAGTAATTTCACTGGTTTTAATGACCTTCAAACCGAAACACAACAGTGCTTACACACTGCTGTTTAACGGCACGTTCACAATATTTTTTATTAGATACTAAATTTTATATGCCTTCTTACGCTAAGAACTATAAATATGGTAGAAAGAAATTACCTACCTCATTAATTTATCGAAAATTCCTAAAATGTGTAAAAAATCATTTCCCTCCATTTCTAAGAATGTATAATGCAATGTAGCGATTCAATCATGTGTTTTTTAAATCCAAAAAGATTGGTGCTGCCATCTATCTTCCGATTAAGAAAACAAAAACTAAGAAAGCTTTTCTAAAGACGCCATCTTACGGAAAGCTCTGCTACTAAAAACTAACATGAGCTTGTAACAAGCCACGGTGTAAGCCTTTTTAAAACTTATTCCTTTCAGATATTAATAATTGCCAAAATTGATATAGCTTTTAAAATACATTCATAATTTGAAATTGGTTATTATACATTAGTCGCTGTCAGTAAAGATATATTTTTCTGGTAAATAAATTTAAATTACATTTCGTAAATTTAAAGAAATATTTCCCTTCACATATTTTTTGTAAAGCTTCGGCCGAAATCTATGAAGCAAACTTTGACTTAGAGTTTAAAACTTATCAAAAACAACACTCAAGGCGTGAGTTCTTTACTAAATGTATTCTGTGTATATGGTGTTTCTGTATTTAGAGCCCAAAACTCAATGATTACGGAATAATAGTCTAAGCAAAAACTAACCAATGACGTTTCGATAAATTGTCACTATATGTTTGCGCTCTTATAATATCGTTTAAGAGTAAATAATTGAGTCGAATAATGACATGTAAAGGCCCATTTAGACGGAGAGAGTTTCTCGTACGTTTTGGTACGAGAAACCATACGCTACTATCGCAAGCAATAATCGCCATAACACAATCGTATCAAAATGTTTACATACAGGCAAGAACTAAAATCTCGCCTACGATTATGTCATACGAGATTCGCATATGACTTATCGCTAGGCGATAATTGCCTATGTTTGTTTACACAACGAAAGTATAGTAAGCAGATTCTTGCTTATGAGAATCTCGCCATGTATAAACACGATCTCGTGTGACATATTTTCAAGTTCATACGAGTATCGTACAAATCAGTTTGAATCGTTTTCAGTGCGAGATTTGTCATTCGAGTTTAGTGATTACTAGTATATTGTTCGTAAAAATGACACAAAAATCTTTTAAATTCGGAAATGCCGAAAATATTAAGTTCATTAAACTGTATAGAAGTTACGAGTGTTTTTGGAACACGGAGAATGAAAATTATAAAAACCGCAATGCAAGAAATGCAGCCCTGAACGATTTTGCTAAAGAATTCGGTATTGAGGAATTTGGCCCTAAGGAAATTACGGCAAAAATTAAAAATATGCGAAGTCAATATTTGCAACAACGAAATCCATTTTTTAACCCAAGACCTTTTCTTCTTATTCCGCTTTAACCAATTCTTGCCTTAGAAGAGTAGATATAATTAAAACACCCTCGCGCACTGCACTCATGGTAGCAACTGGCATAAAATCTCGAAATACGATTATTGCTTTGAAATTCTGTTTACACGGACACAATAATATTCCATTGCGAGGCAATTATCGCTCAAGGCAACGAGCGAGAAGAGCGAATGTTTAGACGAAAAAAATGTTTTATATTCCTTCGATAATCGTATCTTCGAGACGAGAAACTCTCTCCGTCTAAATGGCCCATAAGATTTAATGTTACAGTGGCTTGATCGCGAGTTCGACTCACATCATGTCTCAAAATAAATGGGATATATAATGTGAGATTGTGACTGTCAAAATATTAATACTTTGAAGATTTATTTGAATTTAAATTCTAACTTAATCTCTAACACGTAATAATATATAGAAGGTTTTTGGTTATGTATCGTCGTTTTCCAAAATAACAGCGTGAAACGAGCATTCGTAATTTGACGTAGCAAACTCACTGAAGAATTTGTATCGAAGTTTACTACGCAAAGTCACTTAAGGAAGACCCGAGTTTTGGATCTTAACTGTACTCACAATGATGCGTCTGTGTGAATAATCGTTATGTAATTCCCATGTAACATACATACGAGCAAAAAACGGTTTGTCAGCTAATATGCCAATCAACTGCCATTGAATTGCTAGGTATGACGAATTATGAATATGCAGGGTTCAGTTCAAGACCAGTTCAGTTTCAAAAATAACACAGTTTCCCTACAAATAAAGCCCCATTTATATTGAGAAAGTTTATCGCATGACACAGGCAGAAAAATAACAGAAAACTCTTGTTAGCGACGCCGCGACATACAGTTTGAAATAAGAACCGCATGACGCGGCCGTGCAAATAACAGATTTCTGTAATTTTCGCCTATCATCATACATCATAAATTCATAAGCTGTATAGCTAAAGGGTTTCCCCACACACATAAAATTGTTTTGTGTCGTGCATATGAATATTACGATCGACTTTCAGTCCTATAACTCAGATATGAAATAAATATAATTGTAGTAGAGCGTGGCTCTACTGTAGGTAATTTTGTCTACAGCATGAATGGGCGAGCTCAACCGGGACAGTACCGCTGTGAACTAAAAACCGACTTAAAGTAGAAGCTTGCTTTTGCATTTCACACGGTGAATGAGATATCCAGAGGCCTAAATCCCCTCCCTTTCCTATTTTTCGATTCCTCTTCCTTCTTTCCTCTTTCCTTTCGATTTATAGTCAACAGCGCGTCTAAGATTATTTTTGTATTTTAGATGTTTATTGGTGGAGATCTCTTACCAACCGGTGACCTACTTATTCATTTGCCGGACTTTGCTATAAAAAAGTGCAAGGGTCGAACTATGACGTCTTGTTTCATAGCTCACTGCACCACGGAGACTTCACGTGGTAAGATAACCTTTAACGATTATTACGTGAACCTTATCATTAATGTCATCAATTTCATCATGATCTTCGATTCAGTGACTCGGTGACTCATACCAGACTTAGATTTCACAATATGAAAAATTATGGATGCGTTACTGACCTTAAAGAAAAGGAATATGGATTGGAAAGGGAAAGGCTTGGGTCTTCAGATATCTCAATCACATTACGAAATGCGACAGCAAGCTGGCACTTGACGCCAGGTTTGTGTGAGACAGTGGTAACAACCCGTTCTAGCCAGCCTATTCAAGCCGTAGACAAAGATTCTTGAATTGTCTTACATATAAGGCTGGGGACTCGAAGTCAGCGGCAAGCGGCGGCGGCGCAGGAGCGGCGCGTTCAAATGCATAGATTTAAATGGACCTGGCCTCGAAAGCAGCGGCGCGGCGCGGGCACGAGGAGCGACGTACGAGCGGCGCGCGCCAGTCGAGCGGCGCCTGCGCGTCTGCATTGACGTAGTGCTGTGTATTTTCAAAAATGCCCGCCGACGCGACGTGGTGGAGCAAATTATTTCAATGATTTTTTATATGGAACATCATATTTACATCAATTTCGTTCGCGAACAGACACTAATTTCTCATAGCACAACACTACGCCGCTCTAGCGCCGCGCGATCTGCCCGCTGGCTTCGAGACTGGGTCTCCGCCGCTCCCGCGTCGCCGCCGCCGCCGCCCCGCACCCGCTGACTTCGAGTCCGCGGCCTAAGATATAGGCTATTCTTCCTGATCGCCGAGCGAAATCTGTGCATTAATAAATCCTGTTTACACTCAGTTTCCTACTATTGCATCATAACGCATGTCGCGCGTGATATGTCCTCGTGATAACGCACGTGGAAATATTTCGATGCTTCAATATCTAATCGGTGAAGTTAGGGGCTCGTAGTTCAGTTGGTAACAATTGACAAATGACGTCATAACGATGAATTCTCAATGACATTCATACACAATCTCACGTATTATATCCGAATGGGTAGGTAGAAGTGCATACTCAAATTCGTGGAGTTTATTTCTATCCAGTGACTGTAGGTGGTGATGTAATCGCCAACTCTCTGGCATTATCCTGGCTAGTAGTATAGTAGTATATTAGTAGCTGGCTAATATCAGAGACCACCTTCCCATCATGATTTGTGATGATTTGCGGTGGTGGTATAGTGATATGGTAGGTGGTGACGTAATCGCAATCTTTCTGCCTGGCGTTATCTGGGCATAATGTCAGAGACTACCTTGCCATCATGATTTGTGGATTTGGTGGTGGTGGTAGTATTATATGGGACGACCCGCTGTCTGACTCCTCAATCCACAACGACAACCAAGTTTCACCATTGTCTCATCTATTAATCAGCAGAGTGTACCACGTGCAGGTGAGGTTGTCTTTGGGCCTAAGATTTTGATGCCCACACTGCAACTGATTTATTATTTACTAGCTTTTGCTCGCGACTCCGCCCGCGTGATCTGCTCTTTCCGGGATAAAAAGTAGCCTATGTCCTATTCTGATGTATAAGCAATATTATTGTAAAGTTTTATTAAAATCCATCCAGTAGTTCTTACGTGAAAGAGTAACAAACATATATCCATACTTACAAACTTTCGCGTTTATAATATTAGTAAGATGTTATTATGTTGGTAATCTTCATATTATTATAAATAACATCAGCCCTGTATTATACTGTGCAACTCCTGCCCATGGGCCTCCTGTACAAATAGGTTTAGGATTTATGTTTTCTTTGTTATTCTTACCTGTGTCGTACTAGAAACTCAATCTAAATGGGGCTTTATAATCACTAATACTCGCAAGTAATAAAAAAACATCCTACTAATATTTTCAATGCGAAAATTTGTAAGTATGGATGTATGTTTGTTACTCTTTCATGTAAAAACTACTGGATGTATTTTAATGAAACTTTACAATAATCTTCTACTATATAAAAATAAGTCGGGTTTTCCTTCCTGACGATATAACTCCAGAACGCACGAACCGATTTCCACGGTTTTGCATTCGTTGGAAAGGTCTCGGGCTCCGTGAGGTTTATAGCAACGAAAATCTAGGAAAAATTTCAATAGAAAAGCGGGAAAATAGGGAAAATCATTTTTTAAATACAGCGCCATCTCTGATACATAGCATGTACTACAAACCAATATTTTAAGTAGATGGCGTCGGTGCGTGACACATTGCTGACAGATGGCGCCACTGTTAGGCTACTTTTATCCCGGAAAATACAGATCACGCGGGCGGAGCCGCGCGGGACAGCTAGTATAGCTTATATATCAGAATAGGACATAGGCTACTTTTTATCCCGGAAAAAGCAGATCACGCGGGCGGAGCCGCGAGCAAATGCTAGTATATAATAAAAACAGATTATTCTATCACGCCCACACAGATAGGAGTCGGAATTTTATCACATCATGCCGTCATACATCGAGAATGAACACGGGATTCCCGTGCGATCGAAAAATAGAATTGACGAGATCTGTAAAAGATAAGTGCCTTCGCTATCAGCATCATATAATGGTGTGATTGATTACACATAATCCCTAGCTTAATCATTTTTGTACCTGGCTGGATAGCGAACACGGTACACGTACTTTGTCTATTTCTGCCGCCAAGCAACAGTGTTTAATCACTGTTGTGTTTCGGTTTGAAGGACATTGAAGCCAGTTAAATTACTGGTTATTATGAGACTTGATGACTAGATCTTGTGTCTTGGGGTGGCGAGCGCAGTTTAGTGCCATGCAGTGCTTTGTAATTCAAAGTTATGTGCGGTGTTGCTTTTGTTTATGGGCAGGCTGAGGCTGACGCTTACCATCAGGCGAGCGCCTTGCTCGTCTCGTCCTTCAATTAAATAAGAAAACCCACATGGTAAAAAAGCCGCCATAGTGGTTCTTTCAGGCGAGTCGCGTTCCGGGGTAGCTGATCCAATATCCAGTAACTACAGGCCAGCATAATTCTGCCGACCGTAAAGGGACTCAACGTTTTTGACGTTCGATACTATATTTGATCTGCACTATACTTAACATCAGGTCTAGTGTAGTCACTTTACCGTGTCAAGAAAAAAAATAGCAGGCCCATATTCCTCTTCCCGATCCCTCAATTTGTTTTACATATGCATGATACTTCTGGTAATGTGGGCGCTCTTTGGCAGTAGAGAATTCGATCATAAATGGATGCAAATATACAATAACATTTTAACCCACATCAACTAAAAATTGAGATGTCTATTTTATTTTATTAAATTTAATAATTTAAAGTTCTATTTTGCATAATTGTATGTGGGAAATGTTTATTTATGATTTTTTGTAAATTTAGTATTTTAATAAAATAAAACCAACTTCTCAATTTTTACTTCATGTGGGTTGAAATGTTATTGCATATTTGTATCCAAATATTTTATATCGATACCGGTCTAAGCTATAAAAACTAAGAGGGAAGATACCTGTGTTACCCGTTGTGATAAGTAGTTGAATTATCGCACTCATATCGCATGATTACAATCGCCTTACCGTTAATAATCAAGTGTTTCGTATTAGATCATATCGGATCTTGGAAATAGTTGTCATTTAATGCAAAGACTCTGTGTTTTCTAACACAGCGATTGAGTATTGTAAAATGTAAAAATAGCGAATGTAAAATAATAATTAATATTATCAGGTGATATCAAACATATTTTTATGATGAGGTTTATCGAAACAGTCGATGCGTGATTTTCACCTACTTACAGTTGAATTATTAAAACCTTATTTAAATTGGCTTTGACTTATCTAAAGTATGTTCATTCTTGTTTTGGTATGTTTAGCACTTTTCCCCTGCGGGGAAAATCCCGTTTAAGGACGCCTTCCCAATCTTGTGTGAGGAGGGTGCTTACACACTGTTGCTTGGCGGCAGAAATAGACAATGCGGTGGTACCAACCCAGACGGCCTCTCGCATACGAGGGACCTACCACATTGTAAATTACATTCTACTATATATAAAACAAATTTATTTGTTTTCGGCTCATTACTTTAGGGACAGCATACTTAGGCTGAGATAGCGTGGGTTCCTGGGTGCAAATCCCAAGTCCTGCATTCAAAATCAATTTGACAATTTCGAAAAATTCGAAAAATCACAAATGAGTTACTCGGGATTTAGAATTTATCCCCGATATGGTGATAGTTAATGATTGATAGGGGGTATTACATCATACTCAGAAAACTATGCGAAACATCAGTGCACTGGTTGTACCTCTGCCTTAATTTGTAGATACTGGCTTATAACTGTATATATCGCCACAAATATAGAGCTAGTGTCATCGGCAAGAAATACTCAAGATAAAGCCATCTATACCATGTCAGTACAAGAGCCTGTGTACTCGCAAATGGAAAGTTTGTGCGCGTGAATGATAACGCGTGGTCTCCGGCAGTAAATAAGGAAATTAATCATCGCTTAATTGGTATCATTTGTTATTTAAACAGGTACAGACGATTATTACAAAGATTGATGCGATGATGTGTCCAAGAAACACTTTTACTTATGTTACATTGTTATTTTGTATTTGTGTAATATTTTTTATCTGCAACACTCAAAGGTAATCAGTTATTGAACGTCTCAGGAATTATATCCGCCTTAATACAATAATGTATAGCAGAAACGTGGATAGAAATTAGTGGTTATTGATAATGTCTTAAACTATTAAGACAAGACCTAGATTTGATTCGGTTCTATGCTATTCAGCAGTAGCAAGTGCAAAGCTTTATGAAAATAATAGTTAAAAAAACTAAGAAACACGCTTTTATAGAAAATCCAACTAAAAAATAGAAAATAAATTTGAAGACAAAAATGAATTTAATTGTAAAAAAAGCGTGGTTTTTTAAAAAGTGGTAGGTCCCTCTTTTGCGAGATGCCGCTTGGGTTTAGCACTTTGCTGTGCAATGATAAAAACAAATCTACGTAAAGGTATCCCTATACCTTCACGTGTTTTAAACATGACTTCAATTGCTGTATAATATAAGCCCCAGCTTAAATTAAACACAAATTGAAATCATGTTTATCAAAAATCATACGAGGTCGGATTTAAATACAAAATCTCATTATAACAGCTTACGTGAAACACAGATAGGCAGGCACGAGTAAACAGCAATTTAAAATGTTCGCGGTTTCGTGATGTTATCAGCTATCTAGACTATCTATCAAAATCACGTTGTCGTCACACCCGAGGTAATAGCTGGTTCACACGGTTCGATTTTAGTTGCTGAACTGACTTCAATCAACAAAATCTGTATGGTATTTGTTGATCAACTCGATTGAAAGTCTGTTCAGACAGTATAAATCTTATAAATATTTAGTTGACGGTAAGCACTACGCCTGCCCATGATTAGAAGCAACACCACACAGAACCTTGAATTACAAAGCACTCCATGGCATTGAACTCCGTTCATCAGGGATAATGTTGGATTGTAATGGTGAAAGAATATGTCAAATCGGTCCAGTAGTTTTTAAGTTCATTCGTGACATACAAAAATACAAATCTTTCCTCTTTATAATATTAGTGTAGATTAAATGGCTGAACAGATTTTATTTAAACAGAGCAAACTACATAAATTAAACCAGCTTAAAAAATACATTCAAAACGGTCCCTTCGTTTAGGCGTTACGACTCTACGAACAATTACATAGGTAGAAATATAAAGGGGTCAACATTATAACAATCTTACCGTACACTGGTGCTAAAACCTGACATAGTGACCCACCTTGTGTGGGTCGCGTTCCAGGGTCAGCCAGTGTATATCCGGTTCTCCCCAGGGGGCTTTCCCCCTGATCCTAACCCTTTTCCCATCCCTTTTTCCTTCCCCTCCCCTTGGCCCTTTGGTAGGCTGGCATAATCTTGCCGACCTACGATGGACACATTGTTTATCGTTGGTCGACACTATTCTTGGATTGCGCTACACTTACCATCAGGTGTAGCGTAGTCACTTTGCCGAGCCAGGATAAAAAAAAAACATCTTATTTTTTGTCGGGGGTTAAAAAACTGTTGTTAATGTAAAGTTTGTAATGTTTACAAGATGGTTAGTCCCTCGTATGCGAAAGGTCGTCTGGGCTGGTATCACCGCTTTGTCCATTTCTGCCGCCAAACACAGTTTGTGAGCACTGTTGTATTCTGGTTTGAAGGACACGAAGCCAGTGGAATTACTTGGCATTACTTAACATCTTATGTCTCGGGGTGACGAGCGCAGTTCAGTGCCACGCAGTGTTTTTTAATTCAAAGTTATGTGTGGTATTGCTTCTGTTTATGGGCAGGCGTGGCTCTTACCATCAGGCGAACGCGTTGCTCGTCACGCCATGCAATTAAATAAAAAAAACTAGTAGGTATTAGTGTGGATTATTGTTCCACCAACATACCAATCAGTAACCATCAAAGACCGCACGCGACAAAGATAAGTCCCACGTCACCACTGTCGTGCCTTGCTCTGGAAAATTCATTATCTACATTGATAAGGACGTGCCCACTGTCGCTATTTTTGGCTGTCGGTTATCAATCAGGATACGTTCACGGATTTAATGATAAAAAATATCGAGAACTTTCTTAAGGCCTTGTCTGACGTGATAGCGTCTTTGTTACTACAGTAATATCATACATTCTTCTCTTAGCGGATTAGACAGAAATGCAAATATGATACTATGTGCTCGTCTCGTCATTGAATGAATAAGAAAAAAAGTATATTCAGTAATCTAAGCTACATAATTCTACCGGCCGTCGAGGGAGCCAATGTCACTTGACGATCGACATTATGTTTGGACTGCTCTATTCCTAACATCAGGTCCAAAGTAGTCATTTTATCCGTGCTAGGATAAAAAAAAACCTTTGAACTAAATCGGTGTGGATTTTAATGTAAATTATAATTTTACTAGGTAGGTAAGTCCCCATATGTGAGAGGCTGTCTGTGTTGGTACCACCGTTTTGTCTATATCTGCCGCTAGATAGCAGCGTGTAAGCACTCTTGTATTTCGGTTTTAAGGACACTGAAGCCAGTTCAATTACAGGGCTTTAAGAGAACATATTATGACTCATGTCACTGTCATGCAATGCTTTGTAGTTCAAAGTTCTGTGTGGCGATGCTTCTGTTTATGAGCAAGCGTGGTCATGAAGCTAATAAACAAAACAATAATGTGGTTGTGATTTCATAAAATATTACTTTTAATTTACTGTGACTCATTATTAACCATTTATGTATATTGTATGTATTTGAAAAGATCAATTAATAAACTAAGTCAGTCTATTATGAATGACTTTTACGATTACTTAGATACCTGCCTATAATTTAAATATTATACGTGAAGAGAAAACTTTGTACCCCTTTTTAATTGGGCATAGTTAAAGTTTACATGGAAAAGTAGTGCATAAAACTATTTATTTATTTAGGTTTTCCAGCAGAGTAGTAGAGCCACGCTGTAGATAATTTTGTCTACACCTCCTTTAATTATTTATTTAGTTATCGTAAAACGTACTCAGTCAGAAAACCCCGAGTTCATAAAAGTTAAATACTAATTATATATAGTTAGTTTTTAATAGCTTATATAAATAGTTTTATTTTTGTTTTGATATTTTTTCTTAATGTTTATGAGTTTACTCAACAGTGATTTCCGTGTTATTGAACTTGTTGCTGACTGATTAGATATATACAAGGAAGAATTTAACATTCAATGTCAAAAATATTAAATCGTGATATATGATCTAAAACAGTTACTAAACTCAAAAATCTCGAGTATCAAAGTCGTCGTCGGCAGTATTTACGAGTTCATGAAATGCTAAGGGTCCTCAAGGTCCAAGCCTTGCCCCACTGCTCTCCCCGACTCTTTTCATCAATCAATGACTACCACCAACTCAAACTTGTTTATGTATTCTAGATTTTTTGAGTTGGTTTTGTTTATTGTTAATATATTTTGTACTTAATTATATTAATTTTGTTATTAAACTCCGATTTTAGATACAAATTGGGATATAAACGTCCGTCTAATCTTCCGTTGAAGCTGTAAAAGCGGCACGTGTAATATTTACTATAGTAACTAACACAGATAATATAGATGTCTCTTCTTATTTGAAGTAAGTTTATATTTGTATTTCATCATTTTAATATTAATTAAATAGACTCTGACCTGAGAAATGTGTCATCATCATTATTGTATATAATGCCGCAACAATGTACAGTAGACAAAATGATTGCGCCAAATAGATTATGAGTCAAAAATATCGTCAATTTATAAAAAGGGCACAAAGGTACTTCATTGCAGTCACGGTGTGATTAATTAATCCCTAAATTATGATAAATCAAGGGCTGCAAATATACAAACTATTTCTCATCTAGCATCTAGTTGTAATACGATATCGCAGAAATAAACTTAATAACTTAACAGCGTGCATACACACTGTTGCTTGGCGGCAGAAATAGACAAAGTGGTGGTACCATGATAGAAATAGATAGCAGAAGAAAATAAAACGAGACCTAATAGGCGTGAATAACGGGCTAATGTTAACTCCTACAGAAATGTAGAGATACCACGACAAAACAATTAGACAAAATTACCTGGAGGCGTAATGTTAAGCAAATAGAATGTTGATGGTATGCGATGTGCCTGCCCGCAAACTATAACAAATCCACTCAGAACTTTGCATTACAAAATACTACTTAAATGGCACCTGGGACTACATGATGCAATGCACTCCTCATCCCGAGATACACAATGCCCAGTAATTAATTACACAGGTTTTAATAAATACTCTTTAGCTCTTCATTTTAATTCCATACTAGGTATTAGGTACAATTTCGTTATCTAAATTAAAACATTATCTTACAACTACTTATCTAATAACTTAATTAATAGTTTAATTCAAATAATGATAGGTATTTACCGGGTTAGCAACGCTTAAGGCAAATTTAAATCTTGATATCATTGTAAATGATTAAATAATTACATCTAGGGATCAATAGGTGACATAGCGACGGTTGTCGAACGCTTGTGATAAAGCCAGCCGTTGTAGCGGGTTCACACGGTTCAATTCCATTTGATCAACTGCTAAATTGCATGAGATTTGAACCGTCTGAACAGACTTTCATTCGAATTGATCAACAAAAATCATACAGGTTTTGTTAATTAAAATAGGTCCACCTGTCCTTATCCCACACGACGTGGGGTCGGCGCAACATGATTTTTAACACTTAGGTAAGCTTTGCAAAGATTTGACTTGTAGTTTTGACGGCCGGCCGCCAACTTGACGTCAATCCCTCTGGGGAGCAAACACACCATTTCTGATTGATTAAAGTCAGTAGATCAACAAATTACAGCTCTATCAATACAACATACAGTGCTATGTTGCCAAATAGGCGCTTCGGATATTTAGAAAATACGGATACGAATTTTGTGATGTTAATTACAAACTTGATATAACAAAGTTCTTATTGTTCTGTCGAGTGACTGACGCGACCTAGATGGTCAAAATCAAAGATATCGTTTGTTACTCGGTTCCTGTAATTTGGACCTTTGTAGATTTATTTTTGCAGAAGGTAAGCAAGTGGGTGAGTTACGATAAACAGACGTCATTACAAATCATTATGGTCCATAAACACCCACAAAACCAGAGGATGTACCTTTATTAATTAATGGATTGGGGCTTAAATCATCTCAAATGATTTACGATCGCGACTTTTTTAAATCAGCAATTGCACTAACTCTAAAACGCAAAGCAAACGCGTTAGTAAAGTAAACTGTGAAGCCAAATAAGATTATTCGATCAACTGCGGTGAAACTGCATTCATGCTGTAGGTATAAAATAGTTCTAGATGGTAAGTCTCTCGTATACGAGAGCATGTATAGGTTGGTACCACCTGTATTGTCTATTTTTGGGGTCAAGCACCAGTGTGTAAGCACTTCTGGCTTTCGGTTTGAAGGACATTAAAGGCTTAACACATTCTGTAGAGCACAGTCCAATTCCATGCATTGCTTTGTAATTCAAAGTTCTGTGTGGTCTTACTTGTGTTTATGGTCAGGCGTTGCGCTTACCATCAGGCAATCGTTGTACATTTATTTATTCAGGAAAATAAAAAAACAAAACTATCTGCAGCGGAACTCTATCGCAATATATATGTTTAGGTACGACAGAACACTAGAGTCGAAGTTAGTGCATTTCGTGTTGCTTTACGCCTTTACGCATCTGTTGCGACTAGTTGTTTGCCATGGAATCTTCCCGCGGTGATATGATAACCCGTGTTATCGTAAGGCGGCGGCGCCCGCGCACGAGACCATTTATTTATAATTTATTATCAACTTGTATGACACAATTGACACAAACAGCGCTCCACTGCAACACGTGCCTTTCGGTGCGTGCATGAATATTAGGCATATTTTTGTAGTTGGGGCGCGCAAACGTTCAAGTGATTTCCCACCGCCTATAAAGATTCATAGTACCGAAAGAACCATGCACGCGTTACCGACGATAATTCATAGATGGGGAAGGGGGGTTTTGGCCTCCGGATATCTTACTCGCCTCACGCAACAGCCAGTTCCTACTTCAGGACCGTTTTCAGTAAAATATTAATAGCAACATAGCGGACCCGTCGTGCTGACCCATTCATGAGGGACTTCACCCTATAGACAATTTTCCTTGCAATTATAGAAACGTTTTTATTTCTTATGACGGCAGATTGGCGTGGAACCCATCTATGTGCGTCTCCACGAACATCTTCACGAATCTAATTAATTATGGAGAGAAATGGCAACAAGACCATAATACCATTGACCCTTTATTTATCTACATTTTAATTAACCGATGACTACATAAGGCTGCCGGTCCACTGGAGCAGGGCGAGCAAGCAGAGTGGAGCGAAGGAGTAATGCGGAGCGGTGTTACGAACTGTGTTTGTTCATTGACGCCGAGCGAGGAAGTGGAGCGCAGCTAGGGAGTATGCGGAGCGGAGTTAGATATTGAGCGGCTACCCCGCTCCACTTCCCCGCCCTGCTTCCCGGCTCCTCTTCTCCGCTCCACGTTAAATATATCGTCGATGAAGTACCAATACCTCCTAACTGACAATTTAGTCCAAAATTACTTTTTTATTACAATAGACGTAAACATAAACCACATCCCTTAGTAACTAATAAAAAGGTAATGTATTGGAAACTATTTACTATCAATAGTTGATCAAAATAAATAAAACCATATTTTAAACAGTTTTTGTAAAATAAAACATATTTTAAACAGTCTGGTGTAAAATTAGATTCTCAACACTTAGGAGGTATTGGTACTTCATCGACGATATGAGTTTTTAATAAAGTCCGCAAATCCATATCCATTGACGCGGAGCTTAAATTCTATTGTTGGCACAGCTTCCCTCTTCTCCACTCCAGTGGACGGGCAGCCTAATGTAGTTACGTTCTTTTTAGAATAATGTGAAGTAGTTATTGTATTTTGTTTTATTAATTTCGAGTTCTGACTGTAGCGTGTTCTTACACGTGACATTAACTCAGTGACCTGTGACAAAAGGCGATGATAATAATATCTGGAATTATAATACACGTTTTGACAAAATACCTACCAATTAAATGATATTTATTATTTTATTGTGGTACCACGCAGATTTACCTACGTCAATGGAAATTATAGGATAACACAAAAGATAGCGATATGTGTAAAAATTTAACGTAAGTATAAATGGTTAAGTAAAATTTGACTAAACCTATAAAAAAAATCATCTTCAAAATCTGAGTCGCTGTGCGTTTGCTATTTATTATATATCCGTGGAAAATTCCCATTTTCTTTCATACTTCGTCACCAGATCTTAACAAAATATAAACGGGGCTCCCAGAGCCAGATTAGGTGTCGTGGCCGCACTAGGTCATGTAGTACCAGCTACTACCTTCTCAAATTCATCCTTTACCTACCAAGCCTGCTTAAACTTTTTCATTTTGTGTGTGGCCGCCCCTTATATCTGGCCGTTTTAGACCCAGCCCTAGTCACCCTTAGGAAGAATGCGCCACAGGAACCCGTGAAGTCTATAAAATAATAAACAACTGATATCGCTTTAAATTCGGCGGAGATGTCGCGTAACATATACAGTTACCTACATAAAAAGCTATATATAGATGTATAAAGAAAGTTCTAGATGTTAAAGACGGTTGAAAATAATTACAAAGCAATGTTTATTGTACATGACCCTGACCTCATACCAGAAGAAACAAATCAAGACGATAAATAAAATATCTTAATATTAACATATCTCCGAGCTCCGTATCAAACACCACAGCACAGAACTAATAATACTTTTCATGCTATTTTTCTATACCTAATTCTTTATGTACACGAAGAGTTATAAACGATTAAAATTTTACTAAATAATATCCAACTGGTACACACATAGTCCTGAACAGCAATCGCTATCACGCCAGTTCATTTCACTGCGTTCACACCGTAATCATGTCATTGTATAGCGACTAACAAATAGGTAATTGTTGAACTGTTATGTAGCACTATATTTAAACCAATTCCATTGTATTTTCTAATTGATTTTTAGTGCAGTGTTCCCAAATCAAAAAAGCAAATTTGTGGAATTTTATTGTAAATTTAATATTAATTAAGCATTCTATATAGGTATCCATTAAATATTTACTTGAGCATTGAAAAACAAACTCGCCCAAAATATAAAAATAAATAGATTGTCATACCTATTCATGCTGTACAATAAATGTATAGATAAAACTATCTACTGCGTGGCTCTACCACTTGAAGAAACATTATAATTATTCATTCAAATATAATATTGTGACTGGCCTGGTATGTTTTTTTAATGTGATGCTCACCTAAGATTGTTAATTGGTCTTTATTAAAGAACACATTATCAATGTCGTTAATCACAGTTATGAGTGGAAAATTTGTTAGATTTGTATCCATAATTAATTTCACGTCTAATTGGTGGACTCGTAAATAATTCTGTTGAATCGAGTACTTAGTTAATACTTATCTACGATTTGAAAAATGTATACACGTGTTGTCTTGGATTGGAATAGTTTTTATAAATAAATACACCCAACAGTCAACCCCAGTGACCCCACTAGGCCAACCCGTTTAGTGGGTACTACGAACTATAAGGAATGAATGGTCTGTCGTTTGGCAACCGGCTACTCACTCGCTGCACCATGGAGGCTGTCTAAATGTGTCCTGTCTAAGCCGTAGCTATGCCTTATGGTGAACAGCACGGCCGCTGCAGGCGCCATTCAGAGAGTGGAGGCGCCTCTACATGTCTATTCTTCGAGTACATTCAATTTTTTTCGGTTTTTGAGTTTTGGAGCTTTTTTTTTTTTTTTTTTAATGTGGGGCTCTATGCCCCACTCTCGTGCCTCTGATACTATTTTTCAGAGTGTTTTTGGTAACACCTAAAAATGCACAATACCTTTATTTAAAAATTGTATACACTTAAAAAACTCTGGTAAAAATCGCTGACTTATAAAATAAGTTTATCATAAACAATATATAACCATATATAACCCGCGCACTCTCGCTTTACAGACGTAGCAGACACGTACCAGGAAAAACATCAAAATAATATTAGTTATTTGACGTGATTACACTACTATTGTTCCCATAACAAAAACAAAATAGAGATTACTAGTGATAATTGGGGCAGTGTAGCCATGAACGTGTATAAACTATTTGTTTTTCATCAGTGACGTATCGTAGATCGCGTCGCGGACTAATGTAGCCTCAGCTTTAATATTATAGGTCATAAGGTTTAAAATAAAATGGCAACGCGCGGGATTTTACATTAGACGTCTCTTCTATATAATAAAAACACTGTTACGGAAGCTAAAACACCAACATTTCTGCTTTACATTCCTGAAAATTATCTCGCGGGTCATCAATGAAATAAAACAAGGAAGCAACAGTTACGCCAGTTTATAGTCCATAATTTATATTATATAACTTTATATCTAGCTTTGTTGATCATGTGATGGGCAGAAGTCTGCAGTTTCAACAGCTCTTCCTTTATTAGCCGAGTGATTTCTGACTTTGCTTTGGCAACAGCTAGTTCCTGGGAACTTTCTATGGCGAGATAGAGTTTTCTCTCGCCTTCTGGAGGAGTCTTGCCGGGCGGTACATACGTGCCACGGACCGTTATACCAGCTTCAGAATACTCGCTTATAAGAGCCAACGCCTCCTGTAATTGAAAATTAAACATTAAATATTTGCCAAAAAGGACTTTCTTATAATTTAACCTCCGTATTCAAGAACACTCCTAAACTCTTTGCTTTCTGTAGATATACGTATAAGTAGTTGATTTTTGATGCTATACAATTTCATAATATAGAAAAATCCACGCATAGACAGCAAACAGCTCGCTTAAGTATTATCCTTCAATACGAACATACTTATACTATAATTCTATGATTCGATTCATGTGAAACCAAGTCATTACCTTAAAAAAACTATCTAATGACAATAATAACATCTATGTCTTCGTAACAACTTCACACAGAAAAATACAAAAACACCAATGAGCGCAAGTTTTAATAACATCTCGATAACTACTGTACTGCACGATGTAGCAGACTGCACTGATTCGATGTAAATCGCATGCATGTACTTATACTTGTGGCATGGGTTATCGATAAAATGAGACCCCAAGGTAAACAAACATATAGTGAAAATGAGGTTGTTAGCACGCAATAAAGAAATCTTTCAAGTGTACAAATAAGGTCGTAAGGTCGTAAATACAATTAAGAGAGAAAAAAACAAGTTCGTGCTCTATTTAGTTGTTCCAATGAAACCACTATCGATATCGAGCATAACAATAACAACGTTGAATGATAAAATATTTGTGAACGTGTTTTTATTAAGATTTCTGAGAAAGCATGTTTTTGCACTATTTATTGCTTTTAGCAGACAAAATATTATTTATTGATTTAAGACTGTACATCATAATCTGTCAGCCGCTGTAATATGAAATGGAGGGCTCGAACGTTGCCCTCCATACCGCATTTTGTGGACAGTAACATTCAAAATTTAGTTTATTTAAGCGACTCCAAAAAGGACGAGATTTACATGCGTGTTCACGCTTACCTCCGATGTAATTTGCATCGATTTTGATAATCATTTTTGTATTCGTTAAGCTTTACCCCCACGGTGGTTCCACATAAATTTTGTTACGATCTAATGACGAAGGAAAACGAGAACTCCTCAACGGATAGAGACTATCCCGCCCCACCACTGTTTTTTTTTTTTTTTTTTTTTTTTTATCCTGGCTCGGCAAAGTGACTACGCTACACCTGATGGTAAGTGTAGTGCAATCCAAGAATATTGTCGACCAACGATAAATAATGTGTCCATCGATGGTCGGCAAGATAATGCCGGCCTGCCAAAGGGCCAAGGGGGAGGGGAAGGAAAAAGGGATGGGAAAAGGGTAAGGATCAGAGGGCAAGCCCCCTGGGGAGAACCGGATATACACTGGCTGACCCTGGAACGCGACCCACACAAGGTTGGCCACTATGTCAGGTTTTAACACCAGTGTACGGTGGTCGCTATCCGGTCGGATACAAGTATCCTCCCACCAGCTAACTGGTGCTGTAACTCCTGTGCACCAGGATCAACAGTGGCACACATTTTTGCTGACACCGAGCAGGGAAGCTCGGCGAGTCTCTGGGAATGCCTAAATGTCTTTTCTTTCTCCTCAACGGATAACAGCAACGCAAAACATTGTGAGTTGGGGATTTAAAGTCAGATTTTGAAACTATTTTATCCCGTTATACTTATAACTTCTTTATCCCGCAACGAAATTCATCAAATAAGAAACAAGGGAGGAGTTGTAAAAAATATAAAGCCCATACCTTGCTGGTCACTCTCCACCTGGCCTGTTGTGGGAAGTCATTGATCTCCAATTCGGTTTCGTATTTACGGAACACTTCTTCAGCAGGCTCGGAGTTGCTCTCGTCTCGCGGTTGGTAGTTCAACCGCGTGTTCAACTTGGCCGCCAACTGTTCGGCTACCGTTTTGGCCTAATGACATAATAAATGCGTACCTATTTATTATAATAATAATAATAATAATTTATTTATCTCCCACAATAAGTTTTTTTTTTTACAATGGTGATCTTACAACAGACGTAAAGTAGAAATATGTTGCCTATTTTACAAGTTACAGACTTATAATTGTGGGAGTCAGGAACCCAAACTAGGATACCCTGTGCTATGGACTCCTGGCCTCCCCTTACGAAAAATGCGAAACGAAAAATGATAAATTTATTATCTTATCATACCGTTACATCTGTATATATAAAAATGAATGTATGTCTGTATGTCCTTTATAGAATCGTAAACTATGCATTTGATCATTTGATGATCTTTAGCAAAGTTGTTGTGCATGAGCCCACGAAGGTTTCTCAGTACGACGAATTTTTGACAGATGGTGCCACTGTCATTCCAATGAATTTAATATATTTGTGTAATGTCTTTCCTTCAAATTTATTTTAGTTGGTGGCGTAGCAACGCGCGCAGGGTACAGCTAGTTTTGAATAAAATAAACATCAGGTTACTTTGTGATAGTGTACAAGTGTAAAACATTCGCAATATTTCCGATGCCCGTGTTTACAGTCGTAGCGAAGTCATCCCCGAGATTTCGTTTGCCGCTTCCTTAATAAAGTCCGAGCCAAAAAAATCACCGAACTTGTCTAGAAACAACAGTATAGTAACGGTGCAAAGGAAGGAAGGAGGAACGACTAAGGTTGGACTTTAACCTCAAATAACTTCTAAATGAGTCGACTTAGCCAAAAATCATTTCAGTTTTTTTTTGTAGATCGTTAAATTTCCTACCAGCATAGGTTTTGACTCTCACTTGTTCGCTTGGGAACATTGAAAATGCAAACAAAAAAAAATCCTGTGTTATTTAAATGGGATACCGAAAATCACAAAGCGCAACGTCTTAATATATGAGCTCAAACTTTACCAGATTTTTTTGTCATCTCGGATGATATTTTCTTTGATAACTAAGGAAAGAAAAGTTTTTTTGGTCCACCCCAATGATGCAGCGAGTATACATACGGCAATGAGATAATGCAGCCAGTACACGTACGGTAATCAGATGATACAGCGAGTACACGTACGGTAATCAGATGATGCAGCGAGTACACATACGGTAATGAAATGATGCAGCGAGTGTACATACCGTAATGAGCGTGTGTGCAGCCGGCGCGCCCTTCAGTATCGCCTCGGCGGCCTGTTGCGTGGCGCCCTTCTGTTCCAGCCCGAGTCCCTTGGCGAGGTTGATCCTGGACGCGAGCCGGCGCGCCAGCTCCAGCTTGCCGTCGGCGCCGCCCGCGCCCGCCGCCCCCGCGCCCGCCGCCGCGCCCGCACCCGCCGCGCCGCCCACCACGCCCGGCTGGAACAAACATCACGTATTTTATACAGGGTTACTTTATTTTGTATTTATTGCTCTTGCAGTACTATGCATTTAGCCAGTGTCAAGTACAATTCATTCTCAAGTTATTTTTACAAGAACGATGAAACAAGGGTGCGGTCGATTTCAAGGTCTTGTCGGAGTTTTGGCGTTAACTCCTTTCAGTACGATTCTTAATTCACTTATTTCAATGTTTCCATACACTGTTCATCACCGTCAATGTTTATTGAACAAATCCATACCACTTTTATACAACAAACACAACTCTAAACTAGTTTATGAAATAAATTAAAATAAGCGATGAACTGCACTGTCAGAATTCCCGCCAAAACTTACAGGGTTACTTTTAAAACACCAACAACCTCACAAAACTAGATAGCTAACCCCATAAGGAACAACATTTGTTCTACAAATTCGGACATAACTCGATACATAAACAAAAAAATTATTGAATGACTGTCGACTGGCGGCTAGATAAATGGGTCAAGTTGAAAGGCGCTACTCTTCCTCACGCTTCGCAGGGGTTTGTTTACGTAATCTTTGCGACGTACGTAGAGTTATAAACATTCAAACCGGAAATTAAATTAATACTTATTTTTGTATGAAAATAAAATATAACAAATCAAAAGTCGTAAAACAAATTTTGTTCCTTATGGGGTTAGCTATTTAGTCCTGCGAGGTTGTTGGTGTTTTAAAAGTAATCCTGTATCATTAGCCTGAATTGACGAAACCAACAGCTCGCCTAATGGCAAGCGTCACATCTGCCCATAAACAAAAGCAACACCACACAACACTTTGAATTACATAACACTGTATGGCACTGTAGCTCTAGTCACCCCGAGATATAAAGCGTTCTCGACAATATTTATGAACGGTCTAAAGTTAGTCCCGAAACGTTATTGCTTTCAAAATACTAAGGGGTAATTAAAGGCAAGTGAAGTGATCATAGCCGTATCGCAATCACTTTACCAATGCGGCCTCGACCTAAGGCAGTTAATTTAAATGGAACACTATTTGACACTATTTATACATATTATAATCTAAATTTCCATTCGAACAAATTATATACCAATTAGTTCAGAAATATAAAAAAAACAATAGATACGGATCCCACTTCTAGAACAAGATACAAAATACGTGAATAGTCTTACCTTTATTTCTTTTACAATCTTCTTTGCGGCCAGCATTGTTTCAATTTGCTGATCCAAGTCACCCTCGACATCTTCATCGTCAGAATCTTGTAAACCGAGAGCCGCTTTCTGATATTTCTTCTTTTCCGAAGCCGCCTGAGCTTCAGACTCGTCGAATTTGAAACCTGTAAAGACAAAAAGATTTTGGTGTTGCAAAGAAAAGTACGTAGAATGTACTTATAAAATCGATACTATTCTGCAAAGTTGTTTCAAATGCTTATACTGTTCAAAAACTAAATCATAATAATTAATCATACAGCCACGTCAATGTTTGTTATCGATAAAACGTTAAGTCTCATTACCATTTCGGATATAAATATCGATTTATCACTTACCTTTCGCCAATGTACACCTAATTTTGAGAGTTATAGACAGTTTTGTCTACAGCATGAATGGGCCGGCTCGACCAGGTCATTACCATTGTCTCACGGAAAACCGACATAAAGTAGCGGCTTGCTGCTGCGTTTCGTACGGTGAGGGAGATATCCGGAGGCCTAAATCCCCCTCCCTTTCACAAACCCTTAATTATCCCTTCCCTTCAAGGTCGGCAACGCGACTATGATTCTTCTAGTGTAGTAGGCGTATATGAGCGGTGGAGATCACTTACCAACAGGTGACCCACTTGCTCGTATGCCGGTCTATGCTATAAAAAAATCCCTAAATTTCCAACGTGTTCTCGTGGTTCTCTAATAACCGCACCTGGAACGCACCCAACAGTCACATACATAGCCCTGACCCCACAGTAAGATACGAGTCTTGTGTCGTGAGTATCAGGAACTACGAGAGACTTTCGGTCTCACAACACCCAGACCCGAAACAAATATTTGTGGATCAGACAAATATTTGTGTCGGTGCGGGGATCGAACCCGCGGCCTCACGTTTCACAGTCGGCTACTCGCCCACTGCGCCACGGAGGCTGTCTGATCCGACCCAATACATCACCGGCGAATACATTTCCATATTTTTTTATTTTAATTTTAATTTTATTTGGAAAACAAACAGTACTTATCATAACTTAATTACATAACTTTATAAATATCTAAAGACCATTATATAAGTTTTCGCATGTTAAATACTACACTCCTTTGCAAAAAAAACGGGCGGGTTTGATTTTTTAACATTATTGGTAATAATTTAGTTCTTCAGAGGTTTTAATAGCCAAACTATGTTACTGGCACTTAATAAAGAGTCTGGGTATGAAAAAAAGTTCATTCCAAATTCAAAACTTTTGTTTTTTAAATTATTAATCCCTTTTTCATTTTGTGACACTTTTCGCGGGTTTGCGGTTAAAAGGTTATCAAGCAACTAAAAGTAACTTTTCGTTATTTTTAGTACAACAATTTATGTTTATCGCATAATTCTGCCTTATTGTGACTTAAAACAGATATCTTTGTGTCTATCGTAATGGCAGAAAAAGCAATGAGAGCTAGTAAAATTATAGCGCTGCTGGAAGAGGGGTGTAGCCAATGTTACGTCTCACAGCGGTTAAACGTGAGTCGTTCAACCGTACAAAGAACCTGGACTCGATACCAAGAGACAGGTTCCGTTCAGAGAAGGCAAGGTTCTGGGAGAAAACGTTGCACACAGCCGCGAGACGATCGCTTTTTAGTGACTCAGGCGCTGAGGAACCGCAAATGCAGTTACATAGACCTCAAAAGAAACCTTGAAGAGGTACGAGGAGCACAAGTTAGCCTATGGACTGTGAGGAGAAGACTTTTAGCTGCTGATATACGTAGTCGACGACCAGCGCGGGCCCCCAAGTTACTCCGTGAGCACCGGATTGCGCGGTTGAGGTTCGCTAGAAATTGCCTATCTTGGACACCAGGTAACTGGAGTAGCGTACTCTTCTCCGATGAGGCTCGAATTTGTCTGCATGGTGAGGACCGACGTCGGCGAGTGTTACGAAGACCAGGGGAACGCTATGCCGATGTGTGTTTTGAAGAAATCACCCCTTATGGTGGAGGGTCCGTTATGTTTTGGGCGGGCGTAACTTCCAACTATCGTACCGAGATAGTATTCATAGAAAATGGCTCACTAAATGCGCATAGGTACATAACAGAAATCCTTTCTCAAAATGCACAACCCGCACTGACTGTAATTGGTGAAGATGCCATTTACATGGACGATAATGCTCGGGCCCACCGTTCTGGCGACGTAGATGCTTATATGCAAGAGGTCGGTATTCGTCGTTTGGATTGGCCAGCGCGGAGCCCCGACCTTAACCCCATTGAGCACGTTTGGGACCTCCTAAAAAGGCGAGTACGATCTGTCCAACCACCTCCACAAAACATCAGAGAGCTTAAACGTGTAATCTCGACTGAGTGGGAACACATTCCACAGGACACCATCAAAAGCCTGGTGGGAAGCATGCCAAGACGATTACATGCCGTAATCGCTGCAAGAGGAGGTCATACTCGTTATTAATTTTTATTTTTTAATGTCTCTTTTATTAAAATACCATAAAAATACTCGTAGTCTTAATTTCATTATACCCATAAAAATGTCCATTTTAACACGGCTCTCTGTTTACATTGACTAAAACACCGATACCAGGATAAAAGTGTTAAAAAACTAGATTCTCATTGATAATAAGAAATTTCTAGTCATCCAAGCTAATGACATACTAAAAATATAATAATATTTACCCATAGAAAAGCTAAGGTAAAGTGTGTGTGTAAGGTGCCCGTTTTTTTTGCAAAGGAGTTTATATGCTTATTTGTATTAAACACATGAGATGTAAATTAGTATTTCAGTATATAGTAATAAATTCAATGATGAACCGATTCAAACCAGTCGTCAGATAATTTGCGCTTAAATAAGTTTGAACTCGAATTGAACATGTCTAAGTGTGGGAATTTAGCTAGCTCATTAAAGAAATTTGGTGCACGTGTGAAGAAAGAACCTTTTCTGTACTTGGTGACACTGTGAGGAACATGTAAAAGTGTAGGGTGCCTAACGGTTCGTGATGGGACCTGCAATTGTACCAACGAAAGAAGTTGGGGGGAATCAATTTCAGATTGGGCTAATTTAACCAAGAAGGAGATGTCTGCTAATCTTCTCCTTTCTTGTAAGGGTAGAATATGATGTCTTTTGCATCTAGATTCGTAACTTATGTCATGCTTTCCACATTTATACTCTAGGAATCTCAAAAATTTACGTTGAATAGACTCCAACCTATTTATATGAACATCATATTGAGGATTCCAAATTTGGGAACAATACTCGAGGATACTGCGTACATACGAACAGTATAGAACCTTGATAGTCTTAATACTACTAAACTGATAGCAAGATCTCATAACAAAACCTAAAATCTTGTTGGCTTTGATGGAAATAAAGTCAATCAACTGTAACTATCGATATCGATATCGATTTGTCACTAACCTTTCCCACTGAACCCTCCGCCGGTGTGCACCTTCTTGCCGTCCTTCTCCTGCGCGTCCTTGTACTTCTCCCACAGTTGTCGAAGTTCTGGCGGCGCGTTGGTGCCGGCCAGTTCGAACGCTCGCAACACGTCGCCCGCGTATCGACCCTGGTCGGGAGTGAGGAACGTCCAGGCGTAACCTTTGTTACCAGCTCGGCCTGTACGACCGCATCTGAATGATCATATCGAAAATTTATTGTTATGAATGTTTAAGAAGGTTAATAGGTTTGACGCATATATTTTTATGTTTTAATCAATAGCTTATATGGCCTAATCCCTCTCATTCAGTAGAGGAGGCCCGTGCCCAGCAGTGGGACGTATAAATAATACAGGGCTAGTAAAAAAAAAAAAACAATAGCTTACATTGCCTAAAATTCATAATAGAAATAATATTATTTACGGAGTCGTCAACCTATACGATGGTCATAACGCGGCGTACACGTGCGAGGGAGATAGCGAAGTGGCTAAGCTAATTAATTTTATTACACACGCGTTTTCACGCGTTTTATTTGATATGTTAAATATTAATTGTGGTTTCATTTATCAATCAATATTTTTTCGTAGAAGGGCTTCTTTTTTGTATTATTTCTATTTCGTAAACATTAATGGTCGAATTCAAGCTCATGCATGAACCCTATTATGATTAGGACATGTGCTTGGATATAGAAAAAATGTATTCATAGTGATGATATCAATTTAATATTAAGTTTTAATAGAGCATCATTAATACTATATACTTTTTTAATATTTTAATATCCATTATCGATATACCAACGTATCAAGATAATATGTACGATAACGTTAAATAAAAAATATTAAATAAATTTAAAATGATCTCACCGATGCACATAATCCTCGTAATGGTTGGGACAGTCGTAGTTGACGACGAGGACGAGTTGTTTGACGTCGAGGCCGCGCGCCGCCACGCTGGTCGCGACGAGCAACTTCACCTTACCGTTCTTGAAGTCCACCATCGTCGAGTCCCTGTCGAATTGATCAATCCCTGTAACAGGCCATCATTAATATATTCGTCACTCAACTACATATGTATCGATAAATGCAAGCGTACGCATTCCGATTTTATTTTCGATAAGCAAAGATGGGATATTTATTTAATTTTGTTTCACCAAATTCTATCAATTTTAACTTTTGACATGTTATGTGAAGTACCAGAGAAAGAGCTGGCCATCTACAGAGATATGCACCAAATATTTATATAATAATAAAAAGTATATTTTGTTCGATAAATATAAAGGTGGCGGATATTGCAAAGTATCAACCAAATTTAACTGATTTAAATGTAACGTTGCAACACGCTTGCATTTGTTATATTAATAATTTAATCGCAGCTGGCCCCTTCGATATCGATGGCTGAAATCAAAACATTCTTTTGAATTAGTGTTGTAATTTAATGTTTCGTAATCGTATTTCTAATTTCATAAATTGTAAAATGAATTTTGTAGTGTTAAAGTTTAATTAAAAAGTGATTTTCATTCTTAGGCCGACTTGCACAACGATCCTTAAATAGTATTTAACCTCTGAACATGTTTAAGAAACTTCAAATCGTATGAAGATTTTACATTTATAAACATATTTAGTGGTTAAATACAATTATGGATCATCATGCAAGTCGCCTTTAGTTGTACAGTCAAGAAGGTTATAAAATTAAATCACGGAGACACAGTAGCAACCTGTAAAAGAAAATTTTAGGACCTGTAGTATGTGGAGTGCAATATAGACGCAAGGTTATTATTGGTGATTTTAAATGTTAATTTTATCAGTCTCTAGATATTTTTAATCGAATGACAAGTATATTGTAGTAATATAAAAACTTTTATTTTCTTTTAATACGAAACCATTTCCTACTCCAGTATATAGCACAGATAATATGCAGAAAGATAAGCAAAGTGTTAAGAAGCAATTCAGACAGGCCAGCATAATTCTGGTGACCGTAAACACACACGTCTCTTCTTAGTAAATATTCTTGGGCTGCACTTACCATCAGGTGCCTTGTCCCTTTGCTGATAGGCCCCGAAAAAACATTATTATTTGAAAAAAAAGGACTCACCTCCGTGCAGACTCATGCAAGAGTAAGACGCCTTCATGAGGTCTTTGAGTAGACTGTCGGCGTTCTCTTGTTTATCTACAAAAACGATGATACTGCCCATCTGACTGTACAGTCCCAGTAACTCCAGCAACTTGAAGAATTTCGCGTCATCCTCTAATATAGCTACGTGCTGTTCTACTTCTTTGCATACAACACTTCTGCCTCCAACCTGTTTGATCACAAAACAAAATCATTTTTTTACAAAATAATGTTTTTTTTTGTAAAAAAATGTTTTTTACAAAAAAAATGTTTTGTTCATAAAATACTAGGTTTTTTTTACAAAATACAGCTAATGATCTTTTTTAGATCATTATTGGTTTTTTTTTTATTTCGCTTTATACAAAAATTTCATGTGTAATCTACAGAACTACTAAGGTTGAAGTTTTTAGGAAATTTATTTCTTACCTGAATTTCAATAGGTTTCTGAAGTATCCGCCTGGCAAGAGCTTCCATCTGTCGCGGGAACGTTGCACTGAACATCACTGTCTGTCTATCTGGTCTTACATTATCTATTATTTTCATTACCTGCAAAACATAAAAAAAACAGTATTTTATTGTTGCCATGTGTCGGTGTCTATGTGTTAGCCCATATTTATGTTTCAGGTCTTAGTGTTATGGTTATGGGACATACGGTCCATGTCCTGAGAGCTATAACCTAATCAGGACTATATGTGTATCTTTTGTTTATTCTTTGTTTCTTTCTTTTTCTTTTTATACAACAGTCATATACATAGACCTAACCCCACAGTAAGATACAAGTCTAGTGTCGTGGGTATCAGGAACGACGAGAGACTTTCGGTCTCACAACACCCAGAACTTGAAACAAATATTTGTGGATCACACAAACATTTGTCTCAGTGCGGGGTTGGTCGCACGGAGGCTGTCAATTATTATTATTGCTGTTTTATTATTATTGATCGACCACTGAACACAGACCTCTTACTTGTCACACCATTCTTTGCGGTCCTGCATGCATTAAATATGCAGTTTAGAAATTTAAACCTAAAATCTTCATTGAAGAATTTTGCGAATAAGTCGAAAAATATAATTTATATAGAAAAATGTATGTACCTGCGGCTCGAAGCCCATGTCGAACATGCGGTCTGCCTCGTCGAGTACAACGTATGTGACTCGTCGCAGGTTGGTGACTCGTCCCGAGTTGGCGGCCAGCATGTCTATCATACGGCCCGGCGTACACACTATCATCTCAGCACCGCGTTTCAGTTCCGCTATCTACAACAACATCGGCATCATACAGCTACATATACTATTCTATATGTAAGTTGCTATGTGTGTAACATTGTAAATACGTATTGAAATAAAACTAATTTAAACGGATTTTATCGCGGTTTTTAATAAATTATAATACGGGGTCCACCCCGTTACCACGAAGGCTGAAAAGCTTTCGTAACGTCGGAATCAAAATTAATAAAAAACCGCGATAAAATCCGTTTAAATTAGTTTTATTTCAATCGATAATTATATTTACCTGTTCAGATATCCCAGTGCCACCATAAACACAGACCACTCTGAGTCCAAGAGATTTGGCAAATTTCTTGATGTCCTTGCCAATTTGCATGCAAAGTTCTCGTGTGGGTGTCATTATCAGCGATATAGGACCATCGGTGTCTTCTAACCGAGGCTGATCTAATACATGTCTGAACATGGGTAGAATGAAGGCTAACGTTTTACCTGAACCGGTCTTCGCTATGCCAATTAAATCCCTGAAAAGAACAAAGGCGTGATAAAAAAAATGACAGACATGATATATTTTGTCCTAGGAGCTTGTTGTGTAAATTATTTGCTATCATTTTATCGAGTGATATGTACAATTTTTTTTTTTTTTTATAGCATAGGCCGGCAAACGGGCAAGTGGGTCACCTGATGGTAAGTGATCTCCACCGCCCATGTACGCCCACCACCAGTACAGTCATGGGCGCGTTGCCGACCTTAAAGGAAAGGTATAATTAGAGATTGGGAAAGGGAGGGGATTTGGGCTTCCGGTTATATAAATAATTTAATCTAATAATGAATGTTTGTTGGTTTGTTCGTGTTTTATGCGTCCGCGTATCATTCGTGCAATTGATTTGGAACTTTATATTTTTGTTTTTGCTACTTCCATGAAGACATCTGCCAAAAAAATTATCTTTTTAAGCATCATGTAAAAGCTACCGGTCCGTTTTGAATAAATTAAGCACACCTATAGGCTCTGACCTGGATTACAACAAAGGGTTCTCTTCGCGGTTGCGGTTTCTATTTTTGCATAGAGTAAAACATATATTTAAGAAGGAAAATAAACATTTGTCATGTTTTACTGAAATTCAAAAAACGCATCACTGGACATTCTATCCCTTGAGTATTTTCTAATGTTTTTGACGCATGAAGTCACTCCTTAGATACGCTACCACTAGACCAATGAGGCGATATAATATTGCATAACATCAAAACTTACCTTCCTGACATTATAGCCGGTATAGCTTGAGCCTGAATTGGTGTTGGTTTCTCGAAATTCAACTTTTTCAATATGTCCATCTCTTTCTTGCTGATACCGCAGTGGGCCCAGTTTTTAATGGGTTTTGGACAGCCTTTCCCTTTGACTCGAATCCCCTCCAACTCAGTTCGATATGCTTCTACGTCCTCTGGTGTCATTCTTGCTAATTCATTCACCTTAGAGAAAAAAAAAAATATTATGGCATAGGCCGGCAAACGAGCAAGTGGTGGGATGGTAAGTGATCTCCACCGCCCATGTACGCCCACCACTAGAAGAATCATGGGGGCGTTGCCGACCATAAAGGAAAGGGATAATTAGGGATAGGGAAGGGGAGGGGATTTAGGCTTCCAGATATCTCACTCACCGTACGAAACGTAGCAGCAAGCCGCTACTTTACGTCGGTTTTCTGCGAGACCGTGGTAATGATCCGGTCGAGCCAGCCCATTCATGCTGTACACAAAACTGTCTACAGCGTGGCTCTACCACTCATATACATTGCATGCAGTATACATTGTTAATTTCTCATTCTATGCTCACAGAAATGTGAGCGATTCAAGTGATAGTTATCACGATAAATATAAATTTTGAATTTGGTTTAAGAGTTAAGTAGTGTTATTTATTAGTGAGTATAATACCGATCCAGATAATAAAATTGAGGACGACGAGAATGATGACCTAATCATTCATTTGCTTAATTGGCACTAATTTGGATGGAAGGCGAGTCTGTCGACATATCAGGCACGACTTCCAACTGCGTGGTGCAGTGGGCCAGAAGCCAACTGTGAAGCGAAAAGACGTGGGTTCGACTCCCGCACGGTCACAAATGTTTGTGTGATACACAAATATTTGGTAAAGGTCTGGGTGTGTTTTCTCGCCAGAGGGATCAACGTCAGACAGGCGGGTGGTCGTAAAAACACATAGATTTTACTATCGAGCCAATTCTGTCGGCAACATGTGTTAAAAAGAATGTTGCACCAACACCCACTACAATTGACCACTACACAGGGTTAATTTTAAAACACCAGCAACCTCGCAGGACCAGATAGCTGACCCCATACGGAACAACTTTTGTTCTACGAGTTTGTATATAACTCAATATATTTAAAAAAAAATGATTTTACAAGTTTTTGTTGTGTCGTATTTTTCTTCGTAGCGTTCGGCGTGCGCGCGCGACTCAAAGAAGCCGCTCAGCTGGCTCGGGCGATGACCTTCAACGCTAGCCCCGTTCCCCACGCTTCGCGTGTTTGCTTACGTAATCTGCGATGCGTGTAGGTAACATTTAAGACGGAAATTAAATGAATACTTATTTTTGTATGAAAATAAAATCTAACAAATTATCAAAAGTCGTAGAACAAAAGTAGTAGCTTATAACCTTAGGTATCTACCCCTGCGAGGTTGCTGGTGTTTTAAAAATAACCCTGTACAAGACACAAATGAAGTCTACATAAGACAATATCTAACTCACTTCAGTATAAAAAGCTTTTCTAAAGGGCATGTAATCAAGACTCGCGTGGTCGACTTTCGCCAAATCTTTCCTCTGTTTGGAAGCGAGGTTCGCGGCCGCGTCCTTGATGTCTTCCGTTTCCTCTTCGGATGAATACTCCAGTCCATCTTGATTCTGCTCTATCAGCTCACCTTTAAGGTTCAATTTTAACTTTACATAGTAAAAATTCTCATAGTGCAATATATACTTAAAAAGAGAAAAGCAAAGCATATAAGACGACTCATTTGACTACTCAGTTCCCTGTTTAAAAGCAAAATTCGTTAAAAAAGTAAATTTAAAAGATAGTATCTTAACCTAACCCGAATATCAATAATTATTTTTTTATTTTTATTTTTTTCAATTTAGTGTATTGTCATCGGTCCTCGATAAATCTACAAAGTTTGAACGAAATCTAGCCATTTACAGTGGGTCAAAATCGCACCCAAAGGAGTCGGTTACAAACATACAAACAAACTTACAAACAAACAGCCAAACAAACATACAGGTGAAGTTAATAAAAAGCGTGTAAAAACAATCAAATTATGCAATTGTATTGATTTTTAGGTAGTGTTCTGTTACCTTTATTTTTTTGTTCGGTGACCTTCTTTTTTGCAGTTCCTGTGAGAATAACAACACCACTTCCTCCTCCAGCACTCGGCACACTAATGATCCCTCTGGCTTGGTCCATCTGATTCACCTTTCTTACTTCCTGCAATGTATTAAAACAATAAGCTAACAACATAGTTTTTTTTCATAAACCAAGACAGAGATAGATTACATCATAAATATGTGACACATATCTATATACGACATATACATAACAGAGATCTTAATAGCCGCTTCAAATAGGTACTTCTATTGGAAGTACTTCTAATAGATTTCCATACATATGTTTCTTTTATTTTTGTACTGACTTAGCTGACTGCACCCTGTAGGCTGTATTCATAACTTACTTGCTGTACTTCTTGCATATAAGCATCCAGGGGATCAATCTCATCTTCCTCCTTTTTTATTTCTTCAACTTTCTCTATTTTCTCTTTGCCTTCAGCATCTTCACCTGAAACAAAAGTAAAGGGAAAAAGATGAAATTTGTAAATTATAACAGGTGAGATGGCAGC
This sequence comes from Amorpha juglandis, assembly GCA_949126905.1. NCBI lineage: Eukaryota > Metazoa > Arthropoda > Insecta > Lepidoptera > Sphingidae > Amorpha > Amorpha juglandis. Next base: position 10,905,870 of record OX421381.1, on the reverse strand, counting down.
AAAGAGTCAACTATATTAGATGCCATCGCCCGCCAAAGCCAAGCCGCCACATTGACACCGAGCAAAACTGTCAACCAAAGTGGAATGTGTTAAAAAATCCTCTCTAAGCTAAGCCATTATTGTATTTATTCTCGATAGACGAAACATGTTACAATTATTTTTTCTATCTTCTTCTTAGCAATCTGTTTACTAAACAATAATCTAAAAAACAAATAAAAAATATTAATCCTGCTTCTAAAATCAAACAAAACAAATTTTGTTTCAAACATCATCGAGATATGCGTATCACTTTCCAAAACCAATTCAAACATAATAAAAACATTGTAAATATTACTGTGTATAAGCGTTGCAAATATACTTACCAAAAAAATTATCAATAGACAAATCAATGCAATCTAGATTAAAATAGTCTCGTCCTAACTTGATTGAGTTGTATGGTATTATAAAAATTAAAAACATAATATTTTATACCTTCTTCTCCAGAATCATCTTCCAATGACCATTTCTTAGTGGTAGGTGTCTGTATGCTGGTGACAATACTGCCTTTCTGTACTTCTTTCTTGGCAGATTCAAGTTCTTTGCGTTTCCTCTCAGCACGCCATCGTTCTATGCGATCGCGACGTTTCTGCATCTCGGCTTCAAGTCTACTCTGTTCTTCCTCCTATTAAATATTGTAAATTACTACATAGTATAAAACAAAGCCGCTTCCTGCTGTCTGTCTGTTCGTATGTATGCTTAGATCTCTAAAACTACGCATCGGATATTCATCATCATCATCATCATCAGCCACAAGACATCCACTGCTGAACATAGGCCTCCCCCAAAGATTTCCAGACCAACCTGTTGGAAGCGGCCTGCATCCAGCGACATCCTGCGACCTTAATCAGGTCGTCTGTCCACCTTGTAGGTGGACGTCCAACGCTGCGCTTGCTAGTACGTGGCCTCCATTCCAGAACCTTTCTGCCCCATCGGTTATCGGTTCTGCGAGCTATGTGGCCTGCCCACTGCCATTTCAGCTTGCTAATCCGCTGGGCTATGTCGGCGACTTTCGTTCTTCTACGGATCTCCTCATTTCTGATTTGATCACGTAGAGAAACACCGAGCATAGCCCTCTCCATAGCTCGCTGAGTAACTGTGAGCCGTCTTATACGGCCCATATTCAGAGGCCACGTCTCAGTCCCGTATGTCATCACTGGTAACACACATTGGTTGAAGACTTTAGTCTTCAGGCACTGAGGTATTTTGGACGAGAAGACCTTGCCAAGTTTCCCGAACGCTGCCCAGCCGAGCTGGATTCGACGATTGACCTCTCTCTCGAAGTTGGACCTGCCTAGTTGGACTACTTGTCCTAGATAGACATATTCGTCAACAACTTCGAGAGATGAGCTTCCAACAGTAATCGGGGTGGGCACAACATGGACATTCGACATGACCTTCGTCTTGTCCATGTTTATCCCGAGGCCCACCTGTTGAGAAACTCTGTTGAGGTCTTCGAGCATTGTACTCAGGTCTTCCAGCGATTCCGCAAGGACCACGATATCGTCGGCAAAGCGGAGGTGAGTCATGTACTCGCCATTTATGTTGATGCCGAATCCTTTCCAGTTCAAGAGCTTGAAGGCATCTTCCAGCGCGGCAGTGAACAGTTTCGGAGAAATAACATCTCCCTGTCTCACGCCTCTCTGTAGTGGAATAGCCTTCGTACTCTGTTCTTGTACTCGGACCGACATGGTGGCGTTGTTGTACAAGCACCTCAAAACTTCGATATACCGATAGTCGATGCGGCACCGCTGGAGAGCCCGCAGCACTGCCCAGGTCTCGATCGAATCAAAGGCTTTCTCATAGTCCACAAATGCTAAGCAAAGTGGCAAGTTATACTCCTCGGTTTTTTGTATAACTTGCCGCAGCGTATGAATGTGGTCTATGGTACTATAACCTTTTCGGAAACCGGCTTGTTCGGGAGGCTGGAAGTCATCTAACTTGCGCTCGAGACGATTCGTGATAACCCTCGAAAACAGCTTATACACATGGCTCAGGAGTGAGATGGGCCTGTAATTCTTCAACAAGGTATTGTCACCTTTCTTGAAGAACAGTACCACCGCACTCCTGTTCCATGCATCAGGCGTTACGCCCTCGAGCAGAACAGAATTAAAAAGTCTCTGAAGGACTTTCAGTACCGGCGATCCGCCCGCTTTCAGAAGCTCTGCAGTAATTCCGTCCTCGCCCGGCGCCTTGTTGTTTTTGAGCTGTCCGAGGGCCATCCGAATCTCGCACAAGCTGATGTCCGGGATGTCTTCGCTGTAGTGCCGGACCCGCTCGGCTCTTGGGTCTTTAGCCGAGCTGGTAACGGGTTTGGCAACCGAGGTATAAAGCTGTCCGTAGAAGCTCTCGATCTCTCTCAACACCTCTGCCTTGGTCGACGCTACACTGCCATCTTCCGTCTTCAGCTTTGTCATTCGGCTTTGCCCAATAGACAGGTCCTTAGCAAACACTTTGGAGCCCTTGTTTTGCTCGATCGTCTCCTTTATGCTCGCAGTGTTGTGAGCGCGGACGTCGTGTCGCAAGGATTTCCATATCCGTCTATTGAGCTGCCGATATGCCTCAGCGTCATCGGAAGACTGCAGCGCCATAGATCGACGTTCGGCCATGAGCTCGAGCGTCGAGACCGAGAGTTTCTGAGGTCGATTTCTACGACGGGGTCTAAAGAATTTAGAACCCACCGTGTGGACAGCTTCTACCAACCCGTCATTGATTTCGTCCACAGTTACGCAGCTATCTAGGCAAGAGAAGCGGTTTGCCAGTTCAAGCTGAAAGCTCTCGGGGTTTTGAATATGGGCGCGAGTAGGGCGGAGCATAGACCTCATCAAGCGACGTCTTTCCACCTTGACGTCAATACTCAATGTGCCCCTTACCATTCGGTGATCACTTCCGGTTTTCACCCTGTTGATCACAGAGACATCATTGAGTATCCGTCTCTTCGTCGTCAAGATGAAGTCTATCTCGTTCCTCGTAGAACCATCTGGACTCATCCAGGTCCATTTCCTGTGAGGCGGCTTCTGGAAGAAAGAGTTCATCGCGAAGAGTCCCTCTTTCTCCAGGAAATCGGCCAGCCTTTGTCCCCTGGGGTTTCGTTGCCCATATCCAAATTGCCCCACTCTCAGCTCCTCATCTCTTCTCTTGCCCAGTTTTGCGTTGAAATCCCCCATAACAACATTGAAGTAGGTTTCGGAGGTGTGTATGGCCCGACTAATGTCGTCATACATCTCCTCTACTTCCTCATCTGGGTGTGTCGAGGTCGGCGCATATACCTGTATGACCTTCAACGAATATCTCTCACATATTCTGAGTATAAGGTATACTACCCTGCTCGACACACTTTCGATGGTAACGATGTTGTTAACGAGGGACTTGTGGACGAGAAATCCGACACCACCTCGAGACTGTTGATCGCCACCCCGGTAGTAGAGTAGGTTACCAGACTTGAGGATTATCGTGTCCTCCCCGTTCCTTCGGACTTCTGATAAACCCAAGATGTCCCATCGTAACCTACTCATTTCTTCTTCCAGCTCAAGGATCTTCTCGTCGGTCCTCATAGTGCGAATGTTGTGTGTTACCAGGGCCAGTCGTCGTCGGGGGTGGTAGCGGGATCTTACCCGGGGATTCTTAGCACCCCCTGCCCCGCCGTTACCGTAGCTGCTACCAGAACTAGGAATAGCGGGGCTGCCGGGGACTGGGGGCCTGGTTCTTGTCTGTCTTATCATAATTTGGGAGGTTTTGCCATTACTCGCCACGCTTGGCAGGCGGGTTGGCGAGCGCAGAGGCGTAGCTTCTTGCGCTGAAGATGCTGCTGCCCATCATCAGCCTGTGGCATTTAGCTACGCCATCACTACGATGGTTATACCGCCATCGGCCGGTCGCCAGAGCCTCGTCCGTTAACCAGCAGGGTGCACCACGGGCAGGTGAGGTTGGCTTGGAGTCCGGAAGATGGTGGTTGGACCCCCTTACACCCCCTTACACCATCGGATATTAATGCGGTTTTTTTTTAATAGATAGAGTGATTCAAGAGGAAGGTTTATATGTATAATACATGCATAATATAGTAGAGAAACACTGATAATTTTAGAGGTTTCTAAAGTGATGTCATAAATAAACTAATTTTTTTGCACATTTCATTACAAACACTGGCTAAACCCTACAAGATAGATCAAAATATTCTACTACAGTATTGTACACCTTAAAAAGGTCTACAAAAAAAAACTAAAAAACACGCTTTTATAGATAGTGTAACTAAAAAATTGAAAATAAATTTGAAGAAAACAATGTATTTTATTGTAAAAAAAGCGTGCGGTGCATGGTGTCAATAGTAATCAATATTATATTGACACATATGAGTAGAAGGATTATCATTTAGATACTATCTTAAAAAGCACCCCACGCTTTTTTTACAATAAAATACATTGTTTTCTTCAAATTTATTTTCAATTTTTTAGTTACACTATCTATAAAAGCGTGTTTTTTAGTTTTTTTAAAACTATTATTTATTTTTCATTTTTTAGTTAAAATATAAATATACAGGGTTATTTTTAAAACACCAGCAACCTCGCAGGGGTAGATTCCTAAGGTTATAAGCTACTACTTTTGTTCTACGACTTTTGATAATTTGTTAGATTTTATTTTCATACAAAAATAAGTATTCATTTAATTTCCGTCTTGATTGTTACAACGCGCATCGCAGATCACGTAAACAAATACGCGAAGCGTGGGGAACCCGGCTAGCTCCTTTGAAGGTCAACGCGCCGCTCAGCTGAGCGGCGCCTTTGAGTCGCCGCCTTTGAGGTCAACGCGCCACATACTACGAAGAAAAATACGACACAACAAAAACTTGTAAAATCTTTTTTTTAAAATATATTGAGTTATATCCAAACTCGTAGAACAAAAGTTGTTCCGTATGGGGACAGCTATCTACCCCTGCGAGGTTGCTGGTGTTTTAAAAATAACCCTGTATTGTAGCAGAGAGTATAATTTTAATTTTGAACCCGAACATCAAAAAAGCGCCATCTATTGACACTATTAGATACTACGATATTCCCTATAATTAACGAAGATCCAGAGAGTACAGTTTTAATTCCTAACCTGAATATCAATAATTAATTAAATTAAATTATTATTTTATTATTATTATTATTAAATTATTATTATTTTTTTTATCAAATTATTGTATTGTCATCGGTCCTCGATAAATCTACAAAGTTTGAACGAAATCTGGCCGTTTAAAGTGGGTCAAAATCGCACCCAAAGGAGTCGGTTACAAACAAACATACAGGTGAAGTTAATAAAAAGCGTGTAAAAAAGACCGCGATGGTATATGTCTATTAATGACCTATTAATGATGTATGATTTAGAATCCTACATTATCCCTGATGAAAATAGGCTACTTATCCTCTTATCTACTTACCGCATGATCTGCTTAGTCCGGGATAATTCCCGGAATAAGCAGATCACGCGGGCGGAGCCGCGAGGCAAAGCTAGTAATTTATTAAACCTTTTATAACATTTCTAAAGGCAGGAGGCATTCTCTAACTGTCAACCTACAGGTATTTTCATTGGCTGAACAGAACCGCCCTAAGAATGTTTATTGAAAATGACCATTACAGTGTTTGTAGCCTTAATAGAATTTTCATTAAAGGATTTCTATGTGTTAATTGATAGCTTTTCCATGAGATAAAAAATGTACAGGCTGTAATGTACTTTAAATAATGTTCAGTATGACAATTTAAATTGTTATTCGACAACCTACAGTCATTTTGAAAACATGTGAGATGCTGTCTAATACATTAGATCATGTACTTAACATTCTTTTGAGTGACTCAAATTTCAACTCAAACTTCAAATTCATCCTAATTTGAGAAACTGTACATTGCCGAGATGCAAAATTTAAGTTGTCACACTGTATGTTATAAGCACAGTGATTGCACAAACCTTATCAACAGTCCCTATATCATAATCTGATGTATCGCCTTTGTTGGTCTTCTCCTTAGATTTAGACCTTTCTTTGTCTTTATCAGGTGATTTCTTTCTTGATGACTTGTTGCTTGAACTTGTTCTTTTTTCATCACGTTTATCACTATGCATAAACAAACAACATTAGAATTAAAATAAAAAATATAGAAATGATTTAGTCTTGGACTAGGTAGACACAGAAATAATCGTCTTTTTTTATAATTTGCTTGAATGACGAAAGAAGCAGGTCACTCGCTGGATCACTCCTACCCATAAACAGACACAACACCACATAGTTTTTTTTACTTTTTAGAGGATCTTTTCTTACTACTTTAAAGTCCATTTTAAATATCTAAATTATTACTTTTCTATTTTTTTCTAATTAATATTTTTCTTACTTTATTACTAACTTTATCAGTTTTGTAAATGGGATGAAAGAATAAACCTGTTTACTGTTGTGTAAAAAAGGAAATGAGGCAGCTTTGAATATAGCCAGAAAAATGAGGTATTTATTTTTAATTAACTTCAAAAAGAAGCAAGTTCTCAGGTCATCTATATATCTTATCACGCATAAATCTGGCATATATGTACTAATTCCTTTTTTGTTTGAAAGAGTTTTTCCAATGTGGTCTTGAGATCTGATGAAGTATGTATGTATACGTATATGCGTCATCAGATCAAAATCAGATCTCAAAACCACATCAGAAAAACTCTTTCAAACAAAAAAAAAATATGATGTACATACATCACAGGATGGAAATAAAAGGTAAACTTTAGATGCCACTCTGATTGCACCTTTGACTATTTCTTTGAGAATACAAGCATCACTATACATAATGTATATCATAAAAGGACCTATGACTTCTTTTATGTTGAAAAACGTGATAAAACATATAGCCTATACTGAGATTCGGTTTTACTCAACAAGCCACTGAAGCAAAAGGTCACAGGTTCAATCCCAACCTGCAGGGCATACAGCTCTCACTTTTCGACATTACATGGGTATTCATTTTGAATATAGCTTGCTTAGATGGTGAAAGAAAACATTGTGAAGAAACCAACATACCAGAGAAATTCTCTTTAAAGGTTTCAAAGGAGTGTAAAGTCAACCATCACTGCATCGTCTAATTATATAACTTTGCCCAACAGTACAGTAACAGAGCTGATATTATAATAGTTATATTTTGAATATCAAGATTAAGATATAACATCTTCTATGGTTAAAATTTACACAGACATAATTTACCTTTTTCTATCCCTGTCGCGATCACGCTCCCTCTCTCTATCCCTTTCCCTATCCCGATCCCTTTCTCGGCTTCTATCTCTTTTGGAATCCCGTTCCCGGCTGCGACTCCGCTTCCTCTTTGAAGATTTAGTGTTCCTGTCACGACTTCTCGATCGTGACCGCTTTCGCTTCCTATCAGGCGTCTCAGACCTGCTGCGAGACCGGCGCCGATCGCGATCTCTGTCTCGATCACGTCTAAAACATCATAAAAACCGATTGATCCAATTGCGTCTTCCAAAGCCTAACAAGACGATTAGTGGCGCAATAAACAGAAATAGTTTAAAATCCTTGAAATAGAAGTACTTACCCACTTCGGACCATTATTCAATAATTTCATAAAAGGATTTATCTTTTAAATGATCCAAAACCAAAATGTAGCACGCGTCCAGTTTTGTTTGACAGTTTGACAAATAAATGTTTCTTTTTTTTTAATTATATTTTGCCTTTTATTGGGAAGGCAAAAGAATCTAGCCCATACAGCTTTGTTATATGCAACAGGTATTTCAAGAAAGATCACACATCGGTGTGATCGATTTTAAAATGTTGTTTAATTCAATACATACTTTTTGAACGACTTTCTAAAAGCGAATCGAACCCATTAGATCAATTCAAAATAATTTTGACCCTCTGCGCACCGTAATATTGTTTTGTCTCTGGCAACACTGGTCGTGAAACGTCAACATACATTTATTTGTGAGTATTGGCGGGAATTTTGAGTGCGGCTTTTTTTTATTGATTGAATGACGAGACGAGCAAGGCGCTCGCCTGATGGTAAGCGCCACGCCAGCCCATAAACAGAAGTAATACCACACTGAACTTTCAATTACAAAGCACTGCATGCCACTGACCTGCGCTCGTCACCCTGAGACATAAGATGTTGTCTCATAATGGCCAGTAATTTCACTGGCTTCAATGTCCTTCAAACCGAAACACAACAGTGCTTTCACACTGTTGCTTGGCGGCAGAAACATCGTTCTTGAAATACCTATCACATATGACGAGGCTGTATGTGCCAAATCCCTTTGCTACGTAGTGTGTACTTGACAGCTCTGCTTGACAATTATTGACAATTTAAAGTGTAAACATAGCTGAACATAACCTTGCTTTTGGTTTCAGAATAGTTTTAAATCACATTTTTAAAAACAAATTACAAATATTTCATTGGATAAACACTGATTTAAACTTTTATCAGAAAAGTTACCTGTTTACAGTCTTAAATTTTACATACCGATACCAGTAGTATTACGTACGCCTTCCTCAATTAATAATACGATGGCCGACGACGGAGAAAATGTAAGTTGCTCACTATTGTATTTGAATTCAAATAATATCGTTGCATACATTTTAATAAATAGACTCTCGCAAGCAGTTTTTTTATCTTCAAGCATAAGTATAATCATTATTTCGTAATTTTTTTATATTTTGCATAAAATTGTGTTATTTCCAGGTAGCGGTTATGACGGTAAAGGAGCCTCTGGATCTGATCAGACTCAGTTTGGATGAGAGAATATATGTGAAAATGAGAAATGAGCGGGAACTGAGAGGAAAACTACATGTATGAGACATCTTTGCTCTTTCTATTTATCTTTAAAGCATTTTTTCCTTACAAAAATATATTTCAACATGTTAAGTATACTGCACACACTTGTTTGTGGCTTCAAGTGTCTTGTATATATATATATATAACCAACACATGCCAGGTGTGTTATGATATTTACATGTGGACAGAAAACATCTAACACAATACTTTGCCTATGTCAAGCTAATATACATTAATATAGTGCCACAGGCAACAAGTTAAATAATTTCAATAGAATAATGGTAATTTAATATTGAAGTAATTTATTTATTTTGATTACCAAATTCATAAACTGTTATAACTCACAAAAGAAGTAACCCTTTTATAAATGCTAATATCTTCTATGTTTTAGGCTTATGATCAACATTTAAACATGGTCTTAGGAGATGCTGAGGAAACCATAACAACAGTAGAAATTGATGAGGAAACATATGAAGAAGTCTATAGAACAACTAAGAGAAATATCCCCATGTTATTTGTAAGAGGAGATGGTGTCATACTTGTCTCCCCACCAGTGCGTGTTGGCATTTAAGATACATGAATAAAATTAAGAACAATAAAGTAACTTTCAAATATGTATATTTGTACTCAATCCTTATTTATAATCTTAATAATAGATTCAGTTTTGAAGTTCCTGTTTTTCTTAGTAAGCAATTCATCTTCATCCATAGGTTCAATAATTGTTCCAGCTTTAGTGATCACACTTGGTTTTATCAATTTCTTGTGAGCCTTTTCAGGAATGAATGTATTACCTAATGGTAACCTTATAGATGCTTCATAATCACTCACACTTTTAAATGGGTAAGGTAGCTCCTTAACTTTATGTGCATCTAGTTTTGGATCCTTATACTCTTTAATTATGATGCCTTCTTTGTTCTCATCCCTCCTTGGCATTTTTGGAATATTTTTTGTTATAAATCTATTTCTCTTGCGTTTTGGGGCTTTTATGCCTTTGCCTCCCCATTGTCCCCAACCTGGTAGTGTTAGATTTATTTCTTCAGGCTTATCTTTGTTAATATCATACTCTTTCTCTTTCCTGAAACTTGCTACTACATCATCCTCTTCAAACACTTCTTCTATATTTACTCTTGGGACAACCTGTTCATCATCATCTAACTCATCGAAATCATTTTGTCCTCCAGGTAATACAGTGTTTAAAAATTTAGGTTTCACTTCAATAAACCTGTTAGGATCTATATCACCATTTGTTTGCTTAGGTTCCTCTGCTGCTGCCAAAACTTCAGCAACAGGTTTTACCTCGGTTTCAATTTCTGGTGTTGATTTTGATGTAGTCTCTATTAGTTCTTCATCAATGATAACTTTTGTTTTTTGATTTCTTAATTTGAGATATTCTAAGTTGTCTTTTTGTGGCTTCCTCTGTCTCTTCTTTTCACTCTCATGTATTGATTTTGTTAATTTTTTGACATTCTTAATATTTTCTCTAAGAGATTTCAATTTTTGTTCTACTTTTTGTGCCAATTCATTTTCAAGTGATTCAAAAGCTTCTAACATTTCTTCTTTATAATTACATTTAGGTTCTCCAGCCACACTTTCGACAGTCCAAGCAGAAGTTGCAACAAGATTTATTTTTTTCAGGTTTTTAGCTTTATGTATATTTATTTTTGTTGTATTATAGCTTTTTGTTGTAGTTTTGGTTAAAGGAGGTTTAACTTGTTGAGTAGACTCATTCTTTTGCATTTCATTGATTTTTGATTTTTTATTGCTAACAATGGTATGTGACTTTGTTGAAGCCACTGAGGTAGATTCTGGACTCTCATTGTTTTGTTCATTGTTCAAGTTATCACCACTCTCACCTTCTGCCTCACGTACAAGGTTATTGATTCTTTCTTTTAATGTTAAAAGCTGATTGTGTGGTAATTCATGTCCATTTTCATTTTGATTTTGGTAATCTTCTTTCTTATCATCCTCACTATCACTATCATCTTTCTGTTTTAATCCTCTACCCTGTAAATATTTCTTATACCCAAAATTAAATTCGGAGTCAATGTTAGACTTACTATTTTGTTGCATCATCCAAGGATTCATAGGGTCTTGTGTCAATGTAACATCTGGTATTATTTCATTCTCATCATCATCAGAACTCTCATTATCTTTAGTTTTTTGTGTTAGACTTCTGTTGACTGCAAGTTGTTCTGCAATTTGTTGTCTTGCCTGTAAAAATAATACTTAATCTAATATTAAAGTCCTCTAAAAATAATAAACAAAATGTGATCTTAAGCTTAGAAAGCCAAAATTTAAATTGATAACTGACCACAGTCATTGAACTGCTTATACTTAAAGAAATATACAAAGCCATATTAGGAATTAAAAAGGAAATTACTTCTTTATCATATTTAGCTCGAATCATTTTGTTTTTAGCCCATTTTCCAGTATTCTTATGTCTCAATGTGTGCCGCTCCAAAGCTCTTGATTTTTCAATTGCTTCTAATTTTTGCAGTGCCTCTTCCGGATTGGTTTTTTGCAGCTCTTCAAATTCTTTTAACTGTTGTTTCAGTCTTTCCTTTTTCAATACTCTGCAAACAAATATGAACTTGATAATTTTAACATGGAATAAGACCTAACCCCTCTCATTCAGTAGAGGAGGCCCGTGCCCAGCAGTGGGACATATATAATACAGGGCTATTAAAAAAAATTAACATAATACTTTATTTTGCTTATTATATCTTTGCCTTAGAATCCATTTATGTATTTTTTTTAAAACCTATATTAGAACAGAGAATATCTGAATGTTTTCAATCACTGATACTCATGGCAATCTTTGAACATCCATATAATTCAACATCTATAGCAATACAATCCTTTCACCTACCAAATTACATGTTAATATAAACAAGAAAGAATGCAAATACTTTTAATAGAATACTAACCGGTGATATTTTTTACTCTTGATCTTACTCTGGCGCTTGGCTTTAGCAGCCCTGTATGACTCTTGAGCACGCACCTTAGCTAGTTGTTGTCTGTGCTCCACCATCTCTTCATATGACATGGGATATAATGGTTCTTCTTCTTCATCTTTTTCCTCTACTGCTGGCGGGTCTATTTCATCTAATTGCAACTCTAGTTCAGACTTAGACTTTAGTTTAGTTAAAAACTCATGTGTAGGCTGAAGTTTTGATGAAACTTGCTTCAAAGGGAATGAGACAAAGTCTACCGTGCGACTCCTCGCAACTACAGGATCCCAACGACCGACTTTCCTTTTCGTCTGTGTATAACCAGTGGCTCGCTTGATTTTTTCTACTTGCGGTTTTTCCAAAGGCTTAGGAAGGACTTTTGAACCTGACTGACTTTTCAATAACTTCTTGCTGGTTTTTACATGGCCTGCGGTGTCTCCTAAAATCTTTACGACGTTACCAATCTTTAGTTTAGACGCGCGTTTCACTAAATTGAATTCAGAGTTTAAAATAGTAGGTTCATTTCGTGTTGGCTCGGTAATATGTTGGGTTTTATCTAACTTAGACACTGCACTTATCAGTCTGTCGTGTTCTGAAGCCACAAATTCTGCATCTTCGAAATCTTCCATTGTTATTTATCTTATAAAAAAATATTCAACGTGACATAACCTCAGTTTCTCACTTCGTAATTTTCTATAGACTACTAGAGATGTGTAAGTACTGTGAGTAATGCATGACATGTTATATAACACGACCGAGTACTGAAACAGTACACAGTACCCGGCGAAATGTTGCATGGCACATGGCATGGCATGACGTGCGCACTGCCATAGTATATACACGGGCCGGGCGGCTCGGTGAAGCGGGCGCGCAATCGGAAACGTTCGAGAAATTGTGCGATCGAGAAGTGTCAGGCGGTCGGGATTCTGTCACTGTCACGCCCCTTAGTAGAATTTTGATTTAGAGCAGTATATAAAATACTGTTCATAGGGTTTACATTTCTATGGCACCGCCCAGTAAGTAATAATAACTGAACTGGCGCGCTTTCTTTCGTCTTTTACTATTGTTTTGAATTATTTCACATTTCACATTTGTTTACGAGGACAAGGTTATTGTATGCGGTATGGTAAAAAAAATGTTGTTTTGGAAAGTGTTTGTTTTGTGTGTTTGTGAAGAAAGTACTTAATTTGTTACCTACTTAATTCTAACTGTAAATAACTAGAAAAAATATTGCTAGGTGTGTAAATATATTTTTTGGGTATTAAGGTATTTGTTTATTATGGCGAATTTGAAGTGTTTTTAATTCAAAGTTCTGTGTGGTGTTGCATCAGTTTATGGGCAGGCGTGGCGCTACCATCAGGCGAGCGCCTTGCTCATGTCGTCATACAATCAAATAAAAAAAAGTGTGCGTCTCCGGACTCTCGACAGAAGTGATAACTTAAACTAATGTGGGTTAAAGTGAGAGCAGAGGAGCCTGCCTACTGCTACCGTATGCGTGAGAGAAAGGGACGCCAGACAGAGTGGCGCCTTAACGCGTTACGTTACGAAGTCCGGTCAGTCATGTCCAAGTCCGGTCAAAGTCGTGTCGAAGTCGTGTCGAAGTCGTGTCGAAGTCGTGTCGAAGTCGTGTCGAAGTCGTGTCGAAGTCGTGTCGAAGTCGTGTCGAAGTCGTGTCGAAGTCGAGTCGAAGTCGTGTCGAAGTCGTGTCGAAGTCGTGTCAAAGTCGTGTCGAAGTCGTGTCAAAGTCGTGTCGAAGTCGTGTCGAAATCGTGTCGAAATCGTGTCGAAATCGTGTCGAAATCGTGTCAAAGTCGTGTCAAAGTCGTGTCGAAGTCGTGTCGAAGTCGTGTCAAAATCGTGTCAAAGACGTGTCAAAGTCGTGTCAGTCTTGTGAAAGTCCGGTTAAAGTCCGGTCCAAGCCGACTGGTCACTGTGTGACGCCACCTGGTACTTCGAAATTATCAATGTTCCACGGAGGTCGGCTAACGCTGGCTGGTCAATGGACCGCTCGCGTTACGGAACGTTTCGGTTCACCCTCCCATAAGAAGATATCACTTCAAAAAAAAAATAAAAGGTATATCTCTCTAATATTGCTATTACATTACACCTGAGTCCTGATTGAACATACAGTACACAACAGTACAAGTAATGGTGGGCCGTACACATTACTTCACATAGCGTGTCATGTCAGGTCATGCCTAGAGTAATGCTATAGTGCCATATTAGTAATAGTGGGCCGTACACATTACTTCACATAGCGTGTCATGTCAGGTCATGCCTAGAGTAATGCCATGCCATGCCATGCCATGCTATAGTGCCATATTACGCCGTACGAAATGACATGCCATATGGCATTACTTCATAGCGTACTGTTTTGCGCATGTCTATAGACTACCTTTGACTGTCAGTCCTCTGTCAATTGTTAATAGTGATGGTCATTAATATAAAAACTGATACAATAATTTATTATTCTTGCGCAACTTATAACACTGTTACTGGAGATGTCGTTATCCTGTTGTCGATTATCCGTTGCTCTATATGGCACATTGCGTCGTTTGTGTCATCGCGCCGTGCAAGCAAGCAAGCATTACACAAAAACGAATAAGAATGAATGAGAGGACACTTGTTGCACGTTGCTGAGTCAACGTCACGCTTTATAATTTAATGTTTTGATTTGACAACAGTTCAATATTGCCAGTATTTGATTTTTGAAGTGATAACTTCTTATGGGAGGGTGAACCGAAACGTTCCGTAACGCGAGCGTAAAAAAATGACGATCGTTAAAGAAATACTTATAATTTGGAACATGGTGCCGTAAAAAAAGTACCAGGTTCGCATAAACGCGAAGAGAGTAGAATGTCTTCTTTTCATGGCGAGTAGCCGTAATTAATAAACAAATGACGATTAGGAAAAGAAAAACTTTTTAGATTTTTTCTTATTTAGAACATGTTGCCGTAAAATGTACCAGGCTCGCATAAACGCGAAGAGAGTAGAATGTACTTTTATCATGTCATCAGTGGGCATGTTGGCGTAATTTTGTATTCTCGCATCTTGTTTGGTAAGTTTTCACTTCTGTCGGCACTCCCAGAGTGCAACCCGTATTTTTTTTTTTTTTATTACGAATGTTGATTGTTATTTTATGATATGATTATGGACCGACTATACAGATTATCTTTATTATTCATTATCATATTATGTTACATTTACAAACGATATAAAACAGCAAATTATATGACAACGAAATAACTGGCAACAGTTAAAAACAACAGGTGTTGATGACCTTCAGGACATAGGTGATAGGCTACTTTTTATCTCGCAAAAGACCGCTCACGCGGGCTAAACCGCGAGCAAAAGCTAATAAATAATATAGTATTTTTCTCTTTGATCAAAAATTAATGTTTTATCTCTTTCCATTTTGTCCTTAGACTATTATAATCATTGATTTTGTTGTTGCAATACATAAACAAATTTAAACAAAAATTTGTGTGACACAAATTATGCTTATTATCCAGCTACAAAATTAAATAGATATAGCTTACACATCACGTTCAATTAAACAACAATTTAATATGTTCAAAACATAAACCTTATGGACTGTAATGAAATAATGTTATTGAAACAATTAGGTACATATCAAAATCGATTCATTAGTTTTTGAAAATCTCGAAAAAACTAAATACATACGAACGGAATACATACAGAACAGCTTTTTTTAAATCGGTTGAAAATAAGCTTTGAAAGGACTAGCAAAAATATTTCAAATGTTAGAATAAAATTGTTCCGTGGTTGTACTGTTAAAATTAGTGAAAATCTGTTTCTAAATTACAATAACAAATGGACTACGAAAAAAAGTTATAAACATCTATATTTCCAATCTAACGAACTACAGCAATGATTATATGATGATAGATTTATGAAAAAACCACTTAAAGATGATAATTATTAATACACCCAAAAGTCTTTTTTTTTTGTGGGGCTCTATGCCCCACTCTCGTCCCTCTGATATTATTTTTCAGAGTTTTTACCCATCTGTAAATTCTCAATTCTCAACATTTTTTATTATAAAAACCCCGTAGTAATGCAAGAGTAAAAAAGTATATACAAAATACAGGGTTATTTTTAAAACACCAGCAACCTCGCAGGGGTAGATTCCTAAGGTTATAAGCTACTACTTTTGTTCTACGACTTTTGATAATTTGTTAGATTTTATTTTCATACAAAAATAAGTATTCATTTAATTTCCGTCTTGATTGTTACAACGCGCATCGCAGATTACGTAAACAAATACGCGAAGCGTGGGGAACCGGGCTAGCTCCTTTGAAGGTCAACGCGCCGCTCAGCTGAGCGGCGCCTTTGAGTCGCGCGCGCACGCCGCGCCGCGCCGCATACTACGAAGAAAAATACGACACAACAAAAACTTGTAAAATCATTTTTTTTTAAATATATTGAGTTATATCCAAACTCGTAGAACAAAAGTTGTTCCGTATGGGGACAGCTATCTACCCCTGCGAGGTTGCTGGTGTTTTAAAAATAACCCTGTATAAACAGAAAATAAAAGAAATAGAAGAAATGCACACATTATAGTGTACACCCAAAAGTCACACATATAGTCCTGACCTCACACTAGGTTAAACTGTGTCGTGAGTATCAGAAACTACGAGAAACTTGCGGTCTCACAACAGCCAGACCAGAGACAAACATTCGTGGATCACAACATTTGTCTCGGTACTGGAATGGAACCCAAGGCCTCTCGCTTCGCACCCGCCTACTGCGCCACGGAGACTGTCGAGATGGTTATAGTACTTTATCTGAGAGCAATATTTCCCCGTAATTTTTAGTCCCATAGGAATTATATATTTCCAGATGGTAATATTTAAGAGAAAAAAGTATTTAAATGGATACTCATTTATTTCGAATCAGGTATACACAATACAGTTTTTTTATTAGCTTTAATGGCGAGACGAGCATCTCCTGCCCATTAACCGAAGCACTGCATAGCACTGGAGTGCCTTCGCCACCCCAAGACATAAGTTGTTAAATCGTTTTCACTAATTTTTTGGCTAGTAGTACGGAGTCAGGTAAACACGATGTGCTTACACTGTTTTGTTGCCTGGTGACATGTAATAAGAAAACGAGTAAGGTTCCAGAAAGCTCAAATTCTAGAAAAAGTAAGCAGTGACACTTTATTTTGTTTGTAAGTGCTAGTTTTGTCTAGTGAAATAATGAATGGCTGTTACTATCAATTTATTACAGCAGATGATTCGTCTGACGACGGCGTTGAAGGCGGTATATTTTCCTCGTTCTGATTTGATACCTGTCGTGCATGTCTATATTGACGATTACGATAAAGTTTTGCTTCATCTGTGCATTTAATCGTTATGCTATTTCTGTAAAGTAAAAAAATATATATCACTTAATATAAAACTAAGTACAATAATTTAATTTCTAGTTTATGTATTTAAAGATGATTATATATTTTAGTCATACCTAACCAAATTTTTCGGTACACCACAGCGCGTTGAAACAGTCTTAACAATATCTTCAACTAATGTAGGATCTAAAATCTTTTTCGGTGGTTTATTTGTGAAGGCTGGCGATTGTTTTCCAGTCAAAGAATGAGTTGCTAAAACCCTGCAAATAATACGAACATAAATAAAACATCTACAAAAAAAAATATGGCATAACTAGAGTTTTAATGTGTAATATTACTTTCGCGGAAAAATAGCCTGCAATAATTGCCGTGTCGCAGATGTATGGGAATTCCAGTCCATTTCATTCAGCAATCTTGCTGGAACCATTGCGTTGCCATTGCCTATTGATACCTGAAAAAAAAGTATTATAATATAACTTATTTGACATTACAACTTTTAAATTAGATGTTTTGTTTGTTACATAAAGACCTACCATATCCGAATCATTTGAAATGTTTTGCTCGATGTTATTCGTTGTCTGCGCTGACATTCTACGTACGCGTAATGTGTTCACATTATTTTTATCTACCTCATTCTTAACATTAGATCCATTCATTAAGTTTGGTGCCGGATCTTCAGTAGCTCTTTCAGTTTCTCCATTAATCGTATTTGGTTCTGTGACTCTGTCTGTTTCTACATATTGATTGTTAAGATCGACCCAAGACCCGGTCACAAGGGGTTCATTGTAAGATAAATCGACATCATTGTGCTCCGAGCCGTTTACTTGTATGGAGGCTGCATTAGCATTCATTTGAGTTATCAAGGACTGAAATCTTTGGTATAACTTTTTTAACATCGATTCCATCTCTTCTATCTTCTCCAGAGGGGGTTGTAGAAGGCTACTGTCAGTTTGGGTTCCTTGATCGAAACAAAGCTTTATGTCTTCTTGAACACTATTTCCAGGAAGCGGGGTACTACTTATAATTGAACGACGTCTCTGATTGACGGCTGGACTGAATGCAGAGTGACCGAGACGATTACCTTCTGTGCCATTATATTGATGATACTTTACGGGCTTGTTTAAATGAATGACTCTGCTCCTATCATGGCGGCTATTTGTCTGAAAGTATTAAATTACATGACATTTTTATTTTTTAAATCAATAAGTTACGTTACCCAAAACGTACTGAAGAAATCATTTTATAAATCCATCCAAATATAAATAAGTTAGAAGCCATTCAAATACAAAGAAGGGGTGTTTGTCAAACAACGGGCTACGTAAACTATGACGTCACCGTGCAAGCTTTTTTTTACAGTAAAATCCATTGTTTTCTTCAAACTTATTAAAATATTTTCAATTTTTAGTTGGATTTTCTATAAAAGCATGTATTTTTTGTTTTATGAAACTATTATTTTTTTTATATTATTTTTTTTTATGTTGCATGGAAATATTCGAGCAGACACCCGCGCTATCGTTTGACACTACGAGGGGAGGCATTTGGCAATTGGCTCCAAGTACCTATGAAGAAGTTGGACTTTCCGGCGTCCGTTTTTCGCACTTCTTTTATCAAGTTTACTTATCCTATAACATTTTATTGTGCCTTTGTCTATCAATTAGATTGTAAAATCACGCTATAAACTGATTTTTATGTCCCCAGAAAGAAAGAAATTAGGAAAAAAGTGGACGAAAGCTATAAAGAGGCTGTTTGTCTCGTTTTTAATATAGTGGGGGTAAGCAAATGAGTAATTAAGTCACCACAGCATAAGTAATCTCCACCGTCAGTAACATCCACAATATCAGAAGAATCATGGAAGATTACAGTTCATTTTTACATATTTGTATTTTAACCGTGTTAATTTTGAACGACTTGACCAATTGAGATCATGTACACATAATATTAAAAGCAGTAAGCAGCGATAGCTCAGCGGGGAGTGGTATGGACTGTCGAGACGAAAGTCGCAGGTTCGAAACTAGCCCCAAGAGCATACACCACTGACTTTTCTAAGTTACGTGTATATTAATTGTTAAGGCCATAACCCCAGCAAAACGCCGCGCGATCGAGATTTTTAGAGGCTATCTAGTTATTACTTAAAATAAATATTGATTAAAAATATACAATATATTTCTACTTTCTTTCTGTCAGCTTTACTTTGTTCGATTCAAATTCATGTTAATGTTGATATATTTTTTTAAATTGTCGTTATAAATGAACCATAAAAATGAGAAAAATGCAAAGATTCCGTGCGTCTCCTTTTAAAGTACAGATTGTTTTCATATGAGATTAACATCATTAGATAGGCAATTTAATAACGAATATTTTGCCCGTTTTAAATTTTCGAAAAGACTAAAACCTGATTTTTTAAATCAATTATTCGCTAAATACGTACATATTCTGCACGAAAATTCACACGCCGAGTACACGAGTCAGTATGCCGCGAGTCAATCAAGGTCATTTGCTCACGGAAGCGCATTAATTATCGCTTGCTTTAACGGTGAAGGAAACATCGTGAGGAAACCTGCATACCTGAGAATTCGATAAGATTTTTCGAAGGTATGTGAAGTCTGCCAACCCGTATTAGGCCAGCGTGGTGGACTAAGGCCTGATCCCTCTCTAATTCGGTAGAGGAGGCCCGTGCCCAGCAGTGGGACGAATATAATATATAGGGCTAATAAAAAAAAACTTTGCGTGGTCAACGGGACATCGCCATATATATACATTCCGCTACGACTACGCTATGGGAGGAAAGTAGTAATATGGTTGAGCCGCAAGGGACAGTAATTAGTATTCATAAACAAAATGTAATACCTCCGGTTCACTATCACTTGCGCTATTATCACTTTTGGCTACTACATGTGGAACTGCATTTTGGAGGGCTTTCACTCGTTGCTTATTGTTCTCCGGTGAATCAATATACTGAAAATAATGGTGCAAGTTATTGGAGTTCATAATAGCTAATAAATATCATTTCAGAAGTAAGAATTAAGTTTAAGGACATACCATCGACTGAGATTTCATTTCTTTGATTGTTCGCATACATAGTTCCATTACATTTTTCACCTTCTGATCTTGCCTCTCCAATACTTCTTTATGCTCTTGCAAATACCGCTTGCTATCTATTATTAAGAAATTAAAGTAGGAAAATGAGTATTTATAAAGTAATCATTTAATTACCAATATATATCATAAAAGTAACAAATAATACGCACCAGAGATTCGCAAGATTTCCGCACGCCGTGGATTTTCATGTTTAACGTGAATAAAAATTTCTTTCCCCGGATTCAAATCGGATTCATTGTGAGATATAGAGTCGACGTTAACAACACCGTATGCAGGAAATACGTTACGCTCGTCCACCCATTCTACCAACAACCAGATGCGTCGTGCCATGATTATTACACTACAACTGCCGCAGTTCAAATGATAACTGAATGATACTCCTCGATGCACTCTAGTTGTACTGCAAGCGCAGGTAATAAGTTATACAATGCATTTCGCCGTCCCAAGCACCCAATGTTTGTCGACCCTAACAAACAAGCAAAAAATTTCACTATTACTTTATTACAAACGGATCTTCGCGATGCATTTGTACTCGTCGTTATTTGAAATCTCTTAAAATCGTAACGAACAATTGAATGTGAGTATTATTTTAATATTTTAGAGTTAAAACTAACTTGTTTATGATCATTTAGTCCTATCTTTGTTCCCTCATTTACTTTTATTTTCTGGTTCGTAGGATTAATATAATGATAGATTAAACGTACCTACGATTTTATACGGAATTTAGCCTAAAAACTAAATGTTTTTGTCTTTGTTGTCCCTAAATACGTTATAACTATTATTTTATTAGTACTTATATTAGCGGGAATGTTCTAGTCTAAATTCTGTTAATTGTACCCTTAGAATAACTACATATTTACAATAGGTAATTATTCTCCACAATAGTAGTTGTGTACCTCCCCATAAAATTAAGGTAAGTATATAATCGTGGATCCTGTCAAGCAAAGTCATTGGTATTTATGGATGTCCTTATGTAACAAATATGAGAAATGAAATTAAAGTAGGTACCTACGTGTCTACTCAAACTTGATTAAAATAACAAACACAGTTTTAATTATTGCGGCTCGTATAACTTAATCTCTTATGAGTACATAACATAAGGTAAGTATACCTAAGTACACTTTCTATTTTTAGTCCATTTTTAACCGATTTCCAAAAAAGGAGGAGGTTTATTATGGTGGATGTATAGTAAGTGCCTAAACAAGTTAATGAGACTTACAGGCTGCAGTTATCGAATTATATAAAATGTTGTTCTAGTAAAGTAATTTGCGCCAGCACCTATCCGCACGTGCGATGCGATGCTGATGATGATGTGCACGTGATCAATTTTGCCAAAAATGTAGCATGGTCTTTGCAACAAAATACATCAAGTTATTTAGGAGTAAAATACTGAGCGAATATGTACTTATCTATTAACACTGGCTGTTGCTTGAAACTCCACCCGTGTTAGAAGTATTAAAGTGATCCTCCGGGAACGTACTATCGGAATAAAAGTATTCTATATAATAATTCAGGTCATGGGCTACTTGTGCGCCAAATTATTCCTGTTAAATTTGAATTTGTTAAACCGCGTGACCGAAAAACAAACGTTCAGATTCACAAACTCAAGAAGTCGTTTAAAACATCCAAACTACCACTTAAATTCACTGATTTACGTTAATCATTATTAAGTTCTTTTAAGAGATATTATAACAAAATAAACACATATTTATTATAGAGGGTATTACATTTAAAATGCTGTTGTCATGCATAATATTGTGAGTAGGTGGGTACACTTAATCGAACTTTCGAATCGAAAATCAAATAAAGAAATTGTAAGTTTGCAGTAATATTCTTGTACATTTCTAATAAGTTGCTTCTAACTTATAACAAGCCTATAAGGATTATAAATCCACTTTGTTATTAGTACCCAAAAATGAGCCTTAGTAAAAAAAAACTGAGTTGTACCCCCAGTCGGTTTATTGTTCTAAGCTTATTCCTTAGAATATAATTAGAATGCAACAATACGTCAAGGATTTTCTAAAGAATTTTGTAAATAATAGAAAATACATTCATGGTGTGCCCAAAGGGATTTACTTTAACTACCTGAATGTTAAAACAGTACCGTGGTATTTTAGTTTATGATCTCTTCAACTGTGGGTGTACATAAATGCCATCACTGGTGAAATTTTGGTCATTTTGTATTCATGCAATGTTGTGGACACTTGTGGCGTATTTCTTTCCGGAGATATAGACACATAAAAAATAGTGCACTTCTATGGTTGACAGTTCTTTATTGGCTAAGTAAGTATATTTAATTTTTATAAGGGCCACACAACTTATCCCCGAAGGAGTAGTCAGTCGCTAGTGAGTTTATTTTCGTGCCATAAAGGTAATCAATATGTGATCGGTAACGAACATGCCTGTTTAATTCCAATTCCAAGCACCTCGTATTTAAAACGAAAAATTCCATTTTAATTGCCCAACCTGGAAATCGAACCCCAATCTTCTTTGGTTTCGCAGCCTGAGTATAATACCACTAGATCATTTAGATAATAATCAATAAAGTAGATAAATAAAGTAAGTATGTAGGTATAGTTTTTTTATTTACCCACTGTTATAGACATTTGAATATCTAATTTATATTGCTTATATACGCTATAAATATTTTTTTGTAATTTGTGTATAGTACATCATGTCAGCAATTAGCTTCAACGGCGCAAACATGGAGTATGACGCTGCTCAAGCCCTCCTGGATTTACAAAGCAACATAAGAGAATCAACGTCGAGTCAAAGTAAGTACTAAAATTGTTTAAGCTAAGTGCTAATACTAAATATCATCGAAAATTTTCATTTATTATCCTACGAAAAATAATTTAAATGTAAAAAGGTTTTAAAACATTACAACAATAAGGCCCGATTCGACTAAAACTTACATTATTCCAGAATATAATATATAGTAGATAGAAATTCGGAGAATATTTTTACTCGCTTTCTTATACACGGTATAAAGCCACTAATCGTATTATGTACCAAGAAAATCCTTCACAATCAATACTCGGATTAACATGAGTCTGAGTCAGCAACAATAAACATCAAAACCGGCCAAAACAAGCGCATTACCTTTGATGAATTGTCAAATGATTTGCATGAATTTATTATTACTTAAAACAACGTAGCCTAGTATTATATAGTAATAGATCCACTGTCCGCCATTTTTACACTATCCAATAAAGTCTAATTCCGCCGACATAGGCCGTATATTCTAGTATATGAAAGTCATTCTTGGTTAATAATTACTAGAATGTTAAAACTAAATATTCCTGAGTATCTCGAAATTTACTCTTGGATAAGACCAATTAGACCATATTTTAGTTTGATCGGAACGGGTCTAACAGTAGTAATTGCCTGCGTCGCGTCATCAATAGAAGAGTTGATATTTGACGGGAGTTTAGCAATTTCTTAAAGTTTGAGCTGTACTATTTTCTTCAATTGAAATTTGTTACGTTCTTAAATGTTGAATTTGTAAACGTCCAAGTTTCATAAAAATTATAGGGTAAGGTTTACTTACTACTTACCAATACCGTTTTTATGTGGTCGAGCCACGCTGAAGCTGAACGCTATTTTGCCTGCAGCATGACTGGGTCGGCTCGACCGCGCTATTACCGATGTCTTACAGAAAACCTACGTAAAGTAGGGGCTTGCTGCTGCATTTTGTACGGCGAGTGAGGTATTCGGAGACGTAAATCCCCTTTCACCTTCCCAATCCGACAACTATCCTTTCAACTATTAAGTGACCAATTGCTCTTATTGCGGCCTCTGCTAAAAATATTGTTCCTTTAAATAATATTCGTATACACGTTCAGTATGTCGCTCTTTCATTTTACGATTTTAATTTATAACTACGTATACGATAATATATTAAAATATATTTAGAATTTTCTTATAATTTCAGCGAGCTTAACACCCCGGTTCCAACCCAAAGAAGATATGGAAAGGGCGGCAAAACTTTTTTTGAGTTGTATCATAGCTTCTAACTCACCTTCTCCAACTTCTGGACCCGTAACATTATTAGAACAGAACAATAATAAAAGTAAAGCCGCTGTTATCCATTTTCCTGCATCAATAAAGAAAGAAACAAGTCGTGATAAAAGGTTTGATACAAAAAACGCTGAAAAAACAATTGCTTCATTTTATCATGAAAAACAACAAAGTCATCTAACGGTGTATAAAAAACAGGAAATAAACAAAACAGCTCTCAGAGTTCAGCGGCATCAATCCTCAAGCCCTGAAACTGTAACAGAAAGTCCCCGCAAAAAGCAAAAGTTAAGAACTCGTGATATAGCAACTCAAACAGATAATTTTTATCAGCTCCCGCAAATAGAAAATATGGAAGCCACAATTAAAAGTTTGTGTGAAAGAATTAAATCATTGGAAGCTCAAATTGAAATGACAAAATCTCAAGTAGTTGTTAATGAGTGTGATCCGAATACCTCAGAAGATGACGAGATGGAAACCGAAGGCGACGAGATATCTTCGTATGAATATAACCAAAATACAAACGATTATAATACGGTATGCATTAGACCTTGTAAAAAATATTAAGTTGTGCTTTTAATAGCATATTTACATTTGAAATTTTGTTTTAATTGCAGACTCTCGACAGAAATTATACCACAGATTCATCATTTCAAGAAAGAAGTACCAGATATGGAACACGTACAAAAGAAAACACATCTTGCAAAGTTTTAAAAAACCATAATGCAAACACCAAATCTAATGAAATAGTATGTGCTATTCTTAATTTTTTTTATATCTATTTCAAATAACATAATCATGAGATTTCTTGTTTAATAGGTTCCAATCGGCGATGGACATGCATCAGTCCCGTCAAGGCTACTCAGGCATATAAATTGGAATTCCTATACGAGTGCTACGAGAAAGTTATTAACTGCCGTATTCTCACGCAGGTAAAAATTTTGCAACCATGTTTTATTATCTGCATTATAATAATGTGTTTATGTTTTATTATATGTTTTATTTTATTCCAGGATTTTAGCTACACATTCTCTTACCGGAAAACCATCGCCTGCGTTTCCGAATAAACCGGCAAAGAAAAAATTAGATCCCGCTTTAGTTAATGATATCGTACAAACTGTTGTGGAAAAATGCTGCGTGCCTGAAAACGTAGTACGGTATGTTTAAAAATAAATGTTTTACCTATCTGAATGAAGAAACGAGCAGGTTGCTCACCTGATAGTAAGCGCCACGTCTGCCCATAAATATATACAACACCACACATAACTTTGAATTATAAAGCACTTACATATCTTTGAACCGATTTGTGTAATTATTTCAATTATACAAGTTAAACTATTGATAAAAATTATAAGAAACATTGATTTAATGCCTTATTTATTTATTTATTTACAGAACAAGCATAACAACCAAGTGTGCTGATGAAAGCAAAATGTACCGTACTCGCCAAAAAAATGTAAAGAAGCGTAAACATAAGGTAAACAGAGAAAATATTCCTCCCGATACATCGGACTCGGAATTTTGATATACCTGACTGGAAAACACGTTATGTGTGACGTAAGCTGGTTGAATTGGTTTATAAGGTAAATATTAATATCTACTGACTTATTTTACTCAATTTCTTTAAATTAGTAGATAAATTTATTAGTTTTTCTTAATTTCAGATAGTAGTTAGCCTTTCGGGCTCCTTAAATAGCGTGCATGCTTTTTACGCCGTTTAACTCCGCCACTTGGGTGTACTACTCTTTCCCAATGCCAGTCTCAAGCCTGGAAAGAGGAGGAGAGGGCGGCCGATTTTGACTTCACAGTATTTTTTATTTAAATAAAATTATTCTTTAAAATGTAGATTTAATTTGATCATACAGTTAATAATACTTCACAATATAATTCAATCTTGTTACCCAAATAGATGAATAGTATAACACACAGAAATCAACTTGGCACCTCAGTGGAATGCGCGTCCCCTCCCACCACACCCTACCGCCTACCGCTCTCGCCCTCGACGCGTCATTACGGTCAGTAAATTAAATAATACCGTTACGCACGCACCTCCTTCGTGTTTTTTTCGTTGTTATTATTGTTATTTTTATGGATATAGAACTGTTACCAAAAAATATACCTACATTCAACCCCCTTATTGATAATCGCTGAATAGGTATCTATTGATTAATTATTATATGTTTAGCGTCAGTCACACATTTGTCATCTGTCAGAGTGAGAATGAGATAAAACATATTTTAGTAACCAATTTAGTAGGTACGCACGCGAACCCGCGCCCGTGAACTTCGCTTGAAAACGTGCCCATCCACATTCACAGTCACAATAACTTGTATCGATGGGTCTTATAAGGGTACATACTTGAATTTTTTATGCAGTTAGTACATTCCTATGACGTCATTACTCCGAGGTGCCTAGTTAACTTCTGCGTGTTATACAATATTGTCATTGTTTTTTGTGGATTGTATCCTTTTACTTTACTTGTAACTTGGTACATACTTGATTTTTTTTCAGTAGTGGATATGTCAACGATATAAACATAATAAATTATGAATATTGTTGTGAATAAAACTGTTTTAGAATAATATTATTGAATTAAATTTAATATGTCCTAAGGTAATTCAATAAATACATCTTTCAAACGTATATCATTTTTTGGAACGAAGTTCCTTACGGCAGGCTTGGAGGGGATAGGGATTTCGCTGCGTGACCGAACTGAAAAAAATGTGATAGTAAAACCGTACATAAGAAAAATGCGTGGAATAAAAGCGTTAAATGAGAAGTGCGCAGGCGCGACAGACGCATAACCAGCAAGCGTTAGTTCCTTTTTTAAAATGAAATTCATTCAGCCAGTTATAGTTGAAGTATTTTTATATCTCCTTCGATTTTTAAAAGATTACGCTAGCTCGTTATTATTTATAATTACATAAGTTGATAAAAAATGCTATACAATAGCTTTACCGCGGCAGTCTCCGAGTGCCACACGTTTTTTTTTTATTTCTATTTTTCTATTCTATTTCTATGTAATTTTATGTTGTCAAACAAAAATAAAGAAACATATTTTGTATTAAAATACTTAATTTCCTAAATACTTTCTTGTACTTAAATAAAAACTAATCAGCAAAATTTAAGAGAAAAATCAAGAAAACCTACATAAAATTGAGCACGACTTTTTTTGCAATTTGTTTCGATTCTACATTAGCCGAAGGAACTTCGTTCCTACCTGGTGTCCCACGACACACACCAATTTTTTTTCATTATAATCGCTTTACCTAATAATATTCATGAAAATGATGCAACAACTTTGAGTTGGCGAGATGAATGGCGCTGTTGTTAATTGGGTGATTTTCAGTTTTGACAGATCTTTTTCAATTAAATTAAAAATTTACCACTGAGCTGACTACCGCTAACTTTTGATTATCACAATCTGCTGTTTTTCATTGAGTCTCTCTGAAAAAACCTATACCGTTATGTTTTAGTTGTTATTGTATGTTATAACTAACGACTTTTACATTTTTATAAATAATTTAACAAAATTTATTATCTGTAGTAAAAAAATCTCCTATAATCTATCTGTGCCTTGGAGTAATAATTTATAGGGAGTGCGCGCTCCATAGAGAAAAAGGTCCAAAACCTGTGACCCTGAGGCACATGAATTAGTATTTCTCCTCTTTCTAGTGAACAATTTTCCCCAATGTTAAAAAGAGACAGAATAGTAACTTGGGTGCCTCTCTTTACAAAAATACAGACCGACTTTAATGCTTTCTGTGCACACTCCTGTATATATTAACTCCATGTTCTGTGCTTCGAGTTTTGGCGGGAATTCTGACAGTGCGGTTAATCTCTTTTTTTATGGCTTTCGCATTATTATGCATTTTGCCAATGTCAAGTATAATTTATTCTCTAGTTATTTTTACAAGAACGATGAAACACGGGTGCGGTCGATTTCAAGGTCTTGCCGGAGTTTTGGTGTTAACTCCTTTCAGTACGATGGTTAATTCACTTATTTCAATGTTTCCATACACTGCTCATCACCGTCAATGTTTATTGAACAAATCCACACCACTTTTATACAACAAACACAAGTCTAAACTAGTTTATGAAATAAATTAAAATAAGCGATGAACTGCACTGTTAGAATTCCCGCCAAAAACCCTGGTTAATCTCTTATTTCAATTAATTTCACAAATTAGTTATTGTATAAAAGTGGTGTCGATATGACGTGTAATAAACATTGACGGTGATGAACAGAGCATGGAAGCATTGATATAAGTGGATTTAGGTGACTTTCGACAAATTACATTTATGGACCTCGTGCGGTCGATCCGCTTAAAGAAGGTCGTCCAAGAAGAATCGTACAGTCAACCTGGGTAATTTTGGCTCACTTTAGAGGTAATTTATAGTAGTACGGATTTACTTTTATTGTTATTTGTCATTAACGAGTGTTTCTAGTGGGATATAGACTTTTATAATCTAAATTTCTGTGTTATTTATCAAAACGATAAATAAAAGACCCTTAAATTACCAAAAATTTGGTGAGCCAAAGTTACACTGACATTTGGGTAACATTACTAAGTATGAGGAGTTGATGAAGAAAATCTCTAATTTATGTAGTTTTTTTTTACTCCTCGGTAAGATTAGCTTGTCATATTGATAAAAAAAATACATTTCGTTTATATCACTATCTCCTTTTTAGTGGCAACGTAGGGTTGCCATATTAATACAATATTAAACTGCTTGGTTTATCGAAATCAACTTTTATTTAATGGACCTCTTAAATCAAGTTATTATTGTATTAATCAGGTTTTGATGTACGTATAATCATTGAGCAATGCCTAAAATAATAAAAAATAATAAAACAAACTCAATCACATATAAAAAAGAAACATAATATCGGCTCTCAATTCCCCCATACCGTGTATAGAAATTGATCATCAATCGCATAAGAATCGCCTCGTTTTGTAATTTTAGATCCTCCAAATCGACTAACTATATTTCGGGGGTGACAATTAAATACGTCAAGCTTTGATGGCCACTTTTACCCTTCAAAACTTTTTTGCATAATTTAAATTTTCACGCATTTTCTGTCCTCGCCCCGAGCTAATGTTACCCCAAATGGTCTGAAAATGAAACGGATCGAAGATTAATTTTTTTTTTTTTTTTTTTTTTTTTTTTTTATATCCTGGCACGGCAAAATGACTACGCCACACCTGATGGTAAGTGTAACGCAATCCAGGAATAGTGTCGACCAAAGACAAACAGTGTGTCTATCGTTGGTCGGCACAATCATGCCGGCCTGCCTAACTGCTTCTTCACACACCGTTTAAAGGACCCATTATTATAGGAAGGAGGGAACACGTGTGCCGGCAAACTATTCCACAGCTTAATGGTCCGGCAGAAGTAAGACTTTGCGAATTTTTTAGTTCGAGCCGAGATGGAGGAGACCACGAAGCTGTGGTAACGCAAGCCAGCACGCGTGGTTCTGTTAAGGAAAGGTGAGGATGGGATAAGGTTAAACAATTCTTCGGAGCATTCACCGTGATACAGACGGTACAAGACGCTCAGTGAGGCAATGTCCCTCCGCAATTGTAGCGGTTCTAAGTGTCTTGTAACGCCTGCATCATTTACAATGCGGACAGCCCGACGCTGCAATCCGTCCAAGGCATCGAGTAAGTATTGGGCGGAACCGTCCCAAAGGTGCGAACAGTACTCCACACCCGGCCGCGCTTGCGCTTTGTATAAGCGGTAAAGCTGACCGGGAGTAAAAAACCGACGCACCCTGTTCAGGATTCCGACCCTGCGTGAAGTGGCGGATATTACGCCCTCGATGTGGTTCCTCTTAATTAAAGATTTTTTAAAAAATCTATCAATATCGCGGGATATTTCAGTGATATTACATAAAAAACATATGATTCTTCAACATAAAACTAAACTCGCCTTCTGTAGTTCTTCTGTAGTAACTGCTATACACAACTTTTTAGCAAGTATATTTTTAACTCTATTTACCGCCAAAATTTGGAATGATGAGAAATAAACATATATTTGACAAATGTCAAATGTCACTGCAGGTTTCGTTCAAAAACACTTTTTACCTTCATAGATTAAACAACTTATTATTATAAAATGATTCAGCAAGCAGAGAAAAAATTAAACGTTCAAATACAAGTTAGTGAGTCAATGTTACATTGAAAGCTAAAGTTACCCAGGTTGACTGTACTGAAAGGAATTAACAAAAAACTAGCAAGACCTTGAAATCGATAACACCCGTGTTTTATTGTAATGAAATACCTATCACATATGATGAGGCTGTATGGGCTAGATCCCTTTGCCTTTCGAATTGAAGGTAAAGTTTTATGGGAAGATTTAATTAATAAAAAATGTGCCGCTGTCTATCTGACTGACTGTGTTGTTTTTGGCGGGAATTCTGACAGTGCAGTTCATCGCTTATTTTAATTTATTTCATAAACTAGTTTAGAGTTGTGTTTGTTGTATAAAAGTGGTGTGGATTTGTTCAATAAACATTGACGGTGATGAACAGTATATGGAAACATTAAAATAAGTGAATAAGAATCGTACACGTCACACACAATCGTACGTACGTAAAGAGTTAACATCAAAACAACGACAAGACCTTGAAATCGACCGCACCCGTGTTTCATCGTTCTTATATAAATACTTGAGAATAAATTATACTTGACAATGGCTAAATGCATAATACTGCGAAAGCCATAAATAAAAAAGATAAAAGACTGACTGTCACCAGTGGTGTGAACCGATTACAGATTTGAGAACCGATTTTTATCGATAACTTTGGAAAGAAAACCGTCATTTTTTGGTTTTTAGTTTTTTTATGTTTTTTTTTATCCTGGCTCGGCAAAGTGACTTCGCTACACCTGATGGTAAGTGTAGCGCAATCCAAGAATAGTGTCGACCAACGATAAACAATGTGTCCATCGTAGGTCGGCAAGATCATGCCGGCCTGCCAAAGGGCCAAGGGGGATGGGAAGGAAAAAGGGTTAGGATCAGGGGGCAAGCCTGGCTGACCCTGGAACGCGACCCACACAAGGTGGGCCACTATGGCAGGTTTTAGCACCAGTGTACGGTGGTCGCTATCCGGTCGGATACAAGTATCCTCCCACCAGGAAAACCCCAAACACCCCCATACCCCAAAAATAAGAAATATAATTTTCAAAATCAAACATTCCTCTCCACTTGCACTAAAAGTTGTCGATGATTTCTTTTTTTGATGAGCCAACATATTAGAAGTGCCTCCACAGACCTTCATTACTTTTTCGTACACCTTGCATTTGAAAACCGTTACATTTAATAGAATTACCTATTATTTTGGTTATCGTGAAATGTAAAAATGCAGTTCATAAATTAAAAAAAAATACGAAACGAAAAAGGTTATCTAATAAACTACATAGTAATCCAAAGTACTCTAATTACACAAAAAAACTCACAGTAAAGAAATATTTTTTTAAGAAAATACAAAAAAATGAGACAACTTTATTATCAACGATGGAGCCTGCTATAGAGAAGTTAAAGTTTTTCAATTATTTCTGAAATATCAAAACAGTGATTCTCCGATCAAAGATAATACTAACGTGGTCTGGAATTGCCGTTCAGGTACACAATTAAAGAAATACTAATGTGTTCGGATACCTAATTTTGATATGGACTTTCTACATACTAATTTGAATATTTTTTTTTTGTTGAAAAGTAATCGGTATTATTAAATTCAAACCAGAGATTATCGGTTTTTTTACTGGTTTTTCTAAAACCGGCTACATCACTAACTGTCACTGTTCAGAGCTCACTGCTGTCACGCAACAGCAAAAATGTGTTGTTGGAATGAGAGGTTGTCGTAATTGTTTTGATAGGAATTATGCAATTAAATTACGGTAGTCGTGTGTGAATTATATTACGAAACATCAGACAATGTCTCACGAGACAGATCTGTTAATATCTGTACCGCGTTCTTGTTTAAATGAGTTTTACAGCAAGTATATGAATTTAGTTGAAACTTTTTACTATGTCACACTCTCCAAGAATAATTCGTGTTTGCCTAACGAAAAACCTGATTATGTGTACTTCAACGTCACTTTCAACCTGAATCCAACAGATGGGAACTTCAATCCACGGGAATTGGTGGGCCGTATTCAGGTAAGAGTTCCTATTGCAACGTTCATTTACTAAATGTATTGTATGTGATTTGAAAAGAAACAAAGGGAAATCGACCTTGTATTTGTGTTTGTCGTCATCATTTCCTGTCCATTTAATTCGTATCTTCTGGACTGTAGTTTTATTTGAAGATTGAATATTGTGAATGGTTGTCATGCCTGACTTCTTTCCTCTGACGACGTTTAATGAACATGACGTTCAATCTGTAAATAATAGTGTTGAAATCTTTTTCACATAGTCTAAAAAATCTAAAATCTAAATCTATTGGACACTGTCTACCCTAAGAGCTTGAATTTGAGCAATTTTTTTGTTTCTGATATTAATTAATTATTGTATGCCTAATTTAACTGCAATACTATTGAGCATTACACAAGCTGAGTCTGTTTTCTAGGTCAAATGTGCTGCTATTTCAGCCAAGAAAACCAAAATTATATTTAATTAATGGTTAAATAAGTAACTGTTAATATTATAACATTTGACTGGCTTTAAATCACCGATTTTAAAATATTGAATTCATTTAAAGATACATTAAAAAAACCAACACAAAATAGCTGGCTAGCAAGCTGTTGCGTGTCCTACTGTGAGTGAGATATCGGGATGACCAAATCCCAAATCTCTTTCCTTAAAGGACACTATCATATCCACAATTTCTCTGGCATTGTGGATGTTCACAGGTGGTGGAGATCACTTACCATCAGGTGACTCACTTGTTTGATTGTCGGTTTCTACTATAAAAAAGTATAGACTAGGTTTGATATTAATTATCTGAAAATTGTCAAGCAAACCTATACCAAGCAACCCAAATTTTATTTAAAGAATATTGATTATTCATAAATATACATTTGCCCATTTATTTATTTGGATGAACTTCTCAATAAAAAAGTGCAAGTGGTGGGACAAAATCAACAAAGTAAATGTCAGTTTAGGTTAATTATCTATATGTAATGTATGTATAACACGCAGAAGTTAACTAGGCACCTCGGTGTAATGACGTCATAGGAATGTACTAACTGCATAAAAAATTCAAGTACCCTTATAAGACCCATCGATACAAGTTATTGTGACTGCGAATGTGGATGGGCACGTTTTCAAGCGAAGTTCACGGGCGCGGGTTCGCGTGCGTACCTACTAAATTGGTTACTAAAATATGTTTTGTCTCATTCTCACTCTGACAGATGACAAATGTGTGACTGACACTAAACATATAATAATTAATCAATAGATACCTATTCAGCGTTTATCAATAAGGGGGTTAAATGTAGGTATATTTTTTGGTAACAGTTCTATATCCATAAAAATAACAATAATAACAACAAAAAAAACACGAAGGAGGCGCGTGCGTAACGGTAGTATTTAATTTACTGACCGTAATGACGCGTCGAGGGCGAGAGCGGTAGGCGGTGGGGTGTGGTGGGAGGGGACGCGCATTCTACTGAGGTGCCAAGTTGATTTCTGTGTGTTATATATATATGTAACCTTGTCTACTATATTCATTGGTTGAGAATTATATGTCTAATAATCCTGAATCCAAAATTCAATATTTATGGTTATCTCAATAATTAGGCTACACTCAATAAGTATTTAGTTCTTAACTATTTTTATCACAATTTTTACAGGCTAAAATTTAGATTCAATCTGAGTGGCATTTTGTTTCATCACATGCCTGAAGTTTATTTTTAAATGTCTGATTGAAACAAGCAGGTTGCTTACCTGATTTTAAGTACCACTCCTGCCCATAAACAAACACAACACCTCACAGAACTTTAAATTACAAAGCAATGTATGGCACTGGACTAAATTTTTCACACTATGTGTTATCCTGTGATAGATTGAAAATCTGTCTGAACTTTAATAATGCACAAAATATGTTGGTATGACTATACTTTAAGGAGACAAAGTTAGAAAGTAGAATTAATGATGTGACTTTGGCCACCTATATAACCCAAAATATAATTTAGTGCTGCACCCACTAATATTATCAAGTTGCATTAATTTAACATTTTAATAATGTCATTGAAATTCGCCCACTCTGTTCATGTATGTATATAATGTTGAATGGATAACATATCTGGGTTAATATTATTCATTCTCTTACCATTTTGTTATATTATAATTATTACTTGTAGCTTTTTAATATGCTACCAGTTTAATTTTAGTCTAGATGGGTATGCTCAATACAATAAATAATTACATTTGACATTTTCTGACGATAATATATTTTCCTGTGAGCAATAAACCAATGTCCTACCGGAATACTAAGGCCCCTGTGTTGATCCAAGGCATAAGTTTTGATTGTCCGTCTGGCCTAAACTGTATGAACCTAGTGGTTTTACAGGATAAATACACATACATTTATATATTTCCATTATACACACCTTTTATATATAGGCTATATAATTTATTTTAGTTGGATGTGGGAAAGGCACAGGCATTGTTAAAATAAATCATTAAAATGTGTATCAGCAAATTTCTTATAATGAAGTATAGATCTCGTAAATTTTCTGAAGTCAGTCACAATCAATGTAGCACTTATTGATTTCAAGAGAATAAAAGGTGATGGGGGCATAGAATGCCGTGGAAGTGACTAACTACACACCTGCCATAAAGGTTGATGAGAACTCTAATACCTTGTTATTCATTATAGATTATGTTTATTGCACTCTTTACAAAACTAAATTATGGTATGGGTTTTTGTACATTGAAATTGTAAAAGGATTGTATAGTATATTTTTAAAAGGTTATGTGTAGGTGGTGACACTACTACATTCCAGTGACATGAGTTTGAATTCAAGAGTGGTGAATTATGGAATGAGTTTCACCAATTATTTACAGGTATTTAACATTGTCAGTACATCCTTGGTTAAGTCAAAAAATCGCCAATAGCCTGTCGAAGTCGGCCTTGACTAAAAAACATTATTGCGATATTTTTGTTCGTAAAACAGTAATTTTGAATCATAGATAGGTATTTCCAGAAATAAGTGAAGATAAGCTGATATTTCTAGATTAAGAATAATGTTATGTTATGTTTATGTTTGTTTTTTTTATATTTATAAATGTTTTTCTATTTTTTTATTTAAATATTTAAAAATAAAGAAAATAACCTTTTAAAATAAAGAGTACTGAATAATGTAATGTACATTAACAATATTTACATTTAGACAGAATTAATAATGTGGTTAGTAATTTATACAATTAGCACGATTTGCGTACTTGAATGATTACTTGTATGTGTAGGACAAAAAATTTACGAGTCGTGTATTATTAAGGTAAATGTTATTTAATTCGAAAATATTTTTATGTGCGAGATAGCTTTTTGTTCGTCCAGTTTATTAGTTTGTATGATATTAGGGGAAGAAACTACACGAATTGTAGACGGTCAATAATTATCGCGATCCATATATATCAGGATCAGTATTGATAAACTATATCTATAATATGGTATCACGTTCTTTTATAACAAATACCTAATAATATGAAATAATTGTGAACTTTAAACATGACCGTCGCACATAGAGGTATTTGCACGATCTACGCGGCCAAAAGTCCCAAAAACAAAGTAACAATAACATTAATAAAATTAAGTTCTACGAACAGAGTACGAATCCGGGAACAATACCCATGCTTTATCTACCTGCTACTGTACACCCTGCACTCGTAGCATCAGTCGGAATTTGACCGTTTCACCTAGTGTACGTATTTGTTCTCGGCGCTTTTCTAAACATTCAACTTTCAAAGTGATTTTTTATGTTATCAAGTTCTTCTTACGAACTGAAAGTGATGGATTCTGAAGCTCAAGGTAAGAGACTTACAAACTACATAAATAAAGTTATGGTCAATTATCAAAATACATTATTTTTTTTATAATAAAAAAACTAGTTTTCATTCCGTAATTTTCTTCAAAATTTTATCTTTACTAGTGTTTTTGTTTATGTATCGGGGTAGATCAGGCTATGATTTTTATTACAGGTTATTACTTGATCCTTTTTCTTAAAACTACTAGCAAAAACATTTCCGGAAACGTCCGGATAAATACAGTTTTTAGGTATTAAAGTTATTTAATGAAATTTGGTTTAAATTTTAAAATACATTTTAACGACTATTAACAAAGTTTATGTTTGTTTTATTTTCAGAGGGTACATCAGGAGTAAGGTTTGTGACCCGACAATACTTGTTTGACTCCATGAATAAAGAAAATTTGCCTAATTTAGATGCCAAATTAAACTATTTAAAAGATCAACTTTTGTCATGTGAAGATTACAATGAAGATCAAACTATTTATTAGAAACGTAATTTTGCTCATTTCAAATCAGACATCAAAAAAAGGTGGACCGAAGCTCATTATAAAGAAGATATTTTTTAAAAATACAACCGTTCTTGGCTAGAATGTACTGTTGAAATATCCGTTATGAAGACTTCACATAAACGGCCAAATTTAATAAATTGGACTATAAAAGAGAAGTGAATTCTGCAGCCCTTGAATTCGGCATATCGGTGTTACACCCCAGAATTAGAATTCTTGAAAGTATCCTTCATTTAGCATACAAACTTAAAGTGAAAAAATACAGGGAAAGAAAATCAAAAGAGGACAAAGATCTAGAAGATTAAATCAAAAGAGAAATACAAACGAGATTTTGCGTTGAATCAGGTCTAATAATAGATACACCGAAATCCAATTTTGGAAATACAAATGATTGGAATACCAGCAGAAGGTCTTTTAAGAACCCAAAATTAGCCTCAGAAATAACTGGCATCAATTATGAGCGGATTTACAGACTAAAAGTCATACTGGAAGCAATTTCAAGCGGGTTCCAAATTGATCATATTGAGAAAATATGAAAGATACTCTTTAGAAACTGCTCGTCTTTAGGTGGACCTGTATGACTGGCATCCTATCATCCCAACATGGCGCAGTTATAATTGAAAAGGCATTATTACCAATCGGACAGCTTTCCGAGGAAGCAGCTGAACCTCGCAACAAACATTTTAGATGTTACCGCCAAGATTTTGCGAGGAAATTTTCCAGGGAAAGTTGTAATCAGGATATTTTTAATCGACTTCTGCTCAGTTCAGATCCTCTGCTCAGTAGCATGCGAACTATGAGAAAAAGGAAAGCTGAAACATTTTTACCTGAAACATTGTCCATGTTGGTATCTGTGGAATCCCATATAATATCAGAAAATTCATCAGAGAGCGACGAAGAATGAAGCTTAACATTATTATGTGGTTTTTGTTTGTAGAATTTTTTTATTTTTTATTGAAGAATATAAATAATATTTGTAAAACATAGTTTTTTTTTTATTTACGTCGTTTAGATACCAATTAAGCAAAAAAATAATTTTGGCCGCGTAGATTGTGCAAATACCTCTATGTGCGTCGCTTTGTTTTAATAAATACAATAAAGCACTCGAGGTAAATTCCGTATGAATGTTTTTAATTATAATAATATTTAAGTTAATCTTCACTAGTCGTTGAATTGCTAAGTTATTCCTATATTAACTACTAAATAATTAGACTAGTTTAACTGTAATAAACTGATCTTTTCCTTATTTCGTTAATTGTTGACGGCAAAAACATTTTCTATAATTGATTATTTACACTGATTAGACGCACTGTTCTTTCATGCTGTAGACAAAATATATTATAGGTACCTAGAAATACAATAAAAAAAATAAAGCTGTGTGATTTTAGACAAGCTTGACAATGGACGTTTTATTTTATTAATATTTTATTTTATTCTAATATAAAATATAATACCTAGTACCTACCATTAAGAACAGTTCTGTAGAAAAAAACCCACGAAAGGATACGGTCACTAATTAAACAATTTATATTGCTATTTTTTTTTAATCGGCAATGTGACGACAATCAAACCTGATTGTGTGTATGTGTGTGTGTTGACGACGATCTACAATCGAGTCACTTCATTATGCGGGATCAATAAAATATTATGCTTGTTCATTCAAACCATTAGGCGGGATCCACACACGGGCTGCTCAATACGCTTTCGCGCAAAACCGCTTACCACACACACGCCGTGCCTGGTTTCTTGTATTGCCTACTAAATATGTACTGAAAATCTTGCAAAAATACACGAGCAAATTGCTACTGAGTTTTGTATTATCGTTTTACGTGCTGGCGCTTATCATCTCTAATACTCGTATTATCACTTGTTATATAAATATAAAACTCAATTGAGTAAGGTTAATTGAAATATTGAGTGTGGTAAAGCCACGCTGTATAGAGAGTTTCGTCTGCAACATGAATGGCCCGGGCTGACCGGGTTGTCATCACTGTCTCACAGATATCCGACGTAAAGTGGAAGTTTGTTGTTTTATTTCATACGGTGTGTAAGATATCCCAAGGCCTAAAACCCCCTCCTCTTCCTAATCCCATAATTATTCATGCAACGCATCCTTGTTATTAGGAGCGTTCATGGGCGGTTAGTGATTAATCAGGTGACCCACTTGCGCGTTTCATCGTTTTTTTTTTTAATAAAAAGAAAACTTATTAATTCCGTCGATGAATGCCTGAAATATTTATACAAATTCGTACAATGTATCCAACATTGTACGAATTTGTATAAATATTTTTTTTTAAATCCGTAAACGCATGTTCACACTTCACACGTTTTTTCGTAATAATGCGGATGTGTTTAAATCTTATCATAGACATTAACATAATGGGATGGTTGCAATCTGTAATAATTATTTATTTTTTAATAATCCGATATTAATTATCATGATCTTCATACAAAACTAGAGGTCATTCTAAGTTAGAAATGCACTTTTGTGGTATAAGGTAAAGATTCCGTCTGTGAAACGAGAGGCTGCGGGTTCGATTCCCGCACCGAATCATGTTTATCCGCAAATATTTGTGACTGCGTGCGTATTCTTTCCAAAGGGGTTAACATTAGGTAGGCGCCGGCCGGTCGTAAAAACTACAAACCAAAACTTTCTGTAACATCTCACCGCGATTGGGATAAGGGCAGGTGGAAGAAGTGGGAATACGGCAAAGGAATTTTAAACATACTGCGTATGGATATTTTCTAATTTAGTTGCTATTTTAGCAGATGGGACTTCTGGAAATAAAATATTAGTGTCACTTGTCTGTTGTCTCATGACGGGACAAGACGACGGGGATAGTGGGATAGACCCGTATTATCAGATATATCTTGGACAATGTTCGGAACTTTTGGAATCAAATGAAAATATATAACCTCATTATCATAAAAGTACTCTTGTCTGAATTCTAGCAAAAATTAGTTGTAATTAGGTACGTAGGTGTATTAAGTGTATCAAATTAAGTTACTTAGTCCGCCGCCAAGCGCATTTTAACTAATCAATAAAAAAAAATTACATTGCCTCTTGAATTAAAATTACAGACTTTAAATTAACTCTTTATAAATATCTGACCTGAACTAGCTTTGAGGATCAGCTCTTTATCACTTTTAATATGAACCCTGTACGATTTATAATATACTGTGCCACAGTTTGATTTTTATCACATAGCATAATTAATTATAGGAACAACTCGCAGGAAGCCGTGCAGTTGTGATTTTTAATTTATTTATGACATAAACAATAAGATAATACTTTGCTTGCAAGTTATCACGTATAGTTTGAGCGCATTGATTTATTAGCGATTGGTATCTAGATTCGCTTCTGTTCACAGACATATTTCATTGTTGATATCATTGAATTTGCTTAGGCTCTTACAGGGCCGAATCTAAGTTTATATTGTAGGGTCACAATTGCAGTGCTGTAATGAATACACTCCATAACTATGTAGAAACTAGAAGATTCATAATTCAGAATAATGTATCCATAGTTCTTAATATAGATTATGAACTGTTGTGTATGTGATCGAAATTATGTAGCATTTAGGGCCTATCGCCCTTACTAGATCCTTACGGATTTCTCATAGTTAAGATTTGTTGGTCATGTCAATGAGTTTAACATTTACTTGTCAAGATATATGCAATTGTTATTCATGTACTTTCCTCACTTCCATAATTTTCATAAACATACCTATGACATGTTCATCCACGTAATTTTTCCTGAAAGGGATATGTGATCGTCATGTATAAAAACACGCGCCGTGATCTGTTTTGGCTCCACACGTGACAGGCGGATCCACCGTTGTGTAGGATACCAAGCACACACGTATTCGAAACTACATTCCTACACTGCGTGCTGTGTTTTCATTAACTGCTGCCTTCCACTCCTATTACCTTGTTGTGGCGATATTTTAAATAGGAGAACTTAGTCCCATATAAAAACAGATTACACCTACAAAAAAGCTTTATTAATATGTTAATGCTATTATTTAGGTAGTGACATTGAAACTTGGTTAACAAAAATTTATAAAAAATGTATAACTATATTGATGGAACAAATTTCTGGGTACGGTTAGTGATTAAAAGAAGGTGGTGTGGATGCGACATATCTGAAACAATATTGGCCGGTGTATCAGAGGTCAACGGTGCGCGGTGTTGTTTGGGGGCCGCCCGCCGGGTGCAGTGGGCGCACAACCCGGATCTCGCGGTGCCCCGCTTCCCCTTCACTCAGCGGGCCCGTGCGTGGAGGTGTGCATGCGCCGCGCCGGTCCATTCGGCGCTGCCGGCTGCCGCGATACTCGGTAGTCTCGCCGCGAAACACGCCGCGCTCGCACATGCGCGCGAGGCCATGCGATACTCACACGCACGCGCACTCTTACACTATTATGTACGCGACTGATAATTCCCAGGTGAGCGCGATATCCATACCTCCGTTAGGGCATGTCCACCTGACCGTTCGCATCTGACTCGCCCTTGCGTCACGGATGTTGTCGGCTCGCGAGTTTCACAGTGAGCCGCGTTTTTACGTGCATCGCATTGTAATGATGTTCATTCACGATCAACCGATATAACGATCCCGGAAGTAAGGCACGTTCATTAGCGTCATATAGGTATGCTAATTTTTGTACACAACGCAATGAGTCTAGTGCAGGAAATGTGTGAGGTTTGGTTATGATGTCAAATGGGCGAGAGAAGGTATTGTTTTATTTTTTATGTTCGCAACCATTGTTTGCCTTAAGGCCTAATTAGATGGAGAGATTTTATCGCTAGATACAGGCGAGAATATAACAAAAACTTTTGTTCATGAGGCCGCATCATACAGTTTGTTAAAAGAATCGTGTGACGCTATCTCGTAAATGACAGTTTTCTGACATTTTCTCGCCTATATCATACGAGAAACTCCCTCCATCTAAATGAGGCATTATTCTTATTAGATTGAAAGAGGTTCCAGGATAACCTGTTTAAAGGGTGACTCTATTGACGAGAGTGTAGTCGAAAGTCGCGTATAAGTCCGTCGTATGTGTTGTTAGTGTACTTAGTATGGTCACGTAATACTATTTTTGTTCCATTTTGTGAAAGCCGAGTGGAGATCTAATTATTGATGTGCCCGTCTTCATCTGTGATGTGTTGGAAGTGTCGCAGGTCCGGCATCGGTCGGATATCATGGCTGACTTTCACTTCGACTCCGAGAGCTCTAGTAATTTATATTCATTCGTTATCTGCATCTGATCACGGATTTGAATTTAATATAGGTGTGCACTCGAATGTTTACGTTTTCCGCGAATTTGCGATGTAGTGAACTTGTGAGCTAATTCTGTCGAGGTTCTTGTTTAACAACAATCCGCCTGTAAGACGTCATCTAATTGGTTTCAATCGTTATGGACTCATGGTAGATGAAATTAATTAACGTATTGTGGGTATTTTTCGTATTACAAAGGAACTGGTTTTTCTATCGAGATGTTTTTACTTAACACTTCCGATGGATGCTAACTTATTCCTTTTTGATTATTGTTATATCTTTATGTTCCATGTGTATTTACGAATATTGGTTACTTATAAATATCAGTAACTCGTAATATCAGAATCTCAGCAGATATTTTCTGATATTTAAATTCTGTCATCGAAGAACCCAATGTTATATTTACAAGATGGTTCCCCATACGCAAGAGGCTGCCTGGGTTGGTAGCACCTTTGGATATTTCTGCCGCCAAGCAGCAGCGTGTAAGCACTGTAGTGTTTCGGGTTGATACTGTAGCCTGAAATTACTGGGCATTCGACAGCCTCCGTGGTTCAGCGGGCGAATAGCCGGCTGTGAAACGAGAGGCAACGGGTAACATTCTTGTACCCAGATAAATGTTTGGGTCTAGGTGTTGTGGAACCATAAGTCCCTCGTAATTCCAGACACCCTCGATACAGGTTAATTTAGTGTGGGATTGGGACTATGTGTGTAACTATTGGATGTTTTTTTTGAGACGTAATATCCTACGTGTCGAGGTGACGAGCGCAGTCCATTGTCATGCAGCGCTTGGTAATTCGAAGTTCTGTATGGTGTTGTTTCTGTTTATAGGCAAGCGAAGCGCTTATCATCGGGCGAGTGACCTGTTCGTTTCGTCATTCAAGTAATTCAAAAAAGTCTTTTTGTTCGAATTACTAAAAAAATTAAAATCGTGTGCTCATTGCTCACGCGCTAACGTTTTTGTTAGGTCGGTAGTTTTATTTCATTTTAGAGAGAAGAAATGGTACACAATTGTGATCGAGCACAATGAGTGGCTGGTTAAGAATTTAATTCTAATACTGATTTTGTAACTGTTTATTATTATTTTTCAATTCCAAACATCGAAAGTATCGTGGGACCAAGATGCTTTTACAAATATATTTTTTTAGTATAGGCTGGCGAACGAGCAAGTGGGTCCCCCTTGTTACCATGGTTATTTCCACCGCCCATTTATGCCACAATACTAGAAGAATCATAGGCGCGTTGCCGACCCTAAAGGGATGGGATAGTTGTGGGATTGGGAAGGGAAAGGGGGATTTCGGCCTCCGGATATCTCACTCACGAAACGTAGCAGCAAGCCTCTTGTTTTTTTGTGAGACAATGGTAACGACCTGGTTGAGCTAAACAAATCATGCTGTAGACAAACCTGTCTGTCGTCTGTTGCCGCAGGTCCAGTGAGCCAATGAACCAATAAGGCGGTTGAAAAATAGATTTTGAACTTTTTAAAATTATTTTAATAGATAAATATTTGATTTAAAATACCCTTCTAATACAACTTTTTATTGAAATTTCCTAACACTGATTCTAATATCGTTATTCCGACGTTGGGGACTAATATTGGAGTTTTATTCCGATATTGAAAACCCACCAATATCACATACCATCATTGAGTGAGTGAACCTTGAATATTATGCTACGTATGTTTCGTAAGCAAAGTACACCATAGGCTTTCGTTTTACAACAAAAATACTTTGAAAGACTTACGTACCCAGTTGTTAATTAATATCTAGCGCGCAGGAAATATTTTTAATTGTCACACTGTTTCTCCCACCATTAGTCATAGCATGCATACACATACATATACATAAGGTAATAATGGACAATGAATACTTAGAATAAATTTCAATAAATTATATGGAACAAGGTAAATTGCAAAGCTGCAGATGGACTTATTCAAACCTTGACTGATATGACCTCCTGAAGACATTCCATATCTTGTTTTCTTTTGAATGGCAAAGTCAATTCTTAGGATCTCTTTAAGTTTTAATTGAATAATAAGCATATCCAGAGTATATTCAATTAAAAATGTGGAGTAAAAATAAAACTTCATATTATGCTATGATGTGTCTTATCGAAGTATATGTTTGAATATAGAAGAAGAGTAAATGTGAATTGAATGACAAACTAAAAATAGAAAAATGAATACTTTTAACAAAAAAAAACGTAGCTGTCTTGTTGTGTCGTATTGTGGTATTAGACCGATGATTTTCCAATTTGAAACATAAATAAATTATAGTAGAATCAAACCCATTGTAAAAGGAAGAGAATACAACAAAATTGATAGGAAAAATAAATTACCGGCGATCTGAGGTCGGGAAGTGGGAAGGGCGGGGGGGGGGGCTTTTAATGGTAAAAAACGGTTTATCTCAATTTCCGGAAAAACTACAAGTCCTATGGAAAAAAGTTAAATCGCAAAGTTGTAGGTAATAAA
Source organism: Amorpha juglandis (assembly GCA_949126905.1). NCBI lineage: Eukaryota > Metazoa > Arthropoda > Insecta > Lepidoptera > Sphingidae > Amorpha > Amorpha juglandis. Next base: position 10,861,387 of record OX421381.1, on the reverse strand, counting down.
AAGATCTACAACTTTTGAATACACACTTTCTTCACATAACCTCAAAATATATGTGAAAAATTCAAATAACCAAGTTATTTGAATTTTACCTTAACTTTATTTAAGTTTAGATTTAACTATTTTCCATAGGACTTGTAGTTTTTCCGGAAATCGAGATAAACCGTTTTTTACCCTTAAAAGCCCCCCCCCTTCCCACTTCCCGACCTCAGATCGCCGGTAATTTATTTTTCCTATCAATTTTGTTGTATTCTCTTCCTTTTACAATGGGTTTGATTCTACTATAAATTTGTTTCTATTTTTACCATTTTCAACCGGATAATCACCGGTCTATATAGGTATTAACGACTCCTATTTAATTTTCTTTGGACTAAATTTGTCTTGAATGATGTTTATTACGACGAAGTTTGTTGCTACCTTGACCTTATCTTACCGAGCAAAAATTGACCCTCCCAAATTAGAACCTAGATCCGCGCCTGGATTCCGTTACATATCTAGTAAAGTTTACGGTTTCAAAATAATCGGAAACAATCATTGTTCATTACATATTTATCAGAATAATTTGCTCAATAAATAAATAATCGTAAGATTATATTTTAATGCCTCCAAAGGGCTTAAGTAACTCAAAACAACAATATTTTTTTTTATTATCAAATAGATCTTGAGATATTTGTTAATTCTCTTTCCGTGTTAGATTACCGTATCTTATGTACGTCATAATCGACCCTAAATATTATTTGACCTGTTATCTTATTTTTTTATGGATATTGTACATTGCACTAATACGAAGTTTTTGTACTTTGTCCCAGTCAATGTACAAAACAGTCATCTGTCACAGCCATTGAGTATTAATTCCAACAATCAATCTTAATCCGTAACTACAGATTGATTCCTAAAATAATCTAATCAAACTGTGTAATTAGGAGGCATGGCATTTAAACTTTATTTATTATTATATATTGGCTCAATTGTAGAAACAATATGTAGATTCACATTGAGCTTGTTTATTGAAATAAACCGTTAGAAAAAAAAGAGTATTTTGTTTAGTTAGAGTATTAGGTAAGAATAGAATACATATTTATTATTTACTCGACCGCGACGTGGGCGTGAATAATTAACTGATAACATAATATTCCTTAGTGTTCCTCAATGTGAAATGTTAAAATGCATAATAAAGATTATTTATTTATTATTATTTTATTTTAAAGTTTTAGAAAAGGTTACAGACTGATGACAATAATTTATATTTTGAAAGTTAATTTACAGTATTGCTGACAACAAGCTCCCACTAAATAACTTTTTAAACACAATAATTACCGAGAGAACGAACCGATAAAATAACAAATATTATTTTAAACAACTGAATTACATATATGTAAAACTAAGTTATAGGTACAAAAGAAAATGAATAGGTAGAGTAGTACAGATTGAGTCAACACAATTAGTTTCGTACTAAGATTTACACAATTTTTTTCTTCACTCATTTTGCGTCTCACAACAGAAATGCGAGTGTAGAATAAGTCGTATATCTAAACGTCTAAACGGAATCTTGTCTCGGTGCGGGAATCGAACACGCGGCCACCAGCTATTGGCTCGCTAAGCTACAGAGACTGTCAATGAAATTATAAGTTAGTCATCTATAAGGATACATAACAATTTGTATAAACGAACTATATGATTGTGATAAAAAGAGTCGTTTGACAACCTTCTAGCGTTTGTTGAAACGTACCGCGCTGTATCCGGCACAATTATGTTCTGATGTAATGTCAATAGCCAGCCTCGATGTATCTATAGGGGCCCATTTGTGGTTTGCGATTTAATAAAGGTGCTATAATACATTGTACAGTTTTTACGACTGATGTCCTCGGATGATGCTAATTTTTGATCTGTTATGTAATCGCTACTGCGAGGATAACAACTATATATGCAGATGTCACGGTTTAGCGAATGTTGGCCTCGGAGATAACAGTTTTGACATGTGTAAATTCTGTTGCTAGAAAATACAATTATATTAATGGCCCGAGGCTAGTTGAAACGTGGAGCGACATTTCATGACGTCTGTTGCCACATATTATGTATTAACTGTAGTTATAAAAATAAATAAATACACCCAACAGTCACATACATAGTCCTGACCCCACAGTAAGATACGAGTCTTGTGTCGTCGGTATCAGTAACTACGAGAGACTTTCGGTCTCACAACACCCAGACCCCGAAACAAATATTTGTGAATCACACAAGCATTTGTCTCGGTGCGGGGATCGAACCCGCGGCCTCTCGCTTCTCAGCTGGTTACTCGCCCGCTACGCCACGTAGGCTGTCATGTATGATCTCCGTAAAGAGCACGTCGTGAGTACCCTCAATCGGGAAAAATGTATCAGATGTATAAATATGCAAGACACCAAAAAGGTTTCAGGATCGTAGCTTGTGGCACCCAATAGTTTCTGCCCATTTCCGTGAGAAATAGGATTAATATAGGAAGAATATACACACATAGTGTATAATACGGGGAAAGCCTCAACTCCAGACCGACATGCGGAAACACCTCCCCCAGTTCGGCGCATGGAGCGACTGCTTCAATTACCATGATAGCTGGATATTTAGATACCTGGATTGATATACCTCACTACTGAAGGTGTTAAAGGGCAGTTATATAGGGTAACTGAAGATAAACTAGGAAAACGGTTCCTGACACGGGCCGTGGTAACAGGATTTCGAAAGAAATTTTCTTTTTCTTTTAATTTTGTAAGTGCAGTCATTATTTTTTTTGGTTGTAGACCAGAGCAACATTGGATACAATAGATTCTTTGTTTAAGGTTATAAAAATATTTACATTTAAGTAATCTTATATGTGAGGCTTACAAATAAGTTTTCTGAATAAACTTGATAAGAATTAAATGCATTTGAATAAATCAAATTAGTTAGAATTGAAAATAAGTTATATATTTTTGGCATGCATAAAACAGGTAATCGCTAGAATAAGACGCATCGCTTTAAAAAAAACAATACTCATTTATCAAAATAACTTTTCCGGTGTTTATTAATTAATTTAAAACGACTTTTCATCGGTAGGTTTTTTTATATGTTTTATAAACTGGTTTTGACATTGAATTTGCATCATTGGCCGTTTGTACGGAGTATCTTTTAAACTTTAATTGATAATTGTAACAATAACTGACTACAATATCCGAACACAATATTCAACAGTGTCATAAAGTGTAATCAAACTTATATTATAAATTTAAATAATTAATATCTACCCACTTTTTAATAATTTCTTTGTTAGGACTTGTCTATTATCTTCTTCCACGTAGTTTTTAGGACCGGCCGCCTGCTTGACGTCAACCCGTCGTGAAGGGAAAAAGGAGGACTTATCGTATACGACATATTTTTCTGTCGGTTTTATTTTTAACCGATTTAAAAAATAGGTTATCAATTAAGTTTTTTTGGCTTTTTTCCGTTCGTTCATTTATTTATTTAAAAAAAAACATTCGATAGAGTTTGGCTGTGATTTGGGCTCATTATAATTTGATTAAGATCTGTTGACAGTACGGAGTAAAAAAATAAATTCCTCAACGTACAACAGCATACTCGTCGCGATTATCTTTTTGTATTGTAATTTACATTTTACATGCTATGGCTGGGACAATAAATAAAATAAAAAAATTAAAAACAAAATTATTTTTTACAAAACTTGATCCTACTTCAAAAAATAACATTGAACAGTCAAAAAGAAGAATTTCAAAAGGTCTTTTTGGAGTGTCAGTTAACCTACAGCAGCACAGACACCGACTCCAAAAAGACCTTTAGAAACTGTTATTTTTTTACCTTACCGGTTTTCAGATTATCCACGTTATACAAGAGTTGAAATTGTTCTGTAATTCTATTCAATGGTTTTCCCATAACATGATAGATACTAGAATTTCCCTTTTATGTTTTATTTAAATTTCTTGACGAGGAAAAATGTCACCCAAAACTTTTTCCTTAATCACAGATTATATAAAAATTCAAAAAATATTATAAAGTCAAAAGCGATCACGTTGTGGTTAATCCAGTTGTGCCCAGAAGGAAGCGACTCGAAACTAGCACCATGGCATGCACAGATGATTTTTTGAAGTTACGTGTGTATTCATTGTTTTTATAACATCTCACATTACTGGTGAAGGAGGTACGAGAGGTAAGGTACGTGAAGTCTACAAAGCCGCATTAGGCCAGCGTGTTGGAATAAAATCTAACTCCTAACCCCTATTAGTAGAGGAGGCCCGTGCCCCAGCAGCGGGACAGTATTATACAGAGCTGATTATTTATTTTTTGTGGCGAATCGTGATATATCTGGGACATGCTTACAGTGAATATTCAAACCTATTGGCATCAATTCAGTTGTCAATATAATGTCAATAGCTATGTAACCTTTTATTTACGTCTATCCAATATTGTCGCTTGATTAAATATTCCATTAACGTCATCATCCGATTTCTAACGACCTCAACTTCTACGTCAGAAAATAATGGAAACGCGAAACTACATTCCTTCTATTATTATCTAACTGTGCATCATTAGATTGTCGGATTAAACTATAACAACGTATTTTTATATCGACTTGTACCTACACAGTTCTTACAAGCTATCGAAATATATTTGTTATGGTAACCGAAATGTTTGTGTGCACGCTGTACAGATATGCGTGCATGTGTGCGTGTGTTGTTTTGTGTACCTATGTGTATATGTGTAAAGTGTGTCGCGTGCCCGCATCCTGTTCGCGCGTGACGTCACATCGCACGAGGTGGCGCGTGCCGACGTCGCCCGTAATCTCCCACCCTATTGGCCAGTGTTTATCTCTTCAGCGAACCAGCGATAGAATTTCTCCTCAACAAACGGAACTAATTGTACTCACTCACCCGCAGACATCATTATCGTTGTATTGATATCGTGCGGACTAGCGTTCGCAACCATTATTAAAATGGCTATCTCTCATGTGTTTTGGGCACAACGGCGTGTATTTTTTGTTAATATGGTACATTTTTAACGTTTTGTTCAGTGCCCGATTGTACACGATATGTTTTATAATTTTATTATCTTCCATATTCGCCATACCTACCGTTGAATAATTATTTATGCATTTCTTTCTTGCTTATTTCTTTTTCCTACCCTAGACTTAATTTTAAATTGGTTTCTGTCAACACGACTCAGTTTTGCTGGAAGTTTTTATTTGCCAAGATTTATGGATATTTTAGTGAGGTACTTTCGGATATCATTCATCACCTGAAGCTAAAACCATGATAAGTTTAGTGATTCAATAATGACGAATAGACTGAAAAACCAAAAACATTAAACAAGTCCATTATAAGAGCACACTCTCACTAAAATAAAACATCACATACTATACGAAAATAGATATTGGCGGAAAAATAATGATTATGAGACTCGCCGCAGCTGATTTTTAGATTACAAAAAGATCAAAAGGTACAGATTTAGTCTTGGTAAAAGATGGCGCCCTGTTTTTCTTGATATCCTGTTATCAAAAAACGCTCGTGGAATCGCTATATTTCGTGTAGGTGGGCCATTGGGTCGGTACTTTACATTCTATCTACATATAGTTAGCAACATATCTGCGATTTTGATGAAGACCTCTCCTAACAGTTCCGTGTTCAATAATAATGATAACCTTTGCTAATTTACGATGTAAATTTACAAATGCGTATTTGATTTAATTACAATCGCCCTTTGTGTTTGATCCATAGTTAAATGTCCATTGACGTCATCATTATCGCAAACTCTAATGTTTTAATAGTCACATCACTCGCACAAATCTCTTGTCAGCTTTTATTCTCTGAATGTAACAGATACGACTCTAGACATAGTCCTGACCCCACACTAGGTTAAACCTGTATCGTAGGTATCGGGAACTACGAGGGACTTGCGGTCCTACAACACCCAGACCCGAAATCAATATTAGTGGATCACACAAACATTTGTCTTGGTGTGGGAATCGAACCCACGGTGTCTCACTTTGTAACCGGCTACTCGCCAGTTGCGCCGCGGAGGCTGTCACTCTGTTGATGACTAACTGCAGGCAGGCCAAATTATTTTGCGCGCATTGTATCTACCATCGGAATGTGCTACACTTGTGATAAACTAGAAAAAATATAAATTATTCATTTGAAAAATAAAGAAATTAGAATTTCAAATATAACGCATGCAAAGTGGTTAAAAATCACAATTTAAATTAAACGAACGATATTTCAAGCACACACATTCCATCACGCGCAAAGAGGAATACTACTATAATATCTATACCTACATTTTAACTTGTAACATAGATACAGTTAATCGTTTATATGAATTTAACAGAAAGCGGAACTTTGCTACCAACCACCTACGTTCTATCTATAACTAATGATGCAATAAGACCTTCTAATAACATTCTTAATAATACATATTTATTCGAGATAAGAATCTCATAGCTGTATAATTAAATAGCACATTGATTTGGCGCTATTTGACCGACATTTACGATGTTAATTGGGTCGCGAAGACCAAAAAAGTGTTTTTATCGACAAACATAAAACAGTATTCAATACGTTCGTAATTGATTTAGGGAATATGGCGAATTGTTTGTTCCCGTTTTCATTAGAACAGGCAATCGGGAAAAACGTAAACAAACGTTCGGCCAATGTAAACGAGCGTGGCTAATACAGCGGGGTAATCCGATGGGTTTTTTTATTTTGTTTAAAATGTTTGTCTCTCACAATAGGGAAATTGTCTGACATGGAATCTACGCCTTTGTTTTCCCAAGACCCATTGAAAGCGCCATGCAATTCCCAATTGAAAAACAATTGTTATTCAAAAACTATCTGAACCGACAAAGACAAATATTTCTCAATAACGATGTATGCAATCATCATTAATGGCCGTTATCCTCAAATGTATAAATCAAATATGTTCAACGTTTGACGTAGCTATAAATACATACCTATATATTTTTATAGTTATACAAGTTTGAAATTTAAATGATAAATTAAAATCTTCTTACGTCATAAGTTATCCGTTTTCATCTAAAATCTAAATACAAAATCACTATTTCGTTTCAAATTTTGATTACTTTGCAATGGAGTTTTTGGCGTAGTAGCTATTGCAGTTGTATTTTTTATACCCATGAACGTTTCTCTAACACAAACGGCGGGCTGTGTACACTATATTTTTTAGAAAGTCGCATCCGGCTACGCGTAGAGGCGGACCGCTTCCGAGCCGTTGATACCGGATGTAGGCTTCCAACAGAGGCCTACTAAACTTTATCGGGCCGTCGGGTTGTCATCTTAACTTACACTCGATGATAAATATTTTTGTATAGCAGAGCCCGGTCAACGAGCAAGTGAGTTACTTGATGGTAAGTGATCTCCACTGCCCATGAACATCACTAATACCCGAGGAATTATGGTTGCGTAGTCGGCTTTAAAGGATTGGGAAAGAGAGGAAGATTTAGGCCTTCGGATATTTTACTCACCGTACGAAATGCAACAGCTAACTGCCACTGTATGTCGATTTTCCGTGATACAATGATAACAACCCAGTAGAGGCGGCGAATTCATACTATAGACAAAATCGTCTTTAGCATAGCTCTACCACTTAGGAATAAAAGCCTAAGGTCCGTATACGTCCAGTCCCTGTACGCAGTTACGTAATCGCGTTAGCGACTAAGTTTGCCAATGCAATGATGTAAGCGTTCAACTGAATTTCTTTTATTTCGTAATTGGACATTTTTATCTGATCTACATTGTGTGGTTTATGTATTTTGGCGGTGTTGGTAATTTATGAAAAAGTCTGCCCGGTTGCGCACTGTAAGTGGCTTGAAACAAAATTGAATTTAGATTATCAGCCAACTAGGTCTCAATGCGGATCTCGTCTGGATATGACTAACTAGTATTTTGCAGATATTATCCTAGTGAATTCTTCGAACGCACGTAGGTAAATGTTCGCTGCCACTTTACGTTGAAAATTTTTAAGAAATATTTTGTGTGAATGTAATATTAATTACAACCGGTAAGCTCGACAGTTGCGCACACGATAAAGGTCAATGATCATCTGTAGATCCGCTTCGACGCCCTCATGACCCTGCCCTGAGCCAGCTTCGGCTGTAGTGAATAAAATTTGCTTATTGATCAATAATCATCGTTTCTCATCCGTTTTAATCGTTTATTTGTGAATCGCGAATGGAATCCGTAATATCTTCTCGCTTGGACGTCATCGTGTCGTATCTAATTATGATTTTTCGGCATAACGTTATTTTTAAATGTACCAGTTTATCTGGTGTATTATTTTATGTCGAAAATAGATAATTGGCAATGGATGCCCAATCGGTGGTATCTAGTTGCGTTAATACTTATTTGATTTGTAAATAGACATGATTTTGTTATAGAAATATGTGGAGTCATCGTTGGGATGGGCGGGCGAGCGAGGCGAGGACTCTAGCTATGACTCGGAGTGCGAGGATGAGAGCGCGCACCGCGCCGCGTCCCGGACTCCCTCCGACACACTCGCCGCGGAGTTCGCAGAGTACGTCACCCTCACGCCTCCGACACCGCAGCCTAACCAAGTAAGTTGCATTCATTATGTCGGCTCTACATCAATCTGTGAAACCGTAGATGTAACGATGTTTAATGTTTCTGTACGGTATTTAATAATTTTTTTATCACAACAGACTAAAATCGAGTTTGCCGTGAAACTGGGGTATTCAGAGCGATTGGCGCGAACTGCACTTCAACGACTGGGGCCCGACCCGCCGCGCAATGAGTTGTTGGCGGAGCTGATACGCCTGGCGGCACAGCAACCGCCACGCGCGCTCTCCCCACTGCCGCCCGCCGAGCCCGACCTGCCGCCCGACCGAGCGCCGTTGCGACACATCGTCATCGACGGCAGCAATGTCGCCATGAGGTAACTTGCAATTTTGTCGCTACGCCAGTTGAATTTTAATTTGCTCTTGGATAAACAACGTCACGTTTTTCTTTCCAGTCACGGCAACAAGGAAGTTTTTTCATGTCGTGGTATCGAAATCTGCGTGGAATGGTTTCGCGCCCGCGGCCATAGGGAAATCACCGTGTTCGTACCGAAGTGGCGAAAAGAAGCGTCACGTCCCGACAACCCCGTCGCCGACCGTGATGCGCTAGAACGTCTCGAACGAGACCGCGTGCTCGTCTACACACCCAGCCGACTGCTCGGCGGGAAACGCCTCGTCTGCTACGACGACCGATACGTGCTGCGCCTCGCCGCCGAAACCGACGGCATCGTCGTCTCCAACGACAACTACCGCGACCTCGCCATCGAGAGTCCAGAGTTCCGGCGAGTCGTAGAGGAGCGGCTGCTGATGTACTCGTTCGTGAACGACCGGTTCATGCCTCCCGACGACCCGCTCGGCCGCTCCGGTCCCACGCTCGACGCGTTCCTTCGAGCGCCGCCGTCCCGCGCCGATCCGCCGCCGGCCTGTCCATACGGACGCAAGTGCACGTACGGTAACAAGTGTAAGTTCCACCATCCCGAGCGCGCCGGCCGCCCGCACAAGTCCGTCGCGGAGAAGTTGTCAGAGCGCGCCGCACGGGCACTGCGAGCTCGTGACCTGCACACGGTGAGTCTGCCGCCGGGCGGCCGACCCGCCGACACGAAGCGGCCGCTCGCCCGCGCGCATTCCGCAACGCCGCGGCTCGCCGACACCGCGCTCGCGACGCACTTCGACCGCGCGCAGTTGCAGCCGCCGGGCCCTTCGCACCCGCCGCCGTGTCTGCCGTCCGGCCCACCATCGGGCCCGCCTGTCGACGTGAACCCGCACCGCAAGCTGGCGCGACAGCTCACTCTGAACCCGGCGTGCGACCCGCGGCTGCACTCGGCGGCGACGCGCGTGGCGAGTGCCCCGGGTGTGGGTGTGGGTGCGGGTGTGGGTGTGGGCGCGTGCGTGGGCGGCGCGGCGGCGGCGCTCGCGCCCGGCATGTCGGAGGGCGCGCTGCACCACTGGGACGCGCGGCGCCGCATGCGCTTCCACCTGGCGGGCATCTTCCCCGAGGCGCAGGTGGCGGAGGCGATGGCGGCGCACCCGGAGGAGACGGACGCGCAGCAGATGTGCGCGATCATCCTGGCGCGGTACCGTCCGAGCGAGCCGCCGCCGCCCGGCGCGCCGCACTGACCGCGACGCGATCGCTCTCGACCCTCGAATTGCCCCCGGTTTCGTTTGAAATCGGGCCGTACGTTCGAGCTGACGTGCCGGTCAGGGAGGATGACCGGATCTTGAAAAATTCGGGAATGGCGGCGCGACGCGGGAATCGTAGAGTCGTTTCGATTTGTTGGCTTCGATGTCTCGTTAGCCTTCCATGTGTTTGAACGAATACAATGGAAAATCCCTTTGAGCGGATCGCGTCGTGTTGCGTGCGACGGTTTACTACACTATTGTAATATTGTTCCGTACGCTTCTAAGAAGTGTACGACATTATAATTAATTGTTGCAACTAAGTTTAGATGTACAAAACCTTTTCCATTAGAGGGTATTATCTAGGCGATTTTCTCTTCATATTAAACTAACACTGCTGAAAAAAAAACAATTAACGGTATTCGCTTGAAGTTCCAGTAAATAATTTTGTAGTTCACGCAATATAAATATAGTAAAAGTAGAACTTTTGAAATTATTCATTAACACTATTATATCCCTCTCCGCTATAAAATGTAGATTAAAAATCAATTTAAGGTTTATGATGGTATAAATCATTATTGGTACTATGTACCAACTAAGTTAATTTAGTTGTAAAAACTATTAACATTATTGTATGACATACACGTATATATTTTCAGTTTTTTTTTATACAATAAAACAAATGGGTTTAGTTGAGATGTACTGGTAAACAAGGCACGTAATATTATATTTATTGGTAAATAAGGTATTTCGACATATTGAAAATTCCCTATGTATTGTTATAATGAGATATCGGCAAATGAGATCGAAAGCTTTATTTTATCGGGTCTTCCTGTTCCTTATGGCATCTTCATAAAACACTATAATTATTGCTAAGATTGTTTACAAAATGGATTTATTTCAGTATGGATAGACAGCGATTTTTTTAACCAATAGAGACTTTACTAATTCAAAGTTTTTAAGGTCGTTCTATCATTTGACTCGAAAACTCGGATTTATATTTTGCAAAAGCCCACATCAGAGTAAAAAAAAATGCTGCCCAACCATAATTCATGGTTGACCCCATTTTTATCTATATTCCCTGTATTATTGTTTCTAATTTTGTAACATTTGAAACCATCTTTGTAAGAATAATGTAAGTATGCCTTTTGAACACTTGTTTACTAAAGTGCCAAGTGATAATATTCCAGTATATTTATCCATTTCGGATCATATTTTTTCGCAATATTATTAAAGACTTGTTACACTATAATATATTTTAGATATAAACAATGGCCAGCTATCATTACGGACTATAAGTCATAGATGTAACTATGAAAACAATCTGTTGTTTGATTTTTATTAAATTGAACTGTTTGAAAACTTAAATGCAATGCATCGAATGAAAATGTAAGATAAATGTATCTGCTCTTATGCTATACTTCATAGAATGATTGTTGTTATGTTTGTATAGATTCATTTTTATGGAGTATTGCATGTTAATATATTTTAGTATAGGTATGTACAGTACTAAAATTAAAGTTATGCATTTCAACAATCTTTGTATATATCGGAATAACGAACGCTGGATCATTATGATCCAATGCAGACTTGTTACATTATATACTCTAAAACGGGTGAATAGGAATGGAGGCGTGAATTGTATCTTAATGGGACGAAATTATATCGAAATTATGGATCAACTACAATGTTACCTCAAGCTTATTTACTGTCAAAAATGTATGCTTTATAATTTATTTTAAAGATTATCTTTGTTTATATGCAACCCTACATTCCTATTCACCAAACTTGCCATACATATTTTTTTCTTATGTGACTGACAAGTCGCAGATGAGTAGGCATAAGTCGTAAAAAACAAACATTGTTGAAGCGCATAATTTGAATCGTAGTACTGTATGCATTATGATCGAATTTTACCATGATGGACTATTGAGCTTTAAACATTTTGAAGTTTGATGTGATGTTTTGGTAAAATTTGGTTGCAGTAGTCAGAAAATGTGAGGGCATGTTTTCCCATTTCAATTAGCAAATGCATAAAGCCTGATCATATCTGATTACTGATTTGCAAATTCACATTCCTACAGGAATGTATTAAAATAATCCATGTCTTTTTTGACATTATAGTTTAATGATATTTTATAAATAAAGATTTTCAATAGAATCAGTTTTTTTTTCTCTTCACCCTGTTTGCATTGCCCAGTATTCTTTTCACTGTCATTCTCATGAATTCATTAGTCTTAGGGGTTTGTTTATGATTTTTGGAGAAACTGATGAAATTTTGACCTGAGAAATCATTCTTTTCCAATATTTTTGCATCAGACGGTATAAATACTCTAGTTTTATTGTCTGCCCTGCGTAAATAGGTAAATTCTTTTATACAATTGTTGGTTTCCTTATTTTGATTTTCCGTCATTATATCCACATCCATGGGTTCCCGTTCTTCATTAAGCGCTCTTTTCGTGGGTCTATACTTATTTGAAATAGCTAATATTTTAGATCTCAGATCAGCCAGGTAGTCGTTTTTGATACATAGGCAACTTGTGGCTATACCAAAATTATTTAAGGTAATCTCTCTCAGACCAGACAAGCACACAACTGGTAAACTGGCTTGTAAGCATGCTTCAATTGTTGGCTGGACTATAGTGCGAGGTACTACAGCAGCTTCTATAACTACAGCCCAACTTGATCTATTCCGTACAGCATTTAAGCACTCTGACATACCAAATATGAGCCCTTCAACTTTCCTAAAACAAAAAACATTCTTAATTTGTAGCAAAATTAAATTATTTTTGGCCATCACCTTTGTTTACATTATGAAATATTTTTAAAGGTTTCCAGATAAGCAACAGTACTGATGGTTTATGGCCATTCCCTATATTCCATTTCCAGATAGATTTGCTTACTATCCATAGTGTTTTGTCAGATCTTTCAAACAAAATGTGTTGAAATGTACTCTCAGTAAGTAAATCTATTGGTAAACAGAATATTTGGAATGACCATTGATCATTATTTAAAAAGATAGGTCGGCCTATCTAACATAATATCTGATCACCACATTTGTCATACTTTAAAAACTAATTGTATGAAACATATAATAAAACCGTTTCATATGTATATATAATGTATCATGCATAACTGTGCCAAATGTAAAATGTTTTAGATTTTTTTTCATAGCCTAGATTGACAAACAAGCAAGTGGATCACCTGATGGTAAGTGGTCTCCACTGCCCATGTATTAATGTTTGTGTATATTTCTTATAGGAAGGGGATAATTAAGGGATTTGGAAGGGGAGGGGATTTGGGCCCTCAAATATCTCTTACTATACGAAATGCAGCAGCAAGCTGCTACTTTACATTAGAGACAGTGGTAATGACCCAATCATCTGATGATCCACTCACGCTGTAGACAAAACTGTCTGCACTGTGGCTCTACAAGTCAAAAAATGATGATGCTTTTTGTATATTATAAAAGGGTTTATTTTAATTTGATGGGGGTGAATCATAGAGGAATGAAAACGTAACTTGATTTAAACAATTCTTTAACTAAAAATAGTAGAAAAATAACTATTTAACAAAAATAAAATGTGATAAAATACTAATTAGCTAGAAATAAAACAAAAATAAAGTCAGTGTTATCGATCATTGATCATTAAACTATAACAGCCCTGACTCAAAAAAAAATTGGTTATATTTTTAGCTTAGATTTTTGTTAGTTTTATTTTGGTTAACAAGTTTTTAAGTGTTTTTGAAAAAAATATTAATAAGCATAATAATAATCTTACGGTATTGCTGGTGCCTTGGGTCTCTTTTCTTTTGCTATACCTTTAAGTTCTTTCCAATGAGATTTCTTGAACACTGGTATATCAACTTTGTATGTACTTAATGCTGTTACTAGTTCTTGAGAATCATCTTCTGATAATTGAGGCCTAGAATAATTACAAAAGCAAGTCAATATACTGATTTGGTTATGCCTAGAATCTAATTTTAAGGGTATAGAAAAAGGTTTTTTGTGGGGAGAGTCAGATGTTAAATTATTAGTGCCTACACAGGACAGGCAGATGGACAATAAATGGATGTACCCCTATACCCACCCCAACTAACAATTAAGTCATGTCGCAAGCCCCTTGGGAAAACCGGATTAACTGGCTGATCCTGGAACGCGAACCATGCAATATTGGTCACTATGGCAGGTTTTAACACCGTATGTGTACACCATAAATATCCTGCCACCAGCAGATCAGCTCATACTAACCAATGTACAGCATCAGGTCGACACAACACATTTCTGATGCTTTTCTTAATCTTGCCCTTGCTGATTGTTTTTTTCTTAGGTAATGTTTGAACTTCCATATTCTTAGTATATATCACATGTACAGTACACAAGGTCTATGAAAACTCTTTTCGAGGTAATAAATTCCAGACAATTTTGAACCTCTCTGCTGAACATAAAAAATACTTATTGTTTACTTCATTAACGTCAGTTAACCTAAGTAGTCTGTTCTATATGTCAAAAACAGGGTTGCCAAGCTGCCACTTGCAGCAATATGTTTGCAATATATTTTTCATGGGTCAAAAGTACCAAAATTTTACATTTTTCGAACCTTTAAAAATTTATATCTCTAAAAATATTAACTTTATCGTGAAAAGTCATAGCACCTATTTTATTTGTATTTCAATAGAGAATATAAAAACAATAGTCCGGTTGAAAAATAACAATTTCTTGCAATTGTTTAAACAGTTGCGGTTTAAACAATATGGCACAGGGTTGCCCCATGGCAACGTGCATGACAGCAGTAGGGCAATTTGAAGAGGATCGCATAAAAAAATTGAGGTGGAGTAGTTTCGGTACTCTAGGTGCTTACTCTGCGGTCTAGGTGGTAGGTCCTAGATGGTGGTTAATCCCAAGGTGGTAGGTGCGAGGCCGTCTGGTTAGGTATCATCGCTTTATCTATTTCTGCAGAACACAACAGTGCTTACACACTGCTTTCCTGTTTGAAGGACATTAACGCCAGTGATATTACTGAGCATTATAAGACCAACGTTTTGTCCGGAGGTGACGATGCCGTAGTTATAATTCGAAGTTCTAACTGGATTGTTCTTTTTAGGGGCAGGCCCGATGCTTACTATCAGACGTGTGTGTAACCTGCTCGTCTCATTAACGCTAATAAAATAAAATTTAAAAACGCGATGGAGGTGTTTAATTTGTTACGAGAATTCCTGCAAAATCCAAATGACTACACATGAGTGTGCTAAAAGACAATTCAATCCACCTTAATAAGATCTAGGTTAGATTTCGTATAAAATAAGGTAACGCCCTTATTATAAGACCCTTGTGATATTTTGTTTGAGCATTGAATGTAATAATCAATAGACGAGATCTCGATGACGTCATCAATATATAAAAAATGGCAAACGCTAAAATGGCAGCCTCCGTGGCCTAGTGGATGAGCGTCCGGGTGTGAAACGGGAGGACGCGGGTTTGAGCTCTGCACTAAGCCGAATTAAGTGATCTAATTCTGTCGTAGTTCTTAATACACAGGAATCATCTAGGTGAGGAGTCAGAACTACATGTGTTGTGGTTGATGTTTTATTTATAGCTTTTACTCGCGGCTCCGCACGCGTGAATGTCTTATAATTTTTATTTTTAATTTGATGACAATAGCAGCATTCCTATAGCAGTTAAGGATAATTTTGCCATCTATGGCAAATAGTCCCAGAGATTACCACCTCCAAACAAACTCACAAAGTAACGTACCTCTTTTAATATAATGTAGTTTTAAAATAGGAATAATAAATAGTTGGATTATTTGTTAATTAATTATAATTATCTTACTAAAACTTTATAATCCATAATTCCGGAGTACGAATTCACAGACGAACCTATAAAAGGGTTCTAGTATTTTGTGCATACTTACTGGTACAAAGATGTTTCGGTGCATTTTTCTTACTATTTCCTTTATCCCCACTAGGCCGCTACTGGCTAACATCATTAAGTTACAGCGAAGTTTTACTCGAGTTAGATGATGATTGATTTTACAAGGTGGTAGGTCCCTCGTATGTGAGAGGCCGTCTGGATTGGTGCCACCGCTTTGTCTATTTCTGCCGCCAAGCAACAGTGTGTAAGCACTGTTGTGTTTCGGTTTGAAGTACATTGACGCCAGTGAAATTACTGCGTATTATGAGACAATATCTTATGACTCGGGGTGGCGAGTGCAGCTCAGTGCCATGCAGTGCTTTGTAATGCAAAGTTCTGTGTGGTGTTGCTTCTGTATATGGGCAGGCGTGGCGCTTAACATTAGGCGAGCGTTTTGCTCGTTTTTTTTTTATAGCATAGGCCGGCAAACGAGCAAGTGGGTCATCTGATGGTAAGTGATCTCCACCGCCCATGTACGCCCACCACCACAAGAGTCATGGGCGCGTTGCCGACCTTAAAGGAAAGGGATAATTAGGGATTGGGAAGGGGACGGAATTTGGGCTTCCGGTTATCTCACTCACCGTACGAAACGCAGCAGCAAGCCACTACTTTACGTCGGTTTTCTGTGAGACAGTGGTAACAATCTGGTCGAGCCAGCCCATTCATGTAGTAGACAAAACTGTCTACAGCGTGGCTCTACCACTCAAAAAATTTGAAAAAAAAACGTTTTGCTCGTCTCGTCATTGAATCAAATAAAAAAAAATAGTTCATCCCGCTCCAACCCATAATCCGGCGATGATAGATGCTATGCTTTTTAGATACCTAAGGTATCTAAAAACCTGCCTAATTATACTTGACGATGTGATTTTTCTATCGATAGTTAATGATACCCGATGCCACTGACAGCCTTAGTGGCGCAGTGGCCGAGTAGCCGGATGTAATGCGAGAGGCCGCGGGTTCGATTTCCACAACGAGACATATGTTTGTGTGATCCACAAATATTTGTTTCGGATCTGGGTGTGTTCCCTCCACAGAGGGTTTGCTTTCAGGCAGGTGGCCGGTCGTAAAAACTACCTACAAGCCAAATAATTCTGTAACGTATGTTATAAAGCCGTCCGTCCCCACTGTGAGTTGGATAAAGGCTAAAGGCTAATAGTTAGTTTGGTATAATTTTTATTTCTCTTGTCAGACATTGGATTAACTTTTGGATCGTCTAATTGGACTATAGGCACTTAGTTAGTATAAAAACTAGCCATAAAACCAATTAGCTAAATTAATGCCTCAAACTTGAAAAAGTTTTATAGAACACAATTTCCCAAAAAGCATCCATTCATATAAAACAAAAGAAGAAAGAATAAAAGGTGGTTATTTTACGAACTTTTATGACTCGCCGAAGACAGCTCGATTTAACAAAAGAATATAAATCTCCGCTTAGAAACCTACTAGGAAGTCATGCAAAAAAAGATGGGTTTTTGTCGGTCCCGATGGCATCGTTGGCGAAAATTCTTATTGTTCGAGGGCTAAGGGCGGGGGACCGTAATAACTGTTGTAAGGGTGCAATGGAACTTTTACCTGAGGCACGGAGCAATGCCAGACCCTTGCTTTAGTTACGCAGTGAATTAGTAACGTTTGCGAGTTCTAGTCGTGTCCGGTGTCTATGATCTGCATGGCTGCGAGGAAGACTGAGAACTGGCTCCTGGTGGAGTGGAGCGGTGGTGGTAGAGATGTGATATATGTGAAGTCAGTGCTGAGCCCATTGAACAAAGAGTTGAAGGTCGGTGATATCCTCACTGCTAATAGGAGAGGTGAGGCGCATGCCGGTACACTTATTGCGCGGGCACGTAAGTACATAGTTTAAAAAGTTTTATGGTGTGAGAATTTAAAAATCAATGTTCATTTCCTGAACTCCTAGTGCAATATGATAGTGTAATAATTAACTAATTCGGTAATAGTTGCTGAAATGTTCTTTATATTATTTATGCCTTTTACGTATTTCAAAACTAGATTTCTTCACATTAACTATTTGGTGTTATATGTTGTATATAAGGATATGAATCGGCCATTAATCATTCTTTATAATATGATATATTATTGTGTTTGATTTATAAGATCCGGTTCCGAAAAAAACGGTACAATAAAAACCCGTGGAACTTGCCCGAACGTTAGATAGTAGCTTGTATTTACTAACGCACTCTATTTTAACTTTTAAATTCATAGTACTTTTTATAAAATTATTTTAGTTTCATAATAGGCAAATATTAATATCACTTGTAACATTGTTTTTGGGCATTCTGCCTGTAACGCAAATATGTATGTAATAAGGTATTACGTGATTTTAAATCGTTGTAAATTAACAATTGAAAATGTGAAAGAAATTGAGGTCAGTTAAATGACTGGGCATTATGAGATGTAACATCTTATGTTTCGGATTGACGAGCGCAGTCCAATGCGATGCAGTACTTTGTAATACCGGGGTCTGTTTGTGAACAGGCGTGGCGCATACCACATGAGGCGAGCGACCAGCTTGTTCCATCATTCGGGCAAATAAAAAATGCACACAATGCACTATTTTAAAAACAGCCCAATTACCCGTAACAAACTGTTGGATCAAAGTTTTACTATACAATACTTAATAGCCGGTTTCTTACCACAAAACAAATAACAATGTACCTACCTGTTTCTTTTTTTATTTTAAGGTGAGCGTTATATTCTGGATGCTAAGACTAAAAGTGAAGAACCTCAACCAGCAGGTCCGAGTGTGAAGAACGACGAGGACCCTGAAGATTTTTCATCAAGCGCTTCGTCGTGGGAACCAAGTGACGACGGCGCAATGTCCGCTGATTCAGACACGGTATGACCAATATTTGTTCAAATAAAACATCAATGGTCACACACATTCTCCGGACCCTATACTAGATTAACCTATATCGTGGTTATCAGATGCTCCTAGGAACTTGCGGTCCTACAGCAACCAATATTTGTTAATCATGTCATATACAAAGTGTTGCAGAAACGTGTGGTCATACACCTGGCAGTGAGTGTTTATGTACCAGAATTTATCAAAATTCTAAATTTCACAGTCATTTTCATCACTCGTTTATTATTATGAAAGATAAGATCGATCACATCCCTATAAATTAAATAAAGTGCGTGTGCGACAATAATAATGATTGTGTAAGACGAAAGTTCAGATGTTTATCATTTAGTGTTGTCCAATTACAAGTCGATAAAGAAGAAAATGTCGATCGATTTGTTAGTTATACGATAAAAAAGAAAGTTATTTATTTATGTCAGAACAATGCAATCGGGTTTCGGTACTACGGGGGATGAAATACTTGTATACTAGATATACATTGCTTAAATTGGTCCGCACATTTCTGTAACACATAATATAGATTAATAATAGTTAGAGTAATAATAGTTTAATGTTTTAATATTTTATATAATTAGCAGGTCGAGGCCAAGAAGATCAAATTAGATAAGTGCAAACGACAGTATTCTAACAGGAGATCGAGCAAAAAAGTTCTTACACCTATGAACAAAGTGACCGCAATCATACCTAAATCTATGCAACAGTCGAATTCATTAAATAGAAAGAGAAGTTTCAAAGAAACAAGAAAACAAACTCCAGTCAACAAATCTCAAGCAGATTCAACAAAAAAACACAATGGTGCAAAAGCAGAAACAAATTTAGAAAAAGTAACAATTGATGTTCGCGAGCTCATGGATATTAGAAATAGTTTCAATGAGCTTTTTAAAATGATAGACGATCTTAAACGAGCTGTTGTGCCTAATTATATGCCAAAAGAGAAAAAAATTGACGAGATACCTGTTGATAATGCTACAGATGCTTATACATTTGAGGAAACCGTTGAAGAATACAAGGATGTAGACAATAATGATAGTGGAGAATTCGATAGATCGGATGACAACGTGCTTATTACAAATAAGTATGACAATCAACGTGAAACACAAGTCAAACAAACCGAGAAGAAAAACGGAGACAATGAATGGGTAAGAAAAATGGTTTTATGTAGAATTTGCAATGTTATTAAGACATAATTAAATATAGGTGAACTATAAGCCGATTCTATAGTACTGGGCAACTTTGGTAATTTTGTTTTAAAACTATAATTGCTAATTGCAGGTACCCATTGGAAGTGGTAAAACATTAATACACGCAGATCAATTTAAAAAAGTAAACTGGCGCTCATACACTATAGCTACAAGGACATTGTTATTAGCCGTTTTTCCAAGAAGGTAATCTTTAATACGCTATTTCTTTAAAGCTCATAACATCTATTGCCTCATTTGAGAAACCGGTGCTAGGTTGAAATCCCAGGATCGGGTAATCACAATTAGTGACAACTTTTTCTATTCGAAAAAAATCACGCTAGTTGACAGAAACAGGAATTTGTAATAGTAAATGATATTACGATAGGTTCGCTCCCTATCTCATCTCGGGATGGCAACAAGCTTGGCGAGCAGTGGGTGTACTAGTTGCAACTCTGCGTACCTCCTCGGGGATACAGGTGTGACCTTATGTTACGTTAATTTTCATGGATGTATTATTTCAGAATATTAGCAACACATTCGCTAACTGGAAAACGATCTCCAGCATTTCAAGATAAGCCAGCTAAGATGTGTTTGGATCCAAAAATTATTTCTGATGTCATAATGGAAATTATGGACAGATTTGACGTGAAAGAAAATCTAGTCAGGTTAGTGTGAAATATGATGTACACGAACTCTAAGTCCAGTGCCATGCAGTCCTTTGTTATTCAAAGTGATGTTGTGGTGCCTCTTTATAGGTAGGCTTGGCTCTTACTATCAGGCGAGCGATCAAATCGTCGCGTCATTTAACTTAATAAATAGTATTTTATCCCAATATCAATCTCATAATAGTATACTTTTTCAGGAGCATAATAACCACAAAGTGCGCAGATGAGTGCAAGATGTGGAAGGCAAGAGTAAATAAGAAAAAATCCAGAACTATCAAAGATCAAGAAAATGTACCGCCAGAAACGAAAGCGAATTAAAAAACTGAAGGTGTTAAATCCAACATTATCTTTATGTAATGATTACCATTACTTCATTTTAATTAAGTTATCATTTTATATGTGTTTTTTATTCAATAAGACAACTATTGTAAAATTAGTTTCCGACATATTGCCTTTGACAGTAGTTACATAGTATTATTAATGAAGTACTTGTCTATATTAAACGAAGTATAATGTCCAAAGATTTCTAAAGCTCTTCTAAAATATCATGATTTGATTCTCTAAAAATATGAATTAGAGTGCGACAAATATAAGGATGCAATGAAAAGTTTAAGAAATTGGAAATGTATAGAATTACTTTATAATGTACAAAATGAACCCATGAGCATTTAACAACAGCGCCACTCATCTTGCCAATTTTACAACGTGGTACAGAAAGATGGGGTCATATTTCAAAGTAGTAACATACACCTGGCAGTGAGTGTTTATGTACCCTGATCTTATCACAATCTAGATATCCTACAATTTCACGTTTATTTTAATCACATGTAATAAACGCTAAGCTGAGACAAAAGTTTAGCTGTTTATCATTTAGTATTGTCCAAACTTGAATATCGGCTTAATACTCGTTCGATAAAAATGAAAATGCATTTTTTTTATTTTCTAGTAATGCAGTCGGGTTTGGTACAACGGGATTGAGATACTTATATCGTAAACTATACGTGGTTTAAATTTGACCTCACTTTCTGTAATAAATGTTGTATAAGTTATGTCGTACTGTACCTACTTGTGGATAATTTTATAGTTATTAAAACAATAGCTCGCTACATTGTTGAAGGTTGCTTAGAATATTTATTGCTTTAATAATTTCTTTCTTCAAGAAATAGTAGATTTAAGTATTTAATTGAATTGTTAAACTAATAATAGCATAGAGGCTGTGAATAAATTTTACTAATGAAATGCAAATAATAAAAAATCTGTAAAATATTTATTTTGTTGTTAATCATAACGTATAATTACTATACACAATTAACTAAATATAAAAGACTAGAATCATATTGACAATATCCATCATAATTAGCAAATGGAAATCAGTTTCTAACTTAAACAACAGATATCCAAAACGTAAAGAACGAGAAATTATTTAAATAAATACTGCGTTCCAATGCATTTACGTTCTAGACTATAAAATAATTAAAAACGGTTAGTCTGGAACTATAGTGTTCTATTTCTGACATACTTGGTTCCAAGTTTCCCCAATAACTTTTTACCCCGACCAAAAAGACACAAACTACTAAAAGATGCTAACTCATGATAATTATATCATTTCTAGCTATTGAGAACCCGCATCGGTTATTTGTGCCTTTACATTATTTTTTTCCCAATATAAAAAAATGTTTGTAAACCTATGCCTAAAACCTATTTTAGTAATTATTATATCCTGGCGTGCAGACCGCCGTTTACCGCTATGACTTAAGGTTAATTCCCTTGCTGGAATATACCAAGTGGTGATAAAACCAAGTCTGTATTAGTACTTGCTATGATAGCCCTCATTAACATCATATCATCTGGGGTGAACCGCCATCCGCTCAGTTGACCAAGACTTTGTAGTTTTGGTAAAGATTCCATAAATAATTCTACGGTGTCCCGGGTGAGACGAGGCGCGTTCGGAAACCATATAGCTTCTAGATGTTCAAATTTGTACCGTCGAAGCATTCTGGAAAAGGCAAAGAAAAATCTTAGTATTGTAGATAAAAATTATGCTTTAGAGAAATTTACGTATCTTAATATTGTTGAAATATTAATCGGAGTTACTCTCATAGTAATGAAGACTGAATCATAAAAATGTAGGGTGTGCGTTTTAAGGGTAATGAAAATTATAATATATCGTATCATTCGTTGTTGTAATAGTACATTATAATCCCTTTAAAAACTTTAGATAATTCGTCGCAGTTTGCTTTTTACTTACATATTTAATTCCCTTTGTTAGAGTTTTATAGATACTATTAACCCGATATACTATTGAACGATGTTTCCCGTGACAATATAATGCTGTTATAGGATTCTTACCTTGACATGTCATTGTCGTCCAGTTTGATTTCATCTCCGATTATCAATTTTTTTAGCTTAGGACTTCCGGTCATCAAATATTTGAGACACGATGTGGATAAATTGCCCTGTATGATTTCAATGTGTTCTAATTTGTTAAAAGGTATTTCTTCCTCGTGAGTCGCAGTCTGTATAGAATAGAATTCTAAACTTTCTAAGTTTCTGCACGTTTCTGCTATTCTGGTAAAATTAAATGAGCCTGATGATCCAGATAACATAAGCGTCACTATTTTATATCCAATTTTGTCAAGCAACTGATGAAGTTCATGACATTGGAATTTGTTTAATTTAATCTTACTAATGTAATTTAAATCTTTGATCTGCTGTAGGACTCCTTGTTCGGGATCTTCAAGGTAGATCGTTTCAAGCATAGGACACAAAGCGACAATAGCCTTCAT
Source organism: Amorpha juglandis (assembly GCA_949126905.1). NCBI lineage: Eukaryota > Metazoa > Arthropoda > Insecta > Lepidoptera > Sphingidae > Amorpha > Amorpha juglandis. The sequence goes on along the minus strand of OX421381.1, from coordinate 10,837,798 downwards.
AGTTCTCGCGGTTGTATGAGCATCATGTACATATTGTAACTTCGTTTTGAAATCTCGCGGGCAATCCGTGTCGTATAATACTATGTGATTAATCGCTTTACCAACAAACGAATAACTGCCAAGGTTTGTGAGGTTTGGCAATTTTCGTATTAACAACGCCACATCTGTGTGATCGATATTCTCCTCACCATACATACCTACATTAACTACGGTTAGACTTTGAGTCAGCTGCGGATTACCTGAAAGCATTGCCTCTATACCAATCTCTGTGATATCTGTCTCACCAGATACGTCAAGCAGTTTCAGCACTTTATTGTATTGTCCAATGTATTTGAGCACTTCGTCGTTAGCAATGTATGGTATATTCAGTGTTGTTAAATTCGTGAGATTTTTAATGAGTTGATACATGAGAGGCAGATGTTCGTCCTTGACCCACACTCCTTTTAAATTTAGTGAAGTCAAATGTCGGCCTTGCTCGACTATTACCTCAACCACTTTCCTATAATAGGGGACGGGGAACATTCCAGTCGCTAGGCTTTTCACGTTCTCTTTGAGCAATAATTTCATCGTGTAATATCTGATGGAAGGGTCGAGATACTCTGACTGAAGTACTAAGTTAATTAGGTCCTGGAATATGTCGGTCGTTGCACCGATGTTTTCGTAGTAAGACGAGACCATGGCGAACGGTAACTCTGCATCTTCATCCGACGTGACTCTGGATAACGCATAGATCAATTGTCTTGCGACCAACGATAGAGTAGTGTCTTGCAATGGTGGCACTGGACACCTTGGCGACATGTTTACACTTAACTGTTACACAATACACCTACACTAAAACTTTCTCTATTGTAATTACGTGTTACTTGAGCATCTCAGACTCCAGCGACTTTCGGTTTTGTAAAGGGAAAGAAATGAAAAATCCGCGCAAGTATTCGACTCACGCATGCGCACGCGCGCCTGGCGCAGTGCCAGCTCACGTTTATAATTTCAATCTCTCACAACTGGCGCCGTATTTTTAGAAATTTTATAAAAGGTGTTTATGGGTGGCGTATGCGATTGTTATTATAAATTGGATACGTGCATAAGATCGAATCGTAGGCTCTAAAGTGCCACATTTTATATCAACGTTTAATGTATAAAAATAATATTCATGTGTAAAAATTTCGATATTATATTATCGCAGAACTAGCACAGTAATTTGGTTATACGACACCATACCTAACACAGGTATAAAATCTTCGTAAATAGATCGATTCATGATAGAATCGCGTACTTATGTAGAAATAATTTGTACTCCTTTACCATTTTTAAATAACGTTTATTTCTAACAATCTTATTAATTTAACGCGTGTTTAAATAACGGTACCAAGGTACTCAGTTATATTTGATTTGTAGGTTGTCGTCGTATCTTGAATATGAAATATATTCCAGTACATACGTATTACGGAAAATATTTAATGCTGTTTTCAAATGTCGATAAAATGCTAAAGTAGGAAATAGGTATAAAGCAAAACCATATACTTAAGAACTTATTCTAGCTACTTATATATGCGGTACAATCACGGACTATGGACAATAAGTTTTCTTATGTTTAGTTCCTAGACGTGTTGTAATGAAGCGCAACATATTGCTAGGTATTAACGCACACTATATTTGGTTTAATGGGAACATTTTCGAAAACAAGGACAGATGGTAGTACTGATGATTACACGACACTATACCACAAAAAAATCGCGAATTAAGTCTACATTTTTTCTTCCACGCACAGTCTTGTTTTGACTGATAAATACAATGACTTTTTTCAAATAATTAAGATCGTTCATTTCTATTTATTGACGCTCGGGTTCGATGTCAAGGGGGTTGCATATGCCGTACGCGCGCTTCGTATCAACTACTTCTGGCCGCTCCTTATATTCTATTTACAAATTGATTTGCTTACTATTAACAGTGTATTGGACATCTTTCATACAAAATGTGTCAAAAAATTACTACCAGTAATCTTTTTAAATCAAAAAGAACATGTCAAAATCTAAATCTTTGGATGGCGCAACAGGCTTTTGCTATCGATAAAAGATATTTTCGAGTACCTATTTATTTAAAAATCTCAAGTATCAAAAAGTGTCTCACACTAGGAATAGCGTGTTTGCAAACCCCAGGTAGTTCCACAGAGTACATTGAATATACTGAGAGGTAGTTCCTAACAGCGATAAGAACTATCAAAGGAAAAACTCATGAGAAAAGTACCTTATGGCAAAAGTTTAAATTACTACAAAATTGTATTTGAATTTAAATATATTTTACCTTGTCACCATAATACTCCCATACACAGTTTCTTACACTCAATTATTATCATCATTGGTTTCTATAGAATAAAGGGAAGTGCCACTAAGTTCCTTTTATGCGAATTTTTGTGTTACAATTGTCACTTATAACTATATACCGGGTTCAGCATGTGGTAAATTATTGCAACTTACAATATATATGAATAATATTAAAAAGCATTGATTGGTTTGTAATATTTACATGAAATTTTATTTATGGTATATTATTCATATTTAATCTAAGTGTAGGATGTAAAGATCAAACATTTTCGTATTTAAGGACTTTGAAAAATTACTTCTTGATTAAGTGGCGAACTATATTCGTCATTAAAAACCATACCAACATAGTCGTATTACATATCACAATCACACGCAAGCCAATTATGCTTAACTCCTTCTAACACAGTGACTTCATTGACACTTCCACTTGTAAAGGTTTTCTATTCTGCATAGCGTCCTGCACTGTCACTTCATTTAAATTCACTTCACTTATAAACATTTACGTAGGCACAGGCAGGTCCTTGGTGACCAGTAGTAGGATCTGCTCGGTGCTGAAGCACCAGTTTTGTATTTCCTTGGATACTTTGCACCATCGTTCTCCGTGATGAGGCTCAGCGGCTTTGCAACGCGCCTTCACATCCTCTTGTTGCTGCTCGTTGCCGTGAAGTAATTCAAACTTGTAGAAATACGCCCACGCGTCGCCTAGGTCTGGGTCGATTTTTACCTGTGTGAAAAAAATGGGTTCAAATGGTATTAACAACGAAACAAAGGAATATCTTCTATTGATAAAGTGTGAGGTACAATTGGACCCAATAAAGCAAAAATGTATCAAGTCACATAGCATTGATTTCAATAAAATTACTTTTGAAGTTTGACTTAATGTAATTGTACCAAATATAATTTTTGTAAGTGCCAATTTGTGCTCTTTGTTTTAAAGCTTTGACATATTATTATTGATATGTTATTTTGAATTCAATGAGGATAATTAATGGAATAATACAAATATTTGTGGATAGTCAGAAGTGAATTATTCTAAGGTAGGTATTCTACATATGTGTGAGCTGTTTTGGAAAACCCAGTATTATGTCAAATGTCATAAATCTTGGGCTGGTTTCGCTGAGCAGTAATATAATAAATACATTTTGATCAGTTTAATATCGATAACTAATATAATAATAATCTACGGGTTGATACATTGTGACGTAACTTGGCCCAATTTAAAGTGTAAACACGTAATTTTATTTATTTCTTGATATGGCTCAACAATTTTTAAGACAAAAAGTAAATACAAGTAAAATAACATGTCTGGGTAAAACCTAGTCCCTCGAGGCATCGCGACTATTCTTGTCAGAACACTTTTTCAGTGATACATCGACATTTTTGGCGATATACAGGGTTATTTTTAAAACACCAGCAACCTCGCAGGGGTAGATTCCTAAGGTTATAAGCTACTACTTTTGTTCTACGACTTTTGATAATTTGTTAGATTTTATTTTCATACAAAAATAAGTATTCATTTAATTTCCGTCTTGATTGTTACAACGCGATCGCAGATTACGTAAACAAATACGCGAAGCGTGGGGAACCGGACTAGCTCCTTTGAAGGTCAACGCGCCGCTCAGCTGAGCTGTGGCTGAGCGGCGCCTTTGAGTCGCGCGCGCACGCCGCATACTACGAAGAAAAATACGACACAACAAAAACTTGTAAAATCATTTTTTTTTTAATATATTGAGTTATATCCAAACTCGTAGAACAAAAGTTGTTCCGTATGGGGACAGCTATCTACCCCTGCGAGGTTGCTGGTGTTTTAAAAATAACCCTGTATTTTGATTCGATTTATCAAAGTATCGATATTTTTACCAATTATCAAAATCATATCTAAATCGATTTTTTTTTAAATGGAATACATCAGGTGACCAATTTCTCCTTATGCCGGCCTTCTGCTATACAATAGGCTAAACTCACCGTCCTGTTGAACCAATCCCTGCACTTGTTGAGTTTCCTCTCAGTCCAGAATAGCTGTGACACAGCGAGTAACACATGCGCGTCATGCTCGCATTTCTTTAGCGCGTCAACCTGCACCAAACGAAAAATGCGAATCTTTATTTTTCAACTGTATATTTATTTTATTAATTATCATTAATCGGTCCTGTATTATATTGACAGCCTCCGTGACGCAGTTAGAGGCCGCGGATTCGATTCCCGCAACGAGACAAATGTTATATGATAGACAAATATTATTTCGAGTCTGGATGGGTTTCCTTCTCAGAGGGGTTGACTGACGTCGGACAGTCTAGTCGTAAAAACTAGCTACAAGCCAAATTTTACTGTAACTTGTGTTAAAAAGTATATTGCGCCGACCCCACTGCGAGTTGAATAAAGGCAGTTGGAAAGAGTCCTGTATTATACTCTCCTATAAATGTGCACAGGCCTCCTTCACTAATAACAGGAGTTACTCACGCTTTTAGTTTTTCTCTGAGGTCTAGACTCCATAAATATAGCCTCCGCCCATAGACGGCCCGCGTTAGGACATTCCTGGAGCGCTTTGGCCATCACAGCATTAGCTATTTCGGCACTGCCGTTTCTTCTCTCCAGTCTCACACTTTCTAACCTGCGAATAAGAAGGTATAATTAGATATTCAATGTTATTTATAAAGTAAATAATTGTAAAGAGTCTATACTTCAATTTAGATTTATAACCGAAGAAAAAATCAATTCTTCGGGTATATTTTTTACCTTGATTCTAAGGTTTCTAAGATTTTCAGTTAACCTTACCATAACTCAGCTTCTTTCGGATTTCTAAGTCTAGCTTTCTCCAGCACTGATCTTGCTTTAGTAACATGTTTCAATTTTTCTTCTAATCTTGATAGTAATATCCACATGGGGACACTTGTTGCACATTTTTTTAACTGAAAATAAAGATGTGTTTATGTTTTTTATTACATAAGTGACTAAACAGCTATAATAACTTTTATTATAGTTGCTTGGAGACACAGAATCCCAATATACTATTTGTAGAATAGTAAACATATGTCCTGAAAGTCCGTTGTTGGAATTGGTAACTGATTTTTTTTTTTCCGAGCTCAGCAAAGTGACTGCACTACACCTGATGGTAAGCGTAGCGCAGTCCAAAAGACTTGCGACCATCGACACACAATAAGTTTATCGGTGGTCACTAGAATCATGCCGGCCTGTATAAATGCTTCTTCCCTCTTCGGAGAGGGAAGAAGCAAGTCGAGGGGCCTGCGATAGGACAGGCCGATGACCGATGCAAGCACAGGGATACAAGGATAAAGCAAATAAGGCTTTAAACAATGTTAATACTTAAAATACTTATCCGCCTAGTTTTTCTAGTATCCTTGAAATATATCGTTTTTGATACGATAATTAAATAAAACATATAGCCCGATAATATCGATATTTTCTCAGCATGCCTGTGGATAACTGATGCCGATAAGTATTTCTTTTACTATTAATTAATATTACCCCTTGAGAGTAAGTATTGTGTGCGTCTTCATCTCTGCCCATTTGCTCTTCGATTTGTCCTTTCATCATGTGCAGCTTAGCGTAGTCTCCAAACACTTTGATAGCCTCTTCTAGTAATTTTAGCGCCACCTCCAAGTTATTTAGAGCCCATTCTAATTTTGCTGACTTTATCATTACCTGAAAAAAATGTTGTTATAATTTGTGCGTAAGTGCTAGTAACATTTTATGATACACATGGTAAGTCGGCGGTGGACACGACAGGATATACACGTTTCTTGCGTGGTATTTACCTCCACAGTTTTTCACATAAGGCATTGTCAAACAGACAGTGAATGAAAGGATCGAACTGAGGATAACACACGCTTCAACACACTTCGCTTTCCGATTTCTATGTTATTAGACCCGAGCGACTTCATACATCTCGAAATAAAAACGCCTCGCCAAGCCCTCAGTTCACTGTATATCTGACAAAGGCTATATTGCGTTCACATACCGCAGGAGGTGACTAGATTTTGCGCGCAGATGGAATTTAACCAAAACTTCATTCGTAAGTCACCTTTAATTTTGACCCCAATACAGTTTGTATTTAAACGACGCGACAGTCAAAAATAAATACAATAAACATGGTAACATTATTACTAACAATATAGGAACAAAAGTGGCATAGATCCAAAAGATCCCATATTTTGTAATTATCTTAATATAGACATGCATTCAAGATATTTTCACATATTGAGTTTTGGCGGGAATTCTGACAGTGGGGTTCATTATTTATTTTAATTTATTTCAAAACTAGTTTAAAGTTGTGTTTGTTGTATAAAGTAAATTTGTGCAATAAACATTGACGGTGACGAGCCGTGTATGGAAACATTGAACTAAGCGAATTAAGCATCTTACTGGAAGGAATTCACACCAATACTCCAACAAAAACCTTGATAACGTTCACACACTTGTATGGTACTAGTTATTTAACAAACATAACTTTAAACCAGTTTTTGAAATAAATTAAAATAAGCGATGAACCGCCCTGTCAGAATTCCCGCCAAAACTTCCAGAAGAGAGTTAGGTCGGCAGTGGGGATGCTCGGGCGCTAGGGGTGGCGGTACCTCACGCGGCGGGGTACCCACATTGTGCGTTTTTGAGTAGTAGAGTCACGCTGTAGACAGTTTTGTCTACAGTATGAATGGGCTGGCTCGACCGGGTCGTAACCACTGTCTCACAGAAAACCGACGTAAAGTAGCGGCTTGCTGCTGCGTTTCGTACGGTGAGTGAGATATCCGGAAGCCCAAATCCCCTCCCCTTCCCTTTCCCTAATTATCCCTTTCCTTTATGGTCGGCAACGCGCCCATGATTCTTCTATTGGTGGGCGTACATGGGTGGTGGAGATCACTTACCATCAGGTGACCCACTTGCTCGTTTGCCGGCCTATGCGATAAAAAAAAATTGGTGATATAAAGATATTTCCTTACCCTAGGAGTAGGAGCCGAGGCCCTCGCTTTGGCCAGTAGTCTTCTAGCTCTGTCGTACTCTTTGTTCTCGCTCTCAAGTTTGACGGCGGCCAACCAAATCTCCTCGGAGTTGGGATTGGCTTGGAAGGCCAGCGATAAGATGCCTCTGGCGGCTGGGACGTCACCTTGAATAAATTATTATTGCATCACAAGCAAGTCAATTTTCATTGGTTGTCATTGGTCGACACTATTCCTGGATTGCGCTACACTTACCATCAGTTGTAGCGTAGTCACTTTGCCGAGCCAGGATAAAAAATAAATAAAAGTTTCGTCCATCATAAACCAAAATTTGAAAATTTGATTTTTTCTAATGGCAAATAGTTTATGGACCCCACTATTGTTGCATTTTATAATGAGTTGTACTAGTCAAGTTAAGTTACGGGGGATGAAATACTGGTATACACTACACATTGGTTAAATTTGAACACCCCTTACGGTACACGTTGTAGAAAAGTAATCTTAATATAATAAATTTTAAGTTAAATAATTTACTACATTTACTCAAAGCACTAACAAAAATATTATTATCTTACCTGCTAGCCATTTAGATTTGGCGCCCATGAGCCAAAGCACCTCGGATTTGGGACAATGCGCCACGGCCCTTTGCAGCAACGCTTCCAAACTGGCTCGAGTGCCGTGTTGCTTCTCTAAGTACGCAGCACGAAGCCAGATGGACTTCTTGGACGGGAACACCGATAGTGCGTATCCGTACACTGCGCGTGCGCACTCGAACGCACCTTCGTTGGCACACTGTGCAAAGGTAAAAAAAAACATTTTGTTTTTGTTCCTACATTGGCGATTGCTATTGAAAGTTGACTTTGCAATGGCCAAATAACGCAAACATTAAGTGAAGTTCTATAATAAATTATAAGTATAGATAATAAAATGTATTTTCCAATAATAAAAGTTCTACTACTGAAGACCATTTGGACACGCCTATTTTCTTTTTTCGCCTTGTTTCTTTCTTCATATTAATATCAGACCTAATGGAACAGCATTGTATTGATATTCAGTTGTTATCAAATTAGTATCTTCGCCGCCATTTAAGAATTATCGTATTATGGGTGTTAGACTCTACAATATTATATAATATTACTCTCTATATTTATATATAGAACCTCATATGCTATAAGAATATTAATTTGAAAACATACCGCTTCGGCATCTTCCATCCATGTATGTTTTTGATCCTCCGGTTCGATACCGTGACCGATGACTGCACGAATGATAGCCTGCAATCAAATAAATCGATGTGTACATGAAAAGACCATTCTGCCCCGCGTGGTTTTACGGACTATGGATATATGCATCACACCGATACTCTCCTTATTGTTACGTGATTCGAAGATATTTGGTTATTTTAAAACGTCTTTACTAGGTGGTAAGTCTCTCGTACGCGAGAGGTCGCCTGGGTTAGTACCACTGCTTTGCATATTTTTGCTAAGTAGCAGTTTATAAGCACTGTTGCATTCCGGTTTTAGGGACATTGGATCCCATAAAATTACTGGTCATTATGAAGCTTAACGTCTCTAGGTGACGAGCACAATCCAATGTTATGCAGTGCTTTGTAAATCAATGTTTTGTGTCGTGTTGACTTTGTTTATGGACAGGCGTGGCGCTTACCATCAGGCGAGAAATTTGCTCGTTTCGTCATTTAACTAAATAAAAATAAAATTATCAAGTGAATTAGACCGTTGAACAGGAGTGAAAGTGAGCACGCACTATACGTTTAAAGTGATCGACTCGTAACGGTTATGGGCTCACCCGCAAAGGATGCGTATAAACAACGTCTCAGAGTGCGAGCTTGTCTGTGATAATCCGCCAAAAAAAAGTGAGCATGAAATATAACGTCATGCAAAAAACGCACTCACACTAGGCCAAATATCTTCAGGTCCCATAATATCAGATGTATTCAAAGTTAATCAACTAGTGTTAAGATAATCAACTAGTTGTCAAAATTTCCGAATTATTTCTACAGTGACTATGTTTATTTGTGACTCTCTCTGGTGACTACTTCGACATTGGCAAATCACCGCTGGAGCGGTGGAGCCAAGGATTTAAAAGAAGAAGACGAAGAATATCAGATGATTTATATACTAATTAATATTGAAGTCTCTCATTACCTGACATGTATGGACCGCTCCAGATTTCTCAGCTTCCATAGCCTCTTTGAACCAGTGTTCGCGGTTGATTTCTACACCGTTCGCGTTGAGCGATGTAATAGCACGATCGATAATCTTCTCAACCATGTGAGTGTTGCCTATAGAAAAATTCAAACATTAATTATATGTTTCACTTCAGTGTTGCTATACAATTTCTGTAATTTTTATACAAAAATACATCTCTTTTAAACAAATCAATTCGCACTGATGGATCGTGCATACATTTCGACTGCATGCCGTAAACACTGTTTAGAGTAGAGTATGGAAACGTGTCAAATCGTACGACGCGGGCGATAACGTGTCACGCGTCTGCCTGGCCTTTTTTGTGCGACTGACATTGCAATTTACGACCGTAATATATTATTTTTTTACGAAAATACTCATAAGACGCAGTGTCTTCAACCAGTCTTACGTCTATGTTGAAAGTCACATCTTCGTCTTGTTGGGTGCGTTCTCGCCTTATCTTAGACTCACGCATTATCTGTTTGATTTGCATCTTATTAAATATAAAACTAACTGTCCCTCGCGGTTTCACCTGCATGTTACTGCCCTGCTCCCATGGGTCATAGCGTGATATACATATAAACCTTCCTCATGAATCACTCTATCTATTGCTGATAACTGCATTAAAATCCGTTGAATAGTTTAAAAGATCTAAGTGAACAGACTGCGGAATCGACTTCATTTCATACTATGTAAAGATTAATTCGATAGCTAAACGAATACAATGAAAACAACAATTAGAATTCACTCACCATGAGCCTCTTCAAGTTTAGCAGCGGTGACCCAGATCTGTCTATCAGTGGGTATGTTATCACGAGCTTTGTTGAGTACTTTCCTAGCGTTCTCATATGTTTCCAACCTCGCCAATGCCAGCCATAGTTCTACACTAGTTGGACAACATTCTACGGCTCTGGATAATAGGATACGAGCGTCTTCAGGGTTTTCGAGTTCCACAGCCGCCTTCCACAGACGGACCGAGTTTGGAATGTGTTCTAGTGCTTTACGGTAGACGCGACGTTTCGCCTGTAATGGAAAGTAAATTTTATGCTCGTCACTCACCCATAGTGATGATCGGGGGTAGGGTGTATGGTGCGCTATTACAGGTCTAGCATGCCATTATAAACCGACATTTCTCTATTCGATGCGTATATTTTTCCAGGATCAACCAGTGTAAAACCGGATTTTCCAAGGGACTTGCGACATAACTTGATGGTTGATTGGGGCGGGTATAGGGGTACATCTTTGGATCACTGTGCCTGCATCGGTCGTCCGCCTGTCCTGTCGCAGGATTAGTTCTTCCCTTTCCGAAGAGGGAAGAAGCATTTATACAGCCTGGCATGACTGTGGTTACCATCGATAAACTTTTATTGGTGGTTGCTGGTTCTTTGGATTTCTACGCTTACCATCAGGTATGGTGCAGTCACTTTGGCGTGCTCGGATAAAAAAAAAATGTATTATGTTCTACATGTGCTAGTGATTCATCATTCAACACCCAAACTTATTTTGGTTTTTTCATATAAAACATGTTCGTGTCTCCAGCCACAGCACAGCTCCTCGCTGCTCGGGTATATGATGTGCTTACAGTACAGTACAGTACAGTACACTCACCTTAGTGTCCAGTTCCAAGTCGGCCGCCTTGACCCATACGCGGACGCTGTGCGGCAGGTTCCTGGCGGCGTGCGCGATGACGGCGCGCGCCGTGTCGCGGGGCTGCAGCCGCGCCGCCTCCAGCCACAGCTCCTCGCTGCTCGGGTATATGATGTGCGTACAGTACAGTACAGTACAGTACACTCACCTTAGTGTCCAGTTCCAAGTCGGCCGCCTTGACCCATACGCGGACGCTGTGCGGCAGGTTCCTGGCGGCGTGCGCGATGACGGCGCGCGCCGTGTCGCGGGGCTGCAGCCGCGCCGCCTCCAGCCACAGCTCCTCGCTGCTCGGGTATATGATGTGCGTACAGTACAGTACAGTACAGTACACTCACCTTAGTGTCCAGTTCCAAGTCGGCCGCCTTGACCCATACGCGGACGCTGTGCGGCAGGTTCCTGGCGGCGTGCGCGATGACGGCGCGCGCCGTGTCGCGGGGCTGCAGCCGCGCCGCCTCCAGCCACAGCTCCTCGCTGCTCGGGTATATGATGTGCGTACAGTACAGTACAGTACAGTACACTCACCTTAGTGTCCAGTTCCAAGTCGGCCGCCTTGACCCATACGCGGACGCTGTGCGGCAGGTTCCTGGCGGCGTGCGCGATGACGGCGCGCGCCGTGTCGCGGGGCTGCAGCCGCGCCGCCTCCAGCCACAGCTCCTCGCTGCTCGGGTATATGATGTGCGTACAGTACAGTACAGTACAGTACACTCACCTTAGTGTCCAGTTCCAAGTCGGCCGCCTTGACCCATACGCGGACGCTGTGCGGCAGGTTCCTGGCGGCGTGCGCGATGACGGCGCGCGCCGTGTCGCGGGGCTGCAGCCGCGCCGCCTCCAGCCACAGCTCCTCGCTGCTCGGGTATATGATGTGCGTACAGTACAGTACAGTACAGTACACTCACCTTAGTGTCCAGTTCCAAGTCGGCCGCCTTGACCCATACGCGGACGCTGTGCGGCAGGTTCCTGGCGGCGTGCGCGATGACGGCGCGCGCCGTGTCGCGGGGCTGCAGCCGCGCCGCCTCCAGCCACAGCTCCTCGCTGCTCGGGTATATGATGTGCGTACAGTACAGTACAGTACAGTACACTCACCTTAGTGTCCAGTTCCAAGTCGGCCGCCTTGACCCATACGCGGACGCTGTGCGGCAGGTTCCTGGCGGCGTGCGCGATGACGGCGCGCGCCGTGTCGCGGGGCTGCAGCCGCGCCGCCTCCAGCCACAGCTCCTCGCTGCTCGGGTATATGATGTGCGTACAGTACAGTACAGTACAGTACACTCACCTTAGTGTCCAGTTCCAAGTCGGCCGCCTTGACCCATACGCGGACGCTGTGCGGCAGGTTCCTGGCGGCGTGCGCGATGACGGCGCGCGCCGTGTCGCGGGGCTGCAGCCGCGCCGCCTCCAGCCACAGCTCCTCGCTGCTCGGGTATATGATGTGCGTACAGTACAGTACAGTACAGTACACTCACCTTAGTGTCCAGTTCCAAGTCGGCCGCCTTGACCCATACGCGGACGCTGTGCGGCAGGTTCCTGGCGGCGTGCGCGATGACGGCGCGCGCCGTGTCGCGGGGCTGCAGCCGCGCCGCCTCCAGCCACAGCTCCTCGCTGCTCGGGTATATGATGTGCGTACAGTACAGTACAGTACAGTACACTCACCTTAGTGTCCAGTTCCAAGTCGGCCGCCTTGACCCATACGCGGACGCTGTGCGGCAGGTTCCTGGCGGCGTGCGCGATGACGGCGCGCGCCGTGTCGCGGGGCTGCAGCCGCGCCGCCTCCAGCCACAGCTCCTCGCTGCTCGGGTATATGATGTGCGTACAGTACAGTACAGTACAGTACACTCACCTTAGTGTCCAGTTCCAAGTCGGCCGCCTTGACCCATACGCGGACGCTGTGCGGCAGGTTCCTGGCGGCGTGCGCGATGACGGCGCGCGCCGTGTCGCGGGGCTGCAGCCGCGCCGCCTCCAGCCACAGCTCCTCGCTGCTCGGGTATATGATGTGCGTACAGTACAGTACAGTACAGTACACTCACCTTAGTGTCCAGTTCCAAGTCGGCCGCCTTGACCCATACGCGGACGCTGTGCGGCAGGTTCCTGGCGGCGTGCGCGATGACGGCGCGCGCCGTGTCGCGGGGCTGCAGCCGCGCCGCCTCCAGCCACAGCTCCTCGCTGCTCGGGTATATGATGTGCGTACAGTACAGTACAGTACAGTACACTCACCTTAGTGTCCAGTTCCAAGTCGGCCGCCTTGACCCATACGCGGACGCTGTGCGGCAGGTTCCTGGCGGCGTGCGCGATGACGGCGCGCGCCGTGTCGCGGGGCTGCAGCCGCGCCGCCTCCAGCCACAGCTCCTCGCTGCTCGGGTATATGATGTGCGTACAGTACAGTACAGTACAGTACACTCACCTTAGTGTCCAGTTCCAAGTCGGCCGCCTTGACCCATACGCGGACGCTGTGCGGCAGGTTCCTGGCGGCGTGCGCGATGACGGCGCGCGCCGTGTCGCGGGGCTGCAGCCGCGCCGCCTCCAGCCACAGCTCCTCGCTGCTCGGGTATATGATGTGCGTACAGTACAGTACAGTACAGTACACTCACCTTAGTGTCCAGTTCCAAGTCGGCCGCCTTGACCCATACGCGGACGCTGTGCGGCAGGTTCCTGGCGGCGTGCGCGATGACGGCGCGCGCCGTGTCGCGGGGCTGCAGCCGCGCCGCCTCCAGCCACAGCTCCTCGCTGCTCGGGTTCACTTCGCATCCCTTCATGATCAGGTTACGGGCTGATTGTACTTTACCTGTGCAACAAATATACATTTATAGCGTTATACATCAATAGGCATAGTCTATATGGTGTCGTCTTCTGGTGCCCTAAGAAGAAATCTTCTAACAAAAGACAGAAAATATAAAAAATATTACATAATTTCAGTACTGTCTGGCAAATCACAAGAATATTACATATTTCATTCATTAATTCAAGAAATAACCTTTCTTAAAATGAAATATAATACACTCACCAGTAACTTCCTCGAGTCGAGCACTAGCAATCCAAGCAGGAGGATGATTCGGATTTGTCTCACGAACAGATTTCAGCAGTAACCTGGCTTTCTTTATGTCATTTATGTCTCCACCGTATGTCGGTATCATAGATTGCAGGTCCGTCAAATATCCTTTCGGGTCTACAACAGTCTGCCCTGTTACAGAATCTGATACTTGGGACAGTTTTACTGTCATCAGTGTGTTTCTTGCCTGACCGATCTTCCTCAAGTCCAAATCACCTGTGGAAAGAGATACGATGCAATTATTTTTGCTTAATGCCAGGGTCCATCTTCCTCTGTCTTGATTTGAATGTAACTATAAGTAGTCATGATCTGTGTTTAAAACCTAAATTCACTGAAAACCCAACTTACCAGAAGGTGTCAACATTCCTGGTGTCATGACTCCTGGCATCATTGAAGCTAGACCTGAGCCTGGGTCGATGGAAGTTGTAGACTCTCCACCCAAATTCCTCGACAGAACACTGTCCGGTAATGGCGTGAACTTCTCAGCACGTGGGTTACGCTGTTTTCTATTACGAGCGTCACCTACTTCTGGTATTGACGCCCATTCGTCTTCTGATACCATTTTTAATTCACGTTTGAGATCAGAAAACTGTTGTTGAATTTTGGGCCTAGAATTATATAGGAAGGGGTTTTATGTTGTGTGATAACAAAATAATTATGATTACAATTGATAATTTAAACCGTTTTTACATTTCTTGCTATGTGTGCATTTAGAGACAATAACTGTGTGTGTGTGTTAATTATAGATGGTGGTCAATGATCATATAAATCAAAATTAAACAATATAAGCTCATGGTACACATTGCAAGACTTGTAAAAGAACATTCTATCGAGTGGCTGCAGTAACTCAGTGACTAAATTTTATACTAAAAGATTTTGTGGAAAAATTATTGCAATTAAATATAACCACTTGCACGTCCAAGGATACTTTTCTAGCCAAAAAAAAAGGTGGGTTGTACGTCCAAGGATACGTTTGTAGCCATAGCGACATATTTTATATAACCGTCGTTATTAACAAATTGCAGGTAGTTTTTGCGTGTTTCATTTGTTTATTAGATAGCTGACGAATTAGTTTACAACAACAATCACGAGATGGTAGTGTAAGAAGCCTCGAAAAATAGTTTCTTAGGTCGGACGTACAAGTGGATAAGAGGTGGTGATATCACCAAACAAAGAAAATGTTGATATTTCTTAAGTATTATAAAAGATAATGATAAATATTCAATATAATAATCTATATGTATATTTTTTACCTCTCTTGACGATATCTCTCTAAGTCTTCTTTTAATCTCTTTTCTCTGTATTCCTTTCTCTTTTCATCCATCCTTTTGTCAATTGATTCATAAATAGCATCAGCTTCAGCATCGTCTTTGTCATACGGGTCCTACGGATTAAATGATTCCTATTTTAACATATTTATATCCACAGATCCTTCCCATGCCCAGAGGCAATACTAATTTGAAAGTTGAATTCATACTGCATAGCACAGGACTGTGCTCTTCAAGTAGTTTATATACACCAAAAAATACTTTTGTTTAGGTGGCACCACATTCAAATAATTAAAAATAGGCCTTGTATATCCATCGTGATTTTAGTAAGGACAGGAAACAATTTTACTCTCAATATTTGTGGAAATGAAATATAACACAACTTCATTCTTTGTACATTAATATCAGAAACTTAATTTAAACATTGTTTTCGATTACATAGACATACCTTTGAAAACAAAGAGCCACTGTATCCAGAGAATTCATCATAATTAGAGTCATTCAGGTCCTCATCATCATCTTCCTCTTCAGTTTTTTTACGTTTAGCCGCTGGTGGTGCATGTCGATCATCACTAAAATACAAGTAATAATAAACAATATGCATAATATTTTATTAGTAATGCAATTATAATGCATGATGTACTGAGCATAGCATTTGGCTCATAGTAATTGGGCACAATTCTGAAGCAATGCCATAAAATAGCAGTAACAATATAAACTGCATGTACTTACGAAACATCATTGGCGTCTCTCGCTGGACCGATATCAGATCGTGTGGTAAAACCGGTAGCACTGAAAATTTATAATATAGAATGTTTATATACACAATTAGTCTATAACCAGACAATGTAGGCGAAATATATAAAAACAAATACGCACCCTCGACCGACTCCAGCGACGTAACCTAAAGGTGCTGGAATACCCAAGAAATGTTTTTTGTTTTTGTTAACAAACGCTTGAGGCGGCACAGACATTGTTATTGATAGTAAATCAATGCCCAAATAATAGAAAACTGGTGGAAAATAAACACTTTTTATATTTTCTAGTAATGACCAAATGGTCGATTAAAAATCGATTTACTTGTTTATTAGGGAAAAACAAATCGATTTTTAGATAAAGTGTATTATCTAGGATCTGGACTAAATTTAGGAGGTGTATTCTATGAACCGCCAGATAAAGCTGTAGAGTGTAGTGAAAAACATATTTCGGTGTTGCTCTATATACATAGAATTTTGTTTTTAACTAAGGAATGAAGCTTTTTTATCTTCGTTGGCGCAGTTGTATTGCGTACTCGGTAGGACTGCTGAAGGATCCCCGGGGTCGGGTAAAAGTGATATGGGGTTTTTCTTAACGAAATGCTCAATATCAGCCTGGCGTCTGATTTGTGCCTGGTATAGCTATAAACTTGCTCCCATGGTACTAAGGGATGGAAATACGGCGACATGTGGGTGTACTGGTTAACGCTCTGCCTACGCCTTCGCGGATTACAGGCGTGAGTGCGTATATATGATTTTTCCATTACACTTAAGCATGTGTGGTATAATAGGATAAGTTCTTAAAAATGAGTTAAACTTGCATAATCACTTTTTTATGAAGCTATTAGTTCGTGAGACTGTCCAAAGTTGTGAAAAGCGTGCCCCAGCTAACTATTAAACTACGAGTGGAATACTGTGACAAAAATTCAAGTGCGAATATGTTTTGAGATATATTTTCGGTTACAAAATATTTATGGTTTGATGACCGCAAAAATAACTTTATTTTTCAGTGTCTTTGAGATATACAAACTTATTTGCGGTCACCTTATTGTATACAACTTTGTACGTTCATATTTATTACGAAAAACTTCATTGTGCGTGATCGATACGCCCTTGAGAAAAATATTTACAAAATCGCTAAATCATATGACATTAAATTGATCACTCGTGGTCAAGTGTGACTGATAAAAGGAGGTAAATAGCTTAAAAAATCAACTAAGATATTGCGTCATCGATGTTGATTAATTAAATATTGTAATTGGGGCATGTGGTTCGGATGTATTCAGATATCGTTTTCTTATTCAGTAAGAATCGTTATCCCTAGTAATAAAAAAAGCGGTGACATTGCGAGTGATATTGACAAATGAGGAATGTCAATTTTTTACTTATTTAAAAATATTATTTATGGCTCTGGATACTTATCCTTCGAGCCCCACTTAGTTTTTTTTGTGGATCCTTTATTTTATGAGAACGACGAAACACGGGTGCGGTCGATTTCAAGGTCTTGCCGGAATTTTGGTGTTAATTCCTTTCAGTAAGATACTAAATTCACTTTTTTCAATGATTCCATACACTGTTCATCACCATCAATGTTAATTGCTCAAGTCCACTCAATTTTCCTATATCGTTAGGCCCAAATCTTGATAACACGTTACAACCGCAAAATTAGTGTCATTTATAGGCAATAATATCGGGTATAACTTTACTTAATTCATCGTTAGTTGATAATTACTTTCTCGATATAAGGATTTAAATGGAAGTATCAGTTAAGTTGTGACTTGTCCTTAACATTTTTTGCAATAATGTTTGCAATTTAGATCTCTAATAATAAGAGTTAATCAATAGCTTACATATATGGACACATTGCTTGTAGAGTTAGCTTTAAAGGCTACTGGTAAAGTAGACAAAGTAACAACAATATACTTAACACTGGCATAATGTATAACAGATGCCATAAAAAAAAAAAACAAAAAAAAAACAATAGTATATTCCTACCAATATAATCAGCAAATATGATTATCGTCAACATATGAAATATTTCTTTAATAAATTATTTAATAATATATATTTCCAACAGTCGTCTTAGACAATAAAAATAACTAACAAAATAATAAGTTAACTTAATGATACATTTTGGTAGTTTTAGTGAATTGGTCTAGCAGCCCTACAGCGTTGCCTAGCAACAATAGCTTGTTTGATTGACGATGGAGTTGTTACGATTTTCATTATTTATTAATTATAGGTCTTTATTGATTATTTCTTTTGTTCTTTAATGGTATTAGCGCCGTCACAAAGCCACGATGGCGCAAAACGCAATAGCCATGAGTTATGATTTAGCTTCAAACGAAAACAGTTTATCCACCAAGGAGTTCTTGCATTTTGAGAAGACTTGTGAAGCATATAAAGACAGCGACGAAGAAATTAAAATGATATTCAATGAAATTAATAAGCTGTCCGGCGGGAATTCTGAAGATAAGGTTTTAGGTGACGACGTGGATGACGTAGAACTAATTTTAAAAAGAGCCGAAGATATTGCTCTTGAAACTGAAAATTTGTTGAAAAGTAGCCCAATTGCAAATTCTGTGAGTCCTAATAAAAGTCAAATATCAGTAATACCTCAAATAAAAGTCACCAAAGTGAGTGAGACTGGGTCTAATGCGGGGGAAAACAAGGCATCTCCAAGCAAGGTATGAGTTTTAAATATCTGTGAAATGCATACTGTAGGTATGCGCATAATCTATTTCTTTTTTATAATATTACCTTCTAGAATAATTATTAAAAATAAGCCTAATAAGCCCTAGCCTAATTTCTATTTGTGATTAGAATAAAACTTGGAGTTAACTTAAAAATAAGTGTCAAAGGCTTTTATGTAAGGGTTGCTGTCACACATCACATATAATTATAGAGTTTGTATGTGTACTCGTTTCTGGTGCCACAATTAACTGCAACATTCGGTGCATTGTATCAACATACACTG
This sequence comes from Amorpha juglandis, assembly GCA_949126905.1. NCBI lineage: Eukaryota > Metazoa > Arthropoda > Insecta > Lepidoptera > Sphingidae > Amorpha > Amorpha juglandis. The sequence goes on along the minus strand of OX421381.1, from coordinate 10,818,634 downwards.
TAAAATTTTATGCACTGTATGATAACATTAGTCTACATAGTAAAAGTTGGACACTTGGTTTCTATATGTGTATACGGCATATCTACCCTATTAGCTGTGATCTGTGGTGTCTATTATATTTGGATCACGGTTGTAGCTATAAGAAAAATGGTTGTTATAGCATACATTCACTGAAGACATTTCGAAGAGTAAATATTTGATTTGTAAATTTTATGATTATCAACACTGTGACTTATTTTACCCACCCCCTAGGTAATATATCAAAGAGTAGACTGCCAACAGTATAACACACTCAGAACAATTATTCAGAATCAGTAGATTGAAAATTTCAAAATATCATGTTAGTAACTAGAGCTATAAATGATTTCTTACATTTACGCGAATGTTACTCATTGAAATAAAACTATAAACTAGAGCTATAAAATTAACGAGAAATTGTGAACATGTATGTATTCTTTACTAAAACAATCAGTACTCATTACTATTGTATGATTCAATTGGTAATGTATTCAAACTGATATCTATATGTCAATTAATGCGAGTAAAGAAATTTGTGAGTAACATTTCGTTATTTCGAGGCAGACAATGTACCCTTTACCCAGTAAAGATTACAATGGTAGCTCTATTTGTAAGTGTAGAAATTAATTAAAAATTATGGCTGCAGCCTGCATCAAAGCATGTAGCTTCACAGTGTTATTACAGGCTTACAATTTGTCAGGAATATAAAAATATTTGTTCAATAATATAATTAATATTATCAACACAACTGAAATTATGGACAAAAACTGATTGAAAGAATAAAATATTTATTTATCAAATTAATTTATTTAGGTGCTTAGGTATAGACGGGTTTATTGTCATGCGCTAATAGCAATTTATTACCTAAATTAATGTAATCTTACATAATAATTTATAAATAATTTATCCGATGGCATCTTATATCTTCTTCAATTGACTTGCCAATACTCTGAGACCCGCGAGATTCTCCCGCGCCACTGGTTCTATGTGCGAAGTTGGCAGCACGAAGCCATAACGCCCAGTGTCGTTTAGTTCGATAGTATATGTGTATTTTATGCCTTGGGACTTCGCCCAATCGTCAGAACCGCCAGAAGCCGGGTACAAAAGACCACTCGACGAGCCAACTTGGTATCTGGTACCGCCTGCTCTTGTTATCGCCTGTAAAGTTAGTGAAAAATAAACGTTTTGAAATATCTGTTAAATTATAATTTTATGCTTATCGGATAATATTAACAGAACAATTAGCTAATAAAAAATTCGTTGTGATGCCAGAAAACGAAAAACCTTAAATATTTCAGTATTTTTTACATTATAATCATTGCTTTGATTTTATTCGAAAAATAGTTCTTTATATATCTTGATAAATAGTTATTTATTGTAAAATATTTCTAACGTAATTAGGAATGGAGCTAACTAATCGATTGACACAGGTATTATTAATAATTATAATCATATAAAATTTATTACCTCAGCCATACTCTTTCCAAGAGCGTCCAAGTCTTTGTGATCGGGTGGCAATGCGTTATCGTAGCCCCACGGGTACAGCAAGTATTGTCCATAGCTGTGGTAAGTTATGTATGCAGTGAAGTTCTTTGCACTCTTCGTGATGAAATTCTGTATAATAATATATGCTTACTTACAAAAAGTCCGATCGAATCGTAAAAATATATTTTATGACTTTTTTAAATTTGATTGGATGACGAAACTAGTGAGTGGCTCGCCTAATAGTAAGCGCCAGTTACCCGCCCATAGTCAGAAGCAACCCCACACAGAACTTTGAATAATTTCACAAAGCAGTGCATGTCACTACTTGTAAGATGTTGAGTATCATTTAAACCGAAACACATTAGCTCTTACATAATCTTGCTTGGCGGCAGAAATAGACAATGCGGTGGTACCAACCCAAGTCGGTCTTAGCATACGAAGGACCTACTACCTTGTAATAAATAGTTGAATCATTAGTCTTCGAAATACAAGAATCTTTAGTTTTATGGTGCTGCCACACCGGTGTTAGAAAATGTTATATAACATTTTATAACAGCGGTGTGGCAGCACCATTTAGTAAACACTTCTTAACAATTTGTAACATTTTTTAACCGCGGGCGGCGGTACTTTTGAGAGCGGCGCCGTCAAAGAAGAAGGGCCGATGTCACGTTTTCAAATGTTATAAAAAGTTAGAAAATGTTGAAAAATGTTATAAAATGTTAGATTTAATGTTTGTAAAAATTTTATAACATCGGTGTGGCAGCACCATTAGCCGAACATAATCGGGTCACTATTGAGTCAAAGTATTAAGTCCTATATCAACCTGCTTCGATTGATCGACCAACAGTATAAGGCCTTGAGACATGTCTTTTATTCACGAAATATTATGGATACCACGTGAAATTCTTCTTTCATATCATTAAATACATATTTTAATAATAATACATGACTCAATGCATGCGGGTAGCCTTCACCTAGCTATGAGATTCTTATCGAGACAGAGGTTTTCCGTTGCTGTTCATTACTTTATTACGTAATACCGCTTTATCATAGACAATTGCCACTTACGTTGATGGCTTGTGACTCTGGTTCAGAGAATGCTCGGGTGCCTCGGAAAATTTCGCTGCACGGATAACTGGATGAACCTTTGCCTCCCCATCGGTATCTGTAAAATGTTTTCAATGTATGAACTTTAATTAGTTTGTTTTCTCCCCAGAAGGGTTGACGTCAGGTAGGCGGCCAGTCGTAAAACTATAAGCTAAGTCTTTCTATAAAATATTGTGTAAAAAGCATGTTGTGCCAATCCCACTGAGAGTTGAATAAGGACAGTTGGAAGATTCTTCATCATGTTCTCATCACGACGAATTTTAATTAGATACAATTTGTGTAATAATTCTTCTACTACCTACACATTACAACACGCGCAATGTAAATAGGCTGGTTTGAAGTTGGTTACAACTTACTAAAACTAACTTACAAGCAACGTTGAAACTAATGTTTTATATACAAAAGGGTGACGAGAGGCGTAAAGGGCGAGTGAAGTGACCAACTTTGAGCCGACCTAAGTTATTTTGGGCGTATGGTGGGATACATGGTACAAATTACAATATTCGGTTTGATTACTTGATAACGCAATAACCAGTTCTGTCTTTACCCAACGGATATGCGTGGCAGAGGTCCATTGCCTCTGGCCCGATGGGGGCCTCGAAATGCCAAAACGTTAATAAGTGTATTTGGATGCAAATATGCAATAAAATTTTAAACCACATCAAGTATGTAATAATGGAGATATTAATTTTATTTTGCTAAATTCATTGACTTAAATCAATAAATTAAAGTTCTATTTTGCATAATCGTACATGGGAAATGTTTATTTATGATTATCAGAAAAGTAATAGAATTTAAACTACTAAAATCGTAAGAATTTAGCAAATAAAACCAATATCTCAATTGTCACATAGATGTGGGTTGAAATGTTATTGCGTATTTGCATGCATTTATCATCTAAATGTTGATTTTAAAAATATAACGCATGCAACTCGGTGCACATGAAAGAAGCAAATGAAACTTCTTTATAAATGTTCTATATTATCAGTGGTTTTCCAAAATTGAATTTAAGCCTCTTCCTTTTTTTGCGCGGGCCCATATCTATTGATACTGAAAGGCTCCTGCATGGCTTAAGACGGCCCTAGCAATTACTTACCCGAAGTTTCTATTGAGGTCAGTTCCAGTGCATTGTCTGGTTCCCAAGTATGGTTTTCTATTCTTTCTCCACAAGCGATCGACCGTGTGTGTGTATTCATACCCATCGGGATTAACCACTGGCAAGAAGTACCTAAATACATTCAATTTTAATTTCAGTTGCATAACTTGTTACAGATAGTTGAAAAACAACAAAAATAGTAAAATATAACATATGTATTTTTAATTCCAATAATTTACTTAAATAACTCAAGATAAGGACGATATAGGCTGACTGGCCGTCCGCGCCTGCCAGTTAGCTCGTGCTAACTAGATCGTAATCGTACTGGCAAGCGCAGCGTTGGACGTCCACCTACAAGGTGGACAGACGACCTGATAAAGATCGCAGGAAGTCGCTGGATGCAGGCCGCTTCCAACAGGTCGGTCTGGAAATCTTTGGGAGAGGCCTATGTTCAGCAGTGGACGTCTTGTGGCTGATGATGATGATGATGATGAACTAGATCGTATCTTTACAATGCCGCCACCAAAATCTGATCGCAAAAAGTTTACACAAATGAGTTGAACTATCTGTATGTACATACACTATATTATATAAGTATTTCGATAAACAAGTACAATATGTATTCACTCACCAATCAACACCCTTGATGTCATCAGATTCGACGTCAAAGTTTTCAGCGAATTGATTGATGAAGTATGTCACAGTCGTAGGACTAATCCATTCTCGGGCGTGGATTCCACCGTCAATAAACACAGCTTTGTTTGTGGGTTTTCCGTCAGACAATCGTATTACCTAAAAATATCTCTTGTATAGTTTTGGTCGTTCTTTTTTTGGTTTTTGTTTGTTTTGGTCGGCCTGGAAATCTTTGGGGGAAGCCTATGTTCAGTAGTGGACGTCTTGTGGCTGATGATGATGATGATAGTTTTTAGAACCTGTGATTTCTAAAACTTTCCTCCTATCTAAAACTTCGCCTCTGAGATCTTCTATAACTATTTCAATCAAAAATGCTTCAAGATATCGTTGTCATTTAGTAATATCTTAGAATTTGATTATTTCCAAAGAGCGTCACTAACTATAGAAAATGCTTTATTCCCCGTTATTGAATATATAAATAATCTATATTGAAATTGCGGAGAAATAATATAATTCTAGAATTTAGATACGGCTAATTGACTATTAAATCAATTGACATATCTGAGTATGCCAGTAAGATGCTAAATACATAATGAGTAGGTATATATTAATGAACTAATTATGGGAAGTCCGTTTTACCTTAAGATCTCGGCCTTCATGAGATTTCCCTATAGACATGACGGTAACGATAGACGGGTAAGTTTTGGCCAAGTAATCCAAAAAGCCGTGGATGTCTTCTATTCTGTGGTACTGTTTCCATGTCATGCGATGACCTGTAGGAGATAATATGGTGTTGATTATAATCATTTCAACAAATGTCTTCGAAATTATTTAACCTCTTCCAATTTATAAAATTATTTTTCCTAAAACATTCGCTGTTATTGTGTCTCCCGTTAATAGTGTAAAATATGAGATCAGTTAATTGGGACAACAATATTAGAACCATGAAGATAATTTGAGTTGGTAAATCCATCCTTGACATACTGATGTTTATACTGATGATACAGGTACTAATTTTCATGCTATCTACAGAGATGGATAGATAGGTACATGACTAGATTTTTATTATCCTAGCACGGCATTGACTAGACCTGATGTTAAGTACAGTGCAGTCGAATTATAATGTCGGCCGTCAAGAGACATTGCGCCCCTAGACGGTTGGCAGAATTATGCCGGTCTGAAAGTGATTGGATATACACTGGCTGACCCCGGAACGTGACTCGTCTGAGCGAGTCTTTATGGCTGGCACATTATTTTCAGTATATATCTCTGCTATCAAGAGCTTCTATTTCCATTCGACTTTGAAGACGTGGTCTTGATACGTGATTACAATACTTTACACCATTAAAATGCCTATTTCCTACCGTAAATATTTTAGTTAAAATTTTGTGAACGCACACAAATTTGTTGGTAGTAGGTACAGTTATACAGTTATTCACAAAACATGTTAGAATTCACAATGAATCTCCGAAATGTTAAGAAGTAAACCGACACAAAAAATCGAGAAACGAGAATATTAGGACACTAGTAAACGTGCAACAAAATGTAGATTCGGTGCCGAAATTCAACAACGAACCCCAATTCGCATTCGGCCAATACTCCATGGGTATGTCTAGAGAATTGTAGCCCATATAGGCGCTTACTAAACCTAATCGTCGATGGGAGGCCCTGTAACGCCAAAAATTGTAAGCTCTTGCTGCAACAAAACGTGACCCTTGGAATTTAGCAAACCAGTGTAAATAGTTTTGTATAAATTACGCTGTACTAACCTCGTCGGTCCTGCAGTTCTAATTCGTTTTCGTCGAGTGGAGGGTTTTCATTGTTGATATTCTTTTGCAAGTCTAGGATGACTACCTCATACTCAATGTTCTCTCTTTTAAATACCCTTGTGACGTTACTTACGAAGTCGGATTTCACGAGTATATCAATTGAAGATTGACTGCCGCCCCATGTGGAGATAACTACAAAAAGAAAAGAATTATTCATATTCTATATAAGTAACTCCATTATAATAAGGTTGGGAGTCTGGGAGAGATAGCTTTTAGCGATAAGACCGCCTGTGTCTTGTTATAGTTATAAGGTTCTTTTGTATTGTTTCACAAATGGTGTCCAGTAAAGAACTATTTATCTTTAAATGGTATTCTTGATGAACGGTACGTTGAATAATCAATTACTTACGATTCCTTCTTCGCAGTCTTGAAATAACGGCTCGGCTGCCAGAGTTTACTGTGGATACTTTCCAAATCTGGGCGCCTGAGTAGTCTACTCTCTGTATATCAGTTTTAGGTTGGATGGCTTTCCCGATAATTACAGCATCATCTGTTATTTCACTTATTGGGTCATCAGTGGAAAATTCTTCTTGTAAAGTTTCAGTCTGTGAGTCGAGAGTATATGGTTGTTTTACTGAGTTTCTTGCTGGCCACTCTGGAATTGGTTACCTTTGTTAATGCGATGTAGGTGCTTACGTTCGCACTGTTTGTTCTCTACTTTGTCGATCTAACGTGTAATTTGCTTTTACTATTAAGCTTGCTATTAGATACCATAAATCATGTGCATATCTATAAATACATACATTAGGTTATTTTATGCTAATTACGTTCAAACGTGGCCTTATTGTGTGTTATAATCATGTTTAAATCGGTATTTTACCTTTTGTTACATTAAAATTCTAACATTTTGTTTTGATGTGGTTTCACTGATATAATCAGTTGTATATGATTCACTTTACTATTGTTTTTATTTTATGTTGGGAATGTACTTACCTACCTATTGTTTTCAAAATCCATATTTTTATGTTAAACAATACATACCTAAATATGTTGAATTAGGTACTGTTTATTTTGAATTGAATCTCAACTAGATCTAGAATTAAAACCATTTTATGTTACCTATAAATATAATGTTATGGTGTATGTTTTAATGGGAGTTTGTTGGATAAATTACCTATATCTGTAGATAAGTGAAGTGTATATGATACGTAACTTGTATTATCGACGTTGGTTGACTTATTTCTCTGTAACTGCCGAGGTTTAATTAAATAAACTCACCAGGGCATGATGATCGTAAATCTTGGTAGAGTAAGTACTGTATTCTTTGATCATATACCTCGGGTCAAGTGACATAATGTGACATCCATGAACCACAACGATTTATTTTATTGTTTAGGCTATTATTCTAGTTGAATCGTACTCTACGTGATTATTTCGATTCGGTTGCCCAGGTTTTTATTTATGCCCGACTTGTTGCTAGATTTGCTAATGTATGTTCACCTCTAACACATAAGCTATGCGGTTGAGGAAATTATACATGGATTATAATAATATTAATAAAGTTTAACAAAACATAAAAACCGTCTTCAAAAAAATATACTGAAAAGTAAGAAATAACAATTTTAGCTCTCTTTGGAGTCGGTGCAATTTCAGTTGTCCGGTAGTGACACAGGCATAAATATAAACTTTATTTTATTTTTCAATTTCCGGTGTTAAGTACAGCTATGGTATGTATAGGTGACTCAAATATCCAGATAGTCTATAAAAGATTCGGCCAATTATTGTTAATTTGCTCCTAAGAATTGAAGAATTCTGTTACTTTGTCATGGATCTCATAATCAGAACCTAATCAAACTCTCATCAATCTACACTTGAAGTACATCGGTTGGCGTCATACTGAGTTATTCGTCCATTTGTTGCGCACATACTTAATGCAAATTTATATGGTTTTCTCATGGATACCATTGTCAGAACTGGACCAAATTGAAATGGGACCTCACGGGAAGCACCAGCTTTCAAATAAAAAAAGAATCATCAAAATCGGTTCACCCAGTCGAAAGTTCTGAGGTAACAAACATAAAAAATACAGTCGAATTGAGAACCTCCTTTTTTGAAGTCGGTTAAAAATATTCCTAAACCAGACAGCATCATGCTGATAGCAATTACTCTCTTCACCAGTATGTGAAGCTAATATTTTTTTGGCATGAACAATAATAATGGAATCGGTGGAAACGTCGATATAATTATTGTATGTGAACTCTATAAAGAGGTAGTTGTATATGAATCGATAATGGCACGTGTTATTGGAAATTTTCTGTGGAGAAAGTGTGGGAGGACTAAACGGTTTGATTTATGAGTGACTACATTTGAGTGACTACAAACAAACGACAAACTTTTAAGAGCCCAGCGGTGCCACGAAATGAATATATAAATAGAAATTATAATTAAAATGCACGACTCGTGCACAATGTGACATGTTTAATGACTTTCTCTGGCCGTGTGTCGGTTTCTATGGGCGGTTGGCCTGATCTTGGCTGGTCTAACGGTTTTACCGCAATTTGTTACGAGCACCATGAGATTCCGTGATTCGCGATTTTAGATTTGTATCACGTATTGGCAAGGTAGCCGCTGTTTATGACCGGAATTTGTATTTCAAAACATCTTGCCTTTCTTTGTTTCCTGTAGCTAATTACTCGTTCATATTTTAAAAAGTTTTTTTATACAATCTGCTGAAAAATGCGGAGACGAATTAATTCACTCCAGGGTAATTATGTAAATACAACAAATACTTATATAATTATTTTTTATAAGGTTGCCTGGAAGAAATTGCCGTTAGCCATAGGGCCACCAATTGTACTTCTTTTTATTATTTTTAGATGTTTTTTTGTTTTTTCAATACTTTTTGTTGTGATGTACAATAAAGTTATAAATAAATAAATAAGGTGATGAGAAGAGCAGTATGCTCGCCTGATGGTATGTGTGCCTCTTCATAAACGGAAGCAATACCAATGAGAACTTTGAATTATGAGCTACTGCATGGCACTGGACTGCGTTGGTCACCCCGAGATATGCAAGTCTCGTAATGCCCAATTATTTCAATGGCTTCAACGTCCTTTAAACCGGAACACAGCAGTGCCTATACACTAATACTTAGTGGCAAAAATAGACAAAGCGTTGATACCTCTCGATAAGGTCTCCGCATATAAGGGACCGATCACCTCGTAAAATAAATGTATGGTTTCTTGAAATTATAGCATAAGGCTAGTAAACGAGTAAGTGGAACACCTGGTGGTAAAATAATGAACACCCTGATAATGCGGGAAACAAATCGAATGAAAATATGAGATTAAAAATAAAATGGAAAGGAAAAAAAACTGAAACTTAACGTTTAGTTTTCCGCGGCCGGAGATACAAGTAAAAATTAATTATGTACAAACGGTTGGAAAATATCACGTACCTTGTCCGGGTTCTAAATCATTGACAAGCGGCGTACACAGCACGGCATTTGCAGCCACTAACAGAAGCACAACCGTCTTCCCCAAGGTCCCCATGACTACTGTTCAGACGCAGCCGCTCCGAGCCACCTCGATCGCGGCGATGCGCCTGCGCATCTTGTTTTGCGCCTTTTAAGCTCTGATCCTTCAACTTATCGTTAGAGCAATTATAGTTTTTATATCTAATGCTTAGTTTCAAGTGGCTTAATATTATGCAAATGATAATAATGATAAATTAAATTTCAAGAAATACTGTTAAACTCTACATAGTTTTCATGTTATTTAATAATTTAACTTTTAGAAATGACCACAGAGATTATCGTATTTATTATTGCTACATAAGCAATAGGTATACAAAATACACTATAGTTTGTCAAATTAATATATCCCACTTAAACTTGTATGTGTAATGCATGAGTCATATCTGGGTAATTCAAAACCTATACCAACAAAGTTGACTTTGTATGTCCACTTTTGCATAATGTATTAATGATCTAGCATATGTATGGTAGAGATTTGGCACCGCGGTGAGGGTTACTAGATATATTATGGGATATAAAACAATTTTGGGATTTAAAGTATATATAGTTTTCAGTCAATAAATTTCACAGATTTCCTAATTACCAAACCTCTAATTAGATCTTTGCTTCTGCGTAAAAAATGTACTACCGACCAAAAATTTCCTGTATCAAATTTAGTTAAATATAGTAGTTAGAATTTTATGAATATAAAGTTGCAAATTAGCTTCCAAATTGGTTGGCTCTGCGGTCGATTTGTGTTTGTTTTGGAACCAGAATGACAACTTTGCTGTGGAGTGCGCGGGCGCCATGCCCGGTCATTGCCACCAAGTTGCAGTTATTTAGCTTGGATGACAAACTTTGTTTACTGTAAACACGTTTTTAACGATTTATTTATCTATTATTATCTACTGACGCTTATGACTTTCCTGGATTCTAGCACCTGTGTTAACTTATGACACACTTAATAACAATGACGAGGTGTCGAAGCAATAAATAAATAAGAAAAGTACTTTAAAATATATTTGTAGGTGAACCAGTATGCTAAACAAAATGGTAAAGAAAATATCGATATTCGTCGCAAATCCAAATCGAGGCCTTATTCTGCAGGCGTAGTCGATGGGAAAAGGAGAGATAGTACAAAAATCGCCAGATTTACTGCAAATTCACCGAAGAAGACAAGTATTTGTAAACATGAAAATTTGGTAGAAGAGCTCAAAGATGTCAACGAAAGAGCTAAGGGTCTGGAAATACAAAACGTACATTTAAACGAGGACAATAAAGCTTTGCGAAAAAAAGTAGATCAACTTAACGAAGAAAAACGTATAGTTGATTTAAAACTAGTAGAATGCGAAAAATTTGTTAGTAGACTAAGTAAGGAATATGAAAACAGAAATACAGAATTGAAGACTGTTAAAGAGAATGAAAATAAAATTATAGCTGAATTAAATAAAGAAAGAAATGATAGGAAGAATTTAAGTATACAACGTGACAAAGATGTTGTTATTATACAAGACCTGCAGAGGCAAGTTAAGGAAATGGAAATGATCTTAAGAAGAAAGCATCCAGATTCGGTATCTGCCTTAATTGGTTCGTAATTTCAAAACAATGTATGGTTCTTTACTTTTGATTTGTTAAAATTAACGCTTAAATCATTTAATGTACTTTTATTTTAGTTGCGTCAAAATCATCTACTGTAGAAGACAATAAAAAGAAACTTTTAGAAGATCGTATAGCTCGTTTAGATCAAGAACTTAAAGATAAGGAAGAGCATTTTCAGGGTATATTATTAACGTTGCAAGATAAGTTCTGTGATATGAAACAAAAATATGAAAACCATATAATTGATGTTGAAAGGCAGTTAATGGAAGACCGTAAGGTTAACTCTGAACTGAAACATAGAATAAATAAGAGGAATTTAGTTGACAGTAGCACACAAACCTTTCCTATATCGCAACATACAACGAGTACGCAAACTTTCTTAAAATCAGACAGAGCCTCTTCAGCTGTAAGCAGGCTGTCGCAAAATTCAGCATTACTGTTAAATAAGCTAAAAGAAGATAGCTATCTCGTGGCCACAATAAAAGGTTTACAAGCCGAATTAACTGTAAAACAAAGAACAATCGGAAAGATTAATCGTGAAACTGAAGAGCTTCGAAAGAACTTACGAAACTTGCAAAAAGAGAAAGAAAGTAGGTACTAATATTTAATAAAATTGCTCGTGTTTAGTTCATGTATGTTTTAGTTACAATAATATTCTTTTTCAGTATTACTTAATCTGAATCCTCAAAAGAAAATAGGAGGGAAGCAGGCTAAATCGTCTGAAAATATTCTGGTGAGAATTAATAATGAAATGGAATCAGAACTATCGGAAGTGCGAAAACAGAACGAGACACTTGTTCAAGAACGAAGCAGTTTGCTAGATTCTTTGAAAATAACGAATGAAGAGTTTATTATACTGAAAAAGAAACGCATTCAGGATGTGAGTATTTATTTTCTATCTATATTAATAATATATGGATGAGACAACCTCAACTGTGGTAACTCCTTACGTACATAGTAAAGGTCGTGGATAGTGATAATATACAGTATACATACACTTCGACAGATGAGTGTCCCTACGACATAAGAACTTTCTTAAAGCATCTTTCTTTTGTTACCTACCTTAGTGGCTATAGATCTCTGTGTGGAAAATGCTTTCAATGCAGTTGATAAATTTATCATTGTTATTATATCGTACATTACTAGTCCACGTGCTTCATGTTTAATATATTAATAGAAACATACGCGTTACTGCTGATTTTTATCTTATTTAAGTAAGGTGAATGTAAGGTAAGTAAGGTGGTGGTCGCAGAACGTGCGCGCAAATGTTACTGTTTATTGTATATCATTAACGCTAAAGCTGCCCTCATTAATAGACCATTGACAAAAATACGACATTTAACATTCCAAACATGAACAAATATTCTGTTGAATAAAAAAGTTCATATTTTATAAAGAGAACTGCATGCCGTCTACAATTTTGCATTTTGATGAAATTTTCATCGATTCAAATTTGCGGTAGAACGCGACATCTGCATAAATAAATTATTGTATGTTTAATCAATAGCATGCTACTTTGTCTCATTGCCCAAGGGTTTTATCTTTCATCGAGATGAAGTTTCGATTCCTCGAATAAAGATAAACAGGATTTAAAACTCGTTTGCTCGGCAGCTTCACACCCTTCAAGTGGCCCATGAAAAGGAATTGATGCAAATGAACATGCAGTTGTATCCTTTGCAAGAAGAGATAAAGTTATTGAACAGAACCGTCGAGATTCTTCAAGAACGTGTTAGATCTGCAGAAGATAAACTTGTGGCGTACCAGGTGGGGTCAAAAGGGACTGAGGTTCACGCTGGTGGAGATAATCCAATTAATGTAAAAAACAGCAAGAAAGATGCCCGTTAATTTAGTTATTAGGGTTCCATACCAAGGGGAACTATTACAGAGTCTATGACTTTCGTATGTCTGTTGGACCTACTTTTGCAAGGCTCTCTTTTGAACCATAATAGATTAATATCGGATTTTTTTACATTATGGCGGATATATCGAAAAATAATAAAAATACAAAAAAGAATAAAGGTGTTTGTGTGTACGGATCCATCGTTGCACAAGTGCGTATCGTATCTTAAGGGCCTTGTTTTGTAATTGATGTTGAATATTGTGATGTTTGCTGGTTGTGGTTTAGCATAGTTATGTTTTATGAATCGTGTTATGCTTGTACGATTATATTATCGATAGGTAACCATATAACTTGATGTTATAGGGGACCAAGCTTACCTTTTCTTGTCTTTGATCAAAAGATGTGGTCCCATAATTTTTATTGGTGATTCATAAAACATGACTCGCAAAATTTGCTTTTATGGAGCATTGATCATGCTGTGTCACATTATCTGCAACCCCTAATAAATATTACGTCACAAAACCATTTAGACCTTCCACGTCATTTAAATTACTTTACTGAATTAATTATATAATTCTATACAAAATATAATATACATGAATACACATAAAAATAACGAAAAATACGTCATGGAGCAGTCCTACCCTTTTTGCGAGCATGTTTATGAATGGTCTAACAGTTTATTGACGTCCTAACTGTGTCAGACTGTAAGGTTTTATGAGTGCCTAATGATACAAAATACTTATGTACGTATATACGAAAGTTGTGATTGATATTTATCTAGAATAATAATTATGTAACGCACAAATTTAATACAAATGTTTGTATGCAGTTGCTATATGGTAAGTAATTTGGCTAGTCAAATATTTTCTTGAAAAGGTATTTTCTATACATTTATGAACAACCCACCGACGTGCAAACGATTGTCGTGCCTTGATATATAATGTTAATTAAGAGTATAATAAATAAGTATATTTCGCTAAAATTGTGTTTCATTTTGTATACAGTATATGATTAAAGATATGCGATACGGCAATATATGTATAGGTTTTAATACAAATACCTATGCAACCAATTTCCGGTCTTTTTGGCGCCTGTCAGGATAAAAAAATGATGTACTTATTTAAAGTGAGATTAATGAAAGGACTACAATAAGCTACCCTTTAATGTTAACAATAACTATTATCCAAAGGGATTTGGTGTTAAACTGAGACTGTACAAATTATTGATCCCTGGAAAAAAGAAGGGTGTTATAGGTTTGTAAGCTTTGAGCGTTTGAGAGTGACGTAAACTAATGGACCGATTTGAACGCACTTTTTTATTTGAAATTTGGTTTAATGGAGATGGTTATAGTTATGTTTGTATAATCTGTTCAGTAGTTTAAAAATTAAGTTACACATGTTTTTCTCATTAATATAGGGGTTTATTTACAGTTAGGTTATTCGTTTATTGAGGTTTGTCTGTTTTAGGTAAGTGCGTTTTCTGATAGTTTCAAGGGACAAAATAAAACACCAAAATTATTAACATTTATTTTGTTAAATCCACGCTTGATGATCTCTACCTCGATTAACAAATATAGGTGCTAGAACCTTAGCTAAATGTTTCACAGCAGTGAATAGTTCTTTTCCAGTCGACTCTATGTTGTGTGGTGATATTAGGAACCCATGTTCACCGGTGTCTCTTGTTTCTATAGCGTAAGCGTGACTCACACCTGAAGAATAGATCCAGTCCAGCGCTGATCCTGTTGCTGGGTACACCATGTGATATGTTGCGCCGGATTTATATGAGGTTTTTGTCGAGTTGAATATTGCCTTAAAATTTAGTTTTTATTTTTGTATAAAAAAGTTTAGATTTAATCGTGTAGGGGTAATCAGCCAGTACCAAATTATGTATCTATAGCTTCGTTATAGTAAAATCTATAACATCAGTTGTTTATTAAGAGATAGCATTAGTCAGAGTTTGTCTGGAAGAAGTGAGCGTGTTAAAATGTATAGTTTTATTCTTAATACGACGTCGGTCCATATACAATTATATCCGTAATAAATATTCAACATAATGTGTTATTTTCTCCCAATAAGACGTTGCATAAAGGTCGTATAATTAATTAATTATTGACCTATTTGGGTTCAATTAAAACCAAATATTATTTCTTACAGGAAATTTAGGGTTATTTTTTGGTTGGTATGTGCGGGTGGCCGATAGTGGGTAGAAATAAAAATAATCGTAAACATAAAAAGCCTTATTTACGTATCTAAATCCCCCTTTCCTGATAAATTCGAAGAGTCCAAATGGAAAAATATTTATATACTTAGTTTGACTGCAGCCTTGTATTCAACCTTGCGGCTTAACTACAATACTCTAGGCGTGTTTTCCACACTCGCGTAGCGATCATGTATACTTACGCGGCAGCACACGCAGGGTGCGCTGTAATGTACGCTACGAGTATGTGGCCCAGCACACGGTGTGCAGGCGTAACCTGGGAAGAACGCGACAGATGCGTTGCGCTGCGAAAGCGTATAACATTCTTTAACGCGCCTGGCGCCCCTTATTTTATCGCGGGGAAAAACGGTCTATCGCTAGCGCCCAAGCCGCGAAGAGGTGGGACGGTTATGTGGGGGCTATACCGGCCTTAAGACCCAGCGTAACGCCGCCCGGGAGAGATGGGAAAGATTCGGACGACCGCCGCGCTGGGCCGAGTCGTACGTACTATATACAACCTACCGGGATACCATGGTGGAATTCTACAAAGGCCCCAAATCTACAGGGCGCATTACAACACGCCTGACGTGTACCGGCCGAAAATAAGAAAGCACACGTAACAACACAGCAGGTGTGTTTCCCCGCAGTCGAAGTATTAAAGAATAATTTAATTTAGTTGCCGTATTCAAATAACATACAACCTAACAGCGGTTAGTGCTAGTAACTCTGGAGTATTTTCAGGAAGCTAATCTCTGCATGCCAATCTCCATTAAGTAGGTCAACAATGCACCCGTTATTATTCTAATTTTGTGAGTGTTATAGGCGGTGGGGATCACTTACCATTAGATGACCCACATACTAGTTTCCGAGTTACTGCTGTAGGTATATTAAAAAACCGCTATAACGACATAAATTAGCGTCTGAATTTGTTACTCGGAAGATATTTTTCATTTTTTATTTCTGTTTAAAGGTTGAGGAAAAAGTTCGAATAATGATAGTTACCTGAGTCATGCCTTCAGCCGCATTTTTGTGTGCCTTCATATCTGGGTTATGCCACGGACGGGCGCTCCACGGATACAATATCAATTGGCCATATGAATGTAAATCTACTAAGCCGCTGAGTTTTCCTTTTGATTTCGTCACTACGTCCTGCTAAATATAACTTAAGATTTTATATGGCATCAGGTGTACATGCCAGTCAAGATCATTCGTCTTTGTAGATAATAATTATCAGTATTATTAAAGGTATTCTAACAATTCGGAATATAAGATATTAAATTTACACAATGTGTGTAAGCAGACTATGATTTATGAAGTACCTAGGTACCTATGTACCTAGGTACTATAACTCACACTAACATTGCATATAAGACGGAAAACTGTGTCTTTTGTAAGAGCATATCTTTAGAACTATGATCCTATGACAATAATATCCCTCAGTGCTTTTATTTATGGTCAAATTGATTTTTCATAAATTATAATATTACAGAAGCTAAAAGTAAAGTAAAAAAAGTACACACCTACCTAATGAGTTTTATGCGGACGGAGCCGCGAGCAAAAAGTAGTGTATAATAAAACAATAATTATACCCTAAGTGCAGCAGATTCTGGTTCCGAAAATGCGAATGGACCAGCATAAGCATCTTTACATTCGTGGTTCTCAGTGATGCCGTCAATAGCCCAATCCTTTCTGAAAATTATGAAAATGTTAATAATAAAAAATGGCATTTATTAATTAATAAAAAAATCCAATATATCCAATATCCTAATCGTTAAAAACACCCGACGTCAATAAGAGAAACATGTGTTTTTCTGTTACTTTAACCCTTAATCGGATACGAGCTATTCGCGCCGATATGTTGGGATGTTCGGTTAATTCTGGTTAATTATAGTCTAATCTTTATATATATAATTCTTCTGTGAGTGTGTATGTTCCTGAACTTCTCTTAAACGACTGGACCGATTTTGATGAAATTTTTTGTGTGTGTTCAAGGGGATCTGAGAATGGTTTAGATTCACAATTTTGTCCGCTGGACAATGTTTTTTTAATTAATTTTTAATTTATTAGTAGTTGTTGAGTTGTTGCGAAGCTTGCCGTGATGACGGGTCGTATAGCGTCTAGACTGGACAGGGACAGGACAGGGACAGGACAGTGAGACAGGACAGTGAGACAGGAAAGTGAGACAGGACAGTGAGACAGGACAGTGAGACAGGACAGTGAGACAGGACAGTGAGACAGGACAGTGAGACAGGACAGTGAGACAGGACAGTGAGACAGGACAGTGAGACAGGACAGTTAGACAGGACAGTGAGACAGGACAGTGAGACAAGACAGTGAGACAGGACAGTGAGACAGGACAGTGAAACAGGACAGAGAGACATGACAGAGAGACAGGACAGTGAGAGGACAGTGAGACAGGACAGTGAGACCGGACAGTGAGACAGGACAGTGAGACAGGACAGTGAGACAGGACAGTGAGACAGGAAAGTGAGACAGGACAGTGAGACAGGACAGTGAGACAGAACAGTGAGACAGGACAGTGAGACAGGACAGTGAGACAGGTCAGTGAGACAGGACAGTGAGACAGGACAGTGAGACAGGACAGTGAGACAGGACAGTGAGACAGGACAGTGAGACAGGACAGTGAAACAGGACAGAGAGACATGACAGAGAGACAGGACAGTGAGACAGGGCAGTGAGACAGGACAGTGAGACAGGACAGTGAGACAGGACAGTGAGACAGGACAGTGAGACCGGACAGTGAGACAGGACAGGACAGGGACAGGACAAGACGGGGACAGGACGGGGACGGGACGGGGACGGGACGGGACGGGGACAGGACGGGGACGGGACGCGGACAGGACGGGGACAGGACGGAGACGGGACGGGGACAGGACTGTCCAACCGGAGGGAGGTGGGAGACGACCTGACTTAGGTCGTCGAAGTCAATTAAATGTGCGACGGGCTACCTCACGTGCAATGGCGCAGTACCTCACTTAATTGCATTTAATGTAAATAAAACATTTGTATTAAGTTTTGACCACATTTTACACAAATATATTATGTAGGTGATACGAAGTTCACCGGGTCATCTAGTTATGATATGTAAATATAAAAAGTAAAAAAATAATAATGGGATCAGTATTTTTTTTAGGTGGCTAATATATGACCATTGTCTGATAACGATTCCTAAATGTGGCAGCTATATGACCATTGTCTGAACAGGAAAATAAAAACAAAATGGAAAATAAAATAAAAATGTATTATTGTTATTTTTTCTCTTCTGATTTTATCGCTAAATGAAATTTTTTGAAGCAATCCTTAACACATGCAGATACGCCACAGTGAGAACATTTTATATTTGATCTTTTGGCATCTTTTCGCGTTGAACTAAACTTGCAACGCTTATAGGTATCTTGTGCTTCAGGAAAGTGAATTCCGACGCTCTGAAGCCGAATTTCATTGGGGACGCCGAAATTTCCTCCTTTCTTATTTTTAAAAATAATTGGTCTCTTCATCTTGCACGAGAAGTCGCTAATCAGCGCTCTTGCTAAACGCAAACGAAATTCCCGATGGGCCAATGTTGGACCAATTTTCCAAAATACTAAGTAGTGCAGCATCAGATAGGGCCTACTTGATGACATCTTGCTCTATAAAAATAAACAATTAGGCAATAACAATAAAAACGAAAATTATTTACACATATTGACAAAATGTCCTACAACGATACTTTCGTTATTTCAAACATTTACTTCTACTAACGTACAATGGTCATATATTAGCCACATACTTTATGAACATATTTTAGATACAATTATTACTGAAAGCAACTAATTTTATACACTCAACACCTAACAATATCATAAACTTTACAAATAAGTATCTCTTATTTACTTACCAGATTTTTTCCAAACACAAATCAAATATTTGTGAATAAATCACGATTACAGTACAAAATTTATAAATCTTCGCGGGTGTTTTGATTTTGACAGTCAATGACAAATAATATGTATTTTTTCTTTGACCGCCACTACCAAGAATCAAAAGTTTAATAATCGTTCTAGTAGATAAATAACAATAACCATTGGTTGCGTGCAAATTTTACTTTTTTTTCTAAAAACATATCGATCGATCGAATGTGGCATGTATTCTACCATTGTTTGATTAAGGGTTAAACAAGATCCTCAAACTCAGCCAAGAACCATTTTGATTAAAACTAGCTTTCAAATAAAAGCTTAGTTGAGTGGTAGAGCCACGCTGTAGACAGTTTTATTTATAGCAAATCCCGAGGCCCAAATCCCTCTCCCCGTCCCAATCCCTTAATTATCCCTTCCCTTTGAGCTCGGTAACGTGCCTATGATTCTTCTAGTGTTGTGGGTGTGCAAGGGCGGTGGAGATCACTTACTATCAGGTGACCCACTTATATATGAATCCAGAAGACTAAACTACAGTTGTGTATTATACAGCAGTTGGACAGATGTAAACTTCGCGTCGGCGTCGCAGAGATTCGGAGGACCATTGAACACGAGCATCAGTTTACTTATTACATACCCAAAGTTCCTATTTATGTCTACACCGTAGCAACGTTTGAACTTGCGTCGATTTTTTCTCCATAATCGATTGACCGTATGTGAGTATTCAAATCCATCTGGATTTAAGAGTGGTATAAAGTGCCTGGAAATGGTTAATTAATTAAAAATAAACTGCATAGTAATGCAATACATCATCAATGCATCACATTCAGGTACATTTCAAAACCAAGTTATTAATTGTATAAGTGGTAGAGCCACGTTGTAGACAGTTTTGTCTACAGCATGAATGAGCCGGCTCGACCGGGTCGTAACCATTGTCTCACAGAAAATCGACGTAAATTAGCGCCTTACTACTGCGTTTCGAACGGTAAGTGTGATATCCGGAGGCCGAATTCCCCCTCCCCTTCCCAATCACTTAGCCCGTCCCTTGAAGTTGGGCAACGCGCCTATGATTCTTCTAGGAGATCACATCCCATCAGGTGAGCCACTTGGTCTTTTGCCGATCAATTCTATAAAAAAAATGTTTCATGATGCCCGTTTAAATTATATGGCATTTTTTTTTTTAATCTACAATAAGCGATTTATGTCCCTCGTAGGTACTCCATCATCTGGATCCTAACCAAACTCATATGGGGCCAAGACGGAACCATGACCAGCCAATTTAGGAGTAGGTACTAATTTGATAAACGCTGAGATCAAATTATTTTTGAATTTTGCTGTCTTATATTTTGTCTTCGCCATTGTGAAACAGTTCTTAAATATATTTTAAAATACTTTGAGTAGATAACCAAAAATATAATGTTTTTGCCGTTATTGCTAATAGAACACAATGAAGAGGTGTCAAAGACTGGTTCGATAAAGCAGTGCGAATTAATAACCATCACAAATTGGTTGTAATAGCGGTACTCGAGACGTGATCCGGTGAAAATTATTTTGCAGTTGTGATCATTTCTCGTACAGATTTGTTCAGAAATGTTCAAAATGCTTATTTTAATTTTCTGGAGGCTTAAAATTATTTGGTTGCGAATATTCTGAAAGGCACCGTGCCTTAACGGGATCCGGTCAATACCGTCAAGAACCATGGTCTTTTAGATGAAATAGTGTGTATATAATAGCAAAATAATGAATAAATTTCCCTGTTTACATTATTATAAGTCTGGGTTTTATGCGGAAATTGAAGTAGTCCTTGTCCGAACTAAGACAAATCCAGGAAAAATATTATGGATGGCAGCCGTAATGCTACACACGTATGGAGGTATATTAACACAGTTTATCCTATGCATACACTGCCTAGCGGTTAAGGTAATAATTATTATGCCAATGCTAAATTTTATGACAGCGTATACATGTAGTCTTTATCAATTTTAGCTACTGTTATTTTGGATTATGAGAAAGGAAACAACACCTCACAGCAACGATTAACAATTTTAATAATATTTTGCGACGACAATTATTAACTTTTCCAACAATCGAAAATTATATATTCCACAGAGCCGTCACAGTGACACCCACCCATCAATAGGTTTTATTTTATAAAAACAAACGTTTAGGCCATATACATTACGCCACAGATGTAAAGAAAGGTTAAATGTTAATAATTATGCCGTATGTGCCTGCGACGGGCCAGAGCTCGCTAACACTACTTTCCTAGGGACATTGGTGCCCCAGGGCAATATTCCGCTATTGCGCTTTTGAAGGTCAAATAACTTATATAAATATTATTTATTAAAATCGAGCGGTATTTTTTACGCAACCTAAGTATTTATCGAATAAAAGAAATCAGATTTTGGGTTGTTGAGTTTGGTTTGGATTGTTTGGGGTTTGCACCCCTGTTGCCAGGCTCAAGTTTCGGCGCTGCCAATTAGTAATCAGAATGCAAAAAGCTCTAACCAGGTAGGTAGGTACTGTTTCTTTTAGTATGTGGTCTAACTTTAAAAGATGAAATTCCTTAAGCGTTCTCACCAATTCTTGTTTTTTATGTATTCGGGTTGCTGGTCAAACTTTGTAACGATGCTGTTTAGTATGTACAGGGCCGTTGTGATCCCAATCCATTCTCTCGCGTGCAGTCCCGACAATATTAACATACCCATGTTATTTGGATTTCCATTTGATACACTGACCATCTTAAACAATTTTAAAGGTCGGTAAAGGTAAACAATAGTTATGAAAAGTAGTTTTTTGTACTATCTACTCTATTTCGTTTCATAGTCTCAAAGCGTTGTAGTTGCAGAAATAACATTTCAATATAATTCAGGCCTTTATCGCAATGCAATCCAGTTAGCTATCGTTATTATGATATGTTATTAGTCACTCCATGAATAGTTATAGAACCCAGTGATATTATACAAACTTGTTTTAAACGGGAGTAGGTAGCGAAGGTATAGTATAAATAGATAATATGTATGAATAATTGCCTTTACCGTTATTGATCTATTTTCAGAGGAATATCCGATGCTTTGTACTTTACATATCGAAGGGTAAGTCTCCGCGACGGAATTAAAATATTCCTCAATAATTCTTAATGTCGGATATTTATTCCACGTTAGTCGATGCCCTGTAAATGGATTAGAAATTAATTTAATTTCATTATTAAATTCGAATCATGCAAAAATCGTTTAAGAATGTAACGGTTTCTTCAGACTTGTTTAACCGCTAGAGTTTGGGTGGGTGTCGGGTGTTTTGGATCCTATTTTACACCATATAAATGTGGTAGTCAAATTACTAGATCTATGTTAGCGCCGCAGTTTGACTAAGATAAAGGAAAGTATGTGGTCATATTTCGGATTTTCTTGTCGTTTTTAAGTAGGTATCTACGTACCTATATAAGAGTTGCCCTATATATAGTTGTATTCTAAGGTCCTCACAATCACTTGTCTGCTGACGATTCCCGCTAAATATATATCGACTTCTTCGACATATAATATATACCTACGTATATAGAAAACGACAATTTCTCGTGTTTTCGAATACGTTCTTATCACAGAACGTATGGTCGATCGAAGGTATTCTAATAAACTAGTAAAGTATCCCTAATTTGCATTTAAGTGGGTGCATTAATGCATATAATTGGTGTCATAGGGGCTTTCAACAGGGTCAGTTGTCAGGTTAGTACCTAAGGACGGCCTAAACTAAATTCTATAATGAACTTACTGAACCGTATTCGTAGGAACTACGAATACGTGCTATAGGATATTATAATTAGTCACTGAGTGATAAGTCGAATATGTTTTTTATATTTATCGCCGATTAAAATAATCAACTCATAAAAGGTAACAATAAGAATATTATAACGAAACGAGAAAAACATACCTACCGGTAGAGAGTATTGCACTCTTTGGTACCTATTCATTTAAAGGTGAATTTTGATAGCTGTATGAATGTAAGCAGCTTTTCTTTGGGAATATCGGTAGAAGTTTCGTATGACGCGGACTGACACCGACGCGACTTACTTATCATATACCACTTGGCGCCATCTGAATACCTAATGAGGGGGTGGCGAAATTTGCCTGCGCCCGGGCAGCTTAAACACTGCTGGTGGTAGGATGTTCATATCCGCCCAGATAGCGACCACCGTATATATGGTGTTAAAACCTGCCATAGTGAGCCACACGCCTTGTGTGGATCGCGTTCCAGGATCAGCTGGTGTACATTCTGTTCTTCCAAGGGGTTTATGACATGACTGTTTTTTTTGTCAGTGATTAAAAATAAACATAGTTCTTTCTACTTACCCTGCCTTAATGTATTATCATCCCAGAGTGCTGGCTCTGCTTTTTGCATGTCCACTCTCCTTTGCACATCCAATATAAGAACTGTGTGATTAAGACCTCTCGAGTTCAACTGGCGATGAACCTTTACCTTATCGTTTGCTAGGACAAGAAAATCTGCACGTTTGGGCGACAGATTCCATATAGAAATGTCTAAAAAAAAGTTATAATCTATCTTATTTTTTGTTTTATTTTATCCTGGTAAACTACATTTCTCAAATCGATGGTTACTTAAGATTTATTAAAACTGATTTTAATAGCGTAGTATTTGAAGGTAGAGTTAACCAGTGACGACGGCCGATGTAACTCGGTCGACACGTCGAAAATTAATAAATAGGTATATTATGCTTTCCAATACTTGACGGTTATTATTCGCTTAAATAATTATTATAGACTATAGTACTGTATATAAATCACGAAAGTCACAAAACATAACAAATTTATGTTTTTTTTATTGCATAGCATAGGCCGGAAAACGAGTAAGTGGGACACCTGATGGAGTTATCTCCGCCGCCCATGTATGCCCACAATATCGGAAAAATCGTGGGCGTGTTGTAGACATTAAAGGAAAGAGGGTCAATTAAGGGATTGAGATGGAAAACGGACTTGGGCCTCCGGATATCACACTCGTTACGCTACTTTAAGTCTGTTTTCTCTGAGACCGTGGTAACGACCCGGACCAGCCGGCCTGTTGATACTGTAGACAAAACGGTCTACAGCGTGGCTCTACCTTTTAAATAAGTACAGAGCCGGCCAATTATTATAATCTCGACCGTCGTGACATTGAGGGCTCCCTCAACGTCCCAATAGGGCCAGTGACATCCATCATAAATTATAAAACTGACCTTTGTGGTCGCTGCATTCAAAAACGGTATTTAACTTTTTTTTTACTAAACATTTATATTACTAATGTACAGCAATTAAAACATTTGGATGCGAGTTAATAGTTTTAGACAGGGAGCCCTCGAGTAGCTGATCCACTTGACTACTATCAAGCTCATTTTCCGTGAGTAGCTTCGTTTCGATGAGACGCCCAACAATTCCCTATGCGAAAATTCTCTACTGTGGTAGCTAACAGAGGTAGCAAGGATTAAATATGTCGATTTGATGAGTCCCAAAAATTTATTACTAACAGGTTATTTTTTTGTTAAATCTGATGATAATTATTTAAATTATTCGAAAAGATATTTGTCCTACAAAATGTATGGTAGGGAATTGTTGGGCGTCTCATCGAAACGAAGCTACTCACGGAAAATGAGCTTGATAGTAGTCAAGTGGATCAGTTACTCGAGGGCTCCCTGTCTATTTAGGCCACTTTAGGGTAATAGTGGGTTCACACGGTTCAATTTTAGTTGATCAAATGACTTGAATGAACTAAAGCTGTATGGTTTTTGTCGATCAATTGGATTAAAAGTTATAATCAAACGCGATTTGGACTCAAATACGCAAAAACATTTCAACCCATATCAAGTAAAAATTGAGACACGGATTTTATTTAACTAACATTAAATTTCATTAAATCAAATTTAATTCCGTATTTTACTAAAAAATCATAGGAGAATCATTCCTCATTCATCGATCATTTCTTATGTACGACTAGCTGTCCCGCGCGGCTCCGCCCGCGTGATCTGTATTTTCCGGGATAAAAGTAGCCTAACAGTGGCGCCATCTGTCAGCAATGTGTCACGCACCGACGCCATCTACTTAAAATATTGGTTTGTAGTACATGCTATGTATCAGAGATGGCGCTGTATTTAAAAAATGATTTTCCCTATTTTCCCGCTTTTCTATTGAAATTTTTCCTAGATTTTCGTTGCTATAAACCTCACGGAGCCCGAGACCTTTCCAACGAATGCAAAACCGTGGAAATCGGTTCGTGCGTTCTGGAGTTATATCGTCAGGAAGGAAAACCCGACTTATTTTTATATAATAGAAGATTATGCTACATAGAACTTCAAATCATTAATATAATGAATTTAGAAAAATAAAATTAATATCTCAATTTTTATTTGATGTTGCACCAACTTTGGGTTATGTAACATGTAATTGTTGATCTAATTTACAAATATTGACAGTTCAATAGTAGTCTGCTGAAAACAAATACGGTGAACCATTGCGTGAACAACTTTAACCGACACTATGGTATGGATGGTGCAATCGAACAGAAGTATTATGCTGCATCTGCACAGTTAATAAAAAATTCTAATAGTAAAAACATGAAGCAACCATCACCTTGACTGTCGAAGAGTTTTTTGACGAGCAATATGTCGTTCGGTGTTCGTAATGTCGTTCGCCAAACTTGTGCTCCTGAGTACGACACTACTTCGGCAAACGCAGTAGTTAACATTTGAAAAAAAACTGGTTGCAGAATAAAAAAATATATATGTTACTATTGTTTTTCGTGTTGTAATTTCCACAAAAAGCTATTCAATTTAAATGTCTTACCAACGAAAAATACATTGCATATTATTGAACACATTTTATATTTTTATCACACAAGCAATCCAAAATATTGCTTTGATAAGTTTTATGTTTTTAATGTTAGTGAGAAAATTTCATAAGTTTGTGGATTTAAATAATACGACCGCTTGATACCAGCAATATATGTTTTATTAACATATTTTCTATATACATTCATTGTAATTTTATAATAGAAACATTTCAGGTAGAAACTCACATAAATTTTAATAAAAACGTGATAAACATTAATTGATTATTTCTATTTTATTAGGCTTGGTGTTCATCCATATTGCAATGTTCTCACGACGGGTTCGATTCCGTTTATTTCATAATATATCTGGCAAGTAATTCAAACAAACGCCATGTAACAATGATAATCGGCAACAAAAGACAATAGCATCGCTCATATCTCATTGGACTTCTCTAATATATTATCACAATTAATCCACTTATTCATAAATAAATTATAAAATTGTCAACCAAGTGTCTTGTCGTTAATATTTCAAGTATAAAAACAATGTCAAAAACGATTCACTATTAAATCTGATCACATGGTCCACTGTTGTGCATAATACGCAAACTATACTTTTACCAAATGTTTCCTTAGTCTCATTTTCACGTTTGACACAATCATCACCAATTCATTGTCAATGGAAATGACACATTCGTCTGTATATTATGTCTTCTAATCAAAGTACATAGATTGTTTAAAATACACTTTACATGCTAATATATAAGCGTTCACGTGTTTTGTAATGTGTGACTGACACCGAACCAGCGTTTCACCTCGAGAAGAGAACTTTATGATCACTCACAATGATAATTCGTTAAAATTAATTTCGAGTCAACGAAACAGCCGCGGGGGCTCATAGATATGACAGTGGTTCACAAGTTTCACTATTTCATGTTAAAGAATCGTGTTCTATAGGAGAACACTGGGGCCCTGGGCTAGTCCGCCTCTCCGTTGGTCACTGTGAGGGGCTCCTCTTCTTCATTGTAGTCGAGGGACAGTACAGAGGCACGTCTCCGTTTCCCCACAGGTGTATCGCTGCACTCACTGCCCGAGTAAGTCCGTTTGTCCCCGGGTGAGGAAGGCCTGTTGCCATTCACAGTGGCGTGGGAAGCACGCAGTTCCTGCTGCAGGAACAACACTGTGCTCTGCATGCCTTCCACATCCTCATCTAGTTCTTGTAGGAATTCATCTAATTCTGAAATAAAAATGCACAGATTTTGGTCGCATCAACTTTATACTATAATCTCTATTATGTATAATACGCTCAACATAACTTGGTGAGCTCGAAGTCACGAATGGCGTCGACTACTGCTCATAGGTCAAAGGCTGGCGCGACGCATAGCGGGAAGTGATTAGCTTCAGCCAAGTTATTTTGGGCGTATTATGTTCGGTTGGAAAGAAAGGAAAAAAACATTTATTTGTGCAACAATAAGGAAACAAAAATAAAATTATAAACTAAAGAAAATAGTTTGCATAAAATTGGGAGAATTAAGCGTATTGCTAAGCTGGTGGCCTACCGCTGATTTTCAATTGTTACACATGTAAATGTGGATAAGCGGTGGATGGCGCTGTAGCGGGGGTGGAGAGCCGTACAAAATCGTTCGAAGCAAAACATTAGTCATCAATCTTCCATTAAATAAAATTGTATAGATGAATTAAAAACTGAAGTAAATGTCGTAGTATACCGGGACCCATACTTTCCAAGCATTCATACAATGATTTTTTTCTACTTTACATACTGCAAAATCCCCCATAAATCAACATGCGCAGCATTTATCTAAAGAATTTTCAATAATTACAATAATGGTCAATGTGGCAAGTATGATATTTTTCTAAATAAATGTCAATGCTGTTGTCAAAAAAGGGAAACTTGACTAAAATATTGTTTACTCCTGTTGAATGGGTTATAAATGAACTAAAAATGCCAGGACTAAACTCATAAACTAATTTTAGTTTGACACGAGTGACATACACCATAGGTTGACTTTGAACTAAATTTGGTCTTAGTTTTGCTTGTGACAATAGGATTGACACTCATATAACAATATAATTTCTAATCCTCACGGCCAATAAGTTGTGAAAAATTATTTATTCATGCGAAAATGGTGTTGGATAATCCCTTTCCAAAGTCAAAGACAACTCCAACAAATATACGAACCTGATTGTGACTTTTTCACCTCTTCGCTAAAACTTTTTTGTAAAGCTAGATCACCTTCTAACTTAGCAATACGACCGCTCGACGTCATACGTCCAAGATCCTCGTTCTCCTGATGCAGTAGCCGACATTTTGCCATAAGTTTCTTTCCCGTATTTGAGTCCGGTGTGAACTTCCACGCAGACAGTTCGTTTTGTGTCTCTTCTAATCTCGCTTTAGTTGAAGTTAACTCTTGTTTCAACCTTAATATTAACACATTGACTGCTGGATCTAAAAGTGTAGGTCGGCCGTTGAGACTTGCGTGTGATGACTTCAGTTCAGTTATCTGACTCTAGAATTTAAAAACGTTCACGTGAGTGCAAGTTATTTAATCACCATTACAATTAGCCTAATTAATATTTTATTATATTAATCACTAGTTTTTGGTCGCGTCTCCCTCGCGTGAAAATCGTCTTCAGGGATAAAGCAGTATGTGTACTAATTTATTAGGTCATAGTGTGCCAGTTTGTCAAATTCCATCCAAATCTGTTCAGATGTTAAGGCATGATTTATTAACAAATATACAAACTTTCAAATTCATAATAGTAGGTGTGTGTTCATTATTTTGCTAGTAAGACCTCTTATACATTTAACTGTAGCTAATGTTTCGCTGGTGTTAGGATATTCATAGATAGGACATTCCGCCCAGATAGCTGATGACAACAGTAGATAAAGTTTTTTTATGATTCTATAATCTGTGGCAGTAAATAAACTCACAGCATAGTCCTGTATCTCTTGCTCCTTAGCAGCAAGTCTTCTGACAAGAACCTTTTCCCTATGTTGTGATTCCACATATTGCTGCTTGATTCTGTCTTCTACTTCTTTCGCCTTTTCCAAGCTACCTGCGCATATTTATTAGCAGTTACTTATCAGTTGTCTTATTTAACTAACAAACAGTCTTTGCATTAAATTGATGTTTTAGTGCATTAGCTTTAAGTGTATAGGTTAAGACAATATTTAATATTGTCTATGTTTTATTATATAACTAACAATTTTATTTTTATACATCTCTAGTCAAAACTTCAACATAGAGCAGAGACTGTATACAATTTTTACAATATTGTGTTATTCTTAATTACCTTAAATATATACCACATTATCCATTATATTAGGCATAATTACAGCAAATCTTATTAAACAAATTGAAGAAATGACAACTTTAAAATAGTAATTGACCTTACACTGCATTTTCAATTTATAATATGTATCATATCTTCAATTTTTCACCTAAGAGGCATATAGGCCTAAGTATCATAACTTTTGAGGTTTATTTATACATTATGGTAGTTTGTTATTCAGTAATATAAGCATAATGGAAACAGATCGTAAATCTGTTAATGTGGTATATAATAATTATTACAATATTATTATAATCGACAACACCTTAACTATAACAAAATGAAAATTAGTGACAAGTATTGTATTGTAGTGGACTTCATTAGAAATTGATATTTTTGTATTAAACTTGCTTAAGGTATCATTATTTTAAATATTTTGAGAATTATTTCTGGACGTCTGCTTAGTCCCAATAAAAGTGGGACAGTTTAAAGAAGATTGCTAGTTAATAAGTATAAATATATAAATATGAATATTGAGTAAATTAATTTCTTAATAAGAACGAAAGGGTTAGTTTGAAAAAACAGTTACAAAAAATAAAATTGAAAATAAACTAAATATATTACAATATTTTGAAGAAAACTAAAGCTTTTCTTTTATAAAAGATCAATGTAAGATTAATTTTATGTGTTGAATATAGTGAGTGTATTAATTAAAAATAGGAAACATTTGTTTGTGAATTGGGTTATCACATAAGCAAGCGTTCATTACCATTTGTTATTTATCATAAAAGTGTGGGTGAGATAATGTTATTAAAAGCTTCTATTATTGTACAAAGATAACAATGTATGTAAAATTACGAAACTTTGTAACATAGAAGTAGAAAACATGTGCCTGTTGTAGGTAAGTAACTAATGACCAATGACCATTTTCTACATTGTAATTCATAGTATCTTTGAAAATGTTAACACTTGACAAAACCAACAAACAGTTTCAAACAAACAATACTTTCCTACATTTTAAATTAAAAAAGGATTTCCAATTGTTGAACAATTATTATGTACCTAATCAATTTCAAGAAAAACACATTTGTGAGCTCTTTGCACAAAATTGCTGTATACGTTTTTGGCGCCAAACAAAAACGGACATATCACGTTTACTAAAATCTATGCATAACAAAGAGCTTAGAAGTGTTGTTCTTGAATGCAAGCAGCATCATGGTGCAGTATGCGAGTAGCTGTGAAGCGAGCAGATGTGGTTTCAATCTTCTCGTTGAGATAAATATTTGTGAGATCTACATATATATTTGATTTGTGTCTGGGTTTGTGAGTACTAAAGTCGCTCATAGATCCCGGTACCCAAAATAACGATTTATCTAGTTTGGGGACTATGTGTGTGACACACATAGTCCTGTCCTTGTTGGGTGTATTTAAATTTCTTTTCAACTTTTTATTAACCTTGTGTAGCCATAGTATAGATATATAAATATATATTTTTTTATAATATACATTATTTATTTCTTTTTGTATTTTATTAAATCTCATAAAAAAATTAGAGAAACATTAATTGGTCTACATTGAGCCTGCCTCCTATACTGTGGCATAATGTGTTTTACAATGTTCAAATCCAGAGAATGCATTTGGACAGCCAATTTGGGATAATCCAAGTGATAAAAAACAACTTAGGAAATTGTGAAACATGCCATAAACAATTCAAGTGAGTTCATGTCCATTTTAAGAGCAATGCGTATGTAGTTTTGTTAACAACTATGAGTATTTTAATGAGTTTGCAACAGGAATAAATATTATAAAATATAAATATTGATAATAATTATCAATCAATGTTATTTGCTCTGAGATAATACATCATCGACAACAAAACAATGTTAATGTATTATCTATTTGGTTGCCACTTGCATTATATAAAACAAAATTTGTTAAACAATTATGGGATAAATAAAGTAAGTGGCAACTACCTATATTAATGGATGGAACTTTATGAAACATCCTCAACTGCATTAACTGGGTTGGGATTATGTATAATGATTATGATTTCAAATTCAAAATTTGTATCTATCATGATAGTATTTATTATTTATATGGTTATTATAGCGAACACTAGTTTCTGAGTAGGACAATAGGAGCCACAAGTGACCATATATTATTATATTGATTGTGTTGACATAAGAAACTTGAATTTAATAATGGTGATGGTCAATATTTTATACTAATTTTAATCTCAACCTACTTTGAGAAAAAGGGTCAAAACCCGCTGACAAAAAAGGAATCTTATAAGTGTTCATTTTTTGTTTTTGATGCATGTAAGCCTAAGAATGGAATGTGTCAAGTGGTTATTATTAGGTTTTGTTTATACACTTTCTATCTAACAAGCTATGATCATCTCAGAGCATATGCAGGCACCCACACAACAAAACCCTGTCAATGAAAACCCCATAATATATTTATTGTCCTTTTTTTGCTAGCTGATAAGTATGAATGAAGTATGTTAGTGGTGGAATCATATCTTATTTGAATAGTTGTTTTAGGGACTACTAATGCCTTTCAATAAGGTATTTTCATAGACTATTTTCTCCAAAACCATTTTGCAGTTTTCAGACAAATTATTATTGCAACAGATATATACTATGAGACATCTATTAGGTCTCAATACACTATAATATAAAAATGTATTGGGTTTGCATTATTTTAGTGTTTGTTTAAAGCTATTACAGAAATGTTAAATTTACATATCTCACTTTTAGTCCTTAAAAACTGAAATAATTTATATATTATTATACTTTCAGTATTAAATAATATCATATAATATGACAAAATACTTCAAGGAGCAAATTTATTGTAACAGGGTAACTAATAACCTCGTTGGTGTATTAATTAGTTCTAAAGTGAGATATTTACACATGTCTTAAGTTAAAATCAGGGTTCGAAAATATCCGATATTTATTATAAATATCAAAATATCGGATATTTATGATATATATCCGATATATATCAAGTTTGATATATATCCATTTTGTATGAAAGTCGTATTATTATTTTATTGTATTATTTATGAATACTGTTTGCATATTGCAAAATCTACTTTTAGATAAGGCATAATCAACTAAAAAACATAAAATCTTCTTTTACGGCAGAAGTGTTGCCATTAATGTATTAGAACTTACCATTAGGGAGTATGTTTTAACTCTACTCCCACGCCATCTACATTTGGGAAGTAGAAATATAGTAACAAACGCAAAAAAATACTTAATATTAATTTATTAAACCATTTTTGTATTGCAATATATTATAAAACATTTGATAAGTATATCCATTGATATATATCGTAAAAACCCGTTTGATATATATCGGATATATATCTTGATATATATCCATTGATATATATCCTCGAACCCTGGTTAAAATTCATGTAAATTAAGGTTAATGTATATTTAGTAATTTTTAACTTACTTGCCACTATATTTTACAAGTGACTACACAACAACCTTCATTCACACAATTTTAAACTACTACAATACAACCTTTTATGCATATTTAATATAATATCACATACAACTTATACAATGAATCATATGGCATAAGATAACAAAGCCAATATAAACCAAAACCTTATCTAAACAGCAAAACAAGTGAAAACATATTTACTTTTTGTGGTGTACAACAACCGGCCGCTGTGGCAACACTAAGAGCTTGCACCGAGGACATAGTAACAGCACTGAACACCACTCCAGCATACTCTGGAGACTTCACTTCCACTGAACACTCCACTGGCACACAGCAATACACCATAGCTTCATCTTCACCTTTACAAACAACTAAATACACCCCGTACCACATTTACAACTAAACAATTTCAATATCACAGAACATTTTCCAATACAGTATCACTAATTTTAGTTAAAGTATTGTCGATATAGAGACATGATAACTCGTGTGTCGGGCGCATGCCGACCGGGCCGCTACAAGCCGAAATTCTCTTAAATACCTTCTAACTGTTTGTTCAACTTTTCGAGGTGATCAATGTACGAGTCCTGGGTTTTCCACGCGGCGCGGAGAGAGTCGGCGGAGGCGGCGTCCAGCTGGTGCGGGGTCAACAACACGCGAATCGTGTTCGTGTCGCCGCCACCAGCATTTCCTTCGCACGCCGTCTCGCCGTGCCGCTCTGTCTCCTCGGACATTGCACTCTGACAAATACGTTAAGAGCCCCTTTTCGACTGCAAGTAAATAAGCACGGTTAGTCCTAGAAAACAGATTCATTTGCATCTTGGCCACTGTTATCGCAATCCTGAAATAGCGATATGTTTGAAATGTATTTACGCTTCAATATGAAGTACTTACAATTGTATTATTGATATTAAGTTATAGTTAAAAGACTGGTACTAATTAAAATTAAATAAAACACTTAAAAATTGTCACAAAAACTATTTTACGAAGTCATCAAGCGAAACACGACCGACGCCATTTTATCACGTAGCACTACCAGTGATGCCATCTTGCAGAAAAAAAAATCACTAGATTTGGTCTCAAAAGTCACTAAAT
This sequence comes from Amorpha juglandis, assembly GCA_949126905.1. Taxonomy (NCBI): domain Eukaryota; kingdom Metazoa; phylum Arthropoda; class Insecta; order Lepidoptera; family Sphingidae; genus Amorpha; species Amorpha juglandis. The sequence continues at coordinate 10,784,799 of OX421381.1, read as the reverse complement.
TCGGGATATTTTGAACTAAAAAAATCACTAGAAATCACTAAATAGTTTAAAAGGAAATTACACGATAGGTATTACAAAATAATGTAATTGCGAAAATATTATTGACAAAAATAATATTGAATAGCTAAAAAAAAAACAACATCTAATACTTGTTGTGGTATTTGATGATTTTTTTTTTGAAGGCTGAGATGGATTAGTTTCATTAGATTTATTTGATTTTTAAAGAATATTTAACTTCTAAATTTTTCGAGTAATGCCAAATATCACTAGAAATCACTAAATATTGTTTGTGATTTTTTTTTTCAAAATATCTCTGTCTTACCCCAAAAAGTCACTAAATCTAATGATAAAATCGCTAAAATGGCAACGCTGTGGTTAAACCCAGCATAAAATTGACAGAGTAATACAGGTGCAACGTTTTACAGAAAGGTGTGGCCATATAAATAAGAGTCGTTACATGCACATGACAATGAGCATACCGGATCTTATCAAAATCTAAATCTTCTTTATGTATTAATCTTTTAATAATCTCTCACTTTGTTTTTCTAAGAAAAGAAAATAAAATAAATTGAGTAAAGTGCGTGAGAGAGAATAACAATGCTGGAGTGAGACAAAAGCTCTGCTGTTTATTATTTGAGTGGTAGAGCCACGCTGTAGACAGTATATCTAAAATATAAATGGGCTGGCTCGACCGGCCCGAAGCCAACGGGCAGATCGCACGGCGCTAGAGCGGCGTAGTGTTGGGCTATGAAAAATTTGTGTCTGTTCGCGAACGAAATTTCAGCTACTAATAATGAAAGCGTGTTAAAAACAAACAAAATCCTCTAAAGAAGAGGTCTAAGCCACCAGTCTTAGGGGATAATTTACTATGTTGGCAACACTGGCACTAACAGTGTTGCCACTTGCCTGACGGCATAGGGATGTTGAAAAAATATCGAAATATCGATATCTCATCTGCGATAAATGAATATTTATTGGTGATATATTTTTATCTCATATGTCGATATTTTTTAATTATTGTAATGATATTACAAACGATATCTTTTAAAATTGGATGCCATAAAATGCGGATCTAAAAAAAATTATGCTGCCAAAAAAGGTTATCCAAATGTCAGGTCGATATATCGTTTCTGGATATATCAAAATATTGATGCTTTTTAAAAATATCGATTTGATATTGGTCTAAGATCCCGCGGAACATTGACCTTCACCCATCTGTTTACCGGATGAAACATATATTTTCGGGTATAAAATGTGTTGCTGATCACATTCCAATAGGGTTGCCTAAAAGAATATGGTCAAGGATATGATTAATTAAAATTTGAAAAATATATTTTTTTTTATAATTTCACTGATCTGTTTACCAAAAAAATGAACCTTCAATGAAAAGTGTACAATGTATACTACCTGAAAAAGCTAGGTTGCCTACCTTTTTCTGGGCACTACTACCGGGTTGCCGTGTGCAAAGAGGTAACAAAAAAGTGGTAATTGCGCTCATCTGCTTTCCGCTTCAAAAGTATATAAGAATGAAGGAAATTTCATTGCGAATTCAGTAATATAGGGTTGCCTATGAAAATCTGTTCATGGATAAGGGTTGCCTGGCTTTGAAATCCGAAAATCGGAGCAAGTTAGAAATGAGTTTGTTTCGCCAGGTCTTCTCAGGAAGGGGCGCCTTTGGATCTGGTGGTAGTTTTAAACCAACAATCTGGAGATACACATGATACGTATTAATCTGCCTTATAACTAATTATATATTATTATATAAAAGGCTTTGTATTTCCGCAAATAATTTGGATTGAAAGACCGGACCAAAAACAAGCCCACTGAATTTGCCTAGCTGGATCATCTCAGGGCTGGGTCGCGCCGCGTTGCATCCAGGGGTAAAGAAAGCCCACTTGAGTTTGTTTCGCCGGGTCTGCTCAAAAGGGGTATTTTTTGGATCCGGTGGTAGTTTTAAAACACGTGCCGTTTCGATAATGCCTATTTTTTTTTTATCATGGCTCGGCAAAGTGACTACGCTACACCTGATGGTAAGTGTAGCGCAATCCAAGAATAGTGTCGACCAACGATAAACAATGTGTCCATCGTAGGTCGGCAAGATCATGCCGGCCTGCCAAAGGGCCAAGGGGGAGGGGAAGGTAAAAGGGATGGGAAAAGGGTTAGGATCAGGGGGCAAGCCCCATGGGGAGAACCGGATATACACTGGCTGACCCTGGAACGCGACCCACATAAGGTGGGCCACTATGGCACGTTTTAGCACCAATGTACGGTGGTCGCTATCCGGTCGGATACAAGTATCCTCACACCAGCAAAAGCCTATGGTCCATATCGACGACCCTCCCCAATATATAACGATTCTGGACTATTCCATAGTAAAATATGGAAAAATAATAATAATAAATAGATTTAGTGTAATTGCCGAGTGTATTTTGAAGATGCTATGTATGTATGTATACATTAGTTGATACTGATTTCTATATATAAGTTTCTTTTACTTTTGTACTGACTTGTCATAAGCGCTATTTCAATTGCCTACATGATTAATAAACGATTTCATTTCATTTCATGAACGAGAGAGAAGCATTGCGCGTACTATGTGATGCAATAGAGGAGGGCGCAGTTCATCAGATGCGTGCTATGAATCTGTACAATGGAAGAGAGTGCGCATGCGTAGTGGAATAGTCCAGAATCGTTATATATTGGGGAGGGTCGTCGATATGGACAATAGGCATTATCGAAACGGCACGTGTTTTAAAACTACCACCGGATCCAAAAAAGACCCCTTTTGAGCAGACCCGGCGAAACAAACTCAAGTGGGCTTCCTTTACCCCTGGATGCAACGCGGCGCGACCCAGCCCTGAGATGATCCAGCTAGGCAAATTCAGTGGGCTTGTTTTTGGTCCGGTCTTTCAATCCAAATTATTTGCGGAAATACAATGCCTTTTATATAATAATATATAATTAGTTATAAGGCAGATTAATACGTATCATGTGTATCTCCAGATTGTAGGTTTAAAACTACCACCAGATCCAAAGGCGACCCTTCCTGAGAAGACCTGGAGAAACAAACTCATTTCTAACTTGCTCCGATTTTCGGATTTCAAAGCCAGGCAACCCTTATCCATGAACAGATTTTCATAGGCAACCCTATATTACTGAATTCGCAATGAAATTTCCTTCATTCTTATATACTTTTGAAGCGGAAAGCAGATGAGCGCAATTACCACTTTTTTGTTACCTCTTTGCACACGGCAACCCGGTAGTAGTGCCCAGAAAAAGGTAGGCAACCTAGCTTTTTCAGGTAGTATACATTGTACACTTTTCATTGAAGGTTCATTTTTTTGGTAAACAGATCAGTGAAATTATAAAAAAAAAAAAAATTTCAAATTTTAATTAATCATATCCTTGACCATATTCTTTTAGGCAACCCTATTGGTATGTGATCAGCAACACATTTTGTACCCGAAAATATATGTTTCATCCGGTAAACAGATGGGTGAAGGTCGTTGTTAGGTGGGATCTCCTACTATATAGATCGATACTTTTTGCACTTTCGACATGCCTAAGAACTGCTGACGGGGGTATTGGCGGGAATTCCGACAGTACGGTTCATCGCTTATTTTAATTTATTTCAAAAACTAGTTTAAAGTTGTGTTTGTTGTAAAAAAAAGTGGCGTGGGTTTGTGCAATAAACATTGAATTTGATGAAAAGTGTATTATGGAAAAGGGTATGCGGTAATTGGAAAGCTATATAGATGGATACAGTCCCTGTTTTCCAATTACAGCACTAGAGCCCATTATGCGGCATAATGCTCAACGTTGAATGTTTCAACTACAGCAACGCTACACACAATCAAGCACTCTCAAAAGTACTGCTTTCGGGTGATACATGCAATCGATACCAACTCAGTAACAGAAAATTAACAAGTGTTTTTTCTTTAAGTTGGCATTGATCGAAATTTTATTTATATTATCGTTAGTAATTAATATTGTTTATTGTTGAGAATTTTTTTTAAGCTTTCGTCTTATCGTAGTGTTTTCGAAATATTCAAAAGTTAATTCAGACCCTGTTAAAAAGTAAATGTAAGGATGGATGAAGGTATAACCATTGACTATTTATACTTTTATTCTCAACACTGAACTTAGCGCACTCTGCTGGTGCACTAGAAAACGAATTCACGTTCCAATTAGCAATTAGCACACTTCGGCATTGTGCGCCACTGAGTCGCATTATGCTCTGTAATTGGAAAACAGGGAGTATTAATCCTTATCAACTACTACGTGGTAGTTCCAACCACTCCCTGCTAGGCTACCGCTACTTAATGTTATTGTTACTGCTTTGTTTATCTTCGGTTTAAATCGCGATAATTATCATTGTATAATACCTAAACTACTTTTTTATTAGATTGAATGACGAGACGAGCAAGGCGCTCGCCTGACGGTAAGCGCCACGCCTGCCCATAAACAGAAGCAACACCACACAGAACTTTAAATTATAAAGCACTGCATGACACTGAACTGCGCTCGTCACCCCGACACATTAGATGTTAAGTTTCATAATGCCCAGTAATTGTACTCTCATAATGCCCAGTAATTTTACTCTCATAAGGCCTAGTAATTTCCCTGGCTTAAATATCCTTCAAACCCTGAACACAACAGTGTTTACAGACTGTTGCTTGGCGGCAGAAATAGGAGAAGCGGTGCATGTGGTACCAACTCAGACGGCCTTTCGCACACGAGGGATTTCGACCACCTTAAGCGGTAATTCTATAACCAAATCTCAGTGATACCATTTGGAGACCTTACCAATACGCGACGACACAATATAGAAAACAGACTGAACAAAACAACAGCTTTAATTTTAAGTTTTATTTATACTATAGTTCTATAGATTCTATTCGTAATATTTCAATTCAATTGTCAATCATCTACCAATAATTATAGAAAGCACCGAAATAAAATAGATTTTTTTTTTTGTTGTAATATCTTACTTTTTTTTCACTTTTTTTTTCTTAAAAACAATGACAGTAAAATCATCATAATTGTGCATACATAAATAAATGTCAGTCACCAAAGAATGGTGGAGGGTTAGATTGAGAGGGTAGATTTCTAATCTGGAAAAATGGGTCCATGAAAAAAGAATCTTCACAATTAGATAACTATGTGAGTTTTGGCTGAAATTCGGACAGCGCCGTTGTGTTGTTGCGTAAAAGTGGTGTGAATTTGTGCAATACACATTGACGATGATGAACAGTGTATGGAAGCATTGAAATAAGAGAACTTAGGTGACTATTGACAAAGTGTATTCATCGATCCTGAGCGTTCGATTCGCTTAGAGAAAGTCGTGTAAGAAGTATCGTACTGAAAATAATTAACAGCAGAACTCCAGCAAGACCTTGAACGCGACCATACCCGTGTTTCATTGTTCTTGAAATACCGATCCCATATGAAGAGGCTGTGTAGGCTAGATCCTTTTGCCTTCCCAATAAAAGAGAGAATTTAATAATAAAAAAAAATATCACTCTGAGCTGTATAAAAATATACAAATCGCATATTTACCTCTTTATCAAAAACGAGTGAATTTGTGGCTTCCCTGAATAGCGTATTCATTTAATAAATAATAATTAATTAATTCATAAGTTGTATAAGTAGGCACCAGGTTTTTACGAATGAAAAAATCAAGTTTGAATTTGTAATTAGTTAGCTTATAATATATTTTATACACTTGTTAACAATTAAAATAAAATTAATGTTTAACATTAATTTAATTGGAAACTATTTTCTTTACAATTATTACTAATCATCAGTGGAAATTCACAATATTTATATCACAATATGTACAATGGAATGTTTTTTTATAGGACGAGCGAAATGTCAATAGGGTCTCCACACTTCTTGGCTGCCCGCTCCGTAAAGTCCGTGTTTCACTTCATCATTAGACTCGCAAGTTTGCACGAGCCCGCTAGCTTCACCTGTACTCTGTAGCTCTGTGGTTATAGCTATACCACCGTCAATATCGCTTATTTTGATCTCACTTGGTATGAATTGTTCCTGATTATATTTGTCCGTTGAACTGTGAAGGTGCACGTGAATTTGATTTTGGTTGACGGTGGAATATAAGTTGGGCAGTATCATTTGTGGATTAGGATTGATGTAGGGCGTATGCGATTGTATGCAGGTGGGGTTGTTGTTTATGTTATTGTATTGATAATTGTTATAATTATAGGTGTTCGTAGGCCAGGAGTTGTAGTAGTTGGGGTCGTATCGCTGCGTTGACATCGCGGTTGGCGCGTTCAGCTCGGTGAGGGAGGAGGTGGTTCCGCTTGGGCTGCCTTTCACGAACCCTGTCGTGCTTGATTGGAAGCCGCCGTATTCTGCGTGGCCCAGTGGCAGCTCGGGTAACACTGTAATGTGATAATGTTATTCATTCTCAATGATTATCAAACTTCATGCTCGGTTGATTTGTCAATTGCTTATGTCGATATTAGCGTGATATTTGTTACAGGAGATATTTACTTGTCATAGTCATTGATGGTTTTGAACGGGAGTTTCTGTTCTATCGGAGGATTTCCTCCGAACTGCGCAGTAATGGATTACGCATTTGTATGAATATACCTTGTTGTGTTAGTTAATGCCCAAATAGAACGGTATAATAGAATACCCTTAGCGGTATCGAAACCACCGCCACCTTTTTATTAGATATCTATCAATATATTTTTAAATATATTTTATTAGATAGGTATTTGTTCCTAAAATGATTATAGATTTTAGGGTCATATAATTTATAGTAAATCCAGGCATTAATATCCATTTTTCGCGTTTCTGTAGCCAAGAGCGCTACGAAATTAAGAATTTAGTATAAAACACCTGGAAAACTACGAGAAATTACAGAAGTGTTTAACTATCCTAATTATATATATTTTGGAAGATTCAGTTTCAGTATATTTATCTGGTAAGTATAGGTACAATTTAGTTACTATCATGTGGTCAACCGCTCCATTACCGTGGTTATGCTTATTATAAATTGAGGAAGTTTATTAATCTCAATAACAAATTGGTATAAATAGTTATGACGCAGATCTCATGAACTACAAATGCTAACGGAGATGTTATAATAAACAAATATCCTCAATCGTTTTTATTGAGTTATTAATTTTAGTTCGTTTTTATTGAGTTTTCCGAAAAAAACACACATTTTTATTCTCGGATCTTATTTTAACAAAACTGTACCCAACTATAAACAATACAAATAAACAAAACTAAAAAATCGCCTTAAAAAGAACACTTAAAAGACAAAATTATTTGTCTCGAGGTCTTTTAGGAGTCGCAGTCGGCGCAATTTCATTTGACCGTTAGCGGCACCGGTACGAAAAAAGACTTCTTAAATTATTATCTTTGACTTTGCAGTGTTATGTCTTTATGTAGGTCGGTTTTAAGTTGAGTTTAAACTTATTTTATTTATATTTTTTTGTGGTAAGAACACCTATGCCAAGTAAAATCGAATACAAAAATTAAATCGCGATGAGCGTACTGTTAACCGTTGAAGACTTTAATTTTGTATCAGTACGTGGATTCACGGCGTTATGTTTTAATAATAATGCTTACCAGCAGGTAGGTGTAACGTTGGATCAGGTTTGTAATACGGCGGCTGCAGCGGCCCATAGGCTGGGTACATGCCAGTTGTTGAGGGGTATCCTGTGTTCCATTCACTGGCTCCCAGGATGTTGCCACTGCTTTCTGTAATTTGAAAAATACAAATGATTATCTCAGGTACAGCTTACATACTCGTGAATTTAATCACCGAGGAGACACAGTATAAGTAGATATCATATGAACACTGGTGATCTTTTGATTTTTGTAGCACCTTACTCTTAAAGTGCATTATGGAAAGCCGTTAAAAATTACTACTACTATTTGAAGTAAGTAGCTTTTAAACTTATTGGAGACACCATGATCATTACAGTAATTATTGAGGTACATTACTGCCACGGGTAGGGAAAACTAATTCTATCATCGGACCCGGGAATCTCGTATAGTGTATTTATTCCAACTAAATTATTATTGGTAATATTGGACACCAGCGTCACAGGTTGGCCAATTCGTATTAGAGGCAACGTTGAATTGAAACTTGTTGGCAAAGTGCACGACTCAACAAGTGTAACATACTGAAACTAGAAATGTCGCCTCTCATCTTTGGACTAGCTTTGTGATATTTTCGTATTACATATACATTCATGGTACGTGATAAAGCGGGTTAACTAAGAATGGTTTACATTTTCAAAGGCAGATAACTCAACGGGGTATCGACTGCCGAAGCGAAAGTCGTAGAATTGTACCTAGCCTCAAAAACACACACAAGTGATACACTCTACATTCAAGTTTTCATTACTACTTTACATTCATTCGTTAAGTTTAACGGTGAAGGAAACATCTGAAATGTTCTGTGTAAGAATTTCAGAAGCATGTGAATGACGCGTTTTTTTGGTATTTTTATGTATGTACGTCATTTCTCCGTCAATTATAGATCGTGTTTCATTAGCAAAATACCTAATAGAGTTTATCAGCTATGTGGTCACAGTGCCGCCGCCAGTTAAGTGAAATTGTACCGACTCCAAAAAGACCACTAGATACCTTCGGGTGTCACCCTATCATGGGTGACACCTGGAGCGCACCTAGCTACGCAACTGGTCACTGATAATAACTTCTCATAAATGTAGAGTCGATACTCAAATCTATAAATATGATGTTGAACAAATATGACAATTTCAGGTTCCTACTGGGGACGAGGTATGTGCACTGCTGCCAAGATTTACTGAGTTTAAAGGGATTAGCCAACTGGTTTACACGCAATAACTACAGGCGTCAGTGGAAACCTAACCGCAGTAACAAACTAGCACGGCAGATTGCGTGTCACGTGATACAGAACTAATGTACACTCCGATCACGTAGAGAACAAACCCTTTTGCAAAAAAAGTATTGTATTTGTAAGCATTTAGTATAGTAATAAATTTATCTGATGGTTAGTTGACGTCTTTTATGACGTTCAGATTTATGGTGAATCCCCAAATGTATGATTAAAGAGTTTATATCCTGGCACGGCAAAGTGATTACACTTGCAAGATGTTAAGTCTCATCATGCGTAGTAATACCATAATAATAGCCAGTAATATTTACTGGCTGGTCCTTCAAACCATAACACAACAGTGTTTACACACTGCTGCTTGACGATAGCAGCTCTACCACTTACGGAGATGGGTTGTTTTATCCCGGAACGGTAAGCTATATTAATTTGCTAAACGCTCGGCAGAATGTTTTTTACCATGTGTACGGTGGTCGCTATCGGATTTGTAAGGTTTATCTTGCTCATATTCTATTCGATGTAATATGTGTTAAGTGAGATGTGTCTGTTTAATCACCGGTCATTGTCGGCGATGTTAGACGTTAGTATGGAGGTCACGCGTGCGGATACGCCGTGCGTACGCACTGGGATTGCCAGCTGATTCATAATCTCCATAGTTTTGTATATGCTGGTAGGTGTCATTTGGAGACATTTTTGGTGATTGAAAAATTTTTATCTAAAACTTTTACTACTATATAAACATACCTTGCCTTAATGCCTTATAAATGTTTTTTTTACAGCCACGGACGGCAATATGCTAGGGCCCATGAACAACCATAATACCTAAAGAATTATGGACGCGTTGCTGACCTCATTGGAAATGATTAAAGGATTGGGAAAGTGTTCATTATATATCTACACATTTGTATACGTTTATATTATTCCCTACATTGTGTAGGCTTACTGACATGACCCAAGACATGTATGTGTATGCATGAATTTATATTTATAGAGCATGCTTTTATTCATACCGATATTTGAGGAGTAACAGATTAAAGTGTAACTGTAATAAGAATAGTACGAACGGATTTTTTATCTATTGCAAACCTTGTTACTCATGTCAAATTATGGCGCATCAAACTGTTTTAATTTTTGTATTACTATTATATACACAAAATGTTTTTTTGTGTGCTCTCATTAAAATATTATGGATTATGCCTTTATCTCAAAAGTTACATTGACAGAGTTAATACACTTCGATCTGTTACTCCTCATTTATTAGTCAGCGTATTTCATAACAAGTGCCAACTATTATAATGTCGAAAAACCCATATTACGAAAATATTATACTCGGTAACAGAGGCGCGTTAAAACGAGTGAGTAAATTTCTTAAAATCCGGTGAAAGTTTGTATTATTTGCAAATTACATTGACCTTGGCACCACGCCAGTATTGGTTTGATTGTACTGATGTGTAGGGTGTCGAAAGGTTGTTACTTTTTGTTTGATGACCAAACAAAGCGGGTACCTAGCTAAGTAATACTATTGTTACGGATGACGAGCCGGATTAGTGGTTCGCATTAACTAGTGTTAATATGTATGTAAATATGTCTGTTATTATGTTTGTAGTAATTACGTAAAATGTCTGTTATTATGTTTAAATTGTGTAAAAATAGGTATATCGCCGAACGCGGCGAAACTAGGTCACGAAATGACAAACTGAGCAGAGAATGCCATATTCCAATTGGAATTCGTCCAATTGGAACACGACACCGCTCCAAAGTACTTGAACTTACACGTGTCTCGATTATTACTATTATTTAAGATATCGTGTGAAAATTGTGTAATAGGATAAAGTGCACGCGTTAGGTCGCGCACCTCGAGATAGGTCAACACATGTCAATCGAATAAAAGAGAGGCCCGGTTTTCATAGCGTCACGATCCGGCCAGCAGTAACATGAAGAAATAAGAAATAGAAGTAAGAAATAAAAGTAAGAAATAGCAGTAAGAAACATTGTATATTTTTATATGTGTGTCACAGTTGGAAATACAGTATTGTTTTTATGTCAAGACGGTGTTTTTATTAGCAAAGTCAAGGGCAAAAGGCTTTGTGAGGGTAACGTCGTCCACAACTATATAATTAACTAACTTTTGCTCGCGGCTCCGCCGCGTGAACAGCATTTACCGGGATAAAAGTAATCTGTAACCGTCTCCATGGTCCCATCTGTCGCTGTATATAAATTCATCAAAAATGATTAGTTCAGTGATTTAGGCGTGAAAGCGTAACAAACTAACTTACTTTCGCATTTACTTTCACCCCCTTTTTTATCCCTTATTAAATAAAATTTAAAAAATTCCTGAAACACGTATTTATTTGTTTTACGTCAATAACCGAAATACAAAATTTTGTTTATGTAACTTTCAAAATGACGGACTTTCATACATATTATCATCCCCTATTTTGACCCCTTTGGGGTGGAATTTTCTAAAATCATCATCATTTCTTAGTGAGTACCTACACAACAAAATGAATATACAGTCCGAATTTCATGCTTGCTTGATAGTTTGCGCTCGGCGATGATGAATCAGTCAATCAGTCAGGACATGTTATTTTATAAGTATAGATTGTAGATGTTCGCAACATTACTCCTACTAACAATATACTAGTCCTGTATTAGATGAGTCATACTGCTAGGCATGCACCTTCACATTGAGGGGGTAGGTTAGGTGAGGCTTTATAATTCGTAGTAATGGTGAGTTCGAGTATTTTACAGTATTATAGATTGATTCTCATCGCTCTATATATTCTGGACTCGAAATACGACTCAAGGTATTTTTCTTATTTACTTATATGACGAGAGGAGAGCCTTATACATGCCCATTAACAGATATAACACCACTGAGAATGTTGAATTACAAAGTACTACTGGCACTGCATGCGTCAGTCACAACGATACATAAGATGTGCCTCTCATCCATAGGTCGCTGATTCAAATCCGGCTCGAAGTACGAGTATTTTTCATTTTCTTTTTTATGTTTTATTGCAAAATTTTATCATACAAAGCATTTGAATTTTTTTTTAATGATGGTGACATATCAAATAATAGGATATACAGTGATGTGGCTAAGTGAGTCTTAAATCAATGTTTCTCCCCTTGCTGATTATTTCAAAGTGATTAATGAATTACGGCCTCTATGTAGCTACATAACATACAATTAACGATTTTTGGCGACCAATGTAAAGTTAAATATATTATGTAATCATTATAGGTAGATTATACAACTTCATAAAAACATATGCATATGTATGTACATTACATTGGTACATTCATTCATCAACAGTCGCACATATGTCAGCACACTAGGTTAAGCTGTATCGGGGATATCAGGAACTAAGAGGAACTTACGGTCCCACAACACCCAGACCCGAAACAAGTATTTGTGGATCGCACAAACATTTTTCTCGATGCGGGAGTCGAACCCACGGCCTCTAGCCCCGCAGCCAGCTACTCACCCACTGCGCCACGGAGGCTAGCAAAAAGAAACATTTAAACAAGTTTAAATAGATATGATTAATTATGTAATTTAATAGTAAATTGTTATTTCTTGGGATATTGTATTTAATTTGGGAAGTCAAGATGCATCTGTTTTACGTTCTGTGTCTGACATTATATAACATTTCACAGAATTTTCGTATAAGGCTACTATTACGTTAACAAGCGTATAACGGATACTGTAGTTAGATTTGTTCAAAGACTCGTCGCAGTTTAGAACATTTTTTTTATTTGACTGAATGACGAGACAAGCAAGGCGCTTGCCTGATGATAAGCGCCACGTCTGCCCATTAACAGAAGCAACACCACACAGAACTTTGGATTACAAAGCACTGCATAGCACAGAACTGCGCTCGTAATTCCGAGACATTAGATGTTAAGTCTAATAATGCCCAGTAATTTTACTGGCTTCAATGTCCTTCAAACCGCAAGTCAACAGTGCTTATACACTGTTGCTTGGCGGCAGAAATAGACAAAACGTTGGGTGGGTACCACCAACCCTCTCGCATACGAGGGAATTACCACCTTGAAATATAAGAGTGAGTCCAAACGGTTTATACACGTATTCCCACCTTTTAATGACGGCAGTGACTGCAAAATGTTGTTTATGCTTTCAATTTCAGTGGAATTAAAATTATGACGACGTAGATACAATTCCTTGTTCTTCGCAAATCTGCCAGTTCATATTCAATGAGTCAATGTTTCGGTAAAACAAATCATTATTATGTTAATTCGTCCAGTAGTAAAGCTTTGTATGTATATTCGATGCACACGCGTGCTGTGGCACGTACGCACACTTGATTAAAATAAGTTTATCGTAAAATTTTAGAAATGTAATCAGAAGTAATGAAACAAAGAAAAATGTTTTTAAACGAGTGTGATTGTGAAAAAAGGATACTCAAGACTGGGTGAAGGGAAAGCAACTAAGACACGCTCTTGCATCAAGTCGAATGCCAGGCACAGAGTAATTTAATTGAGTTGGCTATCAAAAAACATAATAATATTTTACGTTTATAAAAACGGTGACAAAGCATGTTATGGTTAATATTATAATATTAAATTGTGGAAAGCGTGTGCAAAATTTACGCTGCCAAACCTCTAATTTATGAGCATAGACTATATTGTTATACCTGCATCATTTTTTCCGAACTTTCTAACATACTATTTATTTTATAGTAACAATTATTTGAATATCAATAGGTCCTTTTTAATTGATGCTAGCTGCATATTAACTGCAGGAGTGTCTCTAGAAGTAGTTTGGTCACGTTTTGAGGAAACCACGGGAGTACATAGGTCCAGATCGTACCAAGTGCGATCACTTGCCCCGCCCCGTAGACGACCTTTAAAGGGCTACCTTGACATATTACAAGATATGAGAGAATCTTCAAGGGATGCTTAAGACTAGGCGAACTAAAAGAGTCTCAGTAGGAAGGTGGACCCTGGCCAAAAGATAGAGAGAGATAATGCCGACCAGGATGGTGATATTATTTCAAAAATTAGATTTTTTCAACATAATAGGAATGGCATGGCGGTTAAATATCGATAATAAAACATTTACTATGGGAGGAAAAACATCGTGAGAAAAGCTGCACGTGCCTAACATAATAAGTCGAAGTGCGTGACGCGCTATTTCACGATAGTCGAATGTTATTCGTGAAATAAAACAAATTATAATAACAATTTTATAAGGAAAATGTCAATGTCAAATTTTACACTAGGTGGTGGTGGTGAATGTTTGTTGAAATGTTGGTACCAACGCTTTGTCTAATTCTGCCACCAAGCAGAATTGTATAAGCACTATTGTATTTCGGTTTTAAGGATATTGAAGCTAAGAAATTACAGGGCATTATAAGACTTAGGTACTTCTCACCATCAGTCGCGCCACATGTTTGTTTTGTCACTCAGGCTATTAAAAAAATAACATTAGAGGAGCCAAACCGTTCACTAAGCTCATTATGCAATGACGCAAACTGTTGGCCCTGGTAATACCCAAGAATATATCTCCTTCTATTGCACTCTTACATAATTATTACTGGATATTTATATCTAACGAGTTCCAAGTACTGGAGAGTGATAAATAATGCGTATACCCTTGAAATGTTTGCGTTGACCATTTTTACATTACATATCTCTGTGGTTTATAAGATGTTTGAAGGTTTGTTCGATTAATAAATGTTTGGTTGTGATAATCATTGAGGTGAAAGCTTATTTTTTTGTATATACGGACGAATGTATTTAAAGTATAGCAATTTAACGGAGGCGTGGTAAACTAAGGCCTAATTCGTCTTCTTAGTCTGCGAAACGAGAGACCGTGGGTTCGATTCCCGTTTTGAGACAGATGTTTGTGTGAACCACAAACATTTATTTAGGTTTGGGTGTGTTTTAAGACAGAAACTCTCCCTTAGTTCCTGATACCCATGACCCAAGACTGTGAGGTCAGGACCTATGTATATGACTGTTTAATGTATTTATTATTACTAACATTTGGATGTTTTTGATTCTTCTGATATTGTGGGTGTACATGGGCGGTGGAGATCACTTACTATCCGGTGACCCACTTGCACATTTTTCGATCTCTGCTGCATAAAAAATGTAATGAGCATGATGATTATTAGACTTAAAATGAACATTATCGCTTAAATGATACCCATTACCATACATAAGGTATTATTAAAAACTAGTTTTATAAATATACACACCATTATCAGGCATTACATTAAACCATTGGCATAATAAACAAGCATAAAATCTACTTAAATTTACACAAATGTATAGTATAGTAAGTATTAATTAATCTACATTCGATGTAGGCAAACCGCCTCGCAGCTTTTACGTAAGCAATGTCGTATCTCTGCGTGAATCATTCGAAAACATACGACCGTCCGACGACAAATGTTGACTAATTTCTAGAATTATTTGACCTGAGACAATTTACATTATTGAATGACTGATCGTTGTTATTCATCATTTAATTAATGATTGTGCTGTGAGACTTTTATATAGCTCGCTTCTTAATGTATCCTTTGCCTGTCATAATGCTACGGCCTCACTATGGGGATTCGGCAAATGTTTGGAGTGTTGAGTCGTAGCCGTGTTCGAGTTCCAAGATAAACCTTTATTTTAGAAAAACTCAGTATGAATTTACATTAAGCAAGCGTTACGGTTTAAAAATAGAATTACTTTACAATTACGTTTAAAGTGCAAATCTTAACAGATGAGACGATTCTTGATTCTGTCTATCCGCGTCTAATCGTCAAGTCCTATCCTAAATCCTTCTATATATTTATTAGTTTATATTGTACAGTAGTCTTTATTTTTAAAGTTATTTATATAATTTTAAATATTAAACACTCCTAACACTTTAGTTTATTTGTATTATCTATTATTATTAACTGTGAAAATCTGAATGTTTATGAATTTAGATGTTTGTTAGTCAAACACGCCTTATCATCAGAACGCCTTTGAATGAAATTTGGCTGACTAGACTTGGAATAGTTCGTTCACGCGGGCGGAGCCTCAAACAAAAGCTAATAAATAGTAAAAATATTATAGAGTTAACTAATATGTAGTATATGATATTAGTTAACTCGCGGCATAATTCGTGAACATTTAGCGAGTGGGAAGTGTATTCGATAATGATTTTCCCTAGCGTCGATGCCACTCACACGCCAGTGCGCCCACACTGAACGAATCCACTTCATTTTGCGGTCCAACCGTTCGTTGTTCCTAATTTTGCGCGCTCGTACATGAAATTAAAATCGGTTTAATGTATAAATGAGATATGCACTTAATAAATATTTAATTAGGTGTCTAAATAAAAGCGCTCGACGCTGGATGCTGTGGTCAGTGGCAATGTTTTCATGTAAAACAATGCAGGCCGCGCTAGAGAAAAATACATGGCTGTGTTTACGACGGCTTTAATAATTGATTTGCTGTTGCATGAATAATGGTTTATAATTTTGTGGCCTTTTAGTTGAATGAAAACTTAATTACGCCTCTTGTAAGTTGTCAGAATGAACAGGTGTTCGTAGACAATTGTAAGAAGCCAACTCGGATAAATTATTTGACCGTTCGTAAGAATTAAATGATGCTGGTGAGGGTAGACAGGAAATATGGCGGTTGGTAGATAGAGTGCGGCATTGCAATTATGAATTTTTACATCTTTAAGGTCTTCCTTATAGTATTATTTGGAAGATATTGCCAAAACGGACGTATTTCTCCTTTCCACTTATAAAATGAATTTAATTCAGGTACACTGAGCTACGTACTAACTTGTGTAGTTGTTAAATCTTGACATACACAACGAGGTATGAATGATGATGAAAACCGACAGAGGTAACGCAGAGAGAGACTAATATTTAGTTACATTATTTAATTTTAGTTTGCATTTATTACGGTTATTTGTGATGAATACAGATTAAATTGTCGTATATTCTAGACAAGTATATGTATCATAGCCATATTTTGTTTTCAAGCGTAAAGGCTGTATGTAGGTTTTAGAACTTAATATGTATCCATAATTTATTCAGAAATGTTTAAAGGTTTAAATAAAGATACGGGAACACACATTATTTGAATGTGTTTTTTATAATTAAGGTTTTTGCAACGAAGTTCCTTACGGCAGGCTTGGAGGGGATAGGGATTTTGCTGCGTGACCGAACTGAAAAAAATGTGATAGTAAAACCGTAAGAAAAAGGCGTAAGAAAAAAGCGTTAAAAGCGCCGCATAACCAGCCAGCGTTAGTTCCTTTTTGCCTGCACCAAAATTGTGTGCGAATTTCAGCTCAATCAGTTTTTAAAATGAAATTCATTCAGCCAGTTATACTTGAAGTATTTTTATATCTCCTTCGATTTTTAAAAGATTACGCTAGCTCGTTATTATTTATAATTACATAAGTTGATAAAAAATGCTATACAATAGCTTTACCGCGGCAGTCTCCGAGTGCCACACGTCTTTTTTTTATTTTGTTATTTTAGTTGATAATTTGTATTTTTTACAATTTGGGTCGATTCTACATTAGCCGAAGGAACTTTGTTCCTACCTGGTGTCCCACGACACACACCAATTTTTTTGTTATATTTTTGTACTGCACATGGTTCTAGAAACAGTGTTTCTAAAAATTAAAAGTTACTTTACCAGTTTCCAAAAATGAAAAGTTACTTTACCAGAGATCGACCAATCCATATTATTTGATGGTCGCTATTGTGATGACAGCGCGCCCTTCAGCGTGGATTATGGTTTTTACTGTTAAAACAAGACGACTTAGTAATCACTAAAATATTGCTCTCCAATAACATCCTAGCTTACAGTGCTACGATTAAAGTTATGTGCTTCAGTAATCATCGCTTATATTGTGAAACACGAAGGTCCATTGATCCAATATGGAGCAGTTATAACATAAGATGATGTATTTATTTTTCTCTTGAGTGATTTATGAGGCTCGGATAAATCGTAAGAAACGAAGACTGGCGAAGTGAATAACTCTGATCATATGTATAATAAAACAAAATGTAGCGTAGTATATGAATTTTAAGTTGAGTCGTAAAAGTTTTATTTGCTGAATTTTGGTACTGTACCATCAATGTGACATCCTAAATCTGATTCAAATGCTAAGGAAGGTTATTTTCCTCATATTTTGTCTTACACGTATAATCAGTTCCAGTAACAAACACGTTATATTTTTTTCTATCTTATTATCTTGAATAGGTTTTTGTATGTCGTGTAAAGGGCACTGAAAATAAATTTTATTTTATATACATCAATATTTATGGCAATGCAGCAGAATTAGATTTTATAGATACTAAGTTGATAAAAGAAAATGTTGCGACGGATACATTTTTACAATCTCTCTTTGTTTCTATCACAGTTTCCAGTGGTTTTTACATGGTTGCCAAACCAAGCTATTAAGGTAAAAGTTTTTTTTTTTATAACATAGGCCGGCAAACGAGCAAGTGGGTCACCTGATGGTAAGTGATTTCTACCGCCCATGTACGCCCATCACCAGAAGAATCATGGGTTCGTTGCCGACCTTAAAGGAAAGGGATAATTAGGGATCGGGAAGGGGAGGGGATTTGGGATTCCGGATATCTCACTCACCGTTCGAAACGCAGCAGCAAGCTGCTACTTTACGTCGGTAAAGGTCTTCATAAGTTTTAAAATATAACATGCATACTCATGAAGTTGTGAATCGTGTAACATAATTGTAGATTTCTCATTTTCGAATGAAGATTAAGTATAATAAACCATTAGAGTTATGTATTCGCTGGTGGTAGGATATTCATATCCGCCCGGATGGCGACCACCGTACACATGGTGTTATAACCTACCATAGTGACCCACACGTCTTGTGTGGATCACGTTCCAGGATCAGCCAGTATATATCCGGTTCTCCCGAGGAGCTTGCAACATGACTTGATGGTTGGTTGGGGAGGGTATAGGGGTACATCCTTGTATTACTGTGCCTGCATCGGTCATCCGTCTGTCCTGTCGCAGGCCCCTTGATTTGCTTCTTCTCTCTCCATAGAGGGAAGAAGCATTTATACAGGCCGGTTTGACTCTGGTGACCACTGATAAACTCATTGTTTGTCGGTGGTTGCTGGTATTTTGGACTGCACTACGCTTACAATCAGGTGTAGTGCACTCACATTGCCGTGCTCGGATTAATTTCTTCGGCTAATTTCTTCGCGCGTCATGTAAAAACTACTGAATGCTATTCGGTTCAAGCTTCACTATTATGATAAGCGAATAAACATATAGGTAGGCTATAATAATTACATTTAATCCGACTTTCACGGGGTTAGAACTGCGATCAAAAGCCGATAGCTTTAAGCTAAACAGTATATTCCTATTATTCCAGAATTCCGATCTGCTGAACTACACAGCATACAGTGATTGTTATGAAAGCTAGCTGTTAACATAGTCGTAGGCACGGGCAGGGAGCCTAGGCCTGTCGGTGACGTGGGATAATTACCGGCCCCTTCCCCCGTCGCCCGCGCCGTGCTCCCCCTCTGGAGCTCCCCCCCACTGGTGCCTCACTCCCCCCCCTCAACACGGGTAATGTCACATTAACACCCTCACCTCAGGCCGTCCGCGTGGCGAACTGTCAAAATACCTCGCGTGAACTGTTATGAATACGAAACAAATGAAAACACGGATTCATAAATCCGCATTTGTGTCGGAATTGTTAAAAGTTAAAGCCGAATGCTAGTAACATGAAAATAAATGAGTACCTATCGATAGTTCAGACTTATAGTGTCACAGCGCATACAGGAAATAACAGCTTATAATGGAATACAGGAAAAGCAAAAATACTAAATCACCAATACCTGAAATTTACTATTACTTCATAATAATTATTAGGAAAAACATGTGATGCAATAAAATGTATTTTAACTATAACTATCGAGTAGATAAATTTATGTGATTTTTTATCGCAAGAAACAATATTAAACCGCTCCACCGCGTAGTTCACTGATTGGCGCTTTAATATTTTTGGCTTTCCAGTGACAATATGTAGGTACGTATTTAGTATGTTTATAACAAAACAAACGTATCGCTGTTCTTCTTTACATACTATAAAATGAAGTTGCTTCGGCTGTCTGTTCGCTTGGATCTTTTAAACTATTCAACGGATTTTATTGCAGTTTTCACCAATAGATAGAGTGATTCATGAGGAAGTTTTATAAGTTAAGTGTATCATGCTATGACCTATGAGAGCAGGGCAGTAACATGCAGGTAAAACCGTATTTTATAATTAACTAACTATATTAAATTGCAATGTCCGAAACTGTTAGGAATACCAGAAGTCAATTAAATACGCGAATAGGTATGTCATCCGGTGGTAGATAGACCATTACAACTACCTCACGATGGTTTTCTTTGAAATAATAGTATTGCCATCCTGGTATATCTACACCTCGTCATACAGTTATGGAGTATCTACTCCATTTATACTCCGAATAAACTGTAGATAAAACTACAGTTAAATAAATTCAACGTTTAGATTAGGCATTTCATCGATTATTAAGTAAAAGTCTATAGTTTTATGAACCCGAATAATTCCATTTTTAACCGTGTTCAGAAAAGGACGAGGTTTTCAATTCGGCACGTATCTTATTCACTTTTTTTCTCCGCCAATTGTGTATTGATTTAGGTGAAAAAAAAATTCTTTACGAGTTTAGCTGGCCTCATGTAAATTTGGTTAAAATCAAATGACCGAGTACGGTGAAAAAATGAAACCTCAACGAATAACATCAAACTCTACGTGATATGATATTGAAATTTACATGCCATAGTTATATATACGAGTAAGCAGTTCGATCGCATACAGAGCTAATCAAGGGCGTTGATTAGGGGCGGGGTGTGTGATTAAGTTCCTTTGAGCGGCGCGCTTGTTCTTGTTACACACAAATTTCACGTGCAATGACCATTTAATTAGCATTATAATTACATTGTTATGGTTTATGATTGTCGCGTATGAGTTTCATGATTCAATTGTGGTTATAAATTGATCTTTTTGGCTGCAAACAGCGGTGCGCCATTTTGTTGTATCAATAATATACATATTCAAAATATTGTTTAATTTTCGAATTAGAGGATCTGTACCTATGCGATACTTGTGACAACCACTGACTTTTCGTGATCATCGTCTTTAATTTTTTAAATTATTTAAATGCGATAGAGTCTAGTATAGAGACCACTGTTAATCGACGACATATTTTAATTCTGTTTCGAGTTTTTTGGTCAATAAACTACATCACTATTATGTAATTCTTTGTAGGTTTCATTTATATGTTGACCGCCCGCTCATTTACCTATCAATCCAGTCCATCCAAAGATTGCCTGGAAGAAATTGCCGTTAGCGATAAGGCCGCCAATTGTACTTCTGTTTTTATCTTTAATTGTCTGTTGTGTATTTTCAATATTTTTTATGTGATGCACAATAAAGTTATAAATAAATAATTCTGTAACAAGAGAATACGCAGCAAAAACGTGATCAGTGAATACAACGAGAAAGACCTATAACAATATCGGCGCATACTTGTCTGAAGCTTTATAATCTTATTAAACTCCCATAAGAATATTCTCACCCCTCAGCAACGTTTCGTTGTTGTTTTTCTTAGATTTTTTCTTCTTTTTCGGTGATCGCTTACATTGCGAGTCGGCGTAATTCGATACATCCTGCGCATGACGGCTCGCGATGAAACCTCCGAAGAAAAGAAAGGGGATCTCGAAACGAGCTTGTCCTTTTACTAGTTTTTAATTACATAGTCATCGTAGAATTCGAAATTAAGTGAAATATCGCCCACGATTTTTCAATCGTCTTTGATATACTACTCATGTAATCTGTTAAGTTGGATGCAATGAAATGAAATGAAATGAAATAGTTTTATTAATCACGTAGGCAATTAAAATAGTGCTTATGACAAGAAGGTCTATGCACAGTCGGTATACACAATGCTATGATGCTATGTATGCACATAGCATCATCAAAATACACAATCTATTTATTTATCTATTAATTTTTACTATTGAAAACTCCAGAATTGTTAATTATTTTGGAGGGGGGGGGGGTCGTTATGGACCATAGGCATTACCGAAACGGCGCGTGTTTTAAGACTACCACCGGGTCAAAACAACCCATCTTGAGAAGACCCGGCGAAACAAATTCAAGTGGGTTTCCTTAACCACTGGATTCAATGCGGCGCGACCCAGTCCTGAGAAAATTCAGCTAGACAAACTCGTGGGCTTGTTTTTGGTCCGGTCTTTCAACCCAAATTATTTGAGGAAACACAAAGTCTTATAAATAATTAATTATAAGGGAGACTGATACGGACCATGTGTGAGATGATTGATTTTTGGAACGAAGTTCCTTACGGCAGGCTTGGAGGGGATAGGGATTTCGCTGCGTGACCGAACTGAAAAAAATGTGATAGTAAAACCGTAAGAAAAATGCGTGGAAAAAATGCGTGGAATAAAACCGTTAAATGAGACTTTTTTTTAACTTAATTTGATATCTAGCACACAAAGTTAAAGTCGAAATTCCGTTAATAAAACAGATAGGTCTGAAACTTATGACATTTGGAAATGTAGACGCGGTTTGAAATTTGAATTTGAATTTTTGATTATAGAACACGGCCGTCCACCGTTTAGTAGCCAGTCTAAGTCTAAATTAATAAGTTTTTATTTATAATTACATAAGTTGATAAAAAATGCTATACAATAGCTTTACCGCGGCAGTCTCCGAGTGCTACACGTCTTTTTTTTATTTCTATTTTTCTATTCTATTTCTATGTAATTTTATGTTGTCAAACAAAAATAAAGAGACATATTTTGTTATTTTAGTTGATAATTTGTATTTTTTACAATTTGTGTCGATTCTAAATTAGCCGAAGGAACTTCGTTGCTACCTGGTGTCCCACGACACACACCAATTTTTTTTTTATTTTTAAAAGATTTAGGATCTATTTCACAATATTCGAGATATTACCACCAATTAAAGTATAGGACAGCTATTTTTTAAAACATTTAGCCATTTCTCTTCCAGTATGTCGGGGTGACTTTTGTATTCAAAAAGTAGGTATAGTTATTTGGTAGGTAAGTAGCATTTCCTCAGAGATGGTGAAACAGACGCTTAAGTATTCTACTATAAGTATCCCAATATTTATTAAATAAAATTGTGGAAATTGTTTGTCACCATCCTTGGCTTTCATAATTTAAATACTTTCAAATCGTGAATCATTTGATTCATAATAACATAGTTATGAGTCACGCGTCATTTTGAAAGTAACGCTCCAAACTTTGATGTCTAAAGGTTTTATTCAAGGTATAGATAGGATTTCTTTTCGCATTGCGTTATTTTATACCCAATTACCATAGGGATGGATTCACTATACAGTGCAACGCATACTTGCTCTAGCCGTGGGGGTGCTTGTCAACTGACGCTCCCGTATTGGGCTATCACCAAAGATATGACGTCAAAGGTTTACACTTCCTAATTTATCTGTAAAAGTTGTAAAGGGCAATTTAGTAGTATCATACCATAGAATATTATAGTCAAATTGTAGGGTAATAATGATTAATTCGATGGATAAAGTTGACCTGATTTCAAATATTTTCCGTCTATCGAATTAAAACGTTCTTTTTCCCGCTCTATAATTTTTATTTAAATATTCCTTTTATAATAATTAATGAGAAACGGGTTAGTTCGTTATTACAATTCACAGAAGTAACGTAATACTTAGAAATGATATCTCAGCAGCGTACGAGCGCAACATGTAAACGTTTATATGTTTTGGGCCGGCCTTCGTCGTCCATTCGAGTTTTTACGAAGAGCACAGGTTAGCAAGTAATGTGTAGTAATGATAGTGTTCTAGACGCAACCGCAGTACGCGATCTGCTCCTACTTTTGCGCTTATACTTTCTGTCCAGTTTTTGCAGAGAAAAAAAATTGAGTAACAATGATGGGCTCAGTTTTTGTTGTTGTGGGTATTTACTTGCAATAAGGAGTATACTGTATTTTCCAGTAATTATACGTGAATATTATTAATTATATATGCGTTTTTTTGTTTCATGTGTCGCTACTGAAATGATAACCGCTGTGACACATGTTCGCAAAGCTTGCAAAGCGAAATACTGTGTTAGCTTTATTTCATTTAATTGACATGTCAAACTTTACGCATAAATCCCTGTAGGTATTTTGCTCTTAGTCATATTTTCTTACATTACGTACAGAAAGTAATGTTATATGTAAGAATTTAACGGTGAATAGTTTCAGTAATATATAATATAATCATTTACAAACGGTAACATTGTCCGGTTCAATGCGTTCGATTCTTAAGACACGTTCACTGTGGGTAATGTAAGTTGCTAAGGTTAGATATGGGGCCGCTAAACTTACGGGCGGAATCAGAGCGTTCACTGAATACGGGAAAAAGGAATACTGTTTAAAACAAATTATTTGTCAAAATAACTTCAATGATAAAATGAGCAGGTCTTTCGTGTGATTAATTGCTACGCCTACTTATAAACAGAAGCAACACCACACATAACTATAAATTACAAAGTAGTTTAGTATCCACATAGCGCGTGAGTTACACTTATATATACGTCACTGAAAACCTCATCCAAATTGATACAGGAATTGTTTGTCTTAGATGTGTATAAATTCCCTCCCCGGAGGGGTTGCCGTCAAGCAGGTGGCCAGTCATAAAAACTACAACCCAAATCTTTCTGTAACATTAATTGTTAAAAACACGTCGCGCCGACCCCACTGCGTGTGGGATAAGGCAGGTGGAAGAAGAAGAGTTGTGTATAAACTCACAGGTAAATAGACAAAAATGTATTTACGACTTTATTATCATGTGTGGATGGAAGTCGCTGATATACTATAGTTAGCTTGCTTGCTTACTATAGCTCATCTTGGAGTATCGCAACACTCGTGCGTTCGGTGTAGATCCGCCGGCGCCGTGGCCTCCGAAGGTATTGTTACGCGGAATGGATCCGGCCGATTGACGATCGTTGATACAGCCGGCCGATCGCGTAATTTTATACGTCGTACACGCGATACACAGGCTAGCGTTACCTATCACATCTCGGACACATACCTACCGGCACACACTGCTCTCCACACACTCAACATCACGTCGCATTAGAATCATGTTTATTTATCATTTGTATCGTTTTTCTTGTAGGAGGACAATAGGCTAATGGTGAAAAGGTTGCTCATTATTTATTTTGTGGTTAGAAAGTTACTAAAAAGTTAGAAGACACTATATCTGATTAGCAAATCATATTTAGTTTGTTATCGCAGTACTTTTATCGCGAAATTTAGTTCTAATTGTTAAAAAAGCAATATGTGCAATTTATGTTTCAGAATCGAAAATGCTGATGCTTATTTTTCTATCAAGTCAAATATATAAAAAGAAAAACATTTTAAACATCAAATTATCTGAATAAAACAAACCTATGATGGAGGTTTTAAATAACGTAGCTGTATTAGAAAATTATAACTACACTACGCCAAAGATAAGCAGCTCTACTACTGTGTGCCTGAGCTTTGTGCAATGCCCGTGTGCTGTCAGCGAGATAATCAAATCATTACCGCTTCACAGGACAACGCTGCACTTATTTAGTTCTAAATAAAATAAAGTGTCCTTTCTCATTTATTGGAGTATATCTACTCGGCAATCGCTTACAAATTATATGGCCAACATAATGGGAACTCAAAATGTGGTGTCGTAAGGAACTACGCAAATTACCGACACGATTTTTACAATGTATTTTTTCGTAACAAACTCAAACATTACCGACATAAGGTATACGTGCAACACGTAGAACAATAATTGATTGTATTGAGATCGGCCGACACTTCAAAAATATATCGGGAGCGAATATTATTTTTGCATCTCTCTTTAATGCTGTACGAAGGAGCGAGAAAGATTATGGTACGGTGCTATACGATACGCGTTTTCCTCTGAAGGATACGGGTACGTGATTCGATGTGTTTTTTTCGTGGGTAGAATTATTTGTAGGGCTTCGTTATGTGTTGCTCATTACAGTACAAGCGCGTATCCTGCCGGCAGCGACCGCAAATGCGAGACATTACGGCTGGCTACCACCTGATCCTCGGAGATGGAGCGGCGACCGACAGCCTTTAATGCTTCATTCGTGATACGTGATCTCGACCCATAGAGCTTTAGTGACCTTTTAATATTATATGTTGGTTGTTATTTATAACATGACTTATGTCATTAATTAGATAGTATTTAGAATTTATTTATAATTATCTTTTTAAGACTAAAAGTTTAGGTTCATAAAACATTTATTTCTCTGTACATAGTAACTATCGAAAAACGACTGATAAGATAAACATATTTTTTTGTAACACAACAGAACAAATGTGCGAAAATTAGAGCGTTTTGCGTGAAGATCACGTAAGAAATAAAAATATTGTGCAACTCTTTATGCAGTATTTTAAATATTTGTTAATGATAATCTATTGTGCAACACGAATGATGTTTAAACATATATTTCAGATAAAAATAATTGTTTTTTTTCTAAATCTGAACGTGTAAACATAACAACAAAATGTGTATGTATACACAATGTAATGTACATACATAACAACAAAATTAATATGAAGGGGGAAAACATAATATGTTCGGTATCTCTAAAAAGCCAGTATCCATAACTTCTGTTTCCTTTATAATTGAGTTTTCCATTAATAAATAGTCTTAATTATTGTGAAAAAATAATACTAATATAATATTATTTTGTTTGTCGAATCAAATACTGAACTGAATTGAACGTTCTAATCCAAAGTGCAATTTATTTTTGTCAAATTGTGAATACCGCCAAGCATTTTGTTACCGTTGGAAATTATAGAATGAGACTTGAAAAGATCATTTATTAGAATATTTTTACATATCTATTTTTATTGGTTTTTTATTTCGCTGCAGCATAGGCTGACTAACGAGCTAGTGAGTAACCTGGTGTTAAGTATTGCTTACCGCCCATGAAAGCTTACAACATCAAAAGAATCATGGACGCGTTACGGACCTAATAGAAAATGACAATTCCTTTAGGAGTTCTGTTGGGTAAGGGATTTGGACCTCAGGAAATCTCACTCAGCGTACAAAATACAACAACAACCTACCACTTCACGTTGGTTTTCTATGAATATTAGTACAACCCCGATTGAAGCAGCACATTTATGCTGTAGACAAAACTGTCTAGCGCGTCGTTGTATGAAGAAATAAAAATCACAACGTGGTAGGTCCCTCGTATGCGAGGCCGCCTGGGTTGGTACCTCCGCTTTGTCTATTTCTGCTGAATAGCAACAGTAAGCACTGTGAAACTACTGGGCATTATGAGACTTAACATCTTATGTCTCAGGGTGACGAGCGAGTTCAGTGCCATGCAGTGCTTTGTAATTCAAAGTTCTGTATGGTGATGCTTCTGTTTGTGGGCAGGCGTGGCGCTTACCATCAGGCGAGCACCTTGCTTGTCTCGTCATTCAATCAAATAAAAAAAAACAGTTTCCACAAAATGTTATAAATATGCATCACGTGTAATCAGGTGTGATGTATACTTACTTTAACGCCACAAGCTAGATGCCATCCTTGCGGTTACAGTATTTGACCGTGCACTTTACGGTTAATTCTAAATGCGATAAAACAGACAATTGAAAATAGTGGCCAGTTGTAATAAGTTGGGGGATAGGCCACTGATAGACGAAATTAGATGAATAATTGAGCATTTGCCGGCTGATTTTGTGTAAAATATTTTGCGTCGGGTTTAAATGGATTATCAATTTAATGTGTACTGGATATATGCCTACATATGTATTATTTTGTTACACATACCTACGATAAACAAACTTCCCTACGGGAAGTACTAACTGTTAGTTTTATTTTTTATCCCCCTTATACGTTAATACTATAATATAGTTTCTTTTCCCTATTGAATATGACATTTCTTTATGTATCCTACTATATTATAAACGCGAAAGTTTGTAAGTATGGGTGTATGTTTGTTACTCTTTCACGTAAAAACTACTGAATGGATTTTAATGAAACTTTACAATAAAATAGCTTCTACATCAGAATAAGACATATACTTTTTATCCCGGGAAAAGCAGATCACGCGGGCGGAGCCGCGAGCAAAAGGTAGTAGCATATAATCAGCCTGCGACATTTAAAATTTTGTTAAAAATAATGAACCCGGCGTCCCTTATTAGTTTATCATCATTAAAATAGAACATAGATTTCGGCATTGAAGTAAAAAGATTTTTATTATAAATAAATAGCTATATGCAAACTCCGGATTATAATAATATGTAGAGTTTATAAAATAAAATAAATCGCTAAGAAACTTTCATTTAACATAAGCGGCCATTATAATAAGAGTAGATTGGTACTTGTAACTCGCTTTAAAGGTGAAAGAAAACATAATTAGGAAATCTGAAATCTGAAAATTCTCTATACGAATTTCGAAGGTAGGTATGTGAAGTCTACTAACTTGCATTAGGCCTCTACGTTAAAAGAAAGTCTTATATCTTTCTTAGGAACTAGAGGCCCATGCCCAACAGTGGGACTTAAATATATTAATAGAGGTCAGGTATTTTAGAAACCAAGTATTATATTAGATTGAATTTAATATATATATATATATTTTTAATGATTTCTTACGTTTACGCGAATGTTACTCATTGAAATAAAACTAATTTAAACGGATTTTATCGCGAAACTTATTAAGTCTTCGAAACGTCGGGATCGAAATTAATAAAAAACCGCGATAAAATCCGTTTAAATTAGTTTTATTTCAATGAATATATTTTTTTATTATAGATTCTTCAACAATTCAGTGAAATAAGGCAATTATAATATAATCGTGTCGATAATAGTCCACAAGTAAGAAGGTAACTGTCCAGCTCGTCCAGAAGCTGTGGTTTGTGGCCGCCGAGCTTAATTCAAGCCACAGAGATCCGCCCACCATACATTTTAATAGTTTTAATGCCCCAAGAAGTTATATTCAGTAGCTCGATTACTGCTCTTGGATTTCTATAGGATGCACCGGTTCCGATAAGTGGTTTTTTGTGTTCAAATGTCCTTTAAGAATAAAGTTATTTTGAGATATCCGTTTAGTATGTTATTAGTTCAAAAACTTTATGGAATTTACTTATTTAGATGTGAAGTAATAGCTTTACATTATATTTTCCAGTTTATAATATGATAACTCGTAATTATTAATGTTAAAATCCTCACTAAACGAATATTCGTTTCTGATTTGCTTAAGTGTTGATTATTGATATATATTTGTTCTTTCTAGGTTTTCTTTCATTAGGATATTGGCGGGAAGACCAAGGGATGTGATCTGAAGTAGGTTAAGTGACGTGCGTCGATCCATGTGTGTAGTGTGAAGCGTGTCGCGGGCGGGCGGCCGCGCGGCTTAGTACATGACGTTGGCGGCTAATCCCCGTCCGCTTATTACATCCCACAGTAGCACACGGAATGAAACCGCAGCTATCAGCCCGTGATTTCTGCATCCCCATCGATCCATAGTTTCGTTATCAAATTTTCACACGGACCCTGTTTCTCGCACCAAGATTGACTTTATTTGTGTAAGTGTAACCGCAAGCCTACGCGCCGACGTGGCCTAACGTCCGATAATCGACGACTTTAACTCCACTTCGCTATACATAGCACGATCGCTTCTATTATTCAATAGACCCCGTTGTGAATTAAGGCGTTGTAATGTAAAACAGTAAAAAATATCGTCTGAATGATGCGATAGGTTGCCGGCCGGTAGCCAATCACGGCGCCCGAGATTATTGATCATCGAAATTGATCAATCAAATCGAAAACACTGTACCGGAAATAAGGCGCGATATAATATTACACTGCCCATTGAATTGAATGTTTTCGAAAATAGATTTTGTTTTCTACGGCAATTTAGTTGAGCTGTCAATGGGTTCATCATATTATGGTGAAAGCTGATGTCGACATATTACACGATTCCTTAAATAATAAACATAAATGGCCGGTTTGACGTTTACAGATGTCTTTATTTTTACTAGCATTGGAAGTGTTTATTAACGCAGATTTACGGTGATTAGGAGGCGGATGGTAATGACGGCGTGTATGAATGTTGGCGTACATACATTACAAAATGTTAGTGACGGCCCGCCACTCTGATTACTTCGGATTCAAATGGTGATAGACAAGCGCGGAGTTTAACATACAATAATACTAGAACTGGCCGTTAATTAATGCTTTTGTTGTGTTCTTCGATCGTATCCCTTCCTATTGATGATCATAATACACATCATAGCACGTAACTAATATTAATCAAGCTTTAATTGGGAATTACAAGAGATGGTTATACGTTATCAGTAGTTACCTACTTCTAATATTCATAGTGAGAAGTAATTTAATTCCGCCATATTGAATGAATTTATTTAGATGATAATTGGTGTATATGTAGAAAGTACTAATTTAAGGCATAGCCCAAATCCCCTCCCCTTCCCAATCCCTAATTATCCCTTTCCTTTAAGGTCGGCAAAGCGCCCATGATTCTTCTGGTGGTAGGCGTACATGGGCTGTGGAGATCACTTACCATCAGGTGACCCACTTGCTCGTATGCCGGCCTATGCTATAAAAAAAAAGGTTATCATGACGGTAAAGACATTTCCTTTAACCCAAAAGCTTCATGAAGCTAGTCGATATACAGGGTTATTTTTAAAACACTGACAACCTCGCAGGGCCATATAGCTGACCCCATACGGAGCAACTTTTGTTCTACGAGTTTGGATATAACTCAATATATTAAAAAAATAAAGATTTTACAAGTTTTTGTTGTGTCGTGTTTTTCTTCGTAGACTGCGGCGCGGCGCGGCGCGCGGTCTGCTGCTCGGAGTTCAAGGTCACAGGCGCTAGCCCGGTTCCCCACGCTTCGCGTGTTTGTATACGTAATCTGCGATGCGCGTTGTAACATTCAAGACGGAAATTAAATGAATACTTATTTTTGTATGAAAATAAAATCTAACAAATTACGAAAAGTCGTAGAACAAAAGTAGTAGCAAATGACCTTAGGAATCTACTCCTGCGAGGTTGTCAGTGTTTTAAAAATAACCCTGTATATACCTATTTAAGTATCCTTGAAACACAAATTATTACTTAAGTAGTAAAATAGTTTTCCAACCCTCAGATAAAAAATAATATTTCGTGAGTGCCCAAAGGTTGCCTGGAAGAAATTGCCGTTAGCGCTAAGACTGCCAATTGTACTTCAATTTATTATTTTTAGATCTCTGTTGTGCATTTTCAATAATTTTTGTGTGATGTACAATAAAATTATAAAAAAAAAATAACTCTGGAGGTTGGTAAGTCTATGGTGCACGATGTTACGCGCCGCGCTGTAATGACATTGTAGCAGCGTCGGTTTTTTCTCGGATAGCATTTGAAGTTATTGTTATTATTTTTCTCTCGTGGCTCATCCAGAGGTTAACAACCTCTCGAACAAATCATCATAGCATTATCAAGAGATTGTGTCTCAATGAATGCTCAACACAAACAAAGGATCGGTTGTATTATAAAGTCAGTAAGCTAAATTGGCAAATATCCATAGAGGGCGTAGCCGTGTAATTTTTTGGCCATAAATTGCTTAGTTATATTCCACAATACAAAATAATGCATGTTTTCTAATACATTCGATTGTATCATCGTAGAATAAAAATACTGGAAAATACATTCTCAAGTATCTAAACATACATGCATATGCTTGGCAACTTTCGAACCGATTACATGTCATATAAAAGAGAATAAAGCAAACCTTTATATTAAAATGCAATTCTGTTCACGGTCCAAAACAATCAGGACGCAATTACAAATACGTTAACAGTGGGCATATTGTTTAGACTTTAGAGTTTGGCAAAACGTGTGCGGCGGCTCGGCAACTCGGCGGGCTTGCAAGGTGTTCCATCAGGCCACATAATTGGCTGGTTCCGATTGCCGGGAATCGTGTGCCCCCGCCCCCACCGGCTGCTCTACGTATGCTGGCAATACTTAGGTGTCAGATTTAGAGCGAAACTATTTATCAGGAAAATTGTACCACTATTTTTTTAATAGCTTAGAAATGGGTCTTTTAACCTGGCGATCATCGGGGCTGGTTAGAGAAACACGTTGAAAGTATATAGATAATAAGCAGTGTGTGTAAATCTAGATAGAGCAAATTATATGTTAATGCTGCGATGAATATCTAAGAGGTTATTAAATATGACAATTTATAATTTCTCATATCCTGCCCGGTGATATAGTGAAAATTCTGAGGGTGTTAATAATTCAAAGATAATAAATAGGAGTATTTTTTTAATTTATTAGAATAGAACATTTATTGACCAGTTAGTAGTACATATTTTTGTTACAAAATACAAATTAATTTATTTGATTCTAAACTCATTTTAGATTATCAATTTGACGCGTTTATTTGTTATATTTGTAACCACGCATTAGGATGATTCTTTTTGAAGTGATAACTTCTTATGGGAGGGTGAACCGAAACGTTCCGTAACGCGAGCGGTCCATCGACCAGCCAGCGTTAGTAGACCTCCCTGGAACATCGATAATTTCGAAGTCCTAAGTGGCGCCACACAGTGACCAGTCGGCTTGGACCGGACTTTGACACGACTTTGATACGACTTTGACACGACTTCGACACGACTTTGACACGACTTCGACTAGACTTTGACACGACTTTGACACGACTTCGTCACGACTTCGACACGACTTCGACACGACTTTGATGCGAATTTGACACGACTTCGTCACGACTTTGACACGACTTTGACACGACTTCGACACGACTTTGACACGACTTCGACACGACTTTGACACGACTTCGACACGACTTTGACACGACTTTGACTCGACTTTGATACGACTTTGACACGACTTCGACATGACTGACATGGCTTTAACACGACTTTGACACGACTTTAACACTGCTTTGGCACGACTTTGACACGACTTTGACATGACTGACACGACTTTGACACGGCTTTGACACGGTTTTGACACGACTTTAACACGACTTTGACACGACTTTGACACGACTTTGACAGGGCTTTGACGGGACTTAACGACTTAACGCGTTACGGGAAGCCAGACAAAGTGGCGCCATAACGTAACGCGTTACGGGAAGCCAGACAGAGTGGCGCCGTAACGTAACGCTATACGGCGCCACTCTGTCTGGCTTCCCTTTCTCTCACGCATACGGTAGCAGTAGGCAGGCTCCTCCGCTCTCACTTTAACCCACATTAGTTTAAGTTATCCCTTCTGTCGAGCGTCTCGGGACGCACACTTTTTTTTTATTTAAACAAGTATAGCTCAAAGTTGGTTTGATTTTAATTTCAAGAAGAAATTACAATCCTAGGGAAGTAAAATCGGGGATGAAAGACCCAAACTTGCCATAGTTTATGCACTGATTTTGATTATTCTTTCACTAAAAATAGTAAAATAAAAAAAATTAAACAAAAAATAAAACCGACTCAAAAAAAATATGATATTAATCAAGCTATCAATCTATCAAGTTACAATACTACCGACTCAAAATTGCTTAGTTTTATTTTTAGCTTTTAGTTTTTAGCTTTTTTTTGTTAATATTAGATATTTATTGAATACATAAGTAGGTCCGTATATGTTAAGAAGAATATAATCAAAGTGCACGAGTGAAATGTTAATTTTCTTGACATAATAATGTTGTGAGTTAGTAAATTGTTTCGGAGCGGTGCAGTGCGCGTTAAATTGATTAACATCTGCGCTCATTACTAATGCGCAGTGGATAGGCTCAGCTCCCAACCGCACACAATCACCACTCTCTAACTGACTGCCGCCTTATTTGACGATGACTTGAACCACATTATCTATAAGAACTTCCATTACAACTTTGTGAATTCAATAGGTCCTTTATAATCATAACGTTTATTTTGCAAGTAGGCCACAAAGATAGTGGCGTAGCTAGCATGCGTGGCATCTAGAGCGGATTTGATTTGGGCGAATGAATGAATGAAAACTTTAAACTCATATTTTAATGTATATTAACCGATTTAAAAAAAGGTTCCCTATTTTTGAGTATTTATTTTTGGTTATTTTAAGTCGATTGTTACCCCTTAAACCGGTGACACCCGGAACGGCCAACCCAAGCTACAGTACTGCACCAGGGGCTCTTTTACCTATCAATAAATATTATAAATGACATTGAAATGTCAATTAGAAGTTAAGTTTGTATTCATTCATATAAAAAAGTATTTTATGTAGTTGTCTGTTGTTTGTATTAAACAGCTTTTCCCTGTTGTGCCTGCGTTTATAACCGCATTACGTAATTAACAAATTAGTATTTTATGACGTTGTTGTAGATGACGTCTGTTCTAGATTTCTTGTAAACTTACTTTAGTAGCTAAATCATATTTAATTTATATGTTTGTTATAGCTGATTCTGGTTAATAAACTTGATTTTATTTTGTTTTAGCAAATAATACCCATACTATCTATCTACTATCCGATAATAATAACTACATTACTCATTTTTACTAAATACGTATTAAACACGTATATAGATAATATACGACATAAAGCCCAGAAGAGACCAGCACAGATGGGGTAAGGCAGTCACGGAATGGCTCCCAAGAGGGGAACGAAGACCTCGCTCCTGCCCTGATGATGTCGTGAAATACGTCGGTCGACAATGGATGCGTCTCGCACTAGACCGGATGAAATGATAGAAACTAGAGGAGACCTTAGCCGATTAATACGAATTAATAGTGGATACGAACCGATTAAATAAATAAATTTATGAATATAATAATCGATGGCAATTATTTAACAAGAGAGGGTCCTACAAATTAATTTAACAGTTAATTATTTGCCTCAATTTTTTTATTTTTTCTTTCAATATGACCTTTAAATTTTGTTGAAATAGGTGTTTCATCACCAATATATTTCTTAATTGGCAACTGTTCACCTCCGGTTAACGTTGGGTTTAACCCAGTCGTATTACTTGTAACATATTCGGAATAAAATTTCCTAAGGTGGGAAAAAAACTGATATCGTCACATCCACGGCAAACTTACGAATTTGTAAATTATCCACTTTACATATTTGCGTTTTGAATGCATAGAATAATTTAAAATATTTATTTCTGTAATATAATTGTCAACACTGTGGTACGTTTTGTTTTCAAAATGTTACCTTTTTATGATACAATCAACAGATATTTTATATTTTGCAATATGAAGAGTTTTTCCTATAAATACCAATTTTACTAAAATGATTTGATGAATGATTTACCAAATGGTTAAGACATGAGCTAATTCGAGTTTAAATCCGCTGCGATACTGTTTTAAAGCAAAGTCCGGCAAACCAACAACTAGTTCATTTAATGGTGTTCTCCACTGCCTATGAACACCCACACTACCGGAAGAATCAAGGACGCGTTGCCGACCTTATTGGAAAGGAATAAAAATATGAATTTGGGCCTCCGGACTTTATTGGATCCATAAACATCGTTCTGTATTTTCATGTTGTTACACCAAAGTATGTTGTGTTAATGTGATAAGATTAATATAAAACTTTCTTTCTTTACAAGGTGTACATTATGATTTCATACGTTTACGCGAATGTTACTCATTGAAATAAAACTAATTTAAACGGATTTTATCACGGTTTTTTAATAATTTTGATCCCGACGTTTTGAAAGCTTTTCAGCCTTCGTGGTCACGGGGTGTACCGTGTACTGAGGTGTAGGTTGTCCCAAAATGTTAATGTTACATTATCTAGCTTCAGTTTGAAATTATGTATTAAGGTTTGTTGATAGTCCGGAGGGATCGGACCAAAAATCAAATTAATAAAAAAACCCGCGATAAAAATTAGTTTTATTTCAAAGGTGTATATTATTTAATACCCTTTGATAGCGATGCCATGTCTACCCATTGTGTAGTGCGTATGATAAACTCCGGGGCGTTTACAAGGTAATCCCAGCGAGTTTCATCAGCGCGGCGCGGCGGGCAATCTGCGCGCGCGCTTGCTAATGACGGCCCGTCATTACGCACGGCGACTGGCAAGCCCTCGGGCCCGTGTCAACTCTAACTTGCTGCCAACTGTGCCACCAGTTTTTAGTATATCTTGGAAATGTTGTTGTAATGCGTACGCGGTACGTTGTGGTGAGGTCTCGAGTTCGATCCCCGAGTCGGGCAAAAGTGATATTTGGTTATTATATCAGGAGATGCTCATCCGTGAGTGTGAAATTGTGTCCGGTATGGCGATAGGCACGCCCCCTTTACATCATGGAAATAAGTTTGACGATATGTGGGTGGACAAGTAACACCTTTGCCTACGTTTCCGGGGATTACAGGCGTGAGTGCGTTCTTAAAAATATTCAATTTATATTTTTAATATAACTAACGTCATTGGGACAAATTGGCAAACATTGATTTGTTCATCTTCCAGTGATTTCATCACGCATGTAATTGTTTACATGCGTGATGAAATATGAACAACAACTTTATACAAATAAAAGGCTTAAGATTTTGGAAGCAAGGTACCTGCTACAAATATCTAAGTGATAGAAACGGTGCTTACGGTACAAACTGCACGTACATAATATATACACTGTAATAGTCATCAACTTTTAAGGAAAAAAAACAGTGATGCGTCAGACCATTAAATTATTTGTTTTAACCTAACCATTGTACTATGTAAATAAACTATAAATAAATAACACCCAACATTCACACATATAGCCCTGTCCCCACAGTAAGATACGAGTCTTGTGTTGTGGGTATCAGGAACTACGAGAAACCTTCAGTCTCACAACAACCAGACCCGAACAAATATTTGTGGATCAGACGAACATTTCAGTCACACAGTCGGCTACTCGCCCACTGCGTCACGGAGGCTGTCGCTATGTAATAATAAGTTCTGCAAAAACGAAGGACAGGACCTATAAAGCGGATCCATAGAACGCGTCCACGGTGACGTCAGCGAGACTTACCTCCAGTAGGTAGGTTGGCATTAGTCTTGTACTCCCGCTCCTCATGCGACAAGGACCGCAAACTCCTGGACGTGCCCTTGTACTCCATGTCTCGCAACGCCAGTGACGCGTTGTCGCACGCCAGCAGCGGCCGCTGGAACCCGAACGTTCGTATTGGGTGGGTGGACGGATTTGTACCTGATGAGGAGTGTAGATGACACTTTATTGACTTGTGTATTTAAACGATCAATTTGTTCACAAAATGATTTTTTTAAATTTGATTGAATGACGAGACTAGCAAGGCGCTCGCCTGATGGTAGGACGCCTGCCCATAAACAGAAGCAACACCACACAGAACTTTGAATTACAAAGCACTATATGGCACTGAACTGCGCTCATCACCGCGGGACATAAGATGTTAAGTCTCATAATTCCCAGTAATTTCACTGGCTTCAATGTCCTTCAAACCGAAACACAACAGTGCTTACACACTGTTGCTTGGCGCCAGAAATAGACAAAGTGGACATTTGCGAGTTTACGAACAGACGAACTTATTTCGAACCAGTATAGACTTTGCGCTTTGAAAGTAAGATGTGGCTATCGTGTTGTAACAAGCTCTCATATAAAAAAATACACATCCATGAAAATAATTTAATTCGCCACATTTCCGGCGTTTGCTGATCAATTTCATACAAAATGCAAGTGTCAATCATCTTATTAGACAGGTAATGTGTTCTTCTTTAATTTGGCGCCCCCGAAATTATGGGTGGCGTGTCGGCCCTTTGTGTAGTCACCGACGTAATTTTTTAGGTGTCCACGTAAGGAATTCTGTCCAAAATTAGTTTATGAGTTTACACAATGCAACAAAACATATCGGTGGTGCAATTATGTCGTGAAATCGACGCAAACAAATGGAGTCGGTTAATTATTATTGTTATACGGTAATAGGGACTGGTGTGGCGACGCATTTGGCAATGTTCAAATTCTGTTATCGATAAGTTAGGCATTTTAAAATGTGTTACTGCACACTATGTATTTTATTTTGTTTAAATATGAGTTTGTTTTTATAAATAGAGTGTTATAGTCACATATATTCGTATTGAAAAGACTGTAAAAAGAGTTTCTGACTAACTGTCGATTTCATATATTATTTAAGAATTATTATTATGAGAAACAACTATAAATATGCTAAAGTTTTTATGAAACAAAAACTATACAGTGCACGAGATGCCTACTTTAATTAGGTAGAACATTTTAAACCTTACAAATATATATGCCTAAATTGCAATATCGCAAACATCGACATTAACAATTCATCGATAGTCGATATTCGACCTATTGCAAATAGACAACACAATTAACGAGGGTCAGTCCGAAGCGGCTTATGTCGGGGCACCTACAAATTAAGTCTATTAACTCAAAACTTTTAAGTCCCGGCGCACGCGCGATCTTCCTTTCTTGTCCTGCCGAGTTTGGGGCTTATTCGTTAAGTACTCGCCTTTTGTGCGCCCTTTCCACTCTTTGTTTGATATCTCTGCATAACAGGATTTTGGAATAACAGCCCGATGTCTGTGGGGCTGTTGTTAAATTAGTTTTTGCTCTTGTAACGTGTCAGTTGCATTAAGTATTTTTTTTATCCTGGTACAGTGAAGTAACAACTCTGGCCTGATGTTAAGTACAGTGTAGTCCAAATATAATGTCCACCGTCAAAATATGGTCATCTCTCGATGGTCTGCAGAATCATGCCGGCCTGAAGTTAGTAGATCTTCTCGCTGACCCCAGAACTCGTCTATATGGCGAGTATTTCACTATGTGTACGAAGTCGCTATCTAGCCGGGTATAGAAATTATCAAAACAAAAAATATGAGGAATGACTTATTTTTATTTGTTGCAGAAAATTCAATTTAATTAAATTCAAAATCAGGCTCGATTTTACGATATCGACGAATTAAACTCTACGTATTTTACCGACCTATTCAATTTTGCTTATGTTTCTAGAATATTAAATTCCTCAAGTGTATTATTAAAATAGTATAATTAATATTATTTACACTCAGCATAAGACTAGGAACACTAAATAGTCGCATATGAATTACAAAGAAGAAACAATGTAAGGACTTTGATATGGACAGTCCTTAATGCACACACAGATTTAAGATAAATGTAGCCGCGATAACAAACAGAATCAGAATCTACTTTCATTACGAGAAGGTCGTCAAATTATACGACATGTCTGGATGGAGGAGCACAAAGGTGATACAGGGACAGGAGCAGTTGCGTACCGTGCGTGAGTACGACTTATTACAGATATAATTTCACTATTGTTTGCCGCCGGCGCTGCCACTCCATATGGCGTAACGTGTGTTCTTTGGAGTTCCGCACATGAATGCCGGTTGAGACCATTGCTTTTATTGGTATGTGTTAAGGAAACTGTATTTTAAATTTAAATATTATTAAGATATTATACTTTCTTGAAACGGTTCGGACTTATTTCTGGAGAGTTGTTTTATTAAGCCTTTTCCCCATTCTAACGGCCATTCTTATTGTTGGCCAGTGGTTTATGTAGAAAACGAACTTATTTATTAAAAGCAGTTGTTTCTATGTCTATATTTTTTTATAATTCGATTTTTCATTATTCATTGGTTGCCGTAGGTACAGCGGTTGATAGATGTTCAACCTACTCCTTCGGGGAAATTGATGTAAGCTTATGCATGTACGTTTTAATAAATTATAAATTATAATATTTTGCTTAACAATGATAATTATATGCGGGATTCTTCACGTGTAAGCCAGTTGCATCCTTGGAATATTTTTTATCGTCAGCCAATTTCGATGATAGTTTAAACTCCTTTTGAACGAGACCTTAGTTTCGCGTGACTGGTCGAACATGACGAAGGCGGAAGACGATGGTTTATGATATTAATTAGTTCGCAGTTTTCGTGGGGTCGGAATTTGTATGAATTACATTTCTATTGAATATAAACGGTGGATGAAATAAAGGGAAGAATTTTTTTAAAAATGTAGTCTTTAAAAAAATAATTAATACTACTTTTAAAATGTTTAAGAGAGCAATATCATCATCAGCAAAATCGTAGTAGGTAATTTAAGGTCATTTTAAGAAACAATATACTTCTCATAGAACAATATCACCATAAATAGGACTGTAATGTATTTTATATTTACAATGTTTATAGCTATCATTATTTCTTTAAAATTATATAGGTATATTTTCAAATAGCTGAGTAAATTATCTTCGTTTAATTTTACGAATTAATTTAGATTAAAGTCACCTATAAGATAACTTATAGATGATATAGAGAATGTATGTCATATTTGATGTATTTGCTAATTCACGTCTTCCTGGTAGGTAACATTAAATTATAATAAAAATGTACAATCAAAAAATAAGTCGTAGGTACGTTATGTAACAGTAGTGTGGGCGGAATGTAAAATGGGTGACGTTAAAAATACCGACGTCCTTTAGGTACATTCCAATGTCATATCAACATGAAGTCCCGTGGGAAGAAACCGTTATCAACCAGCGATAGCACCGCACCGGCCGCCGCACCGCATCGTATCGCACATTATTAAAATTATAAATGATAATAATAGAACACAATAAATATTTAAATTTTTTATACGCTTTTGCGGTTGGCAGCTAGTTGTCAGCGCGTAATGAATTGGGTCTGTTAATATTCAACAAAAATCAAGCTCAATTCAATCATAATACGTGTATTATTTATTATATTCTCATCTATTGCTTTGACTATGGGCGTTCTCCTTATTATGTATTGCCATGAAAACATTATAAAGTTCTAAGCTAATTTTTCTTTTTTGGATGCAAATATGCAATAACATTTCAACTCACTTCAAGTAAAAATTGAGATGTTGTTTTTTGCTAAATATATTAGATTTAAGTAGGTTAAGTTCCGTATTTTACAAACGTAAATTGAACATTTCCCACGAACAATTATCCAAAATAGAACATTAAATTATTGATTTAAGTTATTGAATTTAGCAAAATAAAATTGACATCTCAATTTTTAATCGATGTGCGTTTAAATGTTATTGCATATTTGCATCTATTTATAGTGACGTATTGTGAATAATAATTGTCATATCCAGCGACTAGAATTAATTAATTCATTGCATGATAATGGTATCTTGTGAGGATTCGTTACCTCTCTGACTCTACAACGCTCTCTATCTAGTTATTTCCCTCAGTATAGACAAATGTACTCTAATTAATCGACAGCCTTTGTGCCGCAGTGGCTAAGTATTCGGCTGCGAAGCGAGATGCCGTGGGTTCGATTCCCGCACCGAGTCAAATGTTCGTGGGATCCACAAATACATGTTTCAGGACCCGGACAACAATTGTCTGATTTATAGAATCTAAAAAAATCTTTTGTGATTGCCCGAATTTAAAATTGAGCCCAGAATCATACGGTTTCTCAACTTAAGTACGCTGCCGCTAGACCAATGAGGCTATGCTGATTAAAAATGTAAATATTTCACTTACTAGTTTTGGACCTTGGTTCCCGTGGACCGTCGACGGTGACTTTAATCGCTTTTTGGTAGGTCGTTACTTGAGGTGGATTGGTTGATATCGTGATGGTTAATGAGAAGCTCTTTCCTGGAACAAAAAAACTGTCTATGAGTTGATGAAATGCTTTTACAGAAAATGAATTCAAACCGCTACAATTCGTTCAACAACGTATCAAGAGTTACAAGGAGTATGGGATGACAGCCTCCGTGGCGCAGCGGGCGAACAGCCAGCTGTGAAGCGAGATGCCGCGGGTTCGATCCCCGCACCGGGACAAATGTTTGCGTGATTCACAAATATTTGTTTCGGGTTCTGGGTGCTGTGAGACCGAAAGTCTCTCGTAGTTCCTGATACCCACGACACAAGACTCGTATCTTACTGTGGGGTCAGGACTATGTATGTGACTGTTGGGTGTATTTATTTATTTATTATTATTTGATTGTTCGATACATTTTTTACTAGCACAGAATTACTATCACAGAAGCAGATGTTAAGACACGAACGAGCCGCTAACCACTTTGTATCATCTTTGGGGAATGTGTTTACCTGCCAAATGGATGACCACCCACGAGTGACTTTAGTCATGCGCAGTTCTAATTCGCAATCTAACAGAGGCCCCTTAGACAATCTTTCGTAGATAGAAACTAGGTCGATATTAATAGTAATACTTTTTTATTCAAATTGACAAATGAACAACATGAAACATTTTTGAGGCACAAACGAATTTTGAGACGTTTAATTATTTTTTTACTTGCCAGTATGATGAAACGGATAGATCGATCGTATGGTGGTAAGCGCCATGCCCATGAACCGAAGTAATACCACACAGCACTTTCAATTACAAAGCTATGAATGAGATTGGATTGCGTTTGTCGCTCCGAGACATAAGATGGTAAGTCTCATAATGCCCAGTAATTTCACTGGTATCAACAGTGCTTACACGCTGCTGCTTGGTAGCAGAGACAGACAAAGTGGTAGTACCTACCCAGACGGCTTCTTGCAAATAAGGGACAAATAAAACAATTCAATTCACAATGTGTGATCACTTGATAATCAAATCAAATAAATTAATGAAACTTGAAGCAATTTCCAATAAATAACGAATAATCAACATAATTTAACAACAATACAATAATATTAGGTCCTTACATATGAAATTGGCGTTTTGTATGGGAGGAACAAAAAGTCGAATATTTTTTAATATAATATATTTAATTAATCAAAGTATGAACCATTATTTTCTATGCACTTTTGCCATCTCATAGGTAGTTCATTGATCCCTTTACTAAAAAAACCAGTCGGACGGGAATCAATAAAATCTTTGAAGGCGATTTGGACTGCCCCATCGGAGTTGAATTTTTTCCCTTGCAAGAAGTTATCCAAATTTCGAAAAAAATGGTAATCTGTTGGAGCAAGGTCCGGGGAGTACGGAGGATGTCTTAGACTTTCCAATTGAAGCTCTTCTAATTTAGTAGCCGTCTGTTGCGCAGTGTGTGGTCTAGCGTTGTCGTGAAGCAGCAGTGGCGTGGAGCGATTGACTAGCCTAGGTTGTTTAGCCGCTAGCTTTTCCATCATGGTTTGCAATTGCTGACAATAGACATCAGCCGTAATAGTCTGGCCAGATTTGAGAAAACTTTAATGAACAATACCGGCACTAGTCCACCAAACGCTTACAAGTAACTTTTTTGGGGTTAATTTTTGCTTGGGGCAGGATTTGGCTGGCTGGCCAGGATCCAACCATTGCGCTGAGCGCTTCCGATTATCGTAAAGAACCCATTTTTCATCACAGGTAATGATTCGGTTTAAAATACCTTCATTATTGTGCCGGTTTAGTAATGTAACGCAGCAGTCGACGCGCGTTTGCCGGTTTGCTTCAGTCAATTCGTGAGGTACCCACCTTTCAAGCTTTTTAATCCTCCCAATTTGCTTCAAGTGAATTAAAACAGTTTTATCACTAACATCGCAGCCTGCAGCTAACTCGGATGTGGTTTGCGATGGATCCGCTTCCACAATAGCCTTCAACTCTTCATTATCAACTTGAGTCTCAGGCCGTCCACGGGGCTTGTTCTGCAGGTCGAAATTTCCAGAACGAAAACGTTGGAACCAAAAACGAACTGTGTTTTCTTTTGCAACACGACTGCCATACACATCATTCACCCTTCGAGTTGTTTCCGCAGCACTAGTGCCACGGCGGAACTCGTACTCGTAAATAATGCGATATTTTAAGTTTTCCATTTTGTAAAATGAGTGACGCAAACAGAAAAAAACAGAAGAAAAAAAAACAAATGAATGACGATCATCGAAGCACAAAATATACATGAGTCTATAGCTGTACAAATTTAAATTTGGAATTCCTTACCAAAGAGGAGAAATTTGTGATTAAAGTGGTCAGTACGAAAAACGCCAATTTCATATGTAAGGACCTAATATAATCAATGGGCTTAAGGGCCGTCCGTGAGCAAACGACCTTGACTGTCTCGCGCCATACTGAATCGTGTACTCGGCGAGTGCAGAATATGCACGTATTTAGCGAAAAATTGATTTAAAAAATCAGGTTTTGGTCTTTTCGAAAATTTAAAACGGGCAAAATATTCGTTGTTAAATTGCCTATCTAGTGATGTTAATCTCATTTGATAACATTCTGTACTTTAAAAGGAGACGCACGGAATCTTTGCATTTTTCCCATTTTTATGGTTCATTTATAACGACAATTTAAAAATATATATCAGCATTAACATGAATTTGAATCGAACAAAGTAAAGCTGACAGATTGTAAAAATATATTGTATATTTATTTAATCAATATTTATTTTAAGTAATGACTAGATAGCCTCTAAAAACCTCGATCGCGCGGTGTTTTGCTCACGGACGGCCCTTAAAACCTTTTCC
Source organism: Amorpha juglandis (assembly GCA_949126905.1). Taxonomy (NCBI): domain Eukaryota; kingdom Metazoa; phylum Arthropoda; class Insecta; order Lepidoptera; family Sphingidae; genus Amorpha; species Amorpha juglandis. The sequence goes on along the minus strand of OX421381.1, from coordinate 10,740,454 downwards.
GATTACAAATAATTCTACTTTCAAAACACGCAAACGTTTCATTAAAATAAATTATTAAATTGAAATATTAATTGTTTTGAAAAGCAGGTAGCGCGATCGAGGTCTAGATAAATGATTGAAAATATTGATATAATCTTTATAATGCGGTGACACATGGCGCGGGCTGGGCGGTGTGGGTCGAATTAACCCCGCGTCGTCGCGTCAGTGTGTGCGTGGCCTAACTACGGGCACACAGCTATACGCCCACGGTCGGAAAATAGCGAGCTTTTTGGGTGCCCGATTTGCGGTCACTAGTAATGAATGCACCGATAAATACCGAATAAAATTACTGTTAAAATGAGTGGATTAACATGTCTAATGCAGATAATTCGTGTGTAGCGAGCACTCGATTTTGAATAAATGACTGATTTCGAACTAATTCGGGAATACGATTCAGTTTTGTTTTTAGGTATTCCTTTGGTCTTGGTTTAAAGATGTGTTTTAAGAGACTATCCCGCCTACACACACGCCACTGTAACTCCTGTGCACCATTATCAACAGTGGCACGCATTTTTGTCAACACCGAGCAGTGAAGCTCGGCGAGTCTCTGGGAATGCCTAAATGTCTTTGTCCCGTAACGAAATTCATCAGATCGAAGGTTAAAGATGCGTTTATATGGTTTTTATAGCAATGAGCAAGTGGGTCATCTGATGGTCTGATTCACAGCCCATCAATACCCACAGTCCCAGACGAATCATGGATACATTGTCAGATTTATAGGAATGGGAATAGGATTCGCTTGGTGATTTAGACCTTTGGAAACTTCACTCACCGTACAAATGGCAATGGCTGCAACGTCAGTTTTATTTGCAACAGCGATATTGACTACAACCCCCAGTTGAAGCAGTTTATTCTTACTGTAGACAAAACAGTCTACAGTATTCGACGTTATACATTTTAGTTTATATAACTATTTTAACTTTTTAGTGATTATTGCGGCAGATATCCTTTAGTAGCACAGTGGGCTAGTAGCCGGCTGTGACGTGAGAGGCCGCAGGTTCGATTCCCGTACCGAGGTAAATGTTTGTGTGATCCATAAAAAAATGTTTCGGGTCTGGTGTTCGCTCTCCAGTGTGGTTGACGTCAGGCAGGTGGCTGGTCGTAAAAAACTACAAGCCAAATCTTTCTGTATCATGTGTCAAAAAATGTTGTACCTACTACATTGCGCATAAGATAAGAGCGAGTGGAAAAAGAAGAATGATTTTAGTTGCTAATGATTTTTGAACAAATGTGTATCTCAGAATCTATACATCTGTACGTATGACAGCTTCCGTGGCGCAGTGGGCGAGTAGCCGACTGTGAAACGTGAGGCCGTGGGTTCGATTCCCGCACCGAGCAAATATTTGTCTGATCCACAAATATTTGTTTCGGAGTTTGGGTGTTGTGAGACCGAGAGTCTCTCGTAGTTCCTGATACCCACGACACAAGACTCGTATCTTACTGTGGGGTCAAGGCTATGTGTGTGACTCTTGGGTGTTATTTATTTATTATTTATCTGTACGTAAAAAGTATGTGGGACTAGTATTTGTTAAAAAAATAAACAAATAAACAAACACAGGCTTCCTCTACTTAATGAGACCTTAGTCCACCACGTTGGCCTTACGTGGGATGGCAGACTCCACATATTTTCGAAATTCTTCTGGAGAACTTCTCAGGTATTCCGGCCTTCCTTATGATATTTTCCTTGTGTCGACATCCCGTACCACTCCGCGCTGAGCTATCGACTTCCTAGTTTTTGTTAAATGATTATTTTTTGTATTATTTCACTTAGATTTCATAATTTTTCCGCTACATTGAACGCGTTATAAGTTATAATCGTAATTATTAACTTTAAACCAGAGTCCCTGGTTTATAAAAACTTTCAAATAAAAAACTCAATTTTCTATTAAAAGAATAAAAGCATGTTTGCTTATAGTAGAGCGGTTAGTATTATCATAAAAAAATGATTACACGCCGCAGTGACAGTCTTCTGATAAAGCTATCAATTAAATGTTTGTTATTTCCTGACGATTCTATACACGTTTGAACGAGTCTAATATCGGCTGTTTCATTATAATCTGTGGACTAGTTTAATAAAACGTCCAATTAATAAATAATGAGGATTAAATTCCTCACGTTTCAATGAGATTTCATCCACTACTAGTGGTGCCTGGCATGCGTTATAAAACCTATTTTTCTTTTAAGGAGGTTCACAAAGTATCTTTTCCGAAGACTTCGTGGTTGTGCGGCGCGTGCGGATAAGTGTTTATTAAGTCACATGTTCAAAATCTCAATTATTTTCGGATAAACTCAAAGCGTTTACAAAGTAGAGTTGAATATGAGATCTCAATATCCGCTGTCCAGTTACAAACTTGAGCACATTTCAATAAGGAAACAAATCATCATAAAATATTCGTCGCTAAACATTAAAGGCACATTCTGAACGATGTGAAATATTGCTTTTAAAATCGCTGTAAAACTTAATGCATTTCATATGATCACTCATCAACAGTTTAGGGTCTAAACACAATGCGCGAGAACCGATAAAACATAACATTGTAACGCAACGACCGTCTCCAGGAGGTGTTGAGAGAGCCGCGTGAAATATTCAATTATTGTGCGCGGGCGCAGGTGGGTTCTGCGGGTCGGGGGAAGGGTGTGACGGCCATTTTGATTTACGATTGAGCGTAAATCCTTAGTGACATTTGCGACTGAGTCGACTCTATACGCGTAGATTTTCAGGAAAATCTCTTGCGGTTGGTTTTATACTGCTGGCCGAGTACAGTGTGATTTCACACGATTTGGCCATACAAAAGTAATGAAAAGCGAACGTGGAGATGATGCCGTTTCAGAACGTGATTGTTCATGACTTCTCAATGCTGTATTGTTGGGCCGGCACGGTGCATAAATATAACACGTTATGTGCACGTCAAGACGTGTGAACAGATACTGTGTCGCAGCTTTCATCTCTTTTCGATGATTGAACTTTGGATTAATACTTTTATTTCGTAACTAGATCATCGTGTCATTTCATAGCATACGCTGGCAAAAGATCAAGCACTGAGAAGATCTGATGATAACTGATCTCCAGCGCCTATGAACATCTATTATAGTAGAATCATAGACAGTATAGGAAATTAAGGGATTGGGAAGGGGAGGGGCGAATTGAGCCTCCGGATATGTTTTTATAGGTATAACTTACTTTTATTATAGTCTTACAAAAATCCATGCCTTGTCTTAATAATTTCGGGTCTAAAATCTTTTGAATACGTCACATTCGAGTGACGCCACTAAACCTTAACTTAACTAAATAAGAAACATAGAATGAACCATAAATAATCACTTAGTAGTCTGTCAAAACAATAGACAAACGCGTGTAGTAGGTAAGTATCTTTAAACATTCATGAACAACATTTTATATTATGATACAGAAAAAAAGAAAATAAATTGTTGACGACCGCCGCACAAAATCATTTGGTCACATTCTGGTCATGCCGTTTACATGGCGACCGCTGGCTCCTAATTATGTGTTTAATCTGATGACTAAACTGACAACCAAGTAGGGTCTCTTACGACATAACAACCACCTTCACATGGTAGTTTCAGATTTCAAGTGATTTTCGATAATGTTTTATGTGCCATGACATGCTCAAGTTTTAGTAATATGACTGCTGGCCTATTTTTATTTCTGGGGTTTGGGTTTACTTGACTTTTCTGCTCAAGCAAACAATCTGATCTGAGGACTAGAGCTCATTATCGTTCATATAAATAGGCAATGTCGGTAGCGCAGCTTAGCCCAATGGAAAAGGTACTTTGTTATTGATACGGATAATATCTATATCGCTATTTTGGATATTTTGTGTATTTTTTTTGTTTGATTGAATGACGAGATGAGCAAGGCGCTCGCCTTATGGTAAGCGCCACGCCTGCCTATAAACAGAAGCAACACCACACAGAACTTTGAATTACAAGGCACTGCATGGCACTGAACTGCGCTCGTCACCCCGAGACATAAGATGTTAAGTCTCATAATGCCCAGTAATTTCACTGGCTTCAATGTCCTTCAAACCGAAACACAACAGTGCTTACACACTGTTGCTTGGCGGCAGAAATAGACGGCGCGATGGTACCAACTCAGACGGCATCTCGCATACGAGGGACCTACTACTGCATTTTAATGGATGTTAAACATTGTCGATCCATACGGTATTCGAATCTCCGTCAAACCATCAGTGACTATATCACCATACATATATCAACTGAGGTGTCAGCTTTTTATCCGATGTAGTCTACACAATCTCATATTAAATAGACACAAAAAATGCATAATAAGACATGTCGTAATACAAAATTCCCACACTTGAAAATAAACTAATGAATGGCTGGAGGTCATTAGGTGCGCACTGTATTAGTTATTAGATATTTATTACAAGAATGTCATCATCCAAATCATATCCACTGGACCCGTTCCGGGCCTGTCTAAATTAATCATGTCAAATAATCAGTGCAGTGTTTTGATGACCGAGTCACTTTTATGGCAGCTCACTTAATGCAGGTGTAGTGTTACATACAAAAATATCGACCAGTATAACTTGGTCTATGAATTTGTCAATCTATTAAAAATTAAGCAAAAAATGCGGTTTCGTTAGGTGATTTGTCCAAGCCGGTAATAAATTAGGTGGAATGAATTATTTTATTTGTAATATTAATTGTATTTCAAGAAACGAGTGCACTGTTGTATATGTATTTTATTTTGGTATAAATGTTGACTTTACAATATTTTTATGCGTTTAAAGCATATTTTTTCTTGCCCAAGTTAGTAAGGCAATTTTTATGTATCAATTTTTAGTTACTGTAGATCCCATGACATAAACATAGTAGTTTTTATGTTTATATGTTTATATTTTTGTATAAATTTTGACTTCACAATATTTTTATGCGTTTAAAGCATATTTTTTTATTGCCCAAGTTAGTAAGGCAATTTTATGTATCAATTTTTAGTTAATGTAGATCCCATGACATAAACATATTAGTTTTTATGTCATTTCTCTTTCTGTTCTCGTAACAAAGGTCAGTGTTATTTTTAAGGGCCAAATAACCCATCGGTTAATATTTGATAATCATCTAATCTGACATTGAAACAGACGCTAAGCACAATAAAAGGGCGTTGACTCAAAGAAAGACACATTCTTTGTCATCACTGTGGACGTTGTGCAATTACCTTTGCTATTAGCTGCCGCGAGAAGACGATTGGCCGGCAAAAACACTATGTACCCGTAAAGCAATAATGGTCATGGCGACTCACTGATGGCCAGTCGTGGGGCAGAAACGATCTCTTCTATTTTACTATTTCTTACACATAATATATTACTCTTTTAACCAGACACGTAATCTAGGACCATATTAGGGTATCCATTTTAATTTCCATCGAGATCTGGATTCATTAAGTATGATTCAGGAACATTCAGAGTATATGATAATGAAATAATGGGAATACAAAGCGTTGTAGCGTAGATATTCGGTTTAGAAATAGTCAATAATTCTTATTATATTTTATTTATTATTTATGTTCTACTTTTACTAGTGGATTATTACTTGGTAAGACCAAATATATCGAATTTGTATGTAAATTTTATAACTGATCGGTATCAGTTATAAATGTTTATGTGTGTATAATTGGGTTTGGAATAGATTAGTTATTTTTCTTGTAAAAGGTGGCACTATGCCACATATTTAGAGGATTGCACCCCCGTAGCTTTTCCTGGTTTTGTCCCTGGCTGTAGTGCATGAGGGACTGTAATGTGAGGTGAGGCACAGTGTAACACAATGGAACAGTAAAGTGCGAACGTCGTTTATAGCCCACTGCGGTTTGGAAATTAAAATCTGACTTGTCCTGATATGAAGATGGCCAGAAGAGCCGAAGCCGTCACCACTGTTTCACATATAGGAATTACTAGAATATGCTTTCCTCAATATTACAGTCGATTGGTGATTTTAAATACCATATTTAGTAATTTATATAACCGTTGAATAATATGATTCACAATTCAATGTAAAATTATAGTATCAATAAATTTTGTTTGTTTGCTTGCTGTGACATAATAATTATAATTATTGCAGTTGACGTCTTCCAATTAAAACTTTCCTGTACATTTCTGATTTAAAACAATATATTTTGCACAATATCAATTAAATTAAATAATTATTAATTGCAATAGTAATTGTATTCGTTCCTTCATAATTGTATTAAAAATACGCTTAGTATATAATTTACTTCGAATAATTACATATATACTACAAATTACATTCATGCACTCGACATTATCCCGGATGGCATAGGTTACGACGGTTCGCTTATTTCCGTCCCATGATGTGATATACGGCGAGCCTATCGCTATGTGGGTAACAAATTCCAAGCCCGGAATCTCATTCTCACTCATACGTATCATATTTAAAATGGAAAACTCAAACATAATTTGTGATTATCCAATCTGGGGTTTAATGATTAAAACTAGAATCTTACAGGTTTCTCTGACATAACATTTGTAAGGTATTATTATACAGCTTTCTACTGTTGAAACTAGTATTCTATTTTCCGTACGGCTGACCTATTCTAATATAGAGGTCGTTTTTGGATCCTTTAAGAATAAGTTCCTAACATATTCAAGATAACAAAAAGCACTGCATTCGTTTTCATTAAACGGTATCTGTGGCGATTCAATTTTACAAATGACAGCCAATTTTAACGCTTTCATGCGAATAATGTAGCAAAACGTGTTAATGCAGAACGTACAATATACGTTATTACATCGATAATTATTTTACAATTCACTTAATTCGAACAATTTGCTCGCTAAATGATGACAATAATTCAACAATGACACGCTCGTCGCCAGTTAACGGTGTCGCAAATGCAAGTTTTCACATTCGTGATTTAGAAATGTTCCCTCACCGCAAACTATTATATCTTCCATGAAGGGGGAATCTGATGGTGGTGCGCGGCGCGGCGAGGCCGGCTTAATACCACCATCGTTTAGTTTTCTTTTATTTCACTTACATTTTATCGACGAGAGAAAATATGTAATTCAAAGGTCTAGTATTATGGCTTGAATGACGAAATGAGCAAGCCGCTTGCTTGGTGGCCACGCTAGCCTATACACAGAAGCAAAACAGCACCAGAATTTTACAAAGCACTGTTTGGCACTGGAATGCGTTCGTCATCCCGAGACATAATTTGTTAAATCTCATGATACCGAGTAATTTCACCAGCTTCAATGTTCTTTAAACCAAAACAAAATAGTGCTTACACACTGCTGCTTGGCGGCAGTGATAATATGGTATCTGATACCATTTTTCATCAAATGATATAAAGTAGCACCAACACTGACATTGTTAGTATAAACTGCTACATACATTCATCTTGTTTTAGTATTAAAGTGCAAATTGATATGTTTTTTAATAACCAAACTGTTTTGAAGGACGCGGGAAATATTGAAACTTTGCTTATCATTCACAATGTTGACCGTTAGTGGAAGGGTAATACCTTTTTCTCGATTGTATGTTTACCATAATTGGATAAACCTCTTGAATGAAAAAAGTATAGCGCTCAACTGTTGCGTAAAATCCGTATATGTCTGTGACGTGATTTACTACGTAATTGTTGCTGAGTATTAAACTAATAGACTTTATGAACGCAGTAAAAAGAGCCACAGTAAGGCGACATTTAATAACGTGCGAGTTTGATACTTATTTATTGTTTAAATAAATGAAACGATCTAATTAATTATTATTTGTTATAAAAACGTATTAACAAATAGAACTATATATCTTACTATAACCCTCTTATAAGAATGTGCCTCCTTTATAATGAATTATTTATTAAATATCCTAATCTTAATATACATACCCCGAAGCATCAAACATATATTTTCACCAGAGTTGTCTCCCATATCACCTATTTCGTAATAGGTATTTTCTTAATAATTATTACGTGTGATATATAATATCAACGTTAATTTGAATAAGTAACTCAATTTTCTGAGTCCTATTTTTATTTTCTTTTGTACCCTTCTAGCTGTGTATAACTGTGATGTGTCATCATTTTTGAGGTTATAATCTGTGATAAGTCCGTGTAATGTGTAGGTATTAATAATAATAATTAATAATTACCTTAATATTGTTTATCAATAAAAATCTATATATCTATATTATATGTATTGCTGGGTGATTTAGGTTAGTAATTAGTTGTAAAAAGAGCAATTCAATATAAACATTCCTATTACGAAGCTGTTATAGCGAAGTAAAACAGTATTCAATAAATCTTCCTGGTAGTGTACACAAACATTTAACGTTCATTAATTTGCCTAACCTGCCTAACATGCATAATTAGCATAAAATCTAGGTAAGTCATAAATCAGACCAGTCTACGAGTTCTATTGTAGAACTCTAGTAAAATTATTAACGAATTCAACACATTACGGCAACACATGTGTGTTACTAGCCACATACTTATACTGTGTTATAATGAGAGTGAATGAAAACCGGTTCGTGCGCTCTAGAGTTTAGTATCCGTCATCGTTTCTATTAATTTGTCATCTCTTACGCATTAGATCAATGACGTATTGGATTTTTCGTATTTAATTTCGTATGTTGCTAATTTTTTATCCGGGTTCCGGGATTGTACAGATGAAGTGTGATGAGCAAAAAATATATGAAAATCCCCCAATAATGAACGATAGGTGTAGAGTTTTATATAAAAATGTTTTAGTATAAGAAATTATACATAGAAGGCCGTTGTGTTGCGCGTCAAACGATCGTTCAGTGCTATCCGTGTTTGTCAATAATTATAAGCCTTTTTATTTCCATACCCTTTTCTACATATGAAGTTGTTAGTTAGTAGTTTTCCTTGTTAGTTAATTTTTAATTGTAAGATAGGTGTTAGTATTGTTAGTTTCGTTTTAGTTCGTTTGTTTGTCAATGCCCTACTGTAATTATTACCAGTGAATGTACTTTGTCAGCGTTATGTGAATTTTCTCCCATACTTTTACTTAGTGCGTAGTATAAACGCAGTAATGACGCGACGCGGCGCATTAACATTGCTTTACTGACTCCCGCTTCTGACGCTTGACTTGACTTTTTGATAGCAGGGGTCAGGATACATGTGGCATAGCTGATGGACCTTATCTGTTCAGGAATCAACCACATTACCAGAAGAATCATGCGATGTGTTGCCGATCTTACTGGAAAAGAATAGGGATTGGGAAGGGGGATTTGAGCCCCCGGAAGTTTCACTCACCGTGTGACACGCAACCGCAAGCTGTGGCTCTACCTATATAAGTATGTACCTCAAAAAAATCGGAAGTCTATCTAATTATGAGGTACAATATATGCGAATCTTCTAAATTGAAGGTACTTCACACTATATATTATTGAGCTAGAGTTTACAAATTTATTTCAAAGTTTGTAAAAAAATACACAGGTTTTTTAAACAAATTTAACGTAATTTATAAATATTTAAACTTAATGTCTTATTCAAAACGAACGATAATCAAGAGGCTGTCTGTATCGTAGACATGGAACCTACGCAAAAAAAAATCGTCAGAGGAGCGGAAATATTTTTTCCTTACTCGTATCCCAGTAATTAGTGTACAAGCGGCGCGTGCACTATTACAGTGCCTGATAACTATTAGCACCAGAGGCGGATAATAATTGGTTAATCTGGCGCAGCGCGGCCGGTGGTCATGAATTGCGTCCACACACCATCTAATAACCGGATTACGGATTTTATTATCTATAGACGGCTGGTTAGCAAATAGTAACAATCGTTTCTACGAATTGGTATCGATAATCAAGGTTAGGCGATTGTGTTTTCGTGATGATATTTTGCCTTTTTTTTGTTATATTTTTTTTATCCGAGCACGGCAAAGTGACTGCATTACACCTGATGGTAAGCGTAGTGCAGTCCAAAAAACCAGCGGCCAACGACAAACAATGAGTTTATCGGTGGTCACCAGAGCTATGCCAGCCTGTATAAATGCTTCTTCCCTCTTTGGATAGGAAAGAAGAAAATTGAGAGGCCTGCGACAGGGTAGGCGGATGACCGATGCAGGCACAGGGATACGAGGATGTATCCCTATACCCACCCTAACCAACCAATTAAGTCACGTCGCAAGACCCTCGGGAGAACTGAGTATACACTGGCTGATCCTGGAATGTGATCCACACAAGGCGTGTGGATCACTATGGCAATTTTTAACACCATGTGTACGGTGGTCGCTATTCGCATTGAAACTTCCTATTCCAATCCGTGTAATATAAGGAAAAACTTTACAAAAATATAAACAAATAAAAAATCAGCACACCTCTTCCACTCCTGCCGACGAATCTCAAGTCATTAAACTTGGCAACCCTATTCTTCATGACGGCGGAGTTGTTCCTTAACTCGGCGGAGCAGTTCTCGTCATTGCCAGCCCTGACAGTGACCAGCGTGCCATCGAGCACATCTCCCAGGGCCACCACCTTGAATCCACCCGGCAGCGTCTTGTTCGACCGCCAGTGTTGAGGCAGCATTGAACACATGTAGTCTGGACTGCCGGTTCTAACTGTGGACAATGAAAAAAAATTATGTTCTTTTGATATGTTGAAATAAATACACCCAACAGTCACACACATAGTCCTGTCCGAACACTAGATTTTTACACTTCCTGTATCATGGTTATCAAGACATATTTCTCGAGTCGAATTGAATTGAAGTGGGATTTAAACACATTGCTTCCTTGGTTTCCTTGGCTGAAAAGCACTTTATTTTACTTTCTAACCGACTTCGTTTGTATTATTTTCAGACCACCGGGTGAAGTAGAAGCGTAGTAAATCAAAAGACAGGCTCTGACACCAAGTCGGGATCACGCCAGGCAGGAAGAGACAGGCTGATGGATAACTGATCTATTTTTATAACCGATTGGATAACGACCAACGTGCATTGGCGAAAAACTCGCCACAGTGTATCACTGGATACACTAACAAGCCAATACGGCTTAACACAATAACCGTCTTAATTATTAACCGGCATAATAATAACCGGCATAATTCTGGCGACCATCAAGGAAAGCAATGTCTTTTGACTTTTATTATTATTTAACTGAATGGCGAGACGAGCAGGTCGCTCGCCTGATTTTAAGCGCCACGCCTGCCTATACACAGATGATAAAGGTCGCAGGAAGTCGCTGGATGCAGGCCGCTTCCAACAGGTCAGTCTGGAAATCTTTGGGGGAGGGCTATGTTCAGCAGAGGACGTCCTGTGGCTGATGATGATTATGATGATGTAATGTCCTATCCATAACATTTCGATTAAGTATTACAGCTTCGTTTGTTGCCATTAAAGTACATATTTGTTTTAGCATATTATTATTATGTTTATATTCAATATGTCCAAATTTGTTACTCATACGGGGAAGTTTTCCGGGAAAAAAACCTTGTTTGTCATGCATATAAACTCTAGAGCAGTTTTAACATAGAGTTAATATGTAATACAATCAGTTAAATACGTACATTCTCGTTTAATGTCAGTTATGTGGACGACATTATTTCCAAATAACGGGTTATAATTAATCAAATGTGTTAAAAACGAATCCAATATTCGCTGTCATATTATTTCTTAAAATGTGATATACATTAAATAATTATATTCATCAATAATGGGTTAATAACTTTAGTTGAACAAGTTTGTTATTGTGTTTTCTCTTTTAGAGCTCAATTATTAGAACATATTAGTATGAGTTTTTAATTATTAGTTATTAATTATTATATACGCTGTAGACAATTTGTCTATAGCATGAATGGGCCCGCTCGACCAGGTTGTTATCACTGTCTCACAGAAAACAGACGTAATGTAGTGGCTTGACCGATACAGGAAAAGTAGGAATATAAGTTTTCCACTTCCATCCTGAAGCGGGAGTGAAAGTTAACAAAGGAGTTTGAGAACACATCCATAAGGTAGTTTCCTGTATTAATATGAAAACGAATCAGCTATCAGCAAGGCCGTAGCCTCGGTGAGACAGAAGGGGAAGCTCCACCCTAGATATCGTTGTGAGCTCAAATTGAATGGTTTAAGTCGGTTAATAAGTTATTAAATTAGTTCTATCATTTAAATGTAGACAATTAGTTTTAACTCGTGGGTTTTTTTTCATGTAACATTACATGAAATTAAGCACGTACCTATAATTTACTTTTGCTGGCTTCCGAAAAGCCTTCGAATGAAAGTCTAGGAAAATTTAAGGGACAGATTAGTGAAACACATAGCACTACGTACGACGCGAAAAGAAATTGCAAAGATTTACAATATCGTAATTTGTAATGGGGTAATAAGAAAGAAAGATACATTATGGTTTATTGACAGCTTCCGTGGCCGGGCGTGAGGCCGGGGATTCGATTCCCGCACTGAGATAAATGTTTGTGTGATCCACAAATATTTGTTTCGGGTCTGGGTGTTGTGCGACCGCAAGTCCCTAATAGATCCTGATACCCAAAATACAGGTTAACCTAGTGTGGGGTCAGGACTATGTGTGTGACTGTTGGGTGTGTTTTTGAAGTGATAACTTCTTATGGGAGGGTGAACCGAAACGTTCCGTAACGCGAGCGGTCCATCGACCAGCCAGCGTTAGCCGACCTCCCTGGAACATCGATTATTTCGAAGTCCCAGGTGGCGTCACACAGTGACCAGTCAGCTTGGACCGGACTTTGACCGGACTTCAACCCAGCTTTGACCGGACTTCAACCGGACTTTGACCGGACTTTAACCGGACTTTGACCGGACTTTAACCGGACTTTGACCGCGCTATGACCGGAGTTTGACCGGACTTTGACAGGTCTTTGGCCGGACTTTGACCGGTATTTGACCGGGCTTCGACCGGACCTTGACCGGACTTCGACCGGACCTTGGCCGGACTTTAAACGGACTTTGATAGGGCTTTGACCGGATTATGACAAACTTCGACAGGGCTTTAACCGGACTTCGACTGGACTTTGACCGGGCTTTAACCGGATTTTGACAAGACTTTGACAGGACTTTAACCGGATTTTGGCAGTACTTTGACCGGACTTTGACCGGATTTTGACAGGACTTTGACCGGTATTTGACCGGACTTCGACCGGATTTTGACCGGACTTTAACAGGACTTCGGCCGGACTTTGACAGGACATTGATAGGTTTTTGACCGAATTTTGACAAACCTTGACAGGACTTTGAACGGACTTTAACCGATATTTGACCGGACTTTGATAGGTCTTTGACCGGACTTTGACCGGATTTTGACAGGACTTTGACCGGTATTTGACCAGACTTCGACCGGATTTTGACCGGACTTTAACAGGACTTCGACCGGACTTTGACAGGACATTGATAGGTCTTTGACCGGATTTTGACAAACCTTGACAGGACTTTGACCGGACTTTAACCGGAATTCGACCGGACTTTGATAGGTCTTTGGCCGGGCTTTGACCGGATTTTGACAAGACTGACACGACTTTGACTGGACTTTAACCGGATTTTGGCAGGACTTTGACCGGTATTTGACCGGACTTTGACAGGGCTTTGACCAGATTTTGACAGGGCTTTGACTGGACTTTGACCGGATTTTGACAGGACTTTGACCGGTATTTGACCGGAACTCGACCGGACTTCAGCCGGACTTTGATAGGGCTTTGTCTGGGCTTTGACCGGGTTTTGACAAGCTTTGACAGGACTTTGACTGGACTTTAACCGGATTTTGGCAGGACTTTGACCGATATTTGACAAACTTTGACAGGACCTTGACCGGACTTTGACAGGACTTTGACTGCACTTTGACTGGACTTTTACAGGACTTTGACCAGCCTACGACCGGACTTTGACCGGAATTTGACCAGACTTTGACCGGACTTTGACAGAAGTTTGACAGGGCTTTGACATGAATTTGACCGGACGTAACGCGCCACTCTGGCTTCCCTTACTCTCACGCATACGGCAGCAGTAGGCAGGCTCCTCCGCTCTCACTTTAACCCATATTAGTTTAAGTTATCACTTCTGTCGAGCGTCCCGAGACGCACACTTTTTTTGTTTATTGAAACAGTAATTTAAAAGAGATAAAAAAAGATAAACATATAAAAAGAAAAAAGATAAACATATAAAAAGAAAAAAGATAAAAAATCCATAAAAAATAATATATAGAAATGTGCACAATCCTTAATAAAAACAAATACGCAAGTATAGTGGAATGGGTTTCAAGAAAAAATATATTTCCTTTTATAGATAACATCTTTTTATTACTGGTGCCACTTACAGTTCACCGAGCGTTTCTGTCCCGTGAAGTCATAGCGAGCGTGTCACCATAAAAGGCATAAGTTTCATGCCCAGACAACTGGTGATTTTTCAAAATAGCTGGTGGGAGGATACTTGTATCCGACCGGATAGCGACCACCGTACACTGGTGCTAAAACCTGCCATAGTAGCCCACCTTGTGTGGGTCGCGTTCCAGGGTCAGCCAGTGTATATCCGGTTCTCCCCAGGGGGCTTGCCCCCTGATCCTAACCCTTTTCCCATCCCTGTTTCCTTCCCCTCCCCCTTGGCCCTTTGGCAGGCCGGCATAATCTTGCCGACCTACGATGGACAAATTGTTTATCGTTGATCGACACTATTCTTGGATTGCGCTATACTTACCATCAGGTGTAGCGTAGTCACTTTGCCGAGCCAGGATAAAAAAAAAAAAAAAATCGAAAATCTCAATACAAACTTTGATAGCTGTGCCTTGGGACAATCACAACAGTCTGGCATCATTTTTATTATTCTGAATGATCACCCTGATTTTGATGGTAACCACCACATCTGCTCATAACTAGAATGAACACCACAAATTACTTTGAATGTCTAAGCTCTGTATGGCACTGGATAGTGCTCGTCAGCCGGAGACATAAGAAGTTCAAGTCACATAACACGTAGTAATTTCACTGGCTTCAACGTCCTTCAAACCGAAACACAATTGTGCTTACACACTGCGGTTCAGCGAAGGAAATAGAGAAACCGTTGGTACCAACCTAAATGGCTTCTCGCATATTATTTTTACAAGGTGGTAAGTCACTCGTATGCGAGAGGCCGTCTGTGTTGGTACCAACACTTTGTCTATTTCTGCCGCCAAGCAATAGTGTATAAGCACTAATGTGTTTCGGTTTGAAGGACATTGAAGACAGTGAAATTACTGGGCATTATGAGACTTAACGTCTTATGTCTCGGAGTGACGAGTGCAGTTCAGTGCCATGCCGTGCTTTATAATTCAAAGTTCTGTGTGGTGTTGCTTCAACTTATGGGCAGGTGGCGTTTACCATCAGGCGAGTGTCTTGTTCGTCTAGTCATTCAGTTAAATAAAAATAAAAAAATATGGAGGACCTACCACCTAGTAGAAATAATCTTAATTAACGTCTCTGAGCCCTTCTTTCTATCTGGCGCTATCCCGGCTTAATGCCAGGGTCCGCCTTCCCATCAAGCCTTGGCGGTATTAGGCATTGTGTTGGACGACCCTCCATCTGACCCCCACAATGAACGTCTCTGAGTATGAATGTATACCTAATTAACGTTTCTAAGTGCGGCAATTAGTTATTGTTAAACACCTCGTTTAAGGACAGCCAGGTCATCTAACCAACGTCTCCCAAAATAATTATAATTTAAACCGTTTTGGCAACATATTAACAAAAATGATTTCTTTTGATTTCGTGCATACTTGTTTTTCGTAATCACGATACGCATTGAATAAGGAAAATATGTGAATATATTTATGTATGTGGGTTGAATTTATTGTTAATATAGTTAAGTCGTCATATCCGTGACGTATATATATATAAAATGCAGTAGTTCCGAGTATTTTACTAATTCTGGCCATTGACGTCGAAGAAATTATCATTTATCTTGGGTATGATTCCATTTATTAGTCATTTTCTTTAAACCGGCGATAAAAACCCGCACGTCATATAATTTTCCGTTTATAATTAACTCAATACTTGGATATAAATAATTTGGTAATACTTGTAGAGTCCCGCAATATATGAATAATAAAAAAGGTTATAACGCAAATATAAATTGCGCATAAAGTTCGTTATTTCTTTCTTTGTCTATGTTTTATACTAAATATGTATAAACGCGCTCTTAAACCCCATATAGATGAACAGAATTTGTCCTAGATACAACATAGGCGACAATTTACCAAAAAGCCGTCATTTACGAAGCCTTGACATAAAATGATTTTCATTTTTTTTTTATTAGACTACAAGATGATCAGCTCGCTTGCCTGGTGGTAAGCGTCACGGCTGTCCATAAACAGAAGTAAAACTAATCAAAACTTCGTACTATACTATAGCATCCGTCATTGAATTATTTGTATCATTGGTGTCCGCTTTACACACATAGACGTTTTAGCTCGGAAATAACGAAACTAAACAAGTACATTGATGTTTACCCATACACTTAGTTATGTATAGTAAATAGATTAACAGCCTTCAACGATGAAGTGAAAAATTCATGCATTAATGCTATAATTTTAATATCCATTGCTTTCAATGTGAAAAAAAATATGTGTGAAATAAATTATACTTCGAGGTAACGTGAAAACTATATAGTGTAGTTATATCACCACATATCGAGTTCAGGATCTATTTACAGCAGACGTAAATTAATCTTGTCGCCTCATTGTTCTAGAGGTAGTGTATTTACACTGTGAAACCAGTGTAGTCCTGGGTTTAATCCCAGGTCCGGTAGTCACTACAAATTATGTTTGAGATTGTCGATTCGAAAAAGACAGGTGTTTCCCAGACTGTCACATAAGGCGCCTATCTCATTATGGGATACAATAAATTTGGCGAAGCGTGGGTGCATTAGTTGCTCCTCTGGCTATTTTTTCTGAGATATAGGCTTGTGAATATACATTATTATTATTTTTTTTTTTTTTTTTATCTTGGCTCGGCAAACTGACTACGCTACACCTGATGGTAAGTGTAGCGCAATCCAAAAATAGTGTCGACCAGCGATAAACAATGTGTCCATCGTAGGTCGGCAAGATCATGTCGGCCTGCCAAAGGGTCAAGGGGGAAGGGAAGGAAAAGGGATGGGAAAAGGATTAGGATCAGGGGGCAAGCCCCCTGGGGAGAACCGGATATACACTGGCTGACCCTGGAACGCGACCCACACAAGGTGGGCCACTATGGCAGGTTTTAGCACCAGTGCACGGTGGTCTATCCGGTCGGATACAAGTATCCTCCCACCAGCAGTGCACGGTGGTCGCTATCCGGTCGGATACAAGTATCCTCCCACCAGCACATACATACATGTAAATTAATCTGTGGTGAGCTCGGTATTTATTTTTATATTTTCTAATATTATAGTAGAAAAGATAATCGCATTATAAGTCTTATGTGATGACAGAAGACGCCAAAAATCGACTAAAGTGCAAAATATTAAATAAGAAAGCATATTCTATCGTCATTGAAGATATTTAAAAAGTTGAGGCTTCTTCATAGCCGCGTCATTAAATTCAATTCAAATAATATATTATATATGAATATTATTTTTCCCGTATTTATACATACATACCAATGATTTATAACAATGCATTTATTTTTAGTAAACATTGATTATTATAATATATGTGTATAATATAAACTGATAATTTTGTACCTGACTAAACTAACGTACACATGGAAAAAAACCTGCCAACCACCACTCGTTTAGGTGAGTCGCGTTTCCTGCTCCGCCAGTGTATATTCAGTACCTTTTTTTTATTTATTTTTTTATGATTTGATTGAATGACGAGATGAGCAAGGCGCTCGCTTGATGGTAAGCGCTACGCCTGCCCATAAACAGAAACAACACCACACAGAACTTTGAATTACAAAGTACTGCATGACACCGAACTGCGCTCGTCAACCCGAGACATAAGATGTAAATCAGTAATTTCACTGGCTGAAACACAACAGTGCTTACACACTGTGGCTTGGCGACAGAAAAAGACAAAGCGGTGGTACCAACCCAAACGGCCTCTCGCATACGAGTGACCTACCACATTGTAAACGACCTCCACCTTCAGGCCGGAATAATTCTGCCGACCGTCTAGCGATGCAATGTCCCTTGACTATCCCCATTATATTTGGTTTGCACTGTACTTAAGATTAGGTCCAGTGTAGTCAAGTTTACAAGGTGGTAGGTCCCTCGTATGCGAGAGGCCGTCTGGGTTGGTACCACCGCTTTGTCTATTTCAGCCACCAAGCAACAGTGTGTAAGCACTGTTGTGTTTCGGTTTGAAGGTTATTGAGGCCATTGAAATTACTGGGTATTATGAGACTTAACATTTTATGTCTCGGGGTGACGGGCGTAGTTCAGTGCAATGCTATGCTTTGTAATTCAAAGTTCTGTATGGTGTTGCTTCTGTTTATGGGCAGGCGTGGCGCTTACCAACAGGCGAGCGTCTTGGTCGTCTCGTCTTTCTATCAATAATACAAAAAAGAGTCACTTTGCCGTGCTGTGATAAAAAATAAACAGCTTGGTTCAATCTGGTAGAAACTGACCTTAGCTTTGTGCCGAAGGTACCGTAATAATCTGGCTATGAACTTGTCGAATGCCAAATATGTATCAAATTGGTATGGTCATATTCGCTGGTGGAAAGGTCCTGGGACTACCGATAAACTCATTGTTTCTCGGTGGTCGCTGTCGTGGTCACTTACTATCAGGTGCAGTTACTTTGCCGGGCTCGGGAAAAAAAATGTTAATGAAAATATCATAACAAATTATTGAAAATTGCTCCTTTTGCATATCTCCCACGTTAATTATCAAATTGTTTGAACAAAATGTCAACAAAAAGAAATCCCCACAAATTCACCACACATTATCATTCGTGTAAACGAAGTGCTAATCGTCCAATAAAACATGCATTCTTTAAATTAGGATGCGGTCACACCGTCCATCTTAAAAAATCAGCGTATAACGGCTCCGGAGAATCATAAAAACATTAATAGTGTAACTGTGGTTTCTCTATTTACGGAAGCTGGGGTATGTACAAATTATAGAGCCGCAAACTGTGGCCAAGAAGTGCGGTCACACTGGTAAAGGGCTGGCCGGGACCGCGGCCTGACTATTGGCACCCGAGATTCATTATTTGATTCATTTAGATTTGATTCTAATTAGTAATTAATTCCTTATCAATAATTTGGGATTAAAAGGACGAGTATTCTATTGTGTTATATAAAATTTATAATTATTAAACAACTGTCAAGTGATCTATAAATCCAGGACTACCTCAATACAATTCTTGGTAAAAAGAGTGCAACATTGGAAATTTAAAGGATTTCGTATTTTGTACATATGCTGTAATTATCGGAATTTCAAATATTTCAAATTCTCGAAGTGTATGTTGTTTGACAACTTTTTCTCGCGTGAATAAACGTGGTGACCATTTTCATAGGGTAATTAACGTTTTTCAATCTTGTACAATCTATTAAATCAAGCTCGCATAGTTATTTTATTGCAAATAGCCGTTTAAATCAAACTCTACCTGCGAATATTGCTGTGTAACTAGCTCTATTGATTTTCCTCTATTGAGCTCCTATAGTTAGTGGAACCCCTTAGTTAGTGGAGCTCATACTAAATGATTTTCTCTAGCATACCAAGACTAACGCGGGAGTTGAGGCCAAAAGCTATAAATAAACTGATTTTGTAGATGCGAATGAGAGAAAATAAGAATTTAAAACATTATTTAAGTAAACTTTTATTATTTAAAATATATGAATTAAATCGTATAAATTGAATGAATTTTATTTAGATATAATCTTGAATACATTTCATGACATATTTGTCCTTTTAGGCGAT
The DNA here is from genome assembly GCA_949126905.1 of Amorpha juglandis. Classification (NCBI taxonomy): domain Eukaryota; kingdom Metazoa; phylum Arthropoda; class Insecta; order Lepidoptera; family Sphingidae; genus Amorpha; species Amorpha juglandis. The sequence continues at coordinate 10,720,560 of OX421381.1, read as the reverse complement.
AGATTAAAATAGGAAAAATAACATAAAAATAAAGGATACTAGGTAATAGTCGAGTGGGTTATTCCCACAATTTCCACATATTTGTAAAATTTATAACCGTATTAATATTAGGTTTAATTACATGGATTGATATTATTTTATATTAAATTAGACGGTAAATAACAGTGTTTGAGTGCTAAAATAACTTGTCAGGCCGAAGTAAATTTAAACAGTTTTATTTTAAGGCACTAAATTCTAAAACGTATTTCCCGAGGCCATAAGGTTTTTTTTAAATAGAAAAAAAGGTTTATTCTAACGGAAATGCCTAAATGCTGAGTGGATGCGGAAGATCCTAAGGTCATCTGTCAACAAAAAGTTAAAAACTCTAATAATATTTTCAGTCTATGCCAATGAGTAGTTCGAAGAAATATTAAGCTTTATTTCAACATCGAGTTTTTCTAATTTTTGGTGGAAGTAAAGTGCGAGAAGTAATATGTTTTGAATTATCCATGATATTCTATTTAAAAGCTTACTTAAGGAACTAAATCTACATTTATGATTCAGTCAATGAACCGAAGAAAGATTTTTTAAAGTAAACAATTTCGCTAGGAAACTTTAGTATTTTTATTATCTTATTAATATCCTTAATATGAATTTTAATGCGATTCATATTTAAAGAGCAATAGTGACTTTTCTTTTGCCAACATCCCATCGTAAAGTGGTCTGGTAGAGATCGCTATTAGAAATAAGACCGCTTGATATAGCACTTATTACACTTTATTTTCATTTGTTTATCTTTCGTACAAATGTGCGATAAAGAACTATCAAGCAACCAATAATATGATAGTTGCATAATAATAATATCACAAAACCTGAACCTACCTAATATAAGAACTTATAATTTAATAGAAAAAGAACTAAACATATTAGTTGCAAATTTTAAATTTGTGTCATTTTGTCTCATATTAAAAATAATTAATTTATTGCCCTGTAGATCGTGAGATTCGATTTTCAAGCTCGTTGATATTTTTACGATATTAATTATTAGCATTAATTTTAGACAATTAATGTAATACACAAATAAATTATTAACAGATATAAATTACATGGCTATTTATTATAAAAGCCGAGATTTAATAAAAGCTTTTTTCGTATTAGTATCAACCTAAGTTATCTAGAGCCGCGTTGATGTCTTTTACTTTAGATGAATTTTATCAGAGCTTGATCTAAAGATAATTTAACTTATGAAACACTTTTAGATTTTAAATATAATTAACATATTTCACTTTTAAATGATTCCACAATGAAATATTATTGAAAATAATGATATCTTTATTAGGAAAAATATTACTAAATAAGTTTTATAGAAATGTACTAAACACATGTTTTTATGGTGAATAATAAATCTATATTAAATTGTTTAATATCATGTAAGTATAAGATATAGACAATACGCCGTTTATAATACATTCAACGGTAATATTTGTAGATTTAGTATTGAATATCATTTCGTTATACTACATACTAATATTCATTATTCACATGCGAAGATATTATAAACGGGACAAAGGTGAAAAACAGTTATATAAAATTAAAGTACCAAATTGAAGAACTACCATTAATTAATACCAATATAATATTATTGACATACTACTAGATGTAACTGTTTACCACATACACGTTTGTGTTCGTATGAAAAGATCGATCGAGATCGAAATAACGATCTTATATAATTAAATATTATGTTGTTATATATTTCCTTATTAAGAAAATATCGTTAATAGACGCTATAGGTGGTCTCTAAAGATGACTCTAGCTCATAGCTATTATCAAGCATAAACTATTAATGAACTTCTATAATTTTATTTATAGGGCACAGCTTGAGTCACTAATTATGATTGGAAATATTTGAAATAATTTTATTTTAAACGAAACACTGTTTTTATTTTTCCAAATCCAGCTCTACCTTAGCTACAACACATTTTTTTTAACATTGTTTATTATGATTAATAAATAAAGATAGATTATCGTATATTATTAAGTGTTGTTAGAATGTTCGTCCTTACCGAGATCTGGGTATTCAGCGAGCGTCTCATCGACGATCGACTGCAGCCACCAGGGCTCCAGGTCTGCCATCTCACGGCGCCGTCGGCCCCGCGACTCATACGGTAAATGCATCGTTCACTGTCGCATCACAAGCACGCTCGGGCAGGTCGCGCCACAACTCCCGCACTGGCCTGCGTCACTCGAGGAATTGTCGCCCGTGTCAAGGTCGCCTTTTTATTATTCTAATTTTGGCAAGACAAGGCCTTCTCGCAACGGTTATTGTCCTAATGTACACCCGACAATACTTGGCACCACTCCACGTCGTCCAAATTTTTGGTTCTTGCTGCCGAGTGATGAGACTACAAGTTTTCTATATTAGCGATTCAATTTTAGTAATAACAAAGGTTTACTGAACCGCAAGTGAGTATTATGTTAGCGAGGGTACGTTAATTTCTGTGATTAGGTGATCTTTGGATTTTAATACTAATTTCAGTCTCTTGAGTGTCCTTTGAGATACCTAATTGTTGCCTTACTCAATAAATTATTTTGTATTGTTATAGTAAAGTTATAAATAAATAAACAACAAACACCAGTTCACGATAACAGTCATACAGTTCAAACAATATTTGTGTTATTGTTTCCTCAAATGTAGAACGTGAAGTCTAAGTTGATGTTAGAACGGACCTTGAGGATTTCTTCAACTTAACTTTCGTCATTTTACATGAGTCACGAGTGTCCGGGGGTTTCGGGCCGATCTGTTTGTCGGCGCTCATTAAGTTCCGGTCTGGTTTTCTAAGAATGAGTGTCAAGGGAACGAGTAGCGTGTGATGTGTCGGAGGCGCACGTTATGTCAACATCAGCTGAGCGAGATTATTTATGCACGATATTCCCGCGCGCGTCACCTCAGTCGGCCCACAAACGAGCTCACTACTCGCAAACAGTGTGGTATCGTATTTGGCCACGTCGTCGCTCGTCACAGGTATTTACCGCGCGCGTGTCGCGAGTCGGATGAGTCAAGTGTGCGAGTCGACTGCCGTCCGGAGGCTGAGCGCGTGTTCGCTGCTCGCGCGACTGTCTACTACTGAACCGCCGCCATTCTGTCACTCGCTGCCTCCATTCTCTGCGGTCAATCTGCGGTTTGGCCACGCTTCATTTGTCGGGAAAATGTGCGTTGTTTTCCTCCTGTTCATGCGTACTTGTTATGTTGTTGGTGCGAGCGAGACGCGTGCAAGTTTTGTGCCATTAAACATTTTTGTTTAGTTCCATTGTTGAAAGGGAAATATTATGAGCTTTTTCATTTTGAAGCGCGGTTGCGTATCTCCCTCTTTTGGTTCACTAGCTGCGGTTAGCTCGGAGAGAGACATCTATAAATGCACTCTACCTCTCTCTTCTCTGCTGAAAAAGTTTTCAGCAATGACGAAAAAAAATGCTTTAAGTTTTGAAAGTTGAGTTGATTTGAAACTGATTCAAATAAGGAATAATATAAAAAATACTCCAGATTAATTTTTTGCAAAATGTAACATAATAATGACATATTTTGTTGTTAATGTCTGGTCAAATTAGCGTTGGTGACGAGGTTCGATTACTGTTGAATGAAATGTGTAATTTGACACGTTTGCACTAATAACCTATTTGCAACGATTGTGAATGTTGTAATATAAACTACATAATACAGTTAGAGTTTTTCAGTGCGAAGTTATCTTAAGACAGGTGGGCGTGTGCTCGACTGGGCGGAGCGGCCCCGCCCTCTGTCGCGAAGACGCGTTGCTCGCGGGTGGAAAAATGTTGCGCCGCGCCGATACCACCTGATACAATGCGACGCGACGCGACGCCAAACCGCGTCGCTACAGCGCTGTCATGAAACCCTGCGCTCCCCACACTTGTTGCGCGCTACACGTGCTGATAAAAGTTCGTAAGATGACGACCGCACTTTTTCATGAAAATCCTATCCTACCAATATTATAAACGCGAAAGTTTGTAAGAATGGATGTATGTTTGTTACTCTTTCACGTAAAAACTACTGAATGGATTTTAATGAAACTTTACAATATTATAGCTTATACATCAGAATAAGACATAGGCTACTTTTTATCCCGGGAAAAGCAGTCACGCGGGCGGAGCCGCGAGCAAGAGCTAGTACTTCATAAATATAAGTAAATAGTCAACATGTGATAGCATTAAGAACTTTAAAAACGAAAGTATACACAAAATATACAATAAGTAGGTATTTTCATTATAATTTGGCAATTTAAAATAGGTAGGCAGTTAATTCATGTTGATTGATGCGAACTAATTACTTATCAGTAACAAACCAGTTCCTAATTTATTTTAATTAATATACATTAATTTTATTACTAATGATTGCTAAACGCGCCTCATTTGCTTAGTAATAGCGTACAGTGCCAGTGAAATTGAATAAGTACTGGGTTCTATCCTCGGATCGGGTAATCATTATTTGTGTCAGATTTAGAATTCGAACAGAACTTCATTTGTTCGTCAATCTTCGCTTCTTTTTGAATACATGAAGGGCAATGATGGTGATCCAATGTTGAGTAGTACCAACATTAGATAACATACCAGCTCTGTATTATAGCTGGCTTATTCATGCTGTAGACAAATATGTCTACAGCGTAGTTCTACCACTAAACATTTTAGTACTGTGTATGTGATTTGGTCGACTTTTGATTTGTACCCGACAACACGGCAATAGGCTTACACTATCTCAAATTATAAAATAATCTACACGTAGCTGGCTTCACGAGTTCTACATTAGTTGTTCATGAGTCGTTGCTTATGGTTTTGAGAATACAGACGTAAGGTTATATTTTGTTGAAATATCTCAATAAACAACGTATTATAATGGTGTGGTCACATTTAAGGGTCGTTACATACATCTCACAGTGAGTGTTTCAGTAAGTACAGGACTTATGTAAAATGCAGATATCCTAAAATTTTACGCCAATTTCAATCGCTCGTTTATTGTGATCGATCACATTCCTTATAAATTAAGTGAAGTGCGTGATCGAAAATAACAATGATGGAGTGAGACAAAAACTTAGCTGTTTATCATTTAGTTTGTCCAAAGTTGCAAGTCAGATATCGACATGTGAAACTTTAGATAAAAAGGAAAATTAAATTATTTATCTCCTAGTAATGCAACTAGATACTACAGGGGTAAAATATGTGTAGCGTATACTACGTTTCTTCAATTTGAACACAACTTTCTGTAACATGTTGTATATTGGACATTAATAAATACTATTTTAGATTATGTACGTTTGTTTATTTTATTGTAATTTTCCTGTTTGGCTTATATTGGAAAACTTCAGACACTCTTTCCGCATAAACTGTAACATGCCAAAGATTCGAAATTTAAAATATTTTAATTAAATAATGAGCAACCTTATGTGTCAAGCATCGATTAGCATCAGCAAGACGATCCCAAAGGTGTAGTGTTTAATTGCGGCCGCACGGTAGACTACCCGCAGACAAAATACACAAAGGAGCCGCGTGACGTAATTATAGGAGAGTGGAGTCACCGTCCCCCGCCCCGGGCACCGACGCTCCGACCGCCAATAACCACAACATTGTCAATTTTTGCGGCAAGACGCCGCCGCCGCAGCGGACGCCGCGATACACCACGAATCAATTAACGTTTGCCGTGGTTCTGTTGCTTTACCGCGATTTTATTCGATGAACGTTCCATCCCTACTGGGGTAGCAGGCTTTGTAAGTAGAGCTGTGGTTCTAGGGTTGATAGTTTTATTTACAGCATACAATTTTACAAAAGTGTTGGTACCAATCTTTCACAGGAAACCCAAAATGAAGAAGCAGCATATTATTGATTTTCGTGCCAAGAGTATGATTTCAGAAGGCTCTAAATACAGTAGCACTAGTCTGGCAAGTGTGGTATACTGTCGAGGCGAAGTCTTGGGTTCGATTTCAGTACACACTTCTATAAGTTTATGAAATGACATCTATTCTGTATAAATTTTAAGTTCGATTTAATATGTAATAACATGAAGATAGAAAGAAAGACAAATATCGTAAGAGAATTTAAACTCCGAGAAGTTCGTCTCTACTTATGACATTTCGTCCTACCGTGAAGTGTGACTGCAACAAAAATCTAAATATATAAAACTCAAAGGTGACTGACTGACAGACTGACATAGTGATCTATCAACGCACAGCCCAAACCACTGGAGGGGTCGGGCTGAAATTTGGCATGCAGGTAGATGTTGTGGCGTAGGCATCCGCTAAGAAAGGATTTTGACAAATTCTACCCCAAAGGGGTCAAAGTAGGGGATGATAATATTTAAATGCTGTTCACGCGGGTGGAGTCGCGAGCAAAAGCTAGTGCGTCATAAACTCTCAAATGTGGAAAGCTATCAAATATTACCTAACGTCACGGGGCTATCCGCTCTAAGGCATCTCTGTAACATTTCGCTGTGACATGTCATTTGTTGTAAGTCACGACAATATGACACTGTATGTTACGGCAGCCGTCTACATTAGCGTAACAAATACATGCGACAGCCACAACTCTAAATGAGGCGAAATGTTACGGAAGTGTGGATGCACTTAAAGACTTCTTCAAGTTGGGATTATTCTGATATTTTTGGGTTTCCAGCAAAGATGCCAGTTCGCGTTACGCCAGTGATATTACCCCAGTAATAAGATTCCAAGTTATACATTAACGTTTTTGCCCCAATAGGTGTTCATTCATGCTATAGACACAGTTAACTTTCTTTATCCGTGCACGGCATATTGACTACGTTACACCTGATGGTCAATGTAGAGCAATCCAAGAATAATATGTTGACTAACGACTGACGATGTATCGTAGGTCGGCAACTACAGCCTGCCTACAGTTTGCATGCCGTTTAGTAACTAGTAGTTATTTTTGGAAGTAGTCTTCCAAAAATAAAATATTTATGTCAAATCAAATCTTGTTGAGCGTTCAGTTTTATGTATATTTTATAATGATCCTTTCGAAGTCACCTATAAGTTAATATTTGATATTTCCCATTTATTATTATGTCGAGGGTATCTTGTAGGTATTTCCTTATTTACTTGTACATTATTGTTAATGGTGAAGGTATATTTGTCAGACATGTAGACCTGAATCAACAGAGAAAAAGAAGTGAACAAGAGAAGTTATATATACATATGTATAAGGGATGGTTGACGTATAACAATTTTATTTGAATATACCTGTACTCTTATATCTTACAGTATTGGTGTGGTATTAGCTGTTGTTAATGATTATAAGTAGTACTTTAACTGTGAACTGTGCAGTATTCGTATTGAAATGTTAAATATTGAAACTGTACAGCTTGTACAGTAAGTTACGACGGCATTATGTTTCATTTCTGTCCAACTTCATAATATTGATAACCATTAAAGGATTTTCTAAACAGGAAAGCAACTCGTTATTGAATGATTTCATTACAATGACCATTTTATAGCTACCTACTTAATAACATGGAGTCACGTACGCATTCAATACATGTACATATATATTGCATAAGATGTTATGTCTAATAATGCCTAGTAATTTCACAGGCTTCAATGTCTTTCAAACCGAAATACAACAGTGCTTACACACTGTTGCTTGCCAGCAGAAATAGTTAAGGGTTGAGAGCGCTCACCCGAAAGTCCGGTGAAGCTGTATACAGCCGATTCTCGTCAGGCTTACAGCAAGCGTCAACACACAAAAAAAGCAGAAATAGACAAAGCGGTGGTACCAACCCAGACGGCCTCTGGCACACGAGGGACCTACCACCATGTTTAGGTATACGTAAGAAAAATAGCATAGTAGAGTTAGTTTTATCAGGTCATTTATCATCAAGTGACCCACTTGCTCATTTGCTGACCTTGGCTATAAAATGACAAAGTAATTTTATCATCCTCATTAGTTCAGAAAACTTGTGCCCATATAATACTGGACTTATAATCATAATTCATAATTCCAGGAAATGTTATCAAATTCCCAATAAACGGGACAATATCGACCACCAAATAATATAGAATTTATTCACACATTCCGTTTAGACCAAAATAATATACAAGTTACAGTATAATGAATGACATCTCAACAGCTATAATTATTGATTGATTGATTGATAACTCTTTATTGTACACTACTAATAAGAATTACAATAGGTAACAAAATAAATACAAACATATGTGTAACAATCGGCGGTCTTATCGCTGAAAGCGATCTTTTCCAGACAACCTTTGGATGGAACACTGGCAAAAGAGAGGTATCTGAAGGGGGGGTGTATATAAAGTGTGATATAGAAAATAAATAAATAATAAACGTATTTTAAATACAGTAAAGACATACATACATAAATAATAATGCAGAAGTATAAGGTGTAACATAATTGTTACGACGCGAGATAAAATGTTTAACCTGCTTCTTGAAGCTGCTCAATGATGGAGCTTGATGAGCTATTGAATAATTTATGTAATCGTATTAAACGTAGAGTCGTGAGAGCGATGGACACGCCTTATGATACATTGTGGACGCGCGGTGGCGCGCGACACAACGGCTAACAAGCCTAATTGTTTACCAACAACGAGACAGTTGTGGCGAATTGCCATCACTGTCTGACCACAAATACAATAACTAACCATAATTAGTATTATATAAGAAAATGTTTGTTAAATCCATTGAGGATGAACGATAGGTAGACATTCTGCCAAAAGCACCTATAGTGTGTACCGGGTAGGTATAGTTACTTACGATGAGTCAAAAATTCCTTGTGTACCGTGGTATAAAACTTCTTTTGTTTAAGACTGTTGTCAATGTCTTTAGGCATCTACACGTTGGCCCATCCCGATGGGCCGCTATGATGGACCATCACGTGGACGGCGTTATGGCTTCTAGTGGCTTATGACGCGTGCGATGGCCTTGGGATGGCTTTAGTATAGATTTTTAGCTGCACATCAAAAGATCGTAGGCCAATGAAGGTGGTACAGCGGCGTTTACACTGCCTATCGTGTAGATTAGTCGCAACCATAGACTGCCATTTGATGGAACCACTGATATGCCATCGTGTAGAGCAGCCTTAAGATTAAAATTTCCTGCGTGTGCAATGACAATTAGAATTACAAGACTAGATCGTATACGTAATGAGTACATCCCGGCAACTTGAGTGTCTGAGATGTGTGGAACGTTACTTGAGGTGACGGTGGAGATCACTTACCATCAGGTGACTCGATTGTTCGTTCGTCGGCTATGTTCTAAAAACTTACGTATGAAAATGTATCCATTAACCCCGCCCATACTGTTCAACTCTACATTTTATTGATGTTATTTGGAGAAATAGTTTTGGTATGCCAGAAAATTTCACAGCCCGCCACAAAATGGATGGTATGGATGGTAGTTTTTCGACAATCACTTTTTGTGCTACTGGCAATACCGATCGCTTTACTACCAGAATTCCAACACGATTCTATTCAAGAGACCTTTAATCGACTATTAGAAATTCAGTGAATTACGAACTTATGTCACAATGGTAAAGGAATGGTAATGGTATGCCGTATGATTGTCATGATAACAACTCATGGTAATTAGTAGCTTCGGACCCCCTGCCTCTCTGTTTCATAGAACGTTACCCTGTCCTTATCAACAGGGAGGAAGGCACATAGGGAGATCAGGTCTATTCAATCGCCCTAGTTAGTTTAACAGCCGCTTCGAAATCTAATGAAGTTGCACAGTTCCTGAGCTAACTGAGCAGTTGGTAAACTAAGAAAGTTCAGCCAGATTTCTATTCTTATTTGGATAGCATTTATACAAATATTCCTATCTTGTACTAATAGGAATATAGAAATTGCATCTTATCCTAAAGGAATCTGATTTTCTCCAAACAATAAATTCTTAATATTTCTTATTTAACTTATAGGCATAATAGCTATGTATGAAAAACAAATGGCCTTTCCATTTCCAAACAAACAAAGACGATGTCAGCGTGACTCAACTATTTCTGTAAAAGGAACAACGTAAATACCGTATTTATTTGATGTGGTGTATTATGGCGCGAATAAAACATGAATCACTTTTACTTCGATATTAATTTATTGAATGTAATAATATTTCCTAGCGGATGTTTATAACAAATAGTATGCTAGTAATCACGTATGTGGTTGTATTATTCTGCCTGCAACAGTTGTTATTGTAATAAAATTATTATGTTCATATGACAGTCATCTGAAAAAATTACGCTGAGAATAATAGGACGTCAATAATTAACTATCACTATCATAAGGTATTAACCTAAATAGGTTTTAAAAATAATGTGAGCTTGAAATTTGTTTAGCACATAAATGCATAGTAAGTATTCACCCTCTGTTTGACTTGAAGTAAGGGCAGTATGTTCCCGCCAAAGAGCTCATCTTGTCGGTCACGTGTCTGTCGGAATAATCGGTTTACGAATAGGTAGGTATTGCTAATGAACGTACGTTGACTGAGGACAGGGGTAAATAGGCAAATCTCACTGCGCAAAAAACGATGCTTGATGGATTTCAAAATAATGAAGCATGGGGATTATTTGAGTGAGGTTTGTTTATTTATTTTAAGTATATTCCAATTTATTTAAAGTTTACCGTACTTGACATTAAGGTATTATTGTGATAATTTTACTAAATAAATAATTTATAAATGTAGAAATAGAGCACCATCTGTTATATTTGTTAGAAACTCAGAAGTATAATTTAAGCGTCATCTATAATCGGTATTTGGAACTACATACTGAACTCCTACTTTAAATGACTAAAGTAATTGTAGTTCTAAATGGTAACGGCAGATGGCACTGGTAGCATGTTTAGTATCTACACCCAGAACATAGGTGGCACTATTTTCAAAATACAAATTAGCTCTTTTAAATAAGTTAGTGATAGTTTGTGAGTATATTAAAATAACAATTCTATTAACAATAATATACACAATTTAAATTTAAACATTTTTACGTTTTCCACATTCTTTAGAATGTAATTGAACTCCGTTTGTACCAATTGATATCAAATATTATAAATCTCTTTGGTTCCAACCGAATTTAACAGCGATTACCAACTTAATTTGGTGTTCAAAAACACGTCACCTATATGAAAAATAACGCGTCAGAAAAACGTATAACAGATATGTAAGCACGACAGTGCCGTGACACGAGACATGAGGTGCTTGCTATTACCACGTTTGATTCACAACTGAATTATTAATCGGTACATAATAAATCCATTTGAAACAGAGTTTATAGTATTGCCTTATTGGCCTTGTGGTACTTAGCATGAGGAACCGTGAGGTCCTGAGATCAAATCCCAGATCAGATAATCTCAATTTGTGATATTTATTTCGATTCGAAATAATCACAACGTGTGATTATTAGTTATATTTTTGATTCGATTATAGTTGCCCGGGATTGGATTTTTTTACATCATAGACCGGCAAATGTAGAATAAATAATAGAGCAAGTGGGTCACCTGATGGTAAGTGATTTCCACCGCTCATGCATGCCCATAACACTAGAAGAATCATAGGATCATTGCCGAGCTCAAAGGGAAGGGATAAAAAAATTGGTGTGTGTCGTGGGACACCAGGTAGGAACGAAGTTCCTTCGGCTAATGTAGAATCGACACAAATTGTAAAAAATACAAATTATCAACTAAAATAACAAAATATGTCTCTTTATTTTTGTTTGACAACATAAAACTACATAGAAATAGAATAGAAAAATAGAAATAAAAAAAAAATTGGTGTGTGTCGTGGGACACCAGGTAGGAACGAAGTTCCTTCGGCTAATGTAGAATCGACACAAATTGTAAAAAATACAAATTATCAACTAAAATAACAAAATATGTCTCTTTATTTTTGTTTGACAACATAAAATTACATAGAAATAGAATAGAAAAATAGAAATAAAAAAAGACGTGTAGCACTCGGAGACTGCCGCGGTAAAGCTATTGTATAGCATTTTTTATCAACTTATGTAATTATAAATAAAAACTTATTAATTTAGACTTAGACTGGCTACTAAACGGTGGACGGCCGTGTTCTATAATCAAAAATTCAAATTCAAATTTCAAACCGCGTCTACATTTCCAAATGTCATAAGTTTCACACCTATCTGTTTTATTAACGGAATTTCGACTTTAACTTTGTGTGCTAGATATCAAATTAAGTTAAAAAAAAGTCTCATTTAACGGTTTTATTCCACGCATTTTTTCCACGCATTTTTCTTACGGTTTTACTATCACATTTTTTTCAGTTCGGTCACGCAGCGAAATCCCTATCCCCTCCAAGCCTGCCGTAAGGAACTTCGTTCCAAAAAGACGTGTAGCACTCGGAGACTGCCACGGTAAAGCTATTGTATAGCATTTTTTATCAACTTATGTAATTATAAATAATAACGAGCTAGCGTAATCTTTTAAAAATCGAAGGAGATATTAAAATACTTCAAGTATAACTGGCTGAATGAATTTCATTTTAAAAAAGGAACTAACGCTGGCTGGTTATGCGACGCTTTTAACGCTTTTTTCTTACGCTTTTTTCTTACGGTTTTACTATCACATTTTTTTCAGTTCGGTCACGCAGCAAAATCCCTATCCCCTCCAAGCCTGCCGTAAGGAACTTCGTTCCAATAAAGGGATTGGGAAGGGGAGGGGTATTTGGGCCTCCGGATATCACACTCACCGTACAAAACGCAGCAGCAAACCGCTACTTTGCGTCAGATTTCTGTGAGACAGTGGTCGAGCCAATCAATTCATGCTGTAGACAAAATGTTTACAGGGTTGCTCTACCACTCAAAGACCCATATGCTATCTTATGGCACGGAAATAAACTCGGGTCGGAAATAAACTGTCGGTCCATTACTTACACCCAGTGGCGTAGATAGCACGGGTGACCCAGGGCGGACCCCCTAGACACTAGCTAGGCTACTGGTTACACCTCTGCCTATCCCGTAGATGCAGGCATGAGCTTATTTTAAAGATAGTAGCTAAATAAATAAATCACTTCCATTCACACAAAAATGTGACAATGAAGACGGTGCGACCATTGGGAACGAATAAAAGGATTCTGCGTAAGTAAATATTTGGATTCCGCGCCTCATAACATTTTTCGAAAACATTTTTCTTGGGTCCGAGTGCGGTCACGCCCTCTGAGCGTTACAATAAAAATGTTGGATTCTCACCAAAAGTGCAAATTGTTATTTCCATGCCATAAAATTTTCTAAAACTTCTTTAATAATAAAATGAATGTAATGGCCTGTATCGCGGACTATTAATCTTTCCCGATGAATAACTTTTATAGCTGATGGCAAAAAGTTACGTCTTATTTCGTAGTTTATGATTTTACGTATGTCATTATCCATAGTTTTTTTTATGATAGGTAATACGAATATTTTAATATATAGTATTATTTCAAACCTTAATAACAAAGTTTATTGTAATGGCCATCTACATAGGTTTAGTACAGATTTCGATGGTTGTATGGAATTTGTCAGGACTTTCATGACCATGTGATAGTTTTGATCAATGAAATGTTATTACGTCACTGTTTTGACGTAATAATTGTGTTCGGTGCTAAGAGGAAATCTGTAATTATACATAAATATAATGTAATACTTCTTGGTTAATTTATTTATTTTATCACGTATAACAGCTCACACACTTCTCTTTCTCCCCAGAAGGATTGACGTCAGGCAGGCGGTCGGTCGTTTAAACTACAAGCCAAACCTTTCTGTAACATGTTTTAAAAAGTATATTGTGCCTACTGCCAGTGGGATAAGGACAGGTGGAAGTAGAAGATGATTTATAACTCCAGAAACCATAAAGCCAATAAATTTATAATTTGTCATGTAGAATATCATGTTATGCTTGTTCTAGAAATGTAGACAATTGTCTCAGTTTTCTAATAATTACTATGTCAGTTACACCAAATACAATAGAGATAACTGACTGATAAAATCATTCGGGAATTGCGCGGGTCTATAATTTGTATTTGATATGGCGATAGGCTCTTCATTTATTACACCATGGGATGAAAATAAGCACGGTGAATGACTCGTGGGTGTACTAATGACACTTCTGCCTACCCATTAGAGATATGAGTACTACTATCTTTGCAATAATTCATAATAAATCCAATGGGTTAAATTACAATCATGGTGAAAATTTAATTCATAGAACGCTCTCGTTGCTTCTTCCTCGAAGAAACTGTTTATCATCACACATTGTCCGACAAGGGCTGATCTATTAATATCCGCCATTTATTATCATAACTGAATGGCTTGTCGCATCGCGCCCAAACAATGCTTTCTGAGGTATAACGCAACCAATCAGTCTTGATCCTTACATGAGTATCCCGGCAGCCGTGGTACAGGAGTGAGAGGGGTCTCTTTATGTTGGTGAACGCGTTATAATGGATTTAATGGCCTGTAATGAATGGCATAACATCCATAAAGCTACAATACGGCCACTCGAACATTCCCTTTTATAATAATACTTGATTTATAGATTATCGCGAAAGAACGTTGTTTTGCACGTGTTGGGATCGCAACGCCTCCGTCGCAGACAAACAGGCGACAATGCGGTTGACAGCGAAGCGTTTCTGAATGAAATTTTAATGGTTACCCGCCTACCCGTTGCCAGTGATGTTTGCACTCAAAAAATTAACACATCACGCTTCGGTTCTCACATTATATCTGCGAATACATATGTGTTCACATCATAAAACTTAAATGTTCTTGTTGTTTACTTGGTATCCATGACGTTTATAAAGCTTTATCTTCAAACATCATCGGTTCTGTTCCATACTATACGTGATGGTAAGTGCAATGTATTCTAAAATTCAATATCGACAGTGGAGAGACATTGCGTCCCCTCATCAGTCGTCAGAATTATGGCGGTGTGAGTTATTAGATTTAGATACACTGGCTTGATTCACTTGAGCTTGCTTCTATGGCGGGTTATTTACCATGTCTACGGTGGTTGTTGGTCTGAAGCCAGATACCCTCTCTCTAGCAAAATTCTAAGAAAAACAATATAAAACTAAGACTATAGAGATAAGAACTTAGGGCGTTTATGTGTGGTAGAGCCGGGCTGAAGCCAGTTTTGTTTTCAGTATGAATGGGTAGGATCCTCCGGTGCGGTAGCACAGTCTTACATTTTATCAACGTGAGGCCTTTGCATTTCGAAAGGTCAGTGAGATTATCGGTCGAAAGTATATATAAGTCAAAAATCCAGCTCCGCCCTTTATTTTTCTATTTGATTAATTTCGTTGAGCGATTAAGACAAATTCGCATTCCTAGAGACTCGCAGAGCTTGATTGTTCGATGTCAAAAATAGTTGCCACTATCCAGTCTGCCTTACAAAAGTTGCTGTGGTGGGTGTAATGGGCTGCACAGTCTCGTATCACCTACAAGGAACTGCACACCTTTTGTCGTAGGTCAAGTCATGGTCATAAGCGGTGGCGATCACATACCATCAGCGGACCCACTGGCTTGTTGCCGGGCGCTGCTATAAAAAGTGCAACATTAAAATCTCCATGACATCTGTGTTTGGATCACGACAATTGTTTGCTCTTTATATCTCCAATGGATAAAAATCAACATTTGGCCGCGCGTATTCCACAAAGCGACGACGCCAGATGTCTTATTTTATCTCACTTTTTTAAAACCTCTTAAAAATCCGTACAAAAAGTTTTAAAGTTATTCATTGGCAACAACACCTACGTAACGAGCAGGCATTGTAAGATAGACAAAAGCCGGATAAATGTGACGTGAAATCTCCTTTCTGTAGTATGTATAATCCACTTAGAGGCATGTAGTCGCTTTTTGTCAAAATACAACGATACGGTTCATTGATTTGTAAAAAATAACGCCACGGGGCACCTTGTGTGTGCTAACAGACGGTAGTTCGGGGTGCCTGTTTTGTGTTTGTTTATTGAGAAGAATAGTTCGCATGTACTTCGACAGATGGCGCTAGTATGGTTCTGAGTTGTATAGTTTTTAGTTTGAGTGAAAAATATGATGGATTATAATATAACATGTTATAATATCAAAAATTGTGTAATAATGCTACTACCACTACTAAAATCACCATATCTTGAAGACGGAGCAAAGCTCTGGTCCACGGTCCGGCCGATGCAAATCTGTTGAATCGTCGGAAAATACATAAATTGGTATTTATACATTTAAATAGTATGTGACTAAGGTCTAATTCTTAATATTATATTGCATATACAAATCGCGAAAATCTGAAATTATGACATCTTTACATGCTGTCTGTTCGCTTAGATCTTTTAAACTACCTATTCAAAGGATTTTAATACAGTTTTCAGCAATAGATAGAGTAATTCACGAAGAAGGCTTATATGTATATGACCCATGGGAGCAGGGCAGTAATATACATGTGAAACCGTGAGGGACAGCTAGTATATTATGAACTGATTATAAATTGTGATGTTCTCTAGCCCCCACAGAAGCGAGAATGTAACAGAAAACAGTAATTTACAAATCGCGTTGTGCTTTTGAAAACGAAAATCGTAGATGACCGTTTTTTGTTTTACAGTGACGGTTGTTACGGTTTCTCGCTTATGTTTTACGAGAAACTCTCTCCACATAGGTAACTGCGGCTTAACTCCCCTAAATTATGAAGGGAATAATTGTATGGAACATCACGTCGGCATATTATGATTGAATGGGTTAGGTTCATATTATAGTCCGGATTGTGGAAATTACATTTGGAGTATAAGTGGTCACATTGTGCACTATCATTTTAGCCCCAACCTCACCCTGGCATTATGCCGGCATATCGCCAACTAAAAAGAACGAGAAGATTGTAAAAATTAAGCAAAATGATGTAAAGTGTAAATATAAAATCATTTCATTCATTCAAAGAAGTATCTAGCTACCTCTGTGGCGTAGTTGTATTTTGTATAGGTATCGGGTTCAATCCCCGGTTCGAGTAAAAGTAATATTAGTTTATTCTATCACAAAATGCTCAGTATCAACCCGGAGTTTGGAATTGTGCTCGGTATTGCAATACGTACGTGTGTATTATACAAGCGAACCTCGCTTGGTATCCTATCGTGTTTATTTGTTAAACCTCTGCCTACTCCATCGGGCATATAGACCTGAGGGCGTATTTATGTAAGGGAGTATCTATTTTTTTATTCTATTATCATTTTCTATTCTAATCTTGTGACTACTAAACATAAAATATTGTAGAAAATATCGCCAGCTAAGTACCTATTTTAAAAAGTAAATTCAAACACATAAAGCAACAAAATTAGTTTGCTAATGCAATACAGCTGTGTAGTTATATGCAATCCGTACAATTTACGCTTTGTGGCGAAAGGATTTTGAAAATTTATGCGTGCTTAATCGCATGATTTATAGACTATTTAAAAAATTTAATGGGTGGGGTATGCCGCTAAATATCAGCATTTGGTAGACTCTAGGTGGCAGGCCGCAAAGGGCGCCGACCGCAAGTTGTCCGATATATTCATGATAGTTCCAACACATTGTTTCCATTTAAATGTTAGCCTAAGACAAAAGGTTTGTGAGGAAGGAGCGAGATATACTAATAAGACGACTTCTTTTTGAATCGACTTTATTCGAGCACGGCAAAGTGATTGCACACACAGTGATTTACACCTGATGGTAAGCGTAATTCAGTCCAAAAACACCAACGACCACAGACATTCAATAAGTTTATCAGCCGGCATATCCAAAGAGGGAAGAAATAAATCGAGGGGCCTACGACAGGACAGGTGGAAGCAGAGGATACGAGGATGTATATAACTCTTTACCCGCCCCAACCAACCATCAAGCCGTGCCGCAAGCCTCTCAGAAGAACTGCACATACATGATCCTCGAACGCGTTCCACACAAACTGTGTTGGTCATTATGGCAGGTTTTAACACCATGTGTATGGTGGCACTATCCTGTCGGATGAGAATTTCCTACAACTAGCGAACTGAAAACTTAAAAAAGGGGGAGTTTATAGCCTGAATGACGACATAAGCCGGTCACTTGACTGATGGTAAGGACCAAACCTGCCTATAAACTGTATAATATTATAAAGCACTCCGTTCCTCACTCCGAGACATACAATTTTAGATAATATCAATATTAGTGTAAGTTAAACCGAACACAACAGTCTTTATAACTACTGCAGAAATAGACAAAGCGCTGATACCTAACCAGACGGTCTCATACACGAGAGATCACCTTGTAAATGTGTATAAGCTCTCGCGCACGCAGCAGGATTTGAACAAATGGATGGAAATACCTATAGATACATATCTCCATCGAATGAAATAAAGTCACATTCCAGTTGCAGCACGTCCTTTTTCAATAATTAATTCTCTCATTGATCTCCGTTTCATCGGAATCTTTTTATGACAAGCGTGAACTCGAGATAATCATTATGATTTCAGTTCGCAAAATGATGAATAAAATTAACAAGTTTGCGCGTTCACTGCGAAGAAGGACCCATTTGTCATAGCGCCTCAGTTCCAAGGAGTACCTCTTCGGGTTTCCGAGAGTATTGGGATTCTCGGCGTCGAAATCTCGAGCACAGTCCAGTTTAGGAGTCATTTGGAGGACAAAGCCAAATTGGCTAGTAAAAAGCTGGGTATCCTGAACAGAGCGGGGCGGTACTTCACGCCGGGCCAGAGATTGATGCTCTATAAAGCTCAAGTACGTCCCCACGGGAAGTACTGCTCCCACCTCTGGGCAGGAGCCCCCAAATACCTGCTCAACCCACTTGACTCCCTGCAAAGGCGAGCTGTTCGAATCGTCGATGATCCTGATCTCACGGATAGCCTGGAACCGTTGGGACTGCAGAGAGACTTTGGTTCTCTCTGCGTGTTCTATCGGCTGTTCCATGGAGAGTGCTCTGAGGAACTGTTTAAGATGGTGCCAACGTCACCATTCTACCATCGCACCACCCGACACCGCAGTAGAGTTCATCCATACCACCTGGAAACAATACGGTCTAGTACCGTACGTTTCCAGCGTTCATTTATACCACGCACGTGCAAGATCTGGAATGAACTCCCTGCCTCGGTGTTTCCCGAGCGCTATGACATGTCCTTCTTTAAACGAGGTTTAAAAAGAGTATCCCTTCAGTGGTAGGCAGCGGCTTGGCTGTGCCCCTGGCATTGCCGATGTCCATGAGCGGCGGTGACCGCTTACCATCAGGCGGGCCGCTTGCTCGTCTGCCTATCAAGGCAATAAAAAAGAAAAAAAAAATGTAGTTAATACCATTTTTATCTGCATACCTTCCGACATACTCAGTTCAATGAGAAATTGTCTGTAATTTGAATTATTATTGCAGATCGATCGTCAAGGAAAGGAATGAGGTTTATGAAGATAAGGATTTGGGCCTCCGAATATCTCCCTCAGTGTATGTAAAGCAGCCATGGTTCAGTTGTGGTGCCAGTATTTCTAGTGACTACGGCCGATGTGACTCGGTCTAAACGTCGGGAAAGAAATAAGTAGGTATGTATACCTTTAAATACTACGCGATGAAGATAAGCTTATATTAATATTATATTACATATAAACATAGCCAATTTAGACATGGCTCTACGCATTGACCACTTTAAATAATGTGCATATTTGGATTATCAAGATTTTTTTATTTCTTCGCATGCTTACCTTATTGTGAGTTGTGACCAATGCACGTAGTTCAACTTGATTTATGTCATCGAACTAATGCGTGCTCACGGAAACACCTTTGTTAACAACTTACTCAGAATCGTTGTATGTGCGAAGATTTTCGATACCTCAATGAATGGATTGTGGGCATTTATGGGCTATTTAGGGGTGCCTAATGATAAATGACGTGTTTTGCTTTTACTTACATGTCAATGCCGATTCTATAACTGATTTATGTGTAAGTTGTATTTGTAGTGAGTGTTTTTTTCTGTTAGCGTGCATCTGGAACTTCAGCAAAATCATTTTATAACTCATTTATTACATAGTTTTATTAATTACTATATACATATAAAAAACATAGGCGATTGTGTCTATCTCATAATTAGAACGCGCGTAACATAAAATTACTGAATAGATTTCGAACCAGTTTTTCACTATCATTTTAGTAGTGAAGGAAAACGTGTTGGTTGTAAAATAAATACATAGAAAATTTTTACAAGGGCGGAGTCGCAAGCATCTAACAAATAAAAATAACATAACAAATTGTTATTAACAATCCGAGCTATAATAAATGCTAGAATAAAATACGCAATGTATTTGTACAAACCTGCCATAAAAAAACGCAACAGAAAAAGTTTTATGTAACCGATTCTATTTGAGCGAAACAAATCCGATACAAATCTGGCTTCACCAATAAACCCGCGTCTAACTTTATGTCGCGCGGAATATCAGTTCTCCGACTTTACCCAATAAAGGGTAACCCTTGATCCGTTAAGTAAATAGAAAAAAGGAAGGCTCCGGGTCGCGGGCGACGTAACAACTAAATCACCGGTAAGCCCCAATACGCGCTCGCCGCCCGGCGTCGCTTGCCTAAGCCTCTGAAACCCTTTAAGTTCACCTTCCCATATCCCCGGCGCGAAATAAACGACACGCGAGCTCTGTCGCCTTTTTGTGAACGCCACCTACGCGTTTTTTTATGGGCCAATGTCAGTACTCGGTACTGTTTTTGGTAATTGAAGATTAGGGATATTGTTCGTAGTTTAAGGAATACCAGAATTTTATAGTTGTGAACGTTAAATATAATTTTGATTACTTCTCTGGGGTTACTGTAAATATAAATAGGCGTATGCAAAAACCATAAGCTAACGCCCGTATCCCTTAAAAGGTAGGTAGAGGTACAACTACTGCTGCACCCACTATTCGTCTTTATTTTCGATCTATGATAAGGGCTGTCGCCGAACCGGACATACCCGGACAACTCAATTGTAATTTTCCAAATCAAAAACTCATATACCAATGATCGCCTGACTCTTGAGCTAGGATTGGAATCCAAGATCTCACGGTTTTTTAGCCTAAGTAGGCTGCTACTAGTTCCATGAGGCGATGTGAAAAACAAATGTAATAAATATATTGTAAGGAATCTTTGTCTAGGTATAAACTTATCTATCTAACTTAATATTACATAGATTCATCACTTGTTGTCCTTTTTCATTGCAGCTCTAAGCTTACTAGTAATTTCTGTTTTACAACAAGATATTTAATTTTCGAATAACAAAATGGGAACATCGCCATGGTTGTCTGTAAAAGATTGCCTTGAGCGATAAGGCCGCCAAATGTACTATACATTTAGTATATATGTGTCTTTCTGTCGCTATTAGTCCAATGTACATGAAGCATAATAAATAAAACATCACTTTCAACATCGAAATCCGTGTCACCACGGCCGATTACAATAAGAAGTATAACCTAATGATTGATTCAATCTCGATTAGCTCACACAATGGTATATGAAAGGTAAAGCCAAAGCCATTCGGAGGGCGCGTGACCGTAGCGCCCACACTGACCCGACTCAACCGAACTACTTTCACCAAACACCCTTACACAAATTGATTTTAAATGGCGATTTATTTCCGCCTCATATCGCCGATCCGATCTCCTATGAGTTTTACGGCCGGCTTTACATTGGCTTCACCCACTGAGACTTATAAAACGGTTTATTTCTTTTTCGGTCCCGTATCCATCCCTTAATTATACAGAATTAACTCCGATAATGTGACCTTAAAAAGACGTTACCATACTGACTCTTTTGGATCGAATTATATATAATTCGGAAGGCCTAGTATTCAATTGTAGTTCTGTTTATCTTGCCTTTATTTTTCTACAAATACTTTTATTTTTTTCATGAGTTAGAATTGAATACTTATGATATTTAGAGTTATTGGATTAATAGTTAAGTAAACAATTATTAATACCAAGTTATTTTTACAAACCGTGCATCATTAAGGCAAAAAGATCTTTCCTCAGTCCTATCCTATTGTTTTATTACTCGTTGCCAATACTTGTAAATGATTAGAAAAATATAGTTTATGCATTTCACGAAGATGCGTCCATACTGAAACAACTCTACTTATAGACTGTTTCTCGGCAGATATAGTCAAAGTGGTGATACTAATCCAGATATGCGACATATGTGACAGTGTCCGTGGCGCAGTGGGCAAGAAGCCAGCTGTGAAGCTAAAGGCCACGGGTTTGATTCGCGTAACAAGACAAATGTTTGTATGATCTACAAATATTTGTTTCAGATCTGGGTGCGTTTTCTCCCCAGAGGAGTTCATGTCAAGCAGGCGGCCGATCGTGAAAACTACTAGCCAATTTTTTTTGTAAGATGTGGTAAAAAGCATGTTGCGATAACCCCACTGCGAGTAGGATAAGAGCAGGTGGTTAAGGAGACTTAATATTAAGGGAGTAAAAACTAGTTAGTCAATTTATCTCATAACAATTGCATTGCGAAATATCAAACACTTCGCAAAGGACAAAAGAGAGAAATTACAGACGCAGGCCCAATGAACGAGTTATAAAACTAAAACTCTAACGGTGACCACTTTATATCCAGAATTCTATACATAACGGGTGTTTCAAATAAATGTTTCCAACTCTATTGCAAAATTTCACCCTTTGCGAATTTGCGCAAATTACTTTATGAGCGGGCTTTTCTGTTGCGAATAGAGATTTTTTTGGCGTCGCCGTTTACAACTGCAGGCGAGATGGAATGGCTTAGAAAGTGGAAACCCAGCTGTGTAAAGATGGGATTCCAATTTTACGAAGGTTGAGGCCCGATGTGTCGAACCTAAAACCGTCGCATAATACAAATAAATAGTAACCCTTCGGTGGCGGCGCGTTTGCTGCCGAAAGGTTTACTTTTATTGCCGGTGACTTTCTTTTATTGTTACCCTTCATAATTGCCAGGGTTGAGAGTAAAAAAACAGCATTTGCTATTTTCGTGCAAAATTCCTATTGTTTATTTTTTGGCAAATTACAATTGGCGAAAGATACACAATAAATATTTATTTTTTGAAACCCGTTAACAGTTATTTGAAACAGTATATTTTAATTGCTGTTTTTTATTTTTTCAAGGCGATTGTGTTGATAGACGTTAGTTAATGTGTAATTTTTTTGTTCGTTTGAAACGAAAAAACTAGTTATCAAATACATAAAGCGTATACAAACCAACGTAAAGTAGGAGTAATAGTAAAAGTATGTCGGAGGAGGAAGACTTTACTCGAGAGAGTTAAAAAAAATACCGTAGTGGCTCTGTCATTATAATGATGAGTGACAGACTACGTTTTACTAGCATTTCAGATTGTATGTCAATCAACTGACAATTCTACAAAAGTAATGCATTTGCTTTGGACGGTTTTCATTTTCATTCGTTCACTCTGACTGAACTATAGTTTAATCCGAGTATTGATTATTCCCGGGTTCGCATGGTAAAATGACTAGTGATTTATATCGCGAGTAATATAGCAAGTAAAAATTATTCTAAGGATACGTAGGTTTTTTTTTTTTTGTGTGATAGAGCCATGCTGTAGACAATTTTGTCTACAGCACTAATGGGCTGGCTCGACTGGTTCGTTACCGCTGTCTAAAAAAACAGTGACGTAAAATAGCGGCTTGCTGCTTGGTTTCTTACGGTGAGTGCGATATCCCGAGGCTCGAATCCCCCTTCCCAATCCCTTAGATATCCTTTTCTTTTAAGGTCGGCAACACTTCCATGATTCTTCTGGTGTTGCGGGCGTACATGTACAGTGTAGATCACTTAGCATCAGGTGACTCACTTGATCGTTTGCTGACGTATAAAATAACAAAGGTAGATACTTTGGAATAATGTATAATTTGATTTCTTATGTTTACGCGAATATTACTCATTGAAATAAAACTAATTTAAACGGATTTTATCGAGGTGGATTGCACTCTGTGATCACGAAGGTTGAAAAGCTTTCGAAACGTCGGGATCAAAAATTAATAAAAAACCGCGATAAAATCCGTTTAAATTAGTTTTATTTTAAAATGCATAATTTGGTCGAATCGGTCCTTATGTCCATTGTCATAAAAACCATGTCGACTACTTACGTCGAATTAATGTGTAGTAAGTACGAAGTGTCCAATAAATATACTTTCACAGCAGGTGTTATATTGCTGGAACGGCTTTTCGACTTCAAAGCTGGCGAGTGATATATATTTGTTTTTTTGCTCTAATGGCTGTTTCCAGATTGAGACGTTTTGCGACCGCAAAAGCTTTCCAGCGGGGGGTGGTTGCCGTGTTTTTTGTCACTTTCCTGCTAACCTGTCAATTGTGACGACAATACGTCGTGATTGAGTAACGTCAGACCTGCTGTGAGATGAGTGTATCTGTCATTCGATTGGGCCGTGTTTACTTCAAATAACAAGTACTTGGTCCAAGTATACTTGAAATAAAATGTATGACGGTCAAGTTATGTAAAATTGGTAAATTTTAACTGGAAATTATGAAACATTAAAATTAATTGCTATTATTATAATCGCTAAATCAATTACAGCCAAATGAACCAACGCCTCTGTAGGTATATAGAAAGAACTCAATCTTGACCGCACCAAACGCTTGACTTCTATTTGCCTACATCGAGTACTTCAATACTTTAAACATGTGGCCCAAAGAATTGCTGATAACATGGCAAAACTCACAATAACAGGGAAAATAAAAGACAAAACAGCAAGAGGAAGGAGCTCTACGTTGGTCTGACTAGGTGTCAAAACAGCTGAAGACACCGATCAAAGTCATCATCCACCAAGCCGAAGGTCGTAGCATAGGACCACCATTAACACAGTCACTCGATCCTCAACAGTAAAGAAATGGTGAAAGAAAGAAAAATCAATTACAAAACAATCTAATACTTGATATGAAACAATAATAATAATAACATCGACGAGAGTAAAAAAAAAATTGAAAATGTTTTGAAACGCCCCTATATTAATTTTTTGCCCACTCAAATAGCAGCTACTGTCGGTTGGTCTGTAGCTAAACAGGTAGCGTATAACATTATCCGATCATGAGAAAGTTTGTACGACAATGAATTCTTGACAGGAGATTATGCGGTCATAGAACGACAATAGTTACGCCAGCAAAACAAGTGCGATGATTCCTGTAGTTTGAGAGATTGAATTTTGGTTTATACATATTAATAAACAAACTTAATCGTTTGGTATTTTAAAAAATAGGATTCCTAAATCATGTTTTATACAAAATGTATACATATTATAGTGATAATGTATATATAGAATAGGTATAAAAATATATTTTTTTAAATTTCCACACTACATAAACTGAAGAATGATCGTAGAGAATAAAGAAAGATATTCTGTTATTATTTACCTATTAATTATTATTTCGGTTATATTTAAGGCTTGTTTCACAATCCTCAAGTGAACAGTTTTGACAAATACACACCACATGTGCAATAGTACTATCACGCTGGCTATGTACACGAGAAACGTACGTTAAATAATTAATTTAATTTGATATCTGGCATTTATATCTTATAGAACCGGACGTTCTGTGATACAGCCCCTTAATATCATCAGTAAAAAATAAAAAAATACCACCCAACATTTAAAGTCAATAAAAATAAATTCGATGTCTCAATTTGTCCAAGATCCGTAAATTAACATGTAAGTTTATAATTAGTGAACCATTTAATTTTATGCGTAACGGAAAGCGTATATCGTGGTGACTCCGCCCATGTCGGGACCACTTTCGACATTATTGTTTTTTTATTTTATGATGTTTAAATTGGATTGGTACTTTGTACATTAAATTTTTTACGAAATGATTATGATGAAAAATTCAGAGTTATTTTAAATTATTAGGATCACCTGAAGAGCATTTTTTATTGTTTATCAATAGGTAGAGTTTAACCGACAGCTTCGTACGACATAATGTAAACAAATATCTACCCACCTTTTACATATTATTAGGTGACTTTAGATAGATAGATAGATAGATAACACTTTATTGAACACCAATTTAACGAAAAAATACATAAGGAACTTAAAACTACAACAATGTCAATAGGCGGTCTTATCGCTAAGAGCGATCTCTTCCAGACAACCTTATTTACAATAACGGAATTGTTAAAAAAAAGGGCCAAAAAGTGGGGGTGTTTAGAGGAACTTAACGAAATAATTGACAATTATATACTAAATAAAAAATACTTACATATACTATGTAGTAACAATAACATAACGACGTCTATAAATATACAATATATATACACATACATACATGTATATATACACATACATACAATATCAATATATAACAATATTACATATATAATACTTATAAAACATTCATAAGAAATAAATACAGCTTCATGATACACCATTATTCGAGTAAGGACAGATAATAAAATTTCAGTCGAGTTTTGAAAACAGTCAGTGATGGAGCTTGTCGTACAAATACCGGTAAAGAATTCCATAGGCGAACAGCCTGAACAGTAAACGAGCTATCGAAGAAAGTACTACTGTGCACTGGAGTCTTAAGAGTCAAATTTTCTGACGATCTTAAAGTATGGGAATGGGCGTAATGGAGAAAGTTGAAATGTACTTTGAGATAGTCCGGATAAGACGGATTAAACAAGATGTTATATAGAAGGCATAGAATGTGAGTATTCCGACGAAGACGAATGGGAAGCCACTTGAGCTTAGTGCGGAAGTCGGAGATATGATCATATTTGCGCAAACCAAATATGAATCGTATACAGAAATTTTGAAGACGCTCAAGTTTATCAAGTTGAACTTGGGTTAGGTCTAGATAGGAGACGTCTGCATAGTCCAGAACGGGCAGAAGTAATGATTGTGCAAGCGCAATTTTAGTGGCAGTGGGCAGAAAATTACGAAGTCTTTTTAAAGACGCAGCTGATGCAAACATCTTACGACTAGTGGCAGCAAGCTGCGGTCCCCAAGACAAAGTGCGATCCATTATTACTCCCAGATTTTTTACAGTCTCACCAAAAGGGATTGTGATACCATTAAAGACTACAGAAGGAAGAACAGGCCAGTCAATTTTTGCAATAAGCCGCGAGCTCCCTACGATTATAAGCTGAGTTTTAGCTGGATTAACAGTGAGACCAAAGCGATTGCCCCACTCGGATATTTTCGCCAAATCAGAATTTATAATTGCAATAGCATCATTAATATTCTTAAGTGAGGCTTGGCAGTAAATCTGGAGATCATCTGCATAGAGGTGATAGGAAGAAGAAAGATTATGAGATATAGTATTAATAAAGATAGCGAAGAGCAAAGGAGACAAGACGCCGCCTTGCGGAACGCCGGCTGACGTGTTGCACCATGAGGAAAAGTTATCTTCAAGGCGAACACGCTGCCTGCGACCATACAGATAGCTTCGAAACCAATCGATTACCGTCGGAGATATGTTAATAGAGCGAAGTAAGGCAAGGAGGATGTCAAAATCAACAGTATTGAAGGCGTTACTGAAGTCCAGTAATGACAACACAGTAAGCTGCCCTGTTTCCATTCCCATACGGATATCATCGGTGATCTTGACTAGGGCAGTTACAGTACTGTGACCTGGGCGGAAACCAGATTGAAACGAGTTAAAAAGTGAGTGTTTAGTGAGAAAGGAACTTAACTGAGAATGGACAAGACGCTCAAGCACTTTAGAGAGGAAGGGTAGGATAGATATGGGTCGATATTCCGAAAAAAATTGAGGATTAGGTTTTTTAGGAAGGGGTATAATTTGAGCGTCTTTCCAATTTGAAGGAAAAACTCCATGGAGAATGGAATAGTTAAGGATATGACAGATCGAAGGCAGAATATAGTCCAGAATGGGCATTAGCATATTTCGACTAATGCCATCTATACCAACCGCATTCGATGTCACAGAAAGGATGCTTTTCTTAACATCACAAGCGGTAAATCGATTAAAAAGAAAGGGAGCGTGGTTGGAAATTGGCGAAGAAATGAGTTGTTTTATTGTTTGGTTCTTAACTGAGGCATCAATATAAGAACAAGAAGAGAAGTGTTGATTTAGACTATTGATGTCAAGATTATTCGGAGTTGAGTTATGTCGAGATTTACCAATTCCCAGAGATCTGAGGAATTTCCAAACTTTGGCTGGATTTTCCTCTTCAACAGA
Source organism: Amorpha juglandis (assembly GCA_949126905.1). Lineage (NCBI taxonomy): Eukaryota > Metazoa > Arthropoda > Insecta > Lepidoptera > Sphingidae > Amorpha > Amorpha juglandis. The sequence goes on along the minus strand of OX421381.1, from coordinate 10,692,391 downwards.
GTCATGAATATGGCGGCGATAAGCGTCCCTACACACCCTATTGCAGCGATTCCGTAGACTTACATATTTAGCCTTTGTATTATCGTTTGGATGACACTTGTATTTTGTTTTTGCAGCGGCTTTTTTGCACATTAAGGACTTGATCTCATCCGTAAGCCAAGGCGCAGGGAGATGTTTAAGCTTAATTTGTCGTAGTGGAGCATGAACGTCATAGAGCTGTGTAATTAGAGAGTTGAAAATGGCAAGTTTTAAGTCTATTGAATCAGCTTCAACGACAGCTGACCAGTCAGTGGATTTTGCATCTTTGTGTAAAGCTTCATTATCCATGCCACCAAAATTGCGCTGCAATATTATTGTGGATTTGAGTTTAGGTGGACGAATTTTGTACGATAGATACAACAAGTCATGGTACGAAAATTCATCAGCCGCACATTGTCCATGCTTAGCAACATGCTGTGGAGAGGTTACTAGCATGATATCGAGGAGTGAAGGCGTAGAGTTGGGAAAATGATGAGTCGAACTGAGAGGCAAATGCAATATGCATGTTACACGACTTAACAACAGTTTCTAATGCCGAAGTACGGTGATCGTTTTTTAAAAGACATGTGTTGAAATCACCCATGATAATACAATGATCATACGAAGGAACTAGGTTTTCTAGAATACTTTCGAAAGATGAAAAGTAGTCAACACGTACTGAAGGGCTATAATAGACTCCGAGAAGAATTTTAGAGTGGGAAAGAGTAAGGTCAATGAAGAGATGCTCACCGCTGTTAGAAGGTGATGGTTGTGACGACATACTAACAACAGAAAAGGGAATATGTGCACGGAGGTAAATAGCCACACCACCACCGCCCTTATCGGTGCGATCATTGCGGATGAGATGAAAGCCAGGAAGGCAGTAAGAAGTAGAAGGAAGGCATGGCTTGAGCCAGGATTCGGAGACTAGTATAGCATGGATATTTTTGTGGTCCAGAGACGCCAACATATGAGGGAAATGAGCCGGAATACTTTGCGCATTAATATGAATGAGATTAAAGTTTTTAGATACGTCAGAAAAGTGACTCTCAAGGGTGTCAGAAAGTGAAGGGACACTATAAAAACTCTCATCACTACTAATACTACCAGAGTCGGACGATACTGAAGTATAGTGTTCACTATTATCGCTGCTGTCGTTACTCAAGGTGCGAAACATAATATAAAAATAAATATAATGTGTATGTTATATTAAATAGAAAATAAAAATAGAAAAGATTAAAAAAAAAAGATATAGAAAATAATAATCCAAACAGACAAATTAATTTAACAACTATTGCATTTTGTCTGCCGGTTGTGTCATTTAAATCTATTTCAACAATTATAAACAACCCAATTACAAACAATTGAAAAACAATTCACGCAAGACTTTTTATCCATACAAAGAATAGAACTCGATAAAACCATTATTATACAGACCACAAAAAAAAAAAAAAAAAAAAAACCTTAATGAAACAGAAAAAAGAGGATCGTTAAATATATGTGTTCTTTATTGCCCGTTTGTCTCCTAATTGAAAAAAAACTCTTGACTTGGATCTATCTGGGAATTGCGAAAGGGAGGAGGGTTTAGCCTTAGGCTTCAGGAAATCTCGATGCCATTTCGCGTCATTTTTCTGAGAGACAGTGATATTTCCTCAGTCGATCTATCGGAGAATAGCTGTATTACATAAAAGTCTGGTAATTACTCCTTGCAATATACACCAAAAAACTTCTGGCTGTATAATGCGGCGAATAAAGGTAGCCTTACTGTTGATAGACATCTTTTAAGACCCAAGAATAGGGTGTTCTAATTATAACACCCCATTATTTTGTGAGTATGTTTGTGTGATCAACAAATATTTGTTTCGGTGTTGGTGTTGTGAGACCAAAAGTCTCTCGTTGTTCCTGATACCTATGAAATAAGAATCGTATCTTATTGTGGGATCAGGATTGTGTGTGTGGCTGTTAGGTAAATTTATTTATTTACACAGATTGTTTCACCTATTTGAATGCGGTTTTTATTTGAGAGCTGGTTTACGAGGTTATTAGATATGGTTGAAAAAAAATCTGTTCATCCATTTAGAAATTACAGTTCCTTTTCTATACTGAGTCCGGGGTTTTCAACGTTTGGTTATTTTTCAATTATTTACATTTAACTTGTTTGTTTGTTTCTTTTAACTTTGTCAAAAGTATTTTATCAAGTTACGATATGACTAAGCAGCGATAGCTCAGCGGGGAGGTACGGATTATCGAGACAAAAGTTGCAGGTTCCAAACCAGCCCCAAGAGCATACACCACTGATTTTTCTAAGTTACGTGTATATTAATTGTTAATCATCGCTTGCTTTAACGGTGATGAAAATATCGTGAGGAAACCTGCGTACCTGAGAATTCGATAAGATTTTTCGAAGGTATGTGAAGTCTGCCAACCCGCATTGGCTAGCGTGGTGGAATAAGAAGCCTAATCCCTCTCATTCAGTATAGGAGCCCTATGCCCAGCAGTGAGACGTATATAATACAGGGCTCGTATTAGGAATATGACTAAGTATATAATTTATAACTATGCATGTAAATCATTTTAAAAAAATCACGTTAATGTTCAGTTTTATTGCAGTTTCGTGCGACAAATGCTGCGCAACGTGTCACCGATGCATTTCGGAAGTAGCAAACAATCGTAAAATGTTATAGCCGCTAATGGCTGCCCACGCTGATTTGTGGCGGCTACGGTGTCTAACCATCGTGCTTTAAACTTAACCTCCTATTAAACTTACCAAAGCGGCGACCAATAAGACTGTTTCTATTTTTGTTTAATATATGTTTAATGTTGTAACTTGGTGCAATAACAATTAGTGTTCGAGTATTTTATTCATAGAATCACACATGAGTTATCCGAGATTGGAATTAGCGCCCGGTAGGGTAATAGACTTGCTCCTTATGGGATGAAAATAACCTAGGCGAAAGGCGGGTGCGAGTTATATTACTGCCTACCCCTTTATTTACGCCATCATAGAGGAAAGTTATGTACAATTTTGAGTTCTTGATCGACGCTTTGCTTTAAACATTTTAGACAAACAATTACGAGGCGTAGGTAATCATATTTCGATTTGGATATGTAAAAAATCGCAATAAAAAATAATTCCCAGGAGTGAGGTGCCGATCGGCCGTCCATCACTGTGTAATTGTCACACATATACAAACGCATACGTATATCATATTTATAAAGTATCATTTTGTTGAAATGGAGCCAAATTTCCGGGCCGTGCTTTCAACGGAATTTACAAAAACGCGCCATAAATTGGCAAATAATCCCCCGCATAACGCAACCTTTGTTTGGCCACACGTGCTTTTAATATCTGGCCGGAATCGCGTATGCAACAAAAGCCGGATTCAGTCTTTGTGCCCGCCAAAAGTAAACACTCGTAAAAACTTCCTCGGTGTCACGGGACGACGTATACATATTTGTTAATAAATTTATTAAATAATGTAAGCACAATAAGTGTGTCTATTGAATTGTAGCGCGACAATCGTCCGTGTCGAATTTGTCATGAAACTGTGCGCTTTTGTTTGCGAGTATGAATGCTGTGTGAGAAGGAAGAGCTTCCGGCGCGCGTTGTGTAGCTTCTGTACGGGATCATTGCTCCCGGCGATACCTTCGTATATCGATTGTTGTTTTTTACGTCACATCATATCTATTACACTTTGGTATTTTATCTTTCATACTGATAGGCGGAAGTGCTTCGATCGGGTTTATTTTTTCTCAAAATTCCTTTTTTGAAAAGTGATACTTTCTCATGTAAGTTTCCCGTAAACATATCAGTATTCGAATCACTACTCGAATTGCACTGTAATATTTTTTTGGCACTCTTGGCCATATTTTCTAAGCACCAGTGTCCATTGCTATAATTAATGAATGTAATAATTGGGTTTGAATAATAATTGACAATGAAGACATGCCAATGAAAGAGACACAAATCTAAGTGGGTCGTTAAATCCGAAATGCATTCATAAACACTAGTAACAAATAATCCGGTGCTTCAAAACAAAACATAAAAAAGGAACTTCAGCCATGTGTCGATATACGCATCGACGAGTGCGCGTATGATATGGATAAAAACTGAAACCACGCCGGAACAATCGAAGCTAACTTATAAAATATGTATCCTGCTGGCTTTTCAAACTCGCACTCCGTACTATTTTGACCGCGATCGGGATTTTTCGGAGAGAATGGAAAATCATAAAGCCGCTGACTGTGTATCGCGTTTGTTTCACTCCACGTTTGTGTTGATTCAATTGTCTTCACTCAACGGTTCCGGTGCGCTTGTGCGCTTTGTCTCCTCTTTTGGCTTTGAACTTTGATCTGGATAGGTAGTTTAAAATTCTACTACGTCTTTGAGATAATAGTTGGAAACTGTGTACATATTACCTACTAGAAAAAAGATAATTAATGTTATTTATTAACCTACCGCATACACCTGTACGTTACATACAATGTTAATATTATAAGTGCTAAAGTAACTCTGGTTTTTTCTCTTACGTTTTCACGGCTAAACGGCTTATGGGGTTTTAATAAAATTTTGGAAGGAGATAATGAAAAACATAGGGTACTTTTTGTTCCAGAAAAGGAAATTGTAACTTGGAAGAAGACATTAAAAAAGCAAAATCTACTAGCATACATTTCTATGAAGTAATTATACCTCCATGTATATAAAGTGTAAATAAAAAAATTTAAGTTGGTAGTTGCACTCCGTGCCTGATACTATGAGGTTGTTAGTAAGGTGACCATTGACCAGTGCGTTGAATCCTATGTTTCGCGCCAACTACAATACCGCGCTGATTTAACTAACTGTCAAAAGCGATATCATGACGTAATGCGAGGGATAATTGTAAACTCCTGAACAGAAAACACCCTGCATCCGCCCCTACACCAAGAAGGCTGTTAAGAATAAGGCACTATTCGAATACTGAAGGTTTTTTATATGAAAATAGCAATGAACAGCAAATCAGTGACTAGAAAACATTGTATTTAATTCTAAGGAAAACAATAGATGTTATCAAAATCGCATTATAAAATCAATTTACCCGAAAAATGCGTCGCTACACGGTAGTTGACAGGAGACATCTATAAGATGTCGTGATCTTGATGTCTGCATCGAACGGAGCGTGGAAAAAAACACAAAACACGCCATTATGTGACGGTCATTAATTAAGATGCCGGAGTTTGTTCGAGGTGAGATGAAATACGTGTTGCCATTTCTGCGGACTAGAAATAATGGCATGCTTTTATTTTTATCTAGTATTGTGATACAGCTATTTTTTATCTTTAAAGAACATTAATTTATATAACCTGGAAGGGAACGAAGTGTCGTAAGGGAACGTACACTCAAAATACGCGGCAAAAATCGCACGCGTCCCAGTCTTCGAATTTTAGTTTTTTTTTATTTGATTGAATGACGACATGAGCAAGGCGCTGATGGTAAGCGCCACGCCTGCTCATTAACACAAGCAACACCACACAGAATTTTGAATTACAAAGCACTGCATGGCACCCAACTGCGCTCGTCACACCGAGACATAAGATGTTAAGTCTCATAATGCCTAGTAGTTTCACTGGCTTCAATGTCTTTTAAAACGAAATACAACAATGCTGAATGAAATGAAACACACTGTTGCTTGGCGGCAGAAATAGACGAAGCGGTGGTACCGACCCAGACGGCCTCTCGCATACGAGGGATCTACCACCTTGCATTTTCTGAAAGACTAGACGCAAACTAAACGCACACTCATCCTAATCATACAAAATCTTTGTAATATCGTGAAAGGGAATAAAGGATGCAGCCCAGAAGTGAATGCACTAATTTTTATAATAAAAGCCGGTCGCTGTCAAGTGTTATAAATTAATAACGTCGGCTGCGCGTCGTCCCGTCGCCGTCGCGTCGCCGCATTGCCCTCACTCGGACATTTATAACTCGCTGCACCGATACAAACGTCATTTTAAACCGTCATCGCTAATTTGCCATTGTTTCGCCGCTGACGCCACCTTTTTTGCTCAAAACCATAAAACAGATAAAACTTTTTGTTGTTTGGGCACCCTTAATTGATTATAAACGTTATGTTTGATTTTGAGGGTAGGTGCAAAACTTGGGCGCGTGGAAGGTGTTAGGTTTTTTGTGTTAAGCATATGGCTTCGATAAAAAACTACTTCTTAATTTGGAGATATTGGTTTCGTGCGAGATGTGTACCAGTAAATACAAGCGAAGTAGTAAGTTAGCTAGCCGAGCGCGGCCCGTTGCTGGCAGTCTGAATGCGCTGAGTGGGCCATACATTAGCGGCACCTCTGCGTCGCTTGCATGAAGGCGACACGGCCGCCTCGTCTACTATAAAGCACGGCGCAATAAAGAGAATGGATGCCGCCCATCGGCAGTCCCCGCCCGCCCCCGCCGGCCGCCGCCCGCCGGCAGGATTACCCGAATCGCCACTATTTATCGCTCGAGCCTTGCGCCCAGGTGCCATCAATCTATTTAATGATCGGGTCAGCACATGCTCTTGGTCTTTTTGCCGCCAGCGTCCGCCGTCCGCCGTCCGGTGCGGCAAAACGAAGACGCAAACACCTAGGCCGGGAGATCGACGTTTGATGAGGCGCTTTTGTGTCGATCGTTGGCGTTAAAAGGTTTTCGAACGCACTATCAGCAAAGTATTATAAGGTTTTGCTTATTTTTTAGGCTACCACGAGCCCATAAAATTGACGGCCGGAAACGTTTGTGCGCTGATATAAAGATAAAACCTTTTGTTATTTTTCCTATGACCACGGCACTCCGGATAGATGAACTTTTATTTAGCGTATGTTGGGATGAGAAACTAGACAAAATGTGTCTCAATATATTTACATGGTAAAAGCGAGTGTGAGTTTACATAACATACACTTACACATACACTTTTCGCTACATTGATTTCAATATTGGTCATATCATGTCATACGCATACGAGAAATATGTATGAAGCTAAAATGTTGAATATACAAGCCGTTAGAGGCACTGTGCGGATCTACGTGCATATTTTCGTAAATGCAGTTAATATCAAATCAATTATATCGAATGTTTTGCAAAAAATTGCATACATAATTCAAACATAGAATCCTCGAATCGGCTCATATTACTTATAACCAAACCCAACTTATATCAGTAGATAATACTGGCCACTTCATCGTAGAACGGTCAATGGTTACAGATAGCACAAAGCCCAATATAGATCGGCGCGAGCGGTCATACATCTGCCACGATCGTGCGCACGGCAATGGACGTAAGGATTTGACGGGTCTTAACTCAGCCGCCTCTATCCTCGGCTTTGTTTAAACGATCTTTGTGCTTGCCCAGCATGGTCAGTGGCTTAATCTAACTATTATAGTTGATGGTGATTGCATACCGAATTGTGTCTCATGTAGATTGAGGGACTAAACCGATGTTTGAAAAGAATAAATCACTTTGAATCTATTTCGTTTAAAGAGATTATGGCCACGGTAAAAATATCGTAATAGTATGAACGTATTACATATGGAAAATGTTAGAGGTCAAGTCTCAGCTATTATCTAAAATTTGTCATTAGGATACGTAGAGTTTCATAAAAATATGAAAATAATGATTTTAGATGGAAGGGGTAGGTGAAGTTTTATTTTAGTTCTTTACTCTCCAATTAAAGCTAAAGTAGTAGGTCAGCTGTGTCCGATATAATTTTCGTTTTATTTTCATGTAGCAATTAGAGATAACTAGTGGATATACATAAAAAAGTATAAAACTTGTATATTTATTTTTCGCACTAAAAGTTTTGTTGTTGTTGTTAAAGATCATAGTTGGAGAGAGAAATATTAGGAGTTGTGATTTGTTTATCTCTTTTCCCTACGAATAGTCAATCAGAGGGGCAAATATTTGTACGTTCACCAAAAATGTGTTGAAATCAGTGTGTCGGACACGATTGGGCAATAATGTAGTAACATTGGCCCTACCTCAATAAGCTCCGACTTGTCGTCTTTGAACGGTAAACTCGCTTACTTCACCTGAACAAACTGCCTCCCGACGGAGGGTGAGGGATCCGTTCTCATTGTATTAAACGATACGATATATTTTGCCATTGATAATATTTTAGTGTTCACTGAGAAATTATTTTTAAGTAAAAGTACAAATTAATATTTATTAAATGAATGAAAGTATTTTATTTTGATTTTGATAAACTTATATAGCGGATCTAAAATCAATTGTAAAACGTTGGTGTATATATGAATATTTTCCAATAATATTGTGTAGGACGAAGCGCAATGAAATTCACGTAGAACGAGACTGAGGACAAGTATCGTCGCACTACCCTCGACTCCTTTATAAATAGTTTTATTTCTACTATACAATTATATCAATAAGTACATATATGTACCAAACGTGTACGATAATACGATAGTAAGAAGTATGTAGCATATTATTTTTAACTACGCTAAAAGATAATGTTTTAGAAATATTCAATGATTTCCTTTTATCAAACTCTAAGTTATATTCCAAAATTTCTGTATATTATCATCATCATCATCATCAGCCACAAGACGTCCACTGCTGAACATAGGCCTCCCCCAAAGATTTCCGGACCGACCTGTTGGTCCAGCGACATCCTGCGACCTTTATCAGGTCGTCTGTCCACCTTGTAGGTGGACGTCCAACGCTGCGCTTGCCAGTACGTGGCCTCCATTCCAGAACCTTTCTGCCCCATCGGTTATCGGTTCTGCGAGCTATGTGACCTGCCCACTGCCATTTCAGCTTGCTAATCCGCTGGGCTAATAATAATAATAATCTGCATATACTTACAAATAATACACATATAAACATACACATGTAATATATAATAAATCATAATCTAAAAATATGTACAAACATTGTAATACTCTCGTATGACAATGTACACATCCCACAAGGCGGGCTTCGCGTGGGCGGGCGGCGCGCAGTTCCGGTCAAGTCGCGGGCGGCTCTCGGCTTCCGCTCGTCCAATTTGGCCACATTCAGCCCAATGGAGGGGATAAGACGTTTGATACCCTCCCCCACCCTTTATCGCCCATCTTACTTGCGTAACTTACAAAGTTTCGAATGCGCATTTGGGATTGCTTAACTGTGCGGTGTACTTGAGTAGTTGTTATATATCTACATTAGTATGGAACAAAGTCGTATTTGTAAGATTTAATTACTTATATCTGTAAGTCAAGTAAATTACAGTACAATAACCAATTACACTGAAAACTGACAACTGGTTGTTTTATGTCTATTGAAGCTAACATGATTGCCCCGAAGATTCCACTTGTTACGTCAAAAGAAAAGATAAAAGTAAACAGTGTTTATGGTATTTTGTCAAGAATTTATGATGTGACATTATAATTTCATAGAATTTATACACTTTAATAGAGATAGAGTCTTCCTTAGTTAATTTACGCGTGTGATGTCTCGTCGGTGCAATGTAGCCCCCTTAGTAACATACCATTTAACTCGCAGTTGGATGGTAGCTGTCACCCGACTAAATAGTCTTACTTACCTTACAAAAATAAATGATAATGATACTAGCTCCGTATTATACACATTCCACTGACGGGCCTCCTCTACTGAATGAGAGGGGTTAGGCCTTAGTCTACCACGCTGGGTTTTAGGCATACGGTAGACTTCACATACTTTTGAAATTCATATGGAGAACTTGTTAGGTATGCAGGTTTCCTTATAATTTTGGAGACGGGCCGCTAGGCGGCACCGCGCAGAGTTCTGGCTGAAGCCGGGATGATTTTCGCCTCCGGAACCCGAGGCCCGTCCCTAATGCGCCGAAGATGGCCACCGCCCGCATAGTTGTAGGCCGGTGGAGCCCAACATAACCGTTCCATCTCCCCCCGCGGTGGGGCGGTGGTAGCGATAAAACGCTTTCCCCGCGAAAACAAAAAAAAGGCTTCCTCTTAATGTTTCCTTCCCGGCCGGCATAATTCTAACTACACTAACCAACCGTCGAGGAACGCAGCCTCTTGACGGTAGACACAATAGTGGGACTGCACTGTATTTACCACCAGATGCAGTAACACTATCATGCCAGCATAAAAAACCTTTAATCGCATTTCGAAAACGGTAACCGATACAATCATTTGATCGCCATTTTTAAAGGGAAATCCACCTAACAGCGTCCCAGGAACATAATCCTATATAAACAATACGCCAATTATAAGATGAGCCCAAGTTAATCCTTCAGGTGGCCGGCGTTAGGGCGCGGGGACTTACGACGCAATTTAACAGTCCAGTCTAAACACCAGGAGCCTTTGAGGGCTGGTGGTCAGAGGCATTTATGAGGACGTTTACCTTGTGTGCTGGCTTTGTGTGACTTATGGGCTATTCTGTGGAAATTTAATTTTACGGAAATTTACAGAATCGTCAGAGTTATTGGTTAATTAGCAGCATACTTAGGAGATACCAGTGATTTCGGTTTATATAGGTCGAGCAATCGCAATTTGTATTTCAGTTTTTCGATTGGAAAAATCAGATAATCCGGGGCTGGAATTTACAGCCGATATAAACTACAGGCTCGCCTACTTTGAAGATATAGGCGTGAACTTAAGTATGCAAAAATAGCATCGCGATATATTTCACTGTTAAAAACAAAAACGTTTCTTTCAAACTTCAGGTCATTCACCGCCAGTTTTTTTTTCACCACAATACCGTCTTTCCTGGCAACATTATTATTGCAAACTGTCGGTACCGTCTCACCGCACGATATTAAAACAAAGGCATCGTCTCGTAAAACCCACACTAGGTAACCAACAACAGCTCATTAAGGAGTCAGAAGGGTAAAAAGTAGGGACCCACGGGCGCATCGGGCCTTTTTGTAAAAAGAGGGCTTAATTAGGGCTCATGCGGCTACCTTACAACCCCTGTAACTTTTAATAAATGCCCGAAGAGAGCCATTTACATGACATATACGTGCTTATAGTTGTGTGCAAGGATTTCGTGTAATGCGCGGTAATTGCTTAGATTGTGAGTCGGGTTAATCAGGTATTAGCTGAGTTTTATTCTTCTATCACGAAACGCTTAGTGTCAGTCCGGAGTCTGGAAAAATGCCCGGTATGGCGATAGGCTCGCTCCCCCTATCAAATCATGGGATGGGGATACGCTCGGCGAAATGTGGGTGTACTGGTTACACCTCTGTCTACCCCTACGGGTATTATAGGCGTGAATACGTATGTATGTATGTTATTAACATCATGCCCAGTGTAGTCACTTACTTAATACAATTCCATATAAAATGGTCGCCGCTGTCGCGTCTTGGTCTTCTTTCACCGTCGTGCACCTGAAAATGAACCTAAGATTTGTAATGTGATGTCGTAACAATCATATTTTTACTCGAGCGAAGCCGGCGCGGGTCGCTAGTTTCATCTAAATCGGTCAGCCTTGAAAGCGTGATTGACCAACAAACATTAATTCACAAATATCTCAAATCACTAACATTCCTCCTGTCGCATATAATAAACACACATAGTCCTGACCCCATACAACCAATATATATACCAACCTATATCATGGGTCATCATCGGGAACTTGCGGACGACAAGGGACTTGTCGTCGCACAACACCCAGACCCGAAACCAATACTCGTGAATTGACACATTTGTCTCAGTTGTAGAAGATTAATGTCACTAGGTCAAATGAAGTAAAGTAATCTAAACCCTAAAGATTTTTAAATAGTTACTGGAAAACATTGACGTGAGTTGTATATAGAGCCCACGACCTTGATCAAGAGCCGGGTTCACTCCCACTGGCGTCGGCGACGTGTATTTACTTTTTTACTTTGCCTCTAGTTTTATGGTGATTCTGTTACGGTGTATTTTTGAACTCGCTTCATCATTTACTGCCTGCTGAACATCAAAGCTAACTGACTACATTAATAACATCAAATTAGGGGATACAAGCTGATACACCTATTACACGCTTCCCACGTCGAAGCGCGTGCTCTCCAATCGACGCTCGGACAAGTCTTCGTGGGAAGGTATTAAATATCTCGAATCAGTGCGCACAGTTATTACTGAATGGGACCCAGATTGGAACGTATGATAGTGGCGTTACTCTAGCCGGCCGGTGTACTCCGAACCCTGCACTGTCAGAGCTGAGTATCAATTTATATGAGCGTAGGGCTCGCGTAAAAGTGGTCGTATTATTTTAATAAAGCGACGCGCCCGCTTATCAGTGCCATCTGTGTACCGGCGGAACAATGACGGATCATCCCGTAATGCGGATGGAAAAAAACAAGGGTGTATTGTAGATTTTTTGGCCGCCACTGTACCGGGTTATTGTTGCGTTGTTTAATTTTATGGGATACTTTAAGCAAATGATACGGTTTTATCTGTGTTCATCTTTTGATGATGTGATACCGCCACATGAATGAGGGTGATTTTTTGGGCGACTTAATGGTCTTTTTTCGAGTTTCTGTTTTTTTAAACGTACATAACTTTATATATTGTTCGATCCAATACTGTCCATATCCGCTCTAATATTTACCTAACCAACGAGCATGTCGAATGCAGGTTTTCATTTCGTTGCGGTGGTTAGATTGCAATAAAATGTACAAAGCGAAAGGCATTAAAATGAATATTTCATGTCCATATTTAGGTTTGCTCACTATTTCATAAATACGTAAATTCCGATTGATACATTAGTGAAGCGAGAGTGATGCGAGAGTCAGTCAGGGTAGGTACCACCACTTTGTTTATTCTTGTCGTCATGCAGCAGTGTTATGTTCCGATTTGAAGCTAATTAATATTTAACGTCTTATATCGTGGAGAGACGAACGAAGTCGAGTGCCATGGGACTACTTTGTAATTCAAAGACCTGAATTGTTTTTGTTTATGGGCAGACGTGGCGTTTATCAACAAGTATGAGTGGTAGACTGGTAGAGCCACGCTGTGGATAGTTTTGTTTACAGCATGCAATGGGCCGGCTCGATCAGATCGTTACTACTTTCTCACAGAATACCGCCGTAAAGTAGATGGCTTTCTGCTACGTTTTGTACAGTGAGTGAGATATGCGGAGACCCAAATCTACCTCCCCTTCCCAATTCCTTTACTTTAAGGTTGGCAACGCGTACAATGATTCTTCTAGTATTGTTCATGGGCGGTGGAGATTTTTAACATCAGGTGACCCATTTGCTCGTTTGCTTGCTAGGCTATATAAAAAAGAGAGCGAACTACTTGTTTCCTTGTTCAGACTAAGACGTAGATCCTAACCTAATTTGACCTTAAATAAACAACGTATTATAAAATAGATATTTCATCAAAAACTTGAGAAGATATGTCTTTCGCTAATAATTACTAGATATAATGTACCAACTTATTATTTTACCTTTTTATCTTCCTCATTTGTTCCTGTATCGCAGCTTAGATTCAGTTGAGAACAAATTATTGTTCAGAAAACTTTTGTACCCACTACACACACTCTGGCTATAATTTTCCTTTTAATAAAAATGTATACGTATAGGGATTGTTTATGGCCGCATTCGCAGAGGACAATAATGAGAGTAATATAAAGCCGCTGCCACATCGGCGGCGCTATCGGCCGATCTGCGCGTCTCAATGGACGTTATTTACATAGCAATAAGCCGGAGATAGCGTCGCGGCACAATCGCCCGCCTTATCTCTCTTATTGCCTGTGTGCATTCGGCTTATGGTCGGAAAGAAAATGAACTGGGGCGTCAGGAAATAAAGACTTTTTAAATGGCCTCCTTTGATTCATCTATGAATGTGAATGAGCTTGCGGAATTGATGGTCAAATGATTTTCATATTTGCCTTGTTACAAAAAAATTACAATAAAAAAAGATGTATGTAAGACTATGTGTTTAATAATAATTATAAAGAGTAAAAACTTAAAAATAAATATGTTTCTTGTATGACAACATCCATAAAGATTTGCTTTTTATCTCTATAAATAATTTATTAGGGTATTCGCCATTATAATAATATATCAGGCAGCTATATATATTTTTTGAGCTGGCTGGTCCACAGCACACGAGCAAGTGGATCACCTGATGGTAAGTGATCTCCACTTCCCATGTACGCCCACAATACCAGAAGCATCACAGGCGCGTTGCCGACCTTAAAGATGGGGGAATGGGAGGGGCATTTGGGCTTCTAGATATCGCAATCACAGCTACTTGCTAGTTTACGTTGGTTTTCTGTGAGACAGTGGTAATAACCCGGTCAAGCCGGCCCATTCATGCTCTAGATAAAACTGTCTACGGCTTGATTCTACTACTCAAATTATAGTTCAATAGAGAAACAATTCGGTATAACAGACAGAAAGACGACGCAACGTCACATCGTAATGTCGTAACCGCGCTTTGCGTATGGAATCCTAAAAGGTGTTTGGATTTTGGAAATGTAGCAAAAGTATGTAATACATACAAATTTAGCCTTTAAACCCTGCATGATTCTGAAATTAAATATTATATTTTTTAATTCTATTATTTTCATAATAAATACTTATAAATAAACGACCGAATATTTTGTCATTCAAAAATGAATAATTCTGAATCCAAACTATTTTTTATCTGTAAAAATGAAGATTTCTTATGTTTACGCGTATATTACATATTGAAATAATTTTTTTTTTAATTTTTTTTCAGCCTTCGTGTTTACGGGGTGGGCAAAATTATTAAAATAAACACGATAAAATCCGTTTAAATTTGTTTAATTTCAATGTGTAAAAATAATGTTATTTAGCACTAAAATAAACAGGGTACCAGAACCCATTGCAGTACTGATTAAGTTATATTTTCATAAATGTCACTGGATTAGTCGCGCGGCACTACTATATCGGCAAGGGGAGTCGTAACCAAATATTAAAATTTATGGCGTGTGACAACGGATGGCCGTGCCTAAACGATTTGTATGGAAATTTGTCGAAGTGTCGTCAGTTTGAGCACGGGTGCTACCCATTATAGCCCTGAGGTACCATTTGATGGCATAATTTGGGACAACATTCGCAAACATGTCGAGTTATTATTATACTTGAAAATACACTTGTATTTGCGGAAATCTAGGTTTCGTGAGGCCATCTCAGTAGGTATCACCGCTTTGTCTTTTCTGACGTTAAGTGAGAGTTTCTTGAGTGGTAGAGCCACGCTGTAGACAGTTTTGTCTACAGCATGGATAGGCTGGCTCGCCCGGGTCATTACCACTGTCTCACAGAAAACCGACGTAAAGTAGCGGCTTGCTGCTGCGTTTCGTACGGTGAGTGAGATATCTGGAAGTCCAAATCCCCTCCCCTTCCCTATCCCTAATTATCCCTTTCCTTTATGGTCGGCAACGCGCCCATGATTCTTCTGGTGGTGGGCGTACATGGGCGGTGGAGATCACTTACCATCAGGTGACCCACTTGCTCGTTTGCCGGCCTATGCCATAAAAAAAAAACGTTAAGTAGTAATCGTTATGTTCAGGTTTGAAGGATATTGCAGCCAGTAATATTACCGGTCATTATAAGACTTTGCCTCTTATTTCTCGCGATAATGAGCGCAGTGCATGCGATACTTTTTAATTCAAGGGATTGGGAAAGGAAGGGGGATTTGGGCTTCAGGATATCTTACTCCCGACATGAAACGCAACAGCAAGCTGCCACTTTACGTCGACTGAATGTGAGATAGTGCCAAAAACGCGCTTGAGGGCCCACTCAAGCGCGTTTTTCATGCAATGGTAAAACTGTCTACAGCGTGCCTCTACTACTTAGAGAACTACCACTGGTAGTACGGAACCTTCAGTGCGCGAGTCCGCCTCGTATTGGCCTATTTTTGCATATCCCCTTGCTTATCCAAGATACGTAATACGCCTCTCGATCAGATTTATGTCCGAGAGCACACGATGATGTGGGAGGGACATGGGTTTATGCGTCCGTAGTCGGTCGTATAGCGTATATTTATTACATTTCATTATATCGTGTACTCCTGTTCGGTTGTTATGTTACAATGAAATTTCGTTGTTTTATGTGCCTATAAAGTATTCATTTTTGTAGAATATGTATTGGCAAGTAAAGGTGCGTTTTGAGGTATACGACTGGGACAGGAAACTGCGACGCGTAACGCGAATCAATCGATACCGACACATCAACTTTGTAAGCTGCGTTTTTTTTAATTGTTTGAATAACGAGACGAGCAAGGCGCTCGCCTGATGGTAAGCGCCACGCTTACCCATAAAAAGAAGCAACACCACACATAACTTTGAATTACAAAGCACTGCATGTGTACTGAACTGCGCTCGTCACCCCGAGACATAAGATGTTAAGTCGCATAATGCCCAGTAATTTCACTGGCTCCAAGGTCTGCAAACCTAAACAAAACAAGGCTTACACACTGTTGCTAGGCGGCAGAAAAAAACAAAGCGGTGGTACCAACCCAGACGGCCTCTCGCATACGAGGGACCTACCACCTTTTAAATCCATCAGTAATGCCTTGTGGAATTACTGGGTATAACGAGACTAACCGCCATATTTTTTAATGTTACTATGAGGCCTCATAGTGAACGCGAATGCATAGTGCCGATTCTTCTAAAATACATTGGTTAGTTTTCGGCCTAAATAAAAACAGACCAATCATGTATACAGAACTGGACACTTGCAAGAGCTTAATTATGTATTGTTTGAGAATACAGGCCTTAGATAGTGACATTTACCACAGCCTGTCGATATGTTTCCATCCACAAATATTTGTTTCGGTGTCTGGGTGTTGTGAGACCGAAAGTCTCTCGTAGTTCCTGATACGCACTACACAAGACTCGTATCTTACTGTGGGGTCAGGACTATGTATGTGACTGTTGGGTGTATTTATTTATTTATGTTTAATAAAATACATTTGAGAACAGCAGCGATAGCCTAGCGGGGAGTGGTATGGACTGTCGAGACGAATGTCGCAGGTTCGAAACCAGCCCCAAGAGCATACACCACTGACTTTTCTAAGTTACGTGTATATTAATTGTTAATTATCGCTTGCTTTAACGGTGAAGGAAACATCGTGAGGAAATCTGCATACCTGAGAACTCGATAAGATTTTCGAAGGTATGTGAAGTCTGCCAACCCGCATTAGGCCAGCGTGGTGGACTAAGTCCTAATCCCTCTCATTCAGTAGAGGAGGCCCGTGCCCAGCAGTGGGATGTATATAATACAGGGCTAGTAAAAAAAAAACATTTATGGACCCACAAAGAAAACTCATAACACACTGAAATAAAAACTGTCGCGTTGTTTGTCTATGAAGGATTCACGCTGGCCGTAGTTGGTTCAGTTATGGGCGCGTAAAAAACCCAGCTGAAACGATTCCGCTGCAACGAACCGTGCCGATATAACGGCTTAACAGCACGGTTTTTATATAAAAACACACAATCGCTTACTCATAGCTGCTTTAGCATGAATTGTAATATGTAAAAAACAAAACTAAAGTTTTTTTTATTTGATTGAATGACGAGACGAGCAAGGCGCTGGTCTGATGGTAAGCGCCACGCCTGCCTATAAGCAGAAGCAACACCACACAGAACTTTGAATTACAAAGCACTACATGGCACTGAACTGCGCTCGTCACCCCGAGACATAAGATGTTAAGTCTCGTAATGCCTAGTAATTTCACTGGCTTTAATGTCCTAAACATCGAAACACAACAGTGCTTACGCCCTGTTGCTTGGCGGCAGAATTAGACAAAACGGTGGTACCAACCCAGACGGCCTCTCGTATACGAGGGACCTACCCACTTGTATTTAAGTTAGCTCTTTGCCAAGTGTCGAACTCTGTGTACATGATTGGTCTGTTTTAATTTGATGCCCAAAACCAATATCATGTACAGAAATCATTACTATGCATTTGCGCGCACTTTGAGGTCTCATACTAACGTTTATGAATACGGAAGTACATAAGTAAGTCCTTGTAGTTTTTTTGTTTTACTATAGGAAAGATGCCTACGTTTTGATCTTTATTTTTAGTACTTGCTATTTGATACTCGACATTGGCGAAATCATCGAAAATTATTGGAGCCTCATTTTTATGGCATAGGTTGGTAAACGAGCAAGTGGGTCACCTGATGGTAATTGATCTCCACAGCCCATGTACGCCCACAATACCAGAAGAATCATGGGCGCGTTGCCGACCTTAAAGGAAAGGGATATTAGGGATTAGGAAAGGGAGGGGGATTTGGGCCTACGGATATCTCACTCACCTTACGAAACGCAGCAACAAGCTGCTACCTACTTAACGTCGGTTTTCTGTGAGACAGTGGCAGCGACCCGGTCAAGCCGGCTCATTCATGCTACATTGTACAATGTGAGATGGAAAAGAGAAAAGAAGTACGCTTGCTTCTACAAGACCCAGTAAAAGTGATAGAAAAACCAAAACTTCTGGAAGAAAACACAGAGTTATTTCTAATATCAATTTCGATACCAGGCACATACATTCTGTTATTTGCCCGTCATCCACAGACGGTTCGAGCATTATTTATTTATATAATTAAAAAATACAATGAATTTGTATTTTCAACAGTCAAAATCAAAGCCGACGCGTTCGCAGCTGCACACTGCGCGAATGCAAATGTTGGGTGGGGTGTTCTGTGAACGCGCAGTTGGCTGCATTGTGTTCCCCCCGCTGAACGGCCTCCCCCCCGCTGCACGCCCAGCGACCACCACACTCCCCCGCTGGATCCTGCATATCCCGCGAGAGTTTGTTTTTCGGGGCAAATAGCTATAGGCTTGATAATGGCCTCGCGGGCCGCGGTAACACTCCAGAGTATGCTCTACTTTGGAAAATAATTTTTTCACTGATGCTTGTCGGCAGAAATAGACAAAACCTAGTCACACTCTTAATAGCAGGAGATTTACCATCCAGTAATTAATTATCCTACGTTATTAATGATGGGCACTTAAAAGTAACAAGTACCAGTATTATAATCACTGCGTCCGAACTAAAAAAAACTATATTAATTTACTATTTAAGAAGCATATGAACAGCATAATATTATGTTAACTAGGTGCACTATTTCTATTAATAAAAGTCAGACACGTAACTTCACTGTCATTTATTATGCGTATATATACATACATTTCGGGACAACCTACACCTCAGTCCACCCCGTGACCGCGGAGGCTGAAAAGTCTTCGAAACGTCGATATTAAAATTCATAAAAAACCGCGATAAAATCCGTTTATATTAGTTTTATTTCAATGAGTAATATTCGTATAAACATAAGTAATGATTATGCGTACATAATTAGCATTATTTACGAAGTGGAGCATATTACAATCCGTGGCAGTATCGGAGTAGCGGATGGGTTTTGATTTTTGTAGTTTCGTATTATTTGCGTATTTATCCGCCAGCCGCCCGGCAGATACATTTATTTGCGCCACTGCCTACCCACCCCAGTCAGCTGCCCCCTCTCGTTCGATTGATCGTGATATCATTGCGATAATAGGAGCAGTGCGATCGAAGCGCGGTTCCGTCACACGGTCAATGCAAAATATGGCGGCCGCGCCACGCTGGCCGACCGGCAAATATCCTCCATTGTCTTCATTTGTCATTAATGTAAAGCAGATATGACGGCGCTGCCGGTTAAGATAATACAATTTTACTGCCTGTGAACTCAATTTTCTGGTGTGGAAATGTATGGAATAAATTACATACTATGGGTGTGTCTGAGGTTATTTGTTGTATTTTTTTAATTGAATGACGAGATGAGCACGGCGCTCATCTGTTGGTAAGCGCCACGCCTGCCCATAAACAGAAACAACACCACACAGAACTTTGAATTACAAAGCGCTGCATGGCACTGAACTGCGCTCGTCATTCCGAGACATAAGATCTTAAGTCTCATAATGCCCAGTAATTTCACTGGCTTCAATGTTTTTCAAATCAAAACAATAGTGCTTATACACTGTTGCTTGCCGGCAGAAATAGACAAAGCGGTGGTACCAAACCAGACGGCCTATCGTAAACGAGGGACCTACAACCTTGTAACTGTACTTGCATTTTAGAATTAAGCCAACTATTCTCCATTTTTAATAGAAACATTATGATTATTAACTAGTTTAATTTTGTTAAATTTAAGAGAGTCTTAGCTATATATTATCTTACCTTTTATGTGTTTTAATCGACTTCAAAAAGAGAGGAAGTTCTCAATTCGACTACTATTCATGTCTGTAGCATGGTAGAGCCTAAATGAATGGACCGATTTGAATGGTGTTTTCCTGGTTGAAAGCTGGTTTTCTTTTAATAAACTCTGTTCAGTCATTTCAAAGTTACATACAGATGGTTTTATTAATGCCGATTTATTTCAATGGCGATATAATTAGTCTTATTGAGAGAAGCAGCGTATTTTTACTAACTTTTAGTTAGAAAATAACATATTTTGCCTTCATTTGCAGTGCATATCAACAACTGAAGATTTTATAAATTAACAAGCTGTCCCTTGCGGTTTCACCTGCATGTTACTGCCCAGCTCCTATGGATCATTATATATATAAACCTTCCTCGCGAATCAGTCTATCTATTCCTGAAAACTGCATTAAAATCCGTTGAATAGTTTAAAAGATGTAAGCGAACAGACAGCGGAAGCGGCTTCATTTTATACTATGTAAAGATGCTTTTCCTCATCTAGGAATGCACTTTATGCCTATATATTAATATATATACATACGCACACACACCTGTAATTACAGAAAGGGTAAGCAGAGGTGTAACCTGTACACCCACATTTCACCGAGTGTATTTCTGTCCCATTATGTGATAGGGGCGAGCCTATCGCCATACCGGGCACTATTCCAGACTCCGGGCCGATACTGAGCATTTCGTGATAGAAAATCCCAATATAATTTCACTCGACCCGGGGACCGAACCCGAGACCTCAGTATAGTGTACTGCGTGCGCAATACAACAGCACCACCGAGGTAGGCATACCCATATATTTTTAAAATACATAACAGTATGCAGTTCAATAGCTACCGCAACGTTGTATGAAAAAAACATTCCGACGGAATTTATGAAGTGCGAAATGTCACACGCCTGTACGAGCCCAATCAATCATGGTGAAACAACTTCTGGGTAAGTCAGCGGCGTCAACAAAATTAAATATTAACCTCACAAAATATGCAAATTGTACTCAACATAATAGTTGGCGAGAGCCCCGTCCTTATGCAAATGAGTTGTTAAGATATCTTTAAACGACGCTACGGTTAAACTTTTAACCAAATAATATTTGTCATTTACAAAAAACGCATGCGAGTAGGCGCGCATACACGTTCAGTTGGTGATCAATTTAAAAGTCGGCATTATCCTCGTAATGCTGGGGGGTTGAAATAAAACATTTCAATTTCGAGATCCGGTTACGACCCCGTTTCAAATCTGCATTGTGGGTCTGCGGGGCCCCATACACTAGTAGTTTTAGGTACAATCGCGTGCACCGTTGCTAAATTAAATTATTGTCGTTTCCACATTTTTTGAAAAAGCGATTTTTGATGAAAATAATAAATAAGTTTGAGTGGATGCTATATTGCAGTTTATTATTACATAATATATTGGTCAATGGTTGATACTACTATGTCAACATTTTTTATTTTATTTTGACTCAAAAAATATTTTTTTTGTGTAAGAATCGCAAAAATTGGTGCATAAATGTGGAAGATTTTATCTTTTATCCCTGATTGCAGTCCTCAGAAATGAATACATAAAGAATCACCAAAATCGGTCTACAATTCGCGGAATTACAATGAAATAATATTATAAGTTATTAAAATAGCACTGATATAGGCAAGTTAGTACTAAAATAAAAGAAAACAGAAAGCTATACAGTAAACATTGTCATCTTTATAACGGTAATTTATATGTACATATCAAAATAAAACAAATCAAACGATATTATTGATTAATAATAACGTTTGATGGTATTGAATCAACAATGAACCATTAGATAATGACACGATGTTACGATATATTCTATAGCCGTTATTTATATTATAACAAAAATACTAGCACATTTAAAGACCCAAAACATTATCATGACGCACACCAAAAAAAGAAAGCTTAAAAATATTTATAATCATGCATGTTATAATCATGCTTTATCTTTTAGTTATAATCACACAAGTAGTAAATAATTACATCTTATCTATTATAGTAGTATTATAGTTATTAGTTACCTTATAGTTATATTATAATTATCATGTAATATTAGTACGGCAAATTCGCTTTGCTAATAAGCACTTTAAATAAAGATTAAAAAAATAAATATGACACTTGAAATAACTTGTGTACTCGTCAGTGGCCGCTGTGGGTACCCCAAACGTAGTGTATGCTTGGTTAAGCCCGCGCCTCCCCGCGGCAGCGCCGGCCCGGTTTACAAGAAAGGGGTAGTTAGCCGCTATTGTCTCACATCCCCAATACGGTTGCATTGATTCTACTGTCCACCGAGACAAGGCATGTGGCTGCGAAACTTTGTTGGTATTAGAGTTTGGTATCATTTAATGTATTATTTTGTAAAAGGATTTAATTCTCAATATATTTTAACTTAAAAAAATATATATTAATTACTATTATGCATTGTTATTTATGCTGTTAATTGTAATCCAAAAATATTAAGGAGCGATGGTGATGACACTTCACGATTAACCGTCAAAAAATTTGAGTTTTTGTTTATGTTTCCTATTATTTTAACATATTTAACATCTGCATAAATAAAAATAGATATATTTACAGTATGAACATATTTGGAAGTGATTGGCTTCGGTATTCTTTGCTTTTTACGATTCAGTACGAATAAGTAATTTAAAAGAATTATAAAGTGTATTATTTAATGTCTATCAACTCAGTATTGAATCATTGATCACCATTGTGTTCATAAAAAATACAAAAATTACTAATAGTCGCTCAGGTAATTTGAGAATGTGTTTTAAATTATTAAACCGTAACACATTCTCATCCATCGTCGATTGAATAATTGGATGGAAATACGCAATAACATTTCAACCCACATCAAGTAAAAATTAAGATATCGATTTTATTTTTCTACATTCATTAGATTTAAATAGGTTTAATTCCGTATTTTATCAAAAAAACATAAATGGAACATTGCCCATGTACGACCATACAATATTGAAGTTTAAATGACTGCTTTAAATTAATGAATTTAGCAAAATAAAATTGACTTTTTTCTAATTTCAATTTTTACTTGATGTAGCTTGAAATGTTATTGCATATTTACATCCAATTATTATTCTCCAGGCAACACACTGGGTTGTGCTTAACAGAGAGGCATTGCGTTCAATCTGTCATTCAGTCCCCACAAAGATGCAGAACACGGAAAACACTTAGCTCTGTTGACACTACACTTTAACGCCGCTTCCACTCCGTACCTCTGCACCGCCAGCCGGGGGTTGATTCGCAATAATTGTCACACCGTTTGCTTAAATTTGCATACTTGCATTAATTAACGCATTAAAACAAGGTTGTACAGTTTTAGGTTAGTGGCAACGTATTTACGCTGAGACATTGTGAGGTCTTGCGTTTATTCCAGTTCAGGCATCAAAGGCAAAAATGTACAGTGCAGCTATCTATCAAAGTTCATGGAATTTTGATAGATAGCCGCACTGTTCACTTTTTTACTCCCAACAGTGACACACATATTTCTGACCCCACATTAGATTAATTGTATCATAGGTATCAGGAACTACGAGGGATTTGCGGTCCTACAATATCCAGACCTGAAATAAATATTTATGGATCGTACAAACATTTATTCATTTAACAATGATTTTACATTTAGGTACGGGAATCGAATCCACAGCATCACACTTCGCAGCCGGCTACTTGCCCACTTTGCACGGAGGCCGTGATGTCCATATATTGAAAAACCCGGCATAGTAGCTCATTCGGCGAATTGCATCCCGCGTCGGTGAGGATTCTCACTGATCGTTCAAAACCGTGTAAAGTTTCCGTGAGAGAGTGTTAGTGGTACCATCCCAGTCGAGCCAGCTTATTTATTCCATACATAAAATTTCCTTTTTTATTAGCTTGAATGATGAGATGAGCAGGTCGCTTGCCTAACTTTGATTTACAACGCACTGCAAGGCACTGAACTGCACTCGTCACCTCGAGATATAAGATGTTAAGTCTAGTAATGCCCAGTAATTTGCCTGTGGCTTCAATATCCTTCAAACCAAAACACGCTAATGCTTTCACTCTGAATTGGCGGCAGAAGTAGACAAAGTGGTGGTACCTGGCCTCTTGCATACGAGGGGCCTATCACATACATTGTGGCTTTACCATTTATAAAATGTCGAAGTGGGACTTTTAATTCATAAGGATAATATTAGACTTCATATTTTATCGTAGATATGGTACTTTTTTTGATACGACTTCTAAAAGAAGAAAGTTCTCAGTTCATCTTTGTTTATGCTTTTATGTATGTTCAAGCGTTGTTTCGTAAATTTGCATCATTATAGATGATTTTTTCATGGTGCACAGACATGTATTATGAAACAAATATTTTATCATTTTTTGTAAGCGGATTTTCCCTGCACCTGCATGGATATCATCTAGAGAGATAGAGGCAGATTGCCAGCTTCTTGGTGAATCGTTGTGGAGAGAAACCTGAAGACAATCTCTTTGATTGGCATCTGGGTTTTTATCACTGTCTTCACTATCACTATCAGTTACCATCAGGTGGCCTATTAGCTTGTTTGCCGGCCTATGCTATAAATGAGACTAAAGTTACAAATCCCTTAATCCAAGATAGATTATTCTGGAGCAGACTAACAAGGAACGCAGACCTTAAATAACTAGGGATAAAAACAATCATAATTCTGAAGAATTCTATTCATTAACCCAAAAGTAAATTATCTAGACTGTAGAGGGAATATTTTGACATATTATATGGGGCATCCCTAGCCTGCTAATGTGATACCGCACAAAATGTCATAGACTGGCTATTTAATTTAAGATTTCATTTATAGTCTTCAAGAAAACGGTGTAGTTGTATGTAACGATGACACAAACAAGCAAACTGTTAGGAGTAATACAGCTCTATCAACGGTTTTAAAATAAAATGAATCGTAATTAATCCATGTACACTGGACGCAAACAGTCGTCGACGCTAATCGCGCTACAAATTACAATTAGAACGTTCACAATAGCGACTTTAAAGTTTACGTCAAACAGTAGCGTGGATGTAATGAATGGATGCCACAGTATTATAACCGGACTGCAAATCTAGTTTGCAAGGGGAGCGTGGCAAGTATGGTGAGCCTTCATGGCCAAATGCTCACCACACTTCGGCGTGTAGTGTTCCCGCACACTACAACACTAAAATGATACAAAACAACGTCAAAATACACACAAAAATAACTTCTAAAGTATAACAAATAGAGTTGCTATTCTCTAGTCTTGATTTATCAGAATAGGACTTGTTAACAAATGGGGTATCGAACAGATCGCTATAACGTGTTCTTTGTCGCATCGGCCGCGTCCCTCTCACACAATGGCATACTTATTAGGGATTTAGTCCAGATATTAGTTGGGGATGTTGGTATTGTTTGGATTTTAATAGAATACGGTCATGCCCCGGGCGGTTACGCGCTCGGTCGGGGTGGAAGGCGCATGTGTTCCAAATTGTTTCAATAATAAAAAAACTGGCATTAATATTTATCAATTTCGTCTAGCATTTGTGCCGTAAATCTATGTGTTTACGATTATTTTCCATTAATACATTTTATTTGATAATTATTATTTATTCTCAAACGAATATTATGTCATTACTCAAGTTTATTTGAATTGGTTTTGGTCACGGCATCGTCCGCGTGTGAATGTTTCTTCCCGGGACAAAATATTCCTATATGCTTATGCAGGTCATGATCTACTTGTGTATCAAATGTTATCGAAATTTATTTAGCCGTTGTGGGTGACTGATTATCAAGCATAACAAATCATAAAGTCACAAATATCTAAAATCAAAAACATCAAAACTTTCAGATCAAGAAACTCCTGCGTTTTTTTATCGATTACAAATAGAATTAAACCTGCTCGAAACATAATAAGACACAAACTTTTAGACATTAATAGAGACATTATACGAATTACGTTTATTCAATTGGAGCTCGGTAGAATTTTGGCAGATTTTTTTTTATTTGCTTCTTGAAAATGTGTTAATATATTAGTAATCTAATCTAGTCAGATGATATCATAAGCAACGTTTCATATAGAGGGTAATCCTATTATTCCTTTCTTACACTGTGGCTCTCCACTAGGTCATATTCAGTTATGAAAAACAAAATAGTATTCTACGGCATCTTGTTTGGAATACCTTTTTTTAACTAGCAAAAGAGGCCACGTGGGCCACCTGATCGTAAGTTATCTCCATTGCCCATTAGCATCCATAATAGCTGCAAAATCATGGATGCGTTGACAACCTTAAAGGAAAGGGATATTTATGGAATTAGGAAGGAGTGGGGGATTTGGGCCTACAGATATTTCACTCATCGTATAAAACGTAACAAAATACTGATACTTTATACGATATTTTGTGAGATAGTGGTATCAATTCGCTTAAGCTAGTCCATTCATGTTGTAGAAAAATTGTCCACTTGTCATGACTTGAACGAAAGTGATGTTTTTTTTTTCATCCGCAAAACACCCTTGCAAGGTGGTAGGTCCCTCGTATGCGAGAGGCCGTCTGCGTTGGTACCACCGCTTTGTCTCTTTCTGTCGCCAAACAACAGTGTGTTAGCACTGTTGTGTTTCGGTTTGAAGGGCATTGAAGCCAGTGAAACTGGGCATTATGAATCTTAAAATCTCATGTCTCGGGGTGACGAGCGCAGTTCAGTGCAATGCAATGCTTTGTAATTCAAAGTTCTGTGTGGTGTTGCTTCTGTTTATGGGCAGGCTAACATCATGCGAGCACCTTGCTCGTCTCGTCATTAAATCACATAAAATAAAAACCCTCATACATATAAATATGGCTGCGTACACATTTGGATGCCTTCCTGGCGCGACGTCATCAAAGGTCCGCGTTTGTTTGCTTAACGGCGGATATTTATAGTTGGCTGCACACCGCAGAAAGGAAGCTGGTTGAGATGTGCCCCTAGTGCTAGTGGATCGATAGGTGCCCCTCTATCGCGCCCCTTATTGAAAATTATAACAATGGCACACCGCGCTCTCTCCGCCGCCCTCTTAACACTCACTGATTTCGGCGATGCACTGTGGACATGCCTTTATCGCATATATTATCTATATTTACAATATAAGTACTTTATTGAAGTGAAACTTCTATATCGGCGTCGAAAAAAAAATCGTCACATTTTTCGGTTACGCGTCACATTTTTCCGTTACGCGCCATCTTTTTATACTTACCATTATGCCTAATGCCCATTAATGTTAGAAGTTCTGATTGTCGAAAACGTGTGTGTGCCTTTAGCATCAAATTAAAATTTATTTACTGCCGTAATTATTATGTTACATGTTCGTCTTTACATAGTATAAAGTCGCTTCCGCTGTGTGTTCACTTAGATTTTTTAAACTATTCAACGGATTTTAATGCAGTTTTCAGCAATAGATAGAATGATTAATGAGGAAGGTTTATATGTATAATACATACATATTATAGTACAGAAAAGCAGAAAAATTCAAATTTTTGTAATGTGAGATCGTACATATTTTAACCCGTGCGAAGCTGGCGCGGGTCGCTAGTGCCATTAAAAAAAAAAACACTGAACGGTTAACATGTAAATATTGCCAACATATCCACACACAGTTGTAGGTTTGTGGACGTGTTAATATATCGGTCGAATCGGCCGGAGGTCGGAGGTCGGAGGGCGGCGGGCAGGCAGGGATTATAATGAGGCGCGCCCCACTAAGTATTTTCGACATGCGTTGCCATCACCCGGCAAACGTTCGGCGGACGGAGGGTTAACGAGTGCATCGCTACTGCACGCATATATTGCATACATGGCGTGATTTTTATGGGGTTTTTTTAATCAAAATATACAAGTTCAAGCTATGTTTTACTGCGTGAAGGCTTTCTTGAGTATTTTGGCCGTATCTTGTCACTTGCATTTACAGGTTGTAGAATTATTTTGAGAATATAGTCAGTCTAACGGTATTAACCCTTGTCGTTGTATGGTTACCACGGACGATAGAGAGAAGTTTCTTATAGTAGAATCTTTTGGACAAATATAAAAGAGAAAGAATAGAAAAGCTTTCGAAACGTCAGGTTCAAATTGAATAAAAATCCGCGATAAAATCCGTTTAAATTGATTTTCTTTCAATGAGTAATATTCGCGTAAACATAAGAAATCATTATATAAACTCAATATCACTTTTACCCGACCCGGGGATCGAACCTAAGACCTCAACACGGTAGTTGTACCGCGTACGCAACACATCTGTGCCACCATTTATTATCTCCAAGCTAATTGATAAATCGTTTGAAAAAAGTGATGCCTGTATCCCAAATCGTCATTAGCACTAGTCTCTGGAAGCAAACTAGAGATGAGGCACGCGTCCATTTTTTAAGCGACACGATAAAGTCCCAATTTCTCTATCCTTCGGGGAACTGATACCACTAGAAAACTGTTGGCAAAACAGTGGAACTAATGGCATTATGGTGTCGCGTGGGTGCCATAAAGTGCCACAATGCGGCCATTCTGGCATGTCATTAGCCAAAGGAAATCTCGCATTGTATCACCGATACTGAGAATGGTTAAAGAATGTGTTCTTTTGTCACCCATTGTGTCCACTGTTTTGGCATCTTTGTCGAATTGTTAGGAAGTTAAATGTAGTTAAAACCATTGTTGGTTTTGTTGTTAATTTCACGCACCTATATGCGTCTATTTATTGCTTAGGATCGGTCCGCTTATTAGTGTCGACGGGGACCTGTCTTAAAGATTGAGGTGTTTCATGACATGTTAGTCATCACGACTATTAAAGCCTCTATTATGTTTTGTGGAGCATGACAATGTCGTTATTTTGTTTTTTTTTTCTTGGCAAATCGGAAGGCATGCTTTGCAAAACAATTTCAAGCTATATTTTTATCATGGATCCTTATATTCTAGATTTGCTCACTGTCAATAGTTTTTTCACAGATTTTCCATACAAAATCCGTGATGCAGTGGGCGCGTAGCCCGCTGTGAAGCACGAGGTCGTGGGTTCGATTCCTGCAGACAAATATTTGTGTGATCTACAAATATTTGTGTCGGGTCTGGGTTTTGTGGAACCGCAAGTCCTTCGTAGTTCCTGATTTAGTTTAGGTTTAGTATTAAAATCAAATTCAGTTATAGGACGAATCCTACTTACTACTATTTTCTTTCTACCACTCTAGTAGTTCTTATTTTCTATTATCCCACTAGTCCTATTCTACAGTGAGGCTCTACCATTCAAATATCGAAATATTTGGGTCATCCGATGTATTTGTTATTGGACCACAAATTGGTATTCACTAGATAATTCAGGATAGTCCTCATAGGAGTGGCCACTGGATGTGTTTCTTCTTTAACTTATATTACAAAATCTAGAAATATATGCGTGTCCAACAACTCATAAGTTACACAAAAGATTTGAAAGTTTATATGCGTACCATAATGGTATTGTCTCTAATGGGTAGAGAACAAAGCACGTTAAAATGGGTCATTTTTTTTTCTTAGTTGGGCCTTGGAGTTGCCAATTCGATGGAAGCAAACAATACAGGGTAACACCAGTGGCCCAAACATTATTTACGACAACAGAAGCTGTTTGACAATAAAATTACAACTTATGAATAGGATGCGAAGCGTGAAAATCTACTAATTTACAAATTGATGTTTCTGGATAATTTTATTTTCTATGTTCGCAAAATGGCTGCTCTGGCCCTGATAAGTACGACTGCTTTGGCCTTGATTGAGAAGAGAGATGGTACAAGTGAGGTCTGAATGACGTCAGTATCTAATGCTAAAATAATCACGTCATTGAATTCAGCTTTTTTAGGTACAACCGTTCATGATTTTAATTAATTCGCGTTCATTCCTCTTTCACCTGCCCTTATCCCACTCGCAGTGGGGTCGGCGCAACATGCTTTTTAAATATGTTAGAGAAATATTTGGTTTGTAGTATTTACGACCGACCGTCTGCCCTAGCGTCAACCCATTTGGAGAGAAAACATACCCAGCCTCTAAATAAATATTTGTGGATCACACAAACATTTTTCTTGGTGCGGGAATCAAACCTGCGGCCTCTAGCTTCCCAGCCGGCTACTCGCCCACTGCGCCACGAAGGATATAAATGAATTTGTGATCATTACAATAATTTATATGCGATTCCGTGCATAAGGTAAACGTATAATAATCATTCCATTTCGGACATTATACAATCCATACTAGTAAGAGACACAAAACAAAAGCAAACACGGCCAAATCTAATTTTGATACAAAGTACCTATTAGTACTACAAGTTTGGATACTTTAGTTATACTTAAGTCGCATCAGCATGCTATCATCTTCAGTAAGGAATTATCATAATATATTTTCCGTTTTCTCGCTTTATCACATGTTAGTCCTGTCCTGCCGGTTGCATACCTTTCTAATTCTCAATTTAGATAAAGAGGGTTTATCGCACGCCACACATAAGAATAGAAAGAAATCTGTTGTTTATAAAGCGTCATACAGTTTGTAATAGAAATCGTAAAACGTGACCTCAGAAATGACGTTTTTTTATCACTTCCTGCCTATATTGTACGATTAACCCTCTATGGGGTATAAAATGTATCTTAATCAAAAAATCTTGTTGGACTACCACCGCATTGGTCATCTAACGGAACCTATTACTCAAAACTGTATTTATTTACATTTATCACAAAAGAAACATTAACTGTACAACTTAACGGAATAAGATCAACGTCACAGTACGTCATCCCGCGGCGTCCCGTTAACTCCATAAACGCAAATAACGGTCCAAAAATGAACCATTTTCGAGCAACCCTTTCAATTTATGAATAATTACACAAGACACCGTAATTGTATTCGGGGACTGTTATACAAAGAGTAATGTTACTCGGCCTTGAAAGAAAGTACAATGGACTTTCTCCGTGAAAGGGTGCAGGGTTGACCGTTCTTCCTGGTTGGTGTGACGAATTCCGAACGGCTTTGTTGCAGTAACGGGTTAGATTGTATGAAAGTGATGCCACGGGTTTGATAGAACGGTACTTTACTTTTACCATTGCCTGTTGAAACGGTTCATTTCATGGATATTTTCTTTAAAGATTTATTTATATGGAGAGAGTTTATCGCTTGGTACTGACGAGAATATCACAGTTTACGAGGCCACCTCATGCAGTTTGAAAAAATATTTGTATAGCGCAGCCTTGTAAATGATAGTTTTCTATAAGATGTACTATTAATCGACTATGCCTTGCCAGAAACATCTTAATCAGGCTTTATACGTCATATAAAACCATTTAATTAAGGTAAAAATACATAATGTATGAAGGAGCACAAATATTTAATAAATTACCGAATAACCTAAATGAGTCATGGTCAATACAAACTTCATCTTTCTCAATAATCAAAATAACATCTTTTAAGTCAACTACGCTTCATGAGCGGATACCACATTATGTTAATATAATTCTGTGCTATGCGTTTGCGACTACGCACAAAATTAATGTGGAGCTTACGCAGTAGGGAAATTATTATGAGTAATGCATACCCTCGTAGATAATGTTATCATAATGTACCTTTTAAATAATCTACTTTTATTTCATTGTTTTTTGATTTTAAGTGAATTTGCGTTTGTTATCTTTCAATATATGATTTAGAAATATAAGTAACAACACTACTAAGTACGCTCTTACAATTGTTACATAGTGTATTAGTGTAAAGGACATTGTTCGTCGTCCATACATAGTTGGCCTAAGAACCAACAGGGAGGTGAATTTACTTTTTGGGTTTTAGATAATGTATATATTCGATTGAAACTAAATTAAAACTACGGACACTTGAGAATTCCGAAAAATAAATAAAATACTTTCGGATTTTGAGGTTATAATTAGGCCAATAAATACTATCAAATGTCAAATGTTGTCATCTGTTAATTCATTTTGACGGAGTTTTGGCGGGAATTCTGACAGTGCGGTTCATCGCTGATTTTAATTTATTTCAAAAACTAGTTTAATGTTGTGTTTGTTGTATAAAAGTGGTGTGGATTTGTGCAATAAACATTTACGGCGATGAACAGTGTCTGGAAATATTGAAATAAGTGAATTAAGGGCCTTCCGTGAGCAAACGACCTTGACCGACTCGCGCCATACTAAATCGTGTACTTGGTGTGTGAGTTTTCGTGCAGAATATGCACGTATTTAGCGAATAATTGATTTAAAAAATCAGGTTTTGGTCTTTTCGAAAATTTAAAACGAGCAAAATATTCGTTATTAAATAGCCTATCTAGTGATGTTAATCTCATTTGAAAACATTCTGTACTTTAAAAGGAGACGCACGAAATATTTGCATTTTTCTCATTTTTATGGTTCATTTATAACGACAATTTAAATATATATATCAGCATTAACATGAATTTGAATCGAACAAAAATATATTGTATATTTTTTTATATCAATATTTATTTTAAGTAATGACTAGATAGCCTCTAAAAACCTCGATCGCGCGGTGTTTTGCTCACGGAAGGCCCTTAAGTATCGTACTGGAAAGAATGCACACCAAAACTCCAACAAGTCCTTGAAAACTTCCACACCGATATTTCATCGTTCTTGTGAAGACTTGAGAATAAATTACACTTGTCATTGGCGAAATGCATAACAATGCGAAGCCGTAAATAAATTAAAAAAAAATCATTTTGACAAGCCGTATTATGGTTCCGCGACATCATATCGGACTGTTTGTGACTAAAAACCATAATCATAGTTAATAAAATAATGGATTTTAATTACACAGACAAGCGTCAGTATTCTCAACACTTGAGTTTTAAGAATACTGACGTTTGTCTGTGTCAAACTCTTATTAAGAGTGCTGTTACAAAGACTTGGCTGTATGAGCTACAATACCTTTGCCTATTAAAACCCCGAATTTGAACCAAAAATTATAATACCGAGGACTATGACGGAACTCAATACTTTTTAAATTGTTTTCGAAATTCAAAAGTGTCCGTTCTATTGAAATAATTATAATGGACATTATAAATAATAATAATAATTATAGTAAATGTTTCATGCGTGTTGATTCATAGGCCATTTTTGACATTGTCCTTTCTCAAGTTAGAGAATTTCTTGTCATTCCTTTGAGAACTAAAGTAATTCTAACTGTAAAAATATGCTTAAATTACGAACATAAGAAAGTCTAAAATGTAGTACCGGTTTCAGACTCTTTTGAAACTATTTTTTTAAATATCAATATTCTATTTTTATAAGGTAAATACGATGATTCAAAACTATATTTAACTGAAACCCATTTGTACAATTATATCACAACATTTAAGCTGTGCGCAATGTAGGCGTAGTATTATAGTTAAGTCAGTTTAACTAAGCGATCAGTGCGGATTAACAATCTGTTTATTGTGTGCCGACTTGACGACATGACAGCACAGACGCCAGTCGAGATGGACGCTTCTCTAATATTGACAGATAGTGTTCCAGCTGCCAGGTGCAGAATATATTTTCTATGGTTAAATATATAGTATGAGTCTTCTAATGGTTTTAATGGTATATATAAATAAGACAAAAATAATGAATCATTAGATTTTTGTTGAACATTAATATTTGTTTCGGGTCTGGGTGTTGTAGAATTGAAAGTTCTTCGTAGTAGTCCCATGATATATATTTTAGGTAGTGTGGTATCAGGATTATCTGTGTGACTGCTGGGTGTCTAGATCTTTTTTTAAGTATGTGATGTTAGTCAATGCTACTGCATTAAAATACCCCAAATACCCTCTAAAAATAGCTGTAATATTGAAATAAATAAATAATAATAGTTAATTGTCTCCAGCTAATAATATTCATCTTTGATTTGGTTCTCCGAAAGTGGAGTCTCGCCTAATTGCTCTAGCAGCCTACTTAATCTGAGAAACGTTAAGGGTCTGGGTTCAAATTACTGCTCGGGTAATGATAATGCTTGTTAGTGTTTTTAAATGAAAAGTCACATTTTGAGTTGTCTCATCCGATAAGCCTGCTGCCATACCTGGCATAAAGGTGACCCACTTGCTCGTTTGCCGGCCTATGCTAAAAAAGCATTATTTACCCGAATTAAAATATCATTCATATTCAATGAACTTAATGTCCAATTAAAACGATAAACATTCCCATCCGCCATTCGAACGGGTAATTGCATATCATGTCCCATTGTCGGCGAAAGATTGACTCGTCCTTAAACGGCTAAGCCGTTGAGTAAGACAAAGCCGTGCCTTAATCCCAACGTCTTTATGCACCTAACGCTTGTACCGGATTCTGGCTATTTTAGGCCGGATTTACTTAGATTAAACGCTTTCTATTCCCTCTGTTTGGATTATTTCTTATTTCGTGAACGATGTGACTGCTGCGGTCTTTATCTGTTTATCATTGTTGAACAAGTATGAGTGGCATGTTGTTAACCTAATCAAAAAGGTGAAGATACTCAAATCGACTGTATTTTTAATATATGTTTGCGCGTAACTCCGCCAAATTTGGACCTATTTTGATGATTCTTATTGTATTCGGTAGGGTTAACTTCGATGGTGGTCCCTTATAATTATAGTTGAGATCTGATGACGGAATACGAGAGAAAATGGGAACCTCCTCAACGGATCTCTCTTCATGGCAACGTCAATGATTTGTCAAAGGTTTCAAAAGATTTTAACTTATGATTGGATATTAAAGATGAGGATTGCTTATATGAATGGTGCCTTAGCGCAGTAATTGATGGTTGGTTGGGACGGAAATAGGGGTACATCCTTGTATCCCTGTGCCTGCATCAGTCATCCGCCTGTCCTGTCGCCGGGCCCTCGATTTGCTTCTTCTCTCTCCGGGATCTTCTCTCTCAATGAAATAAAAAAACAGTTTGTTTTTATAAAGTTTACAACACTTTTATTATATTATCTGAGGAGAAAGTCCAACATTGTAATACGATTTAAAGAATTTCGATACATTACTGAAACATATTTTAAAACTACGAAGGAGACCCAAGTTTCTTCTTGATGTCCAAAATAATGATGAATGTTGTATTACTATAGGCATGAGGTAAATATTGTGGGTTACTATTACTTATATGTTATACTGCTAGACACTTTCGAAGATTCTTTTAAGGTCTTTTAACCGTTCCGACATTCGGCTTGATATACTTCTGTGGGTTGTACTGGTTAGGATAAGCGTGTGTTTTGGACGTATGTTACATAATAATGTCCCATACGATTTGTCAATCTAAGGCTGGATTGCACCATTATAGCTGTTATAGTTAAGGTTTACGTCTTTGACGATAACAGTAACGCTGACTTTAACATTGACAGCGGAATGTGTTGCAGCATCATATTCCGATACTATTCCTTGATTAATTCTAAAAGCTGGGACATAATATTATTTTGGAGCACAGTCGCTTTAGGAGACATATCCGGATGGAGGTTATAATTGTAATATCTGATAGATATTTAACTTAAAAAATAGCTTTATCAGCGAATCTTGGGTGGTTACGGCTAACAGCTAAAGTTATGACGTCATATAACATTTGTCCAATGGTGGAACTCATTTTTTGCTTAAGCGGTACTTTAACATGTTTGTCATTGCTAAAGTAAGGTGCAATCCACCCTAAATGAGGATCAAGAGTTCGTTATGATGTCCCAGTCATGCCATTAGTGATGTGGAGTTGAGAGATTTTCGAATTGTATGCCTCGATATCGATCAGGCGGTTGGCTGTCCGAGCGACCTCACTCGGTCCACTCTCCGTGTGGGTGTTAATTCATATATGCCTCGTTAATTTTCCTTAACGCCCGCGCCGATGGACCCGCGGTACTAATGAATTTCAATTTGTTGCCGCGAGCGGACGGCTGACGAAAAAATCGACACTGAAATGTGGGATACGAGTTGGTTAGGTTTAGGCAAATTATTATTTTTTGGTTTGGCAGATTTAGACTGTACGTGTGTGGTATAGATATATAATTATTATTGTTTGATGTTTATATCGCGTTTCGTATGAGTGACATAACTGTTCGTCCCTGATCTTACCTTCTTAGGGGTGACACTTCCAAAAATCCTTCCTTAACAACATAAAAGGCATAAACTGCCAAAATTTTAAATTTGTAGCACCGGCGGTTTAGGCTCTGCTTTTATGATACAGTCAGTTAGCCAGGACAAGTGTAATATAGATAAAAGACAGTAATTCTATCGTGCCAAAATAAATAGTAAAGACAATTTGGCATCTGTATAAGGTGAGGAACCGCGAACGCAGTTCATTCGTATTCGCGCGTTCACCTGTTAGCAAATTGAATAATGTCGCAGCCGAAAGGAAAGTTATGATAATGTGAGTAGAGTGGCACGCAGCTATGAGTGGCGTGTACGCTACGATACAAATATTCAGTAACATAACATAGTCCGATTGTATCTATCAGTTTGTTATTATAAAATGACACATCCTACTAATATTATAAAATATGTGAAAGATATTAAATTTAATTGAGATGTTTGTTGATAATCAATCATGTCTTAATTTCTGAAATGATTTGGATGATAGTCAATAACCTAGATTAGAAGCTAAGATACTTTTATCCTGTGAAAACGCGCTCACTTGGCCTGCCTGGACCCGCAAGCAAATGCTACTTTTGAATAACATGCATCATGATATTATTGAGGAATAATTTACAAATGATTTCAATGTTACAAGATATTTTTATAAGTATGAAAAATTATGAGCGCTTAATATTATGATGCTTATGCTAATGTTCCCGTTACGTAATTATTTTAGCCATAATAACGAAACGGTCATATTGTTTTTATTAAAACAAGTCGGTCAATTTATTCCCCTAGTATTAAAAGTCATTCAAAATACTAATAACAAAAAACACCAAACTGTTCATCCCAAATATATTTATAAGTAAGACGGTAAATAACCTACCAAAATTATAATAGATCTCTACACACAATTCAAGACCAATGTCGTAAGATACCTAACTAACACAGACTAACACTAATACCATTCAACGATACCTTACTGTCTGGCTTCACAACACATCGTGTTAGCGGTACAGAAGGGTGGCAAGCGAACTTGCCGCGCTGTCAACCAAGCGCTGTGTTTGCGGGCAGAGGCTGGCCACGCAGCGGAATATTAAAACTACTTCAAACATACAAATCGTTTTGTTTAGGCGCCACTACGTTTTATTATAACGTAACGTACTGTTTATTCTGTAATGTTTAGTCTATTGAGATTTATTATCACGAAACGGACACAAGGTCAACTGTGATTTTTCCTAGCGCAGTCGCGACGGTGGTAGTTATTTGTGTCTTGACGTGTATTGTCGTGCGATTTTTAAAAATAATCTTTTTATTGTTGTAAATTTTCTTTATTTATTATGAAAATAATTATCTAATGGTGTTGAGACTAAACATAAGTTGTTTGACTAAACATAATATGTTTAACTGGTGACACAGCAAAGAATTGTTCGATTTTATCCCATCCTCAACATTCCATAACTAAATAATGCGTGCTGGCTTGCAGAAGTACACTAAGTACTACTAAGAAAATCGCAAAAGCTTAGACCAAGCCAAATAATGGTATACATCTGATATTGTATCGTAGCTGATATTATCTGATATAATATGAGTCTTCGATTCAAAAAGTTACACATGAATTGGTCCTGATTGGAATTGTACACGTTGTGGCGATAAGACCACCGCATACCACGTTACTCGACAGAACTACTAGGCTAGGGGAATCGTAAGTAACGCACCAGTTGCACCTCAGCGTACCCTTTCGAAGATAGATCTAATATTAAGTAATTTTGAATTTAGTTCATTACCTAAATATTTTATCACTTAAAGATCAATTAAGATACATTTATAATCACAGTAAGCCCCTGTTTCACCACCTTTAAGTAATGCTTTTTATCAAATGTAACACGTTTTAAAATATAAAACAGTCACACTTTGACATATTGAAGTAATATATACTTCGGACGAAAGACTTCTATTAAGTTCTTCCAAAAACTGCTTTCTTCTTGGTTGATTGATGGTTTATTCTTACTTGAATATTGTGAAACAGATCCTTAGGGCCTGTTTCATACACAATTAAAATATTACCCGCCAGTTAACGCAATACGTAGACAAAAATTAGACACACCCGTTCCTCTACACTGTATTAAAATCGTCATAATTTTGTAATTTGCTATCTTATATTTTATTGCCAGCCTTTATGGTGCTGTCCCGACACCGAGACAAATGTTTGTGTAATCTACAAATCGGTCTTACAATACCTAGATCCGAAACAAATGTTTGTGTTTATTTATTAGCCTAAGAAGGCAGGCGCACTGGTGCTAAGTGGTTACCATCGTCCATAGACATTAGCACTGCCAGGAGCATAACCAAGCATTTTAAGCCTTGTTTAAAAAAGACATGTCATAACGATATATATACAAATGTTTGTTTCGTCTCTGGGTGTTGTGAGACCGAAAATCTCTCTCGTAGTTTTTGATACCCACGACACAAGACTCGCATCCTACTGTAAGGTTAGAAACTGCTGGATGTATTTATTTATCTGACAAGTAACATCTAGTTGGAGATTGTGAAACAGGGGCTAATTCTATTAACCTTCTTATATTGAATATAATTGGTATTGGTCAGTTTAACTACAGTCATTGCCTTTTGTCTCCACAAGCCCGTTACGTAATTTGCTTATTTTTCTTTCACCAAGACCCGTTTTAGTTATAGATAATTTACATATAACTGTAAAATAGAGCGAAATGTACTGTTAGTGAAAAAAGTGCGTAATTGTCGGGATCCACTTTTTAACCATTGTAGAGCAATAAGTTTTGGGCCTCAACCTCTGCAAATAAAGACATTTTTATATGCATTGACTCAAAAAAATGATCCCGTTAAGCGAAAAACATGGACTTTTACAAGGGACTGTTTTATTACTTGCACTATTGTTGTTAATTAAAGTAGATCGTTTTTAATGATCGAAACAATAAGGTGAATGTTTACTATCCATCGACTGAACATTTCTTTAAATTATTGTTACAATTCGTGGTAAAGAAATTAGAGTGTTTTTTATTACCTTGTCTTGCACGATCCTATGTAGTAAAACCATTTTAATGTACACAACTATTTAGAAATGGAAACAAATTGTTTATTTATATCACGTTAGAAAATGTATTCACTTTAATTAGCGGTCGAATGATCAAAGAAATCGTTAGTTGCAGCACATAAAAAAGTGAACGACATTCATAAGTGTTTGAAATTAGCTTGATAACTAACACACAAAACAAATTTTAATTTAATAAAATGGAAGTCACAATAAACTAATATTATAAACGCGAAAGTTTGTAAGTATGGATGGATGTATGTATGTTACTCTTTCACGTAAAAACTACTACTATAATATAGCTTATACATCAGAATAGGACATAGGCTACTTTTTATCCCGCAAAAAGCAGATCACGCGGGCAGAGCCGCGAGCAAAAGCTAGTAATAAATAATATTCTGTAACTTGACCAATTTAATTATGATATATCGGGGCACAAACATGGCGGAAATACTTTAAGCATTAACCCTTAAATGCGAACTAGAAACTTTAGTACGTAGTTGGAGTCAACCCTCTTTCCTCAATCGTAAATCATAACAAACATCTTGCCTCACCCTTCGGTTACCGTCGGCCAGTACGCTAGTACCCAAGTGCTGTTAATTGGCGACCGGCTGGGGAAATTGGTCCGCTGTACTTGCTTCCGTGAGTTAATGACTAGCCGCCCAGTGGATGGACGCCGAAACCCATTTAGGCGTGTGCAATTTGTGTATGTGCAGCGGGGGTTAGCCGAGTGGATTTGGTGTGACTGTCGGTAGTTATACGTTGAAGGGTTGAGGCGTCGGTGTACAGTAATTGTTTTCTTGTTACTCGAGATTTTGGTTATGGTTTCCCAGCTTGACCAAGATTTTATAATTGTTTTTTTTTTTTAAATTAGCATCCATGCCTGCCCATAAGCATAGACTACACAGAACTTTGAATTACAAAGGACTGCGGTCGTTACTCCGAGATATAATATGTTAAGTTTCACAACGCCCAGTAATATACTTGCTTCGATATCTTTCAAACCAAAACACACCACTGTTTGCTGGGCGGTAGATTAAGTCAAAGCAGAGGTACCAGGCCAGACAGCTTTTCGCAAACGAGAGCCCTATCAGTGGGTACGGATATTTTTTACTACATTTTAATTCTCTAATTACTAGAGAGTAATTATCTTGCATATTATGTTGGTGTGCTTCGTTTCCCATTTCGTAAGTCTTAGGTGATGGCGATGGCCTAGCCAGTAGACGAGGAGTGTAGCGAACTACCGGGAGAGGGGTCGTGGGTTCGACCCCAACCTCCAGGACACACACTTATAACTTCAATGTTACATGTGTCTTTTATTAAATATAGCACAAGGTAGTAAACGAGCAAGTGGGTCACCTGGAGGTAAGAGATTGCTGCCCATGCTGCCCTCTGCCCATGCTCGTCTGTAGTACTAGAATCACGAACACGTTGCGGATCTTAAAAGAAAGGGATTATTAAGGAGTGGAAAGGGGAGGGGCGATTTGGGCCTCTCGAACTCACTCATCGTACAAAACGTTACAGAAAGGTGCTACTTTACGTCAGTTTTGCATGCATGTTGTAGACAAAACTGTCACTGCTCTACCATATAATGATACCACGTTTTATAGTGCTAATTATCTCTATCTTTATACTTTCTACTTTTTATTTCTCTTTCTACTTTCTATATTTATACTGCCTCGGTGGCGCAATTATATTGCAAACGCGGTATGACTGCTGTGCTGAGGTTGCGGGTTCGATTTCCGGCTCCGGTGGGTAAAAGTGATATTGGGTTTTTCTATGACGAAATGCTCGGTATCAGCCCGGTGTCGATATTTGTGCCATATATGGCGATAGGCTCGTCCTATCACATCACGGGAGGGAAATAAGCTATGCGAAATGTGGGTGTACGGGCTACACCTCTGCCTTTGGCCTTAGGGGATTACAGGCGTGGGTGCGTATTTATTATTTATGTATGTATCTCTAACTTTAAGGATGAAAGAAAACATCGTGAGGAATCCCGCATATCTCCATAATTTCGAATGATGCCAAAGAACTTTGAGGGTATGCGATGTCTACAAACTAGTATTAGGGCAGCGTGGTGGACTTAGGTCTACACTTATTAGTGTAGGAGTCCTGTGCCCGCTAGTGGAACAATATAAAATGTAGGGCTGACATTGTTATTAAAAGAATGTGTGAATTTAATGAAAGTAATCTATTTTAATTCCGTGTAATAAAATGGAAGACTAGGGGAGAAAGAATACACAGAAATTTAATAAAAATATGAAATATTGTAAAATATTTTCTGGTACAATTTCTCCCAATAAAAATTATTGTACCAAGGTAAAGAACAAAAACCGCCGAGTCATTTACAACGAGACAAACAGTAGCTTTCTTCGTGGCGAAAAGATATTTTATAACTTGGGTATGTCGGCAGTATTTAAAACAATGTTTTCGGTCGGTTTATGATTTTTTATTGCATCCATCTTTTATGAAGCCGCCTTTGGAAACGCCGACTTTCTTTGAGAATTGTTTCACCTAGGTACTGTAGTAAAGTAATTGTAGAGAGCAATAAACCTACAGATGTTGTTGGTTTTTCAATAAAACTAAGTATCCGAGTGCTTTGCACCTACTGGAAGTATTTGCAAAGAGCATTCATTGGTAATATCATCTTAATAACTTATTCGGGATAAATAAAATAAATAACAAAAAAAATGATACCCGGCACAGTATTTATTATTTTAAGTAATACGAGGGTTTAAAAAATATCATCAGTACATACTATGAAGCAAAGTCGCTACTTGTGTTTGCTTATCTTTCTCTTTATTTGCTTATTTCTCCTAAACTAAGCAACAAAATTAGATATCATTTAGATAATTTATTTCGGAATTATAATACATATTATATTACGCTATGACCCATGGGAGCAGAGCAGTAACAATCCTGCGGAAAGAGACAGCTATATATAAAAATAGTTTATAGATTTGGATTACCCAAAGAACAGGTATATTAAACGAATTAATCGTAATATTTGTTTTTTACAAAGTAATCACACATTAAAATTAGGTCTTCTTTCAAGTTATTCATTCGTTTCATCGGACGATCGAAGTATTTCGTGTAGATTTAAAATTATCCCTTGATTTAGACGGAAGGAGCGAAATAAATATTAATAATAAAGGAGGGTTTGCGTTCCAAATTACGTAGAGGAGGCGCGGCGTGTTGACGACTCCTAATTTGGCGTAATTTGCATAGATTATGCCAGTTCGTTGAGTGCCAATCTTTTTAAGTGGCTTCTTCTACTCTGTGTGCCTGCGTTTGTTATTTTTGAGAGTCCTCTGGATTTTTATTCAGCCTCTGAGGTGATATTTTTGGTCGAATTGTTTTGCTTTATTTCGTACAAATGCACTTATCCAATTTTGAGAAAATAGATGGATTTTTTGGGGTTTACGTGCTTTTACTTATTTATAATGTTTCTAAACATTATATTTACAACTTGAAACCATAATTGTTTCGGCTGTAGTATCGTAGGGTGCATTTACCATTATTCGAATATTCATGCTAGTTTAAAAAAAGAATAAGGCCATTAAGGTGTTTTATTCATTTGGACTTAGATCCTAGTTTTTGTATGGGACTTATTATAAGGATTTAATATATAATAATTGAATATTAAATCTTTATAATAAGTCCCATACATTGACATGCATAATAATAATTGAATTAGTTATAGCCTACTTTAACATACTTAGCATCGGAAGATGAGAACATGATAATTAATTACTTCTGTTTTTATGCTTGAGATGTTTATTAAAATATCCTATTAAATCTGAAGTTAACCTTTCTACATTCATATGTAAGCTCACGCCCTTATCACCAAAGGGATAGACAGAGGTGAAAAAATTGCACTCACAGTTCCGACCCTATCGCCATATTGGTGATTTCAAATCGAAAATTCAAACACAAATTGTGATTGCCTGGCCTATAATTTGAACCCAAGATGGCACCGGTATTACACAGCCTACAACCTTAGTTCATTGCCAACTCTGAAAAAATGAAATATCGTTATGAACCACCATCAAAACTTAAATCTATTTAAGTTAGTATTATAGTACAGAGATGTGTATTAAAATTAAATATTTTTAATTAATACAAACGTGCACAACCAATTCCAATAAAATAATTTGAGTAGGGCCGCGGAGTTCGGCTGGACGCATTTGTCGCCATACATTCACTACGCAAATAACACCTAATCCTGCCCCGACCACCCCACTTTGTAAGCCAACATTATCTCGTGTTATTTTTCGATATTACCCCGTTTTCCAGGGGTATGGGGCGCGTAAATCAAATTTATGGCCTTTTTATACAGGCATTAAAATTTTATCAGTGAGATTTCTTTCTGTGCCATTGTCCAGTCCGGCCCTGTCACCCCCTTTTGACTTTTGAGTGGATACGAGGGATTTATCGCGATTATATTATTATAGGTACTAAAACATATTTTCATGATTTTTCTTTTTAATCCTGGCACGGCAAAGTGACTACACTATACGTGATGTTTCTGTCAAGAGATATTGCGAGCTGGGCAGAGGTCTAGTACATCCGCTTTTTTTTCTGGCATGGCAAAGTGTAACGACAATGTAGTCCAATTTTAATGTTGACCGTCAAGAGACAGAAAGCTCGAAGTTACTGGATATACAAT
Organism: Amorpha juglandis; assembly: GCA_949126905.1. Lineage (NCBI taxonomy): Eukaryota > Metazoa > Arthropoda > Insecta > Lepidoptera > Sphingidae > Amorpha > Amorpha juglandis. Next base: position 10,648,427 of record OX421381.1, on the reverse strand, counting down.
GATGGAATTCGGAACGCGACATGCCGAGACACTCGAATTTTCATTATGTGTACGGTGGTCGATATCCAGTCGTGTATAAAAAAATGAGGTTGCTGACGGGGTCAGAAAAATCGCAATATTACGTTTTGATGAAGATGGTGAAAGCTGCATTGATGTTTAACAGTTTAATTGTAACGGTTTCCGTATAGTGTGTGAGTAGCCAGTCGTGAAGCCAGACAACGCTGGTTCGATGTCTGAGTCGAGAAAAATGTTTCTGTGATCTGCAATTATTTGTCTCGGGTTCGGTCAGGTCTGCCACATGTGTGACAGTTGGATGATAATCAAATTTATGTAAGCATCTTTCTTTATAGTGAAACTATACTGTAATCATGGATTTGTAATTCAAGCTGTGTCTACATAAATTGATCAATATTTAAATTAAAATAAAATAAAGGTAAGTTCGAATGGTAGATCCACGCTGTAAATAGTTTTGTCTACAGCATGAATGGGCCGGCTCGACAGGGTCGTTACCACTGTCTCACAGAAAACGGACGTAAGGTAGCGGCTTGCTGCTGCGTTTCGTACGGTGAGTGCGATATTCGGAGGCCTAAATCCCCCTACCTTTCCCAATCCCTAATTATCCCTTTCCTTTAAGGTCGGCAACGCGCCCGTGATTCTTCTGGTATTGTGGGCGTACATAGGCGGTGGAGATCACTTACCAATAGGTGACCTACTTGCTCGTTTGCTGGCCTATGCGATATAAAAAAAACTACACCCAACCGTCACACATAGTCCTGACTCTACACTAGGTTAACCCGTATCATGAGAATCATAAATTACGAGGGACTTATGGTCCCAAATTTGCGGCGCGGCCTCTCGTTTCACAGACGTCTACTCGCCCGATGTACCACAGAAGCTTATCTACTCTCCCACTTTTTACAACAACATTGGACAAGTCTTACTCTTATCACCTGTCAGACAGTAACAACAGGTCGAGCCGGGCCATTCATGCTGTAGACAAAACTATCTACAGTGTACATATTTTCAGGTGTAGCTAAACATTACACTCAAACACATCAACATGTGTAATTATTTTTTTTTATTTATGGCTTCGCATTATTGTGCATTTCGCCAATAACAACCATAATTTATTTTCAAGCCTTCACAAGATTTCCATGCACTGTTCATTACCGTCAATGTTTATTGCACAAATCCACACCACTTTTATACAACAAACACAACTTTAAACTCGTTTTTGAAATAAAATAAGCGATGAATCGTACTGTCAGAATTCCCGCCAAAACTCAACATGTGTAATTATAGCTATATGTCTATTTAGAAGCACACGCTAGAGTGGTATCCATTTAGATTTATCGATGAGGTGTGCTCGTATCGCCGCAGGCTGCGCTGGGTGTCGGGTCTTTCGCACTGGCTGAAAACGGCGCAAACAATAAAAACACCAGGCCGATCTTATCGATATGTGATGTCGCGCTCTAGCCCGCGGCGATATCGGACTTTAAGCCGCGGTTCCTGCATTGCGACACACTTCCATTCCTTTTTTAAATACGTGGATTTTTTAAATGTTATATGTTATGTTGTTTTTGTTGTATCGCGTACGTACATAAACGTAGGATATCAACGCAAACGCGCTATAAACCGCCCGGATAGCGATCACAGTAAACATTGTATTAAAACCTGCTTTTGTGACTCACACACCTTGTGTGGATCGCGTTCCAGCATCAGTCAGTGTATATCCCGTTTTCTCGAGGGGCTTGCGACATGACTTGATGGTTGGTTGGGGCGGGTATAGGGGTACATCCTTGTATTACTGTGCCTGCATCGGTCATCCGTCCTGCCGCAGGCTCCTCGATTTGCTTCTTCCCTCACCGAAGAAGAAAGAAGCAATTATATAGGCCGGCATGATTCTGGCAACCACCGGTGAACTCATTGTGTGTCGGTGGTCGCTGGTTTTTTGGAATGCACTACGCTTACCATTAGGTGTAGTACAATCACTTTGCCGTGCTCGGATAAAAAAAGCATATTTAGAAACTTATTGAATGTATACATTATGGTGTAAATACAGTAATCACTCGTGCATTGAAACACCAACTCGCTCAAACAAATTTTAAATTCAAAATACACTCACTGACGCGAGGTCGGCTGTCTGGCCACAGGTTTTTAATACGACCAAATAGGATGGTCATGCATTATACAGAATTATGTAGGTAGTCTGGTGTTCACCAAAAAGCGAATCATAAGCCCGACGCCTGTAGATGCGAATCAAAGCTCGACATAATGAGGAACTTCTATTCACTGAAAGTCATGAACACGCCGACGCTGGATTGGACAGTTTTAATGATTTATTTTCCATATTTCGTCTCGTGTTTTCGTATTTGCATTTAAAGAAGAGTAGAATAAAAATTGCAATTTTTATGTACATACATGCTTTCGTAATATGCGGTGTTTATAAAAACATGGTGGTGTGAGGCAAAGTATATATTTCGAATTACGAGTATAATTATGATGATTATAAACTCAAGTAGCCATTTTAAGACCTTAATTACATTTGTAAGTTTTACTTACTGCCTTATAAATCTTACATAATGGCTTGAAAACCTATACATTTAGACGAATATCCAGATATATCTTATTTCATAACTTTAAACTTATATTTAGTTATCAACTTACTTGATATATTAAACACCTCATAAGTTACTCGCGTAAAACTTACGAATCTATGGTTTACCACGTAAGACTCGAAGGAAAGTAACTTTTGATGGCTTGGTCGATGATATTATCAAATCATATCATCATCAGCCACAGGACGTCCACAGCTAAACATAGGCCTCCCCCAAAGATTTTCAGACCGACCTGTTGGAAGCGGCCTGCATCCAGCGACTTCCTGCGACCTTTATCAGGTCGTCTGCCCACTTTGTATGCGGACGTCCAACGCTAAATGTTATGTTATGTTCAAATCATATAAAAATATGTTTTTTTCTGTTCCAGCATTCCATAGATCCCAGTGGTTTGTTTGAGGAGCGGGCGGCTCACCGCGGCGGGGCGGGTCAGGAGGCTGCAATCAGCTAACCGGATCAGTTCGGGCGCAAACACAATTGATAGCGTCCACATCGCAGTCGATGCGTGGAACACACACGCAGACAGTCGACACCCGTGCTCATTAATTAGCTGCGATGGACATTACTATTATGACGTACTTTTTGTTTTTTAATCGGATATGTATGTGTTTCAATGAAGGTTGAAGGTGGAGAAATATATTTGATTAGACTGCGCCACGAGGGTCATAGGATTAACTTGATATGTGTACAGTATATTGGATATTCGCAGTAATTGATATGAAATGTATATTGCCGAAGCCATAACTCTAATCATACAACTGTATGTTCCTTGTGTTTCTACATAATAATAAGATAATATTGACCCAGTTTACTATATATATTTTTACGGAACAGTTGACAAACGTGTAAGAGATTTACCTGATGGTAAATTATTACCTCTTCATGATCGACAGAAGTGAGATCTTACTTAATATTTGATATTTCGTACTACATAATTGGCACTATATGATAATACAGAGTCGTGATTAAATTAGTGCTAATGACCTGAATGATAAGGTTGTATGAAGTGTCATGTATACAGCGTGGATTCTGATTTAATTAAGAAGCATAGAAGAAGTAACTTTACAACTGCACGAACCTGACTGCGTTGGCAAAAAAGAAAGAAACAAAAACGAAAATAAATTGACATCGTGCAATCGCGTTGGAATCGTGTAGGAAGTAGTCAATTTATGCAACAGAAATATTCGGAAGTTCTTGCTGATGTTGTTGTTGTTGAATATTCCATAATATCTATTTTACTCTTTCATACAGGGATTTCTGTGCCTAAAAGTATATGAATTTGAAATTTGTGTTTTTTCAAAAATTAATGGACTTTTAAAAATGAGTCTTATTATAAAAAAATATTTTTTGATTTTTTATCTCTCTTTTCAATTTGTTTATTTTCCATCAACATTTCGCGTAATCAACTAATTTTGCCAATCAGCAAAACCTAAGTTGAAATATGAAGTAAGATGCGAGCAACTAAACGAGGATCAGAAACATTTAACAGTATTGAAAAAGTACGAAAACTTGACAATCAAAATGTTCGCTGAATACTTCAATGTGGAACATTTTACCTTCGTGTCAAAGAACTTGGAAATTCGCTGGATGCGTAGCCTTTTTTATCCAAAGGCAAAGTGACTACCTATTACTACCTGATGGTAAGTGTAGCGCAATTCAGGAATAGTGACGACCAACGACAAACAGTGTGTCTATCGTGGGTCGGCAAGATCATGCCGGCCTGCCTAACTGCTTCTTCACACTACGTTTAAAGGACCCATATTATAGGAAGGAGGGAACATGAACTATTAACTCTCAGACAGCATTAAAGGCTGGTAAGTGTAGCACAATTCAGGAATAGTGACGACCAACGACAAATAGTGTGTCTATCGTGGGTCGGCAAGATCATGCCGGCCTGCCTCACTGCGTCTTCACACTCCGTTTAAACGACTCCATATTATAGCAAGGAGGGAACATGTACTACTAACTCTCAGACAACATTGAAGGCGAGCATAGCCGAATGTTCAAGGTAGCAGTAGAAAAATTACGGACGAAAAATGATCAGTGACGTCATTTGTTATAAGTGACATCTTGTCATGTTTTTACGACATTGCAGTACACAAACAATGTCACGGAGTGTTTGTAACCATAGTTTCAAACACAACCACGTGCACCGCACGTTGCGGACACTCGTTCTCGGGCTCGTTGTAACTAATAAAACAATATGACAGATTGAATATGAGTCTTCTATTAATGTTTTTAGTCTATGCTATTGGTAATTTTAAAATGTGGATATTAATGGTGTTAATATAAATATGGATGTATGTATGCAGTTGAATAATATGCGTATAGTTTAAAGAATCATATATTGAATACTGATTTTTTAAAATTATTATTCATCGTTTATTTTTTATGATTCAGTTATGATTTAATATTGAAAGTAAATAAATCCTATTGCCAACTTTTCCTTTTATCTTATTATCCTAATAATATGAAAATTTTGATGTTTTGTAAATTTTGATGAATAATTAATCATTTACTCCTCAACGGCTGAACGGATTTTTATCCTAGAAAAAGACGTTGACTCGGGCAACTCCGCAGCACACCTAAACCTAGTTCTGTAGTCATAGCTTCAGTGGTATCTATACCTAAGAAGTGTAATCTAAAGACTGTGTGGGCAACGTGGGGTATAATCAAAATAAAATCACAAAATTTTCATATTAATTTCGCAGAATCATTCTTTTATATTGACATCTATAAATACATATTTACAGTTCTATTATGCAGCGTATGATATATTTATTGTACATTTCTCGTCACATTAATAAATATCTTTACATTATTTACAATATTACATGCTGTCTTCACTTAGCTGTTTAAACTAATCAGTCGTTTTTCGTGAACTTATATCTCATCAAATACTTTTTACATTTACATACATTCGAACAACAGCGTATTTAATGCTAACTATAAACATATATTTATATCATCAAGCGCGAACACGTACGCAATAAAATAACAAATTTAACATTTACAATACGCTGCACTCTAATCTACGTCAGCTATTAATGTCTACATAATTCTAACAATAAATATCTTTTAAAATGTATCTCAATTATTATATCTATAGTATTTACAAGCTCATTGTATTATCACATGTCAACGCACCGTTCAAGTGCTGCTACTAAACTACGTACACTGTCACTGGCACTGTTAATGTCAATATGGCCGCCACACTGATTTATGAGTTGATATCGCACCGTTCGCAATTTTGGTTGACGTGGGACTTGTCGACAACACTCTGGTAGTTCGCTGCGACGGCGCTTTTAATTCGTTACGAATGCGCGGCCGGTCCGCCACGGTCGAGTCCGCCGCTTGGACACGTTTCATCTCTTGTAACTCCACGTTCGCCGGCCTCGTCGGATGGAACGCTGACTTTACCACTTCTATAGGCTCTTCGTCAGATTCATCAGAGATCGTTGCTTCGTGCATCGAGTTGGCTTCCGATTTGGAATCCGCTTTCGATCTGTCTGGACTCGCGTTCGCGATACTTCTCGGACTGCCGCTTTGTCTACTGCTCGTTGGCGACAGTCTTGCACTTGAAGTGTCCATAGACGAAACGTTACTTTGTAAATGTCTCAAAGCATCGTATGGGTTCATACCATTCTTCAAAGATAATTCTGGAGGTAGTGTTTTTAATGCTAGGTCTGCAGGATGCGGCCCGAAAGGTAATAGTCCATTTGGTGGCAAGAATGCTCCCGGGGGTGGTATAAGTCCACCCGGTGGAAGATTTGTCATCGCAGGTGGAAACGGGAACAATTCTGTACCCGGTATCGTCACCGGTGGTGAAGTGAGAGGCGTCGTACCACCTGTTAACAAAGAAAATGTGAAATGAACAAATTGAAGAACTATAATATTTTGCTCTTAAGCAACTAGAAGTAAAGTTACGTAATATGAAAGACGAGTCCCAAGGGATAGCCCAGGGCGCGCGGGCACTCTGTCGATTCCCCGAACAACGGGGTGCATAATCGTACTAAGGATAATGTACAATCTGTAGGCGTTTAAAGGCGGCATCACCGAAAGGGATGTTTTTTTACTGCGATATCGGGAGGGCGAGGGTGCAATATTTATTTATCAGAACACGATGTAGTAGGTTCTTTAGCGAGGCGTCTCATGTGTCTAGCGGTGGAGACGGCCGTGTGCCGTACATTACAGATGCAGGACACGCGCGGCGGTGTCGCAGAATGCACGTGTGCGCTCTACAAAGCCGGCTCGATCTCGATAAGGAAGCACACCTATCTCCGCACTGTCGGACAAAGAGGGCTCGTAACGTGAAATTTTCATTAGCAACAGTGTTCAAAAAGTTCTTGCTGTACAAGCTTTGATTCTCGATAGCGTGTAAGAGAAGCCTGAATATAAAAAGGACACGACGGCCGCGCATTGGGCCACAAAGAGCTCGGAGGTGGTGCTACATACATTTCTGTTTAACACTTTTTCTGTTTGCAACAGTGGCAATGCGCAGACCACTTTAAAAGGCAGCGAGGGTGGTAGGGTTGTAACTAGGGGGTAATTTGGTGAGGTGGGGGCCAATATCGCCGTCGCGCCTGATTGAGGTGATTTCTGATCGTTGAATTCGATTCTGTTTTGCTTTGTTTGTTATTTTAATTAGCATTTATTTCGTCCCTAAATTGATTTTAATTTAAGGTTGATAATTTAATAAATATTTCTCAATGTACTTACTAAAGTAGTTATAAATAAGAGAAATATTAGTAGTAGTCTTTGAATAATTCAGTACTGAAATAATGAAATAGATTTCGAATTTTATAATTCTTTTTATGAATGACGAATGCATGTTACAATTGCAATTCAATTCTCAGCTTCAAATTATTTATGCGATAATGATAACAGGAAAGCTCAGAAAACTGAATAGAGTCATAAATAGCTGTTGAAAAGTGTCCGCGTACGTAGGTTTAATGAAACTCGGTAGGTGTTTGAGTACATCGCTCCTCGCGTTTCAACGTCGGAAACAAAAAGTAGCTGGTGGCGCGGTTGCCTACATTGGAATAAAATTGACTCCACGCTCTCTCGAACGTGAAGGCGATGCTTTTTTACCCATTTTCTGGGCACCCCCACTTTCCCCCGACGAGCGGACTTCGACGGGTGGTTATGCCTCGGTCGGGCCGCTGTTGTTTTGCACGGCTCAAGAGCTGTTCCTTTTATTTGAGCCGCTTTTGCGCCGTACAGCCTTGAGGGGTGGCTCTATTGCGAGCAACATGTTTTTGAGTGTTGTTTGTTAAATTCGGAATTTAAAAATTGAAAATGCCAAATATACGTGTTGATTGGGATTTTGATTTTTAAAAAGGATTAAGTAGTAGTTTTAGCAATTATTTTCGTATTTTCTTACTTCTTATATATATATTTTTTTAACACGCCTATATCGGATTTGCTAGTAAAGGTGGTGTGCTACTCGTCAAATGTCTTTGTTTTATATTTGAATTAACTTTATTTGATAGGTCTTGCATATTATATTCGTCATACTTTACTTCGTTAAAGATGATGGCATCATAAAATTTCTTTGATCAAAGTGTATTGGAAAACGATCTTTGACGAATGGAATAACTCCTTAATGAAACTTATTATTAGATGGTGTTTTACAATAAAATGGATACGGTACCTTTAACAAGTGACGCCTGTGGTGGTCTGAAATAGTCTGCCCATGCGTAGTTGAGGTATGCCGCATCCAACCACCCGGGATTCAGTAAAAAAGGACTGAAGGCGCCTGGATGACCGTAACCGTAATCTGAAAAAAAAATGCATTATAAATAATGTGAAGAAATTGACTACCTTAAAGCTATATAAGATTCGTAGGTATATGAATGGTAGCAGAAAAAGTATCGCAGCTTATGACGATATTATATTATGCCAATAAATTATAGTTAGGTGTTAGAGACTAGGCATTACATTCGGAAACGATGTTACAGTTATAGTGGTTGAAGTATAATATAATACGTTTTAATTCCTAATACCTCTTAAAGATTATATATTTCTACAGCAATCGAAGCTCTATAAATAATATTATAATATAAAACGATTTTAATGTTTTTATAAGTTAAGTAAATGAGTACATTATATTAATACCTCTTCTACTTTATATTTATAGAACGATTGAAGCTCTACAAATAGCTGATATATTTGAACTATTGATAGACTATTTTTCCGATTTAGGTACATGTAAGTCTAGTTAATGATACGCTGTGATTGTCATTTGGAGGTCGTTGGTCTTGAGCCACGTCCGCAAGCACTAAACTCACAAAAGCGGGCCGTAAAGGCGGCGACACACGGGCCCCACTATGTTTACCGTCACCGGCTATAACAAGGGTTCTGTATACAAAACGAACCAGTTTACTACTGTAGTTAGCCGGCTCCTCTGTGCCATACGCTTTTACGATCCTCCACCGTCACGTGGCCTTTCGCCTTTCATAGCGAAACGCTTTTTTATTTGTTTAATCGATAGCCTACTGAAGACACGACCGACGTCTATTTTTGACATTTTACTGTGCCTTTAACCCAATCGCGACTCATCACAATTTACACGATCAGGTGTATTAGAATTTTATTACATGATTAAACTGTTTACGATCACTTCATCTTCATCGTTTTGAACTTTGTGTACGCGCCTTCTTAGCGACTCTTTAATTTGAGTTTGTTATTGTTACGCCTTATTTTAGCGCGTTCTAAGCACGTCGTGTTCTTTTGTTTTTCACGATGTTTTCGTTACGAGCTGAGAGTTTACGAAACAATTTATTTGAGACTGTAACCCTTCACTGGAACGATTAGCGAGTGTTCTTTGAGTTGCCCAAATCGCGGGTGTTTTAAATTAAGAGCGTGATGGATGGCCCGTCGTGTTGCAGCGCTGTCACACACCAATCCCGGAGAACGCTTCGGCATCATGCTACAATAATAACTTAAATGTGGAACTCGGAAACGGGACTCTCCATTTGTTAACGCCATCATTCAATTAAATTCTATTCTCTATGCAAGGGCTTTACTTGAATATTATGAATGAGTAATTACTACATATCTTTAAGTGCATATTTAAATACCTAAGCGACAACGAAACAGAAGATGTAGGTAAGATGATTTCTTAGTGAGTAGTCTTTATTTCACAACAAATTAAATAAGCATACGAATGATATCACATCAGACATTTTTATGTCCGAATACAAATAAAATTATAAACGTCGTGTAGCGGCAAACTACGTCTAAATCAATAAAACTATTTTCATCGCAGTTAATCACGGACGACCTAAAAATGTACAATGGGTTAAGAATGTGGCGCGGGGTAAAGGCATCGCGGCCGAGTCGGTACCACTTCCACAATAAACACACATGAAAGATCGTGAAACAGGCGTGACTCGTGAGTGTCAAAATGGGCATTAAATAACTCGATGAGATGAGATGCGATCCGTGTGTCACTCGTAAATTAATGTGGAGGAGACGAGCGTTAAATAAATGGAATCAGAGTTATGGCTCATAATTCGGGCAGGGTGGCGACGGTGTCCTATAACGGACACCACATTTATAGTGTCTAAGCTTAATTGTCCATATTGTTGTGTTGATTTACTGCTTCGGTAATGGTTAAAAATTGAGCAAGAGAGTGCATAATTAAGGATTTCAATAGGGGCAATGTGAGATGATGGCGTGATGGGAGAGATTTTAACAGAACTGCTGATTAATTTAGAAGCGCTTTTAATGGCGTGACAGTACCTAATGAAAGAAATAGATTTTGTTGGTATAAGCTTGACATCTACCAATAAGAATGAAAGAACAAGATGATGTGATTTTGCTGGTGTATTTACATTTTTAAAGACAGATTAAAGATTTCTGATGGTCATGTTAAAGGCGTCAGCCACGCTATACCATTTACAGTAGTAACTCCAACCGCCAAGCTGTTTATTAATGTTGAGACGAATGAAGGTGTCACTGACGTACCGGTATGATGATTGACGCAATTATCGAAATATTCGCTACAATAAATAGACCCTGAAAATTATTTACAAAACTTTTTTACACTTCTAGAAACTTATGGAAACTTTGCGAGTTGGATGGCGTAAGTCGGGTGGTTATGAGGGTCGCTGGGTGTGGGTGCGGTATTTTAGCAGCTAGCAAGGACATAAAATTCATATTTTAGAGGCGCCGGGACCCGGAGATCGGGGAGAGCGGGGAGATCAAACGGAGTTTACGACGCAGCCCGAGATTGTTTACATCTGTTACGCGGCCGACGCCGCACCATGAAACTTGGTAACCGCTGGAACTGCAAGTGGCGCATATTAAACAAGACGATTGTTTCATTTGCCTCAAACTTCGAGAACGTTCTAAGTTACTACTCACAAAAAGTCTTTCAACTCTGTGTCGTTGACTACAATTGGAATGTATACCATGAGCTGTTAGGTTAGGTTTTTCTCGTTACATATTGTTTTATGTCCTCTTATTACAAAAAGTATGACTGCAGTGATCATTCGTATTTCACAACATTTTACAGTAATAATCGAGAGACCATGACTTATTTTTCATTACGCAGTCAAAACCGTTAAAAATTTAGAATTTTTGAAAGGACTCCTATTTTATATTGTCTTCTTTTTGGTCGCATTCTTCAGTGCTGTAAGGCTTGTTCTTTTATATTGAATTTTATATTATAGACTTAGTTATTTTTTCTAAAGTGAAAGGTTTACAAAGTTTGTTTGGAAATTAATATTTTTGGTTAAATAGAAATATCGCGCAGTCGAAGCCACGAGCAGAATCTAGTTAAAAATATGACGAATAGACAGCAATACCTAAGTAAACAACTTTATTATCGAAATATCCTAATTTTAAACATAGCGCCGTTCAAACCATGTGTCTAGGTAAAAACGATTAATCAGGCATCCAGAGAATGTCGACGGTAAACAGCCGAAACTAAAATAATCTTTGTTTAACCACGTCAAAGTCAGAAAGCAATTCAGTTCATTTTTATAACAAGCTAAAGCTAAGGTTATTTTACTCACTACAAGTTAATTAGTGCGCCGTAGCTCGGCCATTAAGCCGGTGCGCCATTGATCGCTTTATTAGCTTCATGCCTTTGATGTTTATCGCCCGAGGATGTTAGTTTTTCCGCATACTGTCTTTTTATTATTGGCCGAAGTTTGGGCGCAACCGTTTGTTTAGACAGACGCCGCTCTGTGAACGCAGTCGCGTTCAAAATAGATGTGTGGTGTCAAAGCTTTATGGACAACAGTTTTGATTGCTCGCTATGAATATGTCATTTGCTTTGACGGGTTTTGAATGGTTTTGTTGCTGTTTAATTTTTCCTATAATTAGTACTAAAGATGGCTTAGTTTATATGGAACTGTTGTAGAGTTCAATTTCGGAAATTAAAAAAGAAGAAATTACGAAACCTTCAAGATTAATTTAGAATAATATTTCGTAAACGATTAATCAACGATATAATCCTAACTAATTTTATAAATGCCATAGTGAGCTTGTTTGTTTGTTACGCTTTCAAGTTTAATTGGCTGAACCGATTTTAATGAATTATGGTACAGAAATGGATGAAATCCTGGAGACGGTTATAAGCTACTTCTAATCCTGGAACAAACTGCTCAACTCAAAAGCTAATATGTTAATCATTAAATATATTCCATTCCATTCAACTCTGCTTATTAGTCTGCATTATTTTCAACCCATTTGATACCGTTTTGGTAAACTGTCAAACATTTTCGGATACTTTAAGACAAACGCACCCGTCCAAATACATTTAAGTACCCGAATCGTTAGTTTAAAAGCATGCTCGCGTTATAAACACCAATAAACATTTATAAACCCCACGTCAAAACATTACGCACACTCAAACGTTAATTCTTACACTCATAAAAGCAGACAACAATCGGAGTTATTTTCAGAGGGAGAATCTCCAAGCTGTAATTCCTCGTGTAGTTGGAAGATTAAACTGAGTAGGCAATTAATGTCTTCGTGATTCAATGTTTCACACGTCCGATGTTCGGATGCAATTGGACAGATGTTAATTTCGGGTCGAGCGATTTTGAATTCGGATTTTTGTTTTTGCTAATTCTTGTGGAAAATTTGTATCATGTGCTTTGTTTTGATTACTTTGATCGGGTTTAATGTGATATTTTTTTTATTAAATGCACGCCAATTTGGGTACATGTCAATTGATTAGTTAGTAGGCAAATATGCATATTTAGTTTGTATATTAATTAAATTTAGTGGGAATGATAGCTAAACATTTTGCTTTGATGTTGCCTCTTTTAAATTTGGCATCGTACGTTGTAGGTAGGAAAAAATGGTACATAATATATGTGATTCCAAAATAAAACTGGTTTGAATGTGGTCGAATGCCGCGGTGCCGCAAAATCGGCCTCGGTTCTGCGGATTGGCGGCGGGCCAGTGGCGAAGCGCGCGCGCACCCGGCGAGTATATTTCAAACTCCTAATACCTACTTTTTTATTGCCAACTCCACAAAATTGTAACGAGTAAATAATATGATGTCTGTTATTTATAGCAATTGATTTTTAGCTGACAGAAGGCTGTAATTTGGTCCCGATAATATATGAGGTATGATGCTGTTGCTGCGATACGACGGAGTTTTCCATGTATGTATATGATGGTCGTTATCCACACGCGCGTAAGTAGTAGTACCCTATCTTAGACCCACAGATTTAGTTTACAATATATACAAATTTTAATTCTTCATAATTTAGATAAATTAATAAAAGTGTGAAGTAAGAGTGAATTGCATTAATAACGATTTATGTTCCGGAAGTCAAGTTTGATAGAGTTTTAAGAAAGTCACAGAATATTTGTACTTGTATAGTATCGTAAATCTATTAAATAACAGTTTGTAACATAAACATGTGTAAACTTTCGAATGTATTATATACTTTTACATAAATATAAAAAACATTTTTCACAAGAAAATGTTAACGGATTCTTTATTAATAATTATTATATTTCGAAACATAAAGATTAAATTATTCATGTCAAAGTTGAAAACCAAATTAATATAAGATTAAAAGCTTTGTCAATAAAACACATGGTCGGCACGGAATCTTATGGAACTATAAACGTTTTTATTGTTGAAATAATGTTAGGCCGATACACATGTGGGCTTCCGTGTCGTCTGTTTCGTGTCACGAATAAACTTTGTGAAAAGTTATCATTTGTGACGTCATAGTTTTGATAGTCGCGATAGTTTTTGTTTAGAAAAAAATATAAGCAGACATCAACTCTGTTGTCACCGATTAAATTAATACTAAACTGAATAGAGTATGTTTTATTTAGTTCGCTCCTTGTTTAAAGTCAGTCTACATTGCCCATTGTGTCATCTACAGCGTCTGTTAGCCGTGTCAAACTAAAATTAGTTAAGACCTGTTTTTAATTCTTTATCAATTAGACATATGGAAACTATATTTTGTTGTTAATTTAAGTTTGTGAAAAAAGAATTGTTCAGCATATAATATTTAACATTAAGTATATAATCCCGAAATTTTAAACATGTACTAATGAATGTTTTGGCTTCTAAGACTATTTAACATAATAATATAATATTATACAATCAAACTATAAAAGAATCATGTATAGACACACCAAAGTTATTTAATAAGTATTGTATTTAAAACGTGTTCATGTTTCCGTTAATTTTTGACTTTTTGTACTTTTATTATAAAAGCTTTTTCGAGTGTAGTTAAATTTTTGCATGAACGTATTAATGATAATAATTCGACAGTGGAAGGGCAAAACTGCTAATGTGCTAATACGTGAAATTTACAGTGGAGAATTTTTAAGTTGTTTCTTTATGATAAAAATTCACATAAATTTACCTACTGGATAATTTTCAGTAATCCTTTTATTTTATTCAAATATTTTTTTTGATTATATAATTATTATGACTTTTAATGTTACAAAAATATATTTTAAATGCTCTACTGTAAAATTCACGCATTGGCGCTTCAGTATTTTGGCCTTTCCAGAAAATTATACTAATTTAAATAAAAATCTTAGATCGATAGAAATGTCACAACTCTTTGCAAAGTATAAGGCTACTGTTATAAAATGTAAATTCTAGCTATACCTATAGGTTTGCCTATAGTAAAACTGAACTATAGCAAAGCTCTACATAAAATATAGTTAAAAAATATTTGAAACTTACTTTGTTTAGTTCTTGGTTCTCTTGGTCCATCGACTGTGACTTTAATCGCTTTGGAGTAGGTCGCTACTTGGCTGGGAAACGTGCTGATAGTGATGGTGAGCGAGAACGACTTGCCACGCCCGCTGCGACCTACGAACCGAAGGTCGTTGAACTTCGCCACTTGATTCTTCATCACAGCAGTACAGTTCCTCAACTCCGCCATCACGTTCTCGTCGTTACCAGCCTTGATCGTAACCAGAGTTCCATCTTGCACATCATCCAAAGCGACGACTTTGAACGCCACGGGGAGCGACTTGTTGGACCTCCAATGTCCTGGCAGCACAGAGCACAGCACCGCCGGGGAGCCGGTCTGCACCAGCTCACCGTGGCTCTGCCGGTAGTACTCATGGATATGGGAGTAAACATCCGCCATACTCGGGGCCGGAGGGCTCGCGTGCGGGAGGTGCATCGACTTCAGTCTACCCTCAACGAACACCGCACCGACTGTCGACACGCCACCGAACTCCTCCGACAAGCCACTATAGTCTCTAAACACTCGTGCGAAAGTTTCAAAACACGCGATCGAATTCAAAACTCGCGGCGAAAGGTCGCGTGTACCCGGAGCGCTGTGAAAGTTGTGCGAAGTGCGGGCGCGAGACGCCGTGTGACGATGTGAACTCTCGCGGCGTCTACACCACTTGTTGGGCGCGGACGGCAAGACGCCGGGCGGGGGACTCGGAAAAATAGAGGGCCGCGCGAGCCGGCCTCACCGCAACCCGAAGACTGACGACGGGCAACGAAGGAGCGCCGTGGGACGCGTGTTCGCCACAACTCCGTTTCGACTGATGACTGTGATACGACGCGACTTTTTCCGATGGTCAATATTTTGCGTTCGCGCGGTCGCCGCCCCCACCCGGGTGGCGGCCCCTACGTCTCGTAAAAAGCGGGAAGGAGACGAAGGGTGCGGGCGATGCGGTCCCGTGGCGGGAACGAGCGGGACGGCCGCGGTCGGTCTCTGCGTTTTTATAAAAATGCTCGCCGGAGTGGGACGCCGCCGCGCTTCGCCGCCTCGTGGGAGAGGGATGGGTGGATTTTTTTGAATCACCGCGGTGACGTATCGCGAGGCGGTGGTAATTAGGCCGCGGGGCGGCGGGAAACCGCGACCGGTGCGAAAACCTATCAACGAGCTCATGAAAAATTATGATATTCATGTTTGGTGTCGGCGTGAGTTGGTGGAGCGTCGCGTTGGGGATACACTTCATTTTCGTTGAGGCACGCAAGGAATTTTTGTCGCCTAGTCTTTGGAGTCACTCGTTCAGTAGATTTTCCTGATACATAAATGTAGAATATATCAGGACCATAATATTGACATAATTATCCTTATTTAACGATAGCAATGACAGAGGTTATAGAATACAATTACTTTACACTTTATATAAAAATATGAGAAATATTTTACTGCTATTATAAGAAATAATGCGTTGTTCTTATAATTTAATTGTTTTATTCAATTGTCGTGTGCTGCTAGCACTGTAAGTGCGATAGAAGTTATATAATTTCGTCTAATAAAACTTATTTTATATACAAAGTAATATAAAATAATTAACATTTAAAACAATGAAATATTTTTAAATATAGTATATAGGTACTATTAGGTACGTAAAGACATACAAATCCATGTATAAGAAGTCAGCGAAAAGTTCAGAAGGCAAAGTGCGGAACAAAGAGCGCGGTCACATGCGGCTCACCGCGAGGCCGCGTGCGAGCGAGACGCCGTGTGCGAGAGAGACCTCGGCGGGGCGGCACGGCGGGCGGGCCGGGAAACTTTGCAAGTTCCACACAGTTTCCCGCGCTTTCCGACACGCCGCCTGTGAACTTGTGCCCGCGCGATTCTCGCGGAATAAATTATATTATTTTAAAATACCTACTAGCTGTGTTTTATTAAAATACTAGCTTTTGCTCGCGGCTTCGCTCGCGTGAACGTTTAAAATTGACAAAGTTTCATACAAACTTTCATCCCCTATTTTATCCCCTTGGGGGTAGAATTTATCAAAATTCTTTCTTAGGGGATGCCTACGTCATAACATCTACCTGCATGCCAAACTTCAGCCCGATCCCTCCAGTGGTTTGGGCTGTGCGTTGATAGATCACTATGTCAGTCAGTCACCTTTGAGTTTTATATATTTAGATTATTTTATTAATATTATAAAATTGTAATGTTTTGTTCTTATATTCTTGGCATCAATGTTATCTTTAATGCTTAGAAATTAATTATGATATAAATTAAAACGTAACGTGCTTTAATAAAACTCTATTTTTAGGAAGTTACTTTTGACACCGTGTAGTTTACGTCAATAGTATTAAAGATGTTTTACAGCAGCATATAATAAATAATAAAAGACAATCGTTCGTTATTCGGTTAAACACAAAAATACGTCGTTTTGTTCACATAATCATAAACAATAAACGTACAAATATTTACATCAAATATATATTTTATTACGGCTTATTAACCGGCTTAGCAACGTTTATCAATCCAAACATTACCGCGTTTCTTTATTGCCTTATAAACAAAAAACAATGTCTCAAACATCCAAACAATCTATTGTTTTACTCAGTCTCGGCATGGTTTTATAGGCCCCGGCGAAGTCGGTCTTTTTGAACGTCTTATCTCTATTGTAGTTATACTATTTAGCATGGAAAGGCCAATTTGACCATTGTCCGTAATGGGTTTAGAACTACTCGATGGTTGAGGGTTAAAAATATGCACAGGTTTTTATGGGTGCAAATATTTGCGAATATTTTAAAGTTGTAAAATTTATTAGGCATATGGTTTTATTGTGGAATATAGCGGTGTTTAGTAGAAGTATTTTATGGGCGTGTCTTTTAAGACCAAGTTTTTGTGAATTTTGTTTTAACTTCAATAATAATTTTGCATTTTTTAAACCTATTATTATTTTATTATTATATTATACCTATCTTTCAGTTCGGTCTGGAAATCTTTGGGAGAGGCCTATGTTCAGCAGTGGACGTCTTGTGGATGAATATGATAATGATTTTATCAGTTTTATCTATTTTATTTCTTAATCAGATTATGTATTATTTCCAATGTAGGTAATTTTATATATTTTAGTGATACATAGTTGAATTGTTCAGAGTATAGACTCTCGTATAGATTTGTATGTGTAATTTATATTATTTTATTATACAGAATCTATACCGAAGTAGGTGCAAAACAAAATTGGACATTGGGCGAAAAAATTGGAATTACTAGAATAATATTGCCTTCCCAACTAGGATAAATTACTGCCTATCGTTTCAGGTATACTGGACTGTAATATATATCTATAAATGTGGATGTTAATTGTATTCTTTAAATGTATGTGTGTATGCAAGGGGTGTTATGTAATCAAGGACTAAACCCCATTTATACAGAAGGAGTTTATCACATATTGTCATGTAATAAAAACTTTAAAAAATTAGAAAGTCAAAACCAAGGGTAGTTCTCACAGCGACCGTCATAGAATATCACTCAATTACAGCAATAAAAATAATATTGTAGGTAAACACGGTATTCTTTGAACGCGGCACCGACAGCTACCGGGCGGTTTGTGCAAGACCAAAGCACAATGCGCCTGCGCACAATACCCTGCGTTTCTAAGACGGCCCTTTATTTTGGCCCAAACATTGGCATTGGCCATTGTTAGCCCTTTTGTTGCATGCTCACCGACTTTTCGGTTGTTACATTCAAGGGGATTCTGTCAAAGCCGCGCGGAAAAAAAAATTAGGTCTCAATCCGAATGGTGAATAGAGTCATCGACACGGTTAGAGTAGCAATTTATTTTTCATTTTAGCATTATTTCTTTGAAGGTAAGTTAATTAAAGTGTTTATGCGCCGTAAATAAGATTACTACCTGCTTTCAAATGAGCATTAAAATACAAAGATTTACAAGATTATTAAACGGGTTGTTTTCGACAATACTTACTTTACAGATAATAGTTTCACTTATATGTTTTATTAATAATTGTGCAGGAATCGAATCTGCGGACTACACGACCGGCTATTTTGGAGATTGACAATTGACATAACAAAAATTTATACTTTTACAATAATATATTTATACCACGTACACATAATAAAGATGCGATCGTTGTGTTTGCAGAGGCCCAAAAACAATTCTAAATTATTTATTTCCTTTATTCTTCTAGTATTGTGGGACAGTAGAGTACATGGACAGTGGAGATCACATACCATCAGGAGAGCCACTTGCTGGTTTGCAGGCCTACAAAAAAATAAAGAGTCTCCGTAGCCGCAATTGGCGAGTATGGCATTACCAACATCATTAACTTAAGTCTCCACCACCAAGGAAGAGAAGTTCTGTACCTCATTCTTCAAGTTCCTATTTGATGTTTTATTAGCTTTTGCTCGCGGCTCCGCCCGTGTGATCTGCTTTTTCCGGGATAAAAAGTAGCATAATAATATGTCTTATTCTGATGTATAAGCTATATTATTGTAAAGTTTAATTAAAATCCATTCAGTTGTTTTTACGTGAAAGAGTAACAGACATCCATCCATACTTACAAACTTTCGCGTTTATAATATTAGTAGGATTGTCTGATATTTCAAAGGCTTTTATTCGATTTAACCCGTTCATTATGAAGGTATACAAAACAATCCGTCGTTACGGTGTGCAAGCGTTCACGTGTGGCCAAATGAGCGGGCAGGCAGAACATAATCGGCGCGCCCGCCGGCCGGAAGTAACCGCTTTGCATCGGCCCACGTGAAGGGTTAATCGTAACTGTTACAATCGCTTAATTGCAACCAAATGCTGTTTTTATAAGTATCGAACGGTTCACTGGCGATTCGGGAGGGTTAAGTTTCTTGTAGAATAGGACATGTTTATCAACAATTAAAATTCTTAAAACGTTATGTGGAGTCCGTAACTTGATTTTTAAACGTCATGATTGGTTGTGAACATTATGAATGAGCAGGTTTATTTTGAATCTAGTATTTTTTTAAAATAGGTCGAAGATCTGGAATAGTTTACAGGTATCACTTGGCATCATCATCATCAGCCACAGGACGTCCACTGCTGAACATAGGCCGCTCCAAAGATTTCCATTTATGGGCATAGATTAATAATAATAAAAAATGCACCCAACAGTCACTCACATATCGTTATTATTTAAAATATACGTTACACTTATCACAATAGAAAACCATTTAGTTTGAATCAAGGTGTCCCGCTGTCCCACTCGAGCCGCAATGTTGCTAAACGTTGCTAAACATAAAGCCCGGAGAGCCCTCGAGGATCACTCGTATGGCAACATATAGAGAGACAGACAAAGAGATCAACTGGCAGCGTAGGTTCTGTAGGATTCTGTTTTACCCTTTTGGTACGGGATCCTGAAAATTACTGTTTCTTCAAACACTCATAGTGGCTTTAATACCAAATTAGCATCAGGCGTTACATCAAACGAGTGACCTGATCGTCTCATCATTGAGTTTTATAAAAAAATGGAAAATATTCAGTATTATAATAAAATGTTATAATACCAGCCCTGTATAATATATTTCCAAATACTGGCTGTGGCCAGACCTGACCAGACCTGTGGGTGTTCTGTACGAAGTATGCTGTCCTAATGCGAGTTGGTAGACTTCACATACCGTCGAAAATTTTATTGAGAACTTCTTCAGTATGCAGGTTCCTTCACGATAAATCACTTTCATAGTAGTAATGTACGTAACACAATACAAATCCATTTAGATTGAATCAAGGTGCCCCGCTGTCCCACTCGAGCCGCAATGATGCTAAATGTTGTCCGACACAAAGCCCAGGGAGCCCTCGAGGATTACTTGTATGAAGTAAAGACCGAATGTAACTCTGTAATTGGTCACTTGAATTTTAAGTGAAGCCTTTCCGGTTTTAATGTAGATCTGAGAAGTGTTAGAGATGGCATTTTTTATTATTAAAAACATTTATATTTATCAACGAATGCTGATCATTATGAGCATTTTTAAAGCTTATAATAGAGATTATATAAGTATGAACGGTGAATAAATATTGAATGTAAAGGAGCTCATATTTTTTATATTGTATTAAAACCATATGTTGAGGTACTTTCAACGTCGAATGTAATAACTCAAAGCTTAATAACTAGAGTTATGGTATTAGGCTAGTGATTATCCGGTTGAAAATGGTAAAAATAGAAACAAATTTATAGTAGAATCAAACCCATTGTAAAAGGAAGAGAATACAACAAAATTGATAGGAAAAATAAATTAACGGCGATCTGAGGTCGGGAAGTGGGAAGGGGGGGGGCTTTTAAGGGTAAAAAACGGTTTATCTCGATTTCCGGAAAAACTACAAGTCCTATGGAAAAAAGTTAAATCGCAAAGTTGTAGGTAATAAAAAGATCTACAACTTTTGTATACACACTTTCTTCACATAACCTCAAAATATATGTGAAAAATTCAAATAACCAAGTTTTTTGTTTTTATTTTTATCTATTATAATAAATCATTTTTTTTCACGAAATTTGGTGAAAACTTACCTTTTTGTATCCCAAATACACTGTAATTTATTTGATTTAAAATATTTATTTTTGCACCTTATTTTGACTTAATATCGAAAAAGCAGCCTAATTTTCAAACGAAAATTCTCACGTCAAAATATGAGCTTTTTTAAAAAAGTCTGTTGGCTTCTTGTTCATTGAATTCTCTACTTTCTGATGGTGTAAAAAAATATATACATTACTATGGTAAATGTGCTCAGAAAATGTAAAGTTATAAGTTAATATTTAATAAGACATATCTACAATATATTGAGAAAGTTGTAGAATCTTCTTTAAATTATATGCGTAGATGCCTCTTTATTGTTATTTTAATATAACTTATATACCTGAGTGATCTACGGAAAATTTTAGGCCATCATAAAGAAGTGGGGAAGGGGCTAGGTGGTATGGGCCTTACTACCTGTTATTTAGTAGTTCGTTTCTTTGCATTTTCTGAGCACATTTACCATAGTAATGTATATATTTTTTTACACCACCAGAAAGTAGAGAATTCAATGAACAAGAAACCAACAGACTTTTTTAAAAAAGCTCATATTTTGACGTGAGAATTTTCGTTTGAAAATTAGGCTGCTTTTTCGATATTAAGTCAAAATAAGGTGCAAAAATAAATATTTTAAATCAAATAAATTACAGTGTATTTGGGATACAAAAAGGTAAGTTTTCACCAAATGTCGTGAAAAAAAATGATTTATTATAATAGATAAAAATAAAAACAAAAAACTTGGTTATTTGAATTTTTCACATATATTTTGAGGTTATGTGAAGAGAGTGTATATACAAAAGTTGTAGATCTTTTTATTACCTACAACTTTGCGATTTAACTTTTTTCCATAGGACTTGTAGTTTTTCCGGAAATCGAGATAAACCGTTTTTTACCCTTAAAAGCCCCCCCCTTCCCACTTCCCGACCTCAGATCGCCGTTAATTTATTTTTCCTATCATTTTTGTTGTATTCTCTTCCTTTTACAATGGGTTTGATTCTACTATAATTTAATTATGTTTCAAATTGGAAAATCACCAGTCTATATAACAAATCACCATTTATCAATAAGACGATTTTACTTTGTTAAAGAAAATAAATACAAAAACATATTGTACAAATTAAGTAAAATTCATGGAAGAAAATGGCATAACTGAGGTATGAGAGGTTGTATATTGAATTCCTGTAGTTGTAAAAGCATTTACTTACATAACATACATAAGGGCAGGTCTGTAGGCAGAGGCACTACTACTGCGTTTATTGTTCACTTATTTTCGCTTATTTTAGTCCCAAGATATGATAGGGACCGAGCATATCGCCATACCAGGCAATAAAAAATTCCCATCCAGGGTAATTCATTTGTAATTTTTATTGGCAAAGATCTTGCGAACGTCCGGCCTTAGATCTGAATCTTCACAGTTCTCAGCCTTAATGACATTTTCACGATCGTCAAATATACTTTTGCATTTTGTAAAACTAAATTCTCGTAGTTTCTGATATACACCATAAAATTATATCCCAGAACAATTCTGGTAAACGCATAGCTCTATGTATCTGCCTTAAGGGCAAAAAGTATTGTGCAAATAGAATAAATCCGTTAAGCGACCGCTGATGCGTTGAAACGTTCTACTTTTGTGTAAAGCGCTAACTTATAATGTAACACAGGAAGTAAATTACAAGATTATTTCGATTCAATAACTAATGCTTAATAGAGGTAATTATTAGAAGAACGTACCGAGATGAGATCCATACTAAGTTTGGATTACATTGAAATTATTGGCAAAAACCTATTGCATAATATGTTAAGGATCGTATTGAAAAACTGTTATACAATAACGTTTTTGGGTTATGTTAATTTTATTGGACAGTGTGATTATGTGTGTTATTAAAGATCGGACGTAGCGGGGTACCTATTATTACATAAAAGCTACACTTACCATTAGGAGACCCACTTGATCGTTTGTCGACTTCTGTTATTAAAAGTTAATTCACTATGCATGCTTCTGTGGTGTAGTTGTAATGCGTAGGCGGTATGACTGCTGTGCTGTTTTGGGTTCGATCCTGGGTTGGGGAAAAATGATACTGGGTTTTTCTATCACAATATGCTCAGTGTCAGCCTGGAGTCTGGAATTGTGCCCGATATGGCGATAGGCTCGCCCTCTATCACATCATGGGACGGCAATAAGCCCGGCGAAAGAGAGCGATAGGTGTACTGGTTATACCTCTGCCTAGATATTTGGGATTATAGGCGTGAATGTGTATGTACTATGCATGGAAATTACTATTAAAAATGCTTAGTAACAAACATAAGATAAGCATAACCCATAGTTCGTTGCCATACCGGGCACTAATATCAGTGTGAGGCAACTCAAATGTGATATTTCGAATCGAAAACTTACACACAAGTTGCGTTTGACAGACCTGGGATTTAAACCCGGGACATCACGGTTTCTTAGCCCAAGTACGTTGCCACTAGACCAATTAAGCGGTCATGCGTAAAAGTTACATTATTTTGTTCGATAAATATTTCATGCAGCATTAAAATATCCGGAACCTTAAAAAGTATTTCGGCATAGGTATAGCGAAACGGACTACGCGAATTGTTTGCCAATATGGAAAGAGGATTGGCGTGCCTATCGAAAAAAATGTGACGTCATACATCCAAATAATCACAAGTATGCACGGTGTATGTGTGAAATTCCATAGTGAGAGCGGCGGGGAGAGTGGGGGCGAGTGGAACTCATTACTGGCACGTGACACGGCGTCACCGCGCGCCCACTCGCCCCTTCACACTGTTATATTTTGGCAATGAGTTATTGAGTGCGCCGAAAGCTCATGTGTTAAAACGGCAGTATTAAACCGACAGTTTGGCTTTGACGAGAAAAATGATCAAAAATGCGGCTTCGTTGGGATTTTTTGTTTGAAAATTTTTATAATGATGTTTTTATTCAATTTGCAATGATAGCGATAGCTCAGGGGGTGTGGTACGGACTGTCGGAACGAAAGTTGTAGGTTCGAAACCAGCCCCAAGAGTATCAAGAGTACCTCTAACTTTCTAAGTTACGTGTGTATTTATTGATAACTCTCGCTTAATGGTGCTAATCGTAAAGGTAAAATCAGAGGTGTCACTGTCAAATCAGAACGACATATTTGCAAGCTCACCGACGCATAGCAAGACATGCAGTAAATGAACTAATATACCCTAGGATGCAATATTTACTAAACCTAAACTTTACTTAGTAATACGGTTATTTGGTGAAATGACTGATTGCTAAACTAAAGTTGGCTGTAAAGTTCGACAGTTAACTTATACGTATCTACATTGTTTTCTGTCACCAAGCAGCAGTGTGTAAGCACGGTTGTATTTCAATTTTAAGGATTGCAACCAGTGAAATTACTGGGCATTATGACACTTAAAATCTTATGTCTCGGTGTGATCAGCGCAGTCCGATGCCATGCAGTGCTTTGTAATTCCATATTCCTTGCAATGTTGCTTCTGTTTATGGGCAGTCGTGGCACTTACTATCAGGCTAGTGATCCGCTTATTTCCACAGGCAAAAAAAAACATTAATCAATATAATAATACAAGTATAAAAAGTAAATGTAGTTTTATGTTAGTAAGTTATAAGTAGTTTTCAGTGTGGAATATAAATAAATAAAAACCGGATAAGTGCTAGTTGACAGAATCGGAATAAACGAGTCAGTACATAGGATTCATTATCAAAAAGCATCTCCGAAATGTACATTCGGAACATCAACATGGCATTGTTAATTGCAGTTGATTGATGACGCAACACAAAGCGTCAAATTACCCTACAAATGGCACTACGGTGGCGACAATCTCCACGCTTTCCGCTCGCCCGCCCGCTTTATTTTTCTAATTGAATCATGTGTGATTTATTATTGGTGTGATGATGTATCATTCTTTCAACAGCAGCCGTGGCTCACCCCATGGGCTTGCGGGCCAAATTATTGCTACAAATGTTCACATCCGCGCTTTTTAACTGCTGCGCCGTTTCGCCTCGGCTTCCCCTCGCATTTTTTTTATTAAAAAAAGTAATTGATTTTTCGAGATTTTATTGAAGGATAGAATTGTGTAATGCCGTTAAATAGACGCGTGGAACCGTAATTTTATTATTGTTTACGATACTTTTTTTGTAATAATTCTCTCACGGTTGTATTGAAGTGTTCCTTTGTTAAGGTGTACGTTATTTTGATAATATATGGATTGTAAGTGTTTATAAGTTGAGGAGCTTTTTTGTTAACTTAGCAACTGAATAACTAATAAGTTAATAATAATAATTTTGTTAGACTCGTTATAGAAACTTGATGAAATATAAATAAATAAATAAAAATATTCAACAGTCACACACATAGTCTTGATCTCAAACTAGGTTAACCGGTATCGTAGGTATCAGAAGCTACATGGGACTTACGGTTTCATAATACCCAAACTCAAATACATTATTGGTGGATCATACAAACATTTGTCTCAATATGGGAATCGAACCTGCGGCATCTACGGAGGCTATCAACTCTAGAGTATACTTAGAATAAAAGTTGTTAAAATAATGTATAATAAAATACGTAATTCGTACGCGCGTTCGCTCGCAAAATAATATCTATATTCCAAAACTCGTAATAAATGCGTAAAGGTACTAAGGAAATACTTATACGAAAACTATCATGATTTTAGAAAAATAACAAATTTATACTAGGCCTACCGAATAGTAGCGAGCATTGCAAATAGGCGACAGCTTTTACAAGTTGCATATGTATGTGTGACGCTATATGACGTCACAGTGATTGTTGCAGCACCCAGTGGTGTCACTCTCATCTCATGTTCATAAGCTAAGAGACGGGCTGTTTCCGCCCACTGCGTTCATTGTATCTGATACCATTGTCTTTTCTCGTGACGCACTGACGCTCTGTATCGACATTTCTTACTAATGTATTTTTGCTAGAAATATAGTTAAAATGTTTTTACGCGTACCAGGAAAGCAGCAATCAGAGAGGAGTGGCGCAAGATTGTCAAGCGAGCCACAAACCCTGACGTGACGACCACGACCACTCTGCCAAGAGTGTAACAACTGAGAAGAAGAAGAAGAAAATGTTTTTAGGATTTCGTCAAACAGCGGACGGGGCGGGACGGTAACGC
The DNA here is from genome assembly GCA_949126905.1 of Amorpha juglandis. Lineage (NCBI taxonomy): Eukaryota > Metazoa > Arthropoda > Insecta > Lepidoptera > Sphingidae > Amorpha > Amorpha juglandis. The sequence goes on along the minus strand of OX421381.1, from coordinate 10,621,936 downwards.
GACGCTGACGGGACGTGAGCAGTTGTAATGCATTAGTCAATATAGGAAATGACACACAGAACCGTCGCGCTCGACGCTCGACTAGCTATACGCCGTCCCGTCCACGTCGCGTTGCCGTTCCGCCCCGTCCGCTGTTTGACTAAACCATTAGTCATTTTAATGACATAAGACTGCCTTGGTGTTGCATTACATTCTTATGGGGTACGAATGCTATACTGAGGTCTCAAGTTCGATCCCCGGGTAAAAGTGATATTGTGTTTTTCTAACACGAAATGCTTAATATCATCCATTAGTTTGTTTGCCATGGCTATAGGCTCGCCCTCTATCACATCATGGGACGGAAATACGCTCGGCGAGAAGTCGGTATACTGGTTACATCACTGCCTACCTTTCCGGGGATGTATGTAAAATATAAAATAACCTAACAATTATAACACCTGACGTCAATTTAAAGATCTTTAACTCTAAAAGCCTAAAAAATCTTCAAAGAACCATCAGAACCATCTAAATTAAACCAGATTTCAAACAAAACTGCATTCAAATAGGTTCATTCGTTTAGGAGCTACCATGGCACACATACAACCATAGACAAAGGGTTTTGCTAGGTGGTAGGTTCCTCGTATGCGAGGGGCTGTCTGGGTTGGTACCGTTTTGTCTATTACTGCCGCCAAACAACAGTGTGTAAGCACTGAGTCCCCTCCCTTTTCCAATCTCTTTATCACTTTCTTTGAAGGTCAGCAATATGTCCACTTCTTGTGGTATTTTAGGTGTTCATGGGCGGTGGAGATCACTTACTGTCAGGTGACCCTCTTCTTCGTTTGCCTGCTTATGCTATAAAAACACACTTACGTCTCTATGTTTAAGTAGAGTATAACATTAAAAGTTGATTGTGGGAAGTTTTGGAACTAATTGAAAATGTACAAAATAATCTGTCAAAATAGTAAATCGACCTATAAGCGTTAGATAGTAAGTTATGTAGAGACCTAGTAGACTAGGTAAGAAAGTAATTCAGATATCATAAGAAGATTGACATGGGTCAAAATGCGCGATTCCGCATTGGAGCCACTCGTCATGATAGATTTGAAGAATAAGTTTGTATTTGGATATGCAGTGCAAATAAATCGGCATGTTATCGGTCGACGAGCGTCCCGCGAGGGTTGTCACAATGCGCCGTTTCCGCTTCGGCGGCCACTGACAAAACCGGCCTGCTCGAACGCACTGACACCCCTAATGTCAATGGTTCCGTATGTGTTGCATGGTTTTGTGAGCTTCATATGCTGTTAAAGGTTGTCACTTAGAAATAAATCTAATATTATTGAAATTGTATTCCGAGAAAACTGTTAGTTCTCCTTAAATACCAAACCTTTCTGTAACATTTGTTAAAAAGGATGTTGCGTCGACCCCACTGCAAGTAGGATAAGGACAGGTGGCGGAAATCGAGAGTAATACTTTCATTGGTGTAATTATGGCTCTCATAGCATCGTGTATTCCCATCTATTTTTAAGGCGTCTAATTATCGCTAAATGTAAGAATGCGTCGAATTTGTTGTAGTGCACATCGTTATTCAAGTCGCAGTAGATGCAAGTGCGCCAAATACATTCAGCAGGACACATTTTAAACAAATATTACCAAACAGTCGCACACATAAATCCTGATCCCACAGAAAGGTACAACTATCATGTATCATGAGTATTAAAAAAGCACCGCAACCTAAAACAAATATTTCTTATAGCACAGGCCGGCAAATGAGCAAGTACTTCACATGACTGAAAGTGATCTCACGAAAACCTACAATATTAGAAGAATCATAGATGAAAATGAAAAATCTTTAATTGAATAAAAGAATGATACAAAATCATTTATCAGGGGTACTCAAATTAGGTGGAGCCTGTGCCTTGAGAATCCAAATAAAATATTAAAGTACCTAGTTTTTTAGCGTGAGTTAGGTCAGTAAACAAGTCGGTATGTATGTCATGTGTGCGTGTGATGATGCCGACCTCTATTGGTAGGGATAATTAATAGACTGGGAAGGAGAAGGATTTTGGTCTCCGAATATCTCATCGCACTCTTCATTCAACCCAACGAAATCTAATCCATGGCCTCTTTTCGCAGGCTACTCATTCACTGAATCATGATCAAACATTTAATATTTTTAATAAATCCACTACGCGACAGCCCTAAGTCAATGTGGGCGCACGCGGCCGCCAGCGGTGCTCCCCGCCGCGGCATTGTACCGTCGCCATGTGACGTGACTGACTCCTTTGAACGGGACCTTTGTTTCGCGCGGCCCTTAATTATCTTGATTAGGAGTGTCGAATGTACACGCCTCTTTTGTTTCACACAGCCGTGGTTATAGTAGCTGAATTATACGTAATGATAATATAGCTTAATATTTAAGACCGTGATGGATGTAAATAACTTCTGGAATTCATAATGTATTTACCTGATCTAATAGAGGTAAAGCTATACTTTACGTATACGTAGGTCTTTCGTATTTGAGAAGCCGTCTTGGTTGGTACCACCGTTTTGTCATAGTCTTATAAACATATCACAAATCATGGGTGCATTGATGATAATAAAGGCAACTTGAGCGGGCTGGATTTGGACTTCTGAAAAATGTTATCACCGTCAAAAATGCAACAGCCAGATACTACTTCATTGTCGGCTTTTAGCGAGACAGTGGTATGACTCTAGTCAGCCAAGTTTGGGAGTGCTAACGAAAGCTTTTTAAAATACGAATTACTTAAGATACATATGAATTTATTCATATTTTACTTTACAGTAATTCACTCTATAATAAATAAATAAATAAATACACTCAACAGTCACACACATAGTCCCGACCCCACAGTAAAATACGAGTCTTGTGTCGTGGATATCAGTAACTACGAGACACTTTCGAGAGACAAATATTTTTGGATCACACAAATATCTGTCTCGGTGCGGGGATCGAACCCGCGACTTCTCGCTTCACAGCCGGCTATTCTCTCGCTGCGCCACCGAGGTTGTCACTCTATACTTATTATCTATTCTACTTCATAATGTATGAAGTAATAGACTAGTTACTAGTAGTACTAGTTCTAGCATTTATTATTACAGGAAGCTTCTATGGTGAAGATTCTATTTATGTCTATGGTGGGTATCGCTTGAGTAACAATACCTAACTTGTCAACAATGTGACTCTCTAAAATTCCTATCTTTTGGTCACCAATAAATGTTGCTCTGTATATTCATCCTAACACCATACAAAACGTCAGCTGTGAAGCATTAAGGCATCACATTTTACAATACAATAAAAAGTCTAATAAAGACATAAACTGCGCATCTCCTGTGGCTAACCTAATGGCGTTTACTCTAATATGGGTTTAAACAAATAAAACGCATGCCGTGATATACAACCTTAACAGGTGGATAAGCCGTTTTTAACTTGATGCGTGTCAGCTGGAGATCCCTTTGAGTAATTAACAACGATTAATATCAACCTGCTGTTTTGTTTTTTGTGTCTTTCTGTCACTGCAACAGTTTGGAGTCTAGTGTGGTCTTAATAGATGTTTTTAAGGCAAAGCTAATTTTAGAATAAAAAATACTGATTATTATAATTGTTATAGCAGCATACGGCGGTTCTGAATATGGTGTGGTCGTATAAATATTTAATAACATCCAACAGTCATACAAACTGTACTGACCTCATAATAAGATACGGTTATATGTATCGTAGGTATTGGGAACTACTAGCGACTGACAGACTCGTAATACTCTGACCTAAAAAAATATTCGAGAATCACACACGTGTGAAGATTGAACCTACAGTCTAAGGTTTTTCAGACAGCTACTCGCCCATTGTACCTCGGACTTAAATTATATCATATATCATCGACGGAGGCTGCTAAGATTGCACACAATTGAACATTGATGTCAAGTTCATTAAACATTTTTAGTTTTTTTACTTACTGTATAATAAATGTGTAAAGTACCTAAAATGATTAAAGTTATGCGCTTCTGCAATTTTAATATGAAATCACGATACTGATGATATAATAGAGTTGTTTCATTTTTAACACGCTTTTATTAGCTTCAGACGTATGTATGTTGGTATGTTGGTATGTTGGTATGTTGGTATGTTGGTATGTTGGTATGTTGGTATGTTGGTATGTTGGTATGTTGGTATGTTGGTATGTTGGTATGTTTGTATGTTTGAATGTTGGTAGGTTTGTCTGTAACTTGTCTTTGAACGTGATTTTGACCTACTTCAAAACGTCGGATAAAATCTTGACAGCGCGATGTAAATGTCCAGTGGCGCCATCTCATGATTTTTTCTTGTCAACTTGTAGCTTAAATGCAATAAAGGTGGCGCTGGTTGTTTTGTTGTGTTATGTTGATACGAGTTTAGAACAAAATAAATAAATATTGTAAAAATTAAAACTTCCTTAAATATTTCATTGAATAATTGTTATAAATTACAAATTTATTACCTACAACTGTTATTAAAATTACTTCAGTAGTAAGGGATGTTCGCAAAACACTTTTTTTAACACGCTTTTTTATATTATTTACAATTAGTGGCAGCAATATAATAGAACATTGGATTATAGTCTACATGACACATTAAAATAAAACAATCAAGAGATGGCGCCACTGGCACATTTACATCGCGATGTCAAGATTCTCCAGCGAATCATTACCTCCGACGCTTTGTATGAACTATGGGTGTTGTACGATTGATCGGGTACAGTTTTACAAATGGCTTGTTAAACAAGCCATTCGTAAAACTTGTTTCTTTCCTACCTCCTTCGTGACATTTTTACGTTTCAGCGAATTTTCCAATCACAAAGATTCGAAAGAAGTTTCACTTAAAAAAATGGTAAAAAAAATAAATGATGAAAAAAATGAAAATACACCTTTTTATAGAAAATCAAACTAAAAAATTAAAAATAAATAATAGTTTAAAAAAACTAAAAAACACGCTTTTACATAAAATCCAACTAAAAAATAAAAAATAAATTTTAATGAATTCGAATTAGGAATAGTGTAGAAAATTTAAAAATATATATAAATTAAGAATAGTGTAAATAAGAAAAAATATGTATTTTATTGTAAAAAAAGCGTGGGGTGCATGGTGTCAATAGTTATAAAAATATTTTATTGACAGATATGAGTAGAAGGATCATCATTTTGATAATGTCTTAAAAAGCACCCCACGTTTTTTTACAATAAAATACATAATTTTTCTTATTTACACTATTCTTAATTTATATATATTTTTAAATTTTCTACACTATTCCTAATTCGAATTCATTAAAATTTATTTTTTATTTTTTAGTTGGATTTTATGTAAAAGCGTGTTTTTTAGTTTTTTTAAACTATTTTTTTTATCCTGGCGCGGCAAAGTGACTACGCTACACCTGATGGTAAGTGTAGCGCAATCCAAGAATACTGTCGACCAACGACAAACAATGTGTCCATCGTAGGTCGGCAAGATCATGCTGGCCTGCCTAACTGCTTCTTCACACTCCGTTTAAAGGACCCTATATTATAGGAAGAAGGGAATACGAGTGCCGGCAAACTATTCCACAACTTAATTGTCCAGCAGAAGTAAGATTTAACGAACTTTTTTTATTTTTTATTTGTATTTTTTTTGTTTGTATTTATTCTTCTCTGGAGTGACTGACCAGGCTGGAGATTGATTGCATATTCGCACTAATTCCTAAAAACCTAGAAGTGCCTAAGTTAACATAATTTAAAAGTAAATAAAGATATTTAATAAAAGCTGAGCGTGGTATTGGCGTATCAGTGAAGTGTATCGGAAGCGATGTCGCGGGAAGCCGACACCGCACCGCGCTCGCCCGCATTACCTATAGTCCAGGAGACAGACTGAACTTTTATTTAAAATCTATTTTTAATTTAAAAGTAAAAAAAAAAAATTGTTTTTTGGGATGTATTTAGGCTGAAAGAATGACTCGAAGATGCCGGGTTCGAAGTAAATGTAGACACACAGGATGAAGATGTATGGTTGCAGCTGATAGAGTCCAAACACGATACTGATGAAAACTGATTAGAAAAGATGAAGTAAAGAGCCAAAAGTTAAGGATTCAAATTACACAGCATTGTTGTCGGCGTATTAAGATTTTTTAACATCAACGTTTCGAATATTTTAATTATTTATAGGTTATTTCATTCGTTTTGACGGCATCAATTGTTTTATAAAAAACAATTGTTCGTGCTTTGTCTCTTCTATGCACTCATTGTCTCCTAGCCTATATATCTGCTAACTCAGCTCAAGATCCTATCAGTGGCGTCAATTGCCCGTGCCAAATGCCACTTCCCGATCCACATTGCGCCCGCCCCCCTACTCCCGCCCCCCATATGTTCAAAGGAAACTGTCTTATCTGTCTACAGTAAAGGAAAAAGTGTGAGCGTGATTGAACGTTTCCGCTGATTTCATGACGATAATCGTCGTGGCGGTACGATAGGTGGGGAAGAATGTGCTTGTTTAAAATATCTATGAAAAGACTTATTTTTGTACATTTTAAGGATACAAAGAGGTTACAGTTCTATGGTTAAAGCAATGCGCCTTGGAATTCTCCGTATATTTTTGAAATACGAACGCGTCATGATCTAATACGGACCAGCTTCATTATTAGATTATGTACTTATTTTTCTTTTGAGTGTCTGATATTTTATCTAAAATATACCCAACATCTGAGTGGTAGAGCCACGCTGTAGACAGTTTTGTCTACAGCATGAATGGGCTGGCTCGACCGGGTCGTTACCACTGTCTCGCAGAAAACCGACGTAAAGTAGCGGCTTGCTGCTGCGTTTCGTACGGTGAGTGAGATATCCGGAAGCCCAAATCCCCTCCCTTCCCAATCCCTAATTATCCCTTTCCTTTAAGGTCGGCAACGCGCCCATGATTCTTCTGGTGGTGGGCGTACATGGGTGGTGGAGATCACTTACCATCAGGTGACCCACTTGCTCGTTTGCCGGCCTATGCTATAAAAAAAAAAACTCTTTTATTTATAAAAATATATCTGTTTATACTGTCTACAGTTTTTATATTTATTTTTCAACCATTAACTTGTACTGAACTCTTACTTCCCGCTCATGTCAGCCGACAGTTCGAAGTGTTGTGCTCGCGTCTACAAGAATCGATTATCATTTCACGGGTTTATTTGCGATGTGTTTAAACAAAAACTTTGAATCGGCCTGCTGCCGCCTAATGACCCCATAAACTGGAAATTACACGGTCCGTTTGGTCCACCAACCGTTGTTCCCGTGTGCTGCCTGGGTTCATTGCATTTCCTGAAGTATTTCTCTGTATGCAAATATGTTTTATTATCTTTATTTGTCCATTGACGTTGATATAAAATATATTTATATTATTATTTTTAATTTTTTTATATTTTGCTGGTGGGATATTCATATCCGCCCGGATAGCGACCACCGTACACATGGTGTTAAAACCTGCCATAGTGATCGTTCCAGGATCAGCTAGTGTATATCCGGTTCTCTCGAGGGGCTTGCGACATGACTTGATGGTTGCTTGGAACGGGTATAGGGGTACATCGTTGCATTACTATGCCTGCATCGGTCATCCGCCTGTCTTGTCGCAGGCCCCTCGATTTACTTCTTTCCTCTCCGAAGAGGGAAGAAGCATTTATACAGGCTGGCATGACTCTGGGGACCACCGATAAACTCATTGTTTGTTGGTGGTCGCTGGTTTTTTGGATTGCACTACGCTTAACATCAGGTGTAGTGCAGTCACTTTGCCGTGCTAGAATAAAAAAAAATCTTTTAGTTACTGAATAATTATTTTTTTTACCTTTTTTTATCCTATGTTCATTCATCAGGGATAATGTAGGATTCTAATGGTGAAAGAATTTTGCAAATCGATCGAGTAGTTTTAAAGTTTATTCGTTACATACAAAAATGCAAATCTTTCCTCTTTATAATATTAGTCTAGATTTCTTTTTGCGAGTTGGTTGGATTTTTTTATAGTTAGGCTGTTTCTTAGGTAGCCAAGAATCCAGCCAACCTTTCCAATATCAGCCTCGCCGGCGTTTTCCCCAAAAAATCTAATATAAAATCCCACACGTTAACATAATGTTGGAGCAAATGGAGCGGGGCAGAGCTATCGCATATTGAAGGCATCCTCTGTGACAAAGTTGTTTTATCTGCGGCGATAAGGTCGGGATCAGGTGTTTTTATATTAACCGATAACGAAACCGACCCGATACCTTCACGATATCATCGGACAGTAAACCCCATATAATTATTGCGCCATGCTAGGTGGTAGGTCCCTTGCATGCGAGAGGCCGTCTGGGTTGGTACCACTGCTTTGTCTAGTTCTGCCGCCAAGCAACAGTGTGTAACAGTGTTTCGGTTTGAAGGACATTGAAGCCAGAGAAATTACTGGGCATTATTCTATACAATACATTGACAGAGACAATCATAATACCAATACAACTAGATGAAGCATACATAGCAACACGTTCACAAATAAGTCGAAGTATAGTGATACTAGCTACGATATAATAAAGAATATCAGTGGGCAAATAAATTATTACTTTAAATTATGTTCAGTATGCTCTCTACTAAGGGTCTGGGAATATATTCATTATTGTATTCTGAGTCATTATTACGATAATGGCTGTTGAAATATCTAGCTCCTCTTCGACGTTGCGCTGCGATGGCAGAGTAAATTGCTTAGCAGACTCACTTAACTCAGTGGCAGCCGCTAACGAAGTCTGCGCAGCGTTGACAACTTTCTCTGAATTCGCTGAATCCGCATCCCTTTCAATAATTAAGACCAGGTGTAAGTTTACTCAAACAATTGGAGTCCCTCGGTCATTAGTGGTATAATTATCTATACCCAACGTGCTGTTGTTGGGCTTTCACAATTTCACACAGGCCTGCATCCCCTAAATGTAGATAGAGGCATACCTAGTGCTTGCCTAGATAATGTTCCACGATGTGACAGGGTGTGAACCCATCGTAATTCAAAACACGTGTTTTTCGTATCCGTCCATCCGTCGCCCAGATATAAAGCGATGGTAGCGACATCGTCGTCGGCTAGTGTAAATGCGCCTATCCCTTTATACGATATCGAGTCGCGTCTGAGCGGGTGCCCGCGACGCAACCGCGCTCCGTCCGCATCTCTTTATGATCCCTCGAGACGAAACCTATCGAGCTACTTATGGGCCAAATGATCGAGGTAATTCCCTTTTTTTGTACACAGAGGATGTTGTTTTATCCGCTTTATTTTTATAATAGAATGTATCGATAAATTGTAATCGCTTACAACTATATAACAAGGATAATGAGAGGATCCAGTGCTTTGTTTTTCCGCGAGGGCGGCGCCACATTGGACCGGCTTTACATTGATGGATAATTCTAACAGATCTTATTGTGCATAAACGCTTATAGTTAGGTGTTGACTTTTAAAAAGAGAATTCGAAGAGGCGCGAAAGTTGTGTTCTGGTAAGTGGTACTAAATTCTAACTGATTGCGGAAAAAAGTAAAGAGACTAATAAAGCCAACCTTGTTCAATCAGACGACATCTAGTGAACTGAAATCGTTTTGCAATGTCTATCAAAATCGTTTTGAAATAAATTTTATAATACGGCCGTATATTTTCAAGTAAGGCCGTAACCCCAAAACATCTGTTCGCACACATTACTCAAAACATACCAAAAATGAAATGAAAAAGTCTAAACTCTGTCAGTCAAATATATCTATATATATAAAAAACAAACAGAATTTCCATGTGGCGAGCGAAAAAAGCGAAACTGAAAACAGATCATCCGCCGAGCGGTGGGAGAGCGCCACGACTTTATAGGACCGATAACGAAGCCTAGTGTATATTGGGAAAAACTACGCCCGCCCAGGAACGATTGCTTTATCTGAAGCTTTTGTGGAAGTTTTAGAAGAGTGTTTTCCGATACTACCACTTTAGTTACATCGGATTTTACTCAGAAACTTTGTGTGTGATTCAATACGTTTTTTACGAAGTACGATTAATTCAGGTCAATGTAATTTTTCTGTATCGATTTTTGCTTATTTGTGTTGTTAAATTTGTTAAGAATGGGGATTGACCATCTGTATACCACAGCTTGGTTTATTAATGGCGATGCCGATTTCTAGGACATTGAAGTCAGTGAAATTACGTAGTATTTATCAGACTTAACAACTTCGGTGGCGCAGCTGCAATGCATACGCGGTATGACTGTTGTGCTGAGGTCTCAGGTTCGATCCTTGGGCTGGGTAAACGTGATAATGGGTTTTCCTATCTCGAAATTCTCATTATAAGCCTGGAATTCTCATTATCAGGAATTATCCTCATTATCCTGGAAGCCGAAATTGTGCCCGGTATGGCGATACGGTCGCCCATTATTACATCATGGGACGGAAATAAGCTCGGTGAGATGTAATATGTAGTTAACCAGTACAAAGTATTTTTGTACTGGTTACACCTCTGCCTACCTCTTCGGGAATTACAGGCGTGATTACGTTTGTATGTACGTTAACAACTTATATATCAGCGTGACGAGCGCAGTGCAGTGCCATGTATTGTTTTGTAAATTAAAGTACTCAGTGGTGTTGCCACTGTGTATGAGCAGGCGTGGCGCTTACCATCAGGTGGGCGACTGCTCGTCCTGTTCGTTCAATTGGTTGTTTAAAAAGGTGTAGTCATATAGTTTTATAATATGTTCATGGTTTAGTATATAATTTGTCTCTGAAGACACGAGTAATAAGCGCCATGCATTTTATGTAAAAAAAAATTGCGAAGCACTGTTTGCGTATTTTGCTGGGCTGATGCGAGCAAACAGTGTTTAATGTAATTCAAATCATTAATCAACGTTTTTGTTGTCTTTGTTTATTTGGGCAAAACAATTTAAAATTATCTTGAAGAAATAATGATTAATTAAGTAGTTAATTGCTGTTTAACATTGATTTGTCATATAAAAATAATTCATAAACACACGGAATAACAAAACATTGTAAATGATTTGTACTAGTACATATTTATTCAAATACATTATTGGAATAGCACTTTTATAATTCATAATTCACAGGAAATGTCAATTGTAAAGTAAAGACATGACCTCTATGCAAAAAATATCGAATTTCCGTTAAACATATCCGACTTTTGTAAAGAATTTTATAATGAATCTTCGCTTCACTTAGCTTGCAAGTGTTGCATGCTGATACACTAATCTGTCAGAGTGACGAAGGTCACAGGATCATAGGATCGTGCCACGCTCGGCCGCTATCAATGTCAGATTTTTTTTTATTTTTATTCGCATTTTTGACTGCCGACAACAAAGACTTAAGAGTAATTAATATTTAAGCATAAAAAGTATTTTAATTGTTTATCACCGCACTCAAAGACAGCAATTTACTTTAATCATATTCGATTAGTTCCACACTAGAGCCAGGTTATTATGCCACATATTAGTACAGTACATGTTCTTTGGTCCTCTGCTAAACCAGAAACAATCATAATATGTGTATTAAGATAAAACTGCTCACCCTTGTCTTTAAAATGTCTTTTCTGAATAATAAATAATACTGTTTGTTGTGACCAGGTTTATAATATACTCGCTGGTGTATTTTGTCTTTTCTAAATGGTTATCAATGCTAATAATAGTAGACAATTCTCTAACTTTCAATTATTATAATTCCAGTTGCATAAATCCCTCATCTATAGTAAAATTATTTATAAAGTATATTTGTTATATTGCTAAATACCTCGCTGACCATTTTTTGAGCGTCATTGTTAAAGTCCGGGATCAGTTTTCTACATGACATTTGAATGCGTTTTCGCTTGTCGTAACGCAAATCTCTAGCAGATGTTTATTCAGCGCATTCACAAAAATTATCGCAACAACAAAATCTAAATCCATACACCATAACTAATTATATCCACCGTGTAACAGCGTATCGGATACGTGATATTGTTCAACGTACACCATTGTTGAAACCCGAATTACTAACCTACTTTTGGGTACATTTCTGCCAAAAAACGCTCCTCGAGATATCACGCTTTTTGGTTTTGAATGCGAGTAATATTTTCTTTTGTCGGCGCAGTGTATTTAGCCATATTTAGTTTCGCAGTAGAAGTTTGTTGGGCGGAATGGACGCCGTGGCGCAACGTTCGGTGGTCGTATTACAAAAGTTTGACGGGTGTATCGTTCGTGGTATCGATTTAGCTCGACTGCACACGATTCTGTTTGTTTATTTTTGCAAAATCGGACGTATGTAGGTTTTCGGGTTTGCGGTGCGTCTGTGTTCGGTTGTACGTGGTCTGTTTCGAATAAAAATTCTTCGTGTACGTTTTTTTAACCGGTGAGATTTTTCTATTTCGCGTGTCAATAGACGCAGGATTTTCCTGTTGGTATTTTTGTGTTGAATTTTACGATGTTGTTAAATGTTTCCAGATAGAAAAGTTGCGTGAACTATTCAATATTTCACCGTATCGTCATGTCAAATAGTTTCTAGGTGGATTTTTATAGTTCTGTTTGCAATTCATATCTGACCGTTACTGACTGTAGAATTGCACCGTGACATAATATCATCAGCAATACAGTACATTAAAATCCTCAAAAAGCGTGGGCTTTACGAGGAAGTTATGACAAGCCAATAGTGGAAGGCGATCTGGGGCGGATGCCTATAACCGTTCGAAGTTGAAGCGTTTTACAAGGTCGGAGGCCCTTATCTCGAGAGAACATCTGGGTATCGCATGTGTAAGAATTGTAGTGTTTGGTTTGAGGGAAGTTGAAGTTAGTAAAATTACTCAGCGCTAGAGTCTTAACATCTTATGTCTCGGGATGACGAGCGCAAAAAAAAGGTAAAAAGGTGAATTCTGGTAATAAGCCGGGGTATGGATAGGCAAAAAAGAATACAATGCATTAATTTCGTTGCGGATTAAAAAGCAGTTTAGCATTCCTAGAGATTCTCCGAGATTCACTGCTTGACGTCAACAAAAGCAAGACACTGTCGATCCTTGCTAAAAGCAGTTATGGTGGTTGTATGAGCATACAATACAGAAATAGTACGTACAATATCAAAGTATCAGTATCGTAGTAGCCAAAACTACAGTAAAAATAAATGAGTTCGGTTCAAAAATAGCTGTTGCTGATTGCATTCTCGTGTAAATGGAGAGGGTTTGAATCCTGCGTGTTAATATATTATCTACACTACTTAACTATTCGTAAACATGTCACACGACGTAAGTAAAAGCCATGGAGAGCTACTTTAAAACTGTACAACGACTCAGGAGTCGACGGTGCAAAAAAATATCGATTTATATCGTATCGATATTTTTAAAATTCTCTATATCGGTTTTGATATACCGAAAAAAAACGATATAATTAATTGTGTTTGGCATCTTATAAAAATATCCAGATATCGGCGTTAGGTTTGCTTCACATTTAATGGTATCCTATTTAAAAATATCGATTTATCACGATATCGAGTTAAAATATATCACTAAGAATATTGATGCATCGATATATCGATATATTTGAACATCCCTAGAATGGCTTCAAGTACTCTACTGAGAAAGTTTAAAGTATTATCTGCCATGCCACACTTAGAAACGTCAATTGGCTTTAATTGTCACTAAGCCATTGTTGGGAATTCGATTATTTCCAATATATCCTTTATGCTCTGTTACTGAGTACAAAAAATGACTTAAACTCAGTAACTGAGCAGTTATAGAAATAAACTTAATTGGCGTCACTGAGAACGGTAGTTAGTAGGTATATGTGTGTATATTAGATAACTCACTAAACCAATGAATAGTATGATATATGAAGATTGGACAAGGTGATTTATTTAAAGATGAGTGAATTTCCAACACCCGCAATCGCAGATAAATCGTATGTTTGTGAATATTTGTACGGTTTCTACTCTTGCTATAAAGTGGTAAAACAACACTATAGACCATTTCATCTGCAACACGAATGGACCGACATAAGTATAATTGTAAAAGTATCACTATATTAGAGACTAGATTTTCCCTCGGCTAAGCCCGCGTGATCTGCTTTTACCGAGATAAAAGTAGCCTATGTTACTCACTGATAATTTAGCTTTCTAACGACAAAATAATTTTTGAAATCGGTCTAGTAGTTTTTAAGTTTATTCGTTACATACAAAAATACAAATCATTCCTCTTTATAATATTAGTGTAGAAAACCGACGTCAAGGGGCAGCTTCCGGTCGCGTTTTGTATCATTAAATCAAGCAGCAGAGTGTAAGCACTGTTGTATTTCGACATCGAAGCCAGTGATATTACTGGCCAGTATGATACTTTTTATCTTATGTCTCAGGATAAAAAGCGTAGTCCAGTGTATACGTGATTAAAAATTATGTGTAATGTTGCTTCTGTTTATGGCGCTCTCCATCTAGCAATCTACTTATTTCGTCATTCAGGGTTATAAAAAAAATTGGCAGACATAGGGACTGCCGATAGAAGTGAAAACTTATAACTTAGAATTTTGTTATTTATTTTTGACTTAATTCGACTCGACTCGACTCTACTCCCCTCGTCACCTGTATAACTACAGATATACTGCTATTACGCATGTCGGTGACGCGAACTCACAAGGTTTCTGATCCAAAAAGCATCTAACACGCTCTAATGAATAGCCCCCATCTAAATATATAAAACTCAAAGGTGACAGACTGACTGGCTGACATAGTGATCTATCAACGCACAGCCCAAGCCACTGGAGGGATCGGGCTGAAATTTGGCATGTAGGTAGATGTTATGACGTAGGCATCCGCTAAGAAAGGATTTTGATAAATTCTACCCCCAAGGGGATAAAATAGGGGATGAAAGTTTTATCCCGGAAAATGCAGTTCACGCGGGCGGAGCCGCGAGCAAAAGCTAGTTTATTCATATTCAGCTGGAATAACATTTCAAATCGGCAGTAAATAATGGCGACAAAAACACACATTATAAAATCTGTAATCATAATCAAGGCTTAGCTTCTCAAACACAGACATACCTGTTTGCATTCCTCGGCCACTGTGTTGATTTAATAGCCCAGTATAAATCTATTGGTGTGCATGCCAAAGCCTTCGCCAAACACGGCTAATGAACGCGCTGGCCCTACCTGCGATATACAGTAATTTGATCACGATCGTGGCCAGAGCTATTACTATATTTTTATTAATTTTATAATCTCACTACGATAAAAAATTGTCATTTGTTTATCCTATTTTTTTTATTTTTGAGAGTTAAAATATTGTAGCGTTTGTGGTAGATAAAATTGTTTGGAATATCAAGATAAACAAATTATTGACTAAAAAAATATTTATATACCTACTTGTCTTTGCTCGCGGCTCCACCCCCGTAAAGGTATCGAAATCCGTTGAGTAGTAATATAATATACGTTATATACGAGTACGTTCATTTTAACTTATACAACAGTCTGTTTTATAATGTTTCTGTAGTATGTATTAAAAAATATATTGCGTCGACCCCACTGCGAGAGAGAACTTCAATAACAAGAATGAAATTACTGGGCATTAATTATGAGATTTAACTTCATTTACCTAGGCTGACGAGTACAGTCCAGGTACATACAGTGCTTTATAACTCAACGTTCTGTGTGGTGTTTGTTACTTCTGTTTATGGATAGGCATGGCTCTTACCATCAGACAAAAGATCTGCTCGTCTCACCATTCCGGAATAAAAAAAATAGAAGGACGGGATAAAGAGGTCAAAACTATAATACCTCTAATGATTTCTTATGTTTACGAGAATATTACTCATTGAAATAAAACAAATTTATACGGATTCCACGGAAATAAAACTAATTTAAACGGTCCACCCCGTGACCACGAAGGTTGAAAAGTTTTCGAAACGTCGGGATCAAAATTAATAAAAAACCGCGATAAAATAGCTTTATTTCAATGTATAATACCTCTATTTTTTGCGAAAACCTAACTACAGTACTTAAATATGCTTATATACAACATACAAGCTTACAAATGTCACTTTAATGACTGCACATTATCACTGCACGTAACATTTATGTAGTATGTAAAGCGCATGAGTATCTGTTTAAAACAGTTTTTCACTGAATACAGCGCTGTCGTTGTAATTCACTGACAAATGCATTTAAAAGAGTCGCGTCACCGACAGAGGCGGCTGTGGAGTCGACAAATATATGAGGTTTTTTTATGATTTATTTATTTATTGGTACAGATACAGACAACAGATTACATTTGACATAGAGTTACACTCATAAAGGACATGATATAATGTATATAATGTAGAAGTATGTTTTAAGGCGTTACATACACGATTATCGAATACAATAAACTGGTAATAATATAGGTATATGCTTAAGCTAATATAATATTGTACGACTGTTACGTTGTACGACTGCTGTGCTGGGGTCTCTGGTTTGATTTCCGTGTCGAATAAAAGTGATATTGGGTTTTTCTAACACGAAATGCTCAGTATCAGCCCGGAGTCTGGTATTGTACCCGGTATGGCAATATGTTCATCCTCTATCACATATGAAACGGACGGGAATATAAAAAACAAAATACTCTCGCCGAAATGTGGGTCTACTGACTACACCTCTGCCTATCCTCTCGGGGATTACAGGCGTGAGTGCGTACATACGCTGTACAAATAACATTATGTTGGACTAAGAACCTTTCGGTAGCTCATCACGAGACATACTGTCCGTCCCTTTATAGGTAATTATGAATCTTCCTTGTTTTGTTAGTCTGTTTGTCTATATGTCTTAGTATGATCTGCCTATGTTTGTGTAATAATATTAAATCATAAAACATCTATATTCAATGTTATGAAAAGAATAAGCTATATATTAAATTGCCTTCCATTTTCGTCATACAGCAACTATTTTAGATTATACTAACATAAGGTTACCTTTGTATATCACATATATTTCGTAGAGTTATTTCCACTCCATGATGTAATCGAAAGCGAATCTTTGAAAACACCTAGGTAAATTCCAAACACAAGTTAATCAAGATTTAATATCAAGTTGCACCATGAATAGTATTATCACACACATTTTTATAGCATAGGCTGTGAATCCGGTAAGTTGTTCGCCTGATGGTAAGTGATCTCCGCCACCTATGCATACCAACAACATCAGAAGAATTATGTTCACCAGCATTTCCGACTTTAAAGGTAGGGGATAATTAAGGGATTGATGATCATTATCGATTTTAAACATTGTAGTAGTAATTTTACTCCATGTAAAGTTTTGTTCCGTGTCAGTACGCCAATCCTCGCGGCAGGTAATTATGCATGGTCGCTTTTAGGGCGTCCACTAGCGAATGAAATATAAAATGACCAGCAACTAATTATTTCACGTTGGGTTACAATTTTCCCCATTATGCGCATTATGTACTTTGTATATAAAATGGTAAAACGTATTATATCCACAAAAGTTACTTATGTTTGAAACGTTCGTTAATTTCAGTTAATTTGTTCTTAGTAACACTGACTGAAATTATTTTATAGAATTAAATTATAAAACTTTAATTATAGAGATTTTACAAATATTTTAATAGTTTTTTCTAACAAAATATATTACTATATTGAATCTATAAATATTGTAGAAATATAAATAAAAAAATAAAAACATTTTTAATAATTATGTTTTTTTTTTAATTGTATATAAACAGAGATCAAAATATTCAATGTAAAACTTAATATAAATTTGCAACGATCGCAGATTGTAAAATATTCTAAACAATATCCAAAGCTTTTTAAAAATGGAATGATGAAATAATATAGCAAGGAATTGCATTAGAACACCGCCATCTATGTAAAATGGGTCGAACTAAAGAGCTTTCTTCATAAGCTCACAGAGCTTGCGAGTATTTCCGCCACAAGGGGAGGGCGCTGCATGCTTTTTTATGTACGAAAACTATGTCTTTCTCGCCACCCGCGTGTATTTAACAACCCAGAATTGCAAATCTGTGAGTACTTTATAATAGGTACTAAGTCAGTTCTGAAACTATGATAAAGCTATTTAACTGCATTAAACTTATAACATTACGAAATTTTAGAATGAAATAAACCTATATTTAGGAACTCACAAAATTATATGTTTTGAAACGGAGTTTATGCGAATAGCAATAAAAGTTATAGTTTAGTTTTTTGCAATAAATTATTGTCGCTACCAAGTGGCTTAATTGGTTATAGTATTGTGATCAGTAGACATAATCTTATTGGAGCTATATAAAAATAAAATGATTTGACGCAATTTTGTTACTTTTTTGTTTCAGGTTTTCCCTCTCTGAAGAGGGAAGAAGCATTAGTACAGCCCGGCATGATTCTAGTAATCACCGATGAACTCATTGTTTGCCGGTGGTCGCTATTCTTGGACGGCACTACCATCAGGTGTATTGCTAGGAAAAAAAAACAAAAATAAATGAATTATGTACGTGACATTTCGAACAGTTTTTTTGAGAACTATAGTTCTTTTCTTTCAATTTTAATATTTATTTAACTTTGATTTAAGAATACGGCCATACTGGCCTTCCATTTTCTCTCCATCTCGAAAACTCGGAATTATATTTAACTTCGTTTCTTTAATTTAGCTGTTTCTTAAAAAGCGATGAGAGCCTAGTGGGCAGTGGAACGAGCTGCCGAGACAGATGTCACGGGTTCGATTCCGCTTCCTAATCCCGAAGGCACTTACCTCTGACATTTCTAAGTTATGTGTGTATTAATTAATAGTTATCGTTAACCTTAATAGTGAAGGAATGCTGAGATTTTGCTGGTGTTAGGATATTTTTATTTATTTTATTTTTTATTTTATTCATTTTTTGGAGCAGTTTTTTTATGGGGGGTACATCTTTGTATCCTTGTGCCTGCATCAGTCATTCGCCTGTCCTGTCGCAGGCCCTTCGATTTGCTTTTTTCCTGTTGCATGGTACTGAACTGCTCTCGTTAAGACATAAGATGTTAAGTCTGATAATGCCCAGTAATTTCACTCGGTTCAATGTCCTTCAAACCGAAACACAAAAGTGCTTACACACTGTTGCTTGACTGCCGAAAAAGACAAAGAGGTTTATGAGATTTAACATCTTATATCTCAGGGTGACTAGCGCAGTTCAGTGCCATGCAATACTTTGTAATTTAAAGTTCTGTGTGGTATTGCTTATATTTATGGGCAGGCGTGGCGCTTACTCAGGCGAGCGTCTTGCTCGTCCCGTCATTCAATCAAATCAAATAATAAAAAAAAACGTACACTACATAACCCTATATTTTAACAATATGTGACAATGTTTATAAGTTATCTGATTTTGGGCATAGAGTACACATTCTATATTTACCCACGTGTCCAGCGTAGGTGGCCGGAACTATAAATTTAGTGGCGCAACAAAAACTCTCTGCGAGGAAGGCTCGTTGGTGGGCCGCGGTCGAGGTGTCGGGTTCACTTCCCGGTTCGGTCTCGACGTGTGCACGGATTTGTTTAACGCGTGTTTTTATATCACGTTGGATTAACACACTTTTTTTGAGTACGTCGTTTTGGTGACTCTACTTCCTTGACTTATTTCGGTGTGTCCGTTTATGTCATAAATTATGTCTTACGATAAGTTATGAATATTATGATATAATAGTTATGAATGTATATTTATTTATTTATAATTCTTTATTGTACATTGAAATGTTATGCTAGTAATACAATTAACAACACAAAAGTACAATTGGCATAGTACATATATATGTGGCTATGACGTATTAAAGTGCCTTCTGAGGCCTATTTACTTAATAAACAATTTGAATTTAAATTTATGATAAATGTATCTCCATAATGATCACTATTAAGCTATGTATATTAATATAATTTGTAGAGTTCGCTAGAGGGTGGCCTGTAGATACATTTAGTTACATACATATATAGGTTTACGCCTGTTCCCCATGGGGGTAGGCAGAGACAACGGACTTTAACCTGTTATGAGCATTACACACCTCTTTGGCCTCCTATACTCTCATTAAATTCTGCATGCCTATACGTCGGTTTAGGGTTCTTCTGACCTGGCCATTTAGATGTTACAATTGAAGGATACATTTTGTTTATTTTGGGTTTTAAGAGTGTTTGCTCGCTGAGTCCGATCTTAGACGATATTGTGAATCGAATTGAATACATTTTTAACATTAATAATCGAAAATCAGACCTAGTACCTCGTTACAGCTCATAAAATAGTGTTACGGCTACTTCATATTGACATTAATTTTCATAGTTAGATTAGAGTAAATGTTGTCCAACATAAACAATTTTAACTATTATATATTGGTTATTGGGATACTTAATATTAGAATACAGAAATTACACCTATGCTTGGTCTATAAAAGGCGTTTAACACTATTTTACAAGTGGTAGAGCCACGATGTGAACAGTTTTCAGGCCAACTCAACCGGGTCGTTACCGCTGTGAGTGAGATTTTCAGAAGCCTAAATCCCGCTCCTTGTCCCATTCCAGATTTCCTTCCGTCAAGGTTGGCAAGGCATCCATGATAATCTGATTCATCTGGTATTGTGGGTATTCATCGACAGTGGAAACCACTTATCATCAGGTAACCCACTTACTCAATTGCTTACCTCTGTTATAAGAAAAATACTCTAAATATTTTTTAAATTAAATAATTACACTCAACAGTCACAAACATAGTCTTGACTAAACAGTAAGATACGAGTCTTGTGTCGGGGGTATCAGAACACCGAGACCCCGAAACAAATATTTATGGATCACACAAACATTTGTCTCGGTGCGGCGATCGAACCCGCGGCATATCACTTCACAGCTGGCTATTCGCCCGCTGCGCCACGGAGGCTGTCTACTAACCAATAAAATGTAATGAAACATTTCAATTGAAATGCAACATTTAACATAACAATATCCCCGCTACTGTTTAGACGCTGAAATTCGGCTTAGTGACGAATTAAGCACGTATTTACACATAAGCCGGGAAATATCCGGGTAACCCAAATCTACAGACAGGATCATTTCATATTTTCGCGAGTCCATCTCTCACGCGGCGCTCAATTATTCAACGTGGGCGGACCGGGCTAGCTGGGCAACCCGGGTGTGCCGGGTGAGTCGGGCCGGTCAAAAGTAATGACCGGTGAACGCGAAATTACACGTGTTACAATGATGATGTTTACCGGTGTTTCGGAGTAATTTCGGCCGGATGTTGTTTGAAGAGCAGTTAGGTTTTGTATGTAATCGTTTTATTTAATGGGCCGGAGTGCGCAGTGGGAGTCGTTAAGGTTTTGTTGTTATCGCGCCGGCGGTGGGGTTCCCGGATTTGTTAGTTTGTATGAAAATTGTGGGATTGTGTTTTTTTTATTTTGTATGCAGAACGTGATTTTAGAATTGTGTACTTATAGGATGCTATAAGAAGCAAAATACTAAGCCTACATCGATCGTCCGTTTGTCGGTCGGTCTCTAGGAGAGAAGAGAAGAGTTTTTCTGTTGAATGGTGATCGGTAGCCGGCTGAAATTTATACAGAATATGATTTATGGTGATATTCTGCAAATAAAAAAAGTAAAAATAAAGGTGGTAGTGGTGTTTCGTTCACACTTAGTTACTTTTTAAATAATATTTATAAGAGAGCACGTTTTACAATGTTTCTTTTTTTTTAATATGTTATTACTTTTCGGATCGTAAGAACTAAATACATTTTTTATTTACATTGAACTTTTAAGTCTTTTAACGAATTAAATTAAAGGATTTATATGAAGTAACATTCTTTACTAAATTAACCCTATTGATATACAACCAGATTACCTATAAAACATTAAATTCGCATAGAAATTCCGACATAAGACATTCTAGCACTGAAGTAAACCACTTCCTGTTAGATAATACCCGTCACACGTCAGGAAAAAAACCCACGAGTAGTAAAGCAAAACCAACAGTGATCGCCCACGGGTCCAACAAAAACTGATCGACACATGGTCAGAAGCGCGTGGCCACCTCATCATATCGCCTTAGATCATTCCTCACCACTTTGTTTATTCAACCGCGGGGACAAAAAATTGGTGCCACGCTGTCTGGACGGTAACATGATGCCAAATGTTTTTGTTTCCTCATCCGAGTCAGGAAACGTGTGGCAGTGGATTAATGTGGCCTTAGTGGCCATTTCTTGGGAATTACTTTCGAATATTGATAATTTTGTACATCGGGCTAGCAACTTCTGTCGTAATTATGCTGTCGAGGGACGCAATGTCTTATAACAGTCGACAATATTTAGACTGCACTGTACATAACATCAGGTCCAGTTGTCACTGCGTCCTGCCAGGATAATAAATAAAACCAATTTTTATCACACCGCTTTAGGAGGAGATAAGAATTATTTTGCATTTTTTTTATAGGTTAGCGATTTCTTCGCCAAATGTCGGCTGATAACTGGCCCGAGAGTACTTCCGTATAAATTAGCTTTAGATCTGATGACGAAGTACCAGAGAAAATGAGAAATTCTTCAATGGATAATAGTAAACTAACCGCGACTCGGATTTTGATATTTCAAATTTTTTTTTAAAGGCAAGAACAGGGGCCTTAGACAAGATGCCTTTCTACAATCGTTAACGCTAATAGAAAACTAAAATATGTATGGGAATGACATATCCCAACGATAAGTCACGTGGTCAATATAAAACGAATAGAAAAATCTTAGACAAGTTTCAAGTTTCTATTTATTCACAATCAGAGAATAGAATGTAAGCGTTTCTACAATGTATATCGATAAGTTCCATACAAAAGCTAGACAAGTTGCCATTTTGACAAGCGTCAACGAAACGTTTTCGTAGTTTTTGTACGCTCAGCCGGCGAACGCCCAGACCCTGTAGAAAGCGATAAAAAAATGGCGTCTTTAAAAACATCTGTGCGCATCACATCGGCATCTCGGTGTTTGTTCTTTGTTACGTTCAGTTTTGAATAGATTTGCGTTTGAAATGCATGCTTTAAACATGTTGTGGTGCGCTCATAATGAAGAAGTGTGGCTAAGACGGCAGAAAAGATACTCAAATCGTCAGTGCATGGAGCACATAATGGAAATTATTTATAAAGCGATTCCGGTTAAACAAAGTGGCTTTTATAGCCCCTTGCAAAGAACTCTGCCAGAAAACTCATTTAAAAGGAACCTACGAGATTTCCCTAGAAGCCAAGGTCAGTACATACCTATTATTTATTATTCAGTGATTCACTCTTCACGAAATACCTAAGTTCTAGTTTAAAGTTTAGGACTCTAATTTAATTACCTAACATTCGCCTTGTGCTTTTAACAAATATTAGTTTCCGGAATTGTTATATTACAGAGCAATTTAAAGTTCTTGAATTCAAATGAAATCTAATACACAAATCATCTGTAAACAGAAACATTATTATAGTAATAGTATCACATACAACTTATTTATATGGGAAACTAAAGTAAATTTATCATTCTAGGTTTCAAAGAAAGTTTGGTCTCCCAGGTGTAATTGGATGCATAGATTGCACCCATGTAGCTATAGTAAAGCCCAGACAAGAGCAACTTTATTTTAATAGAAAAAGATATCATTCCTTAAATGTTCAGATGGTATAGAATTGGTTCATATGTCCAATGTGGTATGTAGTTATTTCACAATATTCTTCATAATGCATTTATTTTACAGATTTGTAATACTAACCTCCAGATTATAAATATCAATGCAAAGTTTGTTGGAGCTACACATGATTCACATATATGGTCGTCTAGTGGAGCTGAGTCATATATGCATCAACTTCACCAAAGTAATGAACAAGTATGGCTATTAGGTAAGGGTATCTACTATAATTAAGTTTTAAAATAATAGATAGTTTCCTGTATGAAATATATTTTTGGGATTTATTTTTTTCAGGTGACTCAGGATATCCCCAACATCAGTGGCTTATGCCATCTATTCTCAATGCAATCCAAGGTTCAAGGGAAGCATTGTACACGGAGAAGCATGTGCAAGCCCGTAACTGCATAGAGCGCTGTTTTGGATTACTCAAAGCATGGTGGAAGTGTTTGCTTAGGGACAGGGTACTCCACTATGATCCTCATGTGGCTAGTAAGATTACTATGGCATGTTGTATGCTCCACAACATAGCTTTAAAAGCTGGCTTCCAGCACTTCACCCACTTCCTACTATACATGAAGATGAAGAGGAAACCATAAAAACTACTATCTCTAGCATGGATAGCCAAAGTGAAGTAATTCAAGGCAGAGTCATGTTAAGTTGTTTATTGAATAGGCAAGAATAAGATTATTTTTAACCCTCTACATAAAAGCAGAGTGTTATCACTTTGACCCCATTGTCTATGTGCACGCGTATACATAAACTACCAATTTAAATAGTTTTATTGTTTGAAAACTGGTTTATTTGAGATGGTTCTTAGCTATGTTAAGAAAAAAATCTGTTTAAATATTTAGAATTAATAAATGTTTTTATAATTGATGTCAAGAATATTCTTAACTAAAAATTTAATTAATTTATTTCAACTATAATTAGTTGAAATAAATTAATTAAATTTTTAGTTTTTGTAAGTTGTAGATTTTTTTATTCCAATAAATTTAAAGTTTTGGTTGTACAATATTTTAAGACATTTTCTATATATCACCTATGTTCTTTTATTTCTTATGAATCATTATCATTTAAATATTTATAATATTTGTAGTAAAATCATGTAAAATTTAAAAAGGTAAATATATTATTAATACTTTTAAATGTATATTTGATGATATTAATTGTGGATTTAATGAAAAATAACTCAATTGTTACATGCATACCGAAGAGATTTTTCTCAAATGAACAAAGAGTAATGACAAATTTATTATTTCAACATATATGTTTAACATAGGTACAATCATAAAGAATAAAACTATTTTATACACGATTATATAAACGAAATTAAATATGACAATCAATACAACTTGATTCATAATAATATTTTTTAATAAATATTTGTTTGGGGTATCTAGTATTTAATATCTAAACAGTCGCAAAATACAAGTAAACTACATAGCTATTACATATTTAATATCAAAGACAAATTCTTAAATTTACAATTTTAAGACATAAAAATGTATATTCACACTTATGTAATAAAATAAAAATATAATTTGATTTGAACGATTATAAACCCATTAGCGGTTTGCAATCATTTTGAAATAAATGCAATTTTTATTATTCAAGTTTTGGTTTCATTTCTAACATTTTTTGTGTAATATATTTTATTGCTGTACCATCATAAACGGAATAGTTTATAACGATACCTATGTACATAACATCACACAAAGTAAAAATATGTCATTTTAGCAAAAATCAAAACTAGACTACAATTGAAAACGATTGAACTAAATTGTAACTCTTATAATGTACGCAATTCAACACCGTGGCAGCTGAGACCTCGTCACCACATTACGAACTTTGGGGGAGAATTTCTGTCGAAGGTGGTGAATGATTGGGGTCATTGCTGACGGCCGCGGCATAGAGACTCGTGCAGGGTTGCTTGGCCGCGCCGGCATTGCCACTGGTCGAGGATCGTGAGAAAGCTCTTCAAAGAGAGGAGGTGCCGTCAAACCTGAATATAGAACAAAACGATTTACATTCAGTATTTATTTTCAAAAAATGAAGCTTTGTGATGTTTTGTCTTACATAATATATCATGGCATTACAAACATCATGCCTGTATCCTTGGAGTGGTAAGCAGGGGCGATTCAAAACCCCTTTGTTATCAGTATTTCATGCAAAATAGTGGTATTTATGATACTAATTTCAATGATATGTAATTACACATTTTACAACAAAACTCAAATAATTGTATAAGTCAAAAGTTACCTTCCATAAATGGTGCTAGTATAAAAATCCATCACTATTCGGTTTGTGACAGGTAAGTGGTGAATTTGGTACATGACCTCTGTTGGATGGTGGTACAACGACCCACTCAGATGGTTGGCTCTGGAAAATATGTGAAAATAAATGTTAATACTTACACTTATAAAGGAAAGCACATTTATAAGCTACCACTAAAAGCAAAAAAACTAACATCAAAACCTCTCTTCTCAATCCCAGCTAGACCAATAACAGCAGATAAGCCCATTATGCCCAACACCGTCTGTTCTAAAGCAGTAACAGTTTGTCTGCTACTCGGACCACCACCAGTACCAGAAGCTTCATGATGAATGGCTAAAGCTTTCTTTTTAATTTTTGTTTTCCAATCCACCCATACCTGTGCATATATGTCTATAGTTAACATATTCATACCTGAGAATTCTCCATTGAAGGTATGTAAAGTCTACTAAACGGCACCAGGCTGTGGTGGGCTAAAGTCTAAACCTTCTTATGCCCAGCAGTAGTAGGACTATTATTAATTATATTATCAATGAATATTTAGTGTTTTCCATAGTGATTGCTGTACAAATAATAGTTGAATCTTACTTTTTTCCATTTATCTATGGATCTTATTGCTCCTCCGCCAGTGGAGTTGAGTATTTCTTCTAACTCTCGCCACAGACGGTCAGCTTTCATTCGGCCTTGAGCTCCTTGCTGAGGCCTCGCTATATCACCATAACTAAAACAATTTAAAATTATTTTAGAGAAACAAAGGGTTTCTTTGTTAAGCGAATGGCCAAATGCAAATCAATGGTTTGATTTGTTATCTAAGTGGTTCACGTAGATCATCACGTCATTGTATATGTTTAAGTGTCGCGGTATGGAAGAAATATAAGTAGCAAAGAAACATTTTTATGAATTATAACATTTTACGTACCTTTCCATTAATTCCAATAAAGTAGTAAGCTGCTTTGGGTTAGTTCGAGATCTAGATTCCATCTAAAAATGATCTCCACATAAATTTTATAAACTGTTTCACCTTTCAAGTAACATTAAACGCTTAAAATGACAAAACACATGATTTTCATAAATTCATATTAAAGTTATTTATTTAAATTATCTTTGAACACTATTAATTTTATGCAATTTAATTTAAATTTAAACTTTAGTTTTACCCGCGCACGTACGATTGTACTTCGCGATGTTAGTTTGAAGTTTATGAACGCTCGCAATAGACTAATCCTTATTATTTTTTCGATATACACTGTAGAATAAGCAATCTACAAGTCGTGGCAACTTGTCTACCAAATTATCGCTTTCGAAAAACGCTAACGCTAAGGCGTTAGCAATTGTAGAAAGAGAATAGAAACGAAACGTTTGCATCTTGTCTAAGCCCTCTGAGATGTTTCGTAATCGCATCAACACTTAAATCGCTGAACGGTTCTCAAATTGCAAGGTTGTTTATGCTACCTGGATATAATTAAATTGAAGCCCTTAATGCGATGATTACTAAAATAGTCTATGATAAACCAGCGTTGTGATGCTACAAACACACACATTCATATATAGACAGACAAAGCGCTCATACTTATAACACCCCTCTTTTCGTCGTAGGTTAAAAAGTAGAGTTTAATTAATTCATCCGTAAACATCATACATAGACACATTGTTGGAATAAGTCATTGTGTAGACCTTCATAATATCTGACGTATGCGCGTAATGAAATGGAGTGTGTATTTATTAAGTTAATTAAACCGTTCTTGAAGAGACCCCAAGGCTGGGGTCGGAGATATCGGAGCGAGATTTCATCATATTTGTGCTTTATTATACATACATTGAGTTTTATGTCTGATAAAATCACTGATGTGTTTAAAACGTGTGTATTCGTGATAAGAAAATGTAGTGTAGAGAAATCAGTAACATTTTAATTAGTATCTTCTTCTTGGTCGTCCTCTTCATTTCTTCTCTAAAGGTCGTGTCCGTCCTGAAATATCCTTCGCATCTGTTGGATTATTACTTTCCATTAATTTGTATCCATTGGGCTACTATAAAACTAGTTTTGGTGGGATATAATTAAAAATAATGTTTAGGTTTGAATTAATATTGCTATTTAATTAACTTTCGTTTTGTAAAGGATACTTCTTATTTACATTTATTTCTCTTATTTTAAGCAAAGATATTTTGAAAATTTTCTTATTTGTGATATTAACGGAAGTTACGGAATATCCTATTCTAAGTGGATTAAATACGATTTAAATGACCGTTATCGTGAGTAAAAGAAAGAATGAAGGACTTGAGGACCAACAACACCCAAGCCCGAAAATGTGGATCACTCAAATATTTGTCTCGGTGCAGCAATTGAACCCGCGACCGCTCGTTTTAAAGCCGCTTTACGTTTATTGCCAAAATGTTCTCATTCTGGTAATTACAACACCAGTTAAGATAACACAGACTCAAAATATATTATTCTTTTTTGTTGTTTGTATTTTTGGTAGAAAAAGGCACAGCTTATAAAAGTAAAAGAATCATTGAAATATGTCATAATGCCGAAGTTGTATTTCTTTAAAATAATCATTAAAATCAAAACACTCTGTTAAGATTTGCGTAAATATAAACCTCCTCAACATTTTTGTCGGTTAAAACATTGATACATGCTCTACCACATGTACAGCAATACATAAATCTAATCTATACGCATATTATATCTACAACTGATTTGATACTGAACAAATTCACAAATTTTGTTTCACTTAATTTTAATAATTTCGAACAATAATGAGACATTATTAAGGAGGCTTCTCATATTTAACTTTTGAACAATCGACTGGCGTCTAATGAAGCGAGGGGCAACAATTCATTAGATACATACGTGTTTCAACGAAAACATGAAAGGATTTACTGCTAATAGTATTATGACTGTACATGTATTGTAAATGGCATCTTCTGCTACTTTATCCGGGTTGAAGTACCTACCGATCTTATAGCATTGTGGTAGAGCTACATGAATATGCCAGCTCAAACGGGTTATTAACCCTCTTTTTATAGCTGAGGCCGTCAAACCAGCAAGTGGGTTACCTGATCTCCACCGCCCCTGAACATTCGTAATACTTTTTTTATTTATTTGAATGACGAGACGAGCAAGGCCCTCGCTTGATGTTAAGCGCCAAGCCTGCTCATAAACAGAAGCAACACCACACAGAACTTTGAACTACAACTCACTGCATGGCAATGAACTGCGCTCGTCACCCCGAGAGCTAAGATGTTATATCTTAATGCTCAGTAATTTCACTGGCATATACAAAGCGGTGGTACCAACCCAGACAGCCTCTCGCATACGAGGGACCTACCACCTTGTGAATATATATACCTAAATGACTATATATATCTAATATGGATACCTGTGGAATCATGGACGCGATGTCGGCCCTTTTGGCATTGGGCAAGAGAAGGGGAGTGTCTCCGGATATCTCACTCACCGTGCAAAACGCAACAGCAAGCTGCTAATTCACATAGAATTTCTGTGAGACAGAAGTAAGAACCCGGTCGAGTTGGCCCATTCATGCTGTAGACAAAACTGCCTACAGCGTGGTTCTATCAATTACACCACTGCTTTATAGGAAACCGAAGTAAACTAACAGCTTGCTGCTGCGTTTCGTATTGTGACTGTTAATAATCCCTCGAGCCCTGCCCATAATTATCCCTTTCTTTTAGGTTCAGCAACGTGTTCATGGGTCTTCTGATAATGTGGGTGTACATGGTAAAGATGGCGGTGAAGATCAATTATCAACAGGTGACCGACTTGCTCGTTTGCCGGCCAATGCTATAAAAAGTATTACTAAAACAATCAGCGCCTGGGAACAAACTTTTTTAATAAGACTCAAAGTGACCAAAATACACTATTATCCCAATAATAAGGACGCGGTATATATTCACAGTGAAGTCATGATTATATGATAGCGTGAGTTACTCCCGCATTCAGAGATGTCAATTAATTTTTATTGACAATTAGCTATTTCGTAGTTTCTTAGAGTCTATTGCCTTTTCCATTTCTTATTAATCTGTTAACCTTTCTCCATCATTTCAAAATCCATCGGCAAATGCGCAATCCTTCAAAGATCCATTTCAATATCGGTAATTCGACCCTCTCCTAAAACATAGATCACTAGCTGTCAGCCGAGCTGCTTTCCTAATGAAGACAACACTCCAACAAACTATAATACGCTATCTAAATGCACCGTCGACAGGCATAAACAATTGAAATAATTATCAGGATAAGCCGCCTGGATCAGGGAAAGCCCTCGAGATTGTACCCTTCTGAGAACATGACAGCGTCTTATGCAAATTCGCAAACTTATCAATGCTAACTTTAAACTTCTATGTAGCTCTACCAAAACATTAACTCTTACGTGTTTACAATAAAGTTGAATTTAGATTACTCGGAATATCACTTAGGACCTATTGGGGGCAGATAATGATAATGGTTACTCAATTGGCTCTTCTCTATGATATGGCGAGTGAGTTTTGCTCAGCCTTTTCGATAGTGTATATTTGCATAGTAATAAAGCAACGTGTGATAAACCTGGAATAATGTTAACTTGATAATGTATAGCTTTTATATTGTGAATATTATTTGATGTGTAGGGTGGAAGCACTCTATTGTATACCATAGAATAAAACACAACATACATATAAATTTAGAATGTACCACAACTAAATACTTACGTCTAATCAGAAAGAAATTGAGGATCACACAACAGCTATGACAGAATTAATTGAGTTAAGTAAATATAATGCTGATAGGTTTGATTCCTTGCAGAACCATACAACTGTATGTTCTTGTACATGTCTCAGCGACTCACAGCTGGTGGGTGAACCCTCAGTACAAACACCACCCAAGTCAATGCTTTGTGATAGCTTACATACAAGTAACCGTTCCAACAGCTCCCACGTTCATATTCCCAAACAAACCTCTCATGATGTTATCATTTACTGCGATGAGATAGGCAAGGACATGGGTCAATTGCTTGCTATGGACCTGGGAAAGTTAGTATTAAATAACTGTATGCCTAATGCCTCATATCAGAATATAGTAAAGAGCATTTGCAACAGTCAATTCTCACCTGACACAAAATTAGTGTTATTTTTAGGAAACAGGGGCAATGTAAACAAAAAGCAGCTAGTACAATGTTTAGACAAACTGCATGCTTTATCGGTAAATGAAATTGTAATGTTTACATTTCCTTATAGTAAAAGCTTGCCAGCGGAAGAAAATAATTTAAGATATAGTCTTAATTTGACAATGCACACTATGTCGTGCAATAATCATAAATTTCATATAATAGACACTAACAATTATGTTAGTAAAAAATTTTTTTTGACAAGAGATAAATATTATCTGCCTTTATATTATAAGAGACAGATAGCTAATGCGCTATCTTATTATTTTAATATATCAGCCAAGAATTTGGCTAACAGACCTGCTTTTATTGAGCAGAATAATAATTACTTAGATTATAGTAATCTAAAAACTTTGACATGTAATAATTTAAATTAAACCATAGGACAATAGAGACAACCTCTTGCTTTAACAATGGTACTGATATACAATTTAATTTAATAAATAAATGCAAGGACATCAAATTAGTACATCAAAATATTCAGGGGATCTCCAGTAAAACCCTTGAAATTGAATTATTTATGAACTATAATAATATTGACATTTTATGCATTACAGAACACTGGCTTCAAAGCCATCAGTTAATATTCAATTTCAATAATCATATGTTGGG
This sequence comes from Amorpha juglandis, assembly GCA_949126905.1. Lineage (NCBI taxonomy): Eukaryota > Metazoa > Arthropoda > Insecta > Lepidoptera > Sphingidae > Amorpha > Amorpha juglandis. Next base: position 10,590,300 of record OX421381.1, on the reverse strand, counting down.
TAGTTCGTTCTGCAGAGAAAATGCCATTCATGGTGGCTCATTAATACTAATTAACAAACAATTTACATTTAAAGAACGTAAGGATATTGTGAGCCTCTCTGTTGAGCGGATAATTGAGATAGCCTGTTTGGAGTTAGAGCGGCTTGTTGTATTGAGTGTATACAGACCACCATTGGCATTATATGATTCTTTTGAAAAGGTCATGGATGAAGTGTTAGCAAAGATTTGTAAATTAAATAAAACTGTAATTGTATGTGGTGACTTTAACGTTAACTTGTTAGAAGAATCTTCCATGTGTATTAAAATAAAAAATTTGTTTAATTCTTACAATCTTGAAAATATATTCTTCGAGCCAACTAGGATAACTGCCACTTCAGCAACATGTCTAGACAATATATTTACAAACATTGTTCCTAATAATAAACAAATTATTAATTATCTAGACTCTGATCATAGTGGACAGTTAATTACTTTTCAGAAAGAAAGTAAAAATATGGCCAAAGATGTTATTAGTGTGGTGCCTAAAACTACAGGTCGCTTGGAGATCTTCAAAAATAAACTCTTAAGTAAATTACCCTTTTTATTGTACAGTGACAATCCTAACCAGCTGTACAATTCCTTTTTTGAAATATATTGTGCAGAGTTTAATTCTACTTTTATCCCCAAGAAGATCTCTGTTAAAGGAACTACAACATTCAGTGAATGGGCTACTATTGGTATATGTAAAAGTAGAAAAAGGCTTTATGAGTTGTATGAAGAAAGACACTATAATAAGAGTGAAAAGTTTTGTCAGTATGTAAAAAAATACTCCAAATTATTTAAAAAAATTTGTAAAGTAGCAAAGTGTAATTATATAAGTTTTAAAATAAAAAATAGTAGTAATAAAATTAAAACGACTTGGGACTTAATCAATAAGGAGACTGGAAAAGTTAAACTTCTATCGAAGGACTATAGCCTTTCTATTGAAAATAAAATTGTCACGTCAGATGCTGAAGTAGCTACTGCTTTTGAGAAATTCTTTACTGACATTCCAATCTCTACAACAAAATCTTTGAATTCGTCCCCTACTATTGCTGAATCATTATTGAAAGAGAAGTTAGATTGTTGCAATAATATATTTAAATTTCATTATATAAATGACACAAATATTATAAGAACATTTAATACCCTAAATGTTAAAAGAACAGCCGATCTTTGGGGTAACTCGGTCGAGCTTACGAAATCTATAATTACCATAGTAGCACCTGAATTAGCCATAATTTTTAATAAATGTATCGACTGTGGCGTATTTCCTGACTTAATGAAAAGTAGTAAAATTATACCTTTGTTTAAATCAGGTAGCACATCTGACCCCACTAACTTTAGACCAATTTCAGTGCTACCCACATTTAGTAAAATATTTGAAAAATTACTACTTGATCAAATGCAGACACATTTTAGCATAAATAATTTGTTACACAAGAAACAATTTGGTTTTACAAGGGGTCGTTCAACCACCGATGCTGGGGTTGAACTTTTAGAAAATATTTTTAACGCCTGGGACAATTTCCACGATGCCTTAGGCATTTTTTGTGACCTGTCAAAGGCATTCGATTGCGTTTCTCATGATACATTGGTCAGGAAGTTACATCACTATGGAATTAGGAATACTGCTCTGGATCTTGTTATTTCTTATTTGGATAATAGGATTCAGAAAGTTGATATAAATGGCCAGAGATCCTCGGGATCTGTAGTAACAATGGGTGTTCCGCAGGGTTCCATACTTGGCCCATTCCTATTTCTCGTTTATATAAATGATTTGCCTCATGTTATTAACGACAATCAACAGATAGTGTTATTTGCAGATGATACTTCACTTTTATTTAAACTCAAACGACAGCAACCTGTTACTGACGATGTAAATAATACTCTCTTAAAAGTAGTGAACTGGTTTAATGTTAATAACTTACTTTTAAACGAGAAAAAAACTAAATGCGTTAGATTTTTGACACCTAACGTTAGAACTATTAAGACCTGCGTTAGTTTAAATGGAGAAGAATTGGATCTTGTGGACACCACCAAGTTCTTGGGTATAACTTTAGACTCTACGCTTCAATGGGGACCACATATAAACCAGTTGTCGAAAAGGCTCACCTCTGCAGCTTACGCAGTCTACAAAATTCGCCAGCTAACTGATGTAGAAACAGCGCGATTAGTTTATTTTAGTTATTTTCATAGTGTAATGTCGTATGGCATTCTATTATGGGGAAATGCTGCCGACATTCAAACTATTTTTGTGCTGCAGAAAAGAGCTATTCGAGCTATTTTCAATCTGAAACGTGGGCAATCTCTAAAAGATTTATTCAAAGAAATAAATATTTTGACTGTCGCTTCTCAATACATATATGAGAACCTAATGTATGTAAAAAAAAATATTAATGTTTTTACAAAAACCAGCGACATTCATATGTTAAATACTAGAAATAAGAATAAACTGATATTGCCCAAGACCAGACTTCAAAAAATTAGTAAATCATTTAAATGTCAAAGTATACGTTTCTACAATAAAATTCCTAGCCATATTCAACAATTAAGTCTAAATAAATTTAAAGTTTATATTAAACAGAACCTTTGCCGAAAAGGTTACTATAATGTTATAGATTATTTGGAAGACAAAACGGCTTGGAATTGAGCCGCTCACTCCATACAAAATATGGCTGTCCATAGTCCTCTAATATATTGTACTATGTGAAAATATAATAATTTATTATACTTGACTGCCCTATTGGCGCATTACTAGTATTTAAGGCTTATATCGTTGACATTTTTAATATTTTTTAAGAAAAAATAATTTTTAAAATTGTTAATTTTATTATTATTATATATTTAATAGAAAGTCAATGTCTGGACATTAAAAGAGGCCATAACCCATGAGTTTGTTTCGGCATTTCTTCTCATGGCTAGCCACGAAATGCCGATAAAAGAAAAAATAAAATAAACTAGTGTAAAGAATTTTGACATGTAAAAGTGATATTTATGATCCAATTTGCAGAATAAATGATTTGAATTTGAATTTGAATTTGAATCATATGATCGCCGAAAGTTGTAGAAACTTAATGTTTTATTCAAGACTGTAAATATTTGTGAGATCAGTATTCTTTTTAATTCATAGGAGAGACCGACGAACGAGCAAGTGAGTCACCTGATGGTAAGTATGTACCACCGCCCATGTACGTGCACAATATCAGAAGAATCATGGGCACGTTGCCGACCTTAAATACACGACGATACGACAAGACTCGATGGCGCAGTTGTATTGCGTCTGTGATACTATTGGTGTGTTGAAGTCTCGGGTTCGATCTCCGGGTCGGCTAAAAGTAATATTGGGTTTTTCTATCACGATACGCTCTGTAAAGCCCAGAGTCCTGAATTTTCCCGTTATGGCGATAGGCTTGCCCCTTGTCACATTATGGGACGGAAATAAGCTGGGCGAAATGTGAGTGTACGGGTTACACCTCTACCAGGTTGTAAGTGCGTATGTATGTATTTAGCTCATTAACATATTTTTGTCGGTACTTGTTACTTCAGTAGTAAAAGAAAAAAGAAATCAATGAGTAATATTCGCGTAAACGTAAGAAATCATTATAGAAAATATAAATTTTGATACGTTTGAAGAAAAAAATAGTGTATTTTATTGTGTATTGTAGGTATTTTGTGTATAATGAGCTAAATACATACATACGCACTTACACCTGGCAGAGGTGTAAGTGCGTATGTATAAGGTGTAAGTATTATACATTTTTTTCTCCAAATTTATTTTCTACTTTTTAGTTGGTTTTTCTATAAACGCGTGTTTTTTTAGTTTCCTATCAATGAGTTATTGTTCTTTTTTTAGATTTTTTGAATATTGAATTGTCATCGGTCCTTGATAAGTATGCCAAATTTCAATTTACTCCGAATTTTTGAAGGAGGTCAAAATCATGTTCAAAGTTTCCGTTACATACAAACATACTAACATATACGTCTGAAGCTAATAAAAGCGCGTTAAAAAGAGAAAAAACATTGCGGTTCAAACACAACACACAGTTCGAATTACTACAAAAATATTATTCAAGTTTTATTTACTTTTTATATCTTGAGAGATCATTTCGGTGTGATTAATTAAAACGGTTTGTTTATTATTTTTACGTCGAGTTCCTTTCACAAAACTCAATAGGTACGTTTGATGAGTGTATCAACAAGCTTAATGCGTTTTAATTCAATAAACAGTCTTGAATTAGAATAAGTACTGGCGAGTACAACATTCTTAGAGACTTTAATATTTATTTTTCAGTACTAATTATATCTTTCTCTGTGCTATGAGAAATTAAGTTAAATAAAAGCGCAGTGAGTTTGCTGTTTTTCGCTGAATAATTCTACATTTCCATCATACCTAGTGCGCCATCAGATCCTAAGTACGTAGGTAGTCTAAATCAATATGGCGAAAACACTGTTAAGGAAAAATAAGTAAATAAATGCACCCAACAATCACACATAGTCCTGACCTTATACTAGGTATGTCCTAACCTGTATTGTAGGTGTCAGAAACTACAAAGGATTTGCCATTCGAGACATTTCGCTGCACCAAGAGGCGTGATTGTGACAAACACGCGTGAAAAACTCTCAAGTGTGGGCGGTTAGGTCAAAGAATGATCTGTTCTGACACCTCATTATGTGGCATTCAAGATATAAAATATTTGTTTCATATCTGGGTGTTTTCTCTCTAGATGGATTGACGTCAAGCTGGCAGCGTTAGTAAAAACTACAGGCCAAGTCTTTCTGTAATATGTGTGAAAAATTATGTTTGCGCCGACTCCACTGAAGGCAGGTTGAAGACGATAATGTATTTTATGATGATGGCAAATCAAGCAGGGGCTTTATAAGATTTACTCTATTTATAGATCCAATTAGTAAAATAAACATATTAATCACTAGGCAAAGTTCTTATTGGAATATCGAGTCTTATATGAATGCATTTTTTATTAACGTAATCAGGATTTCAAAGTAAGCATATAATATAAAGGAATTAACTCATGCTCATGTATGAATTTGTGTTTTCTTTGTTAATTATCGGTGAAGAAAAGAAACGTAGAAAAGCCTGCATACTCCAGAGTTATTCATACAATTTCAAGGGTATGACACCTATTAACCCGTATAAGGTCATCGTTGTGGACTAAGGCCTGATCCCTCCTATTAGATGGAGAGACTCGTTCCAAGTAGTTAGACGATATATAATGTTCACGCCTTTATCACCAAAGGGGTAGGCACTGAGAGATGCGACCAGTGCTACATCTAAGTTTGGCCGAGCTTATTTCCATCTCATATGTGATAAGGGTAGAGCCTATCACCAAACCGGACACACAATTTAATCCCAGTTAATTGATGTGTGATTTTTTGAATCAAAAACTCAAAAATTAAGATTACCCGACCTGAGAATTGAGCCCAGGACATCAAGGTTCTCAGCCTTAGTATGCTGTCACTAGACCAATGAGACGACACAATTAATTTTAAAATAATTAGAACTATGCGCCTTGGGTTTCGACCTATATCGTTATTATTATATTAATAGTACCTATATTTTATATTGATAATTTGTGCACAACTTTTGTGAGTACTTGTACACGGATGTAAACAAATTCAGTGAAATGTGGCGCGATTCGTTCATTCGTTCAGCTGTAAAATGTGGTTAAATGATTACGCACTATCTAACTCTTCCTACGAAAATGTACGTTCATAGTACGAATTGTTAGTAGTTATATGAAGGACCTGTTTCACTATGCACTATACACGTCGTTGTATAAAACAGTCGCACAGACGGACAGCAAAGTGATGTTGTGTAGGGTTTGAAGTCTCCAGTAATCTCACATTCCATCTGAAACGCAATAAATAGTTGTTCTATAAATAATTATATACTATACTTCAGTTGGATAAAATAACGTTTACTTATTTGACTTTGAGTATTGATTTTTGAAAAAAAACCGCGAACTTCGTTTCGCCATCAAAAAGCTTTCATACAAACTTTCATCCCCTACTTGGGCCCTTTAAGGGTTGAAATTTAGAGAAAAATACCCTATGTATAACCCTCGGTCATCAGCTATATTTGTGCCAAAATTCATTGAAATCGGTTCAACGGTTTAGATTTTTCATACAAACTTTCATCCCCTTTTGAAACTCTTCAGGAGTTGATTTTTGGAAAACATAATAGCCTATGTCTTATGCTGATGTATAAGCTATATTATTGTAAAGTTTCATTAAAATCCATTCAATAGTTTTTACGTTAAAGAGTAAGAAACATCCATCCATCCGTCCATCCATACTTACAAACTTTCGCGTTTATAATATTAGTAGGATAGGAAGTAGGATTTGCTGAAACAAAATCCTACCAATGTCTGTTAATATCATCTTTTATTTAACTATCAGATTATACACGAAAAACTGACTTTTTATATAAGAACTAGCTTTTGCTCGCGGCTCCGCCCGCGTGATCTGCTTTTCCGGGATAAAAAGTAGCCTATGTCTTATTCTGATGTATAAGCTATAGTATTGTAAAGTTTCATTAAAATCCATTCAGTAGTTTTTACGTGAAAGAGTAACAAACATACATCCATCCATCCATCCATCTATCCATACTTACAAACTTTCACGTTTATAATATTAGTAGGAAGGATACACCTAACGGTGTACAATTATACCAAACACTACTTTGCAATACAACTAAATATTTTTTCAAATATTCGTCATTTTATTCAATCCCATCTTATTCGAATTAAGCATCTATAAATGTACAAGCACCTACACACGTACTCTACACGGTCGGAAGTGGTTACATCAAAAAGAGATTCATGCCGTCTTCAGCCGTAAAAGGTCGGCTCGCGCGTACAAGGGTCGGCGAAGGAATCAAAGGCTCGCCCGCTTGGGTGGCCACCGATAACAATTATTGTTTGGACCTCAGAGAATTTAGACGCAACATCGCCAAATATCTAATTGGAATTTGTAATTAGACTTGTAAAATGCTTGCGCTCAACGCCGGCGCTAATTAGTTTTCCATTGGAGTTATAAAGTTGCCGATTTAAACATTGTTTTGTTGATTTTTATATAAGTTTACATAGTAAGTGTAATATGAATTCTCATATGGTATTTTAACAAACAATTATGTATTGAATCCATGGAATTATTAGAGCGTGACTAACGTTGAAACGATTGAACGTAATTTACTTGAAACTTAAAATAATTTATTAGCATTTCATACTCTTGCTTAGCTCTAGTCTTGGTATTTCTAATAATGGTGTTTTATACAATTTAATGTAACAGACCGATTTCTAACGATGTATCTAATCTAAACTCTTAAATAAAACTATTATCTGTCAAAAAAAACTTTTTTTTTATTTTTTTATTTGATTGAATGACGAGACGACCAATGCGCTTGCCTGATGGTAAGCACCACACCTGCTCATAAACAGCAGCAACACCACACAGAACTTTGAATTATAAAGCACTGCATGGTACTGAACTGCGTTCGCCACCCCGAGACATAAGATGATAAGTCTCCTAATGCCCAGTAATTTAACTAACTTCAATGTACTATTGCGAGTCTTTTAATCATTAATCCAACGATGGGTTTATTCACAAAGTGGTGTACTTATTTAAATATATAGTTAGAAAAATTAAATTTTATGTATTCAAACCTAGATAATCTAGGTTTGAATACCTGATGAAATTTATCTACTTCAGTGCTATTTAGATATAAATATATCACACAAAGTATACTAATAACAATAAAAAGATCCAAAGGACGCCGGCTGTCTGAAATCGTTTAAAATTAGCAACGGTACACATAAAACACGAATCGGGAACAATGCGTACCCTTTCACATAAATTGCAAGTGCGATTTTCATTTAAAACACACCGGGCCCGCATTAAGGATCCACGGGCTTGTCCAGGGGTCAGCTTGACCGAGCGGGGTCCGCCGGTTGGAAGAAAGGGCTCATTTTCATTAGGCAACTAAGCCTCGACGGACACCACATACATTTATATAGCGAGCGATGGACTACGGTTGTCAAACATTAGTGTTTTATTTAATTGGTCTACTTTCATTATCATATTCATTCATAATTTAAAATGGCACCCTTGGTATACTGAAATCGTACTTTGTTTAGAAAATTAGAGAAGCCTTGAATTTGATCTTTAGATTTTTTTTTTTTTTTTTATAGCATAGGCCGGCAAACGAGCAAATGTCACATGATGGTAAGTGATCTCCACCGCCCATGTACGCCCACCACCAGAAGAGTCATGGGCGCGTTGCCGACCTTAAAGGAAAGGGATAATTAGGGATTGGGAAGGGGAGGGGATTTGGGCTTCCGGTTATCTCACTCACCGTACGAAACGCAGCAGCAAGCCGCTACTTTACGTCGGTTTTCAGTGAGACAGTGGTAACGATCCGGTCGAGCCAGCCCATTCATGCTGTAGACAAAACTGTCTACAGCGTGGCTCTACCACTCAAAGATATAACAATCAAAATTAATGTAAACTATCAATACAATAGTTTTTTTATTTGATTGATTAACGAGACGAGCAACCTAATGGTAAGCGCCACGCCTGCCCATAAACAGAAGCAACATCACACAGAACTGTAAATTATAAAGCACTGCATGGCACTGAACTGCGCTCGTCACCCCGAGACATAAGATGTTAAGTCTCATAATCCCCAGTAAATCTATTTGCTTCAATGTCCTTGAAAGCGAAACACAACAGTGCCTACTGTTGCTTGGTAGCAGAAATAGACAAAACGGTGGTACTAATCCTGACGGCCTCCCGCATACGAGGGACCTACCAGTAAAAACATACGTTAGTTATTCGAGATTAAAATATGTGGCCAATATTGAGACTTGCTATTTATAGCATTATGGGACGATAAAATACGACATAAGCTCAGTGAACTAGGATGCAACAATGAATATGCTTACCCCTTTGGGTACAAGGAGGAATAGTATACTGAATTCCTAAGTATGTGTGTCACGCGTACCGAGAGTTTATTCTCGCCAAGGTAATATCTCTGCATATTAATATTTCAAAATTCTTAATATAAAACAATACTCGCTATAATGTATTTGTTTTATAATTGCCAGAAGGTGATATTTAATATCTTTCTTTGTGTCTGACGTTATCCCGGACTAGTACCAGGGGCAACCTTAGGCGGTTTCTCGTCGCCCAATCTTCAGCATCCCTTGTAGTGGGAACGGAAGCTCTCATATCTTCCTTCAAAAGTCAAACCAACGATATGTAATATGACAGTTAATATAAAATGTATTAATAAGTACAATAATAATTTTTTATTCATATCTATTTTAGCATATTATAAAGAAAAATGTTCAGTAATTACATAAATCAATGTGAGAAGTTTGAGAACAGTTGGTCCCTTTAACGAGTGCAAAGTGTGAGTCTGGTGACCCTTCCGTTTGAAGCCGGGTCTGTGAGGTACTTTTTGTCTGCACCTGCATTCCATCCACCAAGAAACGATGTGAGGCATCCTGCAAACAACTATGCTTAGATGATCGTGTTTATACATGTACTGTAGATATGAAAAATTTAAATATAAGCTTGCAAAACAACCGTTGGACGTCGTTTTATAAATATTGAATTGTATACATAATGATTTCTTACGTTTACGTGAATGTTACACATTGAAATAAAACTAATTTAAACGGCTTATGGCGGTTTTTTTATTTTTTTTTGATCCCGATGATTCGAAAGCTTTTCAGCCTTCGTGGTCACGGGGTGGACTGTCCACCTAAAAATGTAAAATCGTTTAAATTAGTTTTATTTCAATACTAGCTTTTGCTCGCGGCTCCGCCCGCGTGATTTGCTTTTTCCGCGATAAAAAGTAGCCTATGTCTTATTCTGATGTATAAGCTATATTATTGTAAAGTTTCATTAAAATCCATTCAGTAGTTTTTACGTGAAACAGTAACAAACATACATCCATCCATCCATCCATACTTACAAACTTTCGCGTTTATAATATTAGTAGGATTGAATTGTATTAATAAATAAATACTCCCAACAGTTACACATATAGTTCTGATACGACACTAGGTTAACCTGTATCGTGGGTATGAGGAACTACGAGGGACTTGCGGTCTCACAACACCTGGACTCAAAACAAATATTTGTAGCTCACACAATTTGCGATGTAGCAATCGAACCCACGGCCTCTCGTTTCACTGACGACTACTCGCTATTACTACCAATAAGATTTGTCTTTTCTTATAAGAATGTACATCTAATTACATTATTACTATGTCTGTCAATGATCCCAAGAACGATTATATATTTCATGTTTTCTTATGATGTACATCAAACATATTAAGAAAATAAATAAATACACTCACCACTAGTTTAAGCTGTATCGTGGGTAATAAGAACTAAGAGAGACTTGCGGTCCCACAACTCCCAGACCCGAAACAAATATTCGTAGATCACACAAACGTTTGTCTTGGTGCGGGAATTGAACCCAAATTCTCTCGCTTTGCAAACGGCTACTCGGCCACTACGCTACAGACTAAAATTTCCGATATAACACATTTACTGTAAACTTATTTACTTAACTTTATTTACCTTTTAAACTTCAAAAAACAAGCCTTTATAGGTAGGACTGGCAGAAAAACAGACAGACGGACAGATACAAAGGGAAAACTTAGTAATAAGTCCCCTATGCCACCCTTCGGGTACTAAACCCTAAAAAGCCTTAATAACACAGGCGAATCCACACAACGAACAGAATTCTATCATCAAAGTATATTTGTCAAGCACACATGAAAGAACATGTCCATGCCATTATCCCGGCCGGTCGGCAGAGAGTCTCGTTTTAAAACGTAGAAATTAAAGTTACTTTTTTCGTTTCGAACAATTCTAAACTCGCAAACAACTTGTATTTTAGCGGCGCGCCCTCACATGTTTACGGAAGTTTAAAAAGTTCGCGCAGGACTTTCAAACGGCAATTCACTTCGCACCGTCCCGCAATAATGGTAAATATTTATAATTGAGTTTTTTGAGCGACTTCAAAAAAGAGGAAAGTCCGCAATTCGTCTGTATATATTTTAGCTTTTCCTCGCGGCTCCGCACGCGTGATTTGCTTTTTCCGGGATAAAAAGTAGCCTATGTTCATCAGTGATAATGAAGGATTCTAATGGTGAAAGAATTTTTCAAAGCGGTCCAGTAGTTTTTAAGTTTATTCGTTACATACAAAACTACAAATCTTTCCTCTTTGTAATATTAGTTTAGATTATGAACTAGCTGTCCCTCGCGGTTTCACTTGCATATTATTGCCCTGTTCTCATGGGTTACAGCTCTCATGAATCATTCTATCTATTGCTGAAAACTGCATTAAAATCCGTTGAATAGTTTAAAAGATCTAAGCGAACAGACAGCGGAAGCGGCTTCATTTTATACAATGTAAAGATGTTCACACATAACTTCACCAAGTGTGTATTTGATCGATTTTATTAGTCCACGCCGATTTCGATGTGTTCGTTCCGTGTTTTTAGTAGTTCTACATAAATTTGATTAAGATCTGATGCAAAAAACAGCTATAGCTTAGAGGGGAAGGGTTTGGACTGTCGATACGAAAGTGGCAGGTTTGAAACCAACCCCGAGAGCATGCACCTCTGATTTTTTTAAGTTACGTGTGTAATTGTTAATTATCGCATGCTTTATCGGTGAAAGAAACATCGTGAGTACATACCTGAGAAGTTTACTATGTGAATTTCCAAAGTATGTGAAGTCTACCAACCCGCATTAGGCCAACGTGGTGGACTGAGGCCTAACCTCTCATTCAATAGGGGTGTCACGTACCCATCAGTGGGACGTGTATAATACGGGGCTAGTATTATTGTTATTCCGATTTTCAAGGAGGATTGAAGGAGTCTGAACGGATAACAGCAAACTCACCGCAATTCAGATTTTGTACAGACAAATGTTTGTGTAATCCACATTTTTTTTTATAGCATAGACCGGCAATCGAGCAAGTGGGTCACCTGATGGTAAGTGATCTCCACCGCCTATGTACGCCCACAATATCAGAAGAATCATGGGCGCGTTGCCGACCTTAAAGGAGAAGGATAATTAAGGATTGGGAAGGAGAGAGGGCTTTGGGCTTCCGGATATTTCACCCACCGTACAAAACGCGGTGCAAGCCGCTACTTTACGTCGGTTTTCTGCGAGATAGTGATAACGACCCGGTCAAGCCGGCCCATTTATGCTGTAGACATTACTGTCTACGGCGTGGCTCTACCACTCACAAAATTTGTTTCTGGTGTGGGTGTTGTGCTACCACAAGTCTTTCGTAGTTACTGATACCCCCGATACAACGCTGGTCCACACCAGGTGTTACCTCACGGTAAGGACTATGTTTGTGGCTGTCAGATATATTTAAGCGCTACCTAAAATCCCCATCATTTAATTGGTCAGCCACACCTACGTGGAGAAAGTAATAAAACGAGATGTAAAATATTTATTTTACAACCAGCAACGGTGCAAACGCCATTTCCAAGAATACATATTAAATTGAATAACAAGTAAAATGCTGTTTCACCACAAAATGGAGATCTGCTGCGAACATTTTATTATCTTATTCTTTGTTTATGATTTCAGTTTAATCATGTTTAGAGAATTCGATCGAATTGTTTTCATATATTTTATAACAATGTGATTATATTAAAATTTTGTAGGTTAATAGACGTTCGATGAAGAGGTGTAAATATGATTTAAGATAAAAATATTGTAAGAAGTTTTAAGAAGATATATACGCACTCACGCCTGTAATCCCCAAAGGGATAAGCAGAGGTGTAACCAGTACACCCACATTTCGCAGAGCTTAATTCTGTCCCGTGATTTGATAGGGTCGAGCCTATCGCCATATCAGACACATTTCCACACTCCGGGCAGATTCTTAGCTTTTCGTGACAAAAGAACCCAATATCACTTTTTACCCGACCCGGGAATCGAACACGAGAGCTCAGTACAGCAGTCGTACCACGTACGCGATAAAAATGCGCCACCGCAGTCCATCAGTATGTCCACTAATATAACATAATACCGTATAAAAATTATGCTTACTAATAAAAGACAATAGATTATTCATTTACCACAACTCCCATGGTCGTTCAATAAATAGTAAAACTAGGGGCACCCGTACAGACTAATTAATCAGAGAGTGCGTGTACAGGTATAAGCGTAAGCGGTAAGCGGGAGCGGGCATCGGCCATGGTAATTAGATTTAAGAACAACTGGGCGGCGTCAGTGGGAGAATGGCCTGCATTAATTTGAGCTTCTCTAACGAGGGCGACGGACGGTCGGATCGGCTAGAAACTTGACCACGAAGTGTCGTGGAGTCGTGTTGGTTTTTAAATATTATTATTTTTTATTTTGTATCCTTTTTTCAATTGTTTAAATCATTTTAGCACATTATTTTGTGACTGCCACTCCAGAAGGGGAAGCCAATGCAATAATTATGGCACTGCCTGCATAACAGCAAGAGCTGCATTGTTTGTGGATCTTCCCCGTGCAGAGTCAAACAAATCTCCACACAGGTTTGAATCACACCCTGATATGTTATTTGCATTCTGTCTTCTAATAAATATACTTACTAACCTAGCATTAAGCGTGAACTTACCAAAATTAGCTTACTAGCAAGTCAAATAAACGAAATGTTATTTTAGGGCTCATTAATGTTAGAGAAAAATACGATTTTCTAAAAAATTCGTAATGACTACTACTTATTTCGAATTCTATATAGTATATCCCCTAGTGACATGGTAGATCAAAAATCCCACTATTGGTACTATTTGATAAAAAAAAAAATTGGTGTGTGTCGTGGGACACCAGGTAGGAACGAAGTTCCTTCGGCTAATGTACAATCGACACAAATTGCAAAAAATTCAAATTATCAACTAAAATAACAAAATATGTCTCTTTATTTTTGTTTGACAACATAAAATTACATAGAAATAGAATAGAAAAATAGAAATAATAAAAAAAAGACGTGTGGCGCTCGGAGACTGCCGCGGTAAAGCTATTGTATAGCATTTTTTATCAACTTATGTCATTATAAATAATAACGAGCTAGCGTAATCTTTTAAAAATCGAAGGAGTATTTTTATATACTTCAATTATAACTGGCTGAATGAATTTCATTTTAAATATGTCTCTTTATTTTTGTTTGACAACATAAAATTACATAGAAATGACTGACATTAAAATTGACACATTGACTGTCGCGCCTGCGCACGTCTCATTTAACGCTTTTATTCCACGCATTTTTTCCACGCATTTTTCTTACGGTTTTACTATCACATTTTTTTCAGTTCGGTCACGCAGCGAAATCCCTATCCCCTCCAAGCCTGCCGTAAGAAACTTCGTTCCAAAAATACAATTGTAAATCTAATATGCTGCTGCAGTTCCGAAATTTAATTCAAAATTGATATTACTTAAAATTTCATAAAAATACCTATTAGTATTAAGGTTCTATATCGCGCTATAAGAACCAGATGAACGTATCTACAAAAAAATCAAAAAACGTTTTTTTTCATAAAACGGTTCACAATATAATCCTTTATGAATTGTCAAAACGACGTAACGGTAAAGTCAATATTTATCAAATTCCAATAAAACGAAATAGCCTAAGAATCACTTTCAATGGAACCAGAAAAACGTATTATGAATACCGTTAAATAGTTCTAATTATATTCCCACCACTTTAGACCTATAGGAACGTATTTCTAAAAACAATATTTTTATTCTAAGAATATAGTTTGTTTGGCAATATTATACAAACCATAACAACGTAAAAGCTTAAGGTACAAGTTGGAAGCGGACGACATGACGCAGCAGCAGACGACGTGTAGTCGCTTCATGTCGTCACGACACGTCGTTACGACGTGTCGCTGCAGTCATGATTTCGAACCCGACTGCAGACGGCAACAGCAGATGAAATCCAGTTGGTACCGAGTGTTCCGTGAAACAAGATGCATTTTTTTATATCTTTTATTAGAAGAGGAAGAAGACTATGATGACTTGTTTTTGTTGTACTTGTACAGAAAAAGACGAGAAGCCATACGGCCTATGTTTAAATGCAGAACAAGTGAGGGAACCTATTCAATATTGATTAAAAACCATTTAGAAAGCGATATTAAAGAATTCAGACAGTATTGTCGTTTGAATCTTGAAATTCATTTTGAAAAGAAACTCGCTGGACGTGTCGTCAGCGGCACTACTGATCCGCGGTCGGACGACACTGGCGTCTGCCGCTCGACGACGCGTCGCTAGCTTCGTGTCGCTGACTACGGATGTAATTTCATAGAAATACATAGAAACCAGTAGTGTCGCTGCGACACGTCGTCTGCTGCTGCGTCATGTCGTCCGCTTCCAACTTGTACCTTTATACATACGTTGTTTTGGTTTTATAAAGGGTTTTCAGTTGGAACTCCAACAACTTGGAACTTCACAAATGACGTATTTAAGTTTGATAACAACATAAGTTTGAAAATAATTAAGGGCCACACTAACGTATGTCAACCGAATTAAAAAAATATATATAATGCGTCTATGTAAGCATATATAAATTAATAATTTCTAATTTTTTCAAAGCTCTAAGAGTATGGCAATATATAGAAAAAAATATTTTTTTCTTGACTAGTATTTTATCTGTATTAAAAAGCTGGTAAAGTTGAAAGAACCGAATTTTCACAGTATTTTTGCTTTCCTGTAAAATTGCGAAAATGTAGATACGTTTATCTGACTCTTACAGCGCGATATCGAGCTGCTTACATTAATCCAACGATAGTAATACATCCTGTATCGCAGTATTTTAATATTTGCAACGATTTTATATAAATTTTGCTTTCCCAAAAACTTCCATAGTGAATCTACACTTTTTTTTATCCTGGCTCTGCAAAGTGAATATGTCACACCTGATGGTAAATGTAGCGCAATCCAGGAAGAGTGTCGACCAACGACAAACAGTGTCTATCGTTGGTCGGCAAGATCATACCGGCCATAATTATTAATACTATTTTAAATAACTAATGGAAATTGGACCAGTATATGTGTCAAAAAATTGCCGGAACCCAGTGTTATTTTTACTTAGCCTATATTTCAACCCTCTTCACGATTCGCGATATTCAATTATTCGACTCTACGGACGTGCCTGTTCTACGTAGTCAAGCTGTGTCCAGCGTAGCAGTGGGCTACGCGTCCACTACGCTATGTTTATTGCAATCTGTTGGTTAAATGCCCGTCTGCTTACCGAGCTTACACTACCCTTTTGTTACACCGGATTGCAGCTTCTGAATATCTATGCTCTTTCGTTTAAATATTGAAATTGTTAAAATATATTTTACCTACTCTAACCCTGAGAGTGGAATACATCGGTAGTTATCACGATAGTGTACACACTATGCGAAATGTTACTTTTTATTTTTATTTAGTTAAATGACGAGACGAGCAAGGCGCTCGCCTGATGGTAAGCGCCACGCCTACCCATAAACAGTAGCAACACCACACAGAACTTTGAATTACAAAGCACTGCATGGCATTGAACTGCTATAATGATAATGCCCAGTAATTCACTGGCTTCAATGTCCTTCAAACACAACAGTGCTTACGCCTTATACACTGTTGCTTGGCGGCAGAAATAGACAAAGCGGTGGTACCAACCAAGACAGCATCTCGCATACGAGGGACCTACCACACAAATTTAATTTATTTGGTGTACTTAATTTTATTCATTATAATTTCTATGATATATTGATCGATTATTCCACCTTATGGTAATGTCACATGATAGATGTGTGTAATTTTATGCAAAGATACGCTATATAAAACAAAAAACTTCGACGAATAATGTTTGGGTACAAAACGTTTGTAAGAGTAGTGTTTTTAGTTTATTTCATAATCAATAATCATTAGGGCCGGAGATTGAGATTGCATACATCACTTACAAACCAATATAGGTTTAAATGATGTAATTTTACTTTGTATAAATTATAGAATAAATAAAAAAACTTACAAATAGACATAACAAAAGAATCTTACTACTTTTATACGTTAAAACATGATTTTGCTCACAATATTCTTTATTATCGATTGAAAATAGAGCTAATTAAATAATCCATCCAACTATCGACAATGCAGACAGAATGTAGTAGAACCGTCTACAACTGTCTAAGAAGGAATTTCTCTGTGCATAAATTTCTAATCTCATTAAAATGTGCACATCTAGTGGTCACTGGGAAGGGTTGTTGAACTATATCCCTCAGCCCTTGGCCCTCGCAAACAATGTGCCCTCTGTGTGCACGGACTTAAATAAAAGGTTTGATTTCGTGTTGTAAGGGGGCTACAATCAATATTTGCTCAGCGGACCGACGTATCTGCATAGCTTTATTACGGTGGACCTTTGAGGTCTTGTTTTTGAGTGCATAGGTACGGGTTCGTTGTAAGTAGACTTAAGCGGTGTTGGTTGATATCGTGTGTGGGAAATTAATGGTTGAATGTAAAAGTAGAATGTGGTTTAGTTCAAGTAATATTTAATAAAAAGGTATTTGGTAATAAAAAGGTAATGTTTATAATTAAATTAAAAGGAAAATCTTGACGAATATCAATATATTTTCGAGGATTCTTCCTGAAATTATAAAACTGGGTGTTTATGAATGGTAGAATCATTTAACATCAGGTTGAATCCAGGACCCATTTGTTCGTTTGCTGGCCTATGTTATAAATATCTATACCATCTGCAACTTTATACGGCCATTTAATTAATTTATTATTATTTTAAGTCTCGATTGAATCACTTTTCAAAAACAAAACATTATTTAAATTGAAAATTATTTTTAATTTAATTTGTTCAGGCGTTACGCTGCCACACACACTGGACACACACACGCACGCATACATGAAAAGAGAGAGACAAAGGGGTCAAACTTATAACACCCCTTATTTTTGCCGGAGGTTAAGAAACGAATGCTTAACCAGTAGTGTGTTTCATATCATTTTAATACCATGCTTGCTGTTGAATTGTAAATATTCCCTCCAAAAGATTCTATTGAGTACCAACTTTTAAACAAGAGGTGTGCTATCCTGAGAAATTCACAGCTGTGCTGGACTCTAATGGGAGTTCACAGGTCGTACGACACTTCATAACATATAGCTTTTATTACTATTGCGATAAGGTTTAATATATAGGTCTGTGAATTCAACTATTAAAGACTAGGGTGCGAGTACATCGTCAATTTTATAAGAAAGTTATTGAGTTTAACCACGCAAGGATACCACGCGATTATTATTGTGAAAGATGACGTAAATATCACGCAAATTCAAATTCAAAATCGTAATATATCATTATGAGATCAAGTACATACAATGTATGACCAATGGGCCTCAGATTATAATAGAAATGTTCGTCGAAATTTACTCTTCGGCATATAAAGCAGACAAGACACATATAACGCGTAGCAATTAGTATATATCTCACTGTTTTAAAGAGTGCGTTGATTTTTTTAATTATGTGTCAATTGATTGCCCTCGTCACATTAAGACAAGATTTAAGTCTCATAATGCCCAGTAATTTCACTAGCTTCAATGTCCTTCAAACCGAAACACAACAGTGCTTATACACTGTTGTTTAGCGGCAGAAATAGACAAAGCGGTAGTACCAACCTAGACGGCCTCTCGCATACGAGGGACCTACTACCTTGTGTCGGCTGTTATAAGTTATTAAATGGTTTTCTAATAAGCGTCGAGTTTTATAATTATTTATTAGTATTAATTATGTGCACCTTTGATTTATAAAACCCTTAGTTTTAAGCATATTTTGGCGTTATTTGAACAGTGGCAGCAATATGAGCTTATTTTCACAACCTCGCCCGCCAGTCTCTATTAATGTGTATGCTAAACCTAGACTTATCTCGTAAGCAGATTTGAGATACGGTCGTCCCGGCAACACTTAACAGGCTTCGTTAACTCGATCTATTTCAAACCCTTCCCCGAGCCATCCGCACACACCTATATCTACTTACTACAGATTGTGATAGACTAGTTTCACGACTTATGTATTGGATTTTATCTGACGACTTGCAATGTAGACAGTTGAGACTTGTTTAAAGTTTAGTTTTGATGAGTAAATTTTAAATAGGTCCGTTCCTAGCTTAAAAAGTATTAAAAATGTACATAGCTGAGATTTTGCAAAATAGTTTGATTTTGTTAGATATTTCGTCACAGCTCACATTTTTATTGATTGGTCAGTTCGTTATGTACCTACATTTTAGTAATTTGCGCACTTCCTAAATTTCATGATACTAGATGGTACAATTTGTTATTAAACAAGTTGAAATGCCGCAAGTGAATTGGTGACTGTGGCTATATCAACAGCGGTGGTGGCGGTACCGGCGTCGGCGTCGGCGGCGGGCGAGTCGCCACCGAGCTCAGCGGCTGCTAAATGCCGCAAGAGCGGAGCTCCGTCCCGCTTGCACCGCTGCAAAGAGCGCACTTCTCGCTCGCGCCGGCGCGAACACGTGTTTATTTGTATGTTTTATCCTTCGGCGGCTTTAAACCCAACCCACCCCGACCGCAAAGTGCGCTCCGCCGCCCGCCGCGCCCGCGCCGTCGCCGCCTCTCGCTCGCCGCCGCCGCTGCCGCGGAGCCGCACCGACTCGCCCGCGAAACTTTGTCCGAAGTCGACGAGCACGGACGTACGGCGCGTATTAATAGCCACCGCGAGCGGTCACCGCAAGCGAACGCTGAACGCTGCGAGGGCGGCCTGAACTACTCGTACAGAGTGCCGTGCGCCACGAGTCGCACCACGGCCGCGATCCCGAGCGCACGCATCGCGCTTGCACCCCACGCGAGAACACGCGCCAACCTCACTGCCGAAACAAATCTCAAAACGGAATACTAACTAAAAAAGAACTCACTGACCGCATCGAAAGTGAGAGGGACATGCGTGCGGCCGTAAATACGCGCCGCGCAAAAAGTGCCGCCGTCAGTGAAAACTAGTGAAAAGTTTTTTCGCCGCGTACGGGGGAGCCACCCCTCCGCGCCGGAAAAAATCGGCCCCTCTCATCCCTCGCCCGCTCGCCGCCGAACTTTTCATTCACCGGGGAAAAAAGTGTGGCAAGGCCGCCCGTGACGTCACCGCGTCAAGTGGCCACGCGCGCGTTCCCTAGCAACGAGTTGTCACGTCTCGTCATCGTCCTTTACCGTGAGCGGAGGCGACTGTAGACCAGGAGCGGGTCCTGGTCACGCGGGATAATGAGAGTTGCAAGTGAGGATGATGTGCGGGTGCGGTGAACACCGACGAGGTGCAGTGTATAGTGACATGTAGCGGACGTGTGAACACAGTGGACTCTATGTGCAGCACGCAGCGCGCGCGGGTGTCGAGGATGCACCTGACGGGCGCCAGCACCGGCGCCGTGTCGCCCGACACCAGCTCCACGTTGCTCCACGAGACTTACACCAAGATGACGTCGGACATCCTCGCCGAGCGGACCTTGGGGGACTTCTTGTCGGAGCACCCGGGCGAGCTCGTGAGAACAGGCAGCCCCCACTTTGTTTGTACGGTACTACCGCCGCACTGGCGGTCGAACAAGACGCTGCCGGTGGCGTTCAAAGTGGTGGCGCTGGGTGACGTCGGCGACGGCACGCTGGTCACCGTCCGCGCTGGCAACGACGAGAACTGCTGCGCGGAGTTAAGGAACAGTTCCGCGGTGATGAAAAACCAGGTGGCAAAGTTCAACGATTTGAGATTCGTCGGCCGCAGCGGTCGCGGTGAGTGCCGAAGGTGCAGTTATACGACTAAATTATAGAGTTAATACTACATGATTTTTTAAATACTAATTCTTAAGTTTAATAAGTTAATAACTATTTTGAATATTTTTAATTTTTTAGTCTTATATAAATCTTTCTACATACAGTATGCGCAATGTTTTATGAACCATACAAAAAATATAATGTAAACAAAAACCACACAAAAATTTTAAAGATATCATAAAAGTAAAAACTAACCTTTTTATACAATCCAATTCAAACAAATTACTTGTTAAACATAACATGAAAGCATTTAAACGTTGTCGAACTTAAGCCGGATGAAACGACATTGGTAAGTAGGTATTCAAAAGTTTTTCCGCAAAGTTAAGAAAGTAAAGTGAATGTCAAATAAGGAGGGCGGGAGATTTGGGCGGCCATTTCCGCCCAACTGGATGTCCCGCCCGCCCTTTCTAAGAAAGTTTACTTTTTGCGAAGGAAAGAAAATGCCCCTCCGAACTTCCCGGCTTTTGTGACAGCGACCGCGTTTACTTGAAAAACAAACCACAAATTGAGTGGTCTTGTGATTTAATTGGTGTAAAATTTGCTTTAGATTAGTTGAAGATTAATCGTTTAATGATTTAGATCAGTGTTATTTTGAATAGACAATTGTTTTTTATAAATTAAAAAATTCAAATGTCATAGATGCCGTCGGCTGTTAGATTACATTAATAATTAATTAATTAAATAAATCCAGGCTACAGCTAATTGTATAATAATTAATAGGATGTCCATACAAATTATTTAACCAGACAAAAATTAGAAGAGCTAGTATTATTTCAATTATGAATTCACAATTAGAACCAGAATCAGAATCATTAATTTGTAAACATATTGTATAACATTATAAATAGATCTTAAATTAAACAAAACTTATCTTGGCTGATCTTTTTAATTAGCGCCTGTTTCACCACCTGTGAGTAAACGCTACTTACCATAAAAAATATGACACGTTCAAAAACAAAAGTCACGCCCTGACTTATTTACCAGAAGAATTAGGTATTTAAAAAATAGCTGTATACGTTAATTGGTGGTTAAATATTTTACACATTATTATACTTTTCGAAATTTTCAAATATTGTGAAATAGGTTCTCAATGTCAACAATTTATTTGGCACTTACTAGTAATTAATTAATAATCCCAGTGTTTCAAAACTGTAATTAATTTAAAAGTTCAATTAGTTGTATTTTAAAATTTTATATATTAAAAAACAATAAAAAGACACGCGGAATAGATTTTATTAAAAACAAATTTTATATTCCAAATAATCAAACTGTTAAAAGCCTCATGATGACGTCTGTAAAAAAATTGAATATTAAATGGCTGAACATATTCTCCTAACATACCATAGAACTATCTAGGTAAAATCGACTTTCAAATAAAAAAAAAACATATTTAAATCCATCCAATCATTTAGCACCATCTTGGTTAATTCTGCTTTCAAATGAAAAAAAAACGCACTCGGATACGTTCATTTGCATAGGGGCTACGATTAATCAGATATACACATCTACAGACATACAAAGGGGTCAAATATAAAACACTCCTTTATCTCGGTTATTAAAAAATAATCATTACGCATCCGTTTTCACTATGATTTAGGGGACTCCTATATATTTTTTGAGGACACCGCAAGCACGTAGATATAACTAGATGTTTCCCATCTTAGTGTCAAGTTCAAAAAGGCATTACAGGGGTATTACAGGGCAAGTTTTTGTTTATATATCCTGGTTCCGCAAAGAGACTACTCTACACCTAATGGTAAATGTGCAATAAAGCGCAATAATAGCGCAATAAAGGAATAGTGTCAACCAACGACAAACAAAATGTGTCCATCGACAAGATCATGCCGACCTGCCTAACTGCCTCTTCACACTTCGTTAAAAGGACCCTATATTATAGGAAGAAGGGAACGCAGTTAGATGCAATATAATATTTTTTGAATTCAAGGACTGTTAACTAATTTAAAAATAAACAATATGTCATAATCCTATATTTTATATTATTATTTCATTTATTAAAATTCCTAAATAAATTAAATTGTTTGTTTCTGGATTAAGATGCCGATAAAATTCATAAATATTTATTATAGAACTTCCTCACGCTTCAGTCTACCTAAATGTCATTTTCCGGTAAAAAGAGAGTATCCAATGTCCTTATGAAGATCATAGTGTTTTTAGGTGCTAAATTTTATCTAAACCTATTTAACTACTAAGGTATAATTGATTAGCAAATATGCAAATTCACAAAATGATAAATATCGGAACGTTCACATTTATAATATGATGTAGGATGGAATAATTATATGACATCGGTGGCGCATTTGTATTGGGTACGCGGAACGACTGCTGTGTTGAGGTCTCTGGTTCGATCCCCAGGTTCGGGTAAAGTGATATTGGGTATTTCTATCACCAGATGCTCATTATCAGCCCCCTATCACATCATGGGACGGAAATACGTTCGGCGAATGTGAGTGTACAGGATACGTCTCTGCCTACACCTTCGGGAATTACGGGTGTGAATGCGTATTTATTTATGGAACATATAGTCACTCATATTTTATAGATTATGTAATGGAATGATTAGATATTATTAATTTGCTTTTGCTCACGGCACCGCCTACATGAATTCATCTTTTCGGGTCATGAGCTAAACTATGTCTTAATTCAGACTATGATCTATCTGCATGCCATATTCCATCTAAATCGAAATCCAGCACTTAAGGCGTGATTGATCAACAAACATTAAAATTCACAAACATCCAAACTTTTCATTCAAATTTAATAACAAACTGATGACTTAATAATAAAATAATAATAATTATATCAATAACGGTCTTGACAATATTGAACGTTTTTTTAATTCTTTCTATGGGGGCATATGCTGGCTCAAAGCGCATAGAGAAAATGTTGGCAGCTCGTTTACCGTGCAAAACCCAGTGTCTGGTGATCTCTATGATTCGAAACCAACATGGTGACATAGAAGACTCGACCCCTGTTTACAAAAGAAGGTATCAAACTATAGAAAATAGTAATTTTTCCACTCTGTGGTATTTTATCTACGAACCCTAGCATGACGACGCAATTTAATCAAGTGTTAGCACTTTTATTTGAGTTATTTGTCATCGATAGTTATATTTCTCTCGTGCGGGATATCTCGTGGCGTTATATTGCGGCCTGGTATTCTTATTACCATAAAAATAATCTGCGTTCCGAATAAATGAGAATTCAATGCCTTGTGTGATTAATGTGTGATGTAGAAATCTAGTTAACTAGTATAAAGCGTAAAACGATTACCGTTGAGCTACTTATTAACTGCATCTCTGACTAGGTGTAGGCCCCTCATACGCAAGAGGCCGTCTGGGTAGTTACCACCGCTATCTATTTCTGCCGCCAAGTGCAATGTATAGACACTATTGTCTTCCGGTTTGAGTGGCATTACAACTAGTAAAACTGCTTGCCGTTATGATACTTCCTATCTTATGTTTCGGGGATGCTAGAGTGACGAGCGCAGTCCTGTATCGTGCAGTATTTAATAATTCGAAGTTCTAATTTGTGTTGCTTTTTACCATCAGGTGACCGAACTGCTTGTCTCGTCATTAAGACTAATAAAGAAATATATACAAAGAATACATACTGTTACGAATAAAACTTACTTAATTATGTCAATCTATACTAATAATAAAGCTGTAGAGTTTGATTGTTTGTTTGTTTGTTTGTTTGAACGCGCTAATCTCAGGAACTACTGGTTCGAATTGAAAAATTCTTTTTGTGTTGGATAGTCCATTTATCGAGGAAGGCTTTAGGATATATAACATTACGCTGCGACCATTAGAAGCGAAGCATCAGTGAAAAATGTTGCAATAACGGGGAAAATTATTCATATTTGAAGGCTTCCGTTGCTAAGCTACCCAAATCTATACTAATATTATAAAGCTGTAGAGTTTGATTGTTTGTTTGTTTGTTTGATCACGTGGGCGGAGCCGCGAGCAAAAGCTAGTATCATAATAAAACTCAGCTGCTGACAATTTTTCCTGATTGAAATACTCTCGAGTTGCAGTCTCTGAAAATAATCCATAGGATTCGATTATCCTTTCCCCGATATCTCTCTTTCGATACAATATGCCGCTAAGCAACAGTGTGTAAGCACAGTTGTGTTTCGGTTTGAAGGACATTGAAGTCAGTGAAATTACTGGGCGTTATGAGACCAGGGCACTGGGCATTTTTGCTGGTGGGAGGATACTTGTATTCGACCGGATAGCGACCACCGTACACTGGTGCTAAAACCTGCCATAGTGGCCCACCTTGTGTGGGTCGCGTTCCAGGGTCAGCCAGTGTATATCCGGTTCTCCCCAGGGGGCTTGCCGCCTGATCCCAACCCTTTTCCCATCCCTTTTCCTTTCCCTCCCCCTTGGCTTTTTGGCAGGCCGGCATGATCTTGTCGACCTACGATGGACACAATATGGTTTATCGTTGGTCGACACTATTCTTGGATTGCGCTACACTTACCATCAGGTGTAGCGTAGTCAATTTGCCGAGCCAGGATAAAAAAAAAACCTTAACATCTTATGTCTCAGGGTGACGAGCGCAGTTCAGTGTCATGTAGTGTGTTGTCATTTAAATTTCTGTATCGGCGAATGAACCGTAACCAACCACATACACTAGACCTCCTGACTGAAAAACTTCTTGTTTTGTTACATCATGATTTTTCTGCTACACATTCTTAGACCACATTGATCATTACACTCATAATTTAATTTATATTCGTTTCTGTTTTTGAGCCATGTAAATGTAGTACCCCGAATAACCATCGAAACGATAGGGTTCATGGACCATAAAATTATTTTTGTAGTAGTTAACTACCTCGAAATGAAACTAATTTAAACGGATTTTATCGCGGTTTTTTATTTAAATATTGGTCCCGACGTTTCAATCGATCCTGTGACCACGAAGGCTGAAAACGACGGGACCAAACTTAAAATAAAAATCCGTTTTAATTATTTCAATGTGTAACATTTGCGTCAACAGAAGAAATCATTATCTACGTTGACTTCTGTCCATTCGCTAATACCGGTACCGACGGATTAAAGAAGTTTTACATTAACGTTTTAAAACGGTACTTTAGTATTTTGAAATAATAAACGGTATTTTATAATAATTGTCATTTTATTAACACCAACTTGCTGCCGCAGCACGCTCGCTTCGCTCGCTCGGCTTATGCATCTATTTTTACAAATGCCACAGTTCCAACCTAATCTAACCTACTATAGACTATTATATATTAGTTAAAATATCAACATATATATAATAGTCACAAACATAGCCCTGATCCCACACTATGTTAAACCTGTATCGTGGGTATCAGGAACTACGAGGGATTTGCTGTCCCACAACAGCCAAACCTGCAACAAATATCTGTGGATCACACAAACATTTATCTCGGTGCATGAATCGAACCCACGGCCTCTCGCTTCGCAGCCGGCTACTTGCGCACTGCGCCACGAATACTGTTTTTAAATGTAATTGTAATAATTTCAAAGTACATATAATGTTATCGCTGTGCAGTAGTTCTTTTGGAAGTTTAATTTAGGCTTATCAAATTTAACTCATACCGCATAACTCCCGTAATAATATAATGATAACGTTAGAAGCCTATTGGAATCTAAAAAAACCTAAACACAGAATTGTTATAATCTGTGTTTGAGATTTCAATTCGAAAAATTACATCAGTTGGGATTAGAATTTGTGCCCGGAATTATGGCCACCATCTTTTATATATAGGATAGACTGGCAAACGAGGAAGTGGATCACCTAATGGTAAGTGATCTCCATCGCCCATGTACGCCCACAATAACAGAAGAATCATAGGTGCGTTGCAAACGTTCAAGGAAAGGGATTGGAAAGGAGATTTGCTCCTTTGTATATCTTACTCACCGCACGAAACGCAGCGTAGGTATCTATCTCATCATAGGAAGCAAATAAACTCGATGAACCTAGTTACTAGTTGCGCCTCTGCGTACCGCTTTGGGGATACAGCCGTGAGGCTGAGTTATGTTAAAATTTAAAATACGAGATATTTATTTATTTATTTTACACTTTATATACAAAATGTATAAAAACGGACTTAATGCCAAAGGCATTCTCTCCCAGAATGCAGAGATGAACAAAGTAGGTGCAAAAAAAGGAGGATACTCGCATTGTAATACCAACAGACGCAACAACGCTTATTTATGAACACCAGAATTCCCAAAATACGATTGATTTTAATTCCACGTAATCTACAAGCATAATTATTTTTAATCGTTCCACTAAGCAATTATAGAGTTCCAAGTATTTGTATCTGGGGTTTGCATTCAACTGATATTCCACAATTTGCAATATATTTATCCTTATTACTTACCTAATATTATAAATATATTTGTCGTTTTGTTTTTATAAGCTTGAACGACGAAACGAGCAGATGGGTCACCTGATGGTAAGGGTCACACCTGCCTATAAACAGAAGGAACACCACGCAGAACTTTGATTTACAAATGCATTTAAATTACTGCGCTCGTTACCTCGAGACATAAGATGTCAAGTATCTTAATGTCCAGCAATTTCACTGGCTTCTATGTTCTTCGAACTGAAACACAACAGTGCTTACACACTGCTGCTTGGCGGTAGAAATAGATAAAGTGGTAGTACCAACCCAGACGGCCTCTCGCATCCAAGCGACCTACCACCTTGTAAAAACCAACTAGCAATACATCTATCAAGATAAACAAATTCTTAGGATTAACTTAAGAGAGATAAAAGATATTTAATATTTCTATCATTGTATGTTTAACAATAATATTATTAATCGAGATATTATCAGAATTTTGTATAGAAAATCTGCAGATGCAATGATTTTATATGAAATTTACCGACATATAAATTGAAGTCAGTATCTTTCTCGAGAAAAGCCAGGTTAGAAGTAGCCTAAACGTGTATGCATAAAGAATTGAATGAGAGTGAAGGAAGCCAAAGCCAAAGCCAGGTGAAAATCCGTTGCCTCTGCCTATCCCTATAGGAAACAGCCCTGAATCTATGTATGTACAAATGATGTGTAACAAAAGTCTAAGAAAAACACCCGAACACTGAAACGCAACTGAACTATTTAAGATCATTTTAATCATCTAAAGACCATCTTAGCTGTCAAAATTGTATGGAAAGTACCCGTTAGACAGCCGGTCATCGAGTAGCGTTTCAGTATTGGGTCATAAGTAATCTAACATTATTTATTTATTTATTTGCACTTCATATATAAAATATGTATATAGGCGGGTTTAATGCCAGAGGCATTTTCTACCAGTCAAAATTAACATGTAAATAAATAAATACACCCAATAGTCACGTACATAGTCCTGACCCCACAGTAAGATACGAATCTTGGGCTGTGAGAACTACGACAGACTTTCGTTTCCACAACACCCAGACCCCGAAACAAATATTTGTGGATCACACAAATATTTGTTTCGATGCGGGAATCGAACCCACGGCCTCTCGCTTCACAGCCGACTACTCGCCCGTTGCGCCACAGAGGCTGAAAAATAAATAAATACATCCAACAGTCACATATATAGTCCTGAACTCACACTAGCCTAACCAGTATCGTGGGTATCAGAAACTACGAGGGACTTGCGGTTCCACAACACCCAGACCCGAAACAAATATCTATGGATCACACATGTAACTCGATGCGGGAATTGAACCCACGGCCTCTCGATTCGGAGCCGGCTACTGGCCCAGTCAGGCTGTCATAAACACATATCTTAACTCTTTAAGAACATCGCATAAGCTATTAATGGAAATTAAAGTTCTACTGCATATTACTTAGGCCGCGACGAACAAAAAAGGCGCCTAGTATAAAACCGCAAGCCGAAGTTCCACGTAGCGCTTTAATCCAGAGCTATATTTTAGTGCTGTGCAAATGAAAAGTTAGTCTCGAGTCGAGCTAAGAAGATGCGGCCCGCCTTCCCGTACGCCAGCCAATGGAAAATGTCGGGAAAACGACTTCTTCCGTGGAGGCGGGGCGCGCGCCGCCTGCGGTCTCAGCCATTTGAATAAAAAAAAGAACTCCTTTGAAGAGTTCTTTATTTGAACATATTGCGGTGCGTGCGAGACGAATGTACGGGACGGTTTAATTATCGAACGCGCTTTATGGCTTTCTGTTTGATCCCTCTTAAGGCTGTACCTCTGTTTGTATATCTGGAGATATTATAACGAGAGTATGTACTTTAATGTATGTTACTTTAGTTAGCAATTTCTTATTTATTAAAACATACATATGGTCATGGCGTTATTTCCAAAGGGGTAGGCAGAGGTGTAACTAGTGCTGCACCTACGTTTCGCCGAGTTAATTTTCGATCCATGATGTGATAGTTGTTAGCCTATCGGCACAAATTCCAATCCCGTTCAATTCGCTCGACCTGGGAATGGAACCTAGGACCTCAAGGTTCTCAGCCTTTGTAAGCTGCTACTAGACCAATGAGGCGAACTTAGTAATTTTATTCATATCTTCTTTAATCTCAGTTTTATTTATGTTTTAACCTAAAATTCTTCTAAATATAGCGTCAAAGGATAATATATTTTTACGTTCTTACAGAAAACAATCTTTAAATATCGATATTTCCATATTGACTATGACTGATTGCGAAACGAAAAGCTGCGGCCATGTCATCCTAACAATACTAAGTACAAAAAATATAATCTTTTGAATTTGATTATCCTAATAAATGATATAAAAAAATATATCAACCGATACACACCAAAAACACCAAATACTAAATTATGTAAAAATCCGTTCAAACCCAACCATAAACACAACCCATCGGCGAAGCAACACGCAAACATTGCAGACATCGCGGCAGTCCCACGCACGTCACCCATAACAGACCTTGTCAACCGTAACGCGGCCGCAACCGTGCCGGTAAACCCACCGGACCCGCCGGCCCGCCGCCCGGCCACTCCGGCAGCCGGTTAGCCGGTTAGCCGCGATGGAAAACTACCATTTCATTTACGGTCGCCCCTTGGTTTCGGGGTAGTTGCGCTAACAGCAGAACCCGCAAGTTGCGTAACTATGCTTTGTGGCGTCACGCAGCTCAAACGCTCTATTAACCGACCTTGTTTAGATATTGGATTTGAAACGGACTCACTGAAGATTAAAATGTTTTAGTATTCCATTGAAACTTCTTCATTTGGTCGCGTTTTTTTTGTTTTTATATCATATGCCGGTAAACGAGCAAGTGGGTCATGTGACATGACATGAACGCCTACAATACCAGAAGAATCACGAACTCGTTGCCGAGCTTAAAGGTAAAAGATTATTTAGGAATGGGTATTTGTTTTTTTTTTTTGGGAAAAGGGGGCAAATGGGCAGGAGGCTCACCTGATGGAAAGTGATCGCCGTTATGTCTTTGAATGTGGTTTTTAACGCCTAAGTTAACACTATACATATATCAAATCTGCTCATTTTACCTAACAGTTAAACACTCTATTACTCTCCAGAGAAATCAATTGAGTTTCTTTCTGTACCCAGTAACGGAACCCAAAGCATTAAACGGCACTTTCTGAAAAAAATCACCGGTTGAGATAAGACCGCCAATTGTATCATCCTTACTATATCCATGCTTTTAATTACTTTATTTTGTGTGCAATAAAGAATATTCTTTCTATGTAACCGGCTTTGAGTGTGAAAATAATCGATTTTTTTAGAGTGGTAGAGCCACACTGTAGACAGTTTTGTCTACAGCATGAATGGGCCGGCTCGACCGGGTCGTTACCACTGTCTCATAGAAAACCGACGTAGAGTAGCGGCTTGCTGCTGGGTTTCGTAGGGTGAGTGAGATATCCAGAGGCCCAAAACCCCCTCCCCTTCCCAATCCCTAGTTATCCCTTTCCTTTAAGGACGGCAACGCACCCATGATTCTTCTGGTATTGTGGGCGTACATGGGCGGTGGAGATCACTTACCATCAGGTGACCCTGACTTGCTCGTTTGCCGGCCTATGCTAAAAAAAAATCGAATGACATAAATGAATTACATAAAAATGTAAAATTAGTGTTCATTGTCGTCTTTAGTGTGGCATTGGATATTCATCAAGGCTAGCAACACTTTTCAAAATCGACTAACCCCACATTACCATCACAATTCAAATCTAATCAGTTGATCATGTAATGTTCTACTTAGGTTACAAGGCGTACTATAGCACCAAATTCGTCTCGCAAATACCTTATGTTGGCATATTAATTCAGTCAATTAGCGAGCGGGGCATTAGCAGGTTGTTACGTCCAATCGCTTAGTAATCGCTGCGACTGCGACACGACGACGAGTGTATTTGACAGCTGTCAAATTGGATTGCATCCAGCTATTAAGGGAATGTCGCCGACGTCGGCTTGTCGTTGGAGTAGTGTGGACTTGGCTTTACAATTTTGGATTTTAAATTGTTAATTTGATAAACCAATATTGTCTTGATTATACTTACTGAATATGGATCTATCGGTGAAGATTAATACGATACTGGCACGTTAAAAACAGCAGTTACTATCATCATCATCATCATCATCTTCAGCCACAAGACGTCCACTGCTGAACATAGGCCTCTCCCAAAGATTTCCAGACCGACCTGTTGGAAGCGGCCTCCATCCAGCGACTTCCTGCGATCTTTATCAGGTCGTCTGTCCACCTTGTAGGTGGACGTCCAACGCTGCGCTTGCCAGTACGTGGCCTCCATTCCAGAACCTTTCTGTCCCAGCGGTTATCGGTTCTGCGAGCTATGTTAGTTACTATCACGATATTTAAAATTTACATTTTATTTAATGCAATTATATTACATTTTTTTTTTTTGCATTTTAATAGGACTAATAATCTATTTACCACCTATCTTACATAATATTTTAATGTAAAAGGCTAGATGTTTGTTAGTTAATCACTAAAATAATTATTAAATTAAAACGTATAATTGTTAAGAATAGATACATGATTCATATGCTTATAACATGAACAGTTATACTGTAAAAATTTGTAATAAAATAGATTTAAAATTAAACTCGTATCATTAGGAAAAATATATAAATAAATTCAAAACATTTTCGAACTATAAAAGGTGGGTTACTTAACGATATTACTCTATCATTGAAATTTTCTGTCTTAATTCTAGATTAACGTTCAGAGGTTTGATGAAATAATCAGTCATGACATGTTTTATATAAATAAATAAATACACCCAACAGTCACACACATAGTTCTGACCCAGGTTAAACCCGTATCGTGAGTATCCAGAACTACAAGAGGCTTGCGATCCCACAATACCTAGACCCGAGACACGAATTTGTGGATCACACGAACATTTGTGTCGGTGTGGGAATCGAACCGACGCCCTCTCGCTTCACAGCCGGCTATTCGCCTACTGCGCCATGTAGGCATATATAAAGTCAATATGAGTGGACATAGACATTACAGAACGGAATGTCCTCTATATTCATACATCTGTAGGAAGCACTGCTGAAGTTAAAGTGGCACAATAGGTTGGCAATGCGACTACACTCACGAGATGACTCTATTAATTGCATTCATTATGTCTCGCTTCAATCTTGAGAAATAGAATATTTTTGTAAATTGTTATGTAATACATATAAACTAAACTTAAATTATAATGCATATAAACATAACGTGGCAACTTAATTATACTGATTTATAATTTTGACATATTTTAAAAATTAAGTTAATTAAATTGGATACTTCTATAAATTATTCAATTAGTTAAAGCATCTACTACGCCCTCTATTTAAAACTAGAGACATAGTTAGCAAAACT
Organism: Amorpha juglandis; assembly: GCA_949126905.1. Taxonomy (NCBI): domain Eukaryota; kingdom Metazoa; phylum Arthropoda; class Insecta; order Lepidoptera; family Sphingidae; genus Amorpha; species Amorpha juglandis. The sequence goes on along the minus strand of OX421381.1, from coordinate 10,557,595 downwards.
TTCTCTATTATTTACGACAAACAAAATCACCGCTGATTTCGTAAGCCTATTTATTTTTTATCTATACATATTTATTTTCCCTTATCTTATTAATATCAAAGAACAATAATTACGGACACATTAGCTCTTGAAAAAATTCTTTAGGTTGTCATCCAAAACCAATGTAAACTTCAATAGCTCTCGAAGACATAAAACTAAGGATAAGGATAAGGAGATTCCTCGATTAATTCTAGAAACATGGGGCATGATATTATTTTGGAGTACAGAAGCTTTAGGAGATATATCGGTTTGTAGGTTATAATTGAACCATCTGACAGCTATCTAACTTAATCAATAGCTTGAACTAGCGCATCTTAGGCGGTTTCGGTGAACAGCTAAAGTTAGGACGTCATCTAACATTTTTCAAATGGCGCAAATCATGTTTTGCTTAAACGGTACTTTAACATATTTGCCATTGCTAAAGTAAGATGGTGCAGTCCAGCATAAAAAATCTGCTACGTCAAAAGACTGTTTTTGTTAACCCTGCACTGAGCATTAAAAAATGAAACACTCCAAAACCGTTAACCCTAAACAGACACCGTAACACCTAAAGCAAAAGTTTCCCCCGTCATTGAAACGCGACAAGCAAGAGGTGATGTCGTAAAAAGCGGCGCTGATATCGTGTGCCCGCTACATTAAGTAGGGTTATTTATTTAGGCTCGCCGATGGGCCGGTGGCACGCGGCGGCTGGCACCGTCCCCGCCTGTCTGTTAATCGTGTCTTGTGTCGGACGGTGAACGGTTTTGTTTTTGGAACATTAAATGCTATTTGATAACTGCATATTTGTGTTTTTTTAGATTCATTAAGCAACGTGAGAAAATGATCTGATGATATTTATGATCTGTCGTAACATAACTGATACACGGACCTCCACTTTAAATTCCATTTCCAGTTCCATTTAGAATTCTAATCTCCATATTCTAGGTTGTGTCAGGGACTATTGTTTACTAAGTACAGTCACTCCGGGTAACTTTGGACCAGATATCAGACAGTTGTCTAAATTTTATGATTAATTTGTATGAATCATTATGCAATACATTGTAATTTTCGTGATCTTTTGTTCTTGTAAATACCACTTACATCGAAAAATACATGCATTATGTGCAAATCCTGAGAAAAAGGCAGAAATAGTGATGGTCCAAAGTTAACCGGACTTTGGGGAAACATTGGACCATTATTTATTTTCCTCTTAAAAATCCATTTTATTGCGTTTTTCTTCATATTGGGTAACATTAAGCCATATTAAATGAAATTATAATTTAGAATAAAATAAATATATCAATGTTTTATGTAGAAAAATATATATTTTTATGGCTTTATAACAATATCAGTTTTATCACTTACAAAATTAACATAGGAACAGACATATTGAGATCAATTAGGTACAAATCACTACAAATATTCGGTAACAGGAATTAATTCTCATACAAAGATATTAAAAATAATAAAAATAAGCGATTACTCCCCCCACTCTAGGCATAGAAAGTCATCTTGTATATATAACGTTTCCGTGTCGAGTGATATTTTCATCCGCTATCGGCTTTTTCAACATCTTCGAATCGGTAATTTAAGTCACACATAAATTTGTTAGCCACGTCCAGCCTCCTTCATACCTTTTATTCAGAGTACTCACCCACACTGAATATGGTGATTGGAAGATTTTCGTGATGCACCCTGGAAAATGACTTCCTTCTTCTTGAAAAAGCAATGAGAAAAATATATGTAGATGGTATTATAACATTATTATCGAGTATTAATTCATTGTACAAAGATACCCATATTTATTTATGCACTTTTATACATACAGATTTACCAAATTTATGTTCGGTATTTAAATAAAAAAATTAGAATTGTTTCAGCAGGGTGTGGTCCAATGTTACACAAGTGGTCTAAAGTTACCCGGAATGACTGTACGCGTGTCCTATTATTATTTAAAATTAGACCTGAATGCACATCAAAGCACGGAAATGACATACCTTCACATTAACATCTAAGATATGTTAAAGCTTTATATTACATATATATAGAATAACAATGATTAATCAATAGCACATGAATAAGTAATCTATTTCAGTAGACCTATTCCAAACGGATCTCCCAAATGATATAAGTAATGTATGAGATAGACGGGCAACCCGTGCGGGAAGCGACGAAAACACTTGTTAGTACAGCGGTGCAAGCGTCGGCATCGGTGCTCATGTTAATAAACTGCGATAGGCCGCAACAAGCTGGCTGCGTGTACCGCGTCCATTTTTAACGAGCTCCACCGCCAAGCCCGCAGAAAGTAGCCTACACATGAAATCACGTATGAATGAGGCTTTTTTCAGTTTTTTCGCGTGTAGCCGGCGGCGTGCCGCTCCGGGGCCCATTAAAGCTTACATGTCATTCCCCCGCGCCCCCACACCGGGATACGGACAGGGGGGTAGGGGGACTGAGCGGGCGGTGGAAAAATCACAAAATCGGTATTGGCTGCATCCCACAGCGAGCCGGCAAAGCGCTATACAATACAGCTTTGACGGACGGTCATTTAATATTAACTGTGGTTTTTCCGCAGATGGAAATGTTTTTTTATTGGCGTTACGCTGTGATGAAGTGGTCCGCGCTTTGTTTGTGACGTGTGGCCGATGAGTTGCTCTTTTACACATGTTCCGATGGGATTGTTCCGTTTCGAGTACTTGTGTTCCATGTTTGATATAATAGGTACTCGCTTTGATCGCTACTTGCCTAATTAATATACACGTAGCTTCCGATATTGTTTGTTGTGTGGATAAAACAATATCGTGTTGACAATCATTTTTGTCGTGGACAGGTGACGTCTACTGCGTAACAGAATATTCATTCGGCAAACAAATTGAAAACGGACCGGCAATATATTTTTAACTTTTGGATGTGATCAAAATCGAACTACAAAAAGTGGGCACTCGCCGAAAAGAGAATCGACCACAGATTCAATTTATCGCTTACACTCTGAGTGAAAAGTTTGTACAAAAATATTTTTTTAGTTTGCAATTATTTTACACCATGTTCATACCGTTATGGCAATTATTTACAAAACGATGGAATGTGTATGTATATTATAAAATATTTGCTCTAAGTGTTTCTAGTCTGTCGTAATTGTTATAATTGAAATGTATGGTATTGAGATAATTTACAAGTTGGTAGGTCCCTCGTATGCGAGAGGCCGTCTGGGTTGGTATCACCGGTTAGTCTATTTCTGCCGCAAAGCAACAGTGTGTGAGCTCTGTTGTGTTTCGGTTTTAAGGACATTGAAAATTGAAAGCCAGTGAAATTACTGGGCATTATGAGACCTAACGTCTTATGTCTCGGGGTGACGAGCGCAGTTCAGTACCATGGTGTTGCTTCAGTTTATGGGCAGGCGTGGCGCTTACCATCAGGCGAGCGCCTTGCTCGTCTCGTCATTCAATAAAAAAAATAGATAATAATGCATTGATTAAAGAAACACACATTTTATTTCACAATAAAATTATAGTTAGTTATCAGGTGTTAATATCATAATGTTAAGATCTTAAAGCCATACCTGATCTAAATAGTTAACCATTTACCTACCTTCTTTTCAAATTACCTAAGTATTTTTACTAGATAAGGAAACTTACAATGCTGCGTGCGCGCAGTAGTATGTTTAAAAAGGGGTACAACATTTTCTGTTTACGTATTAATACAGATAAGATTGTATTTGGTGTTATTGACAGGTCCTATTTTATATACAAAGGAATTATTAAAAAGGTGCATAGACATTTGGTTACGTTTCGGGAACAGGTATAGCTAATTAAACTCTGCAAAGACAGGCTTAATTTAACTTAGCTTAAACTTAACAATCCGTTTGTTTGTTCCAGGCAAGTCATTTACGTTGACAATAACGATATCCACGACGCCTCCTCAAGTCACCACCTACAACAAGGCCATCAAGGTGACCGTCGACGGGCCCCGGGAGCCACGATCTAAGACCAGTTAGTGTATCTTCTTAATTTCAATTAAGGCCACTCACTAGGCAAATAACACGTGACTCTTAACATATTATTATCGTCATTTGGCTAATGACGCACGACTAATATTTGACAAAATTTTATTTAATCTTTTTTATTCCATGAAAATATTTAAGTAGCTTTGATTAAATGCATATAAAGGAATTTCTTGTGGATAAAAAGAAAAGCAGCCCAGAGAATTAGTACTTTTTGACTCTTCAATTTTTCATAAAATCTTTAGTAGGTAATCATTAGCTAAGCGACGATATTTGGGAACGATGTGAGTGCATTGCTAAGAATTTAAAACATTCAATCCAAATATTAATATTAATTGAACATAATTATTTTACAAATTACAATCATTATAATCAAAATAAATTAGGCGCGGAAAAAGAAAATAATAACTACTCTACTGTACCTATAATGTGTAGTTATAAAACTAATACTTAAATAAAAATTATTCTTTCAATATTATAAATGCGCTGTACCTAACATTTTTTTTGGACCCGGCTGTATAGCGATCATCGTATACATGGTAAAAACCTGCCACAGTAGCGCGTTCGGGAGTCAGCCAGTATATATGCAGTAATTTCAGGCCGGCATAACTCTGCCAACCATCGAGAGACGCAACTTTTCTTGACGGTCTACGTTATTTTCGGACTGAACTGTACTTAATAACAAATCCAGTATGGTCGCTTTTCCGTGAAAAAATATAAAAGTTTATGAGTTGGAATGTTAAAAAAAATCGCATATTTGTGAATAAATTTCACCTTAACCACTAAACAGAGTGGGATTAAAGTTAAAGATCATGATCTAGTTTAAGACAAAAGTTGTTTATCCCAGAAAAGAAACAAATAAATGCGAGCAGCGCAAACGATCAAAACCTAATCATCAAATTACTATTTGCCGCCATCTCATTGCATTTCATACGAGAACACGATGCAACTAAACACAAGAACACAAAGGAAAACACATAATTGTTGCCAATTAAAACGGCGCCTCAACAAACTATTTTAATATAATACAATCCTAAAACATCAAAGGTTGGAAATTTGGAAATACTCTGAAACAAACGAGGGCGACCGCAAAACATTTGAAAACAGCCGCCTAATGAACGTAATTTATTAATAATTTGCGAAAACACTGCTGCCCCTTCTTTTTGGGTTCATGTAGCGTGAACCCGATGGTGAGGGGGAAATTCTTAAGGCCTACGTTTAAAAGGTGATTATTTGTAAACCTTTGTCAACATAGCTTTTCATTCAGGTATTTTCAAAGACTTCTGTCAATATTCACAGTAGGGATTTAAAATTTCGTTTAAAAGTAACATTGGTGAATATAGAACCTAAATTGTAGCGTAACTATAAACCTCGTGGCTGAAATCCATCATACTAATTACATTTTCGAGTATCATTTAGGGATTAAGCCGGGTGTTCAAGTCCTTTTAAGTGTGAAGAAGTAATTAAAGAGCCAGGTTTCATAATGTCCATTGTGAGCTACTCTCAATTGTAGCTGATGCGCATCATTTTATCACCAGTTTTTTAGGTTATCGTGTAATTTGTTTCGATACTTCATTTATTCAAAAGCGCCCTCCGCATTCAAATTCTACGTAAATCTTCTGAAAAAGTAGACTCAGGTATTTTATTTTTACAAAAGTAATCGAAATTACGTCGCCAAGCCGCTCAATTCTATTGCATCTAAAAACCTATCTAATCAATGCGAAAGTGAGTTTGTTTTTTACCGCTGTCACGTCTAAATTGCTGGACCGATTTTGATGAATTGTTTACCGTTTTTAGATGGGACCGTGGAGACTGTTATAGTCTATCTAGTCTAGTCTACTTTTATCCCGGAAAAGCGTGTTCATGCGGACGGAGCCGTAAGCAAAAGCTTAGTATATTATAAATAAACTATTCAAAATCGTTTGCCGTTTGTTCAAACACTTCCATTAATTGTAAAGATATTTCAACCATGAATTAAGAGTTTAGTAGACATTGATAAATATCAAGGATCTAACAAATGTTAGGGTCTATTCTTCAGAATAAGATCTAATGTTTTATCAATCCTTATCCTGCGAAAGGAATTAAATTAGTAGCAAGCGGTGGGATAGTGCTGGACTTTTATGGTCGAAAGGTTTCAATCAGTACCGTTAGATTAGAAATTGATTTTAGTTGAAATACTACTTCACGTATGGAGGGGGCTTAATTTATTAAGAAATTAGTATGTACTTTGTTTCTTTCATTTAGTTTTATATTATTATTCTCCTTTTCTTAGACTACAACTTATTCCTGCTTAGTATCGAATTCACGTTATCAAATTAGAATTTTTATTTTATATCAAGCAGCTTAAGCTCTAACATTCCTATTTTTTTGATTATGGTTTGTAAAAATTTCCTTTTTCTGACAATGTTTTTAATGAAACCTATTTATATACTTGGGTTATCAGTTCTGTTTCATATTTTTACTTGAATCGATTTACGAATCAGATTTAGCAATCTTTTTAATCGATTATCTTTCAAAGCCAGCATTATTTAAAAATCAAACGATATTGATGAAATTTTGTAATTTATTCAAACTCGATTAAAATTTCTACACACTTAGATTAAAATTGCACGTAACACAATTAATGAGTATCCTAATGCTATCCGTACCTCTATCTCGCTAGACGAATGTGAGGGCACAAAGGAGGCTGCTGTAATGAATCGGTTGTTTAATTAATTAGTCAAGAAAGGGCCTGCGGAGTGTGCGGGGCGGAGGGACGGGGGACCAACCTAACCACCCCGTTGGCGCGTATGCATGCCCTGCATATTGATTTATTATGCCTTGAGCCTCTATACGGGGGCGATAAATTATTTAATTCAAAGTTCCGACGCGTGTTAACATGAAAATCTATGCGTTGTATCTAAATCTCGTGCGAAATCCGTTGTAGAGTTTTAGTTTGGTTCTGTTTGAAGTTTAGTGAATTATAAACAAGTACACGGTTCTGATACTTTGACGAATATGTTGATAAGGGTTTTTTAAGCTATAAAAGCAATACTTGTAGTATTTCGTTTGATTTGCGTTTAAATATAAAACATATAAGATTTTTTAAATTCATCTTTAAGTACGAAATCTACTAATACACGGCGGCTTGTGTTTTGGATTATATCAGTTTATGACTAGTTAAAAAATTGCAACGACTTGACAATGTACAGTATTGTAATGGAGATAAGTGGTCTCCGAAGTTCGGTGAGTTCTTTGTCATCCCAGGTCACTTCGATAGCCTCAATTAACGTATTTCCGATAATCTATAAAGTAAATTTTTATATTAGCGGAACTGATGATGCATAAAAGAAAGGAAGAAAAAAAAATATTATTATAAAATAAAGTTATTCTGAAAACAATGAAGTCATAAATGGACACTGTACTATAAAACACGTATGCACACATTATACCTTGTACCCTACGATGCCCTATTTTTGTGTTCTGGGTGGGTGGTTCGTTTTATAGTCGGACCGTGCAGTAGCTTACAATTTAATAATCGCCGGACTATTAACGATGTTTTTCTTAAGGCAGCGATGGCTGGTTATTTTGGTGCGCGAGCGCATGCCGCGGACCACCCATGCCACTGGCGCTAACGGCCATAGTTAAGTGTTGACGGTGTCTCAATTTTGACGTTAAAAGAATTTTGTTTGTACTATTATAGATATAATTCCATAGCTTGGGAATATTATATAAAATATAAGATTATATGAGTAATGTGTTATGGTGGGTTTTTGTAAATATTTTAAAGATTAAGGAGTACTTAAATGCTTTGATAATTCATACTATTAAAAGAATAAGATTTTATAAGCACATGTATGATATTATAATGACGTTCAACCGAGAGAATGAACATATTGTTTTTTGATATTATAATCCAGGTATCTTTATCTAAATTGGTGGTATAAACGTAAACAAAAATAAGATATAAAATAAAAACCTAGTATTTGTGGCAAACGAGCAAGCGTGTAACTTGATGGTAAGTGATTTTCACCGCCTATGAACGCCTTCAATACCAGAAGAAACATTAAAGCATTTAAAGCCTTAAAGGAAAGGAAAAATTAAGAGATTAGATGCGGGAGGGAGATTTGAACCTCAGGATATCTCACTCACCATTACGAAACGCAATGATAAGCTATAACGGTTTTCTGTGAGACATTATTAACAAGCCAGTCGATTTATGTTGTAGGCGAAATTTTCTACAGCAAAGTTATACCACTTAAGAGTAATATAAATACTATAACTATACATTAATGTATAATATAATCATCATCATCAGCCACAAGACGTCCACTGCTGAATATAGGCCTCCCCCAAAGATTTCCAGACCGACCTGTTGGAAGCGGCATGCATCCAGCGACTTCCTGCAATCTTTATCAGGTCGTCTGTCCACCTTGTAGGTGGACGTCCATAGCTACGCTAGCCAGTACGTGGCCTCCATTCCAGAACCTTTCTGTCGCATCGGTTATCGGTTCTGCGAGCTATCTGGCCTGTCCGCTGCCACTTGAGCTTGCTAATATAATATAAATCATATAATATAATATAAAACTAGAATATCTAATAACACTAAAGTGCGTCCACACTTCCGGTACATTTTGCTGCACCGAGAGGTGTTGTTGTCACAGGTACTTGACAAAAAAATTACAAAATCTTGCCATGCTTTAAATGCCGATCGCTCTATGACATTAAGTTGTAACATTTGACACACTTAAAAGAACGGTGTCGCATATTTGACACAGTCACGCCTATTGGTGCGGCGAAATGTCACAAGTGAAGAACCATTTTTAGGATTCATGTAGAATTGCACTACTCAGAAGCAACTGCACTGTACTATCAATGCGGCAGGAATGCGTTCGAACTGTTTACGCTTGGCTGTTCATTGTTTACTTCATACGTTAACTTAGTCCATAACCAGTGACTTGTGTATATATAAGCTATTGTCTCACGTATTTAGGGAGTATAAAGTTATTTAATAATGTACCATGTGCGGCTGGTATTGATGACAATAGACTCGGCATTATTTAAAAAAGGAATTGTAGTTATTTTGTTTCTATTGTGATAGATTTCTCACCAGTAATGCGCAGCGTGGACTGGCACATCTCTGGTATACGGGTGTTCTAGAACTATGCAAATCACTTACAATCAGGTGACAGAAAGGATCGATCGGCGGTTAAAATACATTAAACCTTTGAACATACATTTAAACTAATATTATAAAGAGGAAAGATTTGTATTCTTGTATGTAACTAATAGATTTAAACCTACTGGACCGATTTCAAAAATTCTTTCACCATTAGAATCCTACATTAAACCTGATGAACATAGGCTACTTTTTATCCCAGAAAAAATACATTGACGCGGGCGGAGCCACAGGCAACAGCTATCAACTATAACTTAATAAAACACGTCTGCCAATTAAGTTTGCCTGGTGAAGCGAATGAGCATTATACTAAAGCACGGCTAACTAGTGGAAATACTTGGAATAATAAATCTAACTAGACCGGACCCCGTCTGTGTAATCCTTTAATCAGGTCTACAGTAGCCCTTTGCCGCACCCTATTTTTCCCTCCCAATGTGGGGGGGCAGCGACCCCCCAACCCCTTCGGCAGGACCCCTCGAACGGTGCAAATGACAGTTTCTAATTCCAACTTGCCATGAAAGTGTGTAATTGTTGCGCCGTTGATTTATACACTCGAGTCAGAGTACGGGAATGGAGCATGTGTGCTTATTAGGGTTGCCGAAGTATATATTTTCAAACTGACCATTGGGTTTGTATTTTTAATCGCCAACCAAATTCTGGTTCTTATAAGTTTGATTTCTTTGTTTGACTGTAGGTATGCGTGTATCCTAGCGTCTTATGGACTGATTTGAATGCGGTTTTTATAGTATTAAAGCTGGTTTGGTCCAGCTGGTTTGTACTTCTCAGCTATTTTTTAAAGAAAAGTTATTAAGTCGTTTAAAAGAAACAAATGTTTTTTTGATTGGCATCGAGGGTGTTTAACAGTTAGGTTAGATATATTATGAGCTCACGATTGTGACTCCGAAGCATCCTATATGATAGATGGCGCTAACTCCGTAACGTATAAATTCTTTGTGATTTTACAGAATCAAATATCTTATAAAATTCTGTAAACTTTTATATTGCACCAACAAACTATATTGTTAAAGCTAGGATATAGATGCATCAAAAAAGTGTTTAATGTAGTAAATATAATTTTAACTAAATCATTTTTAATAACAATATTGTACAAGGCAACCCTAGTCAGTTGCATTGTCAATGTGTGCGTAAATGTAATCGTCTCAGTGCGTCCGATCCGCCTCTGTATGTGTGCGTTTATCAATTATAACACTTTTTGAGATTAAATTGAGATATAGATTTTTTATATTCTCTCGAAACAGTATAGAATACCCTGTTATTGAAGTGAAAACTTCTTTTCGCGGTACCAACGCATATTTTTAGATGAGATAAAATCTCTGGACTCGCGACACCGTTACGAGACGCAGCTATAGTGTGTGCATATATGCGCATGTACATAAGTTCGCGTCTAGATAAATAAAAAAAAATATTTATTGCTATAAAATGTATAACAACTGTTTTGCCTAGTGTTTAAACAACCGATAATACAACAATTGTTAACTCCCGATTAATAAATATTTTTTTTAATTAATCTAATGTTGCGCCAAAATAAGTTTTCACTTCTGTCGGCACTCCCGGAGTGCAACCCGTATTTTTTTTAAAACATATCGATGTTTAGGTAATGTCTAATTAAAGAAATCTATTTTACTTACTTTTTATCATATTTTTCCCTGTAAACAATTTCTCAAATACACAGTATGTTGGTAAATGTTGAATCTAACCTGAACAATTGCGTGAAATGAGATTTTGTTCCGAAGCTACGTCGCTACATACATCGGTGTCGCGAACTGTACGGCGCAGACAATGTGGCCTTGTCACTTGAATAATTTGCAAGATCTCACGCCTATGGTGTACCGACACGATAGAAATGTAATTGGGTTAGGAAAATTTGTGTGCTTATAACTACGTAGGTTTGAAGAAATCTTAGTAAATAAATGTAAAAACGCATTTATGCATTATATTTATAATGTGGTATTATATCATATTTCTGTTTTAGACACTATTTTTACTTTATTTAAATAAATAGCAATTTGCTATATAGTTTTGGTAAATCCTGTTTCTAACTTAATTTAGGTACCTTATAGTGTTTGTTACATTTATTACAAACTAGCTTTTGCTCGCGGCTCCGCCCGCGTGATCTGCTTTTTCCGGCATAAAAAGTAGCCTATCACCCAAGTTAGCTCATTTCATCAAAATCCGTTCTGTAGTTTCAGCGTGATTGACGGACAAACATCCAAACAAATAAACTTTCACATTTATAATATTAGTAGGATTACAAATAACATCGTAGACACTCTTAGTTCCGTCTTCGGTTGGAACTTTTTCTTTTCACGGTTTTTCTTGGCCGAACTAGTATATGGCCAATATCACTTTAAGACCTCCGAGCATTAATAATCCTATATAATGATAATAATCCTTTACTAGCATAGAGAAAAAAACTGGTATACATTATTTTCTGCGAATCTTGAACTAAGCCACATGCTTGTATCTCAAGACTCCGGTTAAAGTTAACAAAATTGTATTAAAATTTTATGATCATCACATGCCACAGTTTGTAACATTTTGCTACACATTGAGCAGGTTTACTGCTTAAGGGAAAATTGATTCACCAACTCTATTATCTTCTTTTACAACAGGGTATCTTAAAATATATGAACCTACGATGATTTCAATTTATTAAATAGTAATACTGCCATAGTATAGTACGTACGCGATACGACTGGTGTGCAAAGGCCTCGGTTGCGATCCCGGGTCGGGTAAAAGTGATATTGGGTTTATCGTCACGAAATGTTTAGTATCCGCCCGTATTAGATTTGCGCCCGGTATGGCGATTGGCTCTCCCACTATCCCATCATGAGACGGAAATAAGCTTGACGAAATGTGGGTGTACTGGTTACACCTCTCCCTACTTATCAATAAAAAAAAATCTGCCTACCAAACAAAAATTTAAATTTCAAAACTGCATTCAAATAAGTTCATCGATTTGCCGTTACGGTCCCACAAAGATACACACACCTATCCACAGACAACAGTTGTCTAACTTAAAACACCCCTATTTCTTGTCGAGGTTAAAAATTATTAAAGGTAGGTAGTTCACAACACTAATAGTTCCTCACGACCAAGAAGAACCGCGATGCAAACTCGATTGTAGTATTCACCTCACTAATTCGAACACGTGCTAGGGGCGGGTGTCGCTACTGTCAATGAATTATCGAGTGTCTGCGACAAATCGAAATCGAAGGGCGCTGTCGAGAAACGGCGATTCACTTCCATCTATACATGTGTATCGCGTGGGAAGTTTGAAAGGGGCTGTTAAACATTTGTAGTGGGACGATATGGCTCTTAGCTGGCTAGATTGCTCTTATTTGGTTGTGTGGAGTAAGAAGTTTCGTTGCGACTTGTGTGTATGGATTGTTCGCACGTGTTCGAATGTATTAAATGTGCCTCATTCAAACTCTATAACAATATACTAATTTGGAACATAACATAACAATAACATTATTTGTGGTAATATTGGTAACTATTAAAACTTTTATGTGCTTATTTTCTAGCTAAATGGTACAACAAACAAATACAGTGACTTCGATTGAAACTCATACAAAGGACATCATATTCGTTTGTTTTCTAATCGAAATGTCATTGTACGATGTCTCTTGTCACTAGCAATAGCCGTTTTTCGTCGTCCGAACGTTTCGAATAACGCAGGAGATAACTTTATGATACAATTTCACAAAACATCGATAATAAACGTAAAATGGTTTCTACTCCTTTCTAAATCCCTCCTCCTCTTCCAATCCGTTATTTATTCCTTTCCTGTAAGGTCGACAATAACATGTCAATGATTCATGGTATTACATACCATCAGATTAGCCTCTCGCTGTGATTGCTAAATAAAAATGAGCACACAATGAATACTGAACAACAAGACCCTGATAAATTAGCCATCATAATAATCTAATGTTCTGAAACAGTGGTAGAAATTGGCTTGGATCCTATTATTATCATCGCCGTGGTATTAAAATATATATTGATAATGGCTAAGAACAGCCTGTATCGTACTGATGTAGTGTTGTCACTCCTAGGGCAGCAGCAGCAGTTCCACTTCGCGTTTGGACAGCGGCCCTTCCCGTTCCCTCCAGATCCACTCGGAGGGTTCCGGATGCCGCCGATCACCACTTGCCAAAGTAAGTACTTTAATATTATTAATCGTATTTAGTTTTTTTTGCGTTGTATTTCACCATACCTTTTGGAAATATATGTATAGTTTAGGTTGGGTGGTTTCTAATCTATCATCCTAAGAAGTAATGGTTCATAATCTACTGATTTATGGTGGATTTCAATAAATGATTTTAGTTTGATTCAGATCGATCGTGAAAATCAACCAATCTTTTCTTTCTTCTTTCTTTGGCGTTATTCCGGCCTTCTATGGGGATTTAACTCTTATGAGTAATAAATAAGATATCAAAAGGACTTCTTTGCTATACTTCTGTACATTATGTGACTGATTTGTATTGGTAGAATCAATTTTGTATCATCACGTATATAAAAATTTAAGTATATTAAAGAGTTTACATATAGTGCTGTACCTTAATAATATCTCCCAATTATCTGTAATATCTCAAATTAGGGCGCGTCTTAAACAGTGAAACAAACAATCCATAAAAATACTATGAAAATCAAGCAATGTTTTACTAACTATAACAAATCGAATAATCCTAATCAAAATGTGTCAACGCAACGATCTAACATGAGCGGATCACTCGGAGTAAAAAAGTGAATGAGTGACCAAACCGTACAGCGATATGCTAAACTATGTTCACTAGAGCGGGGATTCAATCAGGGCGGCCAAAAAGAGAATCCGACTGAACGCTGACTGCGGATGCAATCGAACAAGCATCCAGCGAGCCCGCTAAAATCCACGGCTACCCCAAAACAACTCATGCGGCTCAAAACGGGAAAAAAACATTCACAAATCGACGCGGCGGGCGCGCGTATCGTATAAAAACCGACTCAGCCGATCGCCGGCCAAAAACGGATCCGTGATACCGAAAAATAAAAGTCGGTAATGCTGTGGAAAAAATAAAGTGCACGCAGAGCGTAGCGGCCGGCGTATTGGCACGTCCGTCCTCACTTGATATTTTTATAAGTGGAGTATTGTTTTCATTAGCTGTGCTATAAGTGGCAATCTAAACGAGTGCCCGATCTATTATAGAGAATGTATTTTAGCTTGCTATCATTAGTACAAGCTTGCTACCATTAGTTATTATCAGATATCTGTATCTTCTGGATGTTTTATTAGACCAAAATCTTGTCGTTTCTGATTTATTCTCGATAAAATAATTTAATAGTCTCTATTCAATACTAACTCAGTATATGTTTAGTTAGGGTAAATTTAGGGATACTAAGGGCTTGTTTCACAAAAATCTATTAAGATTTTACCACCTAATAAAGTAAAAATAGTAAATTTATAAAGCAGAAAATGATTTGTATTTTCTTGGTAAGTGGTTACTCAAAGGTGATGAAACAGGCACTTAAACTCGTCTGGATTGCTACTAGCAAAGATATAGTGATAATCCATTAAAGTGTATTAGTGTACAACTCTGTTATAGCGGGATCACACGGTTCGATTTTAATTGATCTTCTAATACGTTTTAAACCGTCTAATCACACTTTCAACAAACTCACGGTTCTCACCATTAGTAGTTTCTCTAGTGATACATATCAAACCAGTTCAATAACCCATCTCCTTCCTTCTAGACATGAGCCAGTTCGGATTAAGTTCGAGTAACTCGCACTGGGGCTACGGTAGTGCGGGCGCGTACCCAGCATACCTTCCGTCGTGCGCCGCGCCCGCTGCCTCGCAGTTCAACCCCCCACCGCTGGGCTTCGCTGGATCCGTGCCTGACCAGACACCTACACAGGACTTCACTGCTAATAATACAGGTAAACATTATGATATCTTTGGTTGTTAAAAATTATCAGTAATCAATAAAATCGGTCCACAATTGGCGAATAAATCGATGTACACAGATAAAGAAACAAAAAAAAATATTCGCGTTAAATTAAAAACCTCTACCATTTAAAATAATGATACTGTCGTTTGTGATCTTTGTAGATTATTAAACAGTTTTTTTCTTGTGTTTTAGGGGTTTTTACCCCTGCTGGACATGACAACCCCATTATGCCCAGCCCTTAACATAATATACACTACTTAAGATTATACAGGTTTACTCACTTAATTTAAATCTCCGGTACAAAATTTTAGTTTAGGATGTAAGAATCATTCAAGATAATTTGAATGGCAACAAACATAGACGTTGGTGTTTTCGACGCTTAGGTGTACTTTTAGTACAGTAGAATCCAAACTATTTCAACTACACGACATCCAGTCACCGGAAAGGCTGCCAATCGAAATCACGCTACCACTTTCCGGGACAATAATGCACCGGTGCATACTGTCCCTGCATCGCTTTAGCCTTGCATATCCTACTGGTTCCCGTAACTCGATTAATGCAGTTCAATTCTATCACAGACAATCTAATATATTATTGTTTTTTTACCCACGACGGAACGGAGACAGTACATGCGTTTTGGGTAAGAGGTTGTGTGTGCGTTTGTGCGGTGAGAGGTTGTGCGTGTGTTTGTGCAAACCAATATTTCCATTTATCTTCAAAACCACTGGTCCGATTTTAATGCGGTTTTCAGCGATGGGTTTGGTCTTGATTAGTGCATGTTGTTAGATAGGTGTTTTTTTTAATTTTGCCTTTTATTTATCCTGGCACGTTTAAGTGACTTCACTGGCCCTGAGATTAAGTCGCCTGATCTATTCGAATGACTATGGCGGCGTAATTTATATTTTTATAAATTACGCCCTAAACAGTGAAGAAATTTAAAAAATATTTGGTGTACATCTAGGCCTTTCAAGGCTTAACAAATGCAAAACAAACTTAACAATGCAAAAAGTTGGTATAAAATAAATGAACACGACAAAAAACCTACGTGGAAAAATTCATATATACGTATTTTACTTGTTTTTTTGTAAAACAATGTAGTCAACATTTTTTTTAAACCATGACGCGTCCAAATGCATAATAATGCAGTTAAATCACGGCGTGTAATAATGAAACGCATAAAAATTCCATAATGATTAATCATTACAGTTTATTACGCCAGACTGCAGCGCACTAACCAGTAAGGTGAAATTAAATTTACCAAATATTTACGACTTACATCCTTAGATTAGGGTTGCCAAGAATTTTAGGATTTATTTTGTATAAGAAAAATCAAGTGTAATTTAGAATAATATTATAATTAATAATCCACCGTCGAATCACGATAGGAAGGCGGATCCTGGTATTACACTGAGATAATACTAGGCAGAAAGAAAGAAAATAGTAAATTTTGCTGGTGGTAGAATACTTGTATCCGACCGGATAGCGACCACCGTACACTGGTGCTAAAACCTGCCATAGTGGCCCACCTTGTGTGGGTCGCATTCCAGGGTCAGTCAGTATATATCCGGTTCTCCCCAGGGGCTTGCCCCCTGATCCTAACCCTTTTCTCATCCCTTTTTCCTTCCCCTCCCCCTTGGCCCTTTGGCAGGCCGGCATGATCTTGCCGACCTACGATGGACACATTGTTTATCGTTGGTCGACACTATTCTTGGATTGCGCTATACTTACCATCAGGTGTAGCGTAGTCACTTTGCCGAGCCAGTATAAAAAAAAAGATAGAAGTTAAGTATATTGCGGTAATGGTAGTGTGCAGACAAGCGACGCTCATGTTCGCGTGAAACGAACCCGCCTTCATTATAATTAACATCGGTACTGACACGTCGACGCCATGAATTTATCGCCTATGCATCCCTGATGCAACGAAAAATATATTGCCACATTAAACCACACTAAAATGTAGCAGTTTGTCAATAGTTTTGTTATTTTGGGAACGGTATTTTGGAATAATGGTCGAAAACAGTGCGCGAAATGTGTTTTTTTATAATAAGTAGCTGTTTTGCGAGGCAACTTTGGAATAAGGTTATTTTGAATTATGATAATAGACAATCACAATGATTTCTTATATTTACGCGAATATTACACCAGCTTTTCCTAGCGGCTCCGCCCACGTGATTTGCTTTTTCCGGGATAAAAAGTAACGGAACATAGGCTATGTTACTCAGTGACAATGTAGCTTTCTAACGGTAAAATAATTTTTGAAATCGGTCCAGTTTTTAATTTATTCGTTACATACAAAAATACAAATCTTTCCTCTTTAAAATATTAATGTAGATTGAAAAAAAACTAATTTAAACGGATTTTATCGTGGTTTTCTATTGATTTTTGATCCCGACGTTTTGAAAGCTTTTCAGCCTTCGTGATCACGAGGTGGCCCAATATGCGTTGTGATAATATGACTGTCTATTTACGGTGTGGCGAATAGACAATCATTATATCACTAACATAATCGCTGGTCAAATATAGTCAATAGATTACAATTAATATATTTTCAGATACACTGTTTTGTTACATTTATTTTTTACCAATAATAAACAAGAAAGGTTATTAATTCTATATGTATGTATGATATCTTTTTATGTAGATATGTTCACAGTTAAATCCGCAAAATGCGGACCAATTTGGATTGGATTTCATTAGAAATCGATAAAGTCTACTTTGGCAATGGTCTCAGTTGATTTATAATAAAAAAACTATTTTGAGTCGGTGGTATCAATTGTTGACAATTAAAGTGCAGAACATCGACTCAAAATTGTTTGATTTTATTTTTAAGATTCTTTTGCATCGGTTTCTTTTTTTTATTTTCAATGATTAGTAATACTATACCATAAATAGTAAAATTTATCATAATAATATTTACAAAAATTAACCATTATCTTCCTTTGGTGCAGTTCTACCGGACACGACAGGCGTGGACTTGGATCAGCAGCTATCAGGCCTGGTGGGCTCATCCCCTTCACACCACGGCAGCCTACTACCTCGCTATAACAACAACACAGATTACAGTCTCTCAACTGGCCCGCGATCCCTCAGCGACAACAGCTCACAACCCGAATCACCAGTCCAGGACGATCTGCTCACTTCAAACACTTCGACAAACATCAGCCACAATCACTCGAACAGTTCAAACTTCCCCTCACTAATGGGATCGCAAAACTCGTCGTACGGCACTAGTAACTGCAACAATTCACTGTACCCCGTACTTCCTGCGAGCTTACTGTACAGTCAATTATACACAGCGGCGAATCAAACACACAATTTCCATCCATTACATTCGAATTCTATACATTCGACGCAGAACCATCATAATGAATTGCAGACGATGATGGATCAGATTTCTTCGACGACTAACAACCATAGACAGCATGGGAACGGGCAGGATCTGTTGCTAGGTGGTGGTAATTCTTGTGCAGCGGCCGCGGCCAGGGGTGAGGATGGTCGGGTAAACAACCTTGGACAACGAGGCAACCCTCAACCGGATAGTAATACCGTGTGGCGACCCTACTAAAAGCAATATGACACTTCTTTCTGTATGCCGAAGGAATATCGATTCATATAACCATTAGATGCGAAATCGATTGTTGGATTTTCCGAACTAGTAATGTAATCTGAAGAAGAAAGAAGTTGTCATTTATCAATAAATAAAAGTTGCAACGAAATAGAATCTCGACGATATACCGTGATTATTGTGTAATATACGAAATACGAATGATATCGATTAGTGAAATTTCGTTTTATGAAGTTCGCTCCCGTCCGAAATTATACTAATTTTGAGATGAATGTCAAAAAAGATGTGTAAAATATGTATTGTAAACCAAAAATTATGTTTTGATCCATAAGCTATTCAGTGCAGTATGGAACCGAGACAAGCGACCGCGACGCGACTCAGGCAACAGCGATACGTCCGTTATATATATGCAACTACTTCGAGCGAAATTGTTCGGTTCAAAATTGACACGGTTTTCCGTGTTGAGCCGCGCGTCGCCGCCGCTTGTCTCTGTCGCGCCTCCCACATGTCAAACCTTTATGATTTTATTAATTTCAATTCACGATAATTAAATATACAAATTATGTGTGTGCAATATTATGGTCTCTCTAGAATAGATCCATTAATTTTCCTTTGTCTATGGTTTGAAAAATGTAAATAACCTGTGAATATAATTTGTTGTAAAAATGTATCTTGTAAAGTGCAACGGACGTGCAATTAAAGTTGAGTAGATGTATACATAATAGTTGTAAGTATAGGTATCTGTTATACGAAGTGTCCAGGTGTAGATACAAATTTAGATATTCGTCATTAATGTTCCTTATGTTGTGTTAATATGTCATTGTTTGCAATTGATTTAATACATTTTAAGCAACTTCTGCTATTGTTTGAGACCGGATAATAAGCATTATTGGCAAATGTGCTTGACATTGGCAAATCGCGACAAATGTTTGTGTGATCCACAAACATTTGTTGCGGTTTTGGGTGCTGTGAGACCGAAACCCTTTCGTAGTTTTGGTTGGGTTAGGACAATGTGTATGACTGATGGATGTGTTTATTTTAAATATTTATGTAATTAAATAAAATTTTGCGTCTTTTGACGAAGAGTTTTCAAAAAGAAATTACGAGAACTTAAGAATACAAGTATACCACCACACTTGTTGGAATACATATTATGACACGAAATAAATCAACAATAATTGTTTTGATGCAAAAATCGATCAACCTGTAGAAAAAGCATACACAGATGATGTAAAAGCCTTAAATATAAGACGAATTTATTTTAATTTATCTGAATAACGAGGCAAACAGGTCGATAGCCTGATATAGTACTACGCCTGCCTACAAACAGTATTACACATCGAACTGTAGTACTGCATTGTACTGCACTGCACTAGATATAGATGTAAACTGACATACTGCCCACTAATTTCAATGTCTTAAGCAGGCTATAAAACTAATTACACTCTGCTTTTTGGCCAGACGTACTTGTCTACCTACCTAATCGAACTTTTTCTGACAACAGATCTACCCCTAGTAAAATATGTATTTGCTTATTATTCGGTCTCAACGAGCAATTTTGAATCCGTCGTACTAATTACGTCTAAAAATAATTTGATGTCGACGTCATATAAAATAAACAGGGCCCTATGCTGTAAAACGATACGAAGCGACGAAGTTCCAAAACGTAGATCGAATGTAACAGAATATCCATTACATTCATAATATTTCTAATATAAAATACTGCGACTAAAATAAAGCAACCGGTAAATATATGTGTTTAAAGGTATATTTAATTTTTATCATCGCAACATGTTATGTTGGAACCTTTATGTATTTTTATATTATTTTTATCATAAAACAAAAATCTAGGAAACAACAATAAATACGAAAGTAAATCATATGCGTTTCAACTTACAAATTTATTTTTATGGTAGTCATTTACACCAAAAATATTATTATTGTAATGGCTATTCCATACCTAATTGACTCTATGTATTTTCGAACTTCGTTGCTTCGTTTCGGATTTAGAATAGGGGCCCAGACGCTAACAATGCGAACACTGCGACGAAGGTTATGTAATTGTTTTACCTGATTATCGTGCAATATCATTAAATGTATACTTATGTTTGTAAAGTAACAAATTTAACTTGCATAGCAACCGATTTTATATTACAGCTTCTCGTTACAATTATTTCTGTTGGTCAAGAGTAGCGAAATTCATTTTACATTAAATAAAATATATGAAAATTTATTTGTAGTTTCATACTGTCCTATGCCACTGCGAAAATATCAACTAATTAAAATACGGGAAAAGCCATCTTGGTTGAGTATCAGGCTATGGCTTGTAGGATTTTGGGTTCGATTCCCTGATGTTTTACCTTAACTTTAACCAAAATCCTCTACCATATTATCATCAAATTGCACTTTTCGAGCGCTTTTTTTTATTTAATTTAATTGAATGACAAGACGAGCAAGTCGCTCGCCTGATGGTAAGCGCCGCGGCTGCCCATAAACAGAAGCAACAACACACAGAACTTTGAGTTACAAAACACTGCATGAAACTGAACTGTGCTCGTCGCCCCGAGACATAAGGTGTTAAGTCTCATAATACGTATTATAAGTACGTAATATGAATAGCGATATGCATAGGTAATTACAAAATTTAAAACTATAAATAAATAAAATAAATAAATAATTTAACGAGTTCATTCAAGATTGATATCCCCGAGAGGGTAGGCTGAGGTATAATCAGTGCACCCATATTTCGACGAGCTTATCTTTTTTTATCCGAGCACGGCAAAGTGACTGCACTACACCTGATGTAAAGCGCAGTGCAGTCCAAAAAAAACCAGCGACCACTAACAAACAATGAGTTTATCGCTGGTCACCAGAAATCATGCCCGCCTATATAACACCTTCACACTCCGGAAAGGTAAGCAGCAAATCGAGGGGCCTAGAACAGGACAGGTGGATGATCGATGCAGGTTGCGATAGGGGGCGAGCTTATTGCTATATCGGGCACAATTACAGACTCCGGGCTGATACTGAACATCGTGATAGAAAAACCCAATATCACTTTTGCGCAACCTGGGGACCAAACAAGAGGCCTCAGCATAATAGTCGAACCGCGTACGCATTACAATTCACCACCAAGGTAGTTTGACACCTAAAATGCATCTATTACAAACTCTTCGTAGGAGGGTCCTACATGATTTACATTTGTACCCGACTGTATAGCGACCACATGGAAAATCCGGTTATATTGGCTCTTCTCGGCAAGTCTCGTTCTGTGGCAAGTCAGTATAGGTAGATACATTCAGTCACTTCAAGACGGCATAATTCTGGCGACCTTCGTGTGACGTAACATATCTGGACAGTCGATATTATATTGAACTGCACTGTATTTGCCTGTTGGTAAATACAATTCTTAGAGGCACGCCATAGGCAGTTTAGTTTATATTAAGAATGGCGCGGCTCAACCGGGTTGTTACCACTGTCTAACAGTAAGCCGATACGATACGAAGTAGCGGTTAGTGATGTTTCGTATGGTAAGCGAAATATTCGTCAGCCCAAATCCTTTTCCCCTTCCCAACCCTTTAATCACCCATTCCTTTAGGTTGTCAACGCGTCTACAATTTTTCAGGTGTTGTGGATGTTCAGGAGCGGTGGAGATCACTTACCATGAGATGACATACTCGTTTGCCGGCCACTGCTAAAAAAACATAAGAAGAACACCATGAAGAAACCTGCATAACAAAAAGTGGCTCTAGAAGTATTTTTAAGGTTTACCGCGAGGCAAGAGCGATGAGCCCGCTCGTTTCGTCGTTCAGTAATTAAAAAAAAGGCCTCGTTCTAACCCTGCAGAACGTTGAATTAAAAACTGTTAACTGGCATTGGACTACGCTCGTCACCCCGAGACATAAGATGTTAAGTCTCATAATGCCCAGTAATTCCACTGGCTTCAATATCCTTCAAACCGAAACACAACAGTGCTTACACACTGTTGCTTGGCGGCAGAAACAGACAAAACGGTGATACCAACCCAGACGGCCTCTCGCATAGTAGGAACCTATAACCTTTAGGATGCTTTAGGCCAAAATATCTTTGGCAAACGGAAGGTACACTGCTATTACTTTTACCTGTGTTTTTGGGATACATTCACAATATTATTATGTTATGTTATGTATAGCAACCGTGATGCGATATTTTGGCAGCGGCAAACGAAACTCTGAAATAAATATCCCACCCTCATTAATTTGCGCCAATGCGATACGATGGACAGACAGACGGACGCCCACTGCCCGTGTACTGATACCATCATCGCATTAATTTTAGGATAATTTTACACATTGACGTCAGGATTTGCTATATGTCCGTAATATCTTTTCTTTCGTTATCCCAGCTTATTGTCTGGCCCCGTCTTCCTTGATCTTGAACATCCTTCGTAGAAAGTCATCCGTGGGATCCCGGTGCACATAATTCTGTAAAATGATTTTGGTAATTCGATATCAGAATGAATCGATATTGAATTATTGACAACCTCCGTGGCGCAATTAACGAGTACATGGCTGTGGAATAAGAGACTGTTGATTCGAATCTATCAACAAGACTAAAATTAAGTGTGATCTATTAAATTTGTTTTGGATCTGTATGTTATTAAATTTTTGCCTTTCGTATGTCCTGCTACACAGGAAACATGTAAATCACATTAATTTACTGTGGGGTTACGGCTGTTGGGTGAATCACAGGATACATTTTTATTTTACTCTATCTCACTAATCTAGGCTTGTAAAAATATGTGGGTCAGTGGCCATAGCCTTGATTGTGAATAGTCAGGGTTCACCAACCGACATCTAAGGTTAGCTTGAAGATTGAAAGATGTTAGTTGGGAAAATTTAAATTCCAATAGAAGACGTGATACGGGATACGCTCCTGCATTTTTTATGGTGTCGAGCACAAGAAAAGGAAAAGCTCCATAGCATTTGGTAATATATATTACGACCATCAACGGCCACTTCCACAAACAGTACATATTGGGGTTAGCGACCAATACCGGAGACTACGACGATGGAATGTTTCCTTACAATCGTATCGTTTTGAGCCTCCGTAGCGCAGGAGGTAAGTAGCAAGTTGTAAAACGAGAGGCCGCGGGTTTGATTCCCGCACATAGGCAAATGTTCGTATAATTAACAGATATTTGTTTTGGGTCTTAGGTGGTGTGAGATCGAAAGTCTCCCGTAGTTCCTAATACAAGACACCAGACTCGTTCGTATCTGCCTGTGGCGTCAGAATGATGTGTGAGACTGTTGGGTGTATTTATTATTTATTTATTAATTGTGATCGTGACTCGTAGATCCTTTTCTCCACTCTCAGTCGCATATCACAATACAACAATGTACCATAATAATTAAGAAATAATGTTTCCTTCAACAACATAACTACTTAATTAACAGCTCAAATACGTAGAAGTAATTGTCACCACAGCGCCGAATAATATATGTGTCCACCCATAGCACGGCGCGGGAAAAATCGATTCCAGACCGATTTGAACGACTATAATGAGATTTAAAATTGACAAGTAATTAATGAGGATTAGTAAGGCACTGCGTCTGATGAATCTGTATGCAAATGGGCTCGAGAGAGGGTGAATAAACGGTCAGGTTTGCTAGTTTTCGTAAGGACGTGGATTTGTGTTATGAATATTGGGTTTGACGATGCCAGTTTTTCAGAAATGAATGAAATGTGTGACGAGTTCGTAAAAGTTAAAAAAGTTATTATTTATTTGTTATTCATTTTTCCAAGTTAAAATTATTTTCTTTTGAACATATATTAAATTAAAGTTTCGATTAAAATATATTACGTAGTTTTATTATAACATTTTTATAATATTTTTATGTCTTGAAGATGTTCAACTCATTCCAGAGACACTTTCATCACAAAACATTCTAATTTTATAAAGATAAAATATTGCCAGAAATAGCTAATCGAGAAGTAGCACGGACTTTTAAGACCTAAGTTGCAGTTTCGACACCAGCCAATAGCATGCATCTCTGTCTTTTCTAAGCTACGTGTGTCATCATTGTTAATAATTACTTGCTTTAACGGCGAAGGAAAAATGGTGAGGAAACCTGCATACCTAAGAAGTTCTCATAAGAACTTTGAAGTTATGTGACATCTGCCATTCCCCACTAGGCCAACGTGGTTGACTAAGTCCTATCCCCTCTCATTAAGTAGAGCAGGCCCGTAGCCTGCAGTGGGAAGGGTATACAGGGCTAGTATTATTATTATATAGCACGCTAATTCAAATCTCGTACCAACCAGAGTTCACAAACAAATAATCGACGGCTATTACTGTACCAATGTAATCCCCAGAGCACACAAACAATAAATTAAGGGCAAATTAGAATGATGCCAATAATATGGGACCTCGCTGACCTCAACAACATACGATTGAACAACAAACCAATCTAACACAAACAACAAGCAAACCAACGCCACATTTAAAATGAACGTTTGCGTATAAAATTATTATTCATTTTATCGGTTCAATGTTTGCAATTAATTACAACAATCAATAATTTCGCGCTTCGTCGAGCGAAAACTACTACACACACTGTGTCTGTCTGATAACGATACACCCTGTATACTTGACGTATGTACGAAACGATACACCCTGTATACTTCACGTATGTACGAATAGTTGCCACGATGTATTCAACTATAGGATTTTACAGATCATTAAATATAGTCATGATTATGGATTTCCTCTATCAATTCCAAATTTTAAGGTTGTAGTATTGGAGGTTAATAAGGTTTTTTTAAACACTCCTTAAATTACTAGTAACATTATCGATCACGAGATACTGCCTAATGCAAACATGTCTAAAAAAAGTCTGATGCAGTATTTAGAATTACAAAGTTTACACCAAATAAAGTAACTTAAAAGTAAGGATCATAGGGTAAGGTGATACGATGGTTGGTCTTATCACAACCGGCGATTTCTTCCAGACAACCTTATTTATTACTTTAGGAGTTATTACTATCCTACTAATATTATAAACGCGAGATGGATGGATGTATGTTTGTTACTCTTTCACGTAAAAACTACTGAATGGATTTTAATGAAACTTTACAATAATATAGCTTATACATCAGAATAAGACATAGGCTACTTTTTATCCCGGGAAAAGCAGATCACGCGGTCGGAGCCGCGAGCAAAAGCTAGTTAACTATAATATTAATAGCTGTAAATATTTTTAAAAAAGACTACAATAACAGATATGAGAAAATAATGGGCAAAGCTATCCTTGTTTGTATTATAAGTTTAGTTTGTGTATTGTTGATGGTTCAATAAGGCCAATTATGGTTCAGTAAAGTCTGAAATCGATTAAACGTTTTTTTATTAGCCGAATGGTGACGAGAAATTCGCTTGTCCGATAGTAAGTATCTTCCCTATTCATAATAGTACTAACATTAATCAGAACTTTGAATTACAAAGCATTGTATGGACTGCGCTCATTACAGACGATTACGAGATTGGAAGTCTCATAATGTCGAGTAATTTAAATGTCTTTTAAAAAGGAACATACTTTGAACCACTTTCTTTTTGCTAATTGGTGGCACAAAAAGACAAAGCGGTGTACTCAAGTCGCCATATCTCGCATTCGAAGGACTTTCCTAGTAAACACGCATAAATGCATAGCACATAATCAATGATAGGGATTTAAAATATATATAAAGTGTGTGGCGTACGTCGAGGGGCTTATCATGCCGTCATTTTCATAATGCAGCATACACTGTGCATTTTAGCCGTCCTGTATAATGCATACGGGGCGCGGCGCGACCCGGACATCGTATTAATTACATACATCGCTTAATTATTGATTTTTAGTATTAAATACGCCAGCATTTTGGGCTGAAACGCTCGCAACGATGCGTGTATGGCTTATTGTGTCTAAATTATGTACCGTAGGCAGTTTTGCAGTTCAGTGCCATGTAGTGCTTTGTAATTCAAAGATCTGTGTGGCGTTGCTTCTGTTTAAGGGCAGGCGTGGCGCTTACCATCAGGCGAACGCCTTGCTCGTCTCGTCATTAAATCAAATAAAATAAATAAACAAACACCGTAGGCAGCATTACATACACGACCGTGTGTAATAAATACTGTGTTGTCAGCAAAAATAGTTCGGTTTTAGGTTCTTAACAGAATTTGATAACTCCATACATACCGTTCACAAGGTGGTAGGTCCCTCGTATTCGAGAGGCCGACTGAGTTGGTATCACCGCTTTGTCTATTTTTGCCGCCAAGCAACAGTGTGTAAGCACTGTTGTGTTTCGGTTTGCAGGACATTGAAGCCAGTGAAATTACTGGGCATTATGAGACTTAAGATCTTATGTATCGGAGTGACGAGCGCAGTTCAGTGCCATGCAGTGCTTTGTAATTCAAAGTTCTGTGTGGTGATGCTTCTGTGTTTGGGCAGACGTGGCGCTTAACATCAAGCGAGCGCCTTGTTCGTCTCGTCATTCAACCAAATAAAAAAACTTACAGCCTGGCGTTATCTCGGCCTGAAGCCAGGGTCGGGCCTCCTATCATGTTTTGATGATGGGTTTATTATTATGTGGGGCGACCTGCCGTCTGATCCCCACACCCCGCAACAGAAAAAAAGTTTCGCCATTGTCTCGTCTGTTAATCAGCATTATCCCACGTACTGGTGAAGTTGACTTTGGCTCTAAAATGTTGGTGGTTTACTTACATAAACAACTATAACTTCACCCGCACTACGTTTTAAATTAATGTAACGATCAGAAGTCATATTTTATGACCTCCTTAATGACGGAGTTTAAATAAATAAATACACCCAACAGTCACATACATAGTCCTGACCCCACAGTAAGATACGAGTCTTACGTCGTGGGTATCAGCAACTACGAGAGACTTTCGGTCTCACAACACCCAGACCCCGAAACAAATATTTGTGGATCACACAAACTTTTATCTCGGTGCAGGGATCGAACCCGCGGCCTCTCGCTTCACAGCTTCGCTACTCGCCCGCTGCGCAAAGGAGGCTAATTTATGTACGGGATTAGAACTAGGTAGATACTTTTTAATTCTAGTCAACCTATCCAAGTAGCCGAGACAATACCGATTCATTAGTATAGTTGGAATACGTAAATTATGGCGAGTAGACTATAGATTTCTACAGCAGTCTTACTGTATACTGCTAACTTTGAGGCCATTTGTCTAGCTTGGCTCGCCGGTGCTGCCGTGCGTGGTTTCTACTCGAATACTCTGTCTCGGTACAAAGCGAGTTAATGAGTGAAATATCACAAAACTGAACAATATTTGACATAAAAAATAAACTATATACTCGTCGAATTAAGTACCATTTTTTTTCGCAAGTAATATGCTAACCTGATCTTTAAAACTCTCTACGTTAATTAGTAATAGAACTTTTAAATTAGAGCTAATTTTCTTCAAATATAGCTAAGAACCACCTCGAAATCAGTTCATTCGTTTAGGTGCTACGATATCACAGATATTAACTAATAACAATCACCAATGTTAGAGCTCAAAAATTTACAGTAATGCAGTCATGATCATTCAGATTTCCATCACTAGGTATTGCAACGACACGAATCATTAGGAATATTGTAAATGGATAAGTCGTTTCGAAGATAATTAAAGATTTTCTTTTTTTTTAGATTTGTTTTACATAAGTTGAGAGACTTTAAACAAGATCTGCGTCATGGAATATTCCGTAATGAAGCCACAGTTAATATTATTATTGTATAGCGATTGGGTCAGCAGGTTTCTAGGGAAATTCTTGGTACTTTATATAATTTTTGTGATTTGGCACATATCTATAGATATTTTAGTAGCTGCCATGACTGCAATATTCACCGACATGGCTAAATGTCATGTTTATGACCATTTCACTGAAGACAATAATGTTTACTCCTAAATAGCTTTAACACTCATCTACAACACTCCCTCTAGAATTTCAAATGCCAAACGTCTGACACAAACGTGTCAATCCTTGTTTAGCAGTTTAACAACCAAAAACAAAGTTAACGTAGAGGCGCCGCTCATTGCAAAAAACTATAAAGTCGGTAGCACAATTCCAAGACAATAAATAAATCGTCCGGCGTGACGGCTGTAAATCTCGAGACGCAAACAAACTTCCTATACAAATTCCACACCAGATCATCAACGAACTATCCGGATAGGCGGCCGCGTTGCCGCACAGTATATGTTTAAACAGTAGTCAATATTGCAAGGATTGAAAGCAATACTTTTTTTACAATGACAAGATAATCAGGTTACCTGTAGTAAGCTTCACATCAACCGTAAATAGTAATACCATCAAGAATTTTGAATTATAATTTATTTTATGGCATTGCACTGTGCTCTCTTTCCGAAGCATGTAAGGTATTATACATAATAATGTCCAGTAACATCAATGATTTCAATAACCGAAACACATGCTGATTGGCGTTATAAATATTCTATCCTTACACGGTAAAGTGGATATACTGCACATTATGCTAACTAATATAGGCACTTGAAATATGTGGATTAAACACGTCGACAAGAGTAATTATATAGCTTGGTAGCACTAGTACCATAGATATTCCTTTGGATTTCTCCGATTAGGTCGGTTTACTAATATGAGTTTCGGATATATCCACGCCATCATAAAAGAAGTTAAAATCGATACATAATACATGAATAATTCACTCACTGACGCTGTATTGATCATTTTTCCTTGAACGAAACGAATCAACGCAGTAGACACAATTCAATTAATCAAAAACTAATTAAAAGCTTGGGACAATACTTTCCTACTGTTCTAATATCATCTACAACTACCGTGCACTAGACGGGCGCTGTCGAACTGCAATCGTGGGGAGACTGGGCGTAATTTAAAACCGCACCACACCCCGCACTCCCTCCCCGCCTCACCCCCTCTGGCGAAATTAAGTGCGAGGCGGTCGGTACGTGACACCGGCAAATGCGCCGTGCCTACCCGTGTGTACCCGCCTTAATTGTGAAGCTTCATTTGTAGCGTGTCACCGGGCGCGCTTTGAACACGCGTCGTGTAGATTTCTGTACTTATACTTGACTGCAAGTATACACTAGTGTATACACTGTATACACTAGTATACACTTTTTGAAAAGAGCGAACAGGGTCACATTGTCTGTAAAGGTAAGTATGGAAAGAATGCCCATCCATTTTTATTGCCAATGTTGGCAGACGAGCATACAGTCCCCGTGGTAAGTGGTTAACGCCGCCCATGCATCATAAAAACCAGGTCATACATAGCCAAGCAGTTTCACGACCATAGCAAGTATGATGAGAAAACTAATATAATTTGATTACCCGACCACCCAGAGTCGGACCATGATCATACTACTCACAGCTGTTGCTTTCCTATACCTACCTACATCTATAATAATAGGTCAAGTTCAAAGGTGCAACTGCCGCCCAATAAGTCCCCCGCTTCCGCGCTTTACATACCACTGATTATTTATCCCTTTCTATTACGACTGCGTATTAGTCTGCGTATTAGTTATTGCTTTTTACAGTAAAAAAATTACATATTTTTTTTTTCATTTCCTTAAAGAAAATAGTTATGAATTATTAAATGTCGTATAGCTAATGTCGTTAAGCATGATGTAAAGAAGTTAACGGTAGAAGGTTATTAGTATTAAATAAACCCTGTATCTACACTAATATTATAAAAAGGAAAGATTTGTATTTTTGTTTGTAAATTAAACTAAAAAACTACTGCACCGATTTCAAAAATTCTTTTGCCGTTAGAAAGCTACATTGTCACTGTGTAAGCTACTTTTTATCCCGGAAAAAGCAGACCACGCGGGCGGAGCCACGAGGAAAACTAGTCTTCTATATATTAATAACTGATAAGGACATTTTATATCTTTTTTAAGCATATTGCAGTCACGAGAAAGTGTGAGATTTGGCATAATTAAAGTTTACATGGCGAAGGAGCACAGAAAACGAAATACATTAAATGAAATAAAAAAAATATACGTCTACGTTTATACTGATAATATCTGAATGTCAAATCTCGCACCTGGCGTTGTGGAACATAAAGTTATAGAGGTCAAATTTCGACCACTACGCGGCTTCTAATACATAACAATAAACAGCATTGATACATCAAGCCATGTACAACCTTCGAGACACGACTCCCGTAACACTAATTGCGTAAGTAAAATCCTCTCATGCCATTATTGTATTGAATTTGAATGCATGTGTAATTATCCACACCTTTCATACAGAGCGGACCCTTTTAATTACGTTCACTGTTCTATTGTTTGACGTAGACGTCAATTATTGCAATAAAGGAGTACAAATTGTTTGTCTGCGACGTCACATTGTTCGAGCTGTTGGGAGGTGTGTAATGAATATAATTAGTCATTTTGACTGCTTTCGTCTGTAATCATTTACACGGCTTTGATATTTTTCAGTGCAGAAAGTTATATACATAGAGTCACGCCTGTTTTCCATAGGGGAAGGCAGAGACAACGGACTTCCACCTGCTACAATCCTTACACAAAAAAGAAAACCATTTAAAAAACAAAGCATTTTTTTTCGCACACCTCTTTCCAAAAAAGGGTAAGCAGATATACACCCACGGTTTATCAAACTTATTTTTTATGATATTGATGTGGCTAGGCTATTGACATCACATAATTCGCGCTGTTGAGAGGTGTGTATTGAATGTAATTAGTCGACTGTTTTTATGTGTAATCATTTAGACAGCACATACACACCGGCTGACTCCGAAACGCGACTACCCGAAACAAAACACTATTACGATATTTTCACGTGCATACCGTGGACGCGGTTCATTCGTATACAAATATGTACATACACACAGATAAAGAACCCAAAGACGGCAATGATACCAAGGTATTTATGACTCTACCATTGCGTGTTCACCTTCTAACACCAAAACCTATTAGAAAGCAAATACGAATATGCATTTCGCATTTTCATTCTGGCGGCTTAATGATATAAATAAATACACCCAACAGGCACATACATAGTCCTGACCCCACAGTAAGATACGAGTCTTGTGCCGTGGGTATCAGGAAATACGAGAGACTTTCGGTCTCACAACACCCAGACCCCGAAACAAATAAATGTGGATCACACAAACATTTGTCTCGGTGCGGGGATCGAACCCGCGGCCTCTCGCTTCACAGCCGGCTACTCGCCCGCTGCGCCACGGAGGCTGATATAAAACCATCGGGTTGGGGGGAGTGGGGGGTTGGCTGGGCGGTAATTTTCTGGACTATTTATTTCTGACTGGTCACATTACGCGTCGCTATGTTTTACGGCGCCTATCTACCCTCATTAATAGGATTCTCTCTATTGTTATTTTATATGGCAACTTCCTAACGTAAGCATGTATGGAACGAAAGATGTTGATTATGGAAGACTAGATTTTGTTGGAGACCCGCGCGGTTGTCTTTGCCGATATATTTCCGAGATGATAGTAGATGTAATTCTGTCTCATAAGCTATATTATGAAAAAAATCATATTGAACCCTTGCTGCTTGAAAAAAAACAAATCCAAAACACATTTTCATATCGTGTAACATTCGCGTAAACGTAAGAAATCATTACATTACATTTTCATATTAAGTAAACTTTGAATAAACGAGCTTGTGCTTGTTATTTGCTAGTGTGGAAGTGTTCGGACATAAAAAATAGATTTTCCATAGAAATTTACTCTTCCTTTCCCTCATGGCAATTGGTTGTTAAATGTTAAAATGTTAAATATTGCTAAATTACGTTTTTCAAGAATTAACGTTGAATAACTATAAAAAAAGTTTTAAGTAGTATTATTATAAATGTGAAACTAGTGCACCCTCATTTCGCCGTTCTTATTTCCGCCACGTCATGTGATAGATCCCATGATAGGGCGAGCTTATTACCATACCAGGAACAAATTTCAATTCCGGGTAATTCAGGTGCGATTTTTCGAATCGAAAACTCGAACACCAACTATTTTTTTTATCCAGGCACGGCAAAGTGACTGCACTACACCTGATGGTAAGTGTACCACCACCAACAAACAATGAGTTTATCGGTGGTCACCAGAGTCATGCCGGCCTGTATAAATGCTTCCCGATTACCCGAACTGGGAATTGAACTTAGGACCTCACAGTTCTCAGTTTAAGTAACTGGGGGTTGCGATTCTTGCACTGAGACAATTGTATGTGTGAATATGTTTTGGGTCTGGGTGTTATGTGACCGCAAATTCTTCTTAGTTCCTGGTACTCATGATACAGGTTAACCTAATGTAAGATCAGGACTATGTGTGCGACTGTTGAGTATATTATAAAAATATTGTTCAAAAATAAATACAATGATATTATTTTTATACATAATAATTATATATTATAATATTTAATAAAAAATACAACCCTAAACAATAAAACTGACAAGTACTCCTTACAATCCGTAAACGGCTGGTGTCGAATAAAAATCATCTGTTAACGTGGAAGGCAGTAACGATGCGATGGAAGCGAGGAAGGGTTGAAATCAAGGCGGGCCGGTAATCAGCCGCCACCGCGTAATGGCCCCCGAGAGACCGGCCGACTACTTCAACCGGGACTGGCACAGGGTTGTCACTTACTTATAAAATTTTCTTTGAATTTATTTGTATTTGAATTGATGACTTTGAATGTAAAGCAACTGATAAGGTGATGACAGTCAGTAACTCAGTCTGAAGTCAGTAACTCAGACACCGACGATTCTTCTGGTATTGATGGTGTTCGATGAGCGGTTGTGATCTGTCAACATTTCCATATTCTGTCAACATTTCACCTGGCTACCTATTACATTTCAAAAGATAGAGTCCTGCATGATATACATATAAACCTTCCTCCCGAATCACTTTATCTATTGCTGAAAACTGAATTAAAATCCGTTGAATAGTTTAAAAGACCTAAGCGAACAGACAGCGGAAGCGACTTCATTTTATACTATGTAAAGAAGATGAAAATGGCTGCGCTGATCCATAAAGATGATCTTTTCTAAAGAGAAAAGGTAAGTATTGTAAGATTTGTAGGTAGAGGTAGAGGTAGGTAGGTAGAGGTAAAAAGACAATATCCGAAAAAAATAGTGAAAATATAATTGTCCTATTTAATTACCAACCATTGTCCTATTTGGCTCAGCGGGCGAGTATCCGGCGGGTTCGATGACCGAGACAATTGTTTATATGATCCACAAATAATTCTTTTGAGTATAAGTGTTGTGAGACGGATCTCCTAGTGCATGATACCCACGATACAAGACAAGATACTAGTCTTTTATAAGTTATTTTAAGGTTCCGACTACGTGTGTGACTGTTGGGTTTATTTATTATTATTGCTCTAAATAAAACTTTTATCCGGCGATTTTTTATTTTACTGAATGACGAGACGAGCCAAGCACTAGCCTGATGGTAAGCGCTACACCTGCCCATAAACAGAAGCAACACCACACAGAACTTTGAATTACAAAGCACTGCATGGCACTAAACTGCGCTCGTCAGCCCGAGACATAAGATGTTAAATCTCATAATGCCCAATAACTTCACTGGCTTCAATGTCCTTCAAACCGAAACACAACAGTGCTTACACACTGTTGCTTGGCGGCAGAAATAGATAAAGCAGTGGTACCAACTCAGACAGCCTCTCGCATAGCAGGGACCTACGACCTATCTGAATTTCTCCATAACTAGGTAATTTACCCACAGTGCCGTTATGATTAGAAACACGACACGTGTTATATTTTTGAAGTGATAACTTCTTATGGGAGGGTGAATCGAAACGTTCCGTAACGCGAGCGGTCTATCGACCAGCCAGCGTTGGCCGACCTCCCTGGAACATAGATTATTTCGAAGTCCCAGGGGGCGTCACACAGTGACCATTCAGCTTGGACCGGACTTTGACCAGACTTCAACCGGACTTTGACCGGACTTTGATCGGGCTATGACCGGGGTTTGACAGGACTTTGACCGGATTTTGACAAGACTTTGACTGGACTTTAACCGGATTTTGGCAGGACTTTGACCGGTATTTGACCGGACTTTGATCGGATTTTGACAGGTATTTGACCGGATTTTGACCGGGCTTTAACCGGACTTCGACCGGACTTTGATAGGGCTTTGACCGGATTTAACAAGCTTTGACCGGATTTTGACAGGACTTTGACCGGTATTTGACCGGATTTCGACTGGACTTTAACCGGACTTCGACTGGACTTTGATAGGACTTTGACCGGGCTTTGACCGGATTTTGACAAGTCTGACATTACTTTGACAGGACTTTTCCCGGATTTTGGCAGGACTTTGACCGGTATTTGACCGGACTTTGACAGGGCTTTGACTGGACTTTGACCGGATTTTGACTGGTATTTGACCGGACTTTGACAGGATTTTGACCGGATTTTCACGGGTATTTGACCGAACTTCGACCGGATTTTGACCGGGCTTTAACCGGAGTTCGACCGGACTTTGATAGGGCTTTGGCCGGATTTTGACAAACTTTTACCGGACTTTGACAGGGCTTTGACCGGGCTTTGACCGGATTTTGACAAACTTTTACCGGACTTTGACAGGGCTTTGACCGGGCTTTGACCGGATTTTGACTGGTATTTGACCGGACTTTAACCGGACTACGACCGGACTTTGATAGGGCTTTGACCGGGCTTTAACCAGATTTAGTCAGGACTTTGACTGGACTTTAACCGGATTTTTGCAAGACTTTGACCGGATTTTGACAGGACTTTGACCGGATTTTGACAGGACTTTGATCGGTATTTGACCGGACTTCACTCTGCTCTCACTTTAACCCACATTAGTTTAAGTTATCACTTCTGTCGAGCGTCCCGAGACACACACTTTTTTTTCAACAGTGCCAACCCTGTGCGGCACTAATTCTTAGCGGGGTTTAAGACAATGCCAATGTTTATTCTTTATCGCAGCCGTGGGAAATTTACGCCTGGGGGCGGTGATAATTAAAATATTCCCATTCAGTATGAACCACGCTTTATGTGCTTAATTAAATATAACAAGAGACAACCCTAATAAGTATTCATGGAAATTAACTATTTTTAAATTCAGAAACACTTGAATATAATAAAAAATGTGTGCTTGTAAGGTTAAACATATAGGAACAGCTTCCGTGGCGTAGCGGGCGAGTAGCCGGCTACAAAGCGAGGGGACGCGGGTTCGATTCCCGCGATTCGATTTGTTTCGGGTCTGGGTGTTGTGGGGAAGTCCCTCGTAGTTTCTAATATCCACGATACAGGTTTAACCTAGTGTGGGGTCATTACTATGTGTGTTGGGTGTATTTATTTATTAAGTATCCACGCCGCAAGAGTAGCACGCGCTGAAGGGCTTTTTTTTTATAACATAGGTCGGCAAACGAGCAAGTGTGTCACCTGATGGTAAGTGATCTCCACCGCCCATGTACGCCCGCCACCAGAAGAATCATGGGCGCGTTGCCGACCTTAAAGGTAAGGGATAATTAGGGATAGAGAAGGGGAGGGGATTTGAGCTTCCGGATATTCCGGATATCAAATTTAATACAATAAATGAGGACGATGCGTAATGTCTTGGTCATGAAACCAAGGCCCACAGGCTGCTTACGGCCCGAATCGGTGATTCATTCGGCCCGCGAAACTGAGTCGTATAAGTGTCTATAGAACTAGGCAGATGGGCAATCTCAACATGCGGCCCGAGGCACTACCCTACTGTGCCTCTATTGTGTATGTGATAGTAAGTGACGTCCATAAACACGCACAATACTAGAATCATGGACACGTTGCCCGTAAAAACCAGTTTCAAAAAAAATTATAGATTGGGAAGGGGAGGGGAGATGTGAGCGGTGGATATCTCGTCCATCCTACAAACTGCAAAAGCAAATTGCTCCTTTACGTCGTTTTTCTATGAGAAAATAGTAACAACCCAGTCAAGCCGGTCCATTCATGCTGTAGGCAGAACTGTTTATGCTCTACACGGTGGTTCTACCACTCAAAGCGTGAGGCCCGTGCGGTGCGTATATTAAGAAACAAGTACATATATTCATAGAAAGGTACAATTATCAAAAAATACATTAATAATTGTCTTCCTCGGTGGCGCAGTTGTATTGCGTATGCGTCGACTGCTACCAAGGTCTAGGGTTCGATCCCCGGGTCGGGTAAAATTGATATGGGGTTTTTCTATCACGAAATGCTCAGTATCAGCGCGGAGTCTGAAATTGTGGTTAGTATGACGATAGGCTCACCCCTATCACATCATAGGACGGAAATAAGTTAGAAATGTGGATATAGGTACTGGTAACACCTATGCGTAATCCGTCAGAAATTAAGTGCGTACGTATGTACGTAAATATGTTATAAGTTAATAGAAAAAACCCGGAACCAATATCTGCACCTTTCGCCAACATTTGGCCCAACACTAACCCTCTCATTACACAGACACGACACCAAACTTCAAAGTAGTTTTTATATTAATTGTACATAACGAGCGTGTCTTAAGTTAACGTTAGTTCCGTATAAGGTTTAAAGTATCCCCTTACTCGATGTCATGGGTTATTAAGCTATAATAGAACTGGGGATATGAGACGTTCATTATTATGGACTAAACTGTCGTTCCAAGTTATGTTATCTATTGTTGCTTGAGGTTAAAAGCGAATAAAATTTTATGGAAACTACTTTTTTCATTACACTTTAGAAGACACCTTTTTTTGATGGTGGTAGGATATTCATATCCGCCCGGATAGCGACCACCGAAAACATGGTGTTAAAACCTGCTATAGTGACCCACACAACTTGTGTGGATCGCGTTCCAGGATCAGCCAGTGTATATCCGGTTCTCTTCTATAAATTAACAGATTTAAATCGCTCCACTTATTTACGCGATGTGACACTACAGCCGATACACACACACACACACCAATGCCTGCACGCACGCACACACACACACACACATACAAATGCAAAACGGCCAAACTAATAACAAACTAGTAATTATCAAAAAGTTAAAAGTACCTGTAACTGCACAACTGCGTTAATTTGCGTTTCGCCTTGGACAAAACCGCAGACAACTAACGCCATCTTTTAAGTATTGTAAGAACTGTGCACACTAGCGCCACTTTTAACACACACTTTTTATTCACACGTACGTACACTCACCCACACTTAGCTGTATAAAAGTTGCCAAAAATACACGAAAGCTGTTTTTGTTCTATGTCTTTTATCGATAACATACAATTTTGAACCTTATATCTGGAGTAATTCTATTCATTTTACGTTGCGCTTCAAACACAAGGAGGCTATTTTAATATGTACAACAGTGGTACGAACAAGACCAAAAAGACGTAAATACCGTATGATACTTGGGAACTTAATACCTTTTCACGCCTCGCAGCGATGGAAAAAGATGTCTAAAAGCGAAAGGACGTAAAACAGTGTGCTAAAGGCAACTGTCTGGCGTTTTGTCATGCGTCCAAACGGCCCTTTCTTCAAGGGGAGGCTATTTGTAGATGTGTGCGTACGATGAGCGTGTACGTAAACTTCTTAGAAGGAGTTTCCTTTCTTAAGAACGCGAAGAAAATGCGAAAAGGTTCGCACTTGAGGGAGTTTTGTAAAAATAGTTACGTGCTGGTTCGTCGGAGCGCCGTGAGAGGGCGCTTGAATTTTTTTAAAAAGTGGGCACTGACATCAAAGTTTAATAGAGTACAGTTTGTAATATTTTTACAATAGAACAAGAATAAAACTAGCAGTGAAGTGAATCATTGGAATATGAAATTGGTTAAATATACCTAATTAGAAAACGGCGAATTTCTTTCATTCAGTAGAGGAGTGTGTACGTGTATAATACTGGTCTAATAATATTATTATCACTACGAAAAGAATATCCATTAAAATTAATTTCGTTCATACATTATTTTATTTTACTACACATATATCACGCCAAGATCAAATCTCATAATGCCAGAAATAAACTGGGCGGCCGATAGTAACCGCTGTGGGCAGTAGCGATCCAGTAGCGTAACTAACAACACCCAAATCTCACCAATTGGGGCGACGATCGCACCGCACAATCACAATCCATTACGTTCTTAACAAATAGCGTGTCGCGGTTAACCGCAAAATTAACCGACCAATCACCGCTTTCCCAGCGATATACTTTCCTATATCCATTTTTCCGAGGGTGAAAATCTTAGAAACCGCACCGCTAACCGCAAATGTCAGGTATTCGACCAATGGCAAGTCGTAAATATGACCACAAGCCACGCCCATAAAACCGCAAGCCAACCACAACGCGAGACGTTACGTTTACGTCATCGATCGTGGTGTTCTTTTTTTGAAATAATGATTGTCGGCTTCGATTTATGAATTTACACATCGTGGATCAAAGTTGCTGAAAATTTATGATAAATTAGTAGGTATCAATATAACTCGAATTAATTTCGTAGATATATATTCGATAAACAAAACTTGTGCATATATTGCTATCTTCCGCCCGGCATAACGCCTCCAAAATTTGTGCCTACTTATTATGGATGCTAAAGGAGTTACGAAGGTAACGCTCAAAGTCAAAAATAAAAAAATTTAAAGGTCTTTGCCTGTGTCGCTGCCTGGTAACTGAAATGGTACCACAAAAATACCTCTAGAAATCATGACCTATATTTGACTTTTCAGTGTTCTTTTTTCAAGTCTGTTTTTATATTTTCTTTTTTTTTTAATTTTATTGGTGGTACAGTTATGGTATGTATATTCTAATACGATAACTCAATCGCCACGAGTGTGCTATTATCAGTTGAGGAGTTTAATTTTTTTACTCCGTACTCCGTCATCAGATCTGAACAGAATTTATACAGAACCGCATCCCAGCTATAATGTAACAAATAAAATCCAACAAAATCAGTCTATATTTGGCGGAGAAAACGATATACACGCATAAAAAAAAGAAAAAACCGAATTGAGAACCTCTTCCTTCTTTGTAGTCGGTAAAAATGACGTCACATTAACAACTTGGAAGAGGCAGTTCGAGATGAACTGGTCATCGCAACTGACGAAGATGAAATATTGATTAGACCGCGTAATGGAACACGCACACAGACGCAGCGGCTTTCACACGCACGGACTCAACCGCGACCGCATTATATTCATAATGAATACAGCCGTCCCACTCGGCGGCCGTCTTTGACTTTGTATAAATATATTTCGTCCCTCTCTCGCGGCACTTGAGTGCGCGTATGCCCCTCGAGGGAGAGGGACGGGCTAGGGTTAGGAGTTTGTCTTCGAGAGGTCGCCAATTTCTATTTCATTATGTGGCGCGGCTGAAACCGCAGCGGATCGATGGCGGTCGGACACCTGAAAAAAGCCAGACACTTCCGAGAACACAGCTAATAGCACTGTTTTTTGTATACAGAAATAAACTTTACAACATCGACATCCAAGTTGGTATTTTTTGTAATAAGTATCCTACAAAAAATATATGTAATAAGATTTTATAATATATTTTTTGGTAACCTAGACATGGGCGCCGTCAGGATTATTTACAGGGAGGAAGAGGCAACTACATGTCATTATTATATTGTGAATTATAGTATATTATAACATTGCATCATGATGTCTCTTGGGCAATAGCCTTAAGTTCTTAACAGTGGCTTTAATTATAACAAAAGTTCTAAAACTTAATTCTTTTTCTGTGTATTTGTAATTGCCAGAATGCAACCCCCTTGCACTCACCTCTCGATGCCTAGATATTATTTTTCTTTATCAGATCACTTATGTCGTTACTGGTAAGTAATCGAATTCTAAGTATTTTCTAATGGATACTTAAACTTAATTGAAGTCTCTGAGTAAGGCAGAGACTTTATTTTTAAATCTCTAACAAAAAAGAGATTTTATTTTGACCTTTTCGTATGTGGGTCGTAACACGACTGTCTCACAGAAAGCTGACGCGAATTAACAGCTTGTTGCCTTTCGTACGGTGAGTGACATATCCGGAGGCCCAAATAAGCCCTTTTTCTTTTTTTTTATTTGATTGAATGACGAGGCGATTAAGGCGCTCGGCTGATGGTAAGCGCCACGCCTGCCCATAAACAGAAGGAACATCATACAGAACTTTGAATTCAAAACACTGCACGGCACTAAAATCCGGTCGTCACCCCGAGACATAAGAATTATCATAACTGACTTTACTGGTAAATAATCAAATTTTATACATTTTCTAATGGATACTTGAACTTAATTGACGTCTCTGAGTTTGATAGTAACGTACTAAACATCAAGTCCTTTTAACCGACTTAAAAAAGAAGGTTCTTAATGGCGTCTTTGATGGAATCTACCTGACTGTATAACACATTTCGGTTCCGCACAATGCATACGCATTCGCATTCTACATTGAAACGATGTCTTATTGTGATTTGAGTGAGCATTAAAAATTCATTAGAGGACACAGAGGGACCCGCGGCAGCCCCCTCTTCTACATATTTACCTTTTTCTTCTTCATAAATTATGAATATCGATATGCCAAATATTTGCATAGTTTTGTGGATAGCAACGTCTGTGTCGAAGTTGTAACTGAATATTACATTTGTACCTACCCCGATTACTCATAGCTCATATAATTGCATCAGCTTAGCATTCTGTCCTCTTTTAAAAATGTAGGTACGATTAGTGAACTTTTTATTCGCATAGTCACGTGAGAATTACAATTTACAAGGTGGTAGGTCTATGTATATTTGTTTTCGAATTTTCGATTCAAAAAGTCAAACATGAAACGTGATATTTCGGATCGAAAACACAAAAATAAATTGTGATTACTAGTCTTGGGATTTGAACCCAGGACCGCTTATTATAGGACTCTTTAGTATCTGATGGCAAACGAGCAAGTAGGTTACCACAGGGTAAGTGATATCCACCACCCATGTCCCACATTTAGTCCTACAGTCCTACTTTCTACAATACCAGTGGAATCATAGACGCGTGGCCGACCTTAAAGGAAAAGGTAAATTAACGGTATAGAAAAAATAAGGGAATAGGAAAATCATTGAAATGGGAAAAGCATGGGGAGTTGGGCCTCCGTATATTTCACTCACCGTACAAAACGCAGCTGCAAGCCGCTACTTTACGTCGGGTTTCTGTGAGACGGTGGTAACAACCCAGTCGAGCCGGCTCATTTATACTGTAGACTAAACTGTCTCTAGTGTGGCTCTACCACTCATAAAACCTCATCGATTTCTCAGCCTAAGTACGTTGCCACTATACCAATGGGGCGATATATATCTAGATTCAGTATTATAACCTTCTCCATTTTTGAAGCCGGTTAAAATAAATCACCAGATAAGTACCAGGCAAGTATAAGTAAGGTAGAGGTTGCCAGTGTGAAAATAAAATTCACACAAATGTTTCTATTTTCCATTTTCTCAGATCTACAAATTATAAAACC
Source organism: Amorpha juglandis (assembly GCA_949126905.1). Lineage (NCBI taxonomy): Eukaryota > Metazoa > Arthropoda > Insecta > Lepidoptera > Sphingidae > Amorpha > Amorpha juglandis. The sequence goes on along the minus strand of OX421381.1, from coordinate 10,515,434 downwards.
CTTCACACAATAACCTCAATCTTTTATGACAACTAAATTACGAAACAACCCACTTACTTCAATTTACTTCACACAAACGCACCCTTAGTATAATAAGAAGTTATATTTTGAAGGATATTGTAATAAACTGTTATTTATCCCCACCCGAATGAAATACGAGCAATTGAGGAGAGAAAGTGTTAGAGCGGTTATAAACGCCCGCCGACTTTATTTCTATTGCCGATTATAATTTAATTAATACATTGTGGGAGGCGCGGTTCAGGCTTAAGACTAAAAAGGGAGCTTGATTATGTTAAGAGCGATATTATTTCTTGAAAGGAGTGCACCAATTACGAGTTCACGCGGTGCGACTTAGTTGATCAACTGACTGCTGACTCGTATCCGAATTAAACCGTTGACGTCGTGAACAGACTTTCAATAGAACTTATCTACAAAATCCATACAGATTTTATTAATTCAAGTCAGTTAATTAAGTAAAATAGAAGCGTCTGAACCCACTATTCGAGTTTCACCACATGCGATTTGAACTGTACAGTTCGAAATTTAAATATTTCTCGTGGCGGAATAATTTGCGTTGCGAATATTTTATAATATTTTATTTAGGCTTGCGTACAAAACGCGCATTACGTTCATACGTTAGGTACGCATGTACGTAATTATATTGTGTAAAAGATTATAAAAATGAGCATGAAATGCTTAAGGTAACTAACGTATTTAAGGTGATAAGGATTGGATACGATAATCCGTCAATTGCAATACAATGCGATAATTGGCTATTTAAGCCAATTATCGCATTGTGCGAAACCATTTTTATAGAAGATAGAATGGGTATGATAAGCTATTCTTAAAATAATAAATGACACTCAATAGTCACACACATAACCCTTACCTCACAGTAAGATAAGAGTCTTGTGTCGTTGTTATCAGGAACTACGAGAGACTGGGTGTTACAACACGCAGACCCGAAACAAATATTTGTGGATCAATATTTGTCTCGGTGCTGGGATCGAACCCGCGGCCTCATCTTTCACAGTCGGCTACTCGCTCACAGCGCCACGGAGGCTGTCAAAGATAGATAACATGCCATCACGGACTTTTTTGTAGATTTATAAGATAATATCCCACCATGCATTGTTTTATTATATCTCAAATGGATTAGGCAGAATTATCGATGAAATCTCCCAAGCGACTAGACTTTTTCTGATATTTATATTTCAACCAATTTACACAAAACCTTGACAAATTATACATCTTAACCTTTCTCATGAATCGGTCTATCTATTGGTGAAAACCGCATGAAATCCGTTCAGTAGTTTTTTGAGTTTATCGCGAACAGAGAGACGCGACGGAGGACTTTGTTTTATATGTATCGACACACTCCGTGACGCAGTGGGGAATAGCCAGCTGCGAAGCGAGAGGCCGTGTGTTCGATTCCCGTACTAATTAATGTTTGTGTAATCTACAACTATTCGTTCAGTCGTGTGGTGAGACCGAAAATTTGTTCCTGATTAATAGATACATAGACCCAAGACATAGTTAATTTAGTGTGGGGTCAGGATAACGTCTGACTGTTTTATATTTAATTGGTACCATTATAGAGGTATACTGAGTTATTATACGCTTAATAGGCACTCCTATAAAGTAATTATTATCAAGTTTACAAGGTTTACTAGGTGGTAGGTCCCTCGCATGCGAGAGGCCGTCTGGGTTGGTACCACCGCTTTGTCTATTTCTGCCGCCAAGCAACAGTGTGTAAGCACTGATGTGTTTCAGTTTGAAGGACATTGAAGCCAGTGAAATTACTGGGCATTATGAGATTTAACATCTTATGTCTCAGGATGACGAGCGCAGTTCAGTGCCATACAGTGCTTTGTTATTCAAAGTTCTCTGTGGTGAAGCTTCTGTTTATGGGCAGGCGTAGCGCTTACCGTCATGCGAGCGCCTTGTCATTCAATAAAATAAAAAAAATAAAACAATTTCCAACAATATTCCATACCAAAATCCAACTGTTTATACGATAATATGTCTAATTCGTCCTATTCATCCGAGATTCGCAACAAAAAGTCGACGTTCACACTATTTAAATACAATGGTCGTTCGTTAGGCAGGCCTCAGGAGTTCGATGCAAGATTTAATTAAATCGCCTCCCCCTCCGGGAGTGGCTGCCCTCCCCCCCCCCGCGCTGGCAGTTGCCCGCCCCACCCCCGCGCTCGCCATTAGCAATTTCCTCGAGAGTTGATTTATTGTCGCCTCTGGGTGAGCAGTCTGCGTAACAAACGTCGTGGCAAAGGATTGTGGAATATTCTTTTGTTACAGATTGTATTTCGCTTATCGATTACTATCGAAACGGTAGGTATAGAGCTAGCCTGTATATTTGCTTTCATTTTTTTACTGAATATTGCTTCTTTCGGTATGCCATTCTAGACGTTTTAAGATCATAAGGTGGAAGATCTTGCAAATACAGGACATAAAATATATGGGTCTCAATTTTATATCCAAGTTAATATTATTAGCTTATTACAAAATTTTATTTCACTGGATTCAATGTCCTTCAAACCGAAACACAACAGTGCTTACACACTGTTGCTTGGCAGCAGAAATATACAAAGCGGTGGTAGCAACCCAGACAGCTTCTCGCATACAAGGGACTTCAGAAATATACGGTGGTAGCAACCCAGACAGCCTCTCATACGAGGGACCTACTTTGTAAAATAATATATTGTGTAAATAGAAATTTACTTTAATAATGATCTTCACATGGCATTTTAAATTCCACCATACTCTACATAAAAACTTTTCATCTATAGTTACAAACACCTCAGGGAAAGAAAGGCACGTCTACACGAGAGGGGAAAAATCGCCGCGTCCTTCCGAACGTGTAAAGTGTATTTCGTTGTCCGGCGAAGGATCGGGTTACTTTTTCACGAGTATATTAAGACGGGATCAGTTGGCCCGGGGGTGCGCTGTTAGGGGCGCGTATGATTTATGCGATCGGCTCGCGTGCTCACAAAAAATAACGATACAGAAAGGAGAGTTTACTTAAAGTGGCTTAGTATAGTTTCACCAATACTGATACTTTAAACGGAGTGTGAAGAAGCAGTTAGGCAGGCCGGCATGATCGTGCCGACCAACGATAGACACACTGTTTGTCTTTGGTCGACACTATTCCTGGATTGCGCTACACTTACCATCAGGTGTGGCGTAGTAATTTTGCCGAACCAGGATAAAAAAAAAGCTTAATAATACAACTAATGGAGTACTTTTATTATATATCGGTAGGTACCTAACGACTCGCCTGTTATTCCATCTGTGTGAAAGTATCGCTCTAACTAGCTGGTAACTAATTAGAGCGATATACATATACACATATATAAATACGCACTCACACCTGTAATCCCAAAGGGGTAGGTAGAGTTATAACTACTACACCCACATGTCGTCGGGCGTACCTCCGTCCCAAGATGTGACAGGGGGCGAGGCCATTACCATACCGGGCATAATTCCAGACTCCTGGCTGTTACTGGATCACGGAGTGACGAGCACAGTTCAGTGCCATCCAGTGCTTTACAATTCAAAGTTGAATGTGATGTTGCTTCTGTTTATGAGCAGGCGCTTACCATCAGGCGAGCGCCTTGCTCTTCTCGTCATTCAATGAAATAAATAAATCGCTCCCACTGAGTCTTCTGGATACAAATTATGTTATGTCCGTAAAAGCGTGGCCATCGCGATATTCCGGACAACGCTTGACACCACGCGATACACATCTATGTGAACACGACTTATCTACATAATTTATACGTTATGAAGTACTTTATATTTCTAGTTTAATTTCAGTTATCACCTCTTGTGTCAGTTACGCCAACTTTATTATGTCTAGTGGCAGCGTTCCTAGGCTGAGAAACTGTGAGGTCCTGGGTTTAAATCCCAGTTGAGGCGATTACGAACTGTGTTTGAGTTTTTTATTCGAAAAATCTGACATGACTTGCCGAGAACCAGAGTATGTGCCTGATATGGCGATAGACTTTGCACCTATCACGTCATGGGACGGAAAGATGCTCGACGAACCCAAGGTGTTATAGTTACGCCTCTACCATCCCTTCGCGCTACAGGGGTAAAGTTATATATTTATGTATATACGGACCGTCTTTTTTTCTGACTCATTTTATTATTCTGAGTTTATGCCCAGCTTAGTCGTATATAAGATTAGAAATCGTTACTACAGATTTGTTAGAGACAACATATCCATTGCTCACTGTAATAGGATTTTATGTATTAAACAGATTAAACATAAAAAAAAATTATGTGTAATTTGGAAGATGAATGCAAATAATAATGTATCTTCTATAACTTTCATTTATAACATAAAACCTTATAACAGTGAGTTAGGGAAATATGGAAACAAATCTAGCATATTTTTAGGTCAGACTATAAAGATTGTTTATTAGAACAATAACTGGTTTTGATGTAATTTTGCACTACCTATCTAATATTATTGAATATAAACCTGATAAATATGACAAACTTTGATTGACATTCATATCATACTAATAAACAAAATTTCCACTTTTTAATATAGCAACATGAATAGAAACGTTACTAAGACGTTCGTCTAATCGCGACCCCTCATCAAAGAAGCCAAGTTTGAGCCAAAAAGACGTTTCGCACAGAAGTTCGCTTATTAAAGTCAACAAACTTGCGAAGCTACTTTTCATATCAGCCCTACTAATTAATCGAACAACAAAGTATTAAATTACGAACCGAAACTGGGATCTCCTTATAGCATTAATTAATAGAAAAGTTTAACAAACTTGCCTTTGCTTAAAAATAATTAAATCCTCCTTGCTGTTACGTGTCTTACTGCTGGGCCAGATTAGAAAAATATATAAGTTGTCTTAGATTTTCAAAATAATAATAATACTATAGCTATTTTGGCAGACTAAGATCAGGAATGTCTTTTGATGTGGTTTGATCATGTTTCGAGGAAAACGGAGGTCGCAGATTCCTGAGCTAAATCGTAGTAAGGATACAATCCTGCGGACGGTCAAAAAAGCGCTGGCTTGTGGACTAGAGGGAGACGTAAGAGCCAATAAATAGTCTCATTATAGAGGATGCATAAGATCGGGTGAAGTGGAAAGAGCGGACCCTAGCACTAAGCCGGTATAATTTCAAGTAGAAGGAAGACAACAATCCTAAAGCTATTTGCTTAGATATAAAATATCAATGTCTTATATCTAATGATATCCTGATTGATAAATCAATGTTCAGACTAAACCGCTTAGACCCCTAGTAACATGGCATAGCTTCACATAAAACACTGAAAATTTGACAGAACATACAATGACAAAAAGCAACAAACTAAGTTTTTATGTTCTATCAAAGAATTAAAAGAAATGCGAAATAATATTTTGTGATACTAGACATTTTGCCTTAGTTCTCTTTGAAACAATTAATGAAACACGTATTTTCGCGTTTTTCGAAGACAAATTTTACGAGGGTAACGTTGCGAGCCTAACAGCTATCTATATAGCTAGAACATATTCGGCGACAAGATTCTACAACTTTTGATAGCATTTTTACGTCGTTCATCCCAAAATACCTTAATTAAAACCACTCCAGTATTACCTATGAAATAAATATCCTGACGAGATAATATGAACCGTCCCTGAGGACCTAAGGCTCTAACATACCTTGCTCGTAAATCAGTAGGGTTGACAAAGAAATGATAAATACCCAAGCATGTGTGTGAGTTATGTGCGTCGGATGATTTAGTGCGTGGCGACCCTCTGGCCCCGGCACGCTTGTTACTTGCTCTGAGACCATCAACAGGAAACTTATCAAATAATATTATTTATAAGTTATTGTTTTTTTATCCCACTGTTCTATGGATTTATTTTGTGATGAATACTGTTGATCATTCCTTTTTTGTAAATGTATATGAAACCCATAAGTTTGTGTAGTTACTTGAGTATTGTATGTTTTAGAGGCCTATTTCACAATGTTCGAGTAATATTTAAAAACCAATTAGATATAATATAGGTATACATTAAGCAAATCAAGCGATAATGTCTATTTTTAAAATTTTAAAATGTTTTATCTAATTAAACTTTTAAAAAAATACAAATCGTAATATGTTTGAAAATACGGTATTGGATTCCACAATAATGTTTATTAAAAACATTGAGATGTCTCGATCGCTATTAAAGGATTATCGTCGGATAAAAAGCGACTTTTGTTTCCTTGTCCCTTGTCCAGTGTACCCCTTCCCACTTCACCCCCTCTGGCCCTTAGAGGCAAGTCACTCGGCCCTCAAGACCTTTGCACATTTGCATAGCTTAAGAGTACAGTTTTTTTACTTCCACTAAGTTCTTATAGGATAAAGGAAAGAAGCGAACGATTTTCTTTAGATTTTTTGCTTCGTAAGTAGCTGGTAAAGGCTCTTGTATACAGGCTGTTTTACATTTTTATTTAGGGGTATTCCTTATAAGATAAATGCGAAAAGAGGGATGTCTGGCTTGAAGACTTAATAGTAAACTCTGCGTGTGCATTCACGCCTGCATGTAAGCATAATATTAAACAAATCTTGACAATTCACCAAATTGACATCTAAAACACTGAAAAGTCAAAAATTAGAGAGAGGCCGTCTGGGTGGTACCACCGCTTTGTCTATTTCTGCCGCCAAGCTATAGTGTGTAAGCTCTGTTTTGTTTCGGTTTGAAGGACATTGAAGCCAGTGAAATTACTAGGCATTATGAGAATTAACATCTTATGTCCCAGGGTGACGAGCGTAGTTCAGTGCCATGCAGTGCTTTGTAATTCAAAGTTCTGTGTGGTGTTGCTTCTGTTTATGGGCAGGCGTGGCACCAATAGGAGCGCGCCTTGCTCGTCTCGAAAATAAAACACACAAGCTCGCTTGCAAAGTAACAAACAAATAATCAAATAAACATGGTTCCAGACATAGAAGTACAGCGTATGTAAAGTGTTAACACATAAGGAAGCTCTTCGACGGTGTTTGCATTGGTCTGCAATCTGGTACCCAACTCCGGTGAGCTCTTAAGCCTGCTAACGTTTTAATTATTTACTCTGATCATCGTCCGATGGCGCCATCTGCATATTCATGTATTTTTATATGTCTAGGAATGTTAATGGTATGTGCTAATGCACTTATAAAATGGTTATTAGCGTGCACCTTCAAACTTTTTCGAGTGGTTATAGACATTTTGTCTACAGAGTGTATTGACGGGATCGATACTACTGTCTCACTGGAAACCGACGTAAAGCGACTTACTGCTGCATGTCGAATGATGATTGAGATATCTGGAGGCCCTAACCTTTCTCCTCTTTCTAGTCACTTAATTATCCCTTTCCTTTAAGGTCGGCAACGCGCTCATGATTCTTCTCGTATAGTGGGCGTACATGGGAGGTAAAGATCGCTTAACATCAGGCTACTTGCTTAATAATAAAAAACAAGAAAAATCTATGCGCTAAACTAAAACAGAAAATACCTATTACCTATTTTTTTTTTAATGTTTTTGAATTTTTGTCTTTTTGTTTGCCATTTGTCAGTGCTAAGCACCAATGTTTATGATATGGAATGTTGTGTTTATACCGTATCCGTAATTGGCACATGTATTGGAATTTGATTTTTGCAGTAGTTATGTATATTGTTTAAATGTAATCATATAGCGTAATCCTACTAATATCATAAACGCGAAAGTTTGTAAATATGGATGGATGGATGGATGTATGTTTGTTATGGTGCTGCCACACCGGTGTTATAAAATGTTAACAAACATTTTATAACATTATACATATACTAACATTATCAAACATTGTGATAAAATGTATCAAATTTTTGTTACCAAATGTTTAATAATGCTTTGTAAACATTTTATATGTGTGTGGCAGCACCATTACTCTTTCGCGTAAAAACTACTGAATGGATTTTAATGAAACTTTACAATAATATAGCTTATACATCAGAATAAGACATAGGCTACTTTTTAGCCCGGAAAAAGCAGATCACGCGGGCGGAGTCGCGGGCAAAAGCTAGTGTTAAATAAATAACACCAGGTTCAAAGGCAGACTGGCTGAATTCCGGGCCGGCGTCGATCGGTGCATATCTAAGATACCTGGCAGCACGGCACGCGCCCCCGGATTCTGTCGCCGACGTCGCCTCATCAATGCCATTATCATTATTATCGCATTCCGATCGGATTATTGTGACGCCAAATTACACGACGGCGCGTGATGAATGTATCAGATATTTCGTTAATACTCGTGTTGTTAAGTAAATGTTTGGTTACTTCTGTAATACTATTAGTTATGTATACTGTAATATTTATATCTGGTTTTAATCGTGTAATATTTGATATAAATACCAAACCATCGGCTAAAAGTTAATTGTACTGTTTATTCATAATGAAGATTATTTTCTTTACTATAAAAAACAGTAGAAAATATTAACGCGAGGTCCGTCATAGTTTATGAAGTTTAACACAGCAAACATTAAGCTTAAATTCTTAAAAAAAACATCAAAATCAAAATGTTTATTTTGCAAATAGACCACAAGGGAATTTACACGTCAATAATAAAATACATACATCCAAATCATCTATACCGTTGCTTTGGAAATGGCCACTAATTTGAGATAAAGCAAGAGAATCCATCACCAAGAAAATCAACCGTTGATTTTGGAATCACATCAAGTAAAAATTAAGATATTATTTTTCTAAATTCATTAAATTTAGGTTTAATTCCGTATTTTATCAAAAAGTCATAAATGGAACATTTCCCATGAACGACTATGCAATATTGAAGTTTAAATTATTGCTTTAAATTAATGAATTTAGCAAAATAAACTTGACGTTAACATTTTTACTTGATGTGGCTTGGAAAGTTATTACATATTTGCATCCATTTCATCTTTTTACGTGTCATATTGTAATAATCTCAATGATAAATCTCTCAATTTAAACTTAAACTATTCGTCCACGTGGCTGGTGTATTGTAAAGCGTTCTATACACGATAATATTATTAGCGTGATCACGGAGGCGACACGCAGGCCGGCCGCGGACTAACTTCGCCGACGTCTGACACTTCGACTATTGCTCTTGTTATTTCTGAATTTAACTTCACTGTCGCGTTATAGACATTTAATACGACTAACTTAGGAATTGAGATATATTATTCCAATTTCATTTGAAGCAGGTGTATTCTAAACGCGGGCGTTTAAAATTTTAAAACAATTGTGTTTGATCAGTCATGATATTTTCAAATTATAAAACAGTATTTTTGAGATATGTGGATATTTATTTGTATTATCAGTTTTTTTTTAAGAAATTACTGTTGAAATGTTTAATATTTCATAAACAACAAGCATATTTGTTTGTTTTTAACTACTTACAGCCAAAAAACGATGAATCTAGAACAAGAAACCCGGGTAAGTATCAGTGTTTCGTAGAAAACCGTTGTATAATGGCAGCTTGCTGTTGCGTTTCGTACTGTTAGGAAGATTTCCGGAGGCCTAAATATCCCCTTCCCAATCCCCAATGCTTTTTTCATCGGCAACTCATCCATGATTCTTTTATTGTGGGTGTTAATGAACAGTGGAGATCGCTTAGCCTTTTTTTTATTTTATTTTTTTTATCCTGGCTCGGCAAAGTGACTACGCTACACCTGATGGTAAGTGTAATGCAATCCAAGAATATTGTCGACCAACGATAGACAATGTGTCCATCGTAGGTCGGCAAGATCATGCCGGCCTGCCAAAGGGCCAAGGGGGAGGAGAAGGAAAAAGGGATGGGAAAAGGGTTAGGATCAGGGGGGTAAGCCCCCTGGGGAGAACCGGATATACACTGGCTGACCCTGAAACGCGACCCACACAAGGTGGGCTACTATGGAAGGTTTTAGCACCAGTGTACGGTGGTCGCTATCCGGTCGGATACAAGTATCTTCCCACCAGCAATCTCTGCCTCTGCTATAAAAACTATAACTATCACATACATGCTACATCAAGTAGGTACCTTAACTATTACCGCATCTGTGACGTAGTGGGCAAGTAGTCAGTTGTGAAGCATGGGGTCGTGTGTGTGTGATCCAAAATATTTGTTTCGTGTCTGGGTGTTGTGGGACCGCAAGTCCTTCGTAGTTCCTGATACGCTACCTAGTCTGGGGTCAGGACTACGTGTGTGACTGTTAGGTGTGTTTACAATTATTATTATTTGAACTGATTATTTTGCTTTAGGACCCTAATACACACAACAGCAAAATAAAACAAAATAGAGGTGTCAATACAACACGCGTTCCTGTAACATGAGGCTATGAAACAATATGATCACCCCGCGGTACACAAATATGTCAGGGTGTCGATCCTGGCGCCGTGCTTTGCATTCCGCTCACGTGAACCCTTCCTGTATGCTATCGAACGGTGTCTACATTATATTAGATACATAGTGTACGTATAATATGAGTAAGTTTGTAGTAGGTAACTTTTTACGTTTAGTTTCTCACACTTATGTTACAATTTAGTACAAGTTAATTTAAACAAGGTGGTACGCTGATACATAAAATGTCAAGCCTCATAATTCCCAGTTACTCCACTGGCTTCAATTTCTTTCCAACCAGAACCCAACAGTGTTCAAAATTGATGCAGTAATCAATATCAACAATCATCAATATCGAATACAAAAAAAAATATTAGAATCGGTCTACATTCGCGGGGTTATGCGTGAACATAATTATAAAAAATATATACACCGACGCGACGATTTGAGAACCTCTTCGAGTTTGTTAGTCGGTTAAAAATAGTTTATATTGTTATTATATTGTGAATATGGCGTAATATACTACACAGGTATCACTTCATTCATTATGACCTGATATCCGATTTTTTTTTGAGTTGAAAATTAATTCTAATTATTTTTTAGACTCAACGAACAACCAGAAATATTTTAATTACCTATAATACATTGCTATAAGCTTATAGGCTACAGTTAAGCATTGGCGTATTTTCCTAATTACCTACACCCGGTAATACCTAACTAATACTGTGTAAACTAGACATATTAATTATCGGAATGTTGTTTGACTTTCTTGATTTATAACCCAGACGGCCTCTCGCATACAAGGGACCTACCACCTTGCAAAATGCCTTTCCTATGCCAGTTTTCACAGGTTTTCACAGGTCCACCGCTTTGTCTATGTTATGTGTTTATTGTTGTATTTAGGTTTGAAGGACTTTAAAGCCAGTAAAATTACTGGGCATAATAATCTTAACAACCTGGGTGAGAAACGCAGTCCAGTGCCATACAGCGCTTTGTAATTCAAAGTCCTGGGTGGTGTTGTATGAGTTTATGGGCATGCGTGGCGCTTGCCATCAGGCGAGCCTGCTTGTTTCGTCATTCAAGCTAAAAAAATATATATAATAAATATATAACACGTATAAACACAAAAGCCATGCTCTGACATACCGGCTGAAAGATGTCTACTGAGTAAATTTAATTCAAGTAGCTGTTGTACAGATACTTTAATTGGCGGTTAAATGTTACGCAAAAATATGTCCAAGGTTAGTCTGTTTAAACTTTAGACTCATTTGCATAGTTCAGTTTGGTCTTAGATGCTTATTTTTAACCGACTTATAATAATGTTCTGTATGCGACTGTAAATTGGATCCATTAAATAAAGTAATTGAAATTCCAACACCACTTTTATAATACCACAATAAACATTATTAACAAAAAGCCTTATTCACGTGTGAAACAGGGCATGTCCATCCCAAGTGGATCTTATCATAAGTCGGAAACCCTTGAGAAAGTTGTCGAGTTAGCAAGTTGTCGGATGTATTGGGTGTATAAATATCCTGGGCCGCCCCAGCCCTTTCGATGCCACTTAAGACATCCGCTAGAGCCCCTTCTGACATGTGCCAAAACATGTAGTTTGAATTCGTATTGATTGAAGTATTGTCTTCGATATGAAGGGATAGTAGGTAACAATATGATACATAGATAACTTTTTATGGCTGTTTCCAATATTTTGTTTACCGACAGATTTGCTTACTGTGCAGTAATTTTGTATGGAAGACCTCTAAATAATAAAAAAACTCAATAGTGACACACATACATCGGATTAACCTATATTGCGAGTAACAGGAACTACGAGGGACTTACGGTGCCACAACACCCAAGCTAAAAATCTATTTTGAAAGCCCATAATTATATTCATAAAACAATGTAGGTATTTAAACTTAATTACAATATAATCGTAAAAGTTTTGCCATAATGCATATTGAAACAGCAAAGTAAAATTTACGAATGTGGTGTTGATTGTAAATATTAGCAGATAATAATTTAGAACTACGTTAGCCCTTTATGAGGCAATAAAAATGAAATATCAGGATAATTTCCTACTGTAATTAAATTTGAGCAAATAAAATAATTTTATGAAATATCATTACAGGCACACATTACAGCTCTTATTATTTTTACGACGTAATAACAAAATATTGTACAGGCTTTTTAAACCTTTATTTTGGACCTTAATGCGTTCTTAGTGTGCGTTAAAATAGAATAAAACCGTCCTTAATCCCTCTAATTAGTATATTGGACAATATTAAAATAATATACTATGACATCTCCCAATGTTTACAAGTTATAATGTAAATGAAATTGGAATTAAAATATCATCTGAGTAAATTTTAAACTTAGGTCTTATTGTGACAACAAGGGACAGTCATAGTTAGTTGCGAGATATTCGATAAACCGATAACTGTCATTTCATTACAGCGCTACTAGCGGATCGCATTAAAAACGAATTAGCTTCATATAGGCTTCTTATTTCAATTATTATATTTCTTCTATTGATTAGAAATTCTAATGAAGTGGCAATTATCGAAAAATCTAAGTCTACGGTTCTATTAAACGGTGACAAAAAATACTATTACTACCAACGTAAAGGCGGGAATAAATAACCACCATTAGCAAATAATAATACCTAATTACGAACCATTCATTCTTTTTACACTGAGAGACATATAGTCCACTTAGTACAAATGACTCAAAACTCTACTATCGATGGAAGGAATGACACTATCTACAAAGCGAATGTAGAAACGTATTGATTATAATAATATACGTTGTAACATTGGCTACAAATAGTAAACACATAAGTTTCAGTATAATAAAATCAAGTTGTGTTCCGCATCATTGGCTCTTGTACGGGCGGATATTAATTCTCATTCTTTGAGTTCTGCTATTTACACCCCGAGACCAGACAACCGTTTAATTCAATAAGTTCCTGCGTAACACGAAACTACTAAACTATTGATCAGGTAATTTTAAGTGTAAAAATTTATCTATTATTAGACGCTCAGAGATACCAACTTTAATTATCGACCTTCATAAATCATTCCTTGCGTTATGTTCCTTTACTGAATACAGAAATACTTTATGCTCAAATACTGAGTACAGAAATAACCTTAACTGACGTTTTTGAGTACGACAGTAAAGTTTTTATAATGTAATAAATATAGACTTTACTGTTAGTAGAAGTTTTTAAAGATGTACAAAAGTAATCAGGATAATCACATTCTTAAAAAACAAAACAAATTAATAGCAAGTTTGTTCAAAGCAAATCTAAACGTAGTTTTCATGTAATAAGCTAAAGAAGTAATTTTTTGTATTTGTAACCAATAGGACGACAATCTACTAGTTTGTAAGTCCCTCGTATGCGAAAGGGTCTTTTGGTACGTTCCACTACATTTTCAAATATATTGTGGCGCTTAACACAAATAATCAATAAGCAATACTATTGATACTGACACAGATTTCTAACTACCGCATCCATATAATAATTTGTTACACAGCGTCGTAGGGTCCGGTCGGAAAAACGCTACTTACGCTGATTGAACAAGTTTTTCCCATAAGTCGAGGGGAAGCGAACGCGCACTCTTGTGTGAAATTAGCCAAGAACTCTGACGGGTTGGCCATCCACTGTTCATAACAACGTAGTATTCATAATGTTAATTGGATGTGTCTGCTTGTACCCGTATAGGCATAGTTTAATTGTCTAATCTTTATTGCCATTGTTAAAGTAAAACATAGAGAGAGGAGAATTTTGAATGTAATTTTCAGTTGAGGCTAAAATATATTTCTCTGTCTAACATAATGTACATGAGTACATCGAAGTAAAGATAAGATTGATTATTTTGTTTATGACGATATGTTTTCATATTTCTCGTTTGACTATCTTACTACTAGGTTTATTAAAGATAAATTTTCATACTTACTGCCGCACTGGGAGACATCAATTAGCTTTAATTATCAATCAACCATTTATTAGATTTCAATTATTTCTGAGACGACATTCTAGATTATTTCTGTACTCATTAACGAAGCCATCGAATTGTAAGAAACGCCTAAAAGACGATTAAATTTAATTAACAACTCGGAGTATTATTGAATTATTATTGATGTACTATTTAAATTAAATTCTAAAATCTTAAAAGATAAGCTATACTTACTAAATTACGCTTCCCGTTTTTGTAAAATTGCAGAAATCCCCACAGTCATTGACAATCAGGGGTACAATGACATTTAATTCCCTCACATAATGCTGATCAAACAGCTCCAAGAGACGTTGATGGAACACCGTCCCTGGGGCTTGTACTCATGTATAGGAAACGTCTCTTATAATCGAGCGTTTTACGATAACAAACTATTTAGTTTTTTTGCTGCATCATGTCGGAATGGAAATCATTCGATAGTTAGGCACGGATTGATTATGACAAATCTTTGATTTTGCGATTATATTATATAAAATTTAAGTATATTTATTTAGGTTAGATAATAAACTTTAAGCTTTAAATGCCTCGTGTAATCGATGAAGTAATGACGTGAACTTATCAACAACAGATTTTGTAGGCTCCATCATCATCATTAGTTGATCATCTATTAAAAAATCTATTACAGGTGATTAAATCAACTAACATTAGGATTTATTTTTATGGAACCTACGTGTATGACTATATTCGTGAGCTGCATACCTCAAGTACAGTTAAAGTGATTTAGAGGTTGGTCTCGTAATAATGTTCAGGGATCCTTTATAAAAACATTAATGTTCTACCCGTCTTTGTTTCAATGATAACATTCCTACAATAAATAAGTTCCGTAGATGACAAACTGGACGGTTCCGGTCCGGATCGGCGAGGTTACGAATGTTTGCCCACCGGTATCTTCCTCTGTTTGCCTAGTACGGCTCTCATTTATCAAGTTAGATGTCCGGCGAAGCCTCTTCTGTCTCATTTGGATAATACTAAGCAAATACACGGGATTTTGTCAGTATTACGACGGTGCAAGCGGGCGCACCCGGTGAGAGCATTAAAATTCATTATTGTAATAAAGTTAATACCTCTGGTCCTTCTTTCATTATGAAATGAATCATTAGAATCAGTTGCTCCAGTTTTAAACTATTTAATTATGAAAAATTAGCTTTGAAATCATAGATAGTTTGAGATGAGCTCATATTAATATAAAATTCCATCAAAAATACTGTAAAAGGAGATGTTAAATTAATCAATCATCAAATGTTCAATTTATCATGTCCTTGACATATAAATGGCTTTCCCTTTCCCACTTTTAGTGAGATAAGAAAAAAGGCACAAAAGTATGAAAATATCGTCATGAATGAAGCAATGTTTTCGATGCCTTCTTTTAAACATAGTCTGTAGAGAGTCTGCAACATGAGATGATCGTACATCCAGGTTATATAATAAGTTTTCTATGAAACTCTTACCTCTCTCGTGCGATTAAACTCTCTCCATTCATTCATTTTGATGGACTATTCATTTTCTTATGTGAAACGTTTCATATTTTAGACGAAGAAATACCAGGATATCAGAATAGCAAAGCAATCTCTTTTCAACTACATGAAAGCCGTGATGACAGTCTGGTTAGGGACAGGCGCGGCGTGGCGCAGACAGCCGTGTGCGCGACAATAAAATTTCACGCCACATAAAGCAAAAACAACCCCCAGCCCATTACCACTGTTATCTAACGACTAATTTAATTTGAGCCACCGAATACAGTACTAGTTCCCCGGAAGGACCTTGTTTGAGTACTACCTCGAGGGCAGGGAAGATCTTACTAACTGGCACATAAAACAACTTTAGTCATGTTAGTGCGGATGTAAAAAAATCTGATGTCGGATGTTGAGACTACTGAAGAGATGATTTACAATTTGTAGATGTTACCAATATTTTATTTAGTTCTGTTTATTTGAAATGGTTTTAGCAGATTATTAAGCTGTGGAAAAAAATATATTAATTAATCTATGTTATACCAACAATAATGCCATCATCGAGATGTTTTTTTTTTAATTCCTCATCCTCATTTGAGAGAGATTATAACAGAACGAAGTCGCAGCACACGCCACGCCTGCCCATAAACAGAAGAAACACCACACAGAATTTAAATATAGATGAAGAAATGATTTAAAGTGTTGTGTTTATGTTTGAAGGACATTGAAGCCAGTGAAATTACTGGGCATTATGAGACTAAATTACTTATATCTCGGAGTGACGAGCGCAGTTTAGTGTCATGCAGTGCTTTGTAATTCAAAGTTCTGTGTGGTGTTGCTTCTGTTTACGGGCAGGCGTGGTATTTACCATCAGGCGAGCGCCTTGCTCGTCTCGTCATTCAATCAAATAAACAAAAAAAAAACAAACTTTACCATCATTCTAATGTGTAGACCTTTTATTTCAGTAAACCAGTCTCTCCTGTTCTTTCTCCACTACACTTACTTATTTTCTGGAAGCAAATATGTTACAGTGGATGCTCTTCTAAGGATTCGAAACAAAGGAATATTTACAGAATAAGAAATGCATTTTCCTGGAATTTTGCTCGACCTATATTTCAGCTAGATAGTAGAAAACGGGTCGACGATTAAACGCGCTCATTCAGGAAAAAAACTCTACACTTCTCGCTCAGTATGAGGAACTCATAGTTTTAAAACAACAAAGGCGCATAAAATGCAAACAAACAGTCGTGGTTGAAATCTCGAATGGATCTCCACATGTTTAGTGGTTACAATCTAAAGTCATTCAGCGTCTTAGGGTCGATCCCAATATTATGTTTACCGACGAATTTGTTTACTGGCAGTAAACTTTTCACGCATTTTGTTTAGAAGATCTGTCAAAACACTATTGATAGTAATTAAATCTATCTGTAAGTAGAATATTATATACTTACAGAACGACTATTAGAGAACACGTCATACACGTCCTGTTCTGTGTAATAAGAATATGACTTCAAAATGTTTAAGCTAGACGGATAATTTTCGACGCGAAATGAATAAACGAGACTTTGAAACACATTTTTTTTATCTTGGCTCGGCAAAATGTCTACGCTACACCTGATGGTAAGTGTAGCGCAATCCAGGAATAGTGTCCACCAACGACAAACAGTGTGTCTATCGTTGGTCGGCAAGATCATGCTCCTAACAACACTATTACTACAATACGGAAATCAGGTGGCTAGTACTGACAGTATAAGGATGTTCTTAAGCGGCACTTAACAGCGACTAACATAAAACCAAATACCTGGGAAGAGCTTGCACTTATAAGACCCGAATGGCGAAAGGCGGTCCTAGCAGGTAGGGATGCCTTCGAACCTGCCGGCTAAAAGATCTCGATGCTAAGCGCGAACATCGCAAGACTCGTCCTAAGAACATCTACAATTATACATATCATCTCACGGAACAACTATACCGTGGCCAAACTCGAATTTTCCAGCCATATCCGATCTCACGAAAGAAGTTTGTAGGAGTCGCCGTCGACGGATACATCATGGAGGACATCATCCACTAGAATAAAGTTTAAATAAGGCTGAAAATAGCGAACGTACCTACCAGGAGTGCATAGAGTAAGCAATATGTACTCAAGATGCTTACAGATATGCCAATATCTCACGCGTTACCTAAACTAATCACAATCCAATTGCGAGAACTATTGTGTACGTCAGCCGTCCTACCGTCCGTCGGTCCGGCGCGGCGTCCTCATTAGGTAACCCAATCACCATGAGTTCACGCCCGCCCCTTCCTGGAATCCATCGTTGCGTTGATCTAACACTAGCAATATCCTAAATTGACTACTAGGCGCTATCTACATTAGCTAACACCCGACGTGATCGTTCTAATTAAACGGTAGATGTTTGTTAAACGTCTTGGGTTAAATCGTTTACGTTGCATGCAGAACTTTTTGAGATTTTATTGTAAGTTACACGTCTTGTTTATTGCAACTCAATGACGATGAGCAGGTCTATTAGGTTAAATTAAATAAATAAATATGCCCAAAATTCACACACATAGTCCTAATCACACTCTAGGTAAACATTTATCATGGGTTTTAGGATCTACGAGGGACTTACGGTCGTTCGATCGTACGTCGATTGTGACTGGACTCTTTTATATAGGTCAAACAGAGTGGAGTGGAGTGGAGTGGAGTGGAGCGGAGTGGAGTGGAGCGGAGCGGAGTTGAGTGGAATGGAGTGCAGTGCAGTATGTATTTATTATTACACATTTAACTCATGTATTAAATGTGTCAGCACTTTTTGGCGTTTCTTAGACATGTCTACTTTTTTACTTCAATACTTTTTTTTAATCTACTGCTGAAGTTTAAACGATTTTTATATATGAAGCAACTTCAATATTAAATATCCAAGTATAGACGCACATCGTAATTATGGAAGGCATGGCGTTGCTCAGTAACTGGGTGCTGTTTGCTGAAGCGCGAAGCGTGAACGAACCGTCAAACGCGCGTGTCTGCGCCGCGCCGTGTATACGAACCTCTTTATCAGATCTTAATATTTCAATCTGATTATGAGTTAATCCTTGTTATTAAATTTGCTATATTATTTGGATTTAATGATTATTTGAATAAAATAATCGACGTGACTATTTTTCTAAAATAAATATGGTAAAAATAGTAGTGCCTAGATTATACAGGGATGGAGCCTACTACCCATGATCATATAAACTCGTGACACCATCGCGTTACGTTCGTGAAACTAGCATTGAATGGTATTCTCTGAGCCAATGTCTGATGAGGTGCAATAGGTTGTCAATTCAATTTTTGACGTTGCCTAATAGAATGCCATCCAATACTTATTTCACGAAATTAATACTGTTGCGTTAGATAATAAGGCACCTGATATTTTTTTAAATGTCATTGTGTAAGTCATTATCCAAACTGGTCAACTAACGATTAGATATTTTATTAATACACAGGGATGCGCTTCAAAGCGTTGTAGAATTGACAGAGAGGGGTGAGATCTCGGAGAACAAAGAAAAGAGCCGAAACAGCCTGAGGGTTGAATAGTTTAAGGTTCGGACCGTGGGGCAGCCGGCACGCGGGCCCTGTGCGGGAAATCGTTACGCTTTCTGCAATATGTTTCTATATAAACCTTTGTAGGTCAGCTAAAATGTAATCGTTTTCTTTTTTAAAACTTGGTAGGTCCAGCAGTCTGGGTGGATATTGCTTTGTCTATTTGCCACGCAGCAGTGTGGTGTTTCGTTTTGAAGGACATTGAAGCCAGTGAAATTACTAGGCATTATGATACTTAACATTTTATGCGTCGGGGTGACAAACGCAGTCCAGCGCCGTGCAGCGCCTTGTAATTTAAAGGTCTGCGTGGTTGTTGCTTCTGTTCTGCAGGCGTGGCTTTTAGCATAAGTAGTAATTTAAGCAAATAAAAATTTCAATGGCTATAGGCTCTTTGCATGTCATATCACGGGGTGAAAATCTCGAAGAACCATAACATGGTCTTATTTATAAAGGTATATACCTATAAGTCGTTAAAAAGGTTATACATATACCGATAGATATATTTTAAATGAAAAATATTTAGGTACAGTAAAAGAAAATGCAGATTTCGATTTTTTCCTTCCTTATCAAAAATCTACTCACTACACATTAACATCTTACCAAATCCTTCAAAATAAGTACTAGCCAAACTATTGGGTTATTCAACAATAATATACCAATTGTATAATAAAGTAATATATTTTTGAGAACACCACGGCAAGAAAACATTACAACGAATGACCACAACAGTGATATAAAACAGAGAACAGTTGTTTTCCATATTTAAAAGTATTCAAACTGTTGAACACTCTGTGGCCAGCATTAAATTTTTCTATAGAGTTTATATTATTTCAATACAAACCAAGCAAATACCAACCATACCTCACATAGAACCAGCAAAAAAGCAGCGCGCATTAATATTTTCCAGCACAATACGTCGGGCATCTTGGCCGGGCGGCGGGTGTAATTTGAACAAATGAGAGACGGCTACCGAACCAAATTAGATTGTCGGGCCGTCGCTAGGTCGGCAGCGGGCAGCGGCGCGGCGTGTGGCTCGACACGCCGACAGATTACGGCGCTCCAATGCCGTGGCTCTGGCAATTTGTACACACTTTATATATACTAAGATATTTTCTACGCTTATTTTTCTTCATAGTCTGTTTTAAAAGCATATCGTCGATGAAGTACCAATACCTCCTAAGTGTTGAGAATCTAATTTTACACCAGCCTGTTTAAAATAAGGTTTTATTTATTTTGATCAACTATTGATAGTAAATAGTTTCCAATACATTACCTTTTTATTAGTTACTAAGGGATGTGGTTTATGTTTACGTCTATTGTAATAAAAAAGTAATTTTGGACTAAATTGTCAGTTAGGAGGCATTGGTACTTCATCGACGATATATAAGGTTCTAGCTGTCCCTCGCGGTTTCACCTGCATGTTACTGCTCTGCTCCCATGGCTCATATGGCGTATACATATAAACCTTCCTCATGAATCACAATTCATCATTAAAATCTGTTAAATAGTTTAAAAGATCTAAGCGAACATACAGCGGAAGCGACTTGATTTTATACTATGTAAAGATAAATAAATATGTGATCACAGTAACTTATAAACCTATTGATATTCACGTGAATGGCAATGAGCTAGTTTCTCGCTTGATGGCGAGCATCACGCCCGCCCAGACAGAAGCAACACCACTCAGAACTTTGCATTATAAAGTACTGCATGGCACTGCATACGCTGATCATTTTGAAACACAAGATATTAAGTCCCATATCCCACTGTATTTTAACGTCTTTCTAACCGAAACACAACAATGCTAACACACCATATCTGGACGGCACGCAAAACGGCGGTGGTGCCTTTTGTATATGTGGGACCCACAAGCTACATAGTATTTAATATATGGCTACTGCTGGAAATAGATCTCTCGAAAACGGAAGAATAACGAGTCCTTGCGAGTCAGTGTTGTACAGTGATAAATCTTGCCAGAATCGATGAATATGCGTTATAATGAAATATAGTAAAACCATTTTAATAATTATCAACAAAGACCATTGATGCCTAAACAAATACAGACATCAAAACCACGTTCGGGAGTTTATTAATTTTATACATAAATAACTAAAAAAATAAATCAAAACCGGGTATCGGCCGAATGTAAATAAATACCCTGTTATCCGGTGTTTAAACAGTGTACCTCCGGCCCCCTCCGTCCTAATCAAAAAATTGAACTTTCAATAAAGGGAATCATTAATTCTGCTTAGGGAGGGTTCCGGGATCGTCTAACGAACTCCGCAAGAATCCCGTCGTGTTTTTCTCGAATAATTATTTGAAAGAAACACTAAGACCCCGGTCCGTCCACTTGGGATATTGTATTGAAAATTGGTTGGCTTACTTCGGAAAGTTATTTTTTGTTATGAATTTGTTTTTGAAAAACACCGCTCTTTTTGTCGAGGGTTAGTGAAAATTGTACAACTACATATTCATGAAATGTTTAATTAAGTGAACATATTACAGAATGTATTGAAATGACACTCAAACTGAAAATTACATTAATTTAACAAATTAGTAGACAATAATGGTCATTTTCATATTAAAAGCCATTTTACTAGGCAATAGATGTCTCCTAAATGAGATCCTATCTGAGTAAATACCACCGATTTGTCTACTTCTCCCGCCAAGCAGTAGTGTGTAAACACTACTATGTTCCAGTTTAAAAGTCATTATAGCCGGTGTAATTCCTGAGCATTATGAAATACATCTAAGATTTCCGGGTGACGTACGCTGGCCTTAAAATACTTTGTAGCGACCTGCTCGTCTTGTCATTCTGGCGAATGAAAAATAATTAAACTATCTGAAACTTAAATATACCCCACTGGTGGGAAACTCGTCATAGTTGGCTAGGCTTTGAGTCGCGTTCCGGGGTCAGCCAGTGTACTCGTATATGCAGTAACTTCAGGGTACATTATTCTGCCGACTGTCGAGGGATTTCTCATGATGGACTACAATAGATTTGAACTGGTACTTACTTAGGGATACACTGTAGTCACTTTGCCGTGCCAGGATAAAAAACATTAGCAAGTGATAAAATATGGAAAGAAAACTCCACATTTTATTCATCAAAAACATGTTAACATCGCACACGTTAACATCGTAATTGGTGGCAACTGTAATTGATGTTATAAATTATGTAAATAAATAAATGTTACAAATCGATACAATTAAATTAACAACAAAATAATGAAAGTCAAACGACCACAACAAAGCGAGAGCGTCGGATATTGATCGGATATTTTTCTCAGACGCTATTACTGTAATGCAGCCAATCCCCATCGCCGACCGGCGAGAATTAATGATGTCCTTTATTGGAGGCACAATTTTTTGATTCACCCTCCCCGCGAACCTTTGGGGATAGAATAGATAACAAAAGCGATCGTTAGAGTTTTGTATCGGTTTAAACCTGCAAAAAAAGGTATATGTAGTACAGTTTTCAATTAATAATAAAATTTAAATATTTAGCGCCCTATTGCTTTCTTTAGTGGCAGCTTAAAAACTGAAACGTGGAAACAATGAGGTCTTGGGTTTTAATCCCAAGTAGCTCAATCATAATTTGTGTTTCCAATTCGAAAAATCACACTCGTTCCTAGGATGGGAATTTATGCCTGGTATGGCGTTAGGCTATTATATTTTCGTCGAAATAATTTTTTCGTCACAATGACTTTTGAATTTATAAAAATATAAAATTATTAATTATTTTAAGAAAATATCTATACCAGTTTTTTGTACGCTACAAACTGAAACTACGAAAGCAGAAATCGATCTAAAATAGCACGAATTAATGAAAGGATGATTTGACCGATAATATTTCTTTTTAACCGACAAAAAATAAACGGAGGAAATTCCCAAATAATAATTAGATTAATTGCCTATAACTTTTTTCCCCCAACTTTACACAAATTATGATGATTAATTTTTATTCGAAAGGATGTAGTTAAAGTTGGCCTTATTTATTATTTCATACGATACGAGCCTTCTATATTTGTGCCTCCATTCTAACCCCATGACATAGCACCGACACCGCCGACGGCGTCGGAAGCCAACAAAAACCTTGTTTACACGAGCTGGGTGCACATTAAAGTATAACCCAAGCCTGTCCCTTACAGGCATTGACTCTGTCGAGGATCACAGTATTAACTGTTGGGATGTACGGATGTTTTAAAATGATATCGACGTGACGTTTGCAGTAAGCGGAGAAGCGAATTATTGTGTGCCTACATTCTATGTAGTGTGACAATTTTTTACGGTATAGTGGGTACCGAGTGCCAATATTGGATGGTGTAATGATGGGGGTTCGTGTCTTGGAATAGCGGCTATATTAAATTATAAAAATGTATCAACTTTTTGTGATATCATCAGCATGATAGTTTTGACTGTTAATCTAGACAAGCAGTATTTTTTTTTCGGGGTTTAAATATGTAGGCTTCTATTACACTCCACGCAAGCGTCACGGATTACAAACCAATCTTTTTTAACATTATCGTAGGCCAGAACTCTACAAAAGTTTCTAATAGTCTATTGACTGATTATTCGGATAGACCACGGAAATCAACCAATCAAACGAAGTTATTTGTACGTGAGACTTTCAAACTGTATTCTGTTGGTAGGTTAGCTAGGCTAGGGATATTCCTGCCAGTAAGGTCCGCGACACATCTCCTTATATTTAAAACCCTTACAGATTTATTGTTAATTTACCCTAACTCCTCCCTGCCCTTGCCCCGATTTCTATATCCTCCTAGTTTGTGAATCCCTACATTTAGAATCCTCTCCCTTTTCCCATCCCATGTTGGTGTGCTTTTTCCTGCCAGCCTATAGCGCGGCGGTTATTCCAAAGTTCCCTTAATTTTAAGTTAGTCTTATTAATGACAAATGTTCTGTACTTGACCTGTCATAAGCGCTTTCTTAGCCTACATGGTGAATAAAGATTTTGATTTTGATTCTGATTGGCTCATTTGTGAATCTATCCGGAGAATCAGACTAAGATCATTTATTGGGATTGGCCATATGTCAACATGGCTCTTAGCCTCCAGATCTACGTATAGTAAGTAATGTTTACGCAGATGCAGCTGTGTTCATTTGATCGCATCAGTCTCCCACAGAACCGTTTAATTAATTGGCGGTGACAGGAATTTGGTGACGCGACTGTATGGTATTTCACAGCTGAAAACAGATTCTAATATCCAACAACGTTGTACGAAAAATAATTATCCTTTTCTTTTGAATTAAGCATGTAATTTAATACTTATCTCCTCATTGCTTAATTGGCAGCCTTAGACTGGATACCACGAGCTCTTGGTTCCCAAGCAACAATAGACAAGTAACTGTAATAGAAATGTAATTTATAATGGTCATGTATAACTATAACATGACAGATAACTTGGACAGACGACCTGATAAAGATCGCAGGAAGTCGCTGGATGCAGGCCGCTTCCAACAGGTCGTTCTGGAAATTTTTGGGAGAGGCCTATGTTCAGCAGTGGACGTCTTGTGGCTGATGATGATGATGATGATAACTATAACAACTACTGTTAATTTAATCAATGAAATAACATTTTAAACCCGCAGTATTCTAAATTCAAATCGCACAGATAGTATATAATATTTTGCATTTCTGTCTTGAAATCAACGACTGGATATAACTATAGCATACTCTATAAACATCTTCAATAAGCACTAAAGAGTAAAGACATCGTACATTTCAATTAGAAGGATGTCGAAAAGCGGCAGTATCTTTACTTAATCGCGTTAATTACCGACGGCTGCGTAACCGGCGCTGACGCCCTCCCAACTGCACTCTGCTCCTTGTTTTACTTTGCTGTAAACATGTTAATTTTATCTTTTAGGGATTCTTTTCTTAAAGGCGATAGCGTAGCCGGGAGATCTTTCATCTCCGTCTTTGTACGTGTTTTTCTAAAAGCTATCGAATCGTTACATTACTGCTCGTTATTGCTAATGCATATGCGTATTTAAGAAAAATATTTTGATCGAATTTCTTGACATTTATACTAAATTTCCTTTTCACCTTTTTTTCCAATTTTCTTTACGTATTTAGTCTCTATCTTTCCATCATTACATGTATTTTATTATAGAAGCCGCTAAACGACGAAGTGAATCACCTGATGGTAAGTGATGTCCACCGCCTATGAACAATCACAATACTTGAAGAATAATGGTCGCGTTGCCGACCTTAAGGAGAGGAACAATTAAAGAAAGGAAAGAAATATTAAATACTTGAGTTGACTCTCTCACCATATGAAATGCAACAGGAAACTGGCACTTCTCATCAAGTTTAGTAAGACAGTGATAATAACTCGTTCGAGCCGGTCATTTCATGCTATAGACAACATTGTTGAAACCGGTACGATCACAACTTATGTTGAGTATTCGAAAAAATCACTCATGAGTTGTCGGGGATAAGAAAATGTAATGTAATTAAAAAATAATTTGGGCTTTTATATTTGGCTTCCTCAATGGCGCAGTTTTAATGCGTACGCGGTACTATTGCTGTGCTGAGGTGTTGGGTTCGATCCCCGGATCGGGTAAAAGTGGGTTTGGTTCGAGTTGGGTTTTGCTATCGCGAAAAGCTCGGTATCAGCTCAGCGCCTGGAATTGTGCCCGGTATGGCGGTAGGCTCGCGACCTATCACATCATGGGACGGAAACAAGCTTAGCAAAACGTTGATGGATTACCACCTCCCTACCCTTCGAAGATTATAGGCGTGAGGTCTTTGTAAGTATGTAAACTTGAACCCGGTATAGCGATAGGCTTGCCTTCAATCACGCCATTAGACATAAAAAACTCAATGTATCATGAGTGTACTAGTTGCACTGTTTACCCCTCCAAGAACACAGGCGTGAATTTATGCAAGTTTCCGTACGGCCAGACGTAGTTGTAGCAACCGTCGTGTCCATTACAATCAATCTCATTTGTGTGCAATTAGTGAGTAAGTGTAGCGACTAGCTCGAGCGCTCTGTCCGACACGGCGACGGTGGATCAAAGTTAGATGGCAAAAGTTGGCTCACTATCTTTATGTATACACGATATCGTTACGACGTGGTTTTAAAATTATGTTTACTATCTTAAATTTCTTGTATTTTTTATTTAATTGCCACCTGTTTTAAACATTTCAAGAAACCTGTAATGTCCACAAAAAAACGGAGGATTTTAAGTTACGGCCGATGATTATCATCATACTACGATAAGTAGCGGCTTATATTTGACTTATTTATTGCTTTAAGTGTTATGAATTTAAATTACTTTATAATTTAACATGTGTCTCTACATCCTGCCCACGATAAAATATTTATTTGACTGCAATTAAACAATAAGAAACTTCTCGACTAAATTAGCGATCTAAGAAAAACCCTCGTTAAACTTATAATATCCGTCTCTTTTGTCGGAGGTTAAAATTAGGTTACCCGTTTAAATAAATAATATAATATGTATACAGATCGCAGAACCCTGAAATCAGTTAAAGAGATCGAACTTATAACATAGATAGACACATAAAAGTTATATTTTAGGCTTTTATACCACACAGAATATCACTCTTTTTCGTAAGGGGCTAAAAAAATAAAAAGAGAGACAGACAACTAGACTCACAGCAAAGTGATCATTTAAAGGATCCGTTTTTTTTAAGTAATGAAACTCTCTTTAATATCATATGGATAGACTAGCTTTTGCTCGCGGCTCCACCCGCGTGAACAGCATTTTCCGGGATAAAAGTAGCCTGTAACCGTCTCCAGGGTCCCATCTATCCCTGTAGATAATTTCATTAAAATCGGTTTAGTGATTTAGGCGTGAAAGCATAACAAACAAACTCACTAACGCATTAACTTTTACCCCCCTTTTCATCTCTTATTAACTAAAATTTCCAAAATTCCTGAAACACGTATTTATTTGTTTGACGTCAATAACCGAAATACAAAATTTTGTTTATGTAACTTTCAAAATGACGGACTTTCATACATATTATCATCCCCTATTTTGACCCCTTTGGGGTGGAATTTTTTAAAATCCTTTCTTAGTGGGTGCCTACATAACAAAATGAATATACAGTCCGAATTTCATGCTTGTAGCCTTGATAGTTTGCGCTCGGCGATGATGAATCAGTCAGTCAGTTAGGACATGTTATTTTATAAGTATAGATATGAACTGAATACTTATTAAAAATGTTTCAATGATTAAAAGCGATTACGAACATGTCATCTAGTCATGTCATCTTGTGATGATAAAAATGTAAAATAATTATATTTCCAGAATAGTACGTGAGCGTGTAGTATGGTGCTCTTTTGATTGGTCGCGGAGTGAATGTACTCTGTGGTGTAGTGTGGCAGCGCGGTGCTCGCACAGTTTTCTATTCGCGGTTTTCTAATTCAGGCACAAATTTTACATTCTCTACAATCACATTCAACGTATATTGCTAGGATAGCGCTAATCTCGTCTAAAATATTTATTAACTTATGAAGTTACTATAAAATTATCAAATGCACAGACCGGCATTATTTTGACGAACAACCTCGTTGTAAAGTTAACCTGCATAATATACCCAAAGAATTATTGTACGGGAGAGTTGAAAAGTTAGCACAAAATTCATGTTTGTGCGGTTTTGCGCTTTGTCTATTTCTGCCGCCAATCAACAGTGTGTAAGCATTGTTGTGTTTCGGTTTGAAGGACATTGAGGCCAGTGAAATTACTGTGCATTATGAGACAACATGTTTTGTCTCGGGCTGACCAGCGCAGTTCAGTGCCATGCAGTGCTTTGTAATGTATTTGTGTGGTGTTGCTTCTGTTTATGGGCAGGTGCGGCGCTTAGCATCAGGCGAGCGCCTTGCACGTCTCGTCATTCAATCAAATAAAAAAAATGTTTTCGAAACCACATCGTGCTTATATCTGTTTCATTGTGTTTAATAACTTTCAATGTGAATAAGTGGTACAAAAATCCTTTTCTGAATAATGCTATATTCTAAAATGTCTGTTCCGTGAGAAACTCTTTTAAAACCACATTTACACGGAGAAAGAGTTTATTGCATGTCAAAGGCAGCAGTTCATATTGGTTTTTTAACATTCTTTAATCATTGGTTTAAACGTTGATTCTTTAATCATTGGTTTTAACAAAGTACATTAAACCTTTACACTTAGTATACTCTTTTTTATTATCTAATTAAAGCTAATGTAATCTGTCATTACATCTTTCAAAATATTGACATGTAATCATGATCAATCAAAATTCTAGTTATTTATGCAAACACAAACTACGTTAAGATTTAATAAATTTCGTATCCATTTATTTCTACGATAATTATGACATGTTAGTTTATAAGTTGGAACTGTGAGCCAAAAGGCAATACATATTTAAAACCAGCTCAGGGCCTTTTACAGAACCCATTTTAGGACTCTTATGTGGTAAGTAATATAGCAAGCAAGAAGCTAATAAAATGTGCTACCTATTGTTTGAAGGTAAAGACTTAGAAGCTTAGCTTGGGGACCTGCCAATGTCACTAAACTGGTCAGATGTAAATCTTCTTCATGAATATTTTCTTACTTTTTTTATAAAAATGATTGAATGACGAGACGAGCAAGGCGCTCGCCTGATGTTAAGTGCTACTGCCTATAAACAGAAGCAACACCACACAGAACTTTAAATTTCTAAGCACTGTATGGCACTGAACTGCGCTCGGCACCCCGATACACAAGATGTTGTCGGAAAATATATCGTGGAATCATGCTAAGCAGGCAGAATTTAAATATTTCATCTTTGAATATTCTAGGTAGTATAATTTCATCAAAATGAACTTGGTTTATAAAACTAGTAGTGTACATTATGACGGTCTGCCTCCGATGATCAAATTCTTATCAAATGAAGAGGAAGATGTAATTTCTTCTGCTACACTAAAAACAGAAAATGGTACACAAACTAAATTGCTCAAAAAGGGTAAGAAGTTTATAATATTCGACCTATATTTCCAATATTTTCTATATTATATTTCTACCGAGTTAATTTCACTATAGTGATTTTGCAACATTATTCTATTAAATTACATAAATGGTCTATTTTATAGAAAATCTAATGGGTGCAGCGCAAAAATATCGATGCAAAACCGTTAAACACATCATACCAAATCGCAAACCCAAGAAAAGAAAAAGTAAGCTAAATTTTATGTAAAATTATAATTCACTAGCTTTTGCTCGTGGCTCCGCCGCCCGCGTGATCTGCTTTTTCCGGGATAAAAAGTCACCCAAGTCAGCTCATACCCTGTCTGTATACCAAATTTCATCTAAATCCGTTCAGTAGTTTCAGCGTGATTGACGGACAAACAAACAAACTTTTACATTTATAATATTAATAGTGTGATTTAATAGCCTCTGTGGCGCCGTGGGCGATTAACCGGCTGTGCAACGAAAGAACGCAGGTTCGATTCCCGCATCGATACAAATGTTTGTGTGGTCCACAAATATTTGTTTCGGGTCTGGGTGTTGTGGGACCATAAGTCCTTCATAGTTTCTGATGTCCACTATAGAGGTTAACCTAATGTGTGTGACTATGAGTGTGACAGTTTACATTATTAATTATTTATCTTATTTAAAAAAATCTACTAATTAATATACCTAGATGTTTGTTTAAATTATTTCTAATCTTTCTTCTTTCTGACTTGGCTTATACCTATTTTTAGAAATAGGTATAAACCAAGTCAGAAATGTTATTAGTAACAAAAAATATCTTTAAGAACTCTAACACCAATGTTTAATCTTGTTTTGTTATTTCTAGTCAAATTAATGGATTGGAAGAAATACCATCGTCTAAACGTAATATATTCATTTTTGGATGAATTAGAAAGGGACTATCCTGCAATCTGCACCGTTTCTGTTATTGGCAAATCCGTAGAAGGACGTGATATTAAGGTGTTGAAACTACAGATTTTTACTTAAGAACATTGTAATATTCTCTACTAAAAGTTTCTAAAATATTATGTTAGGGTACATAAAAAAGGAAGCCTCAAATCTCGCTAAGACTGTCTTTGAAGATGAATAGCCTGTTACATAGGCGATAGGTTTTTTTTTTAGCTTGAATGATGGAACAAGCAGGTCGCTCAGCTGATGGTAAGCGCCACGCCTGTCCACAAGCAGACCCAACGCCACACAAAACTTTGATTTAAATAAACTGCAATCGTCACCACGAGATATAGGATGTTAAGTCCTATAATGTCTAGTAATTTCACTGAAACACAACAGAGCGTATACGCTGCTGTTTAACTACAGAAGTAAACAAAGCGGGCCCAGTCGGCCTCTCGCATACGACGGACCTACGAGCTAGTACCTATGTGAATGTACCTATATGATATCTATCTACCTATCTATAACACGTATATCCTCAAGAAACCTAAAACGAAGTTATTTTGAATTCCTTCATAGATGTTAAAGATATCGAACAGCGATGCTCGTAACATGGCAGTGTGGCTGGACGCATCAATCCACCCGCGCGAGTGGATCAGCACCGCTGTCGTTACATACATCGCCGATCGTATCATCAAGAACTTCCATAACTTGTCTGTTTCCATCACTAATAAAGACTGGTAATTATTCATTAAAACTTTAAGTGGTAGAACCATGCTATCGTAATTTTTATCTTATGAATAGATCTGTTCGAAGTGGTACAATCGCCTGCAATTAAATTGTAAATGATATATTAAAGCCAAAATAATGTAGCCATACACTACTCTGGAGTACTACATTATTTCTATAAATATAACATACATAAGTTCACGACGCGACGGGATGGGCAGAGTTGCAACTAGTGCTGCGTTTCGCCGAGCTTAGTATCCTCCCATGATGTTATAAGAGGCGAATCTATCACCATATGTTTATAGCTTAGTACGGAAAACAAGCCATTGGTAAGTGATATCCACCTTCCATGAAAATCCACAATATCTGAAGAATTATGAATACTTTGTCAACTTTAAAGGTAGGCTATTACGAACACGAATTCTAATACCGGATAATTTATGTACGATTTTTGGAATCAAAAACTCAACACAACTTGTGATTGCCCGACCTGGGAAATAAATCCAAGATTTCACTGTTTTCAGCCTTAGTACATTACCAAAGACCAATGAGGCAATTATACAAATATTAAATTAACAAATTATTTTCTAAAGTTTTCGTTGTATCCATTGTGAAATTTAATCGCCAGATTCTATAGACTATGATCTCATAGAAAAACGTTATGAAATTACAATTATACTGCTGCATGTTGAGTCATTATTATCAACAACAATGTATTTAAATGGTTGTCGTGAATATTTAAAGGCACATAGTTCCCGTACTAAACCCAGACGGGTACGAGTACACGCACACTCACGATCGAATGTGGAGAAAGAATCGGGCGTGCTATGGTGGCAAATGTGTTGGCGTCGACTTAAATAGAAATTTCAGGTGAACTATTGCACATATGTTCTTGTAATGTATATTTTTATGTATTTTAGCATTAATACTCATTTGTCACTAAGGTCGGGTGGTGGTAGGATATTCATTCAGTCCGGATAGTGGCCACCGTACACATGGTATTAAACCTGCCATAGTGACCCACAGACCTCGTGTGGATCGCTTTCCAGGATCAGCCAGTGTATATCCGATTCTCCCGAAGGACTTGCGACATGACATGACGGTTAGTTGGGGCGGGTATAGGGGTACATCCTTGTATCCCCGTGCCTGCATCGGTCATCCGCTTGTCCTGTCGCAGGCCCCTCGATTTGCATTTAAAGCATTTATACAGGCCGGGATGATTCTGGTGACCACCGATGAACTCACTTTGTCGTGCTCGGATAAAAAAAAATAAGGTGTAAAATATGATATTCAGTGGATATTGATGTCATATTTTGTACCTGAGTTGACCTAAACATTAAATTAATAAAATTGTCTATTGTCTAACAAAATGGCAGAACACAAAGTAAATAATTTTTAAGCCAATCATAAGTTGACAGACCTGATATATCTGCTGTTTCTTTTTTACCTATAACCTGATCAATGAACTAATATACTTATTTCAGTTACGGTTGGGGCAATAATGGTGAAGAAGGCTCTTCTGAGGAACCCAGCAACGTATTTTATAGAGGACCGGCGCCATTTTCAGAACCAGAAACAGCAGCAGTTCGGGTAATAATAAATACACCCAATAGTCAGATAGATAGTCCTGACCCCACAGTAAAAATACGAGTCTTGTGTTGTGGGTATCAGGAACTACGAGAGACTTTCGCTCTCACAACACCCAGACCCCGAAACAAATATTTGTAGATCAGACAAATATTCCTCTCGGTGCGGGGATCGAACCCGCGGCCTCTCGCTTCACAGCCGGCTACTCGCCCGCTGCGCCACGGAGGCTGTCGAATAATTGAAAAATTGTAAAAAATAAATGTAAAATGTTATATTTACTAAAATCTTATACAATTTTCAGGACACGATTTTAGGATCAACAACACCATTCAAAGTGTTTCTTTCGTTTCATAGCTATTTCGAATCGATCATATTCCCATGGGGCTATAAAAAGGATCCATGTCCAGACTATCTACGGTTATTAGAAGGCGGAACAATCATGGCAAGGGTAACTCCACGTAAGAACAGATAATAGTAGAATAGAAAACTATAAGGGTCGTAAGTCTCGCAATCCCCTCCCCTTCCCAATCCCTAATTATCCCTTTCCTTTAAGGTCGGCAACGCGCCCATGATTCTTCTGGTGGTGGGCGTACATGGGCGGTGGAGATCACTTACCATCAGGTGACCCACTTGCTCGTTTGCCGGCCTATGCTATAAAAAAAAAACAACAACAAATTACGCAGCAGTCAGTTTCATATAAAGTCTGGTTTGTGCTCTGTACACAAAATAAATAAATACACCCAACAGTCACCCATATTGTCCCAACCTTACACTAAGTTAAATCGGTATCGTGGGTATCAGGAACTACAAGGGACTTGTGATGCAAGACCCAAACCCGAAACCAATATTCGTGGATCACACAAATATTGGTCCCGGTGTGAGAATTGAACCCACTGCCTCTCGCTTTTCGTTTGTCAATTGCGCCAAGATACACGAATTCTTTACCGATCAACACTCGTTTAGGCTGAGTCATGAAGTATGAAACTAAATGCAACAATACTATGCCTACCTATATTTAAAAGCAAAATACCACTCAGTCAGTCACTGACTGACCAAAAACGAATAAAGCTAGGATCATGAAATTTGGGTTACGTGAGGATTGAGGCATAACCGTGAATCCAAAAATAAATGATATCAAAATTTAATAGAAGTTGTAAACAAATATAAAACTTATTAAAAGATTTACTTATGTAATAATATGGATACATTAACTTATGTTAGACAAAAATTGAAAAAGTTATAGCAATTCAAAAGGTGTCCCTCAATCCTTACTCAAGGGTACATACCTCTATAAATAGATGTAAGTAGGTGCTATAAGTAATATCAATATTTAGTAAAGACATGGTTAATATTCTTCCCGAAAAATTCAGTGAGATCAACTTTTAAGCAAAACTGTTATAGAGGTTTTCAACATACCCCTCAATCTTTATTGCACGAATTCTGGATCATTGCGCTTTAGCAAAGTAGCTATGTGTACAAAATACTTTTTTTATCAAGATTTAACAAAAGTTGTTTAATAATTTATAAAAGAAAAAATATTTTATAATACATCACGATTTTAAAGTTTAATCGCTCAAAACTAGGCCCCTCAATGCTTAAGCCTCTAAAAAATATTTGCCTGCAGCTGTTTAGTTACTTTAAATACTCATTAGGAATTAATGTAAATTTTATTAGATTATTGTACTAAAAATTTACAAAGTTATTTCGCTAAAAGATTTGTTATTTATGATTAACACCCCACCTTTTATCGGCGACTTATATCGTATTTACAATACTTTTCAGGCAATTTATGAAAGCAGTGGATTAACGTACAAAGTGGGAAGCACCAAAGACCTCACATACTACGCGTGTGGTACGAGTACTGATTGGAGCTACGCCATTGCTAGAATCCCGTTCTCTTACATGATAGAACTCAGAAGCAGGAAACATCGATTCAAATTGCCGAAGGACCAAATAACGACAAATTGCGTCGAAATCTGGAATGCTGTTAAAAGTCTCATGGATTTTGTTGACCGATAATATTGTGAACCAAAGAAAATTGTACTATTTCGTTAATTGTTCTTTTGTAAATAAGTATATGTAGTATATAAAATAAATCAGACATGATTGTAAATGTTTATTTCTATTCAAAATCGAACATTTCTCCAAACAAGACAAACCAAACTAACTTTTTCTTGTATAAACGTTACAATTCGAACATTTCTTTATATCCACAAAGTCGACGAGGGCTTTCACACCATTAAGAACTTCTCGGCAACAATCTTCTATTTCATCTCTGGGCAGTAGGAATCGATCGCGTTTACTCCTCAACTCGACGAGGTAGGAAAATGGGATGCGAGCCGTGCCATAACTCCAGTCTATACTTGTTCCACAAGCGTAGTACATGATGTCTTTGAAGTTGCCAACTTTGTACATACGACCGTTCGTTTCGTAGATCGCCTGCAAAATATGGAGGGAGACACATTAAAAAATATAAATTAAACATACAGTACTTATTATTATTAAAATTATGCTGTTCGACTATCTTCTTTTTTTTAATAAGAACGAATAAGCAATTAACCTCAAGTCATCCAAGCCTGACGGGGCTTGTCACTCAAGAGAAAAATATGTACAATATCTAATGTTATAACAAATCTGTATTGGGTCATCGTCGCGTTCGTATTTCTGAAATAGACTGCCGAAGCGCATAGCTTTGATCATCTTCAACGATAGATATATGATTCAGAATCGAAAATTTAAAAGAGGAATAGCAAATTATGTGAAAATAAAATGATTTCTCAATCACGATACTTATGTATCACTTTAATATACAACTACATAGTCCTTCAAATTATTAAATTCATATCTCATTTATGAGTTCGATAATTCATGACATGTATTTATCCATTTAGATATTTATTATTGACGGAGCATCTACCTTCGCCATGACGGTGCCGCCTTCCAGCAAATTAACGTAATCGGGACAAGGGTCGGCGGTGTAACACCATGGAAACGAGATCACTTCGCTGTAAGCATGGAACGTAAGGAAAATGTTGAACGGCGTCCCTGAATATAAAATCAAATCCTGTAAATACATTAATAGTTTGTACCCACGATGTTCTAATGTTAATATAGTCACGGGCAAAGAACTTCAAATAAAATGAGAACAATATTTTGATCAAAAGACAACCATTCTATAATCAATAAATCAATAAATTATTTGATAATTTTCTAATTCCATTTCGCAATTTATCATCGTTCATGAATGTGTATCACTCATCGATGCTTTGCTTCATTATTGTTATAAAAAAGGCCAGCAAACGACCAAGTGCAATACAAAAAAAAACATGGATGCGTTGCTAACCTTTATGGAAAAGAATGAGCATTGGAAAAGAGAGGGGAATTTAGGCCCTAACTAAACTTTGTTTACATTTGAAACAGTGTTCCTTAGCCGGAACTATAATATTAAAATGGAAACGAAGTTTACCTTAATAGCTGCAGTCTCGGGCTCGGAGAACGCTTCGGTGCCACGGTAGTTGATATGATTCGGGTCACCGGATGAACATTCGGAACACCCGGCTCTGCCCCAATAATGTCTGTAAAAGTGTAGTTAAGCAAATTACATCAGTCCTAGGTATATTACAGCTTCCCACAGCAGAATACGAGCCTTCTTTTTTAATGAGGGGAGGTGAGGCTTTAGTTCACCACGTTGGCTTAATACGGTTTAGGGGACTACACATAGATACATTTAAAGTTCTTTTTAGACTGTTTTTTCTCATGCTGTTTTCCTGAACTACTAAAACGAGTGTTATTTGATAAATACACACATAACTTAGACAATTCAAAGCAAAGGTACATTGAAATAAATTTTATATTGAATTGATCCAATAGCTTTTTTTCTAGGATGCTTATTTATAATAATTTCAAACAACATAAAAATATCTGTTAGTGCCAAGTAATTTTTGGTATCCGTGATAAACGAACAAAGTACAAACGTTAGAAACAAACTTGCCCGAAATTTCTGTTCAAATCAACTCCCGTAACCACATTGCCGAACCGTGCTCGATTTTTACGCCACATTCGATCAGCAACATGCGAATAGTGATAGCCATCCGGATTCACCACTGGAGCTAAATACCTAAAATAACAAATTATGATGTGTAATTAACACGAGTGTTTCTAAATAAATGTAACTCTAATAGGATGCTCGTTTTAACAGATCATGTTCTTTTTTTAAAATGAATATTTTTTACAAATCTCTGTTTAGAATATCACGAAAAAAATGGTAATAAATAAATGTAGATATGTAACTTGAATCAGATGTTCGTAAAAAAATAACCAATTGAGTAAGTTTTTTGTAAGAATAGTCAAATATTTCTCGAGTAAATATTCAGATCACTTACCAGTCTTTATTGGTAAAACTTTGAGGAAGCGTGTTGAAATTCCTGGCAATATAATCGGCGATGTAAGTCACTACTGACGTGCTGATCCATTCTCTGGCATGTATTGCACCGTCTAGCCATACAGCCGTGTTTCTCGCGTCGCTGTTCGATATTTTTAAGACCTAAAAACAATTTGTGTAGATAGATGAGTTTATTTTTGCAAGTTCTGCTTTGTGTGTGTGTAGCTTATCAATATAGTTTCAATTTGAGTAACAGAGATGCGTGAGCCTTTAACGCAATAGTGACAGACAGATATACAGTTATTGTGTTAAACTAAACTAACACATCTTTTTTTTATAGCATAGACCGGCAAACGACCAAGTGGGTCACCTGATGGTAAGTGATCTCCACCGCCCATGTACGCCCATAATACCAGAAGAATCATGGGCGCGTTGCCGAACATAAAGGAAAGGGATAATTAGGGATTGGGAAGGGGACAGGGATTTGGGCTTCCGGATATCTCACTCACCGTACGAAACGCAGCAGCAAGCCGCTACTTTACGTCGGTTTTCTGCGATACGACCCGGTCGAACCAGCCCATTCATGCTGTAGACATTACTGTCTACAGCGTGGCTCTACCACTCTATAAACACGTACACATAAGATATGCAACAATGAGTTGATCTATAATACAATGATTTCGTCGATCGGGAAAGAACTGCGCTCTTTTTAGTGGCCAGCGTATTTACAGGGTGCCCATCCATCGTAGATATCATCCTTATCATGTATCTAAAGACATTTTTCGTAATAAGTGGATATTGGTGCTGGTAGTATAATAAGTAAGAATATTCTTGTACTTATGTTTGTAGTATTTCATTGTACTGTTGTTTTTTATACCGAAATAAAATAAAATAAAAAAATATCAAGTGAATTATGCTTAATGGTGTCGCTAGTACGTTTATATCACTAATCCCTAATAGCTACATGTACACTTTACCAACCTTTATATCCCTTCCTTCGACAGTCCGTCCTATAACAGACACTGTACACGTAGACGGGTATTGTTTCTCCAAAGACTCTAGATAGCTGTTTATAGCGTTCAAAGGGTAATAGTCTTTCCAATCTATAAGCTGCCGTTCTGAAACCAACCACCAATCCTAAAATAAGCTATATTTTCTACTTCCAATTAAAAAGAAGGGTCAAGTTTTTATAAGTTCGGCTGCCTGTGGGTGTATGTATTTGTATGTGGTGCTGTAGCGTCTAAACGAATGAACCGATTAGAATGCGGTTTTGTTTGAAAGTTGGTTTAATCGAGATGATTCTTAGTCACGTTGAATAAATCCTGTTCAGCCGTTTAGAAATTACAGATGTTATTCTAAGGTTAGTTTATGTACTCCTCCAATGTGGGCGTACATGGGCGGTGGCGATCACTTACCATCAAATGACTAACTTGCTTGTTTGCCGTTCTGTAATGAAAAATGAGGATAGTCTATAAAATACTTAAAATCATACTAATAGGTGTATGTAGGCGAGTCAATGCAATAGGGCTTCGGTTTCTCTTAGGCGATGCTGGGGCCGTGGCGTCAGTGACAGTGACTTCAAATGAAATGTCTCGGTTATGAAGCAACTTCTCCACTTGAAGGATTCTCGTACCCTCCACCATAATATCCATGTTTTTGTCGTGCTCTTGGCAGATACTGATGGCTGTGAGACAAAAATTGAATTAAGAAACAAGTTCTTCTTTTCTTTTTTTGGACAGCGTCCACAGCAGAAGCCAGCAGCTGTAAAACTAAACTATCTAAATAACTATCCCCACGCAAAGATAAATGAATGTGTGATCCGTAAACATTTGTTTCGGTTCTGGGCGCAATAGTTTTTCATAATCTTGGCTGTGAAGATAAAAATATCTTAATGTTGAATCAAGAGCGCATACAAGAGAATTCTAGTACGTCTGTAATACACACGTTTGTGGTAGGCAGCGGCTTGGCTGTGCCCCTGGCATTGCCGATGTCCATGAGTGGCGGTGACCGCTTACCATCAGGCGGGCCGCTTGCTCGTCTGCCTATCAAGGCAATAAAATAAAAAATAAAAATACTCGAAAAATGATCACACACCGCCTTTGTTGTCTAGATTTTTCAAAAACATCCTTTGTCCGTCTTTTAAGCATTTTACATCCCATATTTGATACCGGGCTGCTTTTCGTGCCACTTTGAACAATTTTAATAATACCAATAATTTGAAACCGACACAAACAACTCCGTGATTTTCACTTAAAAGTTTTGTCTAAATTTTGACAAAGATTATGATTTTTGACCAAAAAGATCAATCTCAAATAAACTATATTCTCTTTGTATTATACTGGATACGGGATTTTATGTCTTTGACACTCAATTATCTTCACATGCTCAAATAAAT
This sequence comes from Amorpha juglandis, assembly GCA_949126905.1. Lineage (NCBI taxonomy): Eukaryota > Metazoa > Arthropoda > Insecta > Lepidoptera > Sphingidae > Amorpha > Amorpha juglandis. Next base: position 10,476,091 of record OX421381.1, on the reverse strand, counting down.
GAGCGGTTATTATCGATAAACAATCGATAAAATAACCATAACGTAATCGACTCACATATTACTGAAAATAATTTATTTATATGTATATTTATTCGAGCAACTTACAAAACACGTTGGACCACCATGCTGGTAAAAAGCAAGTCAGTTTTGCTGGTTTCCTACAACTGTACAACAGGCCGGTGAAATTGAATTTCGAAATGCGACGAAGTTTGATTGATCTTCTTACATTTAAGACGGTAACTTAAACTTATCGTTCAGCAAGTAGTATTATTAAAGCCATGTGTCGCGATCTGAAGGTCTTTCTATCTATGTGCAAAATCGTCACTTTGTATATAAACATGTTATATTTTATTTGAAAAGTAGCATTTATTTCAACTTGGTGAAACAGACGTTTTTAAAATATGTTTGTTTAAAATTAATTCCTGTCTACTGAAAAGAACTTTTGTGAACGAACGTCAGTACCAGGGTGTGGTAATTCGTATTCGCTCGATAATTACATGTAATCAGATATTTTCAGTAAACGGCTCGTCGGCTCTCGCTTCGCCTTTGCACTCCCCTAATGAAACAAATGGAACTACTATTGGTTTTCGAAGCATTCTGACTCGATGTTAAAATTAAATAATTAATAAATTAAATGTTCAATTTTAGTACACAAATACAAATCTTAATATTAACAACTCCATATTTTTCGTTTTGTGAGTCTTGTGCTAGAAGAGGCTAAATAAACAGAAGTGTAAATTTTTGTGAGTGGTAGAGCCTCGCTGTAGACAGCTATGTCTACTGTATGCATTATGACTCGACCGGAAACCACTGTTTCACACTTCGACGTGAAGTAGCAACTTGCTGTTTCATTTCATCGGTATATATCCAATATCCTGTGCCCCCACCCCCTCTCCTTTCGAATGCCTGAATTATCCCTTTCCTTTAAGGTCGGCAACGCATTCATAATTCGGCATGGATGTTCATGGGCGGTGGAGATCACTTACCATCAGGTAATCCATTTGCTAGTTTGTAGGCCACTGCAATAAAAAAATCTTAGATACTTTACTAACATAAGATCGGTAAACAAGATAGAAGATTCTCTCTAACAAAACGCATCAGCCACTTCAGCTCGAAGCTAAGAAATTAGTAGTAATTGATAATCGACAACATGCCCAATGAAAGTAACTGAATATAACGAACAGTAATCCTACTAACTTTGAACAAATAATACCAATAATCAATACGTCTATATTTTATATTTCCTTTGTAAAATTTAACGACCAACAGTACACTAAACCTCTTTCCCTTTCTTCATCTTTGTAAAACGATCGAGAAACAAGCCAGTGGTAGGGAAAGATCTGTTGGTAGCCCGCTAACCAGACGGCGGCGGCCCCAAACTGCGTCCCCCACCCAAGTGTCACCTCGACTTGCTCTTACACGCGTTTATCTTTTTAATTGTACCCCTACCCCCCTCACTAAGCTAAGGGGGGACGTTTGTTACCTACTTAGTGGATTTATCGCGACCTTCGCGCACATACTTTGGAATCTTGTTTAGATTTATGTCGCAAATATTTTGTGAGTTGTGACCTTGTTGCATAAAATTAACAAAGTATGGTGTCTAAAAAACCACATAGGACTTAGCTAAGAATATTAACGAGTACTAGAAAAATCCTTTTAGAATATAAAGCCAGTTTAATGCGAATTGGATTTGCGACCTAAATGTTCTGTACCGCTTACATTGTTACTTTATGTATTATTTGTCATACGCCGCGCCGTAATAAAACACATCCTGTGAAAATTTCACCCAACTACTTATTATGGTTCAGACGATAAAGCCTTTTAAATGTATAACAGACAGACAGACTATGGTTTAGGCTCTGTGATAGGGTTTTTTAGTTAAAAATTTATAGGTATAAATTAAAATTTCAGATAATATATGCTATGAGATTTTTCACGTTGACTTTTTGAGACTAAAAAGACAGCCTAGAGAACAAACATCTACATTCTGGAAGCAATACAAATAAAAATAATTGTTTACCGTCTACTCTTACAACATGCTGTACATGTTCTGTTAGATATATAGAAACTATTCTACTATGGGTTCTTTTTAATCGATATAAGCCTAAAAATAAATATATCAAAAAGCTGAACAGCTATTTATAATTACGTAACATTATCTTGAATACAACAAATTCCCAGGATTAACAATTCGTTGCTAAGTACAGGGTGGCAGTGAGGGAGAAAGCGACCCCTACTTTGTTTTTCATTAGTCGCTTAAGGACCACGGGTGCGTCATCCGCCGACTGCCAGTTACGAATTCCCACCCGGTGTGGAAAATCATCGGCGCTTTAAAGATCCTAATTAAATGTTCAATAGATATTTGGAAACACCCTAATGTTTTGCTCCAATCAATAAAAGCGGAGTTCGATATGTTTATCGCATCAGATATACAAAATATTTTTAGATAACTTGATAAATCCATATAATATTTATAGATATTAATATATCCGAGACAATATCGCATCGGTGCTAAAGCGGTTTTGTTGTAATTGAATGATTCATTTACTTATATAATACTAGCTGTTCCTCACAGTTTCACCTGCATGCTACTGCCCTGCTCCCATGGGTCAAAGTGTGATATACATATAAACCTTCCTCATGAATCACTCTATCTATTACTGAAAACTGCATTAAAATCCGTTGAATAGTTTAAAAGATCTAAGTGAATAGACAGTGGAAGCGACTTCATTTTATACCATGTAAATAATATTAGTAGAATGCAAAGCTGTAAATCGATTACGACATGCTGTTACTTATGTTACTACTACATGTGTAACTTTGTCATCTCTACATCTATCAAAAATGTTACTTAATATGTTACTTATTACACGTGTAACTTTGTCATCTCTACATCGATCAAAAATGAAATTCGGCAACGATTTTAACCTTTAAATTTGACATACTTCAACAACATGTTTATTGTTTTATTCAAAATTTAATATATAACTAAGAGAAAATTTATCTAAACACCCTACAATCATGGCCTAAGTTCTCTACAATATGTCTTTCACAACCAATTAAAACAGACCGATAACTCCTACAATATAATATAAAAATGATATCAACTATCACAAAATCAACAAAAAACATATATAAAAACTAGGTTAAAATAAATATAGACCGACAAATTTACAACAAAAGTACTGATATAAGTAAACCCAGAAATAAAGAGCCCAGAAAAACATTTTAAAAGAAGCAAAATGACTACCCTACTTGATTATCCACTCCGACGGACTCAAAACTACACATCAATTTTCCAAAATAATATGAAGTGCTACAATATGTTAGAAGAACCGAATTTATACTGTGAAGAAGATAATCAGTATGAAGATTTATATCTAAATAACATACCGTGTGAAGTAGATGAAAGATCTGAATCAACCCATATATCTATAGGACAAAGGTGTTACTCCAAAAGTGTGGTTGAATCATACCCAATACAAGATGATAATGATCAACAAAAATCGGTTAAAAACGTAATTCCTCGAAAACTATTAGTGCCTATTAGAAACCAACGCATTCCCAGCAAAAGTGAGTCTAATTGAATTAAATTAATGAACATGCATACTTCTATGCAATCGACACATATTTTAGAAATATCGCAACAAAAAATTATTTTGTTGGTATAACAGCCACCAACTATTTGATAGTACGCACTTATTGGAATATCGTGAAGGGAAAGATAGTGACAAAAACTTAAAATCTGAGAATTCTCCGTAACAATTTCGGGGGTACCTATCTAAAGTTTACCAATGCGTATGAGACCATGGTAGAAGACTAAGGAGGCCTATATCTTTCTTTTTGGTAAAAGAGGTTGCAATTATGAGATAAATAAATTTAGTAAAATACTATGTTAGATAATTTCTTAATAGATGAGATGCTTTTTTCATCTGCACCTCGTCGGATGAATTGGAACGACTACCATCGGCTTGGCGTGATACATTCTTTCATGGACGAATTGGAACAAGACTTTCCTTCTATATGCACCACTATAACAATTGGCCACTCACTTGAAGGTAGAGATCTTAAGGTAAGGTTTTCATTACTTGTGAAGGTAAAGCCAGAGAGAACTAGTGCTGCACCCACAGTTTGCCGTTGGACAGTGACGCTGCATTAAAAAATATTAATTCATAGGTATTGAAAATATCAAATAGCAACGCTAGCAATACTGCTGTGTGGATGGACGCCGGTATCCACGCACGAGAATGGATCGCACCAGCAGTGGCTACTTACATCGCTGATCACATAGCGAGGAACTTTGACTCACTCCCTCAGAGTATCACCAACAAGGACTGGTAAGCAGCAGCAAAAAACACAATGAAGTATACAGATTCCACTCCACTCCACTCCACTCCGCTCCGCTCCACTCCACTCCACTCCACTCCACTCCACCCTTTTTTATACAATAGAACACTGTGTGCCAATGCACTGCGCTCGACGTTTCGAGACATGAGATTTTCACACGAGAATTCTCATAATGCCCAGTAATCACACTGGGTACAGTCTATCAAACCAGAACACAATTGTGCACATAGTGAACACGCTGCAAACGCACTGCACTGCTTGACGACAGAATTAGATAATACATGCATATAATAATGACGAGTGTTCTACTTCTTCTTCTTGTTCTTCTAGTGAATCATGCTTAGCAATCAACAGATGTTATGATGATTATGTATGCTTCCTAAGATACATTTTTACGCAGTCGACTTTCTTTTTTGCTTTTTCGTCCGATTAATTGCAAATGTTTTTTTAAATAAAGCAACATTACAAAAACACTTTCGTATTGGAATTTATTTATTATCCAGTAGGCAGAGCGACCTCATTAACTCTGTTTCGATTTCCATTGAGTTGACTCCGCATGTGAATATAAACGGAATTCATTAACGAGTTTTGATGATTTGAGTTCCATGAAATTTTATGATTACATCTTATTATCGCTAAAATATTCATTTAGGTTAAATAATAAATAACAACCAACATTCAACAGTCACATACATAATCTTAACCTCACACTATGATATGAGTCTTGGGTATTAGGACTTTCAACCCCACACCCAGACCCGAAACAAATATTTGCATCACACAAACATTTGTCGTGGAGCGAGATATAAAGATGAAAACATGATAAAAAAAAACGATAAAGACTACACAATATTTTTATCAATTAAAATTTTATATTTATACAAATATTTGTTTTGGGTCTGGGTGTTGTGAGACTGAAAGTCTCTCGTAGTTTCTAATACCCTCGACACAAGACTAATATCTTACTGTGGGGTCATGAAAATGTGTGTATTGTCGTTTTTATTTATTTATTTGATGCTTCCATCAGGTATTTTCTTCCTGTATTTAATCCTGACGGGTATGAGTACTCCCATACCAAAGAGCGAATGTGGCGTAAGAACCGAGCGTGGCACGCCGGACAATGCGTTGGCGTCGACCTCAATAGAAACTTCAGGTATTTCCACAATATTATATGACAGGAGTGGCAAACTCAATGCAATTCGCGACCTACCATTTAGTGTTGAGACTGTACGATCTCCTATGAAAGGTAGTCCAAATAATATTGTGCAAATAAACTTATTGAGTGATTGAGTATTAACTGAAGTTTTATTTTCTTGTCGGGATCGACCGGCTGCCCATCCCTGGTATATAGGACCTTTTTTCATAAGAGTGAGGGCAACAGAGTAAGTGGATCACCTGATGATTGATCACCGTCGCCCATGGACACCATCAATACCAGAGGAATTGACAGTGCGTTGCTGGCCTTTGAGGAAAGAGTATTTTGAGGGTTAGGGGAAAAAAGTACTTGATGATACAATTATATAAGTGAGCCAATAAGAAGCCCGTGTTTATTTCAAGGTCATGCATACAAACTACTTATTTTGATGGGTTGATTCCTGGGATCGATGTGGGATTGAGCTCGATGATAATCAGTCGCATATGAATCACATTTTAGTCAATCGTCATTTTGGCCTGAAAATGTAATCAGTCTATCAGTATATACAGAATACAACCGTGTTTTTATCAAGTAGTTCTGATTATTAAAATTGTCACAATTACGATCATTCTAGCTATGGCTGGGGAGGTAAAGGATCATCAGATATTCCTACAAACGCATTTTACAAAGGACCTGAAGCCTTTTCTGAACCGGAATCCTGTGCAGTACGGGTATGATAGCTACTAAAGTATTTTTTTACCTATTTATATGAATTATTGTAACGGAAACAATAGCTAGCACGAAGGATTTAAACAAATTGAAATACGATAACTAGAGTGCACAGTCGAGGAAAGTGATGTGTGCAATATTTTGATAACTCATACTTATAATGTTTACCTCTAATAACCATATTAAACTGGTTTTTACTAAATAGTTTTGTATAATACCTAGCTAGTACCTTTATATTATAACATTAGATTTATGACTCCTATTTTATTTAATTATGGCTAAGGCACCACCTCCGGTGACAGAAACCAAATAATATTTTGTTTACAAATAAAATGCAATTAAAACGCATGAAGAAAATATAATAATAAACCACGTATTAAAAAACACCATCTACCGAAATTGTCTTTGTCTTCTTTTTTCTAAACATTTCATCAGCGCTATTTCACACGCCGTCCGAAAAATAATAATAATAAGGTATAATAGATAAAACGTCAACATCGTAATCGATATGAATACTGAACTCATAAATTATTACTTTGAATGCGTACGTCAATACCGATGCAACATCATTTGAGCAATAATGTACCGTTGATACCAAAATCGTGTCATCGCCGTTGAACGCAGAGATTAAACTGCAAACAGGATTTAGTCGTAAATCAATTTCACTGCAATGATTTTATATCATCCCGTTACATTAATTTAATTCACTATTTGCATTAAGAGAAATTCACACGCGGAAATAATGATCCGCGTTCAAATTAAAAATATCTCGAACATGGCACATATCATCAGGTTTTTTGTCACACATTCAACCTAGTTTAAATTGATAATTAAATCATATGTTTTTATTTATTTATTAGGGTGATAGTTTAGGGATATATCTACCAGACGAAAAAAAATAATCTAATAATATCATCATCATCATCATCATCAGCCACAGGACGTTCACTGCTGAACATAGGCCTCCCCAAAGATTTCCAGACCGACCTGTTGGACTGTTGTTAGACTGTGGTCCACCACGCTGGCCCATTGCAAATCGATAGACTACCAGCTGATAGACATACCTTTGAAATTCTTATTAAGAAATCTCAGATATACAGGTTTCCTCATGATGTTTTGCTTCAACGTTAACTTTACGATAATTAAGAACAAATACACACATGGCTTCGAAATTTTCTGAGGTGTGTGACCTGGAGTTAGGTCAGAACTCATGATATCCATATCGGTAGTCCGTTCCTCTCCACAATATTGCCGCTTCGAAAAAATATATGCTATCTATAAAATCTAAATGATGCTAAAAATACGTTATACCGCTTATAGACCGGGGATTATCCGGTTGAAAATGGTAAAAATAGAAACAAATTTATAGTAGAATCAAACCCATTGTAAAAGGAAGAGAATACAACAAAATTGATAGGAAAAATAAATTAACGGCGATCTGAGGTCGGGAAGTGGGAAGGGGGGGGCTTTTAAGGGTAAAAAACGGTTTATCTCGATTTCCGGAAAAACTACAAGTCCTATGGAAAAAAATTAAATCGCAAAGTTGTAGGTAATAAAAAGATCTACAACTTTTGTATACACACTCTCTTCACATAACCTCAAAATATATGTGAAAAATTCAAATAACCAAGTTTTTTGTTTTTATTTTTATCTATTATAATAAATAATTTTTTCTCACGAAATTTGGTGGAAACTTACCTTTTTGTATCCCAAATACACTGTAATTTTTTTGATTTAAAATATTTATTTTTGCACCTTATTTTGACTTAATATCGAAAAAGCAGCCTAATTTTCAAACGAAAATTCTCACGTCAAAATATGAGCTTTTTTAAAAAAGTCTGTTGGTTTCTTGTTCATTGAATTCTCTACTTTCTGATGGTGTAAAAAAATATATACATTACTATGGTAAATGTGCTCAGAAAATGCAAAGAAACGAACTACTAAATAACAGGTAGTAAGGCCCAGACCCACCTAGCCCCTTCCCCACTTCTTTATGATGGGCTAAAATTTTCCGTAGATCACTCAGGTATATAAGTTATATTAAAATAACAATAAAGAGGCATCTACGCATATAATTTAAAGAAGATTCTACAACTTTCTCAAAATATTGTAGATATGTCTTATTAAATATTAACTTTACATTTTCTGAGAACATTTACCATAGTAATGTATATATTTTTTTACACCATCAGAAAGTAGAGAATTCAATAAACAAGAAACCAACAGACTTTTTTAAAAAAGCTCATATTTTGACGTGAGATTTTTCGTTTGAAAATTAGGCTGCTTTTTCGATATTAAGTCAAAATAAGGTGAAACAATGAATATTTTAGATCAAAAAAATTACAGTGTATTTGGGATATAAAAAGGTAAGTTTTCACGAAATTTCGTGAAAAAAAATTATGTTTTCTAAAAGATAAAAATAAAAAACTAAAAACTTGGTTTCTTGAATTTTTAACATAAATTTTGAGGTTATGTGAACAAAGTATGTATACAAAAGTTGTAGATCTTTTTATTACCTACAACTTTGCGATTTAACTTTTTTCCATAGGACTTGTAGTTTTTCCGGAAATCGAGATAAACCGTTTTTTACCCTTAAAAGCCCCCCCCTTCCCACTTCCCGACCTCAGATCGCCGTTAATTTATTTTTCCTATCAATTTTGTTGTATTCTCTTCCTTTTACAATGGGTTTAATTCTACTATAATTTATTTATGTTTCAAAATGGATAATCACCGGTCTATTAAGTATTGTGACTGACAATGATTGACACTCATCCAATGTTTTTGTATATTCAGGATATTCTTCTAAACTGAGGTATACGCTATAAAGTATACATCACATTACATAGTTACGGACAAGTAATCATATTCCCATTTGCATTTAGAGACGAACTATGCCCAGATTACGTTCGTTTACTAGAAGGAGCTACTGTCATGTCAAAGGTACACAAAACTTTTCGATAATAAGTTTCTAAAATGTAGCTTCATTATTTGAGACGTCGATGACTCAATTGAGAAACAATAGAATTCCCAACTTATCAACACAATGTTGCATAATCTACAAACCATTCTCAGGCTATCTACGAAACTAACGGCAATACATATAAAGTGGGGATTTCGAGAGACGTAATGTATGGCGCAGCAGGCACCAGTAATGACTGGAGTTACGGTGCGGCCGAAATCCCTTACTGTTATCTCATAGAACTCAGAAGTAAACAACACAAATTCAAGTTACCAAAACAAGAAATTGAAGAAACCGCCAAAGAAATTTTGAGCTGCGTTAAAAGTTTAGTGGAATTTGTCGATAATTATACTGATATCAAAATTATTAAGAAAGAAAAAACTGAAGAAGAGACGTATGTATGTATTCTTTAATTTTAATTATGATCTCCTTGTAAATTTTAATAAAAAAATTAAACTTTTCCTGTCACCGATGTAACTGTCACATTTGTCATAACGTTTATTAAAATCCATTAAAATTCTAGTGATTAAAAAAATAGCAAAATCATTTTTCAAATAGTAAGACAACATAGCTTCAAAGTGGCACCACCAAATGGAACTACGCAAGTATGGGAAGTGAAATTAACTAGAGAAGGGCAAAGATATTTCGTGAAAGCATTGGATACTGTAGGAGGTTTGTACCAGTTTGACAGCCTCTATGGCGCAGCGGGTGCGTATCGAGTTGTGAACTGAATGGCTATGGTTTCGATCCGCACCGAGACAAATGTTTGTATGATCCACAAATCCCACATTATAAGACTTATATCTTCGTGTAGGTCAGGACGACAAATACATAATTTAAATGTTAGGAGTCTTTATTTGTTATTATAGTATAAGAGCCTTCCCGAATTCATTTTCTTAATAATACTTGATATCTGGGAAAGTTTATTCCTTTCTATTTACATTGTCAATTTTCATAACAAAACTTTAAATACACACACACCTACGCACGCACGTACACACATCATAACATCCCTAAACTCATAACATTCCTAATTTTACGTTGCAATTAATTTGCAGCTATAAACATTTGGAAAGAAGAACGTAGTACAATGGACATTATGGTCGAAGGTCCACGAACTGCCCAGGTTGCTGGGATGCTCCACGAGCGAGAGATTCCATATGCAATTGCAATCGGAGACGTCAGTCTCATGCTTGAAAGAGAACAAGGCGCTGTAGTCCCGAACAACATCAGACAGCACTCTGCTAGTTTCCGTAAGAATTTCAAATTAAATACACGAATTAAATATTGAATTAACGCTTCTTCCAAATAAACACTAAGTTCACTAGGTAGGTCCTTGGTATGTGAGAGGCCATCGCGGTCGGTACCAGGTCGCGGCCAGGCAGTAGCATGTAAGCATTTCGGTTAGAATGACATTGAAACCAGTGAAATTACTGGGCATTGAGACTAAACATTGTATATCTTCAGGTGACGAGCGCAGTCCAGTGTCGTGCAGTGCTTCATAATTCGAAGTTTTGATTGGTGGTGCTTCTATTTATGACACCATCACACAAACAACCTGCTCGTCTCGACATTAACGCTAAAAAACAATTAATAGATAAATAATAAATTATAATGATGACAGCCTCCGTGGCGCAGCGGGCGAGTAGCCGGCTGTGAAGCTAGAGGCCGCGGGTTCGATCCCCGCACCGAGACAAATATTTGTGTGATCCACAAATGTTTGTTTCGGGGTCTGGGTGTTGTGAGACCGAAAGTCTCTCGTAGTTCCTGATACCCACGACACAAGACTCGTATCTTACTGTGGGGTCAGGACTATGTGTGTGACTGGTGTATTTATTTATTTATTATTTATTAATGATTGAACTTTAGTCATTAATGATTCAGACATAACAATAAAGGATGTTAAATCTCGCCATAACTAAATTCATAGCTGGAACACGTTTGTCATGGTGAAGACTTACTGAGAGTAATAAATTACTGCGCTAAAGTTTCGTGATTAATGTAAATTTTAGGTCGTAACATGGACTGGAAGAACTACCACCGGTTGGATGTGATTTATGCGTTTCTGGACAAATTGGCCAGTGAATATCCTTACTTGTGCACTGTGGTCGTTATCGGGAAATCTGTTGAAGGCAGGGATATTAAGGTAATTAATACATCATTGATCTAGTGGCAGCGTACTAAGGTTGACATCGGTGAGATCCTGAGGGCTTAGTATATGCAACGCGAGATAATTTTGTGGACTCGTCTTGTGAAACACCAGTTTTATCTTGTTTTCTCTATATGTCTATCAAAAGAACATGCTTGCATAAGTTACTCGATTATTTCAATTGCAGTAGTTTCATGTAGATAAAGTAGAGAAATCGTGCTTTCAACCTCTCCTTGGTGCTTTGTCTACGACGACGACATAATTTTATCGAATGTTGACACTTTTACCCGTCATATTTCTTTTATCGAAGCTATAAAATTGCATCGGGCCGATATCCACGACACGAGAAAATAGTTTTCTTGCGCTATTTCTATAGCTCTAAGGCTCTCTATGCGGTGAGGTGAGATATCTCGTGGGTACATGCTAAGCGGGCAAGGCAAAGGTTTCATAATAAAAATATAAATATTTTTCAGTTGCTGAAAATATCAAATGGGAACAGTGACAATGTGGGGGTTTGGATGGACGGGTCCATCCACCCGCGGGAGTGGATCAGCACGGCGGTGGTCACTTACATCGCAGACAGGATTGTAAGAACATTTCACGAGCAGCCAGATAGTGTCACCAATAAAGACTGGTAAGATTTTTCTGCAGTTATTCACCTTTGGTCAAAGTCTTTGCTTGCAAAATCCACACGCTGTTGGGCAGATGGTCGATAGTCCACACAAGTGCCGGAGTGGCGAGGGCGTTGTCTTAGGGCCTATTCAAGTAAACGTTTTTAATAGATAAATTTATAGTTACAAAAATATCACGATACATTTCATACATATTCCATTCTATATAGTGTCAAAGATTTTCAAACCGCCCAAAGGCCTTCAACTTCACTGCTGCTATCAGGTGATAATAGCCAGAACCGACTTTTTTACGTGCCTTCCGAAGCACGGAAGCGCTATGTTTAAATACCAATAACATAATAATTAATAACGGTAGGCAGCGGCTTGGTTGTGCCCCTGTCATTGCCGATGTCCATGAGCGGCGGTGACTGCTTACCATCAGGCGGGCCGCTTGCTCATCTGCCTATCAAGGCAATAAAAAAAACCACTAAGCCGTCACACGTCCATAGATTAACCGCGCCAAAGGTTGCTAACTCATTAATCGTTTACCCATCAGTGAGTGGCTGGTGACTGGCTATGAGCCTCAATAATCATGCTGCCAATACACGAATCGTGTTTTAAATGGATAGGTACTTAGTAAATTGGACGTTTATTACGGTATATGGCGGATGAAATTTAAACGAACATTGTGAACCGGCTCGTAGTGTAGAACGATCTGTAAATGACGATTTACAAAAGGTAGAATATTATGGTTGTGGGCTGCCCTATGGTTTGCACTAACTAGAGGAAACTTACATTCAGCATATATGGTGTTAAATATTGTACAACACTAGATTTTTTAATGGCCAATGCATATTATACCGATCATTTTATTTATTTATTTAAACTTCATTGTACACAAGGAGTACAGGACAGAACACTAAAATATAACTAATATTAGAAGTACAATTAGCGGCCTTATCGCTCAGGGCGATCATGTTTATTATCAAAATTATCCTCATTTTTGGCAACATTATGAGCAACTAAAATGACGATTTGTTACAATGATAATCGATATTTTTGTCATTAAAATATAATTTAATAACAAAATTTAAGTGTGGTAAGGCTCCACCGTGTAGCGTAGCTACGCTGTAGATAGTTTTGTCTAAAACATGAATGGGCCGGCTCGACCGGGTCGTTACCCCAGTCTTACAAAACACCAACATAAAGCAGCGGCTTGCTGCTGCTCTTCGTACGATGAGTGAGATATCTGGAGGCCCAAATCCCCCGCCCTCCTTCCCAGTTGCTCATTATCCCTTTCATTTAATATCGGCAATGTACCCACGATTCTTCTAGTATTGTGGGCGTACATGGGTGGTGGAGATCACTTACCATCAGGTAACCCACTTGCTCGTTTGCCGGCGTATTTTAGAAACAACAGTAATAAATTAGTATTACTTAAAGGTACATACTGCCCGTGTTGAATCCTGATGGATATGAGTACACTCACACACACGACCGTATGTGGAGAAAGAACAGAGCACGTTACGGAGAGTGTATAGGTGTTGATCTTAACAGGAACTTCAGGTATGTCGACCAAATTTGTCTTACTTTACATTTCAACTTGTTAGTAACCAATCGTCTATTATATACGCCCCACTGCTGGGCAACGGTAGGCAGCGGCTTGGCTGTGCCCCTGGCATTGCCAAGTTCCATGAGCGGCGCTAAACGCTTACCATCAGGCGGGACCGCTTGTTCGTATCAAGGCAAAAAAACGAATAAGAGGTTTGAGGCTGTAGTGCAACACGCTGATTTAACGCGGCTTAAAAGACTTAGTATACCTTCTATCCTAATATGAAGAGTTCTTCGAAAGAAACATCATGAGGAAATTTGCATAACTGAGAAGTTTCTCAGTTATGCAAATTTCCTCATGATGTTTCTTTCGCCGTTTATAGCAAACGATAATTGGACCTACTTAAACAAGAATTAACCCACAGCAAGTTCAAATAGAGATACTGATTTTGTTTTTGATTGGCTGGCCTTCTATCACACCGTGGGACATATATAAGTTCGGCAAAATGTGGGTGTACTAGTTACAACTTTGCCTACCCCTTCTAGGATTACAGATGGTCAGTACAAGCATGGAATTTGAGCCCGGTATGGCGATAGGCCATGGATCTATCACGTGGTTTGGAAATAAGCCCGTTGAAATGTGGGTGCACCAATTGCACCCCTGCCACTACGGAGATGAAGGCGTAAGCTTATTTTATACTACCGATAGTATGACATTGATAATACATCATCTCTTTCAGTTACGGCTGGGGAGAAAAGGGTGAAGAAGGGTCCTCCGATGATCCAGGTAACATATTCTACAGGGGGCCTAAAGCATTTTCCGAACCAGAAACGGCGGCAGTGAAAGTAAGTCTTTTTACAGGAACAAAACCTGCATATTATATATAACTCTATACAGCGTGTTACAAAAAGGTGTAGTCATATTTAAGGTTCGTTACAAGGTGGTAGGTCTCTCGTATGCGAGTGGCCGTCTGGGTTAGTACCACCGCTTTGTTTAGTTCTGGCGCTAAGCAACAGTGTAAGCACTGTTGTGTTTCGGTTTGAAGGACATTGAAGCCATTGAAATTACTAGGCATTATGAGACTTAACATGTTATGTCTCGGGGTGGCGAGCGCAGTTCAGTACCATGCAGTACTTTGTAATTCAAAGTTATGGGTGGTGTTGCTTATGTTTACGAGCAGACGTGGTGCTTACCACCAGCCGAGCGCCTTGCTCGTCTCATCATTTAAACCTGACATTGAGTATTTATGTTCAGAATCTTATCAAAATCTAGACATCTAAATTTGTGTTCGTTTTGGTTACTTATTTCGACGGCCTCTGTAATTCTGTGCGTATGTAGCCAACTTTGGCCGATAGGCAGCCGATTCGATCCCTTATCAAGACAAATGATTGTACCATCCCCAAATATTCATTCACCCAGAGTGTGTGTCGTAAGACTAAAAGTGTCGAAGTTATTGATACCATCACATAAGACACAAGACTCGTATTGAAAGCGATTCCTAAAGTGAGTTCCACGAAACCCAAAGGTCTGGTGGAAAATCACTAGAGTTCCGCGAATCAGTTGCATTTATTATTGAATTTGGTTTGGGATTTTCAACTACTATACACCATACTATACCCAACTTCACTGTAGACGCCAAAAGCTATAGTTTAAATAGAATCAAATGTTTTATTTCAGCGTATCATATCTGAATCTTCGTCGACCTTCAAAGTATTCCTGTCGTTCCATAGCTACGGTGAAGTAATCATTTTCCCATGGGGATATACGGATGACCCTTGTCCTGACTATGTCGAATTATTGGAAGGAGGAACAGCTATGGCTAAAGTGAGCACAATTATTTTTATTACTATAAATAAATCTTTCGTTCTCCCTGGCGTTGTTCCGGTTTAGTACCAGTGTTCACCTTCTAACTTGTACGCTTCCATTACACTGGATCTTGAGCATAGTAGTACTGTAGTGAGACCCACGTCTTACTATAGAATGTTAAGTTAGTCCATCCGCGGGATCGTACCAATGGTAATCAACACTAATATTATAAAGAGGAAAGATTTGTATTTTTGTATGTAACGAATAAACTTAAAAACTACTGGACTGATTTCAAAAATTCCATTAGAATCCTACATTACCCCTGATGAACATAGGCTATTTTTTATCCCGAAAAAAGTAGATCACGCGGGCGGTGCCGCGAGGAAATGCTAGTAATAAATATTTAATGAAATACAAAGTTCTGTCCAACTGATTTGATGCAACTAGCCCTAAATAACTTAATGGTAGTTCTTTTTCAAATCGTTATTGTAATTATCACATTTTATGTCTTCAGGCAATCCACAGCACAAACGGCCACACATACAAAGTGGGCAGCACGAAAGATCTGATGTACTACGCATGCGGCAACAGCATAGATTGGAGCTATGCAGTGGCCAACATACCTTACTCGTACATGGTCGAGTTACGAGGTAAGACACACAGGTTCCTGCTTCCGAAAGACGAGATCGTCTCGACAGCGGCTGAAGTCATGAACGGGGTACTAAGACTCATGGATTTTGTCGACAGAAGATGTACAGGCACCCAGTGTTGTGTTTGCCCTAAATAGACTGTATAATGAAACAAATTAAATTAAACAAGTGACCATTAAAATATTTTTTTTATTTTGTCATATACTTTTGGTGTGATTTTTCCTGTGAAAATAGAATTCTACGTAACGTATTATTAAAATGATATCTTTTTTTCATTTACTACGAATATTTTTGCAATATCATCCATAAGATTCGATTTTTCAGTCCGCACAGGGCCTTAAAATAATAGTATAATGTCAGCCCTGTATACTATATACTATCGAACTTCTGGGCACGGGTTTCGGGAAAAGGTTAGGCCTTAGTCTACCACGTAGGCCTAATGCGAGTTGATAGACTTCACAGACCTTCGAAGTTTTCGTGGAGAATTATAAGGTATGTAAGGGGGGCATAACGGTGAAGGACATATATTATGTCCTTCACCGTTAAAGCAAGCGATAATCAATAATGAATATATACGTTACTTAGTAAAGTCAGAGAGGTATGTTCTTGGGACTAGTTTCGAATCGGCAACTTTCGTCTTGGCAGTCCGTATCACTCCCCGCTGAGCTATCGCTGCTATAAATACACTAATAATATAATACAAAAAAAGTTATAACTACTTTATACAGGGTTCGTTTTAAACCACCAACAACCTCGCAGGACTAGATAACTAACACCATAAGGAACAACTTTTTTCTATGACTTTTGATAATTTGTTGGATTTTATTTTCATATAAAAATAAGTATTCATTTAATTTCCGGCTTAAATGCTTATAACTCTACGCGTATTGCAAAGATTACGTAAACAAACCTCTGCGAAGCGTGAGGAAGGGGGTGCAGGGCTAGCGCCTTTGAATTTGACCCATTTATCTATCTGACAGTCGTCTGTCATTCAGTCATTTTTTTTTCAGGTATTATGTCCGAACTCGTAGAATAAAAGTTGTTCCTTATGGGGTTAGCTATCTAGTCCCACCCGTATCACCCGTCGTGGTTCCAAAGATTGCGAAAACAACTTAATTTGTACTGCTGTACCCATAAACATAATATTGTACGCAATCCTATTATTTCTGTTTTGAATTAAGTAAAATAACATTTTAATGCAGGGACGGCACGTTTACTATACAATGACCTGTGCCAAATAGCCGGTCGATGCGGTTTTGACTATAATGGATACAATCCAAAACTTTTTACTCCTCACACCACGCATATTCGATGCATCAACCTATAATATTATTGTGGTGTACAGTAGATAGATATAGAACATGATATTAGCAACTGAGAATAGGGGTAGCTTCATTCCCCTGCTGACAGTCGAGGAGTCAATATATCTATATGAATGTGTGTTGTAGTATAACAAGACAAACGCCACAATTACTGAAACACATATGAAAAAATTCGATAACTTTATTTACATAATTTGCATTATCTTATAATACAGTCAACAATTTTTTAAACATTACGATTTGAAATTCACATTACTTATTAACGTAAAAACACATATCGATCCATTTCGATCGCTATTACCGAATTCGTATCCAACTTACACGAACACAATCTTGTCTATAGTCTTAACACATCGGACGGTAGACTAACCGAAAATAAAATTAACCTTTTTTCACTAATAAGGACGCCATACATCCACCGGTCTCTTTTCCGGTGTGATAAGTGATTTGCTGCGAGTTCGAACTCCCTGTTCTGACCATTCTGGTGACGCGGGTCTTTTCTTCCCCGCCCCCGATGTCGTGGATCCTTCTTCGTCTCTATCTGGACTAGAACCTGAATCCTCTTGAGGAGCCGGCGGTCGCAGCCACCAGTCGTAGCCTCCGTACAATTGGGAATACAGCCACGCGGGTGGAGTGGGCAATAATGGCGAGTTTAAGAATAGCTGCGCTGCTAACGCGCTGTGGAATAGACTAGATGGCGCTGGCAGCGGTTGCAGTGGTTTGCGCGTTCTCGTGACTGACGTGAAGGCACCGGGCCGGTCGTCAGGTGGTGGACTAATTGACGCTGTAACGGAGATGTCATCTTCTTGTGGTGAGCTGGGACGAGAATTAGCTGGGCTTGTCGTACTGTGTGCACGCATCGCTATAGGGTTCTCTGATGACACATCTATAAAAAGAACATTTAATTGTATTAAGCAGCTGTATGCTAAAGGAATTAATCAAATACTGACGGCCCCCTATAACCTTGTTTTAAATATATTTGAGGTGTCAATATAGGCCTTAATGGCAATTAGTCATAGTAGTCATAGTAGTCAATAAAAGACTTTTATAGATTTGAAAACCTACCAGTCTCGTGAGGAGGTGGTGGTATGTGATGGGGTTGCGTATGTGCTGGAGGGAGAACGTGCGGCGTGAAGTGCGGATGGGCTGGCAGGATCGGTGGTGGATAGTGTCTAGCCAGCGCTCCCCACTCACTCCCTGGTAATCCAGCTAATTGATGAGCGATACCTGAAACAAAATGTTACATTATGTATAGATAGTTTTTCAGCTTTTCGCCCATGACAATCTCACAATACAAGTTGATTCATGGATTCATTGCTGAAAGAAAAGGAATTGTAAAAGAGAACATTTCGGCCTCCGGAAATCTCATGGTCAGGGGGCCCTCGGGTAGCTGATCCACTTGATTACTATCAAGCTCATTTTCCGTGAGTAGCTTCGTTTCGATGAGACGACCAACAATTCCCTATGCGAAAATTCTCTATTGTGGTAGCTAACAGAGGTAGCAAGGATAGAATATTTCGATTTGATGATACTCAAAAAATTATTATTTTATTTGTAGGACAATATGACAGTTAAATTATATAAATATTAACTAAGTAAATACAAAAAAATCAGCTGGTTAGTAATCATTATATCGATACCTATTGGAAGCCCCTCCTTCCAATAGGTATGATTAACGCGAATATTACTAATTGAAATAAAACGGATTTATGTTTACGCGAATATTACTAACTAGCTAGATAAGTTACGCGGGAGCGCCCGGAGGTTTTTAAAAAAAGACAAGTCTTCACAATGAAGCTTTATTGCGAACTGAATTACAATTGACAAATTTCCTTATTTATACCTGTTCATCTGTTGACAATGAATGCTTAGATCTACGCATTATGATCATAACAAGATCACCGTCTAGACGCTAGGCTAGCACTTTTTATAGTCAACATAATTTGATATTAAGAGCTTTAGACAAAACAAGAATATCATATTACAAATAGATAGAATTACATCTGAGTACCTGTGTCAGCAATTGTAATGTCCTTCATATAGTAAATAAGGTTACATCACATTAGCATGCGGTTATAATGTCATGAGCGGGAGCGGGGTGCATAACTCCTCCCCCCATAGCTTCGAAATTATCAGAGGGATGTATATTTCTCTGATTATTTCGACACACAATATATTTTAAAAAGTTATACTTATACGCTATACACACAAAAAGGAACAGAAATATGATTACATATAATAATAGAGTAGCTGCGCTAACACTTTTCACAAAAATGCCTTTTTCACGAATTTCCACTTCACTTTCACTGTTCTTCAACAATTCATTTAGATTCTGTAGATTTTTCAACTCAGCAGCATCCAAATTTATTGGTTTCGATCCTGTTTGTGGCTCTATAGTCGTTATTTCTGGAAGATCAATAATTGGCAGTTTTCTGAAGTCCATTGTGCTAATTCCCGCATAGTGGGATTTCAGGGTAACGTTGTCTATTTTGGCGTCACAGTGATCGTCAAGTGTGAGGAGGTAAGTCCCTTTTATACTTTCTTTTGTCATTTCATTATGACAGCTTTTCGTACATATAGTTTCCGATTTGCTGTAGAGAATCCATCTTCGTTTCTCTATTGGCTCTATTTTTATAGAGTTTATTTCAACTGGTATGGGTTGACAAGAACTGGTGTTGTGCGAAAATTTCATCAATGATGTTATACATGTGTCTTCTAATGGTAATTGAGTTTCATCTTCATAACAAAGGAACGTCGTCTCATAGAGTTCGCTGCACGGCTGGGAGAGCGAGACCATATTTGACCCTCTTACTAGGAGGTAGGGATATTTTGGGATTATGATAATTGTTTTACCAAAGGAATTGGTGATGGGTATTGGAATGATTTTGTAATAAATGTATATTTCATCTTTAATTATAGGTATGTCCAAAATGAATGTTATTTGACTTCCTTTTGAATAAACTTTTATCTTAATACATAATTCTAACTTAATTAAATTATCATAGTTTACTGGGTAAATGAGTTTATTAGATTTCTCTATTTCTTTTAACAAAATTAATAATTCGTCAGAATTTAAAAGTGACTGGTGTAAAGTTTTTAATTTACTAAAAGTAATACAAGTTTCAATCTCTTCCAACCGAATGTACAATAATTGGAAATTGTGCAAAAATAAATTATAAATATTAATAAAGTTATGAATTGTTATATTAACATTACTCTGGTTTATTAATTTTCTCATTTCCCATAATTCTTTATCTATGTTAATAAAATTATTGGTTGTTGAGTTATTTATTTTCAAAAGTGATTTAGACATTTCTGATATCAAAGTTACCTTTTTACTTAATTTATTTTGACGTGTTAGTACAGCCTTAATAAAATTTTCATATTTGATAGCGTCATCATAATCTAAATTGCCAGTAAAAATTTTAATAGTAGATCCTAAAGGATTCAGAATTCTGCGTTTAATTCTAACATGAGGAGCTAATTGCTTAAATTTTTCAATTGTAGAGTTTATAATATAATTTATTTGAAGTTTTATATTAAGTAATTGATGGTTAGGTGTACTATTCCTAAAATATTTTCCAACATGATCATTTAAATTAACATATCTATTGATATTAATTTCTAATTCCTCTTTTGTGATACTTAAATCTAAAGTCTTAATTATAGTCCATTATGATAAGTGGACACTATCAGCTTACGCTAGCTTCGTCTTGCTTCACGAACAGTACCCCTGGATTTTTCTCAATCCTTTGAAGTTGAAGGGTTTGCGTCGTGATCAGCAGCACGAGCTTGAGGAAGTACCTGTGAAGGTCGTTTTACGTCCTTAATAGGTACATTTGTATCCTTTTTTTTTTTTTTTTTTTAACGTAACGTTTATTCCTTTTTCTGTGACCAGTGACTGTAGTTTTTTGGAAGCGATGTTTATTTTCACTTCGCTTCATTTTTACAGCTTCATCAAGAATAGGAATACCGTTAGTATAAATATCGTCAGTAGAATGAACTGTTTCCGGTAATTAACTAGCTGTTATTGTACTAGATGAGGGAGAACGAACTGGATAACTCATAGTTTCTTCTGAAATTGAAGGAGCAGATAATGTTTCAGATGAGTCTGATATCACGATTGATTCAGTATCATCTATATTAACTTTCATTGATGTATTACCACTTTTCTTGGTAAGTACATTCAATCTTATACGTGAAAGAGCATCTGCATTACTATTTTGTTTTCCGTTCTTGTATATAATGTCGAAATCAAATTCAGACAATTTTAATTTCCATCTAGTCAATTTGCTTCCAGGTTCTTTAAGTGAATTTAACCATGCTAAAGGTCGGTGGTCAGTATATATTTTAAACTTGCGTCCATATAAATAAGGACGGAAGTGCTTGACTGCCCACACTATGGCTAGTAATTCTTTTTTCGTTGTACTATAACGTGTCTCGGCATCGTTTAATGTACGACTTGCATATGCAATGGGTTTATCATTGCCAACTGTTCCTTGTGAAAGGACAGCACCTAAAGCGAAATTCGATGCATCAGTAGTCAGAATAAATTCTTTGGAAAAGTCCGGAAATTGAAGTATAGGGGAATTAACAAGTAATTCTTTACATTTCTGGAAAGCATCAATGTATGTTTGTGTGATTTCTATTTTATTTTTCTTTTTAAGGCAAGATGTAAGAGGCTGTGTGACCTTGGAAAAATCTTTAATAAATTTTCGGTAGTAACCGATCAAACCTAGAAAACTTTTAATTTCCGTGGATGTTCGTGGAAGTGGGAAATCCAATACTGCTTTAATTTTATCGTCATTTGGTTCTAAACCGTTTTTGGTAATCTTGTGCCCTAAGTATAAAACTTCTTTACGCAAAAATTCGCATTTGTCCAAAGTCATTTTGAGATTGGTCTGTCTGAGTCTGTCAAAAACTTTTCTAAGTTTTTCTATGTGTTCCTGTAAACTATTTGAATAAATTATTATATCATCTAAGTAAACGAGACAATGTATTCCTTGCAATCCTCTCAACACGTTATCCATTGCGCGTTGAAATGTTGCAGGTGCAGTTTTAAGTCCAAAAGGCATGCGACTAAATTCGTAATGACCTGCGGGTGTAGTGAAAGCTGTTTTGGGTCTATCATGTTCCTCTACTTCAATTTGATGATACCCACTTGCTAAATCCAATGTACTGAAGTAAGTTGACTTTCCTAATTTGTCAAATAAATCGTTAATGTTAGGCATTGGGTATCTATCGTCAGTAGTTAAGTCGTTCAAACGTCGGTAATCTATTACCATCCTAAATTTTTGTTCACCTGAAGCATCTAATTTTTTTGGGATAATATGCACGGGGGCACTCCATGGTGAAAACGATTCTTGAATGACGTTATCTTTTAATAATTTATCAACCTGTTTCTGTATTTCTATATTTTGTGAAGGTGGAAGTCGATATGGTCGAACATAAATAGGATCTTCATTCTTTGTCCTAATTTGATGTTTAACTTGGTTACTAAATGAAAGGGGCAACTTGTCACAATAAAATATGTCCCTGTATTCGAAACAGAGCTTTTCTATAGCCTTTCGTTCCTCTGTATTTGCGTGATTCAAGCGTAATTTAGAAAGATTTTGTTTAAGTAACTCATCAATTTCAAAATTGCTTAAACTCTCATCAGGTGTAAAATTTGTTTCGCAAATGTTGGTATTGAATCTAGTCGTAGGCAGTGGTTCGCAAAATTTTATTGTCACTCTATTTTGGGAGGCGTTTTGAATGATGGTAGTGGCATATGAATCTATGCATGTAACTAAAGCACTGGGCATACGTACATTATCACCAAAATCTTTGAAGTTAATAATTGCATCACCATTTTTTACGCTGGTGGGTACTTTGATGCGTGTTTCAGTGCGGGGTTCTAAGGTAACTTCGTATGGAGGACTGTATACTATTGGTATCTCTGTATCACGTGTATGCAATATCTGATTTTTCATATCAATTGTTGCGTCTAACATTTTTAATAAGTCCGATCCGATTAAACCATCGTAACGACTATCGACATCGTATACATAAAATTTATGTTGTTGAGTACTTCGGAAAGTTTTCAAAAGTGGTATAAAAATTATTTCATTATGTGAACTACGGGCATGAGTACTAATAACTTCAAACGGCTCGTAATATTTATAATTGGAAAAATATTTATCAGCTTTGGCTGGGCTAATAAAACTTCGAGTACTACCAGTGTCTATCATTAAATTCGCGTCAATTTCGGGTATGTAGATATGAGGCAATTTATTAATTCTATTACAGTTAATCTGTATTATTTCGGATGGTCGGTCTTCGAGGCCACTATCCGAAAATTTTCGGATTCGTCTAAATGTTCCTCATCTGTGGGATTCATGTTTTCAGAATAAAAATTTTCGAAATCAATCTGTTCATTATTATCAGAAAAATTGATATTCGGGATATCATTGTTCTGATCATCGGAGTCCTGCATTATCTCAGCATAGTTATCTGAGTGAAATAAATTATTATGATCGTCATCCGATTCATGCTTGATCATATTTTGTCTTAGGGGACGGGCAGTACGCATAGATACATCAGTATCTTGTACATTACGTTGAGGTTGGCTTTGATATGGAATACCAAACTTAAACTGTTGGTTTGGTGCATTGTTAAATTGTGGCCTATATCCCTGTTGGGGCACTATGCCAAACTTAAAATTGTTTTGGGGATAGTTGACATTTGGTCTAAACCCTTGTTGATTCGGTAAACCAAATTTAAAATTGTTTTGGGGCTGTGGATAATTCGGTTTGGAATTAAAGCCCTGATTTGGAAGACCAAATTTAAATCCATTTGAATTAACAGGCCTGAAATTATTGGATAATTGATTTGGCATTCCAAATTTAAATTGTTGATTTAAATTATTTAAAGGGTTTGGTCTAAATGTCGGCTGGAAATGAGCTTTATTCACATCTGAATTAGTAGAGTTAGGTGGGTAAGAATGCTGAGGTGGCTTTACAGTACCTCTATTTTTATTTTTTGCATTGTATTGTATTTGGAAGTTTACTTCTTCCATTACAACACTAAGTGCGCTTTCAAGACTTGTGCAATCTTTCAATCTTACAATTCGAATTAAATCTTCAGTAAGGTTGTACATGAACACGTTCAGAGACAAATTATTATAAATTATCATTTTTGCTGCTTTAATATTTTCGTCCAATAATAAGTTTATCTTAGAAAGAAGAGTGCTGCGTATTTGTTGGATGCGATTGCAAAATTGTAAGTAGCTTTCGCCAGAATTGATTTTTAAATTTTCTAGTTCAATGGCTACGCACTCTTCAGATCTAGGATCTCCAAAATGTTGGATGAGAACAGATCTGAGCTGTTCCCATGTGGTTATGTCTTCGCGTTCACTCAATAAGCCTGCGGCTCTACCACACAATCTACTACTAATGCACTGAAAAACGTATGTAGATTGTACAGGATTATTTACTTCACCAAAATTTCTCAAAATATATTCACTTTTTCTTATGAATAAGTTTAATATACTTTGATCTCCATCGAATTTTGGAATTAAGCATATAAAGTCTTTGGGAATCATCTGAAATTCACCGTTGCGTGACATATTTTCACACGTATATATAACACAGTCAATCACATAAAAAATAAAATTAACACACAGTAAATAAAAAAATTAACACAGTAAATTAAAATTCTCTATTAATATCTCAAAATTCAAATGTTTCAATCAAAAATTCAAATATTTCAATCAAAAATTCTTATTTCTTAAAATTAGCCTGCCTATTTTTGTGCAGAAGTCAAATAACTTTCGACTATTTTTGTTCAAAAGTTACGGAGTTCACCTTTTTTTTTTTTTTAAATTGTGTCGTACAAAATCAACCACAGGAAAAATAGCAAGGATGAGACAGGAAATGTAAAGAGGTCTACTTACAATCCGCTCGATCCCATGCCTTCTCGTAAAGCTGACTTCGTGGGCGACGACCTTCGGTTCCCGCCGTTTATCGTATTTGTTTGGTTCGAGGATACCCGGAGCTATGCCGCAAGACCGATGCTTGTGTACTCGCAGACAGAGCTTACAGTCGCGGATATCCTACCGGCTGCGCCAGATAAGTTACGCGGGAGCGCCCGGAGGTTTTTAAAAAAAGACAAGTCTTCACAATGAAGCTTTATTGCGAACTGAATTACAATTGACAAATTTCCTTATTTATACCTGTTCATCTGTTGACAATGAATGCTTAGATCTACGCATTATGATCATAACAAGATCACCGTCTAGACGCTAGGCTAGCACTTTTTATAGTCAACATAATTTGATATTAAGAGCTTTAGACAAAACAAGAATATCATATTACAAATAGATAGAATTACATCTGAGTACCTGTGTCAGCAATTGTAATGTCCTTCATATAGTAAATAAGGTTACATCACATTAGCATGCGGTTATAATGTCATGAGCGGGAGCGGGGTGCATAACTAGCTTTTGCTCGCGGCTCCGCCCACGTGATCAAACAAACAAACAAACAATCAAACTCTACAGCTTTATAATATTAGTATAGATTAGGGTAGCTTAGCAACGGAAGCCTTCAAATAATATTATTTCGGTAGCTTAGCAACGGAAGCCTTCAAATATGAATAATTTTCCCCGTTTTTGCAACATTTTTCACTGATGCTTCGCTTCTAATGGTCGCAGCGTAATGTTATATAGCCTAAAGCCTTCCTCGATAAATGGACTATCCAACACAAAAAGAATTTTTCAATTCAAACCAGTAGTTCCTGAGATTAGCCCGTTCAAACAAACAATCAAACTCTACAGCTTTATTATTAGTATAGATTGAATAAAACGGATTTTATTAAGGCTGAAATGTCTTCGAAACGTCGAGATAAAAATTAATAAAAAACCGCGATAAAATCCGTTTAAATTTGTTTTATTTCAACAAGTTAAATACACACAGTCACCTTATTCACCCATGACGCCTCAATACAATCATTCTTCAATCTCAAAACTTCAATTTATCACTCAAAATTCAGTCAAATTTCAACAAAGACGTCAATTGTAAATTCAATCAGCACAACAATAGCGCTAAGAGTTATCGCGTAAAACGCTCCACTAAAGCTAACGCGATACTTAACGCACTCATCAGAATATTTAAATGATGAGTCGACTGCGCCCACCCTACCCCCGCAAAGCTTGTTTCAATTCGCGCCTTATCTCCGCTGCGGCACTCCTCAATTGTTACCTACAAACACGTATTTTGACATCTACGTTGAGTTTTGGAATCGTGAAATCAGAACAAAGATGTGAGGAGAGGATATTTATGTTACCAACAACCTTCGTGGCACAGTGGGTTTAGGCCAGCTGTGAAACTAGAGGCCGCAGGTTCTATCGCACCGACTAATATTTGTGTGATCCCTCAGATTTCTTGATACTCATGATACAGAGTGACCTAGTATGGGGTCAGGAGTTTGTTTGACTATTGGACGTATTATTTATTTACTAGCTTTTGCTCGCGGCTCCGCCCACGTGATCAAATAAACAAACAAACAATCAAACTCTACAGCTTTATAATATTAGTATAGATTTGATTTTGATTTGACAACGGAAGCCTTCAAATAATATTATTTTGGTAGCTTAGCAACGGAAGCCTTCAAATATGAATAATTTTCCCCGTTTTTGCAACATTTTTCACTGATGCTTCGCTTCTAATGGTCGCAGCGTAATGTTATATATCCTAAAGC
Source organism: Amorpha juglandis (assembly GCA_949126905.1). Lineage (NCBI taxonomy): Eukaryota > Metazoa > Arthropoda > Insecta > Lepidoptera > Sphingidae > Amorpha > Amorpha juglandis. The sequence continues at coordinate 10,449,093 of OX421381.1, read as the reverse complement.
CTTCCTCGATAAATGGACTATCCAACACAAAAAGAATTTTTTAATTCGAACCAGTAATTCCTGAGATTAGCGCGTTCAAACAAACAAACAAACAAACAAACAATCAAACTCTACAGCTTTATTATTAGTATAGATTTTAACAATGTAATATAACACAAAGATAAACAAATATGTAGTCGCAGGAAATATCCTTACCTACAAACCTTAACTAAATTATAACTGTCTATACCCACCCGAAACGTAATAAATCAGCGCAAACACTATATATACGCTATTAATCATCGAGAACTTGGAATCTGGAAACGGTTCAAGTGCATTTTCGATTCAAGGTTATAGACCTAATAATACTCCATAAAATTAACTTTCAAGTATAAAAAATCTCATCCAAATAGGTTAATTCGTTTTAGCGCTACGTTGCTATACCGATACACAGGTAAAAAGGGGCCAAACTTAACCCTTCTTTTTCGCCGGGGTTTAAAAAGAGCAGAATTTAGTTACAACAAACGGACATCGGAAAGAATTTTCATCATTCCCATGTTTCTTATCAACGCAATCGCATCCAGTTTATAAAACAAATAGGAAATGTGTTTTGGCGTCATAATTTTCAGTTGACATTTTTAAGCGCATAAATTAACAAAGTTTGCCGGCGCCGCGACCCCGTATATTCAGCTTAACCCTTTAGCACCCACCTTGGGTAATTCCCACCCCGAGCCAACCCAACCCTTTCAGCAATAGAATAAATTACAGGCCGTTTTATGTCGCAGATACCGTCGGTACGAAAATGTAAAGCACATTATTTTGAATCCGACCGCTTAGCCTTTATAGGTGTAGTGCTTTATGAGTTCACTGCAATTAGACAAGAGCTACTTTTTAGGATTAAGCTAGGAGTAATCTTGCCTCCGAGCGGCTCACGGCTTTTACGATAATGATTTGATATCGGTTGAGCGCGAAAGGGTTGAAGAGATTTTATGTTGTTGGGTATAAAAAATATTCGCTTATTTATTCTTCTTGCATATTTGATTGGCGTTTCCTCATAATAATTATTTAATTAATTTATGCAGAGGACCAACTAGTACACCCATGGTTCACTGAGCTTATATCCGTCCCGTGATTGTGATAGGTGGTAAGCTTGACCCCAAATCAGGCACAATTCCCACCAAGATGAAGGATACCAGATATGATTTATCGAATAAAAAACTCGAAACTGAAATTGTGTTTGCCAGAATTAGCATTTCAACGTAGCTTCGTCGTTTATTAGCCAGATCAGAAATAAAATGAAGTATTTTTTTTCTATAAACAGACTGCCTCCGCGCCACGGAGTCCGTGGCGCATTGGGCGAGTAGCCGGCTGAGAAGCGAGAGGCCACGGGTACGATTCCCACACCGAGACAAATGTGTGAACAGATATGTTTCTCGCGTCTGGGTGTATTTTCTCCTCAAAGGGGTTGACGTCAGGCAGGCGGCCGATCGTTACAACTACAAGCCAAATCTTTCAGTAATATATGAACTTAATTACCCTACTACGAAATGACTAGAACCCAATTTTATAGTTCTGTATTTGTAAATTACCTATTTAATATTTTGGATAATGTGTAAGTAGGCCACCAACATCTTAGGCCCAAAGCCAACCTCACCTGTTTGTGATACATACTACTAGTTACGGATTGTGGGGGTCAGGTGGCGGGCGCTCTACGTAATTCCAAATACACCATCATATCATCATGGCAGACTTTGGCATTATGCCGGGATAACGAGAGACAGAAAGAATTTTTTATTAATAAGTAAACAATTAAAGTTTTTTATTATCTGCTACTAAGTATCAAGTTACGTCATTTTAAAAATAGAGCTATTTTTTAAGTTGGAATTATAATAATATTTTGCCGTATAATTTTATAATTATTTCACATAATAATAAATGTAATGAGAGTGAATGAGGCAAAAGAGGTGTGTAGAAATCGATTCTCTACCTACCCCTATGAAAAACAGGCGTTAGTCTGTGTATATATTTCACTATTAAAACCAGTTGAAAAGCAGTAACTGTGAAGATATTTTCCTTATCTATGACATAAAAAATGGTATGGCATTGTTTCATTTCGTATTCACTGTTCAAAGATTCAAAAGCAGGGGCGATTCCAGACGGTTTGCGATTTGCATTCGTTAAAAATGTTGGAATTCTTTCTGTTCTGTGCACTTGTGTAATCGCGGTATACAACGACCAAAACGTTTGTCGCATAAACTTTTATTAGCCTTCGAAAGCAGAAGATCTGACGACAAGGTAGGTCCCTCGTATGCCGAGGCCGTCTGTGTTGGTACCACCGCTTTGTCTATTTCTGTCGCCAAGCAACAGTGTGTAAGCACTGTTGTGTTTCGGTTTGAAGGACATGGAAGCCAGTTAAATTACTGGGCATTATGAGACTTAACATCTTAAGTCTCGCAGTGACGAGCGCAGTTCAATGCCATGCAGTGCTTTGTAAGTCAACGTTCCGTGCGGTGTTACTTCTGTTTATAGGCAGGCTGTGGAAATACTTCTTTTAGCCTCGTTTGAAGAAGGATATGTCATAACACTGAGGAAACATCGTGCACGGAAGTTCGTTTCAGAGTCTAACAACCTACTGGAAGCAGGTGTTTCCAAGTAGAATGGATGAATTTTCCTCTGGTGATAAGTGGTGCAGTTATAGAAAGGAGTTGAAACATCTAACACAGTTTGTTATGATGATGTCAATTGGCATACTTGTACTTACGAGTCATATTTTTTGTACTTATAGAGACATACAATTGTTTAAACATAGTGCCGTAAAAGTGTTATAAATCAAGTTATTTTACATTCAACTTACGTTTTACTGAGTGAGGATCTTGTTATGCTCTTAAGAGAAAGCAAACTTGTCAGACTGTATTACTCTTACATATTATGTCGTAATATACATCATCAATACATAGTATAAAACAGTCCCTATCGTCTATCTGTATGTTTGTCCGCATATTTCTTTCAACTATGCAACGGATTTGAATGCCGTTTTCAACTATCATATTGAGAATCTATTCCGAAAGGTTTATATGAATATCACGTTTTAACCCATGGGACAGTACGTTCGACGTAACTCGCCACACACTCGCACATCTACTCCTATACCATTCAACCGATCGCCAATGTTGCAATTGTGGGCGCTATTTCGCTTTAATCCCTAAATCATAGATAAGCATTTTTTATTAATTTGATGTGCTATTTGAACTTAAACGCTCAAAATTCTCCGATAAATATCGTTTTCCGTTTAATCAAGGCGGAGCCGCAGGCAAAAGCTAGTAAAGTATACTCCCCAACTGAATAAGAGGTAAAATTTAAACTATACGATATATTACAAAAATATTTTGAGTGGTAGAGCCACGCTGTAGACAGTTTTGTCTACAGCATGAATGGGCTGGCTCGCCCGGGTCATTACCACTGTCTCACAGAATACCGACGTAAAGTAGCGGCTTGCTGCTGCGTTTCGTACGGTGAGTGAGATATCCGGAAGCCCAAATCCCCTCCCCTTTCCTATCCCTAATTATCCCTTTCCTTTATGGTCGGCAACGCGCCCATGATTCTTCTGGTGATGGACGTACATGGGCAGTGGAGATCACTTACCATCAGGTGACCCACTTGCTCGTTTGCCGGCCTATGCCATAAAAAAAAATAAAAAAAAAAATATTTTAACAAATGTCAATTAAGTATCAAAACTTCTCAGTCGGTGTTATAGTGGATTGGCCGCATCACAAGACTTCGAGTCCGCTACATTGCTCCGAACGAAGGGGTTTTTTCTCTTCGACTTTGAAAAATCGTGCCGAGCCACGAGAGGGTTGAACCCAAACATTTTAATGCCATTTGTTAGATTGCGTCTTGCATTTTTCCTGCCTCCGATACAGCGCTAATCCGCGAAGACGGTCGGATTACGCGGATAATAGTATTTACGTTTTTAGTGTGATTTCAATGTCCCGGGATTAAGGCGGATTTTTTTAACAACTCTCGCGAGACCCTTCGCGGTGATTAGAGAAAGGGTTGGAAACACTTTTCAGTAATTATTTTACATTCGAACATCGTAGTGCTCGGATGGATTCCCTTTTCTTTTGTTTATACGCTTTGGCTTGTTCAGTATCTAATGTAAAAGCTTTTTATCGATTTCTGTGATATTTATTTATTTATTTATTGGTACAGTTACAGACAACAGACTACATTTTGTCTGGCGTCTATTTACTACTGTACACAGCATTCAAGATACACAGCTTCGTAGTAAAATAAGAGAGAAAAAAAAAACAATAGATTGTATTAAATTTAACAATAAGATGTAAGTTAAGTTTCACTAACAGTGAAACTTAATATCAGATTTTAAATGGTTTTTAATGGTGTTTAAACTATCATGATATATATCTATTTCAGAACAGACAGTATTGTATTGACTACACATTCTAATGAGTGGATTATTTTGTGAGACATTGTTGTTGCTTGAAGTTAAACTAAAGAGTTGTGGTATACGCACAGATCGCGTCGGCACTTTAAGGTTTAGTTGTTCTAAAAGTTGGCTATCCATTAAACCATTAGCAATTTTAAATAAAGTACACAGGTCGCTTACCCATCTTCTTTTCTCCAAACTCATCATTTTAAATTTCTGTAATCATTGATCATAATCAGTTAATTTCCGCCTTAAACCATACTTTTTGCATAGAGCCCTGAGGAAACGCTTTTGTATACATTCAATACGGTCCTTGTGAGTGTTGTATATTGGCGACCATACTGAGGAACAGTATTCTAGTATACTCCTTACCAAAGAACAGTATAATGTAATGAGAGATACTTCATGTTTGAAGGGTCTAGCAATTCGGAGAATAAAAGACAACATACGGTTAGAATAAAAAGGAATTATTGTATCTGTAATAATACTACGAATAAAATTGTGCTCTTCAGCTATTTCCGTTTCTTTTTACGAATTCGTACGAATATTAAATCAAATTCCATGCAGACATTAGATTCCATTTTTATGGTTCCGTAGTTTAGACAGGAGCATTTTTAATTTCGCTATGTCTATCCGTATACTCTAAGAAAAAAGTTAATTCTCAAGGCGCAATTTAGCAAAAGGCTAGACCATGCCCATTACCGAAGTTCAACCTACGCAAATAGGCTTAAGCCGTGCGTAGATAGTTTATGACGTCACAGTCGAGACTCAGCAAGACTGATGTCCTCCGTACATCATAAGGTTAATAAAAGGGCTCGCGAACTAACGACGGCGCTTTGTCAACGCGCCTTAACCCGCCCGGCGCCATCTTGCACGCCATTTTGGATTTCAATCTGCTTAGCGCCTAATGAATTTGCTCCTATTGATTTTGTTTAACCCCTTTTTGTTTAGCTTAATTAACCTTTTGGTGTAGAAAGTAGCTGTGACAACAGGGAGTGAAGGTTACACGGGTTGTTTGTTCTGTAGTTCGGATATGGCTACGTAAAGTTGAAACTACTTTAATACGATCTTTAATATGCACATGTGTTAGCATTCCGTGAATTTAATCTACTTTACAATGTTTGAATACGTTTTAAACACCAATTAACGTCTAAAAGTTCTAGTTTTAAAACACCTACATATTTGTTCCGATGTATATGTCAGAGTGTGACGTTAATATTCAAAAGTGTCTTATTTTTACCGACTTCAAAAATGGAGGACGTTCGGCGCGTACTTAAGTTTTTTTGCTCTTTTTATTTAAAAATTAAATTTATATTAAGTGGCTGTCTGGAATTTGTTGCTAATTCGCACTAATTCGTAAAAAAATTGCAGAGGCGCATAATCACAATACTTTAAGTTCACATGGTCAAACCATTTATGGTTTTGCCACCTTACATGTCAAACTGATACAATTTTAGTACGAAACAAGACCGTAACATCAAACTAATCGAAGCTAGAAAAAATATTGTTTGTGACGCATCTGCTACACATGATTGCTATAACGATGAATTTATACATACAGTTGCATATTATAACCTCGAAACGAGCTGTTCATGCAAACGACGCACATCACTTATCAAAACAACTCCAGTTTAATGACGCTCGAATCATATGAATTCATTCGGCTACGTTTTAAAGGTGCAGTAAAAGCCCGAATCACGTCATACAAAAGCCTGTATGAGGCGGGTGGGACATTTAAAATTTACAAATGCGTAATTATGCACCCGCATTGTCGCGCGGCGCGAGGTGGAAGGGTTATGCCCGTCCTCCTTTCTTGCCACCCTCGCTCCCAATCCCGGGCTTCCGGCCCTAATGCTATATTTAATTTTCTCTAAGGCTCCCTCATTAATAATGCGAAGGCTGCGACTTTAAGTGGCGCTCACACGGCGACGTGAGCAACACGGATCTTAGAAAGATAATAATTATGGATCACTTTGCAAATTCTACCGGTACTCATGTCACGACATAAGACAACTTGAAACATAATTATGTAGATCGCGGAGCGCGAAGGGCGTAAACATACATAACCTTTATATTTTTTAAAGGCCGTGTATACTACGTAGAATCATACTAGTTCGTTTGATACGTGCCAGTTTAACTCACATCACATACACCTAACTAATAAGCAAAATTAGATGCTTTCAACCTCCAAGTCCACAGGTGTACCAGTTACGAATATTAATGCCACGTCCACACATTCCGACATCAGGCTACAAAGTTTTGTATCTATAAGAGCAACGCGTGAACGTGAGTGTGGATAATTTATCATGATTTCGCAAGGGTTATTGGCGCTCGCCGTGAAGAGGGCAACACTTGCTCCGAGACTCGTCACAACAGCCGCGTAGCGCGGAATTTACATATTGAAGTGCTCTCTAAATTGTTTCTAAAGCGGGAACAAAGCGAACTGTGCGAAAGAAGCCTAGTTGTTAAATCGTGTTATGTGAGCGCGCCCTTAATGAGAAAGCCAGGTAACGCGTTCAAATATCTTACAGCTTAGTTTCTTGATGTGTGAGGGGCTAATATTATTGAAATAAATTGAAAATATTTCGTGTGTTTTGTTTTTATATGTTAAGATTTTATTACCGTTTGCTTTTATTATTTTGTTTATGGCAAAGATTACTAGGCTAGCGTATTGGTCAATAATGGTAAATTATATTCATGAAACCCATAATATCAGAAGAGACCAAAACTCTCTCGTAGTTCCTGATATCCATGACACAAGAATCATATCTTACTGTGGGGTCAGGACTACATGTGTGACTGTTTGCTATATTTATTTATTTAATCACGAATGCTTTGCCAACCTTTAAAGAAAGGTATAAGAATTGGGAAGGAGAGGGGTGGTTTGGCACTTCACTTCGGTTTTCTGTAAAATAGTGATAATAACCCTGTAGACCCGACCCATTCATACTGTCAACAGGTATGTCTACAGCGGGGCTCTATCATTTATAAGAATTGATATATGACCAAACTAAATTAATTTTAGAAATAAATTACCATCAGCCTTAACCATGAAACTTATTTCAGCGTATGCGATTCAATATTTTCCACGACGAGACTGATCGAACTAAATATTTATGAAGACCATAAAATTGTACCATTATTAATTAACATAAGCCGACGTGAAGTGACAGCTTGCATACAAAAAGAGAGCTTTTCATATTTCTCCCCATTCTCCTCCCTAGCGCCCACCCTAATACTTTAAGGTTGGTGGTAGAAATCACTTACTACCGGTTGACGCACTTGACGTTGTATGACCGACGGTTTTGCTGGTGGGAGGATACTTGTATCCGACCGGATAGCGACCACCGTACATTGGTGCTAAAACCTGCCATAGTGGCCCGCCTTGTGTGGTTCGCGTTCCAGGGTCAGCCAGTGTATATCCGGTTCTCCCCAGGGGGCTTGCCTCCTGATCCTAACCCTTTTCCCATCCCTTTTCCTTCCCCTCCTCCTTGGCCCTTTTGCAGGCCGGCATGATCTTGCCGACCTACGATGGACACATTGTTTATCGTTGGTCGACACTATTCCTGGATTGCGCTACACTTACCATCAGGTGTAGCGTAGTCACTTTGCCGAGCCAGGATAAAAAAAAGACTGCTAAAAGAACCACGACCAAAGAGGATAATTAACCAGCAGTAGCATATCGGGGAGAAGAACGAACTGCAAAGACAGAAGTCGTCTAATCGAAACCAGCCCACGGGCACCCTCTGACTTTTAAGAGGTAATTGTGTATTCAATGTTAATAATTATTATCGCAATAATGTTTTAACAGAGAAGGAAAACATCTGAGAAAACTGCATCCCTAAGAACTCTCATTAAGAATATTGAAATTATGCCAACCCGCATTAGGCCACCGTGGTGAACCATAGCCGAAGCCCTCACAATAGTAGCGAGGCTCGTGCCCAGCAGTGGGACAGTATAATATAGGAATTTTTTTTTACTAGCCCTGTATTATATACGTCTCACTGCTGGGCACGGGCCTCCTCTACTGAATGAGAGGGGTTAGGCCTTAGTTCACCACGCTGGCCTAATGCGGGGTGGCAGACTTCACATACCTTCGAAAAATCTTATCAAGTTCTCAGGTATGCAGCCGATGTTTCCTTCACCGTTAAAGCAAGCGATAATTAACAATTAATATACACGTAACTTAGAAAAGTCAGTGGTGTATGCTCTTGGGGCTGGTTTCGAACCTGCGACTTTCGTTTCGTCAGTCCATACCACTCCCGCTGAGCTATCGCTGCTTCCACGCTTGGATTGATTTAGGTTAAGAAAATAACATACTGAACCCAGGCCAAAGAAACGTAACAAAAGTAGAATCCAGCTAGTAGAGACATTAGTTCGATTTCTTAGCACGTAGGTCACGATGTGCAAGTGAGCGCCGCAACATGCCGGCACAAGAGCGCGAGATGTGTAATTGAGTTACAGCCCTTTGACACCCATCTAACGAGGTTTATGCCACTAACGGTACAGACGGCAGACTCCGCGATTACACCCGCACCTTACTCACCTTTAAATGCTATTTGTTACTGTAAATGAACTCGCTTTTTAACAATATATGTTATGTATGTAAAAAATATATAGAATTTTTATCCTGGCAAAATGCATACTGTATTACTGCACTGTACTACACTGCACCTGCGTGTAAGTACAACGCAGTCAAAATATAAAGTGGACAGACGTTCCAAAATTTAGGTCCCATATTTTTTAATTACAATCAAAGAGTGATAAAGAAAGAACTCCAAAAGTTTGCATTTCTCATTTGGCCGCAACCTCTTAGCGACGTTATACTTATAAGTTCATACTTTATAACGTATTTTAATAAATAAAAAAAAATAATATATTGTATTTTTTGTCCATGGTTGCCTTTAAAAAGTGGTCAAGTGGTGGTTATTTTAATTAAAAGTGCTAATGACCACTTTTATTTTCATAGGAACCCTAACGGAACAGATTTCCTCTATTAAACTATGTATATGTTGTGGTTGTTAGAAACAGACGGTGGGTCGCCCAACATAATATCAAATCCACCGTCAAATCATAATGGGAAGGCGGACCTTATAATGCTAGATAGGAAAAAAGAACATACATACATACAGCACAAAAAAAACACAAGCATATAACGTAAGGCTTCTTTTGATTACTAAACCAATTTTATAAAGATATATTAGTGTTAAACTATATCTTAATATTCTTATAGATGACGCCCTCGTCAACAATAACGCTCACGCGAATCCAACTGTGGTATTTATAATTATTGAAACTTCGATGACATGAATATTTTTAACTTTTGCGCCCTAAAATTTACTCAAGAGATGCTTAATTAAATCACTTAAAAAGTTACAGCCATCTTAATTGCTTGTTAGGTAGTTACCATTTCAACACGTTGTTTTTTTTCCTTATTCCATTATTTGTAAACTACGTAGATAAAATTAGATAATAGACAAGTAAGTGTATATTTTTGTATTTACTGTCAGCCTTCATGGCGCAACGGGCGAGTAGACTATGGAACAAGAGGCCGAATTTCGATTTACACAGCGCGAGCGGGACAAATTGTTTGTGTATTCCAGGTAGTAGGTCCCTTGTATGTGATAGGCTGTTTGGGTTGGCACCACCGCTTTATCTATTTCTGCCGCCAAGCAACAGTGTTTAAGCACCGTTGTGTTTTGGTTTGAAGGACATTGAAGCCAGTATAATTACTGGCCATTATGAGACTAACATCTTATGTCTCGGGATGACGAGCGCAGTTCAGTGCCATGCAGTGCTTTGTAATTCAAAGTTACGTGTGGTGTTGCTTCTGTTTATGGACAGGCGTAGCGCGTACCATCAGGCGAACGCCTTGCTCGTCTCGTCATTCAATGAAATAAAAAAAAACAAAAATATATATTTGTTTCAAGTATGATGTTGTGGAACTCCAAGTTCCCCGTAGATCCTGATACCAATGATATAAGATTAACTTTTTTTAAATGGGGACAATTCCTCTTATGTTGTCCTAATATGTTTTGTCAAGACTATGAGTGCGACTATTGTGTTTATTTATTTTTAAAATATGATTTTTTACTGCTGTTCTTTATTCCGAAAGAAATGAAATAAAATTAAAACTGCCTTTCATAATAAATAGATATCAATATTCCTTTAAGATGATAAGTCTACGATTGATAAAAACCACCAATACACAAATAAAAATTATTTATATATTTTACTAAAAAACGTTCGCTGTATCCCGGTCTTTTTATAAAGGTGCAATTATGGGGTGTTTATTACGTGCTAGCAAAGGAGCGAACGCCGCGCCGCGCCGCCTAGCGACGCCCGTGGTGACGCGAGCGACGCGACGTGGGGTGTCGGTTCAATATTGGAGCCAATTTTATGCAGGTGCTACGCATATTTTCCTTCATCACCCCATGTACATAGGTATTGTTTTAGAAATTCTTTGGATGAATGGATTATATGAATCGATATATACGAACGAGAATTACGTTTGAGCTACATTTTAGGTGTTGATTATTTTCCATCGTTTTTTTTGCCGCGGCATCCACCACTTTAAGCATACATTTCAACCCTGAAGGTGGAAATACGTCAGACCCATCAGCCTTACGACCCAGTTCATATCCAAGTCGACGCCTTTATTAATTTACCAACGCCAACATAGACTATTGAACCCGCAGTGACCTCTTTTGGTGCATCTAGGAAAGTCCTAGACGATCCTTATATATTAATTGCTGCTGATATATATCCACATTGGGTCAGCATGGTGGACTAAGGCCTTACCCCTCTCATTCATAGAGAAGGTATGTGCCCAATAGTAGGACGTATATAATACAGGGCTTGTATAATAATTATTTATTGCGAAGTTTAAAGGTGTCGATCTTTTTTTTTACTAGCCCTATATTATACATGTCCCACTGCTGGGCTCGGGCCTCCTCTACTGAATGAGAAGGGTTAGGCCTTAGTCCACCACGCTGGCCTAATGCGGATTGGCAGACTTCACATACCTTCGAAAAATCTTATCGAGTTCTCAGGTATGCAGGTTTCCTCACGATGTTTCCTTCACCGATAAGCAAGCGATGAAGTTAACAATGAATATACACGTAACTTAGAAAATTCAGTGATGTATGCTCTTGGGCCTGTTTCGAACCTGCGACTTTCGTCTCGACAGTCCGTACCACTCCCCGCTGAGCTATCGCGACTTTTTTCGAAATATGCGCTAAAATTCAAACGAACTCTTTACGCGAAAATCGCTATCACATGTATTTTTCAAGCACTCACAATTATGAGGTGGCGTAAAAACGCCTACCTGTTCCTTGCAGGTGTCAAAAGAGGGTCCTAAATTGATAATTAATTGTCACGCAAAACTTCTCGACAAAATTAAATCCCCTCTGGAGGCGCCGCGCCGGACGTGAGTGACAACGGTCCCGACTGACAATTTAATATCCTTTGGATAGAAACGTCTGTGAGACTCAAAATGAGATGAGGGGTCAAATGTGCCGAGTATTTGGTGAAGAACACGTGATACTTATATTTCGTTCTTGGATGAAGCGATATGTGTAAGTTAATGAAAATGAGGATTTTTTGATCCTTGGAATGAACTACAGGAGTCCCTGCTAATGGGCTGCCTAGAGTATCTCATCCCAGAGCCAAAGAGGAGGCGAAAGGGATGAGAGAGGGATAAGATCAGGGGGCAAGCCTCCTGGGGAGAACCGAATATACACTGGCTGACTCCGGAACACGACCCACACAAGGTGGGCCACTATGGCGGGTCTTAATACCGTGTATGGTGGTTGCTATCCGGGCGGATACGAATATCCTCCCACCAGTAAATGTGGAAATTAGGTGGCAGGTCCCTCGTATGAGAGTCCGTGTGGATTGGTACCACCGCTTTGTCTTTTTCAGTCGTCAAGCAGCAGTGGGCATGCTATTACTGCAGCTGCAACAGTATGTGTTGTGTTTTAGTTTAATATTTGTGGTGTCTTTACGCCACAATATTCCACCTTTAATAAAAAGTAAAAATATATCTCTTTAGAAGATTGATATGAGAGAATGAGGCAAAAGAGGTTTGCAAATAGTGTAGCAAGTGGAAATCTGTTGTCTGTGCCCACTCGTATGGCAAACAACCGTGAATCTATGTATATGTATTTCTTTACACAGAGAGTACATAATATAAAAGTATAGCGTAAAATAAGTCACTTTAAAGCAAAGGTAATTAATAATTTAATTCAAATCCGTTTAAATTATTTTTATTTGAATATGTAATATTCGCGTAAACATAAAAAATCATTATGGCTAATTAATTTCAAATCTTACCAGATAACTTAAATGGTAGCGATCCCATGAGAGGATCGGGCGCGAATCTCGGCCCGAAGTGGAAGGGATGGAATCCATGGTGACGTGTCTTAGACCGTGGCTCCCGGGGCCCGTCCACCGTCACCTTGATCGCCTTCTGGTAGGTGGCGACTTGCGGTGGTGATGTGGCCAGCATTATCGTCAAAGAGAATGATTTACCTGTGGACAAATATTAAACTAAATAATGTGCAAGTACTAGGCTGTAAAATGAAAGGCAGCGGGTTTGATTCCCGCACAAAAAAAACTAGATCTGGGAGTTGTAAAACAGACAGTTTTTCATAGTTCTTGGTACCCACGACACGAGATACTCCTTCTTCTGTTGGAGTCAGGACCATGTGTATGATCTTTTGATGTTATTTATTGCATTTTTTCGCAATAGTTTCATATTGTTTATATCTTATTCTTGTTTGAATCTTATTTAAGAAAAAATAACTAGTGACGCATCTGGAGGCCCAAATCCCCCTTCCCTTCCTAATACTTATTTATCCCTCTCCTTAAGCCGCTTCGCTATTGCCTTAAGGTCGGCAACCCGCCCATGATTTTTCTGGTATTGTGAACGAACATAGGCGGTGGAGATCACTGACCATCAGGTGACCCACACTCTCCTTTGCGAGCCTACACTATTAAAACTACCACTAAAATCTGATGAATCTTTCAACCACTCTATGGAACATAAAGATATATTCTAATTGCGAATTTGTTTTGTAATATAATTTTGAAATCCATATTTCCATTGGTTTTATGGTTAATAGGCTAGCCCTGAGTATAGCTTACGAATATGCCTAGTTCTTCGTATGAAAAGCGGTCGCTGTCCTCTGCGGATATTTGAACCACCCAAACGCCCATAATAACTGTACATAATATTAAGCTCTGGACATTTATCATTAGATATGGCAGAGAAATCTGTATTGTAATTAACTACTTATCAATCCTTTGCCACTAATTTCTCAAGATTTAGCACTCGAGAAGAATTTAATTCACAACGAATTTTATTTTAACTAAATATACGTGTACTTTAAAATACATAAAAACATCCTATTTCTTCACAGCTTCAAAAATTGCACGATTCCGTCCTTATTTTTTACCAGGAAAATACAAGACACGCTGTAACTCAAAAACCTTGGTATGCACCGAGAATTCTTGGACAAATCGCGCGTAGTGAAGAGTTATTCTGTGCCATCGCGCCGTCGGCGTCGATTGATTGAGAAATCTATATCGTAATTAACTATTTATCAATCCTTTGCCAATAATTTCCCAAAATGTAGCACTCGAGAAAAAATTTATATATAACTCATTTTATTTTAACTAATTATACGTGTACTTTAAAATACATAAAAACATCCTTTTTCTTCACATCTTATTAAAAAAATGGTACGATTCCGTCCTTATTTTTTACCAGGAAAATACAAAACACGCTGTAACTCAAAAACCTTGGTATGCACCGAAAATTCTCCGAGAAATCGCGCGTAGTGAAGAGTTATTCTGCGCCATCGCGCCGTCGGCGTCGGTTGATTGAGAAATCTATATTGTAATTAACTACTTATCAATCCTTTGTCACAAATTTCCCAAGATTTAGCACTCGAGAAGAAATTAAATCACAACTCATTTTATTTAAACTAAATATACTTGTACTTTAAAACACATAAAAACATCCTTTCTCTTCACATCTTCAAAAATGGCACGATTCCGTCCTTATTTTTTACCAGGAAAATACAAAACACGCTGTAACTCAAAAACCTTGGTATGCACCGAGAATTCTTGGAGAAATCGCGCGTAGTGAAGAGTTATTCTGTGCCATCGCGCCGTCGGCGGCGGTTGATTTGTGGAAGACTCGGCCGTGCGCGCCGCGCCGCGTGCCCTCACGGAACCGACGCGGCTCTACGCTCTACCAACGCATTCTTACACCTCCATCGGTTATAAGCGAGTTCGTCTTTGTCACACTGGTTTAAGATTGCATTTAAATTATCGTCCTTAAATTTTTGTCTATAAAAATAACATATGAAACTAATTTAAACGGATTTTATCGAGGTTTTTTATTTTAATTTTGGTACAGACGTTTCGAAAGCCTTTCAGACCTCGTGGTCATGTCCAAAATTAAGGTAAAAAACCGCGATAAAATCCGTTTAAGTTTTATTTCAATGTGTTATATTCGCGTAAACTTAAATGATTAAATAACCTATTTAGTTACCGTACAGTAGCGCTATTAAATAACCTATAAAAATGGCATGAATATAAAACGTCATTAAACTAAACGGTACATAATAATTGAAGTTCCAAACGTTTCACTACCAAAAACTTGATCCGTACTTACATTTACCAACGAAGTGGTCAATTGAAATGATGAGCTCAACCTAACGCGACCACGATTCAGCCTATCGCTTAATAACGTGTTAAAACAACGTGGTACGACCTAGTTTAGCAACGCAAACAATTTTCACGCAACCATCGAGGGTTTTGTTTGAGACAGGTGGACGTACCTCGATTGTGGTGGAGCAATGGACGTGTATAATCTCGTCTGGCCGTGAATGATTCTGGAAACGGGCCACGGCAGGCAGCTGAAATGCCATAGTAACACATCCACCGCAGAACGGCCGCAAACACGGCGGCAAGCGTTTGAACAATCGCTGACATATCAACACACATACTAATGGTTAATACTAGTGGTTCATCGGTTGACACTCTGAGCTAGTAGCGCGTTTATAAATCAATCATATGTGGTAAATGAATTTTGCGTATTGTAACATTCATGCCGGTTTATTAAATTATTCTAAAGATTATGGTGATGCTGCACATAGATCATCATCATCATCAGCCACAGGATGTCCACTGCTGAACATAGGCCTCCCCCAAAGATTTCCAGACCGACCTATTGGAAGCCGCCTGCATCCAGCGACTTCCTGAGACCTGAGGTCGTCTGTCTGTCTGATATATTGCATCGAATTGACTCTTTGCCTGATTATAATTCCTGTCTTATATACTGTTCCCCTGCTGGGCTGGCCTTCTCTACCTAATAAGAGAGGTTAGGTCTCCACCACGGTGGCCTACTCCACGTTAGCAGACTTGAAATACCTTCAAAATTACTATTGAGAACTTTTTATGTATGCAGGTTTCTTCATAATGTTCCTTTCACCGTTCAATTCAAAGACAATTAACAATACAAACGTAACTTATAACAGTTAGAGATGCATGCTTTTAGGACGGGTTTCAAACCTGCTACTTTCGTCTCGATAGTCCATACCACTCCCCACTGAGCTATCGCTGGAGGCGGATCGTTTAATATTATTATTATTCTTTAATCTTCTTAGTAATACTTTAAAGAAGAAGTCAACGGCTAGAAGTAGACTACATGGATTAATACTAATGACGCGCGACGGTAAAAAACAAAAAATACTTCTAAAAATCACCCAAAAACTTGGCAAGCTTGCAAACAACACGCCGTCTACACATCATACAAAATTGGATTACAAAAATACTCGCTGGCCAGTCTAGACTCGAAGGTGAGTTTTCGCTTACGTACAAAGTTATTCAACTTAAAGAAATTATATTCTGAATAAAAGAAACACACCAATAACATTCCGCCGCGGCGCACAAAACAAAAGAGAGGCTACCATTTTCAGAGTCTGGCTTGAAGCCAAAAGCCGCGGCGGTGGTCCTCCGAGCCATGAAAACGACATAAACACCCACCGTACCCCCGCCCCTCGACCCGCTCATCCAAACCACCCTCACACCCGCCGACCCGAAATGAGCGGCCACCCGCTTATTTTCATAAAACCCGCATAAACTTGGCATGAACTTACCAGAGACCGAGAAATTGTTTTCCGCAAAGAATCCTACGCGGAATAAAAAAATCGTGTACATGTGATACGTGAATAGCATTTTTTACTCATAGAAATGTGAACAGGACGATTGGAATCAACCTTTTTTATGTATGTTACAAAAAATGTAGAACACCTGTCCTCAATTATTATTTTTTTACATGTATTAAACATGTCACACTGTTGGGCACGGGCCTCCTCTACTGAATGAGAGGGGTTAGGCCTTAGTCCACCACGCTGGCCTAATGCGGGTTGGACCAATGTGTTGGGTTGGGTCAATTACTTACAGATTTTATTATTATACTCTATAAGGAAGTTAATGTATTTTAAATTAATTATTCTAGGTATATTGTCGAAAGAATATATGAAAAGGAATAGTAAATATTAATGATTGAACACAAATTAATTGGTCTCCCGGCTTGTTCTCAGCTTGCTGGTCATGACTAGGTATAAATATTTCCCAGAAAAAAACCCCTACTTACAAGAAGAGAATTTCTCTTACTGTAAAAACATATCAACATTTAATAAAATATTTTATTTAGATACAGATTACTGATACACTCTAGTAGAGTCTCCTGATAAGTGACTTTATTATTTATCGAATGCTCTTCATAAATCATTTAGTCATTCATAAAAAATAATATCTTGCTCGTATCCCTTCAGAATTGCAACGAAGCGTAGAGTTTTGTGCGTGGCGGAACTCTCGGAGCTACACACTTTAAGAGCAATAAGATTTAAAGGCTTGGTGATAAGGTTCCGTTGAAATTTCTTTCATAATCTTAATTTATTCATCGTACTCATGAGGATCACCGACAATGATCATTATAATTAGTTATTTTTTATATAAGCGTGAGCTAACTCCGAAGCCTTTATCTCTGAAGGGATAGGCAGAGGTGCAACTATTGCACCCACGTTTCGTTTATTTCCGTGCCCATTATGTTATGGAGGCCTATCTCCATACCGTGCACAAATTCTAGTCCGGGACAATAAGTGTGTGAATTAGTGACTAATTATTTTATGTTCTAATGTTTCTCAATGGCATAAATTGAGCTGCTTTAATTCAAAATAAATTGTATTGATGTAGTAGAAATATTGTAAATTAGTTTTGATAAAAGCAACGTTAGATCTTCCTGCCCGATCTTCTCTAGCGAATAGCGATCTCTCTAGCCTTCTGAACTCTTCGACCGTCATCCACTTCAACTTTGTCTGAATCTAAATGATCCTCATTTAAATGAATATTTCTAAGATTTCCCACTAATAAGTCGCAACTCGCTCATTTGCAGCTCACCGACTATAACATATTGCATTCAGCGAGCACGTGCGACAAACTTCATAAAATGTATGATATTGATCGCGAGGGAGTAGGGTGGACGCACTGATTGTTCCTAAATAAATATTTTACTGTACAAAACGAAACGTAAAGACTTTACAGACATGATATATTTTATAACATTCTGATCAGAAATATGGAGGGTAACAACTAAGGAGGACCATCTTGTATAGAAGACAAGTTGAAAGGGAGCAAATTAATTAATAAACTTAAAATTGCGCGGTAACAAAGTGGAAGTCTTTCTTTCCTTTTTAATTTGGTATCCTAATCTAATAGTTTATGGCGCTGTTTTAAAAATCCTACCACTTGCTACTGTGGCGCCACCTTAATTCGCTCCCAACAGCGGACACTTTTTAATACATTGAGTTGGTACTCCTTACTACAGTAACACAGCATTATGCTGAGCATGCCACCTCTTGTCATCGTGAGGACGTGCAACTTATTAGGCTAACTTTATATTTATTACCAAATTGTACATCATATTTAAATTGCATGTTTTCGTGTTGGCAATAAACGTTTTTTTCTTTCTTTCTTTCGTTACTTCCACCCTCCATAATCAGAAGAATTTCGGATTTTTGTATAAGTACTCTGTAGACTAAAGAAATGACGTTTTAGTTATTTCCTGGTGTTAAAAAGCATAATACTAAAGTAAATGAAGAAGATGTTACATTTTTTGTTGTTATAGAGACAATATTATATAAATTACAAATAAGTTTCTTTTGTTAGCCGTATTATGGAAACAATTATTGTTATATAGTATAGTTATGTGTCCCTCGCGGTTTCATCTGCCTGCATGTCACTGCTTCGCCCCTGAGGATCGTAGCGTGATGGTATGCTATGAACCATCGTATTGACAAAACAAATATATTGTGTGAATATGACTTCAATCAGTCAAGTTGGTCTAATCACTCTATATTTACACAATCACAGACAGACGTACTAACGGTTAAGAGTAAACTAAAAATATTGTTAAACAACAATGTTACCATATTTTATAATGAAAATCAGCTAAATAAATATCTATGAAACATTGGGTTGTGAACTTGTGCCGCCATCTATCCTCGCGGAACGGCACTAGTTTCATATTTGAAAAATAGTTGTTGCTGTAGCTTGCCAAAAATTAAAAGATGTTAAAGTGTTAAATTATCATTAATTAGTCTAATAAAAAACGTCGCAAGTACAAAAAGGATATTTTTTTATATCCTGTAACATTTATGACCTGATACTGTTATGTTATATCTATAAAACAGCCACGTTATCAAATTCGAAAAACAAAATTGTTTCCGGCAATATCCCGAGCGCGTCAGATTAAAAATCAGCTTTATAACGTCATAAAGTAGGCGAGAGCGTTAAGATAAGAGTTCGCCTCTCCCGCCTAAATAAAAAATGAGCCACAATCGTAATGGCAGAGAGCTTCTTTGATCTCGGTTTCACGGATTACCGGGGATTTTCGGCTTAGATGCCGGCAATTTGGATATAAAATATACCTAAAGCCGTCCGAAACACATTACGGGCATCGGGCATTAGTGAATTGACTCCGCACACAAGTATTAAGCTAATACTCGGCTCTCAGTTCCGAAAGAACAATTTTATAGTCACCAACATAAGGAAATCAATATAAATTTTTACCCCTCGACCAATAAAACGTTCCTAATACAAGCGAGACACCGTAAAATCCAAGTTTATTGAAGCGTCTCAAAAGAACAAGAGGAAAAGTCAAAAGCGAGCACAATTAAAAACCTCCCGAGGGACGCACCTCAAGCCGAACGGTCAATATTACTCAGCAAGGCCCTCAATTTTCACCACTCTCCCCATCGCTAATAACAATAATTAGGAATGAGTGGTTCAATAATTAAAAACGGAAAAGAGAACAACGCTAGAGACCGACCAAAACGCAAAGAAGCAGCTCCGTCTCGCTCCTTCATTAAGATGATGGATAAAAGCCTTTCAGTCGAGCTCCCATCTCTATTTCAGTTAGGATTTTTAACAGATGGGAATATTTTAATAAAATTTAAATTATTACAGTAATGATATCGGTTCCAACTCTGCCTATGATGATATCAGGGAAAGGTAATTGAAGATTTAAGAAATGAGTTAGACTTGGTCCTGTTACATAGTAACAGAACGAAATGCATAGTTGTTTATCCATTACATTATGTAATGTTAATAAATATTTTAATATGAAATTCAACGTGAACTGCAATAACTAATATTATAACAATGATACACAAATTTATGATAAAATATTTTACCACTATCGATGGTTTAAGGTAATTTTATCTCTACTTTTAAATTATCACGACATGCTTTTAGCAATAACATTAAATGAGCTTAAGACCTCAAATTACGGATTCTAAATTCAAAAACACAAACAGCATTAATAAATAGGTACATTAATTCCATACACATTAAGCTCTGCATCCATAATAATCCCCAAAACATACTGGGAGGTTTTAAAATAACAGGGCAAATTTAAAATCATTAGTTTGCGAGGGCAAACGCAGTGCATCAAAGGCTCCCTCTCGAGTTAATAAGGAAAGGTGAGGCGGAGATCTTTTTCACCGCGGCTCTATATAAAAATAATTCCTCTTCCCGATGGGGTGAGGGAATGAGGTGTGTATTGTATTGGCAGTGTGCTCCTGTTATGTCGTTTGAACAACATTGTTTGGTTAGAACTTGTCACTTTTATAGTTCCTCTTTTTTATGGAGCATGTATGTACATTACTAACGATTGTGATAGTGTTGTGCAAGTGTGTCAGGAAAACGATCATTTATAAGTTTCGACTCAAAACACACCTAATATTCAATTCTTCGTTGAGTACATATTTCTCTAGACATTAAATGATTATATGGTATTATATTATATGGTACGAATCGGGAGATAAATCCTATCAAATAAAAAATATCGTCAGTCAGTCCACATTTGATCGCGTAACATACCTACATAAATAAGTCGGTTAAAAATAGTATAAATTATAACCTCGCATTTTGTTTAAGTCGGTTAAAAATAAGATTGACATCACCTCTAAAGCGAAATCTACAAAACTAAACAGAATCTACAAAGTATACTTTTCCCATTGAGAGTCATAAAATCTTTTCACTAGACAGTTTTGTCTATAGCATGAATGGCCAGCTCAGTTCAGCTGAGCTGTTACCTGTCTCGCTGCTGCATTTCTTACGGTGAGTGAGAATATCCGGAGTCCTAAATACCACTCCCCTTCCCAATCCCTTAATTAATCCTTTCCTTTAAGGTCAGCAAGGCTTCCATGATTCTTCTCGTAGTGTGGGCGCTCATGAGCGGTGGAGATCACTTACCATTAGGTAACCCATTTCCACGTTTACTGGCCTATGTTATAAAAAATCAACGTACGTAGCCACATGATGTCAAAACTAATACAATCCATTAGGTAAACCATCTTTTTTTATTTAATTGAGTAATAAGACGAGCAAGGCGCTCCCCTGATGGTAAACGCCACGCCTGCTCATAAACAGACATAGAACTTTGAATTACAAAGCACTGCATTGCACTGAACTCCGCTCATCACCCCGAGACATAAGACGTTAAGTCTCATAATGCCCAGTAATTGCACTGGCTTCAATGTCCTACAAACCGAAACACAACAGTGCTTACACTGTTGCTTGGCGGCAGAAATAGACAAAGCGGTGGTACCAGGCCAAACGGCCTCTCGCATACGAGGGACCTACCTTGTATATCTTTATTTCATATAAGGACGTACGTACGTAAAGTTGTCTGGTAGAGATCGCTATCGCTATCGACATTGTTGTAGTTTCTTATGTATTTTTCCTTAAATTGGTGTTCAATAAAGTGTTATATATCTATCTACGTATCAAAATCCTTAAAATCGCCTTACAACGTACGAGGCAATTAAAGATCGAACACGGGGAGACGGGGACAAACGAGCCGTGAGTATTTTTATCGCAGAACGTGGGGTCAATCAATCGATTAGCAGATGTCGTTCCTTGACTACTGGCGCGGTAAATTGGCCTCTTATTGTACCACTCGGGGGTATAATAAGGTGAGACAGACCTTGAAGCGTCCTAAAATATAGTTACGCGTACACTGAACCGAGGTTTTTCTTATTGATGCGTCGATATCGGTATTAATCGTGTGAAAGCTATATTTGTCTCATAGTAAATTATGATGTCAAGTATGCAGGTTTCCTCACGATTTTTCATTCATCGTTATTGCAAGCGGTAATACACAATTAAAACACGTACCTTATAAAAGTTAGAGGCGCATTTTCTTGAGGCTAGTTTCGAACTTGCGACTTTTTGTCTTGTCAGTCTTTGCCCCTCCTCAGTGAGCTTATTCGTATCGTAACAAGTAATATATCCAATTCATTAACGCAAAGTAAAATAGTAAGTTGTCATATCAAACTACTTGAAGTAATTTTATGTTAAAAGACAATAATAATTAATGATAAGTATAATCACAACACGAAAATATCAACCTTAAAACGAGAAGATCTTTGAAATTAATTAATAATGTATCTTATAAAAAACGAGAGTCCGTCCCCCCACTAGCTGACACGACGGACCGAGACATAAACTTGTTGGGGCACTCTCATTAAATTTTTCGCTTATTAAAAATTCCCCGCTCCTCGTCCCTTAACGTTAGAAATGCAACTTTTTATCCCGGAACGAAACAAAAGTTATGTTCTGTAGGGCACCGATCCCCCTTAGTCTTTTTACCCGATAATTTGAGTGAGATTCTCTCGCAATTTAAGATAAACAAAGAGAGCGCTTACCCTTAATTGGAAAGCAGAGCGTTATTCAGGAAGAAACGTGACAAATAGACACCTCTTAACTTCTTTTCTACTTTCCCGCCGCTCAGGGCTATATTGGTTTTTTCGTGTACACGCTAGCCGAAAGCTTTTGTTTGTTTGAGGAATTTTTAATGAGGTTCTTGCAAGAAACAAATTTACGTTATTTAGTCTTGCTCGAGTCAATCAACAGGAGCTGTGAGATAGAATGACACAATATTATTAGGATTAACGACGCCGTAAGCTCAATTCTAGTTAACTCAACAACGCCAAACTTATCCATAACGTTAATAACTTGCGGGGTCGTTCTCGGGGAGATTTGTTCTCTATGGTTTGCCATGTTCTGTTATATCGATGCTAATACAATGCTTAATTCGAATTATTATTGTATCTTTGACATGAAAATTTCTTTATTAAATTTATTGCATTTCAGGTGTATTAAAATGAAATTACGAGACTCCGCTTATATATGTGGTTTGAGTGGTCGAGCCACGCTGTAAATACATAATTTTGTCTACAGCATGAAAGAATCGGCTGGACCGGCTCGTTACCACTATTGCATAGAAAATCGACGTAAAGAAGTGGCTTGAAAAGTGGCGAAAGAAGGCCTAAATCTCCCTTATGTTCCCGTCAAATCCCATTTCTTTAATATCGACGACGTGCCCATGATTTTTCTGGTATTGTAGGCGTACATGGGCCGTGGAATACACCTACCAATAGGAGACCTAATTGCTCGTCAGGTGGCCTATGCTATAAAAAAATATAGTGTCAGTTAAATCTAAAATTACGTGTCCGTTTTACTATATTTTATTTTATAAAGAAGCATATTTAAAATAAGTGTCCCTTGACGCAACACAATGAATAGTTTGTAGGTGTGTAATATCACAACATTCACTACACATCGACTAGTAACATCACTATGACATGACACAGTTGTTGACGCGGGCCCCCGTCGCGTCGCCGTCGGTTAAGTTGATATTTTCTTACAAGTCGAACCCGCCCCCACCTCCTGCCGCTTCGTTAGCTCCCCTGCACTATTTGAATATGAGATGCGAGGCAAGTTTACAGTTCGATGTTCCTTCTGCAATGTTTGCGACCCCAAAGTTTAAGTTTGGTGGCATTCGTCGTTCATTTGTATCGATTGAAACAGACAATTACACTAATGCATATTCGGTTGATAACAATTTTAGTCCATTATAAGATCAAAAATTAGACTCTGAATACTCTACTCTAAATATTAACTAGTAGGTTTTTTTATTAAAATTGTTGCAGTGAGGGTATTTAATATATGTATATGTATTGGACTACATAGTGACCACTGTACATTTGTTGAGAGAACCGGATATACATTGGCTGATGCTGAAATGTGATCTACGTGCGATCCACGTAGCTGTGCTGTGCTAGTAACTAAGGCTGGTTTTAACACTATGTGTACCATCGCTATTCGGGCAGATATGAATATCCTACCACCTGTAAAAGGTATACATTTTGGCAATAACTAGATCATATTATTGATTCGCAATACCTACATCATATCCGTATGAGCTAATACGTATTTGGCGTAAAACCTGACCTGCCGCAACTTGCATTACGCGTTACGTGGGTCAAAGACTTGTAAAGCGATCACTTGCTGCGAAGATCTACAAGTGCTTAAGCCGCGGATTAAAGCAAATTTAAAAGTGTACACCGCACTTGATTAAGGGTAATTATACGATTCACTTCAATGAGTATGCACGTCACTTGTTTTCGACTATGTGAAAAAGCGTTCGAAGATTTATGAAAGGATTGATCTTTTATTAATGTATTTTTGTATAACACGGCAAAGTGACTGTACTGTACCTGATGGTAAGTAAATGCAATACAAATATAATTTCGAGACGTTGTGTCCTTCGCGGTATTGAATTATTGATTCTTCTGGTATTATCAGCGAACATGGGCGGTTGAGATCACTTACCATAAGATGACCCACTTGCAAATTTTTCGGAATATGCTTTAAAAATGCCGGTCTTTTTTCAATAGCATGACTGATAAAGCGAGCAGTTCGCTGTCTTGGTGGTAAGCGCTACGTCTCCCCTTAAAGAGATAAATAGATTTTTAGGGTTAAAACCATGTAATCCTTATCATATACCAAAGATCCTGAGCTATAATTTATATGGCATTAGTCTCGCATTCTTGTTTGTGTACGTAATTAGCGAAACGATGTCAGGTATGATAATAATTAGTGTTAACAGCCCAACGTCCGATAATCTGTATGTAATGTATGCACAGCAGCCGGTCTAATCGGCCACTAATCGCCGATCGCATTCAGAAACACCACAAGTGTTCGACGGCGCGACACCGACGCTCGAAGGGTTCACCGCGCAATTTATACCTTCACTAGCTGTCTCTCGCGGTTTCACTTGCATGTTACTGCCCTGCTCCCGTGGGTCATAGTGTGATACACATATAAACCTTCATAATATAGAAACCTCATGAATCACTCTATCTATTGCTGAAAACTGCATTAAAATCCGTTGGATAGTTTAAAGATCTAAGCGAACAGACAGTGGAAGCGACTTCATTTTATACTATGTAAAGATAATATTCTTTGGTATATTTTGCATATAGAGAACATAACGCTTGTAGCTCTGAAGGGACAGGTACAAATTCCAATCTCGAGCAACTCATGTGTGATTTTTCGAAACTTGTTCGAATTGAAAAATTTAATTTTTTATTAACCTGGCAAACTGTCTACATTGGCCTTGATGTTAAATACTATGCAATCCAAATATAATGTCGAACGTCAAGAGACATTGCGTTCCTTAACGGTCGGCAGAACTATGCCGGCCTGAATGTACTGGCTGACCTCGGAACACAACTCGTCGGAACGAGCCATTATGGTGGGTTTTTTACCATGTGTGCGGTGCTATCCAGTGCGTACAAAAATGAGGTTCTCAGCCTAGTCAGTACGGTGCCACTTGACCAATGAATATTGAGAAAGATCAGTTTTAAACTAATCATGGCGTTTTTATCTTTAGACATGCATAATTCAGGCCTATTTAATTTGAGCACCACGACGCCTTCAACGAACGCAACATCTCTCAATATTCGACATTATATCTGGACTGTAATTTAAATTGATAGTAAGTACTATCAGGGACAGTATAATCATTTAGCTGTGTTAAGACCTAAAAGTATTTTATAGGTATTGGTAATGGAGGAGAGACTAGGCTATTCAAAAGCTTCATTCAGAATCTCTCTCATGTTTTTTTATCAAATGGACCTCGGATTCTAATATTAGAAACACACGTACTAGCAAGCGTTAATAAAAAACTATAGCCTAATAGAAAAAACATAATCAAATCTCTGTTCCTACTGCAATAAAAGTAGCCCCTTACCCGAATAGGAAAAACGTTTTAAACTTTCATATCGTATACAAAAGTAAACATATATGGATGTTTACGATAATGCAGACATGTATCCATAAAAAAAATCCCCCTCCAGTGAGCGAGCACTCAAAAACAAAGCCCCGGGCGCCTTCGTTTCTGAATATTTCAACAGGTCTTCGCTTTGTCGGAATATTAAGTCAATGAGGGTAATTGATCTGTTAGAGCCCCACTGTACCAAATCTATTCCTTAAATCTTTAAACAGCTTAGAGTACCCTGTATAATGTATATTTATAAAATCAAATCTTGATGGTTCTAAAAGATGAACTGATATTTAAAATTGCGTTTAAGTTTTTTTTTTGTACTTGCTTTAGATGTTAGGGTTGTGGGATGTAGGGTTATAATCATATACTTCATAATACGCTTATAATTTAACTAGCTGTCACTCGTGGTTTCATCTGCGGTTTCACTGCCCTGCTCCCATGGGTCATAGCGTGATATACATATAAACCTTCCTCATGAACCTCTATCTATTGCTGATAACTGCATTAAAATCCGTTTAATAGTTCAAAAGATCTAAGCGAACAGACAGCGGAAGCGACTTCATTTTATACTATGGACCATCCATATCATTTTAACAGGGATGATGTGGTATTAATGATTGGGATGACAAAAAAAATCCGATAGCAATATGAATAAATAATTATTATCATGAATATACGCCATGAAGATAAAGATACTTTACCAACCCACTGAATTTGCTACCATCATTATAA
This sequence comes from Amorpha juglandis, assembly GCA_949126905.1. NCBI lineage: Eukaryota > Metazoa > Arthropoda > Insecta > Lepidoptera > Sphingidae > Amorpha > Amorpha juglandis. The sequence goes on along the minus strand of OX421381.1, from coordinate 10,422,226 downwards.
ATGATCCAAAATTTTACCAAAAATTACAAGGAAAACCACTCTTAACTCACCCCTTCCACTTCTTCCGACGAACCTAAGGTCGTTGAACTTAGCAACCTGGTTCTTCATTACAGCCGTGCAGTTCCTGAGCTCTGCAGAGCAGTTCTCGTCGTTGCCAGCGCGGACGGTGACCAGCGTGCCGTCGCCGACGTCACCCAGCGCCACCACTTTAAACGCAACCGGCAGCGTCTTATTCGATCGCCAGTGTGGCGGTAATACTGTACAGACCTGAAATTAAAAGGATTATTGTTATACTCTATTTTTTTATACTATTATGTTGATAAACAGGATTAACATATGGATTGCGAGATAATTTTGTCAACTGGTTTTTTTCATGTAAGTGACCGATAAACGAGCATGTGGGTCACGAGATGGTAAGTGATCACCACAATACTTAGGTATTGTGGTGATCATGGACCACAATAATAAGAATAATGGTCGCGTTGCCGACCTTAAAGGAAAGAGTTAATTAAAAGATTGGGAAAGGAGATTCGGGTCCCCAGGAATTTTACTCACCTAATGAAATGCAACAACAAGCTGCTACTTGCCGTCGGTTTTCTGTGAGACTGTAGTATCGAACCGGTCGAGCCGGCCCATTGGTGTTTATATCATTAAAAAACAGTTTTATCTGGTTGTCTCTACATGTCTATTGAAGCTAATATATTTTCATAGCATACTCGACTCGTTATATCACAAGTAGATATAAAGTAGTGAAAATAATACTTTCAACCTCCCTATGGTATTTTGTCTACCAACCCTAACATGGCGTAATTTCATCGAATGTTGACACCTATATGCGAGATATTTGTCGTCGATATTTTGTTCTCGCACGCGAGATATGTCTGCATGCATATCGCATATTACAGCCCCAAGAGCATACACCACTGACTTTTCTAAGTTACGTGTATATCAATTGTTAATTACCGCTTGCTTTAACGGTAAAGGAAACATCGTGAGGAAACCTGCACACCTGAGAACTCGATAAGATTTTTTCGAAGGTATGTGAAGTCTGCCAACCCGCATTAGGCCAACGTCGACTAAGGCCTAACCCCTCTCATTCAGTTGAGGAGGCCCGTGCCCAGCAGTGGGACGTGTATAATACAGGGCTAGTAATAATGCATATTACAAGTTAAGCCCCTATGTATAGATAATTGAACACATTCTTGTACGTGTACCTATATGTGCTTAATGTATATAAAGACAATGAATTGTACCTAACACACTGAAATGTATAGGATAACAGCTGACGCTCACTACCACACAAGTCAAAATATGTAGTTCTTAAAAACTTACATATAGCAGGATAAATAAACCGATCGGCCTATAAGCAGTTACTCCAGCCTGCATACGCTTGCAACACCAACGGCATCATTAACATAATCTGTTGAATGTGCTGATTTTTTTTATTACATAGAAGCGAGTATTTTTCTACGCTTTTCAATTTTCGACGTAAATGTTTTAAATATTTTAAACTTTTTTTAATTTCGTAGCTAACATACAACACGAATTGTTTGGTATCACACAAATCCTGCGAATTAATAACTTCGAAAGGGCCAGATCCAATATTACAATATAAGCACTTACCACATGAGGGCTGCCAGTCTTCACCAACTCCCCAGGGTGGTCAGCCAGCAGGCCTTCCAACGTTCTCTCCGCAAGAAGCTCAGCAGTAAGCGGCTGGCTCGGCAGACCACTACTACTGTAACTCGACGACGGCGCCTCGTGACCCAGCCCGTTCGTTGTCGAACTCACTTCACTCGATAGATGCATCGTCCGAGTCTTATTCACTTTCACAATCACTTATTCATACATTACGTTACTGAAGTCCGAAATGATCACAGTGTCTGTCACATAATTTTGTTGGTAAACATTCGTTTTTGATTCAACAAGAAACTGTCCTTTTGTAAACGGAGGCCTTGATTTATGTTATAAATCATGATGATGTTATCTGCAACAAAACATAATAAGTTTAGAGTTTAGAGAGTAACTTTTTAAACCCTATTTATAAGGGGAGTTTTTCGTATGACAAAGGTAAGGTGACCTAGTAAACATAAGTTTTCCGCTATATTCTCGCTATGATAAACCTAAACAATTTGAGTCATAGTACATAGTATTATATAGTCAATTGATACCACCGAGTCAAAATTGTTTAGTTCTGTTTTGTTTAAAGATTTTAGTCTTTTTTATGTTTTATTATTAATAAAGTTTTTATATTTCTTTTATTTAGTGAAGGAATCATCAAAAACGGTCCATAAATTAGTTCTTAAAAGTGTCTTAGTAACATTTAAATTGGACCACCACCGTGATAAACATACATACATAAACAAATATATACAGATGAATTGAGTACTATTGTTCTTTTATATCTATTAATAAAACGATAAAAGCGTGAGTTGCGCACTCGAGGTAGTTACTCTGAACGAAACCAAACAGAAACTTCGACTTTTCACCTTAACACTACACAAAATTTTACCATAATTGGGTTCACAAATCTTTGAAGTTCTCCTAGGTTGCTTACTGACAATGTAGTGCGAGGCATCAAAGTGTTGTCGATGGGTAGAGAGCACGCACAATCGGAACCGAGGGCGGGCGGAAACGGGGTGCCAAATCAACTGTGTACGATAAAATATTCCAATGTACGCATTCAATATTGACTTTGCAATTTCATGTATTGGATCTTAAATTAAACATTTCGAATACAAATGGAACGGTACAATTTGTTCGTTTTCCGACCTTCAAACTGGTAAGTGGGTCACCCGGTTATCACCAATGAACAGTACAAGGTCAGAAGAATCATAACTTATTAAATATCAAGGAAAAAATGAGGACTATGAAGAGTTTATTGAGACTGGCAATGACCCTGCCCTTACGAAACGCAACTGCAAAGCTAATATTTGTGTCAGAATTTAAAGCCACCTATAATAAAAGTTCTGAATCGGTATTTTAAATAACCAGCACTGACGCCATCATATGTTTTCCAAGGATTATTTTTGTGGAGAATCCAGGAAGCCTTTTTCAATAAAAACGCAATGTAATGCCTTTATTAAATTGTCCCAATGTTCAACATTGTCTTGTACGATTAAAGGCGGTGAGGCGTTTCAAAACGCATTAAATCAAATTAAGATTAATAAAGGCTGATTTCCAATGGCCGCGGCAAGTCTGAGCCACCGGCGTCACTGACGTTCTCGTCTCTATACTCTCGCATCCCCGGCGGAAGCCCCCCATTTAGGGTACTGGATAACTACTGTTTTACCTTGGCTGTTCGTTAACCTTCACCCTGAAGTACTGGTTTTACTGATGCTCCTAGACATACTCCACCATTCAGTATTTTCTCATTATCTATACATGCCCGCCATGGCTCGTTTAAAGGAGTGGCGCGCCTGAGTTTGCCAGTGTATATATTAGTAATTACAAGCCAGCATAATTCTGCCGAACGTCTAGGGATGCAATGTCTCTTAATGGACCTTATAATATTTGGACTGCATGATACATCAGCAGGTTTAGAGTAGACAATATGCTGTGCCGAATAAAAAAACGCCCGTGATGCGCCCATCGGTATTTGCCATTAAACATATCAGATTTTTTGTAATTTGTCCAATAAAAGATATACCTCGCTCCCCAGCCTGTTATGGAGTAAAAATGGCCCATCATAGATTCGGTTGCTAGGCATGGTTGGTTACCCGCCGCGAATGCTCCTCCGGTAGCGAGTGCCCTCTTTGATCTCTGATACTACTCAATTCCTTACAATGATTCTTGACATCATGTGGATGTGACGAATTTCTTGTTGTAATCCCGGTTCAATTTATTAGCGTTATTATTTTAACTGTTATTACTATTTCATATTATTTATGACCACCTTTTACTCGCGGTTCCGCCCGCATTATCTGCTTTTTCCGGTATTTAAAGTAGCCTATGTTTAACAGCGATAATGTAGGATTCGAATGGTGAAAGAATTTTTGTAATCGGACCAGTAGTTTTTGAGTTTATTTGTTACATACAAAAATAGAAATCTTTCCTCTTTATAATATTAGTGTAGATGTAAGAACACATTAGAACTGGTTCACTTTGGGTCGGACCGACACTTTTACCGGGACGATAAATGTGTTGGATGCATATTGACAAATATATTTTAATTCGACTATTCGACCCGTGAATACTGTCGGCAACTACACATTTATAGGACGTGCGGCCAAGATTTTTTTATAGTAAAAGCCGGGAAACGAGCTAGTGGATTACGTGATTTCCACCGCACATGTAAGCCCACAATACCAGAAGAATCATAAGCGCGTTGCCGACCTTATAGGACAAGGATAATTAAGGGATTGGAAGAGGAGGCAGATTTGGGCCTCCAGATATCTCACTCACCGTACAAAACGCAGAACCAAACCGCTACTTTACGTTGATTTTCTGTGAATGCACAGTGGTATCGCAGTTGTACAGTGGTAATAACTCTTTCGAGCAGCTCCATTGATGCCGTAGACAAAACAGTCTTCAGAGTGGCTCTACCACTCAAAGAGAGCTTAGTGCCAGTGCTAGCAATCCAAATTAGTACATGTAGTGTGGGATTTTTTTATTTAATTGAATGACGAGACGAGCAAGTCGCTTGCCTGATGATAAGTGCTACGCCTGCCCATAAACTGAAGTAACACCACACAGCACTTTGAATTACAAAACCCTGCATTACACTAAACTGTACTCATCACCCGGAGTCATAAGATGTTAAGTCTCATAATGCCCAGTTATTTCACTGGCTTCAATGTCCTTCACACCGAAACACAAAAGTACTAACACACTGTTACTTGGCGGCAGAAATAGACAAAGCAGTGTCAACCCAGATGGCCTCTCGCATACGAGGGACCTACATTTTAAGTTACAATTCTCCAGCCGCTGTAAACACACCACAGCCAATAAATAATTATGACGTGTAATTTTTTATCTGTAGTACTCATTCGGAATATCTTAGGCGGTGCGTGGCAGCCCCTGAGTCCCCGAGGCGTACAAATAGCCCGTTATACGTTCGCGAAATGCGATATGTCGATTGGGATGTTAAACTTAATTCCGACAAGGGTTGCGCCCCGACAACATGTCTTTTACTGCCTTTCGCTTTGTTTGCTTTGATTTCACTCGTAAAAGCCTTGTAGATATGGCAAACATGTATTTTTTAATATCCGCGAAATGGGCGAAGTTGAGAAATCAAAAATTTCACGACATATTGACAATGACATAGAAGGAATGAAAGATACGAATATTACGTCAACAAAGTTTATTAACTTTGTATTTTGTCATTCTGAATTCTCAAAGTTTAATTTAAAGAGCAGTTTTCGAACGAGACAAGCTCGGGCTGGTGTGAAAGACATTAGATATATCTTTTAGGTACCTGGCGCCTATTCTATAGATCCTAAACGAAGTTTGGATTATACATAGAGTATACTAGGTATAGAATAGCCATTACAATAATAATATTTTTGATTTAATTTACTATCAAAAAGATTAATTTATAACTAAAACCGTATGTAAAAATTATTGATATTTCCTATTCATTGTAGTTTCCTAGAATACTTTTGTTGAAGTGATAAAAAATAAAAAAAAAATACATAGAAATAGGTACATAATAATGAATGGGCCAACTCGACCGGGTCGTGAACACTGTTTCACAGAAAAGCGATATAAATTAGCAAAGCGATATAAATTGCTGTTACTTATCGTACGGTGAGTGAAATATCCGAAGACCTTCTCCACCACCCAATGCTTTAATCATCCGCGTCCATGATTCTTCTTGTATTACGGGCGTTGATGGGCAACAGAGATCACTTACCACCAAGTGACCCACTCGTTTATTATATAAAAAAAAACATACACATGCATCAAATTTTATAGCACCCCTTTTTGTCGGAGGTTAGACATAATTATTAAGCGTTACAAAAACACTTGTCCGCTCGAGATTCCGTGGACTTAACCCATGAATAGGATAGCAATAAAATCTTAGCGTAAAAACATGCATAAAGGGCCAAAGGTCGTAAATAATAAAGCATGTGCCGCATAGGGGTACCTTTACCCTGCAAGTGGGAAGCGTTACCCCACCCTGCCACAAAGGAACCCGCCTGAACGGGGTAAAGATACATTACACCGACCGTTTCTGTTTCAATGCTCCCTGTTAACATTCGGGTAATGTTTTTTGAAAAAAGAAACCCTCACGGTCTGTAGGTTTTGAAAAAAACTTTTGCATTAAAGTGAGGAGTTTGACAATTGTTTGTGATATGTGAACGTTTTTGTGACTTCATAGAAATTATCGCAATATGGATAAAAATAGACGTATTTTTAGTGTAAATAAGAAAATCTATTTCTATCATACAGCCAGTAACAAAAAAAAACAATTGAATAGTTGAAAGTTGATACGAATAAATAACACTTTCTTGTAATATACTTTCTTTGTTGTACATTATTACCACCAAAGTTATGCGTTTTACTAATGTTGCCTCTTTTAACTGTTACTACTTTAAATTGGAGTGTAAATAGGCTACCAACACCTCAGTCTCAAAGCCAATCATCAGACCCTGGCAGTAATGCCAGGGTCCATCTTCCCATAAGCGGGATCCCAAAGCCGGGATAACGCCAGGCAGAAAGAAAGGTATCTTTAAAATAAATCATCATCATAGCCCGATGTTTCCCGAGATAAACCAATATTACATTTAAGCGCATTATAATCTTAGTACTTACTATACATTTCTATAAATATAATCCATATTATCGTTGAAAATCATATTCAATCATTACATTGCCTAAATTCCGATGTAACTTTTCCACACGCTTCCACGAAACAATCCTTACAAATCGTAATTTCCCAGCGTATTTCAGGAATCTCATAATAGCGAACACATCTGTGTGTGAATAATAAAACGCCAAGCCCTCACTAACATCTATTATCGGCCCAATTTTAAAGAGATGTGAAGGGAATCAATAGAAGTCCGAGGGACATTCCTGAGGGCGGTCCCTAGAGACGGAGCGGGGCCCGTCGGACCGTCCGACATGGATAATGATCGTCCTACGACCAGAGACGGTTACAAATGGGTTAGCAAATGTAATATCCGACGGTGTCCGAGACCCGCGCGGCTTAGATATTCAAATGGACGGTCTAAGGAGCGTCATCGGAAGGCTTCCTGATTCTAATGTACGCGTTATGAATATTTTTATCGTAATGAATGTACTATTCAAGAAACTTTACTATAAGGTGGGTTCTTCGTTGTCGTCTGGGTTACTCCGTACTTACCATCAAGTGCCATCTTGTCACTTAGCCGTACCAGGTTTATAAAAAAATGACACAACCTAAAATACTTCTTCTTCCTTCACCTGTACTTATCTCACTCGCACCGGGGTCGACACTACAACCTCTCTGCGGAGAAAACATACCCACGCAATACAAATATTTGTGGATCACATAAACATTTGTCTCGGTGCAGAAATCATACCCTTGGCCTCTCGCTTCACAGCCGGCTACTCGCCCACTGCGCGACGGAGACTTTCCACAACCTAAAATACTGCAATAACAAATTGCAATACTCCCGAAAACTTTAATACTTCTTATATAAATAAATTTGCACTATAATATGAGCGTATAACACCCCAGGCCCTCGCGATATTAGTGACAATAAACAACATCGGGCACAATCAAGCAGTTAAATAAGAATCGTGTGGAATGCAGCGTGGAGCGGCGGGGCGTCACGACGTCGTTTATTAGAACCGCCAACCCTGAGGGCTGTCACAAGACACCAAGAGAAGAACCGAGGCAATATGTGTAGCCCAAACATGAATGTTTAATTAATTTATATCTTTTAAGCAGGATGGATCGGGGTCAAAACAAATGTATTATCTTTCGGATATCGATATCGAAATGTATAAATTCGTCCTTTTAAGTTACATAATGCTGTGTGGTAAATATACCTCAATTAATCATTTTTAATTGCCTACAGTCTCTTAAAGGGGATCTTTTGAGGTCGAGGTCAAAGGTCATATGAGTTCGTAACAGATTCGATAATAATACCGAAAAGTTTCAGCTTCAAATGGAATATTGAAACAGTCAAACCAAACATATTGAATTTTCATACATTTTAAATGTTCAAGTTCAAGTCCACTTTTCAGTGCATTCGTATTAACACCTGATACTTTGTTTTGAGAAAAATAACACTTAATATTTCAAAATTCTTATGTAAGGGGACTTTATAATTAATGTCTGAAAAGATCAATTCACATATTAACGCTATTTGACGCCAAACTAATATCAATAAAATTATGCCATATTTCAAGTCAGAAAGTACATTACCTATAATATTTTTTATACTACTTATTTCCATACTTTGTCTAGTGTTGGGTAAATAGAGCAACTTAACGGCATTGCCAGTGCGACTTATCAGTTTATATTATATTCGCTATATTGAATCCCTTTTACTTACATTTTTTCTGCCATATACAAAAATGATATATACACGCAATAAGTGACATCGACATGTATGTCATTAATATTATTGGTGAGTAAAAATCTTCTCTCTCCATTCTCTTTTCTAGCACTTATTCTCTCTACTTGGGGTTTACTCCAGATTGAATAATTCATTCTCATCGTAACATGCTCCCCAGGTTATAAATAATTAAAAATGCTTATAACTCAGTGCCGACAAAATGTTGACGTTTATGACTTTATTCAAGATCACAGACAGTAAAGATTTATACGCGAATGCACTCCTGAATAATTATATTTTTGAACTTTATTATATTCATCATCATCAGCCACAGGACGTCCACTGCTGAACATAGGCCTCCCCCAAAGATTTCCAGACCGACCTGTTGGAAGCGGCCTGCATCCAGCGACTTCCTGCGACCTTTATCATTATATTAAGTTTATTATACTGTTTTCACTGTACAGTTTAGATTAGGCTATAGTATAGGCTCAGTACTTCAGGTTTTAAGCGGTAGAGCCACGCTGTAGACAGTTTCGTCTTAACTCTACAGCATGAATGAGCTGACAAGACCGGATTGGTACCATTGTCAACCGAGATAAAGTAGCACCTTCCTTGATGCATTTGTACAGTGAGAGATATAGCATTCCCCTTGTCCATACTTTAATTTGCCCGGTCGGCAACGTGTCTATGAGTTATTCTGGTAGTATGAATGTTCATTGGTAATGAAGATCACTTAACATCAGGTGAGCTACTTGCTTGTTTGTCAGCTTATGCTATAAGAAAGTCTTCGTTTATCTTGAGAAATACATTGATAGGTTAACGTCAATGTATAGTCGTGTATAGACGTTTATAACCAGACATCGGATAATGTGCATTTATATGTTTGCATATGGAAATGCATATAACTCCATATTTATAGTGTTATTGCATAATCTAATACTTTCTCGCCGATCATGCATAATTCGATAGGTAGCGAGGTACAAAGGCGGGAACAGTGACGAACTGCAGCCTGTACCAAATTCCAAATACTACCTACAATTTTATGAGTAGTAGAGCCACGCTGTAGACAGTTTTGTCTACAACATGAATGGGCTGGCTCGACCGGGTCGTTACCACTGTCTCACAGAAAACCGACGTAAAGTAGCGGCTTGCTGCTGCGTTTCGTACGGTGAGTGAGATATCCGGAAGCTCAAATCCCCTCCCCTTCCCAATCTCTAATTATCCCTTTCCTTTAAGGTCGGCAACGCGCCCATGATTCTTCTGGTGTGGGCGTACATGGGTGGTGGAGATCACTTACCATCAGGTGACCCACTTGCTCGTTTGCTGGCCTAAGCTATTAAAAAAAACCCAGTAACGTCTGTTTAAGTTAAACTTATTTTTTTCTTAAACTGGTAATTTAGGCGCATATAATAACTCTAGAAACAATATTTATAGTTTTCGTTGTTATTATTACATGTATCCATTGTGATTATTGTGGCAAAACTATTTTTATCGATATTATGTTGAAGAATAGAATTGTAATAAAAAAAAATCGCAGGCTAGTGTTGATGTTCGACCAACGTCGTAAATTTGCTCTAAAGAACCTAAATACCTGATAGTATTTTGTCACTAGAATTATGTGTGACTTTATAGTGTTAATTCGCTACATGTATTTTTTGTTAGCATTTAGTAAAATTGATTATTATTATTAAATTCCTTTAAAATTTTAAGTGATTGAAAAATAAACAAAAATAGAAATTAACAAAAAAATAAACAACAAGCATTTTGGTGGCTCATATTTAGTGCATATTGCATTGCATGCATATTTTGCCATGTTATTAATGAATATTGCATAATATGGCGATAGGCTCGCCCTATCACATTATGTGACGGAAATAAGCTCGATGAAACGTGGGCTTGAGCTTATGTATATAAGTGTGAAATATTTAGTAGTGAAAGGGCTACAAACCATTGCGGTATATTTTTAGCACATCTTTTTCTTTTGTAGAATATAGACAAATTAAAATAAATACATAGACTGCAAATTACTAACAACAGAGACGCCATATTAATGACTATTTTTTAATGGCATCTTTTTTTTATAGCTTAGGCCGGCAAACGAGCAAGTGGGTCACCTGATAGTTAGTGATCTCCACCGCCCATGTGTTATATTGCATCTGTTATAACCCAACATAATACCCAACTTAACTGGCATAATGCCAATGTCAAGTTAGGTTAATGACAATGAAATTAAATATGTACAACTGTTAAAAATAATATGCACTTCTATTTTTTAAAGGGTTTCGTTCTGTAATGTTACCAACGTTACACACAAAAATAAACTTTTTAATTCTTTTTAACAAAATTCAAGCAAAAGTCACAAGAATATTCTTTTAATTGTGAAACATTAACCCTGTATTACATTAGGCGCGTATAAAATTACAGATACGAAGTTGAGTGTGGGTTACAGTGTAATGGCAGTTCACGCGTACTTTTTAACAAGTTTCCGCCAAATATCACGGGGAGATAATTGCGTTACTGTGTTTCTGACGAGATAAAAGTAGAGATGTATAGGCTATAAATCCGTGTATAAATGTTTATATGTGATTTATACATATTTTTTATTATAGTCGTAGTTATTTAATTTATTATAGATATTATTAGTTTTATAGTTAAAAGTTGTGGCAATATTTACTGTATTTTTTATTTCGTTTCTTTATTTTTATTACGTTGAATAAACAATGTGTTATATTATTAAGTAAAATGTGTACATATTTTACTTAATAATATAATTTAGGAAAACATTCATATCGTAAAAATAATAAAGTTAAAAATAAATACAAATACCATGAAGCCTGTATCTTACGTATCACATATATGAGCCTGTTATCATAAACAATTTATCATAACAAAACTTTATTCAACAAATAAAATAATAACATCAATACATGTTAAGTTGAACATAAACAAAACTTTAATTAATCTAATCAGACTGACGGGCCGTATGTGAGGCGTAACCGAGTGTTATCACTACGTGTTATCTGGCAAGTTTAATCGACGCGCCGTAGTGTGCTCCCGGGCTAATGAGCCTGCGGTTTTCGCGAAAACAACAAGTGAGCGCGCCTCTCCCGCCCAACGCCTCCACTAACTTCACTTCAACTTTACTAATTAATTTCCATCGTAACACCAGCTGATGTAAAAAACCAGGCTGTACGAATTATAATACCTTTGCTTTGTATTGACAAATAAAAAAACTTCGTACCTTAGAAACTTAAAAAAATATCCACACACAAAAACACAAGGTCGGCACAGAATAAAAAAAGTTTCGACGTACAACCGCGGAAAGGCGCGCGCGTTCGCCACCGAAACGTGGTCGACATTAAAACCTTAGCGGGAAAGAAACGGTCCCCTTATTACGTCTCGAAAGAAATTCTCTCGCACACAAGGGTAAGTCGAAAGAAGTCCACGCAGACAGGCGCGCTGCAACGCGACAGGGGGGACGTACCGTTGTGTGGGTGTCCTACAAATAAGTATTAAAAGAGATAGTTAGGTGTAGAGCACGGTATGTACATTGCCATATGTCGCCACGGACGGGTATGGTATTGTATGGGACTTGCGGAAAATTTGAGAAAATTTATAACTTTGTTCCAAAAATTATGAAAAGTGGAATCCTTATTTTTGGAACTATATTTTTCCAAGATACCATAGTTATAAAAAATTACCTTTAGATATTGTATAAAAATACATATTAATTATTGTACTTGGGATTATTACTCCGATATGAAAATGTAAATCACGGCGAGAAACAACAAACCTTAGTTTATAATATTTTTATTTATTAGAAACTCAGGGCAACATCAAAAATAAATTAACAGAAAAAATCAAAATCGTGCTAAAATTATGGCGTAAAATTATCTACATTATTTCTTGGAATCGCCAAGAGATGGTGTTTAAAACTAATACTTGACCAGCGTTTAAACATTTACTCTCGTATCAGAATTAAAATATGACGCCAGACTATGTAGCAGAACCCCTAACGACTCTTTATTACAAGTTTTACTATTGGTTTTACTATGAATACATTTAATAGCTTTTAATAGAGGTATAAATTCTGACCCTTTATTATATGTTTTCTAAACTAATTATATCTTTGAAGTGTCAAGGTTCTACAGTAAAAGCAAGAGTTAATTAATTATCTGTATAACATGTCTCCACACTATGAGAAACATACTAAAATTTTACAATCCCGCAAACACTTTATCAATATAGTTTTTGATCATTGTCTGTTGACAAATGATTTTTTTTATTATAATAAATAACTAATACTAAAATAAAATAATACTAAATAGAAACTGATTTATTGTCATTTCAAAGTTATGCTCCTCTTGTATTGAACGAAAAGATTTCAGATCCATTATCCAACCAAATAATTTAAGAATACTTAATACCCTATATACAGGGTTATTTTTAAAACACCAGCAACCTCGCAGGGGTAGATACCTAAGGTTATAAGCTACTACTTTTGTTCTACGACTTTTGATAATTTGTTAGATTTTATTTTCATACAAAAATAAGTATTCATTTAATTTCCGTCTTAAATGTTACCTACACGCATCACAGATTACGTAAGCAAACACGCGAAGCGTGGGGAACGGGGCTAGCGTTGAAGGTCATCGCCCGAGCCAGCTGAGCGGCTTCTTTGAGTCGCGTGCGCACGCCGAACGCTACGAAGAAAAATACGACACAACAAAAACTTGTAAAATCATTTTTTTTTAAATATATTGAGTTATATACAAACTCGTAGAACAAAAGTTGTTCCGTATGGGGTCAGCTATCTGGTCCTGCGAGGTTGCTGGTGTTTTAAAATTAACCCTGTATATACCAACGTATATTCTTTGATATTGCCAGCGGACTGCTAACAAAATATCATTCAAAATATGTCTCCATATTTCGTCTGGAATATAAATAACGTCTTAATCATGCATAATAACAAGTGCTCGTCAGGCAAGCGCCGCACGAAAGACCTCAGAGCGTCCTCGAGCAGGCCGAAAATGGAAATTTTATATCGTCGTAAAATTTTACTGAGCACTTTAATAACTAAAGCCCGAAGCCGATATAGCGTCGTATCGTTGACAAAAGGATGAGCCTCCGCTCTGGGCCCACAGGCTTAGTGCACGCACACAAGTACAGTTACAGTACGCTTAGCACACACATAGAGGGTCTACGTGAAAGTAACCCACACGCCCACCCGCCAAACACGCCCAACGTCTTGGGTTTTCTTATAAACCACGTTGTGTTCTACGTCCTTGTCTGGTCCACGTGCGGGGACGCGGGCTCTCTGTCTGGCGCCATCACGAGCCTCACATAAAGCGGCGCCACATTCCCGCCTTTTTTCCCACTCCATTTTGACAGCTCGCGGCTCCATATCTGGCCGGAAGGTAAGACAGCGTTCACAAACTCATCTTGGATAATTTTCCTTCTTATTATTCATTTTTATTGCATAAGTGCCAGCATATCAAAACTTTTGGCTTTAGTAATCTCATTATTTTTTTCTAGGCCGACTAAAGTACAGGAAACTGATATAATAATATGTTGATAAATTATTTTCAAATTGTTACAATGTCTACATAAACAAAATACCGTAAATGAACTAACTTTCAGGTAAACTTTAACACATACATCTCCAATTAATATTAATACGCAAAGTAGATTATTCAAACCAAAAACAAAGAAATATCAACCCTTAATCAATACCTTATAGCACAAATATAACAATAGGACAAAGACAACCAACAATGACAAAGAAAATTCTACCGAAAAAATACAAGTATCCACTGCCTTAAATTTCAAGTTTGTCACAGGTTTGCAGTGTGTTCATCGTCTTACCGACTAAGTGGCTCAAGACGCGTTAGCGGGCGCGGGTGCGGGCGCGGGCGCGAGCGCGGTGGGCGGGGCTGCGGAGCTGCGGCGCTCCGCTATCGGCACACCGAAACACACATTTTTCCCGCCGCAAACCTCGCGCCGAGGGTTAGCCGCGACCCGCAGACCTCGTTCGGGGGAAGAGAAAGAAAAGACATACATCTCTCGCTCGCACGCGCTTGCGCTACAGCGTTTTCGTAGCGCGGCAACTTTGACAGTTTTCAGTGTTGTTTAGGCGGGCGGGAGAAACGATAGTGATTGTTCTTGGGATCGACTGTATAGTTTACTGATCGCGGCCCTATTCATTTCAGTAATATTGAATCATTCCAATAATAAAATCAAGGGAGAATTATTAAGTAATGTCTTTACGGATATAAATAGGCAGATATAAATAGGTCGAATACATTAGTTGTTTATAGAGCGTATTCTTAATATTGGAATATTATTAATAAGCATGGTTATTAACCCAAAATACATTTAAAACGCATTTTTCAACGATTACTTTTATGACAACGAAGTTTAAATCAACAAACTAGTTTGTCCAAATTCAATTGTAAATCACTTACCGTCGTGTCATGAATATCACTATTCACTATCCAAACTAGTAGACGTTTTTCGTCTTAAGAGAGGTTTCACCGCAATGTGCTCGTAACAGCGACCCGAAACTTACATCGCATGTGGCCACAGTGCGGGCCACAGGGCCACGCCGGGCCTATGCGGTGGGACCTCCGACCATATCAAAACAAAACGGGCCAGTCGTAGCGAGCTAATCACGCGGTCGCGGCCGCACACAATTTTCAGGTTAGCCGCTCGGCAATTCACAGTTTAGTTTGGCGTGTGACGTCACAAACCCTCTTAGAACTTGGTCGTATTATAGTATCGAATGAGTATTATAGAGTAGTTTATGTGTATGGATATTATATTGTTGACTTACCAATAATAGTGTTATGACTATTAGGTACTATTATACTAGGTGTCAGGTGTATCGTATGCGAAAAGCCGACTGTAAAGCAACGCTTTGTCTATTTCTACGGCAAAGCAGTGTACGCATCTTTGTGTTCTGGTATGAAGGACGTTTACGTCACTGAAATTACTGGGCATTTTGAGGCCACATCCTATGTCTCCGGCTGATGTGATCAATGCAGTACATGTGTACTTCATAACTTAAAGTTCTTTATGGTGATGCTAATGTTTATTGGCAGACGTACCGTTACCACCAAGCGAGTGACCTACACGTCTGATCAACCAGGCTATAAAAAAATGTGTAGTAAGCTCATATTATCTACACTATCTGGAAAATATCCCAATACTTTCTAAGTCTCTGAAATGTACATAAATTACTGACTGAATGATGAGAGGAAAACATCGGATTTTTCAACAAATTAAAAAGAAGAAAAGTAACATTTCGTGTAGATACGGAACTTTCGCTCTACAAGTCTGATAAGCACATAGCTGGTTATTTTCTGCGTGTAGGTATAGCCTATTTAGTTTTTACTAAGTGGGTTGAATTTTTAATGTTATCTTAAAGCGCGATTCGACATACGTACAAGCAAACATCGAGTGAACGGCACACGACGCACCGCCATCACTGAATAAATAACTTGACACTTGTTCGCAAATAAACAATTTAAAATGTCAAGAATAGGGAAAGGGCACGCGACCCAACCCTTTTCCTTGCCGACATTATGTTTTCTGACAACCAATTTTAGACTTGTTTGCATTCGCCGACAAGTTTGTACAACGTACACAGTTTATTTGTGGAATGTTTTAGGTTATAATAGGATAGGTAAGCCATGTAGGGCTATATTTGACAGCCTCCGTGGCGCAGCGGGCGAGTAGCGATGACCGCGAGAGCTTTGAGAAAAATGTTTTTGTTGTCGTATGAAACCATATGAGAGAGTTTACGAAATAGACACAAGTGCCACAGCTTGGCTGCATAGACGTATGTCTACATCGTAAATGGTCATACCACTGTCTCACAGAAAATTTACGTAATGTACCAGTTTGCTGTTTCATTTCATGCCAATGAGATTTCTGTATGCCCAGAACATCGTCTCACTCTTTCCCAATCCCCATTCCTTTCCTTAGAGTTATAAAAGGCATCCATGATTCGTTGGTATTATGGCTGTTCATGGGCGCTGAAAATCACTTACTACCAGGTGATTCACTTGCCCGTTTGCTAGCCTATGCTATTAAACAGGCGCATAGTAAGTAACAACTATGTGCAAATACTGATGTACCATGCAGTGCTTTGTAATTCAAGATTTTGTTTGGTGATGCTTCTATTTATGAGCAGGAGTTCCGATTACCATCAAGTGAGCAAGCTACCTACGTCACATCACAATTCATTAACGTAAATCAAAAATTAAAAGTTCTATTATGCATAATCGTACATGGCGAATGTTTCATCTATGATTTTTTTTTTATTTCTGGTCTTAACCCACCTATATCGAATGAATTTTGCAAAATAAAAACACTATCTCAATTTTCACTTGATTTGTGTTGAAATATTATTGCGTATTTGCATCTAATTAAGGGATTGGAAATAGGAAAAGCATTTAAGTCTCCGGATATCTCACTCACCATACGAAACGCAATAGCAAACTACTTGACGTCGATTTTTTGAGAGCCAATAGTAACAATCCGGTCGAGCCAGCCCATTCATGCTGTAGACAAAACTGTGTACAACATGGCCTTTCCACTTCTTACGGACATGTCGTCTGACTCGTGTCACACGTCGCGGTCTCCTGTTTAAGTCGCGTACGATTAGTGGAATCATAATAAAAGTGTGTTGGTAGTCAACGGCGTGTACTGTAGTCGTCGCTAAGCTAGTTATAATCGAATGCGAGTGCGAGATGCAGCTGTGTCTGAGAAACGGTCGCACGTGATGAGAGATGCGCTGAACGTCTTTATATCGATATTCCTCGATTTTTGAAGCATTTTCACCAATAATGAGATTTTGATACCATCCCTATGTAGTGTTTTGTGTGTGTTCGAGGCTCTAAATTAAAAGTTGAAGGTGACAATGCTCACCTAAATCACGTCGGGATCACCACTGTAGTATATTGTATATGCTATTTGCTGGTGGGAGGATACTTGTATCCGACCGGATAGCGACCACCGTACATTGGTGCTAAAACCTGTCATAGTGGCCCACCTTGTGTGGGTCGCGTTCCAGGGTCAGCCAGTGTATATCCGGTTCTCCCCAGGGGGCTTGCCCCCTGATCCTAGCCCTTTTCCCATCCCGTTTTCCTTCCCCTCCCCCTTGGCCCTTTGGCAGGCCGGCATGATCTTGCCGACCTACGATGGACACATTGTTTATCGTTGGTCGACACTATTCCTGGATTGCGCTACACTTACCACTAGGTGTAGCGTAGTCACTTTGCCGAGCCAGGATAAAAAAAAATGCGAGTCTCGACTGATAACTAACTTTATTAATTAAACGCAATTACATTATACTTTACAAATACATGACGTGTGCATTTCACATATATTATGTCCCCACACCTGTATTATACTATTATACAGTACTCTTTATCAAAATCAATATAGTACTATTATTGTTATTCCAGAGTAATGTTACTCCTTGCATGTTCTGAACTTCGTTTATTCGTTGCAGGTTTATACCATAGGGGCACTGAATGAAGAGGTCGTCTCGAAAGAGGTGGTACCACTTGCTTTTTACTTACAGATGAGATAACCAGAGGCCCAAAAATCTGTACTGAATGGATTTGTAGTCCTAAATAGATTTTCTAAAAATAGAACATAATTTGGTTTCTGACGGCCGAATACGAAAACGCCATTTAGACATTGAAGATGTTACTTAAACCTTCTTGTATACAAAATAAGTACATACATACGTACTGACGCTTGTACTCCCGAAAGGGTAGGCAGAGGTGTAACCCGTACACCCACATTTCATCGAGCTTATTTCCGTCTCATGGCGTGATACGGGGCGAAGCTATCGCTATACTGGGCACAAACCCGCACACAAAACTCGCGGATTGAACCTGAGACTTGGGTACATAAGTCGTATCGGGTACGCAATATAACTGCGCTACCGAGATAGTCAACAAAATAATTAGCTGGTATATAATTGGCTGACGGTGCGTAGCGTTTCATTCTGGCGTAAGTATCACAAGACTGGCATTTTACTGACGTTACCTCTGGCGTTACAGTTGTTTATAGAATGTTGTGATCATTTAACATCAGCTGACTCACCTGCTCATTAGCTACTCCTTTCAAAAAAATATATTGAAACTTTGACTTAAAGTTATAGGTAAATCTTAAAAATACAATACATTCTAAATAAAAAGTTGAAATAACAAATAAAAACCTTTAAAAACGTTGCGGTCGCGGGATTCCTTCATTGCAGTGCTTTTTATTTTATTTTATCCACAACTACGCGATTTTTAAGGCATTTTTTACCTCGCATAACCACTCTGTAGAACCAGCTGCCGCCGGCGGTCTTTCCAACTGTTACGACATCGGAACCTTTAAGAAGAGAGCATATTCTTTCCTGAAAGACCGGCAACGCATTTGCATGCCCTCCAATGTTGCAGGTGTTCATGGACAGTGGTGATCACTTTTCATCAGGTGAACCTCCTGCCCGTTTGCCGCCTTTTTCCATAAAAAAAATCATCAAGGTCATTAGCGTGGGGTATAATCGTAAACTCACAATGATATAACAAGTGCCTAGTACAAAATATTCACTATCCCCTTACTGCTAGTAATTTTGAATTCAGCACCACACTACGATAAGTGCGCAGTGTTTTCTCACTAATCACTGAAAAATAAACAAATGTCGATATATCATTACTCGCAAGGGTCGCAACCCTTGCCTCCCGCCATATGCCGCGCCCGAGCTCGCCCTTAAATTACAGAACTTCCCGCTCATAATAGAGAGATATGCCTTTAATATCTGCCGGATACTGCCTCTGCTTCTTGTTTACTTTTTGCTTGTGCTCTTATAGAGATTGTTTGTGTATGGACAATTTTGTTGGATAGTGGTTTCTGCATCGATACTATCGTTAAATCGATTAAAAAAGTAATATCTGATAAAATGTTTTCATATAATTTATTCAACAATAAAATGGATGTTTTAACGTTGCCACCGTGACTCGTGGAATAGTATGGAAATGGTCGCGCGTCGCGGTGTCCTGTCGCGGTCGTACGTATTTATAATATTTCATACAATGCGAACGTGTTGTTGTTGTCGTATGTCATCGTCTTGAAAGTCTCGCATACAAATTACTTAGTTTTATTTATAATCGATTTTCGGGATCAATCTGGTGAATCAACCTATTCATTGAAATCGACCATCCGTCGTCGGCTCGAACATTTTAACTATTTAATCATCGGTGGTCCATGATTACTTACCATCTGAGAGATCTGACCTGCCCATTTACCTGCCTACTGCTGTAAAAAGTGTGCCCTCTCCAGTGAAAGTTCACATTACAAACTGATGATGATCAAATACATGGGGGCACGCCGACATCTGCGAAATTATCAATCAATCAAACAGGTAGTAGTTCTGCTAGTAGTTCACAAGGTAGTAGGTTCTTCGGATGCGTAATGCAGAGCTTTGTAATTTAAACTTCTGTGTGGCGTTGCTTCTGTTTATAGGCAGGCGTGGCTCTTACCACCAGGCCAGTAACCTGCTCATATTGTCATTCAACCAAATTAAAAAAATAAAAATATTAATCACACAGCTGCCTCAAAAATCTCTTGACCTCCCCCCTCTCCCCTTCGCTCCTATGTTACACAAAGTAGAGAAACATAAATATAGAACCTTCTCGCCAATATTAATACATCCAACATCACAATCGATTCTATGCCATAAAAATAACAATAAAAACTCAAAATTGTTAATAAAAATCAGCCCCCGTCAATAATGTTACGTGCAATTCCAATCAGAATGGCGCGACGGTTGGGAAACGCACCTGCCGACTATCACGGGAGGAACACGTGCCCGGCTGAGAGGCTACTTAACGTAAGTGACCCCGCTTACCCAATCCCAACTGTGCCCTCGGAGACACTCCAATAGCCGGCAATTTCACGACGCCCGGGCACCAGCTGCGACCGACGCGCCAAAAAATAACATTCCCCAAAAATACATTTGCGAAAGAAAGGCATATTAGTCTCAGTGGAGCAATAATCGAAGCCAATCGGCCCACCGAACGCTCCGACACGACACTTTTTTTTATTTATACCATTACTTCAGTGCGGTGATATCGTAAAATATATTTTTATGGACACGTGTAGATACCTTCTGATTTTATAATATTGCTATTCTGATTTGTTAGTTAGGGGGTCATGTATAATAAATTTACCATCTATGCAGTATAGCCCCTACTCTATACCCATAAACCATTTCAAAATTGTACGGAGCGAAAATAATTATTTTTCTAAGAAATAGAAACCATACAGTTTAATGAACTAAAGCCATAAATGCATAATTAGTAGTAGTAGTTATTCGGTATGGGTGGCTCAATATGATATTAATTACTTAGACTTTCATATGATGCAATAGCCGGTAATGCAAACGTACGTGAACTCAAGATTTCAAGGAAGAGTTCTTTAAAGATTAAGAGGACTGAAAAATAGTAGGTAGATCCTAAAACAAAATAGAAATACTTATTTGTTTTTCTTTTGGCTTATTTTTCCTTATAATGCAATTCTATGAGAAAGATTATTACAACGAAGCGGAGTGCGATGATAGGGTATTTTTGGACCAAATTTGGTATTAGTCGCGTAGATTAGATTTCAAGAGCGGCGACAAGTCAGCAGGCGTGTCGTGCTGTCACGAACAATTCGCGGCCCCAAAGACATGTCGCAGTAGGCTCGCTAAACAACTGTGCACTGTTTGAAAATGACAGATATTTTTGTGTCTTGAAGAAACTTAAAGTAAATATGTATAGACTTTACTATAATTTTATTGAAATCAAATCTTATTTGCATACATTATAATCTTTTTAAAATAATATAGGACAACGTCTACGTGCTAATCGCTTGCATTTATCGAATTTTAATGCCGCTTCGTCTTGATTACTCACTAAATAAAGGCAATTTAAAATGAAGTAACGTTATACTAACAATGGTTAAACAAAAAAGAGTAACTTATACATCAAAATCTCTGATATCAATTACAAAAACATATGTAACTTATAGTTAACATCAGATGTTCTTCAACTTATATAAATTTTAAATAAATAGACCCAACAGTCACTCACAATATAGTGTGGGGACACTAGGGTAACCTATATCGTGGGTATCACGAACTACAAGGAACTTTGATTCTACAACACCCAGGCCCGAACCTAATAGGACAGCCTCCGTGGCGCAACTAGCGAGAAGCCGGCTGTGAAGCGAGAGACCGTGGGTTCGATTCCCGCGCCGAGACAAATGTTTATTTGATCCACAAATATTTGTTTCGGGGTCTGGATGTTGTGAAACCGAAAGTCTGTCGTAATTCCTGATACCCACGACATAAGACTCGTGTCTTACTGTGGGGTCAGGATTATATGTGTGACTGTTGGGTGAAAATAAAAAGATAAATAAAATAAAAAAAAAATTGGTGTGTGTCGTGGGACACCAGGTAGGAACGAAGTTCCTTCGGCTAATGTAGAATCGACACAAATTGCAAAAAATTCAAATTATCAACTAAAATAACAAAATATGTCTCTTTATTTTTGTGTGACAACATAAAATTACATAGAAATAGAATAGAAAAATAGAAATAAAAAAAAGACGTGTGGCACTCGGAGACTGCCGCGGTAAAGCTATTGTATAGCATTTTTTATCAACTTAATTGTAATAATCTTTTAAAAATCGAAGGAGTATTTTTATATACTTCAACAATAACTGGCTGAATGAATTTCATTTTAAATAACGCTGGCTGGTTGTGCGACTGTCGCGCCTGCGCACTTCTCATTTAACGCTTTTATTCCACGCATTTTTTCCACGCATTTTTCTTACGGTTTTACTATCACATATTTTTCAGTTCGGTCACGCAGCGAAATCCCTATCCCCTCCAAGCCTGCCGTAAGGAACTTCGTTCCAAAATATATGAGGATCACACAAACACTTGATTATAACACCATTCTTTATGTCGAGGTTTAAAAATTGTTGAAGCTTTTATTTTAAATTAGCTCTTTATCTTAATACTTACTACAAAAAA
This sequence comes from Amorpha juglandis, assembly GCA_949126905.1. Lineage (NCBI taxonomy): Eukaryota > Metazoa > Arthropoda > Insecta > Lepidoptera > Sphingidae > Amorpha > Amorpha juglandis. The sequence continues at coordinate 10,399,660 of OX421381.1, read as the reverse complement.
ATAAGATTTACCTCACAAAATATTGTGATTTTTCAAGTGTAAGCAAGACCCAGTTACATAGAAATAATACTGAAGACTGCACTGCAATCGCTCGCATGTTGTTTAACCAATTTATCTCGCCATTTCCCCCGTATTTTTTCAATACGCGTTCGAGATCATTTAACATTTTTATGTGTAATCCCGCTCGGTGGCGCGGGCGATAAGACAAGGAGATTTTTGCGCGCCTCTCACTTTATTTTATCGGCTACGTTTTACTGCAAGTTCAAAACAGATTAAATCTAACAGCGGGGCGTCATCCGGATACGTACGCCGTTTATTGGCTTGTATTTTGGTTTATATATGATTTGTTACGCGTATCATTTGTGTTGATACGTTGGCATACTAGCATATTTTCCTTATGACAAAATTAGAAAGTACAGCCATTGTAAGTCTATCGTGAGTCATGTTTAGTTAGCTGATAGGAACTGCGTGGGGCTTTCTATCCCGCAACACCCAAACCCGTAATAAATATGTGCCTATTCACTAATATAAACTCCAATGCGGGATCGAAGCTACAAACTTCTGTTTAATCCTCCTGCCACACAGTTCTAGTTCTGTTCTACAGTGTGAAAGTCGTCTTGAAAATTTAACTTATTTTCAGGAGGGCCAGTTTATTTTTTTCAAATTATTTACCTAAATTTCATAATGAACAAAACTGGTGTTTTTATTTTTTAAGCCGTCGAGGTTTTTTTGTATCCAATTATATAATACATGGGTTTAAGATACAGATTTTATATCCAATATTTCAACCTGGCACCCCTACATATTTTTCCAACAACCCCAAGGAAGCCAGGAACACTGTTCACGGCTAAACGCGTACGTGCGTGTATGCTAGTTCGATAGGCACGAGTAATGAATAGTTTTCAGTATCAATATATAATATAAAACAATCAAAAATCATTGTCTGTCCGTCTGTTTATCCGCTTATTTCTACTAAACTATGCAACGGTTTAGATTTCGTTTCACTATCAATAAAAGAATTTATTTCGGAAGGTATATCACGCTTTGACCCATGGGAGCAGGGCAGTAACATGCCTACGGTGAAACCGCATGTGACAGCTAATATACTATGATACAAGAAACTCTGTGAATCGTGCAGGACGTCAGTTTTACTACACGAAAAGAATATCGACAGAGTGAATTTTTAAATTATGCAACATTTGTATGGAAATACGCACGACACCCCAGTCCCGAGTCGACTCCTTAAAAATACATCTGATGTTATTTGTTGGCTGTGTTTGACACGGAATCGTGCTTCGATTGCTTTTTCATGTAGATCATATTGCGTTTATTTTTAAATTTATAATATAAGGTTTAAGTCAAGGGTGTGGGGAATGTTTCAATGTTTGTTTTTAAATATTTTTCGTACCTACGATTTTTATTAACGGAAGTAAATGGGAGAAAAGTAAGTAGGGTGTAAAATGGAGACTACTGTTACATTACATGCGATCCGTTTAAAAAATATTTGGAGGATACATCAACTTATCAAACATAAAGAGACATACATACAACACATTTAACAAACTTTTTTTGCAGGTGGCAGTGAGCTTCCAGAAAGAAAAAGGTTTTTGATGGAAGCTGTAATTAAAGACTTACTTACCTTTATAAAATGAAGATTTTACATACATACATTGCACATATTCATCAATGAAAATTGTAGAATATATACATCTTTTTACTACTCACTTACCGTTCGCTCCACGAATATAAAAGATTTTTTAATTTATCATGATAAATTAGAAATGTGCTTAAACAAAACAACGATTTGTCTGCATTCATTATTCAAAACCCAAGTAATTGATAACCATTTTAAAATATCCACTCAATACTGAAACAGAGGGTGCACAACGCCATTTTGTTTATATCATATTTTTCATCTGATAGATTTTATTACTTCGATATGTAACCTCGCGTCTGCCGTTTACAAAGTTTCAAACCACTTTGCACAACTAATATAGAAATTCTACTCTATGTGCCTTTACATAAAGTCGGCTCTACTATGCACTATTATTAATTTTAGGTGAGATCATTCATGCTGGGCTAACCTTATATTCTTGGAAGAATGGTTGGTAAATTTTCAATACTCACTTTATTAGGACGGGCCGGAAGAGGGTGAGAACGGGCTTTATTAGATTTTGTTGAAACGTGAGGAGGTGCGGCCAAGTGCATCGCCTGCGTCCGACACCTCGATATTGAATATTGGAAAAGTATATACAGTGGCCTTTAAAGCTTTTAGATAATGGATGAACTAATATACTATCAATATTTAATTAGGAACTGTTCTTAATAGGTAAAGAGTACCTACTATGATTATAGTTGTGCTTTTCGCCAGTAGTCGTCTATATCTGAAATACGATTGTGTGATACGGTTACCGGTGACTATCTTAGATATGTTTCTTCGTTTAGTTCAGTTTCGTAAGAACCTACATATAAGCCATGTCCCCGTAGGTCCCGCGTATAAGAGAGCCCTCATATCAGAAAAATAATAAGTTGCCGTCTGGGTGACTGTACCACTTTATCTATATCTACTGTCAAACTTTAAAGATCATTAAAGCCAGTGAAATAACTGGGCATTTATCTTATGTCTCAGAGTGACGCGTGCAGTCCAGTGACATAATTCGAAGTTCTGATTGGTGTTGCTTCTGTTTATGGGCAGGCGTGACGCTTACCATCAGACGATCGGTCTGCTGGCGGTCTGTTGGACCATGCACAATGAAGGGATCCGTAGAGTCACCTAAAATATCGCACATCTCAAAACCTTACCTTTTATAATAAACTACGTAGATTTTTTTCAGTTTTTTTTTCCACCCCGTAGTTAAAATTCTTTAAAGATAGATTTTTCACTACTTTCACGGTTCCGTGTTTGCCATGCCATTGCTTAAAAAGGTCTTACCGCCCCGTATTATATTATTATTACATTGATCTAATATTAATGCTATTTTCACCCACAGGTATATTTGTTGTAGCAAAGACAAGCAGACGAGTAAGCGGGTCCTCTAATAGTAAGTAATCTCCACCACCACTAAACATCCAAACTAGCAGAATTTTTGATGCCTCCTCGACTTTTAGGGAAAGGATTGAGGACTGCAAAGGGAGAGGAATTTAAGCCTCCGGATATCTCATTCACCGGCGTTACGAAACGCGTCAGCAAGCTACCGCACGTTACATTATACGTTCACATCAGTTTTCCATAAGATAATGGTAGTAACCCGGTCGAGCCCGCCAATTTACACAAAACTATCTACACTGTGGATTTACCACTTACAATTTACGATGTGGGTTATTTAATCATCAATGTTAACAATGTTAATTAATGTATTTAATCAATGTTAATTAATGTATTTAATGTCATTTAAATTACCACGAGACACAAACGCCCATTTCTAAAAGTTTCTAAAAGCAGAAACACCCGGTACTCCTTGAGAAAATACTGAGTTAATTATCTTAGTTATTCTGACTGGCCCTTGACCAATAAGATGAGTGTAGTTCTGATATTCAGTACCAGTACAGTCCAGTACCTAAAACTTAGTATTTAACAATGTCCTAACATATTTATAAGAATAATATTATTTGAGGCACAGCGCCCTCTATAAAATAATTTAGGTATCTTTTCAATGATGGGAGGTCATTCTTTTAGACAAGCTAAAGTTATGTAACTGCTCCTACAGAGGGCAGGTTAATGCGAAATAATATAATTTTAACTAAATACATGTTAATATAATTTTAATTTGTATTTAAATAAATGTTGCGTCATCACATAAATAAACGACGTTGACTCGATGGTCTCTCATAAATTTATGTGCCCTGAAGAGTGCCGATTTATTTTACTTTGAAAATCATTGGCCTACGAAGATTAACGATCCATAATAGTAGGTATGTTACTTATTGATTGTTATTGTATTTTATTATACTATGTCATAGACTTATAAAAAAAGGGGGACACCACGTCCCATACATCGAAAGTGAAGTGACCCATAGTGTGCCAGAATGCTGTACGTATACGGGTCTCACGCACACAATCTCATCATAGTGTGCCAGTTTCCGCCATTACGCGACACGACCGCCTTGTGTAACGTTCACTCCAACTTGGATTTAAAAAAATATAATAATGCCGACATGTGTCAAGACATTGTAAAAACAATTCGACATCGAAAAAGAAATATCAAGGAATTACTTAGCACAGGTAACATATGAATTTATAATCACTTTTATAATATTTTTGGTAAAATTATTTACGTAATATTCGGAACATAAACGTCAACTTTACGTGCATGTGTTGCCAGAAAATAAATGAAGTATTTTCCCCAAAGTGTGAGTATTCCGTTGTAATTAAGAACATTAGTTCAAACATTACTAACCGACTTTAAACCAGGAGGAGGTTGTCAATTAAGCGTATATTTTATTTTTAATGTACGAACATATTATACTTTCAAATATGGACCGCTTTGTTGAAATATGTTGATGTTCGATAAAGTTTAGGTACTAAGCGGTCTCCTATATACAGTGGCGTAGCTAGCACGGGTGGCACCCGGGGTGGATTTGATTTGGCTGTCACCTTAAGAATGAAAGTTTTAAATTGTTATATTTAATGTATTTTAACCGATTTCAAAAAAGGAGGATAGAGGAGAGGATTTCCCAATTTTTGAATATTATTTCGGGTTATATCAGGTCGAGTTCCCAAAACCGGTGACAACCGGGGTAGAGTGCCCCCCTCTCCCTTCCTAGCTACGGTACTGCATATATATTTTGTTAAAATCTGATAACGGAATATGGAGTAAAGATATTAAACTCCTCGAACAAACAAATAAATAAAAAAATAAATGCGCCGAATTGAGAACCTTCTTTTTTGAAGCTTAACCGGCTTCATATTATCAAGATTACCAAAACATAAAATTTATCTTTAGAAACTCTGTGAGAAGTAAATAATAACACTAATGTCTAAATGTATTTTTGGATTCGGTAAAATTTGTGTTGCGCGGCAGCGGCACAAGTCCCGACTTTTTTATTTATCAGTGCGTTTTGAACCTTGTTTTGTACAGTACTCTTTATTTTAAAAGGATGTTTTACATTTTTAAACATTAGTTACAAACAAAAAACAAAATGGCGAGGCCTAGAACCCAAGCCACCGGCGGTTAGGACCTAAGAGAGAGAAACCTCCTCACAATGCGTGCCGTGGCCAATAACACCGCTTTCTGTATCTGGACTTTGACCCAACAACCAATTGAGGGCCTCTGAAGATGTTGGTCGAGGCTCTTCGGTATCAACCCAGAGACGACTATCGGTACAATTATTGTTGAGTCAACATCCCACATCTCGGTAACCTCATGTGCCAGATCTAAATATTTGGTAATTTTATCTTTTTGGCTTTTACGAGGTTCTCGTCATGCGGAATGGTGACGACATTTTATAGCGAATAGTATTTTTTTTTCAATTTGGAATTAAAACACACTCTGGCAGGCGCCGAATATAGGATTAATCTAATTAGATGTATTTTAGAAAAATATTTGAGCATTCGAGATCACCATATTTCCAAATTAGAAGCTACTGAACGGTCCGTGCAAAGAAAAAGGCATGTTTATAAAAAAATAAATAATTTTAAAGGATTTTAATTTAATTTTTATCTTTTCATATACCTACCCCACAATTACACGAATCAATTAATTGTTTGAACTAAGTACTTAATTACCATGTACATACTATATTCAATACACACGGGTCGAATATAAAACCTCTTAGGAGTTGGTAAAAAATGGGGAATATTTTCATTTATCTGGTATCCCTCAACTTTCGCACACATATATCAAGAACCTGCATCACTGTCGATATTAGTAGCGCTCCGTCCTCCTTTTTTTATAAGTCGATGTACTATGTAATAATATACATATTAGGTTATCTATCTTGCTATGTATCTTGACTTATTAAGTAAAATCGTTGATTCAACTTCGACCATCGACTTGAATCGGATCCGCAAAATATGACAAGTAATAGAAATACAGCAACTAAGTATTATATTGTTTTTTATATATCTATACTAATAATAAAGCTGTAGAGTTTGATTGTTTGATTGTTTGTTTGTTTGTTTGTTTGTTTGTTTGTTTGAACGCGCTAATCTCAGGAATTACTGGTTCGAATTGAAAAATTCTTTTTGTGTTGGATAGTCCATTTATCGAGGAAGGCTTTAGGACATATAACATTACGCTGCGACCATTAGAAGCGAAGCATCAGTGAAAAAGGTTGCAAAAACGGGGAAAATTATTCATATTTGAAGGCTTCCGTTGCTAAGCTACCAAAATAATATTATTTGAAGGCTTCCGTTGTCAAATCAAAATCAAATCTATACTAATATTATAAAGCTGTAGAGTTTGATTGTTTGTTTGTTTATTTGATCACGTGGGCGGAGCCGCGAGCAAAAGCTAGTGTATAGATATGTAGAGAAAATATCAGTAGATATCTAGTGATTTTTCTATAATTTTATGAAAAATCTCATAAAACAATCGGAATGAATGTGGTATAACTTTTTTAATTCTCATGACCATTGTGTGATTATGAGTAACGGTTTTTTGTTGTCCTACTGATTAAAGTCTCTTTGCTAGTGATTAAGCCAAATTTCTTCTGATAATTTCGGATTACATCTGTTCGTGGTTGGAAGGTTGTGTACTTTTAAAATTTTAAGGAAAAAACTTCTTGGGGATAATGAATAATGAAATTTTTTTCGGGGAAAAGAATAAACAAGAGAAAAAGCTATTTTGAAAGTTTTGATATTATATAAACTAGTTTTAGATAATATCAAAACTTTAGACTTTAGGCTATATTTAAAATAGTCACATAGGTAGTTTGTTTATTATTCTTAGTATAAGTAATAATAATGAGGAGCAGGCGAACAAAACCGGACTTGTCCAATAAACGATTTTTTTACAGGAGAGCGAAAAATTTGAATGAAGCAATAATAGTTTAGTCAGAGTTCTGATTTTTAGTACATGCGAACTACATAGAAGTACAAACACGTACCCGTTTCATGTTAATCAAAAAAATGCCCCGTCGCTTTTTTTTAATTATTTTTGTAAAGGACAAGTCTGGTTTTGTTCGAAAGTTTGGACAACTCCGGTTTTGACTGAAAAGTAGCTGGACAAGTCTGTATTTGAAATGAACATCTCATTAGTTTATATCAAAAGCTTTAATAAAAAAAAAATCATTATACAAAATCTTGTTGATCGGGCTCACAATAATCGCATTCTTTAACATCGGCATCAGCATCATCGTCATTGACGTTATTTTCTGTAACTACAGCAGTTGATGTATGACTGGAAATTATAGTTTTGAACCATTCAAGTTCAGGATTTTCTGACCATTGTTCTCCAAACTGCTTAGTCAAGATTTGCTCCACATCTTTTTTCTTCTGCTGCTTAATCTCATTCACAGCTGGAAGTCTTCGAAGAAGTGATGGGTGATTTTAGTAAAGATACCGTATTGAGTTCGTTTTCAGGAGTGTTATAAAAATTTGACACTTTAATGACGCAGTGTATATAAGAAAAACAAGACTCAGCTCGGCTCAGATTTCTTCCTCTAAAACCTCTGCCTCTCCCACGACGTTGACAAGATCGCCCCCTGGTTGGCGATGTAGTACCCTGCGTTCTGTTTGATGAATCGTGTGTATCTATCTGGCTTTAAAAATATTCGTAAATTTTAATGGACAAGTTACAATTTGTTTGAAAATCCATCAACATGAATATATTTGTATTGTTTTAGTCCAGTTTCGATTGAAAATCTAAATAAAGTAAAATGTTAGCCTACTTTTAAAAGGACAAGTCCGTTTCTGCATGAAAAGGCAAATTTACATCATTATTTTGAATATGAAAGAGCTGGAATTGATTGAAAATCGTTTGGTAATGTATAGATGTTTACTTTCAGAGGTATATAAAAAAAGAAAAAAAAAATTGTCATACGTGGACAAGTCCGGTTTTGTTCGCCTGCTCCTCAATTATTGAATATTTATTGAATTATAGTTTCATATGTTTAATACCCGCTGAAAAAAAATAGGGAAATGAATTTGCAATACCTATCATTTTTCGGAAAAAATGAACATGGAAAAAACTAAGGAAAAGTTTTAAACTCGATATAGCAACCCCGCATCTGGCAACTCTGAACACTAGTTTACTCCAGAAGTTTTTGCGGGAATTCTAACAGTGCGGTTCATCTCTTATTTGAATTAATTACATAAACTAGTTTAAAGTTTTGTTTGTTGTACAAAAGTGGTGTTGATTTGTGAAATTAACATTGACAGTGATAGATAGTGTATGGAAACATTGAAATAAGTGAATTAAGCATCGTACTGAAAGTAGTTTACACGAAAACTCCGGCAAGACCTTGAAATCGACCGCACTTGTATTTCATTCATTCATTTTTGTTTCATCTTTGTAGAAATAACGTATACCAAAAAATAAAGGCTGGAAAAAAGACTATCCCTGTTTTCCAATTACAGAGCATAATGCGACTCAGTGGCGCACAATGCCGAAGTATGCTCATTGCTAATTGGAACGTGAATTAGTTTTCTAGTGCACCAGCAGAGTGCGCTAAGTTCAGTGTTGAGAATAAAAATATAAATAGTCAATGTTTATACCTTCATCCATCCTTACATTTACTTTTTAACAAGGTCTGAATTAACTTTTGAATATATCCAAAACACTACGATAAGACGAAAGCTTAAAAAAAATCTCAACAATAAACAATATTAATTACTAACGATAATATAAATAAAATTTCGATCCATGCCAACTTAAAGAAAAAGCACTTGTTAATTTTCTGTTACTGAGTTGGTATCGATTGCATGTATCACCCGAAAGCAGTACTTTTGAGAGTACTTGATTGTGCGTAGCGTTGCTGTAGTTGAAACATTCAACGTTGAGCATTATGCCGCATAATGCGCTCTAGTGCTGTAATTGGAAAACAGGGTACTGTACCATAATATGAATTTAAGTATGCGTCTGAAGGATTTGTGTCCATGGACAGATAAATAAATAAATTAAAAAAAAAAGTTACTTCAAAAAGTGAGGTTAGCCTAGATTATATCAATTTTATGTGATGTGTCAAATTTTAAACGAAAATACACCAATAAAATGCCTTAATGTGTTATGAATAAGTATTTAATATTTGGAATACATACAGATTATATAAGGAACAATGTCTGTAGTTATAGAAACAACTCTTGGAGACATAACAGTGGATTTGTACCTCGAACAACGACCCGTGACATGTTTGAACTTTCTGAAACTATGCAAAATGAAATATTACAATTTCAACCTTTTTCATACCATACGCAGTGGATTCATAGCTCAAACTGGAGACCCCACAGGTGAAGGGTCTGGCGGACAATCTGTCTTTGGCGTTCTGGAAGGTCCCAGCAAACGCTTCTTCTCAGGAGAAAAGATGCCAAAGATTCGTCATACGGACGCCGGTTTATTGTCAATGGTGTGCACTGGGGACATGATGGTCGGTTCTCAGTTCTTTTTCACTCTGGCATCCGATTTAGACTCACTAAATGGAATTCACTGTGTTATCGGTGAAGTTACTGAAGGCCACGAAGTGCTAAGGAAACTTAATGATGTCATTTGTGATGAGTCACATCGGCCCTACCGAGATGTGCGGATAACACATACAGTTGTTCTAGAAGACCCATTCAATGACCCACCAGGCCTGAGGGCTCCCTCAAGATCTCCCTCACCAAGTACTGAACGATTGAAAGGAGGTAGAATAGCACCAGATGAAGAAATAGATGAAACAAAGGGCAAAAGTGTAGCTGAGGTACAAGAAATGCTTGAAGAAAAAGAAGCGAAAGCCCGAGCAACAATATTAGAAATTATAGGGGATTTACCAGATGCAGATATTGCCCCTCCAGAAAATGTTCTATTTGTGTGTAAGTTAAATCCCGTGACAACTGATGAAGATTTAGAAATTATCTTTAGTAGATTTGGAAAAATAGTGAGTTGTGAAGTCATAAGAGATAAAAAGACTGGTGATTCCTTGCAGTATGCATTTATTGAGTTCTCAGATAAAAAGTCTTGCGAGGATGCATATTTTAAAATGGACAATGTATTGATAGATGATAGAAGAATTCATGTAGACTTTTCACAGTCTGTATCTAAAATAAAATGGCTAGGAAAAGGCAGAGGTGTCAAGCATATGGATGATGATGAAATTAATGATAATCATACTCATAATCAAAATTCAAAAAGATACAGTACAGAACAAGGACATAGAAATGGTCAAGATCCTGACAAGAAAAGGAATAGAAGCAGAGATAAAATTTCAGATAGAGAAAGGCAATATAATAGAACAAGAAGAAATGAAAAAGACTCAGAGAAACAACCTAGAAGTAGAAGCAGAAGCAGGTCTAAATTAAAAAGACATCGAGATGAAGTTGATATTAGGCATAAAAACGACTCAAAATATGCTGATAGAAGCATTGACAGAAGACATGATTCTCGTAAAGATTATAATAGACATAAGGAAGATTCTTATAAATCCAGAGAACTACCATCAAGAACAAATAAATATGGACTTTCTTCAAATAGAGATAAGGAAGATTCAAAATATACATCTCAACAAAGCAAAGGAGAAAATAATGAAAGGAAAGAAAAAGATCAACATAGAAAAGTCAGATCAGAAAAATACATGGATCATAAGGATAAATATAAGCAATCTGAACGAAATGAATTACTAAATAAACGTAAGAAAAACACAAGGAATGAAGATAAATGCAGTGAGCCTCGGACACCCCCGCCCATCACAGAGAAGAAAGATAAAAAGATGAAAAAGAATGACAAAAGTAAAATTGTAAAGAGAAATCAAAATAATAAAAAAAAGCGTAAACATTCAACTTCATCTTCAGACAGCGACACATCTGATTCCACTTCATCTAGTAGTGAATCTACTTCTTCTAGTGATAGAGATAAGAAAAATAAGTTGAAAAAGAAGAAGAGAAAGTATTCATCATCAAGTAGTAGTAGTAGTGACTCGAGCTCCACAACATCGACTAGCACCTCATCAAGTAGCTCTTCTAGCTCAACCACAGAGAGTGAAAAAGATCGAAAGAATAAAATCAAAAAGGCTGCAAATATGAAAGTCAAACCTAAAAAGAAATTATAGGACATAGTAATGATATACAAATCTAGAATACATTGTAATTATTGTAACTCTGTGTTTGTTTTTACAAATCATTATAAGTACCTAATTAAACATAAGATTAGTACAATTTGTGGACAAATTAGAATTGGAAACTTAAGTATGCCATTAGAGGGCAAAGTAGTGTACTTTTCTTACTATTTGGGAGTATTATTTTAAGCCTATAGATAATCGGAGACTGTCTTATGATAATGCATACAAATAAATTATATTCTCATGTTATTCACATTATTTGACAGTATTTGCTTAGATTGAATAAATTTTGTCATTTTTAATATGTTTCATTTTGTTATACAATCAATAACAAGTAAAAGCAATATGTTCTACTTGTGTGATTTGTTCATATAAAAATGGATAAATTATAAAAATCAAGGAATTATAGCTCACAATGTATGTCACAGAGATATCAATTATATTTATATATGAACTTCTATGCTTGAAATTATAATGTAGATTGATGCTTATAAGATAACTTATTCTTATTAAAATGTTTAACATGAATATTTGGTTTCGTTATTTAAAATACAGTCATTTGTTAGGCTCTAAGTAATTTAGTCTATCTATCCCGTTGTTGGGTAAATTTCTCAGCTTGGTGATACTCCACCGCCACGCCGCAATCTATCTTCTGTGGCACAGCACACCACAGGCCTACATTGGTACCACAAGCCAGAGAAGTTGATTGGGCGCGGGGTTGGAATTTAATATGATTATTTAACAAAATTGCATTCTAGTAACTTAGGTATTCTATAGAAAACATCTTATTAAAGGCTATAATTTTTGAGAAGCCACGCCATTATTTACATATGTACCCGTAATTTTATAAGGTAAGTAACTGTATGAAAAGAGTTTTTAAAAAATCAGTTTCTGTCCAGATATACACATACAAAAAAAAATATTTCGAAGAAAATTCAGATTTTTTTTGTCAATGTTATCCTATTCTTGGACAACTCAACTCATGGATCAAAAATGGATTTGGTAAAATTGTTTTTTTTTTTATATACAGGGTTAATTTTAAAACACCAGCAACCTCGCAGGACCAGATAGCTGACCTCATACGGAACAACTTTTGTTCTACGAGTTTGGATATAACTCAATATATTTAAAAAAAATGATTTTACAAGTTTTTGTTGTGTCGTGTTTTTCTTCGCAGACTGCGGCGCGGCGCGGCGTGCGCGCACGACATCAAAGCGGCCGTCAGCTGCTCGACCGTTGACCTTCAAAGCCGCTAGCCCGGTTCCCCACGCTTCGCGTATTTGTTTACGTAAACTGCGATGCGCGTTGTTAATATTCAAGACGGAAATTAAATGAATACTTATTTTTGTATGAAAATAAAATGTAACAAATTATCAAAAGTCGTAGAACAAAAGTAGTAGCTTATAACCTTAGGAATCTACTCCTGTGAGGTTGCTGGTGTTTTAAAAATAACCCTGTATAAATAGGTAATAAATAAACCTAATACATCCTCAAACAGACTTTTTGACCTATGTTGTTGGATTAATTTTAATGCTTAATTATTATTATTAATTATCATTGTCGCCTCGACCAGAGTGATGCCAGTGTAGCTATCTCACAAGAAACCGACGCGACGAATGAAGATGCCCATCTTAGGCTGCGGTTAGACGACGCGAAAAATTTCTTGCGGCCGCCGCGCGGTGACCGCGTACTAACTGTTCAGTCATAGCAAATGTATGTTTTATTAACTAGGACTTAACGTTGAAATTCTTTGTGAGTTTACACGACCGCGCAGTCGCCGCGTGGTTGGAGCGTTGCGAAGAATTAAACATTATGACTTAGTCAACAGAGTTTACATTAGTTTTTCGAGTGATTCGAGCGAGGAGCCCGCGCGGCCGCCGCGCGATCACCGCGCGGCCGCAACGCGGTGGGATTCCGTGTCATATAAACGCGCCCTTACTGTTACCTTTTGTATGGTCAGTACTAAATACCTACACCTAAAATTCATACGATATCTTGAGGTTCATGTTTGGGACACCGATCACTTACCATAAAAAAGCGTACTCGCACGTCTTCCAGCTTTTTGCTTTTAGAATGACGTAACGAGCAAGCCGCTCACCTGATGTTTAGCGCCACGCCTGCCCATAAACAGAAGCAACATTACACATAACGTTGAATTATAAAGCACTGCATGGCTGGTCTGTGTTCGTCATTCGGAGACATAAGATGTTATATCGCATAATGCCCAGTAATTTTGCTTACAATATCCTTCAACCGGAACACAACAGTGATAATACGCTACTGCTTAGCGGCAGAAGTAGACACAGTGGTGGTCCTAACCCAGACAGCCTCTCGCTTACAGTGTACCCATCGCGTATTACCAGCTACTACCTACTTTATAATGTTAGGTGGTAGAGCCCACGCTATAGACGGCTTTGTCTACAGCATGAATTAGTCGACGCGACGGGATTGTTACCACCGTCTCACAGGAAGTCTACCTGAATTAGCAGCTTCCTGTTGCGTTCCGTTCGGTGAGTAAGATTTCCAGATGCCCAAATCACCCAACCTTTTTTATATACCATAGGCCGGTAAACGAGCAAGTAGGTCACCTAATGGTAAGTGATCTCCACCGCCCATGTAAACCAACAATACCACAAGTGCTGCTTGGGATTAGAATTTGCATGGAATTAGACTCGCCTCTTATCACAACATGGGACAGAAATAAGCTCATCGAACCGTGAGTGGCAGCACTAGTTGCACCACAGCCTACACCGTCGGAAATACAGCGTGAACTTACGTATGTTCCTACGTATTATTGTACAACACTAGCTACACGTCAATAACGTGAAAATATTCCTACGTCAATAATATTAGGTATTATTATATATCAGCCACGATCATTAGATTGTATTGAAAGGAATGGCTAATGAAAGGGTAAAGATACCCATTAGCGTCACTCTTGAAACGGGGGATTAGAGTATCTGGATATTTCACTCACCGCATGAAATACAAGAGCAGGCTGCTACTTGACCTTAGTTTTCTGTAAGACAGTGGAAACAACCCGAACGAGCCGACCCATTCATGCTGCAGACAAAAATGTTCACAGCATAGTTCTACCACTTTTTTACTTTTTTGTCTTTATTGTCAGCATATTCCTACACATACACAGTAACTTGCATTTCAAAAACTTATTGTTACACTGAGGCTATTGAACAAGCAAGCATCTAAAGATCTGTGTGTGTGCAGATATTTAAATCATCAAAGACCGTATCAAAGAATCCACATAGTCAAACGCCTTCATTCAAGAGATATGGGTCATGGAAACTTCCTATAAAGTTTACATTGAAGCCAGTGAAGTTACTGGATATGTACATCTAATAAAAAACATATAATGTCTTGGGGTGATTAGCACAGTGCAGTGCTGTACAATATTTTTAATTCAAAGTTCTGGATGATTTTACTACTGTTTATAGGCAAGAGTGGTGCTTAGCATCAGGCGAGCGACCTCCTTGTCTCATTCGGTGAACAAAGAAATCTTTACAAATTACAGGTAGGCTATTGCGTGATGTTTGCAAAGAGGTATGAATAAAAGGAAATCATAAAACATGTCAGTATTAGTTCGTACCTAGCCAATATCTATTTACAGGACGCGTTACCTCCCGAGAACGTTCTATTGCCTGGCCTTTTGTGTGGGCTAAAGTGACTGAACGAGAAGATGGGTCCGTTTAAGTGCTTCATTGTGTACCTTCGGTCAAGGCATGTACACTCGGACAGTAAATACATTACATAAACGAGATATTATTTTTAAGCACCTAGGACTTTGTTCAATTATGTACTTATTGTTTATCCATAAGAATTTACAAATCTTGAAATTAGTAAAATAGGTCCTAAATAAACGTAGGTACCTACAGCTGTTAATAAGACTTTCTAAACTTGTAATCAACGTGAGTGCGTATCGATGTAAATGAAAGGCAAACCTGGAAAACAACTCACTAAGGTTCAGTGGAAAAAGAACAAAAAGCTAAATCATGTTTAATGGAATGTAATTAATAAGGGCCGACGCCATTGTCGCGCCCGTCGCGTCTCATCTTCCACTCAATAAGACTAGTTTTATGAAGGGTTTGTTTAGCTTACCGACCTCCGACGTCAGCAATATGAGGACGAATCTAGTGAACCCCGGAAAATAGATAAAACAGGTGTAGCTCTACATATATCTGAAACATTAATCGGCAGAGCAGGCAGGGTAGGTATGACGTCAGGAATTGTTAGATATTGCTATTTTGGCGATGTACAAGAAAATGAACTTGTAAACGCTAACGACCAGGAAAATGAAGAAAAGAAAGGTCTCCACTAGTGAGGACACTAAAACCCGGGGAAAACAAAGGGAAATTGAGTATAATAAGTGGGCACAGGCCAGGATACCGCCAGGTACAAAGAAATACGGTAGATACCCTGTGGATTCGTAAATAAAGACAACACAATTTTCTTATATTTACCTAATGAAAATCGAATAGTGTCGGTTACAGTAGTTCGACCCTGTGCAGTACACTGCGCATGTCGCGAATTTATCGACAGGAGCAATGGGTTTTCTCTCCAGCTTGGACTCAGCTAAACGACACTTGCTCCCTGCGTGCGGCCAGCTCACAGTCGCATACGAAGTCCCTCTCGCTGTTTTATAAGTATATTAATTCATCTAATTACAATAATTTGGAAGGTCAAATCTATCAGAATGTTATTATTTTATTTGACCGCTTTGTCAGCGGTTTTTCTCGTCAGTGCGGTGCCAACTCCCTCGAATAACAAAGGTAAGCCTTTGCTTGATTTTAATTATCTTGAAAGCTTCTTAACTATTGTGTTGTTTTTTCATTATGTAATAAAGCCTAAGTAAAGTGCGTTGTCTATTGTTTTGGTCCGTGTATCGATCGTGGCAGGGAGACCGGGTTGCGCTTTGCCTAGGTACCTATATTTAGCAACAGGTGTCCCGAGTCCCTTCTGCGCCAATCTGTGGCGTAGTTCCTTTCATCGAGCATCAACTGTGACCTTTCGCACACAATGGCCTATAAATAGATATGATTATTGATTATTTTCCTAGTAATCAATTAAACAGGTACATATAGGCGTTATCTTAGGGCCAGATTGTGCGTACTCGTTTACTTATTGATTTTTACTTAGATGAACATAGTTTGCGTGAACGGTTGTTTTGGGGTTTATGTCATTTCAATAAAGATCAATTACTATTTTTGTTATCTCACCTTAAAATGAACATAGAGCTCCAAAAACATTGTCCCAAATTTAGTCACTCAATATTTTTTTCCTAAATCTGGTCCTCAATATCGTCAGCCTTAAATGGCTGGCAGCTTCATTAGCATTGTACAGCTATATCATACGATTTCTTAGATCATTTATTATGCTCTCAAAGCAATTTGAAAATTTAGTTCCGTTTGAGTAAGTTTGCTTTACATGCATACTTATGTGTACATTAATTCAACCTACGACTTAAATTAATTTCGGAAGAAACTAGTGCAATTGTTGCAAAAATTTATAAAATTTACTAAGGGCGTAATAAAATGTCAAGGAATATTCAAATATAATTATTTTTGGTTGAATATTAATTAATTAATCGCGGTCATTAAGCGGTAATTAAGAGATACGGAAAACTTTATACAGTAGGTACTAAGATTAAAATGAGCATCGCCAATCACAGTCTATTTTGAAAATACGCACAGGCATTGATTGCAGATTAGTCCTATTAATACCTAAAACAACGGAAATTGAATAGACGTACAGTTTTGATCGTAGTAGGCACTGTAGGTACTAATTATTTAAAATAAAAGTTATCATCATTTTTGTAAATAATTGGTTTGCTTAGACTCAGGTGAGGTACTTTGCGATGCTTTGAACTATGAATTTTATTTTATTTTCATTTTCCGGTTATTTAAACTACGTCCAAAATGTAACCTACTTACATGCATAATGGTGAATAAATGTGATCTCTTTTAAAAACATGACGAACAAATCAAAAGGCCTGCGGCCGATATTTCTTGGTCCTTCTCAGGCCAGTAGGCATTTCCGAAGCACTCGTAGAGTGCCCTTGGCCAAGTTATTATATATTTGACTTAGTAATTAATAAATAATTGAATAAAATAAAATTTAATTCAATTTAATTAATTGTTTTTAAATTATTGTTATTAGTTGATTTGGAATCATTTTTAACACGTGTGATTTAGACTCAACCATTTACGATTATTATGGTAATGTATAAGGTAGGCGTATTGTCTAATCTTAGACTTAGAGCAATATAATACTCCGACTTTCTAATTACCTAAGGAAACAGTAGATGACTAATACATCGGGATATCTCGATGAGATAATATTACTGCATCGTTGATTGGAAACATGCCGGTGCATTAGTCATCCGACTAGAAAATACAGCAAGATTATTTCAGTAACAATACCAAGATTAGCCCGCACAGACTGCTCGGCGCGTCGGGACTTTGAATTTGTCTGGCACCTGCATTTGTTCTTATGAAAGTCTTCTTATTTACATCATAGTATCTTATTGTTTCTAAATAAAAGTATATCTATATATCTTACTTTGGGGTCAGGACTATGTGTGTGACTGTTGGGTGTATTTAATTTAAAAAAAGTAGGTACTACTACTAACAGAAAATAGATTTTCTAAATTTCAGTCGACTAAAACCAAAGTACTGAGTTGTAGGTCCTGATAATGCGAGAAGCTGTTTGAGTGGGTACCAACGCTTTATCTATTTCTACCGCCAAGCAACAACGTGTAAGCACTGTTGTCTACCTGTTCGAAGAACATAGAGGCCAGTAAACTTAGCACTATGAGACAACATCTTGTGTCTCGGAGTTACAACGTTTCAAAATAGTGGTTGATGTTTCCACTATTTATGAACTCGAATGGCTTACCATTAGACAGGCGACCTGCTGGTACCGTCATACAGGCGAATAAAAAACTGTGTACTGGAACAGTAGCAGTGTAAAGTAGCGATAGCTCAATGGGGAGTGAAAATGACTGTCGAGATTAAAGTCGCAAGTTCAGAACCAGCCTCAAGAGCATGCATATCTGAATTTTCTAAATAATGTGTGTACTAATTATTAATTATCGCTTGCTTTAGCGGTTAAGGAAACATTGTAAGGAAACCTGTAAATCTGAAAAGTTCTGGAGTGAAGTCTACCTACCCAATCCGCATTGGACACTAAGGCGTAAACCCTCTCATTCCGTAGAGGAGGCCTGTGTCCAGCAGTGGGACGTATTATACAGAGCTAGTATTATTATATTTTACTGGAACAGTTGTAAAATGCCTCCCTCAGGTAAAATAAAATGGCTCTCACAGAATTCTTATTTCAGACGAATATAAAAAAATACAAACACTTTGAATTTTATTTCATCAACAAAAGTGAAATAATTAGTCTACATTTCATAAGAATACCTTAACTTTTTTATGTAGGTACATATAATTTTTCCCCGCGGAAATATCACGTTTGTATATACTTTCCCAAGCCAAAGGGGATGGTTTTTCCGGACTCACCAGCCTTGTTTTTACGTTCTATATACGAACCTATATTATGTATCTATACATATTTTTACATACCTTCCATAGATTGGATTACCTACTTTAGATAGCATAGGGATTATCTTTACAATTTCTCCCAAAAATAAAAAAACTTTCGGTAAATGTTTATTTTTACAATTTTACGAAAATATAAATATATACAATCAAGAAAACGGGTACACGCATTAATCTGGATTTACAATTCAAATAATTTTCTTTAAATATCTCATCGTACGAAATGATGCTTCGATGAAAATTGGCACGGAGATAGATTTAGCTCAAAACAAGGTACCTGTAACCTAGTTTTATTCTTACATCGAATTGGAACCTTGGAAGATTGAGTACTTATGTACTAATAATAAATTTTTAAAAAGTCTTTCTGGTTATAGCAAGTATCAATATTCTTAAGCGCTCGTTATTCGAAGTCGTTGACAAACATCAGCCTGTTGCATCAGTCTATTATATGAAAACAAGGGTGCTTAAAACCTCATATAATCTTCTGCTCCTTCCCAAGAAGGGTTGCTGTCGAGCTAGGACCTAATTTAAGTCATAAACTAGATTTTAACTAAATCTGGCCGATCCCAGTTTCATGGAGAAAATCATTTTGAATAATAAAAAAATCGCTTTCCGATCGACGTTTTTAGCGTTGGGTCTTGATGCCGACTCGGATTCTCAAATGGTGCTATAGCTTTAAATACACTTACACTTATTTCGCCAGCTGTGTTCTTCACCTTAAATAGTAGGGGAAACTTATTTACACCGAACAAAAAGTCATTCTTAGAATCACTAAAGAATAGAATAGATTTTGGGACTAGAGCCATGGACACACTGTTCAGAGCCCACTTAAGCTTCCCCTTGGGCACTGAAGCGAATTATACTAAAAACGAACATTTTAGATGGCAGCAATATTGGCGAACTACCGGAGAACTGGGATCAAACTAAAGATGACACACAATCTCTATTCTTGAACAAGAGTGATAAAAATGATTTGGAACCATATCCGCTCGCTCTTAGCGAAGAAGGTATTTAAATGACTCCGTTTTGTTTTCAAGTCAGTTTGTTCATTATTTCTATATTAATATCTATACAAAATTACAGGAAATTCGGAAGGCTACGATCAGGGCGTAGAACAGCGTTTCGACTCTCCTCAGCCAAATGGTGAACTAGACAACCTTATCATGCGACCTGAGCTTTATGGCGAGCCCCCCGCTATGGAAAGCTTAGCAGCTGCTTACGACACCCGCCGGCGCAAGCGAGGAAGCGGAACAAAAGTCGGGGGAGCCGGGGCTGCGACGAAGGTCGCTACCAAATCTGGTTCGGGCAAGAAAAATCTAAAGTTAGTGTAATTTCTACCACTCCTACATACATAATGCACGTGTTAGTACTCGAGAATATACTATTTAACGTTGTATTTTTAGGCCTGAAGACCATGACGCTCACTCGCCTGTAGAGTTCATGACTCACGAGCACGATGCCCAACGTCGCAAGCGGGGCAGCGGTACGAAAGTAGGCGGAGCTGCCGCCTCCGCCAAAACCGCCGCTAAAAACACTGGCGGCAGCAAAAAGAACTTCAGGTCGATATAAAATTAGAGTCATTAGATTATTTAAAATAACTGTATCTACGTATACATAATAACTGATTTTCCACAGGCCTATTTCTGAACGCCGTAAACGTGACTCAAGCTTGAGTGCAGCAGAGGTCCGAGCTCTTCTCACCTTATGGGAAAATCAAGAACGTAGAAAGCAGGAATGGAATGCCAACCAGTGGGCGGCTGACCGTTACTATGGACGCATTAACACTGATGGGGAACAACCTGAAGTAGATGAAAATGGTGATATTTGGTTGAACGAGCCTGTGTTTACGAACGCTGCTATAGCACCACGAGAGCGTGAGGACCCTCGTCAATCCTATTTCTCGGAACAGAACCGTATATCTCGGGGATACCCTGAAATGTACCCAGTACAACCTAATGAATTGGTTCAGCGATACGAAGAAGCTCGTCGCAAAAGACAGTACGCAAATAAGATGAAGCGCTTTATGGTAGCAAGGAAGCGCTCTGACGGCATGTTGCACCAGAACAACTACAGGCCCCGTGACGACTTGTACACACTTGCTGAACTACTGCGCTCGGCACCTCGCGTCCAAGAACAGGACATTCCTGTCTATCGACGACTTATACTGTAAAGCGGTCTGTTAATATGGTGTCCATTCGAAACCCCTTACGGACAATAACATCTTCGTAATTGTCCGTAATAACACCTTCGTTAGATTGTTTCACATAACAGGACAGGTGCAGAATGATTTCACATTTTGTAAGACTTCATCACATACTGAATGGACACCTGTATTGGATTTAGGGCGGGAGATTGTCTTGCATTTAATTCGCAATTTGTAGCGGATACCTACCAAATTAGATATAGGAATCATAGTAATAAATCATGGTCTCACTGACCATTAGTATTTTTTTAATTTATGTATATTTATTGTAAAACCTGGCCTAAACGAAATAGTTTCTACTGTAAGTAGCCAAATGTAACACTTCTAAGTATATAGTTAGATAGATAGTTTTAATTTTTTTAGGATATTTTGTTTTACAATTATGTTCGAAATTTCTTCTTTCTACCTCATTTTACTGCATATCTTTTAACAATTTTAAATACCTTCATAAACTTGTAATCAATACCAATAAATAAAAAAATATGTGTTTAATTAGAGCATTTCTTCTTTCATTAAGAGCATGTGCTCAGTGTGCTGTAACCAGCCCACAGCAACAAAATATATCAACAACAATATTCATCATTTTATTCCTCAACGTCTTATTTTAATAATACCTATCTATTAGTAAGTAAAATGTGTAAATGGTACGCTTCATGTATTAAATTAGTATTATCTTATTGTGCGTTTTATTTATGTTATTATTTTTTTACAATAGTATCAAACCTCATAAGAAATATTTATGATTAAATCATAAACAAAAATAAAATAAACCGTCAGTAAAGAAACTGTTACATAGCATTACCATAAGCTAATAATAACTCTGAATAATACCTAAGTAAAACATATTTATATTTATAAGATAATATGAATGAGAAAAACCACCACAATTTACCAAGTGAAAATTCCGAAGAAAATTTATTAAAGGAAGCTGCTGTGTCTACTGACCACTCTTTTGAACACGAAGAGTTTGAACGGGTTGAACAGGATGTCAGCCAAACCTCGTCGCGCTCGACGTATGAAACGTTTTTTTGGCTGATAAGTTACATTAAAATGTTCACGTATCGTTTAGCAAAAGATTTGTTTATCACTCTATTGGGCTATGTTTATTCTGGTCCAATATTGCCAAATCATATTTTGGATTTAATGAACGCCCAAAATAGCCCCGAAAGCAAATATGAGCCACCTACGGTCACTTGTAGCAGGTACAATTTAATCACACCCTCTCGTATTCATTCTGCCTCTGGACGCTCAACACATACTATTTCATTAGTTCCAGAACACAACAAGACCGCACCTTACAGTTCTCCTTGAACAAGTTTCTCAATGCCTTTAAGTCATATGTTCTTTGCAGTGAAGATGACACCAGATTGCAATGTGGCCCCACAAGAGATTTCCCGTTCCATTACGTTGATAAAGATCCAATGTTTATCATCGTGGATTCAAGTTGTCTTAGTAATCCTAGCTCAAAGGAAATTCTGATTCATCAGAAACCTGAGACTGGTGATACGATATTAAAAAAGTATTTCAATAAAAATATTTTACCAATCGGTGTTCCATCGACAAGTAAGGGACTCAGAAATTACATTTCGTTGTCAAAACTCAGGGAATCTGAGTCTACGGAAGAATTGCAAATGATAGATATAAATCTACAGAGTGATAACGATATACAGATAGACGACATCGACAACGAATCAATAGTAATATCTTATCTTAAGAAGAAAGAATTTTTTATAGATTTTGAAGGTACGATATTGTCAATTAAGAAAAAGTCATCCCTCTTAGAAAGTGTTCCAAAAATGGAAACAATTGTAGAGGGTGAACAATTCAGCACATTTCCTACAAATAAGTATCAAACACAATTGGGTACGGAAGATAAATCCGAAGAAGAAGATGAAAGAGACCGTTCAGAACTAAATATGTCTAATAATAAAAACAAACGTAGTTTTTAAGAAATGGGTTACTTTGTACTATTAATTATACTAAAACAAAAAATAACATACATTAAAAATGATATTATGTTTTTTTTTATATTTTATTATTTTCCATAGAAATACTAAATTTTAAGTTATGTTGAACAAAAACGAAATTTAATTTACTGGAGTGCACATAGATAATTATTATTTTACCTGGAAACTGTATAATTTTACTTTTGACGCAGAATTGTCGGAGAGTTCCTTAGATGCTCACATCCCTTCATATCCTGGCTCCCCGAGATCACTTCACTGCGGATCAGATGTTTCTTTAGAATCTCTTGATGACACCGATCCTAGACTAAAACAAGCTGTAAATTTTCTTCATCAAGATACTGAGTTTTTGATGGCTGCTGAAATCGGCGACGATAAGATGCTCGAAATATTGCTAAGGTTCTTATAGAATGAACAATCAATATGCATACTTAATTGGTCCATAGTAGCATACATAAAATTCTAAGTTATATTTAATATCAAGGTCAAAGTCATAGAGCAACTACACAAGTTAAGTAATAAATAATTGAGTCCGATTAGTTAGTGGAAGTAATTCTTGAATTTATACTTACATGTTTTGTTGATTGATTCTTTCATTACTCACTAGTAAAGATCCTAATTCTAGTATATATCTTATGAAAAAAGAGGTGGTTGCCTGTAAGACATTGCCCTGTGCGATAAGGCCGCCAATTGTACTTCTCAACTTAGTTATATTGTAGTGTTATGTCCTGTACTCCTTGTGTGCAATAAAGTTTAAATAAATAAATAAATAAAAAAAAAAGATGCAAGAGGTAGGGTGAAAAGATTGTACTGATATTTTTGGTACGTGATACGAGATTCAACACATATTTTTAGTTGATTGTACCGTACCCGATTGGATTGCGACTACCGTTTACGTGATAAAGAATCCGCCATGATGACTCGATCCGGCACGGCGGCGAGTCGCGCTCATCCAGTGAATATCCAATTATTATAAAATTGGGCCTCTGAATCTTAATATAACATGAGACCACCTTTATCCCTGAAGGAGTAGGCAGAGATGCATCATGACCCAAGTTTCGCCGATCTAATTGCCATCCCTTAATGTGATGGGAGGCGAACCTATCGCCATACCGGGCACAAATTCCAATCCCGGTTAAACAATTATCAAAATTTAATTCCGCCAAAAAACAAATCCTTAGTTCTTATAACATTGTGATTCTTTTTCTCGATGTCACTGTATAATGCAGGCCTTTCCTTTTATAGTTATTGTTTCCTTTTATAGTAGTTGCAATGATAGCTCAGCGGGTACGGAATATCCAGACGAAAGTCGCAGGTTTGAAACCAGCTCCAAGAGCATGCATCTCTGAACTTTCTAAGTTATTTGTATATTATTGTTAATTATCGCTTGCTATAACGGTGAGGAAAACATCGTGAGGAAACCTGCATACTTGAGAATTTCTCCACATGAATTTCGAAGGTATGTGAAGTCTGTCAACCCGCTTTAGGCCAGCATGGTAGACTAAGGCCTGACCCCTCTCATTCAGTAGAAGAGGCCCGTGCCCAGCAGTGGGACGTGTATACCTAATACAGGGCTAGTAATATTAATATTCCCTTTTATATCAGAGGGCGGCATACGAACAAGTGATCTCCACCGTCCATCAATGCCCACAATACTAGAAGAATCATGGATGCATTGCCGACAGTAAAAGAAAGGATAATAAAGGGATTAGAAAGCGGACAGGGAGTCGGGCCCCCGGATATTTCTCTCACTGTTTTGAAATGCATCAGCAAGCTGTTATATTACGGTGTCGGTTTTGTGTGAGACAGTTCACATAGTGGCACCAACCCAGTGGTGCCAGCCTGTTCATGTTGTAGACAAAAGTGTCTGCAGTGTAACTCTATGACAAAAAAGGCGTATAAGGGAGTATATTCGTGTAAAGGCTTGTCTGTATCGCACAACTGTAAATTGTGCAATCTAACCCTGTATCTGGTAATTAAAGGCATTAGGCACACATTCATTATTGATAAGCGCCTTCTTGGAAGGATTAAGACTTTATTATTAGTTAGTAGTGATTAGTTTAATGAGCTTAATTATATACTCATTATATTTTAATATCAAAATTCAAATTTCCGAAAATAAACGATTCATTATTTCAGCCTTCGTAGCGCAGCGTGGAAACAGGAAGCCGTGATACAAAAGGTCGCAAGTTCGATTCCCGCACCAAGAAACCGTGTCTAATCCTCATATTTGTTGCCAATCACTTGTAGTTCCTAATACCCACGACACAAGTTAACGTAGTATGGGCTCAGGACTATGTGTATACAATTGGATGTGTTTTTAGATTTATTTATTTAAAGTAATACCTGTCGTAGAACATTATACTATTACTTATTTCCAGCAAAGAAGTAAACCGACATCAAATAGATCTTCTGGGAAGAAACGCTCTGCATTTGGCGGTTTGTTGCAATAACGAACGTGCTGTTCTGCTGCTTCTGAAGGCCGGAGTTAATCCTAATCTAAAAGACAATCTTGGCATGACACCTCTTTCAATTTGTTTGATGAGAAGGTACTTCATATTTGCAAACAATCCTGTCTCTCCCATATGAGTGACCTAGTAGTGGTGCCTCTATAGTATGTTTTGTTTCAACTGTCACTGGGATAGGTTACAATTCTAATGTCGTGAACTCATGAGGAATCAAAAATTTCCGATCACCGATAAATATTTATTTGTTGTTGTCAGTCCCTATTTTATTTACTTTTAAAATGTGTTACAGACCGTCTCTCAGCGTCGTAAAGCTCCTGTTTAACTATGGTGCTGAAATATTACCGCGCTCGTGTCCAATGGACACTGGGCTTTTTCTTCGTAAGTAGTTTATTAATTCATAAATAATTTAAACTATCATCTTATAAAGCCATTACTTATCACATGTTCCCATGGTTTGCCAAGTTTTTATTTCCGTTCCACGATGTGACAGCTGGGTGATGAGCCTATCGTCACATGTGGTACTAATGCATGTTTTTTCCGATTGTGAAACAAACAACTCGTGATTGGCGAACCTAAGATTTGAACCCAGAACCTCACCGGTTTCTCAGCCATAGCTACCACTAGATCAATGAAGCAAAAAGACGTTCTCGTTTTTACAAAATTCCCGGGTTGAAAATTTGTATATAAAAGTTATATTTTCCTAGAATTCGTGATGATGTGTACACCCACAGAAGAAGAAGAAAAAATACTGCGCTATCTGGTCGACAAAGGCGCAACAATTACTGATTTAGAAGCACCTGGAGGTAGACAAGCATTGCATTTCGCAGCTATGAGCAATAATTGTCGTCTTATTAATATTCTTATGGACCTTGGAGCTGATTTATTTGTTACTAACCATAGAAATGAAACACCGAAAGAAGTAGCAATCACTTTTAGATGTAAGGAGGCGATGGCTCTGTTAGAAAAATTAGAAACTGATTACATTCAAAGTATCAATGAAAGTAGTTGCACATCCTTATAGAATACACTTTAATGATATTCAATAGTCTACTGTTTTATTTATATGATCCTGTTCATTGTCATTAAAAACAGGAAATCATAAACTAATTTACGTGGTAAATTAACATAAGCTCACTCACACCTTTATACCCGAAGGAGTAGGCAGAGGTGCAAATAGTGGTATTATTTCCGTCCCTTGATATGATAGGGTACGAGCCTATCACCATACCGGGCACAAATTCCAACGCCGGACAATTCATGATTTTTGGAATCGAAAATTCAAACAAATTGTGATTGCCCAACTTGGGAATTGAACCCATGAACTTACGGTCCTCAGCCTTAGTACACTGCCACTGGACCAATGAGGCGATTAATTTCTAAATCTTTCTCAACAACCATAATAAAACAGGTAGGTATTTAAGTAGGCCAGGTGCGAATCCAGAATTTTCGATTAAATTCACGGGGGCAGGGATAAGTATTTTGATTACATTTGGGTCAAGAGGAAACAATTGTCCCTATTGCCCGGCAATTACTAAGCATCAATTTATGATACAAAAATAAACAAATGTATCTTTACAAATTAAAATATGTGCCTATTAAAGATTATTCTCTTTATCTTTCTATCTGATGTTATCCCAGGGTCGTCTTCCTCCTTAGATGTTTCCACTTCGCCCGATCGTTCCCATCCTCCGTAACGAGAACACTGGCTCTCTTATTGTCTCCCCTTAATACGTTAAGAAAATGCTTGTTAGACCGTCTACGGGATCATACGGATACAAATTGGCACAGGCATTTGCGTCAATGTCCTCAGTAAGATTTCTTCAGTACCACAAAAACGTGACCAAAACACCTTTAGTGACATTCCTGGAGCTTATCTGCTACGTTGCGGGCACTATGTTACGTATATCTAATCGTATAACGACGCATCAAACGCAACATCTCCATCTCCGCGACGTGACGTGAATTTCCTTATCATGACAAGCCACGTCTCAAACCCATACCTACAGTACCCAGTACCCATATAGAATACAGGCCGAATGACGCCTTGTAAATATGTGACCTTTAAATCTAATCGGCATCTTTTGGACATAATAATTTGTGTGATTTTCCCCCATCCCCTCTCGCCATTTAAGCCAATCGGCACCAATAAGGGCCCTGGCGTCATGGTCAAACCAGAAACTGTGATTGGACATACATGTTCCCAATGATATCAAAATAAGTGAGTCCTAGCACACCTTTGCACCTCAGCGCCCACCTGGCCTATCGCCTGCCGGGGCTCATAGTCGATGGCTTCGAAATCCAAAATCCAAAATGGCAATATGCAGAAGCTTCTTTTTCGTTCTGTATGCCTTGACCATTGTGGGGATCTGATCATGAATACCAGGTCCATGGTGCTTTCGGATGTAAAGCCATTGATCGGCGGTGTCATTCATAACTCCCAGTAAAACAAATATTTTCTGTGCTCATAAACGTCAAGCTGATTGTGTTGACGGAAAAGAGGGTTACCAACTGATGCCAGCCACCAACACTCGAAGTGACCATCGAAAGCCTGTTTTTGAATAAATATATTGTTCAGGAACTACGAGGGACTTGCGGTCCCACGTACCCATACTCTTATCCAAGGGTTTGATATAATATTAAATTATTACAATGTTATACATGATGGTTTTTTTTGTTTAGTTGTATAAAAAAAGCTTTATTCAATAATGTTACAAAAATATAAGTACATTGTCTTAATAATTAGGTATGTAATGATTTACAATAACATTAGCTAGGCACAACCCACCATTCATATTCTTTGTACTGCTTTGCACAACCCTATCGTGGTATGACATTTGTTCTACAGTTTCAAAGATGGCGGCCTTGTCGCAGTTGCTTTTCTCTGCCAAACAATACTGAGAAAATTGAGATAACCAACTATTTTTACCAATTTATAAAGAGAATTAAGCATATCTTAACAAATAAGGTTAATTTAATTTGTCTAGTCATATTGATAATGTGATAATAAGTGTACCGATGGCTTCCAATGTGCAAGACTTGCCTGTGCAGCAGACTTTTGTGGAGGAGATTGATTACAGTGAAATAAGAGAATTAGCGGTAAATATTTGTGAATATTCGCTTTTATTCTGTATTAGTCTTGCTACGAAAGTGTGTAAAATCCCAATTAATATGACAGGTGGTGGGTAAAGGTGCGTTCGGTGTGGTATGGAAGGGCTTATGGAGAAACACATTTGTGGCGGTAAAGCACATAAATTCCGAAGCTGAGAAACGAGAGTTTAGTATAGAAGTACGGCAGCTATCCCGTGTGTGTCATCCCAATATCGTGAGACTGTATGGAGCGTGCACTAAAGGCGCCCACGTATGTCTGGTAATGGAGTATGCGGAGGGCGGGTCACTGTACAATGTTCTGCACAACCACCCGAAACCCAAGTACACAGCGGCACATGCCATGAGTTGGGCTCGACAGTGTGCTGAGGTATTCACAATAATCTACTTAAAATAATTAAAATAGTTTTACTTAGTAAACAAATTGTTTTGGTATGTTCTGTAGAACCATTGACCTTTGTGTTGATTCAGATCACACAGTTATACTTTGCTTGAAATGTTATTTGAATTAAGGACATAATAAAAATCAACATTCTCTTAATTAGGCTTCCTCTGAAAATCATAATAGCCACACAAGTTAATTCAACTCTGTACATTGATATGGTATTTGATTAAAGAAGATTGTTTTTATTGTCTCTGATATGTTAACATTTTAATAACTTACACTGATTTATAAGTTTATACATTGATTTAAACGTGTTACTCTATAATGTGAGAGTATTGACACCAACAAATAAACTTTCAGGCCTTGAAAAGACACAATTACCTCTAGATTATATGTTTAATTGAGTAAATGAGAAAATTTGAAAATAAGATTTTTCTATTATATCAGGTATTGATATTACATGATAAAATATCACAGCAAAATTCTATAAAATACTTTATTGCATATGAAATCTCACATAATAATGTATAGAATGACAATATATATCAGCAACACATGAATATTTACCATACATTTTCAGGGTGTAGCATACCTTCATGCGATGAAACCTAAACCACTAATACACAGGGATTTAAAACCTCCAAATCTACTACTAGTTGGTGGTGGGCAGAGGTTGAAAATATGTGATTTCGGAACAGCTGCAGACAAAGCTACATACATGACTAACAATAAAGGCAGTGCGGCATGGATGGCTCCAGAGGTTTGACATTTTACCATTTATGTAATATAATTCACCTATTAAATGTAATATTATTATAACATACAATATACAGTATATCAGAAACAGTTAAAGCAAGGTCTAATTGCCATACCTGTTCGAGAAATATGAACTAATATCTATCCCCTTTTTTTATTGATGTTGGGGTTTTTAATGGTGTAGAATGGTTTGTTAGACTTGTAAGTAAGTGCTACACTTTTACAACAGATCGTAATCCTTCTTAACCGTGTCAGCTAAAACTGTGTAAATTGTCTAAGAGCCATTTAAAACTTATATACGATCTATTCACTTGCGAATTTTTCTAAAGACGAGTCAGGCCATCATAATATTAGATATCTTTCCAGAAAATAACAGCATCAGAATTGTGTTGTTCTGTAAATTAAATGAAACAAATTGTCATTAATTTAACATTTTAAAAGCATGAACATATTAAACAAACATAAATGTTATATGCTGTGTTATGAAACAGTAATAATAAGTGTCTTCAAAAGAAAATGAGACTAAATGAGCTTATTAAATATAAATTGTAGTCATTTTTTATAAAGTATGAATACATGCATAACAGCTGTTTGCGAAACTAATTTATGAATGGAATAGTTTTCTATTAGTTTCTATGCTGTTATCTTTTCCTTGATATATTTTGAATTTTAGTACAGTTTCATACATTATGTGCATATGAGTATATTGTATTACAATAGTATTCTGTGTTAGTTTAGTTTCTAGTGTACAGTATCAGTAAATACATTACCTTATGAGTTATTAACTTGTCACATAAAAAATGTAACATCTAGCAAAGACCCAATGGCGTTCGCCCTATTTCTAGACTGATTATGAATAATAAATTAATCTTTCAATTAAGAATTACATACATACCTGTCCCATTAGTAATGTCACCAGGATTTTTTCACTGGTCTCTGCAGTATAGTACCTAGAGCCTTGTGCAGGTACTACTGTTAACCAGTAACATATTTTAAAGATTTTGGGCAGTAAATTAAATTATATTTCATCTTTATAATAAACTAGCAGACCCAGCCACGTGCTGTGGCTAAGGTATATGTTAAATTATATTGCAGTAAACTATTCAATACAGTATGCACCTGTTGGAATCTTATGGAACTAACAGATAATTATAACACTTTGTCATGTAATAAACAAATAATTTGCATTAAAAATATATTGCAACTATAAATTGGGATATAAACAATCCTATCTTAAGTTGGATCAAACGGCACACAAAATTTAATAAAAATCGGTGCATTAGTTTAGGAGTTCATTGCGGACAAATAACATGACACTTAATTTTTATATGTAAAAATTATACCTCATAAATCATACCATAAAAAGTAATAAGACCTCAAGAGCTCCTTACATTTGCCATTTTTTTTACTTGTCAAGGTTATCTTGCTACTTGCCTCTGTGGCGTAGTGGGCGAATAGCCAGCTGTAAAACGATAGGTCGCGGGTTCGATTCCTGCACCGAAGTAAAATGTTTGTGATCCGCTAATATTTGTTTAGGGTCTGAGTGTTTCTCCCCAGAGGGGTTGACATCAGCTCAAGCTAAATCTTTCTCTGACATGTGTTTTTCTTTTTTTCATTGAATGACCAGACGAGCGAGGCACTCGCCTGATGGTAAGCGCCACGCCTGCCCATAAACAGAACCACATAGAACTTTGAATTACAAAGCACTGCATGGCACTGAACTGCGCTCGTCACCCCGAGCCATAAGATTTTAAGTCTCATATTGCCCAGTAATTTGACTGTTTTCAATGTCCTTCCAATCGAAATACACAAGTGCTTACACACTGTTGCTTGGCGGCAGGTAGTACCGACCCAGACGGCCTCTCGCATTCGAGGGACCTACCACCTTGTTATAATTGCTTAATTATTCTGTAAAGGTCGGCAACGCTCATGGGCGGTGAAAATCACTTACCATTAGGTGACCCACTAGGTCGTATGCTATAAAAAAACGAATCAATTGAGGTTTCTTTAAAGGGAAACTATATAGCTAACTAAACATATATTTATGAATATTATAAATTGTAATAAAAAAACATTTTTCACAAAAAATGAGACTCATTTCTGTACTACCTATATACTAAATACACTGTACTAAGGCCGAAATGCACGACAATCTCTAATCATATTTAGTGAACACACATGTTTACGTATGTAAAATTTCCATCAAATTTTAATGTATAAATATGGTTGTGGATTGTTGGGCAAGTCAAACTAAATGAATAGCGAATATGTTTTTAATTATTCATTTAAATTACGAGACAAACACCTTTTTTCTGATGTCTGCCCCAAACTTTATTACAAAGTACTGCATGGCATTTCACTTGGCTTGTCATCTGGAGACATTACATTTTAAGTCTTATAATGATTACTCATTTCCCAGGCTTTAATGTCCTTAAAGCGAGACCTCAAAACTGTTACGTACCTGAAATATATAAAGCAGAAAAATAATAATATATTTTTTTTTTTTTTTTATGGCATAGGCCGGCAAACGAGCAAGTGGGTCACCTAATGGTAAGTAATCTCCACCGCCCATGTACGCCCACAACCAGAAGAATCATGGGCGCGTTGCCGACCTTAAAGGAAAGGGATAATTAGGGATTGGGAAGGGGAGGGGATTTGGGCTTCCGGATATCTCACTCACTGTACGAAACGCAGCAGCAAGCCGCTACTTTACGTCGGTTTTCTGTGAGACAGTGGTAACGACCCGGTCGAGCCAGCTCATTCATGCTGTAGACAAAACAGTCTACAGCGTGGCTCTACCACTCAAAAATATATTTTGCATACAAAATAAATCTCATAAATTTTTATAGGTGTTTGCAATGTTTTTCAGGTATTTGAAGGTTCAACATATACAGAAAAGTGTGATGTGTTCTCATGGGGTATAATATTATGGGAAGTGCTTTCTAGAAGGAAACCTTTCCAGGAATCCGGATCTGCGTACAGGATAATGTGGGCTGTGCATACAGGTGATATTTTTAAAATTTACAACATATTTTATGCGTTTTTAACCTTTGACAAAAAATGATATGTTTTATGTTATCCCCTTTGTCTGTATGTGGCATTGTAGAGCCTAAACCAATGTACCGACATGAATACGGTTATTTTTTAGTTGGAAAGCTAGTTTAATCCATATAATTTTAAAATATTTGAAGAAAATCTGTTTTGTCATTTAAAAGTTAATTTTCATTTTTTATTACTCAGGGTTTTTAATTCACATATTTTTCAAAATTTCTAGGATATGTTTCAGAATCGGCTAATACAGCCACGAAAAAAGTGCATGTCCAAGAGACAATTATTAAATAGTCTTAAACAGACAAGTAAGGCTACTAAAATATTTTGGTTCTGTCAAAGCATAATTTAGTATTGGGCATTATTAATTTAGCACAGAAATATTACAAAGTTGAAAATATATATCATGATATACAAATTCTATTTTGAGATACATAAACATGTATTATTCTGTTTCATAAATAACTTGTTCCCAATTTCAGGTCAAAGACCTAACCTTATCGAAGGGTGTCCTGAGCCAATTGACCAATTGATGACACAATGTTGGCACAAAATACCTGCACAGAGACCAAGCATGGCCAAGGTATGTATTCATCAACACAATAACTCAATCACAATACAAATCATTCTCTTATTGTAATCAGTTGGTAATGAAAATATCTTAAGGTATAATCAAATGCATACTGCGTCAATACAATTAATATTCTATGAAGTCCCAGCTACATATAAATAGCTGTTTTTAATATGCATAACATTTCCTGACTTGCTTGCCTATTTTAATGAAAAAACAATAAATTTTGAGATGACAAAATTACCACAGTGAACAAGGTTTTCAAACATTTAATAGCATATTTTTTTTTTATATAATCCCATCCCAAAATCCCAGCTATAAATATAATATTTATAGCTCCGGGCTTTAGCCTGAAAGTATTTTCCTGAGATAGCCTCTTTTATGACATCAAATAGTGTAGCTTTCTATTGGTGAAATAATTTTCAAAATCAGATCAGTGTTTCCAAAGATTACTCTCGTTACAAACTGTTCTTTATATCATTATGTATTATTGTAGACATATATTTTACTTCTTGCAGGTGGTAGACATAATGTCAGCGCTATGCGAGTTCTTCCCAGGCGCCGACACACCCATCAACTATGACGACTGTGAGGACGATAACTCGGAGTGTTCGGAGGATCAGTACAAGTACAGCACCCGGGACAGTTACGAAACAGACACAGAGCACGACATACTGTCCCAAGTACACTTCCCGACACAATACGCCGACGAAACCGCCACAAACCCGCTCCAGAGAAACACAGACGAATCGTCGCAGTCGCCTAAACCGCGAAGCTACGTCGAAACTCAAGTGAGTAAGCTGCAGAACAAAATGGCCGCCGAGGCACATCCTAAAACCGCCGCCCTGACCAAGGACGAGCCGGACGTGTACAACAGGATCGGTGCTGTCAGGATCCCGCAGCAGTTCCAGCGGGTCGAGTCCTGCGCGGATCCGGGGCGCTCCGTCCTCGCCGCCAGACCCTGGAGCTCGCCCGCGCCGTCCGACGACTCGCTGCGACCCACCAGGAGTCCGCACGTGTTCAGCGACACATCCTCGCCGCGCCGCCTCTCGCCCATACCCAACTACAACATCGGCAACATGAACCCGAGGCATGTCGACATCGACCACTACTGGAACAGGGAGAATGACAAACTCTCGCCGGCCAGGAGCCCTTCGGTCGTGAGCACGGCCAACTCTCACAGAAAGGAGGACCACAATCAGAACTACTGTGACAGACTGAGTGCCTCCAATAGTCCGATGACACCGGTGAAGGAATACAACGGTGACATGTCGCAGAGAGCGATCGATCCGAGATGCCAAACGCCGTTACAAATAGAAGTCGATCCTGTAAGTCAGGTGACATTGTAAATAGTAGTGATAAGAACATTAACATGTATTGTAGTGTACGGCGTGGGGCGACGATATACGATGATACCCTTATTATTTTTGGTATTTACTTGTTTTGTTATGCGTGTGAGTTTGTTGAAGTTTCAAATCTGTTGTTTGTTTTTCAGAACGCCTGGGAGTTGTTCGACGTGCCGATCAATATCGATGACTACGTAGAAGTGAAGAACATGGCCGGTTTTGACAAATATTTTCCAGTGGGTGAGTGTTTTGCATGACACATTTTGTGTTACACTTTTCGATCATTTAAAAATATCACACTGTCATTCTATGAATACAGTAATTAATCATGTCTTCGATTTTTACTTAAACAAATCGAATATGTAACAATTGGAAAATTATTTCTGGACATCTCGAGTCCTTTTTCAATTTTATAGATGCAAAAATAGTAATGGAGCGAGCGTGATTCAGAGAGCCACTTGTATCTGGATGTATAAATAGGTGCGCGGTAACACAAACGTAATACGCTTTAACACGGCCGACTTGCGAATATTCACTATTGTATTTACACATATTGTCCCAAGGCAAATTAAAAATAAATTGCTTCGTTATATTCTCTACTCAACCATTTATGCGTTAGAAATAATAAATAAATTTATTTTAGTGCAGTTTATATACTTAGCTAACATAAGTCATGATCAATAGTTTCATCTAATATAGATTCGTGAGGTTCGTTCTTCTTCATTCTTATATAAAAGAATGAATGTTTCTTTGTTTGTTCTCTGTGTATTCGTATACCATTGATCCGATTGTGATAACATTTCGGTAAAAAAACATCCAGTGTAAACTCAGAATTCTCTAGGAACGTACCACTTGCGTCGAAGATGAATTCGGGATTTTAGTCGTAGGGATTCTGGTTTGAGTTTGACCTCGTCCAGCAATTTTTCGGATAAAGTCATTGGGTTCGAAGGCCGGCGAGCCCGGCATAACCATCCCTCCTACCCCAGGGTTGGGAAGGTATCGTATAGGTAGGTAGTCGTGAATCAGTCTGGATAGGTAGAACCACTTTGTCTATTTCCCCCGCCAAGTAAGGCGTGTAAGCATTGTTTTGTTCGGTTTTAAAGATATTCAATCCAGCGAAATACTGGACATTTTGATGGGCATTATGTTCGACATGTAATGTCAAATGCAGTGCGGTGCCGTGCAATATTTTGATGAGTATTTTGGCACTATTTATTTACAAGCAAGCGTGGAGCTTTTCATCAGGCGACGGAACTGCTTGTTCAGTTGTATAAAGAAAATCGTTTATAATGAGGTATTTACTAATATTTTATTATCTCAATATCATACACACGTGACACGACGATGACAGTATCCGTGGCGTAAAATGATAGACCGCGGATTCGATCCCCGCACCGAGACAAATGTTTGTGTGATCCACAAATATTTGTTTCGGGTCTGGGTGTTTGAGACCGAAAGACTCGTAATTCTTAATACCCACAACACAAGACGCACATCTTACTGTAGGAACAGGACTATAAGAAACACTGTTGGGTGTATTTATTTATTTATGCTAGCTGGCTGTCGCAGTCACCCCCGTGTATGTTACTGCATTCCTCCTGTAGTTAAAAGTATGGTAATTATGAACCATCGCCTCGTCAAAACATTTAAGCCTATGGTGTGAATATGAACTCAATCGGTCAAGTTGTTCAAAAGTTACACCCAGATGCACCAACTAATTTATCTAAATTAATAAGATATACAGGGTTATTTTTAAAACACCAGCAACCTCGCAGGGGTACATTCCTAAGGTTATAAGCTACTACTTTTGTTCTACGACTTTTGATAATTTGTTAGATTTTATTTTCATACAAAAATAAGTATTCATTTAATTTCCGTCTTGAATGTTACAACGCGCATCGCAGATTACGTAAACAAACACGCGAAGCGTGGGGAACCGGGCTAGCGCCTTTGACGGTCAACGCCCGAGCAGCTGACCGGCCGCCTTTGATGTCGTGCGCGCACGCCGCGCCGCGCCGCAGTCTACGAAGAAAAACACGACACAACAAAAACTTGTAAAATCATTTTTTTTTTAAATATATTGAGTTATATCCAAACTCGTAGAACAAAAGTTGTTCCGTATGGGGTCAGCTATCTGGTCCTGCGAGGTTGCTGGTGTTTTAAAATTAACCCTGTATACAAAAAATATAATTTACTCCTAATAATAAGTACTTGATAAGGCTTTCTTCCCCTTCTCGTATTTGTAACGGTCTTTTGCTATCTCACACCAACACAGTAAGTGTTGTAATAAGTGGTAGGTCCCTCGTATGCGACAGGCCGTCTGGGTTGGTACCACTGCTTTGTCTATTTCTGCCGCCAAGCAGCAGTGTGTTAACACTGTTGTGTTTCGGTGGGTCACCCGATCGTAAATGATCTCCATTACCCCTGAACATCCACAATACTCAAAAAATCATAGACGCTTTGCCGACCTTAAATGTAAGGGATTGGGTAGAGGAGGGGGTGTTGGGTCTCTGGAAATGCTCCAACTATCCGAATTGCCTACATGGTATGTTCAACGATTATTTTATAGTTAACTAGCTGTACATCGCTGTTTCACCTGCATGTTACTGCCCTGCTCCGATGAGTCATAGCGTGATATAAACCTTCCTCATGAATCACTCTTATCTATTGCTGAAAATGGCATCAAAATCCGTTGAATAGTTTAAAAGATTTAAGCGAACAGACAGCGGTAGCGACTTCATTTTATACTATGTAAAGATGATTTTAATATTACCTAAATTAATTTTTGAGAATTATCATCATACCTGACATTTTTTTAGAATACCTAAAACGGTTGACGTCGGGCTGGCGATCAGTCGTAAAAACTACAAACCAAATCTTTCTGCAACGTGTGTTGAAAAAGTATGTTGCGCTGAACCAAATGCAAGTGAGTTAAGAGTAGGTGAAAGTAGAAAAGCTAAGTTCTTACAGTATAGTGGTGTTACGTTTCATAAATCCTATCACAGTGTTTAATCATTCAAATTTGGCTTAAAGGGAACAAATTTAATCATAAAAATCCAGTTAATATTTTCAGTCACTGAAAAAAAATACAGGGAGGGTGGCATTGACTCTAATTTAAGGTTAAAACATTTTACGGGCCTTCGGCTTTCCTAAATTATAAAAATAATATGTACCTTTTGTTAGTTGTTAAGCTGAAAGATGAAAATTATTTAATTATATTTCGGGGAAAGATCTCTCTCGGAGGGAATATAAAGCTCATTTACTCGTATCTATGAGAGGCATTTACACCTCTCCAAGATCAACCGGCATAAGTTCAATAATATCAACACAGAATTGTACAAACTCACATCATGATTACTATGTGTGTTAACCCGACCTCCTCCATCCCCTACAGTCGGCCCTTACCTCACACACTGTACACAGTGACAATTCAAACACAGAGATAAATCACACACAATTATAAGCCACACATAATAACCATAACGACACTTACTTGAGTAACGTTGGGCGAACTTCTATCCTCAGTCACAGCTAGACACAGAACGTGCCTCTCTAATGCGGAGGCGCTGCTTATATTGAGTTTCCCTCCCCAGTACCAGAGTGATATCAACTGACAAACTATTTAAATCACCCTCAAATAAACAATATCATTGGCGGTACCTTCAATTGACGACGACTAACGTTATTTAAATAGGTCAATTCAGTGTCCGTACTTTTCATGCTCCGACATATAAATATTTTTATGAGTCCTTTTTTCGTTTGATTGGTAGGTAGTACAAGAATGATAAATACATAAAACGAAGAATGTTAATACATAAAAACGTACGCACATAATATTCAATAAAAAATATTTCCTCCACTTTTGGGTTTTTTTTCGAAAGCCCGAGTTTTGGGGAGAGTCTACGTAATACTGGAGGGATTTGGAGACAGTCATTCGGCAACACTGCTGACACTAGACCCATGAGGCGAGATCTGGGATATTATCGGCATTATATTCCAAAAGGCCGATACTTATTGCAGACCCTGTCGTGTTCTAACTTAACAAGGCGAAATAATGCAAAGCAATATCAATTAAAGATGATCAGCCGCACACCGAGGATTCCGAACACAACCATTAAATGTTGACGTTTATTTTTTTAATTAGCTTTAGATGACGAGAAGAGCAGGTCGCTTGTCTGGTGTTAAGTTCCACGCCTGCCCGTTAACAGACAACACAACACAGATCTTTGAATCGAAAGCACTGCATGACAATGGATTGCGTTCGTCATCCCGAGACATAAGTTACTAAGTCTCTTAATTACCAGTAATTTTTCTGCCTTAAATCACCTCCAAACCGAAACACAACAGTGATTACACACTGATGCTCAACGGCAGAAATAGCAAAGATGGTGTAGAGATGTTCATAGGCGCTGGAGATCACCTATCATCAGGTGACGTTTGCCGGACTAAGTTATAAAAAAGTTTTGTCTACAGTATGAATGGGCCGGCGCCACAGGGGCTTTACCACTGTCAGGCCCAAGTCCCTCTATTCTTCCCAATACCTTAATTATTCATTTCCTCTAAATTTAGTGACGAATCATGATTCCTCAGGTATTGTAGATGTTCATGGGCGGTGGAGATCACTTACCATCAATCAGGTGACCCACTTACTCGTTAGTCGGCCTGTGCTATAAAAACAACCATATAACTTATGATTTCTTACGTTTACGCGAGTATTACACATTGAAATAAAACTAATTTAAACGAATTGACCAGACGGACGGAGCAGTCCACCCTTTAACGTCAGGCTCAAAAATTAATAAAAAACCGCGATAAAATCCGTTTAAATTAGTTTTATTTCAACATATAACTCATATTATTTGTTCTAATACCTAACACATATTCTATCAAAATTACAATTCGCCATTACCGTTCAAAAGAACACAGACAGAATACGGCGCGTCGTCCGCTCATACCCTTTGTGTACGGAATTATAATAAGAAGGTTGCAATTTGCGCGCTATTTTTGTCTTATTTAACAATTGTTAAACCACGGAAATACGAATATAAACGACGGATATTTATTTGCGTTCCACTGTACTAAATTAAAATTTAAAAATACATCTAAATAAATTACTTATCCAACGCCTATGCCGCAGCTGTTTCCGATTGACCGTTCTGTTTTGTAAAATTAATGCTTACCTAATAGTGTTCATCCTTGGAATAGATTTTGAAGAGGGAAGTGATTCTAGAGAACGTTTCCAACCACTTAACCTCATTTTACATATTTAGCTTCAAAGATGACCATTTTTTATGATTTTCTTAGAAACCTGGCAACACAAAGACTTTGCTTGTCAAGCAAGCGACACATAAAATATGGGTCCTACCTATCACTACTTTTGCCAAAGTATACTGAAGACTACGCTATTTTGGTGGTCTAGGTTGTAAGATAAAAATATAAGCAGTTTTAATTAAAACACAAAGGTTTTCTAAAATAATCATACTATTTTTATTTAAATGTGTCGAAATTAAATAATTCTATTTCTGTATGTAGTTTCAAAATAGCATCATATAATTTTGAAAATTAAAAGCCACCTAAAACGTTAACAGGGTATGCTTTAATGTAGCTTTTCGGAAATGTAACGAGACTTGAAACTTGAAATTAGATCATTCGAAAGAAATGTAAATAACTCGTATGCGAGAGGCCGTCTGGATTGTAAGCACTGTTGTGTAGAAACACATAAACAGAAATTTAAAGGACATTAAAGTCCGTGAAACTACTGAACATGATAAGACTTGACAACTTATGTCTCGGGGCGACGAGCGCAGTCTAGTGCCATGCAGTGTTTGTAAGTCCAAGTTCTATGTAATTCTGCATCTGTTTATGGGCAGGGTTGACGCTTACCATCAGCCGAATGGCCTGTTCGGTTTTATCAATCAAAATAACAACGCTATATGCAAAGATGCATTTTGAACGTAATATTTTCCTGGGTAGAGATCGAAAATGGACCTTAGCTCATACAACCATAAACATTATCAAAATTTAATTGCATTCATTTGATTGGTTAAAACTATTTTGATGACGATGAAACGATGAAACCAGCGAATCTCGACTGACAACTGACTTTATTAATTAAACGCAATTACATTTATACATTACAAATGCATTATGTGTGCATTTCATAAATATTATGTTCCCACATATGTTTACTATATTTTGCCTATCTTAATGGAAACATTTTTTTTTGTATGTCCATTTTTTTCTTTGCTATAAAATATTATGAACAGGTTTACTTAGCGTATAATGCAATCTGTTATTAGAACATCGTATCATGATCGTATATAACGGCGACATGGTGCCGTCTAAACTGGTACCAATGTATCATGCACTACACTCGGCGTGAGTCAGGCAGTGTAAATAGCCAAATCCTGTGCCAGGACATGCGCGCCCCGTGACTCACGCTATTTATTTGTCTTCCACGATTAAATCAAATGTGTTTTTGTTTGTTTTCTATCACAGTGAATTATATTAATCGGTCTTGTTTGGGCTTATAAAATTTTCTTCTTGTTTTTTTTCTATAGCATGAATGGGCCGGTAAACCGGGTTATTATAAATGTCTCTAAACGACGTAAAGTAGCGGCTTGCTATTGCTTTTCGTATGGTGAGTGAAATATCCGAAGGCTCGAATCGCCCTCCCAATCCCTTTTCTTTATGGTCGGCAACCCGTCCATGGTATGCTTTTATAGGAATTCATTAGGAACCTAATTATGAAATATTAGCTGAAATTTAAACAATTTTGATTTTCACAATTAAGAGGTACTACTCTTAATTGTGAAAATCAATCTAGAAAACAAAAGCGTATACAAAAGTGACCAATTTGCATTTTAGATATTTTTTTGTAAAACCTAATATTATTTTAGAAAAAACAAGAACACATTATCAAACACATTGACAAAATTATTACGTAATTGCTAAAACAAATACCTCAAAACTAAG
Source organism: Amorpha juglandis (assembly GCA_949126905.1). Taxonomy (NCBI): domain Eukaryota; kingdom Metazoa; phylum Arthropoda; class Insecta; order Lepidoptera; family Sphingidae; genus Amorpha; species Amorpha juglandis. The sequence goes on along the minus strand of OX421381.1, from coordinate 10,358,078 downwards.
CAAAACTTTATATAATTATCTATCGAAATTAAAAATATACAAAATAATAACAACGCCGCACATAGGTGAAATTTACTCAAAAGCTGGCCATTATTGCGTGATGTGTGTTTACGCTTCTATATTAGTTTAATTTGTCAAATATAATAGTTTAATCATGTATTATGATAAATAAAGCTTTATTCGATAACATTATATAGGAAAAAATATATATTTATTGTACACCTTACAAACAAAACATAGCAATATCATACAACAACTCGACACACGACCATCTGATATCAAACTAGGCAGAGTCTCTATGGTATCCAGATAACTGATAATCATACTTATATTTTTCTATCTGTCTGTCTGTTTTCTGTATCTTTTTATTTCTAAATACAAGATATACTTATAAATTAATGTACAATGGGAGGTCTTATCGCTACAAGCGATCTCTTCCTGACAACTTAAAGGTGGACTTTAGGTTTAGAAGAAGCACCAATATGTTGATGGTGTACTACATAAATAAATAACACATAATAATAAATATATATACCCGTATATAATAAAAACAAATATAATACGTAAGCGTATTTTTAGTTAATTTAGAAAACTAATTGATAAGCAGTAAAGGTACGGTCTAAGTAACGATAGATACTGCAATGACAAATAATGATTTTATTGGCATGGACTTAAAAATGGGCAGAGACCGAGCGCATCTAATTCCTAGTGGTAATACATACCACAAGCGAACTACAATTTTAAATCGTGACTTCTGGTTCTTTCAAGAGAATTATAACATCGCGAGAATAGGATTTTACTTGCACTCGTGGCAGTTTTCTGATATTAGTAGGTAATGTGAGGATCTGATAATATTAAAAGTTGGTGAAACAAATATTCCATATTTTGTCTTGTGGAAAATTTCACAGTAAAACTTTCACGAGACTCTTCTATATCTTTGTTCTTACTTTCTTGGGCCTCTTCTCATAATAGGCCTGAGGGAACTACTGAGAACTGCATGAAAAATGGTTATTGATATTTTATAATTTGTATATGTTGTTGAGTTTTTTTCAATTTTGTTTGGGTGATGCAAGTGGACGCAGCCAAATATAGTATAATATGAAAGCTCACGAAATATACTTTTTAAATATCTATAACAATTGGGTTAAGTGCGATTAAGTATGAACTTTTTCACTATGAGAAAAAAAACTAAATGATAAAGTATATATGTTGTTGAGTTTCGTTCCATTTTGTATGGGTGATGCCGGTAGACGCAGCCAAATTTAGTATTATATGAAAGCTCTCGAAATATTATTTTTAAATATGTATAACAACTGGTTTAAGTGCGATTAAGTAAGAACATTTTCACTATGAGAAAAAAAAACTAAATTATAAAGTATTGCATATGTTATTGAGTTTCGTTCCATCTTGTATGGGTGACGCAGGTAGACGCAGCCAAATTTAGTATTATATGAAAGCTCCGGAAATATACTTTTTGAACATGTATAACAATTGGGTGAAGTGCGATAAAGTATTAACTTTTTCACTATGAGAAAAAAAATTAAATGATAAAGTATTGTGTTGTGTTTAAACCTGTCTGCCTTTAAAATAGTAAGTAATATAAACATTTTAGTTAACTAGTAATAGCAATATTTACCTGAAGATATGGAATCCATATTGCTCTAGTACTAATATTCACTAAATAAAATATCAAACGTTATTTAAACAACTATTAAAAATGGTAAAAAATTGCTCCATGAACATTCGCTATTTAAATCAAATGTGTAGGTAATGAAATAAAAAGTATCAAACGTTTTACAGATCACAAAAAGTAGGCGAAATATGTCTTGTTGCTAATTTAGGTTACTACTTTTTAATCAGACTAACTTCATTTTTATCAATATTGGCCAGCTTTTGGGTAAATTTCACCTGTGTGCGCCGGTTGGCAATTTGTACCATTAAAGGCAACGAAGATTTTTAAAGGATTCACGTTCTATTGTCCCATTAAGCAATAGACCTAATTTTAATATATTAAAGTATCGAGTTATTTTTGTGAAATAAGAATCTGTCCAACCATTCTTCAGCGACTACCGTACTCAAGTATCAAGCGCTTACTCACCATCGAACGTTATACAATCAGGGTTAAATTGAGCATTTATTTTTGAAATTGTCACATATTTATTATGAAAAATTACTAAATCACAACGCATGCGGGCAGTTTTTATAATTGATTTCGGGCTCGCAACATTTACAAGAATATGCACTTAGTTATTATTTTAGAACGTTCGGGGGTGTGTCATGCACACGGTTATAGAGTTCTGTCAAACATATGTATGTAGCCACAGCCCACGGCTCTGACGGGAGTTTGCCTTTCGAAGTCTGCTTAGTTACATTTTAGGAACCATGCGTCACGCCATCATATCTACCATTTGTGTCCGTTAAATGTCTGACTTGTTCAGATTGTGAAGATTTGTTCTGGTGAACGTCAGCATAATGTCGGCATTCAAAACTTCAAGATATTATGTTCAGCTATAATAGATTTTCTTTCTCTCCTGCTTACCTGACATCAACAACTCTGAATAGAGAACACACCCAGACTCGAAACAAATATTTGTGGAGCACACAACCATTTGTCTCGATGCGGGAATCGAACCCGCGGCCTCGCTTCATAACCGGCTACTTGCCCACTATGCCACAGAGCCTGTTACGTATCATCGCGACGCTATCTGTTTATCCTTCCTCGAATTGCTCAAGGGTTAAGAGTAGAGAGTTACTCTTTCCTCTCCTTCGTCAGGACACAATGATTCCGTCATGTCTAATTACCGAAGGTTTCAAGCGTGTATCCAAAAAGATTTTTTCTAGCTATTATAGTTCCAATTACCTGGTGATCAGGCCTTGGTGGAATCCCACATTTTTCTTTGTGTGCCTCTTCAACAACGGAAGTATGGACGTTAGCTTAGAATATTTGACTGTATCTCTCGCGAGGTGGAAAAGCTCTCCAACGCTAATGACATTAATAAAAGTTGTTGATTTAGTTGCTGGCCAAAGTTATCCGTTACTCGCCAGTGAAGCATAAAAAGCCAAAAAAAATATCACTGAAAGTGCAGGCAGATGTAATGCCACAGAATTATTTCTACAACAATACGTCATTTGTTTCCAAACTAATTTAATCTGTGTCTTGTCCATTTTATCTATGCCTCTTATGAAGCGCATTGCAGATAAGATTGGTTGTTGCCGATGATTCATTATAAAAAAAACCCGGTGCATAGTTTAAATTTTAAATGTTTACATAGACAAAGAAAGGAGTTATTTATCCCATTATGAATCACTCATCCCGTACTGTTTTAAAATTTTCCTAAATATTTAAATCATATGTAACATGGTCATGTTTCATTGAACACATTCAACACAATTTTGAAGTTTTCCCAGAATTTATAATGATTTCTGCTACTCTACTCCATCTCATAAATCTTTTTGGTTGAATTTATTTTTGAAATGTTTCCTCGTTTCGAATGGGGATTTTATGGAACTTTATGAATCATCTATGATCTAACACCGGCTGAGATATTGATTGTGTGTAAGGTAACCGCCTACTAAAAAGGCAAACGATAAATCAAATAAACAAATAAAATTCGATCACGAGGAGCCAGTTAGAGTAGATCTGAAAGATTTTTATGACATCCATAATATTTTTAGTGTAATAACATTTGGAATTAGTTTTAAAGAATCATATTTGACTGAGTTAGTTATATTAAATAATTCTTGCCTCGATTAATTAATTTAAGATAATAAGTAGGTATATGATACACCCTTTTTTATAGGAATTCTTGCATTCCAAACGAAAATAAATTCTTCTAGTAATTTTACCTGCGTAACAATATTAAAACAATGTACTATTTCATGCAAAGATGAACAACGAACATTTTATTAAAATTTACATACATTGAAATACTGTTTATCATTAAGAATTATAACTTTCAGTTTAGTAAAGAGCTGCCTGTCTGTGCTTGCATGCGTTTGTCTACCAATTGAGACCTCTTCATAACCTCGAGCAATGATATCTCCAATATATTATTATCTCGTAATATTTACTTATTTCTGTCATTATTCTTCGGACCTTACAACCACCAACTCCAATACGGAGTCGGCGCAGATTGCTTTAATTAATAATGCACAAAAGATTTGACTTAATTTTCACGACTTGTTGCCCGTCGGACGTCCAATCTTGGACAAAATAGGCTTTACTTATAAACTTTCTTATGCAATGATTAGTTAAACACTGTTTTCGTCTTTTTTCTAGCCACTTTATATGGCGTTGACTAAGAATGACAAGAGTTTAAAACTAATCAATTCTTAAGTAACGTTTATAAGTAAGGCCCATTTTTTGAACTCCAACCTTAAATGCGAACCCCAGGACCTCCGCAGATCAGAGCCCATATTATTTTCTTTCTAATCCCTAATAACACTAAATGCTTACGTCAATCTTTTGCTTCGAAGAATTATTTCAGAAATACAAAATCAACATGTAAATGATTTTTTCCTGTTGTAACATCTTCTTAAATGAAATGTATAGTTTATTCTGTAGAAACATTAGTTTCTACACTTGTAATAACAAGGAAATGTCTTTCTTCGCTCTTGACAGTTGCGAAGAAATACACGCCAGTTCGAGGATAATACATTTTTATGAATGTCATATTTTCAGTTTTTAGGAACATTTCGAATGATATCTATTATTGTTTTATTCTATAGTCATATTTTTTATTACTATTTTACCATGTTAACAGAGTGGTGTGGCTGGCGGGTAACCGGCTGTATGTATGTATCTTGATTCTCGCATCAAGATATTCGAGACAAATTTTTGTGTCAACCACAAATATCTATTTCGGGTCTAGACTCTGGGTATTGTGAGATCGAAAGTCTATGGTAGTTCCGCTCTTTTATTACTATTTCCAACTTATTATACACAAATAATGTATAATCAATTTTGTTTTGTTTTGTGTCCTCCTAGAAACTGTCATTCCTCTACTACAAGACACTATTTTAAAAATAATTTCGATGTACTCGTCGCTTTGCGGTAGTAAATTTCGTCTACAGCACAAGTTGGCTGGTTCGTCAGGAGTTTAACACCGTCTTACATAAGCCGACGTGAAGTGACAGTTTTGCTGTTGCGTATCGGACGTTTCCGCCTACACATGAACCTGTTACTATAACGCTTGTAAACCTAGATCGACAGTGACACACACTTTGTCGTCACACCGAGCAATGAATATCGGCAAGTCTTAAAGATTTTCTTTCACTTCGCGAGGTTTTCTTAAAGATCTCTAATATTGATACGATTCCTATGGTTTTGTGTTCATGGACTCTAAGCAAAGAAAAATCCCTTTGCTCCATTTTTACGTGAACAAAATATTGTTGAAGAGATCTCCACGGATCCTGCGTTGCTTAGGACGTGATTTATAATTCAACTAATTAGTGAAAGCAAAATCAGTTATAAGTCATTAAATATTGTATAGGATCGGATTCATGACATTTCCCCAATTCTGGGACTATTACATATTCCTTCTGGAATGCATGTGTCTAATGTTGGGTATCTGCTGTTTATTGGTCGTTGAAAATTTACTAGGTGGTTATCCCGCGTATGCGAGGGGCTGTTTATATGTACGTAGGTAACTCCTATTTGTGTATTCTTATCGTTAAGCAACTGGGTGTAACATTGTCGTGGTCTGTTTTGAAGAACATTAACGCTGAGACATAGGAATTAACATCTGACGTGAATGATGAGTGCCGGAAACTGCCCGGCAGTACTTTATAGTTTAAAGTTGTGATTGGTGTTGCTTTAGTTTATGGGCAGGCGTGGAGTTTCCGCAGGTGACCTGATTGTCTTCTTATTGAGGCGAATAAAAAAAGTACAACACATGACTAGCCTACAACACATCACATTCGCTGTCTACACATTCCAAACCAAACCTCAAACGCTGTATAAATGTCTCCTTGGTGAAACAATATCAATACTCTCCGAAGAGGGAAGAAGCATGTCATGACAGGCCGGCATGACTCTGGTGACCGCCGATAAACTCATTGTTTGTCGGTGGTCGCTGGTTTTTGGACTTCACTACGCTTACCATCAGATGTAGTGCAGTCACTTTGCCGTGCTCGAAAAAGAAATACACGAATTAAACAGACACACATGCCCGCTAGTATTTTAATAAGCTCGTGTATTGATGAGTTGCGTGTAACTAACCTACATATAACAAATTACGTTGTATAGCGGTGGCCAGATGCGGCCCAGGACCGTCCCGACGTGAGTCACGCTTCTCGGAAGGGGCCGCGACTATTTTAGACTGTGTCCGCTTACCTTCTAGGAAACGATGCTGTGGGACCAACGACCGATCGCCAACACCGTGTATTGTTAGATCTGTAACGGGGTTGCTTGTTTCCTAACAAAAAAATCATCCGTTTTTCTCCACATATTTAGTTTTCCGGCTCCTGTATTATAAAATGAAAGTTGCTATAGTTCTGTATTGAATCCATCTTTAGTATAATAGGTTCTGATAACTATTATGTATAGAGATACAACATCAATAAAAAAATAATATTTGGGCATAATTAATATACAAACTTAACCATTGAAATCCCTGATATACCCCGACATGACGGGGTACGACGTAAATGGGGAAACTACTCAACGGAACAGTAAACGATCCTTGGGCTTGGAAATCTGTTTTTTTTATGATTTTAATTAATTAAAATTATTATTTTCAATTTTATCGCAAAAAGCACCAGAGTCCAATACATGCGAAAACCTTTGTAATAAATTACAAACTCACGCGATATATTCACAGTTATTTTTCTCTGGAATTGTTAAGCAGAAACACATGTGCGGTGTCGCAACGTCTGTTAGCGATGTGTTTACCGTTCGCTTCCGGGCTGGGTGTCGACGTCTCCAGAACTAGACTGAACGAAATGTCGCCCTGTCGAAAACGTTGACGCTTATTGATGTCGCTAATAGAGATATTAGCGACAGATAAATCATCGCTACACATGCCGATAGCGCTAGGCGCACCTCGCTGCGCACACTGGCGTGTGTTAGCGTGCGTAGTTTATACTTTTTTTAAAGTTACTGATGTACTTATATAAATTAATTTATACAACATATTATGTTTACGTAAATTAATTATGATCGTATCGACTAAACAAAAGCATAGTTTAGAAAAAAAAAAGGTTTGGTATGGGATCATAGAACACATAACAATTTAGAACTCTACTTTTAAACGTAAGTAATGACATAATATAGATCTAAATATTAAATGTATGTGCATTAATATTGCACATACATTCATATTATAGTAAACATAATATCCGTATGCAATTACGCAATAACATTTCAACCCACATCAAATAAAAAATTAGATATTGATTTTGCTAAATTTATTCTCCATTATTATTTAGTCTGCCAACCCGCATTAGGCCAGTGTGGTGGACTAAGGCCTAATCCCTCTCATTCAGTAGAGGAGGCCCGTGCCCAGCAGTGGGACGTATATAATACAGGGCTAGTAAAAAAAAAATAGATTTAAGTAGTCTAATTTGGGTAATTTAAAAAAAAAACATTATTGAAACATACCCAATGTACGATTATACAAATTATAACTTTAAATTATTGATTTAACTTAATGAATTTAGCAAAATAAAATTAATATATGATTTTTTACTTCATGTGGGTTGAAATGTTATTGCGTATTTGCCTCCATCTAATAAGTAAAATAATGTGAAAGCCTCCGTGGTGCATTGGACGATCAGTCCACTGTGAAGCGAGAGGCCGTAGGTTCGATAATTAATATTTGTTATAGGTCTGGGTGTTGTGGAACCCCAAGTACCTCGTAGTTCCTGATAACCCACGATACAGGTTAACCTAGTGTGAAGTCAGGACTAAGTGTGTGACTGTTGGACGTATTTATTATTACATACATACACCATACACCCACCCATTCATAATTATCTCATGAGTTCTTTTAAACATTAACATTAAACCTCACGTAACTTTCTATGAATTTAGGCATTATGAGCTACAAGAGATGCAGATATTTGAGTAATCATTATCTAGATTTTGAGATGTTTATACTAAACGTTTCATAAGCAGATATGTTTATATAGCGGTAAGCCGACTAAGGAGCCAGTGGATCACTCGATAGTAATAGGTTACCACCGGCTATGCACATATAGGAAATTTATGAGCGCGTTGTCGATTTCCAAGGAATGTCCATCAACTTTCTCAATGACCGTAACAAAACCAACAGCAAAGCTGCAACTCCATGTAGGTTTTCCGTGAAGTCGGGTCGACTCAGTCCAATGATGCTTAAGATAAAACTGGTTTTATCTATGAAATACTACGGCATATCGTTGCGCAATATGTAATTGCAAATATTGTGAGGGATATATTTTGGCACAGTTTTCCGAAAGTGCCATAGGTGAGCAGTAATATTGGTGGGACGTGCCTAGTGCGGAGTGGTGCACTACTGAGTCATGGCGTAGACGTCAATTCGGTGGGAACAGTATCGTGGTAAAGTAAATAAGTCGTAATATTTTCATGGGTGCCGCCACGGCGGGCATCCCGCTCGTTATGCGTTGCTCAAATAAACATTATGTGTTGATTTTTATACAGTAGCGGCTGGCCTTTTGAGCGCCCGGTCAAAAGCAACTTCGTCGGTTCTCGCTAGCGGCTATTGAAATATAAATGGGATACACGTGATAGTAAACGGAATAGCTCATTAATGACTAACAAACTGTGAAATAGTTTTTTTTTTGTATCCACCACCGAGATGCGCAACACTCGTAAATTATTTATACGTTTTGATGTGATAGTTTACGTTTTACGACCAATGAAAGACTTTCATCTACCGTTGTTGAATCTGACCGTTACGTTTGACAAATTAATCCATTCGCCCGATATAAAAATTCATTCACCTCTCATAATCCTTAAATGCTAAATCGAGCGAACGCATTTGTCCGGTGTCAACAAAAAGAAGCGCGTCGCGGGTGCGCATGAATCAGCGCGATACAATTAATCTAATTTAAGGTTATCGGGGAGGCATGGGACGGGTTGGACGACGACGCACAGTCTCGCGCTCCCGCCGCGTGCCGGCGCATCGGCCGCACGCACCGCGCACCACGCTGCAACTCGCTACAACTCGCTGCAACTCGCTGCAACTCGCTGCAACTCGCTGCACGGCAACCGCGACGCTGCACTCTGATGCAATCGCGCGCTCGCTGCTCACTACTCGCGACCGCGACTCAGCTCCATTGTTGCCGCACACACGCCGCGTACACTTCCATACGGTCTCGCCATCCGCTCTGCCTCCCGTAGCCCACCGGCAATGCCACACGTGCTCCCATCAAGGACGATTGCAAATGTTATTGTGACTCAGTGAAATTATGCCGCAAACAGACTGTTCCGTCCAGGTTTCGATAACGGTGCAACCAGATTTTGACAAATTACAAGTGATCGTTGACGTTTACATGAGTGAGTAGTCGATAGTTATTGAATCTGTAGAAAATGAAATATTTACAAATAAAAAAGTGAGAATTATTGAAAAGGTATATTTGTGAAATTCTGTGGAAACGAACACTAGGTAGGAAAAAAATACAAGGAAAATTTTGCCGTATTCTTCACAGTATTCTAATATTTGTTTTGCAATCCACGCAAATTTTATTTTGAAGATATTGATTATAACGAATGACTGGATTACCAAAAATTATTATATTTTATATTTTACAATATAATTAATGTTATCCCCCGAAACAATTTATTTTTTTAAAGTACGAGCCAAGTTAATTGAATTGCAAAAGAATATACCAAAGATTAAACTTATTCAAACCCGTTCGTATTCTCTCATCTTTTTATGCAATAATAAATCCAAATGTAATTAATCTTCATCACTGTCACCGAAGGTCGCCAATTAAAAACGTGGATTGACCGGCATGAGGCATCACAATCACGCGGTAAATTTAATACTAACGATCACTGACAGTGAAATAATCGGCTGTCAAGTAGTAATGCCAAAAGCTCTCCGCTAGTAGCGTCGAGTGACGCTTTCGGCGCGGCGATGAATCATACCTAATTATTTTATGATACGAGAGCAACCCGCAGGCGGCAGGGCTTGAACGTCCGATTCCAGACGTAAACAATTACTAACTTCTACTGCTATATCCAACATATTAAATAGCGGGGCCCTTGAGATAATTTTTATCGGTGTGATAACATTTTAAGCATTATATACTTCTACATGTTCAAAATCCATTGCAAATGTCAACAGAATCTTTGTTAATTTAATATCATGTTGATTACTGAACGTTTAAATGATGGATTGGGATGTCATCCGCGTCAATGCGAAATTGGATAAAAGATAACGCTTCCCAATAACTTTTGGGAGTCAAGGATATTATCTAAACTTCACCGCGTTGTTTAGACAGAATCGTGCTTGACGGACTTTATGCAAACTTTTCAAATAATTATTTAATTGGTAATTTGTATTTAAATGTATATACAGAAATTTGCTAAGATACCACCATCTCTTGTGTTAAATCTGGAATCGAAATTTTTAAAATGTATGAATTTTTAAGATTTCCCAAACAGCTTCATTGTACTCTTACATTATTTAATATCATTCCCAGAAACAGATACTCGCAAAAATAAATAAACATAGTAAACAGTCTAGAGCATAGACCCTGGTTTATAAAGTATCCTTAACTCTCGATAACTGTCTCGAGTTTATAGTTTTTAATGTTTTTTGTAAGGTTTCAAAGTAAATATAATAATAATATTAGCCTAATCTTGAAGCTGTTAGAGCCTCAAAACTTGTCTACTAAACTGTACAGGCTCGACGCCTAGCTCTCACGGGAGGCTTGATATGGCCTTGAGTCAAGTAACACCGAAATACTTAGTAAAATCCTCTCACCCCTCTAGATTTAGTCGGAATAAAGTGACATTCCGGATCCGCACCTGAAAGTTTCGATGGCACCTTATTTTCTTTATTGTTTATCATGTTATTCTCATCTATCGCTACATTACTTGGTGTAAATGATGTTCAGCACATTACAAAATGTTTACTACTAACAACCATTAGCCGTACTATTACAAAGAGGATTCCTTGTGTGGTCGCCATAAACGTTGTAAAAACATCGTAAATAAGGCAGTGGTGAGACATTTTGCAGACGGCGCCTATAGTGATTCAGTCTGGAGCACGATTGCCTTTATATCTGTGGTGTGGTGTGCGTCGGCGGCCGGGACGTTGGCATCGGCAACGCGACATGACTAACCTCAGCCCGCTCTAGATACAATCAAAATATGTGACAAGTTTATTTCTATTCGTAACAACACATTCTGCCCCGCTCGATATATCCCGCCTCAAAGTTGAACATCTGCTGATTTTTTCGACGACATAAGTAGGTCGGGGCTCGTGCCTGCGTCACGCGGTGCCCTGGCCGCAGCCGCTCACTGCGCTCTTACGTTTACGCAAAAACGTTACGTTCAACGCTGTTCCTCTATGACTTTGCAATTTTCAGTCACATCGACGCGTACATGCTACATCGTATGGTTTACTCTTGATCAAAACCGGATTAACTTTTATATGAATCGTATAATACTTATCGTACATTATCTACCATAACCTTAATTGGTTTCTTGGAAATTAAAAACATTTAAGTATTGACATTTGAAATGTAATTAACCCTGAAGTCACGCGGATTCAGGAGTTTTATTCTTTTCTCAGAAATGGATTTAGGCATATCGATCCTCAAGGTTCCGCGTTTGATTATGATTTCTAGGTCCAATTGCATAGTTATCTTCGTCGGTATCAACACATCTTAGCGCAATAAATATTTTATTTACCCCAATGGTCATTAAATTTTCAGAATTATTGAAGACATTTAAAACAATAGATACGAATGTACATAAGAGTGACCGCACGATATTGTGGCGTAGGGGCTGTTCGGCTCGCTCCGGGCGGCTCTCGGGTGCGCCTGTCTAAAATACAACCGTGACTCATTGCTCGCGATTTCACAACGCTACCTTTGCCAATAGCTTTTGTATTGCTTCCTATTGCCGCTATATTATTTTCTGCCACTGATTGTACGAACCGTTCGTTGAGTGTTTGTGTCTCTGTATCATTATCATTATAATATCATCTGTCATGTTATCACTTATTTTAGAAGTAGAACTAGTGTGTTAATTATAGATAAGAATTCCTTTACTTTCATCATTATCTTATTGTAAATTTGGTTTATTTTAACAAACCCTATCCTAATCCTATCCTAGGCCCAAACCTAATCTCATCTGCACGTGGTACACTCTGCTTATTAACGAACGAAGCAATCACGTCACTTGGTTCCCGTGGCAGGTTGTGAGGGTCAGACGACTGGTCGCCATGTACTATCAAACATTGTCAAATCTATGACACTACTGTACTGCGTAACAATTTGGTAATTCAGGATATAGAGCAGTGGGGCTACACCTCTTGAGGCCAAGACCCACTTTGAGTTGCTGTCCCATGATAATTAGTACAACAATTTGCTAAATTACTTTCACACTACTGCATATTATTTTAACTTTGCAATACTAAATCCTTTTAATTCCTTGCAACCCAAGAGAATGTTGTTAAAGAGTACTTACTACTTAGATATTTCATGGAGCGAACTGGATTACAGGATCTGGATACGGTTGTGACCACCGTACACATGGTGTTAAAACCTGCCATAGTGACCCACACCTTGTGTGGATGCCCAAGATCAGCCAGTGTAAATCCGGCTCTTCCAAGGATCTTGCGACATGACTTGATGGTTGGTTAGGGAGGGTATAGGCACACATCCTTGTATGTAGAGATATTTCGCATACAAGTTCTAGTCACCTCCAGCTTTATCCGCGGAAGAATAGTACGCCATTGATACGCCGCTTATAGTGCTGTCCCTTACCGTCAGAAGTGAATGCAGGCTATAATAAAATTTACAACTTGTACTTTGAATGAGGCCTGATTATTACATTTGTAACTTACGCTCACGTAATCTAATTACATAAGTGGACCTACGAAGAAATTACCGATTTTTAATAAATTGCATTGTCATTTACTTATGAGAGATGTCTAAGATGTCACTTACACCATAACGTAAATGGCGGATCTTCAAATGAAATGAGCTAATTACACAACTGCATAAATAAAAATTATAAACGTAACTTAGGCCAAACACAAGGTAAAAAATATAGAATAAAGCTTATGAGCAGAGATTACATCTTTTGAATTTATTATGGTTTGATCGTCTTTTAATTATGTACATTTTGACGTTTAGTTTTAGTTATATGCTTGTATCAACATCTACGGTAGGATTGCCGAGAGTCAGTTGAATCAGTTACAATCGAATAATAATTTGCTATCTTACCAGTTAATAAAAATAAATCGTAGAACCTATTTCATATGCGCTGAATTTTCTATGTGAATAAATAAATTTGCCAGATAAAACAGCCAATTTAGAATTACCAATTGGACATAATTATGCTTTTCCAAATGAATATATGATGCGTGAAATTTTTTGATTTCACCATCTTATATTTTATCAGATATATAACGTTTACTTGACAATAAAGTCGGTCCTCAGTCCTATTAACGTTGCATTGCTACCGATCAGAAGTTAACATGACCTCAGAAGTGTTGCAGGGTACACATATAATTCTTAAACTGCATCTTATCCATTCTTGTATTCCATCCATACACATCTATTGTGTAACTGTTGTTTCATGTTATTTCTTATAAAGTTCATCTATTAATCACTCTCAGTGTTCTACGAGCGCTTTGAAGTTTCACCTTCGATTTTTTAACAGTCTTAAATCTTGTGAGTTCAAGGAAATCTGTAATTAACGCGCATCTGTTAACGTGTTCTCGGTTGTTAGTTGTTACCCAGTGTCGAGAATAAGTTTTTACGTCTCAATCGTGTGTGTTGCGACCCATCCGCGCCTCGTCCCCGTATCCAGCTTCGGACAATTCTTTGATGTGATCTGGATACAATCACCTATATAGCGCATTAACGGTGACTGACCCAGTTCTAGTTTCTGTGTAGAAGTTGGCACAAACATGTAAACTGCCCTCTTTACTATACGCGCTAAATATCCTAAAAGCTACACATGTACCGTAAGCGTTATGTTCAATATCTTCTGCCGCAACGCAAGAATTAATCTCCATGGGTTGTGTTCACGTCTTATTTTAAACGTAGTAAGTTCTTATAATTTACTTAGCGCAGCTGCGAAAAAAATAAAGATGATAAATGTACTCGTCTACTTTTAGCCACGTGTGACTCACTAAAATCGTCTGCTCACCGTTACGATTTCACTTGTATTACGAGTATATTGTCCTTTATGTGCATTACAATTATACACAAGGACGGTTATATTTGCTCTATGGATATATCCGGATCGCATGAAAGTGTCTCTCGTGAATCAGAGTTTTTTTACATGTTGTACGTACGACGTAATTCTCTGTCAATGGTCCAACGTTATTCCGCGTTAAATTTTAAACTATCTGTAGATTTTTATGCTTATAAAACTACCTAATACGTGTGTTGTAAATTTCGGTCACAACGTGGGCTGTAGTAACACCCCAGAAGTTTCCTCGTCCGTTTCTCGACTGGTCGTAATTTTTACAATTTTGTGTAACATTTCAACGTCAGAAAGTGTTACCCGACTTTGTAGACAGACGCTTGCCTGGTTGTCATCTGTCGGCTCATAAATCGCCTTGCTAATAGAATAGTGTCGTGCGGTGGACGGTTTCCGCGAGGTGTCACCATGACTGACGCAATCGGGCTGATGCGCGTCCATTGCTACGCTGAATCGAAAACACATTAATGCTCCCGATCAAAGAAAGCTCTACTCGTCTCTCATTATAGATTTATATTATCAATCATACGTTCACTATTTCTTACAAAATGTTGTAAATATTTCAATCACTATAGGATCACACGGAACGGTTCCGTGCTAATGCATATAGCATAATATTGAATTCATATTATGCAACAGCTTACAATATACATTTATCATATGTTTAAGAACTTATGTTGTTGAAAAGGTAATAAATCCTAATCTCGCGAAGTATATATTGAAATAAAACTATTTTAAACGGACTTTATAGCGGTTTTAATTTTAATTACGGAGGGGTCCACCCCGTGACCACAAAGGCTGAAAAGCTCTCGAAACGTGGGGACCAAAATTCAAATTAAAAGCCGCGATAAAATCCGTTTAAATTAGTTTTATTTCAGGGTGTAAAATTCGCGTAAACGTAAGAAATCATCGCAAAGTATAGGTTTCGATCTAATTTAATTTTATATATTTTACAGTATATAAACTCCTATCTCTTCGAAATCCAATTAGGACAGTGTAGTTATAGATGAAGAAGAGGTTGACTTACAAAGGGAAGAAAGAAGTTTTCAACTTGTCTGTATTTTTTTATGTAGGTAATGTGATCACAGTTGTAACTTTACCTATAATTGAGGGTATGCTTAATAAATCCTTTATGAAGTGCAATAAATTATACAGTACAGTTTAGAAACCTGAAGTTTGCGCTCACATATGTGAATTTTAACATTCCAAAATATTATATACAAGGAGTTTCCTATGCCTGCCTTCGTATTGTATATAATGGAAGTACACTAAACGCGTACCACTCGCTGGCCCCACCTAATTGCTTGTCGCAATTTGCATTGCAATCTAAACTGCATCCGGAAAAGATTCGAATTTATTATTGGGGATGCAGACATTTAAATCAATGCAGAAATTTCGAAATTGTGGCAGCGGATGCAAATATCCCCAACATCCCTGTTATAACACAATAAACGTGCAACCTTACAATATACGGTAAATAATTGGCCAGGCGATTAAGGCTGATAAAGGTCCCAGGAAGTCGCTGGATGCAGGCCACTTCCAACAGGTCGGTCTCAAAATCTTTGGGGGAGGGCTATGTTCACCAGTGGACGTCCTGTGGCTGATGAGGATGAATTGGCCAGGCTGGCTTCGCCCGATGAAGCGACTATTTTTTTTTTTTTTGCGGTTTGACATTATGCTGTTAGCCTGACGAGAGTCGGCTTTCTACAGCTTCACCGGCGGCGAGCGCTTTAGGCGCTCTCAGCCCTTACGAAGCGCCTAACTTCAATCTAGCCAGTTTATTTTGCGCGTATTCTACACGGCCGTAGACCGCACTTCTACCTCCTGCAGATAGCAGGCGACAGTATCGCTGAACACAAACAGGTTTTTAGTTTTCTACAGTTTCACATACATAAACTCTAGTAGAGTCGCTTGCGAACTGCATTGGTAAATAGCACCTCAATGATATGCCGTGACTTAAGTATCTCTTTTGTATATGACGGTCATACGGTCTGTACCCCTATGTGTGCTGCCCTCGTCCTCATAAGGAGATCCACGTAAGAACTGTGAAGATTCTGCGGTGGATGTGCAATGTTACACGATCAGATCATATTATACTTAACAGTTACATCTGCATAGCCTTGGTGTCTGTGTCGTGTCGGATAAGCTCCAGGAATGTTGCTTGTATAGCCTTGTTACCGTAATGAGAAAATCACCGTTGTACGTGGGCAACAATTGCCTGTGACTGATCGTATCAGGGTTATGATCCCGCGGACGGCATAAAAAGCGTTGGTTTAACGTATAGAAGAAGACAGGACAACAAATGGTCTCCCTACGGAGGATGCTCAAGGCTGGGCGAAGTGGAAGCGTCTAAGTAGGGAGGATGACCAATCCGGACGATGACACTATGGCCGAGATTTACAAACATAACTTCGACTTCGTGTAAGCCAATTTGAACGAAAATGACACAGCTAAGTCTGGATTAAAAATACGGTGACTCGACAACTCATCACGATGTAATTGTTTTCAAAATAATCGTATATTTTTAGTTGTTTTTTTTTTATATTTGTATTTTCGTTACTTCCTTTACAAGTGACATTTACAATGGTTATGAGCAATCCTCGGTTTTTCAAAAAATAACGTGGCCAAGGCATTATTAGATAGACTTTGTAAAGTTGACTTTGTTTATAGTCTTATCGAAGTTTATTGTTTACACGATACCACTTTCTAGATAAATTAGTTCAGGTTTATGGATTTCAGCCTAAGCCGGGATAACACTAGGCAGAAAGAACACATATGTAATAACTATACTCGTACAATATACCAGTCGTACTTCGACATAGATACAATAAATGAGACCGATTATAACCAATACATACAGTAAACTTTCCATCAGACGTAAAGCAATTCTGATAAATCAGAAATAAACCTTCTTCTAATTGAATGGCACAAGTTTATTAGCTCTGCTTTCCGGTTATCTATTCGCATTACTGTAACATGTTTAAGCTGCGCACGAATATAGTTCGAGTTTCTGGTTCAAATTTTATGGTTCATCGAAGTTCGCAGTCGTAAAACGTCCGTGAGTCACCAGCGGCCGCCCGGTGCGGATCCGTCAGCGTCGGGCTGCGTCTGCGAACGGGGGCCTTCACGCACCGCCCTAGCTTGTTAATTATCACTTCCCTACACAATTAACCTCATACACGTTAATTTTAACGCTTTATAGATTGTACACATTGAAGTGGAGAGTTTCGGTTTATTTTGTTTTTTTTTCTATAGCATAGGCCGGCAAACGAGCAAGTGGGTCACCTGATGGTAAGTGATCTCCACCGCCCATTACGTCCACCACCAAAAGAATCATGGGCGCGTTGCTGACCTTAAAGGAAAGGGATAATTAAGGATTGGGATGGGAAGGGGATTTGGGCTTCCGGATATCTCACTCACCGTACGAAACGCAGCAGCAAGCCGCTGCTTTACATCGGTTTTCTGTGATACAGTGGTAACGACCCGGTCGAGCCAGCCCATTCATGCTGTAGACAAAACTGTTTACAGCGTGGCTTTACCACTAGAAATACTACTACTGTCTTGTTCATTCATTAGGATACTTTGCGTCGACGGTTGATCTGGTTCTGAAGCGACGTCAATTGGCCGTTAAAGTCGACACTTAAACAAAATATCTTGTAATAGATATTAAATTTTCTATTCTCGTTTCCTACATTTACAAAAACCTGGGCTTAGTTTAGTCTTGTAGATGGACCCTTTTGATTGTTTGAGAGTCATTGTGTGTGTTTAGTCCCCAGAGGGGTTGATTTCAGGCAGGCGGCGGTTCATAAACACTACAAACCAAATCTTTTTGTAACATGTCTTAAACAGCATGTTGCGCTGTACCCACTGCGATTGAGAGAAGGGCAGGTGGAAGATAATTTGAGAGTCAACTTTTAACAAAATTAGCTTTGAACGCTTGTTTTTTTTATTTGATTGAATGACGAGACGAGCAAGGCGCTCGCATGATGATAAGCGCTACGCCTGCCCATAAAAAGAAGCAACACCACATAGAACTTTGAATTACAAAGCACGTTAAATTGTTACGGCTGTCTTAGTAGAAATATGTACTAAAATATAGAGTACCTACCCTGGAAATGCTGACCTCTTATTCCTTATTTGTAAATGACTAAATCATGACCATCATGGTGGATTCGCCTCCGTGATACGTTCCGGGGTCAGACTGTAGGTCGGCATAATTCTGACAAACGTCGTGGGACGTTGGGAGTTTATTGTTGGACTGTTATTTAGTTACCATCAGGTGCAATATAGTCACTGTGCCATACCAGGATAAAAAATAGTGGGTTTGTCATTATAGTATAATAGTGCCAGTAGTATGATTGAACATATGGACAGGATGGATGAAAGACGACTTACGAAAGATATTTATCAAGAGAATGTGAATGGAAGGGTCGGAAGAGGGCGCCCGAGAAATACGTACCTGTATCGAGTATCGTAAAAGGGCAAATCATGAGTACCCTCAGTCCAAGAAAATGTTTGAGAAGATGTCACATTTCGTTCGCCTCTTCAACATATTAATGTAGCAGATGCGATAGAGATGAGACAGGATTGTAGCTTATGACACTCTCTAGTCTCTAACCAACCCTAGTATAGTCTCAATTCCTTGAAGCATTTCTTGTGTGTCGACTAAGATAATTACACTAATATATCAGGTCGCGTAAAATGCGTTGAGTGAATGATGATTTATAGCACGCACTCTCATTAATATTTTCCTAGTAACATAACTTGCCGGTCTACACTCGTAATATCCAAATAGTTCACTTTTCACTTCCGCCGTGTGAAATTTATGTGCACAATTATACTGGTCTTTCTATAGGACTGCATGAGTTAAAACTCCGCTTTGCCTAATGAGCTATTAAAACGGCGAAGTTGGCACTTGGCACGTTGCGCCGGAGCTACATTATTTTCTAAGG
The DNA here is from genome assembly GCA_949126905.1 of Amorpha juglandis. Lineage (NCBI taxonomy): Eukaryota > Metazoa > Arthropoda > Insecta > Lepidoptera > Sphingidae > Amorpha > Amorpha juglandis. The sequence continues at coordinate 10,338,734 of OX421381.1, read as the reverse complement.
GCACGTGCTAGTCAGTCGATGACATCCATGTAGTGTTCACTAATAATAATAGTTGTCATATTTTCGTCATTTTTTCATAGTTCCGCAGTCCAGTTGTTAAACATAACATAAGAATTTCGGGCTACGATATCAAGATTAATTGCTATATTTGTTTTGAATACTATTTCATATTTGATTGTATAGTATAAACGTTACTAATGAATTTTGTGACAATAATAAAAATAACAAATTCTCATGTGAAAATCACGATTTACAATACATGTATTTTTTAAATTATATATTATATGAAAAATATTATATATTTCATGAAAAATGAATTACCGTTCGGTTATAATTTTCAAATAAGACATAATTAATTAAATGAACCGAGGAGGTAAAAATTACATTCCTTTTTGATTTCTTGTTCTTACATATTAGTGAGCCGTGATACACTTTATTTCGTAATAAAAGTTATAATTGATGTAAGACATTAAGTTGCCAAGATTTACAGTATAAATATATGCATATATAACCTATGTTTTATTTTCGTTTATGTTGACATGTTGTTTTTGCATCATATTGCAACTTGGACATGCCCAACTGGCGAATGTTCAGCGATGATCCAATTCGACTTCATCTTGGCGAATTCCTACTGTGAGGACCGAACTGATGTGACAGAACTGTTGGTACTCTTAAGAACTTATCAAACGTCAGTGTTGTCATGCACTTACGTGTGAACTGCGTGGGTTTTGCGCACCGCACCTTGGCCGTTGCCCGACGTGATTGTCTTTTGCATTAAGGAAAGAATACACTACTTACATGATTATAACAGTGCAGCTGTAAATCAGTTAGTCATACGTTACTCTCTTTAAAGAGAATTCAGCAATACCACATTAAACTTGTGATTCATGGAACTTCCTGTAAAGCTTCAAATTCAAATACATGATAGGCACTCCAGTTTTTTCGAGTGCATTCAATTAATCGATTAGATAAGATGTAAAATCAACGTATCTCAATCGTTACGTGTCCGAATGGAAACAGAACAGACAGGCGAGGCGATTGCGGGTTAAGTGCAAGGGTTGCAAGAGCAACGGTAGCGGGTCGGACGGCGCCGGTGCCGGGTGCAAGAGGCAACAGAGCGTGGGCGCGGGTCGTCGACCGGCTGCACAGAGAGCGGTGTGCGCCCGCCCTGCCAGCGAAAACGGCAGAAAACCTCACGAAGGGCGGCAGCACACGGTGTCCGCATTTAGCTCGGACTGACGTCGATGAGTCACCACACCGCGAATAGAGGCGGTTTGTTTGTTGCACCGCCCGCTCCCGGCTCTCCCGCCGATTATTTCGAGCGGGCGGCGGCGTGCGGCGTGCGGCGTGCACACCACTACAGACTACACCAGTGCTCCAGTGCTCGGCGCACTGTCTCCACGAGAGGACGCGCCACCCGCCATGACCCCGCTCCCCGCGCCCCCCGCGCGCCTGCGACGCCTCGACGCGTGTGACGCCTCCGCCGGGATCGTCACCACCATCAGGGACACAGTCAGCTGTAGTTGGATATTTTACAGTGAGTGTCGATGCGACTCCGCAGGAGTCTACGAGAAAACCTGCGCCGCCCTGCGTCGTGGACCGCGTCTTGCGTCAGCGGCCCGACTGCCCTTCGGTTGTGCACGCGGCGCTTCCTCATGACCGTTTGTGCGATCTATTGCGGGTTTTACACGTCATATCTGACGATATAGTTTGTTAAAAACCAGTGTATTGTGATTGATAAGAAATTCTTGTTTATATATTGCACCTCTGAAGTGAGAAACATGTACTGTGTTAGCGTGCAAAACATAAACAATTTTTCCATCCCAAGTAGCACACGAATTCCCAATTCCTCGGCTGAACTATGTAAGTTACAAACGTTCTATACATCCATGCCAGGCTTTTGCATTTGAGTGATGCCACCAGAGCTCCTTACTGATTATGTCCGAGCAAAATATTGATTCTTTGTTGAAATGCTTATCGTCGTCTCCTTGTTTAGTTCGCTGCTGCCATCTATTCGCAGGCAAAAGAATTGTAGGTTCGCCGAAAGCCGAAATCTAGGTGAGGCGTCTGACATCAGCAAGTCGGGAGTAAATTTAACTCTTGACGTATTTAACCCTGCCGTGGGACTGCGACCAAATCCTCTAAACATTCAAATTGTTCTCGCATCAACTATACAAACAATCACACTAGCACGCATTGTTTTAACGCAATCGATATCATTAAATTTAACACATTCAAAAGTAGGTATTCTATTTTGGTTTCCGTATTTTATTGCATGTCGGTGGTACGAGTCCACAGCGTCCACTAAAACTTCTCACACAATGTTTGCAATATTTATTATTGTTTGGGATAAACAGTGGGCACATTTACTCCTACCATAGTGACCGCTCATTATCAATTTATGAATAATCGTATATTTATTCGCTTTGTGTAACTATTTCATGTTAATAATAACAATCGCAAACGATTATGTATGCAATTTGCCAAATACTATGACATTGTTATATTGTGCAAAATTCATTAGGTGCTCGCAACCCAAGAAATGTCGTGAATGTGATACATGATAATCTTTACATATTGCGGTTGCATAAACACAATGGTTGAAGTGCCAAATATCAGAATTTTCATAGGTATTTTATGAACAAATATGCCCAACGTTGATTTCTGTAGGACGCAAATGCTTCATATTTTGAATACAAATGTGGAAGTATTGTTGATGCTATTTGTTACGTAAGCGTTGTGGCGTCCGGCCGCCATGCACTCACTTCCTTGCTAGCATTACGTTTGGGAAAGTTTAATGATGAGATGTTCTTATTGTAACACGAAAATCAATGTGGTATGTTTTCTAGTACACAAATCTCTACGCGTAGAGGGAGTAACACGAGTAAATTATCTAACATGTTATTTATCGCATCTTCTTACATCCAATAACTTCCATGTCAGAGGACATGCCAACACATTCCTTACGATTGCACTGGGAAAGTTGGCCTCGGTGACCAACTCGGTCGCTTTACTGTTTTTGTTCTATGTGTACAGTTATCACATTATAAAATGTTTTGTTGTCTGTATGACTTTATATCGTACTACTATTATAAATATGAAAATATGTTTTTTTGTGAATTTGGACTCACAACGGCTTAACGGCGCTCGGTTTTAAATGAAATTTAGTACACAGATAGACCATGACCTAGACTAGGACATGGATTCCATTTTATCCCAGAAAAGGCACTCGTGCAGGCAATAGCTAGTTCTTAAATTGACTTTCTTGTCGCATCTTCTAATATCTCCTTATAAGCATTTCCAAAGCACTAGTACCAAGCCTTTGTATTTAGTTTATTCCTACTGAAACATTGTTTAAATGTTTATTAAACATTGTTTTTAAATATTACTTTGTTTCGCTCCACACTAAGGTTGTCTGGCAGAAATCGCTTAAAGCGATAAGACCGCCCATTGTACACTTCTAGGTTAAGTTCTTGGTATATTTGTTTTTATTTTTTTCTCTCTGTAAGTGTGTGTGCAATAAAGTATTATTAATATATAAATTAATACACCCAACAGTCACATACATAGTCCTGACCCCACAGTAAGATACGAGTCTTGTGTTGTGGGTATCAGGAACTACGAGAGACTTTCGGTCTCACAACACCCAGACCCCGAAACAAATATTTGTGGATCACACAAACATTTGTCTCGGTGCGGGGATCGAACGCGCGGCCTCTCGTTTCACAGCCGGCTACTCGCCCGCTGCGCCACGGAGGCTGTCTGTCTGTAATATACACAACACTATATGTATATGTTACAGGTAACAGCAGTACATCGACGGCCGGCTCTGGCGGCGCGCCGGCCGCCGAGCCCGACCCGGCGCTCGACTCCATGCACATGATGCTGGACCCACATCTGCGGCCCATCTCGCCGGACCTCACCAAGGAGGAGTCCAAACGGATATTCGAGAAGCACAAACAGCTCGCACAGGAATACCTCAAGGTCAGAATATAATATACTCGTACTAAACAATACACTGTTGTAATTATTGGAAATGGTCTAATTGTTGGAGCACCACGTTAAAAAAAATAAGCAAAAATTGTGTACTACTCTGCTAAAAAATCCATTTCTTTCGAAATAAAACTCCAAATATTATCGAAGAATTTAACATTTTATCCTGCTTACATTTCCACGGTTCACTGGTACCATAATACCTTTGTGAATATCTTTTAGTTTTGAGTCCAGATAATTAGCCTTTATCTTTATTCATTGTATTTGTTAAAAATCACGACGTTAATGTTTTCAGGTCCAGACTGAATTAGCGTACCAAAGTAATCACAAAAATGAGTTGGAGGAGAAGATGGACGACGACGAATTACGGCAGAAGAGAGAGATCATACAATTAGAAAATGAGAAGGTAATTTAATTTTATACTATCAATTTATTGAGCTAGTTTTGCACATCAAATTCCACTCCTGGCTAAAACCGTATGTCGTAAAGTTGTGACCAAATAATGGCAATAACTATGTGATTTGCTTATAAATGCCGAATTCAATAGACAATGACAGAGACAACCAATCACAGTAAGTTATACGCGTGACCTTCAAACTGCATTCTGATTGGCTCATTTGTGCGATCTATCCGAAGCATCAAACTGATATGGTTTATTGATAATGAGTAGTCAAGAGCTCAATAGGCAGAGATGTAAAGGTTTTTCTTTTAGTTTTGTCTACCATTTGTAAGAGTCATATTAAACGTAAAATGGTTTCTGATTTGCAGGAGTCGTTAATAAAACTGTACTGCAGTCTGAAGAAGCAGCTGGCGCGAGTGGAGAATGACGAGTGGCTCGAGGAGATGCCGCACGAGTGACGTCACACACATCACACCCGCTGCATGTGACTGCTACGGACTAGGGACCACCACCGCCACCATCGCCACCATCGCCACCATCGCCACCATCGCCACCACCGCCACCACGTCGCATCTCAGTGCCCAACACGCACACTTCCTTCGTATCATTGATCTCAAACCACCAATCACCAAACGACAAACGAGTCTTCTATTATCTCCCTCTGATGGACGGATCTTGCTTATACAAAGCTGCGATTTAAATTGTGTTCTTCGATTATTTTGGGAAATGCGAAGAAACGTTGATAATCGAATATACAACAGTTATAAGAATGTGCTTGTCTTGTTCATCTCTTTAGAGCCAGAAAAGGCGCGAAAAATCGAACATTACCGAAGCGCATAATTTAATATCACCAAAAACTAAACCCGCACATTACAATGAACGAATTTACAATTTTGTAATGTTTACTTACTAATACATTTTGTACACCAATTTGTGTTTTGTCCAATTTAATTATAGTTACCTGAAAAGCACGTTTTAGTGCTTTTTGTGTAATGTGTAGTACACGAGTGTTATGTAGTTTTTTTTTTTTTTTATCGTATTACTTATAGGCGGCAATTTCGCCGCGTTTGTATATTACATAATGTGTATTCACCACTGTACGGTTTGTATGCATTTGTTTTGATTGTATAAATGTAAGATATTTCTAGATGTATTAGGATAAGTGAATAAATGTTAAGTTTAATAAATAACTCGAGACGTACATGTGATATTATTTCGCCCAATAACAGGGGAACACCCAAATACTCCGAAATATTTTATTCCGAATTTCGATGTTCCGATGTTCAAAAGTCCGAATTTCATAATACCTAAAAATTATAATGTCTATTATTCAAATTTACGAAAATTATTTTACCGAAAGTTGTAAATACGATCTGTTTCTTTTCCGAATTTTATATGTTCGACGAGTCAAATGCTCGATGGGTTCTCGGTCCGAAAAACGACATTCCGATTTTCAATATTCCGAATAAATTGATAAAATCAGGATTTTGATTTAGTTATAATCATTACATACATTTGGGTTAGGTTAGGTTAGAACTGTGACCATTAAGCGCGAAGGCGAGCGAGCGCAGCGAGCGTGCCGCGGCAGCGGCCGCCGAGCGCCAGATCCTCTCTATTGTTGATGAATCATTTGGGTTAGGTTAGAATTGTGACCAGCAAAAAAATATTTTTATTGGAAAGAAAATATTTTTAAAACGCATTTGACATTAGTTTTTTTAATTCTACCTCCTCATACTATTATATTTCTCTTTGACAAGAAATTATGTGTTGATTTTTCTTTCTATTCAGTTGTACAAGGCGTTTTTATTTCGGAATTTGAATTAATAGGTATTTTAATAATCGGAATTCGTATTCTTGATGTTTCGAATTATCATTAATTCGGACTTTTTGTTATTCGATCTATTGAAACTCGGTATTTTGAGAATCGTAATTATATACGTTAGGAATATTGAAATTTCGGAATTATAAAAATAGGATAAATGATACATCGGAGTTGTTAAATTCGGAATTTTGAACCATTCGGAATTATGAAAATCGGTATTTTGAAATTCGTATTTGTGACTATCGGAATAAAGTTTGTCGTATTATTGTAGTGTACCCCAATAACAGCCAGTTTACATAATTATCAGCTTCGTATTTACACGACCGTTTTAGCGAGGACCACAGATAAAATATAAAGTTCCAATGTGTGCTCCTTGCGTTCGCAGTTGAACGTAGATATGCAAAAACATTTTAATCCTAATGGATTTGGATGAATTTTTACTAATGTAAAAATTCAGACAAGTTTTATTTTGCTGAATCCCTTAACTTAAATAAAGTTCTATTTGGCATACTCGTACATGAGAAAAGTTCCGTTACGATTTTTTTAATATGGATTTTGACCTAATTTATTCCACCGATGAATTTCGCAATATAAAACCATCTCAATTTGAGCTTGATGCGGGTTGAAATGTTATTGCGTTTGCATCCAATTAACAATTAGCGCGTGTACTCTATAAGCGCACCGCAGTTTACGCAGTAAAAATGAGCACGATCGGTGTATTATACGGATCAATGTATATATCAATATGTACGGTGTGATGCGTTATCTGAGTGTTAGGTTATTTGTCACTATCGCACAGCACATTCTTTCAAGCGAGATTAGTACTTATAAGTACCATTAAACCGAACCAACAATAGCGCATTTTGTCATGTGTGAAGGGACTCTCTCTTCTCCATACCCCTGAAAAGTTGGATTAGTTTTTGTAATGCCCCCGAAATCAGTTTTTGTTGACTAATCGGTTTTCCCCCTTTTTCGGACCGGCGTAGTGTCCAGTAAGGATCTAGAATACTAACAACTGACAGCTCATACTACAACGGCCATCACGGGCATAAAAACGGTCCTGTAAATAATAACAGTTTTGTTCAACCGCCAGTCACTCGCAAACGAGATTATTTCAAAGTTCGGACAGTGGGTCGGAATGACATAATACGACGGCGATCGATTTTTCACGCAGCATACATCGCGCCATCGCTGCTGAAATGTATTTTTCCTTCCTATTTTTTCTGTTGGTTTTTTCCCTTTAATCGCATTTTACAGTGCGACAACTTAAGGTCGATAGGCGCTGTTAAAATGATTTTTAGTTTTGACATTACAGTCTAAAAAGAACCACTGCCAACTTACCGATTGTCGAACTGTGCTTTCTAAATAAGTAATGATGTCTGTTAAAATCGTAATTAGTTTTACTTTAGCCGCACATAAATTTTGACTACTAATACGACAAAACATCGTAGACCAAAGACTTTCGAATGATGGACACCCGGTAAGAGGGCGAAATAAGTGGCGCTGTTTTCGATTTATAGATGATTCGATGAGATTATTCTATAAAATAAAATACATTTTCATTTAGTTTCAATATTTGCAACCGCCAAATTATGTTATCACATTGTATTGCTACTTTGGCAATATAATCTCGTTTTCAGTGACGGGAGCGGTGGGCAAACGGCGTTTCTATGTGAACAAGCCGTCAGGTTCAAAGGTTCAGGTGTGCGTAATCAAAGAAAAAACAAAACTCAGTCCAAATATTTTAATTTTCAATACAGTCGAAATGTATATTTGTCTGTTGGAATGGTGTGTATTTGTCACATAAACATAAACAAACGATCAATTTGGCACTTCTAACAATAAATATTCAATCTGAGATTCTGTTCGTAAATAAATAAATGCCATCAATTAACACAATGCCGTCGAGTGTCATTAAATTGGACGAATCTTCACATAACAACTTATTTACAATAATTACAATAATGTGTCTTGTCTAAATGACTACATCCACTGAGGGTAGACGGAGCAAGGCAAGTGTTATCGACTTCCGTTCACTTCAGCGATTACAGTAAGGGCTTACACAATATGTCTGATCGAATCTAAATGTTTCCAATTAACATTTAATACATATTTAAATTTACAGTTATACATACTATTAAAATTTGTGATGTCGAGTATACAGACTTAAACGAACACGCCAAACTCCCACCGTCTACTATAATTTACATTTTAAATAGTGATATGATAATTTTTGTCATTCGAAAATAAATAAATTAATTCAAATCACTAACCAAATTTTAAAAAGTAGACCAAATGCGAAATATATAAATAATTCGGTATCGAGAGGACTCAACTTGGCCCCGGTAAGAACTATTTCAGTAACGATATTATACAAGATTTAAAAGAATTATACAACCAATAATGATAATTAGCTACACGTAATTACTATAATATATTTCGTTGTTAGGGCTCAAGTTATTAACTATGCGACACGCTACACATTTGAAAAGGAATGAAATTGAAACTATAATAACTAAGCTACTAAACAACTATTATGAGAAAAATTATAATATAGGCAATTCCTTCGAACCCTTTCACGTCACATTAGATATAAATACACTAGAATATTACTTTTGATTCTTATAAATAACGCCAAGTTTGAATACAAAAAATTAAGGCAACAGTTACTATATTAATGAACTTGTGATTATTGTCACATGTACACTGACAACGAACCTTGTAATGTATATTTGCACGTATGACAATAACCGCGTTCGAAACAGTTACCTTAGATATAATAATCTCACGTACGAAACATTGACGCATTAGTGATATTGCATCAAACACGATTACCAAGTACCTAACGATAGGCGATTGTGAGTGAATTAAAGATATTAATAACTCGATTATTCGTCTTCAACGATGTTTAATACAATCTAACGGCAAATGCGAGATTTCGATGTTACTAATAAAAAAGTAGCGAATGTATAATTTTAATTTCAATTAAAGCACAGATGTGGATATTTATCTAATATACAATAGCGATTTACAGAATTGCGCGAGTTATTAAACCGCCTTATACTACGCCTGCTATAGTAAGAGTCATATGAGATTAAAAAATCGTACGTGAAAATAACGATACTTATTCGATTGCAATAAAATTAAACCCATGAACCATTCATCGATTGTTTTCATTCATAATCGCATATCGCTACCACAAAAAGGACAGTACAAACAACATGGTTACAACACAACTTTAGATGACTACTATCGACATATAAACGCGACAACTACAATATGTCAGAAATATATTTATCTATGGCAGTATTGAATAAATTCTAGAATATTGAAAAAATAGGGAACGTTATATTGAAACTTAAACTTTGTTAATTATCAACTTCAACTAATTTGTGGCAAAATGTTAGATATGATTATTATTTGTCTAGCATCACTATTCACTAGTCGATAAATGGATCGTGATAACATATTATAATACAATGGGTTTTAAAAATTACAAGTGTCTTAATGACAAAGATTAGCACCGTGAAATTTTTTGAATAATCATTCTATTGAAATACTTTTCTAAGAACAAACACAAGTGAAATAATTAAGTTGTGTCGATGGCTTTTACAACTGCGTATACATGTATGGATCGTCTAATGACATCCAACAACGACTTGAATAACAAAATTTCATTGGTACATCTAAATCATGTAATTGAGACCAACGTGAAAATCGTATTATTAGCTGCCAAAAAACATAATTTATTAAGGACTTTCCAAGATTCTATACCGTAATATAACATTTTATTACTATAATAGTTTGTTGGTCATGAAGCAAAACGAATATTTAGCGTCGGTCGCTGAATCCATACGCTCTATTAATCACATGCAAAATATTTCTGGGACACGATATCTACAAGAATCTACAGTACAATGAATATCACATAAATTCAACGACTCGAGTGGACCGGTCGATTCAATAATTATCTGCCTAGATAAAATCATTTAAGTAGTAAACAAAAACATTATTCTCATTGCAATATTTCGTATCAATAAATATCATCAAATAAAATACACTAACGAATATTCGACGCAATACTAAGTTGAGCAATGTTTAACGGTAATACAAGATATTACAGCATATTTATGTATTGTCAACAATTCACAGGACATCATGTGTCGATAATGTTAAAATCTAGATAGATATAAAACTTCAGATATAGGAATAAGGAATAAATCTGATATCTAACGAGAGGGGAAGACTGTTATGGTCTATCGTTGTCAATCCTGAAAAAAAAAATTCATCGATAAGTTACCAATTATCGTAAAGGTAGTTCAAACGACCCTGGGCGTGACAATTGGAATAAAGTTTTGTTTCTCCACATCCCTACCAGTGGTAGAACCCTGGTTTACGAGAGGCCATCGAGTATTACTTGATCCATTACTACCTCAAAGCAGCAGCGTACACAATGGCTTATCGACAAGTCAGCTCTGTATTGTCTTCCAGTTTGAAAGGCAATAAAGCCAGTGAAGCTTATGACTTAACATCTAATGTATCAGTGTCATAAATACAATACAATGCATAACTATTCAGTAATTGATCATTAAGTTTTTGGTGATATTTATGGGCAGATGTGGCGATAGCATTTGCCATTAGGCGAGCGACCGGCTTGTCTATCGTTGAAACGAATATTTATTGTTACACTTATAATCAAAACAAATATTCATTATACAAATATATGTTTATTATTATTCCGCTGAATCAATCCCACGACCTTTTGTCCTAAGGTGTGTACACGCGCTCCGTATGGAGGTCGACAACGTGATCGTGGTCGATAAGTAAACGGATCGAATTAAGAAATTCTCAGAATCGTTACTGCTTCGATAATATCAATAAACCGTTTTTGTCGCATGAATCAGATAAGAGATAAGAAAAAAATGATGGATTTGTGGTCCAACAATGAGAAGGACGCGGTTCTCGACATATAAAATTGGAAAAAAATTGTTTAATAAATGTCACTATTTTCCAACACATGAATTTGGCGCCCCATTCAATTGTCACCCAGAACGCTGTCAGGCAATATGAGAGACTTACTTCACCGTCCAAAGCCAAAACATATAATCGATAGATAGATCTGCTTATTCGTGCATGTGAGAGTGAGCTCCTATTCTTTTTTTATGTGGAAAAATGCCATTTGAAGGCGGGGTGTATGCTGGATTTTTTGATTTTCTGGTAGGTTTAGTAAAAATTTGATATTTTTAAAACGATTAGTTTCCGTTTTTTTTTCGTACATCTACCGCTAGTACGTATGAGTAATTTTATAATGCACATAAGTTAAATACGAAATAAATTTTCAAACGATTCAAATAGCGATTTACTAGTGTGGAAATTCGAAAATTGTGTATATATCTGTAACTTTTACTAGACCTACAGCGGAAAGGTTTTTATCCTACATCTATAGTTAGGCATACACAGTGACTATGTGTATGTGTGCACATACGAGTTGAATCTAGATCCTTAGTTCCGAAAGTGGTCCACGGGGGTCTACGTTGGCGTGACAAAAAAATGGGGATTCACAATTCGTAAGCGGGGGACCACCAAAATCTATCTGCTTTCGATAGTGAAGACCTTACAATGTTAGCTTGACTTCACCTATCAATGTAGGCAGATAATATTTTTAGAAGCTCAGCGGCTGTTACTTGTAAAAATCTTGCATATTCTATATTCATTACATGTCGAGACTTGCAAAGCGCCACAGGGGGTCCACCAGAACCAGCTCAATTTTAAAAGTGGTCTCATCATCATCATCATCATCAGCCACAAGACGTCCACTGGTGAACATAGGCCTCCCCCAAAGATTTCCAGACCGACCTGTTGGAAGCAGCCTGCATCCAGTCTAAGTGGTCTATGAGAAGAAAAACTCTCTGGGAACCTCTGATCTAGCTGAATACTTTTTTTTTATTTTTTATTGCATAGCCCCGCAAACGAGCAAGTGGGTCACCTGATGGTAAGTGATCTCCACCGCCCATGTACGCCCACAATACCAGAAGAATCATGGACGCGTTGCCGATCTTAAAGGAAAGGGATAATTATTAGATTGGGAAGAGGAGGGGGATTTGGGCCTCCGGATATCTCACCGCACCGTACGAAACGCAGCAGCAAGCCGCTACTTTTCGTCGGTTTTCTGTGAGACAGTGGTAACGACCCGGTCGAGCCGGCCCATTCATGCTGTAGACAAAACTGTCTACAGCGTGGCTCTACCACTCGTGAAGTACTGACCTTGCGTGTGAGGTGGGTGGTAGGTGGCTAGCTGTGGTGCTCGCGTGCGTTACGCCTGGCCTGCCACTTGAAGTCCACCTGCATGAGCCACTGCTGGCCGCGTGACCTGTTACATGCACGCAACACCGGCTTCCACACGTCCGACGGCTCCGGCTTGTCCAGGCACATGCCGGTGTTCGTGTGTTTTATCGTGCGCGTCTACAAACAAAACATTCACCGTTTTGAATATTTCCTCACCGTCGTAGGAGTACAATACAATACAAAACTCTGTATTGAAAACCGTTTACAATGCAAGTAATAATACAATACAAAACTCTAAATATATAACCGCGATAAAATCCGTTTAAATTGGTTTCATTTCAATACAAAACTCTTTATTGAAAACCATTTACAATGCAAGTAATTAAAACTAAAAAGCTGGTGCTAAACCTATGGAAGACAATGGGAGGTCTTATTGCTAAAAGCAATCTGTTCTATACAACAAACAAACAACAACAGTATATTTATCTTCAGTATGAAGTGAAAACTTCTTTAGCCGCGCTGAGCATTTTTTGGTAAGGGGTGAACTTGAGGTTTCGCATCAACGACATGCTAATGTTAATTCAGACTATACACGTAGGTATAACACATCGTATATACCTGACCGTGTGCTGTGCGTGTTAGACGCTTTTTGGATGGGTGAAATCTTGTGAGCTCTGAGTCGTCAGTCAGTCAGTCGTCAGTTGAGTTCAGTTGTGAGTACAAAATTGATATAAGTTTTCACTTCTATCGGCAGTCCCTATGACTGCCAATTTTTTATCCATCGTATTTTGTTCAATCGAGTACAGTGAATAAGTAACTCAATTTATTTTTCTAGATTAGTTAAATACGTGTTGTGTGTTTTCTTTAAAAACTTTTCAGCACAATTTCTCCTTGCAATCTCATGTAGATACAGTAGCAATAACATACGATGGCACATAAGAAATTATAGTATCAAACAACCCAGCCTTCAAATCAAACCGCCCATGACTAACATTTGCTAATAAAGCACATCCTACTACGTTTGTCAAACCCTACACAGATTTGGCGGATAGATTTTAAAATATCCATTTTGTTAGAAATAAGCGCAAGCATCGTTCCTAAATTCGTCAACCTTGGCCCATCAAATTTTGCCTTCAATGTGAATTTGAAGATTTCTATTCTCGGATGTAAAGATGGACACCAATTTACGTTAATAATAAAACCGACTGTAGATAAATAAGACTTCCAATTATCGTAGTTGTCAAAATATTTTGCGCGTATTGTAAAAAAAAAAACAAATTAAATTACACAAATTTCAACAATATGTTTTTAAATGGATAGATAGAATATTCTTTATTAGACACCAACAAAGATGACACAAAAAATAAGAATCATACAATAAGGGTGTTAGAATAGGAGGTGTTTTATTCAACAATCAATGTTGTCACTGTCATCCTTGCAAATCGGAAGACGCTCAATAATTGAAAACGCTAGTTAACTAAAACGCCAAATAAAATATTTGAAACTAATAAGTTAAACAGCCAGTATATTATCGACGAACCACAATATATTTACGGCGTGCTATCGAGTCGGCGTGTGGCGCCATACTGACTACTGCGCTCGCCGAACAAGGACAATATTGGACACTACTTATCATTCGACATTACATTGCTTATTTGCCGTGCATTTTTTGTCAGGGGCTCTCTTGAGACAATATTTTCACTAAATTATACGGCAATCTTAAATCTTTTTATGAACAAGTTGATAATAAAAATATAATAATTTGAAAACATATTTTAAGGGCACGTACGGACTACGGAGAGAAACGATGTACTGCGAATTCTGGTGAAAATATAGATTTTTTTTTTTTTTTTTTTTTTTTATTCTTATTTATAAGGGCTTTATCGTTGTTACGATAATGTCGCCCTGGTAAGGTTGTACAAAGGATGGGTACATTAAATACAAACTAAATAAATGTTACATTAGTCCACACTTCTGTCAACTAATTTGTACAATATTCTGGCTTCGTTTGAGAATGGTTCTGACAAAATTATATTGCAGCTACCCACGTGTGAAAGATTAATGCCGCAATTGTTTCGTAGGTGAGCATTCTGAGTACATTCCATCAATATATGGTACACGTCATCGATTGTACCACATGTGGGACAGTTAGGAGATGTAGTTTTATGCATAAGGTAGGCAAACTTGTTACATGGAATGTGTCCGGATCTTAGTCTCAAAGCTGTCACTATTTCTTTTCTATTTAATATAATCGTGTCGATCCATGGCGAATTAAATAGATGAGGTTGTATTGTATGATACCATATCCCCTTTTCTCTCGATCTCTCATCAAAATACAATTTCCATTTGTTAAAGCACTGGTTTTTTAAAAATGGGATATAATTTGAGTATGAAGGAATAATTTCCATCATAATACCGTCAGATACTGCCTGTTTGGCTAAAGGAAAATATAGATGTTTTTTTAAAATGTTTTAGTTCGATCCGATATTCCTAAAAAAAGGTTAGACAGAATAAAATATAATATATTTATACCACTGTATTATAGTGGTTATCTTGTAAAAAAATGTTGTTTTGGGTATACGGATACCTCGGAAAGATGCCCGCGAGGGTCTTTGTCAAGGCTCAAAATCAGTGTAGTTTCCAGATACCGGCACGAAACGTGAACGTAAAAGAGCTTGGGGCGCACGTTTTATGCGATTGGTTCGTTACTCCTTGCTCGTTTCCTATGGAACTCGTCAACTGTCCCCACTACCGTCCATCTTAACTCACGTCTCTTGCCGGTAACTACAACATACCTTGGAATCATATGTCCACTCCTGGTTGCCCCTCATCCCGTGGCAGCGTATCAGTTTGATGGGGCCGCGCGGGTGTGCCGCGTCCAAACAGTTGTCGTCCGACATTATTTGCTTGCGTTTCGTGTAAGCAAACACCTGAACAACACAAGTCATTATTAATTAAATTATTTTCGTCATTACTAAACACTGTACAAAATAAACTTCTTTGGCAATACAAAGAATCAAGTAAATATACACACTATGGTGATAAAATTTCAGTTATAAATTCACTCTTAATCAAATTTGCTAAAATAAGGACACATTTACCAAATTCTGTAGAATTCTTTTGACATATCTTTTGATAATCATATCTTCCAATCGGGACAGGAATATATGTGCGACTTTGGGTGTTATATAATTATTTGTAAAAACCTAAAAACATAGTTCTATAAAATAGATGCCCTTCTAAAAACATATAACTGATAGGACCACTTTAACATCATAAAGCCTTAGTAGTCACAACATTCCAAACGATCATTTCCTATAAGAAAATTTTCCCCAATATCCCCAATAGGTATTGCAATGGAATGTGTAGCTTTAATGGAACTTTGAAATATTATTTATTTATTAGCTATCTGATCGATTTATTACTTAATGATCGACATAATGATACAATTATCTAATAACCTTTAAAATGCGGATTACAATTTTCCGAGAACTTGTAAAATTGTAATGCTAAGCCTATTAGTGTCCGTAAGCGCTAGTGTATGAAGGACATGGGTGATAATGAGTTAAATAAAGGTCAATTCATATGATTACAACGGTATACCCAATGAGTAAATACGCTTTACACTTTTCAAAGGGCTCGCTCTACACACTGTTGAAATTTAAAAAAAAAACAAATACCAAAGACAAAATAGGTTACAAGGTTGTAGGTCCCTCGTATGCGAGGGGCCGTCTGGGTTTGTACCACCATTTTATCTATTGCTGGCATCAAGCAGCAGTGTGTAAGCACTGGTACATTTCGGTTTGAAGGACATTAAAGCCAGTGACATTACTGGGCATTATGAGACAACATCTTATGTCCTGGGAGTGATTAACGCAGCCCAGTGCTATGTATTGCTTTGTAATTCAAATTTATGTGGTGGTGATGTTAATGGGCAAGGGTGAAGCCAAACCATCTTATAAGCGACTTGTTCGTTTCGTCATTCAGGCAAATAAACATAGATCGAGTTTTATGATATAAAAATTGTATTTTTTGACTCCATAATTATTTTAAATTACATTTTTTAATAAATTACGTACGTACGATATGAGTATTTCACCCCATATTAAAATATATACAAAGCGCTTCGGTAAGATTCATTTATTTTGGAAAACACAATGATAATAATTCAATATAGAGCAGTTATAACATAAAATTATATATTAGTTTGTCTCTTAAGTGAATTACGGGGCACATAAATCCAATATTTTTTACATTGGTACTAAATCGTGAACTCGTAGTACTGTGATAGTACTACACAAGTACCTACCTATTAATATTATCATTATAGAACATTTTTCTGTAAGCCAATCATATTGTCAAATCTATTGTCGACGTAAATTAATAGATAAGTACCTACGTGTTGCGAAAAACAACTTTATCTTTGTGGGTAACAATAATGGCGATAGTTGTAGTTACCTACATCTTGAAAATAGTCCTTCCTTTTCACATGTCAGAGAAAAAAAAAGCATAAGAATTACAACACTCAAAAGAAGAAAAGTCTCAAAGTGACTCGTATTCAAAATCAAACTTATTAGTTACTAGCTTCGATCTATATTACTACACGATATTAATACATTAAATATAGCGATGCTGCGGAAAATACAATGTTTTAAAAAATATTAACAATTGTAAGGAGTTGAAATAAAACGAATTTATTTTTTAAATTAGTTTTATTTCAATCAGTAACATTCGTGTAAACGTCAGAAATCATAATTGTAAGGAGTGTAAGTGAGCCACCAACATCTTAGGCCTAAAGCCAACCTCACATGCATGTGGTATACTTTTGTATATCAAAAATGGTTAGGACCTGATGTTAAGAACAGTGCAGTGTATATAATTGTATATGTCGATATATGACGACATATGACGACCGTCAAGATTACGTACATTACGTACCACTACGGTCGGCAGAATTATGCCCGCTCGAAGTTAGCTCTGGTGAGTCCTGACTAAGGGATGAGGCAATGACTAAACTTGTTTCTCGTTACACGCTATGAGGGTCACACGCCGGGTCACCTCGCATAGTACCAAATCCACTTTCACATAATGAGAAGGCGGACCCTGGCCTTAAGCCAGTAGTAGAGCGTTAGAGAGTGTGAGTGCAAGTGAGTGTGTGAGTGAGAGTGGTATAGTTATTTTTTGAGTGGTAGAGATGCTGTACACAGTTTTGTCTACAGCACCATCAGGTGACTCACTTGCTCGTTGTAAGCCAAGCCAAGTAAAAATTATATGCTGTGGATAACGGTGTGAGTTACGCATTTATTTTTTGTTTATTTTATTAGTTAGTTTATAATATAATGTGTAAAGGTACAAGTTGGAAGCGGACGACATGACGCAGCAGCAGACGACGTGTAGTCGCTTCATGTCGCCACGACACGTCGTTACGACGTGTCGCTGCAGTCATGATTTCGAACCCGACTGCAGACGGCAACAGCAGATGGAATCCAGTTGGTACCGAGTGTTCCGTGAAACAAGATGCATTTTTTGATATCTTTTATTAGAAGAGGAAGAAGACGATGATGACTTGTTTTTGTTGTACTTGTACAGAAAAAGACGAGAAGCCATACGCCCTATGCTTAAATGCAGAACAAGTGAGGGAACCTATTCAATATTGATTAAAAACCATTTGGAAAGCGATATTAAAGAATTCAGACAGTATTGTCGTTTGAATCTTTAAATTCATTTTGAAAAGAAACTCGCTGGACGTGTCGTCAGCGGCACTACTGATCCGCGGTCGGACGACACTGGCGTCTGCCGCTCGACGACGCGTCGCTAGCTTCGTGTCGCTGACTACGGATGTAATTTCATAGAAATACATAGAAACCAGTAGTGTCGCTGCGACACGTCGTCTGCTGCTGCGTCATGTCGTCCGCTTCCAACTTGTACCTTAACTGTTTGTTATACCCGAATAAAAAAATAAAAAAATAACATTCGTAAGATATGCATACCTGATTGCCACCCATTCCGTGGCAGTATCCCATGCCCAGCGGTTGTCCCGCCTTCCCTCCGAGCGTGTCCAGACAGTTCGACGTGTCCGCGTTACGTATCTGCAAAATAAATTCGTACACTTGTACAAACATAAAAAAACCTATATGTTTACTATAAAATATTTGCACGATGTTATTCTTTCGTTGACATTTACACGAGAATAAAAGTAAATGCATAATATTTGCGTGTACTTGACGCGACATAAACGTAAGTTAATACAAGTCTATTTAATAATAAAGATAAATTTAAGGTTATTTGTTACGTATTAAATGAATTAAATGGGCTGTGGTCGGAAAACTACGGCTCGCAAGACGTATGTGGCTCTTGGGCCTTTTGGTGAGACTACTACAAATAAAAAAAATGGAAATGAAGTGCGTGTATAGCATAACTCCATACTACGTGAAATAATCAAGATTTATGTTTGCTCTTAAAAGAAATTTCAACCGTTTGAATATATTGATATTTCGCTCTTTTTACTAATGAGTTTCCTGAACACTGTCATAGGGTAACTGTACATTTCCAATTCAACGGGTCATACCATTTTATTATACTGACTTGATGACAGCGTTCTACTAAACCTGATATTCAGTACAGACGGAAACGTCAACAATCAACGCTCTCATGTGCTCGGCATGGAATCGGCTCAATTGTAGTGCAATCACTTAAAAAAAAACTCAAAATCCTTCAATCGTCTCCTACTCAGGCTATGTAAGTAGCAATTGATGAATTAGTCTCTATGCATTTATTGTATGGCACGCCCCGAATTCCTTTATTGGCTTTGGTAAATATTGAAATTAACATACCTAGGTATTATTTACTTTAATGCCTCAGTGATAACACGACATACTTATGTTTCATAAGTTACATACCTATATTTTATATATCTTTATTTACGTACAAGAGACTTCTTAGTAATTGCTAATGTAGAATTTGTCAATACTAACCCAAGGATCGCAACGATCTACGAAGGTTCATGGAACTATGAACCTTCATAGATCATTAACAGTGGTTGACGGTTGTATCAAAATCTTTTTCTACCAGCCCTTATTACACTCGAATTGGAGACGGCGCATTTTACAGGAATAATTGGCTTGTATCTTTTACGGCAGGCCACCTGCCTGACGTCAACCCTTCTAAGGAGAAACACACCCAAACTTGAAACAAATATTTGTGGATCCCACAAACATTTGTCTCGATGCGGGAATTGAACCCGTGGACACCTACTTCACGGCCGGGTGCCTTCACTCCACCACGGAGTGCGTATATGTTTATAATGTATAATATAAACCCTGCATTACATAGTCTCTACTACTCTATACTACTGATGGTTTGTCTACTAATGAGAAGGTCCATGTAGACCTAATGCGGGTTGATAATACGCAGTTCTGTAACACCTTTTAAATGTTCTATTGTAATTTAAATCATGGCATAACAATACAGGTACAACAAAGTATGAAGTAAAACCCGAATTATATCACACAAAACTACCTTATGTGGTGTACCCGACTTTTAATGACGCAATTAAATGTTTAATTAAGATCTTTAATTATACATTCGAATACGTTTGCCAAAAACCACCGAGGTAGTAGTGTCGCGTAAGTAAACACGAATCTATTTTGAGATTATAAACTAGCGAGGACCGTATTTAGTATTATTGTTTATAGACTGTCGTGGGGAGATTCCCACCTACTAAAATGCATTCCAGAGTACTAAATAAAAATATAGAATTATGCACTTCAATTAACATACACAAAAAATATATTTTTGTACAGTATAAACTAATTTTAGTGTAATATTTATTAATTACACTATTTTATTATTCACATTTTTTATATTTTGTTATAATTTTAATTATAGTGCGGGCTAATATGCTGAAGATTGTATGACATGAGTATTAAAGACGGCCCAGTAACTAGTTATCGTAGCAATCCAATGGCGTGGATATAATTAAGATTTCCAAGAAAATTTAACATGACCTTATTGTTATCGCCTACCTATCTGACAATGAAGAAAATCAATTATATAACAAAACAAAAGGTGTCCTAAAAGTAAACTAGGTAATCGCTATTTCAGATTCAAATAAAATATAAGCTTAACTAAACATTTTGGTGTAAAGTAATTTTAAATTTTTAGAAATGAGACATCGAACATTAATTGTAAATACTTATAAAATTACTCAACATTTTATGACAACTCGATTCATCATCATACATTTAGGGCTTACTGTGCACACAAAAAAGAACATTGCTGCAACTAATTACTAACAACGCATTGTATTTCTAGAAAAAAATATAAATCGTCTATCATTTAGTATTCATAAGTATAATCAGAGATGACGCCATATTTTTGATGGACGGTCGATAAATAATAGGTACCTACTTGCAGCTTATTCGCTGACTGTATTAATTATTTCATGGGTGTTAAAGAATCCAGTAAAATAATTAAAATGGCTAAGAGTTCCAAACTGCTGAGACAAATATATTTTGATATATATTCCGTCTTAATATGCCACATAATATTACAGTTGACCTATTGAACCTATTCTTTATCGTACGTGTGTTCGAAATGCCACGAATGACCGAAAAAAGTGTTTCAGAACCGACCGGTGTATGTTCAGTTACTTTTTTACCGGCATGTCGTTCGAATTAATAAATACAATTGCAGTGATTTTACGAGAATACCAGGACAAACAAAGTTCTTCAAATGATAAAATCTATATGTAGCTTCTAGTACTCCAGTATCTAGCACTAAGGTTTTCTTAAATATATTGGGTCGTATAAACGTTTTAAGGTAATAAATATAAGAGCCTATATCCAAGGGCGTATTGTTTCAACGGTCTGTAATTTTAACAGCGTTGGTCAGAAGCAACGGTCCACGAATATTTACGTATTCTTAGTACTTAAAACAAATGAAACAACCTTTAAAAAATGGGAATAATTACTTCTTTTAAACAATGTTACTACTACCTTCACTATGATATACGTACCTCTCCAAGGTAGTAATACTCCAAGGGCATCTGACTCTCCGGGTATATGTTCTCGAGGTACCACCTGAAGCTCTTGCACTTGAGCCGGTCCCTGAGTGCCTTCCTCTCGGTGACGTCACCCACCGGCACGTTCAGCGCGCCTGCTCATAACTCACACGTCACACATCGATCGTACATACGTATTGATGACGTAATGCAAATGGCACTGCTTACGCTTGTCACAATTTCATTTGCATTTTGCAATAACTTACAAATGTCATTATTGCTGATAAGCAACCCAAAGTGAGGTGTAATTATTTGACTACAGTTTAATAAGTGAGTAATGTTGACATTATCAATGTGTTGACTCACTGAACAATTTGACAACTTTTCTTCGAAACAAATGTAAGTGGTAGAACCACGATGTAGAGAGAATATCTATAGCATGGATTGGCCGGCTCTAACGGGTTTTTACCCTGTCTCACAGAAAAACGACGTGAAGTAGCAGCTTACTGTTGCGTTTTGTAAAATTCTAGTTATTCCACATATTTTTCATAACCCCATTAATACTTATAATAAAGGATAATGGTGTTTTAAGTCCAGAATTTAATATGTTTTTACAATTATAACAACCATAAGCAACGCCTGTAGCGGTGTAAAAGGCCAATAATTTCAATTGTATGGAACTAGCTTTACCCTACCGTTGGCCGGCTTCCATCTTGTTGCGTATTTAAATGATAGACTAGTAATTTATTTCAAGATACTTCGAGTTGTTTTGTTTAGCTCGACATTATTTTTAGCTGCATCATAATTTGACAAAATGTCTACAAATTGTAAACATTAGGTACTATTTTAACACATATGATCAAATGTCCAAAAATCTACGTTGTTTACTGAGCAAAGCATGAATATTGAAGTTATATGCACATTATGAATATAAACTGAACAATGATGTAATTACGTGATGATTTGTTAATAAAGTTAATTACATAATCCCAACACATGCACAGTATAAAAATATTTAAATAGCTATTCGAAAAGCGTTGTTATGAGACAATTCAAATGCAATAATACAAAATATCTCATGTTTTATGGTATTTTATATGCATCGCATATTGAAACTACAAGGGGCACTATTCAAACTTGACAATTCTGAGCTAATTACTAAACCTTGTTAACTATTGTTAAACATAACAATAGTTTAAGTTTCTATTTTCGGTCTAGGCTTTTAATTAATAAAACCCACAATATATATTGTGTAAAATTTAGTTTTTTAATAGTGCCACCATTGATATACAAAAATCCCAAGATGCACAATCAGTGTCTGAAAAACGTCCGCAAAAAATGAGCGCACAATTCTAAAATGTGCGCTCATTTCAAATAGTCTCGCGTCGCTCTCGTCTAGACACACACGTCAAAAATGCCAAAGTGCTCTTTGAGAAATTGTAGAAATATCACGGTTATCAATGTTAAAAAATATGGGATATCGTATTTTCGGTAAGTCGAAAAGTTTATTGATTAGTTTATGTTGTTTTTATGTCTGAATATAGGAAGCAATATGTGATTTTGATTTAATTTGTCTAAAAATTACTCTCAGCAGTCGAAGTATAATACTGCAAATTTCAATGGCCGCTTTTATATTTTATGAGCGTTAATTACATCCATCTTTTTATTTTAGTCACATAGTAATAAGACTCTGTTCTGTTTTTAATGGAGTCGATTTTTTATATTGTGTTTATATTTTATTTATTAATAAATTCATGTACTTTTAAACTTTTATGTATTTAGTTATTGACAAATATGTTTGCGTTATATAATATGATATAAGAGAAGAAGTAGTCAATTTGTTGTATTTTTTAATGTGCTTAAATATTAATATATAATGTATAATGATTAATTATGGACCAACTTATGGGTTCGCGACATGCGGCATGCTAAAATATGATAAATGTAATGACAGAAGTGTCGCGTAGTCTGTGAATGTCACTTTGGCGCAACACGTCTAAAAAACTCCTTTTTTATTTTAGTTTTCCTTGTGATCTGATACGATGTGCAGAATGGATATCAATCGTCAGTCAACAAAGGCCTGATTTTTTTTTAAGCCAAATAAATCAAGCGTCGTTTGGTCTGAGCATTTTTTGGACAAAGATATGTACGTCACTTCGAAATACTGGCTCCAATCTAGCCCTAAACACTACATACCTATAAAAGAGTTTTCATAACCTATGTATGTGCAGAATAAATCACTTTAACTTTGAGTTTTAAACATACCATTTTAACAGTTAATATTTGTTTCATTCATTTACCCATGTCTTACCAAAAATCTATTTACGTTTAGATAAAAGTATAATTAGTAATTTCAAAACACAAATTTAAAGCAAATGCTTATAAAAAAAATAATAATGTTCGTCTCCACTCAATGCCTTGTCCTATCGTCCACCCGTCAGTCGTAAAATTTTATTGCTTTTCGTACACTGCTTTGTAAACCAAGTTTAAAACAAAGCGCGTAAGGTTGAATTTGCAATAATATATGTTAACATACACACATGTGTTATATAGGTATAATTGTTGAGTGTTTGGGGACAGTTTCGAGCGTTAGGTTTGTACGGGACCGTGCATCTAGGTTTTTTTGTATATCAATGAGTGCCACTTAAGTTTTCAATGTACGACAATATGTGTCATGTTTATTGTGTAAACAGTGCAAGATATGTTCTTGCAAAAGTACACCTGAATTGTCAATGTGTTATTCAGTTTAACAACACCGCATTTAATTGTTTCGAAAGTTTTAATTAATTGCTGTACACTGAAAAAATATTAATGGTGTCTTTGAACGCGAGAAACATATTTCAATAATGCAAATAATATAGAGTATCGTAAAGTCAAATGTGTTTATATTTAAACAATTATATATAATAAGAGAATCGAATTATCGATCTGTTAAATATACTTTATCGAAATTTAAGGGGCGTTACATATACCTGACAGTGAGAGTTTATGTATCGGATGGTATCAAAATCTAGAAATCTTAAAATTTCACGCTTCTTTTAATCACCCGTTTATTAAAATCACATTCATGTAAATTATGTGAAGTGCGTGAGCGAGATTAACAATGCTGAATTGATGCTGAAATCGAGATCTCACGAGATCGAGATTGCATTGCCTGCTTACAGCAGTGAATAATTTAAATACATATTTAATGAATGTGCCGCTATTGTAGAGTGAGAGGCTCTAGCTAGAGGCTGAAGTAATTATAATCATTTAAATTGAACAATTTTCCAACATACATCTTTACGGGACCATTAAGAAAATTCCTAATAAAACTTTCGAAACAACCGTCGCATCAACCTGGGTTAATGTTGTAGTAGAAGTGCCTCCAGTCATCGAGCCACACTTCGGCGAGCCGCGCGTTGTTGTGGTTGACGACGCGGCCGGTGCCGCCGGGGAACGAGTACGGCGTCGTCTTGCGGAACACGTGGCCCACGTGCGAGCACGGCGCGATCTCCAGCCGCCCGCCGCACATCCACACCTGCCGCGGCCCACCACACCCAACCACATGTACCCACGTGTGCCCACGCCATTAACGTCCCATAGATACCGCAACAACAATGTCAAGCGCAATATATCCATGTTAATAAACCCTATGCCCCTCATCCTTAGCCTTTCTCTAAAGGTCGGCAACTCTAGATACCGCAACAACAATGTCAAGCGCAATGTAAAGGCCTGCAACGCATTTGCAAGCCCTCCGGTGTTGCAGATGTTCATGGACGGCGGTGATCACTTTCCATCAGATGAGCCTCCTGCCCGTTTGCCCCCTTATTCCATAAAAAAAAATGTTTCCTAATTACTAAACCCTATGCCCCTTATCCCTACCCTTTTCTTAAAGGTCGGCAACTCTAGATACCGCAACAACAATGTCAAGCGCAATGTAAAGGCCGGCAACGCATTTGCAAGCCCTCCGGTGTTGCAGATATTCATGGGCGGCGGTGATCACTTTCCATCAGATGAGCCTCCTGCCCGTTTGCCCCCTTATTCCATAAAAAAAAATGTTTCCTAATTACTAAACCCTATGCCCCTTATCCCTACCCTTTTCTTAAAGGTCGGCAACTCTAGATACCGCAACAACAATATCAAGCGCAATGTAAAGGCCGGCAACGCATTTGCAAGCCCTCCGGTGTTGCAGATATTCATGGGCGGCGGTGATCACTTTCCATCAGGTGAGCCTCCTGCCCGTTTGCCCCCTTATTCCATATAAAAAAAAATGTATCCTAATTACTAAACCCTATGCCCCTTATCCCTACCCTTTTCTTAAAGGTCGGCAACTCTAGATACCACAACAATAATATCAAGCGCAATGTATACAAATGACTAAACCCTATGCCCATTCTACCCTTTTCTTAAAGGTCGGCAACTCACCCATCCCTTTGGGTATATGCACGGTGGAGCAAGTTGTGGTAAGCTTTACCTTTAATACCGTTGTTAGTATCCGGAAAATAATATTATCATACCTGATTCGAAATACCGACGCCTAATGCGCGAAGTCATAAAATTTTGTCTGCGCCATAACTAGCTGCTTATTTAATTTACGCTCCCTGGCTTGCTCTCGTTTTACCATATTACACCCTACTCTAAAGCAAATCCTGATAACGCTCTTTTCTTATGGAATTGAGGGTGTTCCAGTAGACACCGCATGACTTAATCATTTTCGGTGGTCCAAATAGTATCTCCACCTCTCAAACCCTATTACTTTCCCTAAAGGTCGACAACACAGCTACTCAGATACCGTACAAACAATACACGCGTTATTTATCAAGACCACAATATCCCCCCCACTTCTTTGAAAAGTGGGGAGGAACGCTTTCCCTAAAAGTTGGCAACATATCTACGTCTCTTCTGGTATTGTAGGTGTTCATGGCCAGTGGAGTTCACTTACCATCATGCGACCATTGTTCGATTGCCGACCTTTTGCTACAATCAAAAATATTTCCATAGATTGCCCAGCGACAACGCTAGTCGCTCTAGATGGAGCCTCTGTTCCAATCACTTCCAATTTTCGAATATTAGACCTAGACTAAAACGCTCGCCAATTAATTTAACGAAACTATTAAAATGAAAAATAATCTAAGGTAAAATCTAAACATTATGTAACGACCAAAGCACTCGCCAACTGTTGCTGAGATGCTGTAAGAGCCATCTAATACCAACAGTGAAGTTCCTTAAACGATACGTAGAGATACGAAACGTAAGATCGTAAGTATTAACTGATTAGCATTCGCGCTGATAGATTAACAACAGACCAATCATTGAACTTTTCTAATGTGACCTTGAAATAACCAATCAGCTCGCTCCATTGCCGTTCACACACCCCGCGCTTATCACCCAATTGGCTTGTTTATTACACAACTCTTATAATGCGGTATCTATTGGAGGTAATTTGTGTATCATAAACACTGACCATTTGCACACGTCGAAACATGCAGTGATTTGTAATTCAACGTTCTGTGCGGTGAAGCTTCTGTTTATGGGCAGGCATGGCGCTTACAATCAGGCGAGCGCCTTGCTCGTCTCGTCATTCAAATAAAAAAAAATCAATCAAATCAAAACAGAAAACAATACTATCGTACAAACTCACTTTCCATACAATTAAATGCTGACTACCTAAATTCCTCCAATAAATTGTTTTGTTCGTCCACAAAGGAAATTTTGCAACCTTGCAAATGATCAGTTATATATGATACTTCGTAACAATGCCTACATTTCATTATAAAGTAATAAATAATACTTTAATTGACATTCTAAGAATAATTTATAGCTAAAATTCCATAGATTACGAATTGTAGGCATTGTTGCAATGATGAAGCATGACCGGTTCCATCATTGCCATGTTAATAAGCAATTAGAAAAAACTGTATGTAAAAAAACACGCATATTAGTATGACAAATAAATAGATATCTAAAACATGTTACACACGATAAAAACATCCGATTGGCGCCAATAAAGGAAATGACAATCTTTGTTACATATAACCCCGGTTTACAGTTAATCGCAATTTAATAAAAAAACATTTGTTCTATTAAGCCATGATTTATTTAGTCCAGGAGCTATGGCAAACGATAATTATCAAACATGACCACATTAAAAGTATGTACCATCAAAACATTGTATTATAATGTGACTAAGAATGTATATTAACTGTGTTGAGGTAAAAAAAATACTGGGATCAATTTATTTTGCGAGTGAATCTGCGATAGCTCTTGGACTAAAAAGGATTGCTGTGGTTATTTTTTGTTATAAATACCAAATCGATTAGTCATTGCTTCTGCATCGATGAGAAGCACAGATTAGAAATTAGTAAAAAGTAAAAAAAACAACGAACAGGTAAATCTAAGCCTCGTTTACATCACATCCGTCACTGAAGTAACTGCATACGTTATGTTATCTATTGTTGATACAAGAAATCTGAAAGTTTAATATTTTGATGTCTTCTTATTATTGTTTGACATTCAACAGTGTATGTAAAAGTGGCTTAGTAAAAACCGTAGAAAAACATAAGCGAAGTTCCACTGAAAATAGAAAATCAATAACACTGAAATAAGTCGAGAAATGATAGATAAAAATGTCGAAGCAAAATAAGCGAAAACAAAGATAAATAGATGATAGAAAAAGTAAGCAAAATGAATGAAATATCAACATGCACACATTTAATGCAGCTGCAATGTATATTAATGATCATATTCAAAAGCTAATCGTTATTTTATGAATTTTCACAAACATATAATATACTTTGTTAGTATATTGTTAACCCAAGCCACAACAAAACTTTGTTATGCTTCTACTGCTAACATTTCGAAACAGACACGTCCCGATATAACTACAAACGTAAGTAAGTAAATACGCGACACATGTTTTCAAATAACGGTTCTGTTGATATGTGCAAAGGACGTATGAGTTACGCCACCAAATTTGTTACACGTCATCTTTGATTAGAAACAGCTGAGCGTAATAATCAACTCTTACTCATTTTATTAAGCATAAAATGTTCTATTTATAAACACAATAATAAAATATTAATTTAAATGAAAATTAATGTTTTATTAATACGAGAATAGAGCGTTTGGAAAATATTGACGTTGCTTTTTCTATTTCAAATCGATCAAAAATTATTCACAAAATATATCGATATTAGAAAATCGATATTGAAAACATCGACACAAATAAATCGGGGTGAGCGTTGCGTAAATGTTAGCAGCATCAGCGGACACAGTTCATTCGAACCTGGATTCATGGCGTAATAGAAATCCCCCCACTCGTCCATCCACACTTCGGCGACGCGCGCGGCGTTGTGCAGCACTACGTTCTGTACGCCGCCGGGGAACGAGTACGGGGACTTGTCGCGGAACACGTGGCCCACGTGCGAGCACGGCACTATCTCCAGCCGGCCGCCGCACTGCCACACCTTCACCCACACATCTCATCAGCATTCCCTCATCATCTGACTGGCTTATTTCAGCTCAGTAACTAACTCACATCGTGCCACTGACGTTGTTGAAGTGAACAACTGCCCTTACCCCATTCACAATGTCGGATTGACGCTGTATACAAGTTGCAGCGAACAATTACCCTAACCCCACCAACAGCGTGGGTTTGATGCTATTTCGATAGATAGACATTGCAAAAAATATCAAGTGACAGTTTTACGAGCGGTGTCTGACGTCAAGGCGTCTAGAGAACTGATCTAGGCAAGCTTTGATAGATTAAGATATAATTAGACTAAACACCTTTTTCTATCTATTAAATCATACAGGAAGTCTGCGTAAAAATATTCATAATAATCTTGAACCAACTATACCAATATCTGGTTTGTTAGTATTGCATATCAGTTTTTTGCCAATTAGGTTTTAAGATTTAATTAGACTATAAATTGTTTTTTCAATTCTACTCAATCATACAGAAAGTCTGCGTAAAAATATTAATAATAATCTTGAACCAACTATACCAATATCTTGTTCGCTAGTATTGCATATCAGTTTTTTGCGAATTAAGTTGTTCGATACACGCATTAGACAAATTAACAAAGCGATAAATGTACATACGCAGTTAGAAAAACAAGAATATTTTACATATCATGCGTGCTTAGTTTTCATATTTCTGGCATTTTAAGTAACTCGTATGCATTTTTTTACTGTCAATATAGATTACATACGACTGCTCTACACGGCAAATAATCTTTAAGGATTAAAATGTCGCAACTTTTCTTTTTGAAAGTGACACCAGAACAGAACAGAATCTTCGGAAAATTGCGGTTTGCGTCTACAGTTGCAAAAAATAATTTCTAAACCCACTTGCACGTAACTCTCCTTTTTCTTCTACGAAAAAATGCGATACATCCCACAGCCTTAAAATAAACTATCTTAACTAAAGTCAATGTAATTTACCCGGAAGCTCATCTCGAGGTTCTCTCCGCCCCAGATGTCCATGCCCTCATCGTAGGAGCCGATCTTGTAGAAGTAATCCCGGTCGATGGCGAAAAGACCGCCAGCCATAGTCGGAGTGCGCAGTGGGGCGGTGCGGTCGCCGCCTCTACGGGACATCTCTCGTTCGGGCACGCGGTACCTGAGGGAAAAGGGATAAAAGAAATAATAATACTATTGTATATAATCAGATAAGGGGTGTTTCTTGGGGTCCGTACGTTGCAGTAGGCCACTGAAAACCAGCGCTCTACTATGAATTACGTCACAACATAGCTTAAAGCTGAGATGGCCACCTAATTGTCACAGTGCAAGTGTGCAACGATTGGCGCACGTCGTTAAAGCACTTGGTGGTATGGTAATTGTATTACGTTGCATATTTATACCAAACAATAAAATCGTTATTTCGTTCTTTCTGTCTATCGGCAATCAGGTTCTAAAGTGGGCTATTGATCATATTGAACTGGCAGAAATTAGGATAAAGAACACTTTACGTACAAGGAGCGTAATATTACTTGGGCAGGCTGAGTTTATTATTTCACCTGCATTATACGCGTATCGTCCTTATTATCTTTTAGTCTCTGAAAAAAATACTGTTCCCCGTTCATTACTAACATAGGGCCGACCAAATTATTCTGTTGTGAAAATTCCACCGATGAAATTCCCTTGGGTAACGATTTAAATTCGGCTAGTCATAATAATTAGTAGAGTACCCTATAGTGTTATAAAGATCCATTGAAGGCAAATTATGTTTATACTAAACAACACACATAACAATTTAAAAAATAATGTTAATTTTTAATGTCATTTAAAATCAGCTCAAATCAAAGAATATAAGAACAATAAAGTGATATTCATGCAATAATGGTATACTGAAATAAAACGACGTCAGACTTTAGGTAAGAATGAAAGCCGGAACGTAGCATGATTCATTATTAGATCAAGAAATAACTTGAATTGAGAGGAAATATTGAATTAAAATGGCACAATAGAATTGCGTGTTATGATAATCTTCAAGTAACTAATCTATAAGCAATAATCACACCTTGTAGATGATAATAATGATCTTACTATTTACTGCCTATTTATGCTGTCAGGGTTGTAGTTTTCTTTGCTTTTTATTATTAAATACATAGGAAATAGAAATATTCAAGGCCACTAAATCATCAATACTATTTCTATGTTAGATTTAATAACATTACGGAATGAAATATTTAAGAATGACACGGTATAAAATAAATGTCATCATTTTACGGTCCCAGTACTCATGAAAAAAAGTCGAGATTGACATAATAGAAACTAAAGAAAAATCACCTTTTTGAGCCTAGTCATATTACAACGAATCGGAACGAAACAAGTGTCATTCGTTGTAAATTTTCAAATCACTGTACATGAGAAAATAAGCGGATGTTTAAAAATTTAAATTAGAACATCGGCGTTCTGTTGCGCTCCATTTCCTCATAGTAAGGAGGTTTCTCCTTACAGCTTTAGGCATTTGCAGGTTTTGCATGTAACCTACATGCAGCGAATACATTTGTTATAACAATACAAAGTTTGATAGCAAAAGAATCTTATTTTTCACTAGCTTTCGCCCGTGTGGAATTAAGACATTTACAAATGATTTAGTAACTGTCTATTTTGCATATAAGTCAGGTAATACCCTGTCTCTATTCCAATTTTCAACAAAATCCGTTCAGTATTTTCGGTGTGATTGATGAATATCAAGATTCTTGTTTTATCCCAAGGGAGCATTTAATCGGGATAAAAAGTATCCTATCACCCAAGTCAGCTCATACCCTGTCTGTATACCAAATTTCATCAAAATCTGTTCAGTAGTTTCAGCGTGATTGACGGACAAACATCCAAACAAACAAACTTTCACATTTATAATATTAGTGTGATTAAACATACAAAGCGCTAGATCAGTTGCTATTTTCGCCAATACGACAATTGCTATAATGATTTTACCATCTGCCACTAACGTTTGAAAATTTATAGTGCAACATGGAGCTAATTAAAAGGCTACCGACTGAAGCCGTGTTGAGACTTCACTTTAAGCAAGTCCAATATCACTTTGTAAATCTTAAACATCATTTAAAATCCCAACTGATAAGTTGCATTTATGAATCAATAATTCGTTATCGATTAGGCAAAGTGTATCTACACTTTTACGAGTACAAGATAAGCATATTACAAACTGCATTGATGTTTCATTGTCAATAAACTTATCTCAAGTGGCCAATTAAACAGTGTCCCGATCGAAATTTATTTGCTATATTTTTGATAAAGCGCAAGTAAATTATTAAATGAAGAGCCATAAATGTTATCAAAAGAAATAATTAGGATTTTCTGTATCAAATAAAGTTTTTAGTATTCAGTCAAGAATTACTATTCATCATTTTATCGTTGGTGTTAACACGATCAATAAATGATTGTAATGTATAATGGTTTGCTTTTATTTATACTTAATTAATTATTTTCTTCATTCAATTATTTTTTCCATGACATCGTGAAATAAAATATGCCCAGGCAGTAAAAGTGGAAGCAACCACATTCCGATATAACGTGTTCATAGCTTGTAAGGTATATTAAGCTGTAATTATAATATTGATAGAGCATATTTGATTAGCGCAGCTAAGGATTATGTAGGATAATATAGTACGAGAGCAAAAAAAATGGCAAAGATTTTTAAATATAGATCGTGATTAGTAATAGTCATACATTTGTTACAACCGCACAAATGCAGGGTTACTGCCACAGAATACACCTTATTCCCGCGTTCTGGGGTTCCTGCAGTTCAGTTAGAAGCCCGCATTGCGTACGATCAGCGTTAAACGCGATGAATTAAATGGATGACTGTGCGTGATTGAGGAATATCTTGAGGTTCCCGCATCATCGCTCGCTTGTTATCAAGCCGTAAAAGTCGTTAAGCTAAGTCAGAACAAGTAATCTTAAATTGTTTTTTAAATCCCTCAAATAAGTAAAGTATTTTTAGCATATTTCAGGTAATTTGTGAACCTAAAAAAGTGGACTTCGCGACTCGTTCGTCAGTAATACTACGTACCATGTAAGTATATAGGAGACCAATCGACGTTAGCTTCACTAGCAGACGGCTTCGCTAGCTGTCAAGCTAAAATAAAGTAGAATGTTGACAAACCAGAGCATCACTGACAGCATCGTCTGAAGCTCGACGCGACCGTAGGAAGTCGGAATTTACAGAGATGTTTAGAATAAGTAATACTGTAGTACGTCGCGTTACTTTATTCCATTTAATTCTGGATACGTATTCATTTAAATCAATATACTGTCGATTCGCTAGAAATTTTGCGTCAATAATAAAAAAATAACAGTAACAGCTTCGACGAAAAGTTCCGTAAATAAGCTGGGATCACCAGAATTGAAACAATTTCCTTGTAACCCAACATAATTTTATCCTTATTTATTATTTAACCAAACCCAACATTATTTTAGCCTTAGCTACAGCCTTAAGTGAATCGTTCATGTAATCCCGAAGGAGTAGACGAGATGCAGTAAACCCACATTTCGCCAAACGTCTCTCCATCCGATAATTTGATAGAGTGCGAGCCCATAGCCATACCGGGCACAATTCCAGACTCCAGACTGATACTGAGCGTTTCGTGATTGAAAAACACAATATCACTTTACCCGACCCGGGGATTCCACCCGAGACCTCAGCACAGCAGTCATACCGCGTACGCAATACAACTACGTCACCGAGGCAGTCATTAACATCATGTCACGTTATTGCCTGTAGACAACAGGCCCATAACAGGATCTTAGATTTTTTCCTCATACGACCAAGGCTGCCACGGCTGATGATCCGAGGCAGAGATGAGCTGGCGGGAGGGATCCTGATTCGAAATCGATGATTAATAAAAAAAAATACATTTATGTGCCGATTGTGATGTTTTCTTTTATAAAAATCGTAAAACAATAACTATTTAACAAAAACGCAACCGACGAAAAAACTAAAAAAAAATTAAATAATTCTGAATCGATGGTTTCAATGACTGTCCATTAAACTACAACAGCATAGACTTAATTTTTTAAATTTTATTTTGTTTTCGGAGTCGGTTTTATTTTTTATTATTTTCTTATTTACAGTAGTCACTACTGCAACCTAATTGAGTCGTTAATAGACCAACACAATAAAACCGTTAAAAACAAACAAATCGATCTAAATTCACCAAACATTTGATCTATATGAAACACTATAAAACTGTTAACGACCGCTGCAGTTAAATAGCTCACAACTCGCGAATCGGAAACAATGGCGGCCAGTTTCTACGTAAACACAATAATCTACAATAACAATTATTATAGTACCCGCCCGTTTATATATGTACGTAGCGTTTCCATAACATAATCTTCGTAAATGTTTCAGTATTTTTTTATCATGGCTCGACAATGCGAGTACACCACACCTGATGATGAGTGTAGCGCAATCCAGGAAAAATGTCGACCAAGGACAAATAGTGTGTCTATCGTATGTCGGCAAGATCATGCCGGCCTGCCTAACTACCTTACACTCGCGTTTAAAAGACCTTATATTATAGGAAGGAGGGAAACACGTGTGCTGGCAAACTATTCCACAGCTTAATGGTTTGGCAGAAGTACGATTTCGCGAACTTTTTAGTTCGAGCCGATATGGAGGAGACAACGAAGCTGTGGTAACGCAAGCCAGCACGCGAGGTTCTGAAAGGTGAGGATGGTATAAGGCTAAGGCAAACAATTCTTCAGAGCACTCATCATGATACAGACGATACAAGACGCTCAGCGATGTAATCAATGTTATCCATTGCCTATCGTGAGGGAAGGTAATGTATATTCTAATATGTACACATCATTTCTAGACATCATGGTCTAATGATTAAGGACAATGGAGTCGTAATATTCCACAAAGGTTTATCCTACTGTAATATTTGCATAGTCGAACTATCTTGTTTTAACGAACGAAAAAAAATATGGAAGTTCTCGATCGGACGCTTATATTATTATGTACATATGTATTTTTTTGTATGTATAACGAGGTATAACTTTTCACAGAGTAATCTCATTTTGACGACACTTTTTGCATTGGAAAGGATATTCACTACAGGTCAAAGTTAGCACCTTTTAAATTCCAACAAGAAATCCCTAAGACGATGAAATTGGGGATGCAAGACCAAAACGTTACGTAGGTACCTATTTTGATGATTCTTTCACCAAAAATGGTAAGAAATATTTTTTTATCAAACTAAAACTGTCTCAAAAAATCATAAAAGCTAAAATTAATTATAATCAATGTTGAGTCGGCGCTTTCTACCTATAATTTACCATGGGTTTGTAATTAGGGATTGCAATCCGGAAAAACGGATCCGGTAATCCGGCGGATCCGGCATCATTTAACGTCCACCGGATCCGGTACCAATATACCGGATCCGGCGACCGGATCCGGTGCTACAATTTTTAGGTATTTAAATAGAGCTGTTGCATGCTTAGGTACTTTACTATGCCAAAAAAAAAGTCATACGATCAGAAATGACAAAAATCTTGGAAAGAGTTATTCAAGATGTTAACTCTAAAGAAAAATTTGGAAGAAATAGTAGAAGAGTACTTAGATTCACCCTCACTAAAGAAAGATTTGACATTACAGAAAGAATTACAATTACAAATCCAGCAAGAAACCATGTGTTATAGCTTATATACTAAAAAAGAGAAAGATTTTCATAAAGTACTAAAAAAGTAAATGATTACATTTGAAAGGACGGAGTTTCGACGGTGTTCGAAGAGAATACTTGTCTGCTATTTATGATTATTTGCTGACGATAAAGCCAAGTGTAGAAACTGAAAGGGCCTTTTTGGCCGCAGGCTATATTTGCAGCTCTATTAAAAGTCGACTAGCAGATGACACAATTAACATTATTTGTTTTCTACGATCCTTTTTTCCAAAATCAACATTGATTTTCTATATATAATTAATACAAAAATAAAATTCTACTTAAAATAATTATTTTTCGTAAGTTGATTAAACTAAAAAGTTGAAATTATAAGACAAACTCATTATTGTGATAATTGTGCCATTCATTACAAAGATTCATCAAATCATGATGGTGTCTGTCATAAATATAAGACTTGTTTGTTGCAATAGTTAGCATTCTCAAATACTTTATTAATTTTTGTGATCTCATCTCAATAAATTACGTAAGGTTAATTATATTAGATTTTATAATGTTACTTACTAAAATAATTGATCTATATGTGAAAGTGAAATCTATGCAGATTGAGCTACTTGCTTCACCGTAAAAATTTGACTAGTTACCTACACTAACAGATTTTATTTGTTTGCTCGTTGTCTAATCTTAACATTCGATTAGAAATAGGGTTGATTTTATATGTTTTATTTTTTATAAACTACCTATATTAAGCACAATAACACTTGATTAACTTACTAACAGTTCATTTTGAACCGAAAAGCGAAAATCATCCTGACTTGATCAATCCGGCCGGACCCGACCGGATCCGGCCGGATCAATGGAAATCCGGTCGGATCCGGCCGGATTGAAAATGACGCCGGATTGCAATCCCTATTTGTAATAGCACCAACTCAAAATTGGTTATTTTTATTTTTGTCTTTGCAGTTTATATTGTGCGGTTTTAATTTTGTTATCAATAATCAAACAATTCTCATAGTCGCCTCATTGGTCCAGTGGCAACATACCTAAGATGAGAAACCGGCAATGTCCAGGGTTCAAATGCCAAGTGTACGACAATCGTAATTTTATGTACTTATGCATTTTTGTAGAGTTGAAGAAAAATATGAATTGCCCAGAACTGGAATTTGTGACCGATATAGCGACAAGTTCGCTCTCATCATGTCATGCGACGGCAATACCGTGTGTGCATTAGTTAACTCTATTTACCCTATCGAGGATACAGGCGTAGCTTATTTTTGCAAAATTACTCATACATCCCAGTAAGTACTCCCAGTAAGAAATACCAACTAAGTAGTAAATATCCCAGTAAGTAATCCCAAATCCCAAGTAAGAACTCCAATAGACTCAGCCTACAAGGCCCAATAAATATCCGTAAATTCACAACGAACAGTAGTAGTCGCGTAGTCCGCTTGCTGTTATTGGTTTGAGGAGGCCCGACTGGGATGCATTCATTAATTCTGAATGGACAGAATAGTCAAGTGGTTTATTTCTCACAGTTTGATCTATTTAGCATATCAATATTAGTTTTGAATGAAATAAGTTACATATTGTATCGTAACTCTTTTTTTTTTATAACAGAGGCCTGTAAACGAGCAAGTGGGTCACCTAATAATAAGCGGTCTCCAGCGCCCATGAACAACAA
This sequence comes from Amorpha juglandis, assembly GCA_949126905.1. Classification (NCBI taxonomy): domain Eukaryota; kingdom Metazoa; phylum Arthropoda; class Insecta; order Lepidoptera; family Sphingidae; genus Amorpha; species Amorpha juglandis. The sequence continues at coordinate 10,301,414 of OX421381.1, read as the reverse complement.
CATTAGAATAATCATGGGTTACCGACCTTTAAGGACAAGAACGAGGATTGGAAGGATGTTGGGGGATTTTGGCCGCCAAATATCTTAATCACCGTACGAAATACAATAGTATTATGCTAAGCTAAGCTGACCCATGTATGCTGTACCTATGTATCTGCAGCGTGGCTACTTATTACAACATTCAAAATTTCAATAACTGTGAGTAATATCAAGCCACGTCAGGAAATATTAATGGAAATATGATTTTCAAGAAAAATATGCAATCGCTGACACAGATAATTAAAAACAAACACAACGCGCACTTGAGCAATCATAATGTGACACTCGTTAAAATTGGGGATTATTTTTAAAGAGAAACATTTAACCAAGCAAACAAATTGTATGTGACTCGAATGTTTGCACAACTGGCAAATTATAATATACTCTTATTTCACACGTCATTTTGTTTAACCAAACGCAAATAATTATTTTCATTTATTCGAAATAATTTATTTTTTATTAATTCATCTTACGTATGTCAATTCAGTATACAAAATTTATATAAAAATATTTACATAAAAATGTAAACTATGTAATAGCAAAAGGGACATTCCACTCGACCTACAATACGTCGAAGGTGAAAGAATAGTTAAGAAGATGTCTACGTTTTGATCTTTATTTTTAGTAATTGTTATTTATCACTAGACATTGGCGTAATCACCGAAAATTGATGGGGCCATAATCTAAAATTGGAATAAAGATATAAATAGAACTGTTCACGCTGAAGTTAGTCACTTTACCCGCCCTCTACTGCTTACACACTGTTGCTTGGCGGCAGAAATGGATAAAGCGGTGGTATCAACCCAGACGGCCTCTCGCATACATTGTATATATGGGTTGAAATGTTATTGCAAATTTGCATCCAAATGTAATAATTGTAATCAAGGATAAATGCTTATTATTTTGTTAAATGACTCGGTATTTTCAAGAATGACATTAATATCTAAAGTTTCTTCTTTGAAACACTTCGTCATTGCTAAACATAGACACAGTTACAGTGACATAGAGTAATTACTTGTATATTAAAAAAATAAAAATAAATGTTGCTTTGTATGTTTGTCCTCTACGTGTATATTGCCTATAAGATTCATCCGATTGCAGTAAACTTTTAGTGAATTGTTGTGCGTGTAGATTTATATAAAAAAACTAGATGACCCGGTGAACTTCGTATCACCTACATAATATATTTGTGTAAAATGTGGCCAAAACTTAATACAAATGTTTTATTTACATTAAATGCAATTAAGTGAGGTACTGCGGCATTGCACGTGAGGTAGCCCGTCGCACATTTAATTGACTTCGACGACCTAAGTCAGGTCGTCTCCCAACTCCCTCCGGTTGGACAGTCCTGTCCCCGTCCCGTCCCCGTCCTGTCCCCGTCCTGTCCGCGTCCTGTCCGCGTCCCGTCCCCGTCCTTTCCCCGCCCCGTCCCGTCCCCGTCCCGTCCCCGTCCTGTCCCCGTCTTGTCCTGTCCCTGTCCTGTCCTGTCTCACTGTCCTGTCTCACTGTCCTGTCTCACTGTCCTGTCTCACTGTCCTGTCTCTCTGTCATGTATCTCTGTCCTGTCTCTCTGTCCTGTCTCACTGTCCTGTCTCACTGTCCTGTCTCACTGTCCTGTCTCACTGTCCTGTCTCACTATCCTGTCTCACTGGCCTGTCTCACTGTCCTGTCTCACTGTCCTGTCTCAATGTCCTGTCTCACTGTCCTGTCTCACTGTCCTGTCTCACTGTCCGGTCTCACTGTCCTGTCTCACTGTCCTCTCACTGTCCTGTCTCACTGTCCTGTCTCACTGTCCTGTCTCACTGTCCTGTCTCACTGTCCTGTCTCACTGTCCTGTCTCACTGTCCTGTCTCACTGTCCTGTCTCACTTTCCTGTCTCACTGTCCTGTCTCACTGTCCTGTCTCACTTTCCTGTCTCACTGTCCTGTCTCACTGTCCTGTCTCTCTGTCATGTCTCTCTGTCCTGTTTCACTGTCCTGTCTCACTGTCCTGTCTCACTGTCCTGTCTCACTTTCCTGTCTCACTGTCCTGTCTCACTGTCCTGTCCCTGTCCAGTCTAGACGCTATACGACCCGTCATCACGGCAAGCTTCGCAACGACAACTCAACAACTACTAATAAATTAAAAATTAATAAAAAAAACATTGTCCAGCGGACAAAATTGTGAATCTAAACCATTCTCAGATCCCCTTGAACACACACAAAAAATTTCATCAAAATCGGTCCAGTCGTTTAAGAGAAGTTCAGGAACATACACACTCACAGAAGAATTATATATATAAAGATATTCATTTATAAACTCTATTGTAGTGTATCCTAGTATTGAGGGTTGTAATTAAACAAATACATAACAAAATGAACATAAATAATGTTATAGAAGCACACGCGTTTGTAGCAAATTTCAATACATTTTATCTTTTATCAGGTTTTTTGTCACTTTTATATTTATCATAACCCTATATCATTAGGTAAGAAAACGAAAAATTCAAAATCAAGTCTATGTGTGTACTGTGTGTGTGCTGTGTACTTAGAAAGAAAAAAGCATTGCAACGTATGTTGGGCGCAGCTATTATTAAATAAGTAATAATTATACAAATTGATATTATGTATAGCAATCCGTGACAATTTTTTACAAACACTTAGTGTATAATAATATCACAAATATTAATTTGTAAGTAAAAGCGTTTGTGAAAATGATTGCTTTACCTATTTATTGTTGTTTCTTAGATTACTTTTGTTTAACTGATAAAAAATAATTAAAAAATACATAAAAAAATCCAACATAGCACGTTGCAACAATAAAACATATTCCATAAAACATATTCTTTATGAACATGTTTAACTACTTTTTTTTTATTTTAGTCACAATATTTTACATAAGAAATATTATTATTCTGATGGATATTATATACATTAGGTCTACATTTTCGAACTTCGTTGCTTCGTATCCTTTTATAGAATAGCCCCTCAGAAACTGGAGTCGTTTACGAAAACTACCGAAACTTGAACAAGACCTACCGAAGGACATTCGACTCTTTGCTTCAAGTGTCATGTAAATGCTTGTATGAACAAAAAGCATTGTACTTGCGAAATCGAAATACGAGCGACTGAATCATCTATATTAATAACAGCAAAGATAAAAAGATAACGTAATGACATATGTATAAAGTGCATGTCGATGTCTAATTTTATTGTATAACATGTTATAAAATAACGATTATATCGCATTGATAACCGACTGGAATGATAACAAAACAACACCCAGTGTGGGCGGGAAATTTTAAATAATTATTTATTATTTTTATATTACACTAGATGACCCGGTGAACTTCGTATCACCTACATATATTTGTGTAAAATGTGTCCTGTTCTTGTCTTGTCCCCGTCCCTGTCCCTGTCCCTGTCCCTGTCCCTGTCCCTGTCCCTGTCCCTGTCCCTGTCCCTGTCCCTGTCCCTGTCCCTGTCCCTGTCCTGTCCCTGTCCTGGCTTGTCCCTTGTGTGGTGTGTCTTGTTGTGGCTGTTTATACCTGCGCTTATAGATGTTTCACATCAAAAAGACATCAAGTGTTTCATATCCAGGAACAGCAAAATCAACAACTACTAATAAATTAAAAATTAATTAAAAAAACATTGTCCAGCGGACAAAATTGTGAATCTAAACCATTCTCAGATCCCCTTGAACACACACAAAAAATTTCATCAAAATCGGTCCAGTCGTTTAAGAGAAGTTCAGGAACATACACACTCACAGAAGAATTATATATATAAAGATGTTGACAGCCTCCATAGCGCAGCAGGCACGTAGTCGGCTGTGAAGCGAGAGGCCACGGGTTCGATCCCCGCACCGAGACAAATGTTTGTGTGGTCCACTAATATTTGTTTCGGGGTCTGGGTGTTGTGAGACCGAAAGTCTCTCGTAGTTCCTGATATCCACGACAAAAGACTCGTATCTTACTGTGGGGTCAGGACTATGTATGTGACTGTTGGGTGTATTTATTTATTTACTAGCTTTTGCTCGCGGCTCCGCCCGCGTTATCTGCTTTTTCCGGGATAAAAAGTAGCCTATGTCCTATTCTGGTGTATAAGCTATATTATTGTAAAGTTTCATTGAAATCCATTCAGTAGTTTTTACGTGAAAGAGTAACAAACATACATCCATACTTGCAAACTTTCGCGTTTATAATATTAGTAGGATTATTATTATTTATACACTTACCATCTGAAGTTGAGTTTCCAGTTGAAGCCGCCCCACGTCATGTCCGAAGCTTGGATGTACTCGAACGTGGTGTCCGATATGACGTCGATGATGGGACACACCACTGTCGTCCTGTCTTCCACGATGCGCGCCAGTAACGGCTCCAACCATCCCTCTGTAAACGATCAAATGTATAATAAAACCGAGGAAGACATAATGGATATTTAAATTTTTTTTTTTTATAAAATAGGCCGGCAAACGAGCAAGTGAGTCACCTGATGGTAAGTGATCTCCACCGCCCATATACGCCCACAATACAAAAAGTACCATGGGCGCGTTGCCGACCTTAAAGGAAAGGGATAATTAGGGATTGGGAAGGGGAGGGGATTTGGGCTTCCGGATATCTCACTCACCGTACGAAACGCAGCAGCAAGCCGCTACTTTACGTCGGTTTTCTGTGAGACAGTGGTAATGACCCGGTCGAGCCAGCCCATTCATGCTGTAGACAAAACTATCTACAGCGTGGCTCTACCACTCACAAAAATAACATAAATAACATAAATAGTAACATAAATTGAAAAATCTGCCGTACTCGAGAGACGGCAAATACGTTTAATTATTTATTTAGCAATTTCGTAGGCAATTAGTACTCACAGACATCAATTAAGATTATATTTTACAAGGTGGTAAGGTCCCCCGTATGCGAGGGGCTGTCTGGGTTGGTACCACCGCCTTGTCTATTTCTGCCGCCCAGCAACAGTGTGTAAGCACTGTTGTGTTTCGGTTTGAAGGACATTGAAGCCACTGAAATTACTGGGCATTATGAGACTTAACATGTTATGTCACGAGGTAACGAGCGCAGTGCAATGCCATGCAGTGCTTTGTAATTCAAAGTTCTGTGTGGTGTTGCTTCTGTTTATGGGCAGGCGTGGCGCTTACCATCAGACGAGTAGCAGTACTCGTCTCGTCATTCAATCAAATAAAAAAAGAATTTAAATTGAAATATCTGCCTTACTCAGAGACGGCAAATACGTCGTACGTACTTTCCTTTAAGGTCGGCAAAGCGTCCATGATTCTTCTGGTAATGTGAGCTTTAGGAGCGGTGAAGATCACTTACCATCAGGTGACCCGCTTGCTCGTTTGCTGACCTCTACTATAAAAAAATCTAAGTGCCGCAGTTATACTCGTATTCACAAACCTTACTACGAAGGCTCATAGTGCGTGCGAACCACATATCACAGGTAACATAGTAGTATATTATATATTATGTAGACATATCTAGAAACTAAGCGTGACAATTTTTATCACGTAAACTGACGTCATATTTACGTTGAATGTTCATTTTATTGCGACACGCAAAGGAAGTAAGTACACATAAATTGAGCCATTAATATTATATTGTCAGAGGTATATTAAAATTTATTATTTAGATTTCTGGCTATTTTTTGCGCTATATAAAAACGGACCAATCACGTATACAGACATTTACGCTTAGAAAAAATCTTTCATCTCATAGCCATAGCATATTACTTAACCAAAATAAATATCAGTAGTTTATTGTCATTATAGTATAAAAAATAATATCGAGTTAAAAAAGTAAATAAAGGTAAATAAAAAAATAGGTCTGATAAAGGTCGGAGGAAATCGCTGGCCGCTTCCAACAGGTCGGTCTGGAAATCTTTGGGGAAGGCCTATGATCAGCAGTGGACGTCCTGTGGCTAATAATAATGATGATGAAAAAAAATCTCGGCACAATGAATAATTGAAAAACACATAAAAATGTGCGGTGATAAGTGCAGGATAGAGTCACTGTAAGCAGTTTTGTCCACAGCATGAATGGGCCGGCTATACCGAGATAGTACCACTGCCTTACAAAATATCGGCCTGTTATGGCAAACGCAACAGCGAGATTTCTAGAGGCCCAAATCACTCCGCCCCTTCTTTATCCCCATTTCCGTCCTTTAAAGCCGTAAATACATTCACTAATTGTCTAGTGACTCACATGCTGATTCATTGTATAAATTGATACATAAAAAAACTGATAGCGGAGATACCGCACACCAAATAAAAATGTTGGGATTAAATATAATCAATGTTATCATTCATCAAACATATCATAAACTCACGCCTGTATCCATATGGGATAGGCAGAGATTGTCTTATAATTTAATAAATTTTTGTCGGCGACAAATAATAGACTCCCGGTTGCACACATTACAAACGTTCAACGGGCAATAATCCCCAAGGGGTGGGCAGAGGTGTAACCAGTACACCCACATTTCGCCGAGCGTATCTCCGTCCCATGATGTGATAGAGGGGCGAGCCTATAGACATACCGGGCACAATTCGAGACTCCGGGCTGATGCTGAGCATTTTTTAATAGAAAAAACTATGAAGTAAAAATAGCAAAGAAAATAGGGGGCGTGATAAATTCGATAAAATAACGCATGTATGTATTATTATCTATCGTGTTACTATCAAGTAAATTAATTATGTAAATATTATAATTATCACAATAATTTTGCACGCGGCTTCACGCGCGATTTTTTTTTATTTGATTGAATGACGAGACAGCAAACCGCTCGCCTGATGGTAAGCGCCACGCCTGCCCATAAACAGAAGCAACACCACACAGAACTTTAAATTACAAAGCACTGCATGGCATTGAACTGCCCTCGTCAACCCGAGACATAAGATGTTAACGTCTCATAATGCCCAGTAATTTCTGGACTGCGCTCGTCAACCCGAGACATAAGATGGTTAAGTCTCCCAGTAATTTTAGTGACTTCAATGTACTTTTGGTGCGGATTGTACATTTGGAATATAATATTACTACACACGTCCGTTATGTACTGCCTTAAAACAATATGATGGTTAAATATACTGGCTAATACCTCATTATTAAAACATAGGCAAGGGTGTGCGTGAGGGAAGTTCACAAACTGTGTTCAATTAGTTCCCTCCTTTCACTTTTATTTCTGTACAATCACGTGAAAAATGTAATTATTTTTTCATACAATAAAACCATAGGGACTGAAGCAAAATTAATGTATGCTTTTCAATAAAATAAAATTAAGTGGTAACATATTATAGTACATCATGAATGGGCCGTCTCGACTGGATTAATATCACTTATGTCTTACAGAAAATCGTTGTGAAGTTACAGCTAGCTGACGCGTTTTGTACCGACTGACATTTCCGGTGGCTCAAACCCCCTCTTCCGTCCATTCATGATTTTCTGGTGTTATGAGTGTTATGCACGTCGAGATTAATTACCATCAGGTGAACCACTTGATCGTTGGCTGGCATTTTTCTTCCACCTGCCCTTATTTCACTCGCAGTGGGTTCGGCACAACATGATTTTAACACACGTTACCGAAAGATTTGACTTGTAAGAGCTGGTTCCCACTTGTCGGGTGTCGGATCCGAATATTAATCGGACGTCGGCGCCTTTGTTCACACTTCGGTTAATAATCGGATGTCGGCCGCGGCCGAAGCTAGTGCCAATTTTAAGCACCATACGCGAAATAGGTAGTTAATTTCTTTTTTCATATAGTGGCAATAATATCGCACCTTGCAAACTAAACTGACACTAAACGAAAAATGTGTTTATGGGAGATTAAGCTTAAATGTTTCATAAAATAGCGTTCATAACTAAAAATTGTCAATTTTCGTTTAGTAACGGATTTGTGCGATATAATATTGCATATTATTTCTATAATATTGCGACATCTGTTTTGTGATTGTTGCATTTTTTTATCTTATATATCTATTTTCCTTAGATATTTGTATGAAGATTGCACCGCCTGGTGTGTACGCGCGCGGCGACGTACGCACAAGCGGAACAAGGGGAAGCGGGGGAGGGGAGTCGGCCCCGACACCCGACAAAGTGTGAACAGCGCTATTCTTACTTAAAGGCGAGGGAGATCCGACACGATTTTTTTCCAGGCGTAGAGGGCTGGCAAAACACCCGACATTTTCTGTCGGCGCCGACACAAAATCGGTTTCCGATAAGTGTGAATAGCTTCATATAAAATGCTGTGCTACTACAACCTCCGATTAATATTCGGATCCGACACCCGACAAGTGGGAACCAGCTCTAACTTTTACGTCCGGCCGCTTGCCTGACATCAGGCTGGGGAGAAACACCCAGACTCGAAACAAATATTTGCGGATATCACAAATATTTTGCCTCAGTGCGGGAATCGAACCCGCTGCTTCTCGCTTCACAGCTACTCACCCACTGCGCCACGGAGGCGTGTTGGCTGGCATCAGATATAAAAAAATTGCCAAGTCGATGCAATTTCCCTGCCTGTTTATAAATTAAACAATACAAGGGAAAGCATCAAGTAGAATTGTATAGATAATTGATTATCTTTATATATATAATTCTTCTGTGAGTGTGTATGTTCCTGAACTTCTCTCAAACGACTGGACCGATTTTGATGAAATTTTTTGTGTGTGTTCAAGGGGATCTGAGAATGGTTTAGATTCACAATTTTGTCCGCTGGACAATGTTTTTTTTATTAATTTTTAATTTATTAGTAGTTGTTGAGTTGTTGTTGCGAAGCTTGCCGTGATGACGGGTCGTATAGCGTCTAGACTGGACAGGGACAGGACAGGGACAGGACAGTGAGACAGGACAGTGAGACAGGAAAGTGAGACAGCACAGTGAGACAGGACAGTGAGACAGGACAGTGAAACAGGACAGAGAGACATGACAGAGAGACAGGACAGTGAGACAGGACAGTGAGACAGGAAAGTGAGACAGGACAGTGAGACAGGACAGTGAGACAGGACAGTGAGACAGGACAGTGAGACAGGACAGTGAGACAGGACAGTGAGACAGGACAGTGAGACAGGACAGTGAAACAGGACAGTGAGACAGGACAGTGAGACAGGACAGTGAGACAGGACAGTGAGACAGGAAAGTGAGACAGGACAGTGAGACAGGACAGTGAGACAGGACAGTGAGACAGGACAGTGAGACAGGACAGTGAGACAGGACAGTGAGACAGGACAGTGAGAGGACAGTGAGACAGGACAGTGAGACCGGACAGTGAGACAGGACAGTGAGACAGGACAGAGAGACAGGACAGAGAGACATGACAGAGAGACAGGACAGTGAGACAGGACAGTGAGACAGGACAGTGAGACAGGACAGTGAGACAGGACAGTGAGACAGGACAGGACAGGGACAGGACAAGACGGGGACAGGACGGGGACGGGACAGGACGGGGACGGGACGGGACGGGGAAAGGACGGGGACGGGACGCGGACAGGACGCGGACAGGACGGGGACAGGACGGGGACGGGACGGGGACAGGACTGTCCAACCGGAGGGAGGTGGGAGACGACCTGACTTAGGTCGTCGAAGTCAATTAAATGTGCGACGGGCTACCTCACGTGCAATGGCGCAGTACCTCACTTAATTGCATTTAATGTAAATAAAACATTTGTATTAAGTTTTGACCACATTTTACACAAATATATTATGTAGGTGATACGAAGTTCACCGGGTCATCTAGTTATATTAATATATTTATATAATATATTAATATAATAATCGTATAATTAATTATTACTAGTAAATTTAACAGTGTTTTAGTCCTTTACCGTACAGAAATTCATCATTTAAAAGTATTTTCAAGTCAATGCTTTATTTAGAAAGCAAACATCTACTAATGATAGTGCGTTACAATCTTTGCGGCCTTGCTATTCTTATTTAATTAATTTAATCAAATGACGAGACGAGCAAGTCGTTCGCCTGATAGCAAGTGCCACGCCTGCCCATAAACAGAAGCAAAACCACACAGAACTGTGAATTATAAAGCACTGCATGGCATTAGTTGCCCGACGCATTAGATGTTAAGTCTCATAATGATATCATTCTGATATCATTTGAGGGAAATCATATCTTAAAATATTTCACCGATAAAACTAAATACGTAATTAACAATTTATTTTTAGTCACTTTCAATATTTATGTTATTTTAGGTTAAACATAAGCTACTACTCATACTAGAGTCTATCTAGGTCACAACTCTTTAATGTGATGGAAAACTGGATTTTTATGTTAATCCACTTTATTGTCACCTCTAAATAAAATTTCCATACGTAATCTTACACATTACATCTATACCATATAAAATAATTACAAAAATATCGCTACTGATAATCAAATGATATTTAATAAATATAATCGTCAGGATAATCAACTGGTATTTATATTCAAAGAGCTGATACCGCGTACTTCGACGAACTGTCTACGTCCATTAAAAACGACAGACACACTGGCGACATGATTTTTTTCGGTGTGTAGAGTTTTTACCATCCAAATTATAAGGTAGGTCCCTCGTATGCGAGAGGCCGTCTGGATTGGTACCACCGCTTTGTCTATTTACTGCCGCCAAGCAACAGTGTGTAAGCATTGTTGTGTTTCGGTTTGAAGGACATTGAAGTGAAGTGAAATTACTGGGCATTATGAGACTTAACATCTCATGTCTCGGAGTGATGAGCGCAGTTCAATGCCATGCAGTGCTTTGTAATTCAAAGTTTTATGTGGTGTTGCTTCTGTTTATGGGCAGGCGTGGTACTTACCATCAGGCGAGCGCCTTACTCCTCTCATCATTCAATTGAATGAAATAAATAATGGACGGATTGTCACCTAGGCCACCTATCACCTATCACGGGATTTTAATGCTATTTCCGACCGCCTCGCCCCAGAACACTAAACATAGAGTCGTTGTAAATGCATAAATAAACATAGTGACAGTTTCTGCAACACACCACTATCTACCTACATAAAATATTTACCGAGTAAACCTACATTTATATTGACTTACCGTGACTGGTATGACGCAAGTGCATAACAATTGAAACGTCGTTTATCGTCAACGTTATCGAAAACTCTTTAATCATCGCGACCTTCAGCCGGCACCTACTAGAGAACGCATTGCGCTCGAGTCAACGTACCTGTGCATTCGCAGTGAGCGTCCAAGAACGTGATGACGTCACCCTGTACGTGCTTCGCGCCCAACAGACGCGCTCTGATTAGACCGGACCTCTTTTCAGTGCGGAACAGGCGTGTTTGGACCGGCAACGTTATGATGTAATTCTCGAGCTTCTTTCCTAGGTGTTCTGTTGGAAGGAATAAACAATAAACGAGGCTGCTAGAACCAGAGTGGCCTAACTGCATTTTGATGACTTTTGACCTATTTGTATTTTCGTCAATTTATACCACGACCGAAATGGACTTGTACTGCCATCTATGTCAAGATGATGTTACCAATTTTAGGCCGGTCTGGACTTGTAGATTAACATTTTTAAATTACGAAAATACAAATAGGTCAAAAGTCATCAAAATGCAGTTAGGCCACTTTGGTTCTAGCAGTCTCCGATCATCTCTCGTGAAATTATATGGATTTATATAAACTTGGTGAATCCGTAGCTTGGTTTTATAAGAAGTGATCAGCAATTATCTATACAATCATATTTTAAATTATTAAATTGCCGAGAAAACATTTTAAACTATTCAAGCATAAAATGTCTATAATTGTATATAATTGTCTTATAATTGTCTTTTAGACAAGGACGATATTGCAGTCCAGATTCAATCTCCAATCTACGAATTTTATGTACATACATACACACATAGACTCATGCCTGTTTCCCATAGGAATAGGCAGAGAACGAATTTCTACTAATAATTCAGATTATTATGTACACATCGTATGTATGTATCTTAATTATGTGAATCTCCCCTATACTTTGGTACTAGGACTATAATAACATTATGTATTTAAAGCAACCAAAACTGTTTCGACTTGACTTTACACATACAACATATTTATTTGCTTGATGCAAGGTAAAGTGGCAAACATGCAAGATTAATATAGATATTACAACATTTATTTAGAACAGCAAATATAAATTTTCGTATCATAAACTTATAAAAACAAATATGTGTTTTGTCATGGAATAACAATAGAGGGTATAAATTATATTATCACGGCGGAATCACAAACAAATATTATCCAATTAACAAAAGAAGGCAAACACTAGATGATCCTCATTTTAATGACAAGATGGAACAATTGTCTAGTTTATCTGTCGGTGAATTCTGTATATAATAATGTGTATATGATATCTTTATCGATAAATAATTAGATTACCTGCCCGTGATTTAAATATTTCAAATAAAAACAATTGGATAAGATACCCGTTTATTTACAATATTCAAGGTAAATTTTATCATTCCTAATTTAATTAAATATATCAATTTCGAATCGATCAAAGCTATGACTAGAGACTTCGTTCCTTGATCAAACTTGAAAATGCGTGTTTCTATTTTTTTCTTTTGATTTAAACTTTAAAAGGCAGTAATAGTTCCAGTACACAGATCTTAGATATAATAGATGTCGTGTATTAAACTACAGTGTGTGCCGATTTTTTTAAACAGAAGACTAATTTCGTGTTACGTACACTAAAATAAGAATAATTGGCACGCTTGGTTGGCCATACACATTGTAATACTTACGTGATCTATTATAACGTGGTCTCTGATGCAATATACTTCGACAAACCAAAAGATCAATAGACGAAGACTCAAAAAGGTCGATAAATTTTCTACGTAAGCCCAATAACAACGGGCACCTAAAGTAACAATGAACTTGTTATCAGTAGCAATCGGTATGCTTGCCTACAAAGTAACTTACCTTTGTAGATTCCAAACACGACTTTTACAAGCGAGACACTATACCGGGTTTTTACATCGTTCAAGGTGGTTTATACGTGAACCCTACATTTTATAAATGTATTCAAAAATGCATCTATATAGGTGTAATAGTTTTGAGTTGTCTCGGCTGAAATTATCTCGAAATGTTTCGTGTATTACACACTACCGATACACTGCCCTAATCTGCCCGAACTTGGCTGAAACACTGCCATCCTCAACTGTCTATTTCCTGATAATCGTTCTTAGTTTAATTCCCCGGTTAGATAGCACAAATTAACCAATCATAATACAGTTTAAGGTCACGCGTACCAATAATTTCGTTTGATTTGTTGATTTCCGTGATCTATCTATATATCGTCGATGAAGTAACAATACCTCCTAAGTGTTGAGAATCTAATTTTACACCAGACTGTTTAAAATAAGGTTTTTATTTACAAAAACTGTTCAAAATAATGTTTTATTTATTTTGATCAACTATTGATAGTATATAGTTTCCAATACATTACCTTTTTATTAGTTACTAAGGGATGTGGTTTATGTTTAAGCCTATTGTAATAAAAAAGTAATTTTGGACTAAATTGTCAGTTAGGAGGTATTGGTACTTCATCGACGATATGTATTTTGCTGTCCCATATTTTATTTAATAAGTTAAGTTGGATTTGATGTGTCTATCGGAGCATTTCTTAGACCTGAAGAAAATAACATAGAAGTTGATTCTAACTGATAGTCGAGATATGGACCCTATATGGAACCCTGTGTCATACAATGAAATACAGATATAATTATCGACCCATCTGATAAAAATAGATCGTCGAAAATCCGAGATTCTTATTTCTAAATAGGTCAATTAATTTAAATAGTTCAATTCGCGATGAAACCCGCTTTAAAAAAGCCGCATTAAAACTGGTCCGCCCACATGTCTCCCGATAAAATAGGTGATGGATAGATAGACAAATCCAAGCCTGAATACTGAAACGCCTGACAGCTGACGCTCTGACAGTTAACGCGTACTTATTATCATAAAATTTTTAAGCTAAGAGGGCTTTAAAATACGATTATTATATGCCAGAACTCCGTTTCAGTATTCGGGCGAAAGGCTTCAAACTTCCAATTACATTTTTAATCATCAACGCGAACAGGATATTATATACATTTGTGATAAAAGAAAATAGAAAACCTAAACAATCAGTACATACCCTTTTCACTAGCATCGTCCACCAGTATAATTTCTTTGAGCAGCGCCTTCGGCGACCGGTTGATGGTACTCCATATGGTCCGTATCAGGGTCGTCCACGCTTCATTATGGAACACTATCACCACGCTTGTGGTCGGCATCAGCTCTGGATATGGTTTGTCTTTACATCTAAAAACAATTTCATAATTTTATATCGATATTCAACACAAGAACATGATGGAAGAATCCAATGGCACGTGATTTCGCGGTTCATTAATGCTATCGTGTTTTTTGTACGCGTTCACTCTATACTCGCGTTACACTTAGTATACACAACGTGTTACAGAAAAGATGACCACAGACCTACGCTGAGTTTCTTAGTGCTTCTTCTCAGATCTTTGGGCTTTTCCGAAGCACTGGAAGAATCTTTTAGTCGTTAGACAATAATGTAAAATTGATTTGTAAAGTGCCCTTTGGGACCTTTTGACACACGCGTCACTTTGGATCCCTTAATAAATGATTTGAATTTGATGTGCTCATTTTTATTATACTGTACGAGATAAATATTTCAACCCTCGTATTACCAAATCCGATAGCATTGCCAGCACATAAATAAAACATTTTCGTTTTTATCGAATAAATAACATCGATATTCGACTTGCAACGTTCGATAACACATTTTTTTTTATTTAATTAGCGGTGTGATCTTATCGATCTGATAAGATTGATTAATATTTGCATGTAAGATGTCTAGATTTCGATAAGATTTGGTACATACGTAAAACACTTATTGTCAGGTGTATGTAACATTTAAATATGTACAGAACTTTCTGTAGCACGTATACACTTGTCGCGATCGTGTTATTAAATAGGAAATCTACATGCCATAACTGTGCCTAACATTTAAGATTTAAAAATAAAATACTAAGTTTAAACAAAACTTAAATACTGTCATACAAAATAAATCGATTTTGTTTTATCTGAGCACGGCAAAGTGACTGCACTTCACATGATAGTAAGCGCAGTGCAGGTAAAAACCAGCGACCACTGACAAGCAATCAGTTTATCGGTGCTCACCAAAATCATGCCATCACTATACAAATGCTTCTTCACACTCCAAACCGGGAAGAAGCAAATCGAGGGGCATGCGAAAGGAAAGGCGGATGACCGATGCAGGCACAGGGATACAAGGATGTAACCCTATACCCTCTCCAACCAACTATTAAGTTATGTCGCAAGCCCCTTGGGAGAACCGGATATACACTGGCTGATCCTGGAACGCGATCCACACAAGGTGTGTGGGTCACTATGGCAGGTTTTGACAGCATGTGTAAGGTGGTCGCTATCCAGGCGGATATAAATATCCTACCACCAACAAAAATAATTAAGAGATTGGAAAGGTGAGACGGATTTGAGGCTCTGTATATCTCAATCACTGTACTAATAGCAAAAGTAAGCT
Source organism: Amorpha juglandis (assembly GCA_949126905.1). Classification (NCBI taxonomy): domain Eukaryota; kingdom Metazoa; phylum Arthropoda; class Insecta; order Lepidoptera; family Sphingidae; genus Amorpha; species Amorpha juglandis. Next base: position 10,285,811 of record OX421381.1, on the reverse strand, counting down.
ACTACGTCGGATGTCTATGAGACAGTTGTAAGAACCAGATCGAGTCAGCCCATTTATGCTGTAGTCGCCTGTCCTGTCGCAGGTCCCTCGATTTGTTTCTTTCCTCTCCGAAGAGGGAAGAAGCATTTATACAGACCGGTATGACTCTGGTGACCACCGTAAAATCATTGTTTGTTGGTGGTCGCTGGTTTTTTGGATTGCACTACGGTTACCCGCAGGTGTAGTGCAGTCACTTTGCCGTGCTCGAATAAAAAAAAAGTCAAAACCGTTTACAGCGTGGCTCTACTTCTGCTCGCTGCTCATAGTGTTTTTTATACTGAAATTTATTATTGCTTTAATACCGAGTAATGCAAATACGTTAAACGCTATCGTACTCGGTAATCGGACAACCACATCATACAATGAAAGAACACGCCGCCTATCTACTATCTACCAAATATTAATGAAAAAGCCGACCTTCAACGAAAATACTTATTGTACCTAGTACCGCCGGCATGATTAATGTAAACGGGATTCATTTACCTTGCATTTTCAATTAGCACCCTATGGACTGACTGCTTTTATAGTTAAGTAATATCTATCTCTCTTTTGTTTTTATATATGCATTCAGCAGGTAATACAAATTGCGAAATACCCGTAAATATAGCGTCAAGTTCTGATAAATGCTAACCAGTGATGTTCGTTGTCTCAACTTTCTTAGATATTTTAACTAACTGTCCCCCGAGGTTTCGCCGCAGGCATGTAACTGCCCTGCTCCCACCATTCATAGCGTGATATAGAAACTTTTCAATACCCCTTACGGAAAAAAAATCTAAATGAAAACGGCATCTAATTCTATTGCATTGTAAGAGAAATAAGCAGACAGACCGACGCAGCTGGCGCCTTTCTTTAATCCTATGTATCGATATTTAAAATATACAGTATTATAGTAAATACATATTTCCTGTGGTTTACCAAAAAAAAATTCAAATTTGAACAAGCCTACTAAAATTACCCCCAGGCTTCTAACCGAGGTGTTTATCCGTTAATAAGATTTAAGATACACTTTGTGCCCCAGTGAGAGGTCGTGAAAGGTAATGATGTCATAAAATGTATACTTACGTAAACTCATTTACGCTTCACTGAGCCAAAGAAGATCTTATATCCACTTTCATTAATAATAAGCGGAATGTATAACCGCATATTATTTAAATTAAGATAACAAAATCTAAATAAGAAGACTAGACTAGAAAAGGAATAATGTTTGCTTTCGGGTGGATATAATGGTTAAGATGAACGTAGGGATGATGGTGTCTAATCTAAAGACTGATGAAATAATAAGATAAATCCAACAATCACACACGTAATCTTAACTCTACACTGAGATACAAGTCTTTTATCGTTGGTATCAGGAACTACAATATTTGTAAATCACCTACACAATTCTCTTGCTACTGGGATCAAAACCGCAGCCTCTAGTTTTACTGCAGACTACACGCCCGCTGCGCCACGGTGGCTGTCAATAAAAAATATAATAACCTTTTTTTTATCCTTGCTCGGCAAAGTTACTACGCTACACCTGATGGTAAATGTAGCGCAATCCAAGAATAGTGTCGACCAACCATGAAAAATGTGTCCATCGTAGGTCGGCAAGACCATGCCGGCCTGCCAAAGGGCCAAGGGGGAGGGGAAGGGAAAAGGGTTAGGATCAGGGGGCAAGCCCTCTGGGGAGAACCGGATATATACTGGCTGATCCTGGAACGCGACCCACACAAGGTGGGCCACTATGGCAGATTTTAGCACCAGTATACGGTGGTCGCTATCCGGTCGGATACAAGTATCCTCCCACTAGCAAACCTAAAAGTAAACAGGCCAGTGAAAAGCTCCAAGCCTTACGAATTATGATGACAATAATGAAACGAAAGATAGAAACATACTACTCGCTGTTATATTGCATGAAGCAAATAGTGCTGGCGTCAGTACTTTTAAACTAAAAGTGTCACACTTTTAGTGTAGAAAGAATAATTTAGTGATGAGAAGCATCGCTGAAAACTCTTTATATAAGGTTCTAGAATACTTTATAGTACGAATTAAGGCATTTTTTGTGTTCAGCTGACGTCTTATTGTGGTATCGTTAAATGCAGAATAAATCAGTTTACGCGTCCGAACGATCCATACCTTAGCCTTGGCACGCGAAGTACGCACACTTCCGTACTATTACATATTTTATATTACCATAGACCAAAGAGTATGGTCGGCGAAACGCGGATGTCCTATGAACTATCTACTCGTTACACCTCAACTCACCCCTTCGGCAATATAAACGTGACGTAAGATGTTATGTCAGTGTTTCAATATGTTACAATCTGTAACCTAGAAACAAGTTTTATTTCTGTACTACTAACAATTGGTGTTTGTAATCGGTAAATGGCAATATAATAGCGATATACGCATACTATACTATAAAACGCATTAACGAGAAGAGTCGAGTAGAGTTTATGTAAGCATAACACCGTGACTAGCACGTGGAACTAAATTTATCGTCATCCACAACGATTTATGCAAATTTTGATTTACGTGAAAGTGTATTACAATTAGTAATAAGTTATATCGTTCGCATTACTCGAATGCGTTTTGTGTTTTAATATGTGAAGAGATCTATTTGCCGATATGTATAATAAGGCCAAACCCTACTTTTTAGTATAGGAGATCAGTATCCAACAGTAGAACAGTATATTAAAATAGCAGTTCCTAAACTTTAAAACCTACGTAAAATAATAATAATAACACTAGCCCTGTATCCTCCTCGACTGAATGAGAGGGGTTAGGCCTTAGTCCACCACGCTGGCCTAATGCGGGTTGGCAGACTTCACATACCTTCGAAAAATCTTATCGAGTTCTCAGGTATGCAGGTTTCCTCACGATGTTTCTGAAAGCCACGTAACACCCAACAAATGCTTTTTATTTTATGAAACCTACATTAAATGATAATTTAGAACTAACTTTAAAAATAGCTGTGTTAAAATCTACCCAGACTGGCGAAAGCTGCATATGCCCTATGCTGCCCTTCCGGCTTCCCTTTATAATATTATCAAAAAATAAATACTTTGAATCGGCTTCCCCCTTGAAAAATTCTCCTTTCGGGACTACTAAGACAAATTCAAATAATAAAGACGTCGTTTTGGATGTTATTACAAATAACAGTCTAACACTGAATTTCAGAGATCTGTATCTATTAACGTAGTTAATTGATAAAAACAACAAAGAGTCAATTACCCAATTTAAATAGCATATCAATATTCTGACGTAAATACCTAATTACAATAAATAAAAAGTTAGAGCCACGTCAACGTTGTATAATTTTGCCGCCATAATTAATGGGTCGCCTCGAACTGAAAACAAATAACTGTCTCACAGAAATGTATATATCTTCCTCTATATATATCTAAACTCAATAATTCACTCAGTGGGATCACGCCCGACTCAAAATGTGAAACTCTCTAGAACAATTAGCACCGTTTTTGTAAAAGCTACGTTTGTTCGATTGCCGAGTGTTACGATAAGTGATATAATTGATAACGTCGCTTTCTGTGAAAATTGTGAATGAGTTAATAAACGAAAATATTTTTTATGACTCATGTAAATAATGTGTTTAAATAACGAGGTTGTAATGTTTTGTTCATAAATTTCGAAATAATAAAATAAGGTTAATTCGTCGTGGTAACTAGGCCGTTTACTTTTTTATTAATTTTACTATTAAGTGAAGGAGGACAAATAAGTAGGCTAGGATCGTAGCAAGTGGTGGTTCGTTGTCTCTGTCTACCCCAATGAGAAACCGGCGAGAATCTATGTATGTTTGTAGATAGTTATTTTAATTTGACAGCGTAATTTGTCTCTCGTAGTTTCTGATATACAGCATAAGCTGGTGGTATATTGGATATTCATATCCGCCCGGATAGCGCCCAGTGCCCACCATATACAGTGTCATTTTGACACCCTATACTTAAATGAAACCATGTGTAGTGTTCGTTAATATAAGTACTTTGAGCTAAAACACTTTCTTATTAAAGGCAAAATAAAAAAATAATATTTCCTAACAAATTAAATGCCATTAACATTAGATTAATTTTAAACAGTCTGTATACGCGCGCACACACATATACAACTCAACACATCGTACACAGTACACACTACACACCCGTCATCGAATGAATGAGACACACACACATACATTACCATTAGATACATGCATTAAGCAACTACGGCAAATAATATTAATTCAGATCCTGCCCGTAAGATTGCGCCCCGGATGTAAAGTAATAGCTTATAATTTATCAAAAGCAGCAAATAAACGACAGTGTAGTAGTGCAGTATCGCTGAGCCGGAAGTAAACTTAAATTTTAATAAAACCCTATAAAATGTTATTGTCTCCCTGAGATTTCTAAACAATTATACATAATACCATAATACCGCGAAGTATACCAAATACTTCGCGGTGATACTCCCGGCAGTATACATGTAGTATGTACTTAACACAAACACTACACAAACACTTAGGCATTATTCTAAACTTGATAAACCGGTTAGTGTCAATTTCACTTCAATACGAATAATTATTACACACTTAAAACATTACACAAACGTTTGTGAAAACAGTATCAATTTCACTAAGATCGCCGCACTAATAAAAATTACGAAATACTAATAAAAACTAAATACTGAGCAAAGTGGCGGAATATGAAAAAAAAACATGCACATCAAACGAAACGACCCGAAGTGAACTAAACTAGAATATGTACCTAGTTTGTTTTAAACTTGTGAGTGTAAGGTATAGTGCCGTATTTACGAAAATTAAATTTTAGGTACTGATTCATCAAAAGATCAACTGATTTGGCGGGAACAATTAAATACCGTGATCAGGTTGGCTAATGGATTAATAACATAGAAATACTAAGCCGTGGTTGGCGAATACAAAAACATTACGAATTATTACGCGTTACAAGTTGACCAATTACGACTTTGAATGCACGCACACCAAGGAATTAGGAATGCAGTAAATCATAAATTTTAGTGTTGTCCGAATGTGTGTATGATTCGATCCGCGAATCTATGATCGAATAAAAAATACCGATTCTTGGAATTGCGATAAACATATCGATATTCTCATTGATGTAGCAGCAATGTCAGTACATTGCAGGCTGAGACCGATGAGCTATTGGTTCAAAAATGTATGTAAGTTCTACGGTTCCAAAACATGTATTTTATTATGAATTTGTATTTTACATAACGATACGCGAATTATGTGTATAATTATGGTGCTGCTTAGGTAACTTGTACGGGTGGTTATAACATTTAGAGTGGTAGAGCCACGCTGTAGACAGTTTTATCTACAGCATGAATGGGCTGACTCGACCGGATCGTTATCACTGTCTCACAGAAAACCGACGTAAAGTAGTGGCTTGCTGCTGTGTTTCGTACGGTGAGTGAGATAACCGGAAACCCAAATCCCCTCCCCTTCCCAATCCCTAATTATCCCTTTCCTTTAAGGTCGGCAACGCGCTCATGACTCTTCTGGTGGTGGGCGTACATGGGCGGTGGAGATCACTTACCATCAGGTGACCCACTTGCTCGTTTGCTGGCCTATGCTATAAAAAAAAAATCATGAATTTTCAAGCTTAATTAATATCGCGACATGAGCACACGTAAATGATAGGCCATCACACGAAATATTTTGCCTTTACGCTATAATAATCGTCATAAATATTCTTTACTAAAAACATTTCAAGAAACTTATTAAACCTATAATGTATAATTAATTGAAACCTTTACAGCGACATTAAATATTCGTAAGATTAAGATTTTCGATTTGAAGGATCGATTAACAGAAGATTGCAACGCATGCATAGCAATGAATCCAGCACTAGCGTTACCCGTGTTATTGCGAGACAGTGACAGCTATTGCAATTACTGGAATGCGAAAAGAGTCCCGATAATAGTTTATTTGTGTGCATTTATTATACCGTCAAGTTCAATGTACCTGCTTTATAAAAACGCCAAGCGCACAGAAGGCAAACGGCGCATTAGATAAGTTAAACGTTTTGGAAATGACGGCTCAAAATTGTAATTTAGGAATAGAAATAAATATTAGATTACCCTATGAATTGTAATAAAATCCTAAGTAAAATCGAATCTTGTAACTTTTGCAATGATTATTTATTTTTAGTCAAATTTGTGATACCTATTTATTGTTGAATAACGTTACCTACTCCTCGCAAACACAATTTTTTTACGTTTTGTCACTGAACAAAGTAATACTGTCGCAACTTTTTCCGGGAATGTGTCAAGAGCGTCTTTGTGAGCCTGAGACGTATTTTCATATGTATGGAGTTGCCCTTCTTAAGCGTTTGTGTTTTATAATTACATCGTCAGCTGTGACATTTTATTCAATAGATTTTAGTGCAAAAACCGTACAGCGTGATTTAAAAGGCTCAAAACTTAAATCACGTTTTTTGGCAAAACTACTACAAGCTCAAGCCTCATGTTTGGTACAAGGTAAGCAGAGGCGATGACGAATATGTGGTTTCATTTAGTAACAGGGTGTCAAAATAACCCTGTATATGATTTTAAAACTAATAGTGACCCACACCCTCTGTGAGGATCGCGTTCCAGGATCAACCAGTGTATATCCGGTTCTCTTGAGGGGCTTGCGACATGACTTGATGGTTGGTTGGAGAGAGTATTGGGGTACATTCTTGTAACCCCGTGCCTGCATTGATCACTGTCCTGTCGCAGGCCCCTCGATTTGCTTCTTTCGTCTTCGAAAGTATGAAGAAGCATTTATACAGGCCGGCATGATTCTGGTGACCACCGATAAACTGATTGTTTGTCGATGGTCGCTGGTTTTTTTTGTACTGCACTAGGCTTACCATCAGGTGGATTGCAGTGACTTTACCGTGCTCGTTATAAAATATGATTGAGTGGGCGAAATTCTGGGCTCGCTTTGGTCACACGATTGGACAAGTTTCGCACAAGACAAAGAAAATGGAAATAATGAGAAATCTTTCATTGCGTTGTTATGGAACATCGAGGGTTGATAGAGACAATTTTAACTAGATAACAATGTGCGGATGAAGATCAGTTACTTTCACTCCCCGCTGCCCATCGAACATAAAGCTAGCGATCCGTTGCGTATTTTATTCCGCATTCTATCCGAATAATGCACGCTCTAAACCAGTGTTTCCCAACGTGGGGCCCACGCCCCCTGGGGGCAATTTTATAGTTAAGGGGGGCAATTTAAAAATGGACTCGACACGACTTTAACCCTTTCACTTTGGGTTATTTAAATACAATGCTAGATATCGGTGAAAAAGTTAACAAAAAATGTTAAGGTGGGGCATGGCCTAAAAAGGTTGGGAAACACTGCTCTAAACATTTGCTACATTTCATAAAATCCGTATTAGTTACAAACCTATAAAGAAACGAAGCTGTACACATCTGATATCGATATAATTACTGATAAACATCTACTGATATTTAATTATGCTGGTGGGAGGATACTTGTATCCGACGTGATAGCGACCACCGTACACTGGTGCTAAAACCTGCCATAGTGGCCCACCTTGTGTGGGTCGCGTTCCAGGGTCAGCCAGTGTATATCCGGTTTTCCCCAGGGGGCTTGCCCCCTGATCCTAACCCTTTTCCCATCCCTGTTTCCTTCCCCTCCCCCTTGGCCCTTTGGCAGGCCGGCATAATCTTGCCGACCTACGATGGACAAATTGTTGATCGTTGGTCGATACTATTCTTGGATTGCGCTACACTTACCATCAGGTGTAGCGTAGTCACTTTGCCGAGCCAGGATAAAAAAAAAAAATAAAAAAAAAAATTGATAAATTACATGTTAATCGAACGATGCGACGATAATTCTAAAAGATCGTATACGGACATTTATAAAATGATATTAAATCCAGAGACATATTAAACCCACGTACGCAAAGTATGCAAAGCACAAAGCATTGCATGGCTGCTGTTGGCAGTTACCTTAACAGAAGCTATATCTGCAAAAAAAACCGACAAACGTTAAGATAAATGGTGTCTAGAGTGAACGCCGCATTTAGATTAACGTAGTTTGAAACAAAGCCCAACAATTGAGCGACCAAATGCAAAATGCGGTAGAAGAAAATAAATTAATTCAAACATTTCAAGTACCCAGTAGTGGGCAATCTAACATACTTTAAAAACTTTCATATTTTAATTATGTACTGACTTTGATTAACTATTTTTGGTATTGATCAAAAGCCAGGATCAACAGCTGATTCTCATTTCTATTATTTTAACTTTATACATACATACGCACTGACGCCTGTAATCCCTGAAGGGGTAGGCAGAGGCGTACGCAGTACACCCATATTTCATGGATCTTATTTCCGTCCCATGATGTGACAGGAGGCGCGCCTATGGGCCAAACCGGGCACAATTCCAGACTCCGGGGCGGGGCACTTAAGCCATTACCAAATCAGACTTAACACACTAAATGTTTCAGGGTGATGAGAACAATGCCATTGAGTACTTTGTGATTCAATGTTCTGTAAGGTGACGATACTGTACTGACAGGCATAGAGGCTCTATAATAGAGCTTACTATCAGCCGAGCGACTTAATCCTTTCGGCCAAAGGTCAAAAGGTGTTCAAATATGTGTATCAATGGTGACGTAGGTATTTCAAAGTAGGTACACATAAATAAAGTTATATATAGACACTAGAGATAGACACATAACAAGCAACAACAATTGAAAGTAACAGTTTGAATTAGAATAGGTATCCAACGCAACACTGCATACGTCCGTATATGAATGCCAATAATTGTATGCGAAATCTGAGATTGATCTGGTAAATAAGTCATCATGTTAAACAACATGGGAAAACACATTGATATGCGCATATCAATTTTCATTATCATTATAATCTTATTAATTACAAAATTACCATGAAAAAGCTTTGATTTCTGATTAGATTCAATTAAGCAATACAGTGTATTGTCCATGTTATCAGTAAAGTAGATAATGTGTGATAGTGACACGCCGACCGTCATGTCACTATCGACAACGATCGCCGAAAGACATATGTGACCGGTTCGGCAAAAATAACCGCTTTCACTTGTCTTTGACGCAAAAAAAAACAATATGATTTTTGTCTTTTATTCGAGCGCGGAATATCCTGATACCTCGAACCCCAGAAGAGGTGGGATGGTTATGCTGGACTCACTAGGCTTCCGACCCAGTTGTCTGAATGATTACTGGGTTGTCAGCGACAGCTGGGTTGGGACCATAACCAAAAACCTTATGTGGCTATACCTTATACTACATATACCGACTAAAACCTAACGGTGGCCTTCTTCGGGCCCAGTGGGATTTTTTTTACATCTAATTTTCTACCCTTATTTATTCCAAATTACAACACAATTCTGGCCTTTACGTAAGTTCAACGAATTAGTTATACCATTAAAGATACCTTGCTTCATAAAAATCAAGAATCAATCAATAAAGAATTAAGTGCGATAACCGCCATAACACATTCTGTGGACATTTAAAACGTAGGACAGGCAGACAGCGTAGACTCAGTAATACATTTCCAATGACTCCCTTTGAGTATGGAACCATAAAAAGAATGAATCCAGTAATCAACAAGAATCGACTGAGGCAACGTTGTTCTAATATGAGGCTGCTATAACCAGAGTGGCCTAACTACATTTTGATGACTTTTGACCTATTTTTATTTTCGTCAATTTAAACCATGGCTGAAATGGACTTTTACTCCCATCTATGTCAAAATGACGTTACCAATTTTAGGCCGGTCTGGTCTTGTAGATTAACATTTTTAAATTACGAAAATGCAAATAGGTCTAAAGTCATCAAAATGCAGTTAGGCCACTCTGGTTCTAGCAGCCTCATATATGAAGTGAAAAGTAGAACCTAGCGACAGCTACATGCAGGATTACATTAGATTGATATTAAATATACCACTGCCGTGAATGGAGCATGACATTGAGCGATACAAAAATATAAAATAGCTAATTATTATTAAACATATGTTAATTCAACATCCCAATGAATTCGTTTTATTTATAAACCTACGTGACCACTATCAAATGACTGATTTTGTATCATCTTTAAAGGTCAACAGTAATGGAAGATACCAGATACTATACGAAAGTCTCGGTAGGCAGTATGTACCACGTGTATAAACACGGCTGTGTTCCGTGTTGAAGGACATTGAAGCCAGTGAAATTAATAGGTATTATGAGACATAACATGTTTATCTAGTGATGACGAGTGTAGTACTTAAGTTCTAGATATTGTTGTTACTGTCTGTGGGCATGGTGTTCAGGCTCAGTGCTTTGGCTCAACATCAGGCGAGCGACTCGTTCGTCTCGTCACTCGAGTAAATAAAAAAATGAACTTACTTTTCAAAACGCACGTCCGTGAGTGACCTGTTCAGGGAGATCATGTCGCTCGCCAGCAGATTGAACTGATTCTCTTGGAATTTATCCAACATCAGCTTCTCCTGTTCTATCGGAATGTTCACAGCCTTACCTGTAACAAAAGCATTATCTTAATATCCTGGCTCGGCAAAGTGACTACGCTACACCTGATGGTAAGTGTAGCGCAATCCAAGAATAGTGTCGACCAACGACAAACAATGTGTCCATCGTAGGTCGGCAAGATCATGCCGGCCTGCCAAAGGGCCAAGGGGGAGGGGAAGAAAAAAGGGATGGGAAAAGGGTTAGAATCAGGGGGCAAGCTCCCTGGGGAGAACCGGATATACACTGGCTGACCCTGGAACGCGACCCACACATGGTGGGCCACTATGGCAGGTTTTAGCACCAGTGTACGGTGGTCGCTATCCGGTCGGATACAAGTATCCTCCCACCAGCAAAATGTATTATTGTGTGCTTGAGATACGCAATATCGAAAACATATAAACAGGAAAATTATCTTGATTTGCCCTTCAGTTTCAATATGTAAAAATGACATCAGATATGATTGGACGCCTCGTGGAAGACATAAACAACATTAATTTATAAAACCCAAAATATATTTAGCAGAAAATAAATAATTTAACCACTCAATCGACAAGTACTTCGCGAAACAATCATCTATTGTTACATGCGTTCATCGTACAACGCACAACAGTTCAATGTTGTGAGAAAAATTTATCGCAATCTGTGTATCAAATCATCATGAATAGAAAGTCATTGCCGTGCCGTGCGCCAATCGCAATACGAAAATATGACGATTGAACTCCGTCATAACATAGACAATTTTCGACAACCACTATTGACGCTATTGTAAAAATTAGTGAAAGGACTATCGGCTGCTTTGGCGCTATATGCGAATGCAAAAGAAATCTTACAGACATTGCAAAAAATGCATTATGTATTAGCATAGGCAGCAGAACGACTTTCCTTTGCGATACACTCGGAGATAAATCCTTCGTCGTCGCTACAGTGGACCAAAAGCAACACTGTGGCTTAGTCAAAATGTAAATTTTAAATAATTCATTGGTCGACACTGTTCTTGGATTGCAACTGCACTTACCATCAGGTGCAGCGTAGGTACTTTGCTAAGCTACGGTAAATAACAATATAAAATACACGCAAAATATCTTGGCCGGCCTAGTTATTGACGAGTGGCGAGGCGCGGCGACGCGCGTCCTAGCAATTGTCTTCAGAGTCTAGTTAATTTAGTTGGTTAACAGCTAAAAAAAATATACTCCGCGACTGATAACAGCACACTCGTCACGATTGTGTTATTGTATTGGAATTTACATGCCATAGTAAATAAAAAAAAACCGACTTCAATAACAGTGTTATCACTGTAAAGATAAAAAAGACAAAAATATATATGCGCTGACTTAATAACCTCCTCCTTTTTTAAAGTCGGTTAATAACAATATCTAGAGGTCTTATAGAGTTGGTGCAATTTCAGTTGACCTGCAGCGACACTGGCCCCGACTCCGAACATACCCCTAGAAATGGTTACTTTCTTAACTAGTGCTGATTTAACGATTGTCTTATGGCCGAATTTCGCCCCACTAATATTCGAAATAGATAAATGATAAATTCAACTTGAAACAAACGACAACCCCAAACTACGAACTAGGATTATGCTATTTATACAGTAAACCAAAATAACACCCTTAGCCCTGAAGTATTCCTGTAACTTCCGGGAAAATTAAGATTTCAACAAAATCTAAATGGAGTCATTTCTATTTACGTTACAATTAGTACGACATTTCCGAATAATGAGAATGTCTTCACAATTTGTGTTTGGGTTATCTATCGTAGTTTACTACGTACTAACTTCTATTCCATCTACAATATCAAAGGACCCAGTAATCCTATTACTTTTATAAATGTCAAAGTTTGAATGTTTATGAGTTCACAACCTCAGATATTTGGATGTTTATGACTTATCGGCTGAACGGTTTTCAATGAAATTTGGCACACAGATAGGACCATGGCTTGAATTAAGACATAGGCTACATTTTATCCCGGAAAAAAAACTTATCAGTTCTAAATTACTTTTGTACAAATTTAAGTCGAAATTTTTGTCGTATGGTGGAGGACTTCGACATACCACATTTTATCACGTTAGAAATCTCATTACGATGATATTTTATTATCAAAAATCTCTTATCGAAAAATTATATATAATTAAATCGACACAATGATTAAGCTACAATTAATTAACGTATCTACCGCAATGCTATTTCTTTACGCAATAAAAAATTGTTAATTGTCTAATCATAAAGTATAGGGGTTTGGTTGACAAACAAAATGTGGCTCTTTGGCCCCTGAAAGCTCTGTCACAAATCACAAACTTCGGAAATGAAAGTATGACGAGAAATAGCAATATATTTTAAGTCTGGCCACAGATTAAAATATGTTTTGCTCTCAAAAACAATTATATTTGGCCCTTTTGAAGAATAAATTTGCCGACTATTGTAACAGAGCATGAAGAATTACTTAAAATTAATAATGGTTCCCAAATTGTAGTATTCCCCGTTAAAATTATGTAGTTTGTGTATTTCACACTTTTCAGTTTGTCCGAGTTACCGACGAAGAAAATGAGAAAATTCTCAATTTGACGCACATATTTGTTTTTTCTTTTGATTATTTTTGTTTATTGTAAAGGGTATACAAAACAACTTAAAATTTGTCACATTTAAATTAAGACGTAAATCTATTCGCTAGGGAGGAGAAACCAGTGTGAAAAACAAAAATTCACTAAAATAGTATAATAAAATCTTTTTGAGATAAATAATGGTATATTATTATTGTGTCAGCACTCTTTGAGTTAACCTAGCATAACATTTACACCTATCTACTACAGAAAATGGTAACTTTGCTATAAACTGCTCCATCTTTACATATTAATTTTTAGTTGAATGTTATATGTGTCATCATCCTAAATATCACATTTAAATTACTTGTATATTTAAAAAAAACTGTTACCTTGCAATATGAATACCATTAGCAACTTGTTTGTTCCCAATTAATTCATTCCTAAATGACAGTATTAACATAGTAAGCATAATATATGAGAGGCTATAACCATCTTTATTTTTAGATTAATAATATATTTAAATTCATTCTAATAGGTAAATATTACAAAAGCTGATTATGTAAGCACAGCCTAGGACCATAAATCTCTAAGTGGAGCAATGGTGTTACTATTTCAAGAAATATATTACTTTGGAATGTTATTACATATATCTATAGATTGTTTATGATGATGATGATGATAGATGTGTTTAAGAAATGTTAAATCGTATGAAAATTTGACATCAGTAAACATATCTGTTAGTTCCAATACAATAAAAGAATCGTCATGCAAGTATTGCCACAAAATGAATCATTGATATGACAATAATGTATCAATAACTAGTTTTATTTCGATCCAGTTTTATTACCTCAACTGTGGTACAATTACAATAATAATTGTGGTTTCTTAATAACTTATAACCGAAAACAATTAAACATGTATAGGCATAAATGTATTATCATATTATCTCCTTAGAAGGGTCATCAGTTCAATGCCATTATATTAAAATTATTTACATACCCATTTCTCCAGGTGAATCTCCATGAGGTCTGACAGTGGGTGCTTGTTCCCACCTCTTGAGCCTTGACCTTGGATACGGGCCCAGCAGGAGTCCATCATCACCCAGTTCCTGGCCTACTTCATTCTCCTCTAAGTTTGTATCATCATCATCTATTTCTTGTTGTAGGGCTGCAGCTATTGCAGCCTTTTTGCCTCTAAACTCGTCTCTCTGTCATAAAATGTTTATGATCAATATTAATATAAATGTAAACATTGAGGTGTCTGTAATTAATGACACATTAACAGCTGAAAGGAATGGTAGACCATCTGGATTAGGACACAGCATACTTTTCATGCGGTAAAAGTTGTTGACATGGGGAAAAAATGCCAACAAATACTACTTATCAATAAAATAGTCATACATGACTTCTCATTGTTGTAAATAGGAAACAGTAAATTATTTTTATAAGTAATTAGCTAGATAAACCTGTTATTAAATTACATGTTAATACATTAAAACTAATGATAAATCAACTTTTGGTTAAGCAAATTATTATTACAATGGTTCATTAGAAGTAATTTCAATGAAACTAATTGGAAGGTTAATATGACACATTATTTTAACATTAAACACATGCTAACAGGTTATTGTTGATTATAATTTTCAAAAATTGAGGTAAGAAAACTTTATTCAAACCACACTATTAATGAGAAATAGGAATGTGGACTTTAAGTAAGAAAAACATTAGTAAGTAGTTTTACTAGTCTAAGTTTCTGTTTTACTAATCTTATTTTAATTCCTAATAAACCTATTATTTTTAATAAAGATAGGTAGAACATTTGTTTACTTATTATTATTTGATTATGTTAGTTTAAAAGGAAACCAAGTACCTAACAATTAAGTAATGTTGTAAATTAAATTATGAACTTGTTGAATCAACTTTCACTAAAAAAATGCATTAGCCTGGCACAAACTATTTTTACCATAAAAAACAAAAGCTATACAAATAATTTTTTTTACCAATACAACCTTCATATGTTATGTGGACTAACCTTATACTGGGTTTATAACAACTGGTTACCATGGTAACCCATACAAACTAGACTTGTAACTAGATTAAATTTAGTCTATGTTTTATAATAAGGGGGGTTGTGTATGCAATCAATGTATGCTCAATTTCCTTTTGTTTCATAATTTTAAAGCTGCAGTTTTATTGGATTTATTAGCATTATTTGTTAAAATAGACAATAAATGACAACACAACAATGTTGGCGCTTTATTTATGCGGAATCATTGTTTTCTATTATTTTAAACACAAGTCATATCAATTAAAAATAAATAAAATAAGGTAAGGTCATTTACCTGTACAACAATTTCGTTGGCTGTCGTCTTCTTACTGCAGCCTTCGCCGAAACAATCGGAGTACATGGCTAGCAGCATTACGTCGACAAGCAGCCATACCAGCGAGGTCAGCAAGATGATGCGGCATGTGTGTATCCTTATTTTACTCCGAAACATTATGTCTAACGCAACACAGGTCACTGCCTCATGACAACTTATACACAATAATGTCACGCCAGCCGCCTCGTCCTGCAACACACGCCAATTTAGACTCACTTACAATATATCACGCACACAGCACTCGGGCAATTATACATTAAACTTTGACACAACATTATTAAAGAAATTGACACAAAAGATAGACCTTTTACTTATTAATGCAATACTTTATGGCACTTTATGAATAGAAAATGTATGCACAAACTTTATAAGTAGGTTTCCGGATCTAAGTCGTGAATAATGTATCGCATATTTTATAACATCAATGAATCGCTACAATTTTTATTTATGCTTATAAAATACGATTATATGAACTCACGTAGTAAGGTATAAATCAAGTGATGAATTAAAACAATTTACGACGCGGCGATGGTGAAATGTTGGGTCGCGGTAGTCGCGGTCACATTCGGTTCCATCGACAAAACGACATTCGCCAATCGCTAAACAAGCACAAAGTATAAACGTATACGAGTACGACATACGTCAAACATTCTAGCGTGTCAATGTCAAGGAATACGCTACAACAATTTGTTAGAATTTCTAGCATTTAAAACATGTGATATGAGTTGCTCAACCCAAGATATATTCTGTGTGATCAAGCCATGGACGAACCTATGTTCCTTTAATTTGCCAAGGATTTCAGATCGCTTTTTTTGAGTATTAATGGTTACATACAGCATTATATATATTTTTTTTACTGTGCATAAAAGTTTGATGTAAGTAGAAAAATATTTATAAACTTTACGTGGTTTTTTTTAATGTTTCTAATCATAAAAATCTGAAACGTAATTTTATTTAATTAATTTACAATATTGCCAATAGCCTTTTCGTACTTGCCAAATAATGCTAAAAATACTTACATTTTCATCGTAACCGCTGACATGACAGCCGATAGCTGACAATTGTTTTTTTTTTAAGTTATTTTACGACTATGAGTACATATCTTTTGAGACCGTGTTTTTAAGTGTCCTTAATATAACACGGGTATGGATGATTTCAAGGTCTTACGATGTTTTGGTATTAATGCCTTTCAGTACGTTGATTCATAAACGACTTTCTTCAAGCAAATCGAATGCACAAGTTTGATCAATATCCTCGGTCAAAATTCATTTAAATTAATTTATTTTAATGTTTCCACACTCTGTTCATCACAATGTTTTCGATTTCATAAGCCCACACTAATTTTAGACAACAAACGCTAATATAATAAAGGAAATATTAAACTATCAAATGTGCCGCACTGTCAGAATTCCCGCTAAAACTCACTGACATTTATATAGTGTTAGTGTGGCCAAAAAAATAATTTGGTTACATAATGGGTATTTTCAAATAAGCATTATCAGCTCTTACTATATCCGCAAAATACCTTGACCAAGCTGAAGTTAGGTACTTCACCCACCTTCTACACCTTCCTTCACCCTTTAAGACCAATCCGCACATACCTATCAGTTCCTTACCGTGAATTGGAAATAAAATTAATGTTGCTCAATAAATTTTTAGGACGGCATTCGTACACATCGGTATCAACAACGAGCAGTGCCGTCAGCAAATAGATCAATTTATACTACTAGACGGGCTCTTTACAATTAATATTTTGGCCCTTCTCGCAGGAGTTTGACAACTGATAAGACTGCGAGCGGGATAATGGTTTTAGGTAAGAGTAAGCGAGATGGCAGTATTGAGTTACGGTCAATTGACGGTACCTTAGTGGCGCTATTTCTATGTACCGCACAGCCGGTCTAGTAGCAGTAATATAATAGATATTGAAAATATTTAATATATTATATTGAAGTCATTGTCTATAGCGATGCTCTGACGCTGTCAGTAATTGTTTCCAATATATTTCATTATGGTCACCTCCACGAGCTGGCAATCGCGGAACTCGTATAGCGCGCGGGGTTTTCTGACAATGCGGTCGGTTCATTTGAGGGTTTATAAGGTACCGTTTCCTATAGCAATATTTTTTGCTGAGAGGTTACCATATGTAACTGAACTATAAGTAACATTTTCAGACGTTTTGTTAGCAACACTAAATTTTGATAAGTGTTCGTTCACCGTTTGCTACAACATTGCCAGTTCCACGGATTTTTCCGTAGATCTACGGAATTTGGGCTCATCTAAGGAATTGTGGATAGTATGGGCAAATTTACGTATTTTTATTAAATTCAAATCATTAAATCTTCTTTCTTCTTCTTATTTAACTAAAACGACGGATTGCTGTTGCCACGTTTAAACTTTATTTTTGTTAATATGCCTTTAATACATGCGTAGCTTCTAGATTTTAATTGCATGAAACTGAATCTGCTATTCTAATTAATTGGTAATAATTATTATTTTTAGTTATGGTTATCAAATCTTAATATATATTTTTTTTAATAGCATAGGCTGGCAAACGAGCAAGCGGGTCACCTGATGGTAAGTGATCTCCACCGCCCATGTACGCCCACCACCAAAAGAATCATGGGCGCGTTGCCAACCTTAAAGGTAAGGGATAATTAAGGATTGGTAAGGGGAGGGGATTTGGGCTTCCGGATATCTCACTCACCGTACGAAACGCAGCAGCAAGCCGCTACTTTACGTCGGTTTTCTGTGAGATAGTGGTAACGACCCGACCGAGTCAGCCCATTCATGCTGTAGACAAAACTGTCTACAGCGTGGCTCTACCACTCTAAGAATCTAATGTCATATTAGTATTAGTCATATAGACTCAAACGGTTGGTTCGATATATTATTATTACGTTTTTAGGGATCCGTAACCGTATAGCAAAAACGGAACCCTAAAAATTTTACCATACACAAATATCCAAAAAATTTTAAATACGGAGTCGAAAATTCTAAAAAACTGAGGTAGTACAACTGAAAAGTTACTTAAAGAAAATTATTTTCAATAAGCTAGTTTGTATAATTTTTTGGAAATGCGATATTTTCGGTTCCACAATCAATATGATTAATATTGACTTCAGGCCCCTTCACTGAGCGTGGTCCAGCGAGCATTTAGTCGTTTTTTTTAAGTTTGTCGTACTTTTTTATATAATGTTGATTTTCGTATTTATTTTTCCAAAAAAAACGTCTTGATATTTTTAATCGACTCCAAAAAAGTGGAGATTCTCAATTCAACGAGTTTGACTAGAACAAGTAGAACTGTGGTGCGGTTCCATATATATAAATTTGGCTAAGACCTGATCATGGAGTACGGTGTAAAAAAACAAACTACTAGACGGACATCAGCTCGACCGTAGCCATTGTGTTATTGAGTTGTAATTTATATACACTTAATGTACTGTACTTAATGCAGAAAATTGAAAAATTTAAAGTTTTAACATAACTTAAAAACAGACTTTAAAAAATTAACACTAAACGCCAAGAATAATAATTTCTATAGGTCTCTTTGGAATCGGTGTAATTTTAGTTGACCGGCTGTTTCCAAAAAAACCTATAGAAATTGTTTTTTTAGTGTCATTTTTTTAAGTCGGTTTTTAATGTGAAGCCAGCTTAGTTCAAAATAATTTTAAAAAATTATCTGTAGATCTACGGATTTTTCTAGTGAAAATCGGACCTGACCACACTAATTGACTGCGCAAGCCGCAACTGTATTGGGTCACTGAACGTGATTAAAATCATATCAACACGTAGCTTTTTTACTTCGTTTTCAAATTGTTTAATGTTATTAGTGTCTAAACAATAAATGTTTCTATGCGAAAATTGTATAAAACTTATTATAACAGCTAAATTTGTTATAGCAAAACCTCATTTTATCATGTTAGTAAAATACAAGGCTACAAGTGTGCGATAAACAAATAAAGACATACCTATATTCATATCAAAATAATTGATTCAGTCATACACGATTATTATGAACAGGAACAAATGCAATCATTTAAAAATGACTCGCGGTCATAAAACCGAATCGGAGCTAAATTTAACGACTGATGTGTGCAGCCTCATGAATGAAGATAAGCCGCCAGATATCAAACATGCAAAAGAAAACTCGTGGGTGGCAGGAGTACAGATGTTTGCTTCATTCCTATTGGCTGGCTTCGGAATGGTCGCCGCCAGCTTACTGCTTGACGAGGTACAGCACTGGGATGTTTACAAGGGTGTATCAGAAGTGTACATATTGGTACCAGCCCTCCTGGGGCTCAAAGGTAATTTAGAAATGACGTTAGCCTCGCGTTTGTCCACGCATGCACATTTGGGGCATCTTGATACCGAATTGTACTCTTTGGTTGTAGGAAATCTATGTTTGATACAATGTCAGGCTGTGTTGGTAGGTTTCTTGGCTGCTATGGCAGCAGTGGCCATGGGATGGATTCCAGAGGGAGATTTTGACATCCATCATGCATTGCTACTGTGTGCATCTAGTGTATTAACAGCCTCATCTGCTAGTTTCGTCCTTGGTTTGATTATGATTGGAGTGATTGTGGTGTCAAAAAAGACCAATATAAATCCAGATAACATTGCGACACCAATTGCCGCTAGTTTAGGTGACCTTACTACATTGGCACTGTTGTCATGGATAGCTTCACTGTTATACAAATCTATTGGCACAAGTGTGATACTACCATCTATTATTATCATAATTGGTGCATCTCTTGTGCCAACATGTGGATATATTGCATGGAAAAATAAATTTACACAGCAAGCTTTAGATGAGGGATGGGTACCTGTTGTGTCTGCCATGGTGATCAGCAGTGCGGGAGGGCTAATCTTGGATCACACTGTGTCTGTTTATAAAGGAATTGCTGTATACCAATTAGTCATTAATGGTATAGGAGGAAATATGGTTGCAGTACACGCATCAAGACTGTCTACATCACTCCACACAGGACAAAAAGAAGCAAATGTAATTAGTAGTACTACTAAACTTCTGCTCCTGATGGTGATTCCAGGGCAATTGATATTTATTTATACAATAGGTTATTTGAGAGCTGGTCACACATCCACAACACCAATGTTTATTTTAATCTACATGTCGGCTGCATTGTTACAAGTGTTTCTATTGTTGACAATCAGTCATTACATGGTTCTTTGGATGTGGATGATGGGTATGGATCCCGACAATTCAGCTATTCCATATCTGACTGCATTGGGAGATCTACTGGGTACAGCACTGTTAGGTATAGCTTTTAGTATATTATATGCAATAGGTGATAAGGACAGTGATCTAGGTGACTGATTTTTTTAAACTTCTGATCTTTGACTTCTGATATATATGATATTATTTTAAGTATATAAAAATGGCATTACTCAAAACTCTGTGCCATGATTTATACATAATATTGCTTAGCTAATGATATCACACTGTGAATATTTATAAAGATTTCAGGGGAGATTAACTTTTATTACTGTAATATAAATTAATAATGTCTTGCAAATACTCTTAAAATGAAAACAAACAAGATAATCAGTTATTTGTCCTCTCTAAAATCTTAACAGACTTTCAATGGTCATGTTCCAGGTGTCAGTGACACCATATGTACGCCATAAGTACCATGCACTATGTAAATCTAAAGACCATAAAATGGTGCTACCATTGCTGGCTGCTAAATCGATGACCAACAAGTGTTTGTGACACCAGAGTTGTGACTATTGATGAGTCCATCAATCAGTTTCTCTTTAGAACTATCTATTAGGATGCTGTTTTACTGTGTCAATAGCTAAGTAATAATAAGCTTTGGATCTCTGAATGAAGCTACTAGGAGGCAAAGTTATGTGAAGTGGCAAAAATGGATTCTTTATTTATATGGAGTGCTTTATTTTCTTTGTTGTTGTATGTAAATGTATCTACTTAAAATGTACTACTAATGTACTTATTTTACTTAACTTTGTGTCAGATAATATTATGAAGAATAACATATAATAATGTGTGAAGGTGCTATTGAAAAATTCTTAGATATATTTTTATAAGACAAATTCTGATATAGATATATTGTTACATGAATAAACTTGTTGATTTTTACCATTATGAATTGTTTTAATTAGTACTGTATCAAAGGTTTTTAAATATTACTAGTATTATTTGAAATCTGACAAGTTCTTAACATTTAAAAATAAAATATATAATTATCCGAAATGATCTATAAAAGCATACTGAAACTCTTAGGCTCTGCCAACTGTTCCCTATCCTATCTCCCAGTTACTATAAAATAAAAATGAAACATAGTTATTTTTAAGTTTTTGTTTATTCCTTAACTAGTAGATGTTTACTTCACTTCACGCAACCTCCTCACAGCAGATCTGCATGATGATGCTGCGGTGGTAGAGAATACCCATGCACCACCAGCCACTGTCCTCTTGCAGCGCTTGCATGACCAGATGCCTACACAAGAGCGCTTCATGGCATCCTGAAATATAAATGGTAGGTATAGTTTAGAAATGTATTTTTATCTTTACATACAACAATAAAATAAATCAAAGTTTTTCTATGGTCCTACAAAAATAGATCATATTCAGACTTGCACCACACACTAGGTGTATTTCTACATTAATAGGGAACTGAACACCTATTTTTATACAGGGAGTAACAGAAATGCTTCTATTCCTCGGGAGATAAGTGGTAGTGCTGATGATAATATGTATGCAATACCACAAAAAAAACCCCAAAATAAATCTACCTATCCTTTTACAACCATGGACACGGTTAACCACTGATATCATGTCAATAATCACAAGCACTACCATCAGTCTTGGTTTTCAGTTTCACCTTTTGAGTTCACACCTTTTACAGCATAGGCAAAGTAAATGGGGTACTAGGTCACTCAATGATGTTTACCGTCCATGAACACCCCCAAAACCAAAAGAAATATAGATGTTTTGTCAACGAAAATCACCAATTGATTTCACTGTTTAGGATAACTGAACCATTCTAATTAAAAATACTTAGTTTCTTGTAGATGTTTTCACCATCTAGAATATGGTATCAGTATTGCCGGGTTTTGACTTGTTTGCTCTTATTTGAAATAATACTAAAAGAAACATGTTATTGTAGTCAATGTTGACATTATCTTCTATGAAATGCAGTATTCTTTTATTAAAGTCACTATCAGTATCAAAATTTGGTGAAACCCAAAATAATAAGTACCTGGTGCAGTAGCAGGCACTGCATATAGGCAATTAAGCAGTGACTGTCTTATGCATTCATAATGCCTAGTAATATCAATGATTTCATACAAACTGAAACATAGCAGTGCTTAGTTTCTGTTTTTCAACAGAAATAGACCTGACCAACCAACAGAAATGTTGGTAACTGCCTATACCAGCACACATAATTAAATGAGACCTACCACCATGTAAAAGCTTAGGACCACAGCCACAATGCAAGACAAGTAACTGTGAATGTTTATTTTTGTATTTAAACTACTTGTTAACACCCAAGATACCCCAGAATTATACTATTATGATAAAACCTAACCTGAGTTAAATGTTGTTACTCCATAAATACTAGTAGGTAGGTACACTTTCCACATAATTTAATTGATATGGTCGTATACCAGTGAAGCAATTCGCTAAAGAATCAAATCTTTATTATACCAAACACTGCTTGTTTGTATTATGTACTCACTTTGCCGCAAAATGAACAAGTGTATTTCGCGTGTTGGGTCACTTCCATCTTCTTAACCATTTTTCTGAGTGAGGCACCGTAACGTGTGCCATATTTGCCAGTGATTCCGACCTTCTTGGTGCGTTTGGCCTGAAAAACACAACATCGGAAGTTATTCCTGCTTCGCACAACATTTTTTGCACTTCTAATATTTGATTGTTAAACACAAAATATGTATGGCACTAAGTGAAACAGTTCTTGGCCACTGTAAAGAACTATTTTATTTTAGCATGAAAGTCCAGATTGGTAAAATATTCTCGAATTTATTTCTCACCATTTTTTGGTAACCTGTCTAACACAACAGTTGACAGAAGAGAAAGAAAACTTGTTTTGACAGTTCAGTGTTGCCTACATTAAGAATAATGTAATTAGATATGTATAAAGCTAGTTACACAATAACTTATGTTCACAACCTATAAATATGAATGGATGAATGGATTTTAATGAAACTTTACAATAATATAACTTATACATCAGAATAAGACATAGGCCACTTTTTATCCCGGAAAAAGCAGATCACGCGGGCAGAGCCGGGAGCAAAAGCTAGTAATATATAATTATTTAATTACAATCATCACTAATACAAAAATGTATATTAATTAACAGATAAATATTACAGTGATTTCTTGTCTATACAATGTACTTATATTTCAAGTGCGTACCTACCTATATCCAAGTAAGTCTCTATTTATAATAACACTTTCCTTCAGCATTTTAAAATAGCTACTGCAGGATAGTTATTGGTTAGTCTTAGACATAGATAATATACTTGGTCTTAAATATGATCTTCGACATGAACGTGATAGGTAAATTAATGATCTACGATGTTATTGCTACGAGCACTTTTATGCTAGATTTCTCAATTCCTTTTTCGTGATTTCTACTTAGTTTATTTTTGTCTGTGGTTACCATTCATAGCTTTCATTTTTTTATCATCTGTTATTATTATTGTCTATTATTTAATTTTGTCCAATCAGAGGAAAGTACGCTATTTCAAACTAGAGATGATTGGACTCTGTTTCAGCTGCGGCACGCACATATGACAATTTGACAATTTTTATCAACGACCTACAAATTGCAGAAGGTCGATCTTACGGTTTTTTAAAACCGTCCCGATCATCTGGACGGAATAGTTGTAACTACATTTAAAAATCCACAATGTTGCGAACGATTATTGTACGAAACCAGGTTCTGAATGATAGCCTTAAAAAAGCTATACGGTCAAATATAACGAGATGCATCAGCACAGAACTGTCCAGGAGGAAACTTTCTAATAGGTAAGTTAGAACCACTTGTTTTTCATTATTATATAGTATTTGAACGCATAACTACTTGCGCTTTACTCGACCTTAGTGTTAAGTGTAAATTATTAGTACATGGAGCTTCGTCCTTGCCGTTGATATTAGCAATGCCAGTTGCATAACCAAATTGACACTGATCTTCAATTCTTGAATTGTCACAACTCGGCCGTGATAGCCGGCATTTCCACGTGTCTTATAATGCCAAAGATTATTTTACTCGTCGTAAATACTCAAATTAATTTACTAAATGCATTATAACTATCGTAATTTTTATCATGCATAGGAAGGATGGCGTCAATCGTGTTGATGGAATGTGTACACATTAAGTACTAGATATTCTGTAAAATTATATAAGATATTTTAAATTCCTAATTGTCTAGAATTGGTGAGTTATTATTTACGTATAGATGTTTTTGCTGTCTTCACATAACCTAACCTATTATATCCAGCAACTTTAAAAAATAAAATGAATATCATATAAATAACCAATCATTTATGTTTAAAATACCCTATGTTGATTATTTTATTGAAATTTAATAGAGTGGTTAATACAATATGAATTGTCCAATTATATCATATGTACTGAGTAGTGGAATCATTCACTATATTCGTCGCAGCCTATAATTAATTAATACTTAATTACTAGTGTAATAATATGTGTTACCTTGACATTGCAGATATTTATGTAATTAGGTATAAGTAAGCTTATCAGTATTGAATTTTTCATGCAATATATGTGAGATATAAAAAGACGAATTTTACCTATTTAACACAATTGGTAATGGAAAAAATGTCATCAAAACCTGTAAATAAAAATGTATTCCTATGTAATTCTTACATATAGTATATTGAACAGGATGGTGTTGATATTGTAACAGTTATATTAAGTTTCTGGATCATCAAAACTAAGTTTGACATCTTAAGCCTAAAGCACAGTAATAGCAAAAGCAGGTTTTGGTGAAAAACATTTTTTATGTTGAAATTAGATTTGTAAGATTTATTTTTGAAAAAAAAAATGCTCAATAAAAGTGATTGTATAAGGATTCCATTTTTCATTTCAAAATAATTATAATTGTCTCAGTAATTTCAATATTATGATTAAAGAAACATCCAATGTTGTTAATACTATAAATGTGAAAATTTTAATGTTTTTGTGTTTATGAGTTGGAAGTTCAGACTTAATCATTCGCATCTTACTAGCTGAACAGATTTGGGTGAAACTTAGCACACAATATGTAGACTACTCTGGATTAAGACATGAACTTATCTCAGAAAAATACATTCAAGCAAGTGGCGTTACTAGCAAAAGCCAGTATTTAATAAAACCCCAGGGTTATAAAACCCACTATGATATTATTGTATCATAAGTATACTTCAACAAAAGATATCCACTGTTATCTTTTGTAATTTTAGTGATTTTCTTGGATTTTCTTTTCAATGTTATTATGCTTCTACTTTGCTAAACAAATCATTGTCTAAATACAGGAATCATTTTTGGAGGCAGTGATTTGATATCACAAAGTATCTGAAACAACACAACTGATAATATTCTGACTATTTGTGTTTGTATATAAAATGATAATTTTATTATCAAGTACTTGATAAGCATATGTGTAATAGCCCTCTCAATTTTTATTTTTGGGAAATATGATTATTATGTTAATACATAGCCCTTAAAAATAGATTTTGACGTGCGCGACAAGTCCACTTAGCTTCGTATGCTATTGTATAGAAACGGTTGCGCGTCGAAGTCCCGTGTCTCTATCATATACCTCAAATTATATTATCTTGAATTTAGTATTGTGTTTTTTTTATCTTAAGGTCCCCAATCGAGAATGGGTCACCTAGGTGATAGATGGTAAAGGGCCATTTAAAGGCATTCAAAATGACCCACCTGTATTATCCTGAATTAATTGGGGGTTGTAGTCAAATGGCGCGAAATTATCGCCTGTATGACCATGCATGGTCATGAGTTTTTTTTTATATACTGAATATCAGTGTTACATAGTTAATTCTACATGAGGTGAAGGTAAAATGACAAATTTTTGAATAAATGCCACGTTTTTATATGACAAGTATGTCACAATTTTGTAATTCGTATTTAAAAAACATATTATATCACCTGTAAAAATATCATTTATGTAAATAAAATTACGCCATGGCAAAAGATTTAATCATTAATATTGTCACCATATGTTAAGTATTTGACAGATATTTGCCTAAAATGAGATACGCCATTTTGGCTTCTGTTATGCGTTTCTCCTAGAGCCAAAAGCAAATTTTAACATAACTGTACTGATAACATTGCAAATAAATTCAAGGATTTTAAAATCTAATGCAAATAGTTTCATAGTATTTTAATGTACCTACATCAAGAACGCATGTATTTATACGTGTTGGCCAGAACTGATAAGCGATTTTTTATATAAGCTTGAATGACGAGTCAAGCAGATCCTGATGAGAAGCGTTAACACCTGCCCATAAACAGAAGCAATGCCACAAAGAATTTTGCAGTACAGAGTATTGTACGGCACTAGACTGCGTTAGCCATGCCATTAGATGCTAAGTTATCTCATAATGCCCAGTAATTTCACTGGCTTCAATGTTCTTCAAACCGAAACAACAGTAGTTACACAATGCTTGGCGACAGAAATAGACAAAACAGTAGTGCCGGCCCAGACCGCCTCTCGCGTATAAGGGCCTACCTAGTAAAATTCCTTGTGACAGGGATACATCAGGAATCGTGAATGACTTGGATTCAAAATGAAATAGGGCAAAGTTTCCTATTTTCAATATTGTACATTATTTTATATGCAGAAAGAATATGAAAAATATACTTTTTAGCGGAAACAGAATCAAAATTGTTAACAAACAACATTGAAATTATTATTTTGAATATTGGTATGAAAAAGCAAAGGGGTTAGTTACTTATATTGTGGTTGTTCAAAGCCTTTTTTGCAAAGTGTTTTTAATATTATTACTCTTCTTTTCAGGTTATTATGTTCACAAGAAAAGAAAGTATTAACTGTACCACAATGGACCATCCAGTTGAGATATTATTCAGATCTACCTTCCCACGTAAAGGTGAACCTGCCAGCATTGTCACCTACCATGGAAAGTGGTTCCATTGTCAGTTGGGAGAAAAAAGAGGGGGACAAACTTAGTGAAGGTATTTGCCTCTTCCAAATTAAATTTAAATAATTAATTATATTTGGTAAAATTGATTAAATAGAGTAATGTTAGGAGTAATTATTGAAAACTCTTTTATTATTTGAATTTGTGTTCCCTTCAATTTAATATTAAAATTAAATTATGTACAAACCTATTTACATCTTTCAAGATGAAAATTTCAACCTTACTTCAAGAACAGATCCATTTACAAGTTTAATTGAAATATGACTCAATCAAACATATGTACAATATGCGTAAAATAACTTGATCGGCCTTATCGGATGCATGGAGGCTAGAGGGTGGGTAAGGTAACTTCAGCTGGGCCAAGGTATTTTACGTATTGTATTGTTAGATGTACATTAATCTACAATATAGTTGGCTACTGTAAATCTTAGATACATATATACATACATGCATAGAATAACGCCTGTTTCTCATAGGGGTAGGCAGTGACAACGGACTTCGACTTGCTACGATCCTTATACAACTCTTTGGCCTCCTTCATTCATGCATGCACGTCGGTTTAGGGTACTTCTGATCTGGCCTTTCCCGAGATAATCTCTGACTTGATCTAAGAAAGTTCGCCGAGGCCTTCCCCGCCCAACTGTACCATTCACATGCCATGTATATTTGTACCTATTTGATGGTTTTAATTCCCTTGTAGAATTTATTTAGAAGTTTTTTTCTAATTTATAGGTGATCTCCTTTGTGAAATTGAAACTGACAAGGCAACCATGGGCTTCGAAACACCTGAAGAAGGTTACTTGGCCAAGATACTTATTCCGGCAGGCACGAAGGGCGTGCCTGTGGGCAAACTGCTGTGTATCATTGTGGAAAATCAGGCAGACGTAGCTGCCTTCAAAGATTTCAAAGATGATTGTAAGAATTTGTTTTTAATTGAGCATGGATAGATGTTGTTAATATGCTCGCTTTGAGTTATGATATTCTGGAAAGTTTATAATGTAATTCCCAATTCTGGAATACTGTTGTGCTAAAATAATTGGAAGACAAAACATTGCGTTGGTTGTAGTTCATTCAGTGTAATTTCGTTTTGTGGATTTATAACTACATTGTTTATACTTCAACCATTTTATTCATTCGAATGCTACACATTATGCTGGAGATCGTAACGCCTTCGATATAAATATCACAATAAATGGTTATTGACAAAAAGTTGGCATTGTAAATGCATAATGCAATGCGAACCATGTTCATATGAAGAGTTATTTTAACAACTAATGTTGCTATCAAACCAATATCATTTGCAATAATACGCTAAAACACAGTAATTAAATGCATGTTTCTTTTAACGCCATTTTATGTTGCTTTTCCGTCATGGCAACGTATTAAGGGCGGTTTTGTGTCATGTGGATTTTGCGCACACAGCTATGGAAGTTAATACCGCACAAAACATTCTGGGGTATGCATATCTAAGTAGATTGTGTGGCGGTAGTGGAGAGGTGCGGGAGGGAGGGCGCGACGTGTTGACGCGAGATTTACATTCGTCACGTGTGTAGCGGAACAATATTGTTACGTCATATATTACCCCTGCCGCACCGCTCCACTACCGCAGGAATCTACTCAGTTATGTGATACCACTATATCCCATTTAACTCTTTAATTATCATGTTCAATAATTTAGAATTATTTGAGATCCTGTATAATGAGTAATGATACGAATAATATGCTGAAAATCCGCTTGCAAAGAAAATAAAGTGGTATATTTGCATGGGCGCCGGCAGCAGGGAGCAAGGGGGTGCATTTACACCACCTTTGTCACCGGGCAGCGGGGATTCCCCGAGCAATACTTAATAGAATAATGTGTAGATGCAGATGCACCTCCCTGAAAGTAATCCTGTCGGCGCCCATGTATATTTGTATGAAAATGTATATTAATTTGCATGTATTTACTAATTTATCATTAATCGCCTATAACCCACAGCATCGCCGGTTATAGCGGCAAAACCAAAGCCAAAAGCAGAAACAGGTAAGTTTCTATTTAATTGTATATTTTATTAAGGGTCTGTTGAGAATGTCTATGTAAATGTCATAATATATGACGTGGCGAGCTCCAAGTAGATGCGTCACGGGGGAGGGTTTTACAACTCTTCACTTGATGTAGTCAAGATGTATGGCGTATGATAAGTCTCAATAATAACGACACAGGGTTATCACTTTATCGTTTATTTACTCTTTTAAGCTACTACCGGCTCGGAAGTACAACCGTAGACAGAAAAGAGCCAGCGACAGAAAAACCACCGGTGTTTACATGTGTTCTTACTCACGGACGGAACTAGACTAATCTTTGAAATGGCAAGACGCCATCTTATATAGAGGGATTTTCATTCTCCCCACTTCGAAAGTGGAATTACTTGGTAAACAAGATAAACCACCCTCAAATTATCAATATGACTGGCGGTACCGACAATTGACGTAGAATAACGTTATTTAAATAGGTCAATTGGCTAGGATTGTATATCGTCGATGAAGTACCAATACCTCCTAACTGACAATTTAGTCCAAAATTACTTTTTTATTACAATAGACGTAAACATAAACCACATCCCTTAGTAACTAATAAAAAGGTAATGTATTAGAAACTATATACTATCAATAGTTGATCAAAATAAATAAAACCTTATTTTAAACAGTCTGGTGTAAAATTAGATTCTCAACACTTAGGAGGTATTGGTACTTCATCGACGATATGACGTTCACGTATGTTATACAGCGGCGGCAGCTTCCGCCCCCGCGGCGGCCGCCCCCGCCCCCGCCGCCGCGCCCCGCGCCGCCCCCGCCGCCCCCGCCGCCTCCCCGCCCGCCGCCGCTCCCGCGCCCTCAGGTAGGGTGTACGCCAGCCCCATGGCCAGGAGACTCGCTGAGTTGAAGAACATTAGGCTTGGTGGTAAGTCTTGCATGTGTTTTTTTTCATAGCATAGGCCGGTAAACGAGCAAGTGGGTCACCAGATGGTGAGTGATTTCCACCGCCCATATACGCTCACAATTCCAGAAGAATAAAGGAATAAGAAAGGTGTAGTTGGGGATTGGGAAGGGGAAAGGGATTTGGGCCTCCGGATATCTCACTCACCGTACGAAACGCAGCAGCAAGCCGCTACTATACGTCGGTTTTCTGTGTGAGAGAGATGAGAAATGTAACTTTGTTGTTTATAGAGGTTGACTTTTCGATGTCAATAGTATAGGTTCACAGCAATCTTTACACACAGCTTTGAATAGTTGCTACTGCTAATTTTGGCATGTTAACAAATCGGGTAGTTCTATAGCAGAAGTACATGTTAACCGTGAGTAGTTCAGGAAGATTTTTTTTTGTGTTTGCAATGAAAAATATTTAACTATGTTACGCATTTTTTTGCAATGTGCCGTTTTTTCATCCTTGTTTTGAAAAATGCCTACCTGGCAACACTATCTATAAACTTGCAAGATGCATGTAGGCTCTTACCGATTCCAGCCTTTTTTGTTTTTTGCATATTGTAGGTGTTATCCATAATTTTAAAACAAGCTTACTAATTTAACTCAAGTTGATTTACTACTGTTCACAGTTAGTTTATCAGTTCTTAGTTACCTAATTTTCTCTGCTCTTAGATAAATATTGATAGCAGTAGCAACCTTAATTCTCTTCCTTCATATGACGTATAATATATGATAGGCAATTGTTATGTTGACTTTTGGCTTTACTTACGCTTTTATTGTATTTTCATAACATAATTTAGTTTAGATTGGTGTGAAAATTAATATTTTTATGCAATGTGTAAACAATTGACTAAGCCCTAGGGACGGTATGAAATACATACGATTCAAACGCGAAATATAAACATGTTTTGATATTATAAATTGTCTTTGCTAGGTAATTTTAAAATCCTACCAATTTTCATATGAAAATCAGTATAATCATTTCAACCAAAATTCAACGCATTCAATAAAACTATAGATAATTCAACTCATTCGTGCACGTCTTGTTATGTGTTCGTAACGTGTTTGTAAAGAAATAATAACTCACGTCGATTGACCCGTTACTGCCGTTAAATCTCGATTCAAATTAATTTCATAGCGATTCACAATTTTATTTGGAGACCAAAATCACGCTTTCCATAGATTGCAAAAGCTAAAATCTCATGGTAATACAAAAGTCTGCCACCCTCACAAGGTAGGCCCGATGTGTTAAAGTAGCCCTGATAAATTATTTATCACTGTTAAATTCATTTGAAACGGGATATATTAGATGTCTACAAGCTCACGCGTATCGTAAGACGTGCACAAATGAATTTCAGTCAAGACAAATTCTTATAAAAGATTCAAAGATCTTATAAATGATTTAAGCCCCATTTATAAGATCGTATATAAATTATTTAGGAATAATTTATATGAATAAACCCCTGTTTTTATCGCACGACCGAGGCATGAATATAACAGACAACTGTCAATCACGACGCCGCGTCATACAAATAAAAAATAAGAATCTCATGACACGCCTTCGTACATGACAATTTTTTGTCTTTCTGTCTTTCTTTCTGTCTTTTGCCTGGGGCGTACGGGAAAATGCATCTAAATTGGGTTTTTCTTTCTTTTTTTTATTTATGGCTTACGCATTATTATGCATTTTGCCAATGTCAAGTGTAATTTATTCTCAAGTTATTTTTACAAGAACGATGAAACACGGGTGCGGTCGATTTCAAGGTCTTGCCTGATTTTTGAACAAATCCACACCACTTTTATACAACAAACACAACTTTAAACTAGTTTATGAAATAAATTAAAATAAGCGATGAACTGCACTGTCAGAATTCCCGCCAAAATTCCTAAATCGGGTTTAGAGTATCGATATATTTCATACGGTCCACAGGGCAGGGCTCGGGTCTGTACGGGTCAATCAAGAGCGGTGACGTGTCAGGCGCGGCTGTGTCCCCCGCCTCCCCCGCGGCCCCCGCCCCCGCCCCCGTCGCCCCCGCCCCCGGCGCCACCTACGTCGACATACCGCTGTCGGGCATGCGCGAGACCATCGCCAAGAGACTCAGCGCCGCCAAGCAGACCATACCGCATTACCAGCTCTCGGCCACTGTCAACGTTGAGAAGACGCTCGCCATGAGGAAACTGGTCAACGATCGGCTGGCCGCTGAGAAGTCTGATGTTAAGGTGGGTACCGTTTTGAGTTGAATGTGGTGAAGAAAGAATGTTTCGTTGGTGCAAGTCAGTAATTAGAAACTATTTTAAAAATAAGAACAAACCAAAAAAATATTATGTTTTAAAATTACTCAGTAATAATCAGGGTTCGAGGATATATATCAATGGATATATATCCGATATATATCCGATATATATCAAGCTGGGTTTGACGATATATATCAATTTTTTTTTATAATATATTGAAATACAAAAATGGTTTAAAAAATTAATGTTATTAAGTAATTTTTAGAGTTTGTTACTGAATTTCTACTTCCCAAATATAGATGGCGTGGGAGTAGTGTTAAAACATACTCCCTAATGGTAATTTATAATCCATAAATGGCAAAACTTCTGCCCTAAAAGAAGAATTTATGGTTTTTAGTTGATTTTCCCTTATCTAAAAACGAGATTTATTTTTAATAATTTTAGTATGTGTATGTAACACGTATGCAAACAGTATTCATAAATAATACAATAAAATAATAATATGGCTTTCATACAAAATGGATATATATCAAACTTGATATATATCGGATATATATCATAAATATCCGATATTTTGATATTTATAATAAATATCCGATATTTTCGAACCCTGGTAATAATAGACACCTAAGGACAGACTTTTAATGAAATTAAGTGTCTGATGCCAGTGAGGCCGTCATCTATCAATGCTCTACTCTAAGGCGCAAGAGACACTGTGCCATAATGACAGGTTCAAACGCGTTAGACTCTTTTCAAACACAGAGAAAATCTGTAAGCTTTTTGTTGATCAATTGGATTGAATGTCTGTTCAGACGCTTCAAATCACGTGCGAATTAGGAGTAGATCCAACCGTGACTAACGAATGGGCACAAATAGATTTACGTAGCACATAGTGAAACCCGCTGTCGTTGAGAAATTAAGAATGAAGTGCGCGTCCGACGCATGATGCGATCATCGAATGTCTGCCTTTAGATTGGAGACCGCACAAGTTTCATGACACTGATTGATTGTGCAGAGGCCTTGAGTAGGGAAACACTACAAGTGTTGACATTGACTGATTGAAATACTATGTAATAAAAACATTTTGTAATATTTAGTTATGATACATATTTGTATTCGACTGGTAAGCGACTACCATGCATGATATGGTGAAAACACCCGCTATGGTGGCTTGTTCAGGAGAGTTGGGTACCGACGTGTATATTTAGCCAGTGTACTTATATTCAGTAATTTCAGACCGGCATATTATCCGGCAATAATTGACAATGTAATGAACTGCACTTTATTTATCATCAGTAGTAGCTTTGTCGTGCCAAGAAAAAATACGAAATTTGTTGTCTAAATTTAAAAAAAATATCTAATATGCGTTTATTGATGTTTTTCTTACCATACAAAGAATTTTCAGAAATCTATGTAAATTGCAGGTGTCAGTGAACGACTTCATAGTGAAGGCGGTTGCTGCAGCGTCCAAGCGAGTGCCCACAGTCAACTCTCATTGGATGGAATCATTCATTAGACAGTAAGTCTATTATAATCGTATAAACTTGTTTATTTTTCATAGTAGAAGAACAGGGCAGTCGGGTATATTCGGTTTCGTATATTATATTATGTAACATCAAAAAGAATAAAATGCCTTTGCGTGAAAGCGGTATTAATAAGTTGTGAAAGCAGGTATAGATTACCTAGTATTTCAAGTAAAGATGGTGTGTAGTTGGAACATCAGCTCGCTATCTCTTTCGCACACCCGCACCATAATGGCTGTGACTTCACGATTTCTCTTTCGTTCTTTTTCTGCCTTATGACATTTGATTAGAAAACTTTTTTTGAGCTGATTCATAAGAATCGTTCTATATATAGTTTTTGAGTATACCTCATCGATAAAATATATTAAATAAAATCGCATCATTGATCCCATTTACGAATAAAATGCCACAAAGTCTCAAATGATCCTTGATAGGTCTAGATAAGATACGTTGAATGCACCGCACATACAGGCTGTATTACTAAGTGCACGGTATCTCAATGAAAAGTCTATCTTGATAGTACCTAGATATACTTTTATTGAGATACCGTGCACTTAGTAATATTGCTTGTATGTGCGGTGCATTCAACGTAAGACCAGTTAATTATGGCAGAGATAAATGAATGGGGATTATTATCTATCAGGAGACCCACATACTCGTTTGCCGGTCTTTGAAATAAAAAAAAATGAAAACTAATAATTTCCATCCATTGGATGGAAGTAGGATAGGGAGGCCTTTGCCCTGCAGTGGGACATATCAGGCTTATAATAATAATAAAATAATAATTTCAGATTCTCCAACGTGGACGTGAGCGTGGCAGTGGCGACGCCCGCCGGTTTGATCACGCCGATATTGTTCAACGCCGACTCGCGCGGTATACTCGACTTGTCCAAGGACATGAAGGCGCTCGCGCTGAAGGCCAAGGACGGCAAGCTGCAGCCGCAGGAGTACCAGGGCGGCACCATCACCATCTCCAACCTGGGCATGTTTGGTGAGTGTATGCCTCTGGGCATTAAGTTAGAATCACTTGTCACAATTACAATCAGAATAGTTTATTTGTTTGGCATATAGTCGATGAAGTACCAATACCTCCTAACTGACAATTTAGTCCAAAATTACTTTTTTATTACAATAGATGTAAACATAAACCACATCCCTTAGTAACTAATAAAAAGGTAATGTATTGGAAACTATTTACTGTCAATAGTTGATCAAAATAAATAAAACCTTATTTTAAACAGTTTTTGTAAAATAAAACCTTATTTTAAACAGTCTGGTGTAAAATTAGATTCTCAACACTTAGGAGGTATTGGTACTTCATCGACGATATGGTACAGTGATAAGTTGGTTCTGACATAACATGTTTTGTTACTTTCTGCCACATGGTGTTCTAAAACAAATAAACAAATGACGGTTTTTTTTTCCAACGCCGATAAAGAAGTTTCACTTCAATAATTAGTCAAACTGGGAAGATCCGTGGCAATTTTTAAAAAACTACAAAATTAAAGTTGATCTAATTTTAATATAGTGTATTCAATATGGATGCTAAATACAGACTACTTTAAATCTTAAACTACTAACATGCATGATGCATCATCATCAAAATGTCCCATTGGCCCGTTGGAACACGGCGACTTAAATAACACATGTTGATGTTGATGATATAACTAATTAGTACTATTGTTTTTGTTTGCGTATTTGTTTTATTTGTGATCCAAAGGAACCCTATTACGGAGACTGTATCGC
Source organism: Amorpha juglandis (assembly GCA_949126905.1). Classification (NCBI taxonomy): domain Eukaryota; kingdom Metazoa; phylum Arthropoda; class Insecta; order Lepidoptera; family Sphingidae; genus Amorpha; species Amorpha juglandis. The sequence goes on along the minus strand of OX421381.1, from coordinate 10,249,666 downwards.
CGTCTATCCCTCTGGCTGCCCGTCTGTCTAACGTCATTTTACCTTTTAACTGTGTAGGTAACTGGCTGAAATGATCTGTAGATGTGACAGTATTGCGTATATCTTAACAAATGATAAAAATAAGAAGAAAAAAATGTCGATAATTACGACAATTTGTTTTCCCTTATGAACTAGAGTACAAAAGTAAAAAGCGATAAATGGTGGGTTTGGGCCTCCGGATATCTTATTCACCGTGCAAAACGCAGCAGCAAGCCGCTACTTTACGTCGGTTATCTGTGAGACAGTGGTAACGACTCGGTCGAGCCGGCCCATTCATGCTGTAGACAACATTGTCTACAGCGTGGTTCTACCACTCAAGAATACATTTATGATGTTTATTTCAGGAATCACGATGTTCAACGCCATCATCAACCCACCACAGTCGTTCATTTTGGCGTGCGGCGGTTTGCAAGAATTAGTTATTCCAGACAAAAACGAGGCACATGGGTATGTTATAATATGATCCTACCCCCATAATATTTGATAGAGCTTCCCGTGATACAACATGGTAGGTCACTTGTATGCGAGAGTCTGTCTGCGTAGGTACCACCTCTTTGTCTATTCCTGCCGCCAAACTTACACACTATTATGTTCCGGTTATGTTATGAGAGATATCGAAACCAGTAAATTTTCTGGGCATTATGGGATTTCATATTTTATGTATTGGCGTGACGGGCGTAGTGCAGTACCATTTATTTTTAACAGAGGCAGCAAACGGGTTAGTGTGTCATCTGATGCTAAATGTCATCTACCGCCCGTAAATATTCATAATACCAGAAGAATTGGACCTAGTTACGCAAAAAGGAACCAGCCGACAGCCAGTTCAAATGGAGATACTGATTTTGTTTTACTAAATTCAATAATAATATCGGACATGGAATAAACTCCCCGCTGAGCTATCGCTGCTTTTTGTCACATGAACATATTTTGTTATTGTATATTTCAGTTTCCGGACGGCTAAATTCATAACGTTCACGGCGTCAGCGGATCACAGGGTTGTGGACGGAGCGGTCGGTGCACAATGGATGAAGGCCTTCAAGGAAAACATCGAGGACCCAGCCAACATGATACTATAGACATACAAACAAACACACACGCACACAGCCTCGCATTTGATAGAGGAAATCGCTTAGTACAAGTAATACGTAACACCCCCACACACAGACAAATATATAAGACGCCACATTATGGGATCAAGATTACATGGCCACTAAATGTTTGATAAGTCCCCCGTACGATTTCTGTACATGTAAAACTGCGTCTTAGGTTTATATGTCTGTGACCGACGTAAACTTTTCTTTCTGATTTAATAAGTAAGCATAACTTTGTATTTTTTCCATTCGTGCAGTTTCATATATTTTATGAAATTTTATGGATGTTGGTATTGGTTTATCAACATTGACGATATACGTGGCTGTGTTATTCTTCGATTAAAATCTTTCTTTTGTATACAGTGGTTTTTTAAATCGATTATTGACTTTTTTTTTGTTGCGTAATGTATACTGTAATTTTTGTTTTCGTTATTTTGAATTCGAAGTATTTATTTTCATGTAGTGTTACTGCATTTTATTCGAAGTGTGCGCAGTTGGGGTAACGAAAAAAAAAATATATTTATTTAGTATGATAAGAACTGGCGTTCTACGAATGCTGTAATTCAAAGTATCCTCGTGATTTTTACACTATTTATTTTCTTCCAAGAAGCTTATATACATCATAACTAAAATAGTGATAAGTAGTGAAATATTTTGTTGTTCTCGTTAGCAAAATCTCGTCATTATATTTCGTTTATATTTATTTATCGAGGCATTAAGTATGCATTTTGGAACAAAGATCTACGGAGCATTCATTTTTACCCTTTGATTCAATATTAAAAGGTGCGTTCAGAATACATAATATTATTTATTATACTATAGCATGTAAGGTCAGAAGCTATATATAATAAATAGCATGGCGGTCACACTACAAATATATGTATTAATATAATTACGTGTGAACATGTGTATAAATTCTAAATGATTGTATTGTGCTATAAAATATTTGCTATATTTTATTGTGTAATCTGAACGCATCTTGAGGAACGTGTAAATAAACAAAACTGCGCAAATTCAGGTGAAACTTTTTCATTTGTTATTGGTGAATTATTAATGTTTTGATGATGCCAGATGATTTAATGAACGTTAGTGAAATACAATATTTTACTTAATGAATTTTGTGTTTTATTTCCTCTGGTAAGCAAAGAAGTATTGTATTTAGAAGACTAGACTTGGGGGCTTAGTATATTATTATGCAACACGTGATAATTTTCTGAACTCGTGTCGTTAAAATCCAGTTTTATACGATTATCTCTGTATGTCTAATATGAGATATAGTAGAGAAAATAACGCTTACAACCTGTCTGCGGTATTTTGTCTACGAAATCGTAACATGACGATGTAATTTTATCGAATGTTGACACTTTTACCCGAGATATTTGTGTCACCCGCGCGCGGGATACATCGTTGCATATGATAAGCCTCCGGATATACATTAGAGATAGATATTTAAAAAAGAGCTGAAGGTTCTATCTTCATGACTGGTTTAAGGTAAGTAAGGACCTCTACGTCTCCCGTCGCCCTTTTTAATCTCTCGGAATGATGTAACTGCTCCTATGCTCGGAAGGAGTGTAGAGTGTGTTTGAGTGGTAGAGCTACGTTGTAGACAGTTTTGTCTACAGCATGAATGGGCTGGCTCGACCGGGTCGTTACCACTATCTCACAGAAAACCGACGTAAAGTAGCGGCTTGCTGCTGCGTTTCGTACGGTGAGTGAGATATCCGGAAGCCCAAATCCCCTCCCCTTCCCTATCCCTAATTATCCCTTTCCTTTAAGGTCGGCGACGCGCCCATGATTCTTATGGTGGTGGACGTACATGGGCGGTGGAGATCACTTACCATCAGGTGACCCACTTGCTCGTTTGCCGGCCTATGCCATAATCGCAAAACTCATTATTAATAATTATGAGAAGTGAAGGAAAACAAAAAACCTCTTTAGAGTTAACTCGAAATTACTTGACCGGATTGAAGTTGCTTCACGCCCTCTAAAGGCTTAAATAGCAGTAATAGGAAGTAAGGTTATGACATATTATCTTGTATAATAGATCTGTCACAAGACTATTATTGTTCTTAAGCAAATCTATTTATAAATGGAATATAGGGAACTGCCATGTGTCCAGCCACTCTTTAGTCTCTGAAAACAATACCTGCAACGCAGCGAGGGACTAATTTCATTCCTGCCAAGTTTTTTCGCGCCTTATGTACTTGAGAATTTCGATCGTATATAAAATCTATCAATCAGCTCGGGTGGACGATAGGGCTTATCCGTCCCATTAATAAGGGAGTTGAGACTGCTTAAGAGCTGAATTTATATGTATAATTAAGCGTCTATTGGGTGTGTTTATTATTTTTAAAACGTTAATAACTGGATACTATAATATTTGCCAGGTCATGGCCAAACTGTTGCGTGCAAAATAAAAAATAGTCCACGACATGTCATGGGCGATTCCTGTCACGCATCTGTCTGAAAGTAATTAATTAAAAGGCTAATTACTTTGAACAGATAGAAATTGTTTATTCAGATTAATACTGAAATATATAGAGGTAATGGTGCCATTGTAAGGTGTTTATATTATATTGTCATACTTAGATATTGGTGAAATAGTCCATGTAATACGAGTATGCTTTATTTCAATACATATGTGTACATACGTTACGTACGCTTTTAATGCCCGCAGGGGTAGGCAAAGATGTAACCACTAGGTACATCCACATTTCGCCGAGCTTGTTCCCATCCCATGATGTGATTAGGCCTTAGTTCCCAAAGTGGTCTAGGTTTTTTTTTTATCCTGGCTCGGTAAAATGACTACGCTACACCTGATGGTAAGTGTAGCGCAATCCAAGAATATTGTCGACCAACGATAAACAATGTGTCCATCGTTGGTCGGCAAGATCATGCCGGCCTGCCAAAGGGCCGAGGGGGAGGGGAAGGAAAAAGGTATGGGAAAAGGGGGAGGATCAGGGGGCAAGCCCCCTGAGGAGAACCGGATATAAACTGGCTGACCCTGGAACGCGGCCCACATAAGGTAAGCCACTATAGCACCTTTTAGCACCAGTGTACGGTGGTCGTTATCCGGTCGGATACAAGTATCCTCCCACCAGCAAGGTGGTCTAGGTTTACAATTCGTAAGCCCCTGCTTATCCTGGCTGTCTGAGTGTGGATCACCACTTTGTCTATTTCTGCCGCCAATCAGCAATGTGTAAACACTGTCGTTTTTCGCTTTGAAGGAAATTGAAGCCAGTGAAATTATTGGGCATGATGAGACTTAACATCTTATGTTTTGGGAATATGAATCCAGTCCAGTACCATGTAGTGCTTTGTAATTGAAAGTTCTATGTGGTGTTGTATATGGGCAGGCGTGACGCTTACCATCAAGCGAGCAACCTGCACGTTTCGTCATTCATGCAAAAAACCTGTTGCAGTAATATTATAGCCACAGCTTCATACTTATCGCAATCAAAATAAATAATCAGCCACACGATTCGAATGAACTTTCGCAGAATTTACTTCATACCCGGCCCACGCTTTTAGCCGTTGTGCCAAGGGAATCTTTATTCAATTAATGAAAAACGTTGCATCTCTTAGATAACATCACGGAATGTTCGACGGCATTTAGGGCGTCCGAGAAATACAAGTTTTGTATTTGTGTTGCTTCTGTTTATGCGCAGGCGCTGCGCTTACCACGAGGCGAACGACCGGCTCGTTTTTCTATTTAGACTAATAATTAAAAAATTATCTACTCGTATTTGATGCCCTTATTATCACATTAAGCTTAGTCATAATATTATTCATAATCATTTATAGATACGTGACAAGTCATAGGAAGAATTATTATCGATTAAAAGTCAGAAAGGTTTGCTTGAAAGGTTTGGTTTGGAAAACAGACGGCGTACGTCTTTTTCAGTAACGATGGCTGATTCTGCAACATCTGAGGCGGATACTGTATCTGGAGTTAAAAAACCTTTCAAAGAAATTCCGGTAGTGCAAGACCAGGGGATTTTTCAACACGACACGGGAGATGTTTATGATGGATTCTTTGAGGCCAAGAAAAAAGATCGTACTGTTAAAATGCATGGTACTAATCATTCTAATATTTCTCATCTCATCTCTTCTCGATTAAATACTTCCGAAAACCCACACAACAATTTTCCCGACAAACGAATGACACCTAGAACTTTTCGCTTTTAAAGCATTTTTGTATTTCTAGTTGCCATTGGACCAAGAAAGCAGCTTATTAAGTAGAAGCGTTTCGATGTGATTCAACGCTGGTACCGTATGCACTGTACACGGTCAATGAATTTTGCTCAAGTCAAGTTTATATTTAATATACCACATTGTCTATCCCAAATGGCTAAAACTTTGTGTGTCACTAAATACACAAATGTAGTATTAATTTAAAATATGACATTTTCACAGGTTTCATTCCAACGATAATATTTAATTAGACTGTCGCCTCTAAGTGATGGAATTTACAAAACCTCTCGAGTCTCGACTGTGAAAAATTATACCCAAAACGTGAAGAAAGTAAATGCTTCAATGGCCAATCGTGTATCACGCTATCTCGCGACCTACAACCTACTTTACCAATGTGAAATATTTAACTAGGCATTTTATAGCCGTTTAGTCTTACAATAAGTGCAACTAATGGACCATAACGCTATCTAAAAGTAATGTACTGAGGAGCGCTACGCTCTAATTGCTTGAATGCATCGTAACATGTTACTTTGACCACTATTTCTTGTCTTTCGTTTTACGACTGCTTTCAATACACTGATTTGCTACTATGCGTACATAATAATATGTACACTACAGTTAGAAGTGAGGTTTCCACATGAGTGTACTTAAGATCTTGATTTTGATACTAAGACATATAAACTTCTGTCTCAGATATAGGGCTACACATTCTAAATTGGGAACTACCTACTTGGTGGTAGACGTTCTTTCCTTTAGTAATAGCTATGGTTATTGTCGTTGAATTATGGACCATTAGAGTAAATTATTAACAGAAAATATTTGTTTAAGTAGTAATTAATGGTAGTTGATGTTTTAATAACAACAAAATATATGTACATACTCTTCACGTTTTGAAATATTTTCACATTTACCGTAACAACTCTACTACTAATATGCACTCCAATCATCTCTATATCATTGGAATTATTTCTTGTTTTGTACTTTGTAGGACCCGGAATCTACACCACAGCTGAAGGTGACAGCTACGCTGGCAACTGGGAAGCGGATCGACTGGGAGGCAATGAGGATGTAACTATTTGTTTCGCGGATACATCAAGATATGAAGGTTATTTCAAGGACTGGTGTTACCATGGTCCCGGCAACTACTTTTATCCGGATGGCAGTATCCTTCAATGCGATTTCTTTGAAAACAGCCCAGTAGGTAATTTAACTATGACTGATCCCAACGGTCACACTTGGATGGGCAAAGCCGACCAAGGCTACGGATGGCTGGAACCAGTGAATCACTTTTATGAAATTCTAGAGAAAACTCGCGACTCGGGACGCATAAAGCGCCGACATAAAAATAAAGGAAACGTTCAAGAAACGGTTCAGATAGATTATACATAAATAGAAATGTGAAACTGGATGACGCTTCTATCGCTCACAGTTTTAGTACGGAACCATTTTGTTTTGTACGTCCTATTGATTTCAAATTTCAAAGCGGATGGAAATAAGTTGTCGTTGACGTAATGTATTTGTTTCAAGTCTGACGATTACATTTTTTTTGAATGAGTTCGTTAACGTTATTTAGTGCCAGCTTGTGAAGTGGGCATGCGTGTCGCAATCATTTGTGTAAATGTTCGATTGGGATCGAGTAATGTAAAGAAAGGAAATGTTCAGTTAATTGTGGAACAAGTACCTCGATGCAGACGCTAACTACATCTCGGTTAGTTAAGGTACACACTCCATGTTACACTTCGACACTTAAACCCACTTTTACGCTTAAGAGAGAAGATACAATCGTCGACAACATCTTTAACAATGATAATATTTATTAAATGTTAAGTTTGTTGATCTTGAATTCATAAATTATTATTTTACTCTTAACAGTCTCCATGACGCAGTATGCGAGTAGTCGGCTGAGAAGCGTGAGGCCGCAGGTTAGATTCCCTAACTGAGACAAATGTTTGTGTGATCCACATATATTTGTTTCGTGTGTGGGTGTTTTCCCCCGAGAGGGGTTGACGTCAGGTAGACGGCTATTCATAAAACTGCAAGCCAAATCTTTCTGTAACATATGTGAAACGCATGTTGCGCCACCTCACTGCGATAGGTATAACGGCAGGAGGAAGAAGAGGAAATTATTTTACTTTTAATAACTTAACTTAGTAAATAAATTCAACTGGGTTTATTTCGTGGGTATTATGTCATCGTCCTACTTAGCGTTTAAGACACTTCCATGGAACAACAGAATGTGCTTATACACATATCTGTCTCGCTGTGAAGGTTTTGCATGCCTCCATTTGGTATTATGGCATTTAATGTTATATTCAGATATGGTAGATGCCGCCTACATTCATTTTGCAACTGAACAACTTTAGTACAAACCAATAGTATAAACTGAGCGTTAGTTGTTTTGTTATTTTGACCTCGAATGTACTCCCACACTCGATAACCATTTAGAGATGATCTTTCTCGGATGTGGGTGCGTGTCTTCTTTGCGTCAGTTTATTAGTGAAGTAGAGAGGTGGCATGGGTCATTTTAAAGTGGAGAACGGTACATTTTTGCAAAGCCACGGGAGTGGCTCAAATGCGTGACTTGGAGCCGTCTATTTAGTGGAACAATACTTAATGGTCTAATTAGAAATTAGGAAGGCCATAGCCGTAAAACGAAGGACATTTATTTTATATTGCCCAATACATAATCTAAGGAGTTTTTGGGGTCTATATATAGTCATCTTATCTATGTTATTATAAAAATGTATGTAAAAAATATTGAAAAATATTTAAAATTATCTGATTGTTTATACTTTATATGAGGAGCGTAACATGCTTATAGACTAAATTTCAAAAAAATAATATGTGTCTTATATAGTTAATACACAGTTATATAATATTCCGTGAGCTTTAGGGAAACTAGTAAATCTTCTATAAATTATAAGGAAATACGTCTGTATAGATTGTATAGCTAAGCTATTAGCACGCGATGATGTCAGTGTATACGCTTGTGTGTTATCGTAGTATCCAGTGTAATTCGCTTAGTGTTATTCGACAGGCAAGCCGCTAAGCGTAAATCAGAAAGCGGCTGAGTAGTGAGCAGCAAGCACAAGAGTAATTTGAAGCGTAGAGGTGTGGCAGATGTGATGTGGGAGAGACGTCGGTCGGCGCGAGCCGGCGCGCTTCTCGCCGCCGTTCCCTTATCGTTATCACCTTATCAACCCTTATCAGTTACTCATCGCGAAACCGATCGCACAGCGCTCGATTAAACGCCCGTGCGAATAAAATTACGATCCAGATGTGATTTTATTGGCTCCGATCATGTACGTTCACGTTGTATTGTGTTTATTAGTGTTTTCAGTGTTTCAAGCGGATGTAGCCGGTCAAGGTGAGAAACTAGTTTTCCGTATGTTAACGCTGATATAATTTTCCTTGTGATAAGATACCTACATTGTTATGGGTATTGAAATGAATGTTTGGTTATTTTTTTTAAGTAAGTGCTAGGTACTTTGAGTGTGATTCTAGTGGTACGATTACGAGTGTCATAAAAGCCGTTGCCATTTGAAGGTGTCGAAAATAAAAAAATACGAATTATGCATGATTCAGGCAAATAAAAATAATACGCTATCTCAACATGAACAAACGTAACTTCAAACAGAGAGATTACGGTAATGCGTAAACAAAAATAGCCAAAACAGACGTCGTGCACCGAACCCACCTGTAAGGAACATTAGTATTCCAAAATAGATAATTTTAAATAGATTTGACAGGTTTATTTTTAACTACTAATGGGATTGTCGTTTTCATTCCTAATACAGAACTTATTCATCTCGTAATCTTGTACGGTACAGCTGAAAAAACACGTTTACTTATGGACGTATAGTGTTTGGCGTGTTCCCGGGAAACTGAAAGTGTCTCGACCCGAGAATATTGTTTTGGGAAATCGCGGGAAATCAGGACCGCATTTAATTTTGTAAATTAACTAAATAGAAAGTAAATAAAACGCTTAATTTCAATAAATAATGACAGTCAGAGGTACTCGTTTTAAAAATTGTAAAATACAGTAATTTTAATCATATTTAATTATTGATGAGATCGATTGTTTAATTCTCATATTTTTTACTACAGTGCACTGAGTCGTTACTAATGATAATTAATATAACGACAGTAGCTGCTTAGAAATTTATGAGTGTTGATTTTTTATTAAAATGCATTTTTTTACTATTTTTAGTTGTTTAACTCAGACAGTTTAACATAACATACTTTTAAATGTCGGAAGGTACAATGACTTAAGTATTTTTATAAGTATTTTATAATCCCGGAAATACGGGATTTCCGGGAATGTGAATAAGTTGGGAAAATAAAAATACTCTGAGTCACTTCGAATTGCCTTGATTTTATTTATCATTTTATCAATTTGTTCAAATACAGAGTGTTCATAACAACGTTTAAGAATATATTACTTTTTTTATAGCAGTGGGTCTCAACGGCCCGCCGAGCCAACCGCTGCCACAAAGTTTCTAACTATTCTAATTCTACTAAAATATTCTATAGGGTTCTTTAGATCGTCAAATGTTTGCTCTGGAGTAACTTTCTTCGCACAATGGCGATAGTTTCATGCGACATGAATAAACGCCATGGGTCAACGCATACGCTCTCATACCTGCAATCCTCGGAGGGGCAGGCAGAGGTGTAACCAGTACAACTACATTTCGTCGAGGTTATTTCTGTACCATGATGTGATAGGGGCACATAGGGCATAGGGTGATGTGATGTGATTGCTTAGCCCCTTGTCAGGCATAAATTCTAGACTCCGGGCTGATACTGAGCATTTCGTGATAGAAAAACCGAATATCGCGGTTACCCGACCCGGGGATAGAACCCGAGACTGAGGTCTCGGCATAGCAGTCGTTCCGCGTACCCAATACCAAGTGCGCCACTGAGGCAGTGGTTTCAAAATATTGACGATTTTAGTATGTTGAGGAATATTTTACGAATTTACTTTTTCCTAAGCCTATATTTTATTCCAAGGAGATCGCCTGATGGTTTATTGTTACGCCTGCCCAGAACTTTGATTTACAGAGTACTTACTGCATTAAACTGCACTGTGATCGTCATCTCCAGACATTATGCAAGTCTCATAATGCTCAGTAACTTCACTGGTTTCAATATTTTTCAAACTGGAACTCATCCGTGTTTGTATACTGCTGCTTAGCGGTAGAAATGGACAAAGCGGTGGTGACTACTTAGACGGACTCACGCATACGCGGGATCCACCAAGAAAAATAACCGTAATGACTGTATACATTTTTTTAAGAATTACCGTCGCGTCATTCGATTAACATGTATTATATTATGTGTTGATATTATACTCAGACGGACTGTCGCATACAAAGCACTTAGCATCTATTAAGCAGTATTATTGTAGTACTGCAGCTGTACTCCAATAAAAGTAATGCGCTTCGGCAATATTCGTTTTTTTTTCCATTAAGTATTACCTATAAAGCTACTTTATGCCTCGCCCTTCGTGTTTTCCAAGATAAACGAATATTGCCCAAACGTAAAACTTAAAGCGTAATATAGGTACTGTATGTACGTCTATTTGGTATTCGAAATCCAAACAAAATATAACATTTGTCCCTAGTCACACGTCACAACTCACACCATTGTGCGAAGAGGTTTATTACTCAACTAATATCGAAGATGTACCTACCAGTGTAGAACAATTTGTTACAATGTGTTGCTATAACAATAAGGGGCACGCGCCAGCCGATATTGTGTTGCTATATACGGTCCCGGATTATCTGTTCCTGTCCTAATCTCGTATACGCCCACATAAATTGTGTCAACACTGTAATAACACATTTCTTATTTTGGTGGTACTTTTATTTATTAACCTGGAGTACGAAACGATCTATTAGGTCGCCGAGTTGGTAAGCGTAAGTACTACTACCTAATAGAAACAACACCATACACCACTTTTATTTGCAAAACATTGCATGACATTGGACTGCGCTCATAAACCTGAGACATAATATGTCATTGCCCAGTAATTTCACTGGCTTCAATGTTTACAAACCAAAACCGGCTGTTCGTGGCAGAAATAGACAAAGCGGACAACAAACAAACCTGTCCAGACGGCTTATCACATAGAAAGGACCTACCACCTATTGAACTTTTCGGGAGACTTGCTATTTGTATTATGGTGACGTTTTCAAGAGTCACTCCAAAGGCGCCATTCAATTGTAAAGTAATGGGTGACAAAGTTTTAAGTTACGATGTTTTTAAGAGCGGTTGTTACTTATTTTATAAACGTGAATGAATAAATGCAGGACGTTGTACTAAGTTTTTTAAAAGAAAAAAAAATGTTGAATGTTTTAAATGTCATGAGTGAATATTAAATATGTATTTGTGTGCCGAATTAACAGACATAAGTTAGGGTGGGTAAGTAGGGTAATTATAAACCGTCGCCTAATAATATTGCGTCGGAAAAAATCCGCACATTGGAAATAAATGACTAGGACCAATGTCCATTTTCCTTGTTATGATTCCTAGTTGCTATGATAATTGATGCGTCATGGAAAATTTAATTTAATGGTGGAAAATTTTAAATACACGGGTAATTCTTACAGTTCGTGGAGATTGAACAGTTTATGAATCAAGAAAGAATGTCATCATGTAAATTTTTGCTTAATTCTCAAAATGTGTGAGTTCAAGAATATAAAAAAGTTGTTTCTACTCGCATGGCTTTCATTACATTGAGATAAATAAGTTTGAAACACAAAGAAACTCAGAAAAGTAATTTCAAAAATATTTTCCGCCCTGTATTTTCATAAGTCAACTTTTGGTTGCCACCAGCATATGATTTTTTTTGCTAAATAGAGCCAGATTTTGAATTACTGCTTCCGGATATAAACATTGAGATAGATAGATAAAGACACCTAATCACCTTGATTAGCGGGATTTTGTATTTGACCAGCTAGGTTACAGTTTGGGCCGAAACCGCCTGGCTCACGAGTTTGCTACACCTATGCCACCAGCCTCTTAAAGTACTAAGAGTTTAAACTTTAAATGTATTTCGTCAAGTTATTTTTATTGAAGTAACTTCAAATGCAATGGCATTGAATATGTAAACATTTATAGTGGTACAATTATATCCTATCCTACTAATATTATAAACGCGAAAGTTTGTAAGTATGGATGGATGTATGTTTGTTACTCTTTCACGTAAAAACTACTGAATGAATTTTAATGAAACTTTACAATAATATAGCTTATTCACCGGAATAGGACATAGGCTACTATTTTTCCCGGAAAAAGCAGATCACGCGGGCGGAGCCGCGAGCAAAAGCTAGTTTACAATATGTTTATTAATGTATAGAGTCATAGAATTCGGGCAATGACTCGTCGAGCATATGAAACCAAAAAACACTATCAAAAGGAAGTAAGTTTTAATCAGTATCAATACAATCATGCATATATTAAATGTTAAATTAGGACATTGCCATATATGAAAACAGGATGATGTCTAGTTTACTATGAGTTGTCAATGCAAATGGTATACGATACCGTTACAAGACGTGACGTTTTGGGCTAGGGAAGCGCGTATACTGCCAAAATAACCAACTTTATTATTTTGACGTGGCAAAAACAGGCTATGGACAGCTTTGTGTACAGCTTGAATTGTCTGAGTAGTACTACTGTCTCGTAGCAAACTGAAGTGAAGTTGTCTGGTATTCAAAGTACTGATATGGTGATAGGTTCGCCGCTATTTACAGCATGGCACGTGTTATGTTCTAGGCTCAAGAAAGATCAGAATAGGTGAAGGGAGGAGGCCTTTGCCGATTGGCAAACAGGCCTACAGAAAATAAAAATGCAGCAAATATTAGAATAAGTTAAAAATCTGTTTTAGAATATTGTTATTAGTTTAGATTAAGTTGATCTGAATAAAAGCTATTATTATTATTATTACGTGTTATGTAGGTACGGCGAAATGCGACTGCACTAGTTATACCTCGGCCTACACCTTTAGGAATACAGTCGTGAGCTTACATATGTCTCTATAAATAGAGCTTATTTTTATGATGGTGTTTGTGACAGCTATGGAATATATCATATTTAGCCTATTAAAAAAATTAAAAAATAAATACGCCCAACAGTCACATACATAGTCCTGACCCCCCACAGAAAGATACGAGTCTTGTGTCGTGGGTATCAGGAACTACGAGAGACTTTCGGTCTCACAACACCCAGACCCCGAGACAAATATCTGTGGATCACACATATATTTGTCTCGGTGCGGGGATCGAACCCGCGGCCTCTCGTTTCACAGCCGGCTACTCGCCCGCTGCGCCACGGAGGCTGTCAACAATTTTTTTTGTTTTCTTCACAGTTCAAGAGCAATTGCTTAACAAGCTAGTATGCATCGAGCACGAGGAGTGCGGTTCGTGTCTGGCCGCCGCGGTCCACTGCCGATGGTGTGCGGACCCCTACTACAGCTCGGATGTACCGCGGTGCAACGATGACGAGACGTGAGTCACAATACAGACAATACCTCAGAAGCATATCATCAGTGATACCTAATCTCAGAAGCGTATAGTCAGTCAGAGCATTCTTAATTTTTTATGTACTATAAAAACTCATAATAATTATATTAGGAAAAAAAATATGACTTTTAATATTAGTTTTACTGAAAATTATCCAGTAGGTAAATTGATTTTTTTATCGTAAAAAAGAACATTAAGATGCTCTACCATTAAGTTCACGTGAACTTAAAAAAAATACTAAAGTGCCAATACGCTTTGGCACTTTAGTATTTTTGCATTTCCGCTGACTCTATACGTATGTCATATATATCAGTTACTAGCTCTTGCTCGTGGCTCTGCCCGCGTGAAGATTATTATAAAACACGTGTCATTATTTTTAATAAGCAACATTTGTATTCCATACAGACGCCTTCTGTTCCATAAAAAGTTTTACACAAAGATCAACCCAACTTTAACCCCTTATAATGTAAATTTCCAAAAATGCATTCCTAGCGGGGCCCCACTTTACACAAATAATCTGAACAAATTTCATTTTAGCTATAGTCGTGTTTGTGATTTCGTGAATAATCATTGAGTTAGAGAATACTACCTCGCTATTACAAGAATTTATAAATTGATATATGATTAAAGCCGAGATGCTTCTTAGTTGAATAAATAAGCTGGGCATAAGCCCATATGCAGGCGATGAAGCATAACGCAATGGAGATTTTGAAATGCATGATGACAATGTATAAAACATAATGATTTCTTATGTTTACGCGAATATTACTCATTGAAATAAAACTAATTTAACCACCGTGACTACGAAGGCTGAAAAGTCTACGAAACGTCGGGATCAAAATTAATCAAAAACCGCGATAAAATCCGTTTAAATTAGTTTTATTTCAATGTATAAAACAGTGCATATAGCGACGTAAGCGCGTGTGACAATACTTTTGACGCCTATTTTAATTTTCATTCAACCTTACTTTATGAATTTGTTGACCTAAAACACCATAAAATCAATAACTACGTTTTCTTTCTACAGATGGTCAATTAGCTAGAATCCGTGTTAGCTTTATAAACGTTTACCCAAAGCTGAGTTTTTCTGTCGCAATGTATTCCAGGGTAGATGACAACATAATTTAAGTCAAAATTTGATATAACAACATGCAATATAATAATAAATCAACATCACCCATGATCTGTAGACTACATTATTTCTCTATTTTATTTTGATCATAATACTCAGCCGGTCGCAGGATACCTGCTAATTTTTGTAGCCTCCTGGATTACAACCACCGTATACATGGCGAAAAACCACCACACACATAGTGTCTCGTGGCAAATTACGTTCTAAGATCAGCCAGTGTATATCCAGTAACTTGAGGCTGGCATAATACTGCCGACCGTCGAGAGACGCAACGTCTCGTAAAGAATTAAAAGAAATACTTTACAATTTAATTCACGAACTTATGACACTTTGCCATCAATAACTATTCTTAATAAAAAAAAATGAGTTTTATGTGTATCATTGTCCTATCACAACCAGACATTACGGGAAAGATAAATTACTTTAATGATAGCAATCGTTAGTAATAGTTAGATGCTGAGCAATTCTTTTATTCCTACACGAGAGTAACAATCACGAGTGGTGCGCATTCTTCGGTGTGTTCCCACGTCGGCTGACCGACATTTTCGGCCGATGTGCCTCACTAATCAAGAGATCGTCGTTTGATTGATTATTGATTGTGCTTATGCTGTGCCTGCTTGGATGAATGCTTTTCAATAGGCTTACTTCGGCTCAGACGTGCTGTTTCGTAACATCCACGCTACATCGCAGCGCCAGTATAGAACTCTACATGTGATTAGTAGGCTTTTGTTTCTTCATAAAACAAAAGAACGTTTATTTTTTTTCGTCTTTAATCGCGCATTTTAAACTCTTGTTACCAAATAAATGCTTAAATTCTAGTGATATTTATACATAGTATAAAATAAAGTTGCTAACAAAATCTGTCTGTTTATCTGTTTATTTCTGCTATCTATGCGACCATAAATACCGTTTTCACTATAACTCAGAGTATTCATTCCGAAAGGTTTTTATGAATATCACGCTATGACCCATGGGAGGAGGGCAGTAACATGCCTGCATTGAAACCGCGAAGGACAACTAGTTTATTATCTTTTGTCTGTTCTTCTATTAATTTACTGAAATGTGTTGAACAGTTTAGTTACAACTGGATGTAGTCAAGCTATGATTCAACGGCCAGAGAAGCCTGTTTGGGTGGTGGCGGAGAATAATTCTCTTCAAGATGTACAACTGGGAAGTCAAGAATCCGTGGTACAGATTCAGCCTCAACGAATCAAGCTATCATTAAAGCCGCGTATGTATGCTAGATTATGCTTCCTTATCTTATTACATAGTTTGAAAAAATATTAAGGATTACGTATAGCTTTCTAAAAGGTTAATAAAAATATTATAACTACAAAGTAAAACATACAGAAGACTAAAGGAATGTTAACTATTGTTTATAATAATAATGAGCATGTGTTTAAAATAAACGCTGAGTATAAATTTCTAATCTATTTGCCTTTTTAGGTGAAACGCAGAAAATTAAATTCACGTACAGACCAGCCAAAAACTACCCCTTAGATTTATATTATTTGATGGATCTCACTTGGTCTATGAAGGACGACAAGGAAACATTAGTGTCACTGCGCGACGACTTGCCTGCTTTACTTAAAAACTTAACGGATAATTTCCGGTACGATTTAGTAAAATTTTAAATGTATTCTTTTATAGCATAGGCCTGTAAACGAAGTAATGGTAATTGTCTTCGCGCTCACAATACGCGTAGAAACAAGAACGCGTTGCTGATCCATAAGAAAATGGATAATTAAGGAATAAGGGAGCAACTTAGGCTTCCGGATACCTCACTTACCTTACGAAACGCAACAAAAAGCTGATAGGTCACGTCAGTTTTCTGTGGGGCTGTTTTAACAACCCGATCTAGCCGGTCCATCAATACTGTAGGTGGCCAAAATAATCTACACCCTGACTCTACCACTTAGCACTAAAACTCTAAAACACCTAAATAGACTTATGAGGCAACCAATTGTTGGCAAACGATTAGTTTACCTTGACGGTAAAGACCGAATAGCTTTACTCTTTATGGAAAAGAACCATTGATTTCATATATATAAATTTAATTTAAACGATGCAGAAGTACCAACACTCACTTTCTTCGTTTGACCCAATATCTTACTTGTAACGATCGCCATTGATTCTGTCGGCTCGCAATTCAATTGTGATTGAGATGGGAGATTATTTAAGGTGTTTAGAATTAAATTGAATCATTTAGATTTTTCTTAAGAAGTAACTTTGTATTTTATTTTTCTACTTGCACGCGGTTTCTTATTGTATATTGTCAAAGTACGTTACCCGAATATTTTTTATCAATAAATGTGAAAAACTAAAATATATCTTTTTACTTCTAGACTCGGATTTGGCAGTTTTGCAGAAAAACCAATAATGCCATTCATAAGTGTGGACGAGAGACGACGAGCGAATCCTTGCAGTGTCGAAGAAGAGGCATGCGAAGCAACTTATAGCTTTAAACATCATTTATCACTTACCAATCAGGTGTGTGCAATTGTTATAATTAAAGATCAAAGGTTAATTATGATCTTATACGAGAATGAACAACTTTGAGATCATAATTATAGATTAAAACGTAAAACGGAATGAAGCCGCACAGATCATTAAAGTGAAATTAATTTTAGAATTAAGTTCATTATACGAACGTAGTTTATGCAAGAAAATTATTTCAAATAAACACATAAAATATTATTGAAATAAAACTAATTTAAACGGATTTTATCGCTGTTTTTTTTTTTTTTTATAGCATAGGCCGGCAATCGAGCAAGTGGGTCACCTGATGGTAAGTGATCTCCACCGCCCATGTACGCCCACCACCAGAAGAGTCATGGGCGCATTGCCGACCTTAAAGGAAAGGGATAATTAGGGATTGGGAAGGGGAGGGGATTTGGGCTTCCGGTTATCTCACTCACCGTACGAAACGCAGCAGCAAGCCGCTACTTTACGTCGGTTTTCTGTGAGACAGTGGGAACGATCCGGACGAGCCAGCCCATTCATGCTGTAGACAAAACTGCCTACAGCGTGGCTCTACCACTCAACAAAACTGCCTACAGCGTGGCTCTACCACTCAATATTATTATTTAATTTATTACTTAATTAATTTGGTCTAGACGTTTCGAAAGCGTTTTAGCCTTCGTGGTTGTGGTCCACCCCGTGACCACGTGGGCTGAATAGCTTTCGAAACGTCGGGACCAAAATTAAATAAAAATCCGCGAATATGAATGAATAAAAAAAATTATTCGCGTAAACATAAGAAATCATTACATAGAATATTAATTATTATAACTTTTTGTTTAGGTTAATGATTTCATCAAAGAAGTAAACAGCAGTTCAGTGACTGCGAACTTGGACAATGCGGAGGCGCAGTTAGACGCACTGATGCAGGTGCTGACATGTGGCGACAAAATCGGATGGTCGCCACGCAGCCGTAAAATTGTAATTTTATCCTCCGATGGATTGCTTCACACCGCCGGGGACGGAAGGCTTGGTAATTGAAGTATTCATTTCTGCTCCGATGATTTTATGTTCCTAAGTACTAAAGCTTGAATAATTGATTAACAATGTCTTCGCAGGTGGCGCAACGATAAAGAATGATGAAAAATGTCACTTAGATGAAAAAGGTTATTACAACGAAGCCGCTACTTACGACTATCCATCTATTGCACAAATATATAGACTGTTAGATAAATATAAGGCAAGTAAAACCATTCTTTGCATCTGGATTATCACATGTTACGCAATGCATATCTGTTTCCGCGTCTGCAGTAAACCATCGTTGTGTTTACTCGAGGTTTACCGGTAATCTCATGTTGTGGTTTATTTTTAGGTGAATGTTATATTCGCGGTGACTGAAAGTGTAAAGGAACATTACGATAGCTTACATCAATTACTCGAAGATTTTACTTACGTAGCTAAATTGGAGAGCGACAGTTCAAATATTTTGAAGCTTGTGAAGACTGGTTACGAAGATATTGTCAGTGTTGTAAATTTCGAAGATAATTCTAGTGAAGGTCCAGCTAAGGTTAGGTACTTCACCGACTGTGGAATAAAAGGCGGTCCCATGATCGAAGCTACACGATGCACAGGCGTTGAATATGGCATGACTCTTAATTACGAAGCACACGTTACTCTCGACGCATGTCGGGAATTTAAAAGGGTGAGTGCATTTACAATAAGAAAGTGAGCCAGCCAAATCGGTAAACTGGTGGATTCAATTCCAAACTTTTTACTTGCAGTCCAGTCAAACGATTCGCATTTCTGAGAGCCAACTAGGTCAAGATTCGCTGACCCTGGAGGTGGATATTCAATGCGGATGTAAATGTGACGGTGATTTGCAAAAAGACATGTCGCTGACGTGTCCGGTGAATTCGCACCTAGTGTGTGGTGTTTGCCAGTGCAACGAAGGATGGTGAGTTTAACGACTACATAGATGCTAGCCTAATATTATATTTGTATTTTTGCACTAATGTTTCACTATGCAAATGGCACATAGCATATTAAGATTTTTTTTCAAATTTTGCAATATCACCGGTTGGAACTGATTTAAAAAGAACCCGCCTTCACAACCCTAATCAAATTTGTTGTTTCTCGTTGAGGAGTTTCCATTTTTTTCGTACTTCGTCATCAAATCGGAAATTTATATGAAACTATCTTGGGAGTAAACAATAAAAAAACATCTAATCGTTCCACTCGTGGTCAATATATCACGTACGTTACATAAATCAAAATGAATAAAAAAAAAACTGGTTGAGAATCTGAGAAATTGCTTTTTGAAATCGAATAAAAATGGTTCGCATTTTTATGCATATTTAGCTTTTGTGCATTTTCTGTTTAATTAATTAGTTTTGTCATGATGTTTTGTAATGAGTTTAATCTAACTCATCTCGGCCTAATTAATTTTGAGTATAACCAACTCTCCTTACGCATGAGTATCGACGTAGCGAAATAACGCGTTTAAGAAATACATTTTTCTTTATTGTATAAATATTATTTTCTCACATCTGTTATGCCGATTCTTGAGTGAATTTCGATGTTTCGGCCTCTATTGTTAAGTTATATGCCGAGGATGCTATACTCCGTACTTATATAGCTTTCCATTTACGGCTCCGTACAACGTTCCGTACAAACTTTTTACTTTTCCCCATTAGGGATTGAATTTCAGATTTTTTTCTAAAAGATGCCAACAATGTAAAATCAACACCCTCCTAAAATTTCAAGTATCTCTCCGAAACCGTTTGGGCTGGGCAATGATAAGTCAGTCAAGATTTTTCCTTCTACATAAAAGGCTTACTTTATTGTCTTCGCAGGTCAGGTCCCTCGTGTGACTGTTCCATTGGTGATGAGAACGCTTCAGCAGAGCTAATGGCGCAGTGTCGGGAGCCCAACACTACCAGGACAATAGCTTGCTCCGGCGCCGGCGATTGTTTGTGCGGTAAATGTGACTGCGATCGAGGATACAACGGCCGCTACTGTCAGTGCAAGACTTGTGAAATTAGCCCGTAAGTCCACATGAAATATCTTCCAAATATAAGGAGGTAGGTTTAAGGTCTAAGGTTTTCTGGAAGAAATCACGGGTAGCGATAAGACCGCTAATGGGCGGTCAATCATACGTTACCCTTACTGTGTGATCCTTGCTTTTAAGTAACTTTATTTGGTGTGCAATAAATATTATATCTATGTATCTAGGTCTATGCTATGTATGCTTGAATTAGTCTGGATAGTACTTAGTAGTTGTCTAATTCTGCCGCCAAGCACTGTTGTGTTCCGGTCTGAAGGAAGGTCTAATGAATTGTCTGGATATTATGAGCATTTTAAGTAGGGTGACGAAAGCAATGTCGTTCGATGCATCTATTGAAATTCAAAGTTCTGGGTGGCTGGAACGGTATTATTTTGAAGAATTAACTAATATTTATGATTTTATTCAGATTTTGTTCTATACTACAGTTATCTTTAATATAAAATCGAAATATTCTCAAACCTCTACTCTATTTTTGTCTACTGTAGAAACGTTGAGGATTTTTTACATCTCACGGTATGAAGTAAGTAGAGCAGCATGTTTACTTTTACCGTAAAATTTACCTAAACAAAATTATGGCCCACTTAAACACCCACTTTAAAGCAAGTTATTATAAACGGCGATTGCTTGTGGCTACGATCAAATATAGCTGCACCTAATAATTAAGTTATAAACCTATTTATTAGATATAATTTGGTAGTGACTGCAACTATGGTTACATATACCCTCGTTTTTAAGTTGGTTTATTATGTGATGCCATTTGGCAAGTTCTCCAAGGAATTGCCATTAAGGCTGTATTGTTTGAACTGTCCGTTAATCTAACAACGTTTGTCGATGGCGTTTGTAGAACTAATGCTTTGACGTATTGTTTGTACTCCTCCTTCATCTTCCATCTGCCTTTATCCCACTCGCAGTGGGGTTGGCGCAACATGTTTTTTAACACATCTTACAAAAAGTTTTGACTTCTAGTTTTAAAGATCGACCACCTTCCTGACTACCTAACGACTTTTAAAAACGTGATTTATGAAATTTGTTTGAAAAAATAACCCACAATAACTGTGGTTGATCACTATTCGTAGAATGTTCAAACTTCGATTGTTAGTGCCTCTGTTAAAACAACTATTGAGCAACTTAACTTGCTACTTTATTTTGAAATTTTTGAAAATACCGATTCCTTTGCTTTCAATCGTCACTAGGAGCACCTTAAGATGAGTATTCTTGTTATTTTCAGTGACAATAGCTTAGAATGCGGTGGTGTGGGTCGTGGAGTATGCGTGTGTGGACAGTGCGCCTGTTCTGAAGAATGGAGTGGGGAGGCATGTGACTGTACCAGTAGAAATGATACTTGCATTGCACCGGGAGCTAGTGACGTGTGCTCTGGGCACGGGGATTGTGTGTGCGGTAAGTGGTATTACTTCAACGTTTAATTTTATTAACTACTCTGCATATTTTTTTATTCTGGCGCGGCAAAGTTACTACGCTACACTTAATTGTAAGTGCAGTGAAAAAATAAGAATAGTGGCAACCAACGGCAGACGATGAATCTATCGTAAATCGGCAGAATTAGGCCGGCGTGTTGTCTCTGATTGTTAGAAGAATAGGCATGCTAAAAAGGTTTATTATAGGTTTATTACAATGCCTATATTATTTTTGTATATTTTCTCAGCATTTCTGAAACATTTTCGTTGAACTCCATACTTACGATAAGCACATAGCACGCTATTCCTATCATATCACCCAGGCAATAGTCATATCGTTGGATTTCCGATGAACAATGTTATTACATATAATTGTTCTGTTTATTCCAGTTTTATAACTTCTGCTCCCACGTTACCGATAAATCTAAATTTATGTCCATTAATTAACATATTCGCACCTTGAAAACAAAACTGACACTAAACGAAAATTGACGATTTTTAGCTATGAGCGCTATTGTATGAAACATTTAAACTTAATTTCCCATAAACACATTTTTCGTTTAGTGTCAGTTTTGTTTTCAAGGTATGATATGTGTTTTTCGCTATAAAAAATACACATGAGTTGTACGTAGTTAGAATTTTTACTAAAAATTAAAAATATTATCGCTAGCTATCACCAAGGGATGGAAATATTTAGCAAACCATGGTTGCCCTTGCCTACCTCTACTTCTACTGGAATGCAGGTATTCAGCTTCTGTTTATATACATTTGCAGGACGATGCGAGTGCGGTACCGCCGATGACGGTGACTCTAGATACACTGGCATGTTCTGCGAGACGTGCGCCGCGTGCGAGAACCCGCTGTGCGCTCACGCCGAGCCCTGCGTCAGCTGTCATCTCAACACTACATGCACCGAACTATGCGCCATCGGCAACGTCAACTACACCGTCACTGAGAACATGCAGGACGCGGGTAGGTACATTCGTAGACTTTTAACATGGTCAAATTAAATGTTAATATTTTTTTTTTACTAGCCCTGTATTATATACGTCCCACTGCTGGGCACGGGCCTCTTCTACTGAATGAGAGGGATTAGGCCTTAATCCACCACGCTGGCCTAATGCGGGTTAATATTAATATTACAGCCCTGTATTCTATACTATGTGGCAGTGGGCAGGCCACATAGCTCGCAGAACCGATAACCGCTGGGACAGAAAGGTTCTGGAATGGAGGCCACGTACTGGCAAGCGCAGCGTTGGACGTCCACCTACAAGGTGGACAGACGACCTGATAAAGATCGCAGGAAGTCGCTGGATGGAGGCCGCTTCCAACAGGTCGGTCTGGAAATCTTTGGGAGAGGCCTATGTTCAGCAGTGGACGTCTTGTGGCTGAAGATGATGATGATGATTCTATACTGCCCCATTGTTGTGCATGGATCTTCTCTACTACTAGATGGGTTAGGCCGAAATGTATCCTAAGGGAACATGCATACCCGATAGTTCTCCAAGAGATTTTTAAAATTCGGTATGTGAAGCTTAACCACATGCACGAGGCTAGTGTGGTGGATAAAAATTGGTAGCCACACCGCTCCGGTAAAGCAAAAGAATGAATAGTTAAATAGTGGTGCCAACCTCCGTTGCGCAGTAGGCGATCAGTTGGCTGTGAAATTAGATTTTTATTATTTGATTGAATGATAAGAAGAGCAAGGCGCTCGCCTGATGGTAAGCGCCACGCCTGCCCATAGACAGAAGCAACACCACACAGAACTTTGAATTACAAAGCACTGCATGACATTGAACTGCGCTCGTCATCCCGAGACATAAGATGTTAGGTCTCATAATGCCCAGTAATTTCAATGTCCTTCAAATCGAAAAACAACAGTGCTTACACACTGTTGCTTGGCGGCAGAAATAGACAAAGCGGTGGTACCAACCCAGACGGCCTCTCGCATACGAGGTACCTACCACCTTGTGAGATCTCGATTTCCGAATCGACACAAATGTTTGTTTCGGGTCTGGGTGTTATGGGACCGTAAATCCGAGGCTCTTTCATTTTTGCAGCTCCTTCGAGTAAAAACATACTCGCTTACAAAATTTCAATATGGCGGCATTAACCATGCACAGATCAACAAGCTATTCCATGATTACGAATACAAAATGGCCGGGCCTATTGAAATTAGTTTCGCTTTTACTCTATTATCTTTAAACGCTAGTGCGAGAGCCGAGACAGTAATTCGCTCGGCGTTTTTCTAATGGTATAGAGTGTAGAAAGCTGTTCATTAGCGAAAATTAAGGGTAATAAATAAAATTACAGACACGGTGGCTACATTACATTCGATAATACACTTTAGCTAACGAAGTTGTCGGATTGAAGTTATAGTTTACGGATGATATTACACCGCTTAGCTAGGCTAGCTGTATGGTAAGCGGCTTTTTGACTATCTATGGCAAAAATAGGATAAGTTGTGCGTACCTCGTAGACACGCGGAATACAGTTTTCTAAGAGGTATAGCCAAGCTGTAGACAGTTTTATCGAAAAAATGAATGGGCCGGCTCAACCGGGTGTTACCACTGTCTCTCACTGAAAATAGACGTAAACTGGCATCTTGCTATTGCGTTTCGTACGGTGAGTGAGATATATGGAAGCCCAAATCGCCCTCCCTTTCCCAATCATTAATTACCCCTTATCTTTAAGGCCGGCAATGCATCCATGATTCCCCGGGTATTGTGGATTGTCATGGGTAGGTAGTGGAAATCACGTAATATCAGGTAACTTACTAGCTCGGTTGCCGCCCTCTGCTTTAAAACAAACGTCGGTTCATTCCCTACTGTCATCGTCACATTTAATACTTATTTATATTGATATTGTTGAGTAGGTGTAATACCTGGTGTAAGATGGTAGTGCTGATGTATACAGATACGACACCACAAAAAAAAACGCGAAGTAATTCTACATATTTCTTTTTGTTTTCATATCATGTTTGGACCAAGAAATAACGTTTTAAAATAATAATTGGCGTTTGATTAAAATAATAATTATAAAAGTATTCTTCTAAATAACACGTTTAATATTTCTTAGTAACCGAAACACGTCGCAATAATAAAAAATACCTAAAATACTTTTTGTTTTATTATGTTCAAATTCCGGATTTTCAATAGTTATCCATATTATTATCAACCTCATAACGTAATTGTTGAAATAACTCCACCTATTCCCATCTCTTTCTTTTCTTTCTGCCTGGCGTTATTCCGGCTTAATGCGAGGGTCCGGCTTAATGCGAGCGTCCGCCTTTCTCTATCATGATTTCAAGGTGGATTTGGTATTATGTGGAGCAACTCCCTGTCTGAATCTCCATATCCCGCAATGGGACCCAAATTATGCCATTATCTCGTTCGTTAATCACCAATAACTTTGGGCTTAAGATATTGGTGGCCCAATTACATTCCACTCTTCCTATTCCGATGTACAATAACAAGTTGATATTTTTTGCTCACACGACAATGTTGTCCATATGGGGACATACGGCCATTAAGTTAGCCATACGAAAAAGATAATGAAACATAATATCCTTTATAGTTTTTTACGATCCTACTTGATTAATTGAACGTTGATAATTAATGAGACAATGTCTATGGCATTTGACATAGCGTAAAGATTCTATAATGGGCAGGCATTGTCTAAGCCACTAGTAGGTAGGTATCTCGTAAAGGAAACCACCACTTTTATGACGTCAAGCAACAGTGTGTGGTTTGAAGGACATGGAAATTTGTGAAATTACTTTGCATCATTAAACTTTATATATAACTTATATAAACATGTATAGCAATTCCGTGGTCTTATAATTCGGAATGTGCAAGACGCGATAAGCTGGGGCGTCGTATGTTCATAATAAAATTAGCGTCAGTGTCTCGGAGTGTTCAGTACTTTGTAATTCGAAGTTCTATTGATTCTGTTTCTTATGAGCAAGCGTGGCGCTTACCATTAGGTGAGCGATCTGTTCGTCTTGTTATTCGGGCGAATAGAAATAATTAAAATAGCGCGCTCTATCTTAGGTAATTATATTTTACGGTTATCTAGAAGAGATTGCTTCTAGCAATAAGAACGCCCCGCCCATTGTCTTCCATATGATTTAGCACCAGATTTTTTGTTTTGATTACTTGTAAATGGTTTTCAATAAAGAGTTTTGTATTGTATTGTATATTTTAAGTACAGTTTTCATTATGTGATTTGTCATTAAGCCTCTCTTAATTCAATGAGCTTTTTTTGGTTCCCTCCTCAAATTAAGTGTAAATTATTGTTTAACTTACTTCAAACGCTTCCTTTATTACTATTGAAATGCTATCTTATATCATTTTAAACTTCTAGAAGCCATGAGCGACGAAGACATCCTCTGCATTCTGCGCACAGAGGAAGACTCTCTTGAATGCGAGTACAAATACTCTTACACGGCAGTAAAGCAGTCAGCTGTCGCCATGCAGATCATTATCAGGTCCAAAGACTGCTACCAACCAACCAGCGCGAAGATCATGGCCAGTGGATTCATCATTATGGCATGCGTCATCGCTGGCGGTCTATTCGTCATCTTAGCAATAAAAAGTGCGCAAGTCGTGTCTGATCGGAGAGCGTACGCAAAGTTTGTCAAAGAAGCACAAGAGAGTAGGAAGAACATGCAAGAACTGAATCCATTGTACATATCGCCTATTTCGGAGTTTCGGTTACCGGACTCTTTTCCTAGAGATAAACACGATTAGTGATTTATAGTACAAAGTGGTTTAAAATAGAGTTACGAATTTGTTTTTAATGTTGAGATAGTTAAGTTTTATGACGTTATTTTTAATACCCATCGCCTGCCGAGTGTTATTGTGCCATTTTTGGATACTCGTCTTCCGGATTTTTATGAATTGTTGTACAAAATAGGAACAATTTTAGATTACGATGTGATGTTATTTTTAGCAACGAGTCATGAATTATCTTAAAATGTGTACTTAACGTTTTTGTACATGTCGGGTATTTTTCTAATATTAATATTTGAGAACACAATTTTGTAAACTCCGTTAAATTAGTAAGTAGATGATAAGATTTACTAGTCTTTTGTAGTGTGTACTTAAATACAGGGCGTATGAAAAATGTAATTTTGTCACCAAAACTCATTTGTATGAATGTGTTAGTCATATTTTTTAATATTAAATTATTTTAGCATTATGTTCCTAATGTTTGGTTGAATTTCTGACTAATTTCGTTAAATCATGTCCGGATCTACAGATCATTCAAATAAATGAGTCGATTACTTTATTCAAGTTTGAATGTGACGCCTACTATAGGTAATAGTGATTGTTTATTGAAACTGGTCTTTAGTGACTAACTATGTTTGCATGTACATAAAATAAAACAGTTGTTAACATTTCCTTAATTTTATTCTTGTTTGCGGATCGTATAAAAATGTATAGCGAAAATGAATTAACATTTTTTATACACACACATTTATAAATAGGTCTATAAGGAAATAATAAACTGTGATACAGATTAAATTAAACCAAGTAAGAAGTCTACATAACTGATACAATATATAGATATTATATATACAAATACACTGTCTCGAGTAGCAACACTTGCTTATTTTAAATCGTCGTCAATTTGGATCAATACATATTATTAATATTAATATAAAAATGAGTTACCTACGTAATATACGGTATTTTAGGTTCTTCGAATATAAAAAAAAATGTCAATGTTATATAAATGCGGTTTTGAACAAAATTAGGAAACTGAACTAATCTATCACAGATCAAAACAAATTGATAATAAAGAAATAATATTTACTTCTTTAATATGGAAGACTGTCCTTTTCATATTACAGGCGATAAAAAAAACATAATTGAGCAATTACAACTAAGTACCATCTCCATTAACTTACCAAATAATATGATCATCAGAACTATAATGGCCATTTAGTATTGGGAAAAACATACTACGTGCCTTGGCTAAAAAGAGTACACTGAAATAAATACATATTTCGTTATGTTAATTAAGTTAACTGTTTTATCAATGAAACATAGTATTTTTGAAGTGAAAACTTCATTAGCGGCATTGAGCACTTTTCTTGGGGTGAACCTTTAATTTCATTACCTTTTTGCCACAGAATTTCTTCTATGTTATTAGGTAGATTCTTTACTTTTTTGATCTTAGGTAATCTACGAGTGCTCTGAGCCAAAAGGAAATATAGGTTACCATACATTTGCATATGTTCCAATCTTTAGGTATCTTTAGGTACTTATGCATAAGTACTCTTCGCAAGAAATATGATTTAAAGTTGTTTAAAGAACTGGCAATATTCATATCGGTCAATTGAATCTATGAAGAAAATATGAGAGAACAAAATAAGACCTTACATTTTAAAACACAAGTCAAGTAAGTAAGATTTCTGATATTGATAAGTTTATTATTCATTATAAAGACTAAATAAAATCATACCCAAAATCTCTTTAAGAATTTCAATTTGACTAAGTACCACGTATATAAAACGTACAACTAATATATAATCTACATGCTCCATGTAATAAAGATGCAAAACATTAAAAAAAAAACATTTAATAGTATAACGAATTAATAAAATTCCATTTTTATTTGAAGAATTCGTGTGAAAACAACATAAACAATATCACCATATATTAAATTCATTTGTTATAATTCGTTTCATAGGAATAATTTGGATATTAATTCCGCCTGAATTATTACCGATTACAAATTCTAGATCTTATTCATCTACATTTATTGTTTTCAACGATAATACCAATAAAATCGAATACATGTTTGTTTGTACAATTTATTGTTTTAATCTCAGACAACGACCACGTAATTAGAAGTCATGGTGGAATGGTGGTTTATGGATGGCTATTATCCACAAAGTTCCCATAACTTCTAGACCGTGAGAAACGAAAGTATGAACACAGCCTATATTTGTATTATAATCAAAACATTTCCAGATATAAATCAATGCTCCAAGATTTTGATATATTAAAAGAAATCAGCGTTGGTCTGGTACAGAAAACTATGTACAAATGATCCTATTTATAATTCTATATTTAAGGCCCCATATAACATCTACGTTAAAACCCTACTAAGGCAATAATGTATACAATTCGTTTCATACATATAGAATTATAATCCGTGACATTGAATGTCTATCACGTTTTTTAAAATACGTAATTTCTTTACCTAACTAATCTTAACCGACACTAATACCGTGTTTTGTCAACACAAGTAACTGGAGAGATTTTGTCAAAGTGATCATTTGTTAATTACCCGTGGCTCCTCAGGCCATGTCTATATTATTATTTACGACCTGCCTATGTGTTTGTTATTTGAAAGAGTAGTACTTAAATACGTGGAAGGCAAAATCACAAAGGACCGTCAGTTTATTCCACAAGTTATAACATTTTTATCATAAAGTTTAAATGTGCAAGATCAAGGCTGCACTCTAATATCACAATCGACTCCACACGTATTCTGCCGTCACAAAATAAACGGCATCTGATGTAAATACACATTTGAAAAAAAAACAAAGATCAAAATAATAAAGAGCACCTTCACATATACAAGCATTTTTCTTAGCATATTCTACGAATCAATTATCAAAGCTAAATAGAAAAACATGGAAGATGCGCCTATTAGGCTAATTCCAAAAATGTATAAAATTACAGTTGCGACTAATGACGGCTACTTCAACGTAACAAACAGCAATCAATACTTTTATTCAATATTCTTCTTTGACACTTTGACCAAGTCCCTCGTTATATGAATATCACTAGCGCTAGGGCGTGGCATCAGACCTGCCTGTCAGGTCTTGCTGGGGGAAGAAGCGACATCGGTCTTGACTCTCCCTTCAGCTCCACTGATGGGAGAGGAGCGGGGTGGGTGGGGGTCACCGGCAACACCGGCACCGCGTCCGGGACCAAACCACGAATCAGTTCCGATATACACGGCCATGGAACCAACCTGGAAGAATAAATATCCATTACTGAACTATAGTGAGTATTTTATCCTGATGGTCAGTAAAATGCTGTCCAAATATGTGTAATGTCCTCCATGTAATGTAATACAATACACTGAATAAAATAGAGACTATTGAAAACTGGATAGATGTTTGTTAACATTTCTATAATTTGACGCAGGGATGCCTCACATAATATTCATTATCATAAACGGTCATTTAGGCGCTTCTTCGGTCTTCTTTAGAAAAAATCCAACTGCATAGCAGTTGATAATTATATTTACTTACCACTTAAAAGGTAGCAAGACTCGGAAGTATCCGGGAATAAGGGCGAAGGGTTCGTTGGTGCGGATCGCAAGTATGACGCGATCAGCCACCTCATTGGAGTTCAGTTGCGGCACGAACCTGTAACATGAGCGTATTAGATAAAGCGATGAAGATGTGTATACTCACTAGGAAGTGATCACGGTGGATGTGTATTGAGTAACAGATATTGAGCATATATTTCCTAAGTATGGTATCGTATTAGCCTGCGCTGTGCCCAATGTTGTGGAAAGGCCTTCCCAAGATCCTTCCACGACTTGCAACACTGTGCTGTTGTTATGTAACAAGCTGATTGGTCTATTGTTACGCAATAGATTATTTTTAGATCTTTTTATAACCGAAACCATACACCATAAGGTTATGGAATGTGTCCAGTGTGATACAGCTAGAAAGAAAATGTTTAACGATTTGGGTCTTAATAGGTTAAATGTTGCCGTATTTCATGATACCAGTAAAAAAGAATCAAGATATCAGTCAGAAGTATTCATGTTATTCATTGTTTTCGCGGCTTAGTAATAAGGATTGCATGTTAAATTTAGAATATAGTAGAACTAGCATATACCATGTATAAAAGTGCTCCAAAATAAAGATACTAAAACATCTAATGTAACAAGCTGATTGATCATTTTCTTGTTTCGCAATAGATCATTTTTATAGCCGAAAACCACAAGCGAGCAAGGTATTCATTTTATTCATTCCCATTAATAGGTGCATTGCCTACCTATATGGAAAGAAAAGGAGATTTGAAGATTTTTTTGAGCCTAAAAATATTTATTTCCGTTTTTCGTGGGCTGATATAATGCCTAATACGTTTATATTTTAGATTTCAGTTCAAAAAAATTTATCCCATCACGGATAAGACGACCAGCTAGCCGCAGAAAAATAGCTGGACTACAGTAAAATTACACAGGCATAAATAATAATTATACGAGATGTGTTTATTGTTTGCAATATTAAATACCAACAGAAGCATACATTACAGCTGTGCATAATTTAAACCCATACAAATAATAGGAATTGAGTTGAAACCATTATGTGATTTTTTACCACAGTAATTCCCACGATACTTAACACTAAGAACAATGACATTTATACAATTACATATTAAATCTGTAATTAGCTCTTATTTTTATTTGAATAATCTTTAATCTCATTTATGTATTAACATTTTTATTTATTAACATATTTACAGATATATTAAGATGTTAAAGAACTTCTAAGTATATGTCTAAAAACTGGTATTAATTATGTAAGTCGATTACAACCACAACAATAAACTAATTTACTAACAACTTTCATTACTTTATTTCCATTATTTAGATTTCAGAAGATGGTATTATTGGAATCATCACGTGCTGTGAGGATGTTCCTGTTTCTGTAGATTTATCTAGACAGACCAAAGAAACAAATCATATACAAAAAAATAAAAACATTATCTTTAAAAATATTACCTCATATAAATTAATAGTGATGAAGGATCGGAGTTCGTAGAAACCCGAAATATTCAACGAACAAAACTACGATTAAATACGTATATTAAATAATACGGATATTAAAATATTTTTAAGACACAAACAAACTGGTTTTATTAAACTAAATGATGTGTGGGTTTCAAATAGTGTTCGTAATAGGTACATATCTAGTTCGATGCAGATGTCTTATGTCTACTTTTAAATGTACTGACCTAAACTCATATTAGTGGGTTATATCTTTGAGGCCTGAGTATCGATTCAGAACCTCACTATAACTCAGTTGACGACCGATTCGGTTGGATATCGTTTATCATCAACCACAGAACGTCTACTGCTGAACATCGGCCTCCCCCAAAGATTTCCCGACCGACCTATTGGAAGCAGCCTGCATCCACCGACTTCCTAGAATCGTTAAATCGTTCGATTTTCAATAATTTATTTCACTATAACTGTATCGGACATTAAATTGTCGTGTCCGATATCGAACCGAAATGACGTCATACTCTTACGATTACACGCATTACTTGACCGGCAAAGTTTAGCAACGCTATTCACAACAATGTTGTAGAACGGGAATTGCCGAACATCCGATTGTATTCTTCAATAATTTAATGAGTTGTAACTAGCATCCGTTTGTGATTTAAATCGCGCGAGAACATAATATTTATGTATAACAAAGTTTATATCTGTCCTATGGTAATTCGTGAAAATATGCTAAAAAAAGAGTGAAATTAAGCTAAACTAAGAAACATATCTATCTTATTATTCTAACAGTTTTAACTTCGAAAATCAGAAAATTGCCTTAACTCTTACCTTGAATTGACTTCCTCAAACATGCCAGTAGATCTGATGAAGTATGGGCATATCAATGAAGTGCGGACGCCCTTGATTCCTTTAGTCTCTAATTCAAGCCTTAAAGCCTCATCAAAGCCGCAAGCCGCTGCTTTGGAAGAACAATAGTCAACCAGCTTGGCAACTCCGACGTGACCTGCCATCGACGCGATGGTGACAATGTGACCATCGTTGTTTTCTATCATCGATGGTAGGAAGGCTTTTACAGTCTGGGGAAGAAATATTGTAGGAAATTATCATGTTTCTTTGTGTACGACATAGATCAGCAAACAAGTAAGTTGATCACGTGATGGTATGTGATCTCCACCGCCCACAAACATCAACAATACCAGAAGAAGCGTGGATGCATTGCCGACCTTAAGAGAAAGGAATTTATATTGAAAAGAGGAGGGTGGGTTTGGTTGGCTTCCTATAGTCTCACTCATCGTACGAAACGCAACAGCAAGCTATCATTTCACGTTAGATTTTGTGAGACAGTGGTAATAGCCCGGCTAGCTGGTTCATTCATGCTGTAGACGAGCATCTACAGCGTTCTGCACAATAAGAATATTTAGTTATTTTCTAGAATGTCTCTACCTTTAGTTTGTTAACTAAATCTAAAGATGACTTAGAAATAAAGTTTCTGGAAAATTGATCAATTCATAATTAAACAGAACAATTACGTAAGTTTGAATTAATCTCTAACGTGTAGTCATCTTAACACATTGACAAAAGAATCTTTTCTACATTGTCTTAACTACAGAATAACTATTAGTACTACCAACATAATATTAATGTGACCGCTGATAGTCCCTGTTTTTTTTTCTTACCCAGAAATGCGCTAAGATGTTGACATCAAACGTCCTCTGGATGAGATGGTCTGGAGTGTCCAGGAGGTAGTTTCCAGATACCACACCTGCATTGTTGATCAGCAAATTAACCTGAAACGTCCATAGTTTTTTTTTATTTTATTGGATGACGAGACGAGCAAGGCGCTCGCCTGATGGTAAGCCACGCCTACCTACCCATAAACAGAAGCAATACCACACAGAACTTTGAATTACAAAGCACTGCATGGCACTGAACTGCGCTCGTCGCCCCGAGACATAAGATGTTAAGTCTCAAAATGCCCATTAATTTAAACGTCCATAGATAAACTTTTATTAGTACTGAAAGCCTCCATGGCACTTGGGGAGAGTACCTAGCCGGCTGGGAAACGAAAGACCGCGAGTTCAACCCCGACTCAAATGTTTATGTGATCCCCAATTTTGTTTCCTGTCTGGGTGTAATATGAACGCAAATCCCTCGTGGTTCCTGATACCAATGATACAGGTTTACTTCTAACGTGGGGTCAGAACTGTGTGAAGGTTCGGCGTACATATTTATTTTTTACAAAATCAAGACGAATCAATAAATTCTTTGCGCATTATCTTTTTTAACAGTTTTAATCCGAACTATTAGTTTTGAAGTTTCAGTTAACAAAAATATAAAGTTGGGTCTGCCAGGCTCACAAGGTCATGCAGGTTATTCACCCCCTTAAGTTTAGCCGGGCCAGAGATGGGTTTATTTACTTCATTTTATTAATATTTTTACAACATTTGAAACCATTAAGGAACTGCAAACAAAACTTATTATTGTCGGTTTCTTCAAATACCTAAATCAAACATAATTGTGTTGTTTTTTTCTGTATAATCATTAGAGAGGACAGACAAAGGAATTCGAGACTGAGAGCCTCTTGTATCTCAAAAAATCGCCATCATAAAAATGATTCCAAATAATTTTCGAGGCTCAATTTAATTTAAAATTTGTAAATGATTTATTATTTTCAAGCCGCCCGAAGGCTTGCCACTTGCCTTAACGACTGGTGTTAGTTGATAACAGTCAGGACGGACTTTTTTACGTTCCCTCCGAGGCACGAAGACGCTCAATTGAAATTCCACTAAGCGGTCACCGATCCATAAACTGACCGCGCCAAAGGTTGCACATTTTGTTTCTCGTTGATCGACACTATTCCTGGATTCCGCTACACTTAGTCACTTTGCCGAGGCAGGATAAAAAAAATCGCTATTCGTTTACCAATCAGTGAGTGCAACTGACTATAAGCGCCACCAATCTGGCTATGTCTCGGGGTGACGAGTGCAGTTAGCACCATGCTGTTGTAATCCAAAGTTCTGAATGGTATTGCTTCTGATTATGTACGGGCCTGGCGCTTACCATCGACGAGCCACCAGCTTATATCAACATTAAGGTGAAAGAAACCTGGTATGGTTGCTTACCCTGCCAACTTCCTCTTCTACTTTCTTAGCTACTCTGTAGATGTCTTCTCTGCTAGCTAGATCTACTACATAGCCATAACATTTGCCGCCAATTCCTTTCACTAGCTTCACCGTGTCTTCAAGCCCTGGAACAATCATATTGTAACATGAATCTTTTATACTTCTCCTACAAAATAAAAAACAACATTTATCTACAATCTTTATAGACAATCTGGACTAAATAGTAATTAAGAGAAATTCGTGCCTTTTTAAGTTCAATCGTCTTTCTGTGTTTATCACTTTCTCTACCTTTTAACACAAATATTATTTCATAAGCGCTTACTAATGAGAACAAAGTGGAGTTAGAAATTACTTCATTCCATAAAAAAAAAGTTAGAAATTACACATTCCACAATTTTATGTGAGTTTAGAATAATTATGGTATATTTTTCTTTTACCGACGAAAACAACAAGGTTCTCAATTCGCCTGTATATAATTTTATGTTTATTCACCAAATCACTCCGCCTACTGTGGTGATTCTTTTAACATTCCATAAGGTTTACTAGGGCTGTGGTCCCATTTTAATTGTTAATAATTAAGATATTTAGAAGAAGAGGCGAGATTTGGGCCTCCGGATATCGCAAAAAAAAAGACGTAACAGCAAGCTGTTACTTTACGTTCATTTTCTGTGAGACAGTTATAACAACCCGGTACAGCCAATCCAGTCATGCTGTAGACAAAACTGTCTACAGCGTGGCTCTACTTGCTACTTTATTAGTAGTTGATAGTTTTAGTGGTAGGTATAGGTATGACTCGAAAAGACCAATATAATAAAAGAATAATGACGTGTGCGCTGTTATTCGTTAAATATTATTATTTTTTTATTCCGAACTTGGTCGTCAGATCTCAAGTAATTTAAATACCTAGGTACAAATCGAAGCTAAACTCAATCGAACAAAAAAAGTTTCCTAAAATTGGTTCTCATTTGGCTAAGAAATCAATGCACCTCTTTTGTCGAAATCGGTTAAACAGATGGTCTACCTTCTTGATGATATCACAGTTTATATGCATATTAATGAATGTGATGATGTCAGGGTGCATCAATGTCTACTGCCATTATTAAGTTCTACGGGTTTTTGCGTACAATACAATCACTAAATTGCCGTATAATCAACGTAAATATGTTATGCATAAAGTACATAATTATACGTATATATACAGTATTCACAATAGTCTGGCGGGAGTATACGGTACGCAGTGATTAGAGTTTCTTTCTAGTATGGCGACATACGTTATGGGACTGAAATATGCTTGGCGTACCATGTGTGCACTACTTTTATCTCTCTCTACCCCTTTGGGCACACGGGCAGGCGTGACTTTATAACTCGAGAGCAGCTGAGTTCCGAAGAACTATAGATAATTTGTTACTTTAATCTCTATGTGTGTATATTCATTGTTGATAATCGCCTGATTCAATGATGAAGGAAACATCGTAAGAAAACCTGCATACCTAAGAAGTTCTCCATAAGAATTACGAAGGCCTATGAAGTCTGCCAACCCGCATTTGGCCAGCGTGGTGAACTAAGGCCTAATCCTTCTCATTCAGTATAGGAGACCAGTGCCCAGCAGTGGGACGTGTATAATACGGGGCTAGTATTATTTAATCCCGACGTGAAGAACATGAACGTAAAATGTTTTCTTACTGAATTAAAACTAATTTAAACAGATTTTATCGCGGTTTTTATTAATTTTGATCCGACGTACCCCCGTGACCACAAAGGCTGAAAAGTCTTCGAAACGTCGGGATCAAAATTAATAAAAAACCGCGATAAAATCCGTTTAAATTAGTTTTATTTCAATGAGTAATATTCGCGTAAACGTAAGAAATCATTATGTTTTCTTACTTTTTTCTGGCTAGTCCTGGATGGCGATATGACCTCGATACGGAAAGAATGCGGTTTTCATCATTTTTTCAATAAGGGACACATACAGAGAGAGAGAGAAAGAGAGAGAGAAAAAAGGAGTCAAACTTATAACGCCGCTCTTTTTTATAATAGAAACGGCGTATTTGGTGTGAACACGGACTTTACGAACAAACGCTATTTATCACTCATGTATTATTCAATGCTGGTGATCTTGGCCGCGTACTCTTGAACATAGGCTGTTTCGTTTGATCGGGCACGACATTCGAGGATATTGAGCAACCGATGAAGTCTCGCTTACCTTGACAATATTATACAATTTATTCAAATATTGTAACCTCAATAAAGGTAAACTCAAGTATAGTTTTATTAAATTGATGAATATGGATATATGCAAGAAGCGTAAAAATAAATAACGCTTAACTTTCTCATACATAGTCTTGATCCCAGAATACGATTGCCTTGTTTATGGATATTTGCGAGAGACTTTCGGTTTCACAACACCCAGATCCGAAACAAATATTTGTGGATCACAAACATTTGTCTCGGTGAGGAAATTGACCCGGCGGCCTCTCGTTTCACAGTTTGATCCTCGCTCATTACGCTACGAAGGCCGTCAAACCTGTAAACGGGGCCTTTTCACCCTGGTTACATAAAATCATACTGATGTCCCAGGATTTGTGTCCTGTATGGCGACAGGCTCGCTTGGGTCCGACATAAAAGCACGGTGAATTGTTAGCGCAGCACTAGTTGTACCTCTGGTACGTGGTGGTGGTAGGTCTCGGGGTGGATCCCCGGGTCGGATAAAAGTGATATTTTGTTATTCTGTCACGAAATGCTCAGTATCTTCCTAGAGTCTGGAATTGTGCCCGGTATGGCGATAGGCTCGCCCCTATAACATCATGTGGCTGTACTGGTTACACTTCTTCTTCGGGGATTACAGGTGTGACCGCTTATGTAAGTATTTTTTTTTGGTATTCTAATTCCAGCGGGTAAAGTTGCGAGCCAAAGCTTGTGTTTAAATAAAACGCATCGCGATACTCATTTGCATTATAGAGATTTTTTTAGATTAAAATTATACCGTTTGTATAGTTTCCTGTTGTTTTTGTCCACATCAAGATTATTCAAGAATAATACATTTTAATTCTAGAAAAAAAATGCATTTTAGTAAAAAAATAAAATTACATGTCGAAATGATATTGGGTTTTTCTATCACAAAATCCTCAGTATCAGCCCGGAGTCTGGAACTGTGCCCAATATGACGGTAGGCTGACTCCCTATCACATCATGGGGCGAAAATTAGCTCGGCAAAATGTTGGTGTAGTGGTTACACCTGTGTCAATCCCTTTAGGCATTACAGGCGTATGTGCGTATGTATGCAGATATCTGAGATGCCGATTAGTTATCGTTTCTCGAAAGATTATAGTCAATTTATTTGTCTATTTATGATAAACCACCGTGTACTTGAAATATGCGCCAAGTTCGTAAAATTAGTTCTTTATCGTATACTATAAATAAATATTACCTTTCCAATTTACAAAAAACACAATTTACACCAACATGGAAATTGTACTGTTTATATGTGTCTTACGAATATATTATTAATATGAGTATTTATAAGGAAATGATAAACTGTTATTTAAGTACACACTTGCGCAAACTTTTATATGCAAACCTTTGATGACCCATTTTAAATGAGTTGAATGAATAAAGAACACAATGACGTAGAAAATAATAAATACCAAAAACGTATTAACTCGCAAAACCCATAATAATAATAACAAATAAGTTCTCTTGGATGTCTTGCTAATTGGCAACTTTTGATACAATACGAAGAGATTTTAACCCAGGGCGGAACTGTCAAAATAATGTCAAGAGAATTTACCATTCGTTAGGTAACGAAGGTTAACGACACCGATGGCAATAAATTAATTAAAATAATTAGTTCTTCTTAATTCCGCCGACCGATTGGCGCCATCATCACGTTTCAAGAGTACGAAAATGAACGAAATTTTCACCTGTTAGTATGGGTGGGGCATAATTGATTTGAATTTTAATTCAATTCCACTCTTATTTAAATAATTGTAATTTTTTTAAGCTCTGAGCCATATCAAATTATAGGTTTTTGCAGAGTAAAAACGATTAAATGGATGGTGTCATACTAATTCCAAAATGTTGCTTGATAAAAGCTTTAAAAAGTTTTCTATTATTTAAAATCTGTTACCTATTTATAACTCCTGGTAAACCTATCACTGCACCATGGTATTTAATTATAAAGGTTGTACAAGCACTATTTAGTTACACTGTTTTGTTTTTCTAGGGAATTGCTAAGATACTTAAAATGCTTGCCCGTGGCATTCTATAACGGTAACCGTTATTAAGGGACACAGCTGTTAAGAGATGACGAACATTTTCAATACTTCTTTCTTGACTAATTTAGCGCAACAGTTGCTCGTAAGTAAACGACACTGTCATAATATTCAGCAATTATACAATAATGCAATTATGAAAACTTAAGTACTACACATTTAAAGCTTGATTTTTTTATTAAGAATAAGGTACAAGAATTACTGTGATTAATGTTACCTTTTACAAGCTTTAATTAATCTTCAACTGTTCGTATGTGTGGGTCATAATCAATGTGAATTTTAAACCAGTTCCACCCACCGGATTGGGCTAAAATGTTGCACACTCTTTTGTGCTGGTGTCATTAAACTTTAAAAATCAGTTGTGTATTTCAAAATGGCCGCGCCGCTGCAAGGTTATATATCTTATTTGCTTCACTTTACCTTACCTTGTTATATCAAATTAAAGGTTTTGATGAGTAAAACACCGTAAATTGAGTGACGTTATACTAAACATGACTGCCGATAAAAGCTTTTTGTAAAAAGGATTTTTAAGATTGACTTGTTTATAACATTATACCTAAATCCATATACTTAATACATTTTTTATGTCAGTTTAGTATGTTAACCATCACATCTGGATTTTTTAAATAATTAAAATGTTATTTCTGTTCTTGTCCATTCTTTGTCCCTTAAAATATTTCAAGGTGAAACCAGTTAAATTAAGATACACTCTATAGTTGAAGCCTTTCTACGCAGGTTTCAAAATATTGGAGGAATTTTGAAGGTTTTTTAAAATACGTGAAAATTTGCGTATGGGCATTGGTAACCTATTCAGTTGTCACCTAAATTAAGTGGATTAGAGTTTACCCCAGTTTTGGTTCAAAATCTATTTTTTTAGAGCCCATTGGGAATATTTTTAGTTCTGTCAAACTTAATTTAATAAAGTATTTTTGTTACACGCTCATTTGTTAGCAATTGTAATAATTACTTGTATCTCTGTCAATTTCGCGACTTCTGCTTTAACTTACTTATTTAAACCATTAGCCATATCTATTTCTTTAACAAGCAACGATAGCTCAGCGGGGAATGGTATGGACTGTCGAGACGAAAGTCGCAGGTTCGAAACCAGCCCCAAGAGCATACACTGACTTTTCTAAGTTACGTGTATATTAATTGTTAATTATCGCTTGCTTTAACGGCGAAGGAAACATCGTGAGGAAACCTGCATACCTGAGAACTCGATAAGATTTTCGAAGGTATGTGAAGTCTGCCAACCCGCATTAGGCCAGCGTGGTGGACTAAGGCCTAATCCCTCTCATTCAGTAGAGGAGGCCCGTGCCCAGCAGTGGGACGTATATAATATCTACAGGGCTAGTAAAAAAATCTATTTCAGGTCGTTCCTAGTGGGGTTATGGCTATGTATGTGACTGTCGGGTTTCTAGTTAGTCAAGTTCAGTTGGTGACAACTGGACAGACACAATTGGCCTTTTATTTTAATGCCGTCCGTCTTAGACTAAACATACAATGTAATGAATACGTGTACAATGTACGCATTAAATTGTCAGATTGTCTATTATTTACGAGCCTCTTTCACCAAGGCGACAGTACATGTTAATGTCAGACATATAGGCTTTACAATTCACCGATGTCTAGGCAAATGGTTTTACTTTCTAAGAGACATTGCTTTGTCTTTTTACCAATCCGTGGAAGTTGTAATGCTTATACACAATTAAAACTGAATAAACGAAACCTCGGTGACTACCCATTAAACGATTTATAGTTATCGATGTGTAATAAACCACTGCAGTAGCCGCACTTCATTAAAATACCAGATGGATTCCAAGAAAGTGATGTGGGCATAAATGGTTTTAGACTTTACGATTTGGATAGGTGCATACTACGTATAATGTAGGTGTACCTTTGCTCATAACTTTCGAGTATAATGGTGTTTTTTAGAGGATAGGCAGACAAACATTTTCACATGATTGTAGGCGATATCTATTGTCCGAGAAAATCTCCAATATCAGAGTGTCACAGATGTGTTATCTACCTTAAAAGCAAGGCTAGTTGAATGACAAAGGGAAGAGGGATTTAGGCCTCTAGATATCACACTTATCGTACGAAACACAACGGTAAGCCGGTTACCTATTTCACGTCGGTTATTTTTGAGACAGTGGCAACAACCCGTTCGGGTCAGGTCATGCATGCTGTTGACAAAACTGTCTACAGCGTCGCTCTACTACTTCCAAAAATGTGTTAATATGTTTAGAAAACTACGACGTGGACGTACAGCTTGACGTTATCGAGGTTAAAGTTACGTAGTTATTATTAATTCCTAAGGTATTTTGGTATAAATGTATGTCAATACACTGGTAAAATTTATTCAAAGATTTAAAAAAGTTATAGTGCAAAATCCTTATCCCACTCGCATTGCGGTCCGCGCAACATGTTTTTTTATAACACATGGCGTAGAAAGATTGGGCTTGTAATTTTGACGACCGGCCATCTGCCTGATGTCAATCCCTCTGGGGATAAACACCCAGACCGGAAAAAATATTTGCGGATCACACAAATATATTACCTCGGTGTAAGAATCGAACCCGCGGTCTCTCGCTTCACAGCCGGTTATTTGCCCACTGCGCTACGGAGGCTGTCGAGTTGTAGTATAAAATCGGTTTAATAAGAAATAAAACCGACAAGCAAAAACTAAATAGCTAAAAGCAAAACTAAAGAATTTAGAGTCGGTGGAACTGCAGTTTAATAGTTCCTCACAATGGGGTCATAACTACCGCTGGCTTGGGACCTATAGGCCTCGCCATTCGAGGTGATGCTTTTTATATGTTAAAATGTAAATAAAATTTAATGAAATGTAAAAAAATCTTTTAAAATAAAGAGCACTGTACCACGGTACTGTACACATAATACCAGTCCTGTATACTGGGCCCGGGCCTTTTCTACGAATGACAGGGGTCAGACTTTAGTCCATCATACTGCCCTAATGCGTGTTGACAGATTTCACATAACTTCAAAATTCTCATGAAGAATTCTCAGGTATGCAAGTTTCCTCAGACTGTTAACTTCACTTTTAAAGCAAACGATAGATTAACTTTGAATACATATTTAACTGAAATAATGTCGGTTAAAAAGTCATAGGTGCATACTTTTGTTTCGAACCTGCGACTTTCAACTTTGCAGTCACGGTAACGTACCAGTACCCGCAGTGAGCTATCATCGCTGCGTTAGTTGTCAATAAAAAGTGTATTTTACTAAAGTTATGACAAGATAAATAAGAGAGAGCTCTCGAAAATTTGAACATGAGAGCACACAATGACATGGCTACGACGCGACGGCTGGTATATTTATTTGCATAGTTTCTATTTGTTAAAAGTTAACCAGCAACTTTATTATTTAGGTTAACGAACAACTTTATCATTTGCCAATATTATTTAGGTTCCAAGCTTATTATTCATATCAAGCAAGAAATATTATAAATATACGTCTCCTAACGTGCTCTAACGTGAGGTTCACGTATTGGCGCTTTAGTATTTTTGCCTTTCCACTGACAATATAGTTTTTTCACATACACCTTGGAGTCAGTTGTATTATGGGTATCAAGAACTACGAGAGACTTTTGCTATCACACACCCAGATCCCGAAACAAATATTTGTGGATCACACAAACATTTGTCTCGGTGCGGGCTGCGCCACGGAGGCTGTCAAAGTTAATTTGATAAAAATCGAATATACTTCATTAAAAATGAATCGATATTATTGCAATTTAATAGTCAATTATTCACAGAAAGCACCGACTCAAACTTGGTTATTGTTAACTTTTGGCTTTTTAATTTACGTCATATCGGATTTATTTTCGTTAAAAATGCTTTTATTTTACTAATAAGAGTAAAGGTATCATCAAAATGTGTGCATAAATGTCAAAGGTTTAGTCTGTCTGTCATCACCGATTTTACCCCTAAGGAATGAAATTCTTCTTGAATTCAAATGGACAAACTTGAACTTTACCCTTTCAAATGAAAAAAAAAATCAAAATTGAACCACTTTGAAATAGTATATGGGTGATTATAAAAAAAAACAAATATACCCGTCAAATTCAGAATCTCCTTCGTGCTTTTCGACAGTTAAAAACATGTGCCTATTCAGTTTCCGAGACCTTTCATTAAATAATAATAGAAGCCCTATATTACACACGTCCTACTTCCGGGCACTGGCCTCCTCTATTGAATGTAAAGGGGCTAGGCCTTATTATGTTAAAAATAATAATCCACTTTTCAAAAATAACTTTTATGTAGAGTCGAACCTGTTTACCGTTGCAGCTATAATAGTATATGTAGATATTATGCAAAAAAATATATAAATTGTAGTAAACCTTGACATAAACAGCCAATAAATACGAACATTTATAAAATTGTCTTACCTAAGAACTTAAGTTATTTGCTTAAGTTTTAAGTTATTGCAATTTGCGATCATATGGACCCAAAATAAAATTGCGAAATGCAATTATGTTAAGTTCTAAAATTTGTTCTCACGCCAAACAAATATATTATCTGCGCATGGATTATAATAATATTGACTTTTACCATGGCAAAACAAGCTGCAATAGCTTAGCGGGGCCCGGGGAGTGGTACGGACTGCCGAGACGAAAGTCGCAGGTTCGAAATCATCCTCAAGACCATGCACTTTTGGTTTTTCTAAGTGAAGTGTGTATGCATTGTTCATTATCGCTTGCTTTAACGGTGAAGGTAAAATCATGAGAAAATCTGCAAACCTGAGAAGTTCTCCATAAGAATTTCGAGGGTATGTAAAGTCTGCCAATCCGCATTAGGCCAGCGTGGTGGACTAAGGCCTAAACCCCCTCATACACTAGAGGTCTGTGCCCAGCAGTAGACCTGTATTAAAAATACCAGTGTTACATCAATATACTTTTTTCAGTATAATTTGAAAAAGTTCCTTGAACCCAAAGAACATAATGATCTGCGCATAAATTGATCCTATTTGGCTCGTGCCCTCGTTTGTACTAGATTTAATATAATGTTGTTAATTTTAAATGCAAGTTTAATGTTATTATAATGACTCATTTATTTTATCTTAATTGATTATCTAACCCTCAATTATTGTATATTTTCTGAGCCAAATTAATGTTATGAACCTATTTTTTATAATTTGTCTGAACGACGAAACGAGCAGCTCGCATAAGATGATAAGTCTCATAATACCAAGTAATTTCACTGGATTTAATGTCCTTCAAACGGAAATACAACGGCGCTTACACACTGTTGTTTGGCGGCAGAAATAGACAGACATAGATAGTCCCTTGCATACGAGAGATCTACCACCGAGTACCTATATGTAGTCGCAATAGGCCCCGAATCACAAACATTACTATATCGATGTCCATATTAACAATCCTTTAATTCCTCTATCTATATCCGAGAACGGGTGGTGCTTGTGTGGAATAGTCTACTCAAGCTCTTATTGCGTGTTTAGTTGATTATTATTGTTCAATACAATGTACAATATAAATATTGTTCTTGAAGATCATGCACGAAAACTATTATAATCTAATTATTCTTTATAACGACCTACGATAATTAATTTTAAATACCCCATTTTCTGTCGTGTTTTACAATGTAATAACTCCGGTAAGTATAACTTAAAACTTTTTAATCGGTTAAGGCTGATTTCAAAGAAGATCAGTACCTACAAATTAACTTTTTCTAAGGCGTTAAAAAACA
This sequence comes from Amorpha juglandis, assembly GCA_949126905.1. Lineage (NCBI taxonomy): Eukaryota > Metazoa > Arthropoda > Insecta > Lepidoptera > Sphingidae > Amorpha > Amorpha juglandis. Next base: position 10,204,853 of record OX421381.1, on the reverse strand, counting down.
AATGAATTGAACAATAATTCAAATACGTCGATTACAAAGTAACTGGTGGGTTACACTTAGGTTTTTTTTTATATCATAGGCCGGCAAACGAGCAAATGGGTCACCTGATGGTAAGTGATCTCCACCGCCCATGTACGCCCACAATACAAGAAGAATCATGGACGCGTTGCCGACCTTAAAGGAAAGGGATAATTAGGGATTGGGAAGGGGAGGGGGATTTGGGCCTCCGGGTATCCTAGTAGGTACCTATCCTACCCTAGTGCCCGTAACCTCATATATTTGGATCGTTGCGGTGAGTGGTGTTCCGGGCCGGCCAGTGTATATCCAGTGACGCCAAGTCGGCATAATGCTGGTGACAGTTTTTAATAATTGCAACCTCTTTAGACGGTCACCATTATATTTGGAATACATTGTATTTGCCATCAAGTCTAGTGTAATTACTTGGTGGTGCATGGATAAACAAATACTAGGTATTTATATAAAATTCGCAAATATGAAAAACGTATATCTGAAAAACTACGGATATTTAAACTGAGTAAACATGATCATATTTATATAACCAAAAACTAGTTTTTCTGCAAGTTCTATTGACACACAGCAAAAAACGGTTTGTGATATCCATGTAACAGAATAGAACAAAGTTCAGTGTGCGCAGATAGAATTAATCCGTTATAGTTATGTAATCGAATGAAAAAAAAACGATATCAATTACTCATATGGAGCCGGTTCATTTAAAATGGGAGGTTCGACTCGCGTTCGTACATCAATAACAATGTGCCTGATTTTGTATTACCATCACAATACAACACTAGTTTAACAGAAGAATGACTTCCACGAATTTCAGTCGTTTTGCATCCTAAATAGTTCTTTCGGTTACAGATTAAAGAACCGAAATGGTATGAGTCACTCTTAGTATACATTTGCAAAGCAACCGTGGAAATTAGGAAGTCATGCGCGGTGGCGGGGTTATATCTATGTATAATTCTTTAGGCACGATTCACGAAGTTTTATTAGAAGATATAAAACATTTGGCGTGCAAATAGCTGCCACAATAACATCATTTCCTAATATATTTCAGCAATTTTGATATATATTAATGGGTTGTTAACATCACAGCACGACAAGGCATGCCTGCTTGATGTGAAAGATGTTCATACCTTGCACAATGTGTATCGTAAGAGGGGAGTATTAAAGACGAACTCGCATAATGAAATTCGCGTGGTTTGCTAATAAATTCCATATGAAGACAGTGTTACATGCGCGTAAGAAGACTAAAAAATAGATGGAACATCTTTCAATAACAACGAGTAACAACCATGTGTTAGTAATTTCGTTTATTATCTGTTGTGAATTCGGAGTTTAGGCGTTATGCATTAAGAGCAGACGAAGCGAATTTCATTTCATTTCATTTCATGTTTTTACAAACACAGAGTCAGAAAACATATTATGCCTTAAACCCCCCATATACGAAACGATTCTCCGTACCGATAAATGTTCAATCAAATTTGTAAGAATCTCTCGTTATAAGAATCGATCGGTAGTGGCGATCGCGTGCTGAAATCATCTCTTTTGAAACCGAATAGTTGAACCGTAACGAGCGAAAAGTTAGCGTGAGGAGCGATGTGAATTGATCGTTGGATAAGAAGAGAGGAGAGGACTTGGATACACAAAAAGTGTGCATTTAAGTGAAGAAAAATCGAGTCATACATTGATCATTACTCTGTGGTAGCTCCCTCGTATGCGAAAGGTCGTTTTAGTACCATCGCATTGTATATTTCTATCGCCGAGCAGCAGTTCGTAAGCTTCGTTATGTTTCGGTTGGTGAGACATTATAATAAGTAAAATTACTGGGCATTATGAAACATAAAAACTTACATATGTCGCGGAATGACGCACGCAGTCAGTTATGCAGTGCTTTGTAATTCATAGTTTTGTGTGTTGTCGCTTCTTTTTATGGGTAGGCGATATACATTCAGTCGAGCGACCTGCTCGTTTAATCATTCAAGCTATAAAAAATACGGATCGTGAACCAAATCGTACCGTATACGGGAGTCGTAACAATGGTAAACAAACAGTGTGGCAGGCTACTATTCATTCAGATCTAATCTATACTTATAAAATAACATGTCCTGACTGACTGACTGATTCATCATCGCCGAGCGCAAACTATCAAGGCTACAAGTAGGAAATTCAGACTGTATATTCATTTTGTTATGTAGGCACCCACTAAGAAAGGATTTTAGAAAATTCTACCCCAAAGGGGTCAAAATAGGGGATGATAATATGTATGAAAGTCCGTCATTTTGAAAGTTATATAAACAACATTTTGTATTTCGGTTATTGACATAAAACAAAAAAATACGTGTTTCAGGAATTTTGAAAATTTTATTTAATAAGGGATGAAAAAGGGGGTGAAAGTAAATGCGAAAGTGAGTTTGTTTGTTACGCTTTCACGCCTAAATCACTGAACCGATTTTGATGAATTTATCTACAGAGATAGATGGGACCCTGGAGACGGTTACAGGCTACTTTTATCCCGGAAAATGCTGTTCACGCGGGCGGAGCCGCGAGCAAAAGCTAGTTATAAATAAAAGTAAAGGTTGTCAGGCACTAGTCATGTCATAGATAGTATAATTAATCATAGCCCTAGAACAGATGCGGCGTATGCCGCTCGGCTGACTATTAAACCTTAACCTTAATTGTTTTAAATCATTAATATCTTAATTGCATGCGTTTAGCCTTAATAATACTAAGGCCCTGTTTGACCACTTCTTAACAAATGCTACTTGCGGAATTAAATACCTAGATCTCACATATTTTTAAATAATTAGTTTTGTTTCTAGAATAATTGTATTTCTTCTTCCATTATAATTATAGTTTTTTGTTATACATATATAATGTGTTTTATAAATTTATAATTATTACGAGCATATAGACAAAGCTTCACATTTCAGTACGGTTTTTAAGTATAATATTGAATACTATTATTGTTTTCCACGTAGTTTTCAATATTTACGGAACCTCATGAGCGTGTTATAAGTCCCAAGAGCCGTCGTACAGTGCCCCTACTGTAGCGCAGCACTTCTATGACAATTTGGATCAAATTATTGTACTAGTCAATTCATTAAATGATTGCGAAATATTTGTAATAAATGTTCATTTAAACAAATATCACCCTACTATACTGTTATACTTAGACAAACAAATATCACCCTACTATACTTTTATACTTAGACTTAAAACTAACGTAGACGATTCGAAAAATGGTATGAAATGAAGGCCCAGTGAGCCCAGTGCGAGTTTTTCGATACGGCCATATTTCGTATATGATACATGTGTATCAAATAAAGTATCAACAATCAAGTAGCCATATGGACTTCTAACTTGATTAATTCATTAAAAACAAATAATTCTTCAATGTTATTATAAGGTGTAAGACGACCCTGACGTAAGCTTTCGCAATTGTTTGCATCGACCGATGACCGTTTGTCTGCAAGAGCAAAAACCAAATAATACACAAGGTCGTAACGCTCCGCCACATTGAGACCACTGTGCACTGCTAAGTCAAATTCGATTTTAAACGCCGCAACTAAACTGCTACAAAGTATGCCTAGAATATCAGAAAACTGTAATTACTGATGATTGAAGGCAGAAATAGATAAAGCGGTGGTACAAACCCAAGCAGCCTCTAACAAGATACCTTAAATCTAAAAAAATAATATATAGGAAGAATACAATAAATCGTTATTAAATGCCACAAGAAGTCGATTTTTTACGTTTCCGAGACACATAATTATTATGATAATATAATCTTTGACCTACTACAGTAATGTATGAGTGAGACTTAGTTGTAGTGATCGCAAACATTTTAAATTATTATTAAATTACAGATCTGTCACGATATCTCAAAAACTAGTGCTAGCAGTGATTCCTATTTATTGTAATTATGAAGCTGCGTGCAACATAATCATGGAGGGTTGACAAACTATTTGTGTCCAGTAAGAGCGACAGGCTCATTATAAAAGAGGGGTCTCTCCATGGTGCGGGTCAGTTCACAGTCAGTTCACGTTCAGTCCATATTCAGTTCACGTTCACTTCAGTTAGTTCCAAGTGATCAGTCAATAGTCCAAGAGTTCATTCATCATACGGTAGCTCTGCTGGTTTACTATTAGGTTCTAGTTCTGTTTTGATTATAATTTATGAAAAAGCGGGCAATAGAGAATCTTTACATGAGGTTGTGGTCTGTAAAGCAGTAACATTGTATAAGTGACCAATAAACTATGGATATATGTATTTGTTAACTGTTGTTTTGTGTCTTTCAAGTAATACTCGTCTCACGTTACAATAGAAAAGATAATTATGAAATTCGACCCGCTAAGAAAGTAATTTTGGAAATTTACATTATAAAGAAATAAACGGGCATTCACCCGAGTCACAGTGCCCGAGTGGAGCCGCGAACAAAGGCTATTGAATTATAAGGCCAACTTGCTCAAGGATTCTTAATCATATTTAGCCATTAAACATGTAATACTAATTTTCATGTGATTTTCCGTTTTATAAACACGTTTAATGGCTAAACGCGATTATTTTTCGTTGAACAAGTCAGTTTAAGGGTGGCTCATCATGTTCACTACTGAACATAGGCCTCCCCCAAGGATTTCCAGACCAACCTGTTGGAAGCGGCCTGCATTCAGCGACTTCCTGCGACCTTTATCAGCTCGTGTGTCCACCTTGTTGGTGTTACCAGTGATGGCATTGACACGTGACCTATGAATATGGGCCATTTAGGACTGCTCACACTCACTCAGCGAGCTATGGAGAGGGTTGTGCTCGGTGTTACTCTATCGATCAAATAAAAAAAGAGGAGATCCGTAGAAGAACGAAAGTCACCGACATAGCCCAGCGGATTAGCAAACTGAAGTAGCAGTGGCCAGGCCACACAGCTCGCGGAATCGATAGTCGATGGGGCAGAAAGTTTCTGGAATGGAGGCTACGTACCGGCAAGCGCAACGTTGGACGTCAATCTAAACATGTTTACCAATGTCAAATTTTCATACGACACGTCCTGTAAGCATATTTAGTGGCTAAATTCGTATTTAGCCACTAAATATCGTTTTTATGCATATCGTTGAGAAGTATTTTGTAATTCCTTATACCAAATCAATCGTGTCTTTATATGGGATCAGGACTATCTGTGTGACGCGCAGTCTACTCCTATGAACGTTTAACAATACCTTTCCTTAGCAATATAATAATATGCTTCTATTGATGCATACATTCAGTGTTTCAGCGACTGCCGTTGATTTGACACATATTGCTCTCACGATTCCAGTTAACTCAGGCAGCGAGTCATTACAAAATGGCTACAGAGGATTAATTGTATCGTAAGAGAGAGCTGTTCCGCATTGTGCTTCTAGAGATTGTGCTACGATTGATGATGAAAAGACAAAATGATAAATTGACTAATTCATTTAGCCGTTTTTTATGAACCACTGACCTCAATTAAAGGTATATATTATTAAATCTCGTCTTACAATGCTCGTAACTAAAAATAATCGAAATGATGACGTTTACCATCAGGCAAGTAACCTACTCGTCTTGTTCAGTTATTCAGCGGGAAAATATTGATTATTATAACAAGATAATAAAATAGATAAGTTATTTATAATCCTAATATTATCCCTCTATGTAGAGGTCACGAAGAAAAAAATTACATTTAAAACGGAAAGAGATGTAAATAGTGTTTATATTTTGTATGGTTAACCTTAATGAATATTTGATTAAATTCAATGTGATATTTATTTGTTGCAAAACTCAGCAGACAGCGGTGCAAAATACCCTTTCGATTTCAACAGCTCTTTTGTAAACTACAAATATTTGTTCTTTCTCCACAGAGCTTTACAAGACAGACTAGTTATGCATTTCACTTTCAATTTGCTAACAATATTAGTGTATTCTTTAATCTATTTTACGTCAAATGGGTGAATATTTAGCCATAGACTATAAAAAATTATCTTTATTTAAAAATTCAGGTATTAAAAGCGCCTTCGTAATAGACACATTGTACGTACTGCTTTTAGATTTGGAATGGAAATATTTACGGAGACAACAGAGACCTTGGATGCGCTGTATTACTTTATTATAATGGCAGGCCATATTATTATCACAATATTAAAATATTCCGTTCGTTTCAAAAGTATTCAGTATTCGTCCCACTGTAGGCCGGAATTAATACAGCGTTTTTGGATAATTCACACTCAGGATAGTGAGCGCAACATCTTGTAACGGAGTTTAATGCCAGAATTTTTACAGATATTTATTTTTAACCCCTATAAAATGTTAAGGAGTTATAAATTTGACAACGTTATATGTGTGAGTGTGTCTGTTCTTTATATTACGAATAACAAAGCATAGGCTGTAAAAGGGCAAAAATAGGATAACTTAATAATCATAAGAAGGTCCTTCTTAGCAGGGCATAAAATAGGTACTTTAAGATTAATGAATAACGTCTGAAGTTTTAAGATAAAGACCTTGTGAATACTAGGCGGAATTTCCTTTTGTCGTGGATGGAAGTGAAATAAATAAATTCCTAAGTCTATTTATTTTTACCAAATTTTCTAGCGGGTCAAAGACAATGTAAATAATTCGTCACAGTCACTAAATTCAGTTTCCGGTATTATGTAACACATACAACTGTGGTCTACATATATACATACATTAGCATACGCCTAATATGTTGACCTATATTCCATGTACGAAAGTTCATCTATGAGGCATCCGTGAGGTCGCGAATTAGCCACGCACTTTCGCACAGGAGCATGGCTAAAGAGATATAGGTACCTTGTCAGGAGTGACAGCATCGGCTATCCATTTGGCTTATAATCTTCGATCAATATATTTGACGAAGCTTATAATACTAATTACTAGCATTTGCTCGCGGCTCCGTCCGCATAAATTCTGCACCGTCATATTTCCGGCATACTTTCATAAAACGGTTTATCCCTTATTTTGCCCCTTTGGGGTGAAATTTCAATAAATCTTTCCTCTGTGGATGCTAGCAACATAAAAGGCATTAACTGTCAAAATTTCAAGTTTATAGCCACAGCGGTTTAGGCTCTGCGTTGAAAAATCGGTCAGGACATGATTTTCCTTCGTGTATTTGAGTATAAAATACTTTACGGTGTGTGTGATATTTTTTTTTTTATCCGAGCACGGCAATGTTACTGCACCTGATGATAAGCATAGTGCAGTCCAAAAAACTAGCGACCACCGACAAACAATGACTTCATCGGTGGTCCCCAGAATCATGCCGGTCTGTATAAATGATTCTTCCCTCTTCGGAGAGGAAAAAAGCAAATCAAGGGGCGTGTGACAGAACAGACGGATGACCGATGCAGGCACAGGGATACAAGGATGTACCCCCTATACCCGCCCCAACCAACGATCAAGTCATGTCGAAAGCCCCACGGGAAAACCGGATATACACTGGCTGATCCTGGAACGCGATCCATACAAGGTGTGTTAGTCACTATAGCAGGTTTTATCACCATATGTACGGTGGTCGCTATCCGGGCGGATATGAATATCCTACCACCGGCCAAAATGTATTTAGAAGTCCTGAGCCCAATAGAACATTATAAATACTAATATTGGCCGCGGTGCACAAAACAATTATAGCGAGTTTTTTTTTTTTTTTTTTTATGGTATAGATCGGCAAACGAGCAAGTACTGCTTACAACTGATGGTAAGTGATCTCCACCGCCCATATATGCCCACAATATCAGAAGAATTATGGGCCCGTTGCCGACCTTAAAGGTAAGGGATAATTAGGGATTGGGAAGGGGAGGGGTATTTGGGCCTCCGGATATCTCACTCACCGTACGAAACGCAGCAGCAAGCCGCTACTTTACGTCGGTTTTCTGTGAGACAGTGGTAATGACCCGGTTGAGCCGGCCCAATCATGCTATAGACAAAACTGTCTACAGCGTGGCTCTACCACTCATAAAATTATTTGACTTACCATAACATTTTCCTTACTATTGACGTACGTCATTGTAATTATTTCATTAAATGCTCACACCACGCTGCATTAGTTGTTGAGGACAATAAAATTATTCTTTGAATAACTTGTATTAGGTATGTATGCACGGTTTACAATAGTAAGCATCTCTTTAACACTGAAGACAGACGTCATGCATCAGTGACGCTTTGGTTTGTCAACACCATATTACGGTCGAATGGTCTCCCATGACAATGTGCGTAGTAATAACTCGCAAACGCCGCCATTTTATTACTAAACTCAGTAACCGATTAAGAATATTTGGTGTCCAAAAATACATCACTCGTAGATAGTTGAAGCAACGAGCTGGCAAAAACCTCTTGGTATTAAAAAGTTGTTTTGGGGTCGCGCCACACTCACAAGCAATGTAGGTGTAGTGGCAAGTTCGTAAAATTATAATGTCATAAAATAATCGAATAATTTATTGTAATATGGTCGCATTTCATGAAATATGCTACTACGGCTTGGCCAAATGATTGAATACGAGATTGTTTGACGATATAATCAACATACAGTATTAGATTTGGTCATGACACGACATAGGCATGACACGAGATGTGATGTATCATTACTGCGCTTCAAGCAAATGAATTTACTATCGCTACGGAATTAATCGGTGTTTAGTAATTACTTGCACACCGTGCAACTTCGTGCGTACTTCGTAATAACTGTAACCGCAGCGGGATGAATAAATAGTTATATTAACTAAGTAAAAAACTTTACTACGCAATAAGGTATCTAAAGTAGCGACATGCTAAAGTACCAATTAATTTTACATTGTTTAACAAGTCCCCACCTAGCCTGCGACATTGTTCACGTAGTTCGATTATTTGTTTAATAAATATTTTTAGTAGAACAGTACCTATTACCGAATCAAACGATTTTTCGGTGGATCAACCGATTTTCCATCCCATCTACTCAAATATTTAAATTTTAATGTTACTATTCTACCGCTTTTATACATCATTATCACTACTTATTTATTATTTTCACTTCCTCGTTCTATAATATATTGGATATTTATAAAAAATAGGTTGGCGTCGTATAGAAGTATGTACACAATTACGCCAATATCACAAATGTACTAAGACATGGTGGTGGTCTCTACAACCAGCAATACAACATTTAAGTCGATTTAATGACGTTTAACCCATAAATAACCATTCAAGTGTTACACGTGCACTATCACGATCTTTTTTAAAAAAACTTCGGCCATAAATTATTTTTAGAAATAAACTTTACAAATATTGCTATTTTTTCATTGGCTTTAAAATGTCGCTCTGGCAACAACCTTGAACGACTGTATGAATTAATTTAATTAATACTAACAGGAAGTTTTTGTGCATAGACCACATTTCTTTTGAAATTTTTGTTCTTGTTAAATTTAAAACTTCCTGGATCTCATTGGAGTGTCAAAGGCACATTTTAGATTTATATTCAAATTCAAATTCAAATTATTTATTCTGTAAATTGGATCATAAATATCACTTTTACATGTCAATAATTTTATACTATAATAGATTTATTTATCTTTTATTTTTTATCTTTTATCGGCATTTCGTGGCTAGCCATGAGAAGAAATGCCGAAACAAACTCATGGGTTATGGCCTCTTTTAATATCCAGACATTGATTTACTAGAATTTTGCGAGTATAATGTACAGGAATTCCAGGATTGACTATTAAGAAATAGTATACCTAACATACATGGCACTCGCACTTACAAATAAAAAAAAATGGAAATTAACAAATTTAAATTTAATATTTTTCTTAAAATATAATATTAAAAATGTCAACTTTAGATATACCTTAAATACTAAAAATGCGCCAATAGAGCAGTATAGTATAGTGTAGTAGGAGCAACGTATTAGGCCAAAAATACAAGAGTATTTCTGGGTACGATGACCACCTTTGAAGAAAGGCAAGGGTTTGGGGATGAGGACGGGGTTTGTAGAGCCACCGGCAAACTTACTGCCTACAAAATAATAAAGTACTTTTTATATTATCTTTGATTTTTTTATCAGTTCAAGAAGTGTCTCAATTCCTTTGTATTTTTTCATTCTGTTATTCGATATGCTTTACAAGGCTAGGAGGTCCCATATTGATTTGGTTAAAACTTGGTGAAGGAATACGAGGACAAATGGAAGTTTCCTCAACAGATAATAGCAAACACAAAGTGTTCAGGTTTTGAAGATCTGTTTATGTAGTTTATAATTATTTGAGGTGGATTATTAGTAAATTATCGATTAGGTATACAATATCATCTGATTCCTGATTAACGTATGAATATATGAATATCACATAATATGAATGTCATACAGCTTGCAGCTAGAGTATTCAGTACTATTACTACATTTTTTTTGAACGCAGCATTGTAAATCAAAACTTCCACCACCAGCTGATAAAGTGTTAATTAACTGTTTCATAATAATACATTATATTATTCTGCTATATTTCAATTTGTGTCCTAAGTCATGTAATAGTTACGAAATTGATAGTTAGTATTGATGGTATGATAGTTAGTCAATAGTCTTTACTGCGGCACTCAGGGATGTCAAATGATTTTAATTGTCAATAAATCATTCCTCGTGGGCGTATATCGGAGGCGGGTGGGGGTTCAGGAGGTCCGGATCATACCTTATCATACGCAGAAAAAACATTCGTGGAATATGCGCTTCATGCTCTGTGTGTTTTAACGTTTTAACAATTCCACCACGCCCTCCTCTGCTTATCGTAATACGTGACTTTACTAGGTAGTAGGTCCCTCGGGTGTGACAGGCCGTCTGGGTTGGTACTACGGCTTTATCTTTATCTTTCGCAAAGCAGTATGTAAGCACGTGTGTGTTTCGGTTTGAAGGACGTTGAATAAAAATACTGGGTATTATGATACTTAACAACTTACGTTTCGGGGTGACGAGCAGTGCCATGCAATGCTTTGTAATGCAAAGTTCTGTGTGGTATTGGATCTGTCTATGGGCAGGCATTGCGCTTACCATCAGGCGAGCAACCTGCTCGTTTCGTCATTCAAAATAAGCACAGCGCAAGATATACGAATTACAAGAAGGTGTGGTCATATTTGTGGATCGTTAAATACACCTGACAGTGTTTAGGAACTGAATTATATCAAAATTTCGAAATCTTTCACACAATCTTAAATTTATTCATTCTTTCTTACAGTCGATAAGATCGATCACATCCTTATAAATTAAGTGATTTGCGTAAGTGAGAATAATAATGCTTGAGTAGAAAAAAGACAAGCTGCTCTATCATTTAGTGTGGTCTAAAGTTGCACATAAAATATCGATACTCATTCGATAAAAAAGCAAATGATTTATTTATGTCCTAGCAATGCAATAGGGTTTAGTACTACACGGGGTGAAATACCTTTGTCGTACACTATATGTTGCTTAAATTTGACTAGACCTTTACACGTTGTATATAATTCGACCTTTGTATATTTTCTTGGTGAGACCTGAGAAAAAGAGACCTGACCTTTCGTGACATGGACCGTAACACGATAATATCTTGTTGCCATAGATGTTAAGAACGTCCTGATTGTGAAGAGGCTTTCAAGCTCCAAAAGAGACTGGCCGCAAAGGCAGCGCGCAAATGCTGTCCCTGGGGGTACTAATCGAGGTAAACCAGAATTCCTGGAACCGTTCCATTAGTGGTGAAAGAGGCCTGAGTTATTAGTCGGTGCACCGAGGTTTCAGTCTTAATCTATCAGTAATTCGGATGTGAACTGGGTTGGTAGGCCGGTAAGTCCGGAACAGTCCTTTTTCCACCCTCGGACTTCACGTCACGCAAACCGAAATACCGCAAACTGTTTACACACTGCTGCTTGCCGGCAGAAATAGACAAAACGGTGGTACCTTCCCAGACGGCCTCTCGCATACGAGGGACCTACCATCTTATAAAAGTGCACCTTGAAGTCACGAGCGAAAACTAATTTATTTAGTATAATTTTGGACCCATCGACCCCCGTCTCCCTCCATGTGAAAACGAAAGCTATAGCTACGCCCATTCTTTCTTAGAATTCAATTATTTCCACATTCACAGCCATCCGTTACTGAATACAGAAATAATTGTAATTATGTCTCTGAGGATTAATGAATCCTAAGAAATTGACAATTTAATTTATTGAAGTAGATACCTGAGTGCGGCCGAGATTTTAGAGTTTGAAATGGATATTAAAATATAAATTCTGAATTAGTAATACATATTAAAGGACTTTGAGAAGGTTTTAAAGCAAAGGGGTTTTTGCGACCACTGCTGCATTGTGTCTTATCGTGAGGGACGGTCTGGGAATACTATAATAAGATAGAATAAGCCTTATCATTACATGTTTGAAGAAATGAATTTCTTAGAACAATCCCAAACGTTAAGTGTTTGAAAACTTGAAATATTTATCAAAGGAGGAAATGAATAAAAAAATTGTATAGGTAAGTAATTCTCTTATAAAATTAATCATTTAACATTATGTATTGCTTTTATAAAAAATCATAATATATTATTAAGTCAAACCGATCGCCATAATGTTTCTTAACCAATAAATCGTTTCACTTATAATATCCGCTTTATTATATTTTTTTGCCTTCCAATGCCATTTAAGTACCTACAAAATACATTATTGCGTTATTGTCGTTATATTTATTAAATAGAACAATCTCTTTTATACCTAAAATTGCAAAACAAGTAATTGTGCACGTTTTTCCTTTAACTACAGTCATACGAGTCACTAACAGAACTCCACGTATAATAACTACAAGATAATAATATGTATATTGCATTATTATGTATAAAGAATTAGAAATTTGTGTTAATAAAACCTTATTATGACCAGAGACAAATATAAGTCTCTGTTATGACTAAAGATAACAATTAACCCGGTTGTTAATTACAGAACATTTAATAATAACCATCTAACTAGCCATGTAATAATACGTCCTACTTGGGGTTAGGCTTTAGTCCACCACGCAGGACTAATACGGGTTTGCAGACTTCACATACCTACCACCGATTTTTTTTGGAGAATTTCTCAAATATGCAGGTCTCTTCAAGATGTTTTCTTCACTATTAAAGCAAGCGATAATTAACAATGAATACACATAACTTAGAAAAGTCAAAGGCGTATGCTGTTGGGGCTGGTTTCGGACCTGCGACTTTCGTATCGACAGTCCGGGAAACTCCTCGTTGAGCTAACGCTACTTATATAACATTTTAAATGACAAAATAATAACGTAGATTTATAATTCTTCATTCGCGCTAAAAGATCTTCATTCAAAGGATTCAGATTTACTAAAACGTGCCTAATAATCATAACATTCAAACATTCCATTAAGGGATTATTTATTACAAGTAAAATGCCTTAAACGTGAAATAATCGAAAAACTTACCCCGTTTGTTAATATCCCATAAAACTATGGTGCAGCCAAGTCTCGCGAGTCTCAGCGCTATAAGGCTGCCGAGGCCACCACCTCCACCGGTAACAATCGCTATGCCCCCCTTCAAGTCCTTCTTAGGCTTTCCTACTATAGTCCTGTATATAGCCTGGATCACATACCCAGCACCGACGATGACAAACACTATAACATCTATAATCGCTTGCACGACGGTGGTCTTGTCTCGCATACACTCCGGGATCTCTCGCGTCAGCGGGCCCGGCCGCATCCCGTTCATGTACTCTTGTGTCTCGGACATGACAATTATTTGCTTTATAAATACAATCAGACACTTAGCATCACTTTTGATCACAGTTTGGTGATGTATTCTTGAACTTTGATATCTGAAACAAAAACGGTACTATTATTAACGAACAACATGGCGCAGAGAGCGTATTTTATTCACGTATTTAGACAAAATATTTGTATGGGTAAATACGAGGATTCCTCATCATTACTGTTATCGACGTTACATCAAGTCTAAATTATTCTAATTTGGGTAGTGGGCTCATAGTAAGTACTCGAAAGTTTGGTTTTATTTTATTTTTTCTTGTGTCAAGTGGCAATCCTTTATCTCTGCCTACCAAAACGAAGACAGGTCGTGATAATACTGGTGATTACAGACACGATACCACTAAAATAATCGCGAATTGTCTATTTTTTCACTGTCACTGTCTTGTTGGATGACATAAATACAATGACTTTTTATTTAACTAATAATCAAATCGTATTTTTCTTAATAACACAATATGAAGCTGATAAAAAACACCTGACACTCCGACACTGACTACTACTGGGTATTACAGGGGATGCAAGTGCTTATTCATCTTGAGTTTAATAAATATAAAATTTCCAAAATAACAAAAAGCAAATGAATAACGTTTTTCGTTTAGGATTTGGTTTTATTAGCCTCACTAGGCTTTGGAAGGGTTCCCCTTACAACCAACAACAAATATATATATGTATTTATACTATAAAACTGCACGTCCGCCTATCACACCGTCAGTACAAAGACTGTAATATTATTTATACCTTCATTAATTTAATGACATAAAAACATAAGGAAAATATACAAAATATTCACATAGTAACTTTATTATTGTTATAATATGAGAAACTTGTTTTCATGACGGTTCACTGCCTCCATTATAATGAATAACTATAAGGGGTATGCAATTTATATAATAAATTCGATATATTTTAATACCTCTATATTTTGACTAGGTTGTAGGTCCCTCGTATGCAAGATATGTCTGACTCCAAGCAGTAGTGTGTAAGCACTGTTGTGTTTCGGTTTTAAAGACATTGAAGTGAAATTGCTGGACATTATGAGACAACATCTTATGTCTCCTGGTGATGAGCGCAATCCAGTGCCATGCAGTGCAGTTGCTTTTTTTAAGAACAAGCAAAAGCAAAAAAAAAATATTGTAAAAAGTAACGTTAATTAACGTACAACTTCAACCTTAATATAACCTTTGTTCCAATGGTTATATAACCATTGGAGTATACTATAGGGTATGAGTTTAATCTGAGGTAAACAAAACTAAGAACCGGCTAACCGGCAATTTTAATAAACGATCTTAGATTGAGACTATGGGTCGATCACACCAATAAGCCAATAAAGTTAATACAGGTTGAAGGTCACGCGCACAAATTGCTTAGTTTGATTGGTTGATTATCGTGATCCATCTGGGGAATCAAACTAAGATCGTTAATTGAAATCAGCTACAATAGGGTAGTTTCCTACGTTGAATATTATACGTTATTTTATATGCAACAAAGAACAATACGAAAGACAAACCCTTTTGTTAAAACACAATCAAAATCGGTTCAAAAATGAGCCCGCAATTATGATTTTAAATATTGGCATGAGCAAAAGTGGACGCGTAGTGGAGACATCTCACTATATCGCTCGCACACGTGCACCGTGACGGACATTCACCACGATGACGTTAAAGTTGGCTTCGTATGTTATTTGACAAGTGCCCCCTCCATCAAATTTGAATGACTTCTGATTTATTTTTTGGGTGACGGATTAATGAAATTCTTTCTGCGATAGGTTTTGGGTAACGCAACTAATTCATTAAAATGATAAAAAAAATCATGTCCACTATCCTATTGTGAGTCGATCTCGTGCTACTTGTGGTGTTACAGAACCCTCGATACGCCAGTCCGTATCACACTTGGCCTTTTTTTGAATTAGCAAAAATGAAAACAGAGAGCTATATCAAGTTTTATTTTCAAACATTAATTTTAATTTATAGTGAAACGATAGCAGTCATAGATAGTAGGTAATTAAGGATTTAGAAGTAAATCCTTAATTACATACTATATATGATAATCCTTGATTACCTTTAGTCAAAGTTTAAGGACTAAATGCGCATAAAACAAAGGTCACCTTATACAAATTTGAAAAAACAGAGTAAACATAGTCGCAATATATTTATTTAATTGACTTCAAAAAGGAATAACTTTTGGGTCTTCTGTACGTATATGTATTTTTATGATCACGCATATCTCCAACAAATATGCAGCGATGAGGGTTCTTTTATAGGGCCCGTCGCGTCGAGGGCCGGGGCGCCAAGTTTTATGGCGGCTCGGTGCGGCGATCTATTTGGGCAAGTCAATCCCCGTGACCTATTTTTACGCATAGGCTTGACATTGTATGATATTTGGAAAGTTGGGTGCCCGCTAGGACCGGAGGCCCGGGGCGGTGTCTCGGTGCGGGCATCGAACCCGCGGTCTCTCGTTTAACAGCCGGCCTGTTGTGTCACGGAGTTTATGAATTATTTTATCACTATAAACGGACTTACATTACAAACCCTAATATTCCTATCTTATATTGAAGATTTGTAAGTCTTATAAACGTTAGCTAGAAGTAGTGGGTACGCCAGTTAAATTTTTCTAAGCGCTTGTGGTCGCAGTGTTGTGGTGGACTTAATGATTACGACAGATTTCTCTTAGCACCGTTACCTTCATCAGTAAACAACCGTAATTTTTACCATCATCTTTATAAAACCCTATTGACGACGTACGACTTTTTACAAAAAATAATGAATCAATTACATACTATTATGAGTCGTTTTCCTTAGTTAGCTAAATTAATAAAAATAATATTTTAGTGTATTTAACAAAGATTCAGCATCGCATCTTGTATCGATTTTCCACGGTTTTTACAATTACAACAAATCATGTTTTGTAAGAAAACATTTAAAATAAAATAAATGGGAATTATTCAAGTATTATTTTTTAATAGATATGAAGGTTAGTATCAGGGTTATTATTTAAACTGACTTGTTTACACCCGCGTCCTGCGATAATAAGCATCATGTTCCCGGGATGGTGGGTCGCATACATCTTGTGGAATTGCGCCTTTTTGCGATAACAATGCGTTATCCCAAATGTGTTAAACATTCGATATAACACACTGTTTTTTCTAAGAAGCGATTAATTGATTATTTTCTTAATTCATTTACGAACCCGTTCCCGAACTATCCGAGATTTCCCAAAACTAGATTTCCGGGACGAGATTCTTTCAATCGGGATATCTCGCAAACGGGAACCCGATAAAAACTTTATTTAGTATTGGTATACTAATGTACCACGTGTTTATTTACTTATTACAATTATTGTTCAACCTAAACGCAAATATGTAGTTGGACATTGAGTAATATCTTACTCCACAGGTATGTGTTAATAAATATCTCGATGGGCTTGGTGAATGCCATTAAGGCCTTCGCAAGAGCGACATGGTTGGAAATATTGACAGTGTGTAATTATAACTAGTTGATTATTATGATATATACGTGTCTATTTTTAATATATAAATCAGAAATATTGATTGAATTCAACTCAGTTCAAACTGTGACGTAACTGGCACGGATGGCACCCACCATGATGACCATGGCGGATTTAATTTGGGTATCATGAATGTCACCCCAAAATCAAAACTTTGAAATTATATTTTTAATGTATTTAATAACGGATTTCAAAATATGATGAAGTTCCCAATTTTTGAGTATTTATTTCGGGTTATTTCAGGTCGAATGTCGCCCCAAAACCGGTGACACACGGGGCGGACGCACCAACTTCACAAAGTAGCTTATAAGCAACAGATATTTACTGGGAGTACAGGAACGCATCTTACGGGAATAAATAGCCTACAAATGACAAGATGTTGACCAAAACGAGCAAGTAGGTAACCTGATGGTAAGTGATCTCCATCGCCCATAAACATTCACAATATCCGGGGAACCATGGATGCGTTACCGGCCTTAAAGGAAAGGGATTGGGAAAAGGGAGGGAATTTGGACCTTCGGATACCTCACTCACCATTCGAAACGCAACAGCAAGCCATTATTTACGTCGGTTTTCCGTGAGACAGTGGCAACGACCCGGTCGAGCAGGCCGACCCTTGCCAACCATGAATTGCGGACAAAACTGTCTACAGCGTTAAGAGTCACTTTTATAAGTGAACATTTGCTCTAACCGAAGTTGTATGCATATATCTTCAACATACAAGTTACGTTACTCATAGGGCATTAAGTCCCAGTACAATCCAACTCGCATCACGCCAGCGTGTTGGGCCAAGGCAGGGACGGACGGATGAACTGGGACGTTTATAATATAGGGCTGGTATTATTAAATCCCAGTACTTGACATAAACAGATGTGATAGTTAAGTGAGTAGGGGATTACTCTCTCGTTCACACATAGATGGTGTCGCAACAGAGCAGCGGCGGCCGCGGCCGGTGAATGCAACGCATTGCACAAACCGAACTCCCGCGCCGCGCCGCGCCGGCATGCTCCGTGGCCTGCGGCCCGCGCACGGCCTAGCTACAACTACGTTGTAGTAATGTGAAGGTCGCCTCACTAGCATTTTTAGTTAGAGCCGAACGACTTTCTGAGACTAAGCGATCTTGAAATCATTCCACTGTGTTATTATAACAACCCGATACAACAGCTATTAGGTATAGTTTGGACTTGATACTAATAGCAGCCAATCAGAATATATACTAAACCAACATTCTAATACTAAGCGGCATTAATCGTCTAGTAAATAAAATTGTACTAAATTAAAATAAAAAAATCCATTAAAATTAGTTTTATTACAATGATTCATATTCGCGTAAACGTAAGAATCATTATAAAATATAATATTAATATGCTATTTATTTTTATTGATGCTATCATTTACGGGGTGCATACTATACAATGAATTATCTTTGCGGTTTACTGTGAAGTCTATTATAAAAATAACAAGAGGAAACAATTACCATAATTGTCGCCGAGTGTTAAAGTAATAGATGTTACCTGTCAATGTGAATTACGCTAATGCACTATAAGTTACTGAGAAAAAATATACGCGATGATTTTTGAATAATAAACATAGACACTGAAAATACACTCTTATCCTCTCTGGTGTTGAGGCTTCCTTCTTACAGTATGGATAATAATTCTAGCTCGATGGCACAAATTTTCTAAGCTTATTTAATGATGGTACAGATGTAAAAATAGAAAAAACGTCAATATTATGATAAAAAATATTAGTGAACCCGTATACATTATAAACTTATTTATAATGCTACAGATTTAAAATTAGTCAAAAATGGTGATATATTAAAAACTATTAACGAAACCATATTATTTATAAAAAATCTCGAAATGTGCTATAATGTCTAACAACATTTATGATATAATGCCATCAAATACGAAAGAAATTATGAGTGATAAATGTACGAAAACAGAAAAATATGTTTAACAATAAAGAGAAACGCCATTGTTTTCATCAAGTACCTTTTGAGATATAATGGGAATTGTTATACAAGAATTACAAAGGTAAAAAATGTCGTACGGGTTCTATATGTGGAGACTTAATAACTTTACCAACTTAAACATAAAGTGCGTTTATAATTTCCACAATATGTTACAGAATTATTATTATCTTAGTTGCATCAGATACGATCAGATTTTCTTCAAATGGATATTTGTTGTTGATTAAAAACTTTTATACTATGATACATGATACCCTAACAGTCAAACCAGTAGCATGAGAAAATTGACGGATGAAGCAAGGACTTATTTTTTTTCCTATTGTATAGTTGCTAGACCAAATTAGCATGTATACGAGTATAGTCGAAAATAACTAATGACAGTGACTAGTGAAAAATCTCGGAAATGTTAAATGCAAATAGGTAATTTTTTGTTATAACAGTTCGTGATTATTATTCCGAGTTTTTTTTTCCTAGCACGGAAAAGTGACTGCACACCTGATGGTAAGCGTAGTGCAATCCAAAAAACCAGCGGCCACCAACAAGCTATGAGTTTATCAGTGGTCACCAGAGTCATGCCGGCCTGTATAAATGCTTCTCCCCTTTTCGGAGACGCAAACCGAGGAGCCTGCGACGCGACCGGCGGATGACCAATGCAGGCACAGGGACATAAGGATGTACCCCTATACCCGCCTTAACCAACCATCAAGTATAATGGTAAAATCATACTTCTGCCGGACCATTAAGCTGTGGAATAGTTTGCCGGCACACGTGTTCCCTCCTTCCTATAATATGGGGTCCTTTAAACGGAGTGTGAAGAAGCAGTTAGGCAGGCCGGCATGATCGTGCCGACCAACGATAGACTGTTTATCGTTGGTCGACACTATTCCTGGATTGCGCTACACTTACTATCAGGTGTGGCGAAGTAATTTTGCCGAGCCAGGAAAAAAAAAGTCATGACGTAAGCCCCTCGGGAGATCCGGACATACATTGGCCGATTCTGGAACGCGATCCACATAAGGTGTGTGGATCACTATGACAGGTTTTAACACCATGTGTACGTTGGTCGCGAGATTTCTTGCTTCTTGACAAAATATTTTGTAAGTACTGCCATTTGTAATATAAATATAATAATACTAGCCCTGTACTATATTTCCCACAGCTGTGCATGGTCGTCTACAGAATAAAACTCTCGTCAGAAGGTTTGACGAAGTCAGGCGGTCGATCAGCCAAAACTATTGGCTTGTAGATCGGCCGAACTACAAGCCAAATCTTTCTGCCACATGTGTAAAAAAGCATGTTGCGCCGACCCCACTGCGTGTGGGATAAGGCAGGTAGAAGAAGAAGGTACACTGTGCCGTGTAAAACTATGAGCAGACAAGCATCAAAACAGAATCTCCGAATGTAGTGAGCAAACTTTGGTAATAAGTAAATAATCACTTAGTCATAATTAATTTCACGTAAATTGGTACAGTGCAGAGAATTATATGCACCAAATCTCAGAAAATAACGAAATTGATTAAGGTTTTAACGAAAGATCATGATATCAAGGCCAATACACTAATAACTTCACCTGGCATTTCGCGTAATTATAACACTTGCTCAATCATTCGTTGAAACATTTATTTACACTTAGGACATATTTCACAATATTCAAGTAAAATTGAACCACGAAGTAATGTATGTGTCAGTTATTTTTGAAAGTACCTACTATATAAGGTGGTAGGTCGCTCGTGTGTGAGAGGACTTCTGGATTGGTACCACCACTTTGTCTGCTTCTGCCGCCATACAGCAGGGTGTAAGCATTGTTGTATATGAGGTTGAAGGAAATTGAAGCTATTGAAATACTGGGTTTTATGTGAATAATTAACATCTACATCTCGGGGTGACGAGCGCAGTCCAATGTCGTGCAGTGCTTTGTAATTCAAAGTTCTGTGTGTTGATGCTTCTGTTTATGGACAGGCGTGGCGCTTGCCATCACGCGAGCGACCAGCTCGTTTCGTCATACAAATAATTTAAACAAAAAGTTCCAAGTCCTTTAATTAATTACTTAGATGATGATGATGAACTTAGTATATTCTAAATATTTTTAAACTTTTTTAGGATTTTGTCAATTGATGAACTCATTATAATTATGATTCTAATTTGAAAATGTTAAATATTACAATGGTCAAGTAAAAGACTATTGTTTCGTACATTGCTCTTTTACTTAGGTAGTATATGGTCCAAAAATAACCCTAGTTATGATCAAATCCCATACACTTTACTCCATGGACATAAATCCACTCCATGTCTCACTCCATGAGTCCCTGTTTATTTCTCCTGTTCTGTTAAGCTTGGATATTATGTATAAAGTTTTGGTTTAGGCCCCCACAAAACATATAGTATACAAAAATAAGATCATAATTGTTTTTTGAAATTTGTTAGATGTAACGTTTCGATCTGAATTTATTTCGCCCTCATTTTTATAATTCGAAAATAATTAATATTTTGAATGATGAGAATGAATCGAATAAATATCATTTATATTTTTTTATACTTTTCTCTGATTGCATTTTAAAGTCCAGCACAAAAATAATTCAAAATGTAAATTTTTTCTGCATTCAACCCAAATAAATTATTACATCATGTCTGCGTGACACAGGTTAAACAAGTAAAGAAGAACTCGTTTAAAATAACAACCAGACAAGAATTAAACGACGTTTAACCTTTGTACGATTCGCGTTCATATACTACATAGTGCTCTGTTCCAAAAAAAAGTAGACACGATTTCTTTTTTTCTAAACACAAAGACTGACAACTATGTAAGTGACATAGACAAAAAGTGGAAGCAACAGGAAGTCTGACCGCGTCATCATCCGACGACTTGGCAACAGAGCCGTATCTGAAATTTAATGTATGCAATTTAAGATAGAGGTTACAGAGCGATCATTATTAAGGTTCCGTACCCAGAGGATATTTGTTTTCACTCGAGTTACGAGTTTAACCAATTCACTCGAGTAAAAAACGACTCGAGTCGCATCGCTACTCGAGACAGAATCCACTCGGCGCGCCGCGTTGACTCGATAACTCGAGAACAAACGAACTTGAGTCAAAATTGTTTTCACTCGAGTTACGAGTTTAACAAATTCACTCGAGTTAAAAACGACTCGAGCCGCATCACTAGCATAAGCCCCTATGATTCGTTCATAACTGACATTTGGTAACCAAAAGGAAATTTACCGTAGAATAAGGCTGCGGTTAGACGACGCGAAAAATTTCGTGCGGCCGCCACGAAATTTTTCAGTCATAGCAAATGTATGTCTTAATAACTAGGACTTAAAGTTGAAATTCTTTGTGAGTAACCAACCGCGCGGCGGCCGCGCGGTCGCGTTTACACGATCGCGCAGTCACCGCGTGGTTGGAGCGTTGCGAAGAATTAAACATTATGGCTTAGTCAATAGAGTTTACATTAGTTTTTCGAGTGATTCGAGCGAGGCGGCGGTGGGATTCCTTGTCATATAAACGCGCCCTTAAGGATTTACATTTCGTAGACCATAAAAATGGCACTAATTGCCTGTTTCTAATTTCTCAATATATGCAAAGTTATAAACTCTGTCGATAGGCAATGTGGTGGCAATTATGTGGCCATAAAATATGGATGGACGGTCGTTATCATATTTTAATGTGAAAACGAAGATAAACCGTTTAAGGTTGTAACTAAGGCTCAATAGTGAAAATGACAGGTTACAAGATAATTCTGAGAAACCTGCCGAACTAATCTTTGTATAACTGCACCAAATTTATGTTAAGGCCATACCCCCAGCAAAACGCCGTGCGATCGATGTTTTTGAGGCTATCTAGTCATTACTTAAAATAAATATTGATTAAAAAAATATACAATATATTTCTACAATCTGTCAGATTTACTTTGTTCGTTTTGTCGTTATAAATGAACCATAAAAATAAGAAAAATGCAAAGATTCCGTGCGTTTCCTTTTAAAGTACAGAATGTTTTCAAATGAGATTAACATCACTAGATAGGCTATTTAATAACGAATATTTTGCCCGTTTTAAATTTTCGAAAAGACCAAAACCTGATTTTTTCAATCAATTATTCGCTAAATACTAAAAACTCACACGCCAAGTACACGATTCAGTATGGCGCGAGTCAGTCAAGGTCATTTGCTCACGGAAGGCCCTTAAAACATGTTTAGAGACCGTACCCATACTACGTGACCCGTTTAAGGGGGGAGGGAGGTCTTCAAAATAATACGCTCATAGCATTTACTACGAGTGGTCTTAAAAAATACGTCACATAGTATCGGTACGTTCCCTTATTTCACTGCTATCTTATAATCTTGATGCAAAAATTCTAGTAAATCGACAAGTCGATATAAATAACTTCTTGACGAAAATAATTCTAGTGACTGAATAAAAATTGGCGTATTATTTTAACATTCTAAAAAAATTAATCAACAAATAAAAACCATTAAGAAAGCTATCGCTGCACGGCATATCGGTAGCGCGAAACCTCCATCCCGGTAGATTATAGTAAAGCGCAAATAATCAGGGTCATTGGCGTAGGTACAGTCTTAAATATCGCAATTAACATGTATATGATAATGAAGGTGTTTAGACTAACACGTGAACTAAATGCCTCATCGAGATACTAGGTGCTTTAGTTAGGCCTGAAAATATAATAATAATAGTGGAATAGTCTTAAAATTGGTTTGATTAGTCGATGAAAGGATTGTTTTTATTGTCTGTTTTTAGTCCCTTTACTTTTCTATAAAATGTCTTATACCATCTATTAGTACATAAAAAGAACATACAACTTTTACTGAAAGGATCATCAGAAACAGTGTTTTTGTGGTCTTGCATCGTTGATTTCAACCCCATAAGCGTGAAATGTTCGCTTCAAACACGAATGGCACCAAATTTCCAGTATCGATCACCAAAATAACAATCAAAATTGGATCTTTCAGTGAAGAGATATGCGTAGTCATACACCAACAAAAGAGTCCAAAAAGTATAATACACATCGAATTTAAATCTCCTTTTTTGTCGGTTAAAAAAAATATTTTGGTGCCCATTATTCAAACTCCAAGTTAACGTTATTTATATGATAAACTAAAAGATGAAAACATAGTTTAACATACCTTCATTTGTATATTGTCAAATCAACCTTCAAGAAATTCCATTTGGTAAGATGATTAAAAAAACAATACCTTAAAAACATTACTTCGTAATCGGTTTCTTTAAATTTCATGTATGTAACTACTTCTAGATTATCTGTAGTGGGCAAACTATCAAATTTATATTGCAAGTTCCGTTTCTTTTCACTATTGAAATGTTTTTTTCTTGAATAAGAACAATTTACATAGGCAATAGTGGTCGTGAGAAAACTGTAATTCTCACCCAATCACTTTTAATTACACAAATAAAGAAAATAGGGATTTGTGCCTCCGGATATCTCACTCACCTTACGAAACGCAGCAGTAAGCCGCTACTTTACGTCGGTTTTCTGAGAGACAGTGGTAACGACGCGATCGAGCCGGCCCATTCATGCTGTAGAGTGTAGACAAATCTGTGTACAGCGTAGCTCTACCACTCACAATTAACTAAAATGGAATCGTATGAACCCGCTATAATAAGTACTACAATATGACAATCATGCATGTATGCACTGTAAATGATGCCGCTCGTATTGTAGTAGTGCGTTTCAATGAAATGCTCGAATCAGCTTTTTGTCCCATGCCCATATTCTAGATTCTAGAACAACGCTAAAGTGAGATCTTTGCCATATGTAGATTTTTGTATTCGTTATTGGGCCATGTTTGTTTGGCGCCATAAACGGAATAATAACTTATACAAAACCCGCGCGCACTGAGAGACTCCCATTGGAGACTCCATAGATACTATGCCTCCACAATTCCGTGACATTTGGCCGCACCGAGAGGCGTGGCTTTGACACGTATATAGTTGTTACTTTAATGTGGACGGATGTCGAAACGTGTACTATGTGATTATGCCGCGACTTAAAAACCTAAAATAACAAAACTTAAATTACATGTCACGGCGAAATGTTACGGTGTTTCAGAGCGGATCGGTCCGTGACATTAGGTCGTAACATCTGACAACCATCCACACTAGAGTTTGTCGTGCGCGTTTGTCACAGTCACGCTCACGGCGCGGCGAAATGATACAAGTTTTTTTTTTTTTTTTTTTTATTGCCTTGATAGGCAGACGAGCAAGCGGCCCGCCTGATGGTAAGCGGTCACCGCCACTTATGGACATCGGCAATGCCAGGGGCACAACCAAGCCGCTGCCTACCACTGAAGGGATACTCTTTTTAAACCTCGTTTAAAGAAGGACAAGTCATAGCGCTCGGGAAACACCGAGGCAGGGAGTTCATTCCAGAGCTTGCACGTGCGTGGTATAAATGAACGCTGGAAACCTACGGTACTAGACCGTATTGTTTCCAGGTGATATGGATGAACTCTACTGCGGTGTCGGGTGATGCGATGGTAGAATGGTGACGTTGGCACCATCTTAAACAGTTCCTCAGAGCACTCTCCATGGAACAGCCGATAGAACACGCAGAGAGAACCAAAGTCTCTCCGCAGTCCCAACGGTTCCAGGCTATCCGTGAGATCAGGATCATCGACGATTCGAACAGCTCGCCTTTGCAAGGAGTCAAGTGGGTTGAGCAGGTATTTGGGGGCTCCTGCCCAGAGGTGGGAGCAGTACTCCACGTGGGGCCGTACTTGAGCTTTATAGAGCATCAATCTCTGGCCCGGCGTGAAGTACCGCCCCGCTCTGTTCAGGATACCCAGCTTTTTACTAGCCAATTTGGCTTTGTCCTCCAAATGACTCCTAAACTGGACTGTGCTCGAGATTTCGACGCCGAGAATCCCAATACTCTCGGAAACCCGAAGAGGTACTCCTTGGAACTGAGGCGCTATGACAAATGGGTCCTTCTTCGCAGTGAACGCGCAAAGTGGTGGGAACTTTAAGGATTGTGATTACGGGTGTAACAATATGTATTTGACAAACTGTAAAATAATTACAGACTAGTTACAACTTGTTTGGTTAACATACCTAGCATAGAAGTTACACACATTAATAAAATACATGTAACTATAGTAAAATAATTTAATTATCTTCAATAATATCGCATGAATGTTGAACATTTTGAAAGGAATTTTAACAATTAACTTGGTTTTGTAACGAGTTTACACTATAAACCGGAAATGTATTTCCTTGAATTAAAACAACATAATAAAAGCAGTTAAGACAAGTTGCGGTTGCATTAAACGTCAAAGTACCTAATGACAACAAACTGTTGACACCCATAGACTTTTGATGTTTTTTTATCCGAGCACGGCAAAGTGACTGCACTACACCTGATGGTAAGTGTAGTGCAATCAAAAAAAAACAGCGACCACTAACAAACAATGAGTTTATCGGTGGCCACCAGAGTCATGCCGCTCTGTATAAATGCTTCTTCCCTCTTCGAAGAGGAAAGAAGCAAATCGAGGGACCTGCGACAGGACAGGCGGATGACCGATGCAGGCACAGAGTAATACAAAGATGTACCCCTATACCTGCCCCAATCAACCATCAAGTCATATCGCAAGCCCCTCGGGAGAACCGGATATACACTAGCTGATCCTGGAACGCGATCCACACAAGGCGTTATGACAGGTTTTAACACAGTGTGTACGGTTGTCGCTATCCGGGCGGATATGAATATGCTACCAACACATGGTGGCAGATATAGAGAGCATAGCTACGCACCTACTGAATATTTATGAATACTCAGCCTCCATATTCATTGATTAGTAGGTACGTTCAAACGTTTGTTCTGATAATGAATCGCTTGAATATTTATTAATGGGGTACATACGTCCAGCGTAACGAGCCGGATTTTTTATATTGTTTTTAAAAAATATATAGAAATAATTAAAGTGTGACATTTATGACACAAAATGCATACTTTTTTTAACTGCCGTAAATCGCCAAATTTTTCGTAATTCTAAAAATCCGGATCGACAGACTATAACTGCGACTTTATTTTACAAGTATTGTTTAACGTTTTATATATCCATTACCATTTCCAGGAGAAATGATGCAGACCGTGAAGCAACTTTTTTTCATAGTGCTTCGGAAAACGTCATTTTTTTATATTGTTAATTTTGAGATAATAACATTATATTTAATATGTTATAAAGTTTAAATGCTAATAAACAATTTATAAAAGTTATTTTTATTAATTTCTATTGATATCCCTTTTAAGAACAGTTTTTCTTTTAGCACATATTTGGCGGTACTGGAAGTATGTACCCCTTTAAGCTTATTAGTTTAGAATACTAATTTTAACTTTCTCACGACAAACTCGTAGACCGGAGGTTCCCAGACTTGTATGTCGTAGACCACTTTCAACGTTTATCTGGTTCCGGTGGACCCCCTGGAGCTACATTTCTACCATATTCCGCTTACGAATTGTGAACACCCGTCGAATCTCTCCCCTGGCCCACTTTGAGAACTAAAGTCGTAGTCTCATCTGAGCGTATATCCATGAAAATTCAATTGAAAGTGAAGATAGTTATCTTCAATATATTCTCAACTTTTGCGATATTTTTTTAATGTTTTGCCACTTCTGGGAAAATGATTACCAAATCAAATAGCATGTCTATTATTAATATTAAAAAAGTCAGACTGACATCTTTACCAGAATAAAGATAAGATAGATGAATATAAAGAAAGATAAGAGGTACTTTCAAAAATAGCAGTCTTTTACTGATGATCTTACTTGAATATTGTGAATATCCCGCATGCCGACAGCTAAATTATTATCAGTCACACATGGCATACATACCGTCTTGCACGTCCGCAGCCGCGGTCAGAGCTCAGACAGGCTGTAGGCACTTGTATATGGTAACATGACGCTGATATGACGCACAGGTGAGTATCTTTTATCGCATTAGTGGTCGACGCACATACAAGTAGGTACTGAGTACCGACTACTGAACGTCATAGGATTCGATCCACATAATAGGAATGATGAAAATATATCGATATTTTATCTGCGTTACGTCGAACTATTAATTCAACATATAGATATATATAATTATCAACATCATCATATCTAAATATATTTCTAAACTAGGATGCCACGAAACGTAGACAAAACAAATACGATGCCAAAATGTCATCCAAATGTTAAGGTTATATATCAACATTTTTTTCATTTATTTTTAAAACATCAATATCGATACTTTATTGCTTTTCGACATACTATACTAAGGAATGTAACATTAAAATATTTTTATTTTAGATTTACCAAATCCATTTTTATTTCACGTGACGTATCTAGATGTATGAGCGAGTTCACATACACGACCCTATTCTGAATCCAGTAAAAGAAACCGAACTGATAAAACGTTTCATTCTCATTCCTCATTCCTCATTCATTGTCATTTTCATTCCGTTTGTTGGATCCGTACCTGAGTAGT
The DNA here is from genome assembly GCA_949126905.1 of Amorpha juglandis. Taxonomy (NCBI): domain Eukaryota; kingdom Metazoa; phylum Arthropoda; class Insecta; order Lepidoptera; family Sphingidae; genus Amorpha; species Amorpha juglandis. The sequence goes on along the minus strand of OX421381.1, from coordinate 10,176,085 downwards.
TTGGAGAAGTGTTGGTGGTACCTTCACACATAACACGATCCGTTATTTTCGCTTCAATTTGGAAGTATACTGGTCGCAATTTATGACGGAACCAACAAAGTGTGCTTCTCTAACAAAACACTCTCGTAAATGGGGAAAAGTCGTGTGAAAGGCCTATCATACTTCCTATTAAAGTTTGGAATTTTGAGTGTGTGCGTTTCTGAGTTCGTGAATGGGGATGTTTTTTAATCAGTAATGCCTTAAGGACTGAATGAATTCAGGTAACATTTGGCACACATGTAGACTATGACCTGGATTGTGCCATCGGCTACTTTTATCCCGGAAAATGACATTTCCACAGGCGGAGCCCCGGGCAAAAGTTACTTATAATATAATCGGTTTGAAAGTGGAATCGAATCGCCTTAACGGACCGATTGAATGCTGCTTTTTTGTTTATATGCTGGTTTAATCGAGATGGTTCTTATCTATGTTTTATGAATGGATAAAGTTAGTTTTTAGGTACATATCCCTACAATCCATGTTCGTTTTATACGGAACGATATTACGGTGTTATTTTCCGTTGGAAATAATTAGTGCGAAACTACTTATCTTTGATACATCAGCGCGCTATGTAACCGAATCTAGAACAATTGTAAACTCAATTACTACATTAAAAAGTGCGTTTTGATGTTTTTATGCTTAATTTTGCAATATAAACTCACTAAATTCTAATCGCGTATCTAGCGGTAAGGGGCATACAATATTCGTTGTTCTTAGTTTAGGTACAACAGGTTTAAATATCTTTTTGTATTCGAAGATGCGCCATGTTTAAAACCGGAAAAATTTGTAACTGTCTTTTGAGGTTCAAAAAAACAAAAGTGATAATTGTACAATTGTCTGAGAACTTATAATTCGAACGTAAACATGTTTAAAGCTTAATAAGCGAAATCACCAAATACATTTTCCACGTTTTTTGACATACTGTTTTGACTGTTCTCAGACTTCAAGGTCGACATTCGCATTTGTGTCGTCACCACCGAATTCATAATATTTGGCAAAGTACCTGTTTTACGTGTTTATATTTTCTTTCGTATACCGACCATATGAGGTTCACGATCGCTCCGCTCGTAAAAAGAACGGAAATTTTAGAATACTTATAGAAATTATATTAATTAAAACTAAGGACTTGCTTCAAGATGTGCAAAGGCATAAACACTCAATTTACGAACTTCTAATTTGACATACTATATTGACAACGTGATGATTTTATATTATGTTTACTTGGACACTGTGAAACAAGCGCTAAGTGAGATAAAACTTTAAAACAAAAACTACTCCCTTACAGCTGCGATAATATAGTATTCGATAAAGTATATGAATGATATTGTAATCTATAATTCTAATTTCACCTAGACATTTTACACTTTTAATGAAGAATAGTAAATAAATGTTATTTTATATTGTTTAAAAAATTGTATTTTTAAGCAACTGTTTCAAACAACTTCAAGTTCAAATTTGGAATTTTGACATCTCATGACACTTAACTACCGAGCTATGTCGCCATATTGAGGTCACACGTCATCCATCCCGCTAAATTTCGACCTAAACGCTTCCAGTTTGGTCAAGTTCAACGTTGTTTAGATGATTCTTAGCGTTTTTTGCGTCCGCTTTCTCTGTTGCTTTCACCATAAATACCAATGGTCACAGATTTCGGATATGATTGCTATGTTAGTTGTAAATTGCTTTCGAATGCACACACGTAGCTTATTTTTATTTCCTCCTTTTGCGTAGTATTATAAGGAAGGATAATTCTGGCACATTACAAGCAAGAATAAAACCAATAGTTGTTTCGATTACAAGGACATTGAAGTCAGTAAAATTACTAGAGACTTAGCATTTCATATCTCGGCATGACGAGAACAGTCCAGTGCCATGGTGTGCTTTGCAATCCAAGGTTATGTGTGATGTTGGTTCTGTTCATGAGCAGGCATGACGCTTACCATCGGAAGAAGGACCTGCTCCTTTCCTCATTCAAGCTAAAAACAAGCTATTATAAATGACACTATTTTACTTCAAGGAGGTATACTTATAGCAGTAAATATAATGAAATAGGTTGAAAAAAAATTGACTGCCAAAAACTTATTAAATACCCTAACTAAAACTAACCTAAGTAAACCTTGAACCATCAGCAGTAATTTTAAGTTCTTATCTACTAGAACCCTTAAATAGATAGTATGATATCATGGATAAAGTAAAGTGGGGATACCAAAAGATGTTACATAACTTATTTATTAAATAAAATTGCTAGAAAACAATAATTGTAGAGTTAAAAAATTATTCATGATAAACACACTGCACATTGTATGGAAAATTTGGTAAAACATTACTAACAATAATTAGAACATATAAAAATAGATTATAACTAAAACAAAAATAATAAAAAAAAAAAACAAACATTCGGCAATCGCTTATTGCAACAATGCAATGCATTTCATTTTACGATAACAATTCCGCAACATTTAAATAAAAGATGAAAGCCAATCGACATCATATAGCTTGTCATAAAATATTGTGACAACATATTTTGTATTATATACGGTAATATCACGGTATCGGTATATCGCAATGTTTCTTTATAATATTGACTCTACTATGTGTTTCAAGTTTGAAGCGTTCACAAATTATTTGATATAATATTTAGCGGTCCCGTAAGCTTAGACCTTAGTAAACGATGTCGATAAACGATTATTCTCATAATTTAGGGCAAGAAGTTCTGTACACGTCCCATAGTTTTCATAATGACCGGTTTTCGACGAGCTCTATGAATGCGTTACTGATCATTTTTTGAAATGTATTGATTTTCTGCTTTACTTTGTGTAATACTGATGTAAATATTATTGCCAAGTAAAAACTGAGCATTTATATCGATTAAAAACGTAGATAATCCATGGTATGGTACTTCGATCGGCGCACAGGTGTTTGTTTTGTGTTTATTCACTACTCACTAACGCCGACCGACCGACCGACCTCGTCATTTCCCAATCACACGCGTCTCTTGCCTCTGATGTGATCGCAACCGAAGGACATAGTACGTACCAATGTTACTCCATAAGTACCTACGCAACTAATTAGTAAAATTTATTTGAAGGTTTGTCCTGAATTTCATTTACAAGTATTGTACATATTATGCAGCGTGGAACTAAATAATAAGAATTGGAGTGTTGTAGTAATATTATAATACAAGCACTGTATTATATTTAGGGGTAGGGGTAGGGGTAGGCAGCGATTTCACCAGTACACCCGTACATTTCGCTAAACGTAATTCCGTTTCATGATATGATACTGGCCGAGCCTATCGTCATACCGGGTACAATTCCAGACTTCGGGCTCATACTGAGCATTTTAGTGATAGAAAACCCAATATTACTAATGAGAGAGGTAAGGGCTTAGTTCACCACGCTAGCATAACACGGGTTGGCAGACTTCACTCACCCTCAAAATTCTAATGGAGAACTTCTCAGGTTATATATATACATGTAGATTATAGGTTTCTATACCAGGTTTCCTTTATCGTTAAAGCAAGCGATAATTAACAAAGAATACACACGTATTTTGGAAGATCTGCGACTGTCGTCTCGACAGTCCCTACCAATCCCCGCTGAGCTATAACTTTATATAATAGAAAAAATCAACATTACATACAATGTTGACTATCATGTATTATGATCATACATGGTAACTTGCAAATTTTTATTACGCCGTTTTTTTAATTCTCAGCAAATGATATTCGCCGACTCAATAAGTTTTTCAAACTGATCGTACTTATCTATTATTAACTTACTGATTATTGACTTCAATAAAGTGATCCTTGCGTTTGCGGTTTGTCGTACTACTTCGGTTCTTTCAAAACAATTTAATTTATTTGTTTGTAAATTGTTTAAATTTTGAGCCGGAGAACGCGTTGCTTCTTCATTTAATTTACTTTGGCTAATAGTTATTCATTTAATACCTATATAAAATCCACAGTCCTTAAAATTAACATTTACGTCTAATTTTGATCCACCTACGGTCAGTTTTTCTCATTAGTTTCCTCTATATATAAACATATTATTAAGAATATTAATGAATATGCATATTTAAAATTATAATATTTTTATAACTTAACTGATAAACACGTTCTAAGTCACTCAAGGTAAAGTTGTTTATTCATGTAAAAATTTACTTTAATTACTTTATGTTAACTTTGAAGGTAATTAAATGAGTCATTCGTGAGAAAATATAAGAGAAGCGTTTGCTCTTTGGTTTCATCCGTGTGAATTTCTGTTTTTTTTTTACCACCGTCAAACAATGTTTTTATCGGTGGTCACCAGAATCATATCGGCATGTATAAATGCTTCCCCACACTCGGAAGAGGGAAGAAGCAAATCGAGGGGCCTGCGACAGGACAGGCGGATGACCGATGTAGGCACAGATATACAAAGATGTACCTCTATACGCGTCCCATCCAACCACCAAATCAATTGGCTGATCCTGGAACGCGATCCACACAAGATGTGTGGGTCACTATGGCAGATTTTAACACCATGTGTACGGTGGTCACTATCCAGCCGGGTATGAATATCCTACCACCACCTTATTTCTATAGCGTCTTAGTGTGAGTATTTCTAAAATAGCTTGCCTGAGTTTGCATCTTATAATAGATGACGTCATATGGGCGATCGATGGTAAAATCTGAGCCAAACTGCCCTAAAGATTCTGCTACATTACGTACTTTTGAAGCGACCATGACCCCACGTTGGAGTGAAGAATCGGGGTGCTTATTTATGCCAAACAACGAACTGTGTCTTCTCAGTAAAAATACCACAGATATATCAAGATTCACAGACATCGCAAGTACTTCAATTTATAAGAAACCAAGCGTTTCCACATTTGTAGTAACTGCTGCAACGTTAATGCACTTTAGTGATAAGAATCACACGACACAATTTACATAACTTTTTAATAATAATGTAAGATACGAAATGCCATTTTCGTGTACTCGGCTGAGGACTTACTCAGTCCTACTGCAGTAACATGAAATGCTAAAATTATGCGTACGCAAGATCTCATACTTCGTTTCTTTATGCGAATAAGGCACACTCGCGATGTTTATTTACATATTATGTATATGGGCAGTTCTTACAAACCCAGGCGCGGTTTCAGGATTAATTAAAATAGGTAGTGAGCTAAAAATTACCTTTTATGTCATTTTTGTAATTTTCAACTTAACGCAATTCAGATGAAATATTAGACGACAAAATACAAAATTATTACACTGTCAATGTGTCATGTGTACGGTAAAGGGTGTTATTTGGTTCATAATACTTATTCTGGTTTTAAACATGGGCCGTACACCAGGCCTGACACATAAACTAATAATAGCACTATACCGCATACGAAAAAAGACTCGCGTGATATTAAATCTAGATCTGCATAACAATTCGCTTTGTTGTGCATTACTTGTAAAACATAATGCTGAATCAGCTACCTTAAACCATACTCCATACTGACCTAGTACTAATAATCTTTTCTAAAATAAACCAAACTCAGCGTATTAATAGTGCAACACGATCTTGTATCATTGACCTTGAACGAATTAATAAACGGTTAATTTTTGAATGGTAAACATTTCTCAACGCATAGGCCTTTTCTTAAACCAATCCAATTTGGCAATTTGTTAGGAAATAATAAGTATGTACTTGTAAACAGGTTGATAATAGCGCATGTAACCTTGAAAGCAGAATATCGGCAACCGAAAATGAATAAACATTTGGTATAAAATTTGTTTTTATATTAAATACAGCTCAAAATATACAAATGCCTAAATAACCTTTGTGGAACAGGTGCAAGGAATTTCAATAAGGGACATGTACTATAAAAATAAGAATCGAAGTAAAACAACTTGCAAAGAAATGCTATTAAGTACATTTTAACAATATGTAGGACAATGTTAATAACTTCGAATGAATCGTGAGGATATTAAAGCAATTTTAATACTCAATATACATAAAAACTTCCACAATTTGCTCCAGCAGACGAATTAATTACACGCGCGGTTTATTCTTTGTTCATTATCATTAGCATTTTAGGACATATAGGGAGTTTGATGAAGTCTTATATCTCTTAAATACAGAAGCATGATCTCCTTGAAATACTTTCGAGCAGCGTAGAATATGCGAAAATGTTTAGCTAATACAAATCATAAATACATTGGCACTTACCTAACAATTGTATTTTTTTGGAATCGTCTATGGTTTTCACTACCACTTTAATAAACACAAAATAGAAAAAAATATCTATAGTTTTAAAAATGGAATGTTATTTATTCTTCGCGACGGCTTGCGAACGGTCGTGGTATGCCGACCGGTGACGGCGCGTGGCTCTGCAGATCGACTGAACGCGGAGTGAACAAGCTGCGCGCGCACTCAACCGCGACTGCGACCCTCACACCTAACACTGGACGACCTTCACAGGCCACAAATTCGGGGTGACATCCCATGACGCGACGCGACGTATCCAAATAAGGTGTAGTCAAAATTATTACTCCAGCATGGTTTATTTAAAAAAACAAACATTAAATGTTATATACATATACATAATTCAGCGTATTAGCAAATCAAAGTTGAACAAAAGAAGTTATAAAAACAGGCTATAGATTAAACGCAAATGTTAATCAACAAATCGACTAGAGCTAAGTAGAGCTAAGGTAAGACCTTGCTAAGCATGGATTATTAAATTAAATTAAATGATTTCACCAATGATGACTTTCTTTTTTTTATCCGAGTACGGCAAAGTGACTATGGCACGGCACTACAGCAGCGCACTAGTAAGCGCAGAGCAATTCAAAGCGACCACCGACAATCAATAAATCATGCCAGCCTGTATAAACGCTTGTTCCCTCTCGAAAGAAGACTGAAAAAAAAATGAATCCTGGAACGCGATCCACACAAGGTGTGTGGATCGTTATGGCAGGTTTTAACACCATATGTGGTCGCTATCCGGTCGGATATGAATATCCTACCACCAGCAACTTTATAACGTAGTCTAAAATGAAAATATAAGAATGAAAGGTGGAAATATAACTGCGCCTAGTGACAATCTAAATCGGCCTACAAATGAACTAAAACTGTAGCTTATCCACGTGATTCGCCGATATTAGGAAAGATATACATAATATATTCTATAGGAAAAGCTTTCTTTTGTAAGTAAGAGAAACCATCCTGTGTACAGTTTTTATACAGCATAAATGGATCGAATCAACTAAAGTGGTACAACTGTCTCGCAAGTAACCAATGCTAAGTGAAATAGTTTCCTGCTACATTCCGTACATTGAGTGATATTTGCGGAGGCTCAAAAACCAGAAATATACCATCCTTTCCTTAAAAGCCTTTCCCATTATTCTGGCATAGTTGATGGGTAATAGAAATCACTCAGTACGCAGTTCCTCTTTTGCCAACTGCTATAAAAATTACCCTACCAGGAAAACATAACAGTATATTAAACAATGGTTTTAATTCATTGTTTCTTTTTACAATTCTATGTTCACTCCAGAGATATATAATATTATGTAATCATGGTAATCTAAGTAAATTAAAAGCAATGGAAATACTTGCCTAGATTACCTAATTATTTTATGTGAAGCATAGCGTATATAAATGTATTAGAGATGTATGCATTTGACATTAAATAACTTATCATAATAACTAGCTTAGGCTCCGCCCGCATAAATGATTTTTTTCGAGATATAAAATAGCCTATGTCCCAACCCAGGTCACGGTCTACCTGTGTGCCAAATTTTTAGTAACAGACATCTATATTTATAAACATATCCTACAGTATGATGGGCTGGATCGACCGGGTTAGTATCACTGTCTCACAGAAAACCAAAGTGAAATGGCAGCTTACTCTGCGTTTCCTACGGTGAGTGAGACATCCGGTAATCTTTTCTGATCCCTATGTCATTACTTAATGGACGGCAACACAGCTATGATTCTTATGGTCCTGTGGGTGTTCATGGGTCGTGGAGATCACTTACCATCACGTATCCCACTTGATCCTTTGACGGCTTCGGTCATAAAGATAAACAAATAAGTACTTTCTGAGTATGAATCCAAACGCATAATGGGGGTTATTTCTAAATATCCATGTGCTAATAACTATCACAAGCTAAGCGTCGACTTTACACTGCTAGACTTGCCACTCGATGATTATGGTAAAAGTCGGCATAGCGATATAGTTGCAAAGTAGGTAGCAACATTAAATTTGTTTCGAATGTAATGTCAGGTTTAGACGAGTCGAATCGCTTTCAATAAGAGACTTTAATCAACAGTTAAAGCTGTAAGGTTTATTTTCATTCGATCCGGTTGAAAGTCCGTTCAAACGGTTTAAATTGCATGCAATTTAGTAGTTGATCAAATAAAATCGAACCATATGAACCCGCTATAATAATGATGATTGTAGCGCCTATTGAAAGCTGTTGATATCCCTGAAGGTCCACATTTGACATCAAAACAATCAGCCCTAGAATATCGAAAGTACTCTACAACTATGACACAAATATAAATAAACATGATGTAGTAATAAACTACATAATAATAGAGATAAAATGAAATACATTTTTAATATATCGAAATATTTACGACATTTCTATGATTATTTATTTTCAATAACGAGAAAGATAAACATCTGCGGAAAAAAATACTCAGACCACATAAATCAGTGTTACAGAAATAAAAATCGGTCGCTATCACAATAATTTCTGTGTTTCACAATTACTAAAATGTTTGATCTAATCAAGTTACAAAATGAAATATGGAAAATAACAATGTGCAAATATTAAATGATTAATCGATGTGTTAAAACAACATGAATTTGTAATAACGGCCAATGCAATATAGTCCATTGAAATGTTACATTTTTTAGGCCTCACCTTGCGTTTCTTAGAGGACGCAATTTTATTTTTCTTTGAACTGCCGAAGGAAGGGGTGTCAATGTCGGCGGTTCATCATCGAAGTCATTTTCATTTGTTAATTCTGAGAGTTCCATTACGTTACTGCAAGTCTCTCCAGAACAATGGAAGCACACTGCGGAACATTTTAGCCCTGCTTTTCGACATCCACACATCGCTCCACAGTTTCCTTTGCATTTACAAAAGATCAATTTAAGAAGCTCAGGGGGTGCTGGAGGTTTAGAGCTCTGCACTGGCATCAATAATTTTCCACATTTTTTCCAGCCCCAGTCTTCAGGATCATTATTATTACCAAGCCACGACTGGACCTGATGGTAGACTCGGAAAGTATGAAAGCGAGCTGTGTCTTGTGTTGGAGGAAGTGAAGATAAATTAAATGTACTTTTTGTCACTGCCTTGGCGAATTGTTTGTATCTTAGGCTGTCAAGAGAATTATCATCTTTATTTTTTTCTTTATTACATTTTCACTTATAACTTTTTTATTTATAGTTTTACGACAAAAAGTTACTGGACCAAAGTTATAGAGAATTTAATTAGCAACAAAAAACGTTAACAATTTTTTTTTATCAGATAAATAGTTTAAGAGATATATCGTAAAAACCGTTTCAACCCCTATTTTCAAGATGGCGGCCGTGGGACAAGGGTGGCGACCCCACAAACTTGATTTTAGCTTTACACTTACCCCCCCTACACATCAAAAAAATAAAATTGCGTCCTCTAAGAAACGCAACCCCAAATGTAACTTTTCAATGGACTAATATGTTTTACACAATAGTATCAATGTTGTCATGTCGTAGAAGGTACTTGGATTAGTCTCTACGGCCGGCCTGTCTAAATTCAATTTCCTTTAAAGGAAAAAAAAAATTGTTAGATAAACTGTTGTCCAATTCGGCAAACGAATCATAAGCAATCACAAGTCCAAACACCGTTAAATTTTAATCACCAAAAAAACAAACTTAAAGTATTTCCACAAAAAAGGACGATAATTTAATTTTGTTCTAAGAAAATTATCTTGCTTTATGATAGAAGTGCCTTCGAGGTTGACAATGGTAGTACTGTTTAATTTTATAGAAGTATTATTTCCATAACATGTTACTTAAAAAATAATTCCATAACTGTTTTATTATTATTTTATAAGTTCAGACAACGAATTTATCATTATTAGCTTGTCCTGAAACTGTCCACTTTTTTCGGTGGTTAAAATTTCACTGTGTTTAATGCCGTTAGATTAATCACTACATATTACAAAACAGTCCTCCGCCGCGTTTGTCTGTCTGTTCGCAATAAACTCAAAAACGACTAAAAGGATTTCAATAGATAGAGTGATTTATGAAGAAGTTTTAGGCATATAATTTGTCAAGGTTTTGTGTAAATGGGTTGAAATATAACGATAATTATTGAAAGTATCGGAAAAAGTCAAGCCGCCTGGGAACTTTCATCGTAAACGCTGCATAATTCCTTTGAGATATAATAAAACAATGCATGGTGGAATATTCCTCTTTTATATCTTACTATACCCATTCTATCTTCTAAAAAATAGTCACGCACAATGCGGTAATTGGAAAACTATTTAGACGGATACAGTACCTATCAGTCCTTATCAAGTTTAAGTTAACTAACGTATTTAATAACGTTAGTTAACTTAAAAATTTCATGCACATTATTATAATCTTTTACACCATATAAATTAAATGAATATCTTAGGAATTATCGCAAAAAAAATATTTATTCAAGCGCGTTTCTCACACTGATGACGGGACTCGCTTGATGCGATCACGCTGCTGTCGCCCACAGACAAAACTTGCATAATAACATATTATGCTTTACTAACTACTACTAACGTTCATTTGCAATAACTAAAATATATAAGATGATACATTTTATTTTATTTCAAAATTATCAATGCCATACTTATTATATAAGGAAATTTTCCGTCTATCTTTTTAAACTAACTCAAGAGCGAATATTTTAACAGATGCACATAAAATAAAACTAGAAATTTAAATATAGTTTAAATTTCTAGTTTTCATTATTTTTAATGAAAGAATCGTCCAAATGATTTCCAATTTCATCCCCTTTTGTGGTATAGTTTCTTCTTGAAGTTTAAATGGGACTAACTTTAAGCTATGGCCTTTCAAATGAAAAAAATAATTATCAAAATGGGACGACTCAAGATAAGATCATGCGTGTTATACATACAGAAAAAATATACGCGTCGAATTGAGACGACGAATTTTAGTCGGTTAAAAATAATATTGTTGACCTTTCATACACAGCAGGGAATCCTGAGTTACGAAACAAGAGGTCAATTTGCTTTTTTTTAATTGGCCTGAATGTCGAAACGAGCAGGTCGCTCGCCTGAATGTAAGCGCCACGTCTGCCACATAAACAGAAGCAACACAACACAGAACCTTACAAAGCACAGCATGTTATTGGACTACGCTCGTCACCATGAGATATAGAATATTAAGTCTCGTAATGACCAGTAATTTCACTGGCTTTAAAGACCTTCAAACCAAACCACAACAGTTCTTATACACTGTTGCTTAGCGGCAGAAATAGACAAAGCGTTGGTAACAATCCAGACGCTACGAGGATACGAGCCATCTACCAGCTAGAAATAAGACTAATTTGAGTTTTTCAATTTCAAATATTCGTTACGGTTATGCGTCTAGAATGAGCAGTCTCTCATACTTTCTGATTACTGTTTGTCACGACACAAGTTTTTTATTTCATGTGAAATGAGTGGATAAGGTGTAATTTCTTATAAGTGGTAGATACACTTTGTCTACAGCATGAATAAACTAACTCGATCAGCATAGATAATCAACGACGTTGAACAAACTTGAAGGGGAAAGTTTGCTTTTATGTTTACTGTCACTAAGATTGTGGTATATACCTCGAAAATGCCCATTCGTTGCCTTATAGATCGGTAATGGGTCCCATGTTTTATCGAATGTTATGAGGGTTCATGGCCTATGACGATAACTCACCATCAAGTAGCCCTACTCATTCTAGCTATACTATATTAAGGAAAAAAGATACCCACACCAAATGTTGACCTTGACGATGTTTTGTATGATAAGTTCAATCTACCAGAATGAGGGGTTCCGTGAGACAAAGATGCGGCTTGACGACGACGGCAATGTTTTTATTGTATTTTTTTTTATCATTTGTTCGTCATTTTTTTATATTATTTTTATTCCATCACAATTTGATTCTTCGTTTCTTTAGAAATGTTTTATAGAAATATTATAAAATAGCAGTAATTAAACTATTTTGCATAAGTGGAACGCATTTATACAAAATCTTCTTCAACGGAATTTCCGTTATTAAACTTTATTAAATACATATATTTTTTGTTCATCAATTAACTCAGCAGGTTTTTCGAAATTATCTTGTAGCCCAACGTCATTTTTAACGTTTATCCTTAATTACAGCCATAAGTTCGATAATCACAATAACGTCACGTATTTCTACTGTGAACCATGCTATGAACACATCAAGTTCCTCAAATCAATACAAAAGTTGCCATCATAACATACTAATTTTACCAAGACTTGCTATAGTTTAAACAGAAAACGTTTAAAAATATGTAGAATAGCTACATACAACCACACGTGTCACCCCTTACAAGGGTATAGAAAATAATTTCCACTTTTTTACTTATCGTCGCTAAGAATTATGGAATACAACAAGGCATAAAAGTCGCAGAATGTTTCTCTAGCTACAGTCTACAGTTCACTTAGTAATAATTACTAAGACCGCACTAATGACTGATAAAAAATAAAGATCGAAAGCATTGAAGAATAATCGTTTATTGGAATGATGATAATCATATAGCAAAAAAAAGAAAACATTTCAAAGCATAGGATAACTTGACAAAGGAACAGCCTATATAAAACGTATAATGTCATTTGAGATTTCCAATCTATATTTACAGGGTAAATTAGAATTATGGAAAAATATAGGTTATTTTTCATTAATCAGTCCAAACAACCAAACTTTGGTGACAGGTGCTGATTGAGGGATACTTTCGTACTATAATGCTAATCTACATCATGTGGTAGAGCGCCATCTGTTATTTTATGTATAAACTTTGGATAACTTAATCTCTTTGCTTATGTAAGGTGGGTCTTAACTCTACCATACATTTTCATAGTTTGAAATATATCCACTAGATGACACCACACGCAAGTAAATTTTTCGTTTGGGCATATGTATATGCGGGATGGTACTATTTTAGTATACGTGGTGCTATGCGTGCTTCAGCTACTAAATATCTTGAAAATATTATTTTCACTTTATGTGACTTCCAGGCGTCAGCCATACTTATAAACTATCGACAAGCGCCCACAATCTTTGTGCTTGACATCGGTACTTTTAAGATGAGTAAGTAAAGCATTCATCTTGAATGTCAGTACAACTTTACGTGGTAGGTGTCTCGTATGCGAGAGGCCGTCTGTGATGATACCACCGCTTTGTTATTTTCTGCTGCCAAGCAGAAATGTCCAAGCACTGTTGGTTTAAAAGACGTTGAAGACATTGAAATTACTGGGCATTATGAGACTTGACATCTTATGTCACGGTGTGCTGGGCGCAGTCCACTGCCATGCAGTGATTTGTAATTAAAAGTCTAGTTTGGTGTTGTTTCTGTTTATGGGCAGCTGTTGCGCTTATCATCAGGCGTGCGACCAACCAGTTTCGTCATCCAAGTCCAATAAAAAAACGTATCGTTTACCTTGGAGGCTAACACTACTTTGTGTTTATTGTCCTACTTTGAGTTTATGTTTATTGTTTATCCGCCGGCCCTAGAAACAAACTATAACTGGTTATCTCGCATTATTGAAATAAATTTCTTGATCTTGAACCTCGATTTCCAAGTCCTTATGAAGTCTACTTTCAAAACTGCATTTTGCGATAGTACTTTACAAATAAACGGCATTCATAATCATCATCTTGATAATAAAAGTAGTCTTTTAAACATATAATGCGAAATATTAAAAACTTATATTTTAGAGGCTTTGCAACGAGCAAATTGGTGACCTGCTGGTAAGCGATCTCCACCGCCAGGAACACAAAACCCGAAAAATCGGGCTTTAAGGAAACGAATGAAGACTGAGAAGGGAGGAAGAGAATTGGACCTCACTCATCATACAAAACGCAACAAGATGCCACTTCACGTCTGTTATCAGTGAGACAGTGACACAAACCCGGTCGAGCCGGGGGCATTCTTGGCGCACACAAATGTGTCAGCGTGTCTCTACCACTTACAGTGTACATACTTATTAGTTACATCAAATAATATAGCAGCCATAATTTAATTGTTTCCAGCAAACTCTCTAGCATTAGTTATGGCTATATAATTAGGGTAGACCGGGTACATTTGTAGCAGGGTACGGTAGTACCAACGGGAATATTTTTTTAACTACGCCTCGCACACACATTCCCATCCCCTTGGCGCCCCCCTTGGTTGCTTGCCGAGTAACTATCAGCTGCTCGCGCGTGTTGCTCGACGCAGACGCTTATGAGGGCGAGGTGAAGTTTTGGTGCAGTCAAAGTAAGTTTTTTCCATCTATTATCATTGGTCATAGCAGGAAATCAAAACGTCATTTTTAACTCAGTGTAAGTTAAAACATTTCTCACTATTGTTGCTCTTATTTGTAAACGTATTTATTTAGATTCAAGTTTATAATTTAGGAGATTTTTTATAATATCGATGAAATGAGTATATGAGGACAATTGTACCAAAATTTCGGGGACGTTTGTAACGGCACAATTGTCCCCGTGGTAAAATTGACCCCATATTATATATATATTTATTTATAATCTATATATTTATTCTAACTATCATTTTAATTCATAACTTATTATTAACTATATTTTTTATCCGAGCACGGCAAAGTGACTGCACTACATCTAATGGTAAGCGAAGCGCATTCCAAAAAGACCAGCGACAACCGACAATAATGAGTTTATCGGCGGTCACCAAAACATGCCGGCCTGTAAAAATGGTTCTTCCCACTCTGAAGAGGGTAGAAACAAATCGAGGGGCATGCAACAGGACAGGCGGATGACCGAGACAGGCACAGGGATACAAGTATGTGCCGCTAACCGCCCAAACCAACCATCAAGTTATGTCGCAAGCCCCTCGGGAGAACCGAATATACACTAGCTAATCCTGGAACGCGATCCATACAAGGTGTGTAGGTCACTATGGCAGGTTTTAACACCATGTGTACGGTGGTCGCTATTCGGGCGGATATGAATATCTTACCACCAGCAGTTAGAATTTAGAAGATAAAGATCATCATAACAATTGGGAACTGCAGTTTTAAGAGACGCAATTCAGCGATAGACAGACAGACCGACAGTAGACAGTTTTGTCTACAGCATGAATGGACTGGCTCGGTCGGGTCGTTACCATTGTCTCACAGAAAACCGACGTAAAGTAGCGGCTTGCTGCTGCATTTCGTACGGTGAGTAAGATATCCGGAAGCCCAAATCCCCTCCCCTTCCCAATCCCTAATTACCCCTTTCCTTTAAGGTAGGCAACACGCCCATGATTCTTCTGGTGGTGGACGTGCATGGGCGGTGGAGATCACTTACCATCAGGTGACCCACTTGCTCGTTTGCCGGCCTATGATATAAAAAAGAGTAGCTATACATAATAAAAAAATTGATAAAATTAAGTATGCAAGGGACAATTGTACCACGGGGACAATCGTTCCAAATGCTTTACCATACAAAATTTTAATTTGTGATTTTCGTTGTTTTTGACTAATTATAAGTATACGACACCACAAATATGATGGTCAATACTTAATAAGAACTTATAAGAATACTTTGTTGTAATCTTTAATTTAGTTATTATCGTTTAGGGTGAGAAAACTATTGTTTTATGTTTTTAATTTTTATATTGATTAACCTTACGAAGTTTACTGTATTTTGTTTGTCATTAGATTACAAGCTATTCTGTTGGGATATTACCATTTAGAGAAGTATATTTATGTAATGATAAAACTGAGTTTTATTAAATTACATCGCTGGTACAATTAACCCACTGGCGGGGATATTTGTACCAGTTCACTCAGTCCGCTTTAATGCCTAATATCTATGATTGTATTATTGCTACACGTCTAAAGATAATGCGAACTTATAGCCGAATAAACTACGTATCAATGGTTATTGACACTTTTGACACAATATCAATAATAAACTCAAAATTTAACGCTAACCAAAATATGCTACAATTGTCCCCGGTCTACCCTACTGCGCCGTCAGGTAAATTAACAGACATTTGATGAGAGGTTGGTAGTTGGTACCGTCTTACTATGTTATATTGCATATAATAATTGCATTCTCAACAACACGCAGAAAATAACTGTTTACTATATAAATATCTGAAGAACAGCTAAACACTTTACGCTCTTAATGATTTCTTACGTTTACGTGAATGTTAGACATTGAAATAAAACGAATTTAAATGGATTTTATCGCAATTTTTTATTTTATTTTGGTCCCGGCGTTACGCTCTTATAAAACATACAATGAAATACGCAAAATATCCCATACTTTATATTAAAATGAACACCGGCTATGAATAGGGGCTGCAAATAAAATGTCCGGGTTTTACTCGTGTATTCACCCTACAAAACGACATTATGATTGTCTACAATAAGTACAATACTAATTAAAATCCTGAAAATTTGTTGCATCCTGGATTAGTGTAGTTATAGTGTGTAGCAAAATTTCAGTGAAACAGGGTGCCTGCGTCACTTAGTGGTTCCTACAACAATGAAGTATGGCAATTGTTCTTTCACACATAGCTGTCAATATTTACGGAACGTCATGACCGTGCATACGCCCCAAGTGCTATCGTACTGTGCCGCTACTCTAATGCCTAAATTCATTCATCTCGTATGAAAGCAGGTCACAAGTTTGAGTTAATTAAAATTAACCTAAAGTTGAGCTATGTTCATATAAAATACTAGGTACCTATTACAAGGCCACAAAGTACTTTGTATCAGCTAGGCTTGCCAATCATATCATAATATTATATATATTATATAGTATTTTACTATACTTCGGGATGTCGTACTATACATATGCTGTTGAAAAAATATACCTATAACATGCAAAAACAATATAATATTTTAGTTAGTAAATAAATACACCCACCAGTCACATATATAGTCCTTACCCCACACTAGGTTAACCTGTGTCGTGGGAATCAGGAACTACACAGGCCTTACGGTCCCATAACACCCAGACCCGAAACAAATATTCGTGGATCACACAAACATTTCTCGGAGCAGGAATCGAATCTAAGGCCTCTCGCTTCGCAGTTGGCTACTCGCCCACTGCGCCAGATAGTTTTATGTTCATGAATAAAACTAATAAACAACAAATAAATCGATTATTGATTTAATTTTTAAAGCAGCAAATCATGTTATAACACTTTTATTATATTATTGTTAAAAGTTGCAAAAAGTGCAAAAAAATATTGTTTTATAACACTAAATAACTATTAAATAATATCATTACTGTCTTTGTGACGTTTCTCATAAAATACGATATTTTTTAGAGGCTCCTATATTTTATAGCTTACTAGCTGTCCCGCGCGGCTCCGCCCGCGTGATCTGTATTTTCCGGGATAAAAGTAGCCTAACAGTGGCGCCATCTGTCAGCAATGTGTCACGCACCGACGCCATCTACTTAAAATATTGGTTTGTAGTACATGCTATGTATCAGAGATGGCGCTGTATTTAAAAAATGATTTTCCCTATTTTCCCGCTTTTCTATTGAAATTTTTCCTAGATTTTCGTTGCTATAAACCTCACGGAGCCCGAGACCTTTCCAACGAATGCAAAACCGTGGAAATCGGTTCGTGCGTTCTGGAGTTATATCGTCAGGAAGGAAAACCCGACTTATTTTTATATAATAGATTAGAATAAGAATAATCAAATATTGGCAACCCTACCTATAACCTACATGCAAGACCTTAGTTCTTAGTCTTACGAGTAGATTATGTACTTTCTAAGTAGTCTGTGCCCTGTGGTAGAATACAGGCCACTACTCGCTTCTCGTTGCGGATTTAGAATCACTCAATAAGGACAAGGCAGTTTAGATATATATACGAAAGTTTTAAATATGAAGTAGATATTACCGGTGGGAGGGTACCCGGAACATATTTGTACCAGACTAGATCGCAACCATCGTACATGTGGTTAAAGATCCGCCACAGTGGCTCTATCAAGCGAGTCGCGTTTCGCAGTCAGCCTGTGTGTATTCAATAACATCAGGCCGCCGCGCCGGCATAATTTTACCGACCATCAAGGGACGCCATTCGGGTCGACATTATATTTGGACTGCACTGTACTGTAACATTCAGTCCAGTGTAGTCATTCTGCTGTGCCAGGATAAAAAAGATGTGAAGTACCTGACCTTATTGGTATTATAAAAATAACAAGGATATTGAAATAAATACTTACATTTGAGATTGTACAATGTTCTTCGAAGCTGTTCAAACAAATAATAATTAACCTTGCATAATATGTAGATCAACTTTAAGTGCGATTAATATTTTAATAATAATATGAAAATAAATATAGGTCTAAGAGTAAAATATCCATCCGTGAAATACATCATTACACACCATCATTGCAACATACATAACACACATTTTCTACTGAATCCTCTATTTAACGTCAATTGTTATGTATGGTCCGGAGTCCCTCTGCCAGCTGATCTACTTGATTACTATCAAGCTAATTTTCCGTGCGTAGCTTCGTTTCGATGAGACGCCCAACAATTCCCTATGCGAAAATTCTCTATTGTGGTAGCTCACAGAGGTAGCAAGGATAGAATATTTCGATTTGATGATACTCAAAAATTTATTATTTTATTTGTAGGACATATGACTGTTAAATTATATGAATATTAACTAAGTAAAAACAAAAAAATCAGCTCATTCAAATCATTTTTTATGACCTCGTTATCGATACCTATTGGAAGCCCCTCCTTCCAATAGGTATGATTACTAACCAGCTGATTTTTTTGTTTTTACTTAGTTAATATTTATATAATTTAACAGTCATATTGTCCTACAAATAAAATAATAAATTTTTGAGTATCATCAAATCGAAATATTCTATCCTTGCTACCTCTGTTAGCTACCACAATAGAGAATTTTCGCATAGGGAATTGTTGGGCGTCTCATCGAAACGAAGCTACTCACGGAAAATTAGGTTGATAGTAATTAAGTGGATCAGCTGGCCCAGGGACTCCGGACCAGTATTGTTATCTTACCAAACATAATATTTTCTGTTAGTATTAAAAGATGTTAAACCTGTAGAGACATGAATAAGTCAGAAAAAAACAATAGTTATGTAAATGTTGACTCAAAAACAAGAACACAATTATGCAACAGTTTAGTGAACACCGTGCGGGATTTCTAACTGCCGCACTCAGAGACGGCAATTAAATTTAATTATGATCGTCATTTTTTAGAGTTAGATTACTTTTACACTCAGAGCCAGGTAATGTTTTATGCACCGTATTGAATACAGAAAACGTATTATCCTCTGTTACTGAATGGAGAAAACTCTGAGAAATAATCGATATCTTAGAAATATCTTAATGGTAATTAAAATTAATTAACTTATTTGAGTGCAGCAGTTAAATGAGACCGTGATTATATTATGAAGATCAGCGAATCCTAAAGTAGTTTCCAAGGAAAAATTACCAGGGTTCCGCGAATTAGTTGCATTTGTCGTTAAATTGCGACACATGTATTTTGATCTGATACAAAACATAGACGACCACATTGAATATGAACTTATACATGTATGCTTCTGATATGCTTTCTCATTAATTCAAGTTAAGTAATGATCCTTAAATGAAGGGGTTTCAGAAAATAAAAGGGATCTGTTGTGTATTCCGTAACTCATAAACAAAGGTATTTTACGATACACATGAGTACCTACTTACACTACTTACTTAATGCCTAATTATAGACTCTATGTCCTAACTAATAGGTATATAAATGCGAAAGTGAGTTTGTAGGTTACGCTTTCCGGCCTAAATCTCTGAACCGATTTTGATGAATTTTTCGTACAGAAATAAATTAGACGGATATAAAGTACTTGTCTCCCAGAAAAGGCTGATCACTAGAACGGAGTTGTGAACAAAAGCTAATCCAATATAAAAGGTAAAATCCTTACTAACTCATCATTGACTATCTCAAACCATTTAACGAATCATAGCTGTCTGTGTAGGTATATCAAGGTATAAAATACAATATATTCATGTTTAGAGGTCAATAAAATAATAACTTTAAGTATTATTATGTAATAATGAGCGCGCAGAGCCGATAACCGGTAGGGCAGAAAGGTTTTGGAATGGAGGCTACGTACTAGCAATCGCAGCGTTGGACGTCCGCCTACAAGGTGGACAGACGACCTGATAAAGGTCGCAGGAAGTCGCTGAATGCAGGCCGCTTCCAACAGGTCGGTCTGGAAATTTTGGAGGAGGCCATGTTCAGCAGTGGACGTCCTGTAGCTGATGATAATAATTATTAGAAGTTAATGTTGTTTAAATCGAACGTAAAGCGGTATCAATGTGCGCATGAGTACAAATGACTGAACGGATTTAGTGGTACCAAAAACATTCAATATTAATCCTTTAAACCTCTTTGATCGGCACATAATAGTTCCTTCGTATTTATCGTGCATGCTGCAATTACAAACACCATCTCTACGGACAAACCACATAACCTGCGCGTGCGCCGTGCGGCCTCTACTAATGAGATTGCCACAGGACCTGAATACAAATTGATTTATTTAAAAACCAACGCGTTGGGCTAGTGTGTGGATTTATTAGAAAAACCTAACCTATGTTTGGAAACAATATCAGATGTCAGTTGAGTTTTTTTAACACCTAGCAGTCACACTCATACTCTCAACCTCAAACTAGGTTAACCTGTATCGTGGTTATCAGGAAGTACGAGGTTCTTAATGTCCCACAACTCCCAAACCAAAAATAAATATTTGTAGAACACATCAACATTTGTCTCGGGTCGGAAATCGAACCCGCGGCCTCTCGTTTCACAGCTGTCTACTCGCTAGGATGTGCTGCGAACGTTGCATACGTTTTAATGATCTTTACATTTGAATTGAGAATTTTTATAGAACGCCACGCTGTAGGGATTTTCTCCAGCACGCTGCTCAGCTCATGCGGGTAAGTAAAACTGTATTACAGAAAACCGACATAAAGAGGTTCGCCGCTGCATTTCGGACGATGCATGAGATTAAGGAAGGGCCAGATCCCCTCTTCCATTATCCAATCCTCATTCCTTCTCTTTAAGTTCAGCAACGCATCCATGATTATTGTGGTATTGTGGATCCGCAGTGGAGATCACTTACCATCATGTGACACATATTTTTTTACTAGCCTAAATGACGAACCGAGTAGTTCGCTCACCTAATGGTAAGCGCCTGTGCCTGTCCATAAAGAGAAACAACATCAAACAGAAGTTTTAATTACAAAGTACTGTATGGCAGTGGTCTGCGCTCGTCACCCCGAGACATAAGATAATAACTCTCATAATGCTTATAAGACCCAGTAATTTCACTGGCTTCAATGTCCTTCTAACTCAAACAACAGTGCTTACACACTGGTTCTTGGAGAAAACTTTGCTTGCTCTTCACTTACACTTCCACTTGCTCCGCCTTAAAGAATTAGAGAAGCAATCACAATAGTGAAAATTTCTAAATCTAAGTAAGATATCAATCTGTATTCATGGTATACGCCATGTCCGCAATAAACCTGGCAATTTGGAAGGTCTGTTATTTAATGACCAATTGTATATTCCTATGTTGATGCAAACTGTCTCCTTTGATGAAAATTGCCAACGCAATGAAGTTGCGTGTGTCTATTTATAAATATTCGCGAGGTAGCATCGCTTTAAACTTCACCTTAATTCAACCTACGTTAAAAAGGAGGATGTTCTCATTTCTATTTTCTTATACCTATAAAGTTTTGTCTACAGCAGTGGGCCTATAAGATATATCCCTTCCCAATCCCTTAACTATCCCGTTCCTTTAAGGTCGGCAACGCGTCTCTGATTTTCATATTGTAACTGTTCATAATTGGTGGATATCACTTACTATCAGGTGACCCACTAGCCGGTTTGTCAGCATCTGCTATAAATAATATAGGTAACGAGTATATAGGTAACGATTTTAAGTCTCTTTGTATTTGATATGGTTTACCCCAAGTATCCCATCCAACTTGATTAAGATACTATATGAGTTACCACGTATGAGGGAGAAAGCAAACGTACCTACTTATAACAGTAAATGCATCGCGTGTCGGGTTTTCAAGTGCGGCTCTGAAGTTTATAACTCTTAATTATGCGTCAATAACTTTTGTATGTTCATTGTGCAGACTTGTACTTGCTCTAAGTGTTATATATCTCTTAATTTATTCATATCCTGTCTCACGAAATACAAACAACTTTTCCTTGTTTTTAACATTGAGGATCACGTCATGCCACGAGTCAGGACGGAACTGAATCGCGTTGCTGCTGTTCCACTTTTGAAAACGAAACATTTTGAAAATAGAAGACTGGCGATAATCTACGGGTGGATTGCACTATCCCTCAGTAAAAGTTTAAATTGTAACAAGCAATGGTTGACGACATCTACAGATTTTTAAATTTTCTTAATACTGAAAACAAATATGTAAATGAATTGTTAAATAGCGAGAACAATTGCTAGTTATAATAACTTTATCAGACAGACAGTGCATTCCATACTTTAATGTGGCTCCACCATAATACTTTGTATTATACAAAGTATTATGGTGCAGTTACACGACGCATGCTAGCGGAAGCCGAGCCAGGAATAGGGCGTGGCATACCCACGATACTTTTGACGACGCGATGCGTCTTCAAAAGTATCGAAGTTTTGACAAGTCGTTACCAATAAACGGTGTTCAGTGTCATGTACACGATCCCGTCCGTCGTCATGTATTCATGTCTCGTCCGTGGCTCGACTCGCGCAATCCCGCGTCGTTTTACTAGACCATTAGAGGTAAACGAAGTTCCATTTCAAAACTTTTGTATGAATAAATTTAAAATATTAGTAATGGAACAACATCCGTGCCTAATATGTGGCGCAAGCTTGAGTCATTTTTAACTTGAATTAACTTTGGAGAAATCTAGTATTTTATATTATGTTCTAATACCCATTTTTAATGTACCTAGTCTACGTATACACCTTTATATGAGTGTAGTACTACTAAATATATTTTTTTTATCAGAGCACGGCAAAGTGACTGCACTACACCTGACGGTAAACGTAGTACAGTCCAAAAAACCAGCGATCATCGAAAAACAATGAGTTTATCGATGGTCATTAGAACGGTGCCGGCCTGAATAAATGCTTCTTTTTTCTTCGGAGAGGGAAGAAATAAATCTAGGGGCCTGCGACAGGACAAGCGGATGACCTATGCAGGCACAGTAATACAAGGATGTACCCCAATACCCGCCTCAATCAACCATCAAATCAACTGACTGATCCTGGACCGCGATCCACATAAGGTGTGTGGGTCACTATGGCAGGTTTTAACATCATAATGTGTACGGTGATCGCTATCCGGGCACATATGAATATCCTACCACCAGTTGACAATTAAAGTAATACCTTGACACTTGCATAAAAATATACAAAACAGGTATCGAAATAATTGCTTCTTATACTTTAATTTAAAACTATAAAACGACCTATAGAATTTACTTACTTTTGCTCGCGGCTCCACCCGCGTGGACGGCCTTTTGTGGTATTAAAAGTAGCCTATCTCCTTATCAATTTTATGGTCTACATGTGTGCCAATTTTCATACAAATCCGTTCAGCTGTTAAGGCGTGATTGACTTACAAATGTTCCAATTCACAAACTCACAAACATCCAAACTTTTACATAAATAATAGCAGTAGGAAGTATGAATAAATGTGAAAGGATAAACTTAAAAATGGAAACCAGAAACATGTACGTACGACATTGAATTGCTTCAATTTCTTGGTATATTAAGATTTGTATTATTCAATGTGAAGTGTTTATTTTTAAGCGCATGTTTACGGCAAACTGAAAATCTTGATGTGCTTTTGATAAATAAATACTTGGGAGTATTTATTTATTTAAAGTTACACACATAGTCCTGACCCCAGGTTAATCTGAATCGTGGCTATCAAGAACTACAAAGAACTTCCGGTCCCACTACACCCAGACCCGAAACAAATATTTGTGGATCAAACAAGTATTTGTCTTGGCACGGGAATCGAACCCGCGGCCTCTCGTTTAATAGTCGGCTACTCGCTTGCTACGCCACGGAGACTGATAAACTTTTATCGGCGGCTTTACTATATTTATTTACTTTTCTTTGCTTCAAATAGAAACTATACGGTAAAAACTACATAGAATCAGCGATCATAGGTAAAAGTGTGTTGTATTTTGATTTATTGTACAAACAATAACCATTATAATTAACCCACAACACAAATTTATTATTTTGAAATGATATTAAAAATCAGATTCAAAATAAACATCTTAAAACATGTACAAAATATATTTCTAATTTCAATGTGAGTAGCGACACAAATTAAATGAAATAACTAAAAATATAACTTAATTTAACTTTTGAACTCAAGTTGTTAACTACATAGTTATGTTTTCATATGTCAATTTTATTGCAGCCAAGCTAAGCATCTGACTTTGTAAACAAAAATGTAAACCAGTCAATGCTTTCCAATCAGCTGTTCCTAAAAAGACTTTTTCTAACCTAAATAAAGTAGATGTACACTTATTCATAGAAGAACAACGTGAATCGTGGTCTTATGCAGCGATTCCCAAAGTGTGTTCCGCGGAATCCGTAAAATAGTGTTCCACGAGTCAATAGAATAGAGAATTGTAAGAATGAAATAGAGAATTGTGTATGTGGCATAGATACACTTAAGATCAAACACAATTTTTTCCATAGCACGAATGGGCTGGCTATTACCACTGTCTCACAGAAAACCATAATAAAGTAATAACTTGTTGTTGCGCTTCATACGATGAATGAAATATTCGGAGGCTGAAATCCCACCTCCATTTCATAATCCCCTTCATTCATCATTCATAATTCTTCAGCTATTATTGGTGATGGAGATGACTTAGCACCTAGTGAACCATTTGCTCATTTGCCTCGCTCTGGTATAAAAAAAATCCCGACATAAGTTGCATCAAAAAAATTATACATTAAAAAAAAATCAAAAATTGTCTCATACTCAAATTAGATTTTATGGGCCTAATGTTAAATAATTTAACTAGATAATCATTAAGTTTCCATTAGGAGATTTAATAAGTATTCCGTAGCCTTGAAAGTTTAGGAACCGCTGTACTAATGTACCGTTGTTGGAGAAAGCAGCGAGAAGCCAGCGGCCGCAGTTGACGGTTTACATTAGAGCAGTGCGTACATCACTGCGAGCACTTGTTAACTATTTCGATAACATTTTGTAAACAAATATATCCAGGACACACTTTTGGATTAATAAGGGACTGTATTTGTAAAGGTATGATTTTAAGTTTAATTTAGATTTTTATTGAAATTAATTTAAAAATCATGTACCAGTTCATCAATAAAAGTAACTAGAAAACGTAAAATAACTTAAACTATTGATTGATACAATACTATTATAATATAATTTGCATAATTAATGTATTTACTTATTATAATTATTGAACATTTATACTTTATTTCACAACAAATAGATATTTAACAATGTCATTGTAAAATCACTTTCTACTTTCACAAATAACACAAAACAAGTTTTCTTTAATAATTTTGAAACAAAACTAATTATATAGAAAACTCTACACCTAAACGTATAAAGCAATTTGTATATTAGACGTAGCAGTGAAACGTACATTTCTGTATTTACTAGCAACGTGCTTAAAAGTGGTACATTACATGTATAAAATGGTAATTAATATAGCATTTACAAAAAGCAATAGTAAAATCTGATCGTGCATTTCTTTAAACTGTAATATATTAGATTATTTTATAACGAGCTAGCGTTTAAATTACTTTACTTAACCCTAGGGGTAACCCTACGTAAGGAATGTTCAAGCTACACCCAATATCAAATTAATCAGAAAACGTTTTTTCTAAGATAAGTTATTATTTGTTTCTTATACCAGTAATCTAACAACGTTAATTAATTAGTATTCCGGATCCGGTGAATCCGATCGACACAATATAAATAAAGTCACCTATGCTCTACTATTTCCGAAAATGGTAGAGCCACACTAAAGATAGTTTTGTCTTCAGTGTTAATGGGCTGGCTAGTCCGAATTGATACCACAGAAAACCGCAGTGAAATAGCTTGCCCTTGCGTTTCGTTCGACGAGTGTGACATTCGGAGGCTCAAGTCCTTCCCTCCCCAATCCCTTTATTATCCCATTCCTTTAAGGTCGGCGACACGTCCATAATTCTTTAAGGATTGTGTGTGTGTATGGTATTCGTAAGTGGCAAATATTACTTACCCTCAGGTAAGATTACTTATTTGCTCGTTTGCCGGCCTCAATAAAAAAAAATATATTTGTAAGCGCGGTAGCACCCTAAGAATTTCCGAGATATGAGATATAAGTCCCGATAAAAATCGAATCGTTTCTGAGATGAGCCCGGACAAACACACACAAAATTATTTGAAAATTCTGTTTGGGTTTCGACAACGAATAACCATATGAGCATAAAAAATGCTTTTATTTTGAAATCACAGACAGACACTTTAATTTTGTTGATATTTAAGTATAGATTATTTTTTATAAGGAAGTTGTATCTACCTTATAACAATGTATTTAAACTATCATAAATATCTATATATAGGTAAACATACCTTTTATTAGCCTGAATAACGAAATATTGGTGGTAGGATATTCATATCCGCTCGGATAACGACCACCGTACACATGGTATCATATCCTGCCATAGTGATCCACATGCCTTGTGTGGATCGCGTTCCAGGATCAGCCAGTGTATATCCAGATCTCCCGAGGAGCTTGCGACATGACTTGGTGGTTAGATGGGGCGGGTACAGAGGTACATCCTTGTATCCCTGTGCCTGCATCAGTCATCCGCCTGTCCTGTCGCAGGCCCGTCTATTTCCTTCTTCCCTCCGAAAAGGGGAGAAGCATTTATACAGACCGGCGCGGCATGACTCTGGTGACCACCAATTAACTAATGGTTTGTTGGCGGTCGCTGCTTTTTTGGATTGCGCTACGCTTACCATCAGGTGTAAGTGCAGTCACTTTGCCGTGCTCGAATAAAAAAAAATAAGCAGGTCGCTCGCCTGATGGTAAGCACAGCCCCTGCTCATAAACACCACTACCCCTTCGGGGATTACAGGCGTGTGTGCGTATGTATGTATCCATAATATTATTTCAGATCTTTTCTTGCGTAATATCGCACACAGAACACCTATTTCTGTGTTCTATACTAATGCGGTTCGGAGCGTGTCTAGTCCGTCAATACTAAATTACAGACTAGACTTGGCCTGCGACAGTTTCACAAAACTCACGCTAATTGTATGTAATATTCCATGGCTATGTTCGTTTTGTGATCACTTTTATAACTTAAACTATGCAATCGAGTATACATAATCAAAACTCATAGTGTCCTAATTAGGTTGAGTTATCTTTGGTAATAATGCACGAATATAGGTAAATTAAGTAATTGCTTTTTATTCCTAATTAGGAATGTTTCATAACTAATCAGTATTAAAGAAAAAGATCGGAACGAAGATCGATTAATTAGGCTTTAAAATTTTACAGTACTTACTATTGTAAGATGGATTATAATTATTTAATGTATTTATGGGGTGTAAGGGGGTGTAAGGGGATCCAACCACCATCTTCCGGACTCCAAGCCAACCTCACCTGCCCGTGGTGCACCCTGCTGGTTAACGGACGAGGCTCTGGCGACCGGCTGATGGCGGTATAACCATCGTAGTGATGGCGTAGCTAAATGCCACAGGCTGATGATGGGCAGCAGCATCTTCAGCGCAAGAAGCTACGCCTCTGCGCTCGCCAACCCGCCTGCCAAGCGTGGCGAGTAATGGCAAAACCTCCCAAATGATGATAAGACAGACAAGAACCAGGCCCCCAGTCCCCGGCAGCCCCGCTATTCCTAGTTCTGGTAGCAGCTACGGTAACGGCGGGGCAGGGGGTGCTAAGAATCCCCGGGTAAGATCCCGCTACCACCCCCGACGACGACTGGCCCTGGTAACACACAACATTCGCACTATGAGGACTGACGAGAAGATCCTTGAGCTGGAAGAAGAAATGAGTAGGTTACGATGGGACATCTTGGGTTTATCAGAAGTCCGAAGGAACGGAGAGGACACGATAATCCTCAAGTCTGGTAACCTACTCTACTACCGGGGTGGCGATCAACAGTCTCGAGGTGGTGTCGGATTTCTCGTCCACAAGTCCCTCGTTAACAACATCGTTACCATCGAAAGTGTGTCGAGCAGGGTAGTATACCTTATACTCAGAATATGTGAGAGATATTCGTTGAAGGTCATACAGGTATATGCGCCGACCTCGACACACCCGGATGAGGAAGTAGAGGAGATGTATGACGACATTAGTCGGGCCATACACACCTCCGAAACCTACTTCAATGTTGTTATGGGGGATTTCAACGCAAAACTGGGCAAGAGAAGAGATGAGGAGCTGAGAGTGGGGCAATTTGGATATGGGCAACGAAACCCCAGGGGACAAAGGCTGGCCGATTTCCTGGAGAAAGAGGGACTCTTCGCGATGAACTCTTTCTTCCAGAAGCCGCCTCACAGGAAATGGACCTGGATGAGTCCGGATGGTTCTACGAGGAACGAGATAGACTTCATCTTGACGACGAAGAGACGGATACTCAATGATGTCTCTGTGATCAACAGGGTGAAAACCGGAAGTGATCACCGAATGGTAAGGGGCACATTGAGTATTGACGTCAAGGTGGAAAGACGCCGCTTGATGAGGTCTATGCTCCACCCTACTCGCGCCCATATTCAAAACCCCGAGAGCTTTCAGCTTGAACTGGCAAACCGCTTCTCTTGCCTAGATAGCTGCGTAACTGTGGACGAAATCAATGACGGGTTGGTAGAAGCTGTCCACACGGTGGGTTCTAAATTCTTTAGACCCCGTCGTAGAAATCGACCTCAGAAACTCTCGGTCTCGACGCTCGAGCTCATGGCCGAACGTCGATCTATGGCGCTGCAGTCTTCCGATGACGCTGAGGCATATCGGCAGCTCAATAGACGGATATGGAAATCCTTGCGACACGACGTCCGCGCTCACAACACTGCGAGCATAAAGGAGACGATCGAGCAAAACAAGGGCTCCAAAGTGTTTGCTAAGGACCTGTCTATTGGGCAAAGCCGAATGACAAAGCTGAAGACGGAAGATGGCAGTGTAGCGTCGACCAAGGCAGAGGTGTTGAGAGAGATCGAGAGCTTCTACGGACAGCTTTATACCTCGGTTGCCAAACCCGTTACCAGCTCGGCTAAAGACCCAAGAGCCGAGCTGGTCCGGCACTACAGCGAAGACATCCCGGACATCAGCTTGTGCGAGATTCGGATGGCCCTCGGACAGCTCAAAAACAACAAGGCGCCGGGCGAGGACGGAATTACTGCAGAGCTTCTGAAAGCGGGCGGATCGCCGGTACTGAAAGTCCTTCAGAGACTTTTTAATTCTGTTCTGCTCGAGGGCGTAACGCCTGATGCATGGAACAGGAGTGCGGTGGTACTGTTCTTCAAGAAAGGTGACAATACCTTGTTGAAGAATTACAGGCCCATCTCACTCCTGAGCCATGTGTATAAGCTGTTTTCGAGGGTTATCACGAATCGTCTCGAGCGCAAGTTTGATGACTTCCAGCCTCCCGAACAAGCCGGTTTCCGAAAAGGTTATAGTACCATAGACCACATTCATACGCTGCGGCAAGTTATACAAAAAACCGAGGAGTATAACTTGCCACTTTGCTTAGCGTTTGTGGACTATGAGAAAGCCTTTGATTCGATCGAGACCTGGGCAGTGCTGCAGGCTCTCCAGCGGTGCCGCATCGACTATCGGTATATCGAAGTGTTGAGGTGCTTGTACAACAACGCCACCATGTCGGTCCGAGTACAAGAACAGAGTACGAAGGCTATTCCACTACAGAGAGGCGTGAGACAGGGAGATGTTATTTCTCCGAAACTGTTCACTGCCGCGCTGGAAGATGCCTTCAAGCTCTTGAACTGGAAAGGATTCGGCATCAACATAAATGGCGAGTACATGACTCACCTCCGCTTTGCCGACGATATCGTGGTCCTTGCGGAATCGCTGGAAGACCTGAGTACAATGCTCGAAGACCTCAACAGAGTTTCTCAACGGGTGGGCCTCAGGATGAACATGGACAAGACGAAGGTCATGTCGAATGTCCATGTTGTGCCCACCCCGATTACTGTTGGAAGCTCATCTCTCGAAGTTGTCGACGAATATGTCTATCTAGGACAAGTAGTCCAACTAGGCAGGTCCAACTTCGAGAGAGAGGTCAATCGTCGAATCCAGCTCGGCTGGGCAGCGTTCGGGAAACTTGGCAAGATCTTCTCGTCCAAAATACCTCAGTGCCTGAAGACTAAAGTCTTCAACCAATGTGTGTTACCAGTGATGACATACGGGACTGAGACGTGGCCTCTGAATATGGGCCGTATAAGACGGCTCACAGTTACTCAGCGAGCTATGGAGAGGGCTATGCTCGGTGTTTCTCTACGTGATCAAATCAGAAATGAGGAGATCCGTAGAAGAACGAAAGTCGCCGACATAGCCCAGCGGATTAGCAAGCTGAAATGGCAGTGGGCAGGCCACATAGCTCGCAGAACCGATAACCGATGGGGCAGAAAGGTTCTGGAATGGAGGCCACGTACTAGCAAGCGCAGCGTTGGACGTCCACCTACAAGGTGGACAGACGACCTGATAAAGGTCGCAGGATGTCGCTGGATGCAGGCCGCTTCCAACAGGTTGGTCTGGAAATCTTTGGGGGAGGCCTATGTTCAGCAGTGGACGTCTTGTGGCTGATGATGATGATGATGATGAATGTATTTATTGTATATCTCAAAGATTATTAATTTGATATTTAGATTTTGATTCATTTGAGTATTGTTAAGACATTATTCTTTTAACTCTACCAAGGTAATATTATAATATTATATCTACTACTATATAGCTATCTACTTGGTCTAACGACGAAGCGAAATAATTACAGATATATCTACGCTGTGAAAGGAAACTCATTTCCTATTATTATCAATCATGGATTGTTTGCCTCTTGCCCAACTACGAGGCGATGTAAAGTTCCTTAATATACCTTAAGGCTGCACCAATTAATGGCATGCGTGGCCATAGTTAACATGTATATTAAATCAAGGTCTACCTCATGGTTGTCACCTAATTTAATCACTCGTTTATAACGACATCTACATATTTTATTATCTACATGGGTGATTCTATTCTACAGCCAAAAAAGTGTGCATAAAGAATATAAATGAATTATATTTACTTGGTGAACTCATTTTTAGCTCTTTCGTTTGCAATCGACCTTAAGTTTAATCGGTTATAATCAATCAAACACAAAAATAAAATACAAAATAAAAAAACTGTGATTTACGTAGTAGTTGTCACGTTCTGTTATGTGTGTATTTCGTATATTGTTGGCTTTAGACATCATTAAAAAATATAAATAGTTAACGAAATACATTTTCCCTTCTTGATTAACTCTAAAATACAGTCGTAATGGTGGTCCGTAAAGTAAATTAAATTCAGTGAAGTTGACTTGTAACTGTACTTGATTCTACTCTTGTTACAAATTAATCATCACTTATGTTATCAAGTGTAAATAGGAAAGAATTGACTAGTAACATTAGTTGTAGTCCGTTCAATTTTATAATGTTGCAAAACCACCTACTTGTCATTCGCATGCCGGCTTCAAAGTGTGGGAAGTTTTTAGATTTTTTTAATGAAAAACTATTTTCCATGCAATTTTCATAGTGTAAAAGTTCGTGCATCACATCTGTTCAAGCTGTATTAAGGTAAGATTTTCAAATTAAAATATAAAATCACTTAGCCTGTATGTGTTTCATGTCAGTTAATACGATTGAGTGCAACAAAAAGTTTAAACTTGAATTACAAGAAATTGTGGTCACTCGTCTTAAAGTTTTTCATTTCTGTGATCGTCACAACTGTTATGTTTATTTACTGTTTTTATTTAATTTTCATTTTATAGAAAAAATATTTTTTTTTTTTTCCTTTTTTTCTTTACAATATTGAATTGTCACTGGTCCTTGATAAGTATGCCAAATTTTGATTTAATCCGACGTTTTGAAGGAGGTCAGATCCCGTTACATTAAACATACGTCTGAAGCTAATAAGAGCGTGTTAAAAACAGAAGACATCTAAAGATGGAGAATATTTGACTGAAAAAAAAACTACATCTTTTAGACAATAGAGTGATGATTCACTCACTTGTACAAAATGCATTATAATAGATCTATGACGTAAAGATTTAACCGACTACTTGTTTTCAAAGTTACCAGGTTTTATGAAACGTTTAAATATATTTACCTACATTACCGGGCTATCAACTATGGAAAGAGGCAAATTGATGAAGAAACTGTTATATTACACATAGATTTTGCAGAAAAATATATTTGTAAAATATGCGGAAAAAGTACAAGTTGTAAACTTTGGGGCATCCAAACCTCAGATAATACTTCACACAGCAGTCGTGTACCATTTGTACTTTCGATTTTATTCGATTATAAATCTATTCTGAAGAAATCCAAGCTCTTCCTCCATCATCCCATCGTAATTCTATATCTGATATAAAGTTATTCGAGGATCCTGGCCCATCAAGCCTTCTTTCGCCTGCTAGAAATGAATATTTTACGTGCAGTAGAGAATCTGACCATGAAGACTGTGTTATAATGTCGGTTCTGTCCAAACGTAGGAGTAACTTCTATTATAAACCCTGTTATGTATCTTCCTCAGAAGAGAGTGCTGACGAAGAAATTAAGAAGAATCGTTATGTTGGTTGGGTATACAGTAAACGTTCGAAGTTTTAAAAAATACTAAATTGCCACAAAATAGTGGCATCTGACTCTGCCGATGAAAATATATTTTAAAATCATAAAACTGAGAGATAATTCTGATTAAAAAATAATTGTAAGCGGTATGTACCTGATAAGTAATTGATCTCTAATAATATGTAACGCCATTGTTGTTAGAAGTTAACAGTAAAGACACGTCACTTCTGTGATCATATCTTTAAGATTTTTTTCATGTTTACCTGTTATTCGTTTTAAGATAATTATTTTTGAGTCCAGTTAATGACCATGTTTATTATTAAAATATAGTCTATAATGTACGTTTTGCTGTTTGTAAACAAGAACTATTTAGAATATCGTCATTTCTGTTATGTTGAGCATCACTTCTGTTACCAGCATTTTACGTTTATGACCCTATTTTCGGGTTTAAAAAAGCAAACGACCTCGGTTACTATTTTTTTCGTTGATTGGTTACACTAATAAATACAATACAACTTTAAAGAATATGCAATGCGTTATTTTTTTTTATTTATTTTTTTCGGCCCTAAAAGTAGAATGACCCACATATATTCAGCTTCTCGTACCACCTAGATGGTAACCTAATATATAAAAGAAGCTGATTTCTACATATTTCTTCTATTCTTTTCTCAATTCTACATATAAGCAGTTCTCTATTTTGGTTCAAAGGACATTGAAGCCAATGAAATTACTGGGCATTATGAAATTAACATCTTATGTCTCGAGGTGACGAGTGCAATGCAGCATAAAGTATTTTGTAGTTCAAGTTATTGCTACTTAAATGGTCCGGCGATGCGATAACCATAAGGCGAGCGACCTTCTCGTCTTGTCGTACAGGCTAATAAAAATAAATATTCTGCTCTCCTTTATTTCATATAACTGTGTCCAATCTACGGCCAAGCGATGTTATAAGACAACCGTATAAAGTAAGCTCATTATTTTTAACCGACAGTTGTAGTTGCAACATAATCCATCCACTCGCCATTAACAGCAGTGCATTAGATTTACGAAACATCATAAAAACTACAGCCTTGACGTTTCAAGAACGTTCTTTTTCGTGATCGTATGCATCCCTCATTATATGCAAGTAATTACTATAATTTATCTGTTTTACTCGGTGAATGCGGTTAATTAAATTTATGAAGAAGACGCTTGTTAATCAAGACAAATTTAAACAAAATTCTAAGAAAGAGTGGCGAAACTGGCGGAGTTTGGAACGGAGTATTGAGACAGAGGTCTAGGTTTCGATCCTAACCCTCAGGCCCTCACTACTGAATTTTTAAGTTATGTCCGTATTCATTATTAAGTTTCAATCGTCTGCATACCTGAAAATTCTCCATATGAATTTCGAAGTCTGCCAACCCAGATTGGACCACCTAATATTCTCATTAGTAAATTAAGCCTGTGCTACCCAGTGGCACAAGTATGCAGGACTGATATTATTATGTTGGCAATAAAATACTATCAAGAAACTATAAAACTTGCAAAACAACAATTATTCGAAACCTTGAGTTACATCATATATCGGTAATTACGGTTTTATCGTCTAAACTAGAGTCTAGACAGCCAATCTCTTTAATTCTGACCCCGAATGTGAAATCTGAATGTACATTACCACATAAGTAATCAAATATTGTACAAATTAGTATCTAGCTATATGCTATATGTATGTATTAAATAATAAACTCAAGCGTGTATTTCCATAGGAGTGGCGAAACTGCAACTAGTACTCCAATATTTCGCTGACCTTACCACCGTCCCATGACGATATAGGACGGAAATAAGCTCATAAAAATTAAAGCGATGTGGTTAAGAAATGTGGGAGTACTGGTTCACTTCTGCCTTACAGGATTACAGGCGTAAATGAGTGCGTGCGTGAATATATTGATCATCCCAACGGACATTAGGCATTCCCATTAATTATATACATTCAAACAACGGCAAAATTATATAACTCTGCTGTAATATCATTGTTTCAGAAGTGAATCATGTTGGAAGGGACCAAGATAAACACTCCATCACAGATGGCTAGCGTTTTTGATATAGCAAAAGACACTGTGCTCTTTCTGCTACTGTCCTGCTACTATATCTTGGAGTCAATATTCTGGACGTTAGTTCCTAACATTGTAAGACCGATGAAAAGTTTGAGAGGAGATGTTGTGTTAGTTACTGGAGGTGGAGGCGGTGTTGGCCGACACTTGGCAATTAAATTGGCCAAACTTGGAGCCAAGGTAGTTATTTGGGATATAAGCAAGGAAGGTGAGTGTCATTTTTAAAAGGTGTTTGGTACTTATCGTAAAACGGATCATTCATTACTTAATTTATTGCAAACAAATCAGTTAATGTTAAATATTGGCCCGTGGTATATTTTTATTCATGAATATTCAGCTTCTTATGAAAACAATATAACAGCATTTTTGCGGAGATCAACTTTGCCTATAAGATATTATGATACATATTATTAGTTTCGTATTTTAGCCTTTATAATATAAATTACAATACTTTTTAATTAACAGGGTTGCAAAAAACGTGCACAGCTGTAATGGACGAAGGTTATGAGATAGTAAGCTACGTTGTGGATTTGGCTGATCGTAAGGCAGTTTATGAAGCTGCTGAGAAAGTTAAGAGAGAGGTACTTACCATATCTGAATTATAATACTCAATATGCCATATTTAACATAATAATTGTCAACTGTGGCGCTTTAGGCGAGTAACCGGCTGTGAAACGAGAAGTCGCGGGCTCAATGCCCGCACCAAATGTGTGAGACCGAAAGTCCCTTGTAATTCCTGATAAGAACCCACTTTATAAGATAACTAAGTGTGGGGAAAATTACACTTGTTACTGTTGGTAACAATTTATCAACTTTAACGAAAGGTACCTTCTATGAGCCTTTTTTTTTTACTAGCCCTGTATTATACATGTCCCACTGCTGGGCACAGGCCTCCTCTACTGAATGAGAGGGGTTAGGCCTTAGTCCACCACGCTGGCCTGATGCGGGTTGGCAGACTTCACATACCTAATAAAAATCTTATCGAGTTCTATGAGTTTATGAGCCTTTACATTAGATTTTTGCAACCGAGTGTACGAATATGGTCCTGTTTTGAAAGGCTTTTTTTTATTTAGCAGACGAGCCAGTGGGTCACCTGATGGTAGTGTAATGGCGCCGTAACTTTCCACTGAATGTGTCATCGTCATCCACCCATGTTACATACACGAGTAATGATGGTCGCAATGCCGGCCTTAAAGGAAATTAATAATTATGGGATTGGGAAGGGAGGTGGATTAAGGCCTCCGGATAGAACTGCACGAAATGCAACAGCAAGCTACCACTTCACGTCGATTTCCTGTGAGACAGCGGTAACAACTCGGTCGAGCCGACAAATTCATACTATAGACAAAACTGTCTACAGCGTGGCTCTACAAATATTACATTTTTTTGTCTGATTTCTATAGAAGACAATAACATTCCCAGAAATCATTGCAAAAATATATTTCAGATTTTTGCCGTATGTAGTGAACTCATTCATCACCATGTCTAATCCGTGTTGAATGTGATTGGCCAACTTTAATACATTGCGGTCTTGTTTTTTAAAGGTCGGCAAAGTAGACGTTTTAATAAACAACGCTGGCACCGTGTTTGGAGAAACATTACTAGATTTGAACGACGCGGCTATTGAAACCACTTACAAAGTTAATATTCTCTCGCACTATTGGGTAAGTTTTTGTAATATTTTTTTTTGTTCAATACCTAAATGTGAAATTTTGTCAAAGGTCATGTATACGGTTAGTATAGATACTCGCACACGACATACATATTTGGTTTTGCATCTTCAATCCTTTAGTTACTTTTTAGGACTTTATACTCAAAGGGTGCCTTCGAGAGTGTCCTTGAGGCGGTGGGCAAATAACCCACTGTGTGAAAGGCAAGGCCGCGGGTTCGAATCCCGCACCGCGGATTTATTTTGTGTGAGCCAATAAATATTAGTTTCGGGTTTGGGTTCAGGTCGGTGGTGGTTCTGGTTTTCTTCCCAGATTTTTTTTTATGATATAGGCCGGCAACGAGCAAGTGGGTCACCTGATGGTAAGTGATCTCCACCGCCCATGTACGCCCACAATACTAGAAGAATCATGGGCGCGTTGCCGACCTTAAAGGAAAGGGATAATTAGGGATAGGGAAGGGGTAGGTATTTGGGCTTCCGGATATCTCACTCACCGTACGAAACGCAGCAGCAAGCCGCTACTTTACGTCGGTTTTCTGTGAGACAGAGGTAATGACCCGGTCGAGCCAGCCCATTCATGCTGTAGACAAAATTGTGGTGGCTCTACCACTCAAAATGGACCACTCAGAATGGTTGGTGCCAGCCAGACAGCCTGACGTAAAAACTACAAGTCAAATCTTTCTGTAAATGTGTTATAAAGCAAGTTACGCCGACCCCACTGCGAGTAGGGTAAGGGCAGATGGAAGAGAAGAAGACTCAAAGGGTCCCATCGGACCCCGATGATCGGAAGCATATTACTAGACCTACGCCACGCCGCACCGTCTGTCTCTCCTGTAGTCTCTCCTATCTTTATAGATCTCCATCTTTTGAACCCTAATAGGTAGCCTCCTTAACTTACGACTACGTGTATTAATAAGGTGGCTTCGTAACAAATAATAAATAAAAGGTAAAAATAATACGGAGCGATATGAAACCCTCGGTGCGCGGTCCAACTCGCCTATACCAGTTTTGTTACACGATACTTAGCGTTGTTTAGAAGGCCAATTATCGTATTTAAATGACCCTACAACTGGTTTTAACCAAAATGAGATTAAATTGTGAATTGACTATAACTGGTATTACTTAAGTTTTATTAACTATTGCAAATATTGTTTTAAAATATATTTTCGATAAATTAATAATTAATGACTGTACAATGTCTATTGTACAGTGAAATTACTGGGCATTGTGAGACTTAACATCTTATGTCTGGGGGTGACAAGCGCAGTTCAGTGACTTGCGATGCTTTGTAATTCAAAGTTCTGTGTGGTGTTGCTTCTGTTATGGGCGGGTGTGGCGCTTGCCATCAGGCGAGCGCCTCGCTCGACATTCAATCAATTTAAAAAAATAAGTTTAAATATAGTAGGTGTAACTATATTCTATAAAACATGTTTTATAAATACAGGTACTTACTTACTACAAAGTAAATTCATTGCTACAATATGGTGTTTAAATCATACTATACCTTTCACTAATTTGAATAACACTAATTAGTTACTGCAATGACTTTCAAATTCTCATTTAAAAGCAAATTAAGTCATTCAAGTAACATAACTTCGTAATTTGTTAATGTATATTTCTTATAAAAACAAAAAATAAATAAAAGAAATATGTTAACGATTACGTAATTTTTATAGCTATGTATACCTCCTATACCTACATTCGAACCTCTAAGTGGTAGAGCCACGATGTAGACAGTTTTGTCTACAGCATGAATTGGCCGGCTCGACCGAAACACTAGTGTCTAATACTTCCTAGTTATTATGATCCTTTTGTATATGAATTTCAGACTGTGAAAGCATTTTTGCCGGATATGATCCAGACAGGGAAAGGCCACATAGTAACTGTTGGGTCGGTGGCCGGTTTACTGGGCACCTATCGTTGCACCGACTACAGCGCCACCAAGTTTGCCACCGTCGGCTTCCACGAGAGTCTTTTCACGGAACTCAGGGTACGTTGAATTAGTGAAGTTACATTAATGGATGCAAATATGAAATAACATCAAGTAAAAACTGAGATATAGTTTTAATATTGCTAAATTCATATAATTTAAGTAGGTAAAACACAGTTTTTTTTTAAATATCATAAATCAAACATTCCCCATATACGATTATGCAAAATAGAAGTTTAAATTATTGATTTAAGTTAATGAATTAAACAAATTAAAATTACTATCTCAAATTTTACTTGATGTGGGTTGAAACATTATTGCATACATATTTGCATCCTAACACACACGCCTGGCGGGCGCACGCCGCCAAGGTTTAAGACGTATACGATACATCTTTAAAAACAGTTGTGTGCGCTATAACCAACATGCTTAAGTACTTTTTCATACAATCCTGGCAAAGGTATACTT
Source organism: Amorpha juglandis (assembly GCA_949126905.1). Lineage (NCBI taxonomy): Eukaryota > Metazoa > Arthropoda > Insecta > Lepidoptera > Sphingidae > Amorpha > Amorpha juglandis. Next base: position 10,136,786 of record OX421381.1, on the reverse strand, counting down.
ACAAAACGCGCAAATTATTTGCCGTAGTGAAGTGTGTGACGAGGGACGTTACAGCCATTGTTTTCAGACTAAAAAGTGACGAGAGGCATCGAGGCCGAGTGAAGTAACTAACTTCATGTCGATTAAGTTATTTTGCAGGTATTGATATTGTGACAATCTAATTAAGATTTCATGACTTTGAAGTCCGTTTTTTTATTTCCAGGCCCATGGACATAACACGATCCATGCGACGCTCGTCTGTCCGTACTACATAAACACAGGCATGTTTGACGGAGTCACCCCTCGGCTAATGCCTATGTTGGAGCCTGACTACGTCGCGGAGACTATGATCGATTCCATAAGGAAGAATGAAGTGAACTGCATCATGCCTGGCTCAGTCAGATATCTCTTGCCGCTCAAGTGGTACGTATTGGTAAATCTGATCCCAAGTAGGTATTACCAAAAGTATGAATGATAGTTTATCTTTAAGAAATGATTTCTTAAAAATAATTAATTGTCCAAGGAAACTGTTTTTCTACACTAATATTATAAAGACGAAAGATTTGTAGTTTTGTATGTAACGAATAAACTTAAAAACTACTGGACCGATTTCAAAAATTCTTTTGCCGTTAGAGAGCTACATTATCACTGAGCAACATAGGCTACTTTTTATCCCGGAAAAAGTAGATCACACTGGCGGAGCCGCGAGGAAAAGCTCTTTAATAAATATACCCAACAATTACACACGCTTAGTCCTCACCCCACACTAAGATACGAGTCTTGTGGCAACACGGAAGTGCATGACTATCGATCTTACAATACACAGACCCGAAACAAACATTTGCGGATAACACAAACATTTGTGTTGAAATGCCGAGATCCACGGCATTGCAACAAATCACATTTCACAGTAGGCTAATCGCCCGCTAAGCCACGGAGGCTGTCAAATAACAAAGAACACTAATGAAATTGCGTATCTTAGGATTCCGTAGCTATTCTGTAAATTGCGTAAAGCCAAAAACACGTCGTCTATCTGGAATTCATACCCGATTTTAATAAATAATCTTAGAGTAATCTCCAGTTCGGTCCCACAAATGAGCCAATATGAATAGTTTGACAAGGTCACGCGTGCACATTGCTTAATTTGATTGGTTGATTTCCGAGATCTATGTGGAGAATCAAACTAAGATCGTATATTGAAATCGACCATTACTCATTATAGTTCATCCATTCTTAATTATTATAAATTACCAAATAATAGTCGCAAATAAGTTTTGTATATTAGTTATTATTCGATATTATTTTACTGTTGTAGAAAATTGAAATGAATATTTTTTTTTCAGCCTGCTCCCAGCTAAAATGTGCTGGGATCTGATGCACAGAGTAATGAAGGGGCCCCAATCCATGATGGAATTCAAAGGAAAGCCCAAAGTTGCCGCAGGTCTTACATAGAGTAGACGCAGCTAAGACGGAATTAACGTTTTATTTATTTGTAAATAAAGATCAACTTTACTTGCGGATAGATCTATAGTTTCAGCTAAGACTGAAATGAATGTATGTACTTATGACAATACAATGGCGTTTTTTTTTTTTAAATAAAACAAGGTACACACTAATGTAAGGTGTTGAATGTGGTTTTTTTATGTTTAAGTATGCTCAACGAAAAACTTGGAAAATTAAATTAATGTGGTACAGTAATTCATTTAATTTATTTACTTAAAAATAATATCACATTTAATCAAAACAAATCGTAGAAGTAATCGAGCCCCTGACCTATTTCCCATAACGCTACACCCACGCCATATTCCTTAGCCAAATCAAGTCTCTTCTGAATTGAATATAGCGTTGGGTAGAAAATTTTCTTAGAGCCTTGTGATGTCCTGAAATTAAATTGATTATTTTTATACTTTTTTAAATGGTTCTAAGATTGCCGAAGCGTATAATTTCAATCGCAGTACTGTCCACAGTACTATTCTAATTATTATTCATCCTTATATTTGTACTACTGGTACGACAAATAAGTTATATTTATCTATCCAAACATGATGTTGTTCAAGAATAAAAAAAAAGTGCATAATTTCTTAGTACTATAGCAATTTTAAATAATCGATATCGGGCTTTACTTATAAACTTTCATAAGTAATGATTTAGCCATTTTATAATTTGTGTTGACGGAGAAATACAAAAGAGTATAATAAACTATGTAAGTAATGTATAAAAGTAAGGCCAATCATGTTAGGCTTTTTTTATATTAAACAAAGTAACTACACTTGATCTGATGTTAAGTACAATGCAGTCTAAGTTTCTGCCGTTAAGCAACAGTGTGTAAGCACTGTTGTGTTTCGGTTTGAAGGATATTGAAGCCAGTGAAATTACTGGGCATTATGAGACTTAACATCTTATGTCTTGGGGTGACAAGCACAGTTCAGTACCATGCAATGCTTTGTAGTTCTGTGGTGGTGCTTCTGTTTATGGACAGGCGTGGCGCTTATCATCAGGCGAGCGACTTGCTCGTCTCTTCATTCAATCAAATAATAATAATAAAATGTATTATGTCGACCATCAAGACAGTGCGTCCCTCGACGTTCGCCAGGATCATTCCAGCGTGCAGTTAATGGAAATACACTGGCTGACCTCAGAACGCGTCTCATGTCATGTCCCACTGATCATGTCGGACACGGGCCACCTCTACTGAATGAGGGGTTAGGCCTTGGTCCACCACATTGGCCTAATGCGGATTGGATCGCTATCATCAGATACAAAAATTATGAGGTACCCTCCTACCAGCAATATCAACAGTAAATAGTGAATATTGTGATGGTCTTACCTGATCTCCACATAGTTCTCAGCTGTATTATTATTGTATGTTAACACCTGGTTGCTTTTTGCGTTCTTTAATATCTCTATATATTCTGTACCTACAATGGGACCGCCTCCATTTGCGGTATACGAATTCCCATATAAGTTCAATCCAAGAAGGATTTTAGAACGTTTTGCAGGACTTTCCTCATTGTCTATAAGTTTTTCTACACACATTTTCATCCAGTAAAGTGGTGCATTTGGACCTAAAAAAAAGAAATAATGGTGTAAAATTTAGAAAATAAAATATAGTTTCTCATGTTGGATGGGTGCTGAGACTCCTGGGTGGTTAGTCTAAAATGACAGGATTAGACTTGGTTACTAATTTTAATTTGATAAGACTAACATAGACTATATATTTACAGTTACAACTCAGAGGCAACTGTCTAATGAGCAAACTAAAACTGGACTAAAATAAGAATTATTTAATTTCGTTTTAGTTTAATTGATAGGTAACAACAGAAGTTACATCGAGTTCATAATTTACAAATTTTATAATCTTCAGACCAGAAGAAATTACATATATTTACACACAAACAACCATGTAGTTGAATGTAAAACATATGTTTACATAGCAAAGAGAAACTCGATTCCACTGCTATGTACATTTACATTATATGTACATTTGAAAACAAAAAATGTGAATTAGTTATGCAAATATTCATCTTCAGAATACTTTAAACCAAAATATGCACTAATTTAAATGTTACTATGATGTAAATAAAATACGTTGACTGCGGCGAAACACATCTGGTGTGCTGTTACGGGCGCGTCTTATACGAGGCTAGCACACGCCAGGCATGTTGTAAAAAAAGTCTATAAGGATGCGCCGGGCCTGTAAAAAAATCTATACACGCTCATGTGGTGCCACACAGCTGCTGTGTTATGGACGTTCATGATGATTACGCGAGTGCAGAAAACACGTCTAGAAGAGCCATAGTCAAACTGTTAAAAAAATTAACAACAACCACTTGTTTGCATAGACCAGACAAACAAGAAGTGCATTTCACTATTATATTATTATTATAAAGTACCTGGCTTTTGAGGATTAGAAAAGTCGTAAGTCATCACGGACACAGCCTCTACATATGGGTAGATGTCATTAAATGCTTGTACAAAGAACTCATCAGTAGGATATCCACGGAATGGTGGATAGACTAGAATAAGACTTAGATCATCCTCACTCATCTCCAAACCTTAAAAAAAAAATGGGAGAATATGATAACATTGGATCACATAAGTATATAAAATTTATCAAAAGGCACTGATCATATCAGCTGTTAGTTGATCCTTAAAAAAATTATATCTATAATTTGGTGGTGACAAATGTTGGGCCTAATTGAAAATGTATAGAATAATCTATCAACATCGAAAATAGACCAATGAGCGTTAACAATAAGCTATATATATATAACAATAAGTTAATAAACCTCACCAACATAAAGACGTTGCACTGTATGGTGCAATCCACATTTAATTAGTGTATTAATTAACAATGATCATCTTCGGCTTGTATTAACATTGTAATTTTTGCTACACTCACCAAATTGCTGTATAAATTTAACTGATTTATCAGCATATTTCCCAATCTGTGATAACATCTCCAGGACAACACCATCAAATTTCCATTGCTTACATACTTTCTTTATTTCATCAATAAAAGATTTTTGCTCTGACAGTGATGATGGCTCCATAAAGAACGCCTTGAGATCTGAAGCCTGCCAGTTTTCAAACAGCATTCTGGGCAAAACTGTAAATATAATATTATGATACAAATATACACTCAAAAAATCAATAAATATATATAATAATAAATAATAGCCCCTTAGTATGTTGCACCAGTGATGAGTGGAGACATCTCTACTGGTGCTGCCACACCGCTGTTATAAAATGTTACATGTAACATTAATGGTGCTGCCACACCGATGTTATAAAATGTTTACAAACATTTTCTAACATTAAATCTAACATTTTATAACATTTCTTAACATTTTATAACATTTCTTAACATTTTCTAACATTTCTGAACATTCTTCTTTGACGGCGCCGCTCTCAAAAGTACCGCCGCCTGCGGTTATAAAATGTTAAGAAATGTTACAAAATGTTACAAATTGTTAAGAAATGTTTACTAAATGATGCTGCCACACCGGTGTTATAAAATGTTATATAACATTTTCTAACACCGGTGTGGCAGCACCATATTAAACATTTGTTAACAAACATTTGATTCATTTTATCACAATGTTAGATAATGTTAGAAAATGTTTGTAAACTTTCTTGTTTCTTTATTGTTTTACTCACTTTTTAAGTTACTAGAAGAACCTTTCTGCTTCACAGACTTCATCCAAGCGTGGTCTACATCATGCAGGCCTGACACTATGTATATGTTTGGGGACTGTCTCTTTATCTGCAGCCATACTGGTGATATATAATTAAACTTTGGTGCCCAGGTTTTAGCCACATCATATCCTTTGCTGTTCCACTAGAATCAGAAATAGCGAATTATACATTAATTCAATTAAATATTGGATTGATATATATCCAAATTATGTCAACTATTATAAAGCCTAACCCTTCTCATTGAGTAAACGAGACCTGTGCCCAGCAGTGGAATATGTTATAATACAGTAGCTCTGCTATATATAATAAAACAATAATCATTTTACTGTGTGGGTAACTACATGCAATTAGTTAGTAAATTAGTAGCATGAGGTCTATATTAATTTCTATCTATTATAAGCATATAAACAGTGTTATTTATTATGTGTAAATTCTATACAAATCATGTAGTAACCTCTCATCTGTGAATCCGTAGGGCCCTCCGCCTCCCTGTTACATTATTTGTTCTACATGTGATCAACACAGATTACATGTTATTAATCAATTAAATTAAAATTATATCATCATAAGATATATGATGAATAAGTTTAATTTGGCTAATGCAGCACATGGGATATTTGAATAAATAATAAGAAAAAATATAAGACAAAGACATATTAAATACCATAAGTCTACACTATAGGCATATTTCTATATTTTGGGTGTCTGTATATTATTAAATTTTAATTAAGTTACCAGTATTATAGGTAATTTAGAAAATAAAGTAGGTGTTCCCTTAGCAATTATAATAATATTTATTATTAAGTTAATTATCATCATAAGTTAAAATCTTCTGTTATTGATAAGACCCTTATGGCCAAACACTGCCTTTTAAGATACAGGCAATGCCTAGTTTAATTAAGACAGGGTTAACTAACTGTACTTAATTAAATCATAACTGTTTTGATTCGTTATTAACCATGTATACAGTGCAGGTGTAATTGTATTTTAAAAATAAAAATTATTATTATGATCTCAGTGAAACAAGTTTTGATATGTATTCCATGACAAAGATATACGACTAATAAAAACAAGCATCACAGAAAAAATAAGATGCTTACAGGTGTTACATATCCCAGCACAGAATTGTGGAACTGTCTCTTCGATACATCCTGATGATAAGTGGCATGATATTTAATTATATCCTTTACCAAAGGTGATTCGTCAACTAATTTTCGATCCAAAACATTATTTTTCCTAGGACCCTCTTGAGGTTTTACACCCTTCTGCCCCTTTTTGTCGGCAGGCGGTGACAATGTAGCAAAACACACATTTATTATAAATATTATTTGTAAAATAGTCTTAACACATTTCATTTTATCAATTTATTTATTGTAAACAAAAATATTTAAACAAGTCTCACAGTAGACGAAGAAAATAATAATTTTAACAAATTAACTTATCCAAAATCGACAAGCAACCCAACCGGTGAGAGAAAGTTGACAACTGTCATTTAACTTGCCAGTCCAAAAAATATTTATAACATTTACCTCTACTTAACATGACAACATCACTATGTATTATACTTTTTACATTTCAAAGATTAATTTGAACTATAAATCCTGAGCTGTAAATACCTAATTAAATAAATGATATGTCGGTAGAACCACGCTGTAGACAGTTTAATCTAAACCCGGCTCGGATTGTTACCACTGTCCTACAGAGGTCCCAGGTTTTAAAAGGTTCCTTCATCTACAAGACGCCGTCTCGGTTGGTACCACCGCTTTGTTTATTTTTACTACCAAGCAGCAGAGTGCAAGCTGTTGTTGTTGGAAGTACGGAAGCCAGTGAAATTACTGGACATTTTGAGACTTAACAACCTATGTTTCGGGTGACGAGCGAAGTCCAGTGCCATGCCATGGTTTGTAAGTAATCTATAGTTCTGTGTGATGTTGCTTCTGTTTATGGGCAGGCGTGACGCTTACCATAAGGCGGACGACTTAAAAACAAATAAAATATATATATGAAGTAGCAGCGTGCTATTGCTCTTTGTACGGTAACTGAGATAACCGGAAGCACAAATTCCTTCTCCCCTTCCAAATCCCATAATTATTGCGGTCGCGTTACGCGTTCACGATTCTGGTATTATGGGTGTTCATGCGCAGAGGATGTAGCAAACCATCAGACCTACTTGTTCATTTGCCGGCCTCGGGTATAAAAATTCGTTACCACTGCCTCACAGAAAACCGATGTAAAATAGCAGCTGCAAACTATTCAATTCTGCTCTTTTATCTACATCGCACAAACTCTCAGTTATAATCCGTAATAATATATTAGGTCTCTGAGTATACCTACATAAATACCCCGACAAAAAAGGGCGATAAGTAATCCCCTTTGTATGTTTGATTCTTTATATGTTTATATGTCTCTCTGTATACCCATCACAGGTACCTATTTGTCTGGGGCACCGTTTAATTTGCTTGAAAGCTGGTTATATCGAGACTGTTCTTAGCATGTTTGAAGAAAATATTTTCAAGCATAAAAACTACAGATCTTTTTCTAATAATTCATGTCAGGTGTTTTAGCGGTTAGATTTATGCGTCTGCATAATGTAAATTAGTAATGGTTCATTATAAAACAAGATTGTGTAATACACGTACCTGAATGATTTGCCTAAATGACGAGACAGGCATAATATTCTAATCTGGTATTTTTCCGGCATGCATTTCTTCCTTCTGAGACTACGACATCAACAGCGACGGAAACCTATAACGTAAAAGAAAGTATTCGTGGGCTGGTATGAATGAGTAGTAGTATATTGACAATTCAGTGCTTCTGCAGAAACCGAGACCGCAACATGGCTCGACACCTTTCACGGCTACTCGCTAACGTTTTAATTACCCTCGTTGTGTTAGGTAAAGTGTGAAATCGATTTTGCAGTGCGTAGACAGTGATTCAAAAATAATAATATATTCACATGATACATAAAATTCAAATTAAATATAATATTACTCAACTTTTTCATAACTACATAAATAAACTAAATTTTATTTTAAAAAACTGTGGTTATTACTATGCTTTCTATTGCACGTGCACATTTTATTTTATTTGTTTATGAAAATATTGCAGAAGTTCGAGGAAAGCATGTGCAAAAACGGAGCGCATCGGATATAAAATGTCACGAGAATGGAAGGTTTTACAGGTTTGTGTATTATTTCGTTTTTAGGGGTGTATTTAGGCATAAGCTTTCTTAGCTGCATACAGATCTAAGTACCTACTATGCGTGCCAAATAAGAATAGGATCGCGTTTGCTGCCAACTTCACACAATAACTGTCAAAGTAGTACTGCTAGCAAAAAAAAGTGCAAAAAAGAAATTTCATATATTTTTTATTGTTAATAGATATAGATTTAATTATTGTATAATCATTATATTCGTTTAATAAATACTATTCTTGAATTTTATTAATGGATAATTTTGGGTAAATTAATTATGGAACTGTATGGAAAGAGTTTAAAAAATGAACAAATACACAGTTAATGCTACTATCACCCTAATATGACGCAATTTTGTGACGCTATTGAGAAGCTACCAGTCTGCCGTTAGCTACGCTTTCGTGTATACGCGCGTGTGTCTTATATCTGTTGCCTACTGGACTTCCTTGTTATTGTTATTTTTATAAATATGCTTTTTCTTTGAAATCCTACTCATTTATAATGAATTTGGCGTGAAATGTATTAGAAATACCAAAAAAGCGTACAGTAAACATTTAAACTGAATATAATTTGTTTACTGATTTTTTGGCACACCATACACTTTGGTAATGAAGTTTGCGAGTATTGCTGAACAAAATGGCGTCTTGACAGTCCTATTCTTATTTGGCACGCATAGTAACAACATACATGAACCTAACTTGACACTGGCATAATGTCTAACAAATCCTATTTTTGTTGGACGAGTTATGTTCCCTCACTGCAGGAAATAAATCATAATACAGCCTTGTATTTTCCCTCATCAATTCATATATCTACAGACTACATCATTCAACGGTAGGAACTTATATAATCTTGTATTTTTTTAATTATGCTATATTATGTACTGACCACTTAAAGCAAGGGCCTCATCATCTAATGAGGCGAATCGGCTTTAGTCCCGACGATGGCCTAAAATACGGGTTGGTAAAGTTCACACACCTACATACTTTAAAAATTCTTGTAGAGGCTCTTACTTTCATGTTTTCTTTCATAATGAACCCTAGCGATATTATTAATAATTAAAATTCACATTGATTATTTTATAATCCATATTGACCGTTGAATATACCTTAAAATGGCACACCACAATCGCTGCATCACATAGGACGGCCCGGCTCAAACATAAATGGCATTTAAATCGGCCGCTCCATTATCCTAAAATTGCTCTCAGGACGGCACTGGACATCATTTAGAAGGCTTAAACATGTTTAGTACCTTACAATTCTCTTGACCAAATCGGCATAGCACAATTCATAGTATCGACGGATCAAAAAGTATGGCGCCAAGTTGGTTGCAAGACTCTTGCCTCACGATGGCTCGTTTTCGAGTATAATTTGAGTACTTCCTCTCTGAAAATGATAACGAGTGTAAAGACTGCAACCCTACTACCTAGGGCCTACCTAAAGGGCGATCTTAGGCCATATAGGGGCCCTGGGCCCACAGTTTGGGATCCTTTTAATAAGCAACAAAACTTATATATACATGTCAGTACCAATTCCTATCAAATAAATGAAATGAACTTGATTTGATAATTATAATTATAGTTATAGATTTGAAAATATAATTATAGTTACTGGGTTTGGCATTTGGGCAGGTATTCGGCATACCTAGATCCAACAATATATTATGTTATTAAAGCCCTAGAACTATCTTTAAAGTGATCCAACCCGTACGTATAATTGCCGACACAATACCATAATCGTCTTCAACGTCGCGTCGTCGCCGTAATATCATGAAGTTGCTATTTTATTAATTGTACCTACCGAACACCTCAACGCTAATGGCTTCGATGATGCATCACGTAAAAAAATAATATTGAATCTTGAATATTCTATGTATTCTATTTCTATGCTTGGGCTATACATATTCATTTTCGATATTGTGTAACCGATTGGAGATTACATTTTAATGGTTACGAGATAGCATTTATAGTTGAAAAAATAAGCATACATAAACGCTTTTGTTTTTAGTTGTTGCAAGCACCTAATATCCGTTCATAATTCATTTCATACGCGAATCAGATAGCGGAAAAACTCGAATAAAGAAATAAACTAAAACAGAGGAACATTTTTGACGTTTCTTGCAATGCCCACTTCCTATTGCGTTCGATAATGAACATAGATAGTATAACATGGATGCACGCACTACATTTGGTACAAACAGTAGAATAGTTAGGTACTTTATCGTTAACAGTAACAACGCGAGGTCGTTGACCTCGCGACTTTCGCCGCAACCTTGACTCGGGCTCGCGTCCCATTGCGCTGTTCCATCATTACAGTTTCCTGCTGCGTCTGGAGAAATTCACTTTCGCTATTTGTTTTAACTTGTCAAAATATTACGTAAACGGTAAAGTTACTTAACCGTGACACGGTTAATTTGATAGTTTACGTTCGATCAGCCTCAACTCTATCTCGATGTTAGTGAACAGTGCCTGCTATACTTCAATCAGCAATGCTTGAATGTGATAGTAACAGATTCAGATAACATTTAATTTATACCTAATTTTCGTAACAGTCAGTTATTTCGTAAACAGACATCATATAGACTTTCGCCATCTGCACTTACATAATTAGATTAGACTGAAGATAGTATAATGTCTTTTCAAATCTAACTTATTCTAGAAATCCAGACCGTTCAGAAGACATTATGTGGACTAAAGACGAATGTGCAAAGTACTATCTATGCTTGGACGGTGATGTTTTTGAGTTCCACTGCTCACCGAGCCTATTATTTGATGTCAACCGACAACTTTGCGACATGCAGCAAAATGTACACAACTGCGATCTCACTACAGGTACACTTTCTAACGTTCGGTAACTAGAAAATCGAAAAGAATGTCAACAGCCATTATTACTGTTCTAGAGACGAGAATACCGAAACCGCTTTTGGATACGGCGAGTTGCGCGAATGACACTCACATTGGCTGTTCGGACGGCACATGTCTACCGGCCGATTACTTCTGCGACGGCTCAATAGATTGCGCCGACTCATCAGATGAAGTAAATATGCATGTCACTTCCCACAATCACCACAAAATTGCTTTTCATTACATATACAAAACGCGATGGTAATTGTAAATCTTTCCATATTGTATGACTTGCAAAAGCTTGAAATTATTCAATTTCTAATATAAACGCAACATTCACATAATATACTTACACTGAGGATAGCTTTTTAAAGTTTTATACTAACTATACGCTTGAATGTATGCAGATGATTTTATTTCAAAACAATTAATAAACACTGGATCTTCCCTTATTAGAAAATCTAAACTTTGTAGGGTTGGTGTGATGTTAACTACGATCCAAACGCTGCAGAACCTTGCGACGTAAATCTGTGTCAGTTGCCGGACTGCTTCTGCACTAGAAACGGCAGTGACATCCCAGGAAATCTGGTTCCTAGTCAGGTAATGCATTCATGAAAGCGTAACGATCTGAGCTGCGGTGGTTAAATAACCGTTACTATAAATATTAGGTATATTTTTCAGACTCCCCAAATGATAACTCTGACATTTAATGGGGCAATCAATCATGAAAATTGGGATACATACACAAGACACATATTCACTTCAGATAGAAACAACCCTAATGGTTGTCCTCTTAAAGCGACTTTCTTCATTTCACATCCGTACACGAACTACCGACACGTACAAAAACTGTGGAATGACGGACATGAAATTGCAGTTAATTCGATAACGTAAGTCATGCAAATGAAACTTTCACCGTAAAATGTATAACTGAAGTTTAAAAACAGACAACATTTTTTTCAGTAATCGTGGACCTGAAGAATGGTGGGCGAAGAATGCGACCGTGGAAGACTGGTTTGACGAAATGGTTGGGCAGGCGAATATTATTAACAGATTCGGTAGAGTCCGTATGGAAGATTTCAGGTCATATACTTGGTTCTCATGACACATAAACCATCATATTACTAACCTTTTCTATTCTCTGGTAGTTTCTTGTTTCGATCTTCTGTTTCTATATTGCGTCTTCAGGGAGGAGGTTAGGTATTTGATATATAATACCTACTCATTACAACCTATCATTATTTTTAGTGTCGCCATAAAATATAATGATGCGGTTGTCAGGTTTTTGAAAGGCCGGCAATGCATCGACGACGACTCCTCCAGTGTTCTAAATGTTCATGCCCGGTTGTTATCACTTACCATCTGGTGACGTGCCTGTTCCCTCTCTATAAAAAAGACCTATGCTGTTACTGCCCTACTTCCGTGAGCAAGTCGGAGCTGTTTTTATACAATACAACTATGAATAATGTAAACTCGAATGTTTTCCTATTCCACAGAGGTATGCGCGTGCCGTACCTATCGGTAGGATGGAATCGTCAATTCCTAATGATGCAAGAATTCGGTTTCGTGTACGATGCGACGGTTGTCGCGCCGCTTACGGATCCCCCGTATTGGCCATACACGTTAGACTATAAAATGCCTCATAAATGCACAGGTAAGTGTGAGCTCAAATAGAACTCGGGTCATGAGATTAGACACGTTTCTCAATAACATAGAAAATCTATGTATTCTGAGTTTAAAACCATATTAATCAACTTATGCGTGATTTTATTTTTCGACTAGAAAAAATCAAACACTAATTTTAATTTTGATTACCTGATCTGGGATTTGAACCCAGGATTTCACCGGTTAGTCAAACTGAGTACGCTCTCACTGGAGTTCGTTACACCAATTTATGTACCATTGCACACGTTGATATGATACGGATAACGCAAATAAACATCTTAATTTTAATTTTTACAAAATGTAGAGCGTGTGTGTTCCGATTGAGTAAGATATTACGAATTATGACGATAGTGAGTCCGCACTCAACAGTTCGCAGGAGACATTGCGCTTTGCGTGCAAGATGCGCTATTGTTTAGTTTTTGTCATGTTTTGCGCGTAACTACTAAGAATGCGGAAATTGCTGGCTTTATGAATTCACGATTCTTGAACCCAAATACTTTTATCCATGTTTATTGCGAAAATTGTTTAATCTTATTTATTATGACAGTCGTTAAAGCTATTTGCCCAATACATTCATTTGATCAAATAAGTTTGATGATTATAATATTTCATCAAAGATTTCACACAAAAACACTCTATCGTCAAAGGAAGATTAAAATTAGGTCAAAGTTATTTTATGTGCGGCACAACCTGAAAATATTGTCTAGATAAACAAGGAATAGAATCTCGCCAGATTTTATCCAAAGCGCGATCTCGTGAGTTGCGGCATATTTAACCTCGCGAGACCTCTTATTTTTTTTAAGAAATTACATACTCTAGAGTTTAGACACACCTATGTAAGTGGGATCAAGCTGAAGATAGTTTAGTCAGATAAACATTGTTGGGGTAATTTATTATACTATAGTCTTTGCGTTTTTGATTTATATAAATGGATACGGTTTTTATGATGTCAGTATGTCATCTTCGAAAACACTTCATTATCACTATAATATCTTCAGTGACGTGTCTCGTCCATCTTTATGACCGGTCTGAAGATAACCACGTCACCAGCCCTCTACGACTACCACGCATATCACGTCACCCTTTAGTCCGGTACGCCCCGCTTAGACAAACTCCGGAGTGGCCATAAAGATTGACGAGACCCAAGGGCGTAACCATGATTTACTTCAGAGCGGAGCGAGATTTGCTGTAAGGGGCGATAAGCCAAGGCAATGGTTCAGCCAGTAGGAGTAAAAACAAAGTTGTACGACCCCGCGAACCACGCACCGGTATTTCGAATTAACCGTGATAATTTTTAAATAATAGTGAAGTACGCTTACGCACAACGGTATCTAGACTGGGGCAATCGCCCAACCTTGTCCCACCCTGGGTACGTCCATGACAAGACCCCTAACATAACAAACTATCGTAATCAACATCCTACCTTTAATTTGGCAATTTATTACTACACAAATTTTATTCAGGTAACAACCAATACTGTCCGACGAGAAGTTACGCAGGTCTTTGGGAGATGGTCATAAACCCACTGGGTAATGGAGACCATACCTGCGCTACGTTGGAATATTGTCCCTCTGAATTAACAGGCGAAGAAGTCTTTGACATACTTATGAACAATTTTAAGAGACACTATACGAAAAACCGGGCACCCTATGGCATACACCTCAACTCTACATGGTTGAAGAATAATGAATACTTGGCAGCATTTAAGGTAACGTATATTGTCATTGTTATGAAAAGAACGTAGGCTCATGCATGCAGCATGGATCCAAGTGGCATGGACTGAGCCTAATATAACAAATAAAGTGTGAAACGGTGGGAGTCAGATTGTTTTTTATTAGCCCGAATGACGAAACGTGCAAGTCGCTCGTCTGATGGTAAGAGCCATGCCTGCCCGTCAATAAAAAACAACACTACACAGAACCTTGAATTACAAAGCATTGCATGACACTGGACTGCGCTCGTCACCCCGAGACATAAGGTGTTAAGTCTCATAATGCCCAGTAGTTTCCCTTTAAAACTTTTATATATATAGAATTTTACAGATATTATGAATGTAAATAATATGGGTGTGGCATTTCAGAGATTCATGTCGGAATTAGAAAAATTGCCTGACGTTTACTTCGTAACATACAAGCAAGTCATTGAATGGATAAAACGCCCGACACCAGCTGTGCAGTTGAAGAAATTCCAGCCGTGGCAATGTCGGGAGCGTCAATTCGAAGAGTTTGAAGTCGCTTGCAACAAGCCTAAAACCTGCAAATTAGCTTCAAAAATTCTTGAACACGACAAATACATGATCACATGTGTCGATTGTCCAAAAAGCTACCCTTGGATAAGAAACGAATTTGGTTATGAATAGCGAAATCTTTAAAAACATCTAATCTTCCATTGATTTGTTGTACATGAGAATTAGAGACCTATTTAGATAAGAGTTTATCGCAAGAATTTAATTGAAAAATGCCATTCACGAGGCTGCATAGCAATTTGAAATTATGAATCTTATCTTTTTTATGGCGAGTTCTCATAAATTAAGGTTTTCTGAAATAATCTCTGTCTAAATGAGGATTATGAATATTAAAATAGTTTCAAAGATTGACTTCTAAAGATAACATGTTACAAAAACTTTATGCTGAGTTACCGAAAATAAGTTAAAATGTTAGTATTAAATTTAAATAATAATGTATTTAAAGTCTTAATATGCCACTTTAAGATGTTGAGAATCTATAAATTTACATATCACAAAATCCACAGTTCAATTTAAAATTATCAATTTATTTTTGTTAATACATTTTGAGTGGTAAATTATGTGCAATAATTGTTAAGTTGAAGTATATAATAAATTATTATACACAAATAAAAATGTTTTTTTTTTTATAACACTGAAAATGCATGCATGTTCTTACAGCATATTAGCTATTCTTTGCTATGAGTCTATATTATTATGATAGTTCTATCTTTTCACCCATTTTAAAGATTATAACTCTTATTAAATAGAAGATTAGAAGATTCTAATTCCCTTAAGATTCTAATTAAATCATCAGATGATGATGGGGTATGAGATAAACACTAAAACTGCATAATGACTGTCAACCATGGTGGAGAACACACGCAATAGCCATTTTAGGACCTATCAGGGGACCTACCATGAACCTCAGAGATACCCCATGGCAGTCCACAGCAGCTAACAAACCATTAATATTTTATTTATAACATTTTGGATGCAGTATTACTGGTAAGGAGCTTCACAACTTGTTGAATATATGAAAAATAATAAAACTATTTCTGTTCCTTAAACTTTATATGAATTAAAAAAATACTTAAAAATACATGAGCTTTATCACAAAGAAGTTATCCTTCATCCTTCTTGAGTGATGAAAGGGTTTGGTATCGCTTCCATACCATCCATAGGGCATATTAGTACAACTGATGTTCCACGGCACACCACTAGGCCTAATGCTCTCGTATCATCTAGCAATTTGTATGGGTCATCAGGATCTGAAAATATTTTATTATCAAAGTATTGTAATATTTCAACATGCGAAAACTTATATAATGGTTCTTAGATAGTTATAAAGTTAAGTAATTAAGTTATGATAAGTACTGTTTGTTTTCCAAATAAAATAAAATAGGACCAAATCCCCCTCCCCTTCCTAATCCCCATTTCTATCTTTGAAGGTCAACAATACATCATCCACTTTTCTAGTTTTGTAGGTGTTTATGGGTAGTAGAGATTACTGATTAATATCAGGTGACCCAGTTAGATGTTTGTCAGTCATTGCTATTAAAAAAAAACTAAGTGTCTAGAACAGTATTTCCCAACGTGGGGCCCACGCCCCTCAGGGGGGCAATTTAAATATGGACTCAACACAACTTTAACCCTTTCGCTTTGGGTTATTTAAATGCAATGTTAGATATTGGTGACAAATTTAAGAAAAAATGTTAAGGTGGGGCCTAAAAAATGCATGGCCTAAAAAAGGTTGGGAAACACTAGTCTAGAATGTTGTGACTAGATTTTTTTAGTGAAATAAAATTTAAGACAGCAAAATACAAAATTATCACTGTCATTACAGTATATTAAATTCGAACTTTTTGATTTGTCTAATAATGTTTTACATAGGCATTAATATGTAATTGCATATTGTGAAACAGGCTGTTACTCCTTAGTATACTTTCTTTTCCATTTAGGATTGTAGTATGTCAGATGTTTACTGACACAAAATTCTTTGTGTCTCCATTCATGTAGACTTATTTAAACTACAAACATGTATGACACCTTCAATGCAGAGTAGTCAACTGCTCATAACTTGTTAGTATGTCTGAGAAACACAGTCTTTCCAATGACAGAGATATATGGGGGTTTAAATCAGGGTTCGAGGATATATATCAATGGATATATATCAAGATATATATCTGATATATATCAAGATATATATCCGATATATATCCGATATATATCAAGCTGGGTTCGACGATATATATCAATATTTTTTTTATAATATATTGCAATACAAAAATAATTTAAAAAATTAATGTTATTAAGTAATTTTTAGATTTTGTTACTGTATTTCTACTTCCCAAATATAGATGGCGTGGGAGTAGTGTTAAAACATACTCCCTAATGGTAAGTTTTAATCCATAAATGGCAACACTTCTGCCCTAAAAGAAGAGTTTATGGTTTTTAGTTGATTTTGCCTTATCCAAAAACGAATTTTCTTTTTTATAATTTTAGTATGTGTATGTAACACATATGCAAACAGTATTCATAAATAATACAATAAAAAAATAATATAGCTTTCATACAAAATGGATATATATCAAACTTGATATATATCGGATATATATCATAAATATCCGATATTTTGATATTTATAATAAATATCGGATATTTTCGAACCCTGGTTTAAATTAACAATTTCCTACTTTATTCATTTTAGCATGTTTCCTAGTGTATTCATTGTATACATCTAAAGGTTTTCTGTGTTTGTCAACCATACTAACGCAATTATGGTTCTGAAAAAAAAATCTAAACATTAAGAAATACAGTGAATTGTTTCTTATAAACCCTGCATCAAAAGAAACCTACAATACCTATTATCAAAAGAATATACTTAATTGTAATTAGATTCAGATAGGATACTCAGTGGAACTCACCTCTCAAGAATTCTGTTGTATTATCCAATACAAGATTCAATAGGGGATCATAACCTTTCAGGATTCCCGCTGCTTCTCTGCCACCGGCGAATTTCACACGAATGCTTTTCTCCAAGTATTTGCTAAGGTCTAGAATAGATTCTTTCCTTCGCTTCTCTTTATTATCTCCAGCACCCTGACCAGTCTGAAAAGAACTCAAATATAAACAAAATAATTACCTGTTTATACTTTTGTTTTGTAGTATAAATCGCACCTACCTTGGCTTTGTCACCTCCTTCCTTCGATGCCATTATGTTAAATTAAAAAGAAATACCAAACTTCACAGCTGATCAAAAGTATTTTGTAATTGTTTTTATTTTGCACTTGTTATTTCCCCCAAATTTACAACTTGAACAATCCCTTGTACTGTTTTTGAGGTTAGTGTTGAATTTTGATTCGTTCAGAAATACATAAATTATCTGTTTCTGAGATGTTTCTGTATGGTGACATGTAACACGTACAGTCAACCTGGGTAGGGTAGACCGGGGACAATTGTAGCATATTTTGGTTAGCGTTAAATTTTGAGTTTATTATTAATATTGTGTCAAAAGTGTCAATAACCATTGATACGTAGTTTATTCGGCTATAAGTTCGCATTATCTTTAGACGTGTAGGAATAATACAATCATAGATATTAAGCATTAAAGCGGACTGAGTGAACTGGTACAAATGTCCCCGCCAGTGGGTTAATTGTACCAGCGATGTAATTTAATAAAACTCAGTGTTATCATTACATAAATATACTTCTCTAAATGGTAATATCCCAACAGAATAGCTTGTAATCTAATGACAAACAAAATACAGTAAACTTCGTAAGGTTAATCAATATAAAAATTAAAAACATAAAACAATAGTTTTCTCACCCTAAACGATAATAACTAAATTAAAGATTACAACAAAGTATTCTTATAAGTTCTTATTAAGTATTGACCATCATATTTGTGGTGTCGTATACTTATAATTAGTCAAAAACAACGAAAATCACAAATCAAAATATTGTATGGTAAAGCATTTGGAACGATTGTCCCCATGGTACAATTGTCCCTTGCATACTTAATTTTATATTTTTTTTTATTATGTATAGCTACTCAGTCCAGCACAATTTTATCCCATCGATGCCAAAGCTCCGGGTGTGGATTTTTCTCTTTTCTTTTATATCTAATTAGAGAAACATGGCACAACCTAAACATAGACCTAAACATAGCTGTGTGTATAGATTTTCCGGTTTGGATTTCCTAATATGCTTTTTCGTAGAAAAGTATCTTTCGACGTTCTATCAGTCTTTCTTGTTCTATAACGCGGCATCTGTTAAAAAATAAACTTTATGAATAACAATGGAAAGCATAGTTCAGCCATTTTTTTATTTAAGTTTTAACTTGAACAATTCTTAAGACGACATGATACCAATACCCAAACCGAATGCAACCATTTTTCATAAATTCGTCAAAAAATTTCGTCATAAATTCCAAACCACTCCTATGAAAGACACGTAGTCCGATTTGTAAAAAAATAAATAATAGTTAAAAAAAACTAAAAAACACGCTTTTATAGAAAGTCTAACTAAAAAATAGAAAATAAATTTGAAGAAAACAATGTATTTTATTGTAAAAAAAGCGTGGGGTGCATGGTGTCAATAGTTATAATTATTGTATTGACAGATATAAGTAGAAGGATTATCATTTAGATAGTATCTTAGAAAGCACCCCACGCTTTTTTTACAATAAAATACATTGTTTTCTTCAAATTTATTTTCTATTTTTTAGTTAGACTTTCTATAAAAGCGTGTTTTTTAGTTTTTTAACTATTATTTATTTTTATTTTTTTAGTTAAAATATAAATATATTGTAGTCGGTTGAGGTCCGAATATCAAAAAAGCGCCATCTATTGACGCTCTTAGATACTACGACACTCCCTATAATTAGCAAAGGTCCAGAGAGTATAATTTAAATTGACGCAGATTGACAATCTATTGACGCATTCTTATGCGTCGTGTAGATGGCGCTAAACTAAACTACACAACAATTATTTATAATTATTAATCACAATTTGCAATACTTTTTTTTATATATATAATATTGCATTGTCATCGGTCCTTGATAAGTATGCCAAATTTCAATTTAATCCGACGTTTTAAAGGAGGTCAAAATCACGTTCAAAGACAAGTTACAGACAAACATACCAACATACCTACGTCTGAAGCTAATAAAAGCGTGTTAAAAAAAGACTATTATCGCTGAATTGCGTCTATTAATACTGCAGTTCCCAATTGTTAACAATAAGTACAGTTACACATATTTAATCCCAATGATCTTTATCTTCTAAATTCTAACTGCTGGTGTGCCTGTCTCGGTCATCCGCCTGTTCTGTCGCATGCCTTTCGATTTGTTTCTGCCCTCTTCGGAGTGTGAAGAAGCATTTCTACAGGCCGGCATGATTTTGATGACCGCCGATAAACTCATTATTGTCGGTTACCGCTGGTCTTTTTGGAATGCGCTTCACTTACCATTAGGTGCAGCGCAGACACTTTACCGTGCTCGCTAAAAAATATAGTTAATTAAGTTATGAATTAAAGTTATAGTTACAATAAATATATATTATAAATAAATATATATATAATATGGGGTCAATTTTACCACGGGGACAATTGTACCGTTACAAACGTCCCCGAAATATTGCTACAATTGTCCCCATATACTCATTTCATGGATAATATAAAAAATCTCTTAAATTTAAACTTGAATCTAAATAAATACGTTTACAAATAAGAGATACAATAGTGAGAAATGTTTAAACTTACACTGAGTTAAAAATGATGTTTTGATTTCCTGCTATGACCAATGATAATAGATGGAAAAAACTTACTTTGACTGCACCAAAATTTCATCTCGCCGTCATAAGCGTCTGCGTCGAGCCACAGGCGCGAGCAGCTGATAGTTAGTCGGCAAGCAACCAAGGGGGGCGCCAAGGGGAATGGAATGTGTGTGTGAGGTGTAGTTAAAAAAATATTCCCCTTGGTACTACCGTACCCTGCTACAAATGTACCCGGTCTACCCTAACTTAAGCTTTCAATGTAACATTGACTCACTAACTTGTATTTGAACGTTTAATTTTTTCTCTTCTTACTGATACACTGTATAATAATAAGTTGTTTAACTTATGAAAGTAAAAAGTGTTTTTAAACGAAATCTGCAGTGACAATTGATATTTATCAAATATATTTTTTTTCCTCACCATTCAAAATTTGGGCGGTAAACAGAGTTAGAAATATACTTGCTAAAAAGTTGTGTATAGCAATTACTACAGAAGAACTACAGAAGGCGAGTTCAGTTTTATGTTGAAGAATCATATGTTTTTTATGTAATAACACTGAAATATCCCGCGATATTGCGCGTTTGATAAACAGACTGGACACTACAACTCTTCCACCAATTCTTTATAATGATGAAGTAATCACTCTGTGTCCCGCAGTAAAAGATCTAGGGTTATATATAGACTCAACCTTGAGTTGGCAGCCACATGTAACCTCTGTTAGCCAACGAGTCACTGGCACGCTTCGCGCTCTTTATCGCCTGAAGAACTTTCTCCCGTGTAAAACCAAGATGATGCTTGTACAGACCTTAATCTTCCCTATCCTCGACTATGGTGACGTGTGCTATTATGATCTGAATGCAGATCTCCTCAACAAACTTGACCGTCTTCTTAATAACTGCATTCGATTCATTTTCAATCTCAGGAAGTACGACCATGTATCTTCTTACCGCTCCCAACTCAAATGGTTACCTATCCGCCAACGCCGTAATCTGCGGGCCCTTACTACACTATTTTCTATTCTCACCTCTCCTAATGCCCCCTCTTACTTAACTTCCAACTTTCAGTACCTTGGATCTAAACATGACAGAAACCTTCGTTCTACAGGCAGTCTTCTTCTTCATTGCCTCCCTCACAATTCTGACTTCATCCACTCCTCCTTCACTATCCAATCTACACTTCTTTGGAATGCGCTCCCCCTCGAAATTAGGACGTGCACCAATAAGTTCACATTTAAAAGAAAAGTTCGGATGCTCATGGCTGATGATATAGGAAGATCACAACTTTAGCAGATTCATCGCTTAATATGTATCACGTGTATATATGTATATATATATATTTATTTATATACCATGTATTTATATGTTATGTATTTATCTATATTTGTAGTTTATATATATAAGTATTGACATATATATGTATCTGTAGATTTATTTATATATTAAAATCTGATATCGTATTAACTTTCTTAATAACTTTTATACACCCACATTGTCTCGTCTCTGCATCACCCGTAGGTTGACTGTTAGAGAATGCTTCTGGCATTAAGTCCGCCTTTATACATGTTTGTATATTAAGTTTAAATAAATAAATAAAATATTGATAGATTTTTTAAAAAATCTTTAATTAATCTTCGAGCCGTTTCATATTTTAGGCATTGCTCAATAATTATAAGTACATCAAAACCTGATTAATACAATAATAACTTGATTTAAGAGGTCCATAAAATAGAAGTTGATTTCGATAAACCAGGCAGTTTAATGTTGTATTAATATGGCAACCCTACGTTGCCACTAAAAAGGAGATAGTGATATAAACGAAATGTATTTTTTTTATCAATATGACAAGCTAATCTTACCGAGGAGTAAAAAAAACTACATAAATTAGAGATTTTCTTCATCAACTCCTCATACTTATTAATGTTACCCAAATGTCAGTGTAACTTTGGCTCACCAAATTTTTGGTAATTTAAGGGTCTTTTATTTATCGTTTTGATAAATAACACAGGAATTTAGATTATAGAGGTCAATATCCCACTAGAAACACTCATTTATAACAAATAACAATAAAAGTAAATCCGTACTACTATAAATTACCTCTAAAGTGAGCCAAAATTACCCAGGTTGACTGTAATTAAAATTTAACCTAAGATCATTATGTACATATGCATGTATTTACATATGTATAAACATTCATTAAAATATATGAAATCGTTGATTTTGATCTCAGACAAAGTTACTTATCTTGAAGGATATAAAAACAACATCAGAACTTGATTATGTATGTACTGATCTAGGAATTTAATTTCATAAATAAGTACATATTAATACAATTTACAAAGTAAATTTAAATATTCTCTACTAAGATTACTGATACAGACCAACAATCATACACAGAGTCCATTATAATCGAATAAACTTTAATAAAACCGACTCAATAAAACTAAAAAGCTAAAAATTACACTAAACTATTTTGAGTCAGTGGCACTAGCTTCCATAGGTCGATGGTATTATTTATTCAGTTGGTTTTTTGTTAAAAGATTTTATTAACACCACAAAGATCACATTCGTGTTTTATAGTTCTTGAAATTTTAATATCTATCACATATGACAAGGCTGTATGAGTTAGATCCATTTCCCATTAAAAAGGAAAATGAACTAAAAAAAAATACAGTACTTGTCAGTGTCGTCAGTGACAAATTCTGTCAAAATCAAAACAAGAAAAATCGCGACGTAAACAATAATCAAATAGTAATAATTTCCACATAATTATAGTTATTAAAGTTTCCATGGACGAATGGATGGGGCGAGAAGAACACATTGTTTAATAGGATAGTGGTTAGAATATTAAACTTAGTTTAAGCAAATGAGATATCAATGCGCTCTTCGGTGAGCTACATACTATCTCACGCCCCAGGAGAATCGGTGATGTCGCATCCGGACTACACGCAGCACACCCAGCACCATGCGTGCCTTCTAGTGCTCGTCAAGGGAGTTGGAGGCACGCTGAAAAACTTCAACAAATTCTGGGAGAGGATTCAGAGAGTTAATAATATTAAAGTTACTGGTAGGTGTAACTACTATCTTAAAATTAATTAATTGAACAAGTTGATGTTTGTTATTATGGTGTTGGAATTATAAAAGTATACTGTTTACAAATGGGACCATCTTACTAACAAAAGGGTCACAAAATAAAATTGTACCAGATGTTAACAATAATGATGTCAAAATTTACTACAATTTCATTTATTTCGCATCAAAAATAATTTCATAATAATTTACATTAGTTATTTTGTAATGGTAGTAATGTTTAAAGTTTTGCATAGCAATAAAACTATGGTGATATTTTTAGATTCCACAGGACAAGTGAGAGATATCTGGGTGCGGTATGTAAGGGATTATCCGGTTGAAAACAATGACTGGGGTGATTTCCAGACACACAGGTATTGTACATTTATTTCTAAATACTCTAGTAATCTAAAATACACTATTGCCATTCTGTTTTAATAATAATCAAAAGTATCTGAGAATTATTTTCATTAGAACACTTATCAGTATAAAATTATGTGACAAATTTGGCCTTCTCTACTTTATTTATTATATAGGAGTTGAGTTGTAATGAATGAATGAAAGATGAATACCCTGTTTCTGAATATTGTAGGCCTATAAATGACTCATTGTTCCTGATATCATAGACACAGGGTTAAACTTAGTTTGGGTAAAAAAGGGGTCAGGACTGTGGGTGTGACAGTTGAGTGTATTTATTTTTATAATGTAGGTAAGGGGTCATAGTCAAGAAAATAAATCAACTCTTAATTTGTAGGTTTATAATTACGAACACCTACACACAATATAGAAGGCATGATAGATGGTAGACAGTTATGAAGGACATATTGACAGTCCTAAAAAATAGCACAAAGACTCAATATCTAGTCACAAGTAAACAGTTATAATTATAAGCTTAGGCTGAGAAGAAGCATTGAATGGTTGGATTAGCATATATTTTGTCTGTTATTTATATAACCAGAGTAGTGAGTAGTACAATACAGTACTCTAATTTTATATTTTTTTCCTAACAGGAGACTTCTAGGCCTTATAACTCTATGCAAGTTCACAAATCAGATAGAACTAAATGAGGTGTGCCGAGTACACGAGTCTCTGAAGGTCAAGTATTCTAACACGCTCTATGACTCCAGAGCCTTTATGTTTGGTCCTGGCAGCAATATGAAGAAACCTGAGCAGGAGCCAGAGACGTACAGTCTTATAACTAATGATAAAGTGTCAAAAGAAGGCAGTATAAGTGACAAGTAAATTGTAGTTGTTTATTATTTGTTTTACACATTTTATTTTTCTTTATGATTGCAAGATCATTACTGGCATGGATAAAATTTGAAAATTTTACTCACTTAAGCGAGTAATTAAGAAAAGTTGAGAAGAAAAGTAATAAAGAAAAGTTTGTAATGTAAACAACATTGTAAGATGCTTACTGAAAGCATCATGACGTAATGTCACACACACACACGCACGCACGCAAGCACGTACGCTCACAAACGCATGCACACACGCACACGCACACACACGCAAGCACACACACACGCACACATGGGCGGGCGCGCTCATGTATGCACGTACGCACCAAGTACACCGCATAGAGACAAGGTTGTCAAACTTACAAAACCCCTCTTTTTTGTCAGAGGTTAAAAACATCAGGATAGGATTCTTTTACAAGCTTTGTTTCAGGGCATCTCTTCCAAGTGAACAACCAGACAGTTTTTCATCATCAGAAAGCTTTCCTCACTCTATATCTTCAACAGCATCATATCCTCAAGAGGAGAACTTCACAACTCCATCAAATTTCAAGACACATGCCATGTTTTATGGGGAGAATGACCCAGTGCCCGACTTAGAGCAGAATGTTGCTGACTTAATCAATTCTTTGTTCTGGGTTGTTGAGTCTAAGCGTTTAGAAAGATCCAGGGAGAAACTTGAGAAGGTGTCACTTCTTTTAGCGCCATTCGAGAAGAAGGATTTTGTAGGTAATTATATATTATTTTTAGCTTATTTCGATAAAGAAGAAGAGTATTTCAATTCGTTTTTCTTTTAAATGTATGTTACGCGATATCTCCGCCATATGTGGACCAACTTTGATCATTGTATTTGCTTCGAGGGAAGTCCCGTATTGATTAAGACCTGATGACACTGTATGAGGGAAAATGGGAGAGTCCTTAACGGGAACTACAAATCAACGCAAGTCTTGTTTTAAAGTTTTTAACTTATAATTTTCTTGTTCAAAGGTCTTGATATGGAATCACGCAATAATAAAAAGCGGTGCATGGGCCGCGTCACCAAGAATCTAGCTGATCTTACTTTACAAGCAGGTCTTGTGGCGGATAGTCTGAGTTTGTATCATTCTGCTGCCGAGATACTGAAGTCTGTCAACGATTGGCTTTGGTTAGCTGCAGCCAAAGAAGGTAAGAGTGTTAGAGCCACGCTGTAAACAGTTTTCTCTACAACATGAATGGGCTCGCTAAACTGGGTCGTTACCACTGTCTCAGAGATAATCGACGTAAAGTAGCGGCTTGCTGCTGTTTCGTGTGGTAATCTAAATCTAAGGTTTCTTTCCTTAAGTTCGGCAAAACGCCCATGTTTCTTTTAGTACTATGGGTGTACATGGCTGGTGAAGATCACTTACCGTTAGGTGACCCATTTGCTTGTTTGCCAGCCCCTACTAAAAAAAAATTTTTTTTTAAGTTTGTCGCTTAAAAAAAGTTTTGAAGTGGTTGGATCTTTTACACATAACACTGACAAATTAATAACCACAACATTTATTTTTACTTCAGGTTTGTGTGCTGCATCAGCTATACTCCTCTATCCGAATTTACGTAACCCTACAACACTACAGCGGAACGCAAGTTTACAAGAGAGTTCTCCGAACAAAACAAAGGCTTTATCTCTCTTCCAACCGTCAGACCAGTTCAGAAAATTCAAACTTAATTCATCACCGCTCAGAAATTCTAAGACATCGAGTCCAGTGAACCCTCCTAGTGAATTAACACCTACATCATCAGATAGTATGGAGACATCGTCAAGGCAATCGGAGACAGACAACGCTGATACAGAATCTATAGCTTCAAGTGACATAGAGTATCAAACAAAGTCTTACTTAAGTTCTGACATACCTTCAATCCCTAAACAGCCTCCATCGCAACTCAACAATCAGTATTTATTGAACGGTGAAGAAATTGCTGAAAAATACCGCAAAGCGATAATACATTACAGTAAATACCAGAATGCTGGTATTATAGAAACAGAAGCGTGCTTTAAAGCGGCTAGAATCGCTGTAGAACAAAATAACAGTTTACACGCGTCTAGTTTTTTGCAGAATGTTATCTTCATTAACTTGACGCTGAGCGAACAGGAGAAGATACAGAGATTTGATACTCTTGCAGAATTGTATAAAGAAATTGGTGAGAAATATATTTTTTTCGTATTGGAATTTATAGCCTAATTTCGAAACGTATATATGACTGTTATAATAAACTTTTAATATTACAAACAGTAACGAAGTTAAGTATGATGCGGGGTAAAGCTACGTTATTACCAAACCTTATTACAAATATTAAGTAAATATTAACTTTTACTTAAATCCTACTAATATTATAAACGCGAAAGTTTGTAAGTATGGACGGTTGAATGGATGTATGTTTGTTACTCTTTCACGTAAAAAATACTGAATGGATTTTAATGAAACTTTACAATAATATAGCTTATACATCAGAATAACACATAGGCTACTTTTTATCCCGGAAAAAGCAGATCACGCGGGCAGCGAGCAAAAGCTAGTACAATATAAGCCTTTGTATGCAAGTCACGTGTTAAAAAAGAGGCTTGTAAACGCATATCATACCATGTAAAAAAACAAGGTAATATTGCCCAAGCTGTACCGCCTGTTTTGTGTTTGTATGTTACAGGTTTTCTTCGCAAGGCCGCATTTTGTCAAAGACTAGCGGCTACTAGACAAGTGAGCCCAAACAATCCCAATCCTGATTGGCAAAGGTGCTACTATCTCATGCTTAATAGCTTTCCAGGGCATAAGCTTAGCTTGGATCCGAATTATGTCATCCAGCATCAAGTTGGTGAGTATTTACAGGGTATTGATTGGTGGGGGGATACCTTACCTGATATTTTTGTACCCGACTGTATAGCGACGGCCGTATACAGGATTACTTTTAAAACACCAACAACCCCGCAGGACTGGATAGCTAACCCCATAAGAAACAACTTTTGTTCTACGACTTTTGATAATTTGTTAGATTTTCATATAAAAATAAGTATTAATTTAATTTCCGGTTTGAATGTTTATAACTCTATCCGCATCACAATGATTACGTAAACAAACCCCTGCGAAGCGTGGAAGGGAAGCGTGGAATCTTTGAACTTGATCCATTTATCTAGCCGCTAGTCGTCTGTCATTCAAGTTTTTATTTTTCATGTATTTTGTTATGACCAAACTCGTAGAACAAAAGTTGTTCCTTAAGGGGTTAGCTATCTAGTCCTGCGAGGTTGTTGGTGTTTTGAAAGTAACGCTGTATATGGTGAAAAACCCGCCGTAATGGCACTTTCTGATTATTTGCTTTCTGGGGCAGCCAGTGTGTATCTTAACTTCAGGCTTGCATAATTCTGCCGACCGTCGAAGGACAATTAATAGGCTATTAATTCTGTAGCCTGGTGCTAATAGGGTCAATATCAATAATCATTATTTTGAGTAATGAGCGTTACAACAATGAATCAGCATACAGCAAAAAGGGCTAATGTTAACTTTGATCGTTTTAGTTCTTACTCTATTACAAGGAAAGTTAAAAATAATAATTTCTTATCGGCTTAAGTATACTGCAGCCCTTTTATCATTTTTTTTTTTACTTAACTATATGAAAGCGCACACTACATTGGCTTTTTTACATAACAACTATTGAAAAATGGTTAATACACTAACGCCCTTTTAGCACAAAAAAATATCATACTTTTACAATAAACTGGAATTACAATCTCGTGTCATACAAAAACGGACTTTGGCCCTTTTAGCACCAGGCCACAGAATTATTCATTGATGTTTTATGCATAAAGTACTATATTAACGTTCAATATTGATGTTAAAGGTTGGCCAGCGCTACAGATCCAGTTGCTACAAGAGCTGGTGGTGGCAGCTCGCAGGATGGGCCACCCTGCACTAGCCACGAGGCATATGACCTTCTTACTTCAAACTATGTGGCCGCATCTGACTAAACAGGAACACCGAGACTTAGCTATACAGCTTCAGGTATATCTTTTAAACTTACTTCAAACAAAATAGGAGGCTCTCAATTCGGCGAGTTTTTTAGCTTTTTAACACGCTTTTATTTTCTCTAAATCTTGATGGTGATTTTGGTAGCGGATGAATTTCTACACATTGACTTGTTCACGTAAGTTATGGAATCGAATACATACTTACGGGGTGAATATGAATGAAGGTATGGTACAAGGTGGTAGGACCCTCGTATGCGAGAGGCCGTCTGGGTTGGTACCACTATTTTGTCTATTTCTGCTGCCAAGCAACAGTGTGTTGTGTTTCGGTTTGAAAGACATTGAAGTCAGTGAAATTATTGGGCATTATGAGACTTAACATCTTATGTCTCGGGGTGACGAGCGTAGTTCAGTGCTTTGTAATTCAAAGTTATGTGTGGTGTTGCTTCTGTTTATGGGCAGACGTGGCGCTTGCCATTAGGCGAGTGCCTTGCGTCTCATCATTCAATCAAATAAAAAAAAATCGAGACCTAACTTATATTGAGATTATTACCTATGCAATATGGATCGACCAAACTGTCTCTGACGTTTAATTTTCGTCCAGTCTTTTTAGTTTATATTTAGTTAAGTTACATGTGGGATAAATGTTTGGCAAAGAAACACTTTTTAACCGTAAACGTCGTTTAATTTTAAATATTCAAATTACAGTACATATATGCGTTCACTCGTTCGTCGTTACTCGCCATCTTGTCGTACCGATCCTTTCCCTTCTCACACACATACGTTCCTCTCTTTCCCTTACTTTTATTGCGTTCCATACCAATCACGTTTCATACCCAATTCCCACATACATATATGCGTAAATAACAACAATATTTGATTGTATTCACCCCCGTCGAGTGTATTGCAGGCACTGTCAGCCCAGTGCGAGGGCGGTCCCGTGCCTTTAGTGCTGGAGTGCGGCGCGGTGATCCCGCCCGCGAACCTGACGCACGCGCCGCGCTGCGGGTCATTCTCGCCGCGTCCCCTCCCCGCCGCACGCACCCCGCGCCCCCTCGCCACCAAGCCGGACCACGGGCCGTTCATATTCACACCGATACACTTCGGCAGTTTAGAACGGAACGCCAAGAGGGACGAGGGGAAGATGGGTAAGTGAATACAATTGATTAGAGATAAATAATTTATTTCAACACTAACTTGAGACGTGAAAAGTTGAAGATATTGTTATGAAACTATGCATTATTCACAAATTTAAGAAAAAAAAATCATGAATTCCTTGTACCTTGATATAAAATAATTTTACAAATGTATTATAAATAATGACCACATTAAATACCATTTTTACAGAATACCTTTGGGTGGAAGATGATATTTGTGAAGTACAAATGAAACTAACTAATCCGTTACCATTTGAATTGAAAGTTTCAAACATGCGGCTTTTAACATCAGGCATTGTATTCGAATCGATACCTGAAACCATTATTTTATGCCCCGATTCTCCCACGACTGTTAACTTACACGGCACACCGAAAGAAGTTGGCGAATTACAAATACTTGGATACTCCACGCATACACTCGGTGTCAAGTCGAATTGTCGACTTAAAAATATGCCGATGCCGAACAAATTCCCAGCATCGTTCACAATCGAAGTCATTCCGAGTCTACCCACAATAACCGTAGAGACTATTGTGGCGCCATCTGGTCATATAAGTTTGTCGAGTGTAGAAAATGTGGGTAGCACGACAAATGTATCGTTGTATAATGGTGAAAGCACTGATTGTACTATAAAGATCACTAATACTAGCAACGTGCCGATCGAATATCTCGATTTATCGATTCAGGTGAGTAGCGATTATTTGCAGCTGTCACTCGGGCGAAGCCCCGACCCAAGTAGCACAAAAAAGGATTTTTTGATCGTTATGCAACTTTAAGCTAGATACAATTTATATGTTGCTGATATACAGAGTTAGGTCACTGGGAACCCCATAATACACCTACAGAATTTATAGCTGTAAATGGGTTATTATTTCGTTTCTTAAACAGCATTTTTTTGCTACTTGGGGAGTAAAAGATGCGATTTAAAAAAATATCCAATAATATGTTAAACTTTTCTACCAAAATTGTACTAAACTACCAATACTATTCTATGTCGATAAAAATTTAAAATAAAATGTATATCATTATCTTAAATGTTTCTTATTTATTTAATAACAAATCCAAGACCTCTATTATTTTTTCTAATCAAAACTTTTTTTCCAGTCAAACATGGATAGCCAACTTCAATCGAAAATATTCCAATATTCAAACGTTGATATACAGTCACAACTGCCGATTGCCCCTAACGAGTCGGCAGCAATCGCTATGAAGTTATATGGAGAAGCAGATTTCCTAGACCTCGGCGGTGTTGGAACGGACAATTTATTCCCAAACAGTTTGACATCGAACTATCCTTCGAGGGTTGGCTCTCCAGTACCGAATGCCCAAACGTCTCTGCCTACCCAAAGTTCAAACCCTCATACCTCGTTGAGTAGCGGCTTGATGCCGAATAGAACATCTGGAAGTTTCAGGTAATTAGTAACTATTATAATTATGCTTATTGATTTCCGTAGGTATTATCATCATCATCAGCCAAAGGACGTCCACTGCTGAACATAGGCCTCCCCCCAAAGATTTCCAGACCGACATGCTGGAAGTGGCCTGCATCCAGCAACTTCCTGCCACCTTTACTTATAAACATTGGATTTTTTAAAATGTATAATTGTGTTTATTTGGGTCTTTATTAGTGATCAATGCAATTTATTTTACTATAATATGTGACGACTGTCTTTAGTTAAAACACTGGACATGTAAACAATTTATAATAGAGCTAATAAAAACAATAATTATATATTGCAGTTGAGGCATGTAGTCACAATTTTTGTATTTCTTTTAGATCCAACAACTCTCATACAACCAGTTGGTCCGCTCCGATATCTGTAATGCCGCCATCAAGAGGTCGTCAAATTGAATCGCAGGTAATTTTTATTAATAATTACCCATAATAAACTACTTGAAAATTTTGGTTTTCCACATAAAACACAAATATTAATAGTCATTCGTGTATAAACTAATACCAGTAGCTATTTTTTAGATGTGAAGATCTGCAACCTAATTAATTTATAAATCGTCGGTTTACTACTACAAGAACTCTTTAACTGACAAATATAAAACTATGCAATAAGCCTCTTTTAGATTTAGTTATAATTTTTTCCCTATATCATCTTAGATATTATTATGTTAAAGAAAACAATATAACTAAATCTAAAAGTAGCTTAATTCATAGATTTGCATTTGTCAGTTCTTACAGTAGACCGACAAAATATAGTCTAACATATTTTTCTGACAAAATAGGGTTGTCACCTAATTTTTCTGTCGCTATGGTTGGTTATTTTTAATGTCGTAATTGGTAGGTGTTTAGCGTAGGAAATCCGACTTAGGTGTGTTGTCTTTTGTTTTGCAGTTGATAATAAGATACTCAGGTGGCGAAGGAAAGGAGGAGCATTGTCGTCAATCTAATATACAAATCAATTTAGAATTACTGCCGAGCGTGTCGATAACCCATTGGGACGTGCTACCGGCGGAAATGTAAGGGTGCTAATTATTTAATATTTTAATTAATATTATTTAAACCATTTAAAAACCATTTAAACCATTTATTTGCCACAATACATAAAATACAATATTACATTATAAGATAATTAGAATATATATGTCGGAGCATCAGCACGTGGCGCCATCTATTGCAATCTCGGAGCAACGTCGACAACGATTACAGCGCCAACGGAAACGTTATTGAAAATCGGAAACGTCAAGCAACTTTGTTGCTTGGGTGTCGTCGATACTAGTGGCGCCATTTTAGCGTATTTAAGTTCAAACCGGTGGGAGAAATGGCAGTCTTGATCGGACGTGGAAAGGGAACGGTCGCCACTCGGTATCGAACTCACCACGTTTCCAATCTAAATTAATCTTTTGATTTTCGATTGTATTCAAAGTAATTTTGTACTACCGAATAAATTGACCTTTGTAATTGAGTATTGGTGAATGTTATTTTGGATCTACACAATGTCCGGCCAATCTGATGACAAGTCAACCCGAGCGATCTCCGTAATATATATTATTAAATATATATTATTTCGTCTTGCTGACCCTGTATTAATAAAAGCAAATAAATATTGTAACACTTTTAGTATTTGGTGACTAATTATTATTATCACTAATAGCAATGGATAGACAAAATAATTTATATATGAGTATAGTAGTGACATTATATAAAGGATTGCAGAAAACTAAAGAGTTTATTGGTACTATTTTTATTCTTTTAGTAAAAGTGACACGTCATTTGGTAGCATCCGATATGAAACGAGAGCCCGCTGTTCAATTCCCGCACCGCGATAAATGTCTGTGAAATCCACAAATATTTATATCGTGTTGAGTGTTGTGGGACCGCAAGTCCCTCGTAGTTCCTTATACCCACGATACAAGTAACTTAATGTGGGGTCAGGGCTATGTGTGTGACGGTTGGGTATATTTATAAAAAACAATTTAATTGCAGACCATCTCAACTCTATCTCGTTTTGGACGTTACCAACTTAACATCAGAGGAAATGGAATTCCATTACGCTCCGAGTAAACATATACTGATCGAAAGCAAGGAGTCGTGCAGGGTACCAGTACCTTTGGATCGCTGTCCGTTCAATACTAACACTATTAAAACTACCGATGAAGGTACGATCGTAAGGATTTTTGAAATATGAAATCGATAAAAAAAATACATATTGATACAAAATTTACAATTATTTGACTGAAAAAACACTTTTTTACTGTTTCCAAAAAAGAAATATGGTATGGTAATATGTGGTAGGCAGCGGCTTGGCTGTGCCCCTGGCATTGCCGATGTCCATGAGCGGCGGTGACCGCTTACCATCAGGCGGGCCGCTTGCTCGTCTGCCTATCAAGACAATAAAAAAAAAATCATTTTTTTTAAGTATTAGTTAAACTTATGAAAATTATGTCAAACATAGGCTAACATTAAATTTATTTTATTCAAATTGATTCAGCAGTTATTGCATGATTACATAACAGTATCAAAAGTTTGCTGGTGGTAGGATATTCATATCCGCCTGGGTAGCGACCACCGTACATATGGTGTTCAAACCTGCCATAGTGACACACGCACCATGTGTGGATCGCGTTCCTGGATCAGTCAGTGTATATTCGGTTCTCCCTAGAGGCTTGCGACTGAACGTGATTGTTGTGTGGGGCAGGTATAGGGGTACATCCTTGTATCCCTGTGCCTGCATCGAACATCCGCCTGTCGTGTAGCAGCCCCTCGATTTGCTTCTTCCCTTTTCGGAGTGTGAAGAAGCATTTATACAGGCTGGCATGATTCTAGTGACCACCGATAAACCCATTGTTTGTCAGTGGTTACTGGTTTTTTTGGACTGCAATGCGCTTACCATCAAGTGAAGTGCATAACTTTGCCGTGCCCGGATTAAAAAAAGCGTTAAATTGTCGACAACCTCCGTGCCGATGCGGATGAGTCGCCGGCTGTGAAACGAGGGGCCGCGGGTATAATCCTCGCACCGAGACACGTGTTTGTGAGGCCCACAAATAATTGTTTCGGGTCTGGGTTTTGTGGGACCGTCAGTCCTTCGTAATTCCTGACAACTACAATACAGGTTCACCTAGGTCTTAGGTCAGTACTATGTGTGTCTGACTACTGAGTGTATTTATTATCATTCGATTTTTTTTCAGAATCACTAGAATCAAAATCAATAAGCACGGGTGCATCGACCAACAGCCTTGAATTAATGTGTTCCGAGCACATAACTAACAACACAGACTTGCGTTGGCGTCTAATGCAGTCCGATATATCCGGACGCGCGTCTGTAAAGGGCATCACCTTATCACAAACAATGTTGGATATCGTCAGAATGTCGCCTTTGAAATGGGGTATGTTAATCGATAATAGGGATGATCCGCACCAAATACTATAAATTAATAAATATGGTGGGTCAATAACTTTATTTTTGTTATCATGCCACATAAAAATAAATTCGCAATTTTAAAGTTTGCCCGAATGTTAATTTATGCGAGGAATGTTTTAATTACAGATTTTATATTTGTGTAAAAAGTCTTTGTTAAAACAAAATATGTTTGAAGTATTTAAGGAATGAAATAAAAAAATGTCGACAGATTAACGCAATATAAAACATTTGCAGAAGTGAGTCTAAACAACCAGTGCATAAAACCCCAAGAGGAGTACAACTGTACGGCGGGCGAGTGTCTCTCACTGGGCGTGGGTGTATGGAACCATCTCCGTCGTCCGCTGCACAAGCTGTGTCTTTCCGTTCAGTTCTACCAAGACTACAACAACGGCGTGCTCAGTTACAAACTTGATAATAGAGTCGCCACCGCGGGAAATAATAAGTAACTGTTCAGTTTCCTTTATCATCCAGTTTTGACTGTCTCTATTGGTATAATTAATGCTCGGCAACGGCAACGCCGTCTCATAATGTAATACAATGTAAACTGTAAAACAGATTGCTCTGTAAGACGAAGGACGTGAGCTAAGGGCTGTTTATATTTTCTCAAAGAAACCTGGGTCGAAGTAAAAAAAAATATGTATCAATATTTTGTATCGATAAATATATTGAGGTCGATATCGATTTTTGCAATTATCGATCATTCCTACTGCACTTGCCTACCATCATGGTATTCATATATTACATCGATTCATTTAAATCACGCACGAAATTAAAGACATATGACGATGTTTTAAGTGCAATGTAGAATTAAAAAAATCAACTTTCTAAATTACAAATAAGTATCGATAATAATCATTTATTCCATTTTAGAGTGGTACTTTCATCTCTGCCAGAATCAACAAAAGCATACCACGAATGCTCAGTGGTCTTCCTAACACCAGGCGAGTACAAGATTGACATTCAGTGTTCAACCACAGAGGCTATATTAGACGACACGCCTATCATCGGTGAACCCGACAATCCGCCCATCATAACATCTTGTGCTGGGGAAATAAGTCATGTGTGGAGATTTATACCCCCAGTAGCTATAAGTGTCACTGATTAATTAACATATGTCCTCATAATATTATATTATGCTATTGAAAAATATATTCGAATTGTAATTAATGTAATCTATCGTGTACGTATAATAAACATTCTATAGAAACTGTTTTTGAATGTTGTTTTATTCCTGGCGTATGTATGGAGCAAAAACAAACAAAATTCTTTATAATTAATACACTTGTTTGCGTGATCCACAAATACTTTTTTCTAGTTCTTTAACCACATGTTGTTTTTTAACAACAACTTTATCAAGCTACTCGTCGTTTTTATTTTCACGCACTACTAAAAGAAGGCGAGTCAAAGTCACGCGCAGCTTTTAATCATCGCCATAGCCATAGCCCACTACAGGCCTACCTCTGCTCATACCAGTGCCACTGTACCAGTGCCCAGGACATCTCACTATCTCACGCGTACGCCGTAATAGCCATTTAGCACGGTGACGTCATGCTTTGTTTCATCTGTCATTTGAGAAATACCCCTTCCATCGAGTTTGAAAAGCTTGTCTTATAATAGCTTATTTATTTTTAGACTTTGTCGCTAGAAATAACGATTTTTGTCTATGTCTTAGTAACAAAAAACAGTTCAAAAATGATTAGCTACATAACTGTTCAGACATTTTTAGGGTTTTCAATTTTTCAAAAAAGATTTTATATATAGCTATAGATTTTATATATAAGATTTTATATACTAGCTGTCCCTCGCGGCTCCGCCCGCGTGATCTGCTTTTTCCGGGATAAAAGTAGCCTAAATGAAAAATGATAATTACTAAAATGGCTATTAAAAAAATAGGGGTTGGTGATAAAAGGTTAAAAATTTAGGGTTGTATGTATTTTTTAATGCTGTATCTTAAAAAAATAAAAATATAAAATTTATCTAAAATTAAAAAAAATAATTTAGGGGTGGACTACCCTTAACATTTAGGGGGATGAAAAATAGATGTTGTCCGATTCTCAGACATACCCAATATGCACACAAAATTTCATGAGAATCGGTCATGCCGTTTCGGAGGAGTTTAACTACAAACACCGCGACACGAGAATTTTATATATTAAATGAGATTTTAAAATAAAAAGCATTTGACATATATACGACATTTTTTGTGACGCGAAATATAGTATAATAATGTACTCTGTGTATAGTATCATCCGTCTCATGTCATGCGAACATTCTATATGCGTTTGTTTTATGAGCCAGTCGCAATCACTCCGTTGAGACGTCATATATTAATTTGACTGCATAAATATGGTTTTGTTACTTCAGGTTTGAGCACTTTTCGGTAGGGGGTAAACTTGTAGTTTCGCGTCAGCGAAATGCTAATGTTAATTCAGACTATACACGTATAACACTCAATCATATATACCTGACAGTGTGCTGTGCGCGTTAGACGCTTTTGGGAGGGATGAAATTTTGTGAACTATGAGTATCCGTAGCTATACAGGTGACATATGGAGTGGAGGCGAGTGTAGTGCAGTACAGTACAGTGCATTACAGTACAATGCAGTGCAGTACAGTGCAGTGCAGTGTTAAGTTGAGAGTGAATACTAAATAAATAAACTTAGTTATAAGTTTTTTTGACTGTCAATTTTTTTTTATATTGACAATTTTTTAAGATGTCTTCAGGAATTTGTCCTAAACGCATAAACAACATTTGTACACCAATCCACTAATATAAAATTAGAGGTTCTCAACCTCCCTCTGTGAATGTGGTTTGGATGATGGAGACTCTGACTACATGTTTTTAATTGTCCTAATCTGCAACAGTCGCTGTATAATATCTGAGAATCCACGTCCTACTTTCTTTCTTTCTTTTTTATTTATGGCTTTCGCAGTATTAGGCATTTAGCCAGTGTCAAGTATAAATTATTTTCAAGTTCTTTTTACAAGAACGATGAAACACGGGTGCGGTCGATTTCAAGGTCTTGTCGGAGTTTTGGTGTTAACTCCTTTGAGTACGATTCTTAATTCACTTATTTCAATGTTTCCATACACTGTTCATCACCGTTAATGTTTATTGAACAAATCCACACCACTTTTATACAATAAACACAACTCTAAACTAGTTTATGAAGTGCACTGTCAGAATTCCCGCCAAAACTCCAACACGTCCTACTTGTATGCAGACCCTTGTTTTCCCAACTACATGTAAATAGGAACAAATTCTACAAACTTCTACTAGTTTATTATTTACATTGTTGGAACGAAGTTCCTTACGGCAGGCTTGGAGGGGTTAGGGATTTCGCTGCGTGACCGAACTGAAAAAAATGTGATAGTAAAACCGTAAGAAAAATGCGTGGAATAAAAGCGTTAAATGAGACGTGCGCATGCGCGACAGTCCCATAACCAGCCAGCGTTCCTTTTTTAAAATGAAATTCATTCAGCCAGTTATTGTTGAAGTATTTTTATATCTCCTTCGATTTTTAAAAGATTACGCTAGCTCGTTATTATTTATAATTACATAAGTTGATAAAAAATGCTATACAATAGCTTTACCGCGGCAGTCTCCGAGTGCCACACGTCTTTTTTTTTATTTCTATTTTTTTAGATGATAATTTGAATTACGATGTTTTTTTTATTTTAAGTAATTTATTATTTCCTGAGAAAATATCTATGTATCGATATTTCTTCAACATCTCTATTCTCTACATCAAAACAAGAACTGAGGTCTGAGTGGTTGAAAGCCGATTATTTCTTTTAAACTTCACCTATTCTGTTAAACATTTCTAAAATACATTCGTAGTTGAATTAAGAAACAAAACTAGTTGCTAAAATGTCTCCAATCCGTTGCGCCATAGAAAATTGCAAAACAAACTCCATCAATAAGCCACCAAATGTCACATTCCATCGGTAAGTTGGACTACTTTGTTTTTATTATGGACTTAGTGTATAAATTACTTCTCGTCTAATCAATGAACTCTATGTCTATCACTGTTTACTGTATTTAATGACTGATAGTTTTATGTAAACTATAAATAAGGCACAGACATAATTCGAAATCGTTGATATTATATGTGCTCATAATTATTAAAAAATCAGGTGCCCAGCAACCACAGAAATGCGGAACAAATGGCTTAGAGTACTAAAACACAGATGCAATGTATTGGATTGGGTGGAAAGCAGAATTTGTTCAAAACATTTTGAAATGAAATACTTTGATGCACAGAAAAAACTGAAAGATCATGCTGTACCCACTATGTTTGCTGCTGCTCCAAGAGGGATTATAAAAGTAAGTCAAGTGTTTAAACCTGTATTGTGGGAGTCAGGCACTACAAGGGACTTGTGGTCTGGTCTGGTTTTATCCCTGTCCAATGATGGGGTCTGCCTTTTCCATCATGATTGGTATTATAATATGGATAATCCCCACAACGGAAACTAAATTCCGCAAATTTATCCTTATTTAAAGCATTGTTTCGAATCACTGTGCTATGGAGGATGTTTAGCTCAATTTTGTTTGTGCTTGAATGTGTGCATTTGTTTGTGTGGCTGTATGAACATATGAGAGACTTTAGTTTAACAATATTTTTATTCATGAAATACAATTTATTTAAAAGATGCTAACAGGGTAATGGGAAAATACAAGCTTTTTCCCAATCAGTTAAAAACATTATATCTAACTTAATGAAATATGGGTAAGGATAATCTATACAGGGTTATTTTTAAAACACCAGCAACCTCGCAGGTGTAGATACCTAAGGTTATAAGCTACTACTTTTGTTCTACGACTTTTGATAATTTGTTAGATTTTATTTTCATACAAAAATAAGTATTCATTTAATTTCCGTCTTGAATGTTACCTACACGCATCGCAGATTACGTAAGCAAACACGCGAAGCGTGGGGAACCGGGCTAGCGTTGAAGGTCATCGCCCGAGCCAGCTGAGCGGCGCCTTTGAGTCGCGCGCGCACGCCGAACGCTACGAAGAAAAATACGACACAACAAAAACTTGTAAAATCATTTTTTTTTAAATATATTGAGTTATATACAAACTCGTAGAACAAAAGTTGTTCCGTATGGGGTCAGCTATCTGGTCCTGCGAGGTTGCTGGTGTTTTAAAATTAACCCTGTATATATAAAAATGAATCGCTGTGCGTGTGTCTCGCAAAAACTCGAGACTGGCTGTATCGATTTGGCTAATTCTGATCTTGAAATATTTGTGGAAGTTCAGGGAAGGTTTACCCGGTGAGAAAAAATGAGTAACATAAATAATAAGTAAGGGAAAACACTAAAAACGACAACTTAATTTTCCAGTACAAACTGTCCCTGGGTATGAAACACTTGATGTCTCTTTGATGTGAAACATCTATAAGCGCAGGTATAAACCGGATTGTTGGTGTTGCGAAGCTTGCCGTGATGACGGGTCGCCATGCTATACTAGACAGGACAGGGACAGGACAGGACAGGGACAGGCACAGGACAGGGACAGGACAAGACAGGGACAGGATAGGACAGGACAGGGGCAGGACAGGACAGGACAGGACAGGACAGGACAGGGACAGGGACAGGACAGGGAGGGGTCAGGGACAGGACAGGACAGGACAGGACAGGGACAGGACAGGGACAGGGCAGGACAGGGACAGGACAGGGACAGGCACAGGGACAGGGACAGGGACAGGAACAGGACAGGGACAGGGACAGGAGAGGGACAGGGACAGGGACAGGGACAGGACTGTCCCACCGGGGGGAGGTGGAAGACGACCTGACTTAGGTCGTCGAAGTCACGTCACGTGCAATGGTGCAGTACCTTACTTAATTGCATTCTGACCACATTTTACACAAATATATGTAGGTGATACGAAGTTCACCGGGTCATCTAGTATTAATATAATTTTAATACTGCTCTTTGACACATTCACTAATTTATAACAAACTATTAATATTTTTTAGGAACCAGGCAAATCCAAAGTAGATAAGCTACTAAACAGAATGCCACAAGCTGATCTCACTACAAACATCAAACAAAGTTTAAC
The DNA here is from genome assembly GCA_949126905.1 of Amorpha juglandis. Taxonomy (NCBI): domain Eukaryota; kingdom Metazoa; phylum Arthropoda; class Insecta; order Lepidoptera; family Sphingidae; genus Amorpha; species Amorpha juglandis. The sequence continues at coordinate 10,095,534 of OX421381.1, read as the reverse complement.
GAAACTGAAAGAACCTGTCAATTTGGACAACTTTGTCACTGATGAATTGAAATGTAAAACTGACGCACCAACTGAAGCACATTTGTGGCTTATGATCAAAAAGCAAGACCATTTAAATGCTAGACTGATGGATTTAGTAGTACAGACAAAGAAACATGTTGAAATACTTCAGAAAAGCATGGAAGAGTCGAGGATAGTACGAAAGGAACAAGAGCAAAATATTGAATCACTGAAATACATTGTCAAGTGTTTGCAAGAAAAACAAGCAACACTCGAAGAGCAAATAGAAATATTAACTTCAGTTGAATCCAGATAATTGTAATTAAAGGTCTTGTTGTAAGACATATTAAATATTCAGTACTATGATAAAATTTATCTTTGTCTTTTTATAAATAGAGATGTACTTAAAAATTGTCTTTTAAAATTTTTAATATGAGGATTTGAAAAAAAAGACAAATTAAGTTCATATAATGTACTGCAATTTTATATTTCTATTTTGATAAATTAATAAATAGCAAAAGCATTGTCTTGTATTCATTTTTTTTTTACATTCATATATTAACAGCTTAAAGTTAATTCTATCCCTAAAATTAAAAGAGGTTTATTAAATTGCTTAACAGTAATTGTAAATTATTTACCATGATAATCACATGTATACCAAATGTATAAAGTATAGGATTATGTAATAGATCACATGAGTAAACGCAACATTTAAATAAATACACTCAACAGTTACACACATAGTCCTGACCCCATAGTAAGATTGAGACTTGGGTATCAAGAACTACGGGAGACTCAGTCCCACAACACCCATACATGAAACAAATATTTGTGGATCACACAAAAATGTCTCTGTGAGGGCATCGAACCCATGGACTCTCGTTTGAATGCAATTCGCAACACACTTCATATAATCTATGCGTAATGCTATGATAAACATCAGTCCACAATAGTCGTACATCATGTTAAAAATTAGCACCATTGATTTCTATACAGATTGAAGTTGTAAGTTATATACTTATATCATTTACTCCATAAACTGTGGTATCCGTAAATAACTCGACCAACTTGAAGCGCACAAGTAAATTTCCCGAAGTCCTTTACCTACCAATAGAAGCCGGATACGACAGACCGCAGCCGGATCATTCGGATTCGCGGTGCTCTTTTACTACTCACTGCAATACGCGAAATAACTTGACTGGATTAAAGTTATCCATTTCACTTGCTGGCTACAAGCTGGCACTTGCTTGCTGGGCTTCCGTTGCCGTTTAGGCTCTGGAAACAATAGCTACAATATCGCTCTTTTTAAATTCATGCTAATCAAGTTACTTTCCGTAAACTATACAATTGGTTCATTTAATTACTGTCACGATTAGCTAATTAATCATACTGCCCCAATAGGAGCAAATTATTTCTGAGTAGTACTTCTGGGTATGCACTATACTAATGGAATTTTCTTTCTTTCAATAGCCTTCCGTATTTTTATAGAATGCCAAAGTTATAGCTTCTACATATATTTTAAGATACAAAATTCAGGTTATCATAAAGCCTATAATTCAGTCTTAATATAAAATACAAGATTCAATTTAAAAATAAATAAATTATGCCTATTTTAATATTATAGATTTACTTTCTTCGTAATTGTTTCTCTAAAATTTCTCTTATTTTCAGTCTTTTATTAGTCTTATCAGCTAGTGGTCTTCCTAGTGGTACAATTTCCATCTGCTGCAAACGTCTTCTGAACCTTTGATAGAACTCTAAGACACTTGGATCTGCCCATACATGGCGAGAGTCAAAATCTAGCACTCTTAGGGTATCCAAACTTTGTGCTCTACTGAGAGCAACATAAGCTTGGCCAGCCTCAAATATTTTAGACAGTGACATTTCAACACAGTCTAAAGTAAGACCCTGTGATTTATGAATTGAAAAGGCCCATGCTAAGTTCAAAGGTACTTGTCGGCGGCATAATAATGTACCATTTGAGTTCTTAACATACCATCGTTCAGATCTTGCTGTATATTCTTTTTTATTTTTAAATCTCACCACAGGGAATCCTTCCTCAAACCTAACTACCACTCCTCTGGCTCCATTTACTAACCCAGCATTAACATTAATATTTTTGAGCAGCATCACCTGTGCACCTACTTTTAATATTAACTTTGATGGTGCTATTGTTTGCATATCTAATTGTTTTGTTGCATTATCACTGTCTTGAGATGTGAATACTTTATCTTCTCCATTCAAATCGTTTAATTTAGAGTTGTTAATCATTTTCGAGTCATTGGTGTGGGAACATAATCTTGTTGCAAGTATCCCATCACTTTCAATTTTCTGCCTTGAAGTGTTTACAAGACGATCACTAATTTCTTTTGTAACTCTACCTATTCTTATGCTATTGAGAATTGAAATAAATTCCTGATCTTTTTGTCTATGTACTTCTTTAAGTTCAAAACAAAGATCAATACATTTATCCCAGCAAGGTGATTGAAAACAGAATCTTTTAGTAGATTTGTTTTTGTCCACAACAGGTGGCAATTGTAAGAAATCACCACACAAAATAAGTTGAATACCTCCAAAAGGTTTGTCATTTTTTCTAACATATCTTGCCACTGCTTCCAATTTCTGAAACAAATTATGTTAAAAATAAATTTCATGACTGACAGAAATGACAATTAATATGTAGGAAACACAACCTGGCTAGCCTGAAATAGTAGGATATTGTATAGTTAGTTTTTTTGAAGAAATTCACAAATAACATTACCTCAAAGAAAACTCCATCAACCATTGATATTTCATCAATTATAAGATGTTTGCATTTCCTCCATTTTTGTGTGACTAGTGGTATTTTCATGGCCCTTTCACATAGATTTTCAATGGAACCACTACCATCACCTATTCCAGCAAAAGCATGCAGAGTAGTACCACCTAAAAACAAAGCATACATAGAAATTAAAAAATATATATTATTAAATAAAATTTATAAAAATAAAATTTCACTCCAAATTATCATAGAATACATCGAAACAGACATTCTTTCAAAAGTGTAGCTCAACATTTTCATTTTAAAAGGTTCTACATGCACTGTAAAGGGTTTCCATTTAAATAACATAGATATTACCTACATAAAACAATAAGATAATAATTTATGAATAAAAAGAAATCAAAATTATTCAAAATCAGTGCATTTGTTTTTGAACTACAACACAGTCTAACATTGGTAACCATGTTTTTCAATAGAAATATAAGAAATGTTCTGGTCAAATGATATTGCACGGAGCCCAAAGAGGCCTATAGAAATGTTTAAATTTCACTTTTCAGTTTGATTAAATCAAGGCCTGAATGACGAAACATCCAAACTTCCACGTTTAAAAATTTGGTTTCATCATGCAGCCTAGCACCTACATTGCAGTAGGCAGATGTGCATGTGGCAAGTAGTATAAAAAAATCACACAGTAAGTGAAAGAAATAATGTGAAATAAAGGTCCTTACCAACATGACAAGCAGCAACTCCGGTTGATGCAGTAGCCACAGTGACATCTGGTGGTAATGCAGAGACAATTCTCTTCAGCAAGAAACTTTTCCCTGTACCAGCAGAACCTGTGAAAAATATGTTCTTGCCACCCAGACAAGCTTCAAGCACCCTCTGCTGTTCTGCACTCAAGGAACTTGCTGTAGCCAGCGGTGATGGAGAATAGAGCTTCTTCGGAGCTGGACCACGTATACCATCTTCCATCTTACGTTTTTTTGATGGTGGAGATGGTGTCGTCACCGTGGACTTGCTAATTTTACTCTTAGCATTGTGCACATCTGCTACGGTGACTGGACTTATCTCCTCAAATGCTTGCGCTTTTCCACTTAACAACTTTGATCTCATTGTCTGTTTCAGGATAGTTGTGTTCGCGGATTGTTCCTTATCTCCTGTCATCTTAACAAAAATGGTCCGTAGAAATGACACCAGGTTAGTTGGCGGAGCATTAGATAGAAATAAAGTGCATCCCGCCTCTTGAAACTTAACGCTAGCTTTTCCTTCGGCCATAAACTTTTTAAAAACATTAATACCTTTTAATGCTAGTCGAATAGCGGCATGTTTCTCAGATGTGATTTCCATGTACATTTCACGAAATTCGTTCCGGATGAGTCGAAGTGAAGCAGTCTTGTATGTAACTTTTCTCGAGATTGAACCGTGAGGAGTGAGCCACTCAATAGTTACAGCACATGATAAAAAAGATTCACCGCCTTCCATTTTATTGATTCAAGACAATTTTAATTTAAAAATTAATATTTCAAAAATAACATGCCACTACACAAACGGCGGCTTTGACTTTTTAGAAACGTCAACCATGCGAACAGGTGAAACTAGGGATGTGAAAATGTCGATATGTTTTCTGCGATATCGATATTCTTGGCTGCTATATTTGTATCTGATATATCGATTATTTTTAAGTATTGAAATCATAGAATACAAAGGTTTTTTTATATTATATGCCATTAAATGTGGGACAAATAATGCCAAAAACAGGACATCTAAATGTTAAGCCAATTTATCGATATTGTTATCTCGATACTAGGTTTAAGATATTTATTTCTCATAAAAGAATGACATTCACTTACATGAGAAACCAACAAAACAACCATCATATTCTAAAACAACAAAACAACCAGCGCCACCTTTATTGCATTTAAACTGCAAGTTGACAAGAAACAGTCAAGAGATGGCGCCACTTCTATAGCGTATGGTACATCTACATCGCAATGTCAAGATTCTCCAGCAAAACAGACGTCTAAACGTCTTGTATTAACCCAGGGTATTGTACAATCGACCAGAAGAGAATGGACGAATGGCTTGTTTATTTTCAACTTTCACTTCAGTTTCACTTCAAAAACTTAAAATTATTGTGTTAGAGTAGTTGATAAATCGCGTACTAAATTGCTCTAAGCTATCTAGATCAGTGATTCCCAAAGTGGTCTATATCGACCCCTGGGGGTCTATGACAACCTGCAAGGGGTCTACGTCAGCGAAAAAAAATTTGGGGGTCAATGAAATGAAAATGGGGTCCACGATAGTGGATCTCAACATATACACTGATAGTACCTATTTACTTACATCATACTATCTTATAATATCAAAACATATACGTTATTTATAAAAGTACCTAAATTCAATTAATAAATGTATAAATCAACATGTTTTTACTTTAACACTAACAGTTAGAAATTTACAGGAAATCAATATCAGGCAATAGGGGGTCTACCCAACAAGGAAAACCATGGTAAGGGGTCTACGACACAAAAAAGTTTGGGGAACTCTGATCTAGATGAAACTTTTGTGGGACGTTTAGTATCCATATAATAATATAAATCCATAAGAAACGAATGCCAAAGTTATCGTTGAAACCCGCGGCCGTGTCACCAGGGGCTAAACACATTTTTTCAAACATATACAGCGATGTAGTCAACAGACGGTTAATTTCTGCAATAGGTTTTGGGTTACGTAACTTATTTATTTAAATAATAATAATAAATTTAAAAAATTGACCAGTTTTTTTCCTATTACTAGGTATAACGTCGCGTTGTCCGCGGTTTTTAGCGGCTATATGTATGATATTTCATACATTTGTGCCGAGATATTCAAAAATCGTTGTTGCCTACATTGTTATGTTTTTATTTTGCCCTGTATAAAATTGTACGAGGTGAAAGTACTTAGCTCTAAAAATAAAACTAATTTAAACAGATTTTATAACGGTTTTTGATTTAATTTTGGTTCCGTTTTGAAAGCTTTTCAGCCTTTGTGGTCACGGGGTGGTCTGTGTCCACCAAAATTAAATAAAAAAACCGCGATAAAATCCGTTTAAATTAGTTTTATTTCAATGTGTAACATTCGCGTAAACATAAGAAGTCATTACTTAGCTCTTTTAATACATGAATGGCCAAGGCGCAATTTCGTAGTAAGAGAAGGAGAAAACATCGCTTTCCCACGCGGTGCCGCCACCCGTACCACATCTGCACGCCGTATGCCAAAAATAGTGTTGGCCAGTGATGACCATTGTTTTGCCTGAATAATAAAAGCGGAGATTAGGCTCTAAACGGTAATATCGTAATAATAAATATAAAACGTCTTGGAAATATTCAGCGCCATAAAACATCTGCGGAGGTCTCCGCAGCTGCGCTTAGAAGAAAATACGTCACACGTGTGCCTCATCTGTAGTCTAGTTTATTCGCTACCTGAATAACCTATAAGAAAACTATTGTTTATTTCGAAGTAAATTCTATTTATTAATCATAAACTCATAGTATTATAGCATGATGAGCTATCAAATAATATATTCATAACTTTCAAGCCGTTTGGCTTAGGTATTAGTTAACTGATCCGATTACTTTGTTAATATTTCGTCGAAAAAGGATTAGTAATTATAACAGATTTTGAGTGGTAGAGCCACGCTGTAGACAGTTTTGTCTACAGCATGAATGGGCTGGCTCGACCGGATCGTTACCACTGTCTCACAGAAAACCGACGTAAAGTAGCGGCTTGCTGCTGCGTTTCGTACGGTGAGTGAGATAACCGGAAGCCCAAATCCCCTCCCCTTCCCAATCCCTAATTATCCCTTTCCTTTAAGGTCGGCAACCATGGCGCCCATGACTCTTCTGGTGGTGGGCGTACATGGGCGGTGGAGATCACTTACCATCAGGTGACCCATATGCTCGTTTGCCGGCCTATGTTATAAAAAAATTATGAAAAAAAGGAACTAACGCTGGCTGGTTATGCGACTGTCGCGCCTGCGCACTTCTCATTTAACGCTTTTATTCCACGCATTTTTCTTACGGTTTTACTATCACATTTTTTTCAGTTCGGTCACGCAGCGAAATCCCTATCCCCTCCAAGCCTGCCGTAAGGAACTTCGTTCCAAAAATAATAAAGAAAATAAAAAAATAACAAAGATAAGTATAATAAGTACTAGTGCACTACGGAACACGATTATATGTCCGTCTATGACCTATATTATGAATAGGTTATCATGAGTAGGTATGTAGGTACGTAACCATTGTTATTATTTCCATCCATTGCTGCGTATTCACTATGTGGTAGTGGCTATGTGTTAAAATTATTAACCCAAGTCCCAAACATCCTATATAAGTAAAATGCAAAGTGTCAACTATTATTAGCGGTCACAACCACATTGACCTTTCCAAACGAAAACTTAGTAAACAAATTATTTCTATATCGTAAAGTATTTTCAAAATATTCAAAGTTTAAGAGTGGCGATGGTCTAGTTGACAGTGGACCGGACCGCGCCGAATCACGATATTTTTTTTAGTAGTATTGTGTCTGTAATCACCAGTACAGCCACATGTCATAAATAAATAAATGTCCTCATTTTCGGAAGTGTTTCCTTTATACACAGTATAATATGTAGTATTTTATGTAATTAATTTAAAATTTGCAATATATTACAAAGAAATATAGATATAGACATATTTCCTAAAATACATTTTACATGGATCGGATTTTATTTAGATTGACCGTTCGCCGCTGTTATTATCGACATTTGTACCTACCAACGAGAGTAAGCGCGCGGAACTTGACATTGCGGGTTTCGTGTTTCCAAAATAGTAAGTAAACAGCAAAGGAATAGACTTAAATACCCTAATAACACCCTTTCGGCCTCGGAAGCGGTCCCCTTACAGCCTTACACCCGGTAGGTATAGGTATTCGTTAAAATTATCAAGATGAAATATTGGAAGTTCGTACTATAAATATGAGCTGATGGGTACACCTCCGGGCAAACCCAACACAGATGCGTCCCATGTATGACTCTCTTCGATTCACCGACGCGACGTGACGCTTACGATCACCATACTTTGAGACTCTAGAAACGATTTCCATAATTTTATAACTAGTAGGTACTTACATGAAGCAGTATACATCTATATTTTATACATACATACTTCACGTCTTTTCCCCATGAGGATAGATAGAGACTATTGAGTGCCACAAGTTCCGACACTAACATACCTCTTTCGCCTTTTCCACATTCATATATTTTCGCCGGCTATGGGTACTCGTTACGTGATCTTGAAGGGGGTAGGCGTTGATGCAACTAGTGCATCTACGATTCGCTGAGTTTATATCAGCCCATTATATGATAAGCGAGCTATAGCCACATTGCGTCAATCACACATTCTAATCTCGGGTAACTTGAATCGAAAAACATATTTTACAAATATTGATAGCCTTATTATTATTATTATTTTATTGTTTAGCCTAACTGAGACTCACACAAGACCTGAGATTTAACAAAAATTGCAAATGTCAATGTGCACACTAGTAGATTGAAAACAGTAAAAATGGTCTTTTCTGTTTCCCTTGTAGAATGATAAATGTGAAAAAAAAACTATAGTTAACCATAACACGATGTTAGTTATCTGTAACACTGGCCAGACTCTTTCAGCAGACAGACTGTTGTTATTAAAGAACGAGATAAATGAATTAAATATTTATAATAGCGCAAAGGCACGGTCGTGGGATTGAGTCCTTAGTCGATATTGCGTCATGGATATTTTTAGTAATGAGTCGACAGGACGACGCTACGCGTCTAACAAAAAATGCCCAAAGGTGGCGCCAAATATCGAGTTATATCACAAATAAAGAACTGCACACATTGTTCTTTTATGGTGATAAAAGAACAATGTGTACGAAATCGGAGAACCGATGGTTTAAATTTTTCCCTTTTTTAACTTTCAAGGTCCGGTTAAAATTCACTGTATTCAAACGTCCGGTCAATCTGACATAGCTAATATAATAAAATTGTGATATAAGCTATCTTAAATCAGTCATTCACAGTAATATTTAATGAAGGTCAATATAGGCACAATAATATTATATAATATAGGTAACTAAAATTTCATAGTCCCGATTCAACGAAGCGATTATAAAATGACCTACCAGGTATGTGCGAAGTAGCTAAGCGGTGAGCGAGGGCTGAGCTACGCTACGACACTCCGTAAAAGCCAATTGTGAATCGAAGAACGTAATATGTGCGAGGAAGATGCGAAATGCACACATCCCTTGTGTTAACATGTAAAATACTTCGCTTCGTTGAACTCTTTTGCATACTACTAACAGTTAAAATAAATATTGTTCGGAGAAGACGGACAAGGCAAATAGAAAACGATCAACATGAGTCTCTATCCATCTCTTTCTGGCGCGCCGTGATCCGCAGGAGGCGGCGCTCTGGGAGGCGCGATGTGGTTGCATCGCGTTGGCGGTGGTTGTTTTTGTATCTTGTCAATGAAGGGTTGGGTAGGGGCGGCAGGCGGCGGGGTCCCGCCGCAGGATTCAGTCCGTAATTGCAGTTCCACTGCGCTTGCCAATTGCGCATGTTCACCTCCACCGCGTTACGTTCGATATTAACAATGATGAATTACGATAATTGTGAAAATAGAGTGCCAATTAAAACTGAAGAGGATTATGAGTATCCCGAGGACGAAGATCGCTATTATGGATACGCGCCGATAGAAGTGGAGAGACATGGAGAATCAACCGGTTTCGCAACATCGTCCCCCAGGCACCTCATGGACCTGGGCAACGGGTCCGAGCGACCTACGCAGCAACCATCGTGGCCCGCTGTTATCTCGATTGATAATGACGAACGAGAACTCCAACAAGGTGACTACGCGTATGATCAACAATATGTCGAACAGCGGCAGAGACAAATGTCGAGAAGTTTCTACTACGATGACTCAAACTCACAAGACCTTTATGAGAATGCCGAGATACCGAAGCTTGGGGGAAGCTTTTATCGTACAGAGGACCAAAGAGAAGAAACCGAGGAGCAAAGAAGGTTGAGAAAGAAATCATCCAAACAAACGCGGAAGAAAACTCAGTCCTACGAGGAAATGCAAATACAGCGCGTAATGGCTAACGTACGAGAAAGGCAACGGACGCAGAGCTTGAACGAGGCGTTCGCGAGTCTGCGGCAGATCATACCCTCGTTACCAAGCGACAAGTTGTCGAAAATACAAACACTGCAGCTCGCAACGCAGTACATCGAATTTCTATACCAAATACTATCGAATAGTGACTCGGCGGGAAGCAGCGACAGCAATAGCGAAGTAAGTAGCGACCACAGCAAGTATCTGGCACACGAAAAATTAAGCTACGCCTTTTCTGTGTGGAGAATGGAAGGAGAATGGACCACAAACGGACAAACGTGATATACTTTTAGCTTGAAAATATTGGTTCCAATTAACACGAGGAGAATTTCTAATTACCTGAAGATTAGAAGCGATGTTACGCACACGCGCCGGTCCTGGTGGAGAGACACACTGAAGCGACCGCTTCCACAACCTCCCTAATACACCTCTTGGACCTGAGTAGTTAGTCAAAGCGGCAACTAAGTACGTCGTTAATAACCACGTTTGAAAACAAGAAAGTCGAATAAATGCAAACAAGTCTAAAAGCTTTTACTGCGACAACTCAACGTTCAAGACCGCTCTAAGAGTCATCTGACATGTCGTAGCTGGGGGCAATTATTTCGTTTGTAAATGCAAAAGAAAGAAACTGAGAAACAGGAAAGAATGCGAGACATGTTATTGGACGGACGGACGAGGGAGAAAACTGAGTCGTACGAGGAGTCACAAATACAGTGAGTGATGACAAACACATTAGAGAAGCAACTCGAATAAAGTTAATCGATAACGTTAAATCACGCAACTGAACGACAAGCAGTCAGATACACTGCAACTTACCAGACCATTTTCTTATACCAAAATGAATTTAGTAATATTATCGATTCACTACTTGGCGGGAAGTAGCGAATGAATCAGAAAAACAAGCTATGTAAGCTATATGGTAACTAGAAGGCGAATGGACCCCAGTCGGACAAACATGATACATTTATTGTAAATTAAGTGCCATAAAAGACGATTATGTATTCCAAATACCTAGATGAAATAATGTAAACATGTATGAGTTAGCTTAACATTAAGAATATTGTGTTATTTAAAAAAGAATGTTATATAAATAGTTGAAATGTGGTTTCTAATACCATAATATTATTTTTAAATACTGATACATACAGCTGGTATATACCAACATAAAATAATAAGTACTTAAGGTGTGATTACTATAACTGACTGTATAGATAAAACATCTCACATTAAAAATAACTGATATGAATAAATGAATGATTTTAATTTTCTCTTCCAAAAAATATTTCAACCAAAGGATAATACTTATTTAAATTGCAAAACAATTTTTTTGAGATAATTTTCAAAAGCAATGTGTCAGGAATGTCCTTGTATAGTGCATAGAAATATAGCTTAAAGATGATGTACCCACTTTACTATTTTTTACTATTTTCTATTATATTACTTTTATCTTAGAATTTATTATTCTAAGGCTGTTACTTAATGTACAATCAATTTTATTCGGGCAAGAACTACAACACTGAATATTAAATAAAACATGGCATAACAACATCCGTAAAATGACATATTTTCATTATTTAAAATTTAAAACTTAAAATAATAGTAGTATGTAGTCAATAAAATAAATTAAAATAAAATTAAACAGTTGTTTCATAATACTGTGTCCACGCAATTTTTGCTGCAAGCGTCTCGTGTTGCTATAAATCACTTTTCGTAATTTTAAAAATTATACCGAACAAGAGAGATATACTCCATCGAGAGCTGCTGAATAATATTGGAATAAATGCAATTGTAATAAAATTACATTAAAATATAGCATTCTATAGTATTCTTACTGTTTTTTATGAAATAGGCCTCACCCAAAATGAAACACCCCTCGTATATAAATGAGTCATAACCGTTGCGGCTCCATAATAATTCTACTAAGGGCTAGTGTAGGCTGTGGGGCGGCGATCGGGTGCATCATAATAAAAAAGGTGTCCCAATCGGATAGAGAGGCGGGTTGTTCAGTGATGACGCCATAGTGTTAGAACAGTAATAATAATAATAGTAATAATAGTGGGGGTGGCGTCAACCGTTTTTGGGTGAAAAAAGACTCCCGTGAAACCGTATCAAGTACCCTGCCACCAGAATAATATGATAATATCATTTAACGCAAGCAACTTTAAAGTGGTTAAAACTTTATACTTTTTCTTATGACATGACATGGTTTCACTCCGTGAATAATTATGTCAGCTGCACATGTCAGTACCGGTCATGTCACTAATAAATTCGTGGATAGTCATGGCGCTGCGGATCATAGCCACCGCCCGCTCTCCTTGCCGCTCCGACTTCGCTCTCAATTACACACACCCTAGGAGGTTGTATGCGAGAGGCCCGGCCGTCTGGTTGGTACCACCAATTTGTCTATTTTGCCGCCAAGCAGCAGTATTAAAGCATTGCTGTATTTTGGTTTGAACGACATCGAAACCAGTGCAATTACTGGGCATTATGAGTCATAACAACTTATGTCTCGGGGTGGCGAACGCAGTTGAATGTCGTATAGTGCTTTGTAATTCAAAGTTCTGTGTGATGATGTAACATCAGGCGAACAACCTACTGGATTCGTCATACATGCTATTAAACAACCACCCGCGCGTGTCTTTGCAATTTTTTACAACGGTCAGACGCTTCTTCTACAAGCCGACCGCTAATCTGCTCGCACCCACTCTTAGCCCGCTGGCTCCTAGCTGAAGAATCGGCCGCCAAACAGTATAAAAAATGCTCAATTAAAAATATTTTAAACCGAGATTCTATAGATTACTATGAGTAGCAGCAGCGATAGCTCAGCGGGGAGTGATATGGACTGTCGAGACGAAAGTCGCAGGTTCGAAACCATCCCTAAGAGCATACACCACTGACTTTTCTAAATTACGTGTATATTAATTGTTAATTATCGCTTGCTTTAACGGTGAAGGAAACATCGTGAGGAAACCTGCATACCTGAGAATTCGATAAGATTTTTCGAACGTATGTGAAGTCTGCCAACCCGCATTAGGCCAGCGTGGTGGACTAAGGCCTGATCCCTTTCATTCAGTAAACGAGGCCCGTGCCCAGCAGTGGGACGAATATAATATATAGGGCTAATATAAAAATAAAAAAAACTATTACTACTACACAAAACTTAACATTAACCGACTTTTTGAGATCCAGGAAGAAATAAAGGTACAACTCTTCGGTGATTAAGACAATAGATACCACATTGGTAGAATCAGCCCTTTCATGATATACATTAAAGTCGACTTCCACAACTACCTTACGCCGACTTGCATGACGATCATTAAATTGTATTTAACCGCTAATGACCGTTCCCATTAAACGATCTCAGATTGATTATCCGGATAGATCACGGAAATCAACCAATCAAACAAAGTTATTTGTACGTGTGACCTTTAAACTGTATTTTAATTTGTTCATTTGTACAAATTAAAATACATACTTTCTTTTTTTAATTTAGTCTTATTTTGAATATACCATCTAATGACGATAAACCAAGTTTATACCAATAAAGGCAACCATTTCCGAAGAAAATTAAAGTCGTCATCGACCCAACGTAATGCACCGTACACAAGTGAAAGATATTTATGGAACAGTTGCCACGACCGGTGACTTTCCAACCACAAAATATTAATAGATTCATTATCCATTTTCCCAAAAATATCTTGTAATGGTAGTTTGAAAAATATAATTTTAGTTATGAATTAGAAGACATGATATTTTAAACGTAGCAACTCTACGTTTTTTTCTCAATTAGGTATTTCGTGAAATATCAGTTATTTTTTTAAATTATACAAATGTTTTAATTAAATCTGTGCTAGGGCACAAGTATTACGTATTGTGTTCTTAATCTGATTGCAAACAATTTCCTGCTTTCCGGACCTCTTTATGCTTTAAGCTCTATGCACATAATAAAAAAATGAGTAGTTCTTAATAAAAACGTTTATTTTTTTGTAACTGGGCTATGCCAGGTCATCATCATAGCCCCTCGGGTTTTCAAAAACAATACCTACGTGAATTACACAGTACCTACTGACCAGTGACGTGTCATTTTCAAACAGATCAAGATTGCATAATTCCAAGCTCACGCACACAGCAACGCATGCAAAAATTAACCGATCAACCTCACCTACCTATAGCAGTACCTAATAATTTTAAAATATGTTTCCATGTAAAATTATGAATTATTTATTACTTTTATGGTGTAAGTAGGTGATTATACCTAAAGATAAAGGTTAAGAATGGTGTTATCCCCTTACAAGTTTCAGAGTCACAGATGTTCTAAGTGAAGGGGATTAACGCGTTGCTAAGTTTATTTTGTTAAGAGTTTTACGACTGTGTGGTTTATTTTCATGCTTTTTTGTGTTTGCGGTAAAGTTGCACCTGATATAGATAACGATTGCTAACAATAGCTCATTATCAATTGTTTATGTTTATTTATGTAGTTTGCAAAATGCGTTAAAACTTGAGATACAAAACAAATAAAATAAAACATACTTAGTAATGTCGTGTACAGTGTATCTATCAGTATTCCTTAAATACCCTTACAGTGACATAGATGCGTACAAATATAAAATTATTGTTGGTATAATGATAAAAGACCTAAATTTTAATATTAAAAATCTGTTTCTATAATGATACTAGCCCTGTACACGTCCCATTGCTGAGTACAGGCCTCGTATGCCGAGTGATAGGGGTTCGGCCTTGGTCCACCACGCTGGCCTAATGCGGGTTGCCAGAATTTATATATCTTCGAAATTCATATGGAGAACTTCTTAGGTACGCCGGTTTCCTCACAATGTTTCTTTCAGCGTTAAAGCAAACGATAGTTAACAACGAATACACGCGTAATTTAGAAAAGTCAGATGCATTACCTATCTTAAGATGCATTTCAAACCTGCGACTTTGGTCTCGGCGTCCGTACCACTTTCCACTGACTTATCGCTGCTGTTATTAATAGATAGATATACTAATAACCACGGGGCTTTTTTTATTTTGTAGTAAAATGCAAAAGTGAAATCCTGCTTTCCCACGCGGTGCCGCCACCCGTACCACATCTGCACGCCGTATGCCAAAAATAGTGTTGCCCAGTGATGACCATTGTTTTGTCTGAATAATAAAAACGGAGATTAGGCTCTAAACGGTAATATCGTAATAATAAATATAAAACGTCTTGGAAATATTCAGCGCCATAAAACATCTGCGGAGGCCTCCGCAGCTGCGCTTAGAAGAAAATACGTCACACGTGTGCCTCATCTGTAGTCTAGTTTGTTCGCTACCTGAATAACCTATAAGAAAACTATTGTTTATTTCGAAGTAAATTCATTTTATTCATTAAGAACTCATAATTATGGTATGTTGAACACCTGCGTCGCAAATAATAGGCCAAGTCTGAGCTTTCAAGAATTGTTGCTAAAATAATTAAGTACTCGTTAATCGATCCTATTATTTTCAAATGTATTCGCCGAAAAAGATTAGTAAAAACCGCCTTAAGGTAAATAATTCCAATCATTAGACATCTGTTGGTAAATTACGTTTATATAGAAGTAGAAAAAGTTCCTACTTCTAAATAAAGGATAATAATAATTATCGTTAATTATGTAATGATAGTAATTTATTAGTTGTTTGGTACTCATACTATATGATTATAATCTCAATCAATTGACTACTTATCAATGATAAGTATAAACTACCAATATGTAGCACACTATGCCCTTTATCAACGATAAAATTTAAAATCTAAAAGATCATACTATACATATGAGTATGAAGGGTACACCTCCGGGCAAGCCGAACACACATGCGTCCCATGTGTGGCTCTCTTCGCTTCGCCGACGACGACGCGACGCGACGCTACGATCACCATGCTCAGAGAGGCTACAAGGACAATTTCCGCAAGTTAAGTTATTCTCCCTGAGACCTATAGGTCTGTTACCTACAGACCTTACAATATACGAAATATATTTCGTTTAAAAAAATATAGCGATTTACGAAACAATCGGTTCACAGATTTGATTTATAGTGCATAAAGCTGTATTGCTGCTGCTTTACTAGGCGTATTAGCTGGTGGAGGGTGTCCTATTCTTTTTTGTAGTTGACTGAAAAGCGATCACCGTACACATGGTGAAAAACTCGCCATAGTGGCTCGTTCAGTGGCAGTGTATATTAGTCTAGTAACTTTAGGTCGGCATAATTCTGCCAACTGTTAAGAGATGCAATGTCGTTGGACTGCACTATACATACACAGTATTTGGTACAGTGTAGTGAGTGTAGTCACTTTGCCGTGCTATCATTTAATAAAATATAAATAAATAATATAATCTGCAATATTCAGTAAGACGAGCTGGATACTAGCCGAAACCACATAAGCAATAACTTCTATATCCACAGATTTTAAGGAAGAATATAGTAAAATACATGTCAACGTTTTAAATAAATAAAAGACCTAATAAAAGAATGTAATGAATTTAAAAGTAATATTTTCTAACGAGTGTTTATACGAGTAATCAAATGTTATATTAAATCTAATAAGCCTATGTATGGCTTCGAAAATATAATGTGTACCGATTATACATAGGCCTTAGCCTGGTACTTCATATGGTGCTTTTCGCTAATAACGGTATTTGATTGACATTTCGGTGACATTTCTTTATTTAAAAAAAACGTTTTAAATGCTAATCTTAAGGATATGTTATGAATAACTATTGTATTGGTTGAAAAAAATAGGTCGTTTTATTTCGCGATTTATTGAGTAGTAAGTACCATGTCCGTAACGTTAAGCAGTGATAGCTCATCGGGTAGTGGCACGGACTGTGGAAACGAAAGTCGCTGGTTAAAAACCAACCCCAGGAGCGTGCACCTCCGCCTTTTGTAAAATATGTGTGTATTAATGGTAAATTGTCGCTTATTTTAACGATGAAGGAAAAATCGTGATATTACATGCATATCTGAGAATTTCTCCACAAGAATTTCTAAAGTATGTAAAGTCTGGAAACCTGCATTAGGCCAGCGTGGTAGACTATGGCCTATAGTATAATACAAGGCTAGTAAAAAATATCATGTCTGTAATCACCAGCACTACCACTTGTCTTAGTTTTCGGAAACCTTTCTTACAATCTTTATAGGTATTTCCTTAACTAACTACATGTACTAAACATGTGGTGGACTAATCAAATAGCATGTAATGGAATGTGTTACTATTTAATTAGTCGTGTTTACTAAATTAATGTGGAGATGATAGCTATTTAAAGATAAATTAAATTAAGTAAATTTTAATACATAAATATTTATTCTGTTCTTATTGGACGCTTAAGTAATTATCCTAATTAGTGATGAAACCGTTGCCACCCTTCCATCACCCCGTGTTGTCCAGAGTTCACACGAATTGTTTTGTTTCAGCAGATGCCCGTAACGCAACCCTGCATCCAACATTCCTACCTACTCGGAACCATGCCAACTAATTACAAATGAAAGTCTAAACAACGCATTTTGTTTTAAAATATTATGTAGTAAACATCGATAACGTAGTAAAACGATGTTAATTAAATGAAGACATGTATGACGGACGACGGCTACGTATTATGTTCTGTTCGCATTCGTATCAGAATATTGTGTTAATTTATTATTAAAGTCATAGGTAGGTAGGCAGCCAAGCCTAACATCTAACGCGTAAGATATCACGTGTCGAGACTATGATCAAATTAAATATTTATAAAATAAAGTCGGTTATTGACTCGATGCTGGGGGTCGAAAAACGCCCAGACTATATTTTACATGCCGCTAGTTCTGTGGAGCTGAAATAATCAAGCGCGACGTATTCCTAGGAAATAATTAGAAATTAACATAGATACCTATCAAGGAAGATTTTTCTATATTCCATCTACGTATAAAAATGTGAGAAAGTTTGTATGGAAAATAGTAAAACAAATTAAAATCGGTACCTACCTAATATGTCAAAATGCAGCCCGAGACCTAGACCTAGAAAGCTGAAGTTTTGCACAACGGTTCCCTTACGATGAGAGTAAGGAAGGATATTTCGAAATTCCTACCTTACCTAAATGAGTAAAATGGGGGTTCAAAATGTTTATAGAGAAGGAATATTAAATAGACACTTCGACTCGAAACTTCGTAGAAATACTCCTAAAGATAAATAAGTAAATGCATACATATTTCACGCTTTTCAGCAAATCTACTTTTAAGTGGTGAAATGCTTTAAATAGGCGGGGTTTGTGTCTGATAAAGACATTCATGCGGACGGGCCTACAAGTAATACAAAATTAAATTATACCAAATATACCTAATATTACGCCCTTCAGCAATCTTAGATTTTTAAGAATCTGCAAATTAGTATACTGCAAAATAACAACACGTCTATATTAGACTAGCTGATGCTAGTACGCGTTAGTATTTCCGAAATAGACGAAGCCAATAACGTGCACGTACATGGATCTCTTTCATCTTGTAGAATTTGTCAGTCTTGTATTGCAGACTAAATTATAATGTAAATACATTGCCACCAAAGCAGATTTCGCAAAGTTAGCCTCAGTTCACGACAAAACTGTCAGTTGACGGCAGCATGTGTAGCGGAGACATTGCTAATTCTGGGTTATGCGCCGAACTCGTTTCCTGTATCGATTCCTTGTGCACGTCATGTAGTTTCATCATCGTGTGCGCTCATATTCGCAGAAATGAAGGCGTTTATGAGTTTTTTATAGTCAGTTAGGTGAAATGGCAATTCCAAGAAGCAAAAATAGAGAATATTATTTTTACGTCATTATGGAAATAAACAGAGTGGTACGAATAGGGAAAACGCATCCCTCCCATTTTTGGTTAAAGACCCAATGTTACATGAAGTAATTATTCACACTATACCTACTGCTCGTATAAGACATCTGGTACTTAATTAAAAGAAATTGCTTCCAAAATTCCATTTGACCTAAAATTTAAGGCAATAAAATGTTATTTTGACAATCGTAAATAAAGTTTCCGTTTTACCAATTGCCCCATAAATATAATTACCACCAGACATACCGTCTTTATATCCTTCACCGTTGAATATTTTAAAATCATTGCGAAAATATGTATGTTTACTTTGAAAGCAAGCTGCGATGATACGTTTAGTGGACGCTTCCGTTCGTATTAAAGATTCTTCGCAGTCTCCAATACCTAAAAGGATGTCAAGACAATATCGACTTTATATTATTATAAGCCGATGGAGTACAAAATTCCGGTGAGTCAATATGCTGTATGTACCTATATAATAGTTTATATTTAGGTACTAGTAGCTTTAATATTGTTTTCACATACTAAAGGGTAGCGGGAGGCTAGAGAGCGGTATAAGCTAGTAACTTTAGCTCGGCCAAGATATTTTGCGAGTCTTATACTTACTTACTAGGTATTTCTCCACCTAAGTTGAAATCCTCGCATGGAACTTGCTCTAAGCCTTATCTATATTGGTGCATAAAAAGGGGGCACGGGTGGGCTGTGCCCAAACCGATTGGTGCCCGGCTAAGGATGTTTGGTTAGCAAACCGAAGTTCTAGGTCGGACAGTAGGCACGTATGTAAATAAATTCGCTCACGTGAAATGGATAATTCTAAAGTCTCAAAAATGTTCCTCCACCCGCCATTATCCCACTCTCAGTGGGATCGGTGCAACATGTTTTTCATCGACTTAGAAAAAAAGAAGTTTTTAAAAGTCGATGATGTTTTTATACACGTTACAGTAATATGTCGCTTGTAGGTAGTTTTTACGACCGTCCGCCTGTCTAACTCTAATCCATAGGGGGAGAAAACATATCCAGACTCAATATAAATATTTGGGGATCAGACAAATATGTGTCTCGGTGGGGAAATCGAACCCGCGGCCTCTCGCTTCAAAACCGGTTTGTTTTTCAGGGGTCAACCTTATACATTAGGGTTATAGACCAACTCCGAACCAGTTTTCTTACTCATAGGTACTTTTTTTCATGATCTGAAGTCTTTAACTAATTTCATAATTTGGCTTAAAATCCAATGTTATGTTGAAATGTCGACTTATTGATCTAGTGCCTTATTTTCCAAAGTGGTCCAGGTGGACACCCAGGGGTCCACGGGAGACTCGACGGGGTCTATGTTGGCGTGACAAAAAAATTGGGGTTCACAATTCCTAAGCGGGGACCACGAAAATTTATCTGCTTTCGATAGTGAAGAACTAAAATGTTGACTTAACTTCACCTATCAATGTAGGCAGATAATATTTTAAGAAGCTCACCGAATGTTACTTGTAAAAACTTGCATATTCCATATTCAGTACAACGTGTCAGGACTTTCAAAACGCCGCAGGGAGACCATCGGAACCGGCTACATTTTGAAAGTGGTCTATGAGAAAAAGGTTCGGGAACCTCTGATCTAGTGCAACATAGGTAGGCAGAAAATTGCTTTTACAGCAAATAATATCGATTTTATTTCCGAAAATATTTGAATAAGTCTAATAGGTAATGAATTTGTGTATCTATTCAATAGGTACCACTGAAATTTGCATGTGCCTAGATGGCAACCTTTCCTTATAATTATTTAAACCATTTAATTAAATTGTTTCATAATTATCAACCCAAATCATATAGATGCTAATATTTATATACTAGTCGGCGCTATCCGTGAATAAAAGGTACACTATTCTCGTACCTATTCTATCTACACTACAAAGCGATTGACTGATGACCTCATTTAACGCTTGGCATCGAGGAATGGTTAGTGTCACAGTAGTCATTTGATAAACGACATGTGTAATGAAATTCTCGCTTCTGGGAGTTACGTCATGTTCAGAGTGCCGCGGATTTGTGCATTCAAGAGCCATACACAAAGAAAATGTTGTCTCGTAATGATGCTCTGCTGAATTTCAAAGAGACGATCTCTTTGTGGTGCGCGAATTATAATGTGATTTAAATATAACAGATCATAAGTCATATAACAATTCCGCAATTAAATCGTAACGCCCGTATTAAAAAACTACACTCAAGAGAGTTCTTTACTACGTGTCGATTTCTGTATACGTGATTGGTCTGTTTGTGTTTAGCGCCAAAAACGAACCAATCACGTGTACAGAAATCGCCACACTGGCGTGTGGACACTATGAGATCTCTTGGTAATGTTCGTGAATACCGGGCTAAGGTATCGACATAAATTATGCTCTACGGCAATCTAAAATTTTCACGATTAGAATCTACAAAAATACAACAAATGCCCAGTCATCTGGGTCCGGTCAGTCACTCAAGTATTAGATCATCATTAATACACTTCGTGCCTTTTTTAATACAGTGAAGATTATAGAAGTGCATAATTCAAACTGTCAATACCTAGTATTGTGCCGTAAGATGGGTTGAATAAGAATGGAGGGTAGGGATGAATCCGGACGAAACTGATATTGACATTATTATGTAGATGTATCGACCAAAATGTTATCGTTTTTGTCGCCTGTATCACGGTAAATGCATTGAAGAATTCTTTGACCATATGCCATCCTCATTTTTCTCAACAAGAACATGCGTGCTGGTTTGTGGAACAACAGCTTTGTGGTCTCACCCATCTCGGCCCGAACATAAGGTCGCAAAATCTTATTTCTTACTGACCATAAGGCTCTGTAATAGTTTGCCAGCACATTTGTTCCCTCCTTCCTACATTATGAGGATGCCCTCATAATCTATGAAGATTGAGGGCCTTTAATGGGAGTGTGAATCTGAAGAGAGTGAAGAAGCAATTAGGTAGGCCAGCATAATCTTGCCGGCTTACGATAGATACATCGCCTGTCTTGGCTCGTCCGTCTGCCACTATTTTTGGGATTGCGCTACAGTCTACGCTTACCATCAGGTGAAGCGTACTCACTTTACCGAGCCAAGATACAATACACGTATGGGTCATTTGACAAGGTATTTTCACCTTTTTAGTTTTTTAATGGGATTATAATTTATATGGGACCCAACTTTAACCTACCACGTGAATGAAAAAAATATCAGAATCGGACCTCTCATGTTATGAGTTTACGTTCTAACCTGACTAACTTAACAGTTAAAAATTACCAACTTTTAAACAATTCAACAGAATTTCTATAGTTAAACATAACTAAGAAGCATCTCGATTAAACCAGCTTTGAAACAAAAAATGCATTGAAATCTGTCCCTTCATTTAGGCGTTACGATTTCACATGCAGACACACACACTCACACATAGTCAAGGTGCCACACTAATTAGGTACCCCTCCTTTCTGTCGGAGGTAAAAAAACAAAATACAGACAAATAGAGAACCGCTTCCTTTCTGAATATCCTTAGAAGTGACATTGCTTTTGTCACAATACTAAAGCCTAAAAATATTTTTATTTATTTCCGTCTACCGATCTGTATGTATGTACATATTCTAAAAATCCTTTCTGGACTGCACAGACATGCCCACCTATTGGTATTATTTCTGACGCGAACGGTTTGTTTATCTTTAGCCGACGTTTTACGATCGCGAGATGAATTATTAGCTGTACGCTAAGTGACAGCCTGTCTCCGGGAATCAAATAAAATTAAAACAAATCTAATCATCATGATTAGTCTAGACTCTAGGATCGGTACTTAGGTATGTGATTGTTGAGGATATGTGTTAAGTTCAATTTATTAAAAACAACTATTAATCATTCGGACTATGAAAAATTACTACTAACTACATTAACACCGTGTTTTGAGCTTAATTTTGACGTTCACATTAGACAGACCTGCGTTATTAAACAGAATATTATGTTCTTATTTATGGTGTGACTCCTTGGTTATTACGTCAGGGATATTTTTAGTAGAGTGGACAGGACGACGTGCCTGTACAAAAACAACCATATATATGAAAAATAAAAGTATTTGCACTATAAAAAGAACGATGGGTACGAACAAAAAAACACGGTTTTAGGTTTTACCTTTATTAACTTTTAAGTGTTCCGCTTATTAGGTCTAGACTCGGTAAGGCTGGCGCCCGCCATAATACGACGTAGAAGCATGCGATTATCGTTTTTTTCTCATAATTAAAAAAAATGAAAAACATGCGCGTCAGCGTCATTTATGTCGCAGTACCTATGGCGTGAGTCTTTGTGAGACGTAATTTCAATAAGACAGTCCATCCTAATTCTGATTAATGAATAAGTACCTATCTCCTAAAATAAAATTCAATCACTGTGATACTGAATATGAATGAAATTTCAAATCCCTCACAGGATGCATGTTCAACGGAGCGATCGGATATGGCGACCGAACTCGCACAACCGTATACATAAGTACGTCTACCAACAGTACCTACTGTTCTGAGATGACGGACAAGATAAACAGAAAACGATCAATACGTGTCTGGTGTCTCCGTCTCTGTCTAGCGCACCGTGAACCGCAGGAGGCGGCGCTCTGGGAGGCGCGATGGAGTCGCATCGCGGTGGCGCGGGCGGTTGTTGTTTTTTTGTATCTTGTCAATGAAAGGTCGGGTAGGGGCGGGCCGCGTCCCTGCGCAGGATTCAGTCCTCCGCTGCAGTTCGACTGCGCTTGCCATTTGCGCATGATCACCTCCGCCGCGTTACGTTCCACATTGGACAATTATGAATTATGATAGTTGTGACAAAAGTGTATCAATTAAACGCGAGGAAGACCTCGAATATCCCGAGGACGAGGAAGACTATTATGGATACGCACCTGTAGAAGTGGAGAGACACGTCGTATCCACCGGTTACGGGCCTCCGTCTCCCGCGCACCTCATGGACCTGAGTAATGGGCCCGAGCGACCCACGCAACTAGCATCGTGGCCCGCCAATGTCCAGTTTGAAAACGGCGAACGAGATTTCCAACAAGCCCAATACGCGTATGATCAACAATATATCGAACAGCGGCAGAAACAAGTATCGAGAAACTATTATTACGACGACTCAAACTCTCAAGACCGTGTCAGAAATTTTTATGAGACTGCTGAGATTCCAAAACTCGGAGAAACGCTTTACCGCGTAGAAGACCAAAGGGAAGAAACTGAGGAACAGAGGAGAACGAGAAAAAAGTCCTCCAAACAGACGCGTAAGAAAACTCAGTCATACGAGGAAATGCAAATACAGCGCGTAATGGCAAACGTAAGAGAAAGGCAACGGACGCAGAGCCTGAACGAGGCGTTCGCGAGTCTGCGCCAGATCATACCCTCGTTACCAAGCGACAAGTTGTCGAAAATACAAACACTACAACTCGCCACGCAGTACATCGAATTCTTGTACCAAATACTATCGAATAGTGACTCGGCAGGAAACAGCGACAGCAACAGCGAAGCAAGCAGCGACCACGGCAAGTATCTGGCTCAGGAAAAATTAAGTTACGCTTTCTCTGTATGGAGAATGGAAGGAGAATGGACCACAAATGGACAAACGTGATCTATTAATCGTTGTTAATTAAGTAACAGAAAAGACGCTTATTATATTCCATAAATAAGTTTTATAATGTAAAATATGTAAATGATAGGGTACAAGTCGACTTCAAGTTAAGAATAATGTGATAATTAAAATAGATTTAATGCCAAATTAATTTTGTAGATAGATATGTAATTTGTACGTTTTATGAAAGACGATTTTCTAGTATTATTATTTTTAAGTGGGGACTCATACAGCTGTTTACCAAAAAAAAATAGTAGACATGGTGCGATTGCTGCTATTGTATTTTAAAATTGTTGATTATTTCAAATAAAGATTATTAATTGATTGATATGAAAGAGTGACTTATTTTTCCATTAACAAAAAATCTAGCAAATAATATTTTAAAAAATTGAGACGGAGCTAGAGTCTTCATTTTACAATTTTTAGTGCAAGAATCGTCAAAATTGTTGCATAAGTGTCGAAGTGTTAATCTCATCCCCAAGTGCACTCCCATATAGATGGATGTGTTTTTGACAAAAAAGAGCAAAATCATAAGCGTCTTATTGAAATTTTCTAAAGGAGAAAATCATTCATTTATTCGTATATACCTAAGTACAAAAAAATCTTAACAGTTTTTGTGGGTTAAAAACAATACCATTTGAAATGAAAGCCATTTTAGGTCGAAATATATCTTTTATTATGTTTCACGTAGCTATATTACACTTGCATCACAAAATTACCCAACAAAAAATAAATAGGAGTGACCTACCTATTGAATTTGAAATAAGTATAGAACTTTTACCCATACATAGGTCAAAGAAAGTTATTGCCTGTTTAAGAGTGAAGAGCGTCCGAGATTAACAATCTTTAAAGGCTGCTTGCTCTATACGATCCATCAAGTGTTAGTGTTTATGATGGCCAGTTTAGACGCGTACTGCGGTTGGCATACGATCCTTCGATGTGGAGCCGAAAACTGACACCGAAGCCATCTCAAGGCCAACGCACGCACGATATGTCAATAGACGCCATTGTATATGATGATCCATCACGTTGGGCCATCGGATAGAGGAGCCATAATACTATGCCATTTTTTTTTGCTGTGAGCATACAAAACAATCCTCAGTAAACAGTTACTTTTTAAAAATCAATAGCCGTTGCCAATAAACGATACTAGTTTGATTCTAACAAAATGAACCAGCCAGATTACAGTTTGAAGGTCACACGTACAAAGAAATTTATTTAATTAGTTGATTTCCGTGACCTATCCGAATAATCAATTTTAGATAATTTATTGGAAACGGCCATTAGTAATAACTAGAGATGTGCCGACTAGTCGGCGACTATTCGGTAAAGCCGACTATCCGGTCACTATTGTAGTCGGCGACTAGTCGGCGACTATTCGGCAAAGAGCGCCGACTATCCAACTTCTTACACTTCTTAAAAAATCCATACACGAGACTTTCTTTTTGACATGATAAAATTTTAATTGAGCTCTTCACTTTGATAAACAATACCGGTATTATCTTTACACAAAAATATTTTTGAAGTGATAACTTCTTATGGGAGGGTGAACCGAAACGTTCCGTAACGCGAGCAGTTAATCGACCAGCCAGCGTTAGCCGACCTCCCTGGATCTTCGATAATTTCGAAGTCCCAGGTGGCGTCACACAGTGACCAGTTGGCTTGGACAGGACTTTGACCGGACTTTCACAGGACTTTGATCGGACTTTGACAAGCCTTTGACCGTACTTTGATCGGTCTTTGACAAGACTTTGACCGGGCTTTGACCGTACTTTGACCGGACTTTGACTGGACTTTGACAGGATTTTGACCGGACTTCGACCAGACTTTGACAGGACCTTGACCGGATTTTGACCCTACTTTGACAGAACTTTGACAGGACTTTGACCGGACTGGAGTGCAGTGCGGTGCGGAACAATGCAATGAAGTTATAACTTCTTATGGGAGGTAAACCGCTTCGTAACGTAACGCGTTACGGCGCCACTCTGTCTGGCTTCCTTTTCTCTCACGCATACGGTAGCAGTAGGCAGGCTCCTCCGATCTCACTTTAACCCACATTCGATTAAGATATCACTTCTGTCGAGCGTCCCGAGATGCACACTTTTTTTTACACAATAACACCGCTCTGACCATACAGAAGCAAAAATCAAGAAACAATGCGACGTAAACAAAATAGATTCCGACACGCTCGCAGGCGGCGCGGCGGTTGCAACTTGCGCGCGGATCAGCTGTAAACGAAGCGTCACGGATATCCCCGAAACGGTGATCGGCTCGGCCGAATAGTCGGCCGACTAGTCGGCCTCTTTACAACCGACTAATCGGCTAGTCGGCTAGTCGGCCAAAGTCATAATCGGCACATCTCTAGTAATAACAAATCCCGACAATCTTCCCGCAACAAAATTTTAAGAAAATTATAGTAAACATTTTAAGAGTTTAATATAATACCTTAGAAAAAAACGCAATGCATTCAAATGGCAACATGATTATATAAGAAGTCTACAAGAAGTACAGGTTACTAATAAATCACAATACTTTTATAATTCCTTGTGTAAAAACTTGATCACACATCATATCACACAATCTACGGGGCGCCGCGCCGCGCCGCGCGCCATATAAATCGTGGTTTGACAGTGTGATGTCTAGTAAGTAAATATAGACCGGTGATTATCCGGTTGAAAATGCTAAAAATAGAAACAAATTTATAGTAGAATCAAACCCATTGTAAAAGGAAGAGAATACAACAAAATTGATAGGAAAAATAAATTACCGGCGATCTGAGGTCGGGAAGTGGGAAAGGGGGGGGGGGGGATTTTAAGGGTAAAAAACGGTTTATCTCGATTTCCGGAAAAACTACAAGTCCTATGGAAAAAAGTTAAATCGCAAAGTTGTAGGTAATAAAAAGATCTACAACTTTTGTATACACACTCTCTTCACATAACCTCAAAATATATGTGAAAAATTCAAATAACCAAGTTTTTTGTTTTTATTTTTATCTATTATAATAAATCATTTTTTTACACGAAATTTGGTGAAAACTTACCTTTTTGTATCCCAAATACACTGTAATTTTTTTGATTTAAAATATTTATTTTTGCACCTTATTTTGACTTAATATCGAAAAAGCAGCCTAATTATCAAACGAAAATTCTCACGTCAAAATATGAGCTTTTTTAAAAAAGTCTGTTGGTTTCTTGCTCATTGAATTCTCTACTTTCTGATGGTGTAAAAAAATATATACATTACTATGGTAAATGTGCTCAGAAAATGTAAAGTCATAAGTTAATATTTAATATCTTTGACATATCTTTGTAGTTTTTCCGGAAATCGAGATAAACCGTTTTTTACCCTTAAAAGCCCCCCCCTTCCCACTTCCCGACCTCAGATCGCCGTTAATTTATTTTTCCTATCAATTTTGTTGTATTCTCTTCCTTTTACAATGGGTTTCATTCTACTATAATTTATTTATGTTTCAAATTGTAAAATCATCGGTCTAATAATAATATATTACTGTGTATATATTTTGATCCTGCAATAGTGTAACAGTTGTTATGTAGGACTATGTCTAGGCAACATCTTCAGGGTCGGGACGGCGACATGTATGGGTAGACTGTAAATGGCCTACTTACCAATTACTGATCTTAATTATTAAATTGCACTGTTACCTTATCAAACTTAAACCATCTATATATTACAGTCTTACAGTTTGAAAAAAAACCGTTTTCTGTTATATTCTCGACTTTGCCGTACGAGAGAAACATTATGTTGTATGTGCCGGAAGAATATGCGCAACGCTTTTTCTTATATGGGTAACAAATATACAGACAGTACTGCAATTAAACTTTATGCATTTCGTCAACTTACTATTTACGAAGTATATATATTATATTACTTGATGCAAATACGCAACGTCAACCCACATCAAGAAAAATTAAGATATTGATTTACCTTGCTAAATTCATTAGATCAAGTGGGTTAAATTCCGTATTTTATTAAAATATCATAAATAAAACATTTCCCATGTACGATTATGCAAAATAAAACTTTAAATTATTTATTTAAGTTAATGAATTTAGCAAAATAAAATTAATATCTAAATTTTCACTTGATGTGGGTTAGAAATATTGCATTATTGGCATCCATATAGGAAAAAGAAGAAATTATCCGGCCTTGCGATCGTGGTCCGTTACTTCAAAGAAAAAACTAATACATACATAATCTAATATTGCAAAATTTTCTATTTTTAAACTAGACGAAAATTGTCGAAGCGCATAACTTTAACTTAGGCGTATAATTGTAAATTAATAGTCATCTTTAAATACATAGTTTTTATTAACTTTCAAAGTAAATACAGTGTAAATAGTTCAAAGTAATATATTACTTAGCTGAAGTTTACTTTGCATTTTGATTTCATAATTGGTTTGTTACTCCGCATAAAAATATCAAAAATACATCAGAACAAGAAAAAAAATACAACAAGCACCGAACTGTGACCCGACGACCTACCTCCGTCTTCACTGAACTCAGTTAATAATAGATCATAAAGATTTTAATTTTGTGTAATGAACAGTATAATCCCAATTCATCGTTTTATATTAATTATTGTTGACCTTACATTTTATATTTCACAAATCGTGATGTGATTAAAGTACGAGACGATGGAACTTATATTTAATTTTCATCGTACATAACGACGTAGAGTGAAGAGAGATTACTTACTTCCATTTCCTTTCTTTTTTTTCTATTTCATTCAATGATGAGACGAGCAAGGCCTGATGGTAAGCAGAAGCAACACCACATAGAACTTTGAATTACAAAGCACTGCATGGCACTGAACTGCGCTCGTCACCCTGAGACATAAGGTGTTAAGTCTCATAATACCCAGTAATTTCACTGGCTTCAATGTCCTTCAATCCGAAACACAACAGTTATGTTAGTTTCTAACATCAGGTATGGATTGAATTTTGTTTAACATACATTTTTACACCCTAGATACACAATTACAAATTTAAAATCGATACAGAATAAATAAGATAGAAGAATACAAATTTTGTTTATAGTAACGCTGATCATAATTTGCGGCATATCGGCCAAACTCCAAGCAATATTCGTGAACTTACAAGATAAATTCGATTTGTATATACAAATTTTTAAATTATAACAATTATCGATGTACGGAGAGTTTCAATAAACGTATCACCAAATCCTTAAACTGTGTGCCTACGGAATGACCTATTCCTAATTCCAACATGGCAAAAGACGAGCTTAATAATGTATTGTTAGTGAATGCAGACGCCAACAGTAACTAGCAAAAATGGAGAAACAATGCCGGATATGATCGTGACGTTAACAATCCAAAATTTTGGACTGCACTACGCTTACCATCAAGTGTAGTGCAATAACTTTGCCGTGCTCGGAATAAAAAAAAATCCTCGGTTTACCACCGTTTTGACAATCACTCCAATTCCGTTAACAGGTCTCAACTGAGAATTGATTAGATACTTTAATATAGGGAACACTCATTGGATTCTCAAATAAAGCACACATGAAGCGACCAATGACAATACAATACACCATTTAGAATCCGATATCTCCGAGATCAATTACGAGTTACGACAATTTTGTGCGGTCCTATTCAAACCTTTAACTAGGTCGGTATATCTTATTGATGAAAAACCACATTGATTTTTTCTTACAACCATCTTATTAGAATACTTATTTATAAAATGTATGACAATTATGTTTATTTCGACTTCAGTTACTTAGATATTTATAATTCTGAAATAAAACTTCGGCATAAAAAATTGGCCTGCATTATCTATTTTCGTAGAGATCTCACACTTGACCAACATTTTGATCATGCCAAATTAACTTTAATATAAAAAGGCTCAAAAGTTCCATAAACAGTTTTCTTATATATTCTACAATAGGATTGCACAGTCCCAGGTTTAAAAAAAGTTTAATAAATGTTCTCTGGGCCCAATTTAATTCATGGATTCATGACCTTCATTAGCTCTAAAGCATGGCCTTCGTATTGCCTTCATTTCGAAAATCACATATGTATGTACTTGAGATTTAACACATTTATCACACGCATTTTATTCAATAATTGTACATACGCGCTGACATCTGTAGTCCCCGACGGAGTAGGCAGAGGTGTAACCAGTACAGCCACATTTCGCCGGGGAGCCACATGGGGGGGGGGGGGGGTGAGCCTATCGTCATATCGGGCACAATTGCATACTCCCGGTTGATACTGAGCATTTCGTGATAGAAAAACCTAATATCATTTGACCCGACTCGGAGTTCGAACCCGAAACCTCAGCAGAGCAGTCGTACCGCGTACGCAATACAACCACGCCACCGAGGCAATCATCCCATTTCCTATTAAAAAGTTTTCTTATTGCATTGTTTGCTAATATTAAAACTTTCATTCCAAAATATAATGTAAATTCTTGGGGATTAAACATAAAATTTGTTTATTTTTTCTGTTATTTATTTTCTTAAAAAAGTCGTAAGTGTAAAAACAGTAATAAATCAAGTTGGTCGGCCGTACTATACATAAATGTTCTTACACAGTCATAAGAAAGGATTTTCTATTCATTTACTTTACATTTACATTGACTACACACT
The DNA here is from genome assembly GCA_949126905.1 of Amorpha juglandis. NCBI lineage: Eukaryota > Metazoa > Arthropoda > Insecta > Lepidoptera > Sphingidae > Amorpha > Amorpha juglandis. Next base: position 10,064,544 of record OX421381.1, on the reverse strand, counting down.
GTAGGCAGAGTTGTCAAAAAAACCATAACGACTTTTTATATGACTCGTCATTGTCACTTTTAATTGTTATGTCGGCCATGTGACGTGCACATGTGCGACGTCATTATTAGTGTATTCTGACTTTAGGAACAATTGTTTTACTTTAACATTTGGCATTCTATATTAGCTGTCCTGATTCAAACATTAATACATAAGCAAAAATAATAATATTCTGGAAGATAATTCGTTATCCAGCCGAATAGTAAAGTATATCCTACGTATTTTTTTTATTTGATGAATCACGAGACGAGCAAGGCGCTCGCCTGATGGTAAGCGCCACGCCTGCCCATAAACAGAAGAACACCACACAGAACTTTGAATTACAAAGCACTGCATGGCACTGAACTGCGCTCGTCACCCCGCGACATAAGATGTTAAGTCCATAATGGCCAGTAATTTCACTGGCTTCAATGTCCTTCAAACTGAAAAACATCAGTGCTTACACACTGTTGTTGGGCGGCAGAAATAGACAAAGCGGTGGTACCAACCCAGACCGCCTCTCGCATGCGAGGGACCTGCCACCTTGTATTCGAACACGGTATTTATTTGTTGTCGTTATAATTCCATTGAATATTCAACCGTGTCTAGTTATGAACAATATACTACTGTATAGAGTATATTACATCGAACAATTTTTAGAGACACAGTCCCGTAATACGTAACAAGTTACTTGAGTAAATAATTGTAATGTATCTAGTAGCCTGAAAGCATTTGTCTATATCTACTTTACGTTTATATTTCTTACTTAAAATTAAATCACTGATATTCATGAAATTATTAATTCACTGCTGCTGAACCCGTAAGCCGTTACCTGGAAACAAAATATAACTTTTAGTTTTTATTACATTATTTTTCGGTTTATGGAGGTGCAACCATGAATCTATAGCCTGCACTACACTACTCGCGAAATTGATCGAAGTTGAGCGAATACGATAGTGTAGAAGGGCACTTCGGTTCGCCTCGTGCAACCTCGGCTCGCCTCGGCCGACTTCCAGTCGTTGTCGGTTTTTGCGCCCGAGTCAAAGGACTCGAAGTGTCCCGAAGTTCGAACACGAAGCGTCCTCGCGAGGATGCACGAGTGTGTGGTCACATAGTTCGAACTTCGGTCAATTTCGAAGAGTACTTCGTCGAGGTAACTTCGCGAGTAGTGTAGTGCAGGCTAGTGATGTTCATGTACAAAAAATATCGATATTTTTCCCGATATAATATATCGTAATATTGTATCGATATTTAGCGATATATCGGTCAAAAATATCAATATTTTCGATATATCGAATTGTAGGAAGGAAAAGACTTTATTAGAAAATGATTAACAAAAATAATATCGAATAGCTAAAAAAAAAAACAACATCCAATACTTATTCTGGTATTTGATGTTTTTTTTTTTTAGCTACATCCGATAGAAAACAGTCTTTCAGATGCCACAGAGCTGTAATGATGATTTTTCCTAAATATTCTACGATATCCTTGTTTCGATATATCGGATAAAATATATCGACTTCAATGATTCGATAATATCGCATTGATTCGATATATCAAATAAATGTATCGATATTTTATCACATATCGATACATATCGAGCACTCCTAGTGCAGGCTTATGGACGAGTATCTTAACAACATAAGCAGACGTCTGTGCTCCCAAAGGGGTGGGCAGAGGTGCAACTGGCTCTACATCCACGTTTCGCCAGCTTATTTCCGTCCATAATATGATTGAAGGCGACCCTATCGCCATACAAATTCCAGTTCGAGGCAATTCATGAGTGATTTTTCGTATTGAAAATTGAAACATAAATTGTGATTGCCCGATCTGGGACTTAAACCCGGGACCTTTTTTCTTTTTATTCGAGCACGGCAAAGTGACTGCACTACACATGAGGGCAAGCGCAGTAAAAAACAGCGACCACTGAGCAACAATGAGTTTATCTAGCGATGTATTAATTACCATACAGTACTTAATAATTTAATTTTCTGAGTGATGTTGCTGGTTAGGCGTGGATTACCCTGAGACGAGTAACCCACTAGTCGCATCATTCGGGTGAATAATAGAAAAAGATGGAGAAGTGATGGGAATAATATAAATCATAATTTACCTCCGAGGGTAAGTCTTTGCTGTCAGATTTAATATCGATTGAGTGTTTAGGCGCCCATTCTTCATCATTCGTTACCTGAAACAATATACATTGATAAGGTATCGTTAATAAGTTATAACAAAACGCATGTTTATGTGGAAAGTCAAACTTTAGTAAATATTTAAGGTCTGTCTGTGTTGTGTCTTTGGCCCCGTAGCGCTAAAACGAACGAACCGATTTGAACACAGTTTTTTAGTTTAGCAGATAATTTAATCGACTTGGTCTAAGTTGGTCTGATCTATTCTTCTCCCATCTGCCCTTATTCCATTTCCAGTAGTGTCGGCGCAACATACGTTACGGAAAGATTCGTCTTGTAGTTTTTATGACGGGCTGCCTGTCCCGATGTTGACAACTTTTTTGTGGAGAAAACGCATTCAGACCCGAAACAAATATTTACGGATCACACCAAACATTTTTAGTGGTGGGGGAATTGAACCCGTGGATTTACGCTTTACGTCCACTGCGCCATGCAGGCTACCAATTATTACACGGCTAGGTATTACAAGTAAATTTTTTCAGCCGTTAAAAAACTACAGATATTTAGAAAAAAAGTGCTTAACACGGGCAATGTCGGGACCAAAGTTATCAATAATTAAGGGTTTGGTCAAACAGCGGACGGGGCGGGACGGCAACGCGACGCTGACGGGATTGCGTATATACAGGGTTATTTTTAAAACACCAGCAACCTCGCAGGGGTAGATTCCTAAGGTTATAAGCTACTACTTTTGTTCTACGACTTATGATAATTTGTTAGATTTTATTTTCATACAAAAATAAGAATTCATTTAATTTCCGTCTTGAATGTTAAATACAACGCGCATCGCAGATTACGTAAACAAACATGCGAAGCGTGGGGAACTGGGCTAGCGCCTACGACCTTGACCGCTGAGCAGCTGACCGCCCTTTGATGTCGCGCGCGAAAAACACGACACAACAAAAACTTGTAAAATATTTTTTTTTTTAATATATTGAGTTATATCCAAACTCGTAGAACAAAAGTTGTTCCGTATGGGGTCAGCTATCTGGTCCTGCGAGGTTGCTGGTGTTTTAAAATTAACCCTGTATAGTCGAGCGTCGAGCGTGATGAGTCTGTGTGATATTTTCTATATTGACTAATGCATTACAACTGCTCACGTCCCGTCTGCGTCCCGTTGCCGTCCCGCCCCGTTCGCTGTTTGGCCAAACCATAATGGAATAGTTGACTGACTATGGGTTTTTTTTGGCGGGAATTCTGACAGTGCAGTTCATCGCTTATTCTAATTTATATCATAAACTAGTTTCGAGTTGTGTTTGTTGTATAAAGTGGTGTGGATTTGTTCAATAAACATTGACGGTGAAGAACAGTGTATGGAAACATTGAAGTAAGTGAATTAAGCATGGTATTGAAAGGAGTTAACATCAAAACTCCGACAAGACCTTGAAATCGACCGCACTCGTGTTTCATCGTTCTTGTAAAACTTGAGAATAAATTATAGTTGACACTGGCGAAATGCATATTGATGCGAAGCCATAAATTAAAAAGAAGAAGAAGCAGTAATCATCATATATATATCATCAAATAGCGCTAATTAATATATGCTATAGCGTGTGATTTAAGCTGCTTGTAAACCAAGTCAGTATTTCCTTTACATGATGGATCTGCTCTACGAACAGTCCAATTTCTATAAATAAAAAATGGAATTAATCTAACAAAAAATACTTGACACTTATAGTTGACACTGGCTAAATGCATAATACTGCGAAAGCCATAAATAAAATGAAGAAGACTGACTATGTCGTCCTGTGCGTCCGGTACGTCCTGTACGTCCTGTGCATCCTGTGTGTCCGGTACGTCCGGTGCGTCCGGTGCCGGCGAGCCGGGCGCGTCCACGTCCTGCTTGTGCACCTGCCGCACGTGGTCCTTGAGCGCGAACGCGCGCGCGTACGACGCGCCGCACAGCGAGCACGAGAACTTCAGGTTGTTCAGGCGCAAGTGCGTCTCCGAGTGGACGCGCACCGCGTACAGCGACGCGAACGGTCTGCGCACAACCCCACAACACATCATATTTACATATTACTAATATTATAAACGCGAATGTTTGTAAGTATGGATGGATGGATGTATGTTTGTTACTCTGTCACGTAAAAACTAGTTTTAATTACAACATAGACCGGCAAACGAACAAGTGGATCACCTGATGGTAAGTGGTCTCCACCGCCCATGTACGCCTACAATACTAAAAAAATCATAGGTGCGTTACCAACCTTTAAGGGAAGAGATAATTAAGGGGTTGGAAAAGGGCGGGGGATTTAGGCCTCCGGATATCTCACTCACCGTACGAAACGCAGCAACAAGCCGCTATTTTACGTCGGTTTTCTGTGAGACAGTGGTAACGACCCGGTCGAGCCGACCCATTCATGCTGTAGACAAAACTATCTACAGCGTGGCTCTACCAAAAACCACACACATATAAATAAATATCTCATTACCTACATATTCTTTAACAGACTTTAAATTATTAAACTAACATTTAACACTGTTAATCGGTTATCCATTAATAGAGTCACATATTACTGCACATTTCTTTGAAACACAGTCTTTTCTTTGAAGTACTCTCGTACCTCTAATCTAGGCCAACCGAAGGCCGAGTATATGAGAAAACTCATACAATGTCAATGTATGTTACATTATCTTTTTTTAGTATACAAGCGACAGCAAAATAACTCATCAAATTGTTTACACTGTTTAAAATACCTATTAAAACAATATGCGTACATTAATTTGCACATTAAAACATGTCAGTAAAACTTACCTGTTACAATGTTGGCAAGAGAATGGTTTGGTGTGACAATTCTTATGTCCGGCCAGTTGTACTGAAGTCTTGAACGCTTTCGGACAAAACGGACACTTGTAGGCACGCACGTCCGAATGTGTTAACAAGTGGTGATTGTACACACTGTGCGCTTTGAACCTGTATGAAGAATATTACTTTTTATTCGCCTGAATCACAAGGTGGTAGGTCCCTCGTATGCGAGAGGCCGTCTGGGTTGGTACCACCGCTTTGTCTATTGTCTGCCGTCAAGCAACAGTGTGTAAGCACTGTTGTGTTTCGGTTTGAAGGACATTGAAGCCAGTGAAATTACTGGGCATTATGCGACTTAACATCTTATATCTCGGGGTTACGAGCGCAGTTCAATGCCATGCAGTTCTTTGTAATTGAAAGTTCTGTGTGGTGTTGCTTCAGTTTATGGGCAGGCGTGGCGCTTACCATCAAGCAAGCACCTTGCTCGTCTCGTCATTTAATCAAATAAAAAAAAAGATGGCAGGTCGCCCGCCTGGTGGTAAGCGCCACGCCCATAAACATAAGAAACTGTAGCACAGGTTATCTCGGCTTCGGCGGTCACGTTGTGTTTATTAATATTATCTTGCCAGAAACTAGTATGCGTCGAGTGTTACGGCGAGAGACGTCGAGTGTCTCGGCGAAAGACCTCGACCAAAGTGTGGAGCGGCTTTTATCTTTTAATTAATATACATAGTGCAACTGGTAAAATAAAAAATGTATAAAGCGATCTCAAAAACTGGAATTGTGTTATATTCTATCTTAGCTTGTAAATCAAGTTTCGGTTTAGCCATCTAAAACATAAATATAATTGATTATATATATACGAGGTGCTATAGATAATATTATAATATTCCACGACAAATTGATAGTCATAAGTACACACTCACGCTTGTGATGCCGAAGGGATAGGCAGAAATGTACCCGTACCCACATTTCCCTGACCTTATTTCCGTTCCATAATGTGGTAGGGGGCGAGCCTATCCTCATACCGGGCACACTTCCAGAATCCAGTCGGATACTAAGCATTTCGTGATAGAAAACTCAATATCAGTTTTATCGGGGATCAAACCCGAAACCTCAGCACAGCAGTCGTAACGCATACGCATTACAATACGCCATCGAAGCAGTCATAACCACTTGCACGTCCAAGGATACTTTTCTAGCCAAAAAAAAAGGTGGGTTGTACGTCCAAGGATACTTTTGTAGCCATAGCGACATATTTTATATAACCGTCGTTATTAACAAATTGCAGGTAGTTAATGCGTGTTTCATTTGTTTATTAGATAGCTGACGAATTAGTTTACAATAACAATCACGAGACGGTAGTGTAAGAAGCCTCGAAGAATAGTTTCTTAGGTCGGACGTACAAGTGGATAAGTAGGTTATATAAAAAAAATATTTAAAAATAATGTGTCACCTTTAGTTTCGCTTCAAATGAAATTTCAACGTAAATCACACATCGATAAACAGATAATTAGGTCAAATAATCTCAACTGATGCCACAATTATTTTCAACAGCGTATTAATGAAATGATTTATGTCTACCATCTGATCTTTTATTAAAATTGACCCGATTCTACTTAGAATTGATTATTTCGCGTTAAAACTTCTTTATGTCAACATACTATCGTAATTAGCACAAGACAACCAAGGTGGTAGCTCCCTCACACGCGAGAGGCCGTCTGGGTTCGTACAACCGCTTAGTCTATTTCTGCCGCCAAGCAATAGTGTGTAAGCGCTGTTGTGTTTCGGTTTGAAAGACATTGAAGCCAGTGAAATTACTGGTCATTATGAGGCTTAACATCTTATGACTCGGGGTGACGAGCGCAGTTTAGTGCCATGCAGTGCTTTGTAATTCAAAGTTCTGTGTGGTGTTTTGCTTCTGTTTATGTGACCTGTGTGATACAATACGCGCAAAATACTTGGCCGTGATGAAGTTAGTTACGAGCGGCGTAGCGGCGGTTGTATTCAGAGAGTAAAGAGTAGCGAAGACGCAGAGAGCGGGCGAAATGAGTAAGTTCAACCCGGGCAAGTGATTTAGCGCGTATTGTAGATCGGTACAGATGATCGTGTAGTGTGTACTGACCGTTTCCCGCAGTGTGGACAGGCGTAGGGCCTGGCGCCGGTGTGCGTGCGCATGTGCAGCGTGAGGCAGTACGACACGCGGAACGACTTGCCGCAGATCACGCACGAGTGCGGCTTCTCACCTGTCACCACCGCACACCACACATCACATCACATCACATCACGTTCGTACACAACGTAACAAATTTATTTCATAGCTATTACAAATTCAAATGCGATTCAAACACGCAGTAGTACTCTACATTTAGGATCAATTACAGTAAGAAAAATATTTAAATAAATAAATATTTTGACAGCCTCCGTGGCGCAGCGGGCGAGTAGCCGGCTGTGAAGCGAGAGGCCGCGGGTTCGATCCCCGCACCGAGACAGATGTTTCTGTGATCCACAAATATTTGTCTCGGGGTCTGGGTGAGACCGAAAGTCTCTCGTAGTTCCTGATACCCACGACACAAGACTCGTATCTTACTGTGGGGTCAGGACTATGTTTGTGACTGTAGGTTGTATTTATTATTATATTTATTATTATTGCTTGAAGGAGTCCCACTGTCCCACAACACCCTGACCCGAAGCTAATATCTGGATCACACAAACATACTACTGTCTAGTGCTACGGAGGTTGTCGAAAACCTAAATTTAAAGAAATACTATAAGCATATGAAAAAAAAAATTAAATAATAGGCTATGTAGATAGGCAGATTATACTAAAACACTTTTAATATTTAATTTCTCGATGTCAAGTAAGTTGTGTGTTCATTTTCGAGAAATAAAGAATCTTTAAACCAAATAACTCATAGTAGTACATCGTGAGCATGGTGCGACAATAACTTTGTATTACGTTTCGCTCTCTATGCGTGAAATGGGAAGCTAAAGGAACGTACCCATACTACGTGACCCATTTAAGAGGGGGGAGGTCTTCAAAATACTAGCCTCAGTCACGGGAGGGGGGGGACGGTCGGCTTAGACGTTTGTTACGTAGTCAACTTCGCGCTTTTTCGACCTATGTTTGTAATCAAATCATTTTCATTTGTTTCACTTTCTGTCTGCGAAATGATTAAAAATTATACCTGTCAATACTAAGTAAAAACTTTAAGGGGAGGGCGGAGGGGCTTGGCATTTACCACGAGTGGTCACCGAGGGGAGGGAGGAGTCGAAAAATCTTAAAAAGAGGTCACGTGGTATGGGTACGTTCCCTAATGAAGTTCATTATCATTATTAAATTCAATTAACACGAACTTAAAGATCTTAACGGCATACATGTTATAAGAGTGTAAAATATCAAATATTAAGAACGGAGAATTATAGGAAACGTAAAAATATCGAATAACTAGTTACAACGCATCGATAAAATGTAAGTAACGCACCTGTATGTATCCTTTCATGTTTAACTTTTTCGTGCGGTCTGGCGAATCTTCTGTGACAGTACAAACACGTGTATGGCAGAGATTTGTCTTGCTTACTTACAGTCACCTGGAAAACCACGACATTTTTGTAAACTGGCCCGCGCGCAACCGGTAGTCACATCAAAATCAACGTAGTCACAGCTCAAAGTGTAAACCAGTTTAAGAATCGACTTGACAATCACCTTAAATCTAAACATAAAAAATCACAAGTAATATAGTGAAAAAATGCGGTTACTATCTACTACTATGCAAGTCAACTGCCTGCCTGATTAATAAATAAATAAAATACGTATGCAGATGGGAGAGCAACATAAGCTTCCTGACCACAAAAAAAAGTCTAAGACTGTATAAGCACTGCATCCGATCCGATCCGAACTGAGGAATTTCTCGAATTCGAAAAACGAATTTTCGATCTAGTGCGAACCTGTCAACAAATTATATTATGGCTACTTCGAACGTTTTTTCGGATTCAGAGAGAATGCAGTATGAAAATTAAGACATTTTGTGTTCACATCAAAAAGGCAGTAGTACACTTTTGCAAGTGAACATCAATAATATTCTACGCCTACTTAATATGATTCTGTGTACCACTAGTTCTGTAAACTTATAAAAAAAGGCTTATTCTCCATACTGCGCAAAAGCATACAACACGGAGCATTCTTTTTTGGAGACCTAGAATATTCTTACACAACTAAGACTTCAAAGTTATAAAAAAATAACAAAAACCACAAACAAATCGCACATACCTTATCCAAATTATGTACATTCATGTGCATCTCTAAATACTCATCGGAAGTGAATTTCTTGTTGCATATACTGCAGTTGTACATATTGATGGACTTATGCGAGTTCTGATGCACCGTCTTGTAGTCTGTCGGTATTAGTTTATCACATATCTGACACAGATATTTGCTATTCGTCACTTCTGAACCATCTTTGTTCTCCACCGGGGGCTCAATTGGGCGGGCTCTGTGCAATAAACATATATTATACATTAATATAATACCTGTATGACTCGCTCGTTGTAAGCTCAAGCTATCACCCTCGAAAGACCAGGCAGTATATCTATATAAGATAGAATAGTATATATGTATAATTATATACAGTGATAGATATATATATATCTATCACTGTATATAATTATAAGAAGGAAAAAAAAAAATCGACGGTCGACCTTATATTTGTTGTGCACTGTACTTACCACCAGTGTAGTCACTATGTCGTGCCGGTATAAATAAAAATAGTCCTTGTTCAAGGATAACGATCGCACGTCTAAATTAATTCAATAAAAAACTCACTTCATCGGATCGTGCATCCTTTTGTGCAATTTAAGTGATTTATTCGTTGGGAACACGGTGCCACACACTGTGCATTCGAACGATATCGACGGAACTCCATCTGAAACAATCGATTCGAAACAAATCAATTACTAGAAGCAGTAATCGAGTTTTGGCGGGAATTCTGACAGTGCGGTTCATCGCTTATTTTAATTTATTTCAAAAACTAGTTTAAAGTTCTGTTTGTTGTATAAAAGTGGTGTGAATTTGAGCAATAAACATTGATGGTGATAAACAGTGTATGGAAACATTAAAATAAGTGAACAAAGTACTGGAAGGAATTCACACCAAATCTCCAACAAGACTTTGAAAACGAACACACAGATATTTCATAGTTCTTGTGAAGACTTGAGGATAAATTATACTTGTCGTTTGCGAAATGCATATTAATGCGAAGCCATAAATAAAAAATAAGAAGCAGTAATCGTCAATCCGCGGCTCTGTGACTCTTTGACAAAAAAAAAACTATTTTGAATGCTTGAATTGTATTGTGAAATTCGAAATTCGCCAAGAAATAGCGCTAATTAATATATGCTATAGAGAGTGATCTAGGCTGCTTGTAAACCAAGTCAGTATTTGCTTTACATGATTTATCTGCTCTATGAACAACCCAATTTATATAATAGCCAATAATTTTATAAATCATACCTATTTTTTTCTTGTGTACTTTCATATGTGCATGTAGAGATTTAGAATTCCCGTACACAACAGGACAATGCGGACATGAATATTTCACTGAAATGAAGAAATCATTTTATTAGCGTTAATAACGAGACGAACAGGTCGCTCGCCTGATGGTAAGCGTCAGCAGCAACACCAGCTAGAACTTCAGAAGTACTGCATGCAGAGAGAACATATTATCTTCCACTACGACGTAGTTTTAACGACCGCCTGCTAGATGTCAGGGGTAAACACACCCCAGACCCGAAACAAATATTTGTGAATCACAAATATTTAGGAGGCAGTCATAGAGAACATCTTCGTTACATAGTATAATTCACTCACTATCCGCGTCTCTCTGTCTGTATATCCGATAACTCCTCTTAAACCACGCAACGGCTTTCTAAGCGGTTTTCACCATTAATTTCTCACTGCAGATATGTACTGTATATCATAAAATGATCCATGGCGTATGGGAACAGGGCAGTACATGGTTGCGGTGAAACCGCGAGGAACAGCTAGTAATATTATAAAATACTTTATTTTCCTTAAAGCTGAAATTGTGAAAACCCGTTTACGAAGTCACATCATACAATTCTTGCTGTCAATTTGCGTTATGATTGTATGTTGTGAGCTGATTTGAATTCTTATTAAAAAGTAATAATAATTTTTTTTTCAACAGCGAAGGAAACATCATGAGGAAACCTACATACCCGAGAACTCGATAAGATTTTTCGAAGGTATGTGAAGTCTACCAACCCGCATTAGGCCAGCGTGGTGGACTAAGGCCTAACCCCTCTCATTTAGTAGGGTAGACCCGTGCCCAGCAGTGGGATATAATACAGGGATAGTAAAAGAAAAAAAACAACACTTTTGCTACTTACATATTTTACAAGGTCGTGATTTGAATTCATTCAAATCGCTGACGTTCATCTGGCATGAGGTACACTGATACGTTTTCACAGTAGATCCCATATGAGTGTCCGTTTCTTTTACTATAACCTTGTGGCATTGGATATTTTTATCTGAAATAAAAAATTGGTCGACGGTTATTATAGTTTTCAAACATAAAAAAAAAAACACCAGTCAAGTTCAAGTAGCAATCGCGTGAAGGGGTTTCCGTAATATTCCGCTAATGGTTATCCCGACTTAATGCCAGGGTCCGCCTTCTCATCATGATTTGAGGGTCGTTTGGCAATCTGACACCCACAACCCGCAACGAGAACCAAATTCGACATTACCGCGGCAGTTGGTCCGCAGAGTGTATCATGTGTAAGGAGGTGGTGCATGGTGTGTACTGGCCGCAAAAAAATTAGCACCTTACCACCACATAGAAAGTGTGTTTCGCCGTACAATGGAACATATTAAAACCCATACGTACTGTCTGGCTCCTTAATATCCTTCACAACACTGTCGCATAAGTTGTCAATTTGTACGTAGCGCGTAGTGTAAACGCGATTGGATTGTGTTGTTACTGCATTTGTTACGCTGGCTGCTACTGAAATTAAATAAATGGGACATGTGCTTTTACATGTTATACTACCCACAGACATATATCTAAATCAGGGACCGAAAACCTCTATAAATTATCGTACCGGTATCGAAGAATTTGAGTTATTTTTAAAATTTAGGTTACCGCTACCTGAGTAACCATAATAATTGAACATGTCATCACTGTTTTAGGTTACCATTTTAATAACGATAACCTAAAAATGACCTTTATACACACAGAGGTGCGTTGCCCGTTCTTTATTTTATGCCGACGGCACGTGTAAGATAGATGTAATAATTATTTCGGTAACCGATATTAAACCGGTTAGGTTGGAGGTTAGCGGTGAGAAATTTAATAAATAGATTACGGTTACCTTTAAAAATTCCGGTAAAATTATTATAGCTTGTAACCGAGAAATACAGGTATTTGTCAAATTCGGTCCCTGATCTAAACACATCATATAAATATTTTTTCTAAAAAGAGGCATTTTTACTACCACCTCTTATGTGTCACTACGGTAACATCAACTGCATACTTATTCATCTCAAGCTAGCTGAGCTATTACACGCCCGATTCAGATAAGCATAAATACTTCCATCAACAGGGCAAATTGTATTCTTGAAATAAAACTAATTTAAACGGATTCTATCGCGGTTTTTTTATTAATTTTGATCTCGACGTTTCGAAAGCTTTCAGCCTTCGTGGTCACGTGGTGGACGTGTCGGGATCAAAAATTAATAAAAAACCGAGAGAAAATCCATTTTAATTAGTTTTATTTCAATGTGTAATATTCGCGTAAACATAAGAAATCATTAAATTGTATTCGGTTTTTTTAATTATGAAAACAGCATAAGTGATTTTTCGACTGTTATTGCGATTGGACAGTAGCAATTGCAACACTCAACACATTTAAAAAGATTATCATTGAACAGTTATGCACCTAGCAAAAATATTTTTGTTGAAAAATTTATGCACCTAGTGAAGTATAAATATATTTTTTATGCATCACTGTGAACATTACCGGACCACTTAAATTTAAGTACTAGTGGTAAATGAAGTTGGAGGTAAATTTAGTTCCATCAGTATGTAATAGTTTTAAGTTAATATAGAATTTATCACTTGTTTATCCTAATAATAAAAAAAAAACACAGACCTGTAGTTGCATTCTGCAATGCGGTCGAGGTTTTAACCAACGATGGTGCCTCGACAATATCACCAGTATCGGTGATGACACGTCGCGCCTCTTGCTTCTCCTCATTCGTGTCATTCATAGGCTCATATTGTATGTCTATGTCGGGGTCATCCATAGGTTCCTAAAGCAAAAAATTATGTTCTTAATATTAAATGACGAAACCAGCAAGTCGATCGCCGTAAGTACCATGTCAACCCATAAATAGGACTTCGAAGTATCATATTGCTCTGCACTCTGCTTTCCGTTAAATAAAAGGCTGTTGAGTGAATAAACCTAATTCTTAATTATGTTTAAAAAAGAAGGAAATAATGTTCTTAAAATTTATAGTGATGGTGCTGCCACACCGGTGTTAGAAAATGTTATATAACATTTTATAACAGCGGTGTGGCAGCATCATTTAGTAAACATTTCTTAACAATTTGTAACATTTTTTAACATTTTTTAACCGCGGGCGGCGGTACTTTTGAGAGCGGCGCCGTCAAAGAAGGGCCGATGTCATGTTTTCAAATGTTAGAAAATGTTAAAAAATGTTAGAAAATGTTTTTGTTAACATTTTATAACATCGGTGTGGCAGCACCATAAATAATAAAGTTATAGTGATATTATATCCCACTTTTTTATTAGTATTCAAAATTAGGTTTATTCAATTAACAGCATTTGCTCAGTAGCACTGTGCTTATGACCACGAGACAAAAGAAACTAGTGGGAGGGCACCTGATATTTTAGTACGCGACTGGATAGCGACCACCATACACAAATTGAAATAAAACTAATTTAAACGGATTGGATCGCAGTTTTTTATTAATTTTGATCCCGATGTTTCGAAAGTGACCTGAAGTGAGTAGTGTGAACTCCACCCCGTGACCACGAAGGCTGAAAAGCTTTCGAAACGTCGGGATCAAAATTAATAAAAAACCGCGACAAAATCCGTTTAAATTAGTTTTATTTCAATGAGTAATATTTGCGTAAACATAAGAAACCATTAAGTACACCATGCAAAAAGTATATCATCCACATCAGTTGCTCGTTCAGGCGAGTAACGTCCATAGAGGACAGCAATGCGTCTTAATAGTCGACAAGATATTTAGAATGCACAGTATTTAATCAGGTTCAGTTTAGTAGTAGTATAGTTGCCATGTTAGAATAAATTACATAATTCTCAGCAGCTTTACTGGCTTCTGAAAAGTCGGGTGCTGTAAAAATAACACCAGATTTGTCAGACAGAGGTGGGCCTGTCTGAGAACACCCAGCAAAACAAACTCAGTAACTGAATTTGTACTATGTAGTTGTATAGCCTTTCTATAGAGCCTTACCTCAACAACAACATCTTGATCATTATGATAGTTTTGTATGTGTTCCAACACAGATGAGAATGATACTCCACAT